>CM038219.1:56241792-61041792 GCA_021442155.1 Cymbidium sinense | reverse complement strand
AGAGCTAGAGTACTTCCCTTCTTATAATACAAATTTCAACTTAGCACACATAGAGCTATCCTTCTCTCACTATATACTCTTTCTCTATCTCATCCCTTCAAGTTATCCTTTTGGCCATTTGGTTAGTTAATTCTCTTGTCCACACTATCAGTTATTTATGTTCTCTTTTTTTTTTCTCTTTTAGAATTATGTTATGTAAGAAAAAATAGTCTAATTTTTAGTTAAGTTTAGATTGTAGATCATTTGTATCAAAAAGATTCGTAGTGAAGATTAGTGGCTCAATTGAATCTCAAAAAATCATTTGTTATTTGATTATATTGTGTACTTTCTCAACCTCATCATAGAATAACTTAGCCATCATATTTTTTATTTTCATTCTCAATGTATTAACTCACATGCTTTCTTGCTTTTAAAGTAATAACTTAATATTTTTCACATCATTAATGCTTAGTTTGACTTCTCAAGGATTTCCTCTATTTATGTAATGTTTCTTTATCATTCTTTCATTTATCTTTATTGATTTTCGAGTATTAGCAAAATAAATTTGCATAATTCATTGAATTTTCTAAATGAAGATTGGTAGTATGAAACATACTTTGATTTGATCTAATCTTCTTATAATTGTGTTACAACTAAAATTATTGCTTGGGGCGAGTGTCAAAGAAGCCAAGAAAAGACTTCCCCTCTTAGAGGAGAGGATGGGCACTTAAATATCTTTTGATGAGGTTGTCACATCTATTTATATAAACATTTTGAATTTGATTAATGAGTTTGTATCTACTCATAGATTCATGGAGTCTTTAAGGTTGAGTCAAACTTTAATGGAAAGCGAATTCATCTTATACTACTTGGTTATGTCAAAAGAAACTCTCAAGATGTAATATTGAATTTTATTTATAGGTTCTTCTTCAGTGACAAGTAGTTGGGAGGTCACCTTTGTATTGGCGTAATAATATCTTTGGAAATTCATTTTCTCATGTCACTTTATAATGTATATTGGGTTTCTCAAGTTTTATGTGACTTATATGAATGGGTATTTAAGTTTTATTTTTTTTCTTATATTTACATTTATCTTTATGCCATTTTTAAAATTTTAATTTACTCATATGGTCGTAATGACCAGAAATAGAGAGAGAGAGAGAGAGAGAGGTCTTATTCAAACTTGGATCATTTATGATGGATGTGACATTTATCTTGAAAAAGGTATTCTCTCTCAATAATTATCCCTTGGGATATGCATATCCTTTACGCTTTGCACATTTTTCCTAATAATTCTCTCTCTTCACTCGCACATCTAATGAGTTGCATCTATCATCTATAAGTTCATTATCTCTCCCATCACTAAGTCATTGTGATGACATTAATGAAATGCACAAAATCCTTCTATGAAAGTGAGTCCACTAGAGGTTTGATTGGTACTCCATAATTCAATGACATGCTATGCCCTAATTATATTTTTTAATGATAGGAATCATAAGATGCATTCTTTGAAAGATGGTGAGTTCCCTAACACCTTTCATGATGATGAATTGTGCTTCTTCTTATATATATTTTCATTTAGTTTGTATCTTCTATGGTGTTTTAATTTGGAGTCATAGGGACACCATGCAAATTTTAGGGGGTACTTATTGAAGTGATCGAGTACGATATTGAGGTATGATATACTATTTTAAAAGATAGAGACATCACCTACGATGGACTCAATTACCTAATAAAGACTCTTAAAGTAGATGGGTCTTTGAATATACCAGAGATCTTTCCCCCACTTTACATGGATAAAGTAAAGCATGATTTATTTTAAACTAGGTTCTTTAGTTTCCAATGAAGGCAAGCCCCCATAGTTAATTACATCCTAAAAAATGAAGGTTTCCTAAGAACATGCTCCTACGATGGACTCAATTACCTAATAAAGACTCTTAAGGTAGATGGGTCTTTGAATATACCAGAGATCTTTCCTCCACTTTATATGGATAAAGTAAAGCATGATTTATTTTAAACTAGATTCTTTAGTTTCCAATGAAGGCAAGCCCCCATAGTTAATTACATCCTAGAAAATGAAGGTTTTCTAAGAACTCGCTCGATTAAAGTAGTCAATAAATATCTTCATAGATTGTAAGACTAGACTATCAAAGAATAGGTTGTTATTAGAAATCAAATGGGATTATTTGAATATGAAGACTTCTTCATGGATTCCAAAGGTTGAACAAGTAAGAAGCATTCAAGATACTAAGAAGCCTAATGGATGCTTCAATCTACCTTATAGTGAGGCTTTACATTTTTCAAAGAGAGAATTTATTTTTCATTTGAGTTAAAATTTTAGTAGAAGGCTTTGACTCACATTCCAACAATACAAGCATTATGGAAATGCCTAAGAGGTGAGAACTTATACTCACAGTATGCTCTATCACAAGCTAAGAGCTTGACCTAATTCTACTCAAGGGAAAAGGGATATATTGGTACACCTTCATAAGAAAGAATGAACACATCTTGACTCTTCTGGACTTACAACCGCCTGAAGTGGCCGCCAGTTAACACCTCCTATGATTTTAAGATCATGTAGGTCAGTCATATGCAAATGCAAAATAGCTAGGTTATTTTTAATTATAAAAGAAGTTAGAATACTAGAATCACTCCATAGAAAACTAAATAGTGATTGGTATGCAAACATGGCTAAGACTAGTGTTCAAAATTTACAAGTTTTGAGATCATTTTGATACCTTCATTTTGGACCAAGGCTTGGGATAATTATATCTACATGCATAAGGAAATTGAGTTATGCGCTAAATCGATGAGAAAGAGGTGTTCTCCACTACAAGGGATCGCTCTCAAAGGTTAAGCATGTCCTATATCATGCAAGAGTGGAGATCCTCTCTATTCAAGAGTGAGACAATATGATATACATATGTTATATCATACAATCATTCAGCTAAGGGGTTCCTAAATCTTTTATTATCTTAATTAAAAGCCTAGCCTTTAAGATGATGGTATGAATTGCATTAAAACTTAGTTGAAGTCATTAATGAAGATATAATTTTTAATTTTATCCTAAAGAGTATATCGTATCCATGCCACACATCAAATCATTAAATTTTAAGAAACCTAAGAAAAACATGATGCTTCTATTGTATAAACTAAACACAACAACCAAATATTTGAATTTTATAAAAGAGTAAAAGGACAAAGCCACCGGGTACTGTTGTACACCCCTAAAAAGAGAAAGAGTTGGATAACCGAGCTCTACCCTTATACAACCCAAATTATAATTAAATATTATAATTAAAATAAATGTTATAGGGATCTTCATTTCTTGTTCTTCTTTCCTTCTTTGGATTAGTCTACTCCAGGCTTCATATGGCCTCCCAAGTCTCTACCTTCTATCCATTGCTTTAATCCTAATCCTATTACAAAAATAATACTTTTATAAAAAATGAAATCTAACTACACCTATAAAATAGATGTTACCTAAACAAAAATACAAGCAAAGCAATTCTATTTTACATATTTAGACTTAATACCCTGCATATGATAGAGAAGTATAGAGGTTTGATGGGGAAGTATAGAGAAAGTAAGGCGGATCTACATATGATATTTATTGATATAGAGAAAGCTTATGATAAAGTTTCAAGAGATGTTCTTTGGAGAGTTCTAGAAAGAAAGGAGTTAATATTGGTTATATTCAGGTCATTAAGGATATGTATACTGAGTTGTTGTTTGTGTCCAAACACAAGGAGGATTGACAAAATATTTATCTATTTCAACTGGATTACATCAAGGATCACTTTAAGCCCTTATCTTTTTTGCTTTAGTTATGGATGTTCTTACTAGGAATTTACAAGAAGATGTAACTTGGTGTATGCTTTTTGCTGATGACATTCTTCTTGTTGATAAGACTAGAGAGGGAGTCTAAGAGAAACTTGAATATGGACATCAACCTTAGAGTCTTAAGGTTTTTGTTTAAGTAGATCTAAACCTAAATATATTTAGTGTAATTTTAGTTGTAGAAGTTTTAGTGGTAGTGTTGTGACATTTGGTGAACAAGTCATTAAAAAGAGTGAATGATTCAGATATTTAGGCTCTATTGTTCAAAATAATGGTGAAATAGATGGAGATGTTATTAGTAGAATTCAAGTTGGAAGGTTGAGGTGGAAGGACGCATCTGGCCTATTGTGTGATAGAAAAGTATTGCTTAAACTTAAGAAAAAATTTTAAAAGATGGTGGTAAGACCTACAATGATTTATGGTGCAGAATCTTGGCCAATAAAAAAGGATCATAAGACTAAGTTAAGTGTTGCAAAGATGAGGATGCTCAGGTGGATGAGTTGCTTTACTCTTAGAGATAAAATGCGAAATAAGTATGTTCGGGAAAAAGTTGGAGTAGCTCTAGTGGCAGATAAGATTAGAGAGAGTCATCTTAAATGGTTTAAGCCACATAAAGCGCCACCATCCGATGGCCTAGTTAGAGTAGATGCATTTGATTTCCCTTATGTTAAGAATGGTAGAGGTAGATCCAAAAAGACTTGGTTAAGATGTATAAAAAATGACCTTAGTATACTTGAATTAAATGAGAATTTGACACATAATAGGACACAATGGAGATGAAGGATTCATGTAGCTGACCCCACTTAGTGGGATAAAGGCTTGTTGTTATTGTTGTTGTTGGACTTAACACCTTGCACTTGGGTAACCAAGCCCACTTGTCTTAATTAGATTATGCTTAAAGGAATAAGGAGCACCTGCAAGCAAGAATATTTATATTTATTAATTATTACAATGACCCCTCAAGCACAATCCCATGCATAAGACATTATTAGGCTAAGGACGACCTAACATCCACTCTATGTACAAAAAATCATAACATTCAATCTAAAATATTACCTCACAAAATAAAACATATCATCACAACATACACTGGCCTAACCTAATACTAAGAGTAACTTAGTATTTTATTATGTCTGTTAAGGTTTAGTTTGGTATGTCTTGATTAAGCATTGGGATTATGATTGGCTAAAGTCTTTGGACTATTTAAATTACTCATTAAGGATGGTTTTACTTTAAGTATTTTAGTAACTTGATTGAATTTTAAGTTATGTGTTTTTATTTTTGTTCACTATTTACTTAAGAAATAATCAATATAAAGAGAATAAAGAGACTTAACTCTTTCATCCTTTACCTAAGTTATTTTATAAGGATTAATTATTATGGCTTTAATTCACTTAATGAACCACTTCTGAATTTTATTTAGCATAAGTTTACATTAGCTTTAATGAATTTCATTCAAACATGAAAGGCATCTGTTGACCTCACTTTTGGAGTGACGATTTAATCTTCCCATCTTAGAACTAGGAGTCTTCTAGACACTAAGAGCTCCTTAGTCATAAGACACTTCTAGTGACTAAGTGAACACTTAACCTAAACCTAGAGACTTTAGGAGGATTAGCCTTAAGTTATGTTATGCCTTAGGGTCTAAGGTAACCCACCTAGCCTATAGCCTAACCAAACCCATGCCTATCTCCTTAGCTTAAACCAAACCTCAAATTCATCCAACCAAAACTCAATTAAATTCTGTTTCATATCCAAACTCCAAACCAAAATCAAATATATAATAACCCAAACCTAAGCCCTATGATTCAATCCTATGGACTTAGCTAAAATTCCTTCAATCAAAACCTAACTTAGTTGATTTTCCCATAAATCAGTCAATCCTTCAATCATCATTCCACACTCTACCAAAATTACAATCAAACCAATCAAACCCAAAATCAATTCAATCAACCTAAGTTAGCCCATTTGAACTTAAAATGTCCAAATAAGCCAAAATTCAATTATACTTGAATAAATTTCAATCAAAGCTATCAATAAATTACAAATAAATTATCAAACTCAATTGAACTCAAATCAAACCTAATCCAACCCAATTATCACAATTGGTCCACTTGACCCAAAGTGACCAATTTGACCAAATTGAACCAAACTCCAATCCAACCCAAATTGGATTGGATCAACCCTTCAAATCTTCTCCGTGATGATTGTTGATCATCTTGGATAGCCTAATTGCAATCAATTCAATAAAATCAATCCAATTGACCCACTTAGGGGTTCACTTGACCCAAAGTGACCTAAATGATCCAATTAAGCCAATCTTCAATCCAACCCAAATTGGATTGAACTAACCTATCCAAAACCTCTTTCAATAATTGTTGATCACCCTTCATTGATCAATTGCAATCAATTAGGTCAAACCAAGTCAATTTAGTCATTTGACCAAATTAACCCAATTAACCTTCATGAGCTAAATGTACCAAATCTCATCATAAACCAAATCAATTGAAACCAATGAATCATACCAACCTAAAATCAATCTTTGAACATGACTTGACCATCAATTGAGCCAAATCAAACCCAATTGACCTCTTTACCTAAGTTAACCCAATTTGACCTAAAGTGCCAAATTGGGCCAAATCAAAATCTAATCCAAATTGATTGCAACAAATGACTCAAATTCATTCCAAATTGATTGCAACAAATGACTCAAATTCATTCCAAATTGATTATTGAACTTGATCTAAACCTTGATTAAACCCAATTGACTCATTTAACCCAAATTGACCTAAAGGGTCAAATTAGCCTAAATCATTCCTAAATCCAACTTGATTGAAATCAAAGCCTACGATCATCTTCAAATGATCAATTGAACATAAACTAGCACCTAACCCAAGCCAAATTGGTCAACTTAGCCCATTTGACCCATATGAATCCAAATGAATTAAAATCAAATCCAAGGCAAATTAAGCCAAACTAATTGAACCCAAACATTCCAAATATTCATTTGAACTTGACACAAGCCTTGGTTTGAACTAATTTGATCGATTGGTCAACTTGACCCAACCTAGCCCAATTTGACCTACATGGGTTAAATTGAGCCAAACCCATTCAAACCAAGCCCAAACACATTGAGAATTGGCATGACCCATCCTTGGGTCACGTTGGGTCAGCCAAAATCCAACCCAACCCAAATTGAATCTAAATTGACCCATTACCCATTGGGGAAATCCTTCCACATGAGAAAAAACTCAATTTTGGATGGTCAAACCCACTCTCCTCCCCTTAGCAACCACCCTAAGCTCCAAATGGACATAAGGACCACTGGCTCACCTGACCCAAAGCTGTTTAGGTCAGCCATGAGCTAAGTGGAGGTGAGCTAACCCAAACCTCCCCATTAGAACACTTATCAACCTAAGGACAACCACTTCAGCCAAAGGACAACCACCTCCCCTCCCTTGGCCACTCAAATTGAGCCACATTAGCTTTCTCCTACCACCCACAACCACCTGCAGCATTCGAACACTAAAAATGGCAGAGGTAATCTCCACCATTGGATTGGAGGAGGGGAGGGGTATACTCCCCTTATTCTCACTCAAATCCAAACATTGAGCCCTCAGAGAGCTTTGGCACCTTGAGATGAACTCCCCCAAGCATTTTTAGAGCTTCCAAGGCCTCCCTACTTCTGGCAATGATGAAACCAAGCGTGCCAAAAATAAGACAAGGTCTAACTCCATCCAACTCCACTAAATCTCAACCAATCTCAAATTAACTCTTCCCACATATTCACCAATCTCCGATGAGGCAAAATGAATCTTCTCTCGATTGATTCTAGCATTGGAGACCACTCCAAGCCTAACTCTGACAAGTTTTTTTATGACAGTTGATCCACGGTTCCACTAGCGAGGAGTAAAGGTGCGAGCTTCTCAATAGAGCTTTATCTCTTCAAGATGAAGCTACCTCGATTATCCGCCGATCCTGAGCTTCAGCGAGGTAAATTCTAGCAAACCAAAATTTTCTCAAAATTATTTGGGCCTTCATGAAGAAAAGTTTGATGCCATGTGATTTCCATTGTTAGATCCTTCTAGATCTTCCATGTGAACATTTTGGATCGATCCCGAGCCTCGACAAGCTCGATCGAGTGGAGGAAGGAAAACAATGTTCTTCTTCCATCGCTCGGAGAACGATGGATCATCCATCGTCCGTTTATGTGATTATAACGAGCGGCTATGATTATTCACTAGATTAAATCTGATTTAATTTCCGTAGGAACCACAAGATTAATCTCCACCATCCGATCTTAGATCGGATGACGAGGATGAAAGTGCGTCTACCATCGCCACATCAGCGCAACATCAGACAGGTTTGGAAAACCAATCCCACGACACCACATGGAAAGTGTTACCACATCAGCAGTCCATGTGGCACTGATGGAGTTAGGGGTTAATTAGGCTTAATAATTCATTTTATTGGTAAAAATTTTATAAAATCATAACTAATTATAAAAAAATCCAAAAAATATAAATAAATACTTATTGGAAAGGTAAAATATAAAAGATTTTATTAAAAATATATTCATTTGATTTTGAACAGCGATTAAGGCTCAATTAGAGTTTAATTATTTTTTTAATTAGCTTAATTAAGCCTTAATTATTTGAATAATTAATCTTAAACTTGGTGTATTGATTTAGTTGGTTGACCTCTACCTCCCATGATTTTCTTGGAATTTATTACGTAGATAATTAGGAGAATTGATGATTCAAACCTTAATTACCCCTTTAATTAATTTAATGATTAATTAAAATTCTAAATAATAAAAATTAATTAACTTGGCTCTATTAATCACTGATTAGTAGTGAGGTGATGAGGGAGACAGATTAGGACCTCTTTATAAATTACTTTTCTAAATTTATTTCATTAAAGAGAGATAATTAATGTGAGATCTAATTAAGTGATTAATTAATCAATTAAATGACTAAATCAAATCAAATTGAAGTGTTAAACACTTCAGATAATTAACAACCAAACTAAGGGTTTCTTTTTTATGTGTTTAATAATATAAAGACCTTTAAAGAAATTATGATTAACCCACAAGTGTGGGAGAATCATAAAAGTACTTAATTAGATTCTTTAGCTTAATTAATATTTAATCATGAGATAATTGAATTAAGTCCTTTAAGAGCATTGCAATTTTATTTTTATCCATGTTCATATCATTTGTGGCTCATGATTAAATAATTAATCACATTAAAGAAGCATAGGAAAGGGTAATTAAGTGATTTTATCAATGATCCATCTTAATTAATTTATAAAATCCATCTAATTATCTTTCCTTAAACCAATTATGATTAACAACTTGGGAATAGAATTAAAATAATAAATTATAATCTTTCTCTTTTAAGTTCAACCCAAATCCAAAATTAATTTTAATAAGAAGCTTTGATTTTTTTTAAATGGTTTTATTTAATGTGATTGTCCTTAAAAATTAGTGTAATTAAAAGAATCATGTGTTCATGTTTGGCTATTTCTTTTCAATCACTTTAAATGTTGTGTGTTAAGTGACCTCATGTATTCATCTTTTCAAATCTAAATGAATCAAATGAAATTTTTTATGTGTGGCAATTATCACTAATAAATCTAAATTTATTTTCCAAAATTTATAAATTGATAATAATATTTGGAATGATAACACTTATGAATATATATAGGACTTGCATGTGCTTATAGCTTAATCATTCGAATATGAAGCTCCCTTTCTTAAGTTCTCATATAAATTCACATAGGTTTGAATGCTAACAAGTATATAGTCTGGACATCCTAGGAATATGAGGGTTTAAGTAGCCCCAAGGAGGTCATTTGATTATCTCACTTCCCTAGTTAACAAAGGAATGTACTTATTTTAAAACATTCCTATGTATTTTGGTATTAGAATTTGGATAGAGCTTTAATTCATATGTATAAATAACTCAACTAAAAAAAATACAAATTTTTGTATGGTTTTCACTACTATAATTATGTATACATTTACATGTATTTAAGATAGCAAGTATATAGTTTGGACATCCTAGAATACAAGATTTTAAGTAGCCCCAAAAAGGTCATTTGATCATCTCACTTCCCTAGTTAATAATGACACATATTTGCTTATAGCTTATATGCATGGGTATGTGTATGTGATTAAAGAATGAAAATCCACTTTTCTATTAAAAATACATGCATCCATAATTACTTTAGTCACCAAAATATATAATATGTAGATGTAGAGCTTTCTTTCCTATGTTCATGTATATAAATCTACATGTGTTTGAATATTAAATAAGTATATAGTCTAGACATCCCTAGAATACAAGACTTTAAGTAGCCCCAAGGAGGTCATTTGATTATCTCACTTCCCTGGTTAATAAAGGCACACATTTATTTAATTTTAGTCACATGTATATTTGTTTTAGAATTTGGATAGAGCTTTAATTTACACATATAGACAATTCAATTAAATAAAATATAATTCCTTGCATGATTTTTCTTCTTATAATTATATATACATTTGTATGTATTTAATATAAAAAGTATATAGTTTGGGCATCCCAAAAATACGAGATTTTAAGTAGTCCCAAGGAGGTTATTTGATAATCTCACTTCCCTGGTTTAAAAAATGGCATGTACTTGTCCACATCTTTTATACATATGCATGTGTATTTGGATTAATGAATGAAGATCCTCCTTCTCTCAATAAGTGTGTATGCATTCATGACCATTTAAGCGTGCCAAAATGTAATGTATGTATAGGTATACTAAGTATTAAGTCATATGCATATTGTGGGTGATGGAAAGGAATGACTTAGCGTATTGTATGTGATACTAATTGAATTACATTAATCATAAGATGCCTTTCATATTGAATAGGGTTATTTGAGGCTAACATAAACCTAAGATTAATAAAAAAATGTTGAATAAGCCATTCACTAAATAAAACTAATTAATGTGCTTCAGAAAGTGGCCTAAAGTAGGGATGAAAGAGGGTAACCCTCTTTCCTCTCTTTATAACACTTAGATGCTAAATGTAAATCAAATGAAATAAAACAAAATACAAAACTAAAATTTTCAAGTCATCTAAACAACTTAAAGTGTGACCACCCATGGTATTAACTTGAACAATTTTAGACTTAGAAAGTTACAATTCAAAAGCCTAGCTAAAACATACCACACAAAGCTTTAGCACATACATTAGAACTAAGCCACCATTTCTAGTCTTAGGATAGGATGGTATATATGTGATGTTATATTTTATTTTATGATATAATATTTTTGACTAGATGTTAGGGTGTATGTTTTGTAAATTGGATGTTAGACAATTATTAGCCTAATGATTATTTTTTACAAGGGATTGTGCTTAAGAGGTTGCTCAAAAATAAATATAAATATTCTCTTCATAGGTTACTTATGCACCAAAGCATAACACACATTACAATAGGTGGACTTGGTTATCCATGTGCAAGGTGCTAAGTCCAAATTATAAAATATAACTACTTGGGATTGTATGTGTATGGTGTTTATTTCTCGGATGTGGGACACCACGTAGATCTTAGGGTGTACTTATTGAAATGATCGGGTATAACATTAAGGAATGATGCACTATCTCGAAAGACAGAAGTCACCATCCTACAATGGACCTAACCACCTAATGAGGACTCTTAAGGACAATGGATCTTCGAATGAACTAGAGATTCTTCCCCTAATTTACATGAAAAAGTAAAGTAGGGTTTATTTTAAACTAGGTTTGTTAAGTTACCTATAGAGGCAAGCCCCCATAGTTAATTACATCTTAAGGAATGAGATTCCTTTAGAATACTCTCGATTAAGATAAATGATCATTGTCTCCAAAGATTTCAAAGATAGGACAATCAACAAATTGGTTATTTTTGGAAGATCAAGTGGGATTGATCAAAAGGAGGGAGTTATTATTGAAACCAAAGGGAGATAAGTAGGAGATGCTCACGATGCTAGGAAACCTAGCGAGCATCCTAAACTATCCTATGGTTGAACTTTATATTTTTGAAATTTGAAGAGTTAATTATTTGAGTTGAATTTTTATTAGAAATCTAGGGCTTACAATTTCACAACACAAGATCATGAAAATGCCTAAGAGGTGAGGATTTATGCTTGTAGCCTGCAAAGGAAAATAACAATCTCTGAACATAAATCTAGGGAGCTTTGGCGAGGGCCAAGGCATGACCTAAATCTAAGGTAAAAATGGGTATATGATTTACCTCCATAAGAGATAATGAACCACCCGACTGTTGGACTTACAACTGCCCATGGTTGGCCATAAACTAACTCCTATAATTTTAAATACATGTTGGCAAGTCTTATGCATTTTGCAAGATAGCTAGGCTGTTATTTATTTAGATAAAGACTAAGTCATTAAACACACTCCCTAAGATACTAGATCATGTAGGGCATGAATAATGACTTAAATCTAATTTAATTTTTTTTTAAGTTTTGTTTTTATTTTTGGACAATTTATTTGACCAGGCTATGGGATTTCATATGCTTAATACATGAGAAATTAGTTATGGGACAAAATCTGCAAGAAGGAGGTGTGTTTCCACCATGGCTCTCAAAGGTCAAGCCATATTCTCTAGCAAAGGTGGAAGCCCTCCATAAGAAAGAGTGAAGCAAGATAATTTTATGCATGATGTGAAACATACAACATCGAGCTAAGGGATTGCTAAATCTTTTATCTTGATTTATATCCTAGGCTTTAGGTGAGGTTATGAGTTATTAATTTTTAATTTTGAGTTGATTAATTGGATAGAAAATTTATATTCCCTAAGAGCCTAATCACATCCAGGCCATTCATCAATCATTGAAGAAATTAGGAAAATCATGTCATCTTAATGCACAAGCTAAATAAACATCAAACAATTTTATAAAGCTAGAGCAAAAAGAATAAGAGGCTGATGTGGTCGAGTACCAATGCACAACCTGAAAGGAAATATGGGTAGCCAAGCTCTACCCTTATACAACCTAGATTACAAATGAATAATTACAATTTAGAAAGAATCCATGTTATGGGGGTCTTCATTCTTCATTTTCATTTCTTCTTTTCTTCTTTTCTTTCTTTTCTTCACTTCTTTCTTTCTTTCTTTCTTCTTTCTTTATTTGAACTTGGGATGTAGTTTGCTCTAAGGCTTCACATAGTACATAAGACATGGTCTTATGACCAATGTTCACCTTAATTCCCCCATAACATTCATTCCATATCTTAATTGCAAAAATTACATCAAAATGGGAAATATAAAATCTAACTAAACTTGAAAAATAGAGATTAGCTAAACATACCACACAATCCCAATCAGTTATAGGAATAAGTTGGACTTAGCACCCTACACATGGGTAATAAAATCCACCTGTCTAATTTGGATTATGCTTAGGGGTATAAGAAACCTGCACAGCAAAAGCATTTATATTTTTATAACAATACCCCGTAAGTACAATCCCCTACAGAAGACAATGGTTAAACTAAAATCATCCTATCATCTAGTCTACGCACATGCACCCTAACATCCATTCTAAAATATTATATCATAAAACAAAATCAGGCATTAAATCATGTGCACCACCCTAACATACAGCTAGAAATGATGACAACCTAATGTGTGTTCCATTTAAGGCATGTGTGGCATGTCTTAGCTAGGCTTTAAGGTTGGAGTTTCCTAAGTGTGAAGGATTCAACTTAGAGGGTGGTTTTATTTAAGTGATTTAATTGATTTGTTAATTTTATTTGATGATTTGATTTAGTTTGAATGAACCTACATTTAGTTACTAAATGTTGTAAAGAGAAGAAAAGAGAAGAGAACTTCTCTTTCATCCCTACCTTAAGTAATTTCTAAAGTAGATTCATTAATGATTTATCTTTAGTGAATATTTAATTATGTGTTTTAATTAATTCTAAGTTTAGATTTGCTCTAAATAAACTTATTCAATAAGAAAGGTATTTTAGGATTAATTAAGGTGAATTACTATCACATAACACACAACCATTTATTTCTTTCCACCATGTATATCATGCATATGAATAATCTTAAGCATACATATACATGCAATGCAAATCTTAGCACACCTTAATGATGAATGCAAAGAGATGTTGTTTAAGAAAATTTGGATATTCCATGTGCATGGTTTTGTTAAGTAAAAAAGAGAGACTCATTTATCCATTAATCAAATGCACGTTTACAAGTATAAAAGACATAAGTGAGTATGGCGCCATTGTTTTCTACACCAGGGGTAAAAGGTACAAGACCTTCTTGGGGCTATTTAAAGCCTCGCAATCCTGAGATATCCAGAATAATATACCACTTTTCTTAAATACATGTGCATGTACAAAAAGAAACAAATTGATAATGAGTCATGCAAAAGATTTTTGTTTGTTTGTTTGAATTGATTATGCAATTTACATGTGTAAATGTGAAGATACTTCTTAAGTTATAATAAAGAAGTGCATAGGAATAGATTTAAGCAAGTGTTATGTTCTTTTCAAATGAACTATACACTTTGCAAATCCTATACAAACTCATGTTAAAAAAAGAGAAGAAAATCACATAACACATTTTATGCTATAATCACATGCAAGCCTATAAGTACTTATAAGTAGCATACCTTCATTTATAATCTTTGATTTATAAGTTTTAAAAATATAATCTTTGATTTATAAGTTTTAAAAATAATTTTTGATTTAATAGTGATAATAGCCACTCATATTCTTACTTTAGCCAAAGCTTGCAATTTGACATAAAGGAAATATTTTATTTTAATTGCTTTTTCAAAAGATATGAAAGCATTATTTCATATGCCAAACAACATTTAACATGCTTGGAAAAAAAATAAAGTGATGTAAGCATATGACTTAATTCACCCTAATAATTTCTAAAGATAATCTTATGAAATAAGATCATTTAAAGTGAATCAAAATTCCTTAAAAAGATTTTTATTTTTATTTTTGAGCTTGATTTGATTTAGGAAATGTAAAAAGATTTTGCTGGTCCTAACCCTTTTCTCCCATGTGTGAATTGGTTTAGTTCAATTTTTAGAACAATTAAATTGATTTTATGTTTTGTTTAGGTTAAGGTGTAAATTAAATTCATTAATTACCCCTTATCTATACCACTTTAACATAATTAATCAAACAACTATGAGCCAATATATGATATGCAACCACATGAAATTTAAATCAGCAATGCACTTAAGAAATAAAGGGTCCTAATGCAATTGGCTCACAATTATTGATTAATTAAGCTAAAGGGTTTAATTAAGTACTTTCATGACCTTCCCACACATGTGAGTTAGAAATGATTTCCTCAAACTTACCTTAGGCTTTTGAACACCTAAGGATCTATCCAGCAAGGGATTGATTAATTCCAGAATAATTTTGAAAGTTTGATTAGATTAATTAAGTAGATCATTAGTGGATTAATCCTGAATTATGTTTGGATTAAGGGAGAAAGGGGGTTAGGGAATAACTTAAGGAAAATACCCCAAACCCATTTCATAAACCTCCTCTTCACTTAAATAATGTTTAATTATCTCAATTAAGGGATTAAACAACTATTTATATGCATAATTACTCTTAATTACATTAAGTGGTGATTCAAGATTCATTAATTAATTTCCCTAATTAACTCATTAATAAATTCCAAGAAAATTGGGGGAGGCACAAGTCATCACCATAAACATGTTTGAGAAATTTGGAATTAATTAATTAATTAATCAAGGATTAATTAAAGTAATTCAATTTTTAATTAAACCCTAATTAAAGAAATTTCACTATTAAAAATCAACTAGAAATAATTTTATTGGATTCCCCTTTGAATTATCTTTAAAATAAACTTGAATTTGGATTTTTCTACATTTAGTTATGAATTTATGAAGTTTTTTTGTGATTAATGGGTAATTAGAAAGCCTAATTAATTAATTAATCTCGTCGGTTCCACGTGGACTGCTGATGTGGCACACTTTCCACATGGCGTGACAGGATTAGTTATTTAAGTTGTCACATCGCATTTGCGTTAGCTAGCTGCTCTCTGGACCATCGATCATGGATGGCGAGTTAATCCAATGATTTTTAGGGGTTTAAATCAAAGATCTAGTGAGATTTAATTAGGGCCATCCATCCAAAACACATAGGATGGATGGCCCAAGATTCATCGTTGCCTAAGTAGCAGGAAATGGAGGCTGTCCATCCTCCATGGCTTGATCTGAGCTCACCAAAGCTTGGATTAGGTAGAGATTCATCCCACACCATCAAAAATTGTAGGGAAGAACATCCAATGGCTAGGATCTAATGAGATTATAATTCCCTTCAGAAAAGACCAAGCAATCTTCAATGGAGGATTGTTTTGAGTCATACCTCACCAGAGGCTATTACTGGCACTTGAAATGGAGGAGGTAGCTTAGTCTAGTAAAGATGAAGCTCTATTGAAAGTTTCAAGCTTCATTTGAAGTGGATGTGTGGGTTGACCAAGCTCCCCTTCAATGGCTTGTGACTTTGATCGAATTGCCCCTTCTTGTGGCTTTGATGCTTGGGAAATGCTTTGGGTGAGCTTGACCTGCTTCTTTGATGGTGCTTGCAAAGTGAATTGAGGTTTGATTGAAAATTGAGTCAAGTGGAAATTCACCTCACCTCCCCCATTTTTGGCTTAAGAAATCTAGAAGGAGAGATTTGGGAAGTTTGGAAATGACAATGGGAAGCTTGTGGATGCTTGCCTTTGATAACTCTAGCTCAATTGACTTCAGTGTGTGTGCATTGAGTTGGAATGAGGGGGTTTATACCTCTCCCTACTTGGATCGGACGGCCGACAACCATCTTGTCATTTTGATCAAATTAAGGAGATTGGTTGGGTTGTTTTGGTTGTTAGGAGTTCCATGTGCTTTTGTTTTGGCAGAGGAGTGGAGGGGAGGAGCTGCGCATGTGCTAGGTGAGTGTGGGAGGTGATCCAAGTGGAGAATTCTCATTGGGGTCAATTTGACCTTGGGTTGTGTCATGGCTGACCCAAACCCATTGGGTCATGTTCACCAACCTCCTTAGTGTCCATGTGGTCCATGCCAAGTGGCCATGAGAAGGAATTGACCAAATTTCAAGTGAATTTGGACATAGGTTACCCTTTGACCTAAGGGTAAAATGGTCATTTATTCTTGATTTGATTTGGACAGATTTGAGATATTTTAAAAATAGGTTGGGCCAAATCTCAAGGAATTTGGAGTTAATTTGATATGATTTGGCTCAAGTTGACCCATTTAGGTCAAAATGGGTCAACTTGGGTCAAACCATGGGTTAGGTCAAGTTCAAATGATCATTTGTAGCCTATGGGCATCATTAGTTTGGTTCAATTTGGTTTAGATTTGGTTTTTCTTCATTTGAGTTCATTTAGGTCAAATGGGTCAAATTGACCAATTTGACCCATTTGACCCAATTGGGTTAGGTAAAGGGTTGGTTTAGGCTTAGTTGATCATTTGAAATGTATTGCAAGCTTTGGTTTCAATCAATTTTGGTTTGGTTTGATTTCAAGTTGATTTGACCTTTTAGGTCAAGTTGGGTTCATGGTCAATTGGGCTAGGTTGGGTCTAGTTGGTCAATTGAGGCTTTGGTTAAGTTCAACAAGTGATTTAGAATAAATTTGACCCATTTTTGTAATCAATTTGGCTTAGATAAAGATTTGACTCTTTTTGACATTTTAGGTCAACTTGGGTCCACTTGGGTCAAGTGAACAATTGGGCTAGGTTTGGCTCAAATGATGACTTAGTCAAATTCAATCATTGATTATGGATTGATTTAGATCAATGGTTTCAATCAATTTGTCCTATAGTGGATTTTGGCTAGTTTGGGTTTTATTTAGGCTAAGTGTTGACTTGGTCAATGGCTAGATTTGACTTTATTTGACCCAATTTGAGTGATTGATCATCCTAGTATGATTGTTGCTCACAATGTGAGGCTTAGATGGGCTTAATTCAATCCAATTTGGGTAGGACTAAAATTGGCTTGATCAAGATGCTTTAGGTCACTTTGGGTCAAGTAAACCTAAGTGGGTCAATTGGCTTGATCAAGGCTTGATTCAAGTTTTGTAGAATGTACATATGGACTTATGATTGAAATATAAATCCAATTGCAAGTGATTTAGAGTCAAATGGGTTTAGATTCATTTGATAATTTCATGTTCAAAAGATGAACATGGGTTTGATATTGGTTTGAGATTGAAGTTTATGTTTATATATGGTCTGTGATTAAAGGAATGATTGTATGAAAACAAAATCCAAAGGTTTGGATTAATTTGAGAATGATTTGGCTAAGTTCAAGAATTTGACTTGAAAGGGTATATGTTGGATTTAGGTTAGATTTGAATTTGAGTTTTGAATTTAGTTTTGATTATTTGAATTTATATTTCATTTATATTTGTGATATAAATGAGAATATAAATGGGTTATGAGAAAATCTTTTGAGTTTGAAGTGATTTGAATTTGATTTAAGCTAAGTCCATAAGATGAAATCAAAATGGCTTAAGAAAGATTTTTGGGATTTGAGCTTGAATTCAATCATGGGTTTCAATCATTTGATTTGGAATTGATTCATGATTTGGATCTTGGAATTGATTTGATGATTTGAGAAAATTAATTAGGTTGGAATTGATTTATGGTTTGATTTGGAATTGATTTGAATTTGAGGTTGATTTGAATTTGAAGTTGATTTGAATTTGAAGTTGATTTGATTTTGAAGTTCATTTGAATTTGAAGTTGATTTCAATTTAAAGTTTGACTTGAAAGGAGGAAGTAAGGATTTGGTTCAAGCTATAAGGTAGGCAAGTTTTCTAATACTCAAAGGCATGACCTATTCCTATAGCTAACTCTTCTAAGTCTTTAAGGTTAGGTTAAGTGTTCACCTAATCACTAGAAGTGTCTTAAGACTAAGGAACTCTTAATGTCTAGAGGAGTCCTATGTCTAAGATGAAGAAGTTGAAAACTCACTCCAAAAGTGAGGTCAACAAAGGGCGCCCAATAGGTTTGGTGTGACTGACAAGGAATACCGCACGTGTTGGTGTTGACCGAGATGATCAACAATGTTGAACAATCACAAGCAATTACATAAATGATCTACTCCCAACCCAAGGTGTAGAAGGAATCAAGAGCTTAGTGCAATGTGATTCTACTCATGTCTAAGACGTAAGAGAGTGAAAGAGGAATCCACTAGGGATTGAGTATGTGAACCCTTCACTAGGGAAGCAGGTTCAAGTCATGCACTGGGGGATGAGAGGTTTGATTTAACTTGCATTTTGCTTGGGAGAAATTTGATTTGATTTGTTGATTTAGGATTTGGTGCTCCAATAGGGATGAAAATATGAACTCTCCACTAGGGGAGCAAGTTCAAGTCATCCACTAGGGATAAGAGGTTGTGAAATCTATTGAGGGATTAGAATTTGGGATTCACTGGGAATGAAAAGATTTACGTCTCATTAAAGAGAAGCTGATTGATTTGATTTGTTTAATTTGACTTCTCTAGGGAGGGTAATTGGATTTGTTTTATTTGTTTAGTTTGACTCCACTGGGGAGGAGGGTTCAATTTATTTCAAATTTTAAGATGGATCCTGTCAGTTTGCGATGGACTGCACTAAGTAGTTGCCATGTTGGCCTTAGTCTACTTCGAATTTACCAAACCAAAGGGGTAGTCTACCAACCACATAGTTGGAATATCCAACCAAAAGGGTTGCCTTTCAGTGTGCAATAGCTATACTAGGAAGAAAAGTGTAGTGACTTACATTCTCCAAAGTAGGGATCAGTCGATGGGGTGATCAGTTGGCAAAGTAATGGATTGAACCAAACCTTAGGCTGACTATTGAGGGAATGCCGCTTGGAGACTTAAATCAACTCAAAGATAGTCAAGATTAATTTTATTTTAATTATTTTTGATGGATATCATCGATTTGCAATGGACTGCACTAAGTAGGGGTCATGTCAGCCTTGGTCTACTTTAGATTAATCGAACCAAAGGGGTAGCCTACTAACCACAAAGTAAGACTATCCAACCAAAGAGATTGCCTTTCGGTTTGCAAAGGTCAAGTTAAGAAGAATGCATGGGGACTCACATCTTCTAAAATAAGGAACCACTGGGCTGATCGGTTGCTTGTGCAACAAATCGAACCTGACCTAGGGCTGACTATTGAGTGAATGCCTTTGAGGGACTTAAATCAGCTTAAAGGTAGTCAAAATTAATTTCATTTTTAACTGTTTTTGATGGATCCCATTGGTTTGTGATGGACTGCACTAAGTAGGGGCCATATTGACCTTGGTCTACATTCAGATTTACCAATCCAAAGGGAGTAACTTTCCCGACCGAGGGGAGAACTATCCAACCAAAGGGGTGTCTTTCAGTTTGCAATGGTCAAGTTAAGAAGAAAGTATGGGACTCACATATTCCAAAATAAAGAACCACTAGGGTGATCAGTTGCTTATGCAACAAATTGAACCTAACCTAGGGCTGATTATTGAGTGAATGCCTCTGGGGACTTAAATCAACTCAAAGATAGTCAAAATTAATTTTATTTTTTAACTATTTTTTATGGATCCCATCAGTTGGTGATGGACTGCACTGAGTAGGGGCCATGTTGGCCTTGGATTAACTAGAGATTTACCAATCCAAAGGGAGTAATTTCTCAACTGATGGGAGAACTATCCAACCAAAGGGGTGCCTTTCGATTTGTAATGATTAATTCAAAGAAGAAAGCATGGGGACTCACATCTTTCCTGAATAAAAGACCACTAGGGTGACATATTAGCAAGGTAACATGTCAACCTGACCTAGGGCTGACTATTAAGTGAATGCCTCTGGGGACTTAAATCAACTCAAAGATAGTCAAAATTACTTTCATTTTAAGTTATTTTTTATGGATCACGCTGGTTTGCGATGGACTACACTAAGTAGGGGCCATGTTAGCTTTGTCCTAACATCAAATTTACCAATCCAAAGGGAGTAGCCTCCCGATTGAGGGGAGAACTATCCATCCAAAGGGGTTGTCTTTCAGTGTGCAACAACAGTACTAGGAAAAAAGCATAATAGACTTACATCTTCGAAAGTAAGGATCAGTCGCTGGGGTGATCAGTTGGCGAGGCAATAGATTGAACCCAACTTTAGGCTGACTACTGAGTGAATGTCATTAGGAGACTTAAATCAGCTTAAAGATAGTCAAAATTAATTTTATTTTAATTATTTTTATAGATCCCATCAGTTTGCGATAGACTGCACTCAGTAGGGGCCATATTGGGCTTCGCCTACTTTAGATTTATCAATCTAAAGGGGTAGTCTACCAACCATATAGTAGGACTATCCAACCAAAGGAGTTGCTTTTCAATGTGCGATAACTATACTAGGAAGAAACTATAATAGACTTACATCCTCAAAAGTAGGGATCAGTTGCTGGGGTGATCCGTTGGCGAGGCAACGGGTTGAACCCAACATTAGACGGACTATTGAGTGAATGCCACTGCGGAACTTAAATCAGCTTAAATAGTCAAAATTAATTTCATTTTAAATTATTTTTGATGAATCCCATCAATTTATGATGGACTGCACTGAGTAGAGGTCGCATTGGCCTTGATCAACTTTAAATTTACCAATCTAAAGGGGTAGTCTACCAACAACATAGTAGGACTATCCAACCAAAGGGGTGTCTTTCAGTTTGTAATGGTCAAGTTAAGAAGAAAGCGTGGGGACTCACATCTTCCAAAATAAGGAACCACTGGGGTGATCGGTTGCTTGTGCAATAAATTGAAGCTGACCTAGGGCTGATTATTTAGTGAATGCAGTTGGTGGACTTAAATCATCTCAAAGATAGTCAAATTAATTTTATTTTTAATTATTTTTTATGGATCCCATCGGTATGTGATGGATTGAACTGAGTAGGAGTGTGGTTAATAAATTTATATTAGGGAGTCGCCTTTCAAATCTATGGAGAAAAGAAAGAAGAGACCTTATAGAAATTTTTGTTGGTAAGATGTCGTAGATTTGCAGATATACTTATTCAAGTGATCGGCTACGTCATCAAGGTATAGTGTACTATCTCAAAAGACAGAAATCACTACCCTTTAATGGAACCAAACACCTCAATAAGGACTCCTAAAGATGATGGGTCTGCATATGTACCATAGATTCTTCCCTTACTTTACATGGACAAGTAAAGCAGACTTAATTTTAAATTGGGTTTGTTAAGTTCCCTACAGGGGCAAGCCCCCATAGTTAATTACATCCTAAGGGATGGGATCCCTTAAGAAAACTCTCGATTAAAATAAATGATCATTATCTTTGAAGATTTCAATAGAAAGGACTATCAATCGATTGGTTTATATTTTTGAAGATCAAAATAGGATTGATCAAATGAGGGAGTTATTATCGAAGCCAAAATGGGAAATAAGTATGAGATGATCACGATGTTAGGAAACTTAGCGAGCACCTCAAACTATCTTAAAATTGGGCTTTATATTTTTGAAATTGATTTACTTTATTTGAGTTACATTTTTTTATTATAAATTTAGGACTTAAGATTCCTTAACACAAGGTTAAGGAAATGCTTAGGAAGTGAAAAATTATGCTTATGGCCCATAAAGGGGAGAAGCAACCTCAGAACCTAAATCTAGGAAGCTTCAGTTAGGGCCGAAAGCATAACCTAAATCTAAGATAAAAATTAGGCAATTGGTTTTCCTCCATAAGAGAGGACAAACCACTCGATAGCTTGGACTTACAACCGCCTGGGAGTGGCCGCCAGCTAGCTCCTCCTATGATTTTAAATACATGTAGGCAAGTCTTTATTCTTATGCAAGATAGCTAGGCTATTTTTTTATTTAGAAAGAGACTAGTCCTTAAACTCACTCCCTAAAGAGACTAGATCATGTAAAGGGTATGTTATGCAATTCAAATTTTATTTTATTTTTATTTTTGGACAATCATTTTGACTCGGGCTAATAGAATTTTTATGACTAATGAATGAGAAATCATATTATTAGCCAAGATCAGCGAGAAGGGAGGAGGTGAGTTTCCACCATGGCTCTCAAAGGTCAAGCCAGGCTCTCTGCCAAAGGTGGAAGCTCTCCAATTAAGAGTGAAATAAGATGCATTTGTGCATGATATTATAAAGAAATGCTCATCCAACTAAGGGGTTGCTAATTCTTTTATCTTGATTTTAATTCTAAGCTTTAGGTGAGGTTATGAATTAATTTATTTTTACTTAAAGAGCCCTAATCCACATCCAGGCCATACATAAAGCAAGGAAGAAACTAGGAAAAGTATGCCACTTAATGCAAAAGCTAAACAAATCATCAAATAATTTATAAAGCTAATTACAAAATGAATAAATGATCATTTGTGGTCAGGCACCATCGCACAAATCTAAAAATATCAAATATGGGTAGCCAAGCTCTACCCTTATACAACCTGGATTATAAATGAATATTATAATTTAGGCAAAGGAATTCATTATTATGGGGGTCTTCAAGCTTTATTCTTCTTTCATCTTTCTTCTTTCTTTCTTCTTCTTTTCTTCTTTGTTTTCTCCTTTGGAAGGTTGGATGGTAGATGCTCCAAGGCTTCACATGGTGCATAAGATAGGATCTTATGACCAATGCTCATCCTAATCCCCATAACAAATTATTTTGAAATCCTAAATATACAAATTTTTACATGAAAAGGAAAAGTATAAATCTAACTAACACCTACAAAATAAAGATTAGTTAAATCACACCACATAAATCCCAAGCATGTATATTGGACTTATCATCCCACACATGGGTGACTAATTCCACCTGGCCTATGGATTATGCTTAGGGGTATAAGCACCTGCAACTAAGAAGCATTTATATTTTTATTTATGATAGGGCCCTTTAAGCACAATCCCTTGCATAAAAGAATAGTTAAACTAAACACGTCCTACCATTCATTCTACGAGCATAAACCCTAACATCGGTCTAAAACATATATCATAAAATAAAACATAGCATCAAACCATGCACCGACCTAAACTAAGGCTAGAAGTAGTGACTTAGGCTAATGTGTGTGCTTTGAAGGTTTGTGTGGTATGCTTAGCTTAGGACTTTGGGTTTAAATTTTCTAAGTGTGAAGGATATGTTCAACTTAGAGGATGGTTTCATTTAAGTTGTTTATGTATTTTGGGTTATTTTTATTTCATATTTTAATTTGGTTTAAGTGAAACCTACAATTAATTACTAAGTTATGAAGAGAAGGAACTTCTCTTTCCTTCCCTAACCTTAAGTAATTTTTAAGATAAGTTCACATTTTTAATTTCAGTTAGGTGAATGTTTTAATTACATCTTTTAATCAATCCTAAGTTTAGATAAACCCTAAACAAACCTATTCAAAAAGAAAAGTATTTTAAGATTAAATAAAATGAATCAAAATTCACATAACACATATTACTTCATTTTTTCCCAACATATATAACATGCATATGGTTAGACCCTAAGCATATCTATACAGGCAAATGAGAGTAGTTAACACACTTTATGATGCATGCTAAGTAATCCATTTAAGAAAATTTAGAAGTTGAATATGCATGATTTTTCTTAAGTAGAAAAGATTTTCGTTATCCAAAATTTCACACACATACATGAAGGTAGGAAAGGCATAAGTGAGTACAGCACCATTGTTAACCAGAGGTGTAAGGTACAAGACCTACTTAGGTCTACTTAAAGTTTCACAACCTCGAGGTTGTCCAGACTAATATACCACTTTCCTTAAGTACAAACATGTATCTAACAGAAATGAAATGGAAAAGGAAGATGCAAAAGTTGTTTAATTGTTTCAATTTTATTTATGCATCTTATTCATGCAAGTATAGACAATCCTTCTTAGATGATGGAATAGGGATGAATAGGTATATAATTAAGTAAGTTTTGGGTTCTTTTCAAATGAACCCTACATCTTACCAACTCCTATTCAAGGCTATGCTAACATAAGAAAGAAAGAAAAGGCAACACTAAACATTACTTTATAATCCATCACATGCAAGCTTATAATTAAAGTATAAAAATAGCATACTTTTAGATTTGATATTTCATTTATAAGTTTTAAAAATATTTTGGATTTAGTAGTGATAATAGCCACTCATATTTTACTTTAGCCAACACATGCACATTTGACATAAAGTAAACAATTTTCATTTTTAAAATTTGATCCATGAAATTATGAATGCATGAACCACATGACATACAACTTAACATGTTGGGAAAGATCCAAAGCAATGTAATCATGTAAAAAAACTCACTTTACCTAAATCCTACAGAAATTCTTAAGGAATAAGAAAATTTAGAATAAATCAAATTGAATTTCAAAATGATTTTTATTTAGTTTGAAGTTTGATCTAATTTTGAAAAGATGAGATGAGTTTATTGTTCCTAACCCATTCCCACATGTGTTTTGTATTTTTGTTTAATTTTTAGATAATTAAATCCATTTTAAGCATTGATTAGGTTTTGGTATAAATTAAATGGCTTAATTAACTCTTACTTACATCACCTTAGAAAAATGAACTAGGCAATTATGAGCCAATGAGATGACAAAAAACTCACAAGGTTTTTAAATTTGCAATGCACCTAATAATGAAAAGGCCTAATGTAATTTGGATCACAATTAAAAGTTAATTAAGCTAAGTGGTTTAGCTTAAGTACTTTTAAAACACTCCTCCACACTTATGAAAAGGGTTTTAATTTCCTTAATTGAACTAAGGCTACAAACACCTAAGCATCTACCCAAGGTAAATTAATTAAGTTTTGAAACATTTTAGAATTTTTGAAAATTGATTAAAGGTATAATTAATGAGTTAACCTTTAATTAAGAGGGGATTAAGGAAAGAAAAAGGGGGTTTAGGGAATAGCTTAGGGGAAATGCCCCAAATTATTCCATAAAACCCCAATCGAAATGACTAATCAAACTTAATCATAGGATAAATGCACTAATCACACCTTAATTACCCTTAATTACATGAAATGACTAATTAGGGAATGAAATAGCAATTTCCTCAATTGAACTCTCAATAAATCTCAAGAAAATTAGGAGAGGTGGAGGTCATCCCCTAAAATGAACCCTAGAAGTTTGAGATTAATTGATGAACTAATTAAAGGATAATTAGCTAATTAAGACTCCCAAAGAAACCCAAATTCAGAGAAAAAGATAATTCAAAATGCTTTGAAATCATTTTTAAAATACTCTAAATGAAATTATCTTTCCATAGCATTTTTTCCTTTTATTTTTTTATTTTTCTATGAAGAGTTATGAATTTTAGAAGTTCTATGGATTAATTAGGTAAATAACTAATCCCTGATTAATACTCAAACCCGCATGCGTGGCGATGAGTGCTTTACACACATCGTGAGTCACTAAGCATCACATCAAAAGCTGGTGGTGCTTTTATCTACCATCTGATCAAAGATCAGATGGCCAGAGATCTCCTCGTGGTTTATAAAATGGATAACAGGTATATAAACATGGGAATAATCTCAGTTGTCCATCCAAACTATGCAGATGGATGGCCAGAGACTCATCACTGCCAAAGCTCAAGGGGAATGAGATCCATCCACCTTTTAGGCTTTGATCTGAGCTTGATTGAGCTCAAATTATACTAGAATTTAGCCCACACCTTCATCATGCAACTACCAATACATCCAATGGCTACGATCCTATGAAATTAAAGTTCACTTCACAAAGGACCAACACCTATGAGAATTGAGCTCAGAAAATCACTAACCTCATCAGAGGTGATCACTGACACTTGATTCCTTGGAGGAGTTTCATATGGTTGAGATGAAGCCTTGCTGAAGTTTTGAGCACTTGAGGTTGAGTGTAGAGCTCTATGGACCAACTCCTCTTCAATTCCATTGCTGTTTGATCAAGCTAGGTCTCCCCTTGCCTTTAGAACTTTAGAGAGAGCTTAGACAAACTCGACTTGACCCTCTCATGGAGTGTGCAAGAGCAATTAGCTTAATTTGGTGTGGGAAAGAAATTGGCTCTTCAATGGACCTCCCGTATTTTCAAGTGGAGAAAACTGAGAAGATGGAAATTGAATCCCCCTCTAAGAAGCTTAGGATCACTTGCAAATGGCTCCTTTGACTCTCTCTCACTCAATCGACCTTGAGTCCATGAAAATAGAAGTGAATTAGGGGGAGTATATCTCCCCGAAGGATGGACAGTATGTCCATGCCATTTTGATCAATATGGGTGAGTTATTTTTGTTTTTTTGAGTGTGTACATGGTCAATTTGGCTAGAGGAGTGGAATGCCAACTTCCCATGTGCTTGAATTGAGCTTGAGAGGGAGTTTAAAATTCTAATTTTTAGGCTAAGGGGTCAGGTTTGGTCTAGGGACCAAATGGGCTGACCCAAACCCATTGGGTTGGGTGCACCACTCATCACTAAGTCTCCTTGAGCTTTTAGAAAAACCTCAAGTGATTATGAAGAGGGTATGACCAAAATACCCATGGGCTAGGCCAAAATTTGTTTTATGTCCTAGGGTTAAAAGGTCATTTTGCTATTTTTTTTTCACTTTGGGTGTGTTTGGTATGTTGAGAAAATAAGTTTGGCCAAGTTTCATTGGATTTGGAATCCATTTGATAGGGTTTGGCTCATGTTGGCCCATTTAGGTCAAAATGGGTCAACTTGGGTCAAGTTGACCAATTGGTCAAATTGGGTCAAACCAAGGGTTGGGTCAAGTTCATATGACCATTTGAAATATTTTAGTGCCTTTGATTTGGTTCAATTTGGTATAGATTTGGTTTTGGCTCATATGACTCATTTAGGTCAAATGGGTCAAGTTGACTCATTTGACCCATCTAACCTATTTGGGGTAGTTCAAGGGTAGGTTTAAATTAGGTTAGTCATATGGAGTGGATTGGTATCTTTGTTTCCAATCAATTTGGGTTAGGTTCAATTTTGGCTCAATATGACCCCTTTAGGCCATGTTGGGTCTAAGGTCAATTGGGCTAGGTTGGGTCTAGATGGCCAATTGAGGCTTTGGTCAAGTTCCACAAGTGATTTGGGATGAACTTGACCCATTAGTTTTAATCAATTTGGCTTAGATCAAGTTTTGACACATTTTGGCCCTTTAGGTCAAAATGGGTCAACTTAGGCAAGTGGCCAATTTGGTTAGGCTCAAATGTTGGCTTGGTCAAGTTCAAAATAGCTCATGAGTGAACTTAGATTAATGGTTTCAATCAATTTGGCCTATGGTGGATTTTGGCTATGTAAGATTTCATTTTAGGTTAAGTGTTTACTTGGTCAACCCTTAGGTTTGACTTGATTCGACCTAATTTGATTGATTGATCATCCCATGATGATTGTTGATCATGATGAGAGGGGTATATGAGTTTGGTTCAATCCAATTTGGTTAAGATCAAAAGTTGGCTCATAAGGATACTTTAGATCACTTTTGGTCAAGTGAGCTTAAGTGGATCAAATGGCTTGGTCAAAGCTTGATTTGGAGTTGATTGATCATGTATATGGACTTATGATTGAAATATAAATTTATTTACATGTGGTTTAAAGTCAAATGGATTTTGATCCATTTGAAAATTTCATATTCAAAGGAAGAATATGAAGTGGTCTTGGGTTTGATTTTTTATTTGGGTTTTGATTGTTTGATTGAGGTTTGGATTTATATCTGAGCTCATGATTGTAGGATTGATTGGACCATGAGAGAAAATCAAGGGTTTGGCTTGATTTGAAAGTGATCTGGCTAAGTTCAAGATTTTGGCTTGAAAGGCTTAGATTGGATTTTGAGTGGATTAGAGTTTGATTTTTAGAGTTTGTTTTCATTGTTTGACTTTATATTTCAATTATATATGTGAATATAAATGACAATATAAATTGATTATGAGAAAATTTCAAGAATTTGGAATGATTTTATCATGATTTGGGTTAAATCCATTAAAGAGAATTTAAAGGATTTAAGAGAATTTTTAGTTAGAAATTTAATTTTTGACTTGGATTTGATTTATTTATATTTATATTTCATTTATATATGAGAATAGAAATAAGTTTTAAGAAAATCCCATGAGTTTGAAATGGTTTGATCCAAGTTTAGGTTAAATCCGTTAATGGAAAATTAAGGGATTTAAAGGAATTTCAAGCATTTTAAATTTGGAATTTAATTTGGGGGTTTGCTTTGATTGATTTATATTTATATTTCATTTATATATGAGAATATAAATAAGTTTTGAGAAAATCCCATGAATTTGAAGTGGTTTGATCAAATTTTAGAGTTGATTTTGACTAAGTCCTTTAATGAGAAATTAAAGGGACTTAAGGAAATTTTCATGAATTGATTTGAAATTTTAAATTTGATTTGATGGATTTGAATTTATATTTCATTTATAAATATGAATATAAATGAGAATATAAATGGATTATGAGAAAATCTCAAAGATTTGTGTAGGTTTAAATCATGATTTAGGTTAAGTCCTTAAGAATGGGTTAAGGATTTAAGAAATTTGAACTTAGGAATTTTTGATGAATTTTGATCATGGGTTTCAATCATGGATTTCAATCATGGAATTGAATCATAGAATTGATTTGAGTTTGAGAAAATTAAATATAATTGATTTGGAGTTTGACTTGAAAGAAGGAAAGTGAGGGATGGTTTAAGCTAAAGGGTAGGAGATTTTTCTAACACCCCTAATGCATAACCTATTCCTATGGCTAACTCTTCTAAGTCTTCTAGGGCTAGGGGAGTGTCCACCTAATCACTAGATGTATCTTAAGACTAAAAAACTCTTAAAGCCTAAGAGGAGTCTTATGTCTAAGATGGAGGGGTTGAGAGCTCATTCTAAAAAATGATCAGTATGTTAGCCTAACTCAGTTACCAATCCAAAGGGCGACTTCCAACCAGGGGAACTGTCCAACCAAAGGGGTGCCTTTCAGTTTATAGTGGTTAATTCATAGAAGAAAGTGCGGGGACTCACATCTTTTCTGAATAAAAGACCACTGAGGTGATCAGTTGCTTGTGCAATAAATCAAACCCGACCTAGGGATGCTCATCGGTTTGTGACAGTCATGCTAGAAAGAATGTGTAGTAAACTAACATCTTCTAAAATGGAATGACTATCAGGATAACCTATATGTGGCAAAATAGATTGAACCGCACCTAAGGGCTACTATGGAGAGAGTGCCGACCCAAGGACTTATCTCAACTCAAGCGTAGTCAGCCAATTCCTATAGGGAGTTATGCTGACACTGCCCTAAAGATAGGATGCCTACTTAGGAAAGGGGCTGCTGGGGGCTTGAATTCCTAATCCATAAGTCAATAGATTTGTTTGGTTTATTTTATTTGTTTATCATGGACCCTATTAGTTTATGAGGGATCATATTAAGAAGGAGTTTATATCAGCCTAGACCTATCTCAGATTTACTGAACCAAAGGAGAATCTGCACATCTGTTGAACAAATTCTCCAATCACAGGGATGGATACTAGGGAAGGGGCACTATCTAATCCAAAAGTAACCCAGGTATTGTCTAAATGGGTCTGCAAAGGATGTGATACAATTAGAGTGCTCGTAGGGGAGGGGCTGCTAAAGGATTTATCCAAAACCCTGAAGAAGATAATATCTATATGTATTCAGTGGCCAACTCAAGGAGAAAGCACGGGGACTCATCTTCCAAGAGTGGTGTATCCACCGAGTGAGTTACTGTTAGCATAGCAAACATCAACCAACCTAAAGTGCCCATTAGTTTGCAACAACCAGCCTAGGAAGAAAGTATCAGGGACTCACATCCTCCTATAGCAGAATTGAATGTTGGGATAGTCTTTCTTGACTCAATAAGTGCTATCGACCTAGGGTGACTATTGAGTGAATGCCACTAGGGGGACTTATATCAAATCAAGAGTAGTCAAGAGGAAAGGGGAAACTGAGGGACTTATCCTAAACCTCAAATATACTCATCCTAGTCAGATCATGATGGCTAATCCAAGTAGAAAGCATGTAGGCTTACATCTTCTTAAGCAAAGTCACCATGATGAAGCTTACTGGCTGGGTAGTGAAGTCTACCAAACAAACAAGGCGCTCATTAGTTTGTAATGGTCAAGTTAGGAAGAAAGCACAGGGACTCACATCCACCGAACAAGTGACCACTAGGGTGACACACTAGCAAGGTAGTATGTGGGCTTGACCTAGAGCAGCTAATGAGTGAGTGCCATAAGGGGCTTGCTCCCATATCAAAATAGTCCAAGATAAAAGATATGTGTTTATTTTTATTTTTTGTTTATATTTGAAGGAGTAGGATGCCTCTCGGGTTCTCTTACACCTATCCTAAAACACGCTGGGGAATTGATGAAATGGTGCCATGAATGGCAGTTGTGATCCCACTAAGAAAGGATGCTGCTTGGGTTCTCTTACACCTAACTTAGTTGTGCTAGTCAAAATATGATGCCTCTTGAGTTTTGTCACACCTATTCTAGTAGCATTGGGGAATTGTGTTTGACTTATTTTTGGGTTATGAAAGAGGGATAGAATGCCTCTTGGGTTCTCTTACCCTACCCTAAACACGTCATGGCGGATTCGCAAAATAATCAAATAACACTTTGAATGAAGAGAATATTTTGATAAATTGGAATAGAATTTTTATGATAATTATTTTCAAACATGTTTTTATGGGTAATATTTCTTCAAATAGAGCCCATTAATTGGAAGCATCGGGTGTTCCCCTTTACAATCAATAAGCTGATAAGATCCTCCTTGGTAAGCCTTCTCCATGATGAAAGGGCCTTCCCAAGTGGGTTCAAACTTGCCTCCCATCTTTCGATGAGTAACAATTGGTCTCCTTAAAACTAGAACAAGCTCTCCTACTTGAAAAGCTCTAGGGTGGGCCAGCTAGTTGTGAGCTTGAATCATCTTTGCTTTATATAACTCGAGGTTTTGGCATGCTTGTAGGCATCTCTCCTCCAAACCTTCGAGCTCTTCTAACTGCAACTTAGCATTCTACTCTATAGTGACTTTATTACCTATTGTTATCCTTAGAATGGGAGTTGAACTTCTAAGGGTAGAACAACATCAGACCCATACACTAAGGAGAATGGGGTAGATTGAGCTGGAGGTCTGATTGTGGTGCGGTATTCCCACAAGGCTTCAACTAACTGCTCATGCAACTATTGCTTATTATCATCAAGTGTCTTCTTTAGTATCTGGATGAGAGTTTTGTTGAATGCTTATACTAAGCCATTTTCCCTGAGATAGTAGATGGTGGAGTATCTCTAATTTATACTATGTCTCCTTGCGAAGCTATTGATCTTCATGCTCTTGAATGTAGTACCATTATCGGATATAATTCATCAAGGCACCCCAAATCTATATATAATATGGTTCCTGAAAAACTAGAGCACATGCTGAGTTGTGACCTCTCTAAGCGGGATTGCCTTCGCCCACTTAGAAAGGTAGTCGGTGGCAGCTAAGATGAACCATTGACCCTTGGAAGAAAGAGGATCGATAGGACCCACTATATTGGTACCCACAACACTCAAACAACCATGAGGCCAATGTGATATGTAGAATGTTGGGTGGTTGATGTAGGATCACATCATGTACATAACATTGGTGGCATCTCCTAGCTACATTAATGCAGTTTGGGATCATCAAAGGCCAGTAGTATCCTAGTCTCTTGATCTTGGATTTCATCTTCAGATCAGAATGATGCGCTCTGCATAGACCTGAGATGTACCTCAATCATGATCTTATTGGCTTCATATTTGTCCAAATAACATAACCACATTTGATCGAAAGACTGTGGGTATAAGGTGTCATCCACAATAGCATAGAAGAGAGCTCTCTACTTCATCTGATGGGCTTGTGATTTCTCTTGAGGTAGTTTTCCTCTAGCCAAGTAATCTATGAATGGTTTCCTCTAATCCAACTCCTCATCTTTATTGGCAACGACAACCTCCCCTTTAAGAGAAAGTCTCTTAATGAGTTCAGCATCAATACGGAATAGGACTTGTCTATTTTGGACCCTTATTGGAATAGACTCATCTTCCGGACATGTCAATTCCTTTGCAAGTTTGGCCAAAGCATCTGCTACTGTATTCTATCCTCGAGGAACCTTGTAGATGGTCAACTCAGGGATTTGGGCCAATAGCTTCATGGTGTACTCGTGGTAGTGACGAAGCTTAGGTTTCAGAACCTTGTAGGATCCAAAATCGATTGATGACCGGTAGAATCCCAAGATGTTGATGCTTTTGACACACACTGTAATGGCTAACTCTAGATCGACAATCAAAGACTCATACTCAGCTTCATTGTCGATGCATTAATTGGAGAAATAATATGAGAATCTCATCACATTGCAGTCTGGAGTTAAGAGAACTATTCCTACCCATGTCTTTCCTAGAAGAGTAGATTGTGGTTCTTCACTTTTGTGAAAGGAAGCCACACCATCAAAATAAATCTCCTAATGGTGATTGTCAACCTCCCCTAAGTTCATGATTTGTTCATCAGGGAGATGGTCACTAAGCGGAGAGTCAATAGGTAGTGGGTGTGCTGCTAAAAAATCTACTAGTGCTTGTCCTTTCACCGTAGGGAGGGGTACGAATGTAATATCAAACTGCTAGAGAATCATTGACCAACATGCCAAACATTTGAATAATGTCGACCGTGCAGATTGATTCTTGAAATCAAGTTCACCTTATGAGAAAGCATATAATGTTGTAGCTTTTGGGATGCAAAGATTAAAGCTAGGCAATGCTTCTCAATAGGTGGGTAGTTCGCTTCAGCAAGGATCAGACGATGGCTAAGGTAGTAGAGAGCGCTCTCCTTTCCTTCATCATTATCTTGGGCTAACAAAGTGTTGAGAGAGTCATCCAATGTAGTAGTGTAGAGGATCAATGCTGATAGGCTGCTAGAAGCGCATCAAATGCTTGATGTCTTCAAAGGCATGCTGCCACTTATCATCCCACTTAAATTTGGTGTCCTTTTTGACAAGTGCTAAAAATGGTTTGCATCTCCCTGATAGATTGGAGATAAAGAATCTTAGATATGCCAACCACCCTTGGAATGATCTTAGTTGGGTTAAACATTTAGGAGGTGGCATTTCTAAGATAGCTTTGATCTTTTCTGAGTCTATTTCTATTCTCTAGTGTCGGACAATAAACCCAAGGAACTTTCCTGAAGTTACTCCGAATGCATACTTCAGGGGGTTTATTTTGAGGTTATATTATGTTAACCATTCGAAACCTTCTCTCAAGTCAAAGAGATGGTCTTCCTTTTCTTCGCTTTTGACTACTAGACCATCAACATAGCACTAAACTTGATGATGAATGAGTTCATTGAAGATCTGAGTCATTGCCAGTTGGTATGTACACCAATATTTTTAAGGCTGAAATGCATGACCTTATAATAATAGATTCCAATCAGGGGACATCTTGATTTGGTTGTAGCTAGATGACCCATCAATGAAGGAGAATATTACATGAGATGAGGCGATGTCCACCATTAATTCTGGTATAGGAAGAGGAAACTCATCCTTAGGAAATGCCTTGCTTAAGTCCCTGAAATTGATGCATATGCGAATTTGGCCATTCTTCTTCTTAACTGGAATGGCATTGGCTAACCAGGTAGGGTATTTTTCTTTCTTGATAAAATCAGTATCAAATAGTTTCTTGACTTCTAAAATGACCTATTGTTCGATTTCTAATCGCATGCACCTAAGAGCTTGCTTGATAGGGTTAGCATTAGGGTCTATTCCTAATTTGTGGACTGGTATGTCAGGAGATAATCCAGACATCTCTTCATAACTCCATGCAAAGTAGTCCTTAAACTCAATCAATAGCATAACTAAGTCATTTGTTTCTTCTTCATTTAGCAAAGAACTGATGTATGTCAGGCGTGGATCTTCTTCTATCACGAGGTAGATTTCTTTGAGCTTGTTGATAATTGAATGGATTTCCTCTTCAAATTTTGGTGGTCATCTTTGATTTGGAGATCATCTAGATCATCTGAAGTTTTTAAGCACACTTTCTAATAAGAGTTTGTGCAATTTGAGAAGAACCTATCAGATTCTAGATGATTCATGATAACTAAGCAGAAATCATTGTAATCGACTGGACCCATTATACCGAATCTTAGTCCTGATCTTGATTGTGCTTCCCTGCCTTTATTGTTGCATAGCTTCTTGAAGTACTCTGACCTATGCTTGGACCGTATAAGGAATTAAACCCTTCTTTACAAGATTATGAACACAAGGCGAATATCAATCAAAAGGTAATTCCATTAATTCTTTATATGAATTATCCTCAAGTTATACATTAGCTCTTGGACTTAAGGATGATGATCCCAATAAAAATATCTTTAGTTTGTCATTCATGGAAGACTTAGGGGCTTCCTTAACTACTAAACCTTCAACTTTTTGAGATGAAAGAGAGGTTAGAGATAAAGTTCTCAATTGTTTTCTAATACTTTACATAAACACATTGCATTCATGCCTTAGGCTTTGATCTTTGTCCGTCATCAGTCACCTCGAATGAAACCTGTTGAGATGGGTTGGTTGGTATGCTAATCACTTGAGACTCATCCTTCGAGCTAGATTCCAAGTCTAAGTGAATAATATGAGTACTCTAGTGAACTGGAACATAACCCATGTTGGCTGGCTGCCAACTACGGGGTCTTCCACCTCTAGAACTACCTCTGCATCTGCCTTTACCTCTGCTTGGTGGAGGTCAAGTCATCCTACCCATATATTTATATGGTGGAATGAAATGTGGGTGGAATGTGACATGCAGCTCTACTTCTTTCTTGATGTCCTTTTCTTGTTCACTTGTACTATCTTGTTTATTTTTTTTCTTTTTCTTTGGCTTTATTTTCTTTTTCTTTCGCATTTGAATTTTGACCAAGTTCATGAGAAAAGGTGTTTTGATTTTGAGGAAGATAGTAGGTTGCATCCTCATATATCTGACCTCTCTAACTAAAAATGGATTTTCATCTCCTTTGACACAGTACTCGATTCTATCCCTTCTGAACATGATGCACTGATGAAGGGATGATGGAATCATTTTGTTTTGGTGTATCCAAGGTTTACTAAGCAAAGCAATAAATGATGTATTCGAATCAATTATATAGAACTTGGCTTCATTCTTCTAATCACTTATTTCCAAAGGTAACACTAAGGAGCCTAAAGCCCTCTCACCTTATTCGTTGAATCCTCTCAACATCATTTGATCTCCTCGGAGCTTAGAGATATCAATCCTCAAATAGATAAGGGTCTTTAGACTCATAATATTCACTGATGCACCTGGATCAATTAAAACCCTAGAAAGTGTGAATCTACTCATATCCATTGTAATATAGAGGGGACGTTTGTGCTCCATGTTCCCTAAAAGAAGGTCTTCATCGGTGAATGTGACTCCCTGGGCTTCTCTTGAATAATGTACCTCCTCTCCAATAGTGGTCAACTGAGCTAAGCATATCTTTGGATCAAGAAGAGCCTTGATTAATGATTCCCTCATCTTATTGGATAAGATAAAGGGCATCATATATGCTTAACTTAGCTGGCAACTTTCTTAGGTGAGCGAGGACATTATAATCAACTCTAGGCTGATCCTCCATAAGCATATCTATGGGTGGAGCATCCTGTAGAGGGGATTCTTGCTCATTAAAACCAATGACTTTTTTTCCTTAATCTTGAGGTGCTACCCTAGGAGGTAGAACCTTACCGCTACAGAGGATAACTTCGATAATCTCTTATGGCAGATTAGTGAAAGATTCTACCTGCTCGTCAGAATCACCTACAAGTTCTCCTATAGGACCCTCAAAATCAAATGATTCTAAGTCTATCTCAAGAGATGAACCCGTAGTATTCAGAGAAGGAAAGTCCATCTCTGAATCAAATAGAGGAAGATCAGAGCTGTTATAATTATTTAGACTTGAAGAGTTTTCTAACAGAGTAGAATCATAAAACCCATCAAAAGTGGCACAAATATAATTCAAACTAGCTTTATTCCTCAATTTCTTGGATTTAGAAGAAGGTACATAGTAATAATCTAGTAAAGTAAGTGAGGTGAGGGATTTGATGCCCTCATCCACCGATACAAGATGTCTACTAGAAGAAGAGCTAGCTGAAGAAGAAGTGTCGATTAAGGTAGTAGCTACAATGGTGGAATGGAGACTAGGCTCAGTCGATTATTGCGCTACTTGGTTATCTCAGACTAGTATAGGCTATTGTTGCTGCTGAGCTCCCACTTTCCCCAAGTTATCTTTGGCAACTTGCAAACCTTCCTTGATGTTGAAGGTTCGAGCTACCTCAAGCACCTACAATGAAAGTTTCTTGATTTTTGAAATAATCTTTTTGGAGGTTCAGGATAAGGAGATATCCCAACCTTCTTTTATTTTAAGAGGAACACATGTATCCCCAAGGATTATCCTAATAGAATTGGATGGTTATTCCACTAGATATTCCTTAGGGATAACTATGGAACCTATCATATAGCTATGCTCAAGCTAGTCCTTGAATGTAAAGTAATCCTCCAAAACATAGCCTAGCATGCATTGGTAGGGGCCAAAGTTATGATCATTGCTCCTTCCCACTTCCTCTAGTTTCCTAGGCTCAGGTAGCTGAAAATCAGGTTTCATTAAGAGGTTCTTAAAGATTTTCTTGATTACCTCCCTCTTAAATGAAAAAGGTTTGTTTAGTTATATAGGATGGGATGGGTATGTATACTGGGGATGGTGGGAGGAATGGGACCTGATGGGATCTTTGCGGTTGGAGATGGATGAGGTGAGGTGGGTCTCACGGCAATTGATTCCCCTTGTCCAACACTGCTACTGCCCTTGGCATCTTTTCATAAGCTTTTTATGGCTTTGTCTTTGTTGAGTGATCTTAAAAAGGTAACTGTTTGGCTTCTCCTTGTAGACTAGTCATCGTGCTGATTAGCTTCACAATTGTCTTGATGGTAATACCTTTGAGCATGCGGCCATGAATGAATATTCTTTTAGAATTTCAATGGCATCTTGTTGAAGTGGTTAGTATTTCATTTCAAATTATGCCATCTGAGAATATAATCAACTAAGAACTCACTGGGGTGTTATTATGCTACAATAAGATCGTCCACAGTTACTCTTTGCTGAGCTCCAACAAACCTCTTGATGAAGAGTTGCTCTAACTCAGCAAAAGTCTTCACTGAACTATTGGGGAGTTCATGGTACCAATCAAAGGTTATGCCTATTAAACTGCTGATAAAAAGATAGAACAATAGCGCATCGCTGTCACCAGCATTGCAACAACTAGTGCTGAAGTGCGCTATGTGCTAGCGTGGGTTCTCACTGCCATCAAAACTCTTGAAAGAAGGTGGCACAAAACCATTATGATATTGGATAGCATCAATTCCTCTGGGTATGGTCTACCTTTTAGAACCAATGATCCTCCTTGAGCTTATGCCAATGCTTCTCTCACTTGCTCAACCATGAGTTTGATATCCTTTTCTTGTATGGAGGTACTATCCACTACCTTCCTATACAAGCTAGTGTTACCCTACTCTACTGGAGGTGAACTCTTAGGCTGATCCAAGACATGCAATAACTCAGGCTGATCGGTCTCTGCAAGAGTAGGATGCACTGTTGAAGCTTGATTCTGAAGTGCCAAAATTGCTGCTAACAAATCTTCAAGCCTCTTTCCCATTCTATCTATCTGTTCATCCTTCTATTTTAATTGTTGAAGGAGGTTTTGGGTCGAATGAGCTGTGTCATCCTGTTTAGTCGCAACACTTTCCAAACTCTATTGATCCTGAAGGAGGGAATCCCTGGTGTCTACTATATGCATTCAAATCTTTTGACAAATTATCATCGTTGGGATCAAAGCTAGCCTTTTCTTCCTCTAGGTCAGACCAATCATACCCTATAATTTCCTTCTTCTCGATGAGATGCTTGCTACAATATCATCTAGGGAGCGGTCCAACTGTGTAGGTATAAAAGCTCACAACTGACCGGTGGTAGGATCATGCTCATGAACGGAAATGCATCTGACCTCCCCTACTACTGGAGAGCCAACCCTATGAGGGCTATGCTCACTAGAAGATACATGCTCCTGGCTATCAACTGTCAAGGGAGGAGTGCTACTCCTAGGAGGATCTATGGTCATGGGGGCAACTAAATTGTCTCCTTCTCCCTTAGCTGCTACTATCTCCAAGATCTGCTAAGGTGGTGGTGGTGATGGCACAACTATGATGCTATGTGGTCTCCACTCCCTCTTCACCACAACTGAAGTAGGAGGTCGAGTAGGAGAGCTTGGCCTTGCCTCAGTCGATGATGTAGATGAAATGGGATCTCTTGGTCATAATCGGATCACTAGTGGGGCTCTCTTTTCCCTCGATGCTACCTTCGTGGCTTTTGATGGAACAATGGAAGATGGAACTTGCACTGGAGATGGCAGATGTGGAGTGGAGTGGTGTGGCGGAGGCACCACCGACTCCCTCTATGCAGGAGCTCCTCTCTATGGTGGGTAGTACTGGTCAATACAATGTTATCAGTATGATCAGTGCGGGTAGCACATCGATTGGAAAAGTCCACAAGGGTGGATGTAGCTGATTGTTTAGCATGCCTTCGTCTCTCTCTGCTGGTCACATGCATTGATACACGGGCCTCCGGCCTCTCCTGATGTTATCTGAGGAATGATCATAGATCAAATAGCTCCTCGATCATCGTAAGACACCAAACTTGATGTAGGACTATCCTAAAGCCAGCATAGGATCTCCTCCTATCTCGATAAGTGCCTCAAAGTGAACTCCAGGTGGAGGTGACACCGAGATCTTCCTAACATCTTCCTCTCCATCATATCCAGAATGAGGATGAAACTTATTCTGTGTGATCAGAGGAGACACTATCTTGGGTAATGCCTCTACTACAAACTGAGAAACTACCTCCATTTCCTTGGCTATGCACATGTGATGTCACTTGATCTTGTGATATTTGTTGTGACGTTGAGTTCTACTGGGAGGAGCGGTGTGGGAACTAGAACCAATCTCATAGGTTAGGGAGACTATCCCTGAAGACATGGGAGCCTTCCCATTGGAAGAAGCCAACGAGTAGGTGCTAGCCCATACTGGAGTAGTAATGGGAACAATTGAACGTACTAGCACTGAAACTGTAACTGCTACACCCTTCCTCTTCGGTGAGGGAAACTCAAAATCTGATGGCATATTAACATGGATGACCAGCTTCTGCCCAGTCACCACACTCCTACTGACGGTTGAAAGGGCTACCCCCTCACAAGTGATTCTGGCCCCCTCGAATCCTTGGCCAAAGTGAATGAGATGAGCAAAGTCAGTCTGTGGAAGGCTGGCCTGATCCAAGGCCAAATCCATCCCAAAAGAAAAAGTGAAGGCATATTTATGGGCATCCATTAGAATTGAATTGAACTTGAGAAAAATTGATTGAAATTGAGTTGAAATTCTGCAATTTGAAAATAAACTCAAATCTGATTTCCAATTTAATTTGTTTTTAAAATTTGAACCCACACTCAAAAATTTGAATATGTTAAGTGAGGTTCTTTGAATTTAGGAGAGAGATTTTGAATTTAGAATTGCAGAAGAGATTTTGAATTTAAAATCCATTTTCAACAAATTTGTGTATGTTGAAAATGGGTTCACTTATTTTGAAGAGATTGATGTTTCCATTGGTTCATATTTGAAATTGATTTTTTATGTTTGTGGACCCTTTATTTAACAAATTTGAGTATGTTAAAATAAAGGGTCAATTGATTTTGTTTGGGATTGCTCATTTAGCAAATTTGGGTATGCTAAATGAGTTGTTTGAAAATAATTTTCTTTTTTGTTTTGCTTGTTTGGGAATCATGAGTGAGTTATGTTTGAGTTTGAAAATGGAATATTTACTTAGCAAATTTGTGTATGCTAAATAAAGTCCAAAGGTTTTCTTTTATTTTGATTTTTGAAAAGAGGATCTTTACTTAGCAAATTTGGGCATGCTAAATGAAGGATCCAAATGTGTTTGATTTTTATGATTTTGAAAAGAGGATCTTTACTTAGCAAATTTGGATATGCTAAATGAAGGATCCAAATGCATTTGATTCTTGATTTTGAAAAGACAATCTTTACTTAACAAATTTGGGTGTGCTAAATAAAAGATCCAAATGTGTTTTGATTTTTGATTTTTATTTTTTTTTTTGAAAAATGAAACCTGTACTTAGCAAATTTGGGTATGCTAAGTAAAGAATCCAAGTGTGTTTGATTTTTGTGTTTTTGAAAAGAGGATCTTCACTTAGAAAATTTGGGTATGCTAAATAAAAGATTCAAATGTGTTTGATTTTTATGATTTTTGAAAAGAGGATCTTTACTTAGCAAATTTGGGTATGCTAAATAAAAGATCCAAATGTGTTTGATTTTTGTGATTTTGAAAAGAGGATCTTTACTTAGCAAATTTGGGTATGCTAAATGAAGAGTCCAAATGTGTTTTTGGTTTTGATGTTTTGATTTTTAAAAAGAGGATCTTTACTTAGCAAATTTTGGTATGCTAAATAAGGAATCCCAATGTGTTTTGATTTTTGATTTTGAAAAGAGGATCTTCACTTAGTAAATTTGGGTATGCTAAATAAATGATCCAAATGTGTTAGATTTTTGATTTTGTAAAGAGGATCTTTACTTAGCAAATTTGGGTTATGCTAAATGAAAGATCAAAATGTGTTATAAAAATGAAACTCTTATTTGACAAATTTGGGTATGTCAAATGGGAGTCAATTATGTTTAATTTTTCAAAGTTGAATTTTTTTTTGTGATTATTTCTTTTTGAAAAGAATAAAATTCTACCTTAACACATGTGGGATGTATTGAGTGGAATTTCAAATGGAGTAATTTTATTTGAAAATAAAACCTCCATTCAACATATTTGGATATATTGAATGAAGAGGCTTATTTTCAAATTTGTACTTCTTTGAAAAAAAAGAAATTTCAATTTCAACATATGTGAGATATGTTGAAATGGAATTTCAATGCTATGATTTGATTTTATTTTGGAATGAAATCTTCATTCAATAAATTTGGGTATACTAAAAGAGGATGTTCATTTTCAAATATGTGCTTTTTGAAATGATGATTTTTATTTTATTTTTGAAAAGATGATTGTTGATTTTATTTTTGAAAAGATGATTGTTGATTTTGTTTTTGAAATGATGATTGTTGATTTTATTTTAATTTTTGAAATGAAATCTTCATTCAATAAATTTGGGTATATTGAAAGAGGGTGTTTATTTTCAAATATGTGCTTTTTGAAAGGTGACTTTTGATTTTTTTTTTGAAAAGATGATTGTTGATTTTATTTTTGAAATAAAATCTTCATTCAATAAATTTGGGTATATTAAATGAAGATGTTCATAAGTGCTTTTTTGAAAAGTTGTTTGTTGATTTTGTTTTTGAAAAGATGATTGCTGATTTTATTTTTGAAATGAAATCTTCATTCAATAAATTTGGGTATATTGAATGAAGATGTTTATTTGTGATTTTTGAAAGATTTTTTTAATTTTGCTTAGAAATAAAATCTTCATTCAATAAATTTGGGTATATTGAATGGGGATGATCAATTGTGCTTTTTGAAAGATGATTTTTATTTAACTTTGATTTTTAAAAAGATCCTACATATAACAATCTTGAAGATTGTTAGATGAGTTTGAGTTATGAGAATTTTTGTGCAAGTATTGAACTTTTTGAAAAGTGGTTTTTGAAAATTGAATTTTTTAGGAAGGATTTATTTTTCTTATTTGTAGAATGAACCTTACCTCACAATAGAAATGGTGAGGGAAGTTCAATAAAAATTTTAGAATTTCTTTTTTGTTTAAATTTTATTTTCACCTATTTGGGGATCTAACAAGTGTTTTAAGACCTATACAGAGTGAGGTCCTAAAACCTAAAGGATATTAGCTAGCTTAGCTTAAGAATGAAATAAAGTAAGTGCCAACAGAAAATAAGGATAATCTCAGACTCATACAAAGTACAAATCGACTATCGATACTCGAAAATAATGATCATTTACCAAAGATGGATAGAGGAATCATCCCCAATGGAGTCGCCAAAAAAATCTATGGTGTATTTTATTTCTCAAACTCTTTGGGTGAATTTGAAAAATAAAAATTTTGGTATGTTGTTGGGACACCACGTAGATCCGCAGATATTCTCATTAGGGTGAACGAGTGCGACTTTGAGGAATTATGTACTATCTCGAGAGACAGAAGTCACCATCCTACAATGGATCTAATCACCTAATGAGGACTCCTAAGGATAATGGGTCCTCGAATGTACCAGAGATTCTTCCCCTATTTTACATGGAAAAGTAAAGTAGGGTTTATCTTAAATCGAGTTCATTAAGTTCCTTATGGAGGCAAGCCCCCATAGTTAATTACATCTTAAGAAATGAGATTTCTTAAGAATGCTCTCAATTAAAGTAAATGATCATTGTCTCTGAAGATTTCAAAGATAAGACTATCAATAAATTAGTTATTTTTGAAAGATCAAGTGGGATTGATCAAAAGGAGAGAGTTATTATCGAAACTAAAGGGAGATGAGTAGGAGAGGCTCACGATGCTAGGAAACCTAGCGAGCATCCCAAACTATCATATGGTTAGGCTTTATATTTTTGAAATTTGAAGAGAGTTAATTGTTTGAGTTGAATTTTTATTAGAAATCTAGGGCTTACAATTCCATAACACAAGATCGCGAAAATACCTAAGAGGTGAGGATTTATGCTTATAGCCCGCAAAGGAAAATAGCAACCTTTGAACCTAAATCTAGGAAGCTTTGGTGAGGGCCATGGCATGACCTAAATCTAAAGCAAAAATGGGTATATGGCTTACCTCCATAAGAGAGGATAAACCACCGAACTGTTAGACTTACAACTGCCTGGGGGTGGCCGCCAACTAACTCCTCCTATGATTTTAAATACATGTAGGCAAATCTTATGCTTTTTGCAAGATAGCTAGGTTTTTGTTTATTTAGAAAGAGACTAAATCCTTAAAGACACTCCCTAAGAGACCAGATCATATAGGGCATGAATAATGACTTAAATCTAATAGAAATTTTTATTAAGCTTTATTTTTATTTTTTTACAATTTATTTGACATGAGCTATGGGATTTCACATGCCTAATGCATGAGAAATTGGTTATGGGCCAAAATCTGCAAAAAGGTGGAAGCTCTCCATAAGCAAGAGTGAAGCAAGATGATTTTATGCATGATGTGAGACATACAACATCTAGCTAAAGGGCTGCTAAATATTTTATCTTCATTTATATTCTAAGCTTTAGGTGAGGTTATGAGTTGTTAATTTTAAATTTTGAGTTGATTAATTGGATAGAAAATTTACTTTCCCAAAGAGCTTAATCACATCCAGGCCATTCATCAATCAATGAAGAAACTAGAAAAATCATGTCATCTTAATGCACAAGCTAAACAAACATCAAATAATTTATAAAGCTAGTGCAAAAAGAATAAGAGGTCGATGTGGTAGGTACCACTGCACAACCCGAAAAGAAATATGGGTAGCCAAGCTCTACCCTTATATAACCCATATTACAAATTAATAAATACAATTTAGAAAGAATCCATGTTATGGGGGTCTTCATTATTCATTCTTCATTCTTCATTTCTTCATTTCTTCATTTCTTTCTTTTCTTCACTTCTTTCTTTCTTTCTTTCTTCTTTCTTCATTTGGACTTGGGATGTAGTTTGCTCTAAAGCTTCACATGGTACATAAGACATGGTCTTATGACCAATGTTCACCTTAATTCCCCCATAGCATTCATTCCATTTCTTAATTGCAAAAATTACATCAAAATGGGAAATGTAAAATCTAACTAAACCAACAAAGCAAACATTTGCTAAACATAGCACACAATCCCAAGCAGCCATAGGAATAAGTTGGACTTAGCACCCCACACATGGGTAACCAAATCCACCTGTCCTAATTTGATTATACTTAGGGGTATAAGCAACCTGCAAAGTAAAAGCATTTATCTTTTTATTACAGTACCCCTTAAGCACAATCTCCAGCAAAAGATAATGATTAGACTAAGATCATCCTATTATCTATTCTAAGCACATGCACCCTAACATCCAGTCTAAAATATTACAACACAAAATAAAATCAGGCATCAAATTATGCACAACCCTAACATAGAGCTACAAATGGTGACTTAACCTAATGTGTGTGTCATTTAAGGCTTGTGTGCCATGTCTTAGCTAGGCTTTAAGGTTGGAGTTTTCTAAGTGTAAAGGATTCAACTTAGAGGGTGGTTTCATTTAAGCGATTTAGTTGATTTATTAATTTTGTTTGATGATTTGATTTAGTTTGAATGATCCAACGTTTAGTTACTAAATATTGTAAAGAGAAGGAAAGATAAGAGTACTTCTCTTTCATCCCTACCTTAAGTAACTTCTAAAGTATACTCATTAATAATTTTTCTTTAGTGAATGTTTGATTATGTGTTTTGATTAATCCTAAGTTTAGATTTGCTCTAAATAAACCTATTCAATAAGAAAGACATTTTAGGATTAATTAAGGTGAATTACTATCACATAACACACAACCATTTATTTCTTTCCACCATTTATATCATGCATATGAATAATCCTAAGCATACCTATACATGTAATGAAAATCTTAGCACACCTTGATGATGAATGCAAAGAGATGTTGTTTAAGAAAATTTGGATATTCCATGATGCATGGTTTTGTTAAGTAGAAAAGAGGGACTCTTTTATCCATTAATCAAATCCACATTTACAAGTATAAAAGACATAAGTGAGTATGACACCATTATATTCTACACCAGGGGTATAAGGTACAAGTCCATCTTGGGGCTACTTAAAGCCTCGTAACCCTGAGATATTTAGACTAATATACCACTTTTCTTAAATACATGTGCATGTACAAAAAGAAATAAATGGCTGAAGAGTCATGCAAAAGATTTTTATTTGTTTGTTTGATTTTGTTATACAATTTACATGTGTAAATATGAAGATCATTATTAAGTCATAACATAGAAGTGCATACGAATAGATTTAAGCAAGTGTTATGTTCTTTTCAAATGAACTATACATTTTGCAAATCCTATACAAACTCATGTTAAGAAAAGAGAAGAAAATCACATAACACATTTTATGCTATAATCACATGCAAGCTTACAAGTACTTATAAGTAGCATACCTTCACTTATAATCTCTGAATTATAATATTTAAAAATAATTTTTGATTTAATAGTGATATTAGCCATTCATATTCTTACTTTAGCCAAAGCATACAATTTGACATAAAGGAAACATTTTATTTTAATTGATTTTTGAGAAGAGATGAATGCATGATTTCATGTGGCAAACAACATTTAACATGCTTGGAAAGAAATAAAGTGATGTAAGCATATGACTTCATTCACCCTAATTAATTCCTAAAGACAATCTTATGAAATAAGATCATTTAAAGTGAGTCAAATTTCCTTAAAGAGAATTTGTTATTTATTTTTGAGTTTGATTTGATTTAAAAAATGTTAAAAGAGTTTGCTGGTCCTAACCCATTTCTCCCATGTGTTAATTAATTTAGTTTAATTTTTATAACAATTAAGTTGATTTTATGTTTTGTTTATGTTAAGATGTAAATTAAATCCATTAATTACCCCTTACATATACCACTTTAATATAATTAATCAAACAATTATGAGCCAACATATGATATGCAACCACATGTAATTTAAACAGGCAATGCACCTAAGAAATAAAGGGGTATAATGCAATTGGCTCACAATTATTGATTAATTAAGCTAAAGGGTTTAATTAAGTACTTTCATGACCTTCCCATACATGTGAGTTAGAAATGATTTCCTCAAACTTACCTTAGGCTTTTGAACACCTAAGGATCTACCTAGCAAGGGAGTGATTAATTCTATATTGATTTTGAAAGTTTGATTAGATTAATTAAGTAGATCATTAGTGGATTAATCCTTAATTATGTTCAGATTAACGGAGAAATGGGATTTAGATAAAAACTTAAGAAAAATATTCCAAACTAATTCCATAAACCTCCTCTTCACTTAAATAATGTTTAATTATCTTAATTAAGGGATTAAACCACAATTCATATGCTTAATTACTCTTAATTACATTAAGGGGTGATTAGGGGTTCATTAATTAATTTCCCTAATTAACTCATTAATAAATTCCAAGAAAAGTGAGGGAGGAAGAAGTCATCCCCCTAAACATGTCTGAGAAATTTGGAATTAATTAATTAAGTAATCATGAAGTAATTAAGGTAATTCAATTTTTAATTAAACTCTAATTAAGGACAATTCACTATTTAAAATCAACTAGAAATAATTTTATTGGATTCCCCTTTGAATTATCTTTAAAATGAACTTGAGTTTGCATTTTTTTGGATTTTTCTACATTTAGATATGAATTTATGAAGTTTCTATGGTTAATGGGTAATTAGAAAACCTAATTAATTAACTAATCCCATCGGTGCCACGTGGACTGATTGACGTGGTGTGGTTTCCACATGGCATGACAAAATTGGTTATTTAAGTTGTCACATCGCCCCACGTCAGTTGCTAGTGCAACACGCTTTCCCTTAGGTCGTCCGATCAAGGATCGGATGGCCAGTGTTAATCATTATTTTGAAGGGTTTAAATCAAAGATCTAGTGAGATTTAATCATGGTTGTCCATCCAAAATATGTGGGATGGACGACCCATGTTTCATCCCTACCTAATATGTGGGAGATAGAGGTCGTCCATCCTCCATGGCTTGATTCGAGCTCACCTAAGCTTGGATTAGGTAAAGATTCATCCCACACCATCAAGAGGTGTAGGGAAGAACATCCAACAACTAGAATATAATGGGATTACAATTCCCTTCACAAAAGACCAAGCAATTTTCAATGGAGGATCAGTTTTGAGTCATACCTCATCAGAGGCTATCACCGACGCTTCCAAGGGAGGAGGTAGCTTCGTCTAGAGGAGATGAAGCTCTATTGAAAGCTTCAAGCCTCAATTTGAAGTGGATGTGTGGGTTGACCAAGTTCCCCTTCAATGGCTAGTGGGTTTGGTCGAATTCCCCCATCCATGGCTTGAATGCTTGGAAAATGCTTTGGGTGAGCTAGACTTGCTTCCTTGATGGTGCTTGCAAAGTGAATTGAGGTTTGATTGAGAATCGAGTCAAGTGAAAATACACCTCACCTCCCATGTTTTCAGCTTAAGCAAAATCGAGAAGGAGAGATTTGGGAAGCTTGGAAATGACCTTGGGAAGATTGTGGATGCATGTTTTCGATCACTCTAGCTCAATCAACTTCAATGTGTGTGCATTGAGTTGGAATCAAGGAGAGTATATCTCCCCCTACTTGCATCGGATGGTTGAGAGCCATCTTTCCATTTTGATCAAATTGAGCAGATTGGTTGGGTTGTTTTTTATTTTAGAAGTTCCATGTGCTTTGGTTTTGGCAGAGGGGTATAGGGGAGGAGGTGCACATGTGCTAAGTAAGTGTGGGAGGTTATCTAAGTGGAGAATTCTCATTAGAGGGGTCAATTTGGCCTTGGGTTGGGTCATGGCTAACCTAAACCCATTGAGTCATGTTCACCACCCACCTTAGTGTCCATATGGTCCACTAAGAGGATGACAAGTGGCCATGAGAAGGAATTGGCCAAATTTCAAGTGAATTTGGCCATAGGTTACCCTTTGACCCAAGGGTAAGATGGTCATTTGGCCTTTATTTTGATTTCGGCAGATTTGAGATGTTTCAAAAATAGGTTGGGCAAATTTCAAGGAATTTGGACTTAATTTGATATGATTTGGCTCAAGTTGACCAATTTAGGTCAAAATAGGTCAACTTGGGTCAAGTTAACCAATTGATCAAATTAGGTCAAACCATGGGTTAGGTCAAGTTCAAATGATCATTTGTAGCCTATGGGCATCATTGGTCTGGTTCAATTTGATTTAGATTTGGTTTTGGTTCATTTAAGTTCACTTAGGTCAAATGGGTCAAGTTGACCAATTTGACCCATTTGACCCAAATGGGTTAGGTCAAGGGTTGGTTTAGGCTTGGTTGATCAATTGAAATGTATTGCAAGCTTTGGCAATTTTGGAAGTTTGATTTCAAATTGATTTGACCTTTTAGGTCAAGTTAGGTTCATGGTCAATTGCGCTAGGTTGGGTCTAGTTGGCTAATTGAGGCTTTGGTCAAGTTCAACAAGTGATTTAAAATGAATTTGACCCATTGGTTGCAATCAATTTAGCTTAGATTAAGATTTGACCCATTTTGACTTTTTAGGTTAACTTGGGTCCACTTGGGTCAAGTGTCTAATTAGGTTAGGTTTGGCTCAAATGATGACTTGGTCAAGTTCAATCATTGATTATGGATTGATGTAGATCAATGGTTTCAATCAATTTGGTCTATAGTGGATTTTGACTAGTTTGGGTTTCATTTAGGCTAAGTGTTGACTTGGTCTAACTTGGTTTGACCTAATTTGAGTGATTGAACATCTAGGATGATTGTTACTCACAATGTGAGGCTTAGATGGGATTAATTCAATCCAATTTGGGTAGGATTAGAATTTGGCTCAAAAATGTGCTTTAGGTCACTTTGGGTCATGTGAGCCTAAGTGGGTCAATTGGCTTGATCAAGGCTTAATTCAAGTTTGGTTGAACTCACATAAGGACTTATGATTGAAATATAAATCCAATTGCAAGTGATTTGGAGTCAAATGGGTTTTGATTCATTTGATAATTTCAAGTTCAAAAGAAGAACATGGGTTTGATTTTGGTTTGATGATTGAAGTTTATGTTTATATTTAGTTTGTGATTGAAGGAATGATTGTTTGAAGAGAAATTTCAAAGGTTTGGGTTGATTTGAGAATGATTTGGCTAAGTTCAAGAATTTGACTTGAAAGGGTATAGGTTGGATTTAGGTTAGATTTGGATTTGAGTTTTGAATTTAGTTTTGGTTATTTGAGTTTATATTTCATTTATATTTGTGAATAAAAATGAGAATATAGATGGGTTATGAGAAAATATTTTGAGTTTTAAGTTATTTGAATTTGATTTGAGCTAAGTCCATAAGATGAAATCAAAATGGCTTAGGAAAGATTTTTGGGATTTGAGCTTGAAATCAATCATGGGTTTCAATCATTTGATTTGGATCTTGGAATTGATTTATGGTTTGATTTGGAATTGATTTGAATTTGAGGTTGATTTGAATTTGAAGTTGACTTGAATTTGAAGTTGATTTGATTTTGAAGTTGATTTGAATTTGAAGTTGATTTAAATTTGAAGTTTGACTTCAAAAGTGAAAGTAAGGATTTGGTTCAACCTATAGGGTAGGCAAGTTTTCCTAATACCCCTAAGGCATGACCTATTCATATGCTAACTCTTATAAGTCTTTAGGGTCAGGTTAAGTGTTCACCTAATCACGAGAAGTGTCTTAAGACTAAGGAACTCTTAATGCCTAGAGGAGTCCTATGTCTAAGATGAAGAAGTTGAAAGCTCACTCCAAAAGTGAGGTCAACAATGGTGTGACTAGTATGCGTAAGCATTGATAGTTGACAAGGGTATGCAAAATACTAACTTTGGATCCCAATCTTCTACCTCATGATGTTGTGATAACTCGAAAGCCTAATTGTGCTTGCAGAAGGAGCAGTGTTTTCAACTAGCTGAAGTACATCCTGATCCCTAAAGCTATGGTGATCTATGATCCACTCTAAATTGACATCATAACTATGTCCCAGCATTAAATTAATAACCCAATCAACAAGATCATGACTTGATGGAAGCTCTGAATCAAGAGGTAGAATGCATGATGATCAAGCAAATGAATCCTCAAAAATATCTCTACCCATCAACATATCATGATGCCATGATAGTTGATCCTATAATCTAACTGAACAATGCATATCATGGGCTTTAATAGTGGCTCATATATGGTCATCAGTGGGCTCAATAGGAGGCATATCATCTAGCCTTTTCTAGGTAAACATCGTAGCCAATTTGTAGTAAATCTAGACAAGAGAAGCATATAAATTTTATAGGAATTATAAAAATAATAATATTTAAATTAGAAAATGAGTTATGCTTGTAAGCTTTAATTCAATTATTTCTAGTTTCACAAAGTTTAAATTTATATTTGGATTTAATTCTCCTTTCAATATATTGAATCTAGATTTATATTTAGATCCACCCCATTTGAGTATGTTGGTTATATTTAGACTTAAATCCTATCTATATGGACATGTTGGATTTAAGTTTAGAATATCTAAAGTTTGAATTTAGATACAATCCTTTTGGGCATGATGGATCTGATACAACCCCTTTAGGCATGATGGATCTGATACGTATCTTTTGAGCAAGATGGATCTTAGCATAAATTTAGATCTAACTACTTTAGGCATGATAGATCTTATTCAACCCCTTTAGGCATGATGGATTTGATTCGGCCCCTTTGGGCATGATAGACCTTAGTTTAAATTTAGATCTGACCCCTTTGGGAATGATGAATCTTAATTTAAATTAGGATCTAGCCTCTTTTGACATGATGGATCTAATATAACCCCTTTGGCTATGATGGATCTTGGTTTAGATTTAGATCTGACCCCTTTTTTCTTACATTGCAAGACTTATAAAATTTGCCCTCTTTGGGCATGAAGGATCTGATCCTACCCCTTTGGATATGATAGATCTTAGTTTAGATTTAGATCCAACCCCTTTAGGAATGATGAATCTAATCCGGCCCCTTTGGACATGATGGATCTTGGTTTAGAACATCTTTGATTGGAGAATTTTCTCTATGATAGAGAATTTTTTCTTGCATTGCAATACTTATAAAATTTCACCCTGTTGATAAATATATCTTTCATTGAGATGAGAATACTCTTCTTATACTTAAGCAAATAGTATCCCTTCAGTTGATCAATTTAGAGTCGATTTTGACTCTTGCATTTGTAAAACATAATGCTTTTAATAGTTATGCAAAATATCTCTTGAGATATTATCCATTTATAGGAGGCATATGTCTTATCCCTTTTATATCAATGAGCTGATAAGATTCTGCTTTATATACTTTTCAATGATATATGGTCCTTCCCAATTTGTGTCAAACTTTCCACCATCTCATTGATGTAAAATGGTAGGCCTTTTGTGTACCATTACAAGTTCACCTGCTTTGAAGTTTTATGGGTGAATCATGCGGTTATGAGTTCGAGTCTTCCTTGCTCTATATATTTATAGATTTTGTTGGGCCTGTAATCAAGTTTCATCTAAGGCTTTAAGCACTTCGAGTTTCATTTAGATACTTTCCTCCATTGTAAGTTCATTTTGACTGCTATACGAGTGAAGGTAGCTCTACTTCAAGTGGAAGTATTGCTTTTGATCCAAATACTAATGAGTTTGGTGTTGTTCGTATAACAATTTTGTATGTAGTGCAATATGACCACAACGATTCTATTAATTTATCATGCCATTCCTTTTTATTTTTAGAGAAAATTTTGTTGAAAAGTTTAATCAATATTTTGTTGAATGCTTCTAAATAACTATTGGCTCTTTGATTGTATATTGAAGAATATCACAAATTTATCTTGTGTTTCTCAAGGAAATGATAGATTTTAGCATTCTTGAAGGCAGTGTCATTATCATATATAATTCTTGAAGGCACTCTGAATTAGTAGACAATATAGTCTCGAAAGAAATTTACTACATTATTTGCTTTAACTTCTTTTAACGGAATTGCTTCTACCCATTTGGAGAAGTAATTAGTGGCAGCTACAATCAATCAATATCCCCCAGACGATGGAGGATCTATTAGGCCAATTATTTCAGTTTCCAAACTTTCAAATGACCATGATACCATTATTGGATGTATGTAATTAGGAGATCGATGCAATGTGTCTGCATATCTTCGACATTAATGACATCTTTTGGTGTGTTCAATGCAGTCTTGAACCATACTAGGCCAATAGTATCCCATTTGTTTGATTTTTATTTTTATTTTAGAACTAGATTAATGTGCACTACACAACCCTTCATGGACTTCAACTATTACCATATTTGCTTCATCTGGTCCTAGGCATCGCAACCACATTTGATCGAATGAGCGTCAATATATTATTTCATTTACAAGAGCGTAGCATAGCACTTTCTATGAAATTTGATGAGCCTTTGATTTATTATTTGGTAATCCATCGACTTTAAGGTTGATAATGAACGGTTCTTGCCGTCATCTTTTTCTATTATCATTAAAAAAATTTGATTTATTTTTAGCTTTAAAGGCTTGCAGGAGGGTTGGTGTCAATGTTAGTCTACTTTGGACTATTATTGTAATTGGCTCTTCTTATTAGTTTGTCATTTCTTTAGCCAATTTAGCTAATGTGTTAGCTTGTCCATTGTCCCAATGTGATGCCTTTATAATTGTTACTTCATGGATTTGTTTTAGAAGCTTCAATACATGATTATGATAAAGTGTCAATTCATGCTTGTTTATTCTGAAAGTCCTAATTATTTATTGAATTAAGAGTTAAGAATCTCATGAACATGAAGCTTATTAATTTTTAAATTAATTGCTAGCTCTAGAGCCACTACTAATGCTTCATATTCAACTTCATTGTTGGTTTTAGGTTCGATCATACTATATAAATATGAAAGAATACCACCTTATGGTGTCAAAAATATTAAGTCGATTGTAACATGTATTGTAGGCAAATTAGTTGATTTAGATGGCTTTATTAATGAAGTCCAATCAAAGTAGAGCTCCCATTCTAATGATTGTTGAACTTCTTTCACTTCAAAGATTTGTTCATCAGGCAATTCATTGTTGAATGGAGAGTCTGATGGCAAGGGATGAGTAGTTAAAAAGTTAGCCAAAGCTTTGCCCTTTATAGCCTTTTGTAAGATATAAATTATAACAAATTAAAGTAATAAGGTTGCCCAATTAGTTAAGCAACTAGTTAAGGTAAGTCTAGTCATTAAAAATTTAGGAAGGTTAACTTTAGATGTCAAAATTATTTTATATGATAGCATATATTGCCACAATTTCAAAGTAGCAAATATCAGTACTAGACATTGCTTCTCAGTAAGACAATATCTTATTTTTACTCCTATCAAATGTGAACTTATATAGTATAGGGCATTTTCTTTTTCTTCTTCATTGTTTTGAGCTAACAAAGCTCCTAATGATTCATCTAAGGTTATTGTATACAATCTCAGTGGCTTTCACATTATTGGTGCTACCAAAATTGGGAGATGTAATAGATATTATTTTATGCTATCAAATACTTCTTGATAAGTATTATCTCATATAAAAGATGCATCATTTTTCATCAATCAAGGGAAAGGTTGACTTCTCCCCAAACGATTAAAAAAGAACCTTCTAATATAAGCCGATTTGCCTTGTAGTGAACACACTTACTTCAAGGTCTTAGGCGGTGGCATTTCTATTATTACTTTTATTTTAGAGGGATAAATTTCAATCCCTCTATGGTGCATAATAAAGTCTAGTAATTTTCAAGATGTCACACCAAAAGCACATTTCGATGGATTCATCTTTAAGTTGAAACTTCAAATTCTATGGAATACAATTCTTAAATCACTTATGTACTCACTTTGATTCTTGGTTCGACAACCAAATCATTGACATAAGATTCCACATATCTATGTATGAGGTTGTTAAAGATGAGGGTCATTTCCCTTCAGTATATAGCGTCGGCATTTTTCAAGCAAAATGACATCACTTTGTAGCAATATATGATGATTGGTGTGTGGAAAGATGTATCTTTTCAATCTTCTTGGGCCATTTTAATTTGGCTATAGCCCGATGAACCATCCATGAAGTAAAACATATCATAGTTTGATATGTTGTTTACCATAAGTTCTACATTGGTTTGTCGAAAGTCATCTTTTGAGCATGCTTTATCTAAATTCATGAATTCAATGCATACACAAATTTGTCCATTCTTTTCTTTAGTGAGATCATTTTGGCAATTCAATCAGCATACTTCCCTTTCCAGATGAACCATACTACAATGAGTCTTTTTATTTTAACAATTACTTGCTCTTCAATTTTTATTTGCATTCACCTTCATGCTTACTTTATAGGTTGTACATCATGTTTAATGGCAAGCTTATGTACAACTATGTTTGGCGATAGGCTTGACATTTCACTATAATTCCATGCAAAGCAATATTTATATTCATAAAGTAATACTTTTAATTACTCTAGTCCTTCTGATGTGAGGTTAACACTAACAATGGTCTGCCTAGGCCCTTCTTCAATACCCAAGTTGATTTCTTGAAGTTCATCAACAGTGGCCTGATTACCTTCTTCGAATTCCTTTGGGGATTTTTTCATGTCAATTATTAATTTTTCTTTGGATATATTTTCATTTTTCATATGAAATGGCCCTTAGTTCATTTATAGTTTCTAGAGGGACTTTTTTTTTCTTTTCTGATATGGTATAACAAGAGTTCAATGAAGGAGATGCTAAAATAATATATCCTAATCTCCATGTGGTGAACTTCCCATATCCTATAAAATTTGAGATATTATCACCTTGCTTGAGCCTCTAAACTAATCGAGCTTAAATGTTTGATTGTATAGGTTGAATGTTGTTCTTAACTAGCTTCTTTAGAGCTAATGAGAAGTATTAAAGAATAATTATTAAAATTTCTTCCTTTTCCAAATCATCTTCTTTGAACAACATTTATGTGGGATTTACTATTAGCTCTTCTATCTTGTATAAAAGGATCCCACATTTATTGTAGCCTCTTCTAGGAGGGACATAGAAAGTTTTCAACTATTATATTTCTTCTTTTCTTGAAGCTATTAAAGCTCTTATATGTGTCTTTAGCATTATAATTATTTTCACAGCCTTATTGAAAATTTGGGATTCGGGTACCCTTATTAGAGAAATATGAGCTTTTTGTAATTATTTTGTCACATTACTAATAATAGCTTCTTCTTTATTTTTGGCTAGCTGAAGCCTTTTTAAGTTGATAAAGTACTAACTCTTTTCATCATCCTCAGTATCATTGTCAAGGTGGAGAATTATCTTAGGTTGGTTTGATTTATTAGTACTTTTATCCTTTGAATTATCATCTTTCAACATTAGTTTGGTAGGTGGAACCACTTACTTTTGGGAATTGTCTTCTTCTACTTTCTTAGGTGTGAATTACTTGGCACCATCATAGATCTTGATCTCATGTATTAAGAATGGAATCATGTCACCATCAATTTGATGCTCTTCACCATATTGAATATACTTCATACATTGATGGAGTGTTGAAGGTACTATGTCGTATTCATGAATCTATGACCTACCAAGGAGCGCTTTGTAAGCAACACTAGCTTCAATCACATAAAATTTAGCCTCTATGTACAATTTCCCAAAGCGTATATGTAGAATAAGAAACCTTAAGATTTGTTATCCATATTCATTAAATCCTTCTAGGAAGATTATATTTTTGTCTAGATAGTGAACATCTAAAGCTAATGCTTTGAGTGTCTTAGCTATTAAAAGATTGACCAAAGTACCTGGATCAATTAGTATTCATTTCATGCAAATAGAATTATTTTCAACTATGACATAAAGGGGATGATTATGTTCAGTTCTCTCTAACAATAGGTCATCATCATTGAATTAGATGATTGCTAATTTTTAAGAGGTTAAGTCCTCTTTCATTTTTTTCTTCAACGAAGAATGTTTCATATTATTTTAGATTTTGTAAGGCTTTGATTAATATATCATGTATATCTTTAGACAACATGAGAGAATCATAGATACTTAATAAAGCAGGGAGCTTGCATAATTATGCCAGAACATTATAGTCTACTCCTATTTTGGTAGACTATTGAGGTTTAGTTGATGGTGGAGGAGAGGCATTTTCATTAATTTAAATTTTTTGGCTTTATCACTAACTTTGCATTGTGGAGGTGGAGAAATTCATTTTCCACTCTTTGATTGAACTTGCATTGCTTCTTCTATCAAATCTTATTTATTAGATGAAGTCTCTAAACTCTGTGTCTCTTTAAAATTTTTAGAGTTTTTAGTACTCTCAAAACAACTACCCAGTCTAAGACATAATTTCATTGAGCCTGACTTGATCTTCCATTTTGTAAGCTTTTCTCTAAGAAAGTATAGCTCTTCCTCAGAGCTAGTTGAAGTGGAAATCACATAGCATGCCTCTCCATGGATTTGAAGATTATAATTTTTATGCATGTTTATGACTCGACATATTTCTTTTAAAACCTCTTCTTCATGATTTTTCTTGTCAAGCTATAAGTGATGTATATATTTCTCTAACTTAACTAGTTTTCAAGGAGGTTCCTTATACTCCTCTAGATAGTCAATCATTTTTTTGTGTTTTAAACATTAGTTTTCTAAACTTCTTCTTTTTATTTGATTTGTGGAGCTTTGATGAAGAAGACTAATTGATTTTCATCTGCTTCTTTGTACTATATGATAATTGCCCCATGTTAGGGAAGAGCCTTCTTGGTTCTATTTCAGGGAACAAGGAATTCTTCCATTGAATACCTTCTAAAGCTGAAAAAATGTTAATCATTCTTTTAGTCTTTTTTGAGATGAAGGTCTACCAACCACCTTGTTCTTCTTCTTCTTTTGTTTGTGGAGCTTTGCCCTTATCATCATTTATATTTTGAGTTCTAGTTGGCTTAACATCTTTATCTTTTGTATTTTGAATTAAGCGTGTTATAACAACCTTTACATTTTCCATTTTAAGATGTATGAGTATAGTGTCTGATAAGGTGAGTTCTTTTTTTTATGGCTCTTTTCTACCCAATCTTTAATGACAAAATAATTATCAATTGGGACTTATAAGTCTATGGAATGGACGATAGTTGGAATCATCAACTTTTCCTACTTGGTTTGAATGACGTGGCTCTGGCGATTGTAATCCCAACTTTAGTGCATGCTTATAAATTTTAGAAGTACATTATCTTTTGAATGAGTACTGCTTAACCATCTTCTCTTGGAAAGTTAGCCCTTTTTCTTATCCTTTGTCAACATTGCTGCTGGTCGCAAGGTTGTTGCGCCTTAGATTTCATTTTTCAACTGTGAATATAAATATTGTATTCACATCATTCTTCTTTGAATAATGCAACTTAGATTGCTTTCATTTCCCAAAGTGATTATTATTATAGTAGTATTAAGGCCTTTTTGCTTAGGGAACATTTTAAACGTGGATACACAATTCAATAATTCTTAGAATGTATTAATTGTAGCCATGGCTATATATGGAGCCATCTGATCATCAATGTTCCTCATTAGGAGTTCTACCACATACTTTTCTATGAGCTGCATAACACATTTCATGCTTAGATTTCTCCATCTAGTTTTATGTTTGGTAACACTCTTGTCTTTAATTTTTTTTTTAAGACATGATCTACTATTGTTACTTTCTTGGTTATACCTACAAGCATCTTGATGAACAGTGTTTCCAACTTAGTGAAGGTTTTCACTGAGTCATTGGGTAACTCCACTAAGTCCTAATGTAAATTTTTTGTGTCCAAAAGTGTTAAATTTTGGCACAATGTACCAATTAGGATACTATACTTAGTCCTATTTAGTTGGATATGGTTGACCTTTTCCAACTAACTATTTAGTAGTTTCTGAAGAAATAATTGCTTTGACTTTTAGGTTGATGAGATCTTATACTTGGGATTTGGTAATAACATCAGCTTCTTGGTGAGCACTTAATGTAGAGCTGTTGGAGTTCTTGCCATTGCGTTGAAGCTGTTGGAAAGTTGGGTGTAGTATTTTACATGGTCCCAATTTTAGCTATTGGGTTGATCATCTCTGGAGGATTCCTTGAAGGTATTTGTTGTGTTGAAGTTGTTATGAGGTTAAGTTGACCAAATAGGTCTTTCATCAGCCCATTCATTTATTAAGATGGTTGTTGAGCTGACTAATTTTTCCTCCCTTCTTTGGAGTTGAGAACCCATTTGTCGTTGTAACCTTGTTACAATGTCGGTTACCTCTTTAGTTACTTCAACTTGTACTTGAGCTTTACCTGTGGGTTCTTGTTGATTTGGGTTCTCTTGATGTCCTTTCTCACTTTGTTATTCTAAAACCACATTTTTGTTTCATAAATGTGTATTGACCATGCGAACAACTTTGACTTACATGCAATCAATGTATCCATTATTTTAGAAGTTCAAAAATAGTTGCTCTTCATTAATTGAAAATTTCTCATCTTTCTAGAAGAGTTGATTATATGTCTCATCATCTCTTGGTTGACCCTTTTTAGATTGGCATTTCTAGTTGATGATAGGAGATTCAATTCCTTTATCATTTTATAGTACTTTTATACTGGAGGGCTCGTTATCAGTATTCACCAAACCTTAAACTATTAAGCTTTGTGTTTTTCTCAAGAAATGCATAAAATTTTTTAATATTCCTACCTCTCTTAAAGTAGAAACATATTGGGTTGAAAATCTGGCTCACCAACTTAATTTTTTTCTGATGGTTTTTTTTATCAGCCTTCAAAACTTTATATATTTTGGAGAAGACGGTCTCCTCCTTTCATGGTTGATTCTATGATATGAGATGTGTATGTTTATCCAAGAAAGACTTATTGATAGCTCCTATAGAGTATTTCCTCTTGACCCATTAGAGTAGGTTGAAGTTATTGTTAGTGGGTATATTTGCTTCCACCAATGGTTTGTACTGCTGTTCAATATGAACAAGAAATCCAATAGCTTTGCAACTAGCATTATCCTTTCTTTGTGCTCTCCTGGACATTTTGGCTCACAAAGAAGATTCTTTGTGTCCATTACTACCTTGAGTAAAAGTAGCATATGTGAGATAGTAGGCTCCCCTGATGCACTGCTAAGTAGAATGATGATGATAAACTTCAGCTTGGGCTTCATGGTCTTCTTATCCGTAGCAAGGATTATCGGCATTACCTTTGACAGCTTATGGAGGTTAAGGCTTTAGACATGGGCTCGTTAGGAATTCACATCTGACCTCCTTTCTTTGTTAAAGTGCCTTTGGCATTCCAGTGCCCTTAATGATAGGCTTTGTTATAGGTCTAATTGATAGAAACTAAATGATCTTGAAAATTATTCCAAACTAGAGAGTAGCTAGAAAATCCAACGTTGATTATAGCTTGAGGGAATTTAACAATGGACCTCTCCAAACTTGACAGTCATCATGTTTGTAAAGCTTTCCATTGGAGGTTTTGAATTTGGTTGTAGATCTAAACTTTTTAAGGAATATAACCCAATTCTTTTAAGTCTATGATGACATCATATATTAATTTGTTCAACTATATATGGAGAGAGAAGTAATCCCTGATAGAGTCACCAAAAATCTAATTGCTAAAAAAACATCCTTTTAGAAAGTCTCTATCATCTTATGAGGTAGATTAATATATATTCAACTAAATTTGTCTTAACATTATATTATGATTTATTTAGATCTGAGTTCTACTTTCTACGAATGCAAGCATTCATAGTTAATTATCCCTCTTACCATAGTAAGACAACACTCTCAATTAAGGTTGAAAATAAATATATCTCTCCAATATGAATCGATGTCTCATAATGTGTGATGTGACATAGATGACTGTCTAAAGAAAAAATAGATATATCCCCAATCAAGATCCCATAGTTTCATGATCCTGAGACTACGATGTTTCAATCTACCAACATCAGAGGGCTATCAGCTATAATGTCAAGGGAGTCTGATTAGCAGCCATGGGTTGTCTCATTTCAAATATCCCAAGTATACTAGAGCTTTAGTGTGTGGGTGTTCACATGATGAATGTATAGACTGGACTTACATCCATTGGAATGTCATTGGATATAAATTGTTCACATGATGAATGTGTATATTGGACTTACATTCCTCTAGAATGTCAGTTATATGTTTTAGAAGTTTGCACGACAAATATATAGATTAGCCTTACATCTCTTTGAAATGCCATATAGATATAGATTATTTGCATGGAGAACATATAAATTGGACTTACATTCCTTTGAAATGCTAACTTGTTGTTGAGATTCACATTATGAAATATTTGGATTAGACTTACATCCATTTGGAAGGCCATTATATTTTAGAAGTTCATCTAGTGAACTATATGGATTGGACTTGCATCTCTTAGAATGTCAGTTAAAATTTAGAAATTCATATGGTGAACAAGTAGGTTTATAGGACATTCACATGACAAATATTAATTTGTGGTTCTAAGGGCATCTTGGTGCTAAATATATGGCACTTAGGAGCTATCATGGTAGTGCCCTAGCGCTATTAAAATGGTGTCTTAGTGTTGAGTAATTAGCATTGTAGCATTATAAGAAAGAAATTTGTATCTTAAAAATCTGAATGTTTGGCGCCTCGGTGCTATAAGGTCAGCACTACAGCGTCTTAGCATCAAGTTTTAAAAAATAGAATTAGGTTGACTAGTTGACTGGCACCTAGGCACTAATGATGTGACATCACAACACCAATCAACTGTCGATTCAGAAAGGCTGGCAGATGAACATGCACTTTTAATTAGAAATGATAATTTTTTTGGCTAGCACTGAGGCGCTGTGTCGGAGCTTTGCGCTACCTTAATGTTCGGCCTAGCTTTCTGCATGATGTCAAACAAAATTAATGATAATGAATAGTAATAAGTTCTCTTTTTGACTAGCATAGTAATCATTTTTTACTAGATGACCAACATCTAGGCACTACATATTGAGCACTGTAGCATGATCCTAAATCTCAAAAATAGAGACGCCAATGCCACAACATTATAATGGGTATTTTTGGGTTAATTTGAGTATAATTAAAAATAATCAAACCCAAATTTAACCAAAACCATTAATCCAATCAATTTGAAATTTTGGAAATTTAAAATTAAGGTTAGAATACACTTTAGATAAATGTCTCAAGATTTATTGGAAAAGTATATCCATAAATATAAAATTTTCAAGCCATAATCCATAATTTAATGAAATAAATTAAGATTATATCAAGAAAATAATAAAAACATTATGGAATTAGCTTAAATCACCATAAGGAATACCAGTGAATATTAAAACCTCATTAAAAATCACTGAAATCTCATAATCCCCAAAATGACCTTAATTAGAAATTAAATACATTAATTAGTTCAATTAATTGATCTAAACTTCAAACAATCAAATAAATAAACCAAAACTCTAAAAATTTTAAATAAACCCTACATAGATTCATCTCCTAGAGGAGAATTTAAGAAAACAAACCTATAATTAACTCTTATTAATTTAGGCCTAAATTAAGTTTTATTAGAATAATTAAAACCCCAAGTAGTCCTAAATTACACATATAACTAAGAAGAAACCTTATGAAACTTAAATTGGCAAAGAACCCACTTGTCATAAAAATTTCAAGGTTAAAAAACCTTCAATTTTAAGTTGTCGAATTTCCAATCCTTATGATAATTTAAATAAAATAATAAATTAAAAATTTTACAAATTATAAAATTTTATAAAATCAACTTAAAACATTTTCATTAACATCATAACACTTTAAAAAATCTATTAATCCCCTGAAGCTAACGAATTTAATTAATTATGCACTTAGGGTTTAATGAAATGAAAGAAAATAAAATTTAATCAAATCTTAAGTTATTAATTTGATAAATTCTCAATGAATCAATTAATCAAGTGAAATTCGAAATTAATCAAACTTTGAATTTCATATTCAAATATGGAAATTTATTAAATCCATTTAAATTAATAACATAATTCTAAATGCAAATAAAAATTACTAATCAAAATAATTATATCTAAATAACCTAAAACTTAAAATGGCCTAAAATAGGTTTGGTGCCCAATGTAGCCTAAGTTACCTAGGTTATGATTGATAAATAAATATTATCATAAGAAAATTAAATTAAATAATGAAACTTTAACATGTAATATTTCATTAAACTTAATCTAAATGATGAAGTGTAAATATATAAGTTAATAAGTCACAAAAATTGAAGTATAATGAATCATTCAATTGATACAATCATAACTTCTAAATCATATTTGAAATAAAAATCAATTTAAATTATCTAAGTCAACTCATTTAAATTAATAAACATATAATTTTGAAAAAATTAATAAGTGAATTTAATTCAATCAAATAAATTAAACAATTCAAACACTTAGGATTAAATAAACATTTAATTGAAAGAAATCAAAAGGAATATGAAGAAACATAAAATTAAACATAAAGCTAAGTTATGAAAGAAAATATGATAACATTAAAGCATTTGAAGGTAAACTAAACTAGAATAAAATTCAAATCAAATTTAATAACTTCAACTTTTAATTACAAATTTAAATTTTAATTAAAGATGGTAAATCAAACTAAAGAAATATTAATCAAGATAAAAGAAAATTAATAAGAATGAAGTCTTCAAAATCTTAATAAAATTAGATTACATAGACTTTAAAACTTAAAAAAATTAAAACATTGATCACATCAAACACAATTTAAAACAAACCATTTAAATCAATTCAAAAGAGACTGATTAAGAAACCTAGGATCTTAGTTTGACCTTTAGAATGAATGAAAATTACATTCTATTAGAATTCAGGATGATTGAATAAAGTAGATTCTGCCCAAACTAGAATTTATTTTATCATTCATTCTTTAAAACCTAAACTTCAACTTTAATATAAAAGCAAACCTAAAATAGAAGAAAACTCATAAATCAAATTAAATCACTTAAGTTAAAACTACCTAATGGAAAATTGAACAAATTTTAAGAATAAAATAAAAGAAATCAAATAAATGAAAATAAAATTTTTCATAATTAGTGATCATATATTATATAGTCTGGACACCCAAGGTCGTAGGGCTACTAGGCATAAGGAGGTCTTGATACTCATAATTCTAGTTTAATAATGACACGTACCTATGAAGCAAGATTATGAAAAGTGAAAGGTTAAATTTAAATCAAATAAAACCAAACTTTGGACCTATAAAGGCCAAATAATCAAACGACATAAGCCCATTTTCACACACACTAGATTGTTAGGTCATCGACCAGAGATTTAGGTTAGGCTGATGATATGTGATGTTTTATGATGTGAAATATTTTTCTTATTTTGTGATGTAATATTTTTGGATGTCTAGGATTATTTGTCTGCTAGTCTGGATGATAGGAAGTTGTTTTTAGGCTAACACTATTTTCTGCAGAGGGTTATGCTTAAAGAGACTATTGTAATAAGAAAAATATAAATGTTGTTTGCTTGTAGGTATGCTTAAGTCCCTTAGCGTAGCTCAGTAGTATAGGTGGACTTGGGAAAAAAACTAATGTTAAGCCCGTATGTTTGTAATATAAACTATTGGTATGTTGTATGTATTTTTTGAAATTTGTTTTGTAAGGATTAGAAATTTATTTTAAAATTTTAAAATGTAATTTAAGACTAAAATTAGGTTAGGATATATGGCGTATAGGAATAGTAGAAGTTGACTTTACTAGTTGGTGGTCCCCTGTTTAGCCTGTGGAGGTCCATGAAGAAGGTGATGCTCTTTAAAGAAGACCCCCATAGATTAAACTTTTAGTTTTAAGTTGGACTATATAAGGGCAGAGCTCAACTACATATTTTCTCTTTCTTCTAGGGTGTACAGCGGTACCCAACCACATGTATTAATTAATCTAGCTTGATTTATTTAGGGTGTGCAATAAAATTTGTTTGCTTTTCTAGGTTTCTTTTTTTGGTGTGTTTTTATAATGAAATGCCTGGAGTGTTAGGCTCGTAGAAAAAATTAAATTTTTTGTCCCACTAAATTTAAATAACTTAAATAAAAAATAAATATATTTAAAATCTCACATTAATTAAAAGGTCTTGGTATAACTTAAAAGTAACTAGAAATAATTAATTTTTACAAAACTTTATAGAATATGCTTCATTCTTCTTGAATTGGGCACTTCACCCATCGCACAGAAGGGTACATCTGACCTGTGAGGGTGACCACCCTTCTTGAGAGCAGTGTGGCTTCTCTTTTGATTTGGCCCACAATTATTTTTGGCATATCATTGTAGACATGAACTGCATACCCAAGACCTTAATATAAATTATGAGTCAATACATAAAGAAGAAATCTATTGCATTAGTACATGACATGGCAAACATTATCTTAGGGTTAGAGAGTGAGTTAGCCTCTTATCTTCCTTCTTAAATGCAATAGCTTATTGCATACATGAGATCATATTCATGGTTTTCAAAATCACTTAGGTGGTGTTAGCTGGCACCCTTTCCAAGCAGGTTCTAAGTCCAGAAGAGTGATGGATGTGTCTAGTAGTAAAAGAACTAATAATTCCTAGAAATTTTATATTAAGTCAAGCTTCTAGCTTGTGTTATGAGAATTTGTAAACTTAGATTCTTAAGCATCCTTTTAGAGAAAGTCTTCAACTACTAGAAATTTCTATAGTCTTCAACTACTAAAATCTAAGTCCTAGATTCCTAATTAAATGTTGATCACCTCACTTTTGGAGTGAGGATTAGTCACTCCCATCACAGGTCTAGGATTCTTCTAGACACCAAGATTTTCGTAGGGCTAGGATACTTCTAGTAGTTAATGGGAACACTAACCCCAAGCATAGAGACTTATAGGGCATGACCATATGTCTAGAGCTTACTTTAGGGCAAGTAAGCTTCACCTACCTTAAGGCCTAAACTGGCACTCATACCTATCAATTCATTTAAACCCAAACCAAATGATTGAAACCTCAACTCCAAACTAATCAATTAACCTTGATCAAATTTGATTTCCAATCCAAGCTCCAAGCTAAATTAATTTGAACCTTAACCAAAGCTAACCCACTTCAATCCTATCACTCCCTCAAACAAATCTAAGTAAACCAAACTCAAGTTAATTCTCTCAATCATTATAATTACCCAATGGATCATTTTAAACTACTCCAATACTTGCAATCAAGCTAATTAAATCAATTAGACTTAAGTAACCCAAGCTGGCTCATTTGACCTAAAAGGTTCAAATGAGCCAAAACTTAATCGAACCTATATCAATTGCAGTCAAAGTCACCAATCAACTTCAAATTCATCATTGAATAAATTCCAACCATCCATGGCCTCAATTAGCTTAAATTGACTTGACCAGACGACTTAACCCAAAGTGACCTAAAAGTCCTAATTAGACCAAGCTTCAGTCAAACTCTCATTGGAACAAATCATGATATTCATTCCATTCATTAATGATTGTAGGTCACTATTGAACACTCCATTACTATCAATTGAACCTAACCAAGATAATTTAGCCTCTTGACCCAAGTTGACCCAATTTGACCTAAAGGGCCAAATTGGGCCAAATCAAATTATAAACCAAATTGGTTAAAATCAATGCTTCTAATTAATCACCAATTGGATATTGACATGGTATAAACTTCAATTAGACCAATTTGGTCAACCCAACACAATTGACTTAAAATGTCAAATTGAACCTAAAATGTCAAATTGAACCAAATCACTCCCTAATCCAAATCAACTCAAATAAACTCTTCCAATCAATTACTAATGACCAATTGAACATAAACTTAACCCATGCTCAAGCCAATTCGGCTAATTTGGTCAAATTTGTCAACATGACCTGTTTGGCCCAAATTAAATCATATGGACCAAATCCAAATCTAATCCAAACTGAATCAAACTAATTGCATTAACTCATTCTAAATGGCCCATTAAACTTAACCAAACTCTCACTTTGACTCAATTTGGTCAAAATGCTCAATTGAGCCTAATTGAGCTTATTTGACCTACATTATTCCAATTGAGCCAAACCTAACCAAACCAAGTCCAAACCCAACAATACTTGGCATGACTTATCCTTCGGTCACCATGAGCCTAACCAAGTGGGCCCAACCCATGGTGAACTCGGGTTGGTCAAACCCATTAAACTAAGCCCTCCAAATGGGACAAAATCCCCATTTGGATGGGTTATCCAACTCCCCACCCCTTACAGTCATCTTTGACCCTTCTTGGATAGAGGACCACAGGCCCAATTTAATCCAAGGCTATTGGGTTTAGCCTTTGGCCAAGAGAGAGTGAGCTCACCCATGGGCAATCATTAGTCCACCTAAAGAGGAGTGTACACTCAATGCTTGCCCTTTATACTCCCTTAGCCTCTCACACACATCCACCTTAACAATTTTCTGCCACCCCCGGCAACCCACTATAGTCGAACGACTGCTAAAGGCTAAGCCAATTTTAACCCTTAGTTCAGTTGGAGAGGAGAGTATACTCCTCCTTATTCATTCAAACTCAAAACACACCTTCTTCAGGGCATTTCCAGCATTCCCTGAGCTCCCCATGCACCCCATCTCCAACAAGACCAAGCTCCATTCAAACCTAAGAGTCACATCCGATTAACCTCACCAAACCTCCACCAAAACTAAATTAACTTTCCCTACACCTTCACCACACTCAGGTGATCAAAAATGAATCAATTCTCAATCAATTCGACCACCGGAAGACATCCCTAGATTAACTCCAGTGACTTCCATGGTGTCATTTGGTCCACAGACTTATTGGCAGGGAGGCAGCTTGAGTTCTTTTCAATGGAGCTTCATCTGTTCAAGATAAAGGTACCTCTATCGATGGACCACCGGTCTTTAGCTCCGGTGAGATAAAAAACTGACAACCATAGACTTGGTCATTAAGTTTAGGTCTTTTAGAAATGAAATGAGATTTCATGCAACTTTATCCATAGGATCTCCTTAGATCTCTTCCGTGATCATTTTGGAGTCGATGTTATCATCAAATGAACTCCATCAAGCTCGAATCAAGTAGTGGAAGGTGGACGGTTTCTATCTTTCAGTGCTCGCGAGATGACAGATCACTAGCACTCCATTCCACATGATTAAAATAGATGGTCGAGATAAATTGTGCTAGAAATCTCAATTTAATCTCTTCATAATCACAAGATTAATCTCAATCATCCGATCCCAGATCGGATGGTGGGGATGTAATCGCATCCACCACCACTGAGTCAACAGTCACGTCGGACATTTTAAATAACCAATACCATAGTGTCACGTGGAAAGCACTGTCGCGTCAGCATCCACATGGCGTCAATGGTTTAAAATGATTAATTAGGGTTTAAGAATATAATTAAGCAGCTAAAACTTCAAAAAAAATAATAACTAATTATAGAAAATTCCAAAAAATACAAATAAACCCATTCTATAAAAGCTTAGACAAAAAAAAATTAATAAAAATAAAATCTCCAATTAATGCCAAATGAATAATGCCTAATTATGGTTTGAAGCTTAGGATAATTAACTTAATTAAGGTCAAATTACTTAGCTAATTAATTTTAAATTTGGCATGTTGATTTCATGGGATGTCATCTACCTCCCATATTTTTCTTGGAATTATTTGTCATCTGGTTTGGAAAATCCAAAATTTTAATCCTAATTACCCATTTTAAGTGATTTAATCATTATTAAAATCAATGAACAGAAAAATTAAGTAATTAAGCAAAATTAATTGATGAAAATAGTGAGGATCACATGGGAATTAATTAGTGCCCGCTCTCCTAATTATTTCCAAATGTATTCCCTTAATGGGTTAATTAATATTTTTAGTAATTAAAGATAAGCTAAGAAAAATTAATAATGAAATGCAAATGAAATTAATTTAAATAACTCAAGTGTCAACCCATTAATCCTTCTATGTGTTTAATAACATAAAGCTAATAAAGAAATTATAATTCTCCCATTAGTGTGGGGAAATTATGAGAGTATTTAGTTTGAATCCTTTTCTTCTTTAATTTAATTAACTCTTAAGCATAAGCCTATTTGCATTAGATCTCTTTAGCTGCATTGTCAATTTTATTTTATTTTCAAAGCATATCATTGAAGGCTCATGTTTAAGTGATTAATTAAATTAAAGAAGCTTGGGAAGGGTAATCGAATTAATATAATTAATAAATTGAACCTAATTAATTCATAAAATATATTTAATTTTTTTCCTCAACATATTGAATAACCAATATGGGATGGAGTGAATTCTAGTATCATTTCTCCTATTTAGATTTTAATAACTTGAACATTAAAATTAAACTTTAAAGAAGATTTGATTAGGTTTAATGGATGTTTATTTAACTTAATTGTCCTTAGTTCTAATGAAATCAAGTATGTTGTGTAATGATATTCAATTACTTCCTTTCAATTATCATAAATGTGTAGGTCATGTGTTTCATGTATTCTTGTTTTAAAATCAAAAGAATATGATTACATTCAAATTACATGAGTTTGATAAATCATATTATATAGTGTGGCTATTATCACTAGTAAATCTAAAACTATTTTGAAACTATATGTTAATTATGAATTAAGTGATTTGAAACTTAATTCAATGCTTATTATAAATGATTAATTATGTGAAGATGAAATGTTTATTTATTTATAATTATAAGATAGAAATCAATTGTTTTATTCCTATGTACATACTTATGCATTCATGTATTTGAATTATCAAGTATATAGTCTAGACATCCCAAGAACACGAGACTTTAAGTAGCCCCAAGGACGTCATAGATAATCTTACTTCCCTAGTTTAACAATGGCACTCCTTGCTTAATTTCTTCTAATGTGTGTGTGTGTGTGTGTGCATATGTTAGAATATAAAGTAAAACCCCTTTCTTTATGTCATTAAGTTTTACATAAATAAATGATATTTATACAAAACTTTTTCATGATTTTGCTTCTATGTTTATGTATATGCTTATGTGCATTTAATTGGGTAAGTATATAGTCTAGACATTCCAGGAATACGAGGCTTTAAGTTTCCCTAAAGAGATCTTAGATAATCTTACTTTCTTGGTTTAACAAGGGCACGCATTTGCTTAAATTTCTTATACATATTTGCATATGCTTAAAGATGAGATGAAATCTCTCTTTTCTATCAAATTCATGCATCAACATATATTAAGTGTGCAAAAATATAGGTACATTATATGTATATGTATATACTAAATTAAATATTGAAGAAACTAAAAAGGAAAGAGTGTGGATATTATTGATAATAAAAGGAAGTGGTGGAGTGTTATTCATGTGATGGTGACTTAATTTATTGATCTTGAGATACCTTTCATGTTTGAATAAGATTCATTAAGACTAATCTAAACTTAGTCAAAATAAAATTCATAATTGGTTCATTAAAAGAATTAAAGTCATAAGAATTTATCTTTAGAAATCAATTTAGGTTAGGGATGAAAGAGTTAAGTCTCTTTGTTCTCTTCATAATGATTAAATCTTAAGTAGTGAACAAAGTAAAATATATAAGTTAAAATCACATCAAGATATTAAAAGACTTAAAGTGAAACCATCCTTAATATGTAATTTAAACAATCCTAAGACTTCAAAAATTCTTAATTTTAAAGATCAATCAAGACATACCACTAAGGCTTAGCACACACATTTGAATACTAAGTCACAAACCTTAATATTAGGTTAGGCTAGTGTATGTTGTAGTGATATGTTTTATGTTGTGATGTAATATTTTTAGACTGGATGTTAGGATTGTTTGTTCGTAGACTGAATGTTAGGGTTATTAGCCTAATAATATTTCATATAAAGGATTGTGCTTGAGAGGCCACAGTAATGATAAATGAATATAAATGTTCTTGCTTGCTAATGCTATTTATACCCCTAAGCATGATCTAATAAGGACAAGTGGGATTGGTTACCCAAGTGGAGGGTGCTAAGCCCAAATATGTGAAATATAATTGATTAGCTTGTATGTTTACTTAGCTGACATATGTTTTGTAGGTGTAGTTAAATTTTATTTTTCATGAAGATGTAATTCTTGTAATAAGATTAGGATTATTGCTATGGGGTTTATGATGAGTAGTGGCTAGAAGGCAAAGACCTAGGAGGCCCTATGAAACTTGGAGTAAACTAATCCAAAGAAGGACAGAAGAACAAGAATTGAAGACCCCCATGACATTTATTTCAATTGTAATAATTAATTGTAATCCTAGTTGATAAGGGTAAAGCTTGTCTACCCAATTCTTTTTCATTTTTGGGGTGTGTGGTGGTACCTGGCTACATCGATCTTTTATTCATTAACAAAATTCAAATATTTGATTGTTATATTTAGATTGTGCAATAGAAATGGCATGCTTTTTATAGGTTTCTTAAAGTGTGATGATTTGATGTGTGGCCTAGATGAAATAGACTCTCTAGGATAAAATTTATTTGTCTACCCCATTAATAACTCAAAATTAAAGTTAAATTAACTCATAACCTCATCTTAAAGCATAGGTTCATAATCAAGATAAACAAAAAAATTTAGCAACCCCTTAGCAAAAATATTGCATGTTATCACACCATGCATATCGTATTATTTCACACTATAAAATAAAGGATCTCCACTCTTGCATGATAGGGGATAAGCTTGACCTGTAAGAGCAGCCCCTTATATAGTGAAGAACACCACTTCTCATTGATTTAGCCCACAATGTAATTTCATCATGCATTTAGGCATAATTATCCCAAGCCTTGCTCCAAATTATTGTGTCAAAATGGCTTAAGAACTTGTAAATTATTAACATTAGTATAAGTTATGTTTGCATACAAATCATGATCTAATCTCTTAAGGAGTGAGTTTAGGATTCTAGCATCCTTTTTAATTAAATAATAGCTTAATTATCTTACATCTATATAAGACCATCCTACATGATATTTAATGCGTAGGAGGTGTTTGCTGGCATCCACTACAAGCAGTTATAAATCCAAAAGAGTTAGGATCGATCCATTCTCACTAGTGGAATTGAATTAATATATCATATTATCCTTAATTAGACTTAATTTGAACTCTTAGCTTATTCTAGAGCACTCTTGATTTAGGTTCTGAGGTGGCTTGTTTCTCCTTTGCTATGAGTATAAGTCATCTCCTCTTAGGCATCCCCACAATCCTGTGTTGTTGGGTTATTTAGGTGATTGAGCCCATTGTAGAGTGATATCTCTATCTTTCGAGGTAGTACATCATACCTCAATGTCGCACTTGATTACATCAATAAGTACCCCCCTAAGATTTGTGTGGAGCCCCTACGACTTCAAATTACAATAACACAAATGTCAATTTAAATCTTGATAAAATTGGACTCAAAATTATAAAGTCCAATGATAGGTTAGTTGAAATGCTTACTAGGCATCCCAGTATCTAAAGTATTTCCTAATTCTTCCCTATTAGATTCCAAAAGAACTCTTCCACCTTGAGACATTCCTTAATGAATTTCAAAATCATCATCCCTTTAAGACAAGCACTAAATTCCATAGAAATAAAAATATATTTCTTTAATCGAGAGTATTCTTAGGAAGAGATCTTTCATTCTTAAGTGATAATTAACTATAGGGGATTACCCAGATAGGAAATTGTGAACCTTATGATGAAATAAATCCTATCTTACCTCTCTATATGGTTCAGGGGAAAAATCTACATTAGTCATCATTAAGTAATCTCAATTATATACTTATATAGTCATATATTATATATATATATATATATATATATATATATATATATATATATATATATATATCTATCTTTGAAGATAATATAACTATTTTTAATGACATATTTGATTACCTAAATAAGTACCCCCAAGATATATGTGGTGTTCCAAATAAAATTCCTACATGGTCATCAATCATGTGCAACTCATTTTTTATAAAATCAATTTGCTAAGTTAACAATGCCCAATGCTATTATACCTAATAAGTCTCAAATTTTGTTTGCCTTTATATTCAAAACATACTAGCACATGTACTTCTAATTTCAATAGATAATAATAATTAAAATATATTAATCATATATATTATATATACATTTTTTAAGATATATAGTCTGGACACCTCGGGGGCACAGAACTACTATTTCAAAGGAGGTCTTAGATACCTCATCTCTTTGGTTTAACAATGTCATGTATATGAAAAGTGCATAGAAAATGCATAAAAAAAATTAAATTACTTTTCTAATTTTATCACTTTAAAATTCACAATTTTAAGTATTCATGCTTATATCTATATGTATACGATATATGTGAATTCACACATTCCTTTATACATAAATATTCATTAAAATATATATTTATATATTTATATAAACCCTTTAATTATAATTAGAATAAACTACATATATACATGCACACATTAATGTGTGAGATTTTTAAAATGACATATGCAAATTAAACACTATGTGTTTTTACTCATAAAACATAGCATTCATAGAATGATCATTAAAGTGAAGAGATATGTTGGGTAGATTCCATATAAATTTTTTTAACTATAGTCCTTAATCATAACATGTCTTTCTAATAATCTTAATGTTATTTAAGTTTAATTTAAATCTGTGGTTGATAAAAATCTTAAAACTTCATTAAGAGAATTAAAAAGTATAAAATATACTTTTAAATTAACTTAAGGATAGGGTGTAGGAGAAGAATGTATTCCACTTCAAGTGAATCCAATGATTTTTATATGCTCTTCAAAACTCCAATTTCAACTTATACTAAAATCAAACCCATGATAAAACCCATATCCAAATTGATAATCATGTAAAGAACAACCATCCCTTTTGTTAATAAATTAAATTTTTTGATAACCTAGTGCAAATAAAACCCAAAGGCCTAGTCTTTCCTTCCCACACTAATATTTGCATGCATATTTGATTGATAGGCAACAAATCCTAAACATAGATTAAGCCGATGTTTGAGGGTGATGTATTGATTTTTTTATTATTTTGTAGTGTATTATTTTAGACTAGATGATTAGGATTGCTTATGCATTAATATAGATGTTAGGGTGTTATCTATTAGACTAATGATATTTTTTGTAGTGGGATGTGTTTAATAATTAATGAAGCTATAGTTGTAATAGAATAAATGAAATATTCTTTATTGCAAGTCCTCTTTGCCCCTTTAAGCATAATCCATTATGACAAGTGGGCTTCTCACTCATAAATGTTAAGTCTAATTGTGTAATATATAACTGCTTGGTCTGTATAAGTATTATACCTAACCTCTATTTTACTGGTTTAATTAGAATTGTTTTTTGGAATTTTTTAAATGTAAGTTTTATAATAGAATTAGGATTAGAGCCATGAGATTTAGGATGAGTAGTGGCTAGAAGTCATTGACCTAGGAGATTCTATGATGCCTAGAGGATCCAAGACTTTGAAAATCAAGAGAAGACCCTCATAGGTTATTTTATTTGTTGTAGCATTTATTATAATCTGGGTTGTATAATGTTTGAGCTGAACAGCCTATTACTTTTTCTTTAGTGGGGTGTATAGCAGAACTCTAGTTGCATCGACCACTTTACTTTATAAAATTTGATTGATAATTTGGTGTGATTATGTTATTTTAATAATAGAAATTATATTATTTTCTAGGTTTTTTTAAGTGTGATGGTTGTTGTATACTTAAATTTTTGGTAGGCTTTTTAAAATTTAAATTTTCTATCTAAAATCAATTTGAATTAAAATTATTAACTCATAGCCTCACTATAAAGCCTAAGAGATCCATTAAAAGATTTAGAAACCATTAGTCTGTGATGAATGAATAAAATTAGGTATGTATAATACATTCCTTAAATATAGAGAATCTTCACTCATTGCACGATAAGGCGAAGTGCAGGTCCAATTTAGCAATTTTCTTGAGCAAAGAACACCCTTCTCATTGATTTAACATACAACCTTATTTTATCAAGCATATAAGCATATTTTCCCACCTAGCTTGAGTCAAATTTGAGATTCTAAAATCTATAAAAAGAAAAAAAATTTATTGCATTAGTTAAGACATTGCTCATACTCACAATGATTTAGAATATAAGGAGTGAGTTTAGGCTCTTAGGCTTTCATTCTTAATAAACAATAGCATAACCATCTTATATTTTACATATGACTTGCCCACATAGATTTAAAATATAAGAGGTGCTAGTTGGCAGCCACTATAAGTGATTGTAAGTCTAGAAGAGTCGGGATAGGCTCTCATCTTTCTATAAGGGTGTGCCACTATATCCCATTTATCCATGTAAAATTAGGTCGAGCATCTAGCTAGTGCTAAAGAATTATTAGAAATAAGTTCGGAGGTTGCTTATTTCTTACATGCTGAGTATAAATTTCCATCTCTTAGGTATTTTTATAATCTTGTGTTGTGAGGTCATAAGTCTTAACATTCTAATAAAATGCTAACATAAATAAAAAAAATTCAACTTTAAAAATATAAAATCTCACTATACGATAGATTGGGGTACTTACTAGGTTTTTAGTTTCATGTGTACCTCCTACTTATTTTTCTTTGGACTCCACTAAGAATTTTTTCTAATTGAGTTTTCCGATTTACTTCCAAAAATTACCAATCCTTTGCTATAAACTTTAAAGTCCATAGAGGCATTAGCCGACCACTTTAATTGAGTCTTCTTAGAAGATTCATATCCCCTAAGATGTAATTAATTATGGAAGTTTGACCTTATAGGGAATTTAAGAACCTGGCTTAAAATAAGTCATACCTTCATCTATTTAAGGTAGGAGAAAAATCTCTAGTATATGTAGATCATCAACCTCAAGAGTCCTATTAAGTGATTAAGTATATTATAAAGTGATATTTCTATCTTCCAGAGTAGTATAATATTCCTTGATATTGTACTCAATCATTTCAATAAGTATGCCCTAAGACTTCCATGGTGTCCCTCATCACATTTAAACACCATAGTTGAATGCATTTTTCTTTTAGTGGAAAGAAACAATGATTTACTATAATCATGGTTTGGATTTCATTATCTTGTAAGATTAAACTAATACTACAAAAAATTTCTTAATTAAATCTTATAAAAGTTGCAATAATTATTAAGAGCATAGAAGATATTTAGGGCAAATAAAAATTAGCAATGAATCTCCACTAGTTTTTGTCATGAAATGTTCCCCTTACCTAGAGTAATCTACTACTATAAATACTAGGTTGTGATATTTAAAACCTTTTTACTGAACTATGTGCAAATTAGTGCACTCATAAGGATCTTTTTATGAAATCTAATATCCATTCTACTAGTGAATTTCTTGTGGATAAATATAAAAAATAAAATTAATCTAAACCTCTAAACCAAAAAGAAATAGTTAAACCCATGAAGAACTTTTCAATTTAAGGTAATAAAAGATGATAATATGATTTAACATTAAATCAATGACAAAATAGAAAATCATTGAATGCAGTAGAAGTACACAAGGGCAGTGGTGGCAGAGAAACTCACGAGTTAGGACAAAGAGTTTAAAAGAGGAAGAAGGTTGAGATGGTCATTTTAATATATATACAACAATGATTTCTTTTACTTTCAAACCTTTAAAATTACTACTACATATGTCCAAAAAAATTTTATGGCGGGTTTAATTAGGAAAATTTCCACCACTTAAGTCTTGCAAAAAAATTTTGTGATTTCAATGCTAGAAATTTTCACTCATTATTCAGTAAAAATTCAAAAATTTTCCATTGATAGGCTGGTGTAAACTTTGCTACTAATGTTTTGGCAACCTAATCATAAAAACTTAAGTGGATAATTATCTACTAGACAATGAGACAACTTTTGGTGGTATATTCCCCTATTAAGTCCTCAGATAATTTTTGAAATTTTTATAGTGAGGGAATCTTTATCTTAGCTAGAAAAGGCAATGGTATTTATGGGCGAAGAACCACCAAGAGCATCTCACTTTGTTAAGCTAGGTAATTTATCATAATAACTTCATCTTTAGGAAGAGTGGTTTTAGCTACAACTTTATCTCAAACTCTTGTGGTGAATGAAGAAAGTGGATTTGAAGGAGAAGCTAGTGTTGTTGTACTAAATAGAATTATGTGTATGGCTAAACATCTAATAAAGCTAATGAGTCTCTTGATGCCAACTCAAAACCTATAAAAGAAGGCATTTTCTTATTCATCTTATCCTTCTTTGAGGTCTTGAGTACTAGAAGCCCAAAGAAAATTAATGATAGACTTGAAAGTAGCACAATTTTTTTTTCCATAGAGTTGCATTTTATAGATATTTTTGTATGCTTTTAAGGATTTCACAACACTTATGATTTGAATTTTGATTTTTTGTGGGTTTGCAAGAAGAGAGTTAGATTACATAAAGAATCATTTAGAGTTGATTTATCAACAAACATCATGATACAAAGCCAAATTGGTCTTCCACACTTAACCTAGTGATTAGGCACCCAAGTTGGTGCTTAAGCACCATTATTAGGCACCTACGCGCCTATTTGTTAGAACCAAATAGAGAAGCTAACACGTAGGTGCTAAAGTCAATTTAAGGAAGAGTGTAGGATAGAGAGTTCATCACCTAAGTGCTAGACCATAAATCATAAGCATGTGTAAATAGAGAGAACATTTCCTACGTACTGATATTGGCTCATAGACACCTACTTAGCAGTTGTTCCAAATTTACATAAATTCTTTCTAAATGAGGGGTATCTCTTACAACTCTATTCATGAATTTCTAAGGGACAAATTTGGGGGCTTCTTTAACTATTATTTTACCATTTTTCTCAAGTCTTTAGATGGTCCAAAAGATAGAATTATAGAGGCTACTTAAAATTTTTGAAGAGGTTAATAATAGATATATCAAAGGCAGGCAACCAAGGTGGCAAGACTTTCTTAATGCATTTTTTTGCATTTTTCTTTCTTTCTCTCTTTTTCTTGTATCAAAGTTCATGTAAAATTTTTCTTAGATTTCTTGGATTAATTCATGGATTAAACTCCCCTTCTAGGTGCATATTGATTTTGATTTTAATAAAGATTGGAGTTCGATTATTTCTTAACACCGCATATTTTGTTATGCGCTTTCTCATCTATTTGTTTTATTGGTCATTTTTCTAGTTTACAAGGAAGTGGAGGAAAGACACAACATGCACAAAATATAATGATGATGTGGCATAGGTTAACACTAACTATGACTTTGATAAAACCATGTAATCTTTATTGAGATCTAAAGAATCTTGATAGATTTTTCTTGCATTGAACTAATCACAAAGTTGTTGGCAAGTTGTGAGAGGAAAACAACGATACTAGAATTTCAAGAGAAAAGTTGTGGCCATTTTGTTGGCAGTTAGATATAAACTAAGTCATTATTTTCTTATAATCATAACACACAAAATCATATCTATGAACCTCAATCCCTAGCTTTATTCATATTAAAATCTCCCACAAAAAATTTTACCTTAGTTAGCTAAGTTTTTAGTAAATTTTGGAATAAATTTTTATTTTGCCTCGTCACCATAATTTTATTATCCAAATTTTAGTTAATCAATCTAATTTTGAGAACTGACTTGCAATCTTTATGAAATAATAATCTAATCACTCTTTATTAGTTAAGAAGACCATATAGTCTTGCATGTTTGGTGTGCAAGTTATGAAGGAGGCGATAGATGTTATAGTTGTTTGTATCCATAACACTTACATAAGAATCCTTTTTTTTTAGAAAAATGAGGGCAGAGCCCAATTGTATTACCCAATGTAAAAAAACCAAAAAGATTACACAATGAAGAAAGAAAGGAAAAAAGAGACAAAGGATCGAAAAGATCCCAAAAAACCAAAATAGGACTCAGAGATGGACAAGGCAAAGGCATGTAGGCTAGCCTATAGCCTAGAAATCTCCCCGGTTGCCATTAAAAGCAAAGGCTTAATAGTTAGAGCAGATTCTTAAACAAAAACACTGAAATAAAGTAATCCAAAGAGTAAGAGACCGATTCCCCAGAAGACATGGCAGTTTGGATATCAAAACTACCATCACCAAAAAAATGAAGATAGTAGATTCATAAGAACGAATTAACGCTCTGAATAGAAGGCCATGGCTGTCCAAGGGGAGATCTCAAGGCTGATAGCATACCAGCAACACCCAAAAACCCATCCACTAATCTCTTCCTTGTCCAAAAGCAGTATAGAAGAACCAGATTTTGTATAGTAGGAAAACTAAAGTCTGAACCCAAAAGATTCAAAAATCTAGAGCCGAATCGAGAAAAGCTGAAAAAAATTTGTAAGGCCCTAATCAAGCATCAAAATCCAGACCGAAATTCCTCCATTTCATTAGAGTCGAGGCAACGTGTATGGGCCAAGTAGCTTTAAATTTCCATTGTCAAAGATTCGATGCCACCCTAAATTTAATCGACATAAAAGAATAGCGACATTCTTTCCTTTCAAAGTGTAAATAATAACTGCAGCAATTAATAAATAAAGGCATCTCAAAGCTTTATGTCCAACTAGTGAAGAAGTAGATAAAACACTCAGTCGGTTGAAAAGCTGGATGAGACTTTCAAAGAGCAACCAAAAAAAGATGGCGGTGAGCTAAATAAGGTGGCAGTGAAGTTTAAGCCATTGATAAAAAATAGTTCACTATCTTTGAACCAAATGTCCACATCACCATTAGTTATGGAAAGATCTTCTGCATTCACTCCCTCCCATATATAGTACACCTTAAAGACAATAGATTTCTCAGAGATGGTTCTCAATTGCTTGGAGGGAGTCAATTAATCAAAATAATTAAGATCCACACATTTCCAACAGAGATTTGCCATGACACCTGGGGTCATAAAATAGAAAATAAGTTGTTCCATCTCCAATAGAATAAGTGATCTTCTCCTTAAATTGAGAAGCATAAATTTGAAGTTCCCTCCAAAGGGCAGAGCAGTGCATAGATCTAGACCAGATGGAACCATATTTGTTTACCAACCAAGAAGCCAACAAAGTAGATCTATGCAGAACTTTCCACAGAATTTTGGTTTTACTCAGCAGATTGAGAGTACTCACCGATTGTAATCCAGTACCACCTTTGTCTCTAGGTAGGGTGGTTCTAAACCAAGAAATAGAGTGAAATTTCTTAACCAGATCCCCATGATAGAAAAATTTAGCTGTGATAGAGGTGATCTTTTTCATAATACATTTCGGAAAGACCACAACCCTCATCCAATAAGAAAGGCAGCTATTAATAGAGGACCTGATAAGCTGAAGTCTAACCCCATAGGAGAGCCATTTGGATTTCCACCTGGTGAGCCAAGAAGAAATCTTATCCAACTGGGGAGTAAAATGATTGGATTTAAGCACACCAGCAGCAAGGGGTAAGCCCAAATATTTGAATGGGAAGTCTCCCCTTCTAATGTTCAGGATACTACAACAAACGTCAGCATCCGTGTAGTGCTTGGAAAAGCAAATGTGAGATTTATTATAATTAACTTCAAGGCTAGTAAAGGAGGAAAAATGAACCAGGGCTTCTTTGAGAGCATGCATAGAATGAAGACCATCTTCCCCTAAAATAAGCATATCATCAGCAAAGAGGAGGTGAGAAATAGAGCAAAAACTTGAGATGATGGGTTTAAAGCTAGATGTTGAGACACTTTTGTCCATGAGGCAAGAGAAAATTTCCATTAAGATAACAAAGAGGAAAGGAGAGAGAGGGCATCTTGTCTCAAACCATTGGATGAGGGGAAAAAACCTTTAATTTGACCATTCAACATAATGGAAAAGGGAATATCCGATATACAACCTTTGACCCAATTGATGAATAACTCCGAAAAACCTTTCTAAATCATTCTAAGAAGAAGGCCATCCCTGTTCATGCAATCAAACGCCTTGTGGAGGTCAATTTTGATACAAAAAAGTTTGTTGGAGTTATTTTTAATCAAGTTAGCACAAATCTCGTGAGCTGAAGCAATATTTTTAGAAATGTCTCTATGTTTGATGAAGGTCGATTGAGAAGGATGGATAATACTAGGTAGCACCTTCTTAAGCCTGTTCGGCAACACTTTTGCAATGACTTTGTAAAAGGTATTACAAAGGGATATCTGTCTAAAGTCTTTCAAGGAGTTAGCATGCTTAAGTTTGGGGATAATGATGATAATGTTATGCTTAAAAAAAGAAGGCATCTTATACGTTTTAAAGAAATGCTGAGTGGCTAAAAGAAATTATCTCCCAATGATATTCCAACTCTGTATAAAAAACTTGGAAGTGAAACCATCCGCCCTATGAGATTTATCCCCATAGATCTCTTATAAAGAAGAAAAGTTCTCTTGATCAAGAACAGGAGCAGCAAGGTCGGCACAATGAGAAGGGGGGACTCTACTTCCCACGAGGATGTCCATAGAGTAAATAGAGGTTGTACTCGACTTGTTAAAGAGAGAGGAGTAATAATTACAAATTTCTTCAGTGACCTCGTTGTTAGGACACCCCTATCGGTATGTAGCTCTTTAAGGATGTTGTTGTTATGCCTCTCTCTAATTGAACAATAGAGAAACTTAAAATCATCATCTGGATGAGTCATCCAAAAAAATTTTGCTCTTTGTTTAACCCAAAGACTCTCCTTAATAGCAATATCAGAGTATCTATGATTTATATCATGAATGCTGTGAAGAAAGGTAGAGTTAGAAGGATCCATCTCCAGAAGGTTCAGATGAAACTCCAGATCCCTTTTTAGGCTTAGTAATTGTTGTTCTAGGGGGGTATGCTCCTAATAATAATTCTTGAGTGAATCTCTAACCTTCTTTAACTTCTTGAATAACACAAAAGCCGAATCCCTAGTGGCGTAAAAGGACCAGGCGCTTTTAATAATCTCAAGGAAGTTAGTGTATGTTGTCTAATAATTATGAAAGATGAATCTATGAGGCCCCTTGACCTGATCTTTAAGCAGAACAATCAAAGGGGAATGACCTTGTAAAAGGATGAAAGGAAGGAGTCCAGCCATGAAGAATTGCATAGAACCCTATCAATTTTAGTTTGGATAGGATTATCCACTCTCAAGTTAGACCAAGTGAAGAACAACCTAGTGCTAGGCAGGTCAATGAGACCAACCTCATTAACACAGTCCTTGAAGTCTAGTAATCTGTTTGGAGGGATCAGGTTGCCACCTTCTTTCTCATGAGAATAGAGAACACAGTTAAAATCCCCTAAGAGTAACCAAGGAGAATCCATAGAAGAAGAGATCAGTTGAATCATCTTCCAAAGATCCTTTCTTTCCGAAGCATCATTGTGAGCATAAATCCAAAAAATATAGAAATTTTGAGAGATAGGAGAAGAAACAATACCATGGATGAGCTAAGAGGTAGTAACAAGAGGAGTGAAAGAAAGAACATTTGAGTTCCACTTGAACCAGATGCAAATAAACATCAAAATTATTGCAGCTTCTTTTAGAAGGGAAAAGGGTATGCTTATTTCTTATCGAGATGTCCAGCAAGACATCCTTATTTATTTTTGTTTCCAAAAGACAATAGATATCAAGATGAAAATCCTTGATAAGTCTCAAACAGTCACGAGAACGGCCTTCAGCCATAAGTCCTCTCAAGTTCCAAAAGCCAAACTTGGGGAAAATCATTTAAAACACAATTAGTTGTTCTTACCTTTCTTTTTAGCCTTTTGGGCTAAAAGAGAAAGAGAGTTGGGCTGCTTGGTTGCAACTTTGTCCTGATTCTTCTTTCCAAGTATTTTAGGAAGAGTGTCTTGAGCAGAAGTGGGATTAGATTTAGAGGGAGAGAGAACCCCCGATCGGGTGGTGATACTATAAAGATGATTTGAATCAAAATTCATGTCTTCTTCTATCGTGGCCTCTGCCAAGGAAGGGTCGATATCCTCTTGTTCAAGAGAATGGGGTGATTGGGCAGGCATCTGGTTAAGGACATTGATTGGAGTGGAATTCAGAATGGGGAGATTTTCTTCAACTGGAGAAGGCCTGGAGGCCGAAGGGGGAAATGTCTTATCAGAAGTGTGAGAAGCAAGGGGAGGAGTAGAGGTCTCAGCTAAAGGATCAGTTGCTCCCTTCGAATGAGGCTGCTCAGGCCGAACCTTAGGGGGCCTATTGCAGCTTCGTCCTCTGACTGACGAACAAGCAATGGGCTAAAGAGGACATTAAGTTTCGACATGAGAGAAGGTAGAACATTTCTTACAAGCCTGAGATTTCCAGTCCTACTAAATAGCCTGCTCAAACTTTAGCCCATTTAAATTCATCACAACAGAATCAGGAAAATGAGAAGAGGGATTCACCTGCACACGGACCCTCGTAAAAGTGAGATGGGATTTGGTCACAGTAAGGTTGTCAATAGCTAGTAGAATTCCAACCCTATTAGCTACTCCTGAAAGACCCTCCTCATTCCAACAACATAATGGAAAATTAGGGAGCTTAATCCATAGAGGGATATCAGAGAAGTTTCCTTTAACAGGGCGGAAGTTTGAGGACCATTTTTTGAATATAAAAAGTCTCCCATTGAGAAAACACGGACCACTGTCCCAAACCATATCAAAATCTTCCTTACATGAAAATTTGAAAAGGAAGAAGTCCCCCTCCAAAGTGAGAAGGTCAAGATGACCTTTGAAAATCCACTTCTTTTTGATAGCAGCAAGGAGGGAGCCATAAAAGGATCTCTACCCAATGGCATGACCACTAATGAAAACTGCTACTCACGCTGTCCTGCATTGAGCTCAGCTAATTTCATCCTCAGAAAAAGGAATGTAAGAGAGGGAAAGAGTTTTACTGGTGTTATTGTGAGATCTAAATAGCTCCTTCCAATTGCAGAAGAAAGTAGGAGCGGTCACTTGGGCCAAAGGGGGAACCCTCGGAAGGGAGCAACACAAAGAATAGAAGCTGATGTCGGAAGGTAAAAAGAGGGGGGAAAGAGGAGGTGGATGCAATATCCATTTGAGAAGATTAGGTCTAGAACAGAGAGGCAAAAGAGAGAGAATCAGGGTTAGGCCTCCGGTCTTGGAGCTGGAGAGTCCAACCATAACTAGAAAGAGGGGGATAATACGTACCAGCAATCGAACCTATTGAGGAAAGCCCAGACCAACAAGACGAAGAGGTGAGAGCGAAAGCCCTAGCGCGCATCCCTCGTCCACTACTTCATAAGAATCCTTTCAAAACCTCAATTCCTAGCTGTATTTCATCTGCGGTGAAATGCTGCAGTTTGTGCTTTCAGCACCTGCTCTCTCTTTGTCTTATATCGTTAAGTCGTAGATATTTATATTATTTACTTAATCAGCCAAGTAAAATGATATATATATTTCCTCCAGCAATAGCCAGCTAGAATTGACGTTGCGCGAATAAAAAATTCGAAGTGATCTTAGTGCTCGGACTTTCCTTCGTAATCTGATCTTTGAATAAAAATTAAATAGACTTGTTTAATTGTAAATGTTTTGAAGTCCCACGAAATCAATAAAGCATTAATATTATACTATCTTATGATAGTCTCAAAAAAATTTAATATATTTTTTTCTTGATTCATTCAAAAGATTAAACAGAATGCATTATTATATAAAATATTTAATTTTTTCACTTTTATTCTTTTAATGCTATTACATAAAAACTTTTCTCCAGGCCTGCGCTGAACTCTATTTGTACTCAATTTTTTTTTTCCCGGGGGTCTTATGAAGATCAAAAATATCAAAGCATATTAAACATCAGAAACACTATTAATAAGATAGAGAAAAAATATAACAACAAAATGGTTAGAAAAGACCAAAGGACTCAAGAGTAAAATAAGTTTATCACCCATGAAAGATTAGGCCAAAACAATCCTCCAGGTTAGTGAGCAGTCTTCAAGTGGAAGATAAGCAAAAACCGAATAAATCATTCCAATGCCAGTGGTGAAGAGCAAAAAAGAATACTATAGAACTCATCGTCGTCCTTGAACCAAACCACCAGAGAGAGAATCGAGGTAAACCAAAAAGCTCCACAATTATATAAACCATCTTAAAGGGAGATAGAAGAAAGATCTGACCATAGAGTGAGAGCAATTTACTTCTGAACTAAGATGTCGAGTCCGGCCATCAAAAGTATAAGTGCTTCGGGGTGTGGGGCGGTGAGTATTTTAAGGTCATCAAAGACTTTACTTTCTAATTTTGGCGATTATTGTATACACGTTGTGGAGAGAAAGAATGTAGGGACTCCATATTCAAGAGGCTTCGTCTCTTTTCCTGATGGCAACCGAAGTTAGAACTCTGGTGGCACACAAGCTGCCGGTGGAATTTTAAATCTTTTTGGCCTGCTCATGTTATTCGCTTGCTGGAAACTTGGAGAAATTTGGAGTCTTTATGTTATTAGCATTATCTATGCGGTCGTCCCTTTGTGTTACTCTGCATATTGCTACTCAGTTTTTAGAATGGATTTAGCTTTGTTGTTGATTATTTTTTCGGGATAGCCGGACCATGATGAGTTTTTGTGGAGAAACAAACCTTTTGCCAACTTATGGGTATCATTGCTATGTATATGGCCTCCTGCTTGGATAACCTCCTGATATGAGTCTGGTTTGGGTTCAATGAACCGATCTGAGTGGAATGAACCCGGATTGATTGGGGAATAAGGAATGGATTCAGCAGTTGTCTCCTGAGCCGTCAGATCGCGTTGTATTTTTTCTAGCCGTTGGATCTAGCACTTGGATTTACCTTATTAGCCTCGAATTTATGCCGTTTGATCCTTTTTTTCGATAGTGGAATCCATGTGTCTTCGTCCTGGGGGATGGAACTGGGCGCCTGGATAATTGCTCCTTGGAATGGCTTTGAGCCGTTGATGGAGTGTGCGGTGGCTGGGTTCTGGCCGTCTGATGAATCTTCCGTGATAAGTTGCCCTTTAACCTTATCTTGGTTTTCTCTTTTCGACAGTTTGAGTCGTCGAACACTCCAAAGAGAGAGACTGAGGGAGAAAGTGAGAGGAGAGCTGCTAGGGTTCGTCTGGCCGGAGGAAGGAGTTTTACCGGTGAGTTAACCCGAAGAATCTGCAGGAGGACGAAGGAGAAGAGGAAGATGCAAAGAGAAGGAAGTGTTTCTTGCAGAATATTTCATATCCCTCTGTTTGGTTTCTTTACCCTATTTATACTTTCTGTTTTTCTTCTATAGCCTAGATCTATGCTTTCTTTTACAAGGTTTGAAGTTCTGTATATTTTTGTAACTGTTTTCTGTTACAGATAGCTGAGTTTCTTGTTGTCTTTTATCTTGCTCATTCTTTGAAATATTGGGTGGTTATTCTGTTAGCTTAGCTGTCCAGATCCCTTCTTGGTTTCTTGATTGCTTCTTTATTATTCTTTTGTCATCTGAAGCTCTCTGTTTTGGGTGTTGATGCAGGGTTCTTTCTGAAAGTTATTTGGCTTCTCTTGTTATACTCTCTGTTGCTCATCTTTGGTTTCTGATGTGTATTAATTCTCTATAAGGGTCTTGTATTGAGTTGTATTCTGTTGGATTTATATTGATTTGTAGTCTGTAATTCTCTTCTTGTATTATAGCCTTATTGTAATTTATGGATGTATGTGGCCCATTTCTTACTCTTTAAATCTTTTAGCAGTAGAATGGCCTATCATTCTTATTTTATCATTTCTATATTATTGAATGAAATCTTTCATCCAATATGGAGTTTTTTATTGCTTGTCTTTTGGAGAATATAGAATCATATCATTACTCTCCCCAACATGACCTTGTCCTCAAGGTCAAAGTCTGAAATGCTCTATATTTCTTCACTTGACACCCAAGAAGCATCGTGGCTAGAAGTCCTTCCCATTGTATTAAGATTTCTTTAATTTATTGATCTTCCTGTAGTATTGATCTGTGATCTAAAACTTTAATAGGCTTGACTAACATCTGTCTGTCTATGAAATGAGTTGGTAATTTTGCTGGGTGTAGTGTAGAATCATCTCAGATTGCTTAAGTCTAGATACATGAAGCACATTATGTATCCTCTTGTTCGGAAATTCTATTCTATATGCTACGTCCTATTTTACGTAGAATTTTGAAAGGACCATAGTATTTTCTCTATAATTTTGTATGCTAATTCCCAGAGACTGAAGTTTGTCTATAAGGCTATAATTTAACTAATACTAAATCATTTACTTTGAATTGAAGCTCTCTTCTATGTTTATCAGTCATTTGCTTCATTCTATTTTGAGCTTCCTGTAAGTTTGTTTTAAGTAGCTGTAGAATTTTGTCCCTTTGTTGTAAAACTATTTCCACCTCTGTGTTGGTAGTTGTATTCTTATTATAGTGTATTGCTGAAGGAGGAAGTCCCATATACTATTTGAAAAGGAGTCATTTTTGTGAAAGTATTGATAGATGTATTATAGGAGAATTCTGTCCATGGAAGGAATTGTACCAACATCCTTGGTGTCTCTAATACAAAACTCCTTAGATATTGTTCTAGGATCTTGTTGGTTACCTCTGTTTGGCCATTAGTCTGAGGATGGTATGCACTGCTGTGCTTTAATGTGGTTCCACTTAACATGAACAATTCCTTCTAGAAATTGCTCATAAAGATTGGGTCTCTATCTGAAATTATTCTTTCTGGTATGCCATGTAGCTTGGCTATGTCTGAAATAAAAATATGGGCTATATAAGGGGCTGTAAAATTGGTTGGAAGGGTTGAGAAGTGTGTATATTTTTATAGTTTGTCTACCACCACTAATATAATAGTTTTATTATGAGACTTGGTAGTCCTGTAATAAAATCCATTGATACTTCCTTCCAAATGGCTTCTGGTATAGGTAGTGGTTGTAGTAGCCCGGCTGGCTTCTGAGTATCATATTTGACTGTTGATAAATAGGACAGGTTAAGACCAAGTGTTTAATATCTTATTTCATATGCTTCCAGTAGAATTGTTGATTAATTCTGGCCAATGTCTTCTGAATTCCCCCATGGCCTCCTACTGGTGTTGAATGTAATTCTTTTATAATAGTGTTTCTGATTGTTAAGTCTTGAGCTATGAAAATCCTTTCTTATAGTGTATCAATCCATTAGCAAGTCTATATTTAGGAAATAAACCTGGATTGTCTGATATTTTCTTATGCAGGTCTTGTAGTTTAGTGCTAGCATGTGTGTCCTCTTTGATTTGTTGCATTATAGTATTGATTTGTTGAGTATAAGCATATAATCTGAATGACATAAGTGATTCTGAGTTGTCAGTTGTAGGACTATCTTTCATGTCAAACAATTTTTTGGACAAAGCATCAGTTGCTTTGTTTGTAATCCCTGATTTATATTCAATAATGTAGTCAAATCCAAGGAGTTTGATTAAAAATCTCTGTTGTTTAGGAGTTTGATTAAAAATCTCTGTTGTTTAGGAGTTTGAATTGTTTGTTGCATTAGCTCCCTTATGCTCTTTTGATCTATCATGATGGTAAACTTGTTACCTAACAGATATTGTCGCCATCTTGCTACTATTTCTATTATAGCATATAATTCTCTTGCATATGTTGATGCTTTTTGTAACGATGGAGAGAGCTTCTTACTAAAATAAGCTATATGATGGCTGTTTTTTATTAAAATAGCTCCAATTGATGTCCTAGATGCATCTGTCTCTATGATAAAAGGCTGAGAAAAATTGGGATAGGCTAATACTGGGAGAGATGTCATTGCTTGTTTTAATTGTAAAAATGCTACTTTTGATTCTTCTGTCCATTGAAAATGTTGCTTGGCTAACATAGAAGTTAGTGGAGAGGTAATGGTTGCATAGTGTTTAACAAATTTTCGATAATAGCCTATTAAACCCAAAAAATCTCTTAACTGTTTGATTGAATTGGGTAACAGCCATGCTTGTACTGCTTGAATCTTTTTGGGATCCACTACTAGCCCTTGTGCAGATAAAATATGTCCCAAATACTCAATTTTGTTCTGTATAAATGAGCATTTAGATGGTTTGATAAACAGTGAATGTTGCTTGAGTTGTTCCAATACAGCTTGAAGATGATTTTGATGTAACTCCAAGATCTAGCTATATATAAGTATATCATCAAAAAATACTAAGATAAATTTTCTTAAGAATGGCTTAAGCACTGAATTCATTAATGCTTGGAATGTTGCATTTGTTAGTCCAAATGGCATTGCAATAAACTCATGTCCCTCATGAGTTCTAAAAGCTATTTTGTAGATGTCTTCTTGACCATTCGATTTGATGATATCCTGATCTTAAGTCTAACTTTGAAAAGATTGTGGCTCCATATAATTCATCCATAAGCTCCTCTGGAGTGGAATTAGAAATCTGTCAGGTATTGTTACTTTATTTAGAGCTCTGTAATCCACACAGAATCTCCAAGTTCCATCCTTCTTCTTGATTAAAAGAGCCGGAGAAGAGAAAGTGCTGGTGCTTTCTCTGATTATGCCACTGTCCAACATTTCTTTAATTAATTTTTCGATTTCTATTTTTTGAAAGTGTGAATATCTATAATTTTTGACTTTCACTGGTTGAGTTCCAGGTGGCAGATGAATCTGGTCATCTATATCCCTCCTTGGAGGTAAGCTTGCTGGAATTTGAAATAGCTCTTGATATTGGGATAATACTTGTATTTACAGGTAAGTTATCGAATTCTTTTATAAAGGAATTGTTCCTCTTATTTCTCTAATCAAAATATGATATTATTTCCTTCTTTTGCTGTAATTTGGTGAACTGATGGAAGGTAATGTTGTCCACCTTGGAGGATGTATCCCCTTGTAACTGTACTAATCTATCATTGGAGTAGAATTTAATAGTGAGCTTTTTACAATCAATTGTACACTCATCCAATTGTTCTAACCATTGAACACCCAAACAACATCTGCTCCTTGCATGGGTAGCAGATAGCAATCAGTGATAAAAGTGTTTCCTTGTAGTTGAATATGAATTTTAGAGCATATTCCTGAACATTTTAAAGTTTCTCCATTGCCCACTAACACTTAAAAAACTGATGCAGGTGTTACTTTATAGTCAATAAATTTGGCTAGTTTGGATTGAATAAAATTGTGGGTTGAACCATTATCAATCAATACTTGTACTTTTTTTATTTCCAATCGATCCTATAATCTTAATGTTCTAGGATTAGACCAGTAAAGGCATTGAGGCTGATTGGAAATTCCTCTTGTAATATTTGCATTTTCGTTCTTGCGGTATTGCTCTTGGTCATCATTGACCATCATTAAAGCAAATAATTTAGATTTGCAGATATGACCTCGTGATATTTTTCATCAGTTAAAACATAGTCCTTTCTTTCTTCTTTCTTCAACCTGTTATTGTTAATTTTGGATTGGAATGTTTTGTTTGTTGGTCATATTATTGCTATATATTGATGGGGTAAAGAAAGGTGATTGGTATATCCGTGGTTATTTTATTGGTGGGTATTGGTTGACTCTGTAATTTCGCCATAAAATTTCATCGCTAGTCTATCTTCCATTAGCTTAGCTAATTGAAAATCTTCGGGAAATTGGGTTGTAAGGCTCTACCCTCTTAATATCATGTCTAAGTTCGATTCAAAATAGCTTTGTAGAAATTGTGTGGAATACACGAAATTTGATTAACTATTTCTTCAAATTCATTGTAGAAATTTTGAACTGTTATTTTTTGTTGTAGCTTAGCTAATTCTCCTCTCAAATCTTTATATAGAGATGGACCAAATCTTTGAATGACCTGTTCTTTGAACTGTGTCCAAGAATGTAATTATTTATTTAAGTGCATCCACTGATACCAGTTTATTGCAGGTCCATCCATGTATACTGAGGCAATTAAGAATTTCTAGTCCTCTGATAAGCTATAATACTGAAAGAATTGGTCTGCTTTGAACAGCCAACCTCTGGGATTTTTTTCATTAAATCTTGGCATATCTACCTTAACAGGTCTAATGTTTTGTTGTGTGTGTTGTCTATTTGGAATAGAAATTTCTGTATGAGAAGAAGTACATACCTGTGATTGTTGTTGTTCTTGGTAATTGTTATCTAATTTTTCTTCTATAGCAGATAATCTTCTTGAAACTTCATTTAATATCATAGTGATGGAAGACATTTGCTCATCTATTTTGTTGAGTCTTCCTACACATTCTTCTATTCTTCTATGTGTCATGTTTCTTACATTGCTAGTTGTGGTAATCAACGAGAGCACCAATGATATGAGTCTGGTTTGATTTCAATGAACCGCCGAGTGGAATGAACCCGCTTGATTGGGGAATAAGGAATGGGTTCTGCTCCTCGCCTGGATCGCTATATTCCTTCTAGCCGTTGGATCTAGCACTTGGATTTACCTTATTAGCCTCGAATTTGTGTCGTTTGATCCTTTCTGTCGATAGTGGAATCCACGTGTCTTCGTCCTGGGGGATGGATCTGCTGGATAACTGCTCCTTGGAATGGCTTTGAGCCGTTGATGGAGTGTGCGGTGGCTGGGTTCTGGCCGTCTGATGAATCTTCCGTGATAAGTTTCCCTTTAACCTTATCTTGGTTTTCTCTTTTCGACAGTTCGAGTCATCGAACACTCTAGAGAGAGAGGCTGAGGGAGAAAGCAGAGAGAGAGCTAGGGTTGTCTAGCGAGGAAGGAGTTTCTGAGTTAACCCAAGAATCACAGAGGAGAAGGAGAAGAGGAAGATGAGAGAAGGAAGTGTTTCTTGAATATTTCATATCCCTCTGTTTGGTTTCTTTACCCTATTTATACTTTCTATTTTTCTTCTAGAGCCTAGATCTATGCTTTCTTTTACAAGGTTTGAAGTTTTGTACATTTTTGTAATTGTTTTTTGTTACAGATAGCTGAGTTTCTTACTGTCTTTTATCTTGCTCCTTCTCTGGAATATTGGGTGATTATTATTTAGTCAGTCGATCCCTTCTTGGTTTCTTGATTGCTTCTTTATTATTCTTTTGTCATCTGAAAGCTCTCTGTTTTGGGTGTTGATGCAGGGTTCTTTCTGGAAGTTATTTGGCTTCTCTTCATATACTCTCGTTCATCTTTTTCGATGTATATTAATTCTCTGTAAGGGTCTTGTATTGAGTTGTATTCTATTGAATTTATATTGATTTGTAGCCTGTAATTCCCTTCTTGTATTATAACCCTTATGTTGTAATTTATGGATGTATGTTGCTCATTTCTTACTCTTCTAAATCTTGTTAGCAGTAGAATGGCCTATGCTGATTCGTATTTTATCATTTCCTATATTATTGAATGAAGTCTTTCATCCAATATGGAGTTTTTTTATTCCTTTTGCTTCTATTATCTTTTGGAGAATATGGAATCATATCACCTCCTGTGCAACCTCGCTGACGTCCGTTTTCTATTTGGAGCACTCGACTTCCTTGGATGACAGGTTTGGTAACTGTGGGAGCGATGTTTCTTAATTAAAAAAAAAATAGCCTTCTTTTATTATATATTTATTTTATGTTACTTTTAAAAATATATTTATTTAATATGTTTTTTATTTATTTTTTCAGAAATAAATAATATCATTTTAAAAATATTTAAAATAGTTTTTAAATATTTGATTAATTTTAAAAATAATAATAATCATCAAATATATTTTATTTGATAATAAAATATAAATAAAATAAAAAATAAAAATAAAAATGATCCCAAATAGTCCTAAAATTAATTATAAAAAATGAATTTCAAAAAATAGTAATTATAAAAATTAAAAATTCATATTACATTAAAAATTTCACTAACCGAAGCACGAATTTTGATGTGAAAATCAATCTGATTCTGAGTCAAGACTAACCCAGCTTAAGCACTTAAAATATAATTGAAATACTTAAAATACATCACATAATCAAGAGAATCATTTTGAGTCGTCCGATCGAGTGGCTTGGATTTTACATAGTTATTTAATCTATAAATAAATTTCTCATTCTTCACATGAGGGGAGCTCAAGCTAAACAGAAGAGAAAGCTCTAAGACTTGAAGATCCTCCAAACATAATCATGCCACCAGTCGATGGTCGCCGACCGCCACCAGTTGATGGTCGCCGACCGCCGCGGCCGGCCATTCCGCTGTCCACCGCCAGCCGGCCATACCATCGATCCTCGCCGTGCCAACTACCACCGTGGTCCGCTAACCACCGTCGTCAATCACCGCTGCAGACCACCATCACCGGTCGCCGCCACGAACCACCGCCGACAGGCACCGTCGGCCACCACCATCGATCATCGTCATCATCAATTATCGTTGCCGATCGGCTGGCCGACTATCGCCGCCATCACCGTCATCACCAATCGGTTATCGCCATCGGCCGAATCTTCGCTTTGGCCGACACCGCTATTCACCATCCCCGACTACCATCAATAATCGCTTTCAACCATCGATAGGCATTGATTATGATTCATTATCGCTTTCACATAATTTCAATCACGCGTTATCGAGAAAACTTAAACTTTGTACTTCGAAGTAGATATATAGTGAAAAATTTTTATTATGCTAGGTCCCGTGATTTTTTCCCCCACTTTTTGGGGTTTTTTTACGTAAAAATTCTAGAGTTTCTTGTTCACTCTTCAAATATCTGTATGTGTGTTGAATTTTATAACAAGACTAAGACGTAAACTTTTATTCTACCGCAATTAATTTTCTAGCAACAAAAATGTTAATTTTTAATTGAGAAAATAAACTAACTAAAAAATATTTCGTGAAAACAGAGAGAAGGAAAAGTATCGGTAGATATCGAGCGACATAATAGCTAAGATAGAGCGGAGAAAAGAGGGAGATGGCAACCAGATAAGAGAAAGAACAATACTGAATTGAAGCGGGATGCCAAAAATCTTGAAAATTGTAGCTTAATATCAGCATGGTTCACACGAGGCAGGGGCGAGATTCACGCATGAAAAAACTTTAATTGTGATTTAGCGTTTTAGTGAAAAAGCTTATTTATATTCCGTTTTCTTGGATAACTCAAATTTATTTCCCGTTTTCTTAAAACGCTACCAGTTATCCTGTCTGCTTATTTTTATGTTAGGGTTACAATAAGTTGTTAGGGTTACAATAAGTTATTCGTAGCTCAACTTGATTAAAGCATATTCATGATCATTTGATTAACAAATTTGAATTTTGTATAAATATTTGATTATTAAATGAATTAGCTTGAATATTTTATCGTTTGATTTATTTATGTTCATGAATAGTATCATTTAAAATTCATAAATATATTCGTTAAGAAGCTCTATTATGACTTAATTAAGACATATTTGTAAATAATTTTGTTTAAAATTTTATTTTTATAGGCTTAATAAGCTTTAGTTGAAATAGCTCATTTACATATCTCAACAAGCTACTCGTAAATAATCTTGATTAAGATTTGATTAAATCTCATGTATTAAATGAGTTTCTTAATCAAATTTAATGTGAGCCTCTGAATAAACTCAAATTAAGTTTGAGCTCAATAATCATAAATAAACTAGTTTGAGTACCGCCCTAAAAAGTTCAAATCAAGCTCAGAAATGATAAACAAATTTGATATTGAAGATGCACATATTTTATACTACTCTTTTTTTTTTAGAAATAATTTAAGGGTGTTGCCCAATTCCATTCCAAAATGTAAGAAGATTACATGTATACCACTATAAGTGAAAAGGGTATAAAGAGAAGAAACAAGCACAGAAAGTGACTAATGGAGAACAAAGAACTCACCAAAGAAAAAAACAGAAACGAAAAAACACAGAGACTCCAGAATAAACTGAGACAACAGTTTAAAACTGAGCTACAACATAGTCAACCAAGATAAGAGGCTGGACTCAGACTTCGAACAAAACATGGTGAGCAAAAACATGCACAGTTCACACCCGGGTCTAGCGACAAAGAGGGTAAGACAAATGACGGTTACCTTCACTTCCATCCGTTAGAAAGGAGTGTGATGAAGGCATCAGCCAAGGTTGCTGTGAAGGTCTTCCAGGCTGGTCTTAACCCAAGATAGACTTAGGCCGCTCGAGACAAGCAATCATCATCGTCCAGTAGCCTTATCCACCAAAACATGAACAGAAAAAAAAGAAGCAGGGAGGGGAAAGAGAGGGAGTTTAGAGTATATCTGTATTCCTCCATGTCTTTAATAAATGCAAAACATGAGCAGGCCATGAATCCTTAATTCTCCATCTTGCAGTCTTGAAGGCTATGCGATTTTTGATCTGCTTAATTAAAACTGGGAGAGGGGAGGAAGTTAAGGAGAAAAGCCGATTATTTCTCTCTCCATATACAATATACCATCACAACAATTATTAGATAATGAAGTCTTTTGATAATTTTATGCGCATGGATATCCACACTGCTTAAAGTCTGCTACACAGAAGATTGTAAGTAGAATTGGCGTTGGGAGAAGTGTTCTAGCTATATTCATGGAAAAAGGGCATTCAAAGAAGAGATGCAAGTGAGATTCAAAGGAGTTAAGGCAGAAACAGCATTCGACAGTTGGACCCAGCCCTCTCCTAGATAGAACATCTGAGGTTTTCAACCCTCCCAAGTAAGCCATCCAATAGTATAGAGCATAATTGATAGCAGGCCTTTAAACCAAATCTCCTTATACCAACTCACAATAGGATATGACTCGAAGAGAGCCTTTTTGAAATCCAAATTAGAGGGATTTCTGTTCTTTTCCCAAGAGATCCAATCCTCATCACCAGATAATGAAATACTAAGAATTTTTCCAAACTGTAAAGAAAATTCAGGAGGGGGTCCACTAGACAAATTCCATCTCCCATCAATAATGATAGTGCATAACTTTGCATCAATTGGAAGGCCCATAACATTAGGTCCATTGGCTCCCAAAGTTTCAACAAGAGTTTTGTTGTCACACCAAGGGTCTTTAAATAGAGATAGCATATTGTCATTCCCAATATGAAATTGTAGCTTATCCCTGAATCGAATAGCATAGGACTTTAGTTCTTTTCATAAGGGAGAGACCCTAAGTAGAGAGGTAGTCCAAACCGATCCATATTTCTGCTCACACCATTTAGCAAAGAGAGTACATTTACTAAGAGTTTTCCATAAGGTTTTAACTTTACATAAAGAATTGAGTGAGGTAGCAGATAGGAGACCTGTGCCCCCCTTATCTCTAGGATGGGTGGTCCTATCCCAAGAAATCGTATACAGTTTCTTTGATTCCCCATTATGGTAAAAGAATTAGATGTGAATGAATTGATACACTTTATAATGCCTTTTGGTATGACTATAGATCTAAACCAGTAAGATAGTAAATTGTTCACTGAAGATCTAATGAGTTGAAGTCTTCCCCAAAGTGAAAGAAATTTGCATTTCCAACCAGCCAACCACCCTTGAAGTCTATCAAAGAGGCCATTGAAGTGAACCATCTTGGAAGGTCCCAAAGCCAAAGGAAGACTAAGGTATTTGATAGGGAAAAAACCTTGCTTTTGTTCAAAATGTTGATCAGAATTTCTACTCTTTTGGTTCCTTTAGAGAAACAGATAAGTGACTTGTCAGGATTAACTTCTAACCCAAGATAAGTCTTTAAACACATAAGGCATTACTTTAGAGAGTCCAATGAATAACTATTTGCAACCCCCATAACCAGTAAGTCGTCTGCAAAATGGAGATGAGAGATATTGCAGGAGCCAGCAGTAAAGTGGTTATATCGGAAAAGATTCACCTCTCTTTCCAGAAGACATGAAAAGGTATCAATGGCAAAAGTAAAAAAAGAAAGGATGATAGAGGGCACCCCTGCCGCAAACTATTCTTTGAAGGAAAGATACCCTTAATTTTTCCGTTCAGTACCACAGAAAAAGGAACATCAAGAATGCAAGCCTTCACCCAATTAAGAAAATGAGGAGGAAAACTTTTTGTTAGAAGTCTGTGAATTAAAGATTCCCTGTTAATCGAGTCAAAAGCCTTTCTTAGATCAAATTTGGCAAGAAACATTCCTTGAGGATTAGAGGGTAAGAAATCATTGCAAATCTCTTGAGCCATAGCCAAATTATCAACAATGTCCCTACCCATTATAAATGCAGATTGAGCTAGGTTGATAAGAAAAGGGAGAGTCTTCTTGAGTCTACTAGCAAGGACTTTAGCTAGCACCTTATAAAATGTGTTGCAAAGGGAGATAAGTCGATAGTCAGAAATTGAGTTTGAGTGCTTCACTTTAGGAATTAAGGAGATCAGAGTGTGCTTGAAACAATTTGACAGCTTCTGTGTTTTGTAAAAATGATGGGCTGCTTTCCGAGTAATATCCTAGGAAGAAGTGAAGAATTTGGAATTGAAACCATCTAGCCCTGGGGATTTATTCTCATTGATAATGTTTAGTGTAGAAAGAATTTCTTGGTCACTTATGACAGCCACCAGCTCCACAGTAAGCTCAAAAGAGAGGTATTCTCCTAGAGGAAGATCCTGGAATTATAGAGAGTTAGAGGAACAGTAATTAAATAGTGAGGAATAATACCTAGATCTCCTCGGCTATAGATTCATGATCATTAATTGAACCCTTCTCAGTTTGAAGCTCCTTAATCAGATTTGTATTTTTTTTTTTTTTATGGAACTATAGAGAAATTTGAGATCATCATCAGAATAAGTGAGCCAATGAGCCTTAGCTCATTGCTTGACTCAAGAACTCTCCATAAGAATCAATCTCATATATCTATCTTTGATGTCCTTGGCATCTAATAGTAGTAGGGGATTGCTCAGGTCTCTATCCAGCTTGGCCATAATCTCCATATGGACTCTCTTGACCTGTTCCGTTTGTAGCAGCAAGGGGAAGGAATGCCTCAGATTGTTCTTAAAGGCCTTTTTGACTTGAGTTAGCTTTTTAGAGAAAATGAAGAGATGGTCCCCATGAACATAGCTTTCCCAAGCCTCTTTAGTGACCTTCAAAAGTCCGATGAGTAAGCCTAGTAATTACAAAACATGAACCGATGGGAGGATTTGTGGGAGTGCTGTAAGAAGGTGACAAGGGGGGGAGTGATTGAAGATAGGGGAAGAGGGACTTTATAGAAGGAGTAAGGGAACAGCTCTAGCCAACCAGAATTACATAGAATTCTATCCAGCTTAGAGGATATAGGATTACTAATCTATTGGTTAGACCAAGTGTAAAAAATCTAGTACTAGGAAGATCCATAACTTCACAATCATTAATACAATCTTTAAAATCCAAGGAGTTGTTTAGAGATATAGGGTTGCCACCAGATTTTTCAGTACTAGAGAGACAACAGTTGAAGTCTCCCATAAGGACCTAGGGTGCAAAAATTCCCTTAGCTAAATCTCTCAAGGAGTTCCAGAGGAGCAATCTGGATTGTGCATCATTTTCAGCATATATGCAAGTCATAAGGAAGGTTTCAGCGCCGCTAATGGAAATAGAGCCATGGATGAACTGAGGTGAAATAACCATAGGTTTAAAATCAAGATGATCTGAACACCATTTGATCCAAATACGACCACCATCAGCTATGTCAAAATTGGAGCAACTTGATTCAGAAGGAAAAAAGAGTAAATTTATGTAAGAAAGAAGAAAGAGCAAACATATCAGAGTTAATCTTTGTCTCTAGGAGGCAGAGAAGATCTAGAACTCCTTTATTAATCTCAAGCAGTCAAGCTTTCTTCCCTCAACCGAGAGGCCTCAGACATTCCATATTCCCAGAGTTGGAAGGATCATTGAGAGGATTAGGTAGAGGGCTTCTTGCCCTTCTTTTGTTTACCTTTATGGGTGGAGGGGGTCGCACTAGTGTTTGACTTTAAGATACCTCCTTCTTGAGTAGATTTCCCAGGGTTATTAGGAACTTTGTCCTTTGCCTTCAGTGTTTTTGTGCGAGAAGGAGAGATAGCGGCTGATCTAGTAATAACTCCAGAGATAGAAGTGTCACTCTGAAAATCTAAGAGAGGCTCAAAAATAGTTTGCACCTCATTTATAGCAAGGTCTACCTCTTGCTCCGGAGGGTCTTCTGGTAGGGGTGATAGGATTGGAGGCTGATTTAGGCCCGTAAGTAGATTTTGGGGGGGGGGGGGGTGTTGGTTGGTCTTCATCTACACCATCCACAGACTTTAAAATCTCTGCTGTAGGATTAGAGGGATGAACCTGTGTATGTTTGGCATTCAACAAGTTAAAGGTATTCTCGAGCAGAATACCTTGAGGTGGAGGACGACTACGGCTTCGGCTTCTATTTGGGGGACGTTGAGTAGTGTTTTGAGATCGGGGAACATGAACGTGAGGGCCGAATTTGTCATCATGTGATAATGCATAGAAATTCGAACAGATCGTAGGCTTCCAATCATAGACGATATCTTGATTGAATTTCATCCCATTCATGTTGATTGGAATCGAATCCGGGAGGGTGGAGGAGATATTGATCTGCACGCAGATGCGAGCAAAGGTAATTCTAGCTTTTGTGGCCGTTATAATGTCAACAACAAGAGGAACCCCGATTCTACTAGCAACCTTAGAGAATCCCATTTCGTTTCAACAACATAGAGGGAAATTTGACAACTTGATCCAGAGAGGAAGCTCAGTGATTTGCTCCTTAGATGGCCTGAAATTCCACGCCCATTTCAGAAAAACAAAGGGTCGACCTTAGAGAATCTCATTTCATTCCAACAGCATAGAGAAAAATTTGGCAACTTGATCCAGAGAGGAAGCTTAGTGATTTGCTCTTAGATGGCCTGAAATTCCACGCCCATTTTGGAAAAATGAAGGGTCGACCGTTGAGGAAGCAAGGCCCGTTATCCCACACTAAGTTATAATCCTCTTGACACGTGAATTTGAAAAGGAAGAAGTCCCCTTCAAGGGTTAGCAATTCGAGTGTTCCCTTAAATTTCCATTTCTTTTTAATAGCTGCTAGAAGGGAGCCATAATAAGGGCGCTTCTCGATTGCGTGACAAACAAGGGAAATGTTCCATTCCTTCTGTCCTTCAGTGAGTTCATCCTCAGAGAATGACACCTTTGAAAATTCGGAGGGAATAAAGGATAAGGGGAAGGCTTTGCTTTTATCGTTTTGTGCTAAAAGTTCTTCCAATTACAAGGATTGTTTGGGGCAGAAGAAGCCCGAACACGGGGTAGAGGAAGGGTAGGATGATAGCGGGGGAAAGGATGCGTTGAACAAGTGGCTAGCCAAGGCCATTGACCTCGTCAGAAGGAGAGAAAAAGAAATAAAAAAAACCACGACCTCCGGTGAAGTGCGGGAGGTCAATGAGGGAAGGGAGAGAGGTGTGTGAGAAGGGCTGCGAAGGAGCAAGAAATCAAGGGAATAAGAGGAGCACTTACCAGCGGATGCCCTAGCCGCATGCCTTGACTCTATTTTATACTATTCCTAAATACAGCTCCTTTTTCCTAAATGACAAGAAATAGCTGCTCCTTTCGAAAATTTAGCCTCTGTACTTAGCTCAATAATGATAAACAAGTTAAGTTTGAACACTACTCTAAAAAGTTCAAATCCAGCTCAGAAATGATAAACAAATTTGATTTGAAGCTGCACGTATTTTATTCTATCCCTAAATACAGCTCCTTTTCACTAAATGACAGAAATAGCTGCTCCTTGCTAAAATTTAGCCTCTGTACTCATTCCTAAAAAGACTAGAGTGGCACTCCACTGCTGATCTGTAAGATTCTGTCATATCATCGGCGGACAAAAATCCATTGCTACAGCAGTTGGATCCTAAAAAGATATAGACTTTGTCATTTTATGAAGATGCGCAGCAGGTTTTTTTTTAATTAAGTACCAAGGCACATTGTCATTGAACGGTAAAAAAAGTAGCATCAGACGGCACAAGGAAAAAAAAGGACTGAAAAAGGTAACAAAATTTACGATCCTATAAACTTAGAAACCAAAACAAACTCATGATGAGGAATGGGAAATGAATAAGAAAGAAGAAAAAAAGTTCTAATTCTGGGTGCAGTCGATAGTTAAAGCCATTCTGAAGAGGATGAGTCGTAAAGATGAGCGAAAGACAAATGTCCAATCCTATGTATAAAGAAGACACCCAACTAAAGGGACTGCAAACTCGTCATAAGTTGGCAAAGTAATACCACCAGCAGCGAAAAAAAGAGACGAGCACCAGAGTAATCATATAAACATACAACTATTAGAACTAGTAAATTGAAGAAGACAAGATAAGGGTAATTAAATAGCCCCTAATTAATTAACTAATCCCACGGCCATGTGAACGCTAAAGCGTGCGCGTGCTTTCGACGTGATGGGATTCATTATTTAAGTTGTCAAATTATGTCGCATCGGTGGCACTACGCGCTTTCCTTGGTCGCCGATCAAGGATCGATGGCCGATAAAATCCATAGTTATGAGGGATTAAATCAACAGATTTACACGGGTTAATCAGGACCATCCATCCAAAACACATGGGATGGACAGTCCATGATTCATCCCTGCCTTTGCCTACGGGAGACGGAGGTTGTCCGTCCTCCATGGCTTAATCTGAGTTCACTTGAGCTCGGATAAGGCTAGGATTCAACCCACACCATCTAGGAGCATAGAGAAGAAGATCTAACAGTGGAAATTCAATGGGATTAAAACTCCCTTCACAAAGGACCAAAGAATTTTCAACCTAAGCTCGGTTTTGATTCACACCTCGCTAGAGGCTATCATCAGCACTTCCAACTGTTGAGGTAGCTTCGTCTAGTGGAGATGAAGCCCTGTTGAAGGTTTGAAGGTTCAGTTTGTAGTGGATCTTCCAATTGACCAAAGCTCCCTTCAATGAATTGCGGCTTTGGTCTAACTTCCCCTTCACGTGGCTTGGATGCTTGGGATTTGCTTTGACTGAGCTCGACTTGCCTCCCTAATGGTGCTTGCAAGAGCAATTGGACTTTGGTGGAGTGATTAGTGAGTCAGAATTTCTTCCCACCTCCCCTATTTTTGGCTTGAGGAAATCGAGAAGGAGAAGTTTGAATGAGCTTAGGAATGCTTAGGGAATCTTGTGGAGACTTGCCTTTGATCCTCTGAGCTCAATCGAATGCAATACAGATAAATTGAATTGAAATGAGGGGGAGTATATCTCCCCCTACTTGAATTGGACAGTCGAGAGCCTTCTTGCCATTTTGATCAAATTGATCAAATTGAATGGGTTGTTTATGTCTCCATGTGGTTTGATTTTGGCAGAGGAGTGGGAGTGTGGAGGTGCACATGGGTTGGAATGAGTGTGGGAGGTGATCCTTATGGAGAATTTTGAGTGGAGTGGTCAGTTTTGGCCTTAGGTTGGGTTTGGCTAACTCAAACCCATTGGGTCATGTGCACCACCTCCCTTAGTGTCCAAATGGTCCACTAGGAGTATGCCAAGTGGCCATGAAAAGGATTTGACCAAATTCCAAGTGGAATTGGCCATAGGTTACCCTTTGACCCAAGGGTAAAATGGCTATTTAGCTTTTATTTTTATTTAGGAAGATTTGAAATGATTGAAAAATGGGTTGTGCCAATTTTCAATGACTTTGGAGTTTATTTGATATGAGCTCAAGTTGACCCATTTAGGTCAAAATGGGTCAACTTGGGTCAAGTTAACCAATTGGTCAAATCAGGTCAAACTATGGGTTAGGTCAAGTTCATATGACCATTTGGAGTGGTTTGGTATCATTGGTTTGGTTCAATTTGATTTATATTTAGTTTTGGTTCATTTGAGTTCACTTAGGTTAAATGGGTCAAGTTGACGAATTTGACCCAATTGGGTTAGGTCATGGGTTAGTTTAGGCTTGGTAGATCATTTGAAATATTTTGCAAGCTTTCGTTTCAATCAATTTTGGTTTGGTTAAGTTTCAAGTTGATTTGACCTTTTAGGTCAAGTTGGGTTCATGGTCAATTGGGCTAGGTTAGGTCTAGTTGGCCAATTGAGACTTTGTTCAAGTTTAACAAATGATTTAGAATGAATTTGACCCATTGGTTACAATTAATTTGGCTTAGATCAATGTTTGACACATTTTAATTTTTTAGGTCAACTTGGGTCAACTTGTTTCAAGTGGCCAATTGGGCTAGCTTTGGCTCAAATAATGACTTTTCAAGCCCAATCATTGATCATGAATTAGTTTAATGGTTTCAATCAATTTAGCCTATGGTAGATTTGGGCTAGTTTAGGTTTCATTTGGGTTAAGTGTTCACTTGGTCAAAGGTTAGGTTTGACTTGCTTTGACCTAATTTGAGTGACTGATCATCTTATGATGATTGTTGCTCACAATGTGAGGCTTAGATGGGCTTAGTTTAATCCAATTTGGGTAGGATTAGAATTTGGCTCAAAAAGGTACTTTAGGTCACTTTGGGTCAAGTTAGCCTAAATGGGTCAATTGACTTGATCAAGGCTTGATTCAAGTTTTGTTGAACTTACATATGGACTTATGAGTTAAATATAAATCCATTTGTAAGTGATTCAAAGTCAAATGTGTTTTGATTCATTTGATAATTTCAAGTTCAAAGGATGAACATGGGTTTGATTTTGTTAAGTTTTGAATTTAGTTTTGGTTTGGTGATTAAAGTTTATGATTGAATTTGGATTGTGATTGAAGGATTGATTGTTTGAAGAGAAAATCCAAAGGTTTGAATTGATTTGAGCTTGATTTGGCTAAGTTCAAGAATTTGACTTAAAAGAGTTTGGGTTAGATTTTGATTTGATTTGGATTTGAGTTTTGAATTTGGTTTTGGGCATTTGAATTTATATTTCATTTATATTTGTGAATATAAATGAGAATATAAACGGGTTATGAGAAAATCTTTTGAATTTGGAATGATTTGGATTTGAGAAAATCAATTAAGTTGGAATTGATTTAAGATTTGATTTGGAATTGATGTTGATTTGAGTTTGGAGTTGATTTGAATTTGAGAAAATCAATTAAGTTGGAACTGATTTGAGGTTTGATTTGAATTTGAAGTTTGTTTGAATTTGGATTTTATTTGAATTTAAGGCTTGACTTGAAGAAAGGAAGTAAGGATTTGGTTCAAGCTATAGGGTAGGAAAGTTTTCCTAACACCCTTAAGGCATAACCTCTTCCTATGGCTAACTCTTCTAAGTCTCTAGGGTTAGGTTAAGTATTCACCTAATCACTAGAAGTGTCTTAAGACTAAGAAACTCTTAGTGTCTAAGAGGAGTCCTATGTCTAAGATGGAGAGGTTGAGAGCTCATTCTAAAAATGAGGTCAACAAAGGGTGCCCAATAGATTTGGTGTGACTGACAGGGCACACAGCACGTATTGGTGTTGACTGACGCGATCAATAACACCGAATGATCACAAGCACTAACATAAATGATCTACTCCCAACCCAAGGTGTATGAGGAATTAAAAACTTAGTTCAATGTGACTCTACTCAAGTCAAAGAGATAAGAGAGTGAAGGAGGAATCCACTAGGGATTAAGCATGTGCACCTTCCACTATGGGAAATGGCTCAACTCATCCACTAAGGGATGAGAGGTTTGATTTAATTTGAGTCTCACTAGGGAGAAATTGATTTAATTTATTGATTTAGGATTTGGTGCTCCACTAGGGATGACAAGTGAACTTCCACTAGGGGAGCAAGTTCAAGTCATCCGCTGAAGAAAGAGGTTGTGAAATTCGCTGGGGGATTAAAATGCAGAATCTGTTGGGAATGAAAAGATTTGCATCTCACTGAGGAGAGGCTGGTTGATTTAATTGATTTGATTATTTGATTGTTTGATTTGACTTGACTCCACTAGGGGTGATTGATTGGATTTGTTTTGTTTGTTTAGTTTGACTCCACCAAGAGAAGAGGGTTGAATTTGTTCTAGATTTTTAAAATTTTTGGATTTTAAGATGGACCCTATCAGTTTGCGATGGATGGCATTGAGTAGGGGCCATGTTGGCCTTGATATAGCTAAGATTTACCAATCCAAAGGGGTAGTCTACCAACCACATGGTAGGTCTATTCAACAAAAGGGGTTGCCTTTTGATGTGCAGCAGCTGTACTAGGAAAAATGCATAGTAGGCTTACATCCTTGAAAGTAGGGATCAGTTGCTGGGGTGATCCATTAGCGAGGCAACGGATTGAACCCAACCTAGGTTGACTATTGAGTGAATGCCTCTAGGGGACTTAAATCAGCTCAAAGATAATCAAAGTTAATTTTATTTTTTTAATTGCTTTTTATGGATCCCATCGATTTGCAATGGACTGCACTAAGTAGGGGTGTTGGCCTTGATCAACATTCAGATTTACCAATCCAAAGGGGTAGTATACCAACCACATAGTAGGACTATCCAACCAAACGGATTGACTTTCAGCTTGAAATGGTCAAGTTAAGAAGAAAGCGCAGGGACTCATATCTTCCAAAATAAGGAACCACTGGGGTGATCAGTTGCTTGTGCAACAAATCAAACCCGACCTAGGGCTGACTATTGAGTGAATATCGCTGGGGGACTTAAATTAGCTCAAAGATAGTCAAGATGAATTTCATTTTTTAGTTGTTTTGATGGATTCCATCGATTTGTGATGAACTACATTGAGTAAGGGCCATGTTGGCCGTAGTCTACATTCAAATTTACCAATTCAAATGGAGTAGCTTCTCGGCCGAGGGGAGAACTATCCAACCAAAGGGATTGCCTTTCGATTTGCAATGATTAATTCAGGGAAGAAAGCATAGGGAATCACATATTTTCTGAATAAAAGACCACTAGGGTGACACATTAGCGAGGTAACATGTCAACCGACCTGGCTCATCGCTTACGGTGTTAGAAAGAATGCATAGCAGACTTACATCGTCCAAAGCAAAATGATTATCGGGGCAACCTATTTATGGAAAAATAGATTGAACCCGACCTAAGGGTGACTACAGAGAGAGTGCCAATCCAGGGACTTATCTCAGCTCAAGCGTAGCCAGGCAATTCCTATAAGGAGTTCTACTGACACTGCGCTAAAGATAGGATGTCTGCTTGGGAAAGGGGCCATTGGGGATTGAATTCCTAATCCACAAGTGAATATTTTTTTTATTTTTTTTATTTGTTTATCGTGGACCCTGTTGGTTTGCAAGGGATCATATTGAGAAGGAGCTTATATTAATCTAGACTTATCTCAGATTTACTGAACCAAGTGAGAATCTGCGCATCCACTGAATAAATTCTCTAACCATAGGGGTGGCTACAAAGAAAGGGGGACTGTCCAATCCAAAAGTAGCCTAGATAGTGTCTAAATGGGGTTGTAAGGGATGTGATCCAAGTAGAGTGCCCGCAAGGAGAGGGGCCTCTAAGGGTTTGATCCAAAACCCCAGAGAAAAAAATATCTATAGGTGTTTAATGGCCAACTTAAGGAGAAAGCACGGGGACACACACCTGCCAAGAGTGGTGTATCCACCGGGTGAGTCATTGTCAGCATAACAAACCTCAACCAACTAAAGGTGAACATCGATTTGTAACAATCAGCCTAGGAAGAAAGCATCGGGGACTCACATCCTCCTATTGAGGAACTTATTGTCGGGATAGTCTATCTTTGGCTTGACAGGTGCTATCTGACCTAGGGTGACTACTAAGTGAATACCACTAGGGGACTTATATCAACTCAAGAGTAGTCAAGAGGAGAAGAGCCTCTGGGGGACTTACCCTTAACCTCAAGTACACTTGACCTAGTCAGCACATGATGGTTAGTTCAAGAAGAAAGCACGAGGACTCACATCTTCTTAAGTAAAGTCAACATGAGGTAGTTGTTGATCTCATTTTTAGAATGAGCTCTCAACACCCCCATCTTAGACATAGGAATTCTCCTAGACTTTAAGAGCTCCTTAGTCTTAAGAAACATCTAGTGATTAGGTGGACACTCAACCTAGCCCTAGAGACTTAGAAGAGTTAGCCATAGGAATAGGTCATGTCTTAGGAGTGTTGGGAATTTTGTCTACCCTTAGCTTGAACCATTCCTCACCTTCCTTCCTTCAAGTCAAACTCCAAATCAATCTTATTGATTTTCTCCAAACTCAAATCAACTCTATATGATTGAAATCCATTATTGAAACCCATGATCAAAATCCATCAAAATTTCTAAGTCCAAAATTTTCCAAGTCCTTAATCCTCTCTTAAGGACTTAGCCAAAATCATGATGAAAACCAATTCAAATCTTTGAGATTTTCTCATAATTCATTTATATTCTCATTTATATTCACATATATAAATGAAGTGTAAATTCAAACCAATCAAACTAAGCTCAAAATTCAAAATCAATTCATAAAATTTTCCTAAGTTCCTTAATTTTCCATTAATGGACTTAGCCAAAATCAACCCTAAACCTTGATCAAATCAATTCAAACTTATGGGATTTTCTCAAAACTCATTTATATTCTCATTTATATTCAAAAATATTAATTAAATATAAATATAAATCAACCAAACAAAATTCAAAAATTCAAACACCAAACTTCATAAAATTTTCTTAAGTCCTTTAAATCCTTCTTAATGGACTTAGCCCAAATCATAATTAAATCCCTTCAAATCCTTGAAATTTTCTCATGGCCCATTTATATTCTCATTTATATTCACATATATAAATGAAATATAAATTTATATAATCAAAACCACTTCCAAAAATCAAACTCAAATCCATTCAAAATCTAACCTAAGCCTTCCAAGTCAAAATCTTGAACTTAGCCAAATCAACTTCAAATCAAGCTAAACTCTTGATTTTCTCTCATGATTCAATCAACCCTATAATCATGAACTCCTATATAAATACAAACTCCAATCACTCAATCAAAACCTAAGTCAAAAATCAAACCCTAAAGCCTTTCATATTCTTCCTTTGAATATGAAATTGTCAAATGAATCAAAATCCATCTGACTTCAAACCACATGTAAATGGATTTATATTTCAATCATAAGTCCATATACAAGATTAATCAAGCTTAAATCAAGCTTTGACCAAGCCATTTGACCCACTTAGGCTCACTTGACCCAAAGTGACCGAAAGTACCCTTATGAGCCAAAGTCTAATCCTAACCAAATTGGATTGAACCAAACTCATCTATGCCTCTCATCATGATCAACAATCATTATGGGATGATCAATCAATCAAATTGGGTCAAACCAAGTCAAACCTAAGGGTTGACCAAGTCAACACTTAGCCCAAAATGAAACCAAACATAGCCAAATTCCATCATAAGCCAAATTGATTGAAACCATTAATCTAAGTTCACTCATGACCTATGTTTGAACTTGTCCAAGCCAACATTTGAGCCTAACCTAGCCCAATTAGCCACTTGACCCAAGTTGTCCCATTTTGACCTAAAGGGTCAAAATGTGTCAAAACTTGATCTAAGCCAAATTGATTGAAACTAATGGGTCAAGTTCATTCCAAATTGCTTGTGGAACTTGACCAAAGCCTCAATTGGCCAACTAGACCTAACCTAGCCCAATTTACCTTAGACCCAACTTGAGTTAAAGGGGTCATGTTGAGCCAAAACATAACTAAAATTGATTGGAAACAAAGATACCAATCCACCCCATATGACTAACCAAACCTAAACCTACCCATGACCTAGCCCAAATAGGTCAAATGGGTCAAATAGATCAACTTGACCCATTTGACCTAAATGAAGTCATATGAGCCAAATTCAAAACTATACCAAATTGAATCAAACCAAAGCCACCAAAACATTTCAAATGGTCATATAAACTTGACCCAACCCTTGGTTTGAGCCAATTTGAACAATTGGTCAACTTGACCCAAGTTGACCCATTTTGACCAAAATGGGTCAACATGAGCCAAACCCTATCAAATGAATTCCAAATCTCATGAAACTTGGACAAACCTAGTTTCTCTACATACCTAACATATCCAAGGTGGAAAATTAGCAAAATGATCATCCTACTTCTAGGCCATAGAACAAATTCAAAATGGCTAATTCAAAATTCCTCTTCCACTCAAATTCAAGCACATGGGAGGTTGGCATTCCACTCAAGGCCTCAAATTGACCATGTGTACACATCTAATTGATCAAACAACCCTCCCATTATGATCAATTGTATCAAAATGACACATAGGATTGTGGCTGTTTGATCCTTCAAAGGGGAGATATACTCCCCTTAATTGAATTCAAAATCATCAGTCCTCATTTCGATTACACCTAGGGAAGTCAAAGAAGCAAATCCTCAGCGTCCCCAAGCTTCTTAGAGTGAAATCATAGTTCATCTTCTCGATTTTGAATAGTGTGAAAATAGGGGAGCTCAATCTAACCTTGAACTTCCTCCACACTGAAAACCATCACCACCTCAAATCCTCCTACACACTTCTTCTAAGGACCAATCTGAGCTCACCCAAGCTTCCATAGCAAGGAGAGGAGCAATTAGATTAAAGCTGTAAGAATCTTCAAGTGGTGTTGGTCCATAGAGTAAGCCACTTAACCCCAAGGCCTAGCAATTTCAACAGGGCTTTGTCTCCACTAGATGAAGCTACCTCATCGATTTCAAGCATCGGTGATCACTTCTGGCAAGGTATGAAATTTTCTGACCACCTAGCATAGGAGGTTTGTTCCTTTGTGAAAGAAATTATCAATTCATGCAAATCTCATTATTGGTTGTGCCACTTATGTGCTTTAGATGGCGTGGGTTAAGTTTGGTTTGAATCTGAGCTCAATCGAGCTCAGATCTTCTCCTAGATCATGGACAGCCTCTATTGATCAAGAGGGAAGATCTTGGGAGATCTCAACCATCCATCCGTACAATTTTGATGGACGACCGAGATAATTCTCACGTTTAGAATTTGATATATCCTTTTTTAAACTGTGGGGAGATCTCTGGTCATCCGATCTTTGATTGGACATCAGTGATCAAAGAGCGTCTGCCATCAAGCCGCCTTTTGGATTTGACATTTAAGTGGGATGCTCACCACGCAATGCATGTAAAGCCCACTGACTGCCACCACCATGCGTTTCTCCTTGAGCAGGAGGATTAGTTAGGATGTTTAATTAAATGCTAATTAATCTAGGGATCTTCTAAAATTCATAACTCTCAATAAAATTCAAAAAAATAAGAAATAAATTTCTATGGAAAGATAATTAAGCCTAAAATATTTTAAAATTAATTTCAAAGGATTTTAAATTATGCTTTTCTCTAATTTTGGGTTTTATTGGAAACTTCATTTTGCTAATTACCTTTTAATTAAGCCTCTGATTAATCCCAAACATCTTGGGTATGTTTTAAGGGATGACTTCTGCCTCCCCTAATTTTCTTGGGATTTATTGAAGGCTTAATTAGAAGAATTTCATGTGGATTTTTTAATCACCCTCCTTATGTAATTAAGGATAATTAAGGTATGATTAGTGGTTTTAATCTATGATTAGGGTTGATTAAGGTCAGATCCAGTAGCTAGGTGGTTTAGGAAATAATTTTGGGGCATTTCCCTTAAGATATTTCCTAAACCCCCTTTTCTTTCCTTAATCTTCTCTTAATTAAGGATTAATTCATTAATTATCAGCTTAATTAATTTTAAAAAATTCTAAAAACTTCCAGAACTTAATTAATCTACTTTGGGTAGATGCTTAAGTGTTTACTATCCTAAGTTTAATTATGGAAATCAAAACCCAATTCATATGTATGAAAGGGTGTTTTGAAATTACTTAAGTTAAATCCCTTAGCTTAATTAACCTTTAATTATGACCAAATTGCATTAGGCCTTTTTCTTATTAAGTGAATTAAAAATTTAAATTCTTTGTGAGTTTTTATGTCATCTCATTAGCTCATAATTATTTGGTTAATTATTCTAAGGTGGTGCAGGTAAGGGTTAATTAAGTTACTTAATTCATACCTTAACCTAATTAATATATAAAAATGGATCTAATTATCTAAAAATTAAACAAAAATATCAAACACATGTGGAAATGGGTTAGGAACAACAAACTCAACTCACCTTTTCAAAATTAAGTCAAACTTCAAACTAAACAAAAATCACATTGAATACACTTTGATTTATTTTAAATTTTCTTATTCTATAAGAATGTCTTTATGATTTAATTAAAGTGAGTTTGTTTACATGCTTTCATTACTTTGAGTCTTTCCCAACATGTTAAATTTGTATGTCATGTGGTTTCATGCATTCATATTTTTCAAATTCAAGTTTGAAATTGAAATTATTTACTTTATATCAAATTTGCATGTGTTGGCTAAAGTAGAAATATGAATGGCTATTATCACTACTAAATTCAAATTATTTTCAAAACATATAAATCAAGTATCTAATCTGAAAGTATGTTATTTATAGTTTAATTATAAGCTTGCATGTGAAGAATATATGGATGTGCTTAGCATAGGTTTCTTTTCTATCTTATGTTGATATAGTTTTCAATAGGAATTCGGTGAGATATATGGTTCATTTGAAAAGGACCTAGCACTCACCTAATTCCATATCCTATTCATCCCTATGCTATCACCTAAGAAGGGTTGCCTATATTTGCATACATAAATTGCATAAATAAAATGAATCCATTAATACAACTTTTGCATTCTTCTTTTTTCGTTTCTTTTATACACATGTTTGTATTTAAGGACAGTGGTATATTAGTTTAGACAACCCTAAGGTTGCGAGACTTTAAGTATCCCTAAGTACGTCTTGTACCTTACACCTCTGGTTAACAATGATGCTGCACTCACTTATGCCTTTCTTAGTTTTATATGTGTATGTGAAATTTTGGATAAAGAAACCCCTTTCTACTTAAGAAAAATCATGTATATTAAACTTCCAAATTTCCTTAAATGGATTACTTAGCATGCATCATAAAGTATGTTGAATAACCTCATTTGTATGACAGATATGCTTAGGTTCCATCCATATGCATGTCATAAATGTTGGGAAAGAAATGAAGTAATGTGTGTTATGTGAATTTTGATTCATTTTATTTAATCTTAAAATGCCTTTCTTTTTGAATAGGTTTGTTTAGAGTTCATCTAAACTTATGATTAATTAAAATATTTAATCAAAACATTCATCTAAATAAAACTAAATTGTGAACCTACTTTAGAAATTACTTAGGTTAGGGAAGAAAAGAGAAGTTCTCTTCTCTTTCCCTCTCTTTATAACTTAGTAATTAATTGTGGGATTCATTTGAACTTAATCATATGAAATATAATAAACCCAAAAATAATTAAACAACTAAAATAAAACTCTCCTCTAAGTTGAACATGTTTTTCACACTTAGAAAATTTGAACCTAAATCCATAGCTAAGCATACCACACAAACCTTCAAAGCACACACATTAGCCTAAGTCATCACTTCTAGCTTTAGATTAGGTTAGTGCATGGTTTGATGTTTTATTTTATTTTATGATATATTTTTTAGACTAGATGTTAAGGTGTATGCTTGTAGAATAAATGGTAGGACACTCTTAGTCTAACTATTCTTTTCTGCAGGAGATTATGCTTAAGGGGTGCTATCATAAATAAAAATATAAATTATTTTGCTTCTAGATGCTTTATACCCCTAAGCATAATCCAATAGGCCAGGTGGACTTAGTTATCCATGTGTGGGGTGATAAGTCTAATATAAATGCTTGGGATTTGTGTGGTTTATTTTAGCTAACCTTTGTTTTGCAGGTGCTAGATAGATTTCCACTTTTTCTTTTCATGTAAATTTATACAATTAGGATTTTGGAATGATTGTTATAGGGATTAGGATGAGCATTGGTCATAAGATCATACCTTATGCACCATGTGAAGCCTTGGAGCATCTACCTTCCAACCAACTAAAGAAGGAATCAAAGAAGAAAGAAGAAAAGAGGAAGAAAGAAGAAAAGAAGAAATGAAGCTTGAAGACCCCCATAACAATGAAGTCCTTGCTTAATTATAATTAAAATTTATTTGTAATCTGAGTTGGATAAGGGTAGAGCTCAGCTACCCACATTTGGTATTTTCAGGCTTATGCAGTGGCGCTCGACCACAATGACCTTTTATTCTTTTTACGATTAGCTTTATAAATTGATTAATGATTTGTTTATCTTGTGCACTAAGTGACATGATTTTCCTAGTTTCTTCCTTGCTTTATGTATGGTCTAGATGTGAATTAGGCTCTTTAGGAGAAAATAAATCTTTTACCAAATTTAATAACTCAAATTAAAAATAAAGAACTCATAATCTCACTTAAAGCTTAGGTTTAAAATCAAGATAAAAGAATTAGCAACCCCTTAGCTGGATGAGTATTTTTTTTGAAATATCATGCACAAATGCATCTTATTTCACTCTTGATTGAAGGGCTTCCACCTTTGTCAGAGAAACTTGACCTTGAGAGCCATGGTGGAAACTCACCTCCTCCCTTCTCGCTGATTTTGGCCAATAACTCTATTTCTCATGCGTTAGTCATATGATCCCTATTAGCCTGAGTCAAAATAATTGTCCAAAAATGAAAATAAAATGAAATATGAATTGCATTAGATTTAGGTCAGTTGAAGCATATCCTTTACATGATCTAATCTCTTTAGGGAGTGAGTTTAAGGACTTAGTCTCTTTCTAAATAAATAATAGCCTAACTATCTTGCATGAGCATAAAGACTTGCCTACATGTATTTAGAATAATAGGAGGAGTTAGTTGGTAGCTACCCCTAGGTGGTTGTAAGTCCAAGCTATCTGGTGATTTGTCCTCTCTTGTGGAGACAAACCAATTACCCATTTTTGCCTTAGATTGAGGTTGTGCTTTCGGCCCTCGCTGAAGCTCTCTAGATGTGGGTTCTGAGGTTGCTTCTCCCCTTTGTGCGCCATAAATATAATTCATCACCTCTTAGGCATTCTCTTAATCTTATATTAAGAAATCATAAGTCCTAAATTTCTATTAAAAATGAAACTCAAACAAACTAAATCAATTTCAAAAATATAAAGATCAACCATAGGATAGTTCGAGATGTTCGCTAAGTTTCCTAGCATCGTGGGCATCTCCTACTTATCTTCCATCTTGTCTTTGATAATAACTCCCCCTCTTTGATCAATCCCATTTGATCTTCAAAATAAAACCAATCGATTAATAGTCCTTTCCTATTGAAATATTCAAAGATAACAATCATTTACCTTAATCGAGAGTTTTCCTAAGGAATCCCCATTCCTTAGAATGTAACTAACTATGGAGGCTTGCACCTGTAGGGAACTTAACGAACCCAGTTTAAAATAAATCCTGCTTTACTTTTTCATGTAAAGTAGGGGAAGAATCTCTTGTACATATTCAGACCCATCATCCTTAGGAGTCCTTATTGAGGTGATTAGGTCCATTAAAGGGTAGTGACTTCTATCTTTCAAGATAGTACACTATTCATTGATGACATATTCGATCACCTGAATAAGTACAACTACGGATCTACGTGGCATCCTAAAATGATGAATTTTTATAGTCTCGTCTTTCTTTTCTCACCACAGATTTGAAAGGCAACTCTATAAGAAAATTTTCTCCACAGTAGCGTCTTGGCTGGGCAGTGAAGCCTACCAAATTAACAAGGCGCTCATTGATTTTTAGTAGTCAAGTCAAGCAAAAAGTGCAGGGACTCACATCTTCCAAAATAAGGGATCACTGGGGTGACAGACTAGCAAGGTAGCATATCAGCCTGACCTAGAGCAGCTAATGAGTGAGTTCTATAGGGGGCTTGCTCCCACATCAAAATAGCCCAAAAAAATATTTATGTTTATTTTTATTTGTATTTATGTTAGAAGGAATAGGATGCCTCTTGGGTTCTCTCACACCTATCCTAAACATGCTGGGAAATTATTGAAATGGTGCCATGAATGACAGTTATGATCCCACTAAGAAAGGATGCCGCTTGGGTTCTCTCACACCTAACTTAGTTGTGTTAGTCGAAATAGGATGCCTCTTGGGTTCTCTCACACCTATTCTAGTAGCACTAGGAAATTGTATTTGATTGTGTTCATGTTGTGAAAGAGGGATATGATGCCTCTTTGGTTATCTTACACCTATCCTAAACATGTCGTGATGGATTCGCATACAAGCAAACAATGCTTCAAAATAAGAGAATATTTTGATGATTTGGAATAGAATTTTTATTCTTTTTTTGATAATTATTTTTAAACATGTTTTATGGATAATATCTCTTTAAATAGAGCCCATTAATTGGAAGCATCTGGTGTTTCCCTCTACAATCAATAAGTTGATAGGATCCTCCTTGGTAGGCCTTTTCTATGACAAAAGGGCCTTCCCAAGTGGGTTCAAACTTGCCTCCCATCTTTCGACGGGCAATAATTGGTCTCCTTAGAACTAGGACAAGTTCTCCTACTTGAAAAGTTTTAGGGTGGACCATCTTGTTGTGAGCTTGAATCATTTTGGCCTAATACAACTCGAGATTCTGGCACGCTCGTAGGTGTCTCTTCTCTAAACATTCAAGCTCTTTTAACCATAACTTTGCATTCTACTTTGTAGTGATCTTGCTACCCATTGCTATCCTTAGTGATGGGAGTTAAACTTCTAAGGGTAGAATGGCTTCAGACCCATACATTAAGGAGAACGGGGTTGTGGTCAAATATTATATCTCTGCCTTCATCTATTCCTTTTCAGAAAAAGAAGATAAATGAAAATAGAAAAATAAAATGCCTTGTTGGGATACCATGCAGATCCATAGATATTCTTATTAGGGTGATTGGGTATGACATTGAGGAGAGGTGTACTATCTCGAAAGATAGAGATCACCACCCTACAATGGACCTAATCACCTTAATAAGGACTCCTAAGGACTATGGGACTTTGGAATATACCATAGATTCTTCCCCTACTTTATATAGAAAAGTAAAGGAGGGTTTATTTTAAATGGGTTCGTTAAGTTCCCTATAGGGGCAAGCCCCCATAGTTAATTACATTTTAAGGAACTGGATTCCTTAGGAATATTCTTAATTAAGGTAAATGATCATTGTCTCCAAAGATTTTGAAAAGGTAGGACTATCAATCAATTGGTTTATTTCTAGAAAACCAAGTGAGATCGATCAAGAAGAGAGAGTTCTTATCGAAGCCAAATGAAAATAAGTAGGGGATACTTAGGATATTAAGAAGCCTAGTAAGCACCCTAGACTACCCTATGGATGGGCTTTACATTTTTAAAATTGAATTAATGTGTTTGATTTGAATTTTTATTAGAATGCTAAGGCTTATGGTTCCATGATACAAGGTCACGAAAATACCTAAGAGGTGAGGATTTATGCTCGTAGCCTATAAAGAGAAGTAGCAACCTATGAACCTAAATCTAGGAAGCTTAGGGGAGGGCCAAAAAGCATGACTTAAATTTAAGGTGAAAATGGGTATTCAGTTTACCTCCACAGAAGAGGATAAACCACTCGATTGTTGGACTTACAAATGCCTGGGGGTGGATGCCAACTAACTCCTCCTATAGTTTTAAAACGTGTAGGTAAGTCATATGTTTATGCAAGATATCAAGGTTGTTATTTATTTAGAATGAGACTAAGTCCTTAAACACACTCCTTAAAGAGACTAGATCTTGTAGGGAATGAATTCATGACTTAAATCTAATGCAAAATTTTCATATATTTTATTGTCATTTGGACAATCATTTGACTCAGGCTACAGGATTATTTATACCTAATGCATGAGAAGATTATGGGCCAAATTCAGTAAGATAAAGAGGCGTGTTTCCACCATGGCCCTCACAGGTCAAGCCAAGTTCTCTGGCAAAGGTGGAAGCCCTCCAATTAAGAGTGAAATACTATGATTTTTATGCATGATGTTATAAAAGTAATACTCATCCAGCTAAGTGGTTACTAATTCTTTGATCTTGATTTTAAGCTTAAGCTTTAAGTGTGGTTATGAGTTATTTATTTTTAATTTTTAATTGATCAATTTGGTAGAAGATTTATTTTTTCCTAAGAGCCTAACCATCATCCAGACCATATATCAACCAAGGAAGAAGCTAGGAAAACATGTCATTTCTAATGCACAAGCTAAACAAAACATCAGACATTTTATAAAGCTAACATAAAAGAATAAAAGGCCATTTGTGGTTGGGCACCATCACACAAACCTAAAAATAAATTGAGTAGCCAAGCTCTACCCTTATACAACCCGGATTACAAATGAATTAATTATAATTAAGCAAGGAATTCATGTTATGGGGGTCTTCAATATTCACTTCTTCTTTCTTCTTTTCTTCTTTTCTTCTTTCTTCTTTGGGTTCCTTCTTTTGGATGGTTGGAATGTGGTTTCTTTAAAGGCTTCACATGGTACATAAGATGAAATCTTATGACAAATGCTCATCCTAATCCCCAATAATAATCATTCCAAAATCTTAATTGCAAAATTACATGAAAAGAAAAAGTAAATCTAACTAGCACCTGCAAAATAGATATTAGCTAAACAAACCATACGAATCCCAAGCATGTATATTAGATTTAGCACCCCACACATGGGTGACCAAGTCCACCTAGCCTATTGGATTATGCTTAGGGGTATAAGTACCTGCACAATAAAAGAATTTATATTTTTATTATTACAACACCCCTTAATCACAATCCCCTGCAAAAATAATGATTAGACTAAATCATCTTACCATTCATTCTACACACATTCACCTTAACATCCAGACTAAAACATGATATCACAAAATAAAAACAAAGCACCAAACCATGAACCGTCTGAACCTAATGCTAGAAATGGTGACTTATTCTAATTTGTGTGCTTCAAAAGGTTTGTGTGGTATGCTTAGCTAGGCTTTAAGGTTTAAATTTTCTAAGTGTGAAAATGTTCAACTTAAAGGGTGGTTTAATTTAAGTTGTTTAATTGATTTGGGTTCATTTTATTTAATGATTTTTTTAGGTTTCAATGAACCTACAATTAATTATTAAGTTATAAAGAGAGAAAAAGGGGAGAGAACTTCTCTTTCATTTCTACCTTAAGTAATTTCTGAAGTAGATTCATGTTTGATTTTATTTAGTGAATGTTTTATTATATATTTTAATTAATCCTAAGTTTAGATTAACTCTAAACAAACCAACTCAAAAAGAAAGACATTTTAAGATTAAGTAAAGTGAAATAATATCACAAAATACACACACCTTCATTTCTTTCCCAACATTTATAACATGCATATGGATAAATCCTAAGTATATCTACACCTGCAAATGGGAATGTTTAGCACACCTTAATAATAGATGCTAAGTAGTGTTACTTAAGAAAACTTAGATACTTTATGATGCATGATTTTCATTTAGTAGAAAAGGGGGTATTCTTTTATTCATATGCACATGCATGATATGAAAGGCATAGTGAGTAATGTTGCCATTCTTAGCACCAGGGGTGTAAGGTACAAGGTCTACTTAGGGCTACTTAAAGCCTTACAACCTCGGGGTTGTCCAGAATAATATACCACTTTCCTTAAATACATATGCATGTACAAATGAAATAAATGGAAAAAGAAAGATGCAAAAGTTTATATTTATTTGATTTTTTGTTTGGTTGTTTAATTTATATGTGTGATGTGAAATTACTTCTTAAGTCATGACAAAGGAGTGTATAGGAATAGATTTGAGCAAATGTTATGTCATTTTCAAATGGACTATACACCATGCCAATCCTATACAATTCTATGTAAAGAAAGAGAGGGAAGATCAAAGCCACATAATACATATCTTTATATTTCTCACATGCAAGCTCATAAATTATTATAAGTAGCATATCATTCAGTTGTGATGTTTGATTTATAAATTTTGAAAATAATTTTGAATTTAATAGTGATAATAGTTATTCATATTTTTACTTTAGCCAATACATGCAACTTGACATAAAGAAAAATTTTTATTTTAATTTTGATTTCTAAAAGGAATGAATGCATGATTTTCATATGGCATACATGTTTAGCATGCTAGGAAAGAAATAAAGTGATGAAATCAATGTAAATTCATTCACCCTAATTAATTAAAAGACAATCCTTTGGAAACAAATTATTTAAATCAAATCAAATTTAGTTTTAAAGAAATTTGTTTGATTTTGAGTTTGATTTCAAATTGAAAAATATGAGATGAGTTTGCTGGTCCTAACCCATTCCCACATGTGTATGATGTTTTAGTTTAATTTTTAGGTGATTAGATCAATTTTATGTTTTAGTTAGGTTAAGGTGTACATTAAGTGTATTAATTACCCCTTATCTATACCACCCTACCATATTTAACCAAATAATTATGATCCAATGATATGACATAAAACCATACAAGAAATTTAAATTAGCATGCACCTAGGAAGAAAAGGGCCTAATGCATTTGGCTCATAATTAATGATTAATTAAGCTAAAGGGTTTAAGTTAAGTACTTTCATAACCCTTCCCACACATGTAGATTAGATTTTGATTTCCTTAAGCCACTTAGGTTATTAAACACCTAAGCATCTACCCAAGATGGATTGATTAAGTTCTAGAATGCCTTAAAAATTTTATCAAGTTAATTAAGTAAGTAGTTAGTGGATTAACCCTTAATTGAATTTAGATTAAGGAAGAGAAAGGGCGTTTAATGAATAGCTTAGGTAAAATATCCCAAAATTATTCTCTAAACCTTCTGATCACTCAAGCAAAACTTAATTAACTCAAACATGGGATTAAACCACTATTCACACACTTAATTAGGCTTAATTATATTAAAAGGGTAATTAAGGATTCAATAATTGATTCCCATAATTAACCCATCAATAAATCTAAAGAAAATTAGTGGAGGTAGAAGTCATCCCCTTAAATGCACATGAGAATTTTGAGATTAATCAATGGGATAATCAGGGAGCAATTAAATTTATTAGGTTGTTATTAAAACCCTAATTAAAGAAAATATACTATTTAAAATCCCGTGAAATTAATTTTAGAATATTCTCCTCTGAATTATCTTTTCAATGCTTTTACCTTATATTTTTAAGATTTTTCTAGAATTAGTTATGCAATTATGAAGATTCTGGATTAAAGATAATTAAATAAATACCTAATTAAAATAATCCCGTTGGCGTGATGCCCGCTGTATGAGAGAGACTATTTAAGTTGTCACATAGCCGTCATGCTTACGCTTTCTCCCCATCCGTCTGATCAAGGATCGGATGGCTAAGATTAAGCCCGCAGTATTAAATGATTAAATCAAATATCCTAAGAATCTTGATCATGGTCGTCCATCCAAAATGCGTGGATGGATAGCCCATGATCCATCCCTGATCTTTCCTATAGTAGATGGCCACCATCAATCTTCTAGGGGAAGATTTGAGCTCGATTGAGCTCTGAAGCCACCCAACCCATCTAAAGAGTAAAGGGGAACACATTCAATGGCTAACTTTTCTTGGGGTGAAAATTTGTTTCACAAAGGACCACACCATGGCTAAATTAAGCTTGAATTAATGTCATACCTCATCGGAGGCTATCACTGGTGCTAGAGTTTGATGAGGTAGCTTTGTCTAGTGGAGACAAAGTCCTATTGAAAGTTTCAAGCCTTGGGGTTGAGTAGATCTCTCTATAGACCAAGCTCTCCTTCAATTGGGCTCAGTCTGGATCAAGAGCACTCCTCCCTTTCCTTGGGAACTTGGGAAAAGGTTAAGGAGAGTTTGATTGAGTCCTCTGATGAAGATTGCAAGAGGAATTAGCTTGATATGGAGTATTGATGACTAGATTTTTTCACTCTCCTGTTTCACTCTAAGAAAACTGTGAAATAGGAAAATGGAAGATAATTAGGAAACCTTAGGGGAGCTTTGAATCACCGCCTCTGAGTTCCTATACTTCAATTGAATAGGGGAGAATGAATTTCAAATGAAATTAGGAGGAGTATATCTCCTACTATGTGAATCGAACGGCCATAACCTTCCTTACCATTTTGATCCAGTACACCTCCTTAACTGGGTTTGTTAGGTCTTTTGAGGTGTCATGGCATTCAGTTTGATTAGAGGAGTGGAGTGGTGAAGCTTGCCATGTGCTTAATTGAGTGGAGGAAGGATTTCCATGTGCTTAATTTGAAGGAAGTGGTCGATTTTGGCCTTGGGTTGGGTTGGACTAACCCAAACCCATTAGGTCATGTGCACCATATCTATTAGTGGCCATTTGTTCCACTAAGAGGATTCCAAGTGTCCATAAAGAGGAATTGACTAAATTCCAAGTGGTTTTGATTTTAGGTTACCCTATGACCTTGGGCTAAAATGGTCATTTGACCTTGATTCAGTTTGAATATATTTGGTATGATTGAAAAATGGGTTAGGCCAAGTTTTATTGAATTTGGAGTTGGTTCGATATGATTTGGCTCATGTTGACCCATTTAGGTCAAAATAGGTCAACTTGGGTCAAGTTGACCAATTGGTCAAATTAGGTCAAACCAAGGGTTGGGTCAAGTTCATATGACCAATTGAAATATTTTGGTATCATTAGTTTGGTTCAATTTGATTTAAATTTGAATTGGGTTCATTTGATTTCATTTAGGTCAAATGGGTCAAGTTTACCTATTTGACCCATTTGACCTATTTGGGTGAGGTCATGCGTTGGTTTATGTTTGGTTAATCATTTGAAATGTATTGGTATCTTTGTTTCTAATCAATTTTGTTTATATTTGGATTTGGCTCGATTTGACCCTTTAGGTCAAGTTGGGTTCAAGGTCAATTAGGTAGGTTAGGTCTAGTTGGCCAATTGGAGATTTGATCAAGTTCAACAATTATTTTAGAATGAATTTGACCCATTGGTTTCAATCAATTTAGCTTAGATCAAGTTTTTACACATTTTGACTTTTTAGGTCAAGTTGGGTCAAGTGGCCAACTGGGCTAGGTTAGGCTCAAGTGATGACTTGGTCAAGTTTAAACATTGATCAAGAATGAGTTTTGATCAATGATTTCAATCAATTTGGCTTGTGGTGAATTTTGACTAGTTTAGGTTTCATTTTAGCTAAGTGTTGACTTGGTCAACACTTAGGTTTGACTTAGTTTGACCCAATTTGAGTGATTGATCATCTTATGATGATTGTTGCTCACAATGTGAGGCTTAGTTGGGCTTTGTTCAACCAATTTGATTAGGATTAGAATTTAGCTCATAAGGGATAGTTTAGGTCACTTTGAGTCATGTGAGCCTAAGTGGGTCAAATGGCTTGGTCAAAGCTTGATTTGAGTTTGATTGAACTCACATATGGACTTATGATTGAAATATAAATCCATTTGCAAGTGGTTTGAAGTCAAATGGGTTTTGATTCATTTGATAATTTCAAGTTCAAAAGGGTGAACATGAGTTTAACTTGGGTTTGACTTTTTAATTTAATTTTGGTTTGATGATGGGAGTTTATGTTTATATTTAGATTGATGATTATAGGATCGATTAAATCATGAAGAAAAAATTGAGAGTTTGGCTTGATTTGAAATTGATTTGGCTAGGTTCAAGATTTTGACTTGAAGGCTTAGGTTAGATTTTGAGTTTGAACTTGGATTTGATTTTTAAATTTAGTTTTGATATTTGAATTTATATTTCATTTATATATGTGAATACAAATGAGAATATAAATGGGTTATGAGAAAATTTCATGAATTTCAAGTGATTTGAACTTGATTTGAGCTAAGTCCATAAGAGGGAATCAAACGACTTAGGAAATATTTTTTATTTGGATTTAAATTTTGAATTTAGTTTTATTTATTTAAATTTATATTTCATATTTATATGTGAATATAAATGAGAATATAAATGGGTTGTGAGAAAATTTCTTGAGTTTGAATTGATTTAGATTTGATTTAAGCTAAGTCCATAAGAGGGAATCAAAGGACTTAGAAAATATTTTTAAAGTTTGGAATCCAATGATGGGCTTCAATCATAAGTTTCAATTATTTGGAATTGATTCATGATTTGAGAAAATCCATTGAATTGGTTCAAGGTTTGAGTTAGAGTTGGAGTTGATATGAATTTGGAGTTTTGACTTGGAAGAAGGAAGTGAGGATTTGATTCAAGTTATAGGGTAAACAAATATTTTAAGATCCCTAAGGCATGACCTATTCCTATGGCCAACTCTTCTAAGTCTCTAGGGCTAGGTTGAGTGTCCACCTATTCACTAGATGTGTCTTAAGACTAAGAAACTCTTAAAGTCTAAGAGAAGTCCTATATCTAAGATGGAGGGATTGAGAGCTCATTCTAAAATTGAGGTCAATAAATGGCATCCAATAGGTGTGTGTGACAGATTATTGTTCAATCAACAACGAGCGATCACAAGAACTAATAGAAATGATCTACTCCTAACCCAAGGTGAAGAAGGAATCCAGAACTTAATGAAATGTAACTCTACTCATGTCAAGGACATAAAAGAGGGAAGGAGGAATCTACTAGGGATAGAGTATGTGAACCTTCCACTAGGGAAACTAGTTCAAGTCATCCAACAAAGGGATGAGAGGTTTGATTTGAGTCTCATTGGGGAGCGATTGATTTGATTTCTTTAATTTATTTTAATTATTTTGATTTTATTGACTCCACTGGGGAAGGTTGATTGGATTTGTTTTGTTGAATTTATTTTATTTGTTGTTTGACTTCATTGACAGAGGAGGGTTTAATTTATTTCAGATTTTAAATTTTGGATTTGAGATGAACCCTGTTGGTTTGTGATAGATCGCACTGAGTAGGAGCTATCGGGGCCCAGACCTAGCTCAGATTTACCAATTCAAAAGGGTAGTCTACTTAACACATAGTAGGACTAGCCAACCAAAGGGGTGCCTTTCGGTATGCAGCAGCTATACAAGGAAGAAAGTATAGTAGACTTACAACCTCCAAAGTAGGAACCAGTTATTGGGGTGATCCATTGGCAAGGCAATGGATTGAACCTGATCTAGGGCTGACTGTTGAGTGAATGCCACTGGGGGACTTAGATCATCTTAAGGATAGTCAAGAGTAATTTTATTTTTTAGTTGTTTTGATGAATCCTATCGGTTTGCAATGGACTGTACTGAGTAGGGGTCACAGTGGCCTTGGGCTAACTCAGATTTACCAATCCAGAAGGAATAGTCTACCAACCACAAGGTAGGACTAACCAACAAGAGGAATGCCTTTCATTTTGTAATGGTCAAGTTAGGAAGAAAGCATGGGGACTCACATCTTCCAAAATTAATGAACCATTGGGGTGGTCAGTTGGCAAGGCAACAGATCGAACCCGACCTATGGATAACTATTGAGTGAATGTTGTTGGGGGACTTAAATCAACTCAAAGATAGTCAAATATTAATTTTATTTTATTAGTTTGTTTTGATGGATTCCATTAGTTTGCGATGGATCACACTAAGAAGGAGCTCATATTAGCCTAGACCTATCTCAGATTTACTGAACCAAGGAGAGTAGCTTCCCGGCCGATGGGAGAACTATCCAACCAAAGGAGTGCCTTTCAGTTTGCAATGATCAATTCAAAAGAAGAAAGCTTAGGGACTCACATCTTCCATGACAAAAGACCACTAGGGTGATCAGTTGCTTTGGGCAACAAATTGAACCTGACCTAGGGCTGCCCATCAGTTTGCGACAATCATGCTAGGAAGAATGCATCATAGTCTTACATCTTCCAAAGCAGAATGACTGCTGGAGTAACCTGCTTATGGTGAAATAGATTGAACATGACCTAAGGGTGATTATGGAGTGAGTACTGACCCAAGGATTTATCTCAACTTAGGTAGTTAGGCAATTCTTATAGGGAGTTCTACTGACATTGCCTTAAAGATAGGATTTCTGCTTAGGAAAAAGGGCCCTTTGGGGGCTTGAATTCCTAATCCATAAGCACATTAATTTGTTTATTTTTTTTATCATGGACCTAATTAGTTTACGAGGGATCAAACTGAGAAGGAGCTTATATTAGCCTAGACCTATCTCAGATTTACTGAACCAGGGGAGAATCTACGCATCCGCTAAATAAATTCTCCAACCATAGGGGTGGCTACTAGAAAAGGGGAACTGTCCAATCCAAAAGTAACCCAGGTAGTGTTTAAATGGGGTCGCAAAGGACGTGATCCAAATAGAATGCCCGAAGGGAGACGGGCCGCTAAGGGCTTGATCCAAAACCCTGGAGAAGATGACATGGTTATTCATATATCAAATAGGTATTCAATGGCCAACTCAAGGAGAAAGTGTGGGAACTCACATCTGTCAAGAGTGGTGTATCCACCAGGTGTGTCATTATCAGCATAGCGAACATCAACCAACCAAAGGTGCCTATCAACTTGCAACAATCAGCCTAGGTAGAAAGCTCAGGGACTCACATCTTCCTATAGTGGAACTGATTGCTAGGATAGTCTATCTTTGGCTTGACAGGTGCAATCCGACATAGGGTGACTATTGAGTGATTGCCACTGAGGGATTTACATCGACTCAAATGTAGTCAAGATGAAAGGAGACTCTGGGGGACTTATCCTTAACCTCAAATATACTCGGCCTAGTTAGATCATGATGATTAGTTCAAGAAGAAAGCTCAAGGACTCACATCCTCTTAAAAAAAATCAACATGAGGTAACTTACTGGCTGGGCAGTGAAGTCTACCATACTAACAAGGTGCTCATTGGTTTGGAATGGTTAAGTTAGGAAGAAAGTGCGGAGACTCACATCTTCCAAATAAGTGACCACTAGGGTGACATACTAGTGAGGTAGCATGTATACTCGACCTAGAGCAGCTAATGAGTGAGTGTCACATGGGCTTGCTCCCACATCAAAGTAGCCTGAGATAAAAGATATGTTTTTATTTTTGTGCTTCTGTTAAAGGAAATAGGACGTTGCTTGGGTTCTCTTACACCTACCTTAAACATGCTGGGGATTTTGATGAAATGGTGCCACGGATGGCAACCACGATTTCCCACTAAGAAAGGATGCCGCTTGGGTCCTCTTACACCTAACTCAGTTGTGCTAATCAAAATAAGATGCCTCTTGGATTCTCTCACATCTACTCTAGTAGCATCGAGAGATTGTGTTTGATTGTATTTGTGTCATGAAAGAGGGATAGGATGCCTCTGAGGGACTCTTACACCTAATTCAAACACATCATGGTGGATTCGCAAGATAAACAAATAATGCTTCAAAAGAAGAGAAGATTTTGGTGAAATGGAATTAGATTTTTATTCATTTTTTGATAATTATTTTTAAACATATTTTATGGGTAATATTTCTATAAATAGAGCCCATTAATTAGAAGCATTAGGTTTCCTCTTTGCAATAAATAAGCTGATAAGATCCCCCTTGCTAGGCCTTCTCTATGACATAAGGGCCTTCCCAAGTGGGTTCAAACTTGCCTCCCATCTTTTGATGAACAATAATTGGTCTCCTTAGGACTAACACAAGTTCTCCTACTTGGAAAGACCTAGGGCGAACCAGCTTGTTATGAGCTTGAATCATTTTGGCCTTGTACAACTCGAGGTTCTAGCACGCCCGTAGGTGACTCTCCTCCAAACCTTTGAGCTTTTCTAATAGCAACTTTGCATTCTACTCTGTAGTGATCTTGCTACCCAATGCTATTGTTAGTGACGGGAGTTTGAACTTCTAAAGGTAGAGTGGATTCAGACCCATACATTAAGGAAAATGAGGTAGATTGAGTTGGAGTTTGGTATGTGGTACGGTAGGCCTACAAGGCTTCAACCAACTGCTCATTCCACTACCATTTGTTATCATCGAGGGTCTTCTTTAATATTTGGATGAGAGTTTTGTAGAATTCTTCTACTAGGCATTTTGCTCTTGGGTAGTAGATGGTGGAGTATCTTCAATCCATATCATATCTTCTAGTGAAGCTATTGATTTTGGTGCTTTTGAATGTGGGACCATTATCAACTATAATTCATCGAGGCACCCTAAACTTATATATGATATGGTTCCTAAAAAACTGAAGAACATGCTGAGTTGTGACCTTTTTGAGTGGGATAGCCTCCCCCACCTGGAAAAGTAGTCGGTGGTAGCTAAGATGACCCAATGACCCGTTGAAGAAGGAGGATCAATCGAACCCACACTTTCGGTACCCCAACACTCAAATGGCCATGAGGCCAATGTAGGGTGCACAATGTTGGGTGGTTGATGTAGGGCCTCACCGTGTACGTGGCACTGATGACATCTCCTAGCTACATCCATGCAGTCTGTAATTATCGAAGGCCAGTAGTATCCTAGTCTCTTAATCTTCATCTTCATCTTCAGAATGGATTGATGTGCTATGCACAGACTTGAATAAACCTCAATTACAATGCTATGGGCTTTATGTTTATCTAAACAACATAATCATATTTAATCAAAGGACCATTGGTATAGGGTGCCATCAATGAGAGCATAGGAGAGAGCTCTCTATTTCACCTGATGAGCTTGTGACTTTTCTTGAGGTAGTTTACCAGTGTTCAAATAGTCTATGAATGGTTACCTCCAATCCAGCTCCTTGTCCTTATAGGCAATGACAACCTCCCCTTTAAGAGAAAGTCTCTCAATGAGTTCAACATCAATAAGGGATAGGACTTGTCTATTTTGGGCCCTTATTGGAATGAACTCATCTTCTGGACATGCCAATTCTTTGGCAAGTTTGGCCAAAGCATCCGCTATTGCATTCTTAGCTTGGGGAACCTTGTAGATAGTGACTTCAGTGATTTGGGCCAACAGCTTCATGGTAAACTCATGGTAATGATGAGGCTTTGGTGTAAGAACCTTGTAGGACCCAACGATTTGGTTGATAACCAACTGAGAATCCCTAAAGATGCTGATGCTCTTGACACAGATTATTATGGCTATCTGCACAATAGCAATCAAAGCTTCATACTCAACTTCATTATCGGTGTAGGGATTGGAAAGATAGTATGAGAATCTCATCACATCGCGGTCTGGAGTTAAGAAAACTATTCCTACCCTTGCCTTTTCTGGAATAGTAGATTGTGGTGCTTCCCCTTTATGAAAAGAAGCTACACCATCAAAATACATCTCCCATCGATGGTTGTCAACCTCCCCTAAGTTCATGATTTGTTCATCAGGGAGATCATCACTAAGCGGAGAATCAACATGAAGTGGTGTGCTGCTAAGAAATCTGCTAGTGCTTGACATTTCACTGCATAGAGGGGTACGAATGTGATATCAAACTATGAGAGGATCATGGACCATCGTGCAAAATATTCAGATAGTGTTGGTCGTGTCATGAGATACTACAGTGGGTTGGTTCTAGAAATCAAGTTCACCTTATGAGAAAGCATATAATGCCATAACTTTTGGGATGCAAAGATCAAAGCTTGGCAATATTTCTCAATAGGTGGTAGTTCACTTCAGCAGGAATCAGGCGATAGCTAAGGTAGTAGAGAGCACTCTCCTTCCTTTCATCATTGGCTTAGGTTAACAAAGCACCATGAGAGTTATCCAATGCGGTAGTGTAGAGGATGAGTGGCCTGCCATAGATAGGGGCTACCAGAACTAGTGGCTTTACCAAATACTGCTTGATATCTTCAAAGGCATGTTGGCACTTATCATCCCACTTAAACTTGGCATCCTTTTTGACAAGTGCTAAGAATGGCTTGCCTCTCCCCCGATAGGTTAAAAATAAAGCTCTTAGATACACCAATCGTCCTTGGAAAGATCTGAGTTGAGTTAAACTCCTAGGAGGTGGAATTTATAAGATAACTTCAATCTTTTCTGGATCAATTTCTACTCCCCGATGTCAGATAACAAACCCAAAGAATTTTTCTGAAGCTACTCTGAATGCACACTTCAGGGGATTCATTTTGAGGTTATATTATCTTAACCGTTTGAAAACTACTCTCAAGCCAAAGAGATGGTCTTCCTTTTATCTGCTCTTGACTATAAGATCATCAGCGTAGCACTCAACCTATTGATGGATGAGTTCATTGAAGATCTGAGTCATGGCCCATTGGTATGTAGCACCAACATTTTTAAGGCCGAAAGGCATGACCCTATAACAATAGATTCTGATCGGGGTTCGAAAAATAGTGTTTCTTTCATCCTCGAGGGCCATCTTGATTTAGTTATATTCCAGGTGACCCATTCATGAAGGAGAAAACTGCATGAGATGAGACGATGTCCACCATTAATTCTGGTATAGGAAGAAAAAATGCATCCTTAGGACATGCTTTGTTTAAGTCCCTGAAATTGACGCATATGCAAATTTGGCTATTCTTCTTCTTAACTAGGATGATATTGGCTAACCATGTAGGGTATTTTTCTTCCTTGATGAAACCAGCATTGATCAATTTCTTGACTTTATAAATGACATCTTGTTCGATTTCTAGTCGCATGCGTCTAGGAGCTTGCTTGATAGGGTTAGCTCAGGGAACTATTGCTAGATTGGTTTTTTCATCATTCTGCAATGAACTGATGTATGTCAAGCGTGGACTTTCTTCTATCCTGAGGTTGATTTCTTTAAGCTTGTCAATTGTTGAATGAATCTCCTCTTCAAATTCTGGTGGTGCATCTTTAATTTGGAGATCACATGGATCATCTGAGGTTTCAAAACACACATCCTCATAAGAGTTGGTTTGGTGTGAAAAGAACCTATCCGACTCGAGATGGTTGGTGACAACTAAGCAGTAATCATCATCATCGACTACACCCACTATACCAAACCCTAGTCCTGATCTTGATCGTACATCCCTGCCTGTGTTGTTCTATAGCTTTTCGAAGTACTCTAACCTGTGCTTAGACCATGAATAAGGAATTAAACCCTTCTTTGTAAGATTAAGAACACATGGTGAGTACCAATCAAAAGGTAATTCCATTAATTCTTTATATGAATTCTCCTCAAGTTCTACATCAACTTCAAGACTTGAGGAGGATGATCCCAAAAGAATCTCTTGACTTCATGTCCACGGAAGGCGAGGGCATCCTACTAAACCTTCAACTTTTTAAGATGAAAGTGAGGTTAGAGCTAAGGTTCCTAACTACTGACAGATAGTTTTACATACATCTGATTTGAATACTTTCCTTTGTCTGGAGGCCCGATCTTCATCGTTGTCTAGCTCGAGTGTCACTCCAATGAAACCCGCTGAGATAGATTGGCTGGTATGCTAATCACATTAGACTCAACCTCTGAGCTAGATTCCAAGTCTATGTGAATAGTAAGGGTACTCCTACGAACAGGAACATAACCTCTATTGGCTGATGGCCAACCAGGGGGTCATCCACCTCTAGAACTACCTCTATTTCTGGCCCTGCCTCTATGTTGTGGAGATTGACTCATCCTACCCACATGTCCATATGATGGAATGAACTATGGGTGGAATGTGATATGAGGCTCTATCTCTTCTTCAATTTCCCTTTATTGTTCACTTGGATTTTCATTCTTCTTTTCTCTTTCTTTTACTTTTTCTTTTTCTTCATTTTCATTTGTCTTTAATTTGAATTTTGTCCAAGTTCATGAGATAGGGTATTTTGAGGGAGATAGTAGGTCGTATCCTCATATATCTCAACCTCTCTAACTAAAAATGGCTTTTCATCTCCTTTGACATAATACTCAATCCCATCTTTCCTGAACTTGATGCACTAATAGAGGGAGGATGAAATCATCTTGTTCTGGTGTATCCAAGGCCTATAGAGCAAAGCGGTAAGCGAAGTATTCAAATCAATGATATAAAACTTGGCTTCAGTCTTCTAGTCACCTATCTCCAAAGGTAACACTATGGAACCTAATGCCTGCTCACCTTGTTCATTGAATCCTCTCCACATCATTCAATCTCCTTAGAGTGTGGAGATGTTAATCCTCAAATAGGCAAGGGTCTTTAGACTTATAATATTCACTGCTGCACCAGATCGAGGAGAACTCTAGCAAGTCTGATTCTGACCATGTCCACTGTAATGTAGATGGATGGTTGTGCTCCATGTCCCCTAGAAGTAGGTCTTCATTTGTGAAAGTAAACCCTTAGCTTCTCTGGAATAATGTGCCTCCTCTCCAATAGCGGTTAGCTGAGCTAAGCATATTTCAAGATCAAGGAGAGCCTTAATTAATGATTCCCTCATCTCTTTGGATAAGACTAGGTTAACGTATATACTTAGCTTAGATGACAACTTTCTTAGGTGAGAGAGGACATTGCAGTCCACCTTGGGCTGATCCTCCATAAACATATCCAAGGGTGGAGCATCCTGTGGAGGGGATTCTCGCTGAACTAATGACTTGTTTCCCTCTATCTTGAAGTGCTGTCCTAGGAGGTAGAACCTTGCCACTACAGAGGTTGACTTCGATGATCTCTTGTGGCAAGGTAATGGAAGATTCTACTTGCACATTAGGCTCACCTACAGCTTCTCCTATCTTAATCCATCTAAATGAAGCCCAAAGTCTTTAACAAGTTGAAATGAAATCAATCAAGTCGGACACTAAGGTGAAGTGCAACCAGATGCTTTACCCTAGAATGTCTACATGCAATGCACATACCCAAGGATGTATGTGTGTGTGCAATGTGTCCTAAGAATTTTGCTGAATTCTCAAAAAATCAAATGAAATTTTCTAAATCTCATTGGAAAGTGACTGAAGTTATTTGAAAAGGCCATATAAGAGGTCAACAAAATTGAACTAGTCAAAAAATAAGGCCGAGCATAACGACCCTATTTTTCGACTAGTTCAATTTGTCATCTTCTAACTTCTTTGTAAATCCGGCCTCGACCTTATCTATTTTCATTTCATTCTATTGAAATTCTTCGAATTCTGAATTCATGAGTTGTAGGGAGTCCCCACAAACAGAAACTAAAGCAAGCGTTGGATTGAAAGCTGGTGTGAAAGATGACAAATTGACTTAGGAGACTCCTGAATATGAAACCAAAGATACTGATGTCTTGTCAGCATTCCGAGTCACTCCTCAATCGGACGAGTTCTTTGAAGAAGGAGGTAAGAATCTTCTCTTGGTACATGGACAAGCTGTGTGGATGGACTTACAGTCTTGATCGTTACAAGGGCGATGCTACCAGGAGGAAAATCAATATATTGCTTATGTAGCTTATCCTTTATACCTTTTTGAATAAGGTTAGGTTACTAACATGCTGACTTCCATTGTGAGTAATGTATTTGGTTTCAAAGCCCTGCGAGCTCTATGTCTAGAAGATCTATGAATTCCCCCTTCTTCTTCCAAAACTTTCCAAGGTCCGCCTCATGGCATCCAAGTTGAAAGAGAGAAATGGAACAATGCAGTTCCCTATTGGGATGTACTATGAAACCAAAATTGGGATTATCCATGAAAACTATGGTAGAGCGGAATGTCTATGGGGTGGACTTGATTTTACTAAGGGGATGATGAAAATGTCAATTCACAACCATTTTCATGGAGAGATCGTTTCTTCTTTTAGCAATTTAGAAAGCATAAGCGAAGCGGGTGAAATGAAAGGACATTACTTGAATGCAACTGCGGGTACATGTGAAGAAATGATCAAAAGAGCAGCATTTGCCAGAAAATTAGGAGTTTCTATCATAATGCATGACTACTTCACTATTTTTTTCACCGCAAATACTAGCTTGGCTAATTCTTGCAATGGTCTACTTCTTCACATCCATCGCGCAATGCATGCAGTTCTTTATAGATAGAAAAATCATGGTATGCATTTTTGTGTACTAAAAACATTATGTATCGGTGGAGATCATATTCAGCTGCGGTAGTGGCGAAGAGCGTGAGATGACTTTGGGTTTCTTGATTTGTTATGTTATGATTTTCTTGAAAAGATCAAGTCGTGGTCTTTTTTTCACTCAAGGCGGGTCTCTATGCCAGTGTTATGCGTTCGGGGGTATTCATGTTTGGCATATGCCGTCGAAATCTTTGGGGATGATTCCATACTACAATTGTGGAGGAACTTTAGGGCACCAATGCACGGTGCGATAGCTAATTGGGTGGCTTTAGAAGCATGTGTACAAGCTTCAAATGAGGGGCGTTATCTTGCTCGTGAAGGTAATGATATTCTTTGAAGCTAGCAAATGGAGCCTGAGCTAGCTTGTGTGAAGTATGGAAAGAGATCACATTGGATTTGACCCGGATATAAGCTAGATAAAGAGACAAAATAAGCGTATAATTCAGCAATTCTTGTTTGTTCTCTTAATTGCAATTCAACTTGGCCCAATCTTTCTTTTTTTGAGGAAAAGATTCTATCATAATCACACTATCGAATATGGAAATAATTCAGATTCCTCAAAAGGATAATCCTTTCTTTTCAAGACTTCATTTTCATTCTGAATGATTGGATCATATGCTTCATTTGAATTCGATAAGAAAGAAAAAAAAGAAAGAGTCAAATGATTTTTCTTCATGAATGACTATTCATCTATTAGTATTAGGTTTTCCTAAAATAGAGAAAGAATCTATGGAAAAATGTTGGTTCAATTGATGTTGTCTAACAAGAAGTTAGAACATAGGTGTGGACTAAGTAAATCAATGGATAGTCTTGATGCTCTTGGACATACCAGTGGAAGTGAAGAAACTATTCTAAATGATGCGGTTCCTAGTAGGGACAGTTCTAGTTTCAGTAATATTCATTCTCTCAATTCTTTATTTGATAGCAGGAATATTTGGAGTTTTATCTCTGATCATACTTTTTGAGTTATAAATAGTAATGGTGACACTTATTCTGTATATTTTGATATTGATAATGCTAGTTCTTTTTTGAGTGAACTAGAGATTCTTTTTCCTAGTTATTTGAATAGTGGGTCTAATAGTAGTAATTACTACTATGATTATTCCATGTATGATACTCAATCTAATTGGAATAATCACATTCATAGTTGCATTGATAGTTCTCTTTGTTTTGAAAGAAGTCTGAATAGTGACATTGATAGTGGTATCGACAGTAACATTTCTAGTTTCATTTGTATGGAAAGTACAAGTAGTATTGAAAGTGGAAATCCTAGTATCAAAACTAGTAGCAGTTCTTTCAATAGAAGAGAAAAATCTAATGATTTCGATAGAAATACAAAATACAAATAGTTATGGGTTCAATGTGAGAATTGTTATGGCAAAAATTTTTGAGTTCAAAAATGAATATTTGTGAACACTGTGGATATCATTTGAAAATAAGTAGTTCAGATAGAATCGAACTCTTTATTGATCCTAGCACTTGGGAGCCTATGGATGAAGATATGGTCTTTATGGACCCCATTGAATTTCATTCAGAGTATATAGATCACATCTCCTTTTATCAAAGAAAAAGTTCTTCTATGTATCAATCCTTACATCTCCTACAATTGGAGTTCTTTTTGTATGTTGGGAGATATCATTATGAACCTAATGCCTACATTTGCGTTTGCGGTAAAGAGTAATTGAACAAACATTGAAAAGATAGTACCTAATGGTTCACAAGCGGTGAGTCTTTATTCCATAAGGGCTTATTCGACCCAATCGTAATCTTTTAAAAGGTGTTACGAATGAGTTATTTCAGCTACGGTTTCCTTCCCTTGATCAAAATGAAAAAAAAAAGATGGAAATTCTTCATTTTCAAATGGAAGTATAGCACTAGCTTCAGTTATTTTTCTTTGTAGCGAATCGCATTTAGTTCATTCTAATGAAAAAACAAAACTAAGAAGATGGTGTTTTCTTTAGGGATATCGGTTATAAGTGTAGTAAGAGTCGGTTTTGGATAATGACTTTTGCCCGGATTTTTTTATTATTCTACCTCTCTTCCGATTAGGAATAAGCATCCCTCTATCGACAAGATAAAAGAATTTCTTTCTCCTTAGAAATCAGGAAATCAAAATCATTTTCTCAGTCCTTTTGACATATTCATATATATATAAAAATAGATAAGAAAAGATATCGAAAAAATGAAAAGAAAATAGGAAAGAAAAAGAAAGAAGAAATCTAAAATCAAATAAAGAAATATTCAAATAAAAAAGAAGAAGAATATAGAAGTTCTTTCTATTTAGCGAGAACTCCCATTTTTCACTAGGAATCCCTGTTTGTTGGATAAGATTGGTTACTCATAAGAAACTTGTTTCTATCTTTCAATTGAAAAAACAAAAGGTGTTTTGAAAGGAAAGATAGAAAGACGATGAAGATAAGGATGGGAGAAGAAGAATCCAATTTATGAAAGCGGATTATCTACATATTCGTGTAGAAAGAGGAATAAGTACACTTCATTTAGTTCTACATTCATTATTGATTATGAAATATTTCATATGAATATGATCTAAATATTCTTTCTAATAGATAGACTTATCATAAGATATCTTTCTAATTCTAATAGACATATGAATTCGAGGTACCCATTCTATGATAGATTTTCACTTTCCTCTATTCTCTTTTTTGTTCCTTTAGTGGGCCTAGTCTTTTGCAATGCAATGGCTTCTTTATCTCTTTATGTCCAAAGAAAGAAGATTGTCTAAATACGATGGGACCAAATCTCATCAATTTCTTTCAACACCGGATCATCATACGTAGACTTTTTTTCATGGAATATGGTAGGATATATGATATGTGGACTTTCCGAAAACAAATGGAAGAGTTGTTTCGTTATGTATACCGATGGATAATATACGCATTAATGCATGTATATGCAGTTATAGCTTAATCAATGAAATGATGATGAAATCTTTTTTGAAAAATCTTTGAAATAGAAACTCAATGTATCCAACCAATTCTTCCTAATGGTTCCGAATGCTAGTTGATGAAAGTTACTTAGGGATCAAGCAAGAAAAGTCGAGTCAAATCCATTTGGGTTATTCTATCAATTCCAATTGAATGCAACCGGATCTAGTATAGTATGAACTAGCGTGACATATATGGATAGAACCGAGAATGGGGTCTCACAAGTCATTTCTTTGGGCACTGTATCCTTTTTTAGGTTCACTAGGATTCTTAGTGGTTGGAACTTCCAGTTATCTTGGTAAAAATTTGATATCCGTATTTCGTCTCGACAAATTTTTTTTCCCCAAGGGATCGTGATGTCTTTCTATGGAATCGCAGGTCTATTCATTAGTTCTTATTTGTGGTGCATAATTTCATGGAATGTAGATAGTGGTTATGACCGATTTGATAGAAAAGAAGGGATAATGTCCCTTTTTTGTTGAGGATTTCATGGAAGAAATCATCCCATCTTCCTTCATATCTTTCTGAAAGATATCCAATCAATCAGAATGGAGGTGAGAGAGGGTCCTTTTCCTCGTCGTGTCCTTTATATGGAAATCAGGGGCCAAGGAGCCATTCCTTTGACCCGATGAGAATTTGACTCCACGAGAAATTGAACAAAAGTCGAATTAGCCTCTTTCTTGTCGTACCCATTGAAGTATTTTGAAATGAACTAAAGAAACTAAAGAAGAAATATCGACATGAGAGAAGGAACTTAATACATCTATCAGGAGAACGTATATGGAACAATATGAATAAAATCTAAAAATCTAATAGAATGAATCAAAGAAAATCTATTGAAAAAAAAAGATTAAGGAGATTTGTACACAAAAACTATTTTGTATATGCATACACATGTCATCCAGCTTCACTATTTATACTATCAAAAGGTCTAATAAGTGTAGTGTAGATTCATCAAATATCCTAACATGTCGTTCGCCTTTCAATCCAAATTCTATCTGTTAGTTCAAATGGGTTTTCTGGAGTATTCATCTAATGGAATAAATGAAGGGGAAATCGGTTACAATTTTCCTTCCCACATCTCTCGAATATGGAAAGAATATTTACTTCTCTTCTTTTTTTCATTCAAAAGGGCCTTTCTTGTATATTATATTCTAGATCCCAAAGACTCAATTCTTACACAAAACAAAAAAATAGGAAAAGATCCATAGGTTTGATACCTTCTTCTTGTTATATAATTCGTGTTTCATAGAAATCTCGATAGAATCGATGAATGAAAATGGTTCATTAACAATTTACATCATGGATACGTAATGAAAAAAAGAAAGCCCTCCCATATCTTGTGTCTATACTCTTTTGCCCCGGTGGGTTTCTCTCTCATTTAAATGTCTAGAAACTTGGTTCAATTGGTGGAATACCACGCAATCTGAAATCCTTTTGAATGATATTCAAGAGAAAAATGTTCTAGAAAAATTTATGGAATTAGAAGAACTATTCATGTTGGACGAAATGAGAAAGGAGTACTCAAAGACACATATGCAAAGGCTTCGTATAGTAATGCACAAGGAAACAAGACAATTGGTCCAAAGATAAAATGAAACCAATGATTAGTGGTTCTTCTAATTATATCAGTTTCTACATGAGTCAGAGTCTCTTTTACCCCCTTCTCCGATACCTACCCATAAGATGAAGATTCCTTACCCTCTCTTCCTAGTTGGAAATGGAAGACTTTTGAGATCGTGATAGGAAGAATTCGGTCGTAGTAGAACTGAGGGAGAGCTTTCCTCAGCAAAGAGGCAAAGAGCTTAAGAACAGACTATGATCTTTTGGTTTAGCCAATTGAGTTCCACTTACAAAGCTCAGTAGCTTGAGAAAGGCCCCGTAGGGATGGGAAGTGGCTGAGGTAGGGTAGCGGAGAGATTGATCCAAGAAGAGATGGTTAGATGGATAAGGCAGACAAAGTCTCTTATAGTCTCACCCACACCATAAGCATATGTAGTAAAGTCTTCATGAATTAGTGGTTAGCACCCTGGGAAGCAGACCAATGAGTTTCATATCCCATTTTCTTAGTAAGAGTAAGAGAGGGCTTAATCTTGTAGAATACCTTTCCATTGATTGATAATACATGAAACGATTCTAGCACCTTTAGCTGGCGCCTTTCCCTCTTACTCAACCACATAAAAATGACATTCTTTTGATGGATGATGCAATTAGAAAAGTCTTCAATGAGATCTTTGCTAGCATCTTCTTAGAGTGTTCTCATAGGTTCAGGAAAGGAAGATCAGAAATTCTTTCGCATGTAACCTGGGAGAAGTTGACTAGCTCATTCAAGCAGATGTCTTTGGCAGAGAGAGTATCCACTCCATCATGCTTCTAATTACTCGTGGTCGCTTTCAGCATATTGAACTTGTAGAATAGGGAATAAGGGAGAATCAAGCTCTTCAACTCACTTGAATACTAGCGAAGTGACCCTTACAACTTCTAAGTAATGGAAAAGACTTTTGGAAATAGGCTTTCCTATAGCTCACTGGCTTACCTCGAATCATAGCTCCATTAGACCGCCTGATCATGAAATGATCGAAATGAAAAACCTTAGCATCACTCCAAGGAATCCAACTCCATAGAAGAAAAGAAGCAAACTTGGTACGCTACTGTCCGATGGAACCTAGCGATTGACTATGAACTTCTCCTAGCTAGACTGTAAGAACTAGTGAAAGCACTGAAGAATGCCATTACTCCAACTCCCACTAGGGCCTCTTCCCCAATGGCACTATTCACTACCTTTAAAAAGAGCATTTGATTTGAGAGTCAACCTTCACCCCAAAACCCATCTTTCTTGCTCAAAACCTCCAACTGCTACTGATCCCCCAGATTTTTAGCATTGCCATGTGTTTAGTTTTCATTTTATCCTACCAGGAGAATTTGATCATTTCTTTCTTGCACTTTATGTATCCAAAGCCTGCTCCACATAATCCCAATTTCTTCGGATGAGTAGTATGCCCTTCAATGTATTCTCTTTCTTTCTAAAAAAAATGCCTTTCAAAGACTTGTTTTCTAGTTGTAAGGTGTTTGGTAATCAATTCTAGTCAAAATGAATTGAGTGGAAAGTCTGTGTCTTTTCGATAGGCTTTATTTTAAGCCATACAAGCTTCTCTTCTACTTTATGTTCCAAGGTTGCTGAGAGAGAAAAGACAATATGTTTGGGAAGGAGTTTGGACTTGGAAATTCATCCGATTTTCCCTTGATGCTTTCAATTCCAGCTCGATTCTTTCATTGTACATTGTAATGATTACATAGAAAAAAGAAAATGTTGATGAACATTCACTATTCTAGAGTGGAAGAGTGGAGGTCTAAGGACCATGTGATGTGTGTACCCAATATATGAATGAATACATCTTATGAATGCCCACCCAAAAGGAGCTCTAATGCCACTTGAAAGCTAGACGCCTTACAAGTTCGTTATCCTACAATTCTCTTCTCTTCCACCATCATGTTGTAGGCGCTTTGAGATGAAAATGACCGTAATTCTTTCGCCTTTTTTAGGACCACTTCCTATGCAAAAGCAATTGAATTAGAGTGGCTCTTCCTGGTTGCTTGATGAAACTGGACAATCGTCCAGATGTACCGTTAGGTTTCCTTTTCCTTCATGGTCTTTGGTGAAACTTTTTCACCGATTGCATAAGAAACATAAGAAATATGATTTGACACTAATGAAGAAACTATTCAACCCATAGGTAGGTAGGCTCAATCTCTACACAAGCTATCTATCACACTCACTAATACTCGAATAAGAATTCTTCATCCGTAAAAGGATCAGATTCGCAAAATAAATGGCTAAATCACTTCACCGAATCTAGACCTTACCACTTCTCCTTCTCTGGCTACTCATGCTGGTGAATTGCCTCCCCACCCACTTTAGCGGGCTGGAAATTTCTGCTTTGTAAGGTAATTTGAATATTGATCCAATACGAAACATCATACTCTTGTATGCCTATAGAAAGTAGAACACTCCCCCACCCCAGGTGCGAGCAAAGAAAGCGGTTGCCAATTGGACCCGAGGAGAGTGAGGTTTGTCACCAGTGAAGGCCGAGTTGAAAAGAAAAGCAAGACAAACCAAGCAATGAAATGAAGGACGCTTGCTCTACAGGGCGGGCGTCTCACTTACTAGTAAGGGCTACACAATTGATAAATAAGGCACGCGTGGTGTCCCATGAACCACTTTTACAGATTGGTGGGCTGCGACCTTGCTTAACCTTCCTTCGACCCATCTCGACCATCCAACTAGCTGGATCTGGTTGGCCAAACTCTTCGATCGAAAGAGCACTTTCTTCTTCCTTTTCAAGTTTTGAAAAGCGAGACTCAGACCTCCTAAGGATAGTCTTTCAAGAAGTGATATAGAAAGAAAGAAACACTTATCTACTCATATTGAAGTCGAGGGAAGTAGCGGACTACTTCATTCTTTATTTCGGACTATCCTATAGTACTTCTTTCTTTCAAAACTCTATTTCCTTTCCGTAGATAAAGATAGACTTTTCTATTCGTAGATAAAGATAGACTTTTCTATTCCCCATGGGAAATTGTAGAAAAAGCATTTCTTTACTTCAATTGGACGGTTAGGTTTTTTTATTGGATATCTTCTTATCTTTCTTTATGGACTGGGAAATAGAGTCTATGATTTCTTTCAATACGGATATGATTAGAGCATAAAGAAGTAGCTATCTTGTTCAGTATAGCCTGTATACGAAAGGAAAGTCTATTCTATCCTTTCGTCTCTCCTTTCGGTCGAGCGGTATATACCTCCTCTCTTTTAATTCTTTTCTTAGATTTACAACTCTTCCTCTCAAGAACCACACCTGTCAACATTTCTTCCAAGGAAGGCGGTCCAGTTTGAGGTTTTCTATCCCTTTTGAGCAAGCAATCAGCGAAAAGGTATCGAAGAAGGCGGTCAAGAAGGCTAGCCGTTGTACTTGAAAAATTTGGTCCGATAAGTAGGTTTTGAGTTCAATCCCATGAAGGAAGGTACTCATTGTTATGCCTCTGACGGCCTTTCATCACTCTGGCGACCCATGCTCCTCCGGTGAACTACCAACTACCCTCGATTCTTTCTCTTCTTCTTATGTTTCTTTTCCAAGATCAATGATGAGCCAAAGAAAAGACAATAGTGCACGACCACTACTTTTCTTGCAGAGAGATCGGCTAGGCTCTAAATTCTTGGCAAAGAAGGGGAAGGAAGTAGGTAAGCGGTCGTTATGATAGGAGTGTAATCTATCTTTCCTGTCCTTGAGGAAAAAGAGATTTGGCAAGAGCAGCTTCTATGCCATCAACGTGCTAAGCTAATTCTACTTAGGTGAAAAATGAAAGATCAGATTCACGTAATATCAACTCTACCTTTCGTTTCGACATGTTAAACAAGCTTTACCTTTCAAATATCTGAGCCTACAGCTTTTTGCTCTATCCCCTTGGTCACTCCCTTCCCAGACTTAGAGTATATCATCACTTTCCGGTCTTCCTTGGGTCTGCTTTGAATGATTATTTCTTTCACTCTTGAAGGTGGACGTACTTCAATTCAAGGTCTTAGATGGAAGGAACCTCACTAAGAATGGAATGCATTGATTTGGGGCACTTCTTCTCCTAATTGAGCTTTCAAGTGGGAGAGGACTTCCATAGAGTCATTTATGTGAACCCCTATTAGTACCTTTCAGTAGATTGACCATTCTTGCAATAGGGGTTTGCCTTTCGATCTTATCCGGTGCTTTAGTTGCCGTTGTTTTCATTTTCGCTAGTTCCATTTTAGAGCTTAGAGTTCTCGTCAGTTGTTCATTTTCTTGTCTTGTAGCGGATGAAGAAAAATGGGAACTAATGGGCTAGTGGAGAGTTCTAAACTCCACCTCACTAACGAAGAACCATAAAAGATGTTCGTAGATTCTTTATAGGAAAGGATTGGCACACTTCACTTGCTTCAAAGAACTTCCTAAACCAGTTCTTTCATTGACATTGAAACATTGACATTGCTCTAGGCCCGAGAAAATGTGTGTCTTCTCCGGTTGAAGGTGGCCATGGGTTTACAGTGGAAGTTGTGGGGAATCTGCCAAAGAAAAGAATAGGAAGTTGTTGCATGGTATGGCATTTCTGGTCATAGAAGAAAAGAGTGAATAGGCGGATTGAACTCCAAGCAAAGGTTCAAGTGGTAAGGTAAATAGATAGATTCTCCCCCTTTGTATGCTAAAAAGATGCTATTTTCATTCAACTATGCTTGAAAGATAGAGAGTTGGTAAGTTGGTTGCAAATTGTAGAATAAAGAGAGTGCTCTTCTCGACATTTAGTTAGATTTGGATAGTAGATTCAGGGAAAACCAAGAAGCTAGAAAAGTAAGCAGGGCTCTAGAAAGCGAAAGCAAGAAGTAAAGGATGATGGCAGCTAGGGATGAAATGACTATGTCCGAAAGATATAGGTGGTGGGTGCCTAACAGTCAGTCTTCGGTCTCATTTCAGTCTTTTTTCATCGATATAGTCATAAGCAATGGATGTTACAAACGTACAAACAAAACATGTTAGTCAGGATCACTTTCAATCGATCTAGCAAGAAATGCTTTCCGATAAAGTCAAGAGATAGTAGATTCTTTCTTAGTTGTCCCGTGGACTCGTGCCAAGAAAGATGTAGTATCCGGTTGTAGAGTGATGCGTCATAGGGAACATTCCATCCAGGAGGATTCGTGGGATCACTCAATCTTCTGAGCACTCATGAGTTCAGATTGGGTAGCGTGAAGGAGATATTTGAAGCACCCGTAGAAAGTAGTTGACGGTATTTGAGTACAAATCTCCTCATGAATGGCATTCTTAGTAAAGACGATTGTTCTAGTTATTCTTTTTGACGAGTGGCTAAGCATATGGTATAGCATTTCGAGTTGGTGAGGGTGAGCATCATCGTTCCCTTTGGTGAGGTGATATCGATTGCTTGAGTAATGGGAAAAGGCCTAGTCCCCGAAAATGCTCATTTGTTGGGGCTTACAATTCTCCTTGGGACTTTCTTCGGACGTCGATCAATCCAATCTATCACTCAATCCTCCTTCAATAGAGAATGAAAAAGTACCTCGACTAGCTTCTGAAACATAAATCCTTCCTTGAGTTGAGAGGCCCCTATCTCAAATACATGGTGCACTTCTCCCCAAGGTTGTCTTTGCGGCATTACTATATGCCAACTTGGCTTTTTGTCCTTTCTAAGTGCCAGTCTTGCCACAGTAGCGACCCCATCTCTTCTACTTTTTTCTTTTCTAGTCACTCAATGTCGTCGGGAGAGAGGAAAGGTAACTTGGCGACTAAAAGTGAATGTGAAGTTTGTTACTTTATACCATTAGCAGAATGGAAAGCTAAAGCGTACGAACAAAGTCCCCATAAACATAAAAAGAAACTAAAAAGAGAAAATAGATAAGAAAGGCGATAGTTTTTGCCAGGTCTCTCTCCATTGCGCAAGAAAAAAGAGCTAGCTGAGATATGAATCTCAGGATTGCTTGATTGTGAATGCATCCTTTCCCCGAAGGCCTCTGTTCTTTATGAACTAACCGACATGAGGCCCAGACCCTCTCCTCTAAAAAAGCCTCCTATAGTAGCTAGACAAGTCGCATGGTCTCGTAAATAAACCTTACTCTTGCTTGGCATCATGGTCGAGTTGGTAGTCGATTATGTAGGGTTGAAGAGCTAACTGAATGGAAAGGCTAAGTCATGGTCTCGGGTCGCATACGGTAGCACTAGAGCCTTGACCGGTCGACACATAGAAAAGAGGGGACTTTTTTTGCTATGCCCCAGAAAGTCCTCTATTTTCATGAAAGTGAAAGCAACAAAGACATCTGTATACTGACCACTTCGATAGACATAAGAAAGAAATGGATTGATTTGGGAGACAAGTCATAGATGAAGAGTAACCAACCCGGTGTGAGAGGTGCGAGTTGACGGTAGCTTTCTAATCTTCCTCAAAGCCGCCTGTGACAGGAGAAAACTTTGCATAAAAACCATCGACAACTGAGCCTTCTTCCTTGGATTGGCGGTGAACACAACAAGCTCATGCAAACTGAAGTCTGAACAAAACGCACCTCATGTTCAGAATTTTAAGAAAATGGCTTGAAATTGCTATTCAAGAGATCCCCAAGTCTTTGATAGCATCGTCTCTAATCGGCTTGATCAGTGGTGCACCCATTTGTCATCTCAATCTCCGTGTCAATTCATAGAAGCTCTCGAACACCAAGTGAAAGAATCTAGCACCGTCGCGTGCAACCAATTGATTCAGATTTTGTTTCTAATGCCTTAGCATGAATCGACTTCTTATAGATACCACATTGAGCCTTCTCCCATAGAATGAGTTCAGTTGAGGATCATGCATTCTCGATCCGGATGGATGGATGCAAGGGCAGCTTTCGCATCGTGAATTTGCTCGCTAAGAGATGACCAAATCTCTTTACCATGGCTTCAAAGTCGCCTTCACCGTTCAGCTTTTGGAGCGAATCATGGGGTCCCTAGTTGCACCCATACTCCAAGCTTCACGAACCACATCAAGAAAGTAAAGCTCATCGGCCCAGTGGTTACCTGAACCTCTTAGTGTGTTGGACTTTCCCAGAGCTGCTCATAAGAATTGGAGAAGGATCAGAGACCTTAGGCAGAAGAAAATCTGCACGGGAATGATGAAATGTTGCGGCCCAATGCTCGTTCCCCAAAAATCATTTCTTCTTTCATAATCAAACTCTCGCCTTTTTTTCTTGATACCACTTTTTGAATCAATCCCCACTTCTCTAGCTATCCTTCTACTTTCTCTTGTGCAGCCTTCTAAAGCTCTTTTTTTTGAACTATTCGACATTGCTGCTGTGAAAGATCAAGAAATTGACCGGTGGGTGCTCTCTTCCAACTGGTACTTTTTCTTATGACTCCTACTGTGGTTGACCTTAGATTAGACCGATTCTCTGCTGCTCAACCTGCTAGTCAAGAAGACAAGAAGAATAGGCAAAAGCTGCTCATCATTTTCTTGCTTGAGTAGATCATAGATTCCATTGTGAACGCTAACTATGCTCTGAGTGGTAACCGATAGATAGAATTTCTTTTGAAGCCTTGAGTGGCTGCATCATCAAGAATTTTTTTATGAAATGGAATGTCTTTCCAATTCCAAAGATTTCAAAAGTAGATTTTTCATACATAATCAAAATAGATCTCGTCCACTTAAAGTGCAGCAAACCTCTTCTATGATCTGACTGATTACCTATCTCTCGAGAAAGGAAAAGCAAAAATGACAATCCATTCTTCTATAGTTTGTCAAAAATTACTTAGTACGAATGCACATCTCGGCCGTCGGGTAGCTGCTCACCATTTCAAAGTTTATCTATGTGGTTCCAAATGGAATTGCTATTCTCGATTCGACAAGACACTTCTTTTTTTTATGAAATGCTTTTCATTTTATAGGATCTCCCATTTGTCAAAAGGCCGTTCCTTCTTTTCAAGAACAAGAATCTCTTTCTATCTCGAGATCATGGAAGAGATGGCGTATCAATGTTTCTCAATGGAGGATCGGGGCTTTTTTTGACTAATTCTTGTTCAAGTCCAAAAAAATCCGTTCAAGAAAGAAGAAGATCAATGACGGGTCGAACCAACAACCCGATTGTGTAGTTCTTACGGATGCGATAGAAAGTCTTCGTCATACTGGAAGATGATCGATCATAAATACCTATTGCATCCTTAGTGGATTCTACGATCCCATTGGGATCCTATCAAAGAATAACTTATCCCATTCCAGTGAATGCTCCTATACAGTTTGTATATCTATTTCGTCATTCGATCATGAAAATAGTGATTCTTGAACGGGGAAGAATCATTACGATGAAAGGAGACTGCGAGAGAAGAAATGAAATCATCGCCTTAGTTGTAAGATAAGGTGACGCAGCAACTATTCCCTTCTTTTTCAGCCATGGAACAGGAGCAAGAGGAGTGTGGTTCAGAAAAAGATTCTCCTTTTCATACGCTCGGTAGGTCAGTTTGGTACTAGCGCATAATAGAAAGATAGGCCGGATGCTACGGTAGGACGAGGTTTGGCATATAGTCTCTATATTTGACAAATGTTGCAATGTTTCACATAGTCCATACAATTACGGACCATTGTAGGCCAAGAGTACCCCATCTATTTGAGCTTCACTGCATCTTTGGTCATCACACACCGAATGTACGAGTACATGGCTTGCCTCTTGCTTCATCACTAGACAAACATCTCACTAGTCATAATACTTTTGTATCAAGTGGAATTGAAATACACATCTGGGGCAACCTCCTTCAAGCGGGTTCTTTTGTGGCTTTCTTCCGGCCATCCGTTTGAAAGTCTAAGAAAAGAATGTCTCCAATTTTCAATAGATACTTCCATGGGGAGCCATTTCCACTATGGACGCTACCCGGATAAGTTCTTCAGTGCCGGGAAAAGGACCCCTGTCATGTATAATGACTTCGCTCACATCTGAGGGTCGCTAGAGTGGCTACTAACTTGGCTAATGCGTCGCCTTGTCGTTCTTTTTCCTTTGTATTTGTACGGGTAGAATTCAGTAGCTCGAACTGTTTCATGAGCTCCATAGCCATGGTGAATTCGCATACTTTCTATGTACCCTAGAGTGGGCGAATGATTCACAAATCCCTATAGATCATGAGGACCCTTATACAAATGACAAATTTATAAGGCTACCGGAGACCCAAGAATGAGTGTTTTGTACTCGACTTCATTTCCTTTTTTAAAATCCTTTCGAACGCAAAGGAGAAATGTATAACGCCTGTGGTGTGACGAATACAACTCTGCTGAACGGTCTTTGGGGTTTGACCTTCCATTTGTTCTGCAAGTCTCAGGTTGCTCCATTATATGCATATCTTCACTATCATCAATATCGATATAATCAATAAGAGAACCTTTAGGCTTGTCATCCAGGAACTTGTTCAAAAATATCATAATGAAAGGAACATAGGAGTTTGTCGCTAGGTATTTGACCAAACAGGATCGTCCAGTTCCTATAGAACCTATCACTAAAATACCTCTAGAAGGGGAAATTTGCCCACCGCGTGTATCCTTACTCTACAGCTCAATAGTAAGCTAATAGACTTTACGATGTGAGAGTGAGTATGAGCTCTAAGCGGGTGAATGACGAAAAGAAAGCAACTTCGGGCAAGAACTTTTCCTTTTGTGAACCAATCCCGATGTATATGAGCAAGTCCGTCGGTTCGGAAGAGCTTCATAGCACTTTTTTTTATCTGAAATTTGAAATGAAAATGATAGATGCCTTGCCTATACAATGCATTCAAATGAATATAGCTCGTTTTCTTTAGAACGAAAGAGAACTTCACTTTGAATCTCAATCTTCTAAACTAGTCTTTTCTTTGATTTGAGGTTTAGGATAGGAAGAAAGAACTGTTAACAAGACATCCCTAGCCAAGCTTTCATGTAGAAAGGAGTCCTTCTCAAGTGAAAGTTTTGTTCATACGATTGAATGCGATCAATCATCGTCAGGAGACCTTACCTTATTCCTACCTTCTCAAAACCTAGCTCACCATGTGCACTCAAAACAAAATTCACTACTTCTCTTTATCATAGCCGACAACTCACTCGCCGCTTCTTCCTCTCCTTCTTTCTATTCTAAAATCGAATGAACTCTATAATGGCTTTCTCTCGCTTTCACGCAATTTTGTATCTAAATCTGAATCAAGTTTGTTGTTTGTTTACGATAAGCGCCAATAGAGCTAGCGAGGACGTGAGAAATGGTCTGCAGCTTGGTGTAAGTACTTCTCGAACTTGACACAGCTTTTAAGGAGAGAATAATTGAAAGGTGAGTTATGTATGCCCATTTTGTATCAACTTCCAATCAACATAGCCCATTTTGTAGAAACTTCCAATCAACATAGCCCATTTTGTAGAAACTATATCTAGATTTTGTAGAAAAAAAAGAGAAACAACATTATGATACAAAATCTAGATTGGGTGGGTGTTCAGTCGAGCTACTTTCTTATGAGAAGATCTTTCCTAATCATTGGTTTTTGTCTCGGTCGTGCTACGCTCTCATGATTGAAATTGGTCGAGCTTATCTTGAGTTATTAGTTATCTGAGTTCATACATCCAGGTCGAGTGGTAGGTTCCATTCATCCAATTCCATTGCTTTGCCTGCTATTTCTAGGAGTTGGAGGAAGAATAGATAGATCTATAGAATATATGGATATCTTTCCATGAGAGATAGATATTCATGAGAAGGCGCGAAGCGAAGAGATCCATTTCTTTGCCTAGAAAAGAAGGCGGTGTTCACCTTTTAGAATGACTCCTTTTCTATGGTAATTCCTAGCTGACACAGGAGGAGTAGTCTAAGTAGAAGAGAAGTTTGAAGGCTAGAAACTATACTTTTCAAATCCCTTTTCTAAGTAGTTTATAGACTTTCATCCACCAGTGAGAGAAAGAGTACATGCTACTTGAAGCGAGTAGGACTTCCCTTTAAAGATTCGTTACCTCGAGTTTGAGGTCTAAGAAAACCTAGTTTCTTATAACTGAGGGATCTAGGCGAGTTGCCCTTTTGTCGATTTTGAGTCCTTCACCATTTAGGCCTTCTTCAAGATCGATTTCTTTACATGGTAGTTCCGAAAGTCTATAGCTCCATTCCTCACTCTTTTTTCACTAGGAAAGTCTAGTACTAAGTCGGACTAACTCCATGACAAGTTCAAACCAAGAAAGGACTTTGGGAGCAACCAGAAGAAAACCGGTCAAAGTACCTCTAAGCCAAGAGGCTAAATCTTCTCTTCGAAGTTGTGCAGGAGGAAATCACGGTAAGTAAGGCATCGAACAAAAAAACTAAAAGTATTGTCCGTTAGGTGAAACTCGAATTGAATAGCAGTAGAAAAAAGAAAGAAAGGAGCTTTGAGCAGAACCCTAGAATCTTTGGAGATAGTGGCCTAAGTCCTCACAATTTTATTGAAGTCGGTTCCTATTTTTTGCTCTAGCCGATAAGTAATTAACCAACGTAAGCCGTTAAGGTCACTAAGATCATGTGTTCATGTGCGATCTCTGAGCCTTACTATATGGAATGGGGCGGTCCTCTTAAAAGGCGGGCGATGGCGTGCATGTGTCTTTGAAACCTGGAGTGAAGTGAAACCTATGGGGCCTTAGATGCTGAAAAACTACAAGATAGGAGCATTTCTTTGCGGAGTTTATTGTAGTCGTCAAGCCTATATCACTTGTTTTAGCCTTCATGGTGAATGGCCCACCCTTTCTTTGAACCTTGTCAATGATCGAACTTCAAGATATGACCGAGTGCCATTTGATGAGTAAGATCACAAGGGAGAGGGATATGGAAAGGATGAAGTAATTAAAGAGGAAGTCATTGCTAGTAGTAACGACTTGTCACGATCCATTGGTTCATATAGAATCCATGTCCTAGGTCTATCAAAAAACATTCTTTTCACTAAGCGTATATAATAAAATATAGTGAAAGGGTCCACCCCCAAAACCAAGGGGGTACTAACTATGCCAAGAAATGAGAGAATCCAGTGGTGGAACGTCTGTCGGTCGAAGAAGGCACTACGTGGTGGAAGCAACTGATGCTTAGATTGACTCCTTGATGCCGGTCGTGCTTTTGCTCATCTTTGGCAAAGCGGGGTTTCGCTACTATTGGATTTGAACCAATGACTCGCCGTGAAAGCGATACTCGAGTCAAGTAGGTCAAGTAGGTCAAGTCGAGAAAATCGACTCTAAGAGAAAGCCAACCAAAGCGCAACCGAGTTCTCTGCGGGGTGGAGCGCTAAGAAAGAGAAAGCGTTATCGCTATCTGAAATGAAGCGCGGTGGCTTACGCTAAGATCAACCACTTGGAAAAGCGTCTACTTCCTTCATGTTGTAATCTCGGTCGTTCTCAGCTTGGTGGTTTCACTCCCACTCTCCACCATAACCAAAATTTTACGCCATATCAAAGGAGTAGTCAAAGGAAAATGCAGGTCCGTAGGAAAAATTCACTAATCACTAAGAAGTAGGGCATATAATACAACAATGGATCAATTCATTCTCCATCCATTCGGACCGGGATGAATGGGATTGGTCCGACCTCCTTCGGAGACTCCCGACAGATGTCCCATGCGCGTTTAGTGAGCTATGCAGAATGAATGAATTGTGATATAGCGCCAAATAAGCCCGCCTCTATTCCGACTTGTCACGATCCAATTGTTTCTTTCATATAGTTTTCATGTTCCAAGTGTAATACATCAAAATCAAGATCTTTTTTGATTTGATTCGATCGTCAATCCACTTTACATAAGAAGAAGTAATTGGCTAACAAGCCTATTTGATGAAAGGCCCCCAATGCTTAGTTCTCAATGGTGGGATCGATCCGGGTTAACACTCGGGGAGGAAGTGACCAATGGGCCAAGGGAACAAGTGAAAACAAAACACTCACCAAGGAGAAAAGCGGCGCAGCGGCGCTCCGGCTCGCTCACTATTCCCTTTATTTAAGGCTATCACGAACTACTAGTCTTTAGCTCTATTCGATAGATGTGGATTGATAGATTATGGGTCCCTAATTGGACGGCACTACTACGGCACACTATGACTCGTTACGGAAGTGCCTCATCATGCTATGAAAGTTCCCGTGCGACCTCGGGGTCACATTAGGCCGCGGCTATTACGGTTGACCTTGCTACTTGCACTACTAATAGCTCAATGGGGGCACGCAATGCAGGTCTTTTGGTTCCAAACTCACAATCAATCTGAATCCATTCTATCTTAGAAACAACTAAGCAGTAACACTTAGACTTCTATTTACAAAGAAAAGGGGAAGGAAGACCCATTTGGCCCCGTTCAAACAAAAGAATCGGATGAATTCAAAAGGCTCCATGCCTATCATTTGTCCAAAGGGAGAAGCTGGTGGGACCCCACTTTTGAGCAGGCCTAGCGAATGAAATACCTGAAGTAGTCAAGCCCCAAAAGCACACTTGAGTTGGGGCGACTTTTGAAAAGGTATGGCTTCATAGTAGTAAAGCGGGCTTCTTTCTCCTTTGGTATATCTCACGGGCTCCTTCTAGATCGGGATCTACATCTCGATCCTACCAATGATTCTTGGCCTCGGCAGGCTATCGGTCATGTTCTCGATCCTCGTTCACTCCCATCTCCCTCATGCTCCTTTGGCACCATACCCGCCTTCAATAACTAACGAATAACTAATCACACCTTTTCTAAAGGCTCAATTTGGCTAGTGGTGGGCAACAAAAAAATGCACGGCTTAGTAGTTGTAGGCTCCTCCCTTTCCGCCTATCCTTGGGCTCTCTTGCTCATGCTCCCTATCTCGATCCATATGCTCACGGTCTCGATCTTGACCAAGATTCACACCCGAATCCTCCACCTTTCACGGAGGTTCCTATTCATATATCATCAAAGGCCTTTTGGCATGTGAATCCCAATGGGCTGGGTCTTCTTTTGGCTAAAATGAAGGGCTTACATCGAGATTAGAGAGAAAGATTCTCAAGAAGCCAAGTCTTCCTTGAAGAGATCTTCATTGAGTCAAACTTTTCTATGGTTCCATTTGCTTTTCTTTTGTGGGATCTATTTGATTCCTCTATGTCGAACAAGAAATCCGTGAATTTCCCAAGATACTCAAAGCACCATTTCAAAGGTGATAGTTTCACCCGTATTTGCGAATGCGTTGGAAAAGCTCAGTAAGTCATTCACATGATTATCAACGGTTTTGCTTTTATGATGATATCGTCAATATAGCATTCAACTTCTTGATGTAAGAGTTCATCAAAATTTGTGTCATGCGTTGATAGGTTGCTTTCACCACTTTCTAGCAAGAAACACGGCAGTGTTCTAAAAGCCGTATATTTTTCATCTTGGTTATATATCGATAGACCATCCATGAAAGAGAACATGGAATTTGTAGCTGCTATGTCTATCATAATTTCCATAATTTCTAGAATAGGAAGCCTTAGGGCATGCTTTCTTGAGATCTCTATAATCAACATAGATCAAGTCGTCCATTTTCTTACGGACGGGAACAATATCGCTATCCGGGTTGGATCTTGTTCTTCCCTAATGAAACCCACATCAATTCCTTTTATTCATTTACCAATTGTTCTATATCAGACGCATTCTCCTAGGTGCGGGAGAATCTAAGAACTCATTTCAATTTGTGAGTTACTATTTCGTGAGATAAGCCGTGCATTTCAAGAACTCCATGCAAAATAGTCTCAAAATTATTGAAAGTTGTCAAATCATATATTCTATGAATGATTTACTAATATAGGTAGGACGAGGATCACTATCCATCCCTATATGAATTTCAATGAATTCATCAAAAGTGGATGGAGTTCCTTCCCCTATTTGAGGCTTCAGATCATAGCGCAATGAACAATTTTCCACTTTTATTGGATTTCTCTTGGAAACCAAGACCTCATTTGCCTTTCTTGGCTTTTCTTTGCCAAAGTCTAGAACATACCTTGGCATGTCTAGAAGACCAATGATGTGGAAGAATTTTGTTTGGTAACTAAAGAGAAGAACACAGGTTCATCGGAGAAGTCGATTCACAATGCATCCTTACTTACGTATGTTGTTGGTACGATAGAACATAGTAAGAGTTTCTTTACAGGATGTAAATACATAGTTTTGAGTGAAGATATCACAGATGAAGTGAAAGAAGACAGATCTCGATAAGAGGAGAAATATGTACTTCCTTTTGAGATAGGCGATGTGAACCAAAAAGAGGTCTTTGGGTAGAGTATCAAACTTCGGGTAAGATGTCTTCATCGACTCCTCTTGATTGGATGTTGATAATCGGAGAATACATGTTGGAGGGCAGTTGGTTGAATCTTTTCATCGATGAAGCGTATTGTAGAGTGATTTTTCCTTGAGGTAATATAAGAAAACTATCCTCAACATCATCGAAAGAGATGGATTCTCGACCTCGACTTCATCCTTCCTCCCCTTTTGGATGATAGAAGAGCGGTGGAGAAACTTGATGAGAATCAGATGAAATTGGTGTGAAAAAGGGGTTTAGCCATAAAGAAGCCGGTGAAGAGAGTTCTAACGTGGGGCATAAAATTCACCTAAAGGGGCACGAAGTCCTATACTTACTAGTTTCACTTGATAGACTAACTAATTACATCCGAATTGCGGATCAACCATCACAATCATTTCTTGTGATTCTAGGGACTTTAGGAGGCTAATCTCAAGTCAAAGATGCAAAGGCATTCATTAGAATTGCTTTCAATGCGCATTGAGCGAGTAGTTAGTTCAGGTCTTTTTATATGAGTCAACAATTTTTCCGTCAGAGATGAAGGCTCCTGAGCTCTCTTTTCAGGATTAGACCACAGGACGGGCTAGGGTTAGGGTCCCGCCATAGAGGTTCATCATCATCCCTTCCTAGGAGATCTTATCTACAAACCTAATCTATTTCGCTATTCTAAGTAGTTCTTTTTTTCTGGGTAATGAAGAACTTTTCATTCGAAATTCTTGGATTCAGAATTTCTCTATAACTTCGATACAATCAAAGCTTTTCGATTCTTTTAGTTACTTATTTATGGATGGGGTTTCACTCAACCCATGGTTGGGAACTAATTATTGGTTTGATCTACAATGATTTTGGATTGGCTCGAGAATGATCGATCTATCGTCTTGTTTCCACTTTTCTAGTGATTCTAGATACAATTGTGAAATATTGGATCTTCCATTTTTGAAATCGTGTATCTCCTTCACTTGTAGTAATTTCTTATTCAATGAATGAAGAATTCATTATTTGCTATCAATCAAATCAGAATCTTTCTTCGTGTATAAAGAAAGAATTTTGCATTTCTTATCAAATTTTCCACACGAGCGATGATAATGGGTCTTCGGATGATAAGCACCATGTCTTCTTCTTTGAACGATCGCCTTTGGACTTGCTTGTCGAAAGCCCGAGATTGGTAGATCTCCGCTTTGATGTGCCCGAGATGCCCGTCAAGGATTCCAACTCGAAGGTCTCTCTCTTCCTTTCCTTGGCGAAGCGAAAAAGTAACTTCTTGGCTAGCGCGTGTACTCTTCTCCATCCAAATCATGGTTGGTGTTCTATTTTTGATCTTATACTATGCCTTATTCTCCTATTCGTCTCCCTAGTCACAGACTTCTTCGTCCCAACCCAAGTGCCGTGCGGTGATAGGCTTCAGCGATCGCGCATTCAAGCAATAGCCTTTCTTATTTCAATGAGGGAATCGCCTACCCTAAATGGATTAAGGTAAGGTGGGCTTCGGATTTGGAAAAATTTCCTCTTTTTTTTTGCTCATCTTTTTCTTATTTGATCACGCGGTTAGAACACCACAATATTTATCCTTTTGGGGTTAATGCTCTCAATCGATCATTCGTTATCCTTTGAATTATAAGAGGATAGAATGGAAGAAAAGTAATGAAACCTGATGGCTACCGAATAACCTCCTTTGACTTTGTCAATAAGAAACCCTTTGACCTTTTCTTTGTTCGCCAAATCTTACGAAGTTCCACCCAAGCTTCGGTTTTGTGAATCTTCATTGAAAGAAGAAGAAGCGGTTCGCCACCACTACATCCGGATCCCCAAAATCATGAAACGGCGGTATGCACTTTGATCGATGATTCACCGCCATTAGATCGATGAAGAATCTCTAAAATCCGCTTTTGATCGGTGATTCACCGACCACTACATTCAAGGATCCCACCTTATTCTCAAACTGGTGGCTCGGTTGATTGGCACTCCTATAAGCTCATCTTGCATACAAATTTTGGGGTACCAGTCCGCATCCACCAAGAACATTTCTTCCCAAGCGTAAGCATAAAGCGAAGATTGTGAGGCATTTCCACTACATAATAAGAAACTAGAATTAGATCTTGGAAATGATCGACTCCAATAGATGCTCATCATCAACTTTTCTTTCTCCTCCTATTCCTATTGATCAAGCATCCAGTGACACGAGAGAAAGAGTGAAGCTACAAAGCTCGGTGTTGGGAACTCGTTAGAAGCGATTTGCTTCCGCCTCTAGGCTTCACAAGAGCTCCCCACCTCCCCTAGGTGCCACACTTTAGAAAGAGGTCTTGCACGATTTGTGTGAGCCCTACGCCTTCCTCCCCACAACATTCATTGAAGGTCAACAACTTTCGTTGTTCATAAACCTTTCTAGAAAAGTAAAAGAGATTCCGACCGATGAGCATTGGACATGTTGGTGGTATGCAATTCTATTTTGAAAATCCAAGTTCTTCCCAAAGGAAGATAGAAAATGCCCAAGCTTTTACGAAGGCATTGGAGAAGTGTTCCCTCTGACCCAGCCCTGGGGAGGACTACTTGGGAAGGCCCAGTTGATAAGCCCGCATTATTCCACCACCCGAGGGTGGTTTATCCTACGAGGCGGGGAGTGAGGTGGGATGAGAGTGTTGCCGTTTGACAAAAAGGAGATGGCCTCTCCGGGTCTTCTCCGCCATAAGTTCAATAATCTAGGAAGCCCAAGCCCCCCATCTTGAGATTGAGGGTAGAGAGGAGGGGCGGCGTTCAGTGACCTCAAAGCTGCATTCAGCTATGGTGAGAAGGCCGGACCATGGCAAAACAATACCAATCAAAATAGAAATGGTCCAAACCCTATCGATAGTTTTCTTAGAATTCAATAAAGAACGAATCAAGATCCATGATAAGACAACCAAAATTAGACTAAGGATGTACAGAATATCACGATTTAGATCCAAAACCCTGAGAAAAGTCAACCTAGGAATGAACTGAAAGAAGTGATCTTTCTATACTCAATATCCGGATTCAAGAAAGTAGCTCGACTGAACACCCACCCAATCTCTCTTTTGTTGATACACAATTTGTTTTGTTGTTGATACACAATTTATGAATCTAGATTTTATTTTCTACACTTTCTACATAATATAGATACAAAATGATACAAAATGGGCATACATAACTCACCTTTCAATTATTCTCTCCTTAAAAGCTGTGTCAAGTTGAAGTACTTACACCAGCACGGCTTTGCTAGACCATTTTGGTCCGTCCTGGGCTAGGCTCTATTGGCTTATCGTAAACAATAACAAACTTGATTTTGCAGGACTGTTAGATCTGAGTGCGTGAAAGAAAGCTGAAAAGTATAGAGCTCGACCAATTGTCATTATAGAGCTCATTCGGAATTATCGTATAGAAAGAGACTGAAAATTGAAAGGAGAGAGGCTCGAGCAAAGCGAGAGGCGCGGAGCAGTCTTTATAGAAGATTTGATTGAAGTAAATTAAGACTGAGTCTTATTCTTCCTATTTTCCTACCCTGAAAGACTTTACATACCAGAAGCTTAACGAAGGCAAAGCAAATAAGCATGAGGGCGGAAAGAGTGACCGGGTTAGACAACTAGGATTTTGATCTTCTTTCGACTTGCCGTCGGTCAGTTAGCTAGAAAACTAGGATAGAGGGGAGGCTACAGTGAGATGCTACCACTAGGATACAAGAGAGAAAGAAAGTTGACTTGAAGCTACTGAGCACACAAAGGAAGGATGAAAGCGGAGTTTGCGGTGGAAGGCGCATGAGCAGGTTATGGTGCAGTGAAGCAACTCTCAATCTCCCCCCTGCTAAGCCTGAGTCCGACCAAGCCTTTGACCCATGTAGTTGCTTTAGCTTGACTTCTACAGGTCAAGGGTGGTGCGAAGGTGTTTTGCTTAGTAATCTTAGCACTTCCTCAGCGGTGGAGATGAGAAGTCTCAATACCACGATCTGATGGGATGGGACCTTCGAAGAGATGAGAAATAGGTGCGACTTCAAGGAGCATTGAGCTAGAAGAAAGACAAGGTAGCCTTCCAAGCAAGTATGCTCAACCCAAGCAAGCAGTCTAAGTTAGCGTGAAAGAGCTTCTTTTTGATCTTTTTGATCCCATTTCTTACCAACCCTCTCTTTCAGGCATCAAGGTGGCTATTCTTAGGGGACTGAATGTAGCTAGAAAGGTTGACAAAGTGAACAACTTCCTCACCCGAATGAACTACTTGACCTTGCCTTTGAATCTTTGGTAGTTTAGGGTATTGAATGATTCTTCGGGTGACTTAGCCTCTTCCTATCCCAAGTCTTTCTAAAGTATGGTGAAGCTTCTGTTCTACCTCTAAAGGAAACTCGGTCTTTTGTCCTACATGCTTCTTTCCTTGAGAGGGAGAGTGAAATCATGCCGTTTAGAAAATCCCATGATTTTGGAAGAAAAGACAGATCTTCCTTAATAGGACTGGCTCCGGCTTTCTTTAGTTTTCCTAGTTTGACAGCTACCGTTGGACGCTCACGGAAAGTGCAACTAGGTTGCGAAGCAAAGGAAGGAGCTGGGAGGCGGTTATGCCAAAAGACAGGCTTTCCATGACCACGAGTTGACTAGGTTGTGAGAGGGAAGGAACGGTTTAATCTGATTTTAACTCTTTAGGATCTTGATCGGCTAGGTAGGGGTCCTATTCCAGTTCGGGCCAGACGAGGGATACTCCAGTGGATGGAGGGATTGCCCTAATACTTCAGTCAGTGAAAGGGAGATATGGTCCGGAATAGGTATGGGTAGGGCTTTTTTTTTGCTATGAAGGAGTCGAATACGTCACTTAGGTATTTGGCTAAGGAAGGAGAATACAAAATAGAAAATGTGGGTGGGACTTGCACGGAGATCTTTCATGACTTACCAAGAAAGGTTCGTGGAGGTAATGTGGTAATAAACAAAGGCTTTAGTGGGACTTTCTCTTTCTTTGTTCTTGAGCGATTTGGATTTCTTGATGCTTGGATTGCACTCATTGAGAGAATGTTCTAAAATTTTTGGTTTGGTTCTCAAGTTTTGAAGTTCCTGTGTTAGTAGGGGAGAAAGGGTGCAAAGCGGTTGAGGAAACATTGCATTGAGCGTTACTAGGCATTCTATATATACACTAATGCACTCCTTAGAAGGTTTCTCAACAAGCTAATTAAGGGGAAGTGAGGCGTCTGCATTAAGAATTGAGATATTGGGGTTGGGTGAGGAAGTAGCAATAGTCGAGTCAAAGTGGAAAGAACAAGTGGATTGAGTATTAGAACTTTCACATGCACTTGCTCACGAGGCGAAGAAAGATTGAGACCGGACAAGCTTTCAAGCGACAAAAGCAGTGATTCCATGGGCAGGCAAGAGAGAATGAACTGAGGTTAGATCATCTTCTTTCGTAAACCTACCTAACTTTTCTTGAAGTTCTAGCTACTCGGTCGGAATTATGCTTGGAGCTTATGGGAACTTATTCACAAAGCCTTATGTTCAGATTGATTGATGCTCTTCCGCGCTGTCACGGGCTTGATCCCATACTTTTTTTTATCTAGCGCCTTTCTTCAGCTTCAGCAAGAGATCACATTCAACCTGGTTCACCTCTTCTCTTTGGCATCATTACTGACGATAGAGAGTGGATTCGACTAGTTCAATGAACATGAAGAGAATGGCTCACTTTGTCATCTTTTAAAACCCCTCTCCTGTGAAGTGAACTAGGCCTACAATTTTAGAGAATGGCTCACTTTCTCTGAAAAAGTCTTTTTCCTATTTCACTTGACATGAACTTGAAATTACTCCCTCCTTACAAAAGAGATTACACAAAGGCACTAGGAGTAGTAAATTCACCATACTGGAGGCCCTCCTATGACTCTTTAGACAAGCTAGCCTCATTATGCAACTTATGAATGATGAATGTTAGACCATTTATGAATCCTATTCTCTAAACTTCCTTTGTTGGCCTTATCCTTACTTTAGAAGGTGGTTGAAGTGGCTCTTTCATTTCACTTGAGGATGATGTAAAAAAAAGGCGGCTGGGTCTAGGGAAAGAACTCAGCCTTAGCCCTTACCTTAGCTAGAAGGACAAGACCTAATAGAACCTAATCTAATAGAATAGATAGAAAGTCCCTTTCTAGAGAGTACCCTATTAAACGGCTCTCGATTTGGAATTCCTACTCAAACTAGATCGCTCTTTATGCTCGCGCCTCTTTCTTTATACACAACTTCAAAATTGTACTGTAGCTCGCATTCTAACTCTTTACAGGAACGAAGTAGCTCGATTGAAAGGAGAGGAATGCAACTAGAACATCTCTATAAAATAGATAAAACCTAGTGCCTTTGTAAGTCTTGACTTCTTTCGCGACCTATGATTTCTCGAGATTCTTTTTTAGCTACTTAGCTATATCATCTTAGTCTTTTGATCTCCACATCGACCATCAAACTCATTCGCTTTCTAGCACCTGTGCGGTGTACTTTGTCAAAGGGCTTGGGATTAGTTTGGTCGGGAATTGGAAACAAGATTCTCGCATCAATGACGACAATGCTATCTCGGCGGAGAAGGAAGATACACAACGAATCCCTCAGTGATATCGGATCACAAAAGTCATTGTATAGAATGTCGATGCTTCTTTTCCGACGGTTAGGTTTTCTCCGGTCTCAAAGAGGAAAGATAGGGGAATGTATTAGTAGTTAGCTCTTTTGATCAACAAACTTGATCAGCGGTGAATAAATGAATGTTAGGTGTGGATTGAAAGCAAGTTAGTAGGGTTCGGCCCGCTTAGAGAACTAGCTCCTACCTAAGCGGCTTATCCGCATCGGGAAGTCATGAAAAAAAATTACCTAGTACCACTTTCCTCCTTTGCATTCGTCGTTGACTCGTTCCTAAAACTAGACTTTCTTTACCACAAAGTCAAGCTTCTGGCTAGAGGTATGGGACAATCTTTCATTCTATCAAACCTATTCACTCTTTCACTAGAGAATAAAATGTTTTTTGGAGTGAGACTTGAAAGAAAGGGATCTAGCTAGATCTCGTCAAAAGTTCAAGCTAGGGATTCTATGGTGAAACTCTTAGGACAAGGACATTGAGGAAGCATGAAAGGACAAGGCAATAATGACCAAACCAAGGAAGCTCATTCCATGTTAGCAGCTTGTCTTTTTTCTATTTTGACTATCCGGTCTAACGCACAGGTCTTTGTGTGCGTGATGCCTAGCTACAAACTCTATATGATTGGTGCCTGCTTATTATGCATCGCGCCATCTTTCTCGACATCTCAAGTGATTAGGCGGGGGATTGAACCTGCAGTCTTGGTCATGAGCACGATGAGTCGACCAATTCCTCTACCCTTCTTTGCTATAGGTTGCTTCTTCAAGACCCGGAGAAGTAGGGTCGCAGCAATGGCGAGGCCGACCTGTGGTTCGACTCTCTTTCCTTTTTTTGTTGGAAAGTTCCATTCATTTAGTACGAGATTTCTTCACACCTCACGGTGCTTACACCTCTCGCCTATCAAAGTTCTATTCAAAAACCTCGTACGAGAACTTGTATAGAGAAGGATTTCCCACTAGCAGCAGTTCTTCCATACCAACTTAGGCGCAAAGCCTTTCTATTGGCATAACAATAGGTACAACATAGGTTGCCCCAACCCGATCCTCGTCTAGGGTTGGCTCCTCCCGATTCTCCCTTTCACACCAATGGTAGATAGGAACCGAGCGTCTCATGATGTTCTAAACCCAACTCGCATTACCACTTTCATCGGTGAACAACCTTGGGACCTTCTTCAACCCGGGGATGTGATGAGTCGACATCAAGGTGCCAAATGACTCCGTCGATAAGAGCTCTTGGGAGTCATCTTATCGGCGTACCTTTGATCCGTTGGCGAGAGCCCTTCCACCGGGACTCCGGATCACTATGGTGACTTTTCGTCTCTTCGACGGTCGATCTCCACGGTCGAGCTTATACCATTACACTCACGGCGGATTCAGCCTACCTTCGCACACCTCTGTTACTCTTTAGGAGGCATCCGCCCCAGATAAACTACCCACCTCGTAGTGGTCACCACCTCCCACCTATCCTACACATTTGATCAAGGTTGTCACTGCGAAGCTATAGTCAAGGTGCACGGGGTCTTACCATCTAGCCGTTGGTACTCCGCATCATCACGGAGAATTCAATTTCCGGTCCATGTTGGAGACAAGGCGTCGATACACCATTCGTGCGGTCTACTTATGCGACAAGGAATTTACCTTAGGACGTTAGAGTTCTTGCGTCGTTCTGGGGCTTCCATTCAAAGCCTATCACACTTCTCCTTCCGACCTTCCAGCACCGGGCAGGCGTCAGACTTTATACATCGTGTTACCACTTAGCAGAGTCCTGTGTGTTTAAGAAACAGTTGCTACCCCCTGGTATGTGCCGCTTTCCTAATCAACAGATAGGAGAGCACCCCTTCTCCGAAGTTACGGGGTCATTTTCGAGTTCCTTGACATGGTTTTCTCGGCGCACCTAGTATACTACTTGTGAACTGTGTTGGTTTGGGAATGCGGTCGGTTCATGGAGGATCGCCCTCCCAATTCAAAGTTTTTCTTGGAAGTTTCCACCATCATTGACTATGATAACGATTGCGTGACTATCAAGATCCTCGCTACTATGGCGGGAGTGCAGCTGCTTTCGATCTAATCAAATGCTCCATCTTGAAGAGCCTTCCTTGACAATCCTTGAAAAACTATAGGTATCTGAGAGCCTCTGTTTACTGGTATAAAAGATGATTGCCTTTGGAAGCGCCAGTAGCGTAGGGCGACTGGGCCAGCCAAGCATAACGGCCCTATTTTTCGACTAGTTCAGTGGTTGAAGTCATGGTTCTCTTATTTTTGAGTGTCCTATGAGCTTTCACCTTTCAGAGTCAGGTCAGGCTCCCGCCAAAGCTCGTACGTAAGTTGAGTGCCACCTCATTTCTTTTTCTCTTCGCACCTCTAAGTGTGTGGCCAAAAGCCTATCTAAAAAAAAGGAGATGGAAGAGGAGACACATCCCATAAAAGGTCCTAAATCTACGATTCTCCTGGGTGCTTTTTCTTCTGGGTCGCACTCTACTATAAGAAAAAGAAAAGAATTCAAAGAACCTCGACTAAGAGCCAAAACTTCTTTAAAAGGCTCACAACATAAGTGAGATCTGGTTGATGGTTGATAAGAATTCATATATAGGCTTGAAAAGAGTAATAGCTTGATAACGTACTACTTCACGGATCTACTTGCCTAAGAGACTAAAGAAATCAAGGGGATATGCCGTTCTTGCCCCAAATTAGCACGATTGGCCTTGCCTACTTCAAACTTTCCTGCTGTAAAGATTATCAAACTAACCTGGAGAAAAGAATCCTTTACTACTCTATGTCTATTAGGGAATAGCCATCCCTCACAGGCGATACTTACTTTACTGTGCTCTAAAGCGCACTGAAAACACTTTGAAACAAGCTGAAAAGCCAAGCTAAAGCGAAAGAAAGAAGATAGCCACCTTCCCCTCCCTACGGTTACCTTCTTTTGCCATCTAGAGCGACTCACTGCCCTTTTTCGCATTAGACTGTCAATCTTTTTTAGAATAGCACTATTGCTATAGCTTAGGCCTTCTATCACTTTGTCATAGTGGCTCTTCCTTGACTTTCTCACTGAGCAAGCTCACAATCTCGGCTATTCTCTCAAGACATACATCCCCTCTCATTTCTTCTTGCTGAACCATCCATGATCCTTGCCTATGCCACGCGTGTGCGGTATGGATGGAGAGGGTGGTGGAGGATATTGATGCGGTCTATTTGGAGAGATTCAATCCTTGGTTCTTCTCCCATGGGGCAGTAATTTCTTGCTTATTCGAAGAGTCCGAAGACTGATAAGATGGATTAGTGTCACAAAGTCTTTCAGGAGTGAGGATCCCTACCGTTTCTCCATGGAAAATCGGTAGTGGGGTGCACACCGGTTAGGAATGGCCGAGTGCAGATGGATCAGTGATAGATATTGTAGTGACAGGTACTCTTTTTCCGTAGGGGGTAGGCAAGGGGCTCCCCATAATCAATGTGAAATGCTCACTTTTTTGCTCCTTACAGTCGCACCTTAGGTTTCACCCAAGATGTAAGACCTCAACAACCCCTCTTGGTAACAGTCTATTAATCCATTTTAAGGAAGTAATACCAAAACTTGAGGGTAAGGTCATATGCCACTAGGTGCATGATTAAGTAACCGGTGTCTCTAGCGATGGGTCTTCCCTAGACACAAAGCTACCCTTCAAGCGATATAACTCGCATTGAAGTCTCACGCCCAAATCACGAAGAATTGGCCTATGGAATTCACAACTAATAGAATTACCTTGAGTGAGAGGTGCATCGATGTTAGTCGGTGATCAATCAACTAAGAACTTCCATTAACCAATCATGGAAAGGGCAAAAGAGCGCAGATTGGGTTGCCTATGGTAAACACTTTCCACTTCCCTATGGTTTGACCCTAAACCGACCACACTCGGTCTTGTCAAACAACTATCCCACCGATTTCTTGGCGGGAAGTATCGGACTATTGATTAACCTAGGCCTAATGTACCTCTTCTATCGGGTTCTATTGGATCATCATAACCGCTAGTCACAAAGATTGTGTGGTCAGAGAACCAAAGACTCCCAATATTAGATATTGTCTCAGGAGGAATCATGGTCATCAATGCGGTGGCTTCCCGGTAAAGTGTGTGCTAAGTTCGTGACAACACGTCCACCCCTCAAGAGGATTCTTGTAGGTGTTTGGAGTGGAGGTCCAAACCGGTTGAAACTAAAAAAAACTGAGTTGAAGTGGGATTTGGGTGTAGGATGGGACATAAGCTGAGAGCATGGAGGAAGCCCTAGTCATTAATTCGACTACGGTCTCCCTACATGCTTCACTAGGATTGTAATTTGGTATCAAGATCATGGTTGGGGGTGTCACACAGGAATGCGCCCTCTTTTTATCATCCTGAGTGATAATACACATTCTATTCAGTAGGGTATCCTTAGCAATTGCAAGAATTGGGTTCATTGATCTTCCTGGTATAGTAGATGCTATCACACATACAGTCATACTCAATTCGATGGAATTGTTTGATCTTAAGGGAGATCTTCTATAATTTGCGTGAGGGGTTCTTTCTTGGTTTTGCCCAGTCATTAATAACTTGATTCTTTTTAGATAATAGTAGATAGAAACAATGCTCGTAAGGAGTCCTATCGAAACCAAGAAAGATAGGCACGCGCCATCCACACCGAGAATAGATAGAGTTTTCCAAAAAAACACGCCAGTGGAGGAAGACCCCCTAGCGATAAGAGACATAGGGCTGAAGAGAGAGCCAAAAAAGGATCTTTCATGTATAATCCTACATAATCTCAAATGTTATCAGTTCCGGTACGTAGACCAAATGATACAATGCAAGCAAAAGTTCCTAGATTCATGTAGATATAGAACAACATATAAGTTATCATGCTAAGAATAGCTAGGATTTCCAAAAGAAGATGCCATTCGATTGATGAGAAAGAAAAATGAATATCGAAAATTTCATTATAAAGCGGCGACTACTTTCAAAGTAACAGTAAGAAAAGCGACTAGAGTGGGAGAGTCAGAGTCAAAAAGAGGATTCCTCACTTCTTTCTCTCACAAAAAACCGTGCATGAGACTTTCACCTCACACGGCTCCTAAGTGATAAAAGAAAGAAGAGTAGTTCTTCTTTCTTTTTTGATTACCTTCCTCGCATATGTATAAGACTGAATCCATTCAATTTCAAAAAAGGATTACTAATCCTAAACTTTTCGAGGAATCCTTCATCAGTGGTTGTGAATGACTGACTTTTTCAATCCTTTAGACATTGGTTCCGTAGGAGCAATTCAGAAAGATTGAGAAAGAGAACCATCTGATTTGATTCATTCTCCATAGCCATGAGATGATCATCTTAGGGTGATCCTTTTGTTAACGGATGTTCCTATTACACTCGTAGTCTCTGAAAGATGAGAACCAACTATGTAGCATCTACATCGATAATTCAAGTATTGTATACGTCATTAGTCTGATCCTTTATAGAACTACCCGTAATAACGAACTTGCAAAAGGGATCTGTTTATCATAAAGAGATTCGTTGTTCGACTTCACCTTTATTGTTATTTGAACAAAAGGATCACAAGAAACTTTTGGTCAAAGTGATGTCTTGGTCAGTGGGGATAGCATTTCTCTTACGCATGTATGGAGTTTTATCCAAACATCTCGAGATAGATATAGAGGTAGGAATTTGTCGAGCGAACCGCACTCCTTCAGGTATACATCGAGTCCATTGATGAAAAGGGGCTGGGCTTGAACCCAATTCCTATAGTGATGGATATAAGTGCAATTGAGATTCCTGGGGAGTTATACATTTGTGTATTGATAAGATCATTCACTATTTCTTGAAGCTCGATCTCCCCCCTAGATAAACCATATAGCCAAGATAAACCATGAACCAGAATAGAAGAGCTTGCCCCACCCATGAGTAAATATTTCGTAGTAGCCTCATTAGACCGTACATCTCTCTTGGTATATCCAGGATAATAGATAGGAGCATAAAGCTGAAACATTCGGAGCTACAAAGATAGTTATGAAATCGTTAGCACCACATAAAGACATTCCTCCTAGAGTAGCTGTTAATACGAATAACAGAAACTCTGTTGTAGCCATTTCTGTACATTCAATGTACTCTACAGATAGAGGAATACATAGAGTTGAACATAGTCAAATAAGAAATGGAAAGAGCAAGTTGAAATTGTTCGTTTGGAAATTTCCCGAAAAGCTAATTATAGGTTCTTCTCTCCATCGAAAAAATAGGGCCGTTATGCTCATTACTAAACTTGTGGAGTATATGAAATCAAACCAAGGTATATCTTTTTGATCAGAGGTTGAATCGATCATCAGAAGAAGAATTAAGCAAAAAATTAGGATACATTCTGGGAAAATGAAGCTTCCATGGAAGAGAAGCAAATGAAATGCTTTCCTAAAAATTCTCGATTTCGAATAGGATCTAATCTTGAACTCAGAATCATCAGGGCTCTTTAGAATCGTCTTACGGTCCTCATGTGGGTGATTCCCCATCGATTCTTGAAATGTTGGTTTCTTAGTCGAAGATCGCTATCACGGTTTCTTTGGGATATAGTCCATGAAAGAAAGACCTTTTCTGCTATAGAGCCAATAGGATCCTATCTTCAATTAGTTAAGGAAGAAGTAGGCTCTTTGCCTATGTGGGTAAGGCTCCCATGCTTGCCAATTCCACTCTGGACACCTCAAATCATTAGCAGGTTGGTGGTAAACCACTCGGAATGGAGACTCTCACCTCATCAAGTCGCTAACATGCTAGATTACGTGTGGAAGTGAGTCCAAAATCGATTTCCCCACTCAACTCCCAGGAAATCTCATCCTCCGGGATGTGCACTATGAATGGAAACCAAATGTTTGCAAAAGTGTCAAACCTTTCTCCATGATGATGACCACCAAACAAAAAAACAATCAGAACCTCAAAAGCAAATATGGAAAATGAAGGAGCAAGAAAATTTGGCTACCATTTCAACCTCTTGATGACACTCAACCTGAAAATCTTTGGAGTTATGTCAGTGACGCATATAGTACAGGAAAATCAAGAGAAAAACTATTGAAGTAAGTGTTGAACCTAGTCCCAGCTAATTGGAAGGCTAACATGCAAGCAAAAGGAACCAAGAAGAAAGATTCGAGCATGTGGGGAAAGGAATCAAATTGGATGAAAACAAGTATTGGTATTGGATCCCAATGGGGATGGAGCGGAGGGGAACCAGCTCTCTTTCATGGAAGTGTCCCCATGTTGTCTTTGGAATCTTAGAGGTCTCCGGCTCACAGCGGAAGGCCTCAAGAGAACTTTCCTATAGATATGGTGTAAATATTTGCTATCTTCTTGAAAGCGAAGCTAAAAAAACATGAGATTACCAATGGTATCTACACATATTTGAGAATGAAGGTGATTGCAAGCGGTGAGTTTCTTGGGGCATTCTCATTAGATGATTCAAAAGTATGATCTATTCATAGAAAAGAAAATTGTTCCTTTGTTTAGTTCAAGGCTGGTAGAAACACTCGGTTTTCTTGTGTATGCCTCAATGATGCAAAAGATAGGCGACAACTTTGGCATGATATTTCTCCTTGGTGAATTGCTAGAGACTTCAATTCTTTGCAGGTTTTAGAATGAGAAGTTGGGTGGAGATCTTTGCGAATCCTTGCCATTTGAATGATTTCAACACTGTCTTCAAGATCTTTGGTTTAGAGGATATTCTTATGAAAGGAAGCTTTTATACGATCGAACAAAAGAACGATCTTATGAATGTGAAACTTGATGGTGTGCTTGGAAATCTGCATGGACTCGGAATACCGAAATGCATGCAAATTTTCGATCCACGGTGTCTCGATCCGTCACGCAGCGATTCATGGACCCTAAGATAATGACAAAAAACTCTGACACATGGAAGAGGTGAGTCTGAAACAGCAATATAGAATGAAATGGGAAATGCTCTACCTTTGAGTGCAGTTTGAACTATTGATTTACATAATTAGAAGTAACCAATTAGGTTTATGATGAAACCTAGAATTTGATCACTAATCCAATTGGAGTACCTCTACGGGATAGACCTCAACAAAAAGCTGAGTAGCGTGACAAGTGATTGAGTTCAGTAGTTCCTCATAGAAAATTATTGACTCTAGAGATATGGTAATATGGAGAAGACAAAATTGTTTGAAGCGCACATAGAACTGGAAGCGCCCCTTATTTCAAAGAGAGGAGGACGGGTTATTCACATTTCATTTGATCACCCATGCCTATTCTAAAGCTTTCTTGTCCATTCTTCATTCAATTGAATTGGATATTCACCAGAGAAAAGTCAGAATATGGTTCTTATGGGAGGTTTCACAACACGACTTTTTTTTTAGGTACACTTTCTCTTTGTGGTCTTCTTGGTCCACTTCACGAGAGTTGGTTGTACTCACCAATTACTTGGTTCACAACAGGATTCACCGCATTGGAGATGTTTAGGATGTACTGACCTTTGATGGGTCTTTCTTCATTTTCAAGATTCTAGTCAAAGAATCTCCATTCCAGAATCGTACGTGAGATTTTCATCTTCCATCCTTATGTGCATAATGAAAAGTAGAATCTATATATAGAATAGTAAGCTTTAAGCCTTAGATCTCTTTTTCGTTTGAGGTGGGAGTAGGCGGTTCTCTATAAGCGGATGTTGAATTACCAAAAGATGATAGGAAGAACTACTAGTTTTTTTTGGTACTTGGGAATCAATTTGAAAGCAATGTCTTTCACTTCACTCTTTCATCTATCGTTGCTCGCCAATTGCATGGAGTAGTTTTAGCTCGCAAGAGGGTCCTCTTGGCAATCAGAATGTCTCCTTTCCCTAAGGACTGGGGAGTAGGAAGTGTTGCGCAAGCCTAGTCCTTTGAGCTGGGACTCCAACAAGCATGAAAGGCGGTAGGGCTAGTGCGGGTATGAATCCTTTCCTAGAGTGAGTCCTTACGTAAGTATAAGGCGACCATCTAAGGGATGCAACTAGTGCGTATGCAAAGCATCCTGTAAGAGTCCTCTTCTATAATAGGAACTCCTTGAAGCTCCTATCCTATAAGCAGAAGAAAATGAAGATCTAGAGTGAGTCTTCCTCTCTAGTAGCCCTTTCGACAATAGAATCCATTGCAGTAGTTATTCTAACAACAGAAATCGCCCATAGTTCTGCCCTACTATCTTCATTATGACCCAAGGCTCACTCGTTGCCTTAAGCGAAGTCTAGGAAGACTCCCTTTTCTTCTTTCATAAGAAAACTATCGCCTTCTCGAAGAAGAGAACTATATGCTTCCCAGTTATGGCTTATAGCCAAACCAAGGTGGAGGCGGTTCAAAGGCAGGCGATGAAGAAATCATTCAAGTGAGTGAGTCAAGGTCGTAGCAAAGAAAGTGAATGAAGTAAATGGAAGTGAATCACAAGAGAAGAGGAGGCGCAGCTTTAGCTTTGATATCGATGGTAGCATAAGTATTCGTGTAGAAGACCGAGGCAAGGAAGGGAGGTCGAGTAAGCGGCGAGGGGCAGAGATAGCGGCGGTGGCAAAGAGAGTTTTAATCTGCTTTCTTCCTTCTAGTCGAACTTTGGATAGTCTAAGTGGAAAGAGCGGTCGTTACAGATGAAAGCGAGAACCCTAGATGCGAGAGGTTGCGCGAGGAAAAAGGCATCCCATAAGCGGGAAAACACTATTTATTCTCAATTTCTATGTACCTATTTAGTGACCAAACCATAAGCCAAGCCAGCTTGAATCTTTCTTTCAACTGACATTGCCCAAAGTAGAATCAGAACAGGGGAGCTCTTCTTAGCCTAGGCTAAGCTAACTAGAAGACTTAGTAGGAATGAATTTATGGATCCCAAAGCAGTAACCATGGAATGAGGAAGATTCCTCTTTTTCTATCCCGGAAAGCGACTTGCTCTTATGACCCCCATTTATCGACTTTCTATCTTCTTTCTGATCTCCTGCTTTGTCCTTACTCCTCACGATGTCTATAGCGGAGAAGACTTTCATACTAAAATCAATTCACGGGGCTTTTAGAAACAGTAGAATAGAAGACGTGCGACTGTGAAGGAGCAAAGAGATCCCTCAAGGATCTGTATAGAAAGCAGCCTAAACAACCATACCATACACTATTGCCACCTACGAGCTTGTTTGTGAAAGCTATTCGCTTGCCTGCGCCTGTACCCCCAGCAATTCCAAATTAGACTCCTACTTATCTTCTGGCATGAAGTGACTTGCATATAAGAAGGACTGCAATGGAATCAATTGGAACTGGCCTTTTTTCTTCAACACTGGATGGGCTTACCAATCAAGCTGAATAGACAAAGCGAACTAACGACTCTAAGCGCATCGATTCCATGGAGACTAGTGAAGAGCGGCTTCACTCCCGGTTGCCTTGCTTGGCTCCTTTGCTTCCCTTTGTTGGCTTGCTTAGTTGGACTCTTGGATTCTCTCTCGGGAAAAGGAACTCTTCCTTTATTGAAGCTAGGCGTAAGATGAACTTGTAAAGAGAAGAACCTATTCTTTCACGTGATTTTTTGAGCAGTCAAAGAGACAAGACCACCTTCATAGGCGACTATTCTTTCAAGAGAATAGCATATATGAGAAGAGCAAGGACTTTCTTGGACGGACTTGATTGAGAGGCAGACCAGCTACTTTCTATAAAGAATCCACCTTCTTTCCTTAGGACCACTAGAAGTAGATCGTTCTCTAGCTTCTCCCACATTGAATCTCAAATAGATCTTTGCTAATAGGCGGGGCGGCTTAGAATCAATGCTTTGATCGCTAATCGATTCCCACGATCGATTGCTATCCTAGCTCTTTCAACATCCGCTCCATCCCCAACTTCCTCAACCAAGCCATGGGTGGTGAGCGAAGATAAGGAACTAGCTTGCACGGAAAGAATGGATTGCTTTGGAGAGCTAATGATGCTTGGGTGATGGCGGTGGGAGGGGGAGAAGCGGCAACTGGGAATCAAATAGGATAGGAGTGGGAATCAAATCATTCCATTTTCACTCTCGGTAGACATAGATCTCATTCATTCTTATCTATACTCTCTCCTCACACATCCGATTCGTCCATCTACTTCTTCTTCTATGGATTCATGTGCTATATTAAAGCGAAGTATGACTCTATCCATTCCTTTCAAAGTGAAATGCTTTCTTAGAATTAGAAAAGGTGGGAAAGATTGTGACATTTGCTTATGAAGAAGAGCAATCAACCAAGCCATGCACACCATAAGCATCGTGGACACGGGCCGTCTATGCCCAAGGGCGAAAGAGCTAGAGCGATTCGCCTTCTAAGTGTCTGAGTTAGAAATTAAAGGAAAGGTTGCGTAGCAAATAAAGAAAGAGAAAGCATAGAAGCCAAGAATTTCTATAGTTGACTCTTTGACAGAAAGCAATTGTGAAAGGAAGAGAGAGATGGGCATCTTCTTGCCGGGTCTTTCTCGCTTGGAGCTGGTGGTAAGTAAGGACTTTGCACGGTATGAATATAGAATGACTTTTCTTAGAAATTGAGTGGAAGAAAGTCTTGAAAAGAAGTTACTGACTTGGTTTCATGGCGCTTTGCCGCATAATAGGAATTCTTTTTTGAGGCGTCCCTTTTCACTATCTTAGTCTTCTTTTCGCTTTCCTTGCTTTTCTCTATTTTCTCTTATCTATGAATTTCATAATAGCTTCTGCCTTCCCTCATTCTATTCTTGCTTTAGTTTTTCTAAGAATAGGGCTTTTCTGGAAAGATTGACCAAAGTCTTCTATCTAATCAGCCTTTTGTGCATAGATGAAGTCTTTCTCTTCCATGGCTTCTAAATGGCCTTCTTCTTTCGACCAGTTTGGAAAAGATTTGTGAAATTGTATTGAAAAGTCCAATCGGTCTGAATTGAGTCACTAACTAAGGACTCGGGTTTTAGGGAAGAAAGGGTTTGAAACTACTTTGAGATAGATTCAAGGGCTTAGGCGAGAGCGAGGCCCACATTGTCTCCATCGGCTAGGATCAAGACTTTGGCCCATCTAGCGTTCTCAAAAGGTGGTTTTTTTCGACCGGTCAATGGCTGATACCATGCGTGTTTACAATGAAAGTGGCTTTCTCTAGGGCTGCTACACTATGTATGTAGGCCCCGGTTGGCCTCACATGTTCGGCTTTGTTAGGTAGGCCAAGCACATCCATCAACGGAGGTCTCATTCAAGCGACAAATTGTAGCGGAAAGATTTTGTCAAAATGATCTTCTAACTTCCGGTAGTCTTGTGCCAAAGATCAATGTTGACTTGAGCATCAAGTCGGTTCTACAGATCGAGCAGGTCTAGTTAATGGCCCATGAGCCAGGAGGTAGTCAATGGCAAAATGCTTCTTTCATTTGCTAAGAAAGCTTACTCCAAGATGGTCATTGACGTTGAGTTTTGAGCTAGAAGCAATGCAATGAAGACTGGAATGAAATGAAGTACACTTTGGGACGCTATTCATTAAGGGCATATATATATGGATTCTCGTGTCGAAGGCCACAACTTTCATTGTTCACCCTCACGCCCTGGTCCCGGGTTCTCACACTTCACTGGCTCCTAAATGCCTTTTGGGTGAGAACATTATACTTAGACTCTACTTATAGTCAGGCGGTCTATGGTCATGAAGCATGAGTAAGTAGCTACAATGGGACTCTTGAATGTTCCACTCCCCTTTCAGTTCATTCGGGTTGGCCTAAAATGAAATGCAAGTCCTCGAGGGTTAGGCATATCAACCATTCATTGCATTCACATAAGAATAGAAAAAAGCAATAGAAATAGAAGAAAGAGGGAAATGGGGTTTGACCTACAAAAAGGCAGTAGTAGCATCCAAATCAAGCGAGCAGGGGCAATAACAAGACCTTTGTTTGGGATTGTACTATAGCAAGCTATCCTTTCGATCTATATTTACGTGCTTTTCTATTCTATTCTTCCAAAATTGCATTCTCACCCTGCTCCTTCTTGCTTTGGTATATGGGCTCCTTACTACTACCTATTTGTTGGTAACGAAATCCATATCTTTATGCACGAATGAAAGGCTTTCACCCCTTCCCGGAAATGATTACGAGCTTTGACTCAGGTGTACTTCCAAACAAAGTCTAACCCTAACCACTTTTGGAAAAATCAAACTATCGCCTTCTTAATGAAAAGATGGTATATTTGCTATATAGCGATCATTTCGTATAGGATCTCTTTTCTTCTTCTTTCTTGTTTTAGAAAACTTTCTAAGATGAGTCGTTCATGAAAGGCGAATCCGATCTTTCTCATTCTTTCTAGCTTTCAACCACCGGTTTCTCATTCAAAACCATGAAAGAGACTCTCTCATCGATACTTATTTGGTCACTCACGGGGCCTTAGGGAACTTATCTAGTCGGCCTATCTTCAAGTCAGTCGATTCAAAAGTTGGTTGCTAACTTCACTTCATTTAAGGTAAGAATGGATAGCATAGCTACTGCATTAGGATTAGGTCTGCAGGAGTCAGGGCATTAGCCTTTTCTTCAATCATGTCTCGAAAGAAACAGGCTTGAGGCTTCCATTCTATAAGAGAGTAAAGGTGCGTAGCAAAGAAAAAGCTATTGGCTAACAATCCAGAGCAAGATAGAATCGAGCATACATTTCAACTCAAGAGTGAGCGAGATCTATCCCACTAATGGGAACTCCTAGTCTGAAGCTTGATCTATCTAGCTGAAATCGATATAACATTTCACTAGGCACTAGCAGCCACAAAGGGCGAAGGAAAGTCAGATGAAAGTGATCCTAATGGATGCCTTTGAGTTGAGAACAAATGGAAGAGAATGGCTAGCTTGTCTAAAATGCTCCTAACCCCTTCATAGAGCCCTGTATTGTAAGTGATCCGAACGCCGGGCGAGCCCCCTCGGAGGCAAGTTCGGTTGGTGAGTGTATGATGGGTAACTATCTCTCTGCGGTTCGAGAGGACTGTGTGAGTTAGTACCCCTTGGTTTTGGGGTGGACCCTTTCACTCTATTTTATTATATAGCGAAAGAATGTTTTTTTGATAGACCTAGGACATGGATTCTATATGAACCAATGGATCGTGACAAGTCGTTACTACTAGCAATGACTTCCTCTTTCATTACTTCATCCTTTCCATATCCCTCTCCCTTATTATGAAGCACTTTTTCACTTCTAGTGCCTCGCTCACTTACTCGTTCGCTCTGCTCACTTCACTGTTGCTTCATCGTTTGCTCCGCTCACTGCTAGGACTCTCTAAAGCCTTTTCTTCTTTTCTATTTTATGCTCGAGCTATCCGCCTCATCAAAATAGATTGATCGGCAAGGATTTCATGCTTAGCTCCTCCCCTAGGTCTGTTGGGGCGACTCCCCCCCACCTCTAGAATGAGAGAATTCTTACTTGACCCGAGACAATCCAAGCTAGCCCCTACTTTCAATCGCGGGTTCCACATTTCCTACATCGGACACATAGAGGAAGGCTAGATGCATCAATTGCAATTCCCATCAAGTCAACCCTAACCTATGTAAAAGAAGGACATTTATTATGAATTCACCATCCCTTCAGTGGCTCACTTTCTCGACTTGATTGATTCTTCCTTCACTCGGTCCTCCTTCTTTGCTTAGTGGGTGACTTTCCCAAAACTAGAAGTCCTACTCATGCTTGTGAAAAGAAAGAGGAAAAGAGCTAATTCAAGGTAGTGTCTTCCATGAGCCGATCGGACCTTGAATGCACTCGTATTCATCCGACTAAACCGGAGATTGAGCTCAACTCGAGAGATGGAGACATAAGGGTTGCAAGAAAGTCCTGGTGTGTGAGTCTCTCAATATTGAGTCGACCCGTTCCGAGCAAACTTCAAAGGAATTTCATCCAAATCTGACACTTGTTATTTGCCAATCGATTCGATTCATAGGATTAACCAGAGTTGAATCAATAGGCAAAGAATAGAACATGGAATGCGCTGTTGAGGGAGTACTGCTGGGCACCCTAAGTTCTGGAACTGGAACATGGAACTTTTCATCCACCCATGGGAAAAAGTAAGAAAAAGCATTTCTCTACTTCAATGAAAGTAGTTTAGAATTGTTCGGATTGGAGATCTTTCTTGATTAATCAACTAGCGACTTTTGTTTGCTTTTCCTGTTTGCTACCAACTCTTTGTTTGCTATTCTTTCAAGGCGATCCTCTTTTTTTTGCAGGTAAGCGAGGGCAAAGCCCATTTTCTTAAGAAACAACTATCTAATTACAAAAGAATCCCATGGGATATCCATAGAAGGGAAGGGAAGCAAACTTCTCTTCTACTTTGGCAAGCTTCTTTCTTGCTTAATTGACTTTAGGCCGGTCCAGAAAGAACTACCAACCCAAGAGGAAGTACCCGGGGCCTTGCAGCAGTCATATATTTTACATAACAGTTAATGAAGAACTCACCGTTCTTTGACATTCACATTACATCGTATGTAGAACATAAAATCGGTGATAAAGGTCCTTAAGAGGAAGAGAGTAATCGAAGAATGCGATACCAATGAATCTCAGTCTTGCTTAATCCAAGATTGAAGTAAGCGCTCAAAAGTCAAACTAATCGTTCACCCGAAGGTGCGAACTTGACTAGTTTTCATCGAAAGTCCTTAGGCTTCACACGATCTAGGATGAAAGACCACACCCCTCTTCATAGCAATTTAGAACCCCAAAGTCTCAACCACCACTTTCTAGGATGCGGCCATATGCCACTGGCGAATCGCAACAACCGATGTCGTTTCCATCTACGGGTCTTTAGTACCCGGAAGAAACCGGTAGGAAGCACCTCTCAACAGAAAACAAGCAAAGATGTGACACCCGGCAAAGAGTACCTCTGAGTCGAGATCAAGCTCAAAACATTTCGAGGCGGTGACAAATCATTGATCGTCGGCGATGAACTTCTTTCCACACTAGCATATGATGTGTTAGTATGAAAGTAGGCCATGATGAAGAGTACCCTCAAGGTTGACCCTTCATGAGCAACTCTACCCGAAGGTTAGAGCATTTTAATTGATCGAGAGTCGGTCCAGTCATCATGTGTAACCACGCGTCACCAAAGTTGTCGAGACCTACCATTGATCCGAAAGGGCGGTGGTAGAGTTTCAATGCGCTTTGAGGTCATATGAATAGAGTATCCTCTTTCCATGTAACCTCTCAGGGTGGAAAAGTCCGTCGGTTTTAGAGAACATTCATCACCGGAAAGGCCTTAGAGCCTTCCAAAGAAAATCGGGTTGCCTATGTCAAACCGCGAACTTTTACCTACCCTCTACAACGAATCTTCCGACCTCGGAAGTCTTCATCGTATCCCACCGGACTTCGGCGGGACCATTAATCAACCGGTAGGGCCTTGACCCGGTTATGGGGTCATCATAACAAGTGTCTCATGATCATCAAACCATACTGAGTCGTTGAGCTCCTCTTGTGAGTCAAGCGCCGCTTCCGTAAAGTGTGCGGCAAGATGCGTACTCACATCAAAAGCAGTCTCTACTAAATGCTTCATGAATAGGGTTCATGTTGGGGTAGAAGACCATAATGGTGAAACTTCAAACCAAGTTGAAGCGGGATTAGAGTCGACATCGAAAGCATTGAGGTAGCCCATCCGACTAACTCGAGCAGACCTCCATGCAACGCATGAACTAGGGTAACCTTCTATATGTATATGAATGGTTTTGGAGTCACTTGCTTTACCTTTGGCCACACCTTAATAAGCTTGGATAATGAGCGGATGCTCAACACCAATTTGACAATCTAGGCTCGACCTCCTTATTATAGAAAACTCTAAGGAGGAGGTCAGTCGAAACCATGACCCATCAAGGAAACAAACATCTTCATTTGAGGCTTCTTGGATGGGACACCTCCCCACATCACATCAAATGCAAAGGCATGCTTAATGTCTGCTTGACTCAGTCTTCTAAGATTCTCTAGAATAGTGAACTTGGTAGTTTTCTTAGTCTGGAAAAGACTTTGGTTTCTTTCATGCCATAGATGCCACACAGTAGCTACAACAGAGATCATGAGGCAAGTCTTTGCTTTGAGATCTTGGAATCATTCTTTGCCTTGAGGAGCTTCGAGGGTCCCAGCTCACCATGCATACAATCCAAGGCCATCCCTCTTCTCAAGATAGCGGACAACACCTCATTGGAGAAGAAAGAAAAAGATGAGAGTTTGATTCATCTTCAGATTCACATAAAACACACTTCTTATCGACTTGAATGTTTCTTTTTCTTTTTAGGGATAGGGAGGAGTTGGTTTTGTGTTTACCCAACAAGGTGATCCATAACGCCATAGCATGCTTGGGGATATGCTTCCCGTGCCAAACAACCCAATCTTTCTTTGAGTGAGGTTGGAGGTGAAACCAGTTTGTAAGTTTTCATCTAAGAGTCCCAGAATGTGCACTTTTGAATTTTAGGCCCCAAAAAAAGCATAGTAGGTGAGATAGGATGAAGTCAATTCCAACTCCTCCTAGCCAGGAATTGTTGGATTGCTATGCACCTTTATCACAAGCCATATCATAAGAGAACCTATCTATGTAAACAATATCAGAAAGGGCTTGGCCATTGATCCAAGGATCCTAAAAGAATAGCCATGTGCTATCCAAGCAGTTCCATTCTCTCTTGAAGCTGCTCTTTCTAGTGGAGAAGGCCCCGGAAGACCGCGCAGTAGTGAGTGAAATTACAAAGAACTATTTTTCGTTAGGGCCCCTTGGAATCGGATGATTCCAAGTCTATCTCAAGAGGTGAACCTGTAGTATTCAGAGTAAGAAAGTCCAACTCTGAATTAGAAATAAGAAGATTATAATTGTTATAGTTGTTGTTTAGACTTGAAGAGTTATTAGGAATAGATTCAGATAACCCATCAGAAGTGACAAATATATAATTCAAGCTAGATTTATTCTTCAATTTTTTTGGATTTGAAAGGAGGTACATAGTAGAAATCAAGTAAAGTAAGAGAGGTGAGAGATTTGATGCTTTCATTTGCTGATACAAGATGCCTACTAAAAGAAGAATAGCTAGCTAAAGTGGAGGTAGTCACTGATGTAGTAGCTATAATGGTGGACTGGAGTCTGTGGTTGCACTCTTGGGTTGTCTTGGTGACACTTCTCTTTGCATTCTTTATTCTTGAGCACGCCCTTTCCCTGAGTTAGCTTTGGAAACTTGCAAACCTTTCTTGATGTTGGAGGTTGAGCTGACTCAGGCACCTGCAAGAAAAGTTTCTTAATCTTCGATACAATTTTCTTAGAGATTTTGGATAAGAAATATCCCAACCTTCTTTGGTTTTGGAAGGATCACAAGTATTTCCAAGGATTACCTTAATGGAAATGGATGGTTGTTTCACAAGGTATTCCTTCAGGATGACTATAGCACCAGTCTTGAAGCTATATTCAAACTAGTCCTTAAATGTGAAGCAATCTTCCAAAACATGACTTAGCATACGGTGATAGGGGCAAAAGTTACGATCATAGCTTCTGCCCACTTCCTCCAGTCTCCTAGGTTCAGGGTAGCTAAAAATCAGACTTCTTTAAGAGATTCTTAAAGATCTTCATGTTTACCTCCCTCTTAAATGAATAAGGTTTGTTAGGTTTATCCAAAAGAGTAGGTGGACCATAGCTACATTACGGCGGGTATGTGTACCGCTGCTACTGATGATGTGGCTGAGGAGGAGGAGGAGGTGTAGGCCATGGAGGCTACTGTAGTAGCCAGTAGGGCTACCTCGATATTGGTGGAGGAGGTGGAAGCGATGACTGTGGAGCACGAGGTCACTTAGACTACTCTCTGGCTAACTATTTCCCCTTATTTGTTGCTATCACTGCCCCTGGTTTCTTCTCGTATCCCTTATGCGGCTTTGGCTTTGTTGGTAGATTTGGAGAAGGTAACTATTTGGCTTCTCATTGCAAGCTAGCCACCTTGTTGATTAATTTTTCAAAAGTTTTGATGGTGAAACCTTTGAGCATGAAGGTGACCGGGTCATGGATATTCTTAAATTGAATCTCAATAGCATGCTGTTCAAATAGCTATGGTTCGCATTTCGTACTCAAATTATGCCATCTGAGAATGTAATCAATGAGGGATTCACCAAGATTTTGTTGAGCCACAATGAGATCACCAATAGTGACCCTTTCCTGAGCTCCAGCAAATCTCTTGATAAAGAGTTGCTCCAACTCAGCAAATTCTTCATTGAACTACTAGGAAGTTCAGCATATCAGTCAAATGATATACCTGCTAAGCTACTAATGAAGAGATGGAAGAGTAAAGTGTCACTGCCACTAGCATTGCAATAGTTAACTCTGAAATGTGCAATGTGCTACCTCAGGTTCCCACTACCATCACAATAATTGAAAGAAGGAGGCACGAAACCCTTAGGATATTGGATTGCATCGAACTCCTCCGAGTAGGGTCTACCCTTTAGAACTAATGATCCTCCTTGGGCTTGAGCCAATGCTTCTTTCACTTGCAACTCAACCATGTTCTTGATATCTTTTTCTTATATGGAGGTACTATCCACTACCTTCCTATACATGCTGGTGCTACCTTGATCTACTAGAGGTAAAGTCTTGGTTGGATCCAAGACATGCACCAAGTCTGGCTAATTGGTCTCAGCTATAGTAGGATGGACTGTCGGTGCTTGGTTTTGAATTGCTAAGGCAGCTACTAATAGATCTTTGAGCCTCTTCTCTATCCTATCTATTTTTTTATTCTTCTATTTTATCTGTTGAAGGAGGTGTTGAGTCGAGTGGGCTGTGTCTTCCTGCTCAGCCTCAACACCTTCCATAGTCTATTTCTCTCTAAGGAGGGATCCCCTGGTGTCTACCATGCAAACCCCTATTGAGTCTCCCAATAAATCATCTTCATTGGGATCAAAGTTGATCTTCTCCACACCAAAATAGTCATATCCTATGATCTCTTTCTTCTCCATGAAATAATGGGCTACTATATCATCTAGTGAACGATCACAAATGACTTAGGCTGACTGATGATGGGATCACTATCATGTACTGTGAGGCACCGGACCTCCCCTGATGTTGGAGAGTTAACCCTGTGAGGGCTATACTTGCTGGAAGAAATATGCTCCTGATTGTCACCGAATTTTCATGGGGTGACACTCCTAAGAGGCTTTATCATCATAGGTGCAACTGAGCTATAGCCTTCTTCCTCGGCAACTGTTGCGACCTTCTCCATGTCCTGCTACGATGGTGGTGGTGATGGGACAACCACTATGCTTTGAGGTCACCACTCCTTCTTCACCACTATTGGAGCAGAAGGTTGAGCAGGAGAGCTCGGCCTCGCCACACTAGGTAGTGTACATAAGATGGGATCTCTCGGTCATAGCTGGATCACCAGTGGGGTCCTCTTCTCCCCCGATGTGGCCTTCATGGCCTTTGGTGGAACGGGAGATGCTGGAACATGGATCAGAGATGGTGGATGGGGGGTAGAGTGGTGTGGTGGAGACACCACTGACTCTCTCTTAACATGAGCTCTCCTCCTATGATGGGTACCCTTGTGAGCAGAATACTGTCAGTATGATCGACATGGGTAGCACGCTGATCAGAAAAATCAATAAGTGCAGAGGCCATTGACCGCCGACTAAACCTCTGCCTCTCCCAGCTGGTGATATGAATTTAGGTATGGGCCTCCTTGGCCCTCTTCTGTTTATTATGCTTCCCCATGCTATGGGGGATAGCGGATCTCAAATCAAACTTAGCACTGGGATCATCAGGCGCCACTGCATAAAATAGATCAAGGCGGCATATGACCTCCTCTCTGTGGTAGTGGGAACACGTTGGTGGAGGTGAAATAAAAATCCTCCTGACATCTTCTCTATCAGACCTAGAGAGGATGGGCGGTTTCTATAACTAGTGGGAAACCAGTGGGCAAACTCCTCAAGACAATGTGGCCTCCATCTCTAGCATTGAGTGTGGTGCTTTATCATATGGTTCTTGTTTCTCCTTTGGGTCACGGTAGGGCTGGGAGTAAGAGCTAGCCTAACCTCAAAAGTGGGGAGACAATGGATCGTGGAGCCTTCCCTTGAAGGGTGCTAGTGAGTGGGTGCTAGCCTAGGGTAGCACGGGAACCCGGGCAGTGTGCTAGAATTGACACCGCCATCGGGGAACCTCCATAGCCTTCCTCTTCATCGAGGGAATCTCAACCGATGATGTCAACCCAATGACCTTTTCCCACCATTATGTTCCTACTAACAATGGGAGGGAGGTCCCCTCATGTAATCCCTCTCAAAACCCTCATCCAAAGTGGATGAGGTGAATAAAGTGGGAAGGCCCGATCCGGCTGATCCATCCCATGGGGAAAAGTGAACACATACTTGGTACCATGGAATCAACCGCATCAATGAGATTGAAAACTTGAAGTCGATTACTACAATGTTGAAAATAAACTTGAATTATATTCTCTTGCTTTGTTGATTTTTGAATTTGAATTTAGAATTTAAACCCATACTCAACATCTTGAAAGTGCTAAGAAGGATTCAAATGATTTAGAATAAATTTTGAGATTTGATTGGAAAGAGGAATTTTTTATTTTAGAATCCATTTAAAACAAATTTGGATATGTTGAAAATGAGTTCAAATATTTTTGAAGAGATGCTTCCATAGGTTCGTATTTGAATTTTGATTTTGATTTTGAGGACCCTTTACTTAACAAATTTGGGTATGTTAAAGTAAAGGGTCAATTTGATTTTGATTTGAGATTTTTGAAATCTACTCACTTAGTAAATTTGGATATGCTAAGTGGGGTGTTTGAAAATAATTTCTTCTTTTTCTTTGTTTGCTTTATTTTGTGAATCATTTGTGATTTTGAAAATGGAATTCTCATTTAGCAAGTTTGGGAATGCTAAATGAGGAATCCAAGTGTGTTTTGATTTTGAAAATGTTTTGAAAATAGGACTATTAGCACATTTGAGTATGCTAAGAAAAATCCTAATGTGTTTCTTTTGTTTTTAGAGATTTTGATTTTGAAAAATAGGATCCTTAGCAAATTCAGGTATGCTAAAAAATCCTGATGTGTTTCTTTTGTTTTGGATTTTGATTGAACATGGAGACCTCACTTTAGCAAATATGTTATGCTAAAATGAAGTTCCAATGTGTTTCTCTAATTTCGTGAAATGGAGATTTCACTTAGAAAATTTGAGTATGCTAAATGAAATTTCCAAAAATGTGTTTCGAATTTTTTGTGTTTTTGATTTTGTTTTGAAAATGGAGACTTTACTATATCAAATATAGTATGCTAAAGAATGAAGTTCCAAAAGTGTTTCTTTTTTATTTTGGATTTTGTTTTGAAAATAGAGACTTCACGTTAGCAAATGTGGTATGCCAAAATGAAGTTCCAATGTGTTTTGAATTTTTATGAAAGGGGGATTTCACTTAGCAAATTTGAGTATACTAAATAAAATTCCAAAAATGTGTTTCAAATTTTTGATTTTGTTTTAAAAAAATGAAGACTTCACTTTAGCAAATGTGATATGCTAGAATGAAATTCCAATGTGTCTTGAATTTTGTGAAATGGAGATTTCACTTAACAAATTTGAGTATGCTAAAGGAAATTCCAAAATTGTGTTTCAAATTTTTGTGTTTTGATTTTGGGAGACTTCACTTTAGCAAATGGGGTATACTAGAATGAAGTTCCAAATGTATTTTGAAAAATTTTATTTTTGTTGATTTTGAAAAGAGAGATTTCCATTTAACAAATTTGGGTATGTAAGATGGAAATCAATTATGTTTCATTTTTCAAAGATGTACTTTTGTGTGTTCTTATTGCTTTTTTTTTGAAAGAGAAAATTCCAACTTAATCATATATGGAATATGTTAAGTGGCATTTCAAAATAATGTCTTTTTATTTGAAAATGAAATCTTCATTCAATAAATTTGGGTGTATTGAATGGAGATGTTCATATGTTCTTTTTGAAAGTTTATTTTTGATTTTGATTGAAATGAAACCTCCATTCAATAAATGTGGGTATATTGAATGGAGAGGTTCAATATGTGCTTTTTGGAGAATTTATTTTTTTATTTTGATTGGGAATGAAACCTCCATTCAATAAATGCATGTATATTGAATGGAGAGGTTTCATATGTGCTTTTGGAAAATTTATTTTTGATTTTAATTGGAAATGAAACCTCCATTCAATAAATATGGGTATATTGAATGAAGAGGTTTCATATGTGCTTTTGGAAAAGGTGGAAATTCCAACTTAATATATGTGGAATGTGTTGAGTGGAAATTCAAAGTTTTGATTTTGGCTTGAAGATGTAACATCCATCCAACACATTTGGATGTATTGAATGGAAAGGCACATCATCAAATTTTGTGCTTTTGAAAGTTTAGGATTGTTGGAATTTGTTTTTTGAAAATGAATCCTTCATCAAAACGAATTGAGTGAAGAAGTTCATTTGTGCTTTTGAAAGTTATGATTGTTGATTTTATTTTTGACATATTTCTACATGTAACAATTACAAAAATTGTTAGATTTAGTGCAAATATCTTATTAAGTGTATTTTGGAAGATTGCTTTTGGAAATGAAGACTTTTTATGAAGGATTTATTTTATTTCCTTATTTTTAGAATGAACCTTTCCTTACCATAAAATGGTAAGGAGGAAGTCTTTAATCATTTTTTTATTAAATTTTTATTTTCACCCATTGGGGAACCCAACGGGGGTTGTAAGACCTACACGGGGTGAGGTTCTAAAACTTAAAGATGTTGGCTAGCTTAACTTAAAGATGAAATAAGCTAAGTGCCAGCGAAAAGAAAGATAGTCTGGGATTCATACAAAAGTACAAACCCACTATTGATACTTGGAGACAACGATCATTTACCAAAGATGAAGAGAGGAACTATCCTTAGTGGAGTTGCTAGAAATATCTGTGGTGAAATATTATATCTCTGCCTTCATCTATTCCCTTTAAAAAAAAAGGATAAATGAAAACAAAAATATAAAACACCTTGTTGGGATACCACACAGATCCACAGATGTTCTTATTAGGGTCATCGCATATGACATTGAGAAGAGGTGTACTATCTCAAAAGATAGAGATCACCACCCTACAATGGACCTAATCACCTCAATAAGGACTCTTAAGGACTCCTAAGGACTATGGGTCTTCAGAATATACCAGAGATTCTTCCCCTACTTTACATGAAAATGTAAAACAGAGTTTATTTTAAATTAGGTTAGTTAAGTTCTCTATAAGGGCAAGCCCCTATAGTTAATTGCATCCTAAGGAATGAGATTCCTTAGGAATACTCTCGATTAAGGTAAATAATCATTATCTCCAAATATTTTGAAGAGGTAGGACTATCAATCGATTGGTTAAATTTTATAAAACCAAGTGGGATCGATCAAGAAGAGAGAGTTCTTATCGAAGCCAAATGAAAATAAGTAGGGGATGCTTAAGATACTAGGAAGCCTAGCAAACAGCCCAAACTACCCTATGGTTGAGCTTTAGATTTTAAAATTGAATTGATGTGTTTGAGTTCAATTTTTATTAAAATGCTAGGGCTTAGAGTTCCATGATACAAAGTCACGAAAATGCCTAAGAGGTGAGGATTTATGCTCGTGGCCCGCAAAGGAAAGTAGCAACCTCTGAACCTAAATCTAGGGAGCTTAGGCAAGGGCCAAAATTCACAACCTAAATCTAAGGCAAAAATGGGTATTCAGTTTAGCTCCACAGGAGAGGATAAACCACCCGACTATTGGACTTACAACTGCCTGGTGGTGGCTACCAACTAACTCCTCCTACAATTTTAAAATAAGTAGGCAAGTCATATGTTTATGCAAGATAATAAGGTTGTTATTTATTTAGGATGAGACGAAGTCCTTAAACACACTCCCTAAAGAGACTAGATCATGTAAGGCATGAATTCATGATTTAAATCTAATGCAAAATTTTCATATATTTGATTTTCCTTTGGACAATCATTTGACTCAGGCTATTGGATTCTTTATGCCTAATGCATGAGAAATTAGATTATGGGCCAAAATCAGCAAGATAAATTGGTGTGTCTATATCATGACTCTCACAGGTCAAGCTAAGTTCTCTGACAAAGGTAGAAGCCCACCAATTAAGAGTGAAATAATATGCTTTTTATGCATGATGTTATAAAAGTAATACTAATCCAGCTAAAGCATTACTAATTCTTTTATCTTGACTTTTAGCTTAGGCTTTAAGTGAGGTTATGAGTTATTTATTTTTAATTTTTAATTGATTAATTTGGTAGAAGATTTATTTTTCCCTAAGAGTTTAATCGTCATCAAGGCCATACATCAAGCAAGGAAGAAGCTAGGAAAACATGTCATTTCTAATGCACAAGCTAAACAAAACATCAAATATTTTATAAAGCTAATGAAAAAGAATAAAAGGCCATTTGTGGTCAGGAACCACCTCACAAACCCAAAAACAAATTGGGTGTCCGAGCTCTACCCATATACAACTCGAATTACAAATGAATTAATTACAATTAAGCAGGAAATTTATGTTATGGGGGTCTTCATTCTTCACTTCTTCTTTCTTTTTTTCTTCTTTTCTTCTTTCTTCTTTTGGTTCTCTTTGATTTTAATGGTGGAATGTTAAAGGTTTCACATGGTACATAAGATGAAATCTTATGACCAATGCTCATCCTAATACCCCATAACAATCATTCCAAAATCCTAATTGCAAAATTACATGAAAAAGAAAAGTAAATTTAACTAACACCTCCAAAACAGAGATTAGCTAAACAAACCTTACAAATCCCAAGCATGTATATTGGACTTAGCACCTCACACATGGGTGACCAAGTCTACTAGGCCTATTGGATTATTCTTAGGGGTATAAGCACTTGTACAGTAAAAGCATATATATATATATATATTTATTATTGTAGCGACCTTTAAGCATAATCCCCTGTGAAAAATAATGATTAGATTAAATCATCCTACCATTCATTCTATGCACATTCACCCTAACATATAGACTAAAAAATTACATCACAAAATAAAAGCAAAGCATCAAACTATGCACCGCCTGAACCTAAAGCTAGAAATGGTGACTTAGTATAATGTGTGTGCTTCAAAAGGTTTGTGTGGTATGCTTAGCTAGGCTTTAAGTTTAAATTTTCTAAGTGTTAAAATATTCAACTTAGAGGATGTTTTCATTTAAGTTATTTTATTGATTTGGGTTGATTTTATTTAATGGTTTTTTTAGGTTTGAATGAACCTACAATTAATTACTAAGTTGTAAAGAGAGAAAAAGGGGAGATAACTTCTCTTTCCTCCCTACCTTAAGTAATTTCTAAAGTAGATTCATGTTTGATTTTATTTAGTGAATTTTTTATTATTCATTTTACTTAATCCTAAGTTTATATTAACTCTAAACAAACCTATTCAAAAAGAAAGTCATTTTAAGATTAAGTAAAATAATATCATAAAACACACACACCTTCATTTCTTTCCCAACATTTATAACATGCATATGGATGAATCCTAAGCATATCTATACATGCAAATGTGAATGTTTAGCACACCTTAATAATGGATGCTAAGTAGTGTTACTTAAGAAAACTTAGATGCTTTATGATGCATGATTTTCATTAAGTAGAAAAAAAGGGGGGGGGAGTATTCTTTTATCCTTTATTCATATGCACATGTGTATGTATGAAAGACATAAGTAAGTACATCACCATTGTTAGCACCAGGGCTGTAAGATACAAGGCCTACTTAGGGCTACCTAAAGCCTCGCAATCCCGGGGTTGTCCATACTGATATACCACTTTCCTTAAATACATATGCATGTACAAAAAAAATAAATGGAAAAAAAGATGCAAAAGTTTATATTTATTTGATTTTTGGTTTGGTTGTTTAATTTATATGTGTGATGTGAAATTCCATCTTAAGTCATGACATAGAAGTGTATAGGAATGGATTTGAGCAAGTGTTATGCCCTTTTCAAATGGACCATACACCTTGCCAATCCTATAGAATTCTATGTTAAGAAAGAGAGGGAGGATCAAAGCCACATAATACATATCTTTATATTTCTCACATGCAAGCTTATAAATAATTATAAGTAGCATATCTTTCAATTTTGAAGTTTGATTTATAAATTTTGAAAATAATTTTGAATTTAATAGTGATAATATCCATTCATATTCTTACTTTAGCCAATACATGCAACTTGACATAAATAAAACATTTTATTTTAATTTTGATTTTTAAAAGGAATGAGTGCATGATATTAATATGGAATACACGTTTAGCATGCTAGGAAAAAAAATAAATTCATGAAAGCAATGTAAATTCATTCACCCTAATTAATTCCCAAAGACAATCCTATGGAATATAAATATTTAAAGCAAATCAAATTTGGTTTCAAAGAAATTTTGTTTGATTTTGAGTTTGATTTCAATTTGTAAAATGTGAGATGAGTTTGCTGGTCCTAACCCATTCCCACATGTGTATGATATTTTAGTTTAATTTTTAGGTGATTAGATCAATTTTATGTTTTAGTTAGGTTAAGGTATACATTAAGTGTATCAATTATCCCTTATCGATACCACCTTAGAATATTGAACCAAATAATTATGAGCCAATGATATGACATAAAACCACACAAGGAATTTAAATTAGCAATGCACCCAGGAAGAAAAGGACCTAATGCATTTGGCTCATAATTAATGATTAATTAAGCTAAAAGGTTTTAGTTAAGTACTTTCATAACCCTTCCCACACATGTGGATTAGGTTTTGATTTCCTTAAACCACTTAGGTTATTAAACACCTAAGCACCTACCCAAGATGGATTGATTAAGTTCTGAAATGTTCTGAAAATTTTATCAAGTTAATTAAGTAATTAGTGGATTAACCCTTAATTGAATTTAGATTAAGGAAGAGAAAGGGGGTTTAAGGAATAGCTTAGGGAAAACATCCCAAAATTATTCCCTAAACCCCTTTATCACTTAAATAAAACTTAATTAACTAAATCAAGGGATTAAACCACTATTCACACCCTTAATTAGGCTGAATTACATTAATAGGGTAATTAAGATTCAATAATTGATTCCCCTAATTAACCCATCAATAAATCCCAAGAAAATTAGTGGAGGCAAAAGTCATCCCCCTAAATGCACATGAGAAGTTTGAGATTAATCAGTGAGATAATTAGGGAGTAATTAGGTTATTAAGTTTTTATTAAAACCATAATTAAGGAAAATATACTATTCAAAATCCAGTGAAATTAATTTTAGAATATTATGCCCTAAATTATCTTTCTAATGCTTATTACCTTATATTTTTAGAATTTTTCTAGAATTAGTTATGCAAATATTAAGATTTAGTGACTAAGGATAATTAAATAAATCCCTAATTAAAATAGCTAATCTTGTCAGCGCCACATGGAGGTTGACATGATGCGAGCTTTCCACGTGGCATGATGAGAGAGGCTATTTAAGTTATCACATCATAGGGCCACGTCAGCGGTGGCGCTATGCGCTATCTCCCCATCCATTTGATCAAGGATCAGGCGATTGAGATTAAGCCTGCGGTATTAAAGGATTAAATCAAATATCCTACGCATCTTGATCATGGTCGCCCATCCAAAATGGGCGGATGGATGACCCATGATCCATCCTTGATCTTCCCTGTGAGAGATTATCGCCGTCCATCTTCTAGGGCAACACATCCAATGACTAACTTTGCTTGGGGTGAAAATTTATTTCGCAAAGGACCACACCATGCTAAATTAAGCTTGGATTAATGTCATACCTCACTGGAGGCTATCACTGATGCTCGAGTTTGATGAGGTAGCTTCGTCTAGTGGAAATGAAGCCCTGTTAAAAGTTTCAAGCCTTAGGGTTGAGTAGATCTCTCTATGGACCAAGCTCTCCATCAATTGGGCTCAATCTTGATCAAGAGCACTCCTCCCTTGCCTTGAGAACTTGGGAAAAGGTTTAGGCAAGTTCAATTATGTACTCTGATGAAGCTTGCAAGAAGAATTAGCTTGATATGGAGTATTGAGTAAGTTGGATATTCACTTGAGCTCCTCTATTTTCACTCTAAGAAAATCGAGAAATGGGAAAATGGAAGATGCTTAGGAAACCTTGGGGGAGCTTGGAATCATCTCCTCTGAGTTCCTATACTTCAATTGAATAGGGGAGAATGAATTTCAAATGAATTTTGGAGGAATATCTTCCCCTGGGTGAATCGGACGGTCGCAAGCTTCCATGCAGTTTTGATCCAATACACCTCCTTGAGTGGGTTTGTTAGGCCATTTGAGGTGTTATGGCAATCGGTTTGGTCAGAGGAGTGGAGTGGTGAAGCTTGCCATGTGCTTAATTGAGTGGAGGAAGGATTTCCATGTGCTCAATTTAAAGGAAGTGGTCAATTTTGGCCTTGGGTTGGGTTGGGCTGATCCAAACTCAGTGGATCATGTGCACCATGTCCATTAGTGACTATTTGGTCTACTAAAAGGATGCCAAGTGTCCATGAAGAAGAATTGACCAAATTCCAAGTGGTTTTAATTTTAGGTTACCCTATGACCTAGTGGTAAAATGGTCATTTGACCTTTATTTTAGTTTGAATATATTTGGTATAATTGAAAAATGGGTTAGGCCTAGTTTCATTGAATTTGGAGTTGGTTTGATATGATTTGGCTCATGTTGACCCATTTAGGTCAAAATGAGTCAACTTGTGTCAAGTTGACCAATTGGTCAAATTGGGTCAAACCAAGGGTTGGGTCAAGTTCATATGACCATTTGAAATATTTTGGCATCATTGATTTGGTACAATTTGATTATTATTTGAATTAGGTACATTTGATTTCATTTAGGTCAAATGGGTCAAGTTGACTAATTTGACCCATTTGACTTATTTGGGTTAGGTCATGGGTTGGTTTTTGTTTGATAGATCAGTTTAAATGTATTGGTATCTTTGTTTCTAACCAATTTGATTTATATTTAGATTTTGATCAATTTGACCCTTTAGGTCAAGTTGGGTTCAAGGTCAATTGGGCTAGGTTAGGTCTAGTTGGCCAATTAGGGATTTGGTCAAGTTCAATAATTATTTTAGAATGAATTTAACCGATTAGTTTCAATCAATTTGGCTTAGATAATGTTTTGACACATTTTGACCTTTTAGGTCAACTTGGTTCAACTTGGGTCAAGTGGTCAATTGGGCTAGGTTAGGCTCAAGTGATGACTTGGTCAAGTTCAAACATTGATCATGAATAAATTTTGATTAATTATTTCAATCAATTTGGCCTATGGTAAATTTTGGCTAGTTTAGGTTTCATTTTGGCTAAGTGTTGACTTGGTTTGACCTAATTTGAGTGATTGATCACCTTATGATGATTGTTGCTCACAATGTGAGGCTTAGTTGGGCTTAGTTCAATCTAATTTGTTTAGGATTAGAATATGATTCATAAGGGATAGTTTAGATCACTTTGGGTCAAGTGAGCCTAAGTGGGTCAAATGGCTTGGTCAAAGCTTGATTTGAGTTTGATTGAACTCACATATGGACTTGTGATTGAAATATAAATCCATTTGTAAGTGGTTTGAAGTCAAATGGGTTTTGATTCATTTGATAATTTCAAGTTCAAAAGGGTGAACATGAGTTTGACTTGGGTTTGATTTTTGAATTTAGTTTTGGTTTGATGATTGGAGTTTATGATTATATTTAGATTCATGATTGTAGGATTGATTGAATCATGAAGAAAAATCAAGGGCTTGACTTGATTTGAAATTGATTTGGCTAGGTTTAAGATTTTGACTTGAAGGCTTAGTTTGGATTTTGAGTTTGAAGTTGGATTTGATTTTTGAATTTAGTTTTGATATTTGAATTTATATTTTATTTATATATGTGAATATAAATGAGGATATAAATGGGTTATGAGAAAATTTCATGAATTTGAAGTGATTTGAACTTCATTTGAGCTAAGTCCATAAGAGGGAATCAAAAGACTTAGGAAATATTTTTGATTTAGATTTGAATTTGAATTTAGTTTGATTGATTTGAATTTATATTTCATTTATATATGTGAATATAAATGAGAATATAAATGGGTTGTGAGAAAATTTCTTGAATTTGAATTGATTTAGATTTGATTTAGGCTAAGTCCATAAGAGGGAATTAAAGGACTTAAGAAATATTTTTGAAGTTTAGAATCTAATCATGGGCTTCAATCATAAGTTTAAATTATTTGGAATTGATTCAAGGTTTCAAAAAATCCATTGAATTGGTTCAAGGTTTGAGTTAGAGTTGGAGTTGATATGAATTTGGAGTTTTGACTTGGAAGAAGGAAGTGAAGATTTGGTTCAAGCTATAGGGTAGGCAAATCTTCTAACACCTCTAAGGCATGACCTATTCCTATGGCCAACTCTTCTAAGTCTCTAGGGCTATGTTGAGTGTCCACCTATTCACTAGATGTGTCTTAAGACTAAGGAACTCTAAAAGTCTAAGAGAAGTCCTATGTCTAAGATGGAGGGGTTGAGAGCTCATTCTAAAAATGAGGTCAACTGGGGTATATTGAGTTGGATTTTTGTATATGGTGCGGTAGGCCCACAAGACTTCAACCAACTGCTCATGCCACTATCACTTGTTGTCATTGAGTGTCATCTTTAGTATCTGGATGAGAGTTTTGTTGAATGCTTCAGCTAGGCCATTTGCCTGGGGTAGTAGATGGTGGAGTGTCTTCAATCTATACTATGTCGCTTGGCAAAGCTGTTGATCTTGGTACTTTTGAATGCATTACCATTATCGGATATAATTCATCGAAGCACTTCAAACCTATATATGATATGGTTCCTAAAAACTGGTGCACATGCTGAAATGTGGCCTCTCTGAGTGAGATTGCCTTTGCCCTCTTAGAAAAGTAGTCGGTGGCAACTAATATGAACCGATGCCCCTTGGAAGAAGGAGGATTGATAGGACCCACTATGTCGATATCTCAACACTCAAATGGCCATGAGGCCAATGTAGGATGCAGAATATTGGGTGATTGATGTAGGACCACACCGTGTACTTGACATTGAAGGCATCTCCTAGCCACATTCATGCAGTCTATAATCATCGAAGGTCAGTAGCATCCTAGTCTCTTGATCTTTGCTTTCATGTTCAGACTGGATTGATGCGCTTCACATAGACTTGAATGTACCTCGATCATGATCCTACGGGCTTTGTGTCTGTCCAAACAGTATAACCACATTTGATTGAAAGACCATCAGTATAAGGTGCCATCCACGAGAGCATAGGACAGAGCTCTCTGCTTCATCTGATGGGCTTGTGATTTCTCTTGAGGTAGTTTGCCAGTGTTCAAATAATCTATGAATTATTGCCTTCAATCCAGCTCCTCGTCTTTATTGGCAACGGCAACCTCTCCATCAAGAGAAAGTCTATTGACGAGTTCATCATTAATAAGAGATAGGACTTCTCCGTTTTGGACCCTTATTGGAATGGACTCATCTTCCGGACATGCCAATGCTTTTGCAAGTTTGGCCAAAGCATCTGCTATTGTGTTCTGTCCTTGAGGGACCTTGTAGATGGTGACCTTGGGGATTTAGGCCAACAGCTTCATGGTATACTCATGGTAATGATGAAGCTTAGGTTTGAGAACCTTATAGGACTCGGCAATCTGGTTGATGACCAACTGAGAATTCCTATAGATGTTGATGCTTTTGACACACACTATAATGGCTAACTCTAGACCAACAATCAAATCCTCATACTCAATTTCATTATTGATGTAGGGATTGGACAGATAGTATGAGCATCTCATCACATCACAGTCTGGCATTAAGAGAACTATTCTTACCCCTGCCTTTCCTAAAAGATTAGATCATGGTTCTTCTCCTTTATGAAAGGAAGCTGCACCATCAAAATACATCTCCCATCGATGATTGTTAACCTCCCCTAAGTTCATGATTTGTTTGTTAGGGAGATCTTCACTAAGCGGGGAATCAGCAAGCAGTGGGTGTACTGCTAAGAAATTCACTAATGCTTGTCCTTTCACCATACGGAGGGGTACAAATGTGATGTCAAACTATGAGAGAATCATGGACCAATATGCTAAATGTCCAGATTGCGTTGGCTGTGTCATGAGATACTGCAGTGGATTGCTTATTGAAAGCAAGTTTACTTTATGAGAAAGCATATAATGTCATAGCTTTTGGGATGCAAAGATTAAATCTAGGCAATGTTTCTCAATAAGTGTGTAGTTTACTTCAGTAGGGATCAAATGATGGCTGAGATAGTAGAGATCACTCTCCTTCCCTTCGTCATTTGCTTGGGCCAACAAAGCATCGAGAGAGTCATCCATTGTAGCAGTGTAGAGGATGAGTGGCTTTCCCGGGATTGGGGCTGTTATAGTTGGTGGCTTCACCAAATACTACTTGATGTCTTCAAAGGTATGCTGGCACTTATCATCCCACTTGAACTTGGCATCCTTTTTGACAAGCGCTAAAAATGGCTTGCATCTTCCCGATAGGTTGGAGATAAAGCATCTTAGATACGCCAACCTCCCTTGGAAAGATCTGAGTTGAGTTAAACTTTTAGGTGGTGGCATTTCTAAGATAGCTTTGATCTTTTTTGGATCTATCTCTATTCCCTAGTGTCAGACAATAAACCCAAGGAACTTTCCTGAAGCTAATTTGAATGCACACTTCAGGGGATTCATTTTGAGGTTGTATTATCTTAACCGTTTGAAAACTACTTTCAAGTCAAAGAGATATTCTTCCTTTTCTTTGCTTTTAACTACTAGATCATCAACATAGCACTCAACTTGATGATGGATGAGTTCATTGAAGATCTGAGCCATGGCCCGTTGGTATGTAGCACCAGCATTTTTAAGGCCGAAAGGCTTGATCTTATAACAATAGATTCCAGTTGGGGTTCTAGAAGTAGTGTTTCTTTCATCCTCAGGAGCCATCTTGATTTGGTTGTATCCAGATGACACATCCATGATTGAGAATACTGCATAAGATGAGGCGATGTCCACCATTAATTTTGGTATAGGAAGAGGAAACTCATCCTTAGGACATGCCTTATTTAAGTCCCTGAAATTGATGCATATGCGAATTTGGTCATCCTTTTTCTTAACTTGGATGACACTAGCTAAGCAGGTAGGGTATTTTTCTTCCCTGATGAAACCAGCATTGATCAATTTCTTGACTTTAGAAATGACCTATTGTTCAATTTCTAATCGCATGCATCTAGGAGCTTGCTTGATAGAGTTAGCATTAGGGTCTATTGCTAGTTTATGGACTGCTACGTTAGGAGATAATTCGGGCATGCCTTCATAACTCCATGCAAAGCAATCTTTAAACTCAATCAATAGCCTAACTAAGTCATTGATTTCTTCTATCCTGTTGGCTGGCTGCTAACCAGGGGGTCTTCCACCTCTGGAATTACCTCTATATCTCCCTCTGCCTCTACTTGGTGGAGGTTGAGTCATCCTACCCATATGTCCATATGATGGAATGACCTGTGAGTGGAATGTGACATGCGACTTTACTTCTTACTTGGTATCCTTTTCTCGTTCACTTGTATTTTTAATTTTCTTTTATTTTTCTTTTTCTTTTTTTTGTTTTTCTTTTGCTTCTTTTTTTTCTTTTGCATTTTCATTTTGTCCAAGTTCACAAGAAAATGCATTTTGAGGAAGATAGTAGGTCGCAGATTCATATATCTCAACCTCTCTAACTGAAAATGGCTTTTCATCTACTTTGACATAGTATTCATTTCCATCTCTTATGAACTTGATGCACTGATGAAGGGAGGATGAAATCATCTTATTCTGATGTATCCAAGGCCTACTGAGTAAAGCGGTGAATGAAGTATTTGAATCAATGATATAGAACTTCGCTTCAATCTTCCAATCACCTATTTCTAAAGGCAACACTATGGAACTTAAAGCCCTCTCAGCTTGTTCATTGAATCCTCTCAACATTATCTAATCTCCTCAGAGCATAGAGATGCAAATCCTCAAATAGGCAAGGGTCTTTGGACTCATAATATTCACCGATGCACGTAGATCAACAAAAACCCTATAAAGTCTAAATCTGCCCATATCCACTGTAATGTAGAGAGGACAATTGTGCTCCATGTCCTCCTAGAAGAAGGTCTTCATCTATGGAAGTGACTCCTTGGGATTCTCTAGAATAATGTGCCTCCTCTCTAATAGCGATCAGCTAAGCTAAGCATATCTCTAAATCAAGAAGAGCTTTGATTAATGATTCCCTCATCTCTTTAGATAAGATAGAGGCATCATATATGCTTAACTTAGATGACAACTTTCTTAAGTGAGAGAGGACATTGTAATCCACTCTGGGCTGATCCTCCAATAACATATCCATGGGTGGAGCATATTGTGGAGGGGCTTCTCGATCATCAAAACCCATAACTTGTTTCCCCTTATCTTGAGGTGCCGCCCTAGGAGGTAGAATCTTGCCACTACAGAGGTTGACTTTGATGATCTATTGTGATAGGTTAGTGGAAGATTCTTCCTACTTGTTAAGCTCACGTACAACTTCTCCTATAGGACCCTCAAAATTGGATGATTCCAAGTCTATCTCAAGAGGTAAGCCCATAGTATTCAGAGAAGGAAAGTCCAACTTTGAATCAGAAAGATGAGATCAGAGTTGTTATAATTATTATTTAGACTTGGAGAGTTTCCTAAGAGAGTAGAATTAGACAATCCATCAAAAGTGACATAGATGTAATTCAAACTAGATTTATTCCTTGATTTCTTGGATTTAAAAAGAGGTATATAGTAGAAATCTAGTAAAGTAAGTGGGGTGAGGGATTTGATGCTCTTATCCATCGATACAAGATGTCTACCAGAAGAAGAGTTAGCTGAAGTAGAAGTGTCAGTTGAATAGTAGCTAGAATGATGGAATGGAGATTGGGCTCGATAGGTGGTTGCACTACTTAGCTATCTCAGGCTGATGTGGGTTGTTGTTGCTACTACTGCTGCTAAGCTCCACTTTCCCCAACTTATTTTTGTCAACTTGCAAACCTTCTTTGATGTTGGAGGTTCGAGTTGCCTCAAGCACCTACAAGGAAAGTTTCTCGACTTTTGAAATAATCTTTTTAGAGGTTTGGGATAAGGAGATATCCCAACCTTCTTTGATTTTGAGAGGATCACAGGTATCCCCAAGGATTACCCTAACAAAACTAGATGGTTGTTCCACAAGTTATTCCCATGGGATAACTATGGCGACTGTCTTGTAGCTATGCTTAAGCCAGCCCTTGAATGTAAAGAAATCCTCCAAAATATGGCCTAGCATGCGGCGATAGGTGTAAAAGTTATGATCATTGCTTTTGCTCGCTTCCTCTGGCATTTTAGGCTTGAGTAGTAGAAAATCAGGTTTCTTTAAGAGATTCTTAATGATTTTTCTGATTACCTCCCTCTTAAAAGAATAAGGTTTGTTTAGTTTATCCAAAAGAGTAGGTGGATGGTAGCTACCTGGCAGTGGGTATGTGTATCACTATTGTTAATATGGATGAGGAGGAGGCAGTGAAGGCTGTGGAGGCTGCTGTGGTGACTGGTCGGATGACCTCGAGGATGGTAGAGGAAATGAAAGTGATGGCTGTGGAGCATGAGGTCTCTCATGCTGATCTCTGGCTGATTCCTTCCCCTTGTCTAGCACTACTACTACTCTTGGCTTCTTCTTATAAGCTTTCTGCAGATTTAGCTTATTGATTGATTTGAAAAAGACAATTGTTTGACTTCTCCTTATAAGCTAGCCACCTTGTTGATTAACTTCTCAAATGTCTTGATGGTAAAACCTTTGAGCAGAAGGTGATCGGGCCATGAATATTCTTTAGTAGAATTTCAATGGCATGTTGTTCAGATAGCTGCGATTCATAATTCACACTCAAATTGTGCCATCAGAGAATATAATCAATGAGGGACTCACCAGGGTGTTGTTGAGCCACAACGAGATTGCCTACAATCACCCTTTGTTGAGGTCCAACAAACCTCTTAATGAAGAGTTGCTCCAACTCAGCAAAAGCCTTTACTGAACTATTGAGGAGTTTGATATTCTAATCAAAGGCTATGCCTGCTAAATTGCTGACATAAAGATGAAATAGTAATGCATCGCTGCCACTAGCTTTGTAACAGCTAGCCCTGAAGTGTGCTATGAGCTGGCGTGAGTTCTCGCTGCCATCGAAGCTCTTGAAAGAAGGTGTCACAAAATGCTTAGGATATTGGATGACATCAAATTTCTCTGGTAGGGTCTACTCTTTAGAATCGATGATCCTCCTCATGCTTGTACCAACACTTCTCTCACTTGTTACTCAACTATGAGTTTAATGTCCTTTTCTTATATGGAGACACTATTCACTACCTTCATATACAAGCTAGTGCTACCCTGCTCTACTAGAGGTGAAGTCTTGGCTTGATCCAAGACATGAAATAACTCTGGCTAACTAGTTTCTACAATAATAGGATGCACTGCTAGGGCTTGGTTCTGAAGTGCCAAAACTGTTGCTAGAAAATATTCAAGCCTCTTTCCCATCTTATCTATATGTTCATCCTTTTTCTTTAGTTATTAAAGGAGGTGTTGGGTCGAGTAAGCTGTGTCATCCTGCTCAGCCACAACACCTTCCAAACCTTATTGATCATGAAAGAGAGTACCTCTGGTGTCTACCATATGCACTCCTACTGAAACCTCCAACAGATCATCTTCACTAGGAACAAAACTAACATTCTCATCCTCTAAGTCAAACTAGGAATACCCTAAAATTCCTTCTTTTCAACCAGATACTGTGCTACAATATCATATATGGAATGGTCCACTGTACGAGTACAAATGATCATGGCTGATCTGTGGCAGGATCATTGTCATGAACAGAGAGACATCTAATATCCCCTGCTACTAGAGAGGTAATCTTGTGTGGACTATGCTCACTGGATGATAGATGCTCCTGATTATCACTAAATTTGGGTGGAGTGGTACTCCTTGGAGGATCTATGGCCATAGAAACAATGGTACTATCTTCTAGTCCCTCTACAACTGCTATCTCCAAGATCTACTACTGTGGTGGTGGTGATGGTACAACTACGATGCTCCGTGGTCATAATTCCCTCTTCACCACAACTAAAGTAGGAGGTTGAGCAGGAGAGATTGGCCTTGCCTCAATTAGTGGTGTAGATGGAATGGGATCTCTTGGTCATAGCCAGATCACCGGTGGGGCTCTCTTTTCCCTAGATGTAGCCCTTATGGCTTTTGCTAGAACTATGGATGATGGAACTTGTACTGGAGATGGTGGGTGTGGAGTAGAGCGGTGTGGCGGAGGCACCAGCGACTCTTTCTGTGCAAGAGCTCCTCTCCTGTGGTGGGTAGTACTTGTCGGTGATCTATCGTATGATGACGCAGTAGCGCCGATGGAAAATTCATGGGTGGGAGATGATTGTGCAGTACCTACCTCTCGCTAGTCACACACTTGTACACCGCGGCCTCTCTATCTAATATGCTCCCCTATGCTGCGAGGGATGATAGATCATAAATCAAATCAGGCCCCGAACTCTGACCATCCATAACCCCACCTACTCAGTGCAGAACTAATCTAAGGCTGGCATACGACCTTCTCCTGTCTCTAGTAGGAGCCTCAAAGTGTACTGCAAGTGGAGGTGAAACTAAGATCCTCTTAATATCTTCCTCTCCATTCGAACTATAGAGGGGGTGAAACTTGTTCTTTATGATCAGAGGAGAGACTATCCTGGGTAACTCCTCTACTGCAGACTGAGCAGCTACCTCTATCTCTTTAGCTATGCGCACATGATGCTGCTTGATCTTACGGTATCTATTTTGGCTCTAGGTTCTGCTGGGAAGAGCAGTATGGGAACTAGACCCTACATCGTAGGTAGGGGAGACTATCCCTGAAGATAGGGGAGTCTTCCCCTTAGAAGAAGCCAACAAGTGGGTGCTAGCCCGTATTGAAATGGGCGGCCGGCACTAAACTACAGCTGCATGAGGGCCATAGCCTTCATCTTTTGTGAGGGAAACTCTCAGTCTGATGGCATCTCAACGTGGATGACCGGTTTCTGCCCGGTCACCACACTCCTACTGACGGTTGTGAGGGTGGTCCCCTCACAAGTGATCCTAGCCCCCTGAAAACTTCGACCAAATTGAATGAGGTGGGAAAAGTCAATCTGTGGGAGGCTAGCCCAATCCAAGGCCAAATCCATCCCAAAAGGAAAAGTAAACACGTAATTTTGAGCTTCCATTTTGCGAATTTGAACTAAAGCAGAAACCGCGAACTGTGTTGAACTTCTATAATGTTGGAAAATAAACTCATATCATATTTTTGCTTTAATTTGACTTTTAGAATTTGAACTCACACTTAACAATTTAAATATGTTAAGTGGAGCTCTTTAATTTAGGATAGATTTTTTTTAATTTACAATTGAAGTGGGGATTTTTGAATTTAGAATCCTTTTTCAACAAATTTGTGTATGTTGAAAAGGACTTTAAATATTTTGAAGAGATTGATGATTCCATTAGTTTATATTTGATTTTGATTTTTGTGTTTGGGGACCGTTATTTAAAAATTTTGAGTATGTTAAAAAAAAGGGTCCCCAAACAATCATCATTTCAAAAATAAAATCAACAATCAAATTTTGATTTTGATTTTTTTTGTTTAGGATTTACTCATTTTGCAAATTTGGGTATGCTAAATGAGTTGTTTGAAAACAATTTTCTTCTTCTTTTGCTTGTTTATGAATCATGAGTGAATTTAGAATCGTTACTTAGAAAATTTCTTTATGCTAAGGAAAGTCCAAATGTTTTCTTTTGTTTTAATTTTTGAAAGGTGGATCTTCACTTAGCAGATTTAGGTATGCTAAATAAAGGATCCAAGTGTATTTTGATTTTTGATTTTGAAAAGAGGATCCTCACTTAGAAAATTTAGGTATGTTAAATGAAGGATCCCAAATGTGTTTTGATTTTTGATTTTTGAAAAGAGGATCTTCACTTAGCATATTTGGTATGCTAAATGAAAGATCCAAATGTGATTTTGATTTTTGATTTTTTGAAAATAGGGTCTTTACTTAGCAAATTTGGGTATGCTAAATGAGAGAGCTAAATGTGTATCATGTTTTGATGTTTTAAATTTTTTTTTTTTTTGAAAAGAGGATCTTCACTAAGCAAATTTGGATATTCTAACTTGAAAGATCCAAGTGTGTTTCATTTTTTGATATTTTGATTTTTTTTTTTTTTTTGAAAAGAGGATCTTCACTTAGCAAATTTAGGTATGCTAAATTAAGGATCCAAATGTTGTTTGATTTTTAATTTTGAAAAGAGGATCTTCACTTAGCAAATTTAGGTATGCTAAATGAAGGATCCAAATGTGTTTCAATTTTTGATTATTAAAAAGAGGATCTTCACTTAGCAAATTTGGGTATGCTAAATGAAAGATCCAAATGTGTTTGAATTTTGAAAAGATGATTGTTAATTTTGATTTTTGAAAAGATGATTGTTGAATTTGAAAAAATGATTATTGATTTTGTTTTTGAAAAGATGATTGTTGATTTATTTTTGAAAAAATGATTGTTGATTTTATTTTGAAAATGAAATCTTCATTCAATAAATTGAATGAGGATGCTCATTTGTGCTTTTTGAAAATATGATTGTGGATTTTGTTTTAAAAAGATGATTGTTGATTTTTTTTGAAAATGAAATCTTCATTCAATAAATTGAATGAGGATGTTCATTTGTGCTTTTTGAAAATATGATTGTTGATTTTATTTTTGAAAAGATGATTATTGATTTTGTTTTTGAAAATGAAATCTTAATTCAATAAATTAAATGAGGATGTTCATTTGTGTATTTTGAAAATATGATTATTGATTTTATTTTTGAAAAGATGATTATTGATTTTGTTTTGAAAATGAAATCTTCATTCAATAAATTGAATGAGGATGTTCATTTGTGCTTTTTGAAAATATGATTGTGGATTTTGTTTTTGAAAAGATGATTGTTGATTTTGTTTTGAAAATGAAATCTTCATTCAATAAATTGAATGAGGATGTTCATTTGTGCTTTTTGAAAATATGATTGTTGATTTTAATTTTGAAAAGTTGATTGTTGATTTTATTTTGAAAATGAAATCTTCATTCAATAAATTGAATGAGGATGTTCATTTGTTCTTTTTGATAATATGGTTGTTGATTTTATTTTTGAAAATATGATTGTGGATTTTGTTTTGTAAATGAAATCTTCATTCAATAAATTGAATGAGGATGTTCATTTATGTTTTTTGAAAATATGATTGTGGATTTTGTTTTTGAAAAGATGATTGTTAATTTTGGTTTGATAATGAAATCTTCATTCAATAAATTGAATGAGGATGTTCATTTGTGCTTTTTGAAAATATGATTATTGATTTTAATTTTGAATGATCCTACATATAACATTCAGGAAGATTGTTAGATGAGGTTGATTTATTTTTATTATGTACATTTTGGAAAAGTGCTTTTTTTTTAAATTATTATTTTTATAAAGGATTTATTTTTCTTTAGTTTTTGAATGAACCTTTCCTTACCATAGAAATGGTAAAGAGGAAGTCTTTAGTTATTTATTTTTTATTAAGTTTTTATTTTCACCTATTAGGAAACCTAATTGGGGTTTTAAGACTTACATGGAGTGAGGCCCTAATACCTAAAGGATGTTGGCTGACTTAGCCTAAAGATGAAATAAACTATGTGCCAATGGAAAAGAAAGCTAGTCTTGGACTTATACAAGGTACAAATCCACTATCGATACTTAGAGACAATGATCATTTACCAAAGATGGAGAGAGGAACCATCCACAGCAGAGGCGCCCGAAAAATATGTGGTGAATTTACTTTCATCTTTATCTATCTTTTGAGAAAAATATAAATGAAGAGAAAAATAACACTTCTTGTTGGACACCACGTAAATCTACAGATGTTCTCATTAGGGTGATCAGGTACAACATTGAGGAATGATGTACTATCTCGGGAGACAAAAGTCACCATCCTACAATGGACCTAATCACCTAATGAAGACTCCAAAGGACTATGGGTCTTCGGATGTACCAGAGATTCTTCCCCTACTTTACATGAAAAAATAAAGCAGGGTTTATTTTAAATCGGGTTCATTAAGTTCCCTATGGAGGCAAGCCTCCATAGTTAATTACATCCAAAGGAATGAGATCCCTTAAGAGTACTCTTGATTAAGGTAAATGATCATTGTCTCCAAAGATTTTGAAGGTGGGACTGTCAATCAAATTAGTTTATTTTTAGAAGATCAAGTGGGATTGATCAAGAGGAGGGAGTTATTATCAAAACTAAAGGAAGATAACTAGGGGATGCTTATGATACTAGGAAGCCTAATAAGCATCCCAAACTATCCTCTAGTTGGGCTTTATATTTTTGAAGGTTGAAGTGATTTATTTGTTTGAGTTGAATTTTTATTAGAAACCCAAGGCTTATAATTCCACAACACAAGGTCATGAAAATGTCTATTAGAGTGAGGATTTATGCTTGTAGCCCGCAAAGGGAAACATCCACCTTTGAACTTAAATCTAGGGAGCTTTAGCGAGAACCAAGGCATGACCTAAATCTAAGGTGAAAATGGGTATATGGTTTACCTCCACAAGAGAGGATAAACCATCAAACTATTAGACTTACAACCGCTTGGGGGTGGTAGCCAACTAACTCCTCCTGTGATTTTAAGTACATGTAGGCAAGTCATATGCATTTGCAAGTTAGCTAGGTTATTTTTTATTTAGAAAGAGACTAAGTCCTTAAACACACTCCCTAAGAGACTAGATCATGTAGGGCATGATTAATGACTTAAATCTAATGAAAATTTTGTTAAGTTTCATTTTCATTTTTGGACAATTCATTTGACATAGGCTATGGGATTCATATGCCTAATGCATGAGAATTTGGTTATGAGCCAAAATTAGCAAGAAGAAGGTGTGTTTCTAACATGGCTCTCAAAGGTCAAGCCAAGTTCCCTAGCAAAGGTGGAAGCCCTCCATAAGCAAGAGTGAAGTAAGATGCTTTTTATGCATGATGTAAGACATACAACATCCAGCTAAGGGGTTATTAAATCTTTTATCTTGATTTATAACCTAAGCTTTAGGTGAGGTTATGAGTTGTTAGTTTTTATTTTGAGTTGATTAATCAGATAGAAAATTTATTTTTCCCTAAGAGCCTAATCGCATCCAGGCCATTTATCAAAGTAAAGAAGAAACTAGGAAAAACATGTCATCTTTATGCACAAGTTAAACAAACATCAAGCAATTTTATAAAGCTAGCATAAAAGAGTAAGAGGCCTTTATGGTCAGGCTCAATCGCACAAACCCAAAAAGAAATGTGGGTAGATGAGCTTTACCCTTATACAACCCAGATTACAAATGAATTAATTACAATCAAAAAGGAATTCATGTTATGGGGGTCATCATTCTTCTTTCTTCTTTTTTTTTTCTTTCTTCTTTTTTTTTTCTTTTCTTATTTATTTCCTTCTTTTGGTTAGTTGGGATGCGGTTGCTCCAAGGCTTCACATGGTGCATAAAACTTAGTCTTATGGCTAATCTTCATCCTAATCCCCCATAACATTCATTTCAAATCTTAATTGCAAAAATTACATGAAAATGGGAAATGTAAAATCTACCTAAAACTCGCAAAATAGAGATTAGCTAAATAAATCACACAATCCCAAGCATGTATATGAATAAATTAGACTTAGCACCCCACACATGGGTAACCAAGGCCACTTGGCCTAATTTGGATTATCCTTAGGGGTATAAGCAACCTACACAGCAAAAACATTTATTACTTTTTTATTATAGCGCCCCTTAAGCACAATCCCCTGCAGAAGATAATGATTAGACTAAGATCATCCTATCATCTAGTGTACGCACATACACCCTAACATCCAGACTAAAATATTACATCACAAAATAAAATTAGGCATCAAACCATGCACCGCCCTAACATAGAGTTAGAAATGGTGACTTAGCCTAATGTGCGTGCCATTTAAGATTTGTATGGCATGTCTTAGCTAGGATTTAAGGTTAGAATTTTCTAAGTGTGAAGCATTCAACTTAGAAGGTGGTTTCATTTAAGTTATTTAGTTGATTTGTTAATTTTATTTGATGATTTAATTTGGTTTGAATGAACCTACACATAATTACTAAGTGTTGTAAAGAGCGGAAAAGAAAAGAAGACTTCTCTTTCCTCCCTACCTTAAGTAATTTCTAAGGTAGATTCATTAGTGATTTTTGTTTAGTAAATATTTTATTATGTGTTTTAATTAATCCTAAGTTTAGATTTGTTCTAAATAAACCTATTCAATAACAAAGGCATTTTAAGATTAATTAAAGTGAATTACTATAAAAAAAACACAACTCTTTATTTCTTTTCAACATGTGTAACATGGATATGAATAAATCCTAAGCATGTTTATACATTCAAATGCAAACTTTAGTACACCTTAATGATGAATGCAAAGAGATGTTGTTTAAGGAAATTTGGATGCTTCATGATGCATGATTTTGTTAAGTGGAAAAGAGGGACTCTTTTATCCATTAATCAAATGCATATTTACATGTATGAAAGATATAAGTGAGTACGACACCATTATTTTCTACACCAAGGGTATAAGGTACAAGGCCTTCTTAGGGCTACATAAAGCCTTGCAACCCTGGGATGTCCAGACTAGTACACCACTTTTCTTAAATACATGTGCATGTTCAAAAAGAAAGCAAATGGATGAAGAATCATGCAAGAGATTTTTGTTTGTTTGATTTGTTGGTTATGAAATTTACATGTATAGATGTGAAGATCCTTCTTAAGTCATAACATAGAAGTGTATGGGAATGGATTTAAGCAAGTGCTATGTTCTTTTCAAATGAACTATACACTTTGTAAATCCTATACAAAACCATGTTAAGAAAAGAGAAGAAAATCACATAAAGCACATTTTAAGCTATGTTCACATGCAAACTTATAAATACTCATAAGTAGCATACATTCATTTATAGTCTTTGATTTATAAGTTTTGAAAATTTTTTTTGATTTAATAGTGATTATAGCCACTCATATTCTTACTTTGGCCAAAACATGCATGTGGTGAATAAATTTCTATAGGGAGTCGCCTTCAAATCTATGGGGAGAAAGAAAAGGCAAGACACTATAAAAATTCATCTTAGTAAGATGCCACGCAGATCTGTAGATGTACTTATTTAGGTGATTGGGTATGTCATCAAGGAATAATGTACTATCTCAAAAGATAGAAGTCACTACCCTTTAATGGAACCAATCACCTTAATAAGGACTCTTAAGGATGATGGGTCTATATGTGTACTAGAGATTCTTCTCCTACTTTACATGAAAAAGTAAAGTAGGATTTATTATAAATCGAGTTTGTTAAGTTCCCTATAGGAGCAAGCCCCCATAAATAATTACATCCTAAGGGATGGGATCCCTTAGGAAAACTCTCAATTAAGGTAAATGACTGTTGTCTCTGAAGATTTTAATAGGGAAGGACTATCAATTGATTAGTTTATGTTTGAAGATTAAATGAGATTGATCAAAAGAGGGGGTTATTATCAAAGCCAAAATAGGAAATAAGTAGGAGATGCCCACAATGCTAGGAAACCTAGTGGACATCTCAAACTATCCTATAGTTGGGCTTTATATTTTCAGAAATTGATTTAGTTTGTTTGAGTTATATTTTTTGTCAGAATTTTAGGACTTAAGATTCCTTAACTCAAAACTAAGAAAATACCTAAGAGGTGAGAAATTATGCTTATGGCCCACAAAGGGGAGAAGCATCCTCAAAACCTAAATCTAGGGAGCTTTGGCGAGGACCATAAGCACAACCTAAATCTAAGGTGAAAAATGGGTAATTCGCTTGCCTCTACAAGAGAGGACAAACCACCCGACTGCTTGGACTTACAATCGCCTGGGGGTGGCTGCCAACTAACTCCTCCTATAATTTTAAATAAATGTAGGCAAGTTTTATGCTTATGCAAGATAGCTAGGCTATTATTATTTAGAAAGATACTAAGTCCTTAAACTCACTCCCTAAGAAACTAGATCATGTAAAGTGACATACTTCAAATGACCTAAATCTAATACAATTCAAAATTTATTTTATTTTCATTTTGGACAATTATTTTGACTCATGCTAATAGGATTCATATGACTAATGCATGAGAAAGAAGATTATTGGCCAAAATCAGTGAGAAGAGAGGAGGTGAGTTTCCAACACTACCCTCAAAGGTTAAGTCGAGTTCTCTGGCAAAGGTGGAAGCCCTCCAATCAAGAGTGAAATAAGATGCATTTGTGCATGATATTATAAAGAAATGCTCATCCAGCCATGGGATTGCTAATTTTTTTTATCTTGATTTTAAACCTAAGCTTTAGGTGAGGTTATGAGTTATTTAATTTTTATTAGAGTTGTTAGGTTGGGTAAAAGATTTATTTTTCCCTAAAGAGCCTGATCCTCATTTAGGTAATACATAATGCAAGGAAGAAACTAGGAAAAGCATGCCACATAATGCAAAAGCTAAATAAATCATTAATCAATTTATAATGCTAATCGCAAAAAGAATAAATGGTCGTTGTGGTCGGGCACCACCGCATAAACCCAAAAATATCAAATGTGGGTAGCCAAGCTCTACCCTTATACAACTTGGATTACAAATGAATATTACATTTAAGCAAAGGAATTCATTATTATGGGGGTCTTCAAGCTTTATTCATCTTTTTTCTTTCCTCTTTCTTCTTTTCTTTTCTTCTTTCTTCTTTTATTTCCTTCATTTGGATGGTTGGAAGGTGGATGCTCCAAGGCTTCACATGGTGCATAAGATATAATCTTATGACCAATGCTCATCTTAATCCCCATAACAAATCATTCCAAAATCCTAATTATATAAATTTTTACATGAAAAGGAAAAGTGGAAATCTAACTAACACCTGCAAAATAAAGGTTAGCTAAAATCACACCACACAAATCCCAAGCATGTATATTGGACTTATAACCTCACATATGGGCAAATAAGTCCACCTGGCCTATGGATTATGCTTAGGGGTATAAACCACCTGCAAGCAAAATAATTTATATTTTCTATTTTATGATAGCCCCCCATAAGCACAATCCCCTGTAGAAAAGAATAGCTAGATTAAGAATGTCCTACCATTCATTCTATGAGCATACACCCTAACATCCAGTCTAAAACATATATCACAAAATAAAATATAACATCAAACCATGCACCGACCTAACCTAAGGCTAGAAGTGGTGACTTAGGCTAATGTACGTGCCTTGAAAGTTTCTGTGGTATGCTTAGTTATGGCTTTATATTCAAATTTTCTAAGTGTGAAGAACATGTTCAATTTAGAGGAGAGTTTCATTTAAGTTATTTAACTATTTTGGGTTGATTTTATTTCATGTTTTTATTTAGTTTAAGTTGATCCTACAATTAATTACTAAGTTATGAAGACAGGGAAAGAGAAGAGAACTTCTCTTTCCTACCCTAACCTTAAGTAATTTTCTAAAGTAGGTTAATGTTTTAGTTTCATTTAGGTGAATGTTTTGATTACATCTTTTAATCAATCCTAAGTTTAGATGAACTCTAAATAAACCTATTAAAAAAGAAAGGCATTTTCAGATTAAATGAAATGAATCAAAATTCACATAACACACATTACTTCATTTCTTTCCCAACATATATAACATGCATATGGATGGACCCTAAGCATATCTATACATGAAAATGAGGGTGGTTAACATACTTTCTGATGTATGCTAAATAATCCATTTAAGAAAATTTATAAGTTGATATGCTTGATTTTTTTTTAAAGTAAAAAAGGTTTTCCTTATCCAAAATTTCACATGCATACATGAAAGTAAGAAAGGAATAAGTGAGTACAACACCATTGTTAACCAAAGGTGTAAGACAAAAGAGCTAATTAAGGCTACTTAAAGCCTCACAATCTCAGGGTTGTCCAGACTAATATACCACTTTCCTTAAGTACAAACATGTATATAAAAGAAATGAAATAGAAAAGGAAGATGCAAAAGTTATTTAATAGTTGTGTTTTGTTTATGCAATTTATGCATGCAAGTATAGGCAACCCTTCTTAGGTGAGAGCATAGGGATGAATAGGGTATGAAATTAAGTAAGTGTTGGGTTCTTTTCAAATGAACCCGACATGTTTCTAACTCCCATTCAAAACTATGCTAACATAAGAAAGAAAGGCAAACTACACTAAGCATGACTTTATAATTCATCACATGCAAGCTTATAATTAAGATTTGATTAGCACATATTTAGATTTAGTATTTGATTTATGCATTTTAAAAATAATTTGGATTTAGTAGTGATAATAGCCTCTCATATTTTACTTTAGCCAACACATGCACATTTGACATAAAGTAAATAATTTCATTTTAAAATTTGAAACATGAAATTATGAATGCATGAAATCACATGGCATACAACTTAACATGTTGGGAAATATCCAAAGCAATGAAAGCATGTAAACAAACTCACTTCACTTAATCCCTAAAGACATTCTTAAGAAATAGGAAAATTTAGAATAAACCAAAGTGAATTCAAAGTAATTTTTGTTTAGTTTGAAGTTTGATTTAATTTTGAAAAGGTGAGATGCGTTTGTTATTCCTAACCCATTCCCACATGTGTTTTGTATTTTTATTTAATTTTTAGACTTTTAAATCCATTTTTAAGCATTGATTAGGTTAAGGTATGAATCAAGTAGCTTAATTAACCCTTACCTACACCACCTTAGAAGAATTAACTAAATGATTATGAGCTAATGAGATGACATAAAATCCATAAGAAATTTAAATTTACAATGCACCTAATAATGAAAGGCCCTAATGCAATTTGGCTCACAATTAAAAGTTAATTAAGCTAAGGGGTTTAGCTTAAGTACTTTTAAAACACCCTTTCACACATGTGAATTGGGTTTTAATTTCCTTAATTAAACTTAGGCTATTAAACACCTAAGCATCTACCCAAGGTAGATTAATTAAGTTATGGAACTTTTTAGAATTTTTAGAAATTGATTAAGGGGATAATTAATGGATTAACCATTAATTATGAGGAGATTAAGGAGAGGAGAGGGGATTTAGGGAATAGCTTAGGGGAAATGCCCCAAAATTATTCAATAAATCTCCTACCTACTAAATCTGACCTTAATCAACCCTAATCGTAGGTTAGAATCATTAATTATATCCTAATTATGCTTAATTACATGAGAAGGATAATGAAAGAAACCATACATAATTACTATAATCAAGCCTTCAATAAATTTCAAGAAAATTAGGAGAGGCAAAGGTCATTACCTAAAACATACCCAAGAAATTTGGGATTAATCAGAGGTCTAATTAAAGAGTAATTAACAAAATATAATTTCTAATGAAACTTAAATTTAGAGAAAACCATAAAATAAAACTCATCAAAATTAATTTTAAAATGATTTAGGTTTAATTATCTATCCATAGGTTTTTATTTTATATTTTTCTAATTTTTCTATGAAGAGTTATACTTTTTTGAAAATCCATGGATTAATTAGGAATTAATTAGAAATTTTAAATAACCCCCAACTAATCCCTAGATCATAGCACGACACGTGGCGGCGGTGGTCAGCACACTTTACACGTGTCATGCTGTGAGGGGACAACTTAAGTTGTCACCTCATAAAGGTGGCGGCAGCACACGTGCTTATATTCTCAATCGTTCAATCAAAGATCAAACGACTGAGGATTCCCCCACAGTTTATAAAGGATAATTATATTTTTAAACGTTCCAAATAATCTCACCCGTCCATCTAAAATGCGGATGGACGGTTGAGATGAGCCAAGTTCTTCCCTAAGGATCAATGGAGACCGTCCATGATCTAAGTGGAGATCCGAGCTCGATTCAGCTCGGATTGGAATGAGATTATACCCACACCATCTAACCACAATTACAAACCTATCCAATGGTGGATTTCACATGCATGAATATTTCTTTCACAGAGGACCAACACCTCCTAAGCTAAGTGATCAAAAAATTCCATACCTCACCGAAGGTGACCACCAACGCTCGAGCTCAATGAGGTAGTGGAGATGAAGCCCAATTTGAATTCTTAGGCCTTGGGATTGAGCGGATCAATGGATGGACCAACTCCTCCTTGCTTGGGTTTCAGCTTTGATTGAATTTGATCCTTACTTGCTGTGGGAATTCCAATAGAAGCTTAGGCAAGCTTGACTTAGCTCCTAGATGAAGTGTGCAAGAGCAATTAGAAGGAGATCAAGTGTGGAAGAAATTCACTAATAGATTGAGCTCCCCTATTTTTGCACTATGCAAATTCAAAAATTAGGGAATTCAAATCCTCTCTAAAAAGCTTGGGAGTGCTCTCTAATGATTGCTCTGAGTTCCTAGGCTTCAATCAACAGAGGGTAAGTAAAAATTTCATTGAATAAGGGGGAGTATATCTCCCCTTATGGCAATCGGATGGTCGAACCATGAGTTGCCATTTTGATCTAATTGCTCAAATTAGAGAGGTTGTTTAGGCTATTTTGAGTGTGCACATGGTCGATTTGATCTAAGGAATGGATTGCCAACTTCCCATATGCTTGAATTGAGCTTACGAGGGAATTTGAAATTTCAATTTTAGGCTAAGTGGTCGGGTTTGGTTTAGGGGCAAAATGGGCTGACCCAAACCCATTAGGTTGGGTGCACCACTCATCACTAAGTCCCCTTGAGCTTTTAGGAAAGCCCCAAGTGATTGTGAAGAGGGTATTACCAAAATACCCATGGGTTAGGCCAAATTTTGGTCTATGTCCTAGGAGTAGGATGGTTATTTTGCTATTTTTCCACTTTGGACATATTGGGTATGTGGAGAAACTAGGTTTGGCCAAGTTTCATTGGATTTGGAATCCATTTGATAGGGTTTGGCTCATGTTGACCCATTTAGGTCAAAATGGGTCAACTTGGGTCAAGTTGACCAATAGGTCAAATTGGTCAAACCAAGGGTTGGGTCAAGTTCATATGACCATTTGAAATGTTTTGGTGGCTTTGGTTTGATTCAATTTGATATATATTTGGCTTTGGCTCATATGACTTCATTTAGGTCAAATGGGTCAAGTTGACCCATTTGACCCATTTGACCTATTTGAGGTAGGTCAAGAGTAGGTATAGGTTAGGTTAGTCATATGGAGTGAATTGGTGTCTTTGTTTCCAATCAATTTGGGTTAAGTTCAATTTTGGCTCAACATGAACCCTTTAGTCATGTCACTAAGTGCTAGGCTAGTTGGCCAATTGAGGCTTTAGTCAAGTTCCAGAAGTGATTTGGGATGGACTTGACCCATTGGTTCCAATCAATTTAGCTTAGATCAAGTTTTGACATATTTTGGCCCTTCAGGTCAAAATGGGTCAGCTTGGGTCAAGTGGGCCAATTGGGCTAGGTTAGGCTCAAATGTTAGCTTGGTCAAGTTCAAACATAGGACATGAGTGAACTAAGATTAATGGTTTCAATCACTTTGGCCTATGGTGGAATTTGTCTATGTAAGGTTTCATTTTAGGTTAAGTGTTGACTTCATCAACCCTTAGGTTAGACTTGGTTTGACCCAATTTGATTGATTGATCATCGCATGATGATTGTTAATCATGATGAGAGGGATATATGAGTTTGGTTCAATCCAATTTGGTTAGGATCAAAATTTGGCTCATAAGGGTACTTTAGGTCACTTTGGGTCAAGTGAGCCTAAGTGGGTCAAATGGCTTGGTCAAAGCTTGATTTGAAGTTGGTTGATCTTGTATATGGGCTCATGATTGAAATATAATTCCATTTACAAGTGGTTTGAGGTCAAATGGATTTTGATCCATTTAAAAATTTCACATTTAAAGGAAGAATATGAAGGGGTCTTGGGTTTGAATTTTGATTTGAGTTTTGATTGTTTGATTGGAGTTTGGATTTATATATGGACTCATGATTTTAGGTTTGATTGAACCATTAGAGAAAATCAAGAATTTGGCTTGATTTGAAAGTGATTTGGCTAAGTTCAAGATTTTAAGTTGAAAGGCTTACATTGGATTTTGAGTGAATTTGAGTTTGATTTTTGGAATGGGTTTTGATTGTTTGAATTTATATTTCATTTATATATGTGAATATAATGAGAATATAAATGGATCATTAGAAAATTTCAAGGATTTGAAGTGGTTTAATCATGATTTAGGTTAAATCCATTAAAAAAAATTAAAGGATTTAAGGGAACTTTTAATTTGAAATTTAATTTTTTGAATTGGATTTGATTGATGTATAGTTATATTTCATTTATATATAAGAATATAAATGAGAATACAAATAAGTTTTGAGAAAATCCCAAGAGTTTGAATAGGTTTGATCATGAGTTAGGTTAAATCCATTAAAGGGAATTTAAAGGATTTAAAAGAATTTTTAATTGGAATTTAATTTTTGTCAAATTTAAATGATTTATATCTATATTTCAATTTTATATGAAAATATAAATGAGAATATAAAAGAGTTTTGAGAATATCCCAAGGATTTAAAATGGTTTGATCATGATTTAGGTTTGATTTTGGCTAAGTCCTTTAATGGAAAATTAAAGGGATTTAAGAAACTTTTCATGAATTAATTTTGAATTTTGAATTTTATTTGATGAGTTTGAATTTATATTTCATTTATATATGTGCATATAAATTAGAATATAAATGGATTATGAGAAAATCTCAAAGGTTTGAATAGGTTTGAATCACGATTTTGGTTAAGTCCTTAAGGGAGGCTTAGGGACTTAGGCAAAATTTGGACTTAGGAGTTTTTGTTGGATTTTGATCATGGGTTTCAATCATGGATTTCAATCATAAAATTTATTTGAGTTTGGAAAAAATCAAATAGAATTGATTTGGAGTTTGACTTGAAAGAAGGAAAGTGAGGAAAGGTTTAAGCTAAGGGTAGGAAAATTTTCCTACTACCCCTAAGGCATGACCTATCCCTATGGCTATCTCTTTTCTAGGGCTAGGTTTTAGTGTCCACCTAATCACTAGATGTGTCTTAAGACTAAAGAACTCTTAAAGTCTAATAGAAGTCCTATATTTAAGATAGAGGAGTTGAGAGCTCATTCTAAAAATGAGGTCAATAATGCAATTTGACATAAAGGTAACATTTCATTTATTTTGATTTTTTAGAAGATATGAATGCATGATTTTCCTATGGCACACAACATTTAACATGCTTGGAAAGAAATAAACTGATGTAAGCATGTAACTTCATTCACCCAAATTAATTTTTAAAGAAAATGTTATGAAGTAAGATCATTTAAAGAGAATCAACATTTCTTAAAGAGATTTTTATTTTTGTTTTGAATTTGATTTAGGAAATGTGAAAAGAGTTTGTTGGTCCTAACCCATTTCTCTCATGTGTGAATTGATTTAGTTTAATTTTAGAACCATTAGATTGATTTTTATGTTTTGTTTAGGTTGAGGTATAAATTAAATCCATTAATTACCCCTTACCTACACTACTTTAACATAATTAACCTAACAATTATGAGCCAACATATGATATGCAATCACATAGAATTTAAATCAGCAATGCACCTTAAGAAATAAAAGGGCCTAAATACAATTGGCTCACAATTATTGATTAATTAAGCTAAAGAGTTTAATTAAGTACTTTCATAACCCTTCGACACATGTTAATTGAAAATGATTTCCTTAAATTTATCTTAAACTTTTGAACACCTAAGGATCTACCCAGAAAGATATTGATTAAGTTCAAATCAATTTTGAAAAGTTGATTAAGCTAATTAAGTAGATCATTAATGGATTAATCTTTAATTAGGTTTGGATAAAGGAAGAAAGGGGGTTTAGGGAATAACTTAAGAAAATTATCCCGAACCCATTTCATAAACCTCCTCTTCACTTAAATAATATTTAACTATCTTAATTAAGTGATTAGACCACTGTTCACATGCTTAATTACTCTTCATTATATTAATAGGATGATTAAGAATTCATTAATTGATTTCCCTAATTAACTCATTAATAAATTCCAAGAAAATTAAGGGAGGTAGAAGTCATCCCACTCAACATGCTTGAGAAGTTTGTAATTGATTAATAAAATAATTAGGGAGTAAATTTTCAATTAAAAATTAATTAAGGAAAATTCACTATTCAAAATCAATTAGAAGCAATTTTATTGGATTCCCCTCAAAATTATCTTTAAAATAAAGTTGAGTTTGCATTTTTCTGATTTTTCTATATTTAATTATGAATTTAGGAAGTTTTAGTGATTAAGGGGTAATTAAATATCCCTAATTAATTAATTAATCCCATCGACGCAACATGAACCGCTGACGCGGCGTTTGCTTTCCACGTGCCGTAACGAGATTTGTTATTTAAGTTATCAAATCTTATGCCGTGTCAAACGGTAGTGCTACATGCTTTCTCCTTGGCCGTTTGATCAAGGATCGGACTATCAGGATAAAACCTGCGGTTATGAGGGATTAAAATAATGGATCTACGTCGATAAATCAGGACCATCCATCCAAAACATGTCGGATGAGCGATCCATGATTCATCCTTACCTTTTCCTGAGGGAGACGGAGGCCGTCCGTCCTTTATGGCTTGATCTGAGTTCACTTGAGCTCAGATAAGGCTAGGATTCAACTCACACCATCTAGGAGCATAGAGAAGAAGATCTAATGGTGGAAATTCAATGGGATTAAAATTCCCTTTACAAAAGAGCAAAGAATTTTCAACCTAAGGTCGATTTTAATTCACACCTCACTGGAGGCTATCACTGGCGCTTCCAACCATTGAGGTAGCTTCATCTAGTGGAGACGAAACCCTGTTGAAGGTTTAAAGGTTCAATTTATAGTGGATCTTCCAATTGACCAAAGCTCCCTTCAATGGCTTGCAACTTTGGTCTAACTCCCCCTTCACGTAGCTTGGATGCTTGGGATTTGCTTTGAATGAGCTCGACTTGCCTCCTTGATGGTGCATGCAAAATAAATTAGACTTTGGTGGAGTGATGAGTGAGTTGAAATTCTTGCCACCTCCCTATTTTTGGCTTGAGGAAACCGAGAAGGAGAAGTTTGAATGAGCTTAAGAATGCTTAAGGAAGCTTGTGGAGACTTTCCTTTGATCCTCTGAGCGCAATCCAATGCAATCCAGATGAATTGAATTGGAATGAGGGGGAGTATATCTCCCCCTATTTGAATCAGACAATTAAGATCCTTCTTGCCATTTTGATCAAATTGATTAGATTGAATGGGATGTATAGGTTGTTAGGAGCTCTATGTGGTTCAATTTTGATAGAGGAGTGGGAGTGTGGAGGTGCACATGGGTTGGAATGAGTGTGGGAGGTGATCCATGTGGAGAATTTTGAGTGGAGTGGTCTATTTTGGCCTTGGGTTGGGTTTGCCTGACCCAAACCCATTTGGTCTTATGCACCACCTCCCATGGTATCCAAATGGTCCACTAGGAGGATGCCAAGTGGCCATGAAAAGGATTTGGCCAAAATTCAAGTGGAATTGGCCATAGGATACCCTTTGACCTAAGGGTAAAATGGTCATTTGGCTTTGATTTTGATTTAAGCAGATTTGAAATGATTGAAAAATGGGTTGTACCAATTTTCAATAAACTTGGAGGTTATTTGATATGATTTGGCTTAAGTTGACCCATTAGGTCAAAGTGGGTGAACTTGGGTCAAGTTGACCAATTGGTCAAATTGGGTCAAACCATGGGTTAGGTCAAGTTCATATGACCATTTGGAGTGATTTAGTATCATTTGTTTGATTCAATTTGAATTATATTTAGTTTTGGTTCATTTGAGTTCATTTAGGTCAAATGGGTCAAGTTGACCAATTTGACCCATTTGACGCAATTGGGTTAGGTCATGGGTTGGTTTAGGTTTGGTTGATCCTTTGAAATATTTTGCAAGCTTTGGTTTCAATCAATTTTGGTTTAGTTAAGTTTTAAGTTGATTTGACCATTTAGGTCAAGTTGGGTTCATGGTCAATTGGGCTGGTTTGTGGTTTGAGGCTTTGGTCAAGTTCAACAAATGATTTAGAATGAATATGACTCATTGGTTGTAATCAATTTGGCTTAGATCAAGATTTGACACATTTTGACTTTTTAGGTCAACTTGGGTCAACTTGGGTCAAGTATTAAGGTTTAGCTCAAATGATGACTTGGTCAAGTCCGATCATTGATCATGAATTGGTTTTGATCAATGGTTTCAATCAATTTGGACTTTGGTGGATTTTGGCTAGTTTAGATTTCATTATGTTAAGTGCTGACTTGGTCAATGGAGGTTTGACTTGGTTTGACCTAATTTGATCGATTGATCATCTTATGATGATTTTTGCTCACATTGTGAGGATTAGATGAGCTTAGTTCAATCCAATTTGGGTAGGATTAGAATTTGGCTCAAAAAGGTATTTTAGGTCACTTTGGGTCAAGTGAGCCTAAATGGGTCAATTGACTTGATCAAGGCTTGATTCAAGTTTTGTTGAACTCACATAAGGACTTATGATTAAAATATAAATCCATTTGCAAGTGATTCGAAGTCAAATGAGTTTTGATTCATTTGATAATTTCAAGTTTAAAGAATGAACATGGGTTTGATTTGATTAAGTTTTGAATTTAGTTTTTGTTTGATGATTGAAGTTTATGATTGAATTTGGTTTTTGATTGAAGGATTGATTGTTTGGAGAGAAAATCTAAAGGTTTGAATTGATTTGAGCTTGATTTGGCTAAGTTCGAGATTTTGACTTGAAAGAGTTTAGGTTAGATTTTGATTAGATTTGGATTTGAGTTTTGAATTTAGTTTTAGGCATTTAAATTTATATTTTATTTATATTTGTGAATATAAATGAGAATATAAATGGTTTTTGAGAAAATCTTCTAAATTTGAAATTATTTGGGTTTGAGAAAATCAATTAAGTTGGAATTGATTTAAGATTTGATTTCAAATTGATGTTGATTTGTGTTTGGAGTTGATTTGAATCTGAGAAAATCAATTAAGTTGGAATCGATTTGAGGTTTGATTTGAATTTGAAGTTTGTTTGAATTTGGAGCTTATTTGAATTTAAAGCTTGACTTGAAGGAAGGAAGTAAGGATTTGATTCAAGCTATAGGGTAGGTAATTTTTCCTAAACATCCCTATGGCATAACCTCTTCCTATGGCTAACTCTTCTAAGTCTCTAGGGTTAGGTTGTGTTCACCTAATCACTAGAAGTGTCTTAAGACTAAGGAACTCTTAGTGACTAAGAGGAGTCCTATGTCTAAGATGGAGAGGTTAAAAGCTCATTCTAAAAATGAGGTCAACAGTGAGGTTATATTTTGGGAGGAACTTTTCCAAAACTAGAAGGTGGTCCATATAGCACTAGTGGGAGAAGTGAAGCTGATTAGAGCAACCCCAACAAATTTACATTTTTGATAATTTTTTCATCAAATATATTTCTTATAGCATTATGTATAATACATAATAGGTATGAAAACAAATGGGTAGCCTTGCCTCAAAACTGAGTTGGAGTTAAAAAAAATATCTTCCAAAGAGTCATTATTATAAATAAAGAGATAAATATCTTGAATGCAAGCTTTTATCCAACTACTAAAAATAAGAGAAAATATTTTTGTCTAACTCTATAGAGATAGAAAAAATTTATTAAAATTATCTAAAGCCTATTAGATATCAAGTTTTCATAAAAATTGAGCACCATTGATATCATTTTAGAATTCATGAAGAATTGTATTATCAATAATAACATTATCATTAGACATTCAGTGTTAGATCAACCTTAACTAGCTATATTAAATAATGAAAGGCACGATCAACATTAATCAGTTGGTAAGTAAATTAGCAATAATCTTGTAAAATATATTGCATAGAAAAATTAGTTTATAACAAAAAAAAATTACAGAAATGAGAATGTAAAGAATATAAGCAATCCTTCTAGTCTTTACATTCATTAGATGTTGTTTGGAAGTGAAAAGTGATAAACTATAAAGAATACTTAGTTCCTAATCTCATCCTAAGAGTTAACAAAAAATTCAAAAGTGAATCCATTAGGCATAGGTGTGAAGATTTTAGAATAAAAGAAAATGATCTTTTTAATATCATCATTAGCATTAGGTGCAACCAAACCCATAAGTAAGTGAAATTGAAGAGTGTTTTTAATAAGGAAGTTCAATAAGATTTTATAGGAAACATTGCTAGAGGTAAATGGGTTTTTGAAGTGAAGAATGGTAGCATTAACAATATTTGGATAAGAAGAAAAAGTTTCATTTGTAGTGAAATTTCTCTAATGAAATTATAATTATTCTTGCCTTACTTTTTCTCTTTAAAATTTATATATCATTTTGTCTATGAGAAAGCTATTTTTCCTTAACTTTTTGAATGACCCTTTATGCTTAAGTAGAATAAGAGTTAGCAAGAGAGTCCTTGATTATTTTAATGTTTGACGTTTAGAAAGAGGCTTAAAGTTGTAAACCAAGTTGTTGAAGAATCTAAAGTTATACTATTTTCATTTTGAAATATTATAAAATGCATGATTTGTAGAGAACAATTGTTGAGCTTTAATGAAATATTTAATGGGCTTCTTGTTTAAGAGTATTACTTGGGTCTCCATGGATGGAGTATGCCAAGCTTTCTTCAAATATCATTATAACTAAAATAAGAGGTCTAGAAATTTATTTATTTTTTATTTTTGAAGGGGAATGTAAGCTTAAAAAATGTGGGGAAGATTGTATGAAGAATTAATGAAGAATGATAAGAGCACCATCACATATGGGTCTTATTATAAGTTAAGAAAGGAGAGTGAAGTTAGACATTATTTACCAAGGCCCTATCTAGTTTGATGTGAATAGCATTCTCAGACTTGTTATTAAAATAAAAGTATGATAGCCCAACTAATGAAAGATCCTAAATACCAATGTAAAAAAGTCTTAAAACTAAAATCTTAAAGTTTGTTATTGTGACCAAGTTGCCGCTAAATTTTTTGAAATAAAATCACCAATTGAAATTACTTAAAATATTCTAAAAATTTATAATTTTTTATTACAACGTATCATAATTGAGCTCTTTTAGTATGAGTATTAGTTGTAAAAATAGAAAACATAAAAAAAGACTTGGCTTGATAATAATGAACAAGATTATCAATGACTCGGTTGTCAATACAAGATGGAGTATAAGTAATAGTGGAATTATTCTACTTATCAATCCTCGTAAGAGTTGAAATGTTATAGGTCCCTTCATTATCAAACTAGATGAGAAATAATGAACCAAGGCCATCAAGTTAATACATGTTGATTTTATTTTCTACAATATAAAGGAAGTCGTAATTGAATAAATGGGAAAAATCCTCATAAATAAGGACCTTATCAAGCTCATTAAATCCTCTAACATTCCAAGAGGCTATTAAATGGAAGAACATAAAGAGTTTTTGGATAGTTGGAAAAAATATTATGGCATGTGTTGATCTCATTTTTGGGTGAAGTTAACATCACTTTTGAAATTAGTAATTAGGACACATAATTTAAGATTAGGGGCCTCATAATTAAGTGCTTAGGATACTACATCTAATGATCAAATGCACCCTCCTTGGGTTTGATCTAACCTAATGGGCTTAGGTAGACTTAACCCAAATCCCAAATTTGGATTAAATAAAAACAAATCCAAATAAATCAACATGAAACCAAATTAAAACAAATGAATGAATCGTAAACTAAAACAAAGTCAAATCTTGTCAACCCATTTGACATAGGTTTGACTTAGGTGGGTCTCATCAAGTCAAAGGTCAACCCACCAAAATTTGACCAAATGAAATTATTCCAAATATTACAAATGATAAAATAAACATGTTTAATCATGAATCTAAAGAAATTTAAAATTATGTATGCCTTACTTAGGTTAATTAGATCACTTGGTCTAAATAAACCTAAATGGATCCTATTGGGTTCAAACCCAAATCATACTCGAGGGTTTAAATTAAGATAAATTTAAATTTTAATGAAATAATTAAAACCTTAATTATACCATAATTATGAATCTGATTAAAATAAAACTTTGGAAATATCAAACTCGCAAGGAACCCCACGTGCCATAAAATTTCAAACCTAATTGATTATTGGATTACGATTTGTTGAATTTCCAAATCTCTAGGTCAATATAAATAAAATAATAAATTAAAAAAAATTCACAAATCAAAAAACTCATAAAGTAACTCGAAATAATCCTCATTAACATCAGAACACATAGAATAACTTCTCCAACATTCTAAATCAAAGAAGCTGATTATTTTCATACTTAAAAGTTAATGAATCTAATAATGCATATTTATTTTAATTAAACCTTAATGTTAATGAACTCATAATCAAACAAATTAATGAAACTTTAAATCCATAGTCAATGTAAGCTAAGAATGGATTAAAACACTAACCTAAGTGTCCTAGGTTAACATAAATCAAGCCAAATGAATATAATTGAACAATAATAAACATAATTCAAATTAAACATTGACAAATCAAATGTTAAATTAATTTAAACCAATCAAATGAAACAAATCAAATCAAATGAAACAAAACAAATCAAATTCATAATAAACTATGCCAAGAATGAAAATCGAATCAAGTGAAACAATTTAAGAATAAAACTTCAAAAGAATTGAAAAATTAATTCAAACCCAAAATAAATTCAAATCCAAACCATCTCAATGAAATTAAAAGGATAAATTAAGATACTTAAAGACCTTAGTTAGGCCTTTGGGATGGATCTTCATCTTAGGATGAAGGTTTTACTCCATTAGGGTTAGGATGTTGAATAGAATGAGTTCCACCCAAAAGTGAAATCTATTCTACTCTTTATTCTTGAAAACCTAAACATCACTTTAACAAAATAAAATAACAACAACAAGAAGTCTTTATCCCACTATGTGGGGTCAGCTACATTATCCTTTTTCTTCAATGTGTCCAATTGTCATATTCTCATTTAATCATAATAAAATAAGGTCATGTTTAATAATTCCTAACTAAGTCTTTTTAAGTCTACCTCTACCTTTCTTAACACAGGCTGAATTTAATACATCCACTCTCCTAAGTGGGTTGTCGAACGGATGACATTTTATGTGACCAGACTATCTAAGGGGACTCTCTCTAATCTTATCTGCGATTAGAGCTACTCCAACCTTTTCACGTAAAATATTCATTTCTCATATTGACTCTAAGTGTAAAGCCACTCATTTACTTAAGCATCCTCATCTCTGAAACACTTAATCTTATGATTCTCTTTTATTGTCCAACATTCTACGCATAAAGCATTGTAAGTCTCACCACTGTCATATAAAATTTTCCCTTTCACACAATAGGCCCAATGTATTCCTCCACTTCAACCATCCAACTTAAATTCTACTAATAAATCCCCATATATATCACCATCACTTTGAATGACAAACTAGAGATATCTAAAACGTTCACTTTTTTTAATGACTTGAACACCCATTGTCATCATTCAGTTACTAGATCTACAACTAAAATTACACTCCATGTATTCAATTTCAAGTCTACTCTAACGAAAGCCTTTCGACTCAAATTTTGACTCAAATTTTGACTCAAATTTATGAAATTAATTAAACTTGTCAATAAAATAGTAACATCAATTTCATAAAGGGTTTTAATAACCATGCAACTCCAATGACAAGTTTTATGTGTTCATCATGCATCTTACATAATAAGTTACATAACTTAAATAATTTATCTTTCTGGATTGTATCAATTAGAAAATATAAGACAAAATTACATGGGTTTAAGAAAATGCTTGGATTCCTTCATCTTTGTGATATATGAAAATCAAGAAAATGATTTCTATGGTTGGGATGGAATAAGAAAGTTGGCATTAAATGGGAAGGATTGGAAAGTTTTAAAAGTGAATACATAAAAATTTGGATGGAATCAACACAGACATGCACAATGATGTGATGTTGCTAGCAACACACGCAAATCCAAGCAATCATGCACAAAATTTTAAAAGTAAAAGTAAAGAACCTAAGGCATTTTTTACTTATCAAGGCAAGGTATAAAACTTAACATGAATCGAGGCATAAACCTTAAACTAAAAAGTCATTAATTAAATACATTTTATAAAAATGCTATAAGCCATCAACAAATAGTAAAATAAATTTAAAATATGAATAGTAAAGAAAATAAAAACTTATTAAAAAAAGAACAAAAAAAAAACATTTAGAAAGACAATAAAAAAAGTTGAAATAGAAAAAGAAAAAAAAGATTTAATGAAAAATAAAAAAATAAATATAAAATCTATTAAAAGATCATAAAAAGTAAATGAAATTTAGGAAAGAAGCTAAAAAGAAAACAAAAACAAACTTATTAAAATAAAAAATAGTTTAAAATTAAAAAAAATATCTATATTAAAAATTCTTAAACTCTTTATCTCCAAACTAGATTATACTATATATCATAAAACTTAACTCCAATTATATACATATAGCTTTAAAATGTTTTCTTAAGTAAATGTTAATTTGAGGTGTTCACCTCATGAGCCTCAAAGAACACAGCTTTGAGACATTTTCCTTGAAAGAAGAAAGTGCAAGCCTTTCTTCGGTGAAAAAACCCTAATGCTATGATGCTTATAGGTCATATCACGGCCTCGATGCATACACCCTAGATGCCTTTTAAGTAATAATCATAAGCAAGCAAACTACCAAGCATGCAGGTAAGTGTATAACACATGTAGCAAAGTTAGAAAAAGGTGTTTAAGAATAGAATCTCACATTAAGAAAGAATAGAATGAATCATGTCAGCAAGCAAGAGAAAACCCTAATCCAGTCAAAGCACAAACATGTACATGCGCAAGAAAGGGAAAGACCATCACAATGAAAGTGATGATATAATGCTAGTTTCATTGATGTGAGAAATTTCCATGGGTTGGTTACACATTTTAAAAAATTTATTATGAATTTTAGCACCAATGTAGAATATCTTACTTATCTTCTTCAGAGAGATTTATTGCACAAAACACTATTTTAATAATGATCCTGATGATATATCTTCTCTTATTTAGACACTTTAAGGTTTTTCTAACATATTTGAATTGGCCTTTGAGTCTTTTAGCATAGGTATAAGTGATGTACTAAGTCAAATAAACACCTTATAGCCTTCTTCCAACAACAAGCCTTTACCCACTAAGTGGGGTCGGCTACATGAATCATTCATCTCCATTGTGTCCTACTATGTGTCAAATTCTCATTTAATTCAAGTATGCTAAAGTCATTTTTTATACATCTTAACCAAGTCTTTTTAGGTCTACCTCTACCTTTCTTAACATAAGGCAAATCTAATGCATCTACTCTCCTAACCAAGTCATCAGACGGCTGACACTTTATGTGGCAAAACCATCTAAGGCAACTCTCTTTAATCTTATCTACCACTAGAGCTACTCCAACATTTTCCTGAACATACTCATTTCGCATTTTACCTCTAAGAGTAAAGCTACTCATCCACCTGAGCATCCTCATCTTTGCTACACTAAACTTAGTCTTATGCTTCTCTTTTATTGGCCAACATTCTCAACCATAAATCATTGCAGATCTTACCACCATCTTATAAAATTTTCCCTTAAGTTTAAGCCAAACTTTTCTATCATACAATAGGCCAGATGCATTCCTCCACTTCAACCATCCAACATGAATTCTACTAATAACATCTCCATCTATTTCACCATCATTTTGAAGAATAGAGCCTAAATATTTGAATCACTCACTCTTTTTAATGACTTGTTCACCTAATATCACAACACTACCACTAGAACTTCTACAACTAAAATTACCCTCCATATATTCAGTTTTAGATCTACTTAAATGAAAAGCTTTGGACTCTAAGGTTGACCTCCATAATTCAAGTTTCTCTTTGGCTCCCTCTCTAGTCTTATCAACAAGCAGAATGTCATTAGAAAAAAGCATACACCAAGGTACATCTTCTTGTAAATGCCTAGAAAGAACATCCATAACTAAGGTAAAAAGATAAGGGCTTAAAGCTAATCCTTGATGTAATCCAACTGAAATAGAAAAATATTTTGTCAATCCTCCATGTGTTTGTACACAAGAAATAGCTCTAGTAAACATATCCTTAATGACTTGAATATAACCAATATTAACTCCTTTCATTTTTAGAACTCTCCAATGAACATCTCTTGAAACTTTATCATAAGCTTTCTCTAAATCAATAAATATCATATGTAGATCCTCCTTACTTTCTTTATACTTCTCCATCAAACCTCTTAACAAATGTATAGCATCCATAGTAGATCTACCTAGCATGGAACCAAACTGATTGTGAGAAACTTTTGTATCACATCGTAACCTATGCTCAATTACTCTCTCCCATAATTTTAATGTATGACACATTAACTAAATTCCTCTTACACACTCTTGCGCATCACCTTTATTCTTAAATATAGGAACCAACAAACTCTTTCTCCACTCATCTGTCATCTTTTTAGTCTTTAAAATAACTTTAGAAAGATTTGTAAGCCAAGAAATTTCTTGATCTCCTAAACATTTTCACACTTCTATTGGAATATCATCAGGTCCTACTATTTTTCCACATCTCATTTTCTTTAAAGCTTTTATTACTTCAAATTTACTAATATGTTGATAAAAACAAAATTCTCTATTTTTTTAGGGTATTAAGGTTGCTAAAATCAATCATATTATTAGATCCTTCATTGAAAAGTTTATCAAAATATCTCATCCATCTATTTTCAATATCCTTTTCTAAGAAAAGCAGTTTATTATTTTCATCCTTAATACACCTCACTTGAACTAGATCTTTACTTATCCTATCTATTTGGTTGGCTAACTTATACATACATCTTTTACCTTCTTTGGTATCTAATCTATTATATAAATCACTAAAAGTTAAATTTTTTGCATCAAATATTATTTTCTTAGAATCTCTACAAGCCACTTTATATCTTTCCCAATTCTCTGAGTTTTCACATCTAAACTAAGTTTTATAACAATGCTTCTTATTTCTTATCTTTTTTTGTGTACTTTGACTCCACCACCAACTAATTTTATTAATAGAAGCTTTTCTTTTGATTCTCCGAGCTCATTTTTAGCAACTTGCTTAATTTCACTCCCACATAACATTAGCTTCCTTATGAACATCCCAAATTCTAAGCTCTTGTAGTTTGCTCTTCAAAATATTTTTATTTGTGTTCTTTAAGTGCCCCCATCTAATCTTAGGATAATAATTTGATTTTATTTTCTCTTTTCAATCTTTGATCTTAAAATCTAAAACTAATAATCGATGTTGGGTACTTAAATTTTTACTCGGAATGACCTTACAATCTTTACAATCTAAATGATCTATTTTTCTTTTTAGAAAATAATAAATCTGAATTGAAAGCATTCAAAGGTAAAAATCAAATAAACTTCAAACTCCAAATTGAAACATGAACTAAAAAGTCCTAGAAAAGTCTTGCTACACAAGACTATTCCCTTCACACACTAGATCATTAAGTCATAAACCCTAGACTTGGGTTAAGTCATCCTGTGATTTTAATGATATTATGTATTGTGATGTGGTGTATTTTCTGTCTTTGTGGTGTACTATTTTAGACTACATGTCTAGGATTATTTGTTTGTCAAACTGGATGATAGGAAGTTCTTGTTAGAGTTAACATTTTTTTGTGCACGGAGTTGTGTTAGAAAGGAGTATTATCATAAATAAATTAAAATATTATTTTCTTGTAGGTGTGCTTAAGTTCTTAAGCATAGCCCAATAAGATAGGTGGGCTTGGCATATAGCTAATGCTAAGCTGTTATGTTATTGAAATATAACTGTTATGTATTATTTATATTTTCTCAACATTTATTTTGCAGGGCTTAGGATTTATTTTTGAATTTAAAATATAAATTTGAGCTTAGAATTAAGTTAGGATCTATGAAGTCTAGAATTAGCAGGAGTTGACCCTACCAGAAGATAGGTATAGTTATCTCCTGTGAAACTTAATGGAGGTCCCTAAAAGGAGATGATCTTAGGAAGAAGACCCATAGATCTAAACTTGTAGCTCTAGCCTAGGCTATATAAGGGCAGAGCTCGGCTGCCTGTTTGCTCTATCTTTTGGGGTGTACAGCAGTACCCAGTCACATTGGCCTTTTTTCTTAAATAAAATTGGATTGATTCATTTTAGGTGCACAATAGAATCAACTTGATTTTCTCGATTTCTTTTTGTGTTGTGCTTTTTATGATGAATCTCTAGACTTAAGCTCATAGGAAAAAAATAAATTTTCTACCCAATTAAATCTAATCAACTCAAACACAAAAATAATGAAATTTAAAATATCACATAAAATAAAGCCCTAGGAATAACTTAAAATTAATTAGAAAAAAATTAGCTATTGAAAATCATACAATCATATTACTCTAACTCTTGAATTAGGTACTTCACTAATTACGCATAAGAGTCATCTGACCTATAAGGATGATCACCTTCTTGGAAAAGTCTATCTTCCATTATTCATTTGGTCAATGACCTTCTTCTAATTATATACCATGTAGGAATAAATTTCATATACAAGACCTCAAATGAATCATTAATCAAAATATATAAAATATGAAAAATATACATTGGTTAGATGCATTTCACGCCCTATGTGATATTGAAGATTAGAGAGTGAGTATAGGATTCTTAGATTTCTTTCCTAAAAAGACAACAACCTAGCCATTTTGCATACATGAGACTTGGCATCATAAATTTAAAATATGTTTAGGTGGTAGCCCCTCCAAGCGGATTGTAAGTCCAAAAGAGTCAAGGATAAGTTAACTCCCTCAACTAAGAAGAATGACCGATAATTCCCAAAATAAAATTAGGTCAAGCATCTGACTTATGTTAAAAGCACTTGTAGATTTAGGTTCTGAAGCATCCTCTTCGGAGTAAGTCTTCAACTCTAGGTATTTCTACAGTCTTGTGCTATTAGAACCTATACCCTAGACCTCTAAGAAAATATTAACTCAAAATCTAAACTAAATTCCAAAATTCAAAGCCCAATGATAGGATAGTTGAAGTGCCTACTGGGCATCCCAATATCAACCGACATTTCTTACATCATCCCATTTGGCCTCCTAAAAGAACTCTTTCCACATTTGGTCATTCCTAATTGAAATTCCAAATATCATTCCGTTGAAAATCAACTTAGAATTTCATAGAAATAATGACCTAAATTTTTGATCGAGAATATTCTTAGGAAGATGCCCTTCTTAAGATGTAATTAACTATAGGGACTTATCTCTATAGGGAACCATGAACCGAGTTTAAAATAAACCCTACTCTACTTCCCATATAGTTCAGGGAAAAACTCTCTAGTACATTAAAAAATATATTAGCCTTAAGAGTCTTTTATTAAAATAATCAAATCTATTATAGCATACCATGTTTGTCTTTCGAGATAATATGTTTATTCCTTAATGACGCATTTGATCATACAAATAAGAAATTTCTAAACTCTATGTACTATCATAAAATTTTCCCACAACATGTTTTTATTTAGCGTGGTTGGTGGTCCACATGAAAAGTTTTTGGCTAAATCGAAGATCAATACTTTGGTTATTCAAATTGTAAAGATTTTAGGTTAGAAATCACTTTATTAAATGAAGAGGGTTGATAAAGAATAGAAAGTTCTTGGTTCTCTATACTATATTTTATACAGTGAGGCTTTTTGGATTCAATTGTTATGGTTAGGATGGAAGTAAATTTTTTATTATGTTTGTTTTTCTTACTTTAGCTAACACCACGAAATAGCAGAAGATGAAAATTTGAAGGGCTAATTGGGTATTGGTGGGAAGCATGAATCAAGGTATCACAACTAGCATGAATATATAAATAAAATTTTGAAAAATTATTAAAATTCAAGATATTATTATTCAATTTCTATATATTTAAAAAATTAATTTGTTAAAAAAAGTTATATATATATTTGAATTCTTAGCGTTTATATGAAAGTTCTAAGTGCAAACTCAAACTATTTGCCATTATTCATTTGGCATTCTTTTGTTTAGGGGTTGTTTGGGATCAATTTTGTTTACTTTTTTTATTTTTATTTTTATGTTATTTTCGAAAGCATGTTTGTTTAGAATGTTTTTTATGTGATTTTATTTTTTATTTTTAAAAATAAATAATGTTATTTTTAAAAAATTTTAAACATCTAAAAGATATTTTAAATGTTTTAAAAAAAAGTACAATCAAACAAGTTTTATTTTTAAATAAAATATAAACAAAATAAAATTAATTAAATAATAAATAATAAATAATAAAAGTGATCCTAAACAACTCCTTAGTGTTTTTGCAACTGTTAAGATAGTTATATCTTAATTTAAAACACCCCGTTACTAAAACATTTTTATTTATAGTTAAGGAAATACAATGATATATTGGATAGAATTTTACAAATTTTATTTTAATATATTTGTTTGAAGTCTACCTAACCTAAGTGTGAGAAAATTTTTAATTCAAATGAATGGTACTACATATTAAATTTACTACTTCGCAATCCGCCTGACCACAACCCCTCAGCCCATCTATCTATCAGTCCTTAAGATAAATGGTTGATAAGATAGTTTTGTCTACTCACTAATCATAAATAAATATATTAACTTACATAAATATTTATAAAAACTGTGAGAAATTGTAATGTAGAAATTGTTGTAAAGATTTATAAATATCTCATTAAATATATTTTAAGCAAAATAATCAGTTTAATTGATTAGAATTAAATAGTTTTTTATATTATTGTCAAAATATATTTTGATTTGATAAATAAAAATTATTTGATTATTAAATGGTAATTAAAATATAAAAAATGTATATTAGTTATCAAGCTCAATCAAAGTTGCAATAATTTCATAATATAAATTATATAAAATATTGCCTTCTTTATATTTAATATATATATATATATATATTAATCTTAATCATAACCTAATGTTTTGGTTTCAAGTAACATGAAGCTAATATAATTCTAAAAATTTGTGCATGTATTCCAGACAGTGTAGATTCTTTACTATTAAAGTAGTAAAAGCCAAATCAAAAAGGAATGGTTGGCCCATGAAATCTATCAAGATAAGTTCTCCTTTGGTATCCCTGGTAGATTTATAGCCAAGTTTGATCTGAAGAAGGCTTTTGATTCAGTTAACAGAGAATCTCTTCTCCATAGAATGAAACTCAAAGGCTTTCTCCTAAGTTTTATTAATTGGATAAATGCCTGCATTTCTGATATTCCCTTTTCTATTGTGCAAAACAAAGAAATTCAAGGATTTTTGGCTCTTCTAATGGCTTAAGACAGGGTTGTCCCCTCTCTCCCTTTTTATTTACTATTGCTATGGATTTTTTTTCTCGTGCATTATTGATAAAGAGGAAAGTTTGTTGTGGTATATGCCTTTCACCTCTGGTAATTGCAAGGAGTTCCACTTGCTCTTTGCAGATGACATGCTAATCATGGGCAATACAAACGATTCCACTGGTGACTCCCTTCCTTCATAGATTAATACTCTTTCCGTTTATATGGGGTTAGCCGTTAATTATGGGAAATCACTTGTTTGCTTCTCCAAGGGAGCTCGTAACATTGATAGCTTTCTTAGGGTGCTTCACATCAAGGAAGGGGCTTTCCCATTCAAATATCTAGGTATTCGCTTAACTACGAGTGCTATCAAATTGGCTAACTTCAATCTTTTATTAGATAAGCTCCAGACTTGGCTACCAGGTTGGAAAAGCAAGTTCCTCTCCTATGGGTGTCGTTACCAACTTATCAGATCTTCTATCAATAATTTGCTATCATGTTGGCTTCGATCAGTTGCATTTCCTAAGTCTGTCCTTAAGAAGATCTCTTCTCTCACAACAAACTTCTTTTACCACACTGGCAAAGGGAGAAAAATGTATTTAATCTCCTAAGACAATACTACGCGACCACGAGACAAGGAGGAAACTGGCCTCACCTTTACTTCCAATTTAAATCTCAGATGTAAAATTAAATCTATATGGAAAGCTCTCCACAAATTAGTTCCATTTGTGGATTGGTGTCTCAATAAATATGGGCCACTCTAGAAATCTTGCTCCTCTCATTCCTCAGCCTTGTGGAAAGAGTTGAAACTCTATGCTAGCTAGTTCAAAAAGAATCTTTTCTTAATCATTGGTAATGGTCTCTCCTTCTACCTACATTATGATCCTTGGTGTAAAGGCTCATCCATTTTTGAAATCCTTGGGTCGGAGTGCTTCTCTATTTTTGGGCTTCCCCCCTTCTCTAATATTAACACTATTCTCACCAATGGAAAATGGTCTCTCTCGAAGGATTTGCTCAGGATTAATCGCACATGTTATCATGATATTCTAAATTTAAAGGTCTGCTTGGGACTGGATATTATGCTCTCGAATGATTCTAAAAAGCCTTCTTCCATCCTTATTAAAATGTTAATTTATTCCTAATTCATTGATGCTGAAGGGTGGAGAGATATCTGGTTCAAGGGCCATGCCATCAATTACTCCCTTTTCTGCTGGAGGGCTTTCTGGAAAGGAACAAAAACTTCAGATATCTTTCATTCAAGGGGTTTGGGGCCATCTTTACCTTGTATTTTTATGTTTTCAGGTTCCAAAATCTCACTCGCACCTTTTCTTCGGGTGTTCTATCTCCATGAGTCTCATCAAGAACCTTCTTCCTAATGGGAATTTTTTCTTTTTGCAAGTGTCTCTAGCTCATGTCCTCCAAGCTTCCTCGTATTTGAACCATAAGGTTGTTCAATGACTAAGCTTGTTGAATACTTCCGTAATTATTTATGCCATCTCAAAGGAAAGGAATTCTAGATTTCATTCCAGGGTTGATCTTTCCCTTCCCAATCAGATTGCTAAAATCAAGTTGAATGTTGCTTATAAGTTGAAACACTGGTGTTTTAACTCATCTTACCCTAAAGATGTTATTTCTATTTTGGATTCATGGAGGAATTTATCATTTATCAAGCCCGAACAATGATGACTTACATATTAACCAGTTTGATTTCTACTATGGCTAGACGTCCTCTAGTTGGATGACCTCCTCTGCAACCTAAGTCCACTACTGATTGGTCTCATGTGTTACCCTGGTCTCTTCTCCTCTTTTTTCCCCATGAACTGCAAGGTAGGCAACCATAGAGGGGCATCTGGCTATGGCATGGCTTCTCTTCTTTTTTGTGCCTCTGATGAATATCCTTTAAGGATTTGTTTACTCTTCATTCATTTAAATGTGTTTTTTGTTGTCTAAGTCTGGCTGATTATTCTTTCCTCCATTTTTGATTTCTCCCTAGTTGTCCTTTTTCTCTGTTTTTTTCCCTGAATTGTTGAGGATGTTTGTGATGTTTGTTTTCTTTTTTTAGTCCCCTTGGGGATCACTTGTAGTCTTTTAGTGTATTTACTTTTGGTGATGAAATTGGGTGAAAGTCCTTAATTTTTTTAAAAAAAATGAATGACTATAATAGCCTCTATTTTTTTCAATCTACAAGTCATGTCATGGAGGCATAAATAAGGTCATTTTCCTATGGCCTAAGTGATCCTGTGCACTCTTCCATGTTCATTTATATTTTTATTTGATTTTTTCAATGAATAATTTAATTATAATTATTAATAAATTAAGATTTAATATACCTCAAATAAGAAACTTTTAAATGGATAAGGAGTTCTACTAACCCCTTTTTGCATTTTTTATTGAATTTACCAAATCAATATAAATAAAATTTTTTAGAGTCCATATATAAATAAAATTTATTAATATTAGCTCAATGTCAGTACCTTACAAAGGGCTTAAAAGATTTTATTTTTTTTTCACATTCATTGCATTATGTATTTTATATAGAGAGAAATAATCAACAATCACTTCAAGCATAGTTTTTTTAATGCTACCTAATTGGAAAAAACTCTATACATAAATACATGTGCTATTCAAGTAATACAATAATGTGTAGAGTATTATTCCCACGAAAATCTTTTACAGAATTTTCAATTAAGCTAATTATTAATTTTATAGTAATCAAATTTTTATCCAAGTAAATTATGCAAAAAAAAATTTAATACCAAAAAGTTTTAAAGTTATTTTTAAAAAGTAAATCCTCTTATTTTTTTAAAATAGACTATAAATTTATGAAATTTTCAATATTTTTGTGTAAAATATAAATACAAGTTTTAATTTTGTCATTGTCAATAGGGAGCATTTATATTTTATTGTCTATGCCTAGATCAATAAAACATAATCTATACAATTAATAAGTTATATGCCTGAATACTAATTAAAATAACTGATTGCTTTATAGACTTCTCCCTATATGGTTGCAAATCCCTAAATATTATACATTTATTTAAATGTTTGTTATGCTTTTCTTATTTAATTTATTACAACTCTTTTGATATCTTTATTTCATATTATATTTAAACATTATAATTGGTCAGATTATAAGTAAAGAATGCATTAAGAAAAATAAAATAACATAAAAATTTTAGAACAAATAATTTTTTTATATACTAATTCATATCACAATCTTACACAAAATAACACTACATATTCATAAATGCACAACACTATTACTTCAGTTACATATACAAGAAAGAGAGAATATTGGCATGTAATAAACATATGAGATCATCTGAAAAATATTAAAAGAAAAGGATAAGGTAGAACCGAGTAGGATCTTCTAAGTTCCTTTTCAATCAAGTATTTTGCTTCACATTATGGATTCCACTTCTATTGGATTTTCTCCTTCTCCAATCTTCAATACGAACAACACATGAACATCATAAATAAATCACCAAATACAAAAGAATATGCTTCACAAGGAGTTTCACTCCCCACATGACACACTCCACACTAATCTTATGGCACTCATACACTTGCCAAAACTTTTTCCCCATGAAAATAGACTCTTTTTTATAGTAATAGCATCCCTTTAGAAATTTCCCACATGTCCTGCCAAGTAACTCCCTTAAATTGCTCAAAAAATTCCCTAAATTAACTATTAAAACTACATAAACTTGATTTGTCAGGCTGTAGCACCACGATGATGGGCTATGAGTTTTCTCCTTCTAACATCACAATAATACTCATCTAGTGCCAAGGCGCTATACTTACTATCTTGATTCTTAGTTTGAGGATGTCTAGTGTTGATTTTTTAGCATTTAGGCGCTCTATTGGAAATCTTGGGCAGTTGAAATTTTCTTAAGTCCTGAGCACTATAACATTGACTTTCCAGTGCCAATGCACTGAACTTACTGCCTTTTGGCCTAAAATCCAAAGTAAATGTGGCACCATGGCATTGGTCATCCGTAGCCTAAGTGTTGTCGTTACTATCTTTGAGAAATTTTAAAACTCAATTGGGCTCTTTAAGTGTTGTAATGATGTGAATGTAGTGCCTTGATTACTATTTTGAGGTCCAAAATTTTCCTTTTCTAGCTTCACAATGCTAGCTTTCCAAACCCAAAGCACGGACCTTACTATCTCAACACCTAAATGTACATCAATATAGTGCTATGGCACTGCGTTGTACAACGCCTAGGTACAAGTCCTCAAAGTTTGCATTTTTCTCTTTTTCACTTCAATTATGAATTTTCTATCAAAAATACTAAATTATACTGAACATAATATATCTTAACATTAATTAAGCATAAAAATACCAATTTAAACACAAAAACCTTACAAAACATGTATACTAATCAAACAACCATATACTCAAACTATTACTTGCTTGAAGTAATTCAATGCATTTTATGAATCCTTAAAATTATTTGTTAACAAATCTTTTAGAATTTAAAATTATTCAGTAATAATTTTAATTGAAGTAAATATTTCTTTTAAGTTAGGTCATTTTGTGCTCAATAATAATAACATTATTAATTTCTATGATCTTAGTCAATTGATTGCTATAAATAGTTACCACATATTATTTAAATAATCTTAATATGATTTTCAATCTTGAATTCAACAAATTTATTTACATTAATAAGTCATATATTTTCTTAGATTATAAAAACAATTTAGGTATTATTATTGTATAATATTTAGCCTCAAGTGTTTTATTCTCTAAACTTTATTTTTCTCATTTTTTTTCTTTTAACACTACTAAAATCTCTTTCAAATATCAAGTTTACATGGAAATGAGCAGTCTACTGTGGACCTCACTTTTAATGAGGTTGACACTCGTCACTCCTTAGACCTAAGAAGACACCAAGGTTTCCTCGCCTAGAGTTAAGATACCACTAAAAGTTAGGATAACCCTAACCTTAAGTATAGAGACTCACAGGGAGTAACCCTAGGGCTAGACCAAAACTTGAATGAGTGGGGCCCAATGACCTTGATTTCAAAGCAAATCCTACATATAAAACTCAATTGATTGTATGCCACCCAAAATTCCAAACATATTCAATCCATATCTAATTGGCGTTTAATTTGACCAAGTGATCAAGTTGACCCAATATGACCTATTTGGGCCTAAAGTGGCTAAACATAAAATTGATCCAAACCAGTTGAAATTGAACTTACCCAAACTCTCTAAAACACCATTTGAACTTGGTTGAAGCATTATCATGATCCAATTTGGCCAATTGACTCATCCAACCCAACTTAGCCCAATTTGATGTGAAGGGCCACAATGAGTTAGAAATCAACACACCTAGAAGCAAACTAAATTAATCCCTAAATTCACTCCCAAGTGAATAATTAATCATATTCCAACTCCCAATTAAAATCAAGTAGGTCAATTGAGCTAATTGATCCACTTAACCTCATTTGACCCAATTTGACCTGATGGGTCAAATTAAACCAAATCTTGATCCAACCTAAATTGGATCAAACCAATTGTTGCAATCGATTCCAAGATGACAATTGATCATTACCCAACACCCAATTGAGCTAATTTACCCAATGACCCAACTTAATCCAATTTGACCTAAAGAGTCAAATTAAATCAAATCTTTGTCTAATCCAAATTAAATTAAATCAACACTTACAATTAGTCCCATGTTGATTATTCAACACTTTCCAGTGATTAATCGAAGTCAATTTGATCAATCCAATCCAATTGACCAACTTAGCTCAAATTGAACCAAAACCCAATCCTAGCTAAATTAAATTAAACAAAAGGCTATGATCAATCACAACTGAACAATTAAACGTAACTAAACACCTAAAAGCTCCCAACTTGGCTAATTTGGTTAAATTGACTAACTTAACCCATTTGACCTATATGAACTCATATGAGCCAAATAAAATCTACTCCAAATTAAATCAAACTAATTGCACCATCACATTCGAAATCAACATATGAACTTAACTCAATAGCCCTTTGGGCCCAATTTGGTTAATTGATCAGCATAACCCAATTGAATCCAAATTGACCTATATAAGTCTAAATGAACCAAACATGACCAAACATGGCATAACGCATCCTCATATACCCCTTGACTTGTCCAAGTGGACCCAACCATGATGAACTCTATTTAGTCCAAATCAAGTGAACTAAGGGTTCCAAATAAGATAAAATCCCAAAATTAAAGGGTCTTACCCATCCCTTTGGCCAAAGAAACACTCTTAACAAGCCTTGAGCTCACCCAAATTGAAACAAGTTGACATAAAGCTATTTGGTCTAGCCATTGACTAAGGGGAGGTCACCCTCACCAAGACTGTTCACCAACCATGAGCTATTCACTTCACCACTGCCCACTAAACTCCTCTAGCCATTAGAGAAGGTCAACCTCATTGATCTAAAGCAAATTCTAACCTTGCTCACTACCTGCATGGCTGCCATGGACTAAACCCACCAAAAATGGTGGTTTACATGGGGAGAAGTGTATACATTTAAACATCACACATACTCTCATTCCAACTCTAGAGTTAGTTTGATTTGCTTAGATTATGTGAAATTTTTATTATTTTTATGCTTATAGTATGCTTAAAATGTGTAAAAAAATATTCTTATGTAGCTTTTTTTTGTTTTGAAATAGAAAAATATTAAATTATAAAAGATATTATAAAAATTGAGCTCAGTGCTGTGGTGTTGGATCAAACCCAATTTAAAGGCCTAGAATAGAGGAACTAGTGCCTTTGTAATAGAAAACTAGCATCATAGCATTGAGTATTTAGAAAATGTTAGTATGGAAATGCAAGTAGATCGCCTGGGCACTATAAACCAACTTCACAATGATATAAGAAGACCAAAATAAAGACTCAAGATAGAGAAATTAGTGCCTTGGCACCAGATTTGCAATGTTGAGGTGTCAAACATAGCATTGCGATGCTACATTGAAGCACCAATGTGCCATCATAAAAAATTTAAAGCCAAAAATCAGAGAGCACAATGCCTAGGTGCTACAAAACTAGCGTTGTAGCGCCATCGCCTGAAAAAAATAGTTTGAGCATTTCCATAAAATGATTTGAGCAATTTTTAAAGTAGTTTTCAAGGGGGAGTGGGCCACTAACTAATGAGGGGACTTAATGGCAATAAATAGGTGTGAAACCTCACAATAAAAAAATTTTGGTAGTATGTGAGCCTAGTGTGAGTATAGTGCAATGCCAGTAGTTGGAGAGTGACACTCCAAGTGTTGTGTGCTATATAATGTGTTAGTGAGTGTGTTGTGGTCAGTTCTAAAATGGTGTAAGGTAGGTTTATTCTAGTTGAAGTTAAAGAGAAAGTCCAAGATGGAGGTTCATGGATCTATTCCCTTTGTACTATGAGTGGCTAACTTGATTGTGCTATAATTTTGTGTGAATTTTGAGCATTATTTTATATTAAACTCTATTTTCAAAATATTAATATAAAAAAAATTATGTTATTAGTATTTATTATTTATTTATTTTCTCTAAGCTTCATTTTTTTTATAATCTAATCGATTGTAATGTTAAAACTTTATTATGATCTAGAGTCATCAAAAGAGTTTTAGAAAAATAGTAAAGAAAAATAAATTAGTATAGTATTAGGTGATAGTTTTTATACACTTAATTTTCAGGACCCATAATCATTTCAAGTGAGATAAAGGGAAAAGCTACAATTTAAAATTTAATCGGTACTAGGCAGAAAACTGGTTAAAGTGATTATTTTGGTTGTATTTATCTAGAGATAGAAAATATAGCATATATGCTCTTAGTTGATACTACAGATTTAAAAAATAGAAAATAGAATCAATGCTTAGGTGTTGTAGCTTCAGTGTTGTGGCACTATGCCTAACACAACTTAGTTTAATTAGGATAACATCAAAATTTCATAAAATCATAACACTAATTTAACTTATTAAAAATAACACCCCTACTTATTGTTAAAATTTAAAAATTTATTATTTTTAAAATAAAAAAAGATATTGTACTTTTACACTATTACTTGGTTGGATAAAAAGTATAACTTGACAACTGGTAATTAAATTAGAAATTTGATACTCAATTCTCGTGGGAATGATACTCTACCTATCATTATATTACTTGATTTTGTATGTGCACTTGTGTATACCATTTTAGCCCTATCAAGTTTTTGGCATCGTCGTTGAGGATAGAAGTGATTAAAAATTAGGTTAATATTTAGTTAATCTAACTCATTTTAATTCAACTTTATATTTTTTTGTTTATTATTTTTTGTGTTTACTTTTTATTGTTCAGTTTAATTATTATGTTTTAATGTTAGTGTATATCTAGTAACAAAATTGCTAAAATTTTATTGTTCAATTTAGAGATATGAAAACTCAATAAGAAATTTAGAAAAGAGCATAGGATTCAATTCAGAGAATTAGCAATAGTAAATCAACCAGCAGAAAGAGAACATGTTAGACCTCTTAGGGATAATGCTACACCTTTGCTTGATGGGATACATCAAAGTATAGCTAGGCTCACAATTCAAGCTAATAGTTTTGAATTGAAAGCTTCAATAATTCAAATGGTGCAAAATTCATAATTTAGGGATTCACCTACAGAAGATCCAAATGCATATTGCAAAATTCTTAGAAATTTATGCAACATTTAAATATAATGGAGTTAGTGATGATGCCATTATACTTAAGCTATTTCCTTGTTTGCTTAGAGATAAGGCTAAAATATGGTTGAATTCTTTACTTTAAGGATCTATAACAACTTTGAATGAATTAGCTCAGAAATTCCTAGCTAAATATTTTTCACCATCTAAAACTATGAAACTAAAAAAATGATATTACATCTTTTATTCAATTAGATAATGAATCAATATCTGAAGCTTGGGAGAGATATTAAGCTCTATTAAGGATATTCCTTCATCATTTAGTACCTAATTGGTTGGTTATTCAACTATTTTATAATGGCTTAGAAGGTTCTCTTAGGACTATTATTGATGCAGGTGCAAGGGGTAGTCTTACGTCCAAACCATTTGGTTATGCATATGCCTTAATTAAAGAAATGATAATTAATAATTTTTAATGGCCATATGATAGATTAAACCCTATGAAAATAGCTAGTGTTCATAATACAAATGTGATTGCAATGTTAGCTTCACATGTAGCATCATTATCTAAGAAATAAGATAGTATATGGATTAATTAAAATCAAAGTCATATAAATCAATTAAGAGATTGTTTACCTCATTTTGGATGAGGTTAATATCACTTCTGAAATCAATAATTAGGATGTCATAATCCTAGATAAGAGCCTTCTAATTAAGTGCTTATGACACTACATCTAGTGACCTAGTACATATTCTTTGGGTTTGATCTAACCTAATTGTATTAGGTGGACTCAACCCAAATTTCAAATTTGGATTAAATCAAAACAAATCCAAATAATTCAAATTAAATTCAAATAAATAAAATGAATGAATCTAAATCTAAATCAAAGTTAAATCTAGTCAACCCATTTGGCATAAGTATGACTTCAGGTGGGCCCCCCCACATCAAAGGTTAACCCACCAAAATTTGAACAAATAAAATAATTTCAAATGTTCAAAATATTAAAATAAACATGTTTAATCATGAATCAAAAGCAATTTAAAATTATTTAGGCCTTACTTAGGTTAATTAGACCACTTAGTTTAAATGATCATAGATGGGTCCTATTAGATTTAAACCCAAATCAACTTAAAATAACTTCAATTTGATTGCTCAAAATAATTTGGAAATTATAATCAAACATAATCCAACTCATCATTAGGTCCAATTTTATCAAATTGGTCATTTGACCCAAATGAAACTAAAGCTTAACCCATTAAGCCCATTTCCGGTCAAATGGGTTCATTTAAGAAAAGAGATGAACATATTATTACTTATAAAAATGGATCTAGTAAAACATAGATTGATTATTTTTTGATAAAAAAATAGATTGTTTAGATTGTAAAGATTGTAAGGTCATTCCAAGTGAAATTTTAAGTACCCAACATCGACTATTAGTTTTAGATTTTAAGATGAAAGATTGTAAGAGAAAAAATAAACTAAATTATTGTCCTAGGATTAGATGGGGACACTTAAAGAACACAAATAAAAATATTTTTAAGAGCAAGCTACAAGAAATTAGAGTTTGGGATGTTCATAAGGAAGCTAACGTTATGTGGGAAAAAAATCAAGTGAAATTAAGCAAGTTGCTAAAGATGTGCTTGGCGAATCAAAATGAAAAGCTTATTTTAATAAGAATAGTTGGTGGTGGAGTCAGAGTGTGCAAGAAAACATAAGAAATAAGAAGAATTGTTATAAAACTTGGTTTAGATGTAAAAACTCAGAGAATTGGGAAAGATATAAAATGGCTTGTAGAGATTCTAAGAAAGCAATATATGATGCAAAAAATTTAGCTTTTAGTGATTTATACAATAGATTAGATAGCAAAGAAGGTGAAAGATGTATGTATAAGTTAGCCAACCAAAGAGATAGGAGAAGTAAAGACATAGTTCAAGTGAGGGGTATTAAGGATGAAAATAATAAAGTGCTTTCTTAGAAAAAGTTATTAAAAATAGGTGGATGAGGTATTTTAATAAACTTTGCAATGAAGGATCTGAAAGTACGATTGATTTTAGCAACCTTAATACCCTAAACAAAAATAGAGAATTTCATTTTTTATCGTCGTGTTAGTAAATCTAAAGTTAGTGACGCTTTAAAGAAAATGAAATGTGGAAAAGGACGGATAATATTCCAATAGAAGTGTGGAAATGTTTAGGAGATCAAGGAATTTCTTGGCTTACAAATCTTTTTAATGTTATTTTAAAGACTAAAAGATGTCAGATGAGTGGAGAAAGAGTTTGTTGGTTCCTATATTTAAGAATAAAGGTGATGTACAAGAGTGTGCAAATTATAGAGGAATTAAGTTAATGTGCCATATATTAAAATTATGCGAGAGACTAATTGAGCATAAGTTATGATGTGATACAGAAGTTTCTCACAATCAGTTTAGTTTCATGCTAGGTAGATCTACTATGGATGCTATACATTTGTTAAGAGGTTTGATGGAGAAGCATAGAGAAAATAAGAAGGATCTACATATGATATTTATTGATTTAGAGAAAGCTTATGATAAAGTCTCAAGAGATGTTCTTTGGAGAGTTCTAGAATAGAAAGAAGTTAATATTGGTTATATTCAAGTCATTAAGGATATGTATACTAGAGTTACTTGTGTCCAAACACAAGGAGGCGACAAAATATTTTCCTATTTTAGTTGGATTACATCAAGGATCAACATTAAGCCCTTATCTTTTTTTACTTTAGTTATGGATGTTCTTATGAGGCATTTACAAGAAGATGTACCTTGGTGTATGCTTTTTGTTGATGACATTCTTCTTGTTGATAATACTAGAGAGGGAGTCCAACAAAAACTTGAATTATGGAGGTCAACTTTAGAGTCTAAAGGTTTTCATTTAAGTAGATCTAAAACTGAATATATGGAGTGTAATTTTAGTTGTAGAAGTTTTAGTGGTAGTGTTGTGACTTTAGGTGATCAAGTCATTAATAAGAGTGAGCGATTCAGATATTTAGGCTCTATTGTTCAAAATGATGGTGAAATAGATGGAGATGTTATTAGTAGACTTCAAGTTGGATGGTTGAAGTGGAGGAATGCATCTGGCTTATTATGTGATAGAAAAGTTCCACTTAAACTTAAGAGAAAATTTTATAAGATGGTGGTAAGACCTGCAATGACTTATGGTGCAGAATGTTGGCCAAGAAAAGAGAAACATAAGAGTAAGTTAAGTGTTACAGAGATGAGGATGCTCGTGGATGAGTGGCTTTACCCTGAGATAGAATGCAAAATGAGTATGTTGGAAAAAGTTGGATTAGCTCCAATGGTAGATAAGATTAGGGAGAGTCGCTTAGATGGTTTGGCCACGTAAAGTAGTCCGATGACCCAATTAGGAGAGTAGATGCATTAGATTTGCCTTATGTTAAGAAAGGTAGAGGTAGACCTAAAAGACTTGGTTAAGATGTATAAAAATGATCTTAGTATACTTGAATTAAATGAGAATTTGACACATAATAGGACACAATGAAGACGAAGGATTCATGTAGCCGACCCCACCTAGTGGGATTAAGGCTTGTTGTTGTTGTTATTGTTGTTGGGTTCAAATTGAAATCCACTTGAAATTAAATAAAATTAATCACTCCAAATCATCTCACATATGTGATTAAAAATAATTAAAGTGTGAACATAATTTAATTGAGTTAAATTTGGTCATTTGTCTCAACCAAATCTAACTTAATTCATTTAAGGAGAAATGGATCAAGTTGACTTGGAATTAGACTAAACCCTCATGTGGCATGGGTTAAGTCAATTCCTAATCATCCAATGGATAGTCAAGGATGATTTAAACCATAAATAAAACCAAAGGGAAATGAGTTAAAGTTTGGACCAAGTAATGATGCTTGGTAGATTCCTTTTCTTTCCATCATGCAAAATTTCTTGAATTTTATCCGAGTGACCTTTGACTTTTGATAACCTCTTAGAGGATGGATACAAGGTTGAAAAATAAATGGATCAACCTTCAAGCAAAAAAGAGAATTGGCTTCCTCCATGAGGGAAGCAAGAAAGAGGCAAGGGAGAAAGCTAAGAGAACCTAACTCTCAGCTAAGGGAGTAAATGGATTTTTCCCCTCTAATTCCTTATCCCAAGATGCTCACAAGGCCAAGGGGAACAAAATTCACCCTTTGGCTGACCCTCTCACCGTTAGTGGTCGGATTCCAACCAACTAGAATACCAAATACATGGCTCTTAGGCATGTATAAAAAGAAAGGAAGGAGAGCCTTTCTTCTCCCACTTTTCATCCCAAAATACTCATAAAGGGAGGAAAAGAAGAAGGCAAGCATTCCCCCAACCCCTCGCTATCGGGTTGCCAGAATTTGACCAAATCTAGCGGCCTCCATTTAGCCTCTAATGGAAAAATAATATGGAGTGCTTTTCACCTCAAATTGAATGTTTCAACACAATCTAGACGTTGAGGCAACCTCAAAGAAATTCTTACCGTGACCGTTCACCGCCAGCAAGCCAGAGAACGGCCAAACCCGATGGAAAATGCCCGCATATTGGTCTTCAAGGCATTTAGTAGGGAGGAAAGCCACCAAATTACATCCATGGCTTCGTCACATTGAGGTGAAGGTGTTCAAGTTGATCCCACCGCTAGAGATTGCTAGAATTAAGGTATGCCTCACCACCAACCTCTATAGCATTCAAATTTGGTCCTTTGTAAAACAAATTTAATCCCCATGAGGATCAAATCGTATAGATCAATTGTAAATCGATCCTTGATCATTTTGCAATCAAAATCACATCAAAATCAATGTTGGATCATCAAAAATCCATTAAATTTGATGGACAACATCCGTCTCTCACCAGAGATGTTCGAGAAATGATATCCACCATTTGATCCTTCTATTTGGAAAGGACAGCTGAGATCTAGCCATGTGATCTGTTTAATCACCATAAGGAGATTGCGGAATGAATCGAAACTATCCGATCTTCGATCCTACTGTCGAGATCCGTATGGCATGGTGCCGCTTTTGACGTGGCCATCATGTGAGATCTGCATGGCCTAATGGTGCTGCGCCACATGGCAGAGGTGCCACATCAATGGTTTGTTAAAATGGTAAGTTTTCTTTTTAATTAATTAAAAATTATTAAAAATATCTACAAATTAAAAAAATCATAGAAAAAAATTAAGTCCAAAAAATGCAAACTTGACCTATCGAGAGGAATCCATTAAAATTTAAATCCCTAAATTATGCACGGTATTTTAGCCTTAATATTGGTTTGAATAAAAAAATTAAACCCTAATTAATCACAAAATATTAATCCAATTGAAATGAAACATTAGGGAACTAAAATTTAAATTAAAATACACCTTAGGAAAAATTTTCATGAATTATCTCCAAGTAATTCAAGAAATATCAAATATCAAACCCCAAACTTCAATTTTAATTAATTAAATTAATATTAAATGAAATAAATCATCAAAATGAATCAAATCACTTTAAATCAACATACAAAACCCTAATGAACTTAAAAACATCAATGAAACCTATTTATACTTAATAAATCACAAAATGACTTAATTTGGTAATTAAGTTAATTTAATAATTCAATTATTTAACCAAATTTTAAATAATTCATAATAAATCAACCAAATAGTAAAAAATTATGAATATACCCTTTTGGATGCATCTTTCAAAGAGCAATCAAAGAAAAATAAAATCTTCAAATAATTCTTATTAAATTAGGCTTAATTTGGGTTTTAATGAAATAATTAAAACCTTAATTACACCCTAACTATACATTGATCAAAATGAACTTTGAAAATCTGAAATTGGCATGGAACCCCACTTTCAATAAAAAATTCAAACTCAATTGACTTTTGGATTGGAAATTGTTGAATTTCCAAAACTTTAGGTCAATATAAATCAAATAATAAATAAAAATTTTCAAAAATCATAAATTCAAAAAGTAACCTGAAATAATCCTAATTAACACCATTACACTTAAGATAGTTCTACAACATCCAAAACCAAAGAATTTGATCATTTAAGGGTTAATGAAATTAATAATGCATATTAAGTTTAATTAAACCTTAAAGCTAATAAATTCATAATCAAACCAACGAATGAACTCTTAATCCATAATCAATGTAAATTAAGAATGGGTTAAAACACTAAGCTAAGTGATTTAGGTTAACATAATTAAAACCAAATCAAATGAACATGAATTCAATAAACATAAACATGATTCAAACTAAAAGTTAAACCAATTCAAATTAACTGAGATAAATGAAGCAATTTAAAACAAATGAAACAATTTAAATCAAATGAAACAAATCAAATTGAATTAAAAATAAACTAAACCAAGAATGAAATAAATTATATCAAAGAAATGAAATGAAGAATCAAATTTTAAAAGAATTAAAATAGTAATCCAAAATCCAAACTAAACTCAAACCCAAATCATCTAAATGAATCTAAAAGGACTTATTAATATACTTAAGGATCTTAGCTAGGCCTTTGGGAAGAATCTTCATCTTAAGATGAAGGTTCCATTCCACTAGGGGTTAGGATGTTGAATAGAATAGGTTCCATCCAAAATTGAAATCTATTCTACTCTTCATTCTTGAAAACCTAAACTCCATTTTAAAACAACAATAGTAAAGCTAAAAATGAAAATAAATCATTAAATCATTTGAATTGAAATCATCCAAAGGTAAATCAAACAAACTCAAAACTCCAAACTGAAACTTGAACTACAAAGGCCTAGTAAAGTCTTGCCACACAAATCTGTTATATTCACACACTAAATCATTATGTTACGGACCCTAGACTTAGGTTAGGTCAATCTATGATACTCTATGTTATGGTGTGATGTCCTTTTCATGTCTTTGTAATATATTATTTTACACTACATGTTTAGGATTGTTTGCCCGTTAGACTGGATGATAGGATGTTCTTTTTAGACATAACATTATCTTCTATAGGGGGTTACGCTGGAAAGGATTGCCATCATAATAAAATTAAAATTACTATTTTCTTGTATGTGTGCTTTCCTTAAGCATAGCCTAATAGGATAGGTGGGCTTAGCAAATAGCTAATGTTAAGCTCATATATTTGTGACATATAACGGTTGTGTGCTATTTACATTTTCTTAACATCTATTTTGTAGGGCTTAGGGCTCATTTATTTTAATTTAAAATATAAATTTTAGCTTTGAATTAGGTTAGGATCTATAGGATTTAGGATTAGCATGAGCTGACCTTACCAGGAGATGGTGCAGAGGTCCCTTATGAAGCCTAATGGAGGTCCCTGAAGAAAGAGACTATCCAAGAAAGAAGACCTATAGATCTAAAGTTATAGTTCTAGGCTGAGCTATATAAGGGTAGAGCTCGGCTTCCCATTTTCTCTTTCTTCCATGGTGTATAGTGGTACTCGGCCGTATTGACCTTTATCTTAAATTAAATTTGCTTGAATTATTTTAGGTGTGCAATAGAATTAACTTGCTTTTCTAAGTTTCTTTATGTGATGTGCTTTCCTGTGATGAATGTCTGGATGAAGACTCATAGAAAAAAATTAATTTTTCTACCTAATTAAAACTAATCAACTCAAACACAAAAATAATGAAATTCAAAACCTCAAATAAACTAAAGTCCTAGGAAAAACATAAAATCAATTTGAAATAATTAGCTCTTGAAAATCATGCAATCATATTTCTATGAATTCTTGAATTGGGCACTTCACCCATTACATATAAGGGGCATCTAACCTATGAGGATGACTGCCTTCTTGGAGAAGTATACCTATCTTTTACTGATTTGTCCCATAACTAATTCTAATTGCATGGTATTTAGACATAAACTTGCATACCCCATGCCTTCAAAAGAATCTTGAGGTAAGAACTTTTAAAATCTAAAAAATAGCATTAGTTACTACATTTCATACCTACATCTTAGGGATTAGGGAGTGAGTTTAGGTTCATAGTTTTGTTTTCTGAAAATATAACATCCTAACCATCTTGCATACATGAGACTTGGCTTCATGAATTTAAAATGAGCTTATGTGGTGTTAGCAGGAAACCCCTCTAGGCGGGTTGTAAGTCTAGAAGAGTCAGAGATAGAGTTGATTCCTCAAGTGAGAGGAATGGTCAATAATTCCCAAAATGAGATTAGGTCGAGCATCTAACTTGTGTTACAAGTATTTATAGACTTAGGTTTTGAAGTATTATCATCGGAGTAAGTCTATAACCTTAAGCATTTCTGCAATTTTTTGCTATTAAAATCTAAGCCCTAGACTTCAAAGAAAATGTCAACTCAAAATTGAAATTAAATTTCAAAATTCAAAGCCCAATGATAGGATAGTAGAAATTCCTACTAGGCATCCCAGTATCAATGGGCATTTCCAACTTCATCCTATTTGGCTTCCAAAAATAACTCTTTCCAACTTTGGCTCATTCCCAATTGGAACTCCAAATAACATTCCTATGAAAACCAATTTAGTGCTTCGTAGAAATAATAACTTATTTCTTTAATCAAGAGTATTCTTAGGAAGATACCATTCTTGACATGTAATTAATTATAGAGACTTGCCCTTATAGGGAACCATGAACCCATTTTAAAATAAAGCATGTTCTATTTTTCTTGTAGTTCAAGGGAAAACTCTCTAGTACATGAAAGACCCATTAGCCCTAGGTGTCTTTTATTAAATGATTGAATCCATTATAGGATAACATGTTTATCTTTTAAGATAATATGTTTACTCGTTGAACTCTATGTGGTGTCATAAATATTTTCCATGGAGATATTTTATGGTTACTCTGCTGCGGAATCATTCCTCTCTCCAACTTTAAAAATAAGTTATTATTTTGATATAATGATGGTGTACTTGTGCCACTCACAGGTCAAGACTACCTTCCTTTCTGTTGGATGTCTCTCCATTTCATCCTTAGTTGAGTTCATCCAACATCCAGAACTAAGGCTCTAGAACTCTTCATTTACCATAGTTAAATGGTTGGGTCCAAGAACCAAACCCTGAAATAAAAAAAGAGAGAAATAAATGAAGATTAAGTCATTTTTGTTAGACCTAAGTTTGGTCAAGATGAATTTGATATCATTCGAAATGTGATATTCAAAAAGTTTGAAAATTACTTCAAATTTTGAAAAGTAAATCTCAAGAATAAATCTTAAAGTTAAATTTGTCCTTGATCCTACTTTGTCTTTTTACTGAAGCAAAAAAGAATCAGAACATGGTCCTAAGTTGATACTTTTTTTCTAATACATTCAAAGGTAATAAACACCTAAGGATGTATATTGAAATAATGGAGATCCTTCAAAACCTGAAGTAAATCCAAATCAAAGGAAGTGGGCATGGTTTTACCTATTTCCCCTTACCACTTTAATTGAAGCTTGAATTGCATTCTAAAAAAAGAATCAACTCAAAAGAAAATTGTAAAAGAGGGATAGAGAGATAATTTACCTTAGGCATTATTGACCTTAGGAAGAAGTCGATTATGGAATTAAATGTGAATCTTCTATCTTTATAGAAGATAATTTACATAAATGCAAATCAGCTTTAATTTTAATACATCTCCATACTTCCATTAGAATTTTGGAAAATCAGTTGTTCAAACTAATTGGTAAATTATAGGGAGTGACTTAGAGATAACTTTCTTTTAGTCCCTTCAAAAACTCTGAATCACTAAGAGCTTATGAAAGAGTCCAAAGAGGAAGATGACATTGTGAACAAAAAATGGCATGATAAATATTTCACTTTTGCTCCTAATCAATTAAAGAAAAGAGAGGGCAATGAAAGAGAATTTTGATTCTCCTTATAAAGTTGAAAAAAATGAAATTTAAATCTCATAAATTTAATCAACTTCCTTAATGGGAATTGTTGACCTCACTTTTGGAGTGAGGACTCAATCTTCCCATCTTAAATCTAGGATTCTTCTAGACACTAAATTCTCCTTAGTCATAGGGCACTTATAGTGACTAAGTGAACACTTAACCCAAACCTAGGGACTTAGGAGGATTCGCCATAAGATTAGGCTATGACTTAGGACTAAGGAAACCTACCTATCCTATGGCCTAACCCATGACTTATGCCTAATCTTAAGTCCAAAACTAACTTCAAATCAATGCAAAGCCAAACCTTAAATTAAACTTATACCAATTGAATCCAATCTTATATCCAAACTCCAAGCCAAAATCAAACCTATCTTAACCCTATGATTCAATCCTATGGATTTGACCCCAAACCTCCTTCAGTCAAACCAAACTCAATTGATTTTCTCAAACCATTCAAATCATCATCGCAAACTATTCCAAAACCTATAATCAAGCCCATTGATTAAAATCAATTCAACCAACCCAAGCTAGCCCATTTGAACCCAAAATGTCCAAATGAGATAAAATTTGATTAAACCCAAATCAATTACAATCAAAGCCATCTATCAATCCCAAGTCAATCATCAAATTCAATTCAACCCAAATCAAACCTAACCTAACTCAATTAACCCAATTGGTCCACTTGACCTAAAGTGACCAATTTGACCAAATTGAACCCAACTCCAATCCAACCCAAATTAGATTGGATCAACCCCCTACCAAATCCTTTCCATGATGATTGTTAATCATCATGGATAATCTAATTTCCATTAATTCAATCCAATCAAGCCAATTGGCCCTTTAGGCTCACTTGACCCAAAGTGACCTAAAGGACCCATTTGAGCCAAATTCCAATCCAACCCAAATTAGATTGAACTAACCTATCCAAAACCTCCTACAATGATTATTGATCACCCTTGATTGATCAATTGCAATCAATTGGGTCAAACCAAGTCAATTTGATCATTTGACCCAAGTTAACCCTTTTAGGCTACATGAGCCAAATGAACCAAATCTCATCCCAATGTAAATCAATTGAAACTAGTGATCCACATCAGTCATAAACCAACCCCTGAACATAACTTGATCATCAATTGAGCCAAACTAAGTTCAATTATCCCTTGGACCCAAGTGGACCCAATTTGATCTAAAAGGCCAAATAGGGCCAAATCAAAATCTAATCCAAATTGATTGAAACCAATGACTCAAATACATTCCAAATTGACTATTGAACATGATCAAAGCCTCCATTAGACCAATTTGACCAAGTAAACCCAATTGACCCATTTAGCCCAAATTGACCTAAAGGGTCAAATTAGTCTAAATCATTCTTAAATCCAAATTGATTAAAATCAAAACCTACAATCATCTTCAAATAATCGACTGAACCTAAACCAATACCTACCCCAAGACAATTAGGCCAATTTTACCAAATTAGTCACCTTAGCCCATTTCACCCATATGAACTCATATGAGTCAAATTCAAATCTAATGCAAACCAAATGAACCTAAACATCCCAAATACTCATTTGAACTTGTCTCAACCCATGGTTTTACCCAATTTGACCAATTGGTCAACTTGACCCAACCTAGCCCAATTTGACCTACATGGGTCAAATTGAGTTAAACCCAACCAAACTAAGCTCAAACCTATTCAAACTTGGCATGACCCATCCTTGGGTCACCATGGGTCAGCCAAAATCTAACCCAACCCAAGTCCAACCCAATTTAACCCTTTACCCATTGGGTAGGGCCTTCCAAATGGGACAAAACACTTTTTTGGACGGTCAACCCCACTCTCCTCAGGTAACCACCCTAAGCTCCATTTGGGCAAGAGGACCACTAGCTCACCTGACCCAAAGCTGGTTGGTCTAGCCATTAGCCAAGTGAAGATGAGATAACCCACTTCCTCTCATTGACACACATAGAAAACCAAGGATAGCCATCTTAGCCTTTGATAGGCACTATCCCTAACTCCTTTAGTCAAATCGAGTCACCTCATGATTCCCTACTACCCACGACAACCTGCTCTAGCCAGACACCTGAAATTTGCAAAATTCATCCAAGCCATCAATTTGGATGGGGAGGAGCCATTCAATCTCATTCCACACAAGACACATCCTTAAAGCACAAGTGAGTCGGGATGAGCCTCTAGAGAATTCCTTTGAGTTCCCTGAGCTTCCCCATCACTAGAAACACCAAACTCGAAAGATGATAACTTCAATGTCCATCCAACCTCCTCCAAACTCCATCATTTTCAAATTAACTTTACCCACACCTTCACCAAGCTCTGATGAGGAGAAATGAATCAATTTCTGATCGATTCAAGCACTAGAGACCACTCTAAGCCTAACTCTGACAAGTTTTTTGACAACGCTTGATCCATAGAGCAACCATCGAGGAGGCAAGATGTGAGCTTCTTAGTAGGGCTTCATATCTTCAAGAAAAAGCTACCTCGGTCAGTTAATCACCAGTCCTCAGCTCCGATAAGGTACATTATGCCCAATCATCAAAATCTCAATTTTTTTAGTCTTTGTGAAGGAAAGTTTGATTTCATGCGAATCCCACCATGGGATTCCTTTAGATCTCCTTTGTGAATGTTTTGGAATTGATCCTAAGCCTCCACAAGCTTTGGTGAGCTCAGCTCGAGTGAGGGAGGGTGGAAGGTGTCATTCTTCTGTCATTTAGGGGATGAAGGATCATTTACCATCCATTTTGAGTGATTGGAATGGATGGCCATGATTAATCCATTAGATTTAATTTTATTTAATCCTATAGGAACCACGAGATTAAAAGTGCATCCATTGCCACCACGTCAGCATCGCGTCAAACCTTTTAAGTGGCCAATTCCATGGCACCACATTAGCCGCCTGCGTGGAACCAGTGGGATTAGGGATTAACTAGGCTTAAAAATTTGTTTTAATTGGCTAAAACTTCCTAAAATCATAACTAATTATAGAAAAATAAAAAAATTGCAACTAAATACATTTTGGAAAGGTTAAAAAGAGGTGAATTTAATAAAATTGATTTTATTTAATTTTGAATAGTGATTAAAGCTTAATAAAGATTTAAATATTTTTTTAATTAGCTTAATTAAGCCCTAATTACATGTGTAATTAATCCTAAAGTTGTCCTAATGATTTGGTGGGATGACCTCTACTTCCCATAATTTTATTTGGATTTATTGGCTATGTAATTAGGGGGTTTTAAAATTCAAACCTTAATTACTCTCTTAATTAATTTGATGAATAATTAATGTTCTAAATAGTAAAAATTAATTAATTAACTTCATTAATCTTTAATTAATAATGGGATGATGAGGGTGAGTGATTAGGATCTCTTTTCTAATTACTTTTCCCAAATCATTTCATTAGAGAGAGTTAATTTAATCATGAATTGATTAAGGGTTAATTAATTAATCAATGGCCAAATCAAATCAAAATAAATTACTAATCCCTTCAGATAATCAATATTTAAATTAAGGGTTCCTCTTTGTGTTCAATAACATAAAGATCCTTAGAAATTATGATTAACCCATAAGTGTGAGAAAATCATAATAGTACTTAATTAATCTCTAACCATGAGCCAATCGCATTAGGTCCTTTAGGAGCATTGCACTTTGATTTTTTTCTCATGTTCATGTCATTTGTTGGTCATGATTAAATGATTAATTAAATTAAAGAAGTATAGGAAAGGGTAATTAAGTGGATTATTTAATGATTCAACCTAATTAAATCATAAAAGTTAATTAATTATATTTCCTTGAACAAATTAAGATTACCAACATGGGAATGAGATTAAAAATAGCAAATGACTTCTCTTCTCTAAGTCTAATTGAAATCCAAAAAATCAAATTAATTAGAAGCTTTGGTTTTCCTTAAATAATTTTTATTTAATGTGATTTTCCTTAGGAATTAGTGTAGTTGAATGAATTATGTGGAGATGTTTGATTATTTCATTTCAATCATCATAAATGTTGTATTTAAAATGAAATTTACTTATGTAAAATTGCATGTGTTGGTTGAAATCTTATTATATGTATGGCTACTATCACTAATAAATTCAAAATTACATTCCAAAAGTTATAAATTGATAACAAAATATGGAGTGATATTAACTATGAATATAAACATAGGATTTGTATGTGTTTATAACTTAAGTATGTTGAATTTTGGCTCTATTTCCTAAGTTCTAGTACAGATTTACATTGGTTTGAATGATCATAAGTATATAGTCTAGTCATCCTGAGAATATGAGGCTTTAAGAATCCCCAATGAGGTCATTTGATTACCTCACTTCTCTAGTTTAACAATAGCACATACTCATTTGATTTCATTCTTATGTATATTTGTATTAGAATTTAAATAAAGCTTTAATTCATATGCATAAATAATTCAATCAAATAAAAATACAACCTTTTGCATGATTTTCTTTCTTATAGTTGCACATACATTCATATGTATTTAAGATACCGAGTATATCATCTGGACAACCCGAGAATACGAGGCTTTAAGTAGCCCCAAGGAGGTCATTTGGTTACCTCGCTTCCCTAGTTTAACAATGACACGTACTCACTTAAATCTTTCATACTTGTGTATGTGTATTTAGTTAGAGAATGAAGATCCCCTTTTATATCAAAAAATCATACATCCATAGCCATTTAAGCACATTAAATGTATTGCATGTAAAGGTAATGCTTTCTTTCTTATGTTCATATATGGATTTACATATGTTTGAATGATGATAAGTGTATAGTTTGGACAGCCCAAGAATACAAGGCTTTAAGTAGCCCCAAGGAGGTCATTTGATTACCCTTCTTCCCTAGTTTAACAATGGCACATACTTGTTGGATTATATTTCTATGTATATTTGTATTAAATTTAGATAGAGCTTTAATTTACATGCATGAACAATTCATTCAAGTAAAATACAATTTTCAAATAATTGCATCCATGATCATTCAAGTGTGCCAAAATATGTTATATGTATACATACAGTGAGTATTAAATCATATCATGTTATGGGTGATGAAAAAGAATGGTTTAACATGTTTTATGTGATGGTAATTCAACCACATTAATCTTAAGTTTCCTTTCATGTTTAATAGGATTCTTTGAGGTTAACCTAAACTTAGGATTGCTAAAATATTTGATACATTATTCACTAAAAGAAACTAAATCATAATAATATGCTTTAGAAATTTGTGATATTTATTTTTGGATGTGGGACACCACGTAGATCTTAGGGGGTACTTATTGAAGTGATTAGGTACGACATTAATGTATGATGTACTATCTCGAAAGATAGAAACATTATCTTACAATGAACCTAATTACCTAATAAGAACTCCTAAGATAGATGGGTCTTCGAATATACCAAGGATCTTTCTCATACATTACATGAAAAGGTACAATATAGTTTATTTTATGTCAGGTTCTTTAGTTCCTTATGGAGGCAAGCCTCCATAGTTATTTACATCCTAAGAAATGGACTTTCTTAAGAAAACTCTCGATTAAAGTAGGCAATTATTATATTCAAAGATTTCAAGGTTAAGACTATCAAAGGATTAGTTATTTTAGAAAATTAATTGGGAATGTTCAATTGGAAGAGATATTTTTGAATCAAAGGAGTATAGGTAGGAAGTGCTTATGATATTAGGAAGTCTAGTAAGCACCCCAACATATCCTATGGTGAGGCTTTACATGTTTTAATGTGAGGAGATTTATTGTTTGAGTTAAAATTTTATTAGATTACTATGGCTTATAATCCATCAACACAAGATTATAGAAATGCCTAAGAGGAGAGGATTTATGCTTGTAGCCTGAAGGAAATAGCTACCTCAGATCCTAACTCTAGGGAGTTTTAGCATAAGCTAATGCATGACCTAAATCTAATCGAAAGATGGACATAAGGGATTGTCTCCACAAGAGAGAATAAACCCGTCCAACTTCTAAACTTACAACTGTTTGGAGTGGACGCCGATTAACACCTCCTATGATTTAAATCTATGTAGATGAGTCTTATAAAAGTGCAAGATAGTTGGGCTGTTATTTAATTGGAAAGAAATAAAGTCCTAAATCCACTCCCTAAGAGACTAGAGCATGAGTGGTATGAGTATATGACTTAATCTAAAATTGCAAAATTTTATATTTTTTATCTCATTTTTGACACAATCATTTGGACAAGGGCTTGGGATTTTTATGTCTAAATGCATGATGAAATAAAGTTATTGGCTAAATCATCGAGAAGGGGGTGTTCTCCACCATAAGGGATGCCCTCACAGGTCAAACATTCCCCTATCGTGCAAGGATGGAGATCCCCCATATTCAAAGAAGAAGGAATAAGCATGCATGATGTGATACATACACCATATAGCTAAGGAGTTGCTAAATCTTTTAATTATCTTATTTATGTTCTAGACTTTATGATGAGGTTATGAGTTATTTTAAATTTTAATTGCGAGTTGTTAATTGGGGTAGAAAAAAACTTTTTATCCTAAGAGCCTACCGCATCCAGGCCACACATTAAAGTATCAATCATTAAAAAAGTATGAAAAGCATGCAGTTCTAATGCACAATCTAAACAAATCATCAATTAATTTTATAAACTAATGCAAAAGAATAAGAGGCTGGTGCGATCAGGTTCTACTGTACACCCTAAAAAGAGAAAAGATTAGTAGCCGAGCTCTACCCTTATACAACCAAGAATATGAAAGAATAATTACAATTAAAATTAAGTAATTGCTATGGGGTCTTCATCTCTTCATGTCTTCATGTCTTCTTCCTTCCAATTTGATTTACTTCAAGGCATCATAGGGCACTCCAGGGACTAAGCCTTCTGGCCACTGCTCATCCTAAACCCAATTGCACTAATCCCAATTCCTATTTGCAAAAATTGTATTTTTAATGAAAAAATAAATCTAACTATACCTATAAAATAGAGGTTAACTAAACATACATATAAACCCAAACAATTATATCATAATTTGGACTTAGCACCCTACACATGGGTAACCAAGCCCACCTATCCTAACTTGGATTATGTTTAGGGGCTTAAACAACCTACAAACAGAGCATTTATATTTATTTTTAAGCGACCCCTTAAGAATAATCTCCTATAGAAAATATGATTAGGGTAACAATGGCCTACCATCCAATTTACAAATCATACACCTTAACATCTAGTCTAAAATATTGCATCATAAAAAACATACACCATACATACACCGTCCTAAGTTAGGACTAGAAGTGGTGACTTAGTTCTAATGTGTGTGCTAAGACTTGGTGTGGTATGTCTTACTAGGCATTAGAGTTATTATTTTATAAGTTCGGAAGAATTTAATTTAACATAAAAGGTTAGTTTCACTTCATGTTGTTTAGTTGATCTGAGAATTTTAGTTTATATTTTGTTTTGTTTCTTATGATTTACACTTAGTATCTAAGTGTTATAAAGAGATGAAAGACGATTGCCTTCTTTCATCCCTACCTTAAGCCACTTTCTAAAGCATATTAATTTGATTTAGTTCTTTTTAATGAATGGCTTATTAAATGATTTTTTAATTAATCCTAAGTTTAGGTTAACTTTAAATGACCTTATCCAATATGAAAGGCTTCTTAAGATTAATCTAATTGAATTACTATCACTTGAAGTATACTAAGTCATTCTTTTCCATCACATGCAACATGCATATGATGTAATAGTTAGCATATCTATACATGCAATATATTTTAGCACACTTAAATGATGATGAATGTGTATGTTTGGAATTTATATTTTCATTTTGGTTGAATTATATAAATGTATAAATTAAAGCTCTATCCAAATTCTATTACCAAAATACATAAAGATGGAATCACATAAGTACATGTCATTATTAATGAGGGAAGTGAGATAATCAAATGACCTCCTTGGGGCTAACTAAAGCCTTATATTCCTGAGATGTCCATACTATATACTTATTAACATTCCAAACCTATGTAAATCTATAAATGAATAAGGAAAAGATAGCACTATTTTATATATATAACATGTGCTAATAACTTAGGTGAATATGGATGCATGCATTTTTAGTAGAAAAGGAGGATTCTAATTCCTTAATTAAATAGACACATGTATGTATAAAAGATATAAGCAAGTACATGCCATTGTAAACCAGGGAAGTGAGATAATCAAATGAACTCCTTGGGGTGAGCTAAAGCCTTGTATTCTTGGGATGTCCATACTATATACCTGCTTTCTTAGATACATATAGATGTATAAATAACTAAAGGAAAAAAGAATCATACAAAGTTGTATTTTTATTTAATTGACTTATTTATATATGTGAGTTAAAGTTTTATTCAAATTCTAATGTAGAAATATGTTGGAATGAAATCAAATAAGTACATGTTATTGTTAACAATGAAAGTGAGGTAATCAAATGACATCCTTGGGGCTAATTAAAGCCTAGTATTCTTAGGATGTCCAGACTTATTAACATTCAAGCACATGTAAATCTACCCATAAATTAAAAAAAATAGAGCTTTACTTCACATATCTAAGCTACAAGCACATGCAGAACCTATATATATTTATAACTACTATCACTTCATATGTTGTTATCACTTTGTAAATTTTGAAAAATAGATTCACATTTAATAATAGCCACACATATGATAAGTTAATCCAACACATGCAAACTTACATAATAAACATCATTTGATTCATTTATATTTAAAAGGATGAATGCATGAAATCAATTAGCATACAACATCTAAAGTGACTGGAAAGGAATAACTAAGTATAAACACATGTTTCATTCAACTAAATTAATTCCTAAAGACAATCACATCAAATAAAGCCATGTAAAGAAAACCAAAGCTTCTTTATTAATTTATGACTTAAGATTTTGATTAAGTTTAAAGAGGAGAAGAATTATTTGATGTTTTAATCCCATTCTCACATTGGTAATTTGATTTGGTCTAAGAAAAGTTAATTAAGTGTATTTTAAGAATTAATTAAGTTGGATCCTTAATTAAATCAATTAATTACCCTTACCTATGCTTCTTTAATTTGATTAACCACTTAATTATGAGCCACAAATGACATGAACATGTGAGGAAATAAAATTTTAATGCTCATACAAGGACCTAATGTAAATGGCTCATAATTAAGGGTTAATTAAATTAAAGAACACATATAAGTACTTTAATGATTTTCCCACACTTATGGGCTAATCATAATTTCCTTATAAGGTATTTATATTATTAAACACATAAAGAGGAACCCTAAATTTGCATCATTAATTATCCGATGTGATTATGGTTTCACTTTTATTAGTTAAGCCACTTAATTAATTAATTAACCCTTAATTAATCTTCATATTAATTAACTTTCTTTCAAAATGAAGTGGACTTAGGAAAAGATGCTTGGAAAGAGGTCCTAACCCCACTTCCCTTGTCCATTCACTATTTGACAGTGATTAGTGAGTTTAATTAATTAACTTATTACTATTTAGGGTGAATTAACCATTAAGTGGTTTAAGAGAGTAATTAGGGATTAAATAATTAATTCTCCTAATTAACCAAGCAATAAATCCCAAGAAAATTATGGGAGGCTGAGATCATCCCATTAAACTAACATACAAAGTTTTGGATTAATTACTTTAGTGATTAGGGCTTAATTAAGCTAATTAAGTTTTCATTAAACTTTAGTTAAGCCTTAATCACTATTCAAAATTAATTGGATCAATTTTAGTTGAATCCCCTATGAATTACCATTAAAATGAATATTTATTTATATTTGTTTGATATTTCTACAATTTGTTATAATTTTTTAAAGTTTCGGCCATTAAAGTAATTAATTAAGTCGTAATTAAGCTTAATCTAATTTGATTTAGCATGATTAATTTTTAATTAATGACTCAATTAATTATTTATTATTTACATTTATTTACTTAAGTTCAATTCTGAGTTTAATTAACACTTAAATGGGTTTTGCTTTAATCATTTGTTAAATCCTAATTAAACTAAATCGAATAGAATATTAGTTATTTTGAGATTCAAGAAGTTCTATTTTCCTTTTTTAACTTTCTGATGTTAATTAAAGTATTTTTTAAAACCATTTTGATAATTGTTTAAAATTTTTATTGAAAATTTATTAATTTATTTTACTAAAATAGACTATTTAAGCTTCAATTTTTGATATCTCCCAATCTACAAATTTTTTTGGCTTGAAATTTTTATGGTAGGTGTAGTTTAGCCTCAATTTCAATCCCTAAAAGTTTCAGATCAATCTCATTAATATTTTTAGAATAATTAATGAAATGTTGTTTTCACTAAAACCTAAATTAAGCTCAAAGTACCCAATAGAAAATGGAAATTTTGAGATTATTAGATTTCTCTCAAAAAGATGAATCCGACGAGCCCTTATTTGCAATTGTTCAATGAGTATTTTATTTTTTTTTTATGAATTTTGAAAGTTTTAGGTGAGTTTAGGTTATTTTTTAATTCAAAAAATCCCCATTTTCTTACTTAAACCAGTCAATGCCACACGGCGCTGACTGGACATGCATTATCACATGTCGGCGTCTCATAGGACCACACGAATTCATGTGACAAATGAGCGGAAAAATTGCTCATTTGATCGGACGGTCCAATGAATGATCGAAAGATCTAGATTGAACGACACGATCCATAGGATAAAATCATGGTTTCTAGCACTCTAATCTTAACCGTCTGTCCCTATTAATGGTGGATCAAATGGCTACTATATTTTCTTCCCCATGGATAACAAACCATGAGCTACGAAGGGGAATCCGACACCCATGGTCCTCCGGGCTTGATTTTTTGATGAATCTCATTGGAAAAACTTCTGTTTTCATATTAGAATCATGTAAAATGGAAAGTACAAGGGGGTATCTAATGGATATTCCTAATACCATGAGAATATTATCACAAACAAAGAAACCTAAAGCTAGCTAGCCAGAGACAGTTTCTAGTGGCTGAGTCGATTGAAACACATTCTTGGATGTGAGACAAAGCTTTGGAATGAATATGGACTCTTGCCTCCCCTTCGAACGTCGTAGCCACCAACCTCCACTGCACTTCACCAGGAATCTGCTAGGTTTGGTTGGTTTCATGTTGAAAAGAAGTGGGGAATGGGTTCTTTCTTTTCAGTGTATCTTCTCTTAGTCATTAGAAAGCCTTGGGATGCCTAGAATGGCTGCAGGAACTTCCCTTTATCTTAGCCTAACTCCTCCACATCGAAGAACTTAATGTTTTCTATCCATGGATGATTGGAAACCCTAGCATTTTTCTCCTAAAGTCTCCTTTTTTGGTTGTAGGATTAGCTTCATTTAATGAAAGAGTGCGGAGGAGTTGGAGAGTAGGATATAGAGAGGAATGAGAGTTTTTTTTGTGTGCATGAGTTTAGCTTCCTTATTATTTTACTCCCTCCCTTTATTTACTTTTGCTCCACTTCATCCCACTTAATTTGTTAAGACATCCACTTAGAATAAGCTCAAGATGGGTTATAGATTAAACTATGTTTACTTGAGTTAATTGTGAGTTGCTTGTAGTCCAACTCATGCCATTTAAATTTAGATTTGGTTTAAATTCATTTGAGTTAGTTTAATTGTATTTTTGGCTAATTTATTTTAGATTTGAGTTTCAATTAATGTTTCACTGATCGTTTATAATATTTATGATTAATTAATTTCATTTAATTTGAACGAAGTTGTAATTCTTTTGGCTTAAATGAGTCAAGTTATCTTTCTTAACTCAATTAGCCATTTTTAAATTTGAATTTTGAAGTTATTTATGTCTGATTATTCATTTATGATGTTTATATTTGATTGATCTCATTTGATTTGAATTAAATTTTGAGTTTGACTTAAATTGACTCTTTTATCTTAAATGAATTAAGTTGAATTTATTTGAATTAAATGATTCAATTGGTGAGATAAAAATTTATTTGAACTTCAATTATGGTTGGTGAAGCATTTAGAATGATTTAAGTTTGATTAATTTTGATTAATTTGACTTTTAATCTTGAATTTCACTAGTGTTGGCCCAAATTAGGCTTAATAGGTTCTTCTAAATCAAATGACTGAATTGGTCAAATTGAATCCAAAGAAAGGTTGAATTATGTTCATTTATAATTTCAAATAATATTGGAAGTTTGATTTATATTAATTTTTATATTGACTTGGATTTAGCTTAATGAGGTATATTTGGGTTTATTTGAGTTAGGTGGTCAAATCAAACACTTAAGACCTATTTTTATTCAAAATTATTTATAGATATATTTAAATATTTTTTATTTGATGATTTTGAATTATTAGAGTGGTTTAATTTGGCTACATTTTGATTAATTGACTTTTAAGTTAGTGGGGCCCACATGAGTAACTCTATGTCAAATGATCTATTAGCCACTTTGTGTCCCATCTTGATTTATTTTTTTGGTTTGATTTGAATTGATTGTAGATTTTGGATAGTTTAATTAAAGAGTTTATTGATTTTGAGAAAATCAATTGAGTTTGGTTTTAAATGAGGGAATTTTGGCTAAGTCCATAAGATTAAATCATAGGGCTTAGGTTTAGGTTATGTATTTGATTTGGAGTTTGAATTCAATCATTTGAGTATGAATTGAGATTCAATTTTTGTTGAGTATATTGATTTAAGGTTGGATTTTTGCTAAGAAAGTAGGCATGAGTTTGGTTAAGCCATAGGATTTGTAAGTCACCTTAATTCCTTAGGCATAACTTAATCCTATGGAAAACCCTCCTAAAGTCTCTATGTTTAAGATAAATGTTCACTTAGCTACTAGAAGTTTTCTACGACTAAGGATCTCTTAGTTTCTAGAAGACTCCTAAACCTATGATGGGAAGATTGAATCTTCACTCCAAAAGTGAGGTCAACAAAAGGACCCTCAACAGGTGTGGTGTAACTGACAACGCACATCGCACGTATTGGCGTTGACCAAGAGGATCAACAATGCCCAATGAAATGCAAGCACTAACAGAGACCATCTACACCTAAACTAAGAGGAAGATAGAATCGTGATCTTAGTGCAATGCAACTAATCTTATGCTCAGGGTATAAGAGAGTCAAGGAGATTTGGTATGAATAGGTTTTCATGTCAAGGTCATGAAAAGGGATCCACTAGGGAATCACACACAGATTGGATTTGATTTAAGATATATTTATGCCAAGGGCATAAAAGTAGGGGAAATCTACTCCGGATGAAGATTTGATTTGATTTATTTGAATTTTTTTCATTTAATTTGTGGAAGGGGGATATGCTGGGGATACCAGTTTGAATTTGATTTTGTTTTAATTTGTGATTGATTTGGGGGTGTATCCACTGGGGATACAAGCTTGAGTTAGTTTAATTTGTTTTGTTAATTTAATTTGGGGCATATCCACTGGGGATATGGGCTTGAATCCACTAGGGAACAAGACTAGATTTGTTTTATTTTGGCTCCACTAAGGGAGGCTAATTTGATTTGGGTTTAATTTTCTTTAATTAATTTGGTTTGCTGAATTTTGATTTGCATCTCATCGGGGAGAAGTTTGATTTATTTGCTTTAATTTTGGTTGATTTAATTTGCAGGCATACCCACTGGGGATATGAGCTTGGTTGAATTTGTTTGATTTAATTTGCTGATTTGGCTCCACTGGGGGAGATTGATTTAGTTTGTTTTAATTTAGGCTCCATTAGGGAGATTTGAATTGGATTTCATTTGATTTGTTTCAAGGCATATCCACTAAGGATATGAGCTTGATTGAATTTGTTTGATTTTAATTTGATTTATGGACCCAGTCGATGTGTGATAGACCCACTAAGGAGCCACGGGGGCCTTAGCTTATCTTAAATTTATAAATCCAAATGGGTAGTCTACCTACCATAAGGTAGGGATATCAAACCTAAGGGTTATCATTTGGTGTGCAATGGCTATGATAGGAAGAAAGCGTAGCAAACTTACATCTCTAATGCAAAGATAACCACTAGGGTGATTTGTCAGATGCGCAATAAATCAAGCCCGACCTAAGGCAACTACTGAGTGAGTGTCGCTAGGGATCTTACCTCAACTCAAGTGTAGTCAAGATTAATTTCATTTTCATTTTATTTGATTTAATATGGTTTGATTTAATTTATTTTAATTTGGTGTATTATGTTATGGAACCTGTTGGTGTGCAATTGACTCACTAAGAAGGGGCTATGTCAGCCTTGGCCTACCTCAGATTTACAAGCCCAAAGGGGTAGTCTGCCAACTAAAGGGGGAGACTATTTGACCTAAGAGTTTCCTTTCTATGTGCAACAACTATTCTAAGAAGAAAGCATAGCAGACTTACATCTTCCAAAGTTGGGGATAGCCACTGGGGTGACCGGTTGATGGCCTAACAAATCAAACCCAACCTAAGGTGACTGCTGAGTGAATGCTGTTAGGGACTTACATCAACTTAAGAGTAGTTAGGATAAATTTCATTTTAATTTTATGGACCTTGTTGGTGTGCGATGGACTCACCGAGAAGGGGCTATGTCGGCCTTGGCCTATCTCAGATTTATCGATCTAAAAGTGTAGTCTTCCAACTGAAGGGGGAGACTATTTGACCTAAGAGTTATCTTTCGGTGTGCCATGATTATGCTAGGAAGAAAGCATAGTAGACTTACATCTTTCAAAGCAAAGGATAGTCACTTGGGTGACCTACTGATGACACAACAAATTGAACCCAACCTAAGGTAACTACTGAGTGAATGCGCTAGGGACTTACATCAACTCAAGAGTAGTCAGGATAAATTTCATTTTAATTTCATGGAACCTGTTGGTGTGCGATGGTCCCATTGAGAAGGGGATATATTTGCCTTAGCCTACCTCAGATTTACTAATACAAAGGGGTAGTATACCAGCCGAAGGGTGAGACTATCCAACCAAAGGGTTAATTTTCGGTATGCAATGACTTTTCTAGGAAGAAAGCGTAGCAAACTTACATCTTCCAAAGTAGGGGATAGCTGCTAGTGTGACTTGTTGATGCACAATAAATCAAACCCAACCTAAGGTGACTACTGAGTGAATGTCGCTAGGGACTTACATCAACTAAAGAGTAGTAAGGATAAATTTCATTTTAATATCATAGACTCTATTGGTCTGCGATGGACCCAGTGAGAAGAGGCCATGTCGGCCATGGCCTATCTTAGATTTATTGATCTAAAGGGGTAGTTTACCAGCTGAAGGGTGAGACTATCAGACTTAAGGGTTTCCTTTTAGTGTGCAATGACTGTACTAGGAAGATAGTGCAAGGACTTACATCTTCCAAAGTAGAATAGTCTCCGGGGTGACTTGTTGGATGTGCAACAAGTCAAACTTGACCTAGGGTGTCTACTGAGTGAATGTCACTGGGAACTTACGTCAACTCAAAGGTAGTTAGGTGATTCCTATATGGAGTTTTACTAACAATTCCCTAAAAATAGGATGCCTACTTAGGAAGAGGTGTCACTAGGGGCATTCTCCTTATCCATAAGTGAAGATATATTTTGTTTATTTATATAGTTTCATGGACCCTGTTGGTGTGCGAGGGATCACATCGAATGGGGCTATATCAGCCTTACCCTATCTTAGATTTATTAGACCAAGGGAGAATCTGCACATCCGCAGTACAGATTCTCCAATCACAAGGGTGGCTACTAGGAAAGGGGGATTGTCTAATCCGATAGTAACCCGGATAGTATTTAGATGAGGTTATAAATGACGTGATCCAAATAGAGTGCCCACAGAGGAGGTGCCACTAGGGTCATTATTCTGATCCCTGAAAGAAAGCCTACAGGTGTACGGTGGCCAACTCAAGGAGAAAGCATAGCAGACTTACATCTACCATGAGTGGTGTATCCACTAGGTGGGTTGCTATCAACATAGTGAGAACCAACCAACCCAAGGTGTTCGTCGATGTGTGATGATCAATCTGGAAAGAAAGCATGTAGACTTAAAACTTTCCAAGTGGAACTAATCACTGGGATAGCCTATCATCAGCTATATAGGGACTATCCAATCTGGGGGATTACTAAGTGGGAAGTCCCACGGGGAGGACTGGACCTAGGCTTGAAGTAGTTAGGAGGAAAGGTGCCACTGGGGAACTTACCCTAAACCTCAAATATACTTGACCCAGTCAGTACATGATGGCTAGTTGAAGAAGAAAGCATAGAAGACTTGCATCCTCTTAAACAAAGCCAACATGAGGTAGCTTACCGGCTGCACAATAAGGCCTACCAAATTAACAAGGTGCTCGTCGGTGTGCAATGGTCAAGTCAGGAAGAAAGCATAGTAAAGTTTCATCCTCCTAAATAAGGAACCACTAGAGTGATGCACTAGCAGGGTTTCACGTCATCCTGACCTAGAGCAACTACTAAGTGACGGCCGCTAGGGCATTATCTCAAGTCAAAGTAGTCCAAGACAAAAGATATGTGTTTGTTTAATTTGTGTTTATCTGTAGTTTGTGCTTGTGTTGTGTTGATGAAGGATAAGAAATTGCTTGGGTTCTCTTGTACCTTTCCTAAACTCATCATGGTGGATTTGCAAACAAAATGCATTCAATTTGGAAGAGATTTGATTTGACATGGAATTTTTATTGATGATCATTCTCATACATGAGTTTATGGATAATATTTTTTTAAGTAGAGCCTGTTAATCAGAAGCATAGGTTGCTCTCCATTATGGTTGATGAGTCGATATGATCCTCCTTGGTAGGACTTTTCTATGGCAAAAGGGCTTCGCAAGTGGGTTCAAACTTGCCTCTCATCTTGCGACGGGCAACAATTGGTCTCCTTAAAACAAAAATAAGCTCTCATACTTGAAAAGCTCTAGGGTGGACCAACTTATTATGAGCTTAAATCATTTTGGCTTTATACAACTCGAGGTTTTGGCATGCTCGTAAGCATCTCTCCTCCAAATAAAAAAAATTGAATGAAATGAAATGAAAGAAAAGAAGAAAAAAATAATTGAGAAAGGATATTTATATCCATTATGTAATCACAAGTGTAGAGTCTTTAGGAATGTCATTTTGCTAGTCTTAAATAACCTCACTAAGTTTGGTGTTCAACAAAGAATTTGAATGTATCATATTATGAAATATGATCAATCAATCAAAATAAAGAATTAAATTACATCAAATGTAGTATTTAGATAAAAAAGTTGAATGCATCCAATGTCCTAGTAAATCTTGTATCTAGTAAAAATGTCAAATGTAACATTTAAAAATAATAATTCAAATTTTATTAAAATGTTGATAAAAAGAAAGAAAGAAAATGGAAGGATAGAAGGACTATATCCAAGAGCAAAAGGATGGAGTCTAATATTTTTGAGTATGTGGGCATTTTAGAAGGAAGGGGAAGATGGTCATTCCTCTTAGAAGGAAGTCTTTTTATCCTGCACCTATTGCACCAGACCAATTTCATCACTCTAAAAAAAATCATTGACATGGAATAGAGGTCAGTATATTAGTATAGGGAGAGATAAAATTCTTTCAAGAAAAGAAAACAAGAAAGTTTATGTCAGGAAGATTTTATTGGCCTTTGAGCATAGGGTACCTTCACCACCTTCACCACCTTCACCACCCTCATCTCTAGAGAGAGTACCTATCACTAGGCCTATTATAAATAGGCCTCTATCATCTTCACCTGGGCCTCGAGCAGAAGGGCTCTCATCATTTTATGTTTCCACTAAGGAAATGGAGTCTTTACATTCATCTCCTTGCACTAAAGAGACTATTGATGAGGTGAAGAGTCTGAAATAAGACCCATGAATATATAAGTGATGAGTCTAATATCATTCTTGATAGTAGTGATGCACCGCTTCATCTGTCAAAAGAAGAATTGAAAACCATTATAAAATAGGATGAAGAAAATGAAAAAAGAAAAGAATGCAAGAACATTATGATCTAGAGCAGGATGACATATTAGATGATGATTCAGGACTACTTGTAGCTCATATCTACATGGTGGACACTTTATCATCAAGAAAAGAATAGGATGAATCATAAGAAAATCTTGCACTAGATCCCACTCAACAACTGACCCTTCAAATACAAAAGAAGGATGCTCATATTGCTTTGATGGAAAAGAAGATAGAGGAAATGATTGTTGCTATACAATCACTTCAGAGCTATATCCTCTCCTCTTCATGATTTCATCATATTGAACAACCTAAATTTGCACATCCCATTGATGATTCGAGGTTTGGTTTAGAGGAGAATTGGCAAGAACAAAAGCCTAACGATGATATATTCTCTACAACTAAACTAAAGTCATTGATGGAACAATAGGTTAAAAAAGCCTTAGCACAATCATGAGGTACGACCATAGTTCCAAAAGGTAGACCCTACGATGAGGAATATAATTTTATTCCTTATCTTAAAAGATTCATGCCTCCCTCCTTCAAACTATTTGATGGGACTGAAAATCCCAGACAACATTAAGCTCACTTTCACACAAGTTGTTGTAATGTCAGAGGGAGCAATGATTTATTATTAAAATTGTTCATTAGCAGCTTGACTAGAGTTACTTTCGATTGGTATATAAGTCTCCCAATGGTTCAATGTGTACTTTCACTGAATTAGAAGGCATGTTTCTAAAAAGATTCATTGGAACTCAACACCACATCACTGTAGGTGATCTAGTGGTAGAAAAACAAAAGCCTAGTGAGTCTTTAGTGTACTATATCTTGAGATACAGAGTCCTCAGTCTCAAGTGCGAGCCCCAACTGCAAGAGTAGCCAGCTGTTGAGATGTTCCTAAGAAACATCCATGGTCCCATTGCCTTCTTATTGAAAGGATTTAAAATTAAAACCTTTGAAAAACTCTTAAATAAAGCATCTAGCCTATAGGAAGAATCCCCTATGATGACTTTCCAAAAAGTTCACTCTTTTGTAGAACAATCAAAACCTAGAAAGCATCTAGAAAAGAAAGTAGGCAATGTCTCTACAGTGGACAGAGGAAAGGCTCCTATGTAGATACAGTCGAAGAGGCATTTATCCTTTAGGCCACCATAGCAGCAGGCATCATCTTCCCATAAGAAGGTTCCAACTAGCCCTTTTTTCGAAAGAATGAACCAGACATATTCTTTTAAAAGAGAAGTGGTGTGAAAATTCTCCCAAATTTTGAAAAAGAAGCAAGATTTCAAACTACCCAACCCAAAAAGGTGAGAGGAAGTTGGAAAAGTAAATGACCCTAACTTCTGTCCATACCACCAGATATTAGGGCATATTATTGAGGATTATTTCACATTTAAAGACCGGCTCAAAAAAAAAAAATTACAAGAAGAGGTTGGTGATCATACCAAAGGAATAACTTGTGAATCCTGGACAAGGGTCCATCAAGGTATCACAGGTGACTCTGCTTCTTCCAATAGTCCTTCTTCAGATGAATGGGATTTTGCTCTATCCCTTTCTTCTAAAAAGTATTTGATGAAAAATTTTAAAAATGCCATCCAAGATTTGAAGAAGACTCGGAGGAAGATCATCAGATTGATCCACCAGAGTTTGGAGAGAGAGTTCCACCTCTACCCATTTTAGCATCTTCAACTATGTAGAAGACTAGAGAGTGGTGAGGGAGGGACATCTATTGTATATGATAGAACTTTGTATGATAAAGATGGAAAGGCAAAACCTTATATGCCTTTATCCTTTTATACTCACTTTGAAAAAATGAATAAAAAGTTTGCCTCCAAAGGCATTTCATATATTCTTTGTATTTTTGACGGGCATATTGTTGTAAATAATGAAAAAGAAAAAGATAAAAAAATTCTCATGATGTGTTTTATGAACCAGGATCAGCTATTGAAAGTCATATGGAAGACCTACAAGGCAATCCTCTTAGAATAAAGATAGAATTATCAGATTATGATCAATATTTAGAGATGGATATTAGCGATGAAGATCAGGTTGACACAACCCTTGGAGATATTACTAAAGTCAATCTCCATAGTGGAAGATTTTTACCACCTCACCAACTTTTTCCTCCTAAAGACAAAGGAAAGAAAATTGTAGATCAAAGTTCAAATCCAGAACCTTTGCCAAAAGAAACAATAGTCGATCCAAATGCTCCTATGGTTGACTATAACATTTTATCCCATCTCAGGAACTTCTTGCTATACTGAGCATTTATGATGCTCTTGTTCTTTCAAAAGAATTGATAGAGTCATTGGTAAAAGTATTACTTAACCCAAATATATGCTTGATCCAGCTAGCAGCAAATTCCTTAAATGAGGCTTGCTACTTCAAGGAGATCCTTGGAGTTACTTCTCTGATGAGGATCTACTTTTTGGGACTACTGACCATAACTGTCCCCTTTATATTTCTATTAAAATAAAAAACATTAGGTTGTCAATAGTTATAATCGAAGACTTAGTTCAGATAAAATGCTACTAAAGGGTTTCAATGAAACTATTGAGAAAGCTTTAGGTTCAATCAGTCTATTGTTGAAAATAGAAGGATTGAAAATTGAAGCTAAATTCCATATCATAAACTCAAAGACATAGTTCAATGCCCTCTTAGGCAAACTTTGGATTCATGAGTATATAATGGTTCCCTGTCCACTCCACCAGTCTATTAAATACACTTGGGATGATGTGGAATACATTATAAAAATGCAGTATATAACCGTTCTCTATTCATGAAATTAACCTTTATGAAGCGTGGATAAGCCAAAAACATGATTCTATAGCATCCAACAATCTCCCCCTTTATGATGATGACAAACCTATGTTTGTGTTAAATAGTGATGAAGGTGCAATGCGACCTTACATCGACCTTTAAAAATATAATTTGCATTAAAGAGAAAGTATAGCAAGTAAATAAATAGGGTTTTAAATAATTAAGTAATATAATAAAAATAAAATGAGAATATAATTGAAAGAAAAGCTCCCCCTGAAACTATGTATCATAAAAGAAAGAAAACTAACATAATATTTTCTACCCCTTTTGGCAACATCAAAATGATTTAAAAAATGAACAATAATGAATTTATATGGATGGATCTAGCATACCTAACACGCATCTTAAGGTATGAAATCTTTCTTAAGGTAATGGTTTAGTGAAAATATCAATAATTTGCAAATCCGTACTAACAAAATTTATATCAACATCTCTTTTGCAAACATGATCCCTAAGAAAGTGATGCCTAATTTCTATATGCTCAGTTCAACAATGTTGGATAGGATTCTTAGTTAAACTAATTGCACTAGTGTTATCACACTTAATGAGAATGTGATCTATTTTGAAGTCCAAAATCTTCTAATTATTGCTTTAACCAAAGAACTAGAGCGACACAACTTCCAACAACTATATCCTTAGCTTTAGCTGTGGCAAGAGCAATGGAGTTTTATTTTCTAGATGACCAATATAGTAAAGATGGTCCTAAAAATTGACATATTGCTTATGTACTTTTCCTATCTACTTTACAACCTACAAAGTCAGCATAAAAAAAGAAATCAAATAACATGAAATTGAATTTTTAGGATACCATAGTCCTAACCTAGAAGTGTCAATCAAATAATGAAAGATACACTTAACAATAGTTAAATGACATTCCTTTAGAGCAGCTTGAAAATGAGCACATAAACATACAACAAATATAATATCAGGCATACTAACAATAAGATGCAAAAGTGTGTTTACATAAAAAAAAAAGAAATGAATAAAAATTTTGGGCCATAGTGCTAAGATGTTGCCTTGGTCTTCTAGAAGATATGACAACACAATCCAACTATCAAAGTATGGTACAACACTATGGCATTACGATCTTGGCACTGAAGCGCTGACTAATTTCCTAATCCATACAGCATCATGATCTTAGCATTGAGGCAATGCATTGGCCATTGAGAGGGAATAATTATCAGTTCACTCCTACAAATAAGAATGAGAAGTCCACTCAAAGGGCTATTTCACTCACTTTTCTTCTCTACTCTTTCTAAATGGTGCTCACACTTCTCTTCTAATTTTTCACTTCAAGTAAAGAATTTGTGCTTTTTTTCTTAATAGTTTGATAAATCCCATCATTGATCTTTAATCTCATGTGAAAAACTTAGAGATTTGAAGATCTCCACTGTTGAATTTTATTCCAAGGAGAGATGAAAGCCCCTTCCCCTCCATTGATCTTAGATCCAGAATAAGAAAGAAGGGTGCTTTTCACTATACAATTTTTAAACATGACACTGCTAAGGCAAACTACTGCTAAAATTTCTAAAAAATTAAAAACTCTATACTTTAAAATTAAAATTTGGCTTGTAACGTTGAGGCGTTGGATATCGACGCCATGCTCTTGGGTAGCCAAATTACACAAGTGGTGCCACAACACCCAAGAATTAGCTTTGTGGTACTCTAACAAAATTCTCATGACAGCATAGCACTAGAGCACCAGTGTCGTAGTGCCATACCCACATGACACTTGAGATATGACTTAGAATATTTGGATCAAAATATGAGATAAAATCCCACAACATCATGGCACTGGGGGATACAGTGATACAACATTGTGTCACTTTACAGCGTGTGAAAGGACTTAGAAATTTTTTGGCTGGGGAGAAAATAATATCCCATAGCATCGTTTCCCCTTAAAACTTGTTGCATGTCTATTAAAAATCTTGACCAGCACCACAATGCTACAAGGCGGTGCCGCAGTGTTGTTTAAATGATCAAATGATCGTTAATAGTGATTCTATGGAGCTACATACGTAGTGCTAAAGTGCTAAACCTCCATCTCACCTGCTCCTGTGTCATGCTACATAAGCACTAGGCTCCACTATCATAGCGTCGAGGTGCTGGAGCCCAAAATGAGGACTTTATCTATCTTTTAAATAAAAATTCAAATTTTTATTCATTTTTCACTCAAACATTACTATGTCTAGCTAATATGTAAACAACTCTAATTTTTGGAATTCCAAAAGAATGTAAGTCCAGCCACCTATTCATTCACCATGTGAACATATGTCCATTCATCATGCAAACACCCCATAATTCAATTGCCATGTGAACAAATTTTTATCCGTTCACCATATATATAACTCTAATTTTGGAATTCTAAATGATTGTAATCCCAACATTATATTCATTCACAATGTGAACATTTGGCCATTTGTCATGCAAACACCTTATAATATATTCACTACATAAACACTCTTGTACCACTTACACTAAAATTCTATGTCTGCTCGAGATACCTGAAACGAGGCAACCCATGGATACTAATTAGATTCTCTAGACATTATGGCTATGTCCCTCTAATGTTGGTAGGCTGTAATAACATAATCCAAGGATGACAGATCCATAGGATCTTAATCGAGATTACACTCCTATTTCCTACAAGATAGTCATCGATGCTACAAACATCTTTAAGACACTAATTACCTATCAAATAAATATGTTTATTTTTAGCCTTAAAAGAGAGTGCTTTCTTACTATGATAAGAGGGGTAATTAACTATGGAGTTTTGCATCCAAAGGAAGTAGAACCCATATCAAAATAAACCCTAACCTTAATGTTAGGGGAAATCTGTCTGAATATATATATATATATATCACAAAGAAACATACTCCTACTCCTCCCATAAAGATGGTGGAGGCAACCTTAAAGGTGTTTTTTCAGAGTGATCAGATTTATGGTAACTCAATTGGAGATTACTTCTCTCTCCATCTCTGGTTGAAAAGATAAATGGTATCTTAAGAATATCTTAGGTCATATTCCTTAGATTCCTTGACTATGGTAGTAATGCTTGACTTTAGATTTACCCTCAGGAATGGTGAATTCAAACAATATGATAATTTTTTTATTAAGAGTGGGGTCCACTACTAGATTCCCCTAAGCTATAATTAATACCAACTTCACTAAAGCCATTATGCAGTTCAGAACAATTTATAAGGTTATCCAATTTCTACCAGCTAACTAGTGAATGAATTCATACCCAGTGTGTACAACAAAAGAAATAGGTCAACCATGAATGAACTCAGACCTGACATAACCTTAAAAAGAATATCTATTTTTGATAGATTATTAAAGGCAACTTCACATGCTAAGGATTGAAAGATTGTCAAGCCCAAATTGAAATTTATAATAATCAATCCACTTAGCATTGCATCTAAGAAACAAAACCTGGCACAAACTATTATCCTAGATCTAAGTAGCAAAAATGATCATGAGGCATCTTCTTCTGGCACTAAAATGTCTAGAAGAGCTCGAAAAAAATACAACACCTCTCATAGAGCTACCAGACTACCCATTCATACAGAGTAACAATCTGACCCATAGGTAGAGGCCAATATACCTATAGATAATAGCTTCGACTTATTGAAATGGGTCAAAAGAAACAACCCTGAAGGAGTTATAAAGAAACCTTTCTATGGCAAACCTACAAGTTCTTTATCTTAGAATCAATCACAGCAAAGAGAAATAATTTCTTCTTAAATCTATAAGGTCTTGAAGACTATCACTAATAAAGATCTTCAAAGGAGGATCAAGAAATTGGTGAGTCAGGTCACCAAACCAACAAATTCCTACTTCAAAAGGAATGAGAATTTTAATAAATACCAAATTTCCCATCTTGAGTAAAAATCAAGACAAAAAAATGGATGATCGATGAGCACTGACAAGCCATCTAATCAAAAATAAATAGATGGCCAGTTGTCGGAACATCCCCATAATAATATCAAAGAAATTCACATCACCCAGACCTTTCAAACCCAATCGATGAGCACCATGGTGTGACAACTAAGACTCATTCTTAAAAATCCATCACTGGAAGGATCGATTTATATGAATACCCAAAGAATTGAAAGAAGTCAAGGAGGAAGGAGCTCATAATAACTCAGCTTCCTCAGATAATGAAGAAGCAGAATTTCCTATCATCTGTCGGAAGCATTGATCTAAAAAGAACTGGCTAATAGATGATGACATGGATGATCAAGTTTTTTGGAAAGATTAAGATCTCCCAACTGATGAGTAAAAATTTGTTTAACACCTTGTAGAGTTTAGAAATTTCTTATTTAGATGATCAAATGTGTCATTAAGAAATACAAATATTATCTCATAAAATAAACATGTTATCCTATAATGGATTTAATCATTTATTAAGAGACCCCTAAGGCTAATGGGTCTTTCATGTACCAGAGATTTCTCTTCTAAACTATATGGAAGGTAGAATAGGATTTATTTTAAACTTGGTTAATGATTCCCTAGAGAGGCAAGCCCCTATAATTTATTACATCATAAGAAGGATATCTTCCTAAGAATACTCTCAATTAAAGAAATATGTTATTATTATAAATATATCTAAGTAGGGTTTCAAAGGATTAATATTTGGAATTTCAACTGAGAATAATCTAAGGTGGAGAGAATTATTTTTAGAAGTCAAATGGGATGAAGTAGGAAATTCTTATTGATTCTAGGATGCCTAGTAAACATTTCAACTATACTATCATTTGGATTTAAATTTTGGTATTTTATTTAGATTTTGAGTTGATATTTAAAAAAAATAGGACTTAGATTTCAGCAGCACAAGACTATAGAAATGCCAAGGGTTGAAGACTTACTTCAAAAAGAATGCTTCAAGAATGCTTCAGAACCTAAGTCTGCAAGGGCTTCTAGCATATGTCAAATGCTCAACCTAATTTTATCTTAAGAATTACCAACCATATCTCTCACTTGAGGGAACTAACCTATCCCTGACTTTTATGGACTTACAACCCGCCTAGAGGGGCTACCAGCTAACACCAATTGAGCGCATTTTAAATCCATGATGCTAAGTCTCATGAATGCAAGATGGATGGACTATTGTATTTTTAAGAAAGGAATCTAAGAATCCTAAACTCACTCCCTAATGTCTAGGATCATATAGAGTATAAAATGCATATAGCTAATGCACATTTTTAGATTTTTAAGTGTTTTGATTTATAATTCATTTGAGGCCATGGGTATGTAATTTATGCCTGCATGCCATGAAATTAGAATTGGTTATGAGCCAAATAATTAAGAGAAGGCAGGCATTCCCAAGAAGGTGGTCATCCTCACAGGTCAAATGCCCTTATGTGCAATGGGACAAGTGCCTATTCGAGGATAAGAGCAATATGATTTCATGGTTTCAAGACCTAATTATTTCTAATTGACTTTATGTTTGGCCTAAAACTTTAATTTATGTAAGGTTTCTAGTTTGGTTCATTTTTGTTTTAGCTGTTTAGAATTAAATTGGGTATAAAATTTATTTTTTTTCTATGAGCCTAATCATCTAGACATTCTTCACAGGAAAGCACAACACAAAAAGAAACCTAGAAAAATCAAGTTGATTCTATTACGCACCTAAGATAAATCAAGTCAATTTAATTTAAAAATAATTACAATGTAGTCAGGTACCCCTGTACACCATGGAAGAAAGAGTAAGCAGGCAGCAGAGCTCTACCTTTATACAACCTGGTCTAAAATTATAAGTCTAGATCTATGGGTCTTCTTTCAAGGATAGTCTCCTTTTTTAGAGACATCCATTGGGCTTATAGGGGACCACTGCACCTATCTTCTAGTAGGGTCAACTCCTAAAAATCCTAAACCCATAAATCCTAACCTAACTCTAAGCTCAAATTTATATTTTGAATTCAAAAATGAATCCTAAGCCCAATAAAGTAATAAATGTCAGCAAAATACAAACAGCATGCAGCAATTATATCTCACAAATATACGAGCATAGCATTAGCTTCTTGTCAAGCCTACCTATCATATGGGTTATGCTTAAGGACTTAAGCACACCTATAAGAAATTAACATTTTAATTTTATTTGTAATAGCAGTCCTTCCTAGCATAGGCTCCTGTAGAAGATAATGTTAGATCTAAAAAGAAGGTCCTAACATCTAGTGCCTAAACAACATTTTAACTTTGCTAGGCCTCTGTATTTCAAGTTTCAATTTGAGTTTTAAGTTTTTTTAAATTATACTTTTGGGTGGTTTTAATTCAAATGATTTTATAAATATTTTACATTTTTATTTTCACTTTTATTTTATTAAAGTGAAGTCTAGGTTTTCAAGAATGAAGAGTAGAATAGATTTTACTTTTGGGTGGAACCCATTCTATTCAACATCTTAATCCTTAATAGAATGAAACCTTCATCCTAAGATGTAGATTCATCCAAAAGGTCTAACTAATATCCTTAAGTATCTTAATTAATCCTTTTACTTTCATTTAAAAGATTTGGGTTTGAATTAATATTTCTTAATTTTTCAATTCTTGTCTTTGAGATTTAATTTTTTTATTTCATTCTTTTGATTTGATTTGAATTTCATTCTTGATTTAAATTATTCCTTTAATTTAATTTGATTTAGTTTAAATTAATATTATGATTTAGCTTGCATTAATGTTTTAGTTATGTTTATGTTTAAGTTCATTTCATTTGGTTTTATTTATGTTAACCTAAGGCATTTAGATTAAAGTTTGACATCATTCTTAAATTAGATTGATTATAGATTTATTGTTTCATTGGGTTGTTTGATTATGATTTCATTAACTTAAGGTATAACTACTCTTAATATGCATTATTAATTTCATTAATCCTTAAGTATGGAAATGATTAAGTTCTTTGACTTAGGATGCTAGAGAACTATCCTAAGTGTTTATAGATTTTTTCAAGTTACTTCATGATTTTATAAATTTATGAATATTCTTTTATTAATTATTTTATTTATACTGGTCTACAGATTTAAAAATTCAACAATTCCCAATACAAAGGTCAATTGAGTTTGAAATTTTTATGGCAAGTGCAGTTCCATGCCAGTTTTATATTTCCAAAGTTTCATCTTGATTAGATTTATAATTGTGATGTAATTAAAGTTTTAATTATTTTATTAAAACCTAAATTAGGCCTAATTTAGTGAAGATCATTTGGGGATGTGGGAAAAATTTGTGACACCACATAGAATTTTAGGAATTTCTTATTTGGATGTTCAAATGCATCATTAAGGAATAAATATATTATCTTAAAAGATAAACATGTTATCCTATAACGGATTTGATCATTTAATAAAAGACTTCTACGGCAGATATTTCTTTTCTGAACTACATGGAAGGTAGAACAGGGTTTATTTTAAACTTGGTTCATGGTTCCCTATAGAGGCAAGCCCCTATAGTTAATTACATCTTAAAAAGAATCTCTTCCTAATAATACTCTCGATTAAATAAATGAGTTATTATTTCTAAGGGTTTCAAAGTTGGTTTTCAAAGGATTATTTTTTGGAATTTTCAATTAAGAATGGTTCATGTTGGAGAGAGTTATTTTGGAGGCCAAATGAGATGAAGTAGGAAATGAAAGCACTTCAACTATCTTGTAATTAGGCTTTAGATTTTGGAATTTAATTTAGAATTTGAGTTAACATTTTCTTAGAAGTCTAGGACTTAGATTCTAGCAGCACAACATTATAGAAATTCCTATGGTTGAAAACTTATTCCTGAAAAGGATGCTTTAGAACCTGGTCTACAAGTGCTTCTGACACATGTCAAATACTTAACCTAATTGCATTTGTGATTTAGTAGCAATTCCTCTCATGTGAGGGAAACTAACCTATCCCTGACTTTTTTGGACTTACAACCCATCTTGAGAAGGCTGCTAGCTAACACCACCTAAGCACATTTTAAATCCATGACCTTAAGTCTCATGAATCCAAGATGACCGGGTTGTTGCTTTTTTAGGAAAGGAATCTATAAATCTAGACTCACTCCCTAATCCCTAGGATCATGTAGGGTATGGAATGCATTTAACTAATGCAAATTTTTTTTAAGATTTTTAAATATTTTGATTCAAGATTCATTTAATGTCTAAGGTATGCATTTTTATAACTAATGCCATGTAATTAGAAATTGTTATGGACCAAATCAATAATAGAAGGAAAGCTTTCTTAAGAAAGTGTTCATCCTCATAGGTTAGATGCCCTTTTTTGTGCAATGGGAGAAGTTACCCAATTCAAGGATTGGAGCAATATGATTTCATGGTTTTAAAACCTATTTTTTTAATTGATTTTGTGTTTTGCCTAAGGCTTTAGTTTAAATGAACTTTCAATTTTATTTTATTTTTGTTTCAATTATTCAGATTTAAGTTAGGTATAAAATTTAGTTTTCCCTATTAGGCTAATCATCCAGGCATTCAATCATAGGAAAGCACAACTCAAAAAGAAACATAGAAAAGCAGTTTGATTCTATTATGCACCCAAAATAAATCAAGACAATTTAATTTAAGGAAAAGACCAATGTGGCCAAGTACTGCTATACACCCCAGAAGGAAAGGCAAATGGGCAGCCGAGCTCTATCCTTATATAGCCTAGCCTAGAACTACAAGTATAGATCTATGGGTCTTTATTCTAGGATAATCTCCTTCTTTAGGGACATCCATTGGGTCTTACAGAGGACCACTACACCTATCTTCTAGTAAGGTCCACTCCTACTAATCCTAGACCCCATAGATCCTAACATAATTCTAAGCTCATTTTGATTTCAAAATTAATTCTTAAGCCCTGCAAAATAAGTGTTAGTAAAATATAAATAACACATAGTAGTTATATTTTACAAATATACGGGCTTAGCATTTGCTGCTTGCCAAGACCACCTGTCCTATGGGCTATGCTTAAGGACTTAAAGCATACCTATAAGAAAATAGCATTTTTAATTTATTTATGATAGCAGTCCTTTCAGGCATGGCCTCCCTGTAGAAGATATTATTAGATCTAAAAAGAACATCCTATCATCCATTCTAATGGGCAAACAATCCAAAACATGTAGTCTAAAATAGTAAACTATGAAGACATATGAAGCACATCATATCACAACACATCACAAGGAATCATAAAGAATCACATAATGACCTAACCTAAGTCCAAGGTATGTGACTTAATGATCTAGTGTGTGAAGTAAACAGGCTTGTGAAGCAAGACTTTACTAGGCCTTTTCAGTTTAAGTTTTAATTTGGAGTTTGAGTTTGGTTAAATTTTACCTTTGGGTGGTTTCAATTCAAATGATTTGGTAATTTGTTTTCATTTTTGGGATCATTTTATTTGGTTAAAGAGAAGTTTTGGTTTTCAAGAATGAAGAGTAAAATAAAATTTACTTTTGGATGGATTCTATTTTATTCTACATCCTAAGTCGTAATGAAATGAAATCTTCATCCTAAGATGAATATCCATCTCAAAGGTCTAACTGATATCCTTAAGTATCTTAATTAATTCTTTTGATTTCATTCAAATGGTTTGGGTTTGAATTTAGTTTGGATTTTTGGATTAATTCTTTTCTTTGGAAATTTGATTTTCCATTTCATTTCTTATGTTTCAATTTAATTTTAATTCTTGGTTCAGTTTGTTCTTTTAATTTGATTTTATTTGAATTATTTCATTTAATTGTATTTGAATTATTTTTAGGTTTTAAGTTATGTTTATTTCATTTAGTTTGATTTATGTTAACTTAAGACACTTAGGTTAAAGTTTGAATTAATTCTTAGGTTAGATTGATTATGTATTTAAGTTTGCATTGGTTTGATTAAGAGTTCATTAGCTTAGGGTTTAATTAAGCCTTAATATGCTTTATCACTTTCTCTTATTCTCCTAGTCTTCTCTCTCCTATCTTATCTCTCATCCTAAACCTTTTTGGCCAAATTATTTTTATGATTATTTGCTAAATAAATTGTATGAAGGTTATTCAAATTATCTCAATAATTATCCCATATTTTTTTAAATTCAAAAAATTCATTTATTTAAATCTTTAATTTGAATTATTTTTTAATTCAAATTGAATAATCTTTTGATTACTTGTGCAAATTTTAACTCTTCTCTTTATGGAATGTTATGTGGCTAATCATACACAAATCTAGTTAATGTAATTTAAATTAATTTGAATTTATTTGAGTTAATTCATATTTAATTAAGATAAGCTATGGAATTATCTTCTTTCCTTTTATATAAATTCTATTTTTGGAAACCTCCTTTGGCCAACTATATCGTTATTCATATTCAAATTAATCTCTTAATAAAAATTGATTTAAACTCTCCTAAGATCTGATCCATCATTATTTAATTATAATTATTATATTAAAATAAATCTAATGTATTTTAGAAAGAAGCTTGGCCGAATTTTAAATATTCCTTGGATTTTAAAAAATAAAGCTTGTATGTTATCTCTTTCCTTCTTTCATTCAATCAAGATGAATTGATTGAATATTCCATGATATTTCATTAAATACTAATTGAATCCCATGATGGAAACTTCCTTTTTGGCCGACCATATATCATGCTTAATTTAAATAAATCAAAATTTAAATTATTCCCTTTTTCACTTGGACAATTAATTATGTCATGACTTGTTTGGTAATAATTCAAACTCTTCTCTCTCTCTCTCTCTCTCTCTCTCTCTCTCTCTCTCTCTCTCTCTCTTGGAAAACCCATATAAGCATTAACTTCTTAATTACATTATAAATCAGCTCATATAATAAATTGATTCAATTTAAATCTCTTTCCAAATCAATTTTCCCTCCACATCCCCTTTTTGTCGATTTTCTTCATCATGCTAAATTAAATTAATTTAATTTATTCAAATTGCATCACTTACTAATTAAGCTTTCTCTCTTCCTTGTCTTGGATGAAATCCCTCTTATATAATTTGAATTTGATTTTGATTTTTATTTAAAGCAACCTTCCATATTAAACTCCCTCATATTTCTCTTTGGCCGATTTTTTATCTTATGCCATTTATTTATTTATTTTGATTGATTTATGTTTAAATTAATTCCAAATGAGTTTCCCTCTTATTTTTCCTTCTCTTGGCTAAACCTCATGACCCCTTGTATTATAAATAATGTTCCTTAGACTAGGTTAACTTCTCTGTGTTAGAAAAACTCTCTCTTGGCTAAATTTTTGCAAAACCTTTTGAGATCTCTTCTTGGTGAATCAAGTGCTAATTTCTTCATCCTTTTTTTATCCTCCAACTTACAAGTGATTGGCTTGAGGATTGTACAAAAGAACTTGGAGGATTGGTGGATTTCCTTGTGGTCAAAAGCTTACCAATGTGCTTCCATTCTAGTTTGTGATTTTACCTGCTAAGTGGCCTTGTTCTCCTTCTTGGCTTGAGTTTCTTTTACATTTGGCCAATTTGTTTTGTGCTTAACTTATCTATTTCTATACTTTCTCAAGTTGGTCGAAAGCTTCATGGTTGATGAATTAAAGTATATTATTGCAAGTTGTTTTCTCTTCATTATTCCTACATGTTCTAAAGAGAGATTATTGCCTTTGTGATTATTTCATATAAAATACTTGTGAGTAGTAAGTTTTATTACTTCTAAATCATCTCATATTTTTCATAAATAATAATTTCTTTAAAAAGATATTTCATTTGAGTTTATGAAATTTAAGATTTTATTTTTAATTGATCCTTTGAAAAACTCTAAGTCTCTTTCTAACAAGTGATTGATTTAAGTTTCAAATTATTATTGTATTATATTTCAAACCATAAATTAAATCACCTTCATTTCAAGTTATCATATTCACATCAAATATTTTAAAGATTCATTTACATCATATATATATATATATATATATATATATATATATATATATATATATATATATATATATATATTTCAAGTTTAATTATTGCCTTCAATTTTAAATATCAATGAAAGCGAGCTATCTTTCTTTCCATTGAATTCAATTGCCTTAATATTATTGTAGTTGGGTTGTGAGAGAAAAATACTTTTGAAATAGAGAGTTAGATCCTTCTTTCTCCTTTTTCTTATTTTCATGTTTGGTTGTACTTGCCCATTAAGGAAAGTACATGTTGGGTTGTAATTGCTAGTTAAGGAAAGTATGTTCTTGGGTTGTACTTGCCTATTAAGGAAAGTATGGTGTAGGGTTGTACTTGCCTGTGAAGGATAGTGCGGGAGATTTGTTATAATCTAATTTTGACTTAGTGAATTCCAAGCTTGGGTTGCTAGGCACTCACGTAGACCATTTTTTGGGGTTTGGTCGAACCACATAAAAATCTCATTGTTCTCTTTCTTTATTTTTTGTACTTAACTTTTCTATATTATTGTTGATTAATGTTTTATTTCTCTACAGCTTTATCATTAAAAATTTTAAATTTAAGTTTTATGCAAAAGTTTAAAATTAAGTTTTCTAAAATTATTTTTTAAAAACCCATTTCACACCCTCCATCTTGGGTGCCATAGGCTCTTAGCAGAACATTGGGATAAAGCTACCAATACTTGTTGGATATATCCACATGAGATGACAATCACTATGAAAAATATGCAAGATATAGCAAGATTACCAATTATAGGAACTCCCTATGAAGAATGCATTCCACCAAATCATTAGTTTTTTCAATGCCAACTAGATGGTCAATGTAGAAAAGTCAATTACATATATTCATCTTGACTACACCATGCCTTAGCTCATTATTAATGACTATCCAAAGAATAGAGGATATGTCGTAGATTTCAAAATATGATCACTCTTGATACGTGGTCAGAAAGCTTTCTCAATTCAAAGATACACCTGCCACATTTTTCATGAATTGAAGATCCATTCTATAATGGAGCGAATACATTTGTTAAGGCCAAATTTAAGTCAACTCCTGCTAGATACTAGCATGGAATGTCGATGAGGAGCTGTCTTCAGTGACTTTCATTGCCACTGGGCTATGTTATTTTGTAATCCCTAAGCATAATAGACTATTCCATCCTTCTACCTTACTAATTGCTAGCCTACTTTCTCATGGTAAAAGGATATCACTGGCACGTACAGAACTGGCCTACTTATATTATAAATTAGGCAGAGTATTGATTCATGACGCAACGATGTAGATGCACCTTGGCACTATCTACATGGACAGATTCATGTCTATATTTCAGGAGCCTTCAGTTATCCTAAGACACCATCTTATTTCAAAGTGCATAATTTCTCTATGATTATGCAACTAAACAGAGCTATAGTGTCTACAGATAGGAATTAAATAAGGACCTTCATATTCACCCTAATGCACATGACAGATTATTTTTAGATTATCCATAGATCATCCTTCTATAGTTTATCTATTCAAAATATGGTACAGAAGTTCACAAACTCTTTTACTGATAGAGGAACTCTCCTACTATTATCAAAGTTAGGATATAGACACATCACAGAATATCTCATTGGACTGAGACCCACTTGACTATGCTATCATAGCCATGAATTTATAATCCTGGATGGTTACAACCCCAATAGGGTGGCTAGTTAGTTATTAAATTTTATATATGGGTTACTACCAATAATGGATATAGTACATACTCATTCTTTAGGAGCACTCCCACTAGCAGTTCGTTTAACCACAACCTCTATAGCATGGACCTTCACACTTCGCCTAGGGACTCATTCTAGTTTTTATATAGCTCCACAAGAGACTCATATAGGGCTCAATCATTTATGGTTAATGTGGATCTGTCATACCTTATCTTGCTTCTTAGAGCTAGGCTTAAACATATACAATCATAAAATGCGAAAAACCAGAATGATCCATCCTATACCACATATGACTAATGCTTCTAAAAGAGCATTAGATGACCAAAAAGGTAGTAGAAAATGACAGCATCAAAATTCATCTACTCAAGAGAAAGATGATAGGGACTTATATAGCCCCACACCAGTTAATTCTAATATATGAGTTGTAGATGTAGATAACTCTATTCATATCCCTACCTTGTCAATAGTAGCTGAGCCACCAATAGAGCAAGAGAGTGATGTCATGCTGGTATTATCCATAGATACAACTATAATTTCTCCATTATACATCCAACATCCTAGCATTGATCATATATATACTATAGAAAGTACACATACAGAGGAGTCTAGCATTATGGCTATTAGTTTTGAACCATTTTTATAAGATTCAACTTCAATAATGATGAGTGTGACCCATGATAATTCTTTAGATCTAGATTCTTGTACAGAAAGTCATGTTATCTCTAGTGAGAAACATATAGTCCATTATCTTGCCTAGAAATTTCATGTTTTATTTCTAGAATATGCCTTAACATTTCAACTCCCTTGCATGGTAGTCCTTCAAAAAGCTTATACCATATAACAACAGCTTTACGTCAACTACTTCTAAGTGTCGACTTAGAAGTTCTGTCTGATCTATCCATCTTATGTATAGAGACAAATTCTTTACTAGATTGCACTACTGCTCTAGATCTCAAAGTAGGAGAATTATAGTTATGGGAATCCCTTTGTAGAGATGTAGGATTCAGAATGTTCTCTTTGCACACTACTTATGAAGAGGTGTTGTCAGATACACTTGCTACTGTAGAAACATCGACCAATGCCATTTTCAATCAAGTCTCCCTAATTTACAGAAATCTAAAGCATTGTCTCAAAGCTTTGAGATCCTTCCAAAGGGAGCTATCTAGAGCACAAATTGAACTCTTCTATATATCTACTTAATTGAGAGAATTACATTAGAGGAGACAAAATTTGCTAGAAAGGAGGGCTATGATCAAACAAGCTGTCACAGCCATAAATGAAGATTATTCATAGGTAGATTCTCAGGTGTCCAAGCTTGAGCAAACTCTTTCTTCATTAGAGTATAATCAAGAGACTGCCTTGCAATATCTCTATAAAGCATGAGAGAGGCATGCTACTATGGCCAATAAAGCTCATACAGCTTCTATTTGTATTAGAGAAATCCAAGTCAACTATTATACTATATTTTTTTCATTGTGCTTGATACAAATTATAAATTATAAATTATAAATAAAAGAAAAAATGCAAATGGAGAGAGCCAGTAATCGTATTTGTTGCTACCCTCCTCTTCCTCTTCTTCCTCCTCCTCTGTTCCTGATACCAATAGGGTAATCATGCAGGCTTGATATTGATGCACCGTAGTGAAGGAGACCAAGCTAGGATCTGTGAGATTGTAATTATGAAACATGTTCACTAGTGCAATAATGAACTTGGTCATGTAGGAGAATTTCATTTATTGTTAATCCATGTGATGGTTAAATTTGCACCCAAGCATCTCCTTCCTATGACTACTCTTATCTACCCTCTTCTACAAGTCCAAGACCAAGCTACCAACCTCTTAGACTTACTTGGCCAAGGACTTGGGTCTTTGAGATCTAGATCTTGGAGTATGTGATCTCTCTCCCACTTCAAACTATTCCCACCCTCCCCCCCTGATCACGATGTTCATTAAAGGAGCTTCTGATGGGGTTCCTCATCATCATTCCCCTTACCGCACCTGTCGCTACACACAAATCATAAACAAGAGAAGGGGTGGCCATACCCAACAATAGTGCTCCCCTTCAGCATATTACAAATTGAATTAAAAATAACCTTCTTGATGTCGATTGTGAATCCTCTTTAAATAGCAAAATTTAAAATAACCCTATCTTTAGTAACTTCACTAATGGTACTAGATGGCATAAGCCTGGCGAAATGAAATAGTGCCAAGTGTTAGAGGCAACTATCATACTAGCAATATGAAAGTTAATAATCCTTTCCTCTCGTTGTTTCCATTGCATGCTTTCATTTCTGCCACAAAGAAAAAGAAAAATCTTATCAAAATCTGGATGATCAATATATTAGGAGAGATATTAATCATACTAGATATTAGGAAGATTTTAATATGTATTTATAGCACTACTGTCATAACTCACCAGCTTTCCCAAGATGTATGCCTTATTATTATGGCCATCTCGTACATTTGCGAAGAATTCATGTACCACTGGGTTGCATGAATTATTATCATAGGCTAGCTTGAGCCACCTCTGATCCATGACTATCCCCTCCACACAGCCACCTAGATTCTAGAACCCCCTCTCCAGAATCAAGTGTTTGAGGAGGAGAGCATGTTGGTACTAATCCTTGGCATCGGCATTAAATAAGTGATTGGCATCACTGGATGCCCTCTTCTTACCCATAACTCTTCTAAGAGGCATGATTAATATTGGAAATTAAAAAATTGAAGAGCTAGAAAAGAAAAAAATTCTTAAGGGATGGAATTGTTGAATGAAAATTCTTAATAGCCTGGGCCTCTATTTATAAATCAGGATCCAACATTATGGCCACCAGACCTGATGTTGAAGCACTACCCTCTCGGGGTGAAGAGCACAACCCCAGTGCCGCGGCACCCCTCCTGCAGTGCTGAGGTGCTAATCAGCTCATCTCATCAATTACTATATGGTCAAAAAGAAATAATTAATTATAATAATTTTTCTTAATCAACACGGGCAAAAAGAATGCAACACCATAGCGCTCTAACTTGGCGTAGTGACACTCATTAAAATAAGACTATCGTTTCTCCTTAAAACCCATTGTATGTCTATTAAAAATCTTGGCTGGTGCCATAACACTACAAGGCAATGTCACAACGATGTTCAAACAATCAAATGATGAATAATAGCAATGCCACGGCCCTACATACGCAGCTCTGAGGCACTGAGCCTCCAGCTCACATGCCCCCGTGTCATGCCATATAACATTGGGCACCACTATCATAGTATTATGGTGCTAGATTCTATTGTTGAGGCATTGGGTCCCAAAATGAGACTTTTATGTATTTTCTAAAAATAAAATTTTAAATTTTTATTCATTTTACATGCAAGCACCACTATGTCAAGCAAATATGTAGACAACCTTAATTTTTGGCATTACAAACAGATGTAAGTCAAGCTACATATTTGTTCAACATATGAACACCTATCCATTCTCCATGCGAACACCCCATAATTTGTTCACCATGTGAATAAATTCATATCCATCCACCATATGGATAACTCTAATTTTGGCATCCCAAAGGGATGTAAGCTCAGCCTTATATTCATTCACAATGTGAACATCTACCTCTTTGTCATGCAAACACCTTATAATTTGTTAACTATGTGAACACTCTTGTACTACTTACAATAAAATTTTAAGTCTACTCAATATACATAAAATGAGTCAATCCATGGCTATTAATTAGACTTTTTAAACATTACAGCTATGTCCCTCTGATGTTAGTAAGTTTGAATAACATAATCTCTGGATGACGGAACCATGGGATCTTGATCGGGATTACACTCCTATATCATACAAGACAATCATCGATGTCATACACACCTCTAAGACACTAATTACCTATCAAATAGATATATTTATTTTAACCTTAATTGAGAGTACTCTCTTACTGTGATAAGAGGGGTAATTAACTTTGGAGACTTACATCCATAAGAAGTAGAACCCAGATCAAAATTAACCTTAACCTAAATGTTAGGGACAATCTGGTTAAATATATATCAATCTGCCTCTTGAAAAAAAAATATACTCTTATCCATCCCATAAAGATGGTTGAGTGTATCCTTAGAGGTGTTTTTTTAAGTGATCAAAGAGAACCAATCATACTTCAATAAAGTTATTGATCAATAAGTTTTCTAGACTCATCTAAATTAAGCTTAATAGAGGGGCTTATGGGAGTCTTACTAGATTTAAATTTCTTCATATCAAACCTTTCTATCATGCCATTGGTATACATGGTTTGACAAATGAAAGTGCATTTTTGTTGTATTTTTACTTGAACCCCAAGAAAAAATTGAGTTCACCCATCATACTCATTTCAAATTCTTTACACATTAAAAATGAAAACTCAACACATATAGATTCATTTGTATTGCTAAATAAAATGTCATCCACATAATTTGAACAATGCTCATGTCATCACCTAAATTCTTAAGAAATAAGGTGGTATTTATCCTACCCTTTCTAAAATCATGATCAATAAAAAAACTACTCAATCTATCATACTAAGCTTTAGGAGCTTGTTTTAATCCATATAAGATTTTCTTCAACTTAAAAACATGATCGAGAATTCCAAACTTTCAAAACTAGGATGTTGTTCTACAAAGACATCTTGATCTATAAAGCCATTAAAAATGCATTTTTTACATCCATTTGATAGAGTTTAAAGTCTTTGTAACATGCATAGGCAAGGAACAACCAATAGCTTCTAATCTAGCTATATGGGCAAAAGATTCTTCAAAGTCTATCCCTTCAATCTGAGTGTATCCTTAAGTAACCAATCTAGCTTTATTTCTAACAATGTTCCGAGTCATCTAATTTATTCTTAAAAACTTATTTGGTTTTTATAACATTCTGGTCTTGAGGTCTAGGAACTAATTCCCACGCATCATTTTTCGCAAACTAATTAAATTCTTCTTCCATAGATAAAATCCAATAGCGATCCTCCAAAGCTTCACCTACTGATTTTGGTTCAATCTCATATAAGAATACAAAATGATTGATCACTTCCTCAAATTGCCTTCTAGTTTTAACTTCTTGGGAAGGATCTCTAATGATCAAGTCTTTGGGATGATTCCTGATAAAATTCCATTCTTCGGGTAAAGAATCATCTACATTTTCATCGAAATTTATTTTCTTAAATTCATCTACCTCATCTTCAATCATATCATTTCTAATAGATAGGATTTTCATCAAATATAACATGTGTTGATTCTTCAACAATCATTTTTTCTTTTATTATAAACTTTAATTCATAGAATAGCCTAAAAAGGTACCATCATCAGACTTACTATCAAACTTTCCTAAAGAGTCTTTACCATTATTCAACATAAAATATTTATAGCTATAGATATGAAAATAACTAATCTTAGGTTTCTTACCATAAAATAACTCATAGCAGGTTTTGTTTAAAATTGTTTTCAAGTAAATATGATTAATTACATAGCATGTAATGTTAACGGCTTCTGCCCAAAAATACTTAGGCAACTTACAATTATCTAGCATAACTCTACTTAATTCAACCATACTTTTATTTTTCTGTTCTACTACACCATTTTATTCAGGGGTTATAGGAGTAGAAAATTGTGTTTAATGCCAAACTCATTACAAAAATCTTCAAAATTTTTATTTTCAAATTCACCATCATGATCAATTTGAGTCTTAATAACAAGAAGACTTCTATCTAGATGAACATATTTAATAAAATTTTTAAAATTTTTAAAACCATCATTTTTGTGAATTAAAAAAAAAAATATTCCAAATAAATCTTGAATAATCATCAATAATAACAAGATCATAGAACTTTTCTCCTAAGCTTGTAATGTTAATAGGACCATAAATCCATATGCACTAATTCTAATGGTCTATAATTAAAAATAATATTTTTATTCTTAAAAAGAATTTTTAGAATGTTTTCCAAGAATACATGCATGATAGAAATAAGCAAAATAAAAATTCATTTTAGGTAAACCATCTACAAGATCAAGTTTTATTATTTTGCTTTAAGAGTGCATATTAATGTGACACAATCATTTATGTCATAGCAAAACAGTATCATGCAAACTTTTAAAATAAAGTAAATTTAAATTAGCATCACATGCACTTTCAAAATTAATAAGGTCATCTGTCATATGTCTTGAACATTCATTGTCCAAGTACCACATGCCTTCTTTGATTTTTCTTTGAAGGCATCCTTACAAAAAAAAAAAAATTAGTGGCTAACTTTTGGAATCCAAACATGTTTGGGTACACATCCTAATGAAAAAGTATGCAAGAAATGATGTGTAGTGCGTGTTCCTTTTGAGTTTTTGATCTTTGGTACCCAAATGAAATTTGTTTTAGATTTTCTTGCATGACGATCAAAAGACACATGACCCTTTCTAATGCAAAAATTACATGTAACATTTGTATGATCATATGGTCTGAATTTAAATGATTTTGATGCACTTGATAATTTATTTCTAATAAATGGTGCATGTGAATGTAAACTACTACATGTATCCAATTTTGCATGAAGTAATGTATTTTCTTTTCTAGGCTTTTCAACAAGAAAAAATTGATCTACTAAAGAGGCATTCTTTATTTTCAAATTATTACATTCATTTTGCAAAAGTGTGAAAGCTCCCACACACCTCTATATAGATCTCGAACTTCTAAAATTATGGCGGAGCAACTCTAATATCTTGGAGAGAAAGTGTCCAACCTACAACATAGGGTTGAAAAAAGTAGTAAGTGGTAGCAGGAAATTAGGAGAAAATCTCATCATTACATAGGTTAGCAGTAGAAAAAACAATTTTCTTATATGGCTTAGTATAACTAAGCATTAGCTCACATGTTTGAGAACTGCCAACTCAATGTTGGTCCTAGCAAAGTTATCTTATCTGATGCACCACAATACTAGCCCTATGTTAGCTACCAGCCCGCACTAGTAGTAGTAGTAGTAGTAGTAGTAGTAGTAGTAGTAGAAGAGGAAGAAGAAGAAGGAGGAGGAGGAGGAGGAGGACGAGGAGGAGTGAGTAGGATAGTTTATTTTTTTTATTTTTCTTGTTTCAGTTTGTTATTTGATCTTTGTATTTTTCTCTTTATTAGTTATTATATTTTTTTAAACTTTATTATATAAAGTGATTTTAATTATTATCGATTAATATAATTAAGAATTTTTTTTTAATATTGTCTAACATGAGTTTGGGTGAATTTTAAATATTTCCTTTAAAATAGTTGCAATTTGTTTTTCTTGTATCATCTTGCATGAATAATGATAGTACCCAGAGCCACATAGCTATTACATGTTAGTTAAATTTTATATAATTTATAAGTTATCAAATATTCTTAAATAAAATGATTGAAGTTTTTTTATGTTATTTAATAAATCGTGGAGCATTTATAATACATAAAATTTTGAAATAAAATAAATTAAGGAAAAAACTTAAATTGAAGAAATTGGGATTTACAATAAACACACCTAAATATGAATTTATATTCAATTATATTAACAAAGTTAATTAAAACAAATTAAGAATTTCTAATACATCAACGCACAATAGATATAAGAGATTCTTGTTGCATTTAATAAATTGACTAGAAATAAATAATCATAATTTTTAAATAAATAACATAGCATAAAGTAGTATCACTTAAAGATTAATAGATTATGTGAAAAAAGTAATAATTGATCAAAGTTTGTCTAATAGAAAAGATAATGAAAAACAATTATGGGTTAACGTAATGTGTTAAATTAATGCGTTAACTTCAAGGGTGAAAATATCTTAACAAAATTAACAAAATTATTACAACTTAATGTGTTAACTTCAAGGGTGAAAATCTAGAGTGTTATTGTTTATCTAATAAGATATGATATTTATTAAAAGTAATTTATTAATATTAATAATAATCAATTATATATCTTAAATGCATAGAAATTTTTGATGTAAAAGAAAAATTAGTTTGACTAAAATTGAGATATATATATATATATATATATATATATATATATATATATATAATAAGGAGTTAATTGTAAATCAAAATTTTGAATTTAGCTGCAATTCCAAGATTATTTATTTTTTTTCAAAATTTATGTCATATAACGACTCCAAGGATTTATTAAAAGTATTGGATTACTTGAGGATAAGTAATAGTTTGAGTTTGGGGGTATTTGACTTAGCCAAATTATGTAAAAATTTTATTAAATTTTATGTGTATATTATTCTTAAAATGTCTAAAAAATGCTTTTCTAGTTTATTTTTGTATTGAAATAGGAAAATATCAAATCATAGAAGAAAATTAAAAAAATTAGGTCTAACGCCATGGTGTTGAGGACTCAGCATCTTGGCGCTAGAAAACCAATGTTGCAGTACTGAATTTAGAAAAAAAAAAGTATAGCATTGAAACAATAAGCAGAGCGCCAAGGTGTTGTAAACTAGCACTACTGTGCTATAAGAAGACCAAAATAAAGACTAAAGATAGAGAAAGTAGTGCCTTGGTGCTAGATTTGCAATGTTGAAGCACTAGACACAGCGCTGCAGCACTACATTAGAGCGTCAAGGCACTAGCATTAGAAATTTGAAGTCAAAAATCTGAGAGCGCATCACCTAAGCACTACAGAACTAGTGTCATAATGCAATCACCTGAACAAAGTAGTTTCAATAGTTACAAAAAAAATGGTTTAAGTAGTTTTTAGAGTAATTTTTGAGGGGGAGCGGGCCAAAAAATAATGAGGGGACTTGAAGGTTATAAATAAAAGTGAGATCTCAGTGTAAAAAAGCTTTGGCTATGTGTGAGTCTAGTGTGAAGGTAATGCAATGACAACACATGAAGAGTGACACTCTAAGTGTTGTATGTTGTATAATGTGTTGGTGAGTGTGTTGTAGTGAGTTCTAAAGCAGTGTAAGGTGTGTTTGTTCTTGTTGAAGTTAAAGCAGTGTAAGGTGTGTTTGTTCTTGTGAGTGTGTTGTAATGAGTTCTAAAGTAGTGTAATATTGTTCAGTGACACTATCCTTGAGAAGGTCTAGGGCAGAGTGTGCATGCTAAATTTATTATCATTATCCACTAGGAAGCGGAAAGAAGGCAATCAAGAGTAGATTTAGAAGAATTACTTAGTTTGTTTTTCTCTTTTTCTCTGATTATCCCTTTGGTCTTATTCATGAATCTATTCTCTTGTACTATGAGTAGCTTGCTTGATTATGATATGATTTTGTGTGAATTTTAAACAGTATTCTATATTAAACTCTCTTTATGAAATATTAATATAAGAAAATTATTGTACTATTAATGTTAATTGTATTTTGATTTTCCCTAAGCTTCATTTACGTACAATCTAGGCAATTGTAATTTTAAAATTTATTGTGATCTAGACTCATCGAGAGAGTCCTAAAAGAAGAGTTCGAAAAAACAAATAGGTGTAGAATTAAATGATACTTTTGATACACTTAATTTTAAAGACCTATAGCCATTTCAAGGGGGATAATGGGAAAAATAATCTTTCAAAATTGAATTGGCACTAGAAAGAAAATTAGTTATAGTGATTGTTAAATACTCCTAGTTAACACTATAGATTTAAAAAGAAAAAAAATATAATCACAAAAAAGCTGCATCTTCAACACTATGGCGTTGTGCCCAATATATCTTAATTTATGTAGGATAACATCAAAATTACAAAAAAAAACATAATACTAATTTAACTTAATAAAAATAGCACCCCTACTTATTAAAATATAAAAAATTATTATTTTTAAAATTTAAAAGAGTTTGTGCTTTTACATTTTACTTGACTTCAAAGAGCATGAAGGACATAGTTTACTTCAATTATTGTAAGAGAAGGTATATCCAAAATTAATGAAAGACATGGATCATGTTCTTATATGATGAAGAGAATATTTAGAAGAAAGTTTTTGATAAATTGCTGAAAAAATATTGTTATGTAATGAGGATATAAAAACCACCATTAAGGAGACAATTAGTTTATGTACGATTATAGCTAGGAATATGGATTAGTAAAAGAGATCACTTACATATATACTATATGTATTAAAAAAAACGTAAATATTAATTATAGATGTGGTAGTGTTAAGAATGTGATATATATTCGTTATCCAAGATCACTCTTGAGTCAAGTAAATCTAACTTCATTATCCATCACTACTAGATGTTTAGTACCTACTAAGATTAGTGGATTAAGATCATATGGTGTAATGTTCAACCCATGGCAATAACACATATGTTACTTAATAGATTTTAACTATTTGATATATATGTAATTCATTATGTTGACAAAAAATTGATCCCTACACATAGAGGTAAGACCATAAATTATTTCATGTAGAGGTAATTAGTGAAACCATCTTTATAATTATAGCCTAACCCTAGCTAAAAAGATTGCCAGACTTTAGCTTATAGTGATCTCTCTACCTAATAATCAAAAAGAAACATCGCACTTTTCACTTAAAGATCCTATAATTGTTTTGAAATTAAATGAGCTTCTTCACCGTGCATATATTTTTTTTCTATTCTAAAATTGTATGAGGAAGCATACTATAGCTTCTAATTGGAATGCTATTTACGTTACATTGATTACTTTAGGAGAAGAAAAAAATAAAAATATTCTCATCTACATCATCTTGCTTACTTCATTGGATTGTTTTTAGATAGTTCATCATCATCTTTTACTAGATCTTTTAGTCTTCAGTGGATATTCTATTAGATTCACTAGACAACTCATGCAACTTGGTGTAGATCTTATTGCAAAGAGAACATCTAAGTTATAGGGCTAGACTTTTATCTTTCAATACTAGTGTTTTAAGTGTGATATATGACTTATAAAAATTTAAAATTTAAGAACTTGATGTAACTAGGTAAAATTCTAAATTACATGAGTTGAGCAATAGCAATCCATGAATATTATCAAGTATAAATGAAATCTTCATTGAAAGAGTTGAAAATAAACCCTCATCATAGCGACAATAAATTTCAAGTGCAAAGTATATGTAAGTTGAATATGTTTGAAAAAATTTACTTCTATCTTCAAGTTATTTATGCAAAATGTGCTAGCTAAAAATATTTTTTATTGTTCGATCTTGTGCATTCCACTATTAGCATTAGAATTGAACAAAGAGCTAGCTAAGTGTTAGAAATGATTTTGGATATAAACTTTTTTAAAGAAAATTTCTTTGAGAACTGAGTTCCTTAAGTAGTGAGAAGCTGGTGATGAATTTTAGTGCCAAATTTGATTAATAATAAAATCATAGTAAATCATGTGATAAGTAATCATTGGGTTTTCATAGTAATGGGATGTATACACTAAAGATATAAAAAATTTAATGATGTGAAGTAGTTAAATGAAATAAATTATCTTAGTACTCATTAGGATACTCTTATCATAAGCACTTTATATTTATGGTATATTTTTCAATATTAATGGCTCATCCTATCATGATCTTATCCCTTTTTTTTCTATTTTCCATTAGTCTCTCATTCTAAATAATTATAAAGTCCTTTTTTTATTTGATGAGTTTTTCAATTAATCATCATAGATATTGAGTGGTTTGAGACACCTATAAGAGATGGCGAATTAGGGAAATAAAACTATTGAACTAAATTCTTTTTCTTTGAAACAAGCAAAAGATATTCAAACATTATATTGTAAACTAATAAAAACACAGTATCAAATTTATTTTTTATATTTTGAAAGTAAAATTGTTAAGATAAACAACTTGGAATAAAAAGATTATTATACTAAGTTTTTTTTTTTGTCTATTTAAATATGTTTCTCACAATTTAAAGATTCTTAAATCACAAATTTGTTTTATAACACAAGTTTTCTAAATTAAATGATTGACCAACAAAATTTTTTAAGTGGCTTATACAACATGAATAAACAAGTTTCTTAAATAATTTGTATAACAAATAATATTCATATCACTATATGATCCATTGCACAATCAAGATACTAAATGCAGTAATGTAATTCAAGTAAAGTAATAGTATGAAAAATAAAAAATAGTACAAATCAATTTTATTATGGTTTTGCATCACTATGTCCACACCTTAAGTCCACCTCTTCAAGTTTTCCTTACCTTACTATCTCTTTTATCCAGTATAAAGAAGAGAAGCCATTCTCCTTGCCAATAACCTCTCATCTACTTCAAGTAAGAAGACTCTTTCATTTTCCTATCAGTAATCAAACCAAGATTAGAAGAGCTTTAATGACATGTGACCTTTTATAAATATAAATCTATGCTAGTTAAAATAGCCATATATTTAATTGATCTAATCATAAGGCATAAAAAGCATGGAGATAACCAATATTGCACTCTGTTATATGAAAACTCTCTCTAATGTCTGCCATTGGAGGATTAAGGAGTTTTTCACAAGAAACCCACCTTCACTCTATTCATTATAGCTTAGATAATGTCTCTCATGTTTAACATATACAAAATTAATATTTATATTTAATGCATAACCTAATAACTCTAATTCTGTGATAATAAGTGCTAGTTAATTATAAAGTATGATTTGCATATTAAATTTTAATTAGTTCAAATAGGTCCATAATTAATTATCCCATTAATTCAAATATTTAATTATATTAATTAAAATATATATATTATATATTACAATCAATTCAGGATTTAAATTAATTTAATTAAGACAACTTTAAATTATGAGGTATGTTAACATTATAATATCGTGCAATTAAATAAGTTAAAATTTTGAACTATCAAATTTGATTTAAATTTATTCTATGCAAAAATATGCCTAGTATGATATATTTTACAATATAATATTCATCATATAATATGACATTAAGATTAACTATTACATTTTTTAACTTAATAAATACTATCAAAATTATTTTGAAAAGGAGATTCATCATATAGTATGATTTACTTCATACAATACAATTTATTTTGCTTATTTTTTATAGATTTTATTTTTATCTATTCCACTTGTATGTAAATGCTAATTAGCAGAACATCCTATATACCTAAAATATATAAATACATGGCTAAACAATATAAATGCATATTTTTAATGATGAATCTATTATATTGAAAACTTATTTGCTAATTTAGTTTCTTAACTTGTGCTCCAGCCTAAGTTATTTAATCATAGTCGAGCTTAATGTATATGAATTTTAAGCTTTGTCCAAGTCTCATATTTTCTTTTGAGTATTCCTAATAGTTAAATTATCTCTTCTAATATTGTACTTAAATTGTTAGAATATATGAATACATAAATCTAAATTAATCTCTATTAGCTCCAACAAATTATATTTGTGATCATTAAAATAATTTATTACCAATTAGAGCTCTTGAGGTTATTAAATGTTGACAATTTATCATATCATGGTCATGATCTTAATGAGAAGTGAAATATTTTTTGGTTCCCAAATTTGTGTATGAGTCTGTTGAGAAGGTGGTCAACATAAATGTTCTTTATGTTTGATTGCATTCAACAACGTAGTGTGAGAACTCATTAAAAAGCATTAACTATATTTTTGGTAGTTATAGATTATTTGTTTCTTGGTGGAATTTATGTTGGCTAGTTCTTACATGCCATTCATTTATCAAGTTGTTAATGTAATGGTTAATTCTAGCAACTATCATGGGAGGTTCAAATTATAGATAGATTTAATGGGCCTTAAATTTTTAATGTGTTGGTTTCAATGTCATCTCAAGCTCCTATATTTGAATTATCTAGAATTTAATATCACTCATGATTACATTCTTCTATATTTATGTGTTTATCAGTGTGCTCTAACATTTTTGTTATGTATTTGATTGCTTCAATACTAGTGCATATCTGGATGATCTCTCATTAAGTCTCTAAGTTATCACAATAATAAAATCAAAGGCTCTAAATCTTTAATATATAATGCCTCTTTTCGGAAGCGACTAATAAATTTTTATCATGACTCTCAAGTTTTGTATTAATTGATAATAAATGTAATGATTTTATTAATGAATTTAAAATACTAGTGAATTTTGTGAAGAATTGCCTCTTAAACTCATTGGATATTTCCAATAGAAGCCACTAAAATCACCACAACATAACTCATTGAATCTGGTAAAAATAAATAAAGTATACTTCAGAGCATCATTAAGGTCCAGCATGAAGGTTGTTGGCTCAAAGTTGGTCACATGGTTAGTGGGATCTATCCTCTCATTATAAGATTCACGGAAGGACATGGTAAACTTTATTGGAGATTTACCTTCAAGATTTCTCTTGAGAACACATTGGGAAACTAGAATTATCACTTCTATGTTTGTTAGAGGTGGAATGGATTCTTTGTAGCTATTGAGATTATAGGTTTCATCCAACACCATGGCTAAAGTTGGTGCACTTGTAGTTGTTGGATTCCTTTAAACAATTAAATCTAAAGATTCCTCTAACATCACCACCTTTGGAGTGGATCTAGGAACACTCTCTAAAGCCCCCAAGATCATTTTTATGATCACTTCTTTTATCACTAAAATTTATTTAGTTGTCACATATCATTATTGTTAATGTTTTCTTAGGCTTCTTCGATTTGTTGATGTACTCATTGTAGTACTTTGCTTTTATTTCATAACATTAATTCACACTCATCACATTTTAGAAGCTGTTGAATTTGAATTTGTCCATGGTCAAAACCAAGGAGATATTGAATCAAAACCATAGTGAATGGCATAGAGAGAGAAAGAGAGAAGAGAGGGATAGAGAGAGAAGAGAGAGAGAGAGAGAGAGAGAGAGAGAGAGAGGGAGGGAGGGAGGGAGGGAGATAGAGAAGGAGAGAGGGGCTTCGAGATTTCAATATAAACATAAATTCATGTGTCAAAATCTCCCCTTGACTTTTATTTATAAACCTAGGCCAAATTTTTTGTTACTACATGAATGATTACTTAAAAGATAAAAAATTAGATCAGAGTTTATGAGGTGTGTAGCTGAATAAAATACACATAAGTAATATACATATATAGTTTCTAGCTAAAATTTCTAGTTTAATATTTAAAATTGTTAGCTAAAATAAAGTCACTAACTTTTGGATGAAGTCACCAACTAATTGGAAAAAGTCATTAACCTGTTCAACCAAAATTTAAATAGTAGTTTTGAGAAATTAGGCTCTACTTTTTGAGTGACTAAGTATAATGTACAAAATGAAAGAAAAAATACTATGAACATATAGAGTTCACTACAAGTTTGGCATGTTCATTGTTTTCACCTTTCTTTTCTTTTTGAGTTGTCTTGCATTGAGCTATTCTTGCTTGATCTAACCCTTGAAATATTTTGATATACAATTATAAGTAGGAAAGCTATGCCTACAAGTTTTGATTTTTTTTTTAATATGATCAAGATGATAAAAATTAATTTTACTACTTTTTAGTCTAAGTGTGTTTCTTCTTAGAAATATTTGTCCACCTATCCATTATGTCTACTAAATCTATCTCTCTTTATGAACCATTGAACATTGAAAAAAAAGAAGTTTATGCTTGATGATTTCATTAATTTTAAGAAAAAACTAAGTTAAAAAAAGTCAAAGAAAATTATTTCTCTTGCCAAGTCAACATCAAAACATAATGACTTCTTTTACCTTCACAAAGAATTTTTTTTCTAGAGTATATCAGAATTCTTAACAGTGGTATATTTGGGTGGCTTCTTTATCAAGGGAAATGAAAGGTCTCCTTTAGTTGGGGTAATGCACTCAAGTACATAATATTTTCTTTTCACAAGCTACAAAAAAACTACCATTCAATGCATTAAATTCTTTATTAAAAGGTTTTGGCTATTGCTACTATATATAAAGGAATGCAAGAAAAATATATTTTGTTTTTTATAAGATGTGTATGTTGGACAGTTTAAGAAAAAAATTAATGATTGAAGAATGGACACATGGCTCTTAAAAAATGACGGAAATTCTAAATATGAAGGAATAAAAAAATTTATCAGTATAAAATGGTAAAAGTAAGGACATTTAGTAGTTCATTATAAAGAAGGTAAACTAAGGTTATTTACTTCTGAAGAGGTAAGAAATTATTAAAATAGTAGATTAACAAAAAAGAAATCACAAAGAAGGAAAGTTTTAACTAGTTTGATAAAAGTGATCTACATCTACTGTTAAGAGGTTTGTAAAAAGCTGAATAATATTATCTAATTACTATGATTTTGTTGTTTATTGCTTCTAGTGGGAACTATTATAAGCATTATTTAATCTTAAAGATCAAAGCTTTATGAGTTTTTTAAAAATAAATCTTTTGTTTTCCAAAAAAAAGATTTTAAGTCAAATTAATACAACACAAAATGTAAAAATGATGCAAAACATTAAAAATTCAATTTCATGAAGATAATCATTATCAAACATATTGACATAATGGAAAGCTAAATCTCTAAACTCTATCCTCATTCTTGAAAATTATTATAAAAAATCAAATGACATTTTTTTGTCCTAAAAAAAGTTGACATTTTAAATAATTTGTGTTTGCTAGTTTAAATTTTTTTGTCCTAAAAAAAGTTTGAAATTTTTGAATATTAGTTCAATGACATTTTTTAAAGTTGATTTGATGAGTATTTACCCTCTTAGAGTAGCATATAGTCCTTTATCAAGCCTATAATCAATCATAGTTACATATCAAGCCTACGTCATACCTCAACTAGGTGTAACCTAATAACCCCAACTTTAAGCCAAATCTCATGTACCAAATCAAATTAATCAAATGCAACACAAAATCTCAAATTCTCCAAACCATACTTAATTGGTGCTTAATTTGGCCAATTGACCAAGTTAACCCAATATGATAAATTTTAGCCTAATAGGGCTAAACCCAAAATTCTTCCAAACCATTTGAAGTGGAATTTACCTAAACAACCTAGAACATTATTTGAGCTTGATTGAGGCCTCATCAAGATTCAATTTGATTAATTGGCTCTCCTAGCCTAAGTTGATCCAATTGAATCTTATAAGAACAAATCAAATCCAATTGAATCCAATTTAAATTAGGCAAATCCAAAGCTTCAAAATTATTCTAATCACATATTTGGATATTCCTCATGACCAATTAACATCCAATTTGACCAATTAACCAACTTGACCTAATCTAGCCTAATTTAACCTTAAGGGTCAAATTGAACCAAACTTCAATTCAACAGAAATCAAACCAAACTAATCTCCATAATTACTTCCAAAATGATTGATGGTCATATTTTAACATCTAATTGAAACCAAGTGAGTCAATTTACTATTTGACCCACTTAACCCTACTTGGCCAATTTGACCTAAAGGGAAAGATTGGACAAAACCTTAATCTAACTCAAATTAGACTAAACAAATTGTTGCAATCAACCTTAAGATGATTATTGGTTATGCTCCAACCCCCAGTTGAACCCAATTGATCCAATTCAACCCATTGACCCAACTTGGCCTAATTTGACCTAAAGGATCAAATTAAGCCAACTCTTGATTCTATTCAAATTGGATTAAATCAACACTTCTAATTAGCTCTAAGTTGATTATTGAACATTTATCAATATTAAATCCAATTTGATCAACCTAACTTAATTGACCAAATTAACTCAAATTAAACTATACTTAATAAAAATAAACCAAATCAAAGCCTATAATCAATTCTAAAATTAAAATTGAACATGACTCGAATCTCAATTGTACCGAATTTGGCCAATTTAACCAAAGTGGTCAACTTGACCCATTAGGATCATATGAATCTATGTGATCCAAATTAAATTCACTTCAAATTAAATCAAACCAACTGCACTGATGTGTTTCAAACCATCATTTGAACAAAACTTAGTAGTCCATTGAGCCTAATTTGAGCAATTGGTCAACCTGATCTAATTGAACTTAAATTGACCTACATGAGTCCAAATTAGCCAAACCCACCCAAATCAAGTTCAAACCCAACCAAACTTGGCATGACTCATCCTCATATGTCCTTTAACTTGCCCAAGTGGACCCAATCTAAAGTGAACCCAGTTCAGCCCAAACCAAATGAACCAAGGTTTCAAAATAGAATAAAATTCCAAAATAGGATGGTCCAACCCCTCCCTTTGGCCATGGTAGCCCAAGCTAACCCAAGGTCATTTGGTCTAGCCATTGGCCAAGGAAAGTTCACTATCACCATAGCCGACCTTTAGTTCAGCCACCATGGCTCATCCCCTTCACCATTGTCCACCAAACTTGGTCAGCCACTCCTAAGACTCCTCATCAATCTAAGACCAAAATCAACTATGCCAACTACCTAGCCTGTTGCCATAGCCTAAACCAACCCAAATGGGTGGTTCACATGGGGAGGATGGTATATACCTCCTTAACCCTCTAAAATTAGCACATACCATCAAAAGTTTCCTAGAGAGAGTCTCTAATTTTTCTAGATCCCCTGAGCACCCAACCGTCGATGAGACCAACTCCCCATTCAACCCGAGCACCACCCATACCTAATTAAACCAAACCTTCACTAAAACAAAATTAATGCCTCACACACCTTCTCTACACTCACAAAAGCAAGAATGAATCAAGACCAGCTTGATTCCATTATCGGAGCATCAATTTCAATCAAACTCCGATGGGTAGTGACAGAGCTTGGTCTCGAAAGCAAATGGTGGGAAGACAACTCCTAGCTTCAAAAGCAAAGCTTCATCTCTTAAAAATAAAACTACCTCGGTCAGTTTCACCATCGCTCTTCAGCTCCAACAAGGTATACACTTCAAATTGTAGAAAGCCTTAATGAGGCTAGTCTTTTATTTTATGATTTTGTGTCTCATGTAGATCCAACAATAGCAAACCCATGTGTTTTTATTTATGATTATAATGGAGTCAAATTCATCATGATTTTAGCTCTGGTAAGATCGAATCAAGCAATGAAAGGTGGATGACTCTCGTCTCTTATCGAAGGTTGGGGATAAATCACGTGTTATCCATTATTCATGAATAAATGGATGACCATGATTAAATCATTTAAATTCATCTGATTTTAATGCTTTAAAATTACGAGTTTAACCTTGGCTATTTGATTTTTGATCAAATGTCTCAGGATGAAACCACATCTACCTCCGTTGAGTCAACAACCATAGCAGATGGTTTAAATAACCATTTCCATGGAGTCGTGTGTAAAGTGTGGTTGACTTAGCAGCTGAGTGTGTAAATTCTTAAAATAGGATTTAAAGTATGTTTAAATATATAGAACTTTAAAAAATCATAACTAATTATAGAAAAATCTAAAATTTTAAAATAAGGGTCTATTGGAAAACTCAGACGAATGAGAAACTAAAAAAACCCTATTTTTTTCTTAAGTATATAGAGACTAATTAGAGTTTAAAAGTTTTTCTAATCAATAAAACTAAACTTTAATTACTTAGCCAAATGACTTGAAATTTTTGGTGAATTTTCTATGAGGTGACCTCTGCCTCCCATAATTATTTTAGGCCAATTGGCTTAGTGAATTAAGGAATCCATATTTTCCAACACAAATGAGGCATCATAGCCATTTATTAAATAAATTTAATAAAATAATATTATGAAAATTATTATGGATGCTTAGGTATGTATTAGAAGTCTAATGATAAAAAAAATTATTATGACATTTAGTCCTAATTATCTCTCAAAATCATCATTTAAGGGCTTTTATTAATTAAAAAATGCACTAATTAACCTAGGACTTTAAAAATTCATAATTAATTACACAAATATCTAAATATTATAAATAAATCCTCTTTTTTCTCAACTAAGAGAGAGTAAAACAATGAAATTAAAATCCCCAAATGATTTTGGGTATGTTAGGAGTAATTACCTAATTATGGTTTTTTAAAATTAATTAATTAATTAACCATAAAATATTAGCCCAAATGCTTTGAAATTTTTGCCATTTTCTTCTAATGTGACTATGTATGTCAATGAATTTTTCTCATAATTATTTGGCTTATAGTTTGTGATTAATTGATTTTTAAGAACTCTTGGGTATTAATTGGATTAATTAATCATGAAATTTATTTAATTCATAAAAATCTTAATTACACATTTAAATTTTCTTAATAACTAGAGAGCATGATGGGGTGATTTTAATTGTTGTTGTCTCTCCTTATATAAGATAATCCACTTGAATTCAAGGTATATAAATAAAGAATTTAATTAAGTTTAAATGGTTTTAAGATTGTATGGTTAGCCTTAGGATTAATGGCTTGAGTGAAAATTTTGTTATGGCAGTTAGTTATGTTTCTCATTGTTGTGTTTGTTTGTTAGTCATCAATCATGCATGCTTCATATTCTATAAAAATTAAATTATTAATTTAATATTGCTTAATGATATTATTACTAATAAATGTCAAAATATACTTTTCTTATGTTCAAAGCATGCATGTATATGTATCTTTAAATGAAGTAGATAGAAATATTTTAAATGTATTAATCATATGTATAGTTGATACACACTTAAGGTATATAGTTTGGACACCTAGGGGCACAGGACTACTAGTTCAAAAGAGGGTTTAGATACCTCATCTCCCTAGTTTAATGGCACATACCTATAAGAGATGTAATAAGAAATACATGTGTTTAAGTAAGAATTAGTATACCATCTTATAAATTTTAAACTTTTGCACACTTACATTTATTTGTATGCATATGTGGTATTGTAAGTGTATGTATATATATATATATATATATATATATATATATATATATATATATATATATATATATATATGTATGTATGTGTGTGTGTGTGTGTGTGTGTGTGTGTGTGTGTGTGTGTAGGTGCATAAGCAATAAATGCCCCCTCTATATTTCTTTAAATTATATGTTTGAATGGATTATATTCATACATGGAATAAAAAGAAGCTTGTGGATAACCATGGATTTATTTTTGAATGATAAGCTCATTTAGATCATGCATGTAAGGACCTTAGAATGCAAAAATAAAGCAACTCTTAATTTTCAATAGCATAACATTAATGGCATGATCATTAAAGTAATGTGATATGTTGAATGAGTGTCATGAATTTTTTTCACACTTGATTATTAATCTTAAAATATTATCTTCTTAATTGTTTTAAGGCCATTTAAGTTTGATTCAAACTTAAGGACCAATAAAAAAAATCTTAACACATCATTAAAAGGGTTAAGAAAAAGAATCATAAAATATATCTTTATATGTGATCTTAGAATAAGGTTTTAAAAGGAAATAAGTTTTACCCAAAGGGAAACTTATGAATTTTCACACTCTTTAAAATATTAAATCCAATTCAAACATAAACTAAAATTCAATTTAAAACTCATACTTATGTCATTAATTACTTGTATCAAAACTTTCCTTTCCGATAATTTCTTGAATTGATCGGTCAATCCATAACTTAAATATTAAAGCCTAACTTTGTCATACCACACTAACCTCTGCACACACATTAGATTGTTAAGTCATTGACCTTAGGCTTAGGTTATAATGATGTTTTGATGTGATCTATTAATTTTCTTTTTTGTGGTGTAATATTTTAGATTGGATCTTAGAATTATTTGTGCACTAGTCTGGATGGTAAGACATTATTTATTAATAATAATAATAATAATAATAATAATAATAATAATAATAATAATAATAATAATAATAATAATAATAATAATAAATTAAATGCTTTTTTATAGGTGTTGCTTAACTCTTTAGCATAGCCTATTAGGACAGGTAGACTTGTTACCCATGAATGTTATGTTCAATTGTGTGTTATATAACTGTTTTGTGTGTATGTGCATTATGGCTAACCTCTATTTTGTAGGTTTACTTAGGATTTTTATTTTTGGAATTTCAAATGTGATTTTGTAATAGAATAAAGTTAGAGCCATGGGGTTTATGATGAGTAGAGACTAGAAGGCATAGACTTAAGAGGCCTTGTGATGCTAGAAGGATACAAGATTTGGGAGTCCAAGTGAAGATGAAGGCCCCCATGACTTTCTTTAATTTTATTTATATTATATGGGTTGTATAAAGGTTGAGCTCAACAACCCAACCTTTTTCTTTCTTTTTTTTTTGGGTGTATAGTGGAACTGAGCTGCACTGGCCTCTTATTATTCTTTTAATTTAATTGAATGTTTGGTGTGTTTACTTTGATTGTGCAATAGAAATAATAAGTTTTTTCTAGGTTTCTTTAAGTGTGGTGATTATTGTGTGGCCTAGATTTTGTTAAACTATTTAGGACTTTAAATTTTCCATCTAATTAAAATAAATAATTTCAACTTAAAATTAATACAACTCACAACCTTATTATAAAGTCATGGGAATTAATAAATAAAATTTAACTTAGACATAATAGGTATGTGATGAATGTGGATAACGTTATACAAGTATATTATCTTCTTTCCTTGAATATGTGGGATCTTCACTCATTGCATGATAATGGGAGGATCGTTGATAGGAACCCCTTGAGTGAAAAAGACCCTTCTTGTGGATTGGCCTATAACTTAATTTCATCATCCTTATAGGTATACTTGTCCACCCAAGCTTGAGTCAAAAAAAATGAAATATGTCATTTTTATTGCATTAGTCTCATACATATTTTTATATTAATCATGATCTAGACTATTTGGGAGTGAGATTGGAATCTTAGACTCTTTCCTAAATAATAGTCTAACTATATTACATTCATAAGACTTGACCACATGATTTTAACTCATAGGTGTTAGCTGGCAGTCATTCTAGGTGGTTGTGTAAGTCCAGAAGAGTCAGGATAGATTTACTCTCTCTAGTGGAAGTGAACCAACAAATCATATTTCCCCTAAGTAGAATTAAGTCGGGCTCATGTCTTGTGCTAGAGCACTTTAAATATAGGTTCAACGGCTGCTTATTTCTCACTATGATTGTAAATCCTCACTTCTTAGGCAATTTATAATTTTGTATTGCTTGAATATAAGTCATAGCTTTCTAATAAAATATCGACTTAAACAATCATAATTCTCTATTTTAAAAATATAAAACCTTACCATAGGATATATTGACGTGCCTAGTTAGGCTTCCCAGTATCATGAGTGCTTTCTACTTATCCTCATTTGGATTATGTTAAGAACTCTTACTAATTGAGTTTCCCCACTTGATTTTTAAAAAATTTTCAATCCTTTGATATTAATTTTTGAAATTCATAGAGATGTTAGCCAATCACTTTAATCAAATTTTGTTTGGAAAATTTGTTCCCTAAGATATAATTAACTATGGGAATTTGCCCTTATAGGAAACTTAAAAACCTGGCTTAAAATAAATCTTTCATCTTTGTAAAGTAGGAGAAAAATTTCTAATATATATAGACTCAAATGTCTTATGAGTTCTTATTAGGTAATTAAGTCCGTCATAGAGTTATACTTTTACCTCTTAAGATAGTATATTATTCCTTGATGTCGTGCTCGATCATTTCAATAAATACTCTTTAAGATCTACATGGTGTCCCTCTTTCATCACTATTTTAAACACCACATCTCTCTTCAGTGAATATTTGGTGAACAATGATATGTATGATTTTAATACAATTTTGAATGAAATAGCTATCAATTTTTATATGTTTGATTCTTGGATGAAAAATTGGATTGTTGAGAGTGGCTAAGTTTGAGATGTTATCAACGTGGCAAAATCTTAAAGAATAAAGAATTCTTTTTTTAATACTTAGATAACTTTATTTTTTACTCGCACAAGCCTATAAGATGAGACTTTATTAAGATACAAAAGAGATTGAGCCAAAGATCTTGATAACAACTTCTAAAGCCCTTACTAATCAGACTAATTAATACCCACAAAAATGAGACTATTTCTTAATTTACGTGTTTCTTCTCTATTGTGCCAAATCTATATCTCCTAAGAGATAAAAGAAAATTATTTTTAAAATGTAGAATGAAGAATCCTTAAAGCAATCTTCAGAATGAATTTAAATAGTTGGCAGCCATACCATGAGATGAGTGTTTCCGAGACATACGCCATTTAATCCCTTTTAACCATATATTTCAGATAAAGAATTTTTAACCTTTGTATCCACGAAATAAAAATAAGCAGTAAAGTTATCTTCCCATCCAAATAATCAATATGACACTACCAGCAATATACACAATTTTTATGCATTTACATATCTGATACTTAAAATTGTATATTTTTATTTATAACACTTTTTTAATACATGAAAATGGTAAAGTCCAATTTGAAAAATTAATTAATTATATTCTTAATGTGATATTAAAAATTTAGATATTATTTATATAATATTAATTTTAAGTATTAGATATATAAATATATAATAATTGTGTGATATGTATGTAATTGCTCTTAGTTTTTATTGAAGTTTTTTTTTAATTGTCATAAGAAAATTTAAATTCTGCCTTACCCATCCCACTTTATCCAGAGAGCAACTCTCTTATTGACAATTTGGGCAATGCCAAGTAATGCAACCCTAAACTTGGTAATTATTAATGCATCTTGGAAATTGCTACTTCTTCGAATTTGATTAATACTGATTGTTTTAATGCCTTCTTTATTATTGCCATTACTGGGGATTTGGAACGAAGAGAGGCAAGTAGATTGGCACAAATACGTGTGGTGCATAGAGCATGGTTGGGAACTCTTTAACTCATGCTCGATTCCTCTTCAGAGCGGGATGCATCCTGAAATGGGGGAAAAATAAGTGGAGGTCCAGAACTTGTGTGTATGCACGCTAGGTCCGGGATTAGTCATCCTAAGTAAGTGAAGCCAGTGGATACCCTGTTCCAAAAAAAATAAAAAATAAATAAAATAATCATGGCAATAAATGAGGTTTGAAACTGTGAATATTCTAAAAGCCACATACGTATGTTGAGCCTTAATGACAAAATAAATGCACGACAGCCTCAAACGCGTGTCACACCTGCTAAACCAGGAGACACGCCCCACGCAAAGCCACATATGCTCACTTCTAACTCTTGTATACTATATAATGAATCTTTTAAGATTTGTTGTGCATTAGAAAATGGGGGATGATTGAATTGTGAATAATACAAAAAAAATACATTTGAATTTTTATGTGAAATACTCAAAATGGGAAAAAAATCACTTAGCTAAATTAAAATAACCTAATATATAGATGAAATTATAGAATTTCACTCCTCTCCAATTGAAAAGATTGGAGTTATAAATTTATGAATGATTATTTATTTTCTATTATACAAAAATTAGGTAACGACCTATAAATAATAAAGTCAAAACAATTGTATTGCGATTGTTAGGATACAATAGCAACTTGTTGTGGATGATTTCAACCTCTCAACTTTAGCTCTTAACTTCTACTTATAAAGTTTTGATATGGGTATTATGATAGATATCAAAATCTCAAAACACTATATTAGACAGATCCTATCAATTACTTTAAATATAGATTATTCTTTTGATATTTATTTGTCTTAATGATCTTATATTTGAGTTGTTTTAAAGTGATTAGATTCCTTTCATCAAGTTGCATAATTCATTTGATCATTCAATTAATACAATGAAGTTTTGCATTATACTTTAATTACCCGATTTGCTCTCATTTTAAATCAAATTTGATTGCTTTTAGTGTTGTTAGTTATTCCATTTAAATAATTAATTTGACTCTAAATTTGCTAAAATCAACAAATCCTAAATTTTTTTTAAAATTTTTCGGCTCGAGAATTACATTAACTCATCCTTTTTCAGATGGATTTTCTAATGTCGTATTAAGACACATGCTTATCTCTTCTTTGAATGTCTAATTACTATGTAGTTGATAAGAAATCTGCTCCCTTTTAAAGTTTCTTTCTAATGCAACTAAATTTCTATTATGTTTTTAGTGCTTCTAATCTGAACCACAACATGATAAAGAAGCTTTACTTATTGACTATATATATTCTAGTTTATCCTACATGGTGGGAGAGAAATGCTTGAACTTTTAATGGCTTTTCATCCACCCTTATAATTTCGACTTAAGTTAGATATTTGGTAGCATTTAAGTTGCAAAAATGGAAATTTAAGCATTCTTAGTCCACAGAAGTTCAAATTTCAATTGACAAAAAGATGATGATAATGATAAAGGAACGTATCCTTTCTTGAGGCTTTCCTTTCTCTGAAGATCAGCATTCTTTTCTTATTGATTTTGGTTTTTCATCTTTTTTTTAGGAAATGGTTCATATCTCCTTAGCCATTCACTAAATAGTTTTGACTATTTAATCTAACTGGAATTCCTACTTGGTGAAAAATATTTAGGGGAATTACATACATACCACATAAAACATCTATTATTACATATCTAACACCTAAACTCTACTATTTACTATTTTATCATCCAAAACTAATCATACTTCTCAATATTACAACTTTGCTCTCCTCTATTAACCCTAGTCCTGATCAGGGTTCATTCTTATTGTGTATGATACCTACCTCTCTTACAATGCTCCTTGCCTCTTACGGCTCCTGGTGAAGTCCAATCCTATGCCCTATCTTCCCCTACAAAATCCTCTCTGCTCGTCAACAGATCCCGGTTGTGCTTCGATGCTATCAGACATCTTACTTTCCATTCTCCCAAGTATTCATCTCAAGCTATTTTTCAAAATAATGGTGACTTTGTCAAACAAAAAAAAGAAAGGACATATTGTAGGTTGGTAATAGAAGCTTATAAGGCGCTTATAACATTGGCTACCCTTATAATATGTGTGGTTTGGCTCTTAATTGACTGAGATTGTACCATTCCTGTTTTGGATGTAGCCTTCTCTTTATTTTATATTTCACTTCACAAATACTTGTTTTATGCTAAACAATTGCATTGCTCATTGCAAGTGTGCCAAACAATTTTATCGTGTTGAATAATTTCTTGTTTCAATTGACTTAATTTTTCAGCAGATTGCAAGGGTGTTTTGCAATGAGATACACTTAGAGTGACTTTCAATTAAGCTCTGAGTTTCAATGCTGCCACTTCGTAAGTGGCAGATGAAGTGCACCTAGTTATATTTGGTAAAAGAATTATGCCTAACTAACATAGTAAGGTTAACTAGTTGGATTATGTTTGCAATGGTATTCACATTGAAATGAAAATCTATGGTGTTGAACAATTTCCAATTTTTGTTGTCTTAATTTCACTTCTCACATACTTTAAGCTATTTTGGTGCTTTAAATTGATATATTTATTTGGCTCATTGATGTCTAATTTTTACAATTTTTTATGAAAGTTTTCTTTCTTATTTGTTTGTTATTTAATTGTAAAGATATCCCCAGAACAGATTGAAAGACGATTGTGCAACTTTAAATGGGTTAATGATGCAGATCAAGTGACAGCTGATATGAATTACACTAGAAAAACAATATTCAAGGATAATGGTTTGAGAAGTGTCCAGTTCGTCAAACTTGAGCTTCCTTCCAAACAAAAATTTTGTTGGTGATCCTAATTGTAAATGTGGTATTTATGTTAAGAAGTTTAGGTGCTAAAGTAAGTATGTAATCTAAATCAGGGTTGAATGCCAACTAAATCTTGTCATTAATATATTACTATTATGTTCTAGCATTTTAGTTCTTACTTGAATGTTGGTTGCATTTAAATAACACACCTTGCTTGAGTAAAAGATTATTTCAGCTTATACAAGCTTAAATAATATTCCTATTCTATTAAATCCATAATGAGATTTTAGCATTTTTTTTAAGTAAATTATAAGCAAGTTTGACTTGGGCAGCCTTTGTGAAGCTTAACCTATTTGACCTTGCTCGTGTTAATGGATTGATAAAAACAAAAGAAATAACATCTAAAATTAAACCAAGTCTTGCCAGAACACAAAAGCATAAGCTAGGGAACTTCCAAAGTAAATGAAGTCTGAAGAATTATTACATTATATGAATGTATTAATTGAGGCTTTAATACAACAAAGAATTTACTTTAAAACATTCATCATTGTTTCTATACAACAAGTTCGTTATTGTGTACACATGGAGTATTTATTCTAATACAGTTTTTGCTTAAGTGTTTTATTCCCTTTCGATTGAGCTCATCCTGACTTGATAAAGGATGTTCTCCATGTGATTTATTCTTGATCACTAAGCTTAATTGATACAACCTTTCAAAGCAATGAGCATAAATCAGCTCATTTGCATATAAGGAGAAGAATATCAATTGAAATAATGTACAAGAACATACTTGAGGAGAAGTAGCCCTAGAAACCTTAAGAAAAGAAAGAATAAAAGAATAAAAACAAATACATATACAGGATAATTTAGTTACGAAGCTCAAGCTCAGCCAAAATAAATGAAAGAAAATAGGTGCAGTATTTGTTAAATTGACCACCATGCATATAAGAAGGGCAACGTCAGAAGAGATGCTACCAAACCCCTTATATGCATTGGTCATTGCATGATGTCCATCCTTTCTCCTACTAAATGAACTTTTTGTACAAAATTTGCCGAAATTACTGAATAAATTGACAACACATTGGAATAGAATTCATGAGTACAAGAAAAGGTTTCAAAATTTACGAATTCATGAGCACAAGGAAATTGGTCAGCACGACAGAATTGTTTAGCACCGTTGCAATGAGCAATAGAATTGTTCAGCATAATAACAAGTATGTGTGAAGTGAGATATAAATAAAAAGAAGACTACGTTCAAAATAGGAACGATAAAGTCCCAATCAATTAAGAGCCAAACCACACAGATTACAAGGTTGTCCAATGTTTATAAGCGCTAAGCATCTACTACCAACCTACAATATGCCCTGTTTGTTTCGACAAAGCAACCATTATCTCGAAATATAGCTTGAGGCGAGTACTTAGGAGAATGGAGAGTAGGGCACCCGATAGTAAAGAAGCACAACAAGGAATTATAGGCGGGCTGAGAGGGTTTCGCAAAGGAAGATTGGGCACGGGACTGGACTTCACCTGGAGCGGTGTGGATGAGAGGGAGGCGTCACGCGTGAGAATGAACTCCGATCGGTACTAGGGCAAGGGACGGAGCTTAACAGCAAGAGATCGGAATGGTAAATTTGAGCAGTAGGAGTAATTGTTGGTGGTAGAATAGTAAGTTAGATGTTTTTTATGTAAATTTGAGCAGTAGGGATTTTTTTTCCATAAGAAATATCGTGGTCGCAAATGGCGTTTCGTGTCTCTACACCCGTCTCCAAATATGTTCTATTCTTTTTCTATTCCTTTATCAAATTCATATCTTCCAAAAAAAACTTTATAGCTTTATGCTTTATATGTGACACATGACATATTTTCTCTTTTAATTTAGATAAACGATTGCTGCACGCAACAACTTTTATTGAGGAGCATTAAAAATGGGTTGCTTTCGGTTTGATAGTCAAACCGTTAAGCGTAATAATCTAAAGATACAATGGTTCCACTTAAAGGAAGGTATTATATTTTTCTTATTAAATGAATAAAATTTGATTCTTTTGCATTGATTTTAATATTATTAGTATCTTTTTTTTCATATTTTGATTTCTCTTGCAGTGGTTGTTAAGAGTTTAATATAGTATTTAGGGTGTAAACGAAGTTGAGCGAACCGAACTCTTGTTTGTTCATATTCAAAATATAAATTTTCGTTTGGTTTCATTAGAAAATTATTTTATGTTTCTATATTCAAAATCGCCAAATGTAATAATTCAAAAAATTTGTGAGATGAGATCAATCAATTCGATAAAAACTTTAACTACTTCATTATCAATTGTAATATATATATATATATATATATATATATATATATATATATATATATATATATATATATATATATATATATATATATATATATATATATATATTTATTTTGTAATCAAGACGAACACGATCAACAAAATGAATTATTTTGTCACGTCATCGTTTAATTAATGTTCTAACAAAAACTACTTAACTAAATAACACTGAAGCGAACAACAAATTTTTTTGACAATCCTAATAATATTTTAGGCCACATACAAGGTTTGTGCAAAATTTTAAAAATGAAAATAAAATAAAATCATCAAATTAGTCGGCCTAACTCGAGCTGAACTGGACTATGAGAATCATAATTTTGGGTTTTGGGAATTTCACCAACTGGGAATATCGGCTGACTTTCATTAGCACAAAGGAAATCAAATTTTTTTATTTTATATTGCCTTATATTAGTTTGAATTGAAGAAATATTTCTTATATTTAATTTTTTAATTAATGTTCTCTAAATCTTATATTAGGCCAAAATATCTTTCATATGCTTATATTCTTGTAGTATAATAAGAATGACGTTCTGTCATTTCACGCTTCAGCTTTCGCTATTGCTTTCATTGTCCTATTATTTGAGGTTTAATTGCTCAGTGGGATAAAATGGCAGCTATGAAAAAGCTCAAGTGAAAAAAAAAAAATTTAACTCATTAGATATAAAAAAAAAACTATTTATTTTTTATATTATATAACATAAATTATGTCATTTTGATAGGTCTTTAATATAAAGTTGGATAGAATATTAAATATATTATTTTAAAATTATTAGAGTATGTATTTGAATAATATTTGAGTCTTATTTGAATCATATTTAAACACATTATAATATAGTGAAGTTATATATAAAGCAATTTATAAAAATAAATCAAATATTAATATTCTTGATGTATATAATAGAGAAAGAGAAAAAGACAGCTATGTTGGTTAGACATTAATCAGAAAAATAAAGCAAGAAATTGATAGTATGAAAAAATTTCTTTGAAAGTCTTATAAATTTATATATTAATTAATGTAGTTTGATAAGAATCAATTTAATCTAAATTTTGATGTAATATATCAATTATCTGAAGCATAGTCAATAATTGAAATTCTTCCAATTGAGCAATTAATAGATTAAAATCGTGATTTTTAATGAGGCATTTATATTCATTGAATATTGGCATCCCATAAGAGTGTGTGTATTAGTGTTAAAAGTTTTTTCAACTATACAATTTTATGCAAAATAAAATTGATGTAAAATCAATCAATTTATCATCTTTAGAAATGTAAGTGATGATATTGATTTGTTATATATAGAAGTGATGTTGTGGATGTACTTACTAATGATGGTAGTTTTTTAGATTTTTCAATACTTAAGCATTCATTAGAGATTATAACTTCTGTTTTCCATCTATTTGAAACTAATAATAAGTGAGATGCTTTAATTTTATATAGATCAAAGGCTAAAAGTAATAATTTAAGATATAGCAATTTTTCGAGAGCAAAGAAGAGTTAATAGGAGACATTAATAGTGTGTGATTAAGGAAATTTTTAATTTAAGACAAAGAAATATAATAAAAACATTATTATTTTGTGGAGTCTGATTGTATTGATCAATCGGGATGTACTATCAATTCAGCCCTCAATTTTATGAGTCGAGCTTAGGTGCTGCATTCGCAGCCCCTTGATATTAAGGAACAAAAGTTTGTGCTTAAGGACGGCAAAAATAGTACAATGGCATTATTTTCATGATGCCACGATATTAAAATACGTGAAAATCATCAAATTGACGACAAGGCAAATGCAGTGCCGCAGTGCTATGATGAGATAGAATCAATTTTCAAGTAATTTGAAATAATTTTTTTCTTTTGACTGGTGTAAGTGTACCCTAGTGTACTCAAGTGAAGAGAGAATTATAAAATTCTCTTCAATTTTTTATAGTGAATTTTTTGGTGTAGTATCGCACCATGATTTTTTTTGAAATTTAGGTTTTCTGCATAAATTTTGATGTTCTTTCTTGCTCTTTTGTTTTGGTTTTATTTTGTTTTTGTCTTTGCTTGCTCCTATATTTATTTCATAGCATGGAAATGCTAATTGAACTTATAATCTATGAAGTTGACAAGCTTAAACATATTTAAGAGATGAGCCATGAAGCAATGCAAACTTATAATTTGAATGTTAGATCAAAAGATCACAATAAGTTCAAAATTGATTCATTAAATATATAATCAAAGAGAAGCTTATTTGATTTAATCTTAATTTTAAGCTAAGAGAAATCATATTAGATGCGAAAAGGGACTACTATAATGATTTATCTTATGAGAAAAGTTATAGATGATTTGAGCGCGTAATCACTTATGTAGGAGGATCTCTTAAAACATCATTTCAGAAGTTATCATTTTACATAAATATGATTAAAATGACAATCTCATGGTAATTATTGATTTTTAACTTGACAGTATAAGATTTCAATTATATTTACTTATATTTGAATGTTTGTGTTCAAGGATTAAAAAGTTCTTATCACCCAATGTTATGTATAAATAAAATATATTTAATACATGCTTTGAAGGTGCTTTGCTCATGGTAGTGGCATAAGATACTAATATTCATATTTACCTATTGGCATTATTTCATATCTAAATTTATGGAGTTAATAAGCATAGTGAAAATCTTAATATTTATCTCTCATAAATATAAGATCATTACTAATATTTAATCAACTATTTTCTAGATACACATTATAAAATTTCCACTCATTATGTTGTAATAATATCATGAAAATGTTTAAAATTGATAGTTAACATAAAGAATATCACTTGACTTTGAAGGCAAATAAAAGTGTTAAATTTTATTGACACTTCAATAAATAAGCACTAAGAGCTTAATCATAATTAATTATTTAGAAAATAAAATCAGCTTTAAGTGGTAGGCTTACTTGTTTTTGGAAATTAATATAAGTTAAGGACAATCAAGATATCTGGTAGTTTCAGTAATGTTATCATGAGTACATGCTTATATTTATTGACTTCATTATTGGAGTCTTAAAATCACATAATATAAAAAATAATTCTTCAATAGATACATAATTATAATGAATATAAAAACTATTTTGGCTAAGAAAAATGAAGTGTGAGAAAACCTTTTAATAAGGTTCAAAATTTGATTATCTATTTAATTAGCTAATTTGAGCTATATCCTCTTCATGGTGATCTTAATGATGACTTTGATTTTAGGAAGAAGATAAGTACATATGGAAAAAATTGTGGTTATGAATTTCCTATGTGAGCATGATTGATTATAGCATGGGATCAAGGTGTCAACTAGTATAACTTATGTTTAAGGTTTTATGAGTAAGAAACATAGTTGTTATATATGTTAAAAATATGTTACTACTTGAAAATGAAAATGAGGGCACAAGGAAGGTTTTAGATAAAATATATATAGATTTATCATGCTACCCTCCCTTAATGAAGACAAAGAGTGGTTGTCTATAGAAAAATAAAGGACTTTTAAAATGAGAAAGATATAGCACAATGTTGATGCAACTGACTATATAGAGTGAGAGATTATAACAAGTTATTTGTTGGGTGAAGTACCAATCTCCTTCATAATAAATTTTATTTTATGCTTCTTATTATTATAAAAATTATATATAAGTATTTGTATTAAATATAATTCTTGAAATACTATTACTCATTAAGTTTGGTATGATTTGTTTAGGTATAAAAGAACTTATGTTATGATTTTACTCATGTTAACATAATCGATAACGATCACTTCATAAGCTAAGAAGCTACTCTAGAGTTTTACTTGTCCATAGGCTTGATAATCTTCAATTTATTTAATAACAAACAACTCAATAATATAACTCATTATCTAAATAAGAATCGTCTATTTGCCCGAATAAACTGCTTGATAATAGTTTGATAATCACAATTTAAATTGAACTCAAGCCGAGCTCAAACACTCATGATTTCTAAGTAAACAAGTTAAAACAATATGATATATATATATATATATATATATATATATATATATATATATATATATATATATATATATATATATATACTTAAATCTAGCTCAAGCCAAGCTTGAATTGAGTTATAGCAAATGAGCTCTATTTTAAACAAGTTATTTGCAAAGGTAGAATTAACCCTCTTAAAGGCATATATCCTAAAAACACTAAAAACTACTTTCTTTAATTGTAATCAGTAAGGTAAAGTATTTTTTATTTAAATTTAATGCAATTTGGGTACTTCGCTTAGTAAACTATATTTATATATCAGGTACTACTTATGATTTAATTTGTTTCTAATGGGTAGGCTTAGATGAAAGAACCCCAAAGAAACATCATTTATTGCACTAAAATAAGGAAATTATTTTTTTATAAAATTATAGATCTCATCGATTTGATGAAAATCACTTATCTATTTGCAAAATTTGGGTTGGAAATGAAAAAGTTATCACCATTAAAGGTTTAAAATATTTAATTTTAATATAAGTAATTTGTTTATAAATGACATGTAATTATATTATATTTGAAGGCATAACAAGATGAGGAAGTTAATGACCAAATAAAGTGGTGATATGAAGTTATTCACTTAATTTTGATAATTTGATAAAATGCTAATTTTAATGAACATATAATATTGTTTAATCCAAAAAAAATTGAAATTTTACTCACAACAACATGATGTGCTCAAAGAAACATAGTTGCTATGGTATCAAATATGTTGTTGGATAAATATAATTTATTATGAGATGAATTAATTGTTCCAATTAATTTTAAATTCTTAGGTGTAAATAATCATAAAAATGTAATTACTGATTTAACATCATCAATATCAAATTGAGGATAAGATGAAATTAACATTTATAAATATTTCTTTGTTGGGATCTCATGCCCTTCTTATATGACCTTCTCTAAAGGTTGTGGGGGTTTTATTTAGAACACCATGTAGATCTTAGGGGTTCTTATTTAAGTGATCAAATTTTTTTATTAAGTTATAATACACTATCTCGAAAGATAAACATATTACTCTATAATGGATTTGATCACTTAATAAGAAATCCTAAAAATGATGGATCTTTAATGTACTAAAGATTTTTCCCCTGAATTACATGGAGAGGTAAAATATGATTTATTTTATTTAAAGGTTTGTAGTTCTCGTTAATGGCAAGCTACTATAGTTAATTACATCTTAGAAGAAAGAGAATTTCTCCTAAGAATACTCTCGACTAAAGAAATTGAGTTTTACCTCTATGGATTTCAAAACTTGTCTTAAAAGAATAGTTAATTTGGGAATTAAAAAATAAAATGCTTCAAAGAAGATTAGTTATTTTTCGGAAGCCAATCAGAAATAGGTAGGAAATACTTTTAGATATTGGGAAGTCCAGTAAGCATTTTAACTATCTTACTTGTAAGCTTTACATTTTTAAAATTGAAATTATTGGTATTCTAAGCTAACTTTTATTAGAAATCTAGAACTTAGATTCTAATAATACAAAGGTGTAGAAATGCTAAAGAGGTGAAGACTTATTCTCATAACAAATGAGATGCTTCAAAATTTACTTCTAGAAGTGCTTCTAACATAAGTTAGAAGCTAGACTTATTCTAGTCAAGTGGAATTAAGAATTATTGGTTTTTTTTTTCTTTCACTTGAGAAATTTAATCTATCCTGAATCTTCTAGACTTACTTTCTGCATGGAAGGGTTGCCAACTAGCATCTCCTAAATCATTTTAAATTCATGATTTCAATCTTATGTTATACAAGATGGCAGAGCTATTGCATTTAATAAAGGAAACTAAAAGCCTAAATTCACTCTCTAATCCTAGGATAATTACTAGTATGTTATGCACCCAATTAATGAAATAGTTTTTATTTTTTATGTATTTTTGCTCATAATTTTAATTAAGATTTTATGTATGCAAATCATGCCTAAGATGAGATGCAGTTAGAAAAACATTATGAGACAAATCAATAAGAAAAGATACACTTTCCCAAGAAGGGTGGTCGTCCTCACGGATCAGATACCCCTTATGTACAATGGGTGAAACGCTTAATTCAAAAAGTATGATGGAATATGCTCACATGGTTTATAAAATCTAATTATTTATAGTTACTTTTAGTTGTTTATGTATAGGGAATTAAATTAATTATTATGGGGTTATTAATTTTTTTTTAAGAGCTTAACATATATAAGCTTTTTATCACAGAACATAGTAATCATAGAAAGAAACTTATGAAAAACATGTAGTCCTATTGCACACCATAAAGTAAATCAAGCCAAAATTAATTAAATGAAATAGGCTAGTGCAGTCGGGCATCGCTGTACACTGAGAAGAAATGAAAAAATAGGTAGCTGAGCTCTACCCTGCTATAGCCTAGCTTAGAACTAAAAGTTCGATCTATGGGTCTTCATTTAGGATCACCGTCTTCTTCAAGGACCTCCTCAAGCTTGACAAGGGACTGGCAAATGAGTATAGTTACTTGTGCTAATCCTAAACACCAAATATCCTAGCCTAATTATAGGATCACATTGCACTTAAAAATTCTAAAATAAAATCCTAAACCCTACAAAATAGACGGGAAAAAAATATACATCATATCAGCAATTATAATGCAAACATATGAGCTTGGCTCCAATAGCTACCAAACCCACATGTCCTACTGGGATATGCTTAAGGACTTAAGTAGCACCTACAAGCAAACATAATTTATTATATCTTATTACGATAGTTCCTTTAAGCATAACCCCTTATTAAAAATAGTGTTAGCCTAAAAAGAATACCCTAAAATCTAGACTAGTGAATAAATAATTTCTACTCATCCAGTCTAAAATATTATACCATAAAATAAGAAAACATCACAGCATAGCACAAATCATCACAGTTCGTTTGGTAACCTAATAATCTAGTGTATGAGAAAGGGGCTTATATGGTATGACTATATTAGGCCTTTTTAAGTTCAAGTTTTTATTCAAATTCAAAGTTTGTCAATTTTATTATTAAATTATTTTAATTTAAATGATTTAATTGATTTTGAATTTTATCTTGATTTTATGTTTATTTTTGTGTTAAAGTTAAATTTATATTTAAAAGAAAGAAAAATAAAATAAATTTTATTTTAAATAAAATCCACTATATTCAAGAGTCTAATCCTAGTAGATTGGGATCTCCACCCTAAGATGAAAATCCATTCTAAAGGTCAAATTAAGAACCTACATATCTTAATTAATCTTTTTGAATTTATTTGAATTGAGTTTAATTTAATTATGTTTGTCTAATTCAGTTAAGAGTTCAAAGGTCAAATTCGTTGAGGTTGTTTAACTTCATGTGTTTTGATTACTAGTATTCAATTTTAGATATATTTGATTTTAGTTTGGTTTAATTTTATTTTAATAATTCAATTAATGTTTAACACTTTTTTTGAATAAATATTTAATTCTTAATTTTCTTTAAGTTTTAAAGTTTTGTTAAACTCATTAGACTTTGTTGTTTGGTGTAATTTATATTTATTAAATTAATTTCATTATTATTTGAATTTAATGGTTCTAGATTTTCATTAAATTTGATTAAATTTTAGTTTCTTAGTGTTTTACTTGAATTTCCTTAACTTATAATTTTATTAATATTATATTTGTTTCTAAAGCTCAATTAATAATTTTTTAATTTGTTAAATTTATTAAATTTGATTGTTTATTTAAGTTTATGTTGATTCATTTATTTTTTTTGTTTGGTGTTGATAGTAATTGAATATGATTTAATGATTTGGAGTTTATATTTAGCTTTATGCTTATTTAATTTGATTATGATTTGAAATAAATTTATTTTGATTTTTTAATTTTATAGAGGTTTTAGTTTGATTAACTTCATTTATTTGTTTAAAGTTCAACTTATATTTATTATTTTTTTGAATTTGATTTAAGTATTTGTTAAATATAAATATTTTAATTTGATTGGCTTAGTTTAGTCATAATTTGAAACTTATGTTTTGATCCAATTGACTTAATTTCCTTAATTTATATGTCAAGGTTGCCTAAATTATAATTTTGGGTTCGTTGCTCAATCAAGGTTTTAATGATTAAAATTTGTTTAATTTGTTTTGGTAAGTAATATTAATCTAAGAAACCTATAGAAATGAAATACTTAGGCAAACTTAATCTAGGACATTCTATTTAAATATTCAAAGAATGAATAATTTATTCATTTTTTGTTACAATTCAATTTGATCTTAGAGTATTAAGTGAATTTGGGATGATTTCAGTTTTAATAGATTAGTATTTGAATGTTGAATTTAAGGATTGATTTGATCATACTTTTCAGCCATTTATAAATTTTATTATGAATTTATCAAATGGTTTTTAATTAATCTCATTTTTTAATTATTTATTAATTATAACATGTGCTTTTTAAAGTTTATTAACCTCAAATGGCTGAGGAATTTTTCCCAAGTCTTCTAATATTAATGGAAATGTTTTAAATTGGCTTTGTTTATCTCCATAATTTCAGTAATTTTCTTATTTATTATTTGATTTAACTTGACCTAGAACTTGAAAATTTAAAAACTTATAATCCATAAGTTATTTTGCTTTGAAATTTTTATGTCAAGTAAGGTTCCTTGTAAATTTTATTTCCCTAAATTGTATCTCGCAAAGATGTATTTTACAACTAATTAAGGTTTAATATTTTTCATTAAGCTCAAAATAGGCCTAAAATATTGGGAATTAATTAGGGCTTTTATTATATTTTTTATTCCTCTTAGAATTATGAGTCCAAATAGAATTTGTTTGTATTTTTTAGATTTTTGTTTATTCATTATGATTTATCAAATTTTAGGTAAACTAAAGGATTGAATTAAGTTATTTAATTCTTAATTATGTGATTTTTTGGGTTTAATGTTTGAGAGAGTTTTGATGGAGTTATTAAGTTCAATAATATTTATTTTTATGATTTTAATAAATTCCATATTTTTTTGTTAATTTTCTTGAATTAATATTAATTTATTTCATTAAATTAAAGTTTGTAGATTGAAAAATTCATATCTTTCATTCTAATCCCCAATAAAATCTCAATTTTTTTATCTAAGGTGTATTTTAACCTTAATTTCATATTATTATAGTTTCACATTAATTGGATCATTATTTTAAGCTTAATTTAAGTTCGATTATTTTTTAATTAAATTCAAATTAATGCAAATTTACCAAATAAAAATTTAAGATTTTTGATTTAGTAGATTTCTCTCAATGAGATGAATCCATAGAGCCTTTATTTGCAATTTTTTTAAAAAATTTTAATTTTAATGTATTTTTGAAGTTTTGGAGATTTTTTTATATTTTTTAAATTAGAAAATTTTAATTTTCTACTGAACCCAATTAGTGCCAACATGAGGCTGACTAGGTGCCACTTTAAATGTAATAGTGTGTGATTGGGCCATGTATGATCCATGTGGATCCCACGTCAAAAAGTAATAGGGATGTGCTTTGGATCAAGATCGCCCGATCAAAGATCAAACGGTCCAGGATTGATTTGCCATTTTTTAAAAGGATTAAATCACACAATCTACCTAAGTCACAGTCATTTGTTTCAAATAAAAGAAACAAATGATGGTGATTTCATTTGTAAACTCCCACTGGGGAACTAAGAGATATTGGATCTTCGGGGATGATTTCCAATGATCTAGCTAATTCCTTAATATTTTTATTGCAAAATGATCAAAGATTAATTTGCAACCGATTCACCTAGCTTGATCTCAATGGAGATCAAGTTTATTTCACAAAGGACTAAGGTATGAATATGAGTGATGGGATTTGAGGCATACCTCATTAGAGTTGATCCTTGGTAGTGGTGATGATTCAAGCACCTTTGTTTGGCTACGACAAAACTCTGATGAAGAATAATTAGCTTGCCTCCCCGTCAATCATTGTGAAGGCCGAGCGTCACCCCTCCTTTGTTGGCCTTGGTCATTTTTTAGCTTGCTAGCATTGAGACCCTCAAGTGAGGCTTCATTTGTGTTTGATTTTCTCCCTAGAATGTGTAGGAAGGGTCAATTGTGAGAGAATATCACTCCTCCCCCAATTTGATATTTGGTTGTGAGGTTTACTGCTAGTTGTGGTCAAATTTTGGCTTGCCGGTGGCAAGGAACCCTTAGAAGGGACCTTTCTTTCTCTCTCTCTCTCTCTCTCTCTCTCTCTCTCTATAGAATATGTTATAATGCTTAGAATAGATAGAAGATGGCTTCCTTTTTCTCTTGGTGCTTGGCCAAGAACTCCTCCCATGGAGGAGTTAAAATAATTGTCCATTGTGATTTCCATGCTTGGTTGGTTCTTCCAAAATGGTGGTTAATTGAATGGCAATGAGCTCTGATCAATTAGGTGGAGGAATGGAATATATATATGGAGGAGAATAAGAGTTTGTACCTTTATGCATAAGCATTTTGGAATTTTTCTCCCATGACACCTCTTCAACCCATGGCTCCATCTCGCCTCCTTTAGATGGTTGCTAATTGACCAAGTCAAGCTTAAAGTGTGCCTTGTGTTAAGCTCAATCTCATTTGAGTTGAGTTTGATTTGAGTGTTTTGGTTTAATATCCTTTGAATTTAAATTACTATATGTTGATTTAGGTTGATATGATTACATCCAATTTGCTTATATGAATTTAGTGTTAACTCATTCTTAATTATCTTTTATGATTCATAGATCAGTTAGCCCATACATCATTTAGGATTGATGTAGTTGAGGCTAACTTTGACCCATCTAACCTAAATAAGTTTAATTGGGTTCCCTAGCCTAATTAACCATTGTATGATTTACATTTATGTTCAATTATGTTCAAATGCTTATTTGAAATATTTATGATCAATTTATGTTGATTAATTTGAGTTGAATTTCAATTTTAACGTAAATTAACCCATTTTGATGTAAATGTGTTAAATTAGATTTAATTGGGTCAAGATAATTAATTTGATACTATTGACCTCACTTTTGGAGTGAGAATTAGCCTTTCTCATCTTCAACTTAGGAACCTTCTAGACATTTGGATTTCTTTAGTTCTAAGACACTTCTAATGATTAAGGAAATATTATACCTAAGCTTAGAGAGTTAGAGAACATAACTTTAAGCCAAAAGTTTTCCTTAGGACAAATAGGTTCTACCTATCCTATGGCCTAAACCAAAACTCATGCCTATCCACTCATCTAAGCTTAAGCTCATGTAAATGAAACATAATCAACCTCAAACATATTCAATTAATCTTAATTGAACTCAATTTTGCAATCCAAACTCCAAGCCAAATTAACCTGGACCTTAACCTAAGTTAGCCCATTTGACCTAAAGAGTTCAAATGAGCCAAAACCTAATTGAGCCCAAATCCATTACAATCAAAGCCACTAATCAACTCTAAATCCATCATTGAACCCCTCTCAACACTTAATTAACTCCAACTCAACCCAATTCAACTCAATCAACCCAATTGATTTACTTGACCCAATGAGACCTAAATGTCCAATTTCATTCAAACTCCAATCCAACTAAAATTGGATTAAATCAACTCATCCAAACCCTTCCATAATGATTGTTGATCATCTTTGATTACCCAATTGCAATCAATTGGGTCAAGTCAAGCCATTTTGTCCTACCCAAGTTAACCCAATGACCTAAAGAGCCAAGTTGTTCCAAATCTCATTTTAATCCAAAATGATTGCAACCAATACATCTAATCAATCATAAATTGATTATTGAACACCCTACAATCATTAATTAAAGCTAATTTGACTAAGATAACCCAATTGACCTATTTAGCCCAAATTAGCCTAAAAGGTTCAATTGAATCAAATCATTCCCTAATCCAAATTAATTCAAACCAATACCTACAGTCATTCCCAAATGATCAATTGAACATAGACCAACCTTACATTCAACCCAATTTGACCAAATTGGTCAAACTAGTCAATATGACCCATTTGACCCAAATTGAACCATATGAGCCAAATTCAAATCTAACCCAAATTGAATCAAACTAATTGCACCAATGCATTTCAAATGATCAATTGAACTCACCCAAACTATTGGTTTGACCCAATTTGGTCAAATTATTCAACTTAACCCAATTGAACTCATTCGATCCATATGAGTCTAATTGAGTCAAACCCAACCAAACTTAGCATGACTCATCTTTGGGTCACCATGGGCCTACCTAAGTGGGCCCAACTCATGGTGAACCTGATTTGGGTCAAACCCATTGAACCAATCCCTCCAAATGGGACAAAATCCTCCTTTGGATGAGTTCTCTAACTCCCCACCTCATGGCAGCCACTTTTGGCTTTTCTTAGACAAGAGGACAATTGAACCAACCTAACTCAAACCTGTTGGGTTCAGCCTTTGGCCATGAGAGGGTGAGTTCACACATGGCAGCCCATTGGTCCACCTGAGGAAGATTGTACACCCTATGTCAAACCACTACACTCCCTCAGCCTCCACCCTTAGCCACCTCCGACCACCTACCTCGGTCGGATGGCTGCCAAAGGCTAAACCAATCTCAACCCTTGGTTTAGCTAGAGAAGAGAGTATTCTCCTCCCCGAGGATTCAAACTCAAAAGAGACCTTTTTCAGAGCATTTCGCATAGTCTCATACCCTTTTCTGAGCTCCTCGTGCACTCCACTGCCAGCAAGATCAGTCCTCGATCGAACCCGAGAGCTCCATCCATCCAAGCTTCTAAAATCTCTATCAAACCCAAATTAACTTTTCTCACACCTTCACCTCACTCCAATGAATCAAAATGAATCATTTTCTGAGTGATTCGAGCATCGAAAGACATCCCTAGACCAACTCTGGCTTGCAGTGGTGTTTGGTCCACAAAGTAATTGGAGGGGTGGCAACTCATGATCTTAGACGAAGCTACCTCTATCAACGGACCACCAATTTATAGCTCCGATAAGGTAAAAATCCAGCAACTGTAGATTTCCCACATAGGCGTTGATCTTTTCTAAAGTAAACTATGATTTAGTGTGATTTTCATCGTAGGATCCTCTTAGATTTCTTCCTTGATCATTTTGGAATCGATTTCACCATAAAATGAACTTTGGCAAGCTCGGATTGAGCGGTGAAAGGCGAACATTGTCCATCTCTAGCACTCATCGGATGACGAATCATCGGATGTCCATTCTACGTGATTATAAAGGACGACCATAATTAATCACATTAGAAATTTCAATTTAATCCTTTTAAAATCATAGGATTAATCTCGACCGCCCAATATGAGATTGGACAGTTGAGACGAAATCGCGTCTGGTGATTGTTGAGTCTGCTATCGCGTCAAATGGTTTAAATAATTAATACTATGATACCACATGAAAAGTGCTGCCACATCATCATTCACGTGGCGTTGATGGTTTAAAAAAATAATTATGCTTTAAATATGTAATTAGATGGCCAAAACTTTTAAAAATCATAACTAATTATAGAAAAATTAAAAAAATATAGTAAACCATTTTGGAAAGGTTAGATAAAGGAGAATTTAAGAAAAATAAAATCCTTGATTTATGTCTAGTGAACAGTGCTTAATTAAGGTTTGATACTTAGGCTAATTATTTTAATTAAGGCTTAATTACTTAGCTAATTAATTTCAAATTTGGTAAGATTATTCAATGTTATGTCATTTGCCTCTAAAAATTTTCTTGTAATTATTACCTATGCAATTTAAAGAATGTAGAATTTCAATCATAATTACTCTCATTAATTTAGTTAGTATTTATTAAAATTATTAAACAATAAAAAATAAATAATTTATGATAATTAATCACAATGAATAGTGGGAATAATGGAGAGAAATAATTAGGGCATCTTTCCTAATTATTTTTCTAAATGTATTTCCTTAGGAGGGTTAATTAATGCATGTAATAATTAAGGATTAATTATAAAAATTAATGATAAGATAGAAATCAAACTAAATTAGTTGTTGGTTCAGATAATTCAAATATAATTCATTAGTTTTCCTTTATTTGTTTATTAACATAAAGTTAATAAGAAAATTATGTTTGACTCATTGGTATGGGGAAAATCATAAGAGTACTTAACTTAGAATGTTTCCTTCTTTAATCTAATTAACATTTAAGCATAAGCCTAATTGCATTAGATTCCTTTAGGTGCATTGCAAATTTTAATTTTCTAAAAGCATATCATTAGAGGTTCATGATTATGTAGTTAATTATATTAAAGAAGCCTAGGGAAGGGTAATCAAATAATGTGCTTAATGGTTCAAACCTAATCATGTCATAAAAATCTAATTAATTGCTTTCCTTAAATATATCAAATCACCAACATGGGATGGGGTAAACATTAATTATCATCTCTCCTCTTTAGGTCTTGATAATTCAAACACTAAAATCAAATTTTATAATAATTTTGGTTAGGATTAAGGAATATTTATTTGGCTTAATTGTCCTCAAGACTTAATGTACTTGAATATGTAGTGTGACAATGTTTAATCACTTCTTTTAAGCATCATAAATGTGTGTCATTTGTGTCATATATTTATATTTTCAAAAACAATCAAAAGAATATGATTACATCTAAGTTGCATGTGTTGGATAAATATTATTATAAGTTGTGGTTATTATTACTAATAAATTCTAAATTATTTTCAAAACTTTAAGATAACGATATAAATTTTAAATTAATGTTGGTTATAATGTTCAATAAAATTGACATTTATTTGTAATTTAAACATGGTAAAGGATTATTTTATTTTCATAATTCATGTGTATGGTTACATATGATTGGAGCTAGCAAATATATAGTCTGGGCATCCCAAGAACACGAGACTTTAAGTAGCCCCAAGTAGGTCTTAGATAATCTCACTTCTCTAGTTTAACAATGACACATACTTTCTTAATTTCATTTATATGTGTTCATGTGCTAGAATTTGAGATAAAACTTTGCTCTTCTTGTCACTAAGTTTTGCATAAACAAAATTTTTTTGTCATTATATAATCTTTACATGATTTTGATTCCTATTCTTGTATATATGTTTACATGTATTTAAGTTAGGAAGTATATAGTCTGGACATCCTAGGAATATGAGGCTTTAAGTAGCCCCAAGGTGGTCTTAGATAATCTCACTTTCCTAAGTTAACAATGCCACGTACTTACTTAAATCTCTAATACATGTATATATGCTTAACTAAGGGATGAAGTCTTTCTTTTCTACCAAAATGGATGCATTAACGATCATTCAAGTGTGTCAAAAATTTAAATATATTTATATTGCATATATAAATATGTGAATTAAATCAAGTACCATGAAATATAAAAATGAAGAAATATGTATGCTATTGATGATGGAAAGAAGCAGTGAAATATTATCCATATAATGGTGATTCAATTTTATTAATCATGAGATGCCTTTCATGTTTGAATAAGATCCCTTAAAACTAACCCAAACTTAAGTTTAAAAAAATATTTAATAAATGATTCACTAAAGAAATCAAAGTCATAATAATATACCCTTAGAAAATAACTTAGGATAGGGATGAAGGGGGTCAACCTCCCCTTTCTTCTCTTCATAATAAGTATATAATCAAGTAGGCATCAACTAAAACAAAAAGAAATTGTAAATTGAAATTAATCAATTCATTCAAAGATTTGAAGCAAAAAAATTCCCCTAATATTTAACTTGAACATCCTAAACTTTAGATAATTATACTTCTGAAGCCTAACTAAGACATACCATGCTAAACCTTAACACACACATTAGAATACTAAGTCACCAATTCTAGCCTTTAGGTTAGGTTGTGTATGTTATGGTGTTATATTTTATTTTATGATGTAATTTTTAGACTGGATGTTAAGATTGTTTATGCGTAGACCAGATGTTAGATCATTAATAGCCTAATGGTATTTTTTTGTAGAGGATTATGCTAAAGGGACTGTTGTAATAATAAGTAAATATAAATGTTTACTTGCAAGTTGCTTATGCCCCTAAGTATAATCCAATTAGGACAGGTGGGCTTGATTTCCCAAGTGTAAGGTGCTAAGTCCAAACATGTGAAGTATAATTGCTTGCTTGTATGTTTGATTAGCTAACGTTTATTTTGCATTCATTTTTCATAAATATATAATTTTTATAATAGGAATTAGGATTAGTGATATGGGGTTTAGGATGAGCAGTGGCTAGAAGGCAAATTCCTAGGAGGCCTTGTGAAGCCTGGAGCAAAACCAATCTAGAAGAAGAAAAAAAAAAGAAAGAAAGATAGAGGATTGAAGACCCCGATAGCATTTATTTCTTTTGTAAAACTTTTATTGTAATTCGGATTATATAAGGGTAGAGCTCGGCTACCCAAATTCTTTCTTATATAGGGTGTACGGTGGTACCCGATCACATTGACCACTTATTCTTTTTTAAAACTCATATGTTTGATTATTATGTTTAGATTGCACAATAGAAATGGCATGTTTTTCATAGGTTTCTTAAATTATGATGATTTGATGTGTGGGATGGATGCGGTAGGCTCTTTAGGATAAAATTAAATTTTCTATTCTCTCTAAATAGCTCATAACTAATTTAAATATAACTGACAACCTCATCTTAAAGCTTAGGTTCATAATAAAGATAAATAAAATCTTTAGCAACCCCTTAACTAGATGTTGTATGTTATCACACTATGCATATCATCTTGTGTCACTCTTGAATAGGAAGGGTCTCCATTCTTATGATATACATACTTTCCTTTAGCAATAATCCCTGATATAAAATTTTGCATTTAGCACATAACTTGTTCATTATGCATATAGGCATTACTTGCAATCTAGCCCAAAAAATAATCCAAAATAGTGTTATAAAATTAGATGAAGCTGAAGAGTGGATGATAGAAGGATCTACATAGATATAGTAATTAGCATTTAGAAGAGTCGATTTATCCTTCAGAGGTAAACCATTTATTTTATTAGGCTTAGTAACTTTTACTTCTCAGATAAGTAAGCCTCACTATAGAAGTAACTAGAGCACTCACTAAGCTTCCTAGTATTATGGATGCTCCCTACTTATCCTCATTTGAAATCTATAAATAAGTCTTCCTATTTCATCTCTCCTATTTGATTTCCATAAATTTCTAATCCTTTGATAGTCTAGCTTTGAAATCTTTGAAGATACTTATTGACTATTTTAATCGAGAGTATTATTAGGAAAGTTGCATTTCCTAAGAGGTAATTAATTATGGAAGCTTGCTTTCATAAAGAACTAAAAAACCCATAAATTATGCTTTATTTCTCAATGTAAAGTAGGAAAAAGATCACTCGTATATATGTAGACTCATCTGCCTTAGGAGTCCTTATTAGGTGATTATGTCTATTGAAGGGTGATATTTCCATCTTCCGAGATGATACATTATACCTCAATGCCGCACCCGATCATTTCAATGAGTACCCCCTAAAATCTGTGTGGTGTCCCTACGGCTCCAAATTAAAACACCACAGACACAATTAAAGTGTTTAAGCTCTAATAATGTTTAACAAAACTTTCAAGATGGTTTAAACTAATTAATTTTATTTGATTTATTGTTAATTTTGATTTTGACTCATTTTGAGCTAAATTGGGTTTAATAGGTCAAAATGGGTTCACTTGGGTCAAATGATCAAATCACTCAAATAAAACTTAAATAATTATTGCATTATGTTTGTTTATGATTTTTAAATTACTTTGGATGTTTGATTTGAACTAATCTTAATTTAATTTTGATTTAATTTCAATAAGGCTATTTGGATCAATTTAGATCAAATGACCCAATTAACTCATTTAAGACCTTATTTAATTTAGATATATTTAGATTTATGTTTAAACATGTTCATTTAATAATTTTAAGCTTTTAGAGTGGCTCAATTTGGCCAAATTTTTGGTTGGTTGACTTTTGACTTGATGTGATATATATGTGTCAACCTAGGTTAGATGATCTAGTTAACCACTTTGAATCTCATATAGATTTAATTTTGGATTCATTTATATTTATGAATTGATTCTATACTTTTTATTTTATCAGATGTTTTATGTGATTTTTCTTGGACTTAGGTGCTTCTGAGCTTAAATAGGTCAAATTTGGTCAACAATCCCAACTACCATAATATAGGCTTAATTGAATTTAAAGTTCCATTCAAATGTATTTGATTAAGTATTTTTATTGAATTTTAATCAATTTGGGTTTGATTTTGGTTCACCTAATATAAATAGGTTAGGTCAAGTCCTATAATGATTCACTAGGATGATCAAGGCTTCCAAATAGAGTGTTAAGAATGATTTTAATTTCAAATTTAGTTTTGATTTCAAATCTTTATTTGCTTCAATTTATTTTTCGATTTTGGTTTGGAGATACAAATATCCACTAATTGTAGTGTCTAATTATGAAGCTCTTAATCTAAGATTAGAGATCATAATTACTAAGATTGGAATAAGGTCAACTTTATCTAAAAATGAGGTCAATAATAGCTATTAATTCACATGCTCGAGTAATCCTTTAGTTGAAGGTAAAAGCACACAAATGAGTAGAAGACTAAATAAATAAAATTTTCATTTGAAAACTAACTGTTTATACCAGAAGAGTCTCCATATTTATAAGAATGAGATGGAGTTCTTTTAAATTCAAACCAAGCATCAAACTTTTTTTTAATAATGTTATTTTTTTCATTATCATCACTATCTACCATCATTTTAATACCTTCACTACTATGGTACCTTCCACCAATCCTAATAATATGAAATTGTTATATGGGCCATACTATAAGAAATAGCCTAATATGTGCAATAAACTTGAACAACTTAATGATCAATTCACTTATGATTATGAATAATATCATTTAAAGCTCATTAAGAATCTTAATTAAGGCTAGATAATATATTAATTTAGCATTCAATAATTTTCTCACTTAAGACATGATAATATACATGTTTAAGAAATATTTATAGCTCTTTTTAACACTTACTTCAATTAGAATAGTTTTATTCATGAATCACTAGAATGTGACTCTATTTAGTAGCTCATTCAATTAAATTTTATTTTTAAGCTATATAAACTATGTGTGTGTTTTTTGTTATGTTAATAATCTGCTTAATAGTTTTTCTTGTTAATAAATTCAATAAGGATCATTGCCATAGCTATCATGCTACTTAATGGCTTAACTTGTTAACACATGATAATACTTGTCTTGTTAGCAAATAAACAACTTAATAGTGTAACTTATTAACTCATATATTTGCCCAAATAATCTACTCAATATTATCTCACTTACTACAATTAAACTATAATTTGAGCCAAAATCAAACAACTGTGATTTTAAGCTAAGCAAGCTATAATATCATGAAACATACTTAATTTGAACTCAAACCTATCTTGGATTGGACTATTGTACATTTTTCTAGAACTTGAATAACTTATAGCTCAACTTGATTTAGTTCATTTGTGATAGTATATTTTAATATTTTTCAAACAAATTGTAATTCTAGCTAAGCAAAGGTAGAAGTGACAGTCTTGAAAGAACATTTCTATCATAAAATAACAAAAAAGTTTTTTCTTTCATTATAATATATATAATAAATTAATTGATAACTTTGATTTAAATTTAATGCACAATAGGCATTGGTTTATGATGAGAAACACTAATTATATTAGGTACTACTTCTGATTTAATTTGCTTATCATGTATAGGTTAAGATGGAAGAAACCACAAAAAAAGTCTTTTATAGTAAATTAGGATCTACAGTAGTTAACTTTTAATCTAATTGTAATTAACCTTCAAATTTTGGTGAATAAAAGGTATGTCTACTTCTAAGCAAAGTAGTGTTATGATATAAAAAAATCAATTTAATTAATTTTACTTTATATATCATTCAAAATTAGCTTGATTAAGCACAAATATAAATTTATTTTATAATTAAATTTTAAATAATTCAAAATCTAATTTCAATAAATTTATAGTTAAACTGTAAGTTTTGATGAGAGGAATCCAATGATACCAAAAGTTACTTATATGAGTTCAAATGAGCTTAGATTAAGCACTTAAAAAATAATAAGAAACTTTGGATCACTAATTGAATGATCGAATGATCACCAATATTGCATACTTATAGCCAAATGGATCATCTCGTTAAGACAAATTCAATTTATAAGCTCAAGATCACTAAATTCTAAAATTATTAAAATACTAAAATATTTACAAAATATCTAACAATCAAAGAGTTCACTCAGAGATATATGATAGAGTGTTTTAGATTTTAGTTGAAAATATGGGGGATGTAACTCCAAAAATCCATAAATAAGCTCTCATTCTTTGTATGAGAGAGACTTTATGGGGGGGAGGTTGAAAGAGAAGAGAGAGAGAGAGCTCAGAGGCCGGAAAAATCATTGAGTTCTATATGAGCTCAATCATCAGATCACTATAACTAACTACCACCTTCAAATCACCACCAATAACCATCATGTTAAATTGCCACCACCCAACCACCATGTAGGATCGCCACTACTCAATTATCTCTATTAGAACACCATAGCCTAATAATGAACCCCAATCATAGCTAAAAGATTATGACTTCCTAAGATCCGTTGGCTGATTATGATACCTAACACTTATCAATATTTTGTGATCACCTGACCACTATCGCTCGACCTTGGTCACCTACTTATAGTTTTCTAACCACCTTCATTAAAATATCATTACCAAACATCATTACCCAACCTCCATCATCTAATTATTGTTACCTAACCTCTGTTGTTGAAATTATGATCGCTTGGCCAATATCACTCACTTATGGTTATCGATTACAATCAATAGATCACATTCACCTGACTATTATCACCTGACTTTAGTCACTTAACTATCATCAATAAATACAGTCATATCATTGTTATTGCTTATTTCTTATAATAATATTTATCAAAATATCATCACTCAACAGTGAACTCCTACCATCATCGACCAACTATAGTCACCAAACCATTGATGACCATCTATGGTTTAACCTTTGTAGCCTTATTATTGCCGACCATTATCACTTTCTTATTAAACCTTAACTATTGTTAGTAGCTTCAGGTTGCTCGATCTCCATAGCTTGACTATAGTCACTCAACTAGTATTGCCTAACTACAACCTCTTAACCTTCAATAGACTAAAATCAGTCAATTATGGTCATTTGACCACTATTGCTCAACCAACATTTTTAGATTGTATTTAGCTAGCCATCATCACATGATCATGGTTACCCAATCACCATAATCTAATTATAATCATTTGACCATCATTGGTTGGTTTTTTTCTTCTAACATCTTTGCTTGACAGTGGCTCTCACCATCATTGATCAACTATGGACATCAAATCTCTATCATCTGACTATCATCACTAGCCCCCATCAATCAACTATGATTGTTTGACCATTATCACCCAACTACTGTCATCCATCTATTATCACATTTTTGTAGTTTCCAAAATTTCATAATCTGACTGCAATCCAACATGCCCAACTATATTTTTCTAATCATTATTACCTAGTTATATTAGCACTTGCTATCTTCATTGTTCATCATTGCAAAGAATATAAGATTGAAACATCATCAACACCAAGATAACTCCCTGACCTTGTTTGTTAACATCACCAATAATTTTTGATGTATGTCATTGCTTATATGGTCGATATATATCATTTATGTACGTCATTGGTTATAAAATTGATGTATGTCATTAATGCATACCACCTCTAATAAGGTTGATGCACACTATAGATACTAAAGCCAATGCCTACAAATTTTTCACATGTCATGGCTCACAATGTTGACACACTATTGTTAATGAAAGGGATGCACATTATAGACACCAACTCTATTTCTAGATATACGAACATCACAATTATATTGGACTTCTTATTTCTAGCTTACATTTCTTAGGGCATAATCATGATTTAATCTTTTAAAGATAACTTTTATTATAATAAAATCCATTCACCACATCTTATGTCAACTATATTATATCAACGCTTTTTGCAATTATGAGGATAAGCATCATTTATAAACTAAGTCAATCTTTATAATATTTACTATTTTTTAACTTTTCATGTAAAAATAACTATAGTTATTACAATCCTTCTATTATCTATGTGCATGTTAAATCTTTATATAAAATTAAGATTAAGCACATTCTATATATTAATGTAAACAACATTACTCTATGCCTAAAATTAAAATTAACATATATTGACAAAGGATCAAATTATATTCACAAAATATTCATATAAATACTAAAATACAGTAATTTATTTTTTATGTAAAAAAATTAAAAAATGCTATAATTTTTAGGCTAAATTTTTAATTTAGGGCTGATTAAAATTTTAATTAGCTAAATAAGCACAAAAAAAATTAAAAATATGCCTAGTCGCCCGTTCAATGAGCAACTGGTTTTGACATGGAATCCACGTTAGTGCCAGCCACCCGTTCAATGGGCGGCTAGCAACAGCTTAATTTTTTTATAAAAGATTTGCATCATCCATAGTATTTTTCCCGTATCGGAGTTATCCAATGTTGGAATTGAGCAAGCTTGGTATCGTTGGAATCATAACAAAATTTTTCATGACTTTTATGTTCATAAAAAACTACGATTGTGGCCCGGTGCGCAGCAGTTTTTACGAATGCTCGCAAAAACTGCGGCTCTCACTTGAAATATTGGACTAGCTGTAGTATTTTGCCCGTATCAGAGTCATCGTTGAAATCGAGCGAGCTTGGTATCTTTGGAATCATAACAAAATTTTCACGACTTTCATTTTGACCAAAATTATGATTGTGGCCCGGGGTGTGCAGTACTTTTTGCGAATGCTATCCAAAACTGCGACGCCGACTTGAAAATATGGACCAGCCATAGTATTTTGCCCGTATCGAAGTCATCCGATGTCAGAATCAAGCGAGCTTGATATCAATGAAATCATAACAAAATTTTCCACGACTTCATGTTGACCAAAAATTGTAATTGTGTTCCGGTGCATAACAGTTTTTGTGAATGCTCGCCAAAACTACAACACCTACATGAAGTATTGGACCTGCCACTGTATTTTGGCCGTATCGGAGTCATCTGACGTCAAAATTGAGTGACCTTGGATCATTGAAATTGTAAAAAAATTTTCCATGACTTTTAAGTTGACCAAAAATTGTGATTGTGGCCCGGTGCACAGAAATTTTTGCGAATCCTCGCCAAAATTGCGATGCCGACTAGAAATATTGGACCAGCCACTTTATTTTAGTTGTATCAGAGTCATTCAACATCAGAATTAAGCAAGCTTAGTATCGTTGGAATAGTAACAAAATTCCTCACGACTTTTATGTTAACCAAAAATTATGATTGTGGCCCGGTGTGTAGCAGTTTCAACATTTCCAACTGTGTGATTGATCAATTTCATCTTGTTTTTAGCAATTATTCATCTTGAAAATATGCTAAATTTCAGATGAAGCATTAATAGTCAAATGATAGCTCATCCACCTGAGCATCTTCATCTCTGCAATAGTTAATGTAATTTTATGCTTCTCTTTTATTAGTCATTCAACACCATAAACATTGTAAATCTTACCATCATCTTATAAATTTTCCTCTTAAGTCTAAGCAATAGTTTTTTAGCACACAATATACTAATACATTCCTCCACTTCAACCATCTGAGTTGAATTCTACTAATAACATCCCCATATATTGCACTAGCACTTTTATAAATGAATAGAGATATTTGCAATATTCACTCTTTTGAATGATTTGATCATCCATTGTCACAAGCTCATCATGAGGTCCTTTACAACTGAAATTACTGTTCATGTATTCAATTTTAGACCTACTCAAATGAAAGCCTTTAGATTCTAAGAAATGTATACAAAAACAAACCATTCCAACAAAACCAGCAATTAAATTACACTTCATGGCACTAATTCACTTTGAAAACAAAACCAATCCAACAATAGCATGATAGCATTGTATACATAGAGCCACCATCCAATCTACATAGAAAAAAGATAAGTAACAACATCTAACAACGACGGCATATACGTGGTGGAAGTGAGTCACTCCCTAGAGTACACTGAGCAGGTGGTTATCGAGGATGGTCTCGCAGATGGTGTTGTTGCTACCGTGCTTCATCTTCATCCTGGTCAATGGCCTGCTCTTGATCACTGAGGGGTGTAACCTCAGGTATCTCTAGTGATGCTTGTGGTTGGAAGAGGGTAGTGGGGTACACTCCATGCATATGTGATATTTAGACTGGTGGATGACCATATATGAGAGGGCCTGCTACCTGTCATGACTGAAATGGACTCAGCATGGCTTCTTGAAACGAGTACAGAGTTGGACTGCCAAATGTGTAACTATAAGGACCGACATCAGGGATGGGCGATGGACCTGCATCAAATCCATGAGTATCTAGCTAAGAAGTCGAAGGTGCTACAATAGAACTACTAGCATCATCTGTACCCCTGTATCTACTATCTAAAATGTGCATATTTTTTCTTAGCTCCTACATAACTTCTTGTACATATTTATTGAATATTGAAACTCCGTGTCCTGATCTTTCCCAAAATAAGGCGTGTCCAAGATATGCTCGCGCTATCAGAAAATATAATATTTTTTTAGTATTCATTAAGTATAAAAATATAATTAAGATAAATTCTTGCAATACTAACCATAAGTCTCTCTTCAGGTGCTCATGGATAATAGCTGCTAGGAGGAATGGTCAGAGCCTTCAGCATGTACAGTGAAGCCTAGGACCGATACCATCTCATGTATCGACTGATAGCTGGGTCAACGAGAGATGTAACATCATCCACTGTAATAATTAGATCATGTCTGGCCTCCCACTATGAGAAATAGACTTGATGATAGTCAAACCAATCCTCATCTACCTTCCTTCAACCATCCACTCATTGGAAGGAAGGATCGATATGCACCACATCAACTCTAGGAGACGGACCAAACTATCTCAAAATACAATCCAAGAGGTACCACTCAACCCTTTTCAACAGCTCAAAGGTACCCTAGCTAAGCAGATATCAACAACTCTCATGCGTATCTGTTGTCTGTATGGCTCCCATACCACCTAAAATATTTAAAAATTATAAATGACATGTATTCAATGTACAAGTAACATTAGGAAGAAATTTGTCACAGAATCATAAATGGCTCTGTAATAACCCATCAAGCTCATCTCTATATATTCTAACATGGGAAAGTGTGAATATTATCTTACCTGCCACATACATCTTTTGGCACATGAACTCAGCATCAGAAATACCCATAGTTCTGCACGCCTTCTTGAAATTCTCTCTGAGATTGCATAAGCAGTATCGATACGCAACCCAAGAAAAAATATCCCTGCGCCCATGTACTAAGCTAGAATGTCGATCAGAAATAATGCATAAGTCATTTCCTAGTAGATAACTGGAATCAAGTCCTGCATAGTTCGAATAAACCAAGCCCATGACTCATTGCATTATGCTTCAACTACTATAAATGCAAGTGGATATAGGCCATTATTTGCATCAATCCCCACTACAATAAAAAGAGTTTCTCTATACTTATCCAACAAAAATGTGCCATCAAGACTTAAGAGTGGTCTTCAATTCTGCCAACCCACAATGAATGACCCAAATGACCAGAATATGAGATCAAAAAGACCTGATTTAGTTGATTGAATGCAGTACACTATGTCAGGCATAACTGAAGATACAATAGCCATGAAGTGATCCAGTGAACGATAGGACTCTTCCAAACTGCCAAAAATAACATTTATTGCTTTTCTACGTGAATCTCAAGCTTTCATATAATAAACCCTAATGTTAAACTTTGACTCCATACGATAAATAATTTTCTTAAGCTTCAAATCCAACTGATATCTCATCCAAGATTGGATGAAATAGCTGATAAACTATGAGTTGCACTGCCTATGTCTACTACTCAATATCGAATGAGTACATATGTGTGGGGCAGCTATACTGGATATCCTCCAGACACCACCCAGCCTCTTGCTTGAACAAGCATGTAAATGCCACATGCACAGTCTATTGGGATGATTGTGATGTATGAAAAGTATAGTAAACTTCATATTGTTAGAGGCACATGTAATATACTCAACATTGTTTGTGATGGATCAACCCTAAATAGTGAATCTAAGCTGTCTTTTATCATGAAAACACATCTCCTCAATTAAGTCACCTGAAATAAAATTCTCTTCTACAAAGATAGAATTAGAGGCCATCAAAATTCATTTGTTCATCCCATTCTTGTACTGCCTAGCAAGCTCAGATATAATCATTGTTATTGAACATGTGTTCCTCAGCCATATTTGTTCTGCAAGAATAATCTCTTAGCAAATGGCTGCTCCCAAAGTCTGGATATTGATCTTCTCCAATGTCATATTCACTATCAACTGTGTAAGAACTCGTTGCACTAGGCATTATTTCATAGCCCTCATCTTCACTAGATAATGTTGTTATAGGTTCACCATGATATTCACCCATACTAGCAGAAGTTGAGACAATATGATGAACACGAGTAGATGGTGCAGTAACATCCCTCCCAACAGTGTTGCTAATTACGATATAGTGTAAAGGATATGCTAAATATTAAAACCATAAATATAAATGATATTGTGACTTCGTTGCATGTACTTATGTAAACCTTGATTGAGTTTGATCTGATAAGTTTCCTATGAAAGTATAATAATGTATTCAGTTTCAGTTGGAAGAACTTATCCTCCACTGAAATTATGACCTTCTCTATCATTTGTTTGTATCAGCTCAACTTCAACATATATAATCAAAGATTGTATGGTTGTAATATTAATAACGGACTCACATACTTCATCATCAATTATTGGAGAAGTAATCAACCAAGCACCAACAGGAAATCAACATGTGAGATTAACACTAAACCGCATCAGATCAATTTTTACTGATCTCATTATCTGATTCTGTAGACTTTTAAGATCAGTTTGATGTGAATTTTGTATAGGACGGTTTTTTCCACCCGTGTACGTAGGAAAGAAGTCCTTACAAATACTGAGTTCGCCATCATAATATAGAACTAAACAAAATGTATCCAAACTCATTTTTGAATCTAAATATGTGTATTGAACACACATAACCTGAATATCATACCTGTTCAAATCAATCAAAGTCAAAAGAACTGTATAGATTGAGTTGCCTATATGTGACACAAAAAAAATAACTTATACTCAAAAAAATTACATTAACGTTAGCTATAAACATACAATAAAAAAATCCCTAAACATTATGTATAATTCCACTTAACCCTAAAAAAAATTAAACACACAATCTAAAATATAGATAGGATTTTAAACACATAATCTACTGCATTCACAATTTTAGAAACTATATCACACCCTTTTCTACTAAATAATTTCATGCAAGTACTCATATCGGTAGAATTGAGAAATTTTGATCATCATAATTATAAATAATAATCTTCATACATAATCAAATAAAAAATGATCTGGACAAGGGAATATCATTATTCAAGTTAAAAAAACATAAAAAAAAATTAAGTGGCCTAACATAATTAAAATTACTTTCATTAGTAATAAATATGATTATAAAGAATGCATAAATACAAAGCAAATAAGCTATTAGAAGCAGCATAAATCTTTGTTGCATAATAAATATCAAGTATTAAAAAAAATTCTCAATAAGATAAAAATTGCACGGCTTGTATGAATGATGAAACAAAGCTAAAAAGTCGAAACTAATCATAAGGATTGTCAAGAAAATTATCTTATAGGTACAGGACATTGACTGACAAGATGTTATTGTCAGCATCCAGCTGGTCGTCACAGAAATGATCTGCCATGGTTACCCGGACTACGTAGCTGGAAAACAAGTTAATATTTTCTAACGGAATTTCACAAAATACCATATGGAAACAGATGGCGAGTAAGAAATACCATATGGGAATTCTTCGCTGGCTGCTAATGCTTGGATATAATTTTGATTCACATCTTATTTTAGAATAATGATGTTATACTGATACTTTTCTTTTGGGACTCAATCAGAAGCTTCTTCACACAGGCCCTATCCCTTAACTTGAACATATACTAAGTGACTGTGTTTCTGAAGTATCTTCTTCGACATTATGATAGTGTGGATGGTTTTCCTGAATGGAGTCTAGAGAGAATTCTGCTGCACTGATATGCCGAGCTCGGCTCTCTTTGAGAGTACTTTTGGTTTTCTATTTTGCCTCTCCAGTTCTCTATTCCACCCGAATAACTAATTGAAGATTAGTTGTCTTTCTTATCCTTTATTTGGTTCTGATTCCACCTTTTGTTTAGCATTCTTTTGATGTTCTTTTATAATTTTTTCTGTTTGACAAATTTGTATTTATCTTAATTATTAATGAAATAAGGGCGGGACTTTCATTACCCTCTCAAAAAAAAAAAAAAAAAATAAAAATAAAAAATTTCTATCCAGAATTTTTAACTGAATAAACACTCGAAGTTTTTTTTTGAATGGTTATTCATCCAGCATCTCACTCATTTTATGTTTTAATATCATTATTAATTACAAAGTTATTATCACATTCATCATCAACAATTTGATCACTTATTTTCATCGACGCTCGTCTTAAAGAGGAATCGAATATGAGCTGAAGAATTCTCAGTTATGCTCGCTTATTAATTGAGCTTAGAGATGATGGATAACTCTCGAAGTTTTTACTTACAGATATTATCTGATAAGATTACCGAAATAATATATCCTGATAATTATTTTCATCGTGCCAGATGTTACGAAAGACAATTCTATCAGAACTTGAAAATATTATAATATATTATGTCATGGCTCACGGCCTGTAGGTGAGATAATATTTTTTTATAATAATAGAACAGCATAAAGTGAGACAATAAATAAAATAATTCATGGTATTACAGATGTTATGATGAATATAGGTGTCATATTTTCATATACAACTGTGCTCTTGTGCGTATCATGCTAAAATTCATTGTTTTATCACTTAATCTGCAGCTTTAGTCACTTGTGTTATGTGTAGCATAATAGAAGTTGAGGTTATTTTTTATACACTCAGATGTTACTCAAAACACTTTTTTATATCTTTTCACCTATTATTGTACATATATGCTTTTGTGTTTAATTGATACTTTTAATTAATTACTTGTAATTTTTTTTTTTTGAATGGGTATCCACCCAACACCCTACCATCTTGTGGGTGGGGATATTATTGTGACTAATCTCATACAAGATCATATCACACCATATGTGCCCCTACTTATTTTTTTTTCCATCATTACGATAGTCCTCTCGAGAGAATCAACTCTTCAAAGTTTTACTGCTCGCCCATCATCTGAGCTAAGAGACGATGGATTATTAATGATAAATTTTCACATGTTTGACTGTAAAAGTCTAGTGCTTAACAGAATTTAAAAAGAAGTTTAATAAAGTCTATGCGCACTGAAGTCAATAAAAGGAAGTCAACTTGCACAGATATCGACCATTTGTATATTCACTTTAAAAGTTAGTCAACTCTTTCATAAAAATTTTTAAATAATTTTTAAATATTTTAAATATTTTTAAAAAATAATAATTACTGTCAATCATTATCAATTATGACAGAATACTATCAATCTTACATAAAATTTAAAATAACTTATTTTAAAAAAAATATTACACCCAATCTTATTTTAAAGTAAAATTTAAATGAAATAAAATAAATAATAAAAAATAAAAATTTTAATTGATGATAAAATGCCCCTAAAATTTGAATTTATTTGTATTTGAATTGACATTCCCAATTTCTGAGTTATACAATTTGCACAGATGTTTCATGTTCAATCCCTTGGGCTAGCTCTTAGTCAAACAAAATTCAGGTGAGATGTTCTCTTGCCTTCATTGAATTTAGTAGTAATTTTTTTTAGAGAAAATTATATATATGCTAACCAATTCTTGTATATCTATAAATTAAATACTTTTCTTAAAATTTTGAATTATTGAACTCATATATTTGTATGTGCTATGATTAAATTATTTAGAATTTTATAAAAATAAAAAATATGAATTGAGCTTTTATCATGAATGAAGGTATGAGGATAAAAGTTATGCAAATTGTACACCTTAATTGCCCTTGGACCTAGTTCAATATAAATATCGGTATCTTCACTCAAGTTCAAAGTAGAATTTGTGGTTCATTCAGAATTATTCCCAGAACATCTAGTTTAAAGCTCAGCTAATCATAACTTACTATAATTACATGGAATGATCCATATGACCACATAACTGACTATGTATCTCAAAAAAATTTTTTGTTAGATTTCATTTACTATACTTACCAAATTTAAGTATAACTAATTATGTAATGCCCAAAGATCGATCCAAACCTATAAATAGGAGAAGACCCCCACATTTCAAGGACTTTTGATGAGATAATCTTAGAGGCACTTACTCACTAGTGACTCTCTCTTTATTTTCTAGTGTAATCTCTCATATTTGTTCTCTCTTCCTCTTATACTTTCTTGCTAGGTGGTGTGAGACCACAAAAATTTAGGATTCAACATCCTTTAAGGTGTGGCAAATGTGGATCATGCCACAAACTAGAAAAGTTATCATTAAGAGAAAGCTAATGTCGCCAAAGGAATTTTTGTCAACATTGAGTCCACAATGGAGTTTTTTGTGCGGCAAATGAATGAATTGCATGAGTAAATGCTCATGAAAGTAAAATAAGCATAAGAACATGAGTTGAAGGCTACAACCAGAGTTGAGATATTGTCTTATGCTGGCTTAACCGCCTCATAAGGGTTATTACTTACTTTGCCAACTTCAAGCGCATGTTCATTGCACAGTTTACTAGTGCTTAGAATCTTAGCAAGACTTTGTAAAATTTACTATTATTTTTCTAAAAAAACAAACTAAATCACTCCATCAGTGGCTTATGTTGTACTCACTTAGGGCCTGCAAAAAAAGTACTTTTCATTATGCATTGGGTCTGTAGCACCCAAAAATGCTAGACAAGTTATTAGGATGACTAACAACTATGAATCTGTTGAAGAGTACAACTCATTGCCCAATATATCAATGGTGAAAGATAAGAATTAATAGCACTCTTAGAAAAGAAAGTTTAATAAATTCTCAAAAGTAGATGGAAGCCATCCTACAAGGCAAAACAATAGAAGAGATCTCGATATGCATGAAGTTTTCCCATTCGAGAGGTAAGCTCAATTAGATGATCGAAGAGAAGATCAGAGAATATAGAGGAGGTTGCCACCTCCAACTTATCATCTCAGAGTCTTAATGACCAAAGTAGTAGAGACCATTCATAATAAAAATTATTTCAAGAGACCCCCACTAATGTAGGCAGACGGTCGTCTGCACAACCTTAAAAAAATTATTTTTATTATAGACATCACAACCATGAAATTAATGAGTGTCTCCATTTAAGAAGTTTGATGAAGATCTCATCAAGGTCAAAAAGCTGAAGGAGTCCTTAGCTTGAGAAGTTATTACTAGGAGGCAAGGAAAAGCTCTGCTGAAGAGTCAAGCAATGAACCTATGTTATCACATAAAATTCACATTGCAAATGTTATTCTCGTTAATATTGGAAGAGACAATCCAAAAGCCTCTCACCGAGCTATCCTCGAACAACGTAGATCAAGAGAGGTGAATTTGGCAAACTCATCAAAGTCATCGATGAACATCCAGCAACACATCTTCTTCATTGATGAACATTTACCAGCAAAAAGGATTCAGTATAATAAAGCTGTTATGGTCACTTTGCTAATCATAAATGATCATGTTGGTAGTGTTTGATAGAGATTAGGAGCTCTGTGAACATCCTATTCAAGAGTTTCTATAAGAAGATGGGATTGGGTAATTCTTATTTAATCCCCACCTTAAGATCGCTTTATGGTTTCTCTATAGAGCAGAAATAAACTTGTAGAGCCATCTCACTACCTGTGGCCTAGGGAGAAGGGAAAAAAATTTATTACAATAGAAAATTTTTGTGTGGAAGATGCTCTAGCTACCTACAACGCCATCTTTGGTCATCTTTTTCTAAACATTCTTAAGGTGGTCATTTCAACTTACTACATTATCTTGAAATTCTGAGGAGGAGTTGAAGTATTCTGATATGACCCCAAATCCTCTAATTGCCAAATTATAACATACAATAATAAAAATTACAATGATAATAGACTCAGTACAGTAAGGAAGACCAAATACAGCCACAAATGATTCAAAAAATCAATATACAGAGGCCACTTATGATGACTACAGAGGAGAAAGAAGACTTATGAAATATAAAGTCTTATTACAAACAAGATCAAGAAAATACCTTATAAATCAAAGCAGTACAAACCAAGAGCATAACAAGAATAACAGCCATTACAAAACCATAACTATACATTAATAACAGCAACAAGAGTAAAGCAACCAGAGCAAAGCATTCTAGAGCTTTTTCTGATGATCAACTAATTGATTCAAAGACCAAGATTCAAGAAATGCCATCAGAGACAAAAGACAGTTAAGAGAAACTGCAAGAACGTTCCACCCTAACAGAAAGAAACAGAAAACAGTTATAATAATAGAAGAGCACTACATCTTGTAAAGAAACATTAGAACTAAGTAGATCAGAGGATGTAATACTATAAATAGGGAGAGAAAGATAAACAGAGAGGATAATGAATATATTTTTGAAAGCAAACTTCCCATCTCTTTTGTATCTTCTCTTCTCCTTCTTCTCTTGAGTTCTTCTCTGGTTTTCCTCACCGAAATCGCAGCTCACCGATCGGAGGAACCTAGGGTTTCTCCTCGCCTCACTTTTTTTTCCCTTCGAGCGTCGACACCGAATCGAGAGAAACAAAACAAAAATAGAGTTAAAGCAAAGCTTCCTAGAAGCCTCATCACACGGGCAAGAAATAGTCGGGTAAGTTTGAATCAAAGGCCCAGATTCATTCCCAGGAACATAGATCAAGGCACAAGATCGAACAGCGTAGCGAGGCACGCATTTTATCCACTACCTGCTGAAGGGATCAACAGCACCCAATCAAGGTTAATCAAGTAATTCCAAGTGCTAGATCCAACGGCTAGAGGAATACCGTGCGATCCGACGGCTCAGGAGACAGCAGATCAACAAACACCCTTAATCATTCCTCAACCGGGTTCATTCCACTCAAAATAACCATTAACCAGAATTAGACCATATCATTGGTGCTCTTGTTGACTACCACAAGTAGCAATGGCAGAAGAAACAAGACACACAATCAAGATATTAGAAGAATGTGTGATAAGACTCAATAAAACAAAGGAGAAAATGTCCTCAATAACTATGATCTTGAAGGAAGTTTCAAGAAGATTAACTGCTATAGAAGACAAATTGGGAAAAAATTCTCAAGAACTGCAACAATCTCAATCCCAGGTATGTAATTCAACACATACAGAACTTTGTACTACAAACGTAATATACACAACAATAGACCCAAGGTAGATATGCCAAGATTTAATGGAGAAAATTAGAGTACTGCTCAAAGCGCACAATTCTTCAAATACTAGTTTATTATAGCCTCAGGTTTACATGGATGGACTACTAGGCGGTATCAATGGATGCACATAAACAATCAATTGCATTCATGGACAGTTTAAAATAGGTTATTCAGAGATTTGGACCCTCTGCAGATTTGAGAGAGATTTAGCTAAGTTATGTAAAACTAGGTTCAAGAATTCTACAATGAATTTGAGGAATTAGCTAATCAAATTTCAGGTATTCCACTTGAATTTCTAAAAAGTTATTTTGAATCGTAGCTTGACAAGATATTAAGAGAGAAGTAAGAGCCTTATGACAATTCCCTTCAGCCTCTTTCTAAGCTAATGGAAGATGTAGACTAGATGAAATTTTATGGCCGAATCAAAGAGTCAACCAAGCTCCACCAAAGAAAATAACCACGATATATCAACCACCCTACTACACAAATACCACCACCACTCAATACAATCCAATAATACCACAATTTATTTTAACATACAGTTGAAATAAAGAAGAAAGAAAGGACTGTGCTTCAATTGTGATGAAAAATATCATAGAGGACATCAATGTCAATCCAAATTATTTACTTTAATGATGGTAAATGATGACCAAGAGTATCAACTACAACAAGATACTCAACCAGAAAAATAATGTGTACAAGAAGAACTATCAAAAATAAGCTTCAATTATCAGCCATTCAATCCAGGCTAAGAAAGACTATCTAAAGTATGCATAATTATCAACCTTCCAGCTAGTTACAGCCACCTACATTGTTCATATTATTTCTCTTTTCATATAAAAACTACACAGAATACCATAGAGCATAGCTACAAATAAGATAGTCCATAGTAATAAGTTAGTTTGGCACAACAGTCCTTTCCAGCCTCAAATAGATGGACAAACAGAGAAGTCTCATATAATACAGCCATATACAAATGATGAGTCATGAGATAGGTTTGCGGACTACAACTCAAGTGAACCATATAATTGTAACACTACCAACATAGAGGTAGAAACCAGTACTACAAAGGAAACAGGATCATACATCTACATCAGTAAAAACTATCCAACTCATTAGAACAAAAGATAATACTGCAAGCAGACATAGTAGTCCAATGGAAGGGAATGCTATTAATTGATGATCCGGAGATATGAATTGAGGAATCATAGAAGGCAATTCAGAATTGTGACCTTGAGGACAAGGTCAGTGTGGGGAGGGGAGTAATGATATGACCCCAAATCCTCTAATTGCCAAATTATAATATACAATAATAAAAATTACAATGATAATGACTTAAGGAAGATCAAACCGACAAATGATTCAAAAATCAATATACAGATGCCACTTATGATGACTACAGAGGAGAAAGAAGACTTATGAAATATAAAGTCTTATTACAAACAAGATCAAGAAAATATCTTATACATCAAAGCAGTACAAACCAAGAGCATAACAAGAATAACAGCCATTACAGAACCATAACTATACATTAATAACGAACAAGAGTAAAGTAACGAGCATTCCGAGCTTTTTCGATGATCAACTAACGATTCAAAGATTCAAGAAATGTCATCAGAGATAAAAGACAGTTAAGAGAAACGCAAGAACATTTCATAACGAGAAAGAAATAAATCATTATAATAGAGCGCATCTTATAAAGAAAACATTAGATCGAGGATGTAATTGTATAAATAAGGAGAGAAAGACAAACAGAGAAGATAATGAATATATTTCTGAAAGAAAACTTCCCTTCTTCTATATCTTCTCTTCTCCTTCTTCTCTTGAGTTCTTCTGGTTTTCATCAGCGCTCCGATCGAGGAACCTAGGGTTTCTCCTCTCGCCCACTCTTTTCCCTTTCTAGAGCATGATATCGACTGAGAAACAAACAAAAATAGAGTTAAAGCAAAGCTTCCCCTAGAAGCCTCATCACACGGCCAAGAAATAGCCGGGTAAGTTTGAATCAAAGGCCCATGTTCATTTCCGAGAACACAGATCAAGGCACAAGATCGAACAGCGCAGTGAGGCATGCGTGTAATCCACTACCGGCTGAAAGGATCAACGACACCCAATCAAGGTTAATTAGGTAATTCCAAGTGCTAGATCCAACGGCTAGAGGAATACCGTGCAATCCGACGACTCAGGAGACAGCCGATCAACCAACACCCTTAATCATTCCTCAACCGGGTTCATTCCACTCAAAATAAACCATTAACCAGAATTAGACCATATCACATTGCCTCCATTTGCCTTTGGACTTTTGCACCATGATGATTTTAGCAAGCCAATATGGGTATTGCATCTCTCAAATGAATCATGTATCAAGAAGTTTCTTCACTTCTTTTTTTAATTATCTATACAAGGGTAATCACCACTGGTTGTATCTTCTGCTTGATCAACCTGACTTTTGGATTGACATTCACTTTATGTTGGTGACATTAAGATTGACTTTGGCATTTATTTTGCTGACCAAGAGTGCACATCTTTTTACTCTTTCAAAGTTGAATCAACCCACCTCTCAATTCGATGTTTAGGATTGTACAATTCTTGAAGGTTTTATCAACTTCTTCTTCTTTGTTAGCAATCTCTTCAACTATCTCAAAATCCTTTCTCACATCTAGATGCATATCTCTTCCTAGACATTGCTAACATCATTTAAATCAGATGCTTTTTATTATAGTAAGTTACTGTAAACAATGAATGTGATATGGTCTAATTTTCGTTAATGGTTTATTTTGAGTGGAATGAACCCAGTTGAGGAATGATTAAGGGTGTTGGTTGATCGGCTGACTCCTGAGCCGTCAGATCATGCAGTATTCCTCTAACCGTTGGATCTAGCACTTGGAATTACCTGATTAACCTTGATTGGGTGCTGTTGATCCCTTCAGCCGGTAGTGGATTACACGCATGCCTCGCTGTACTGTTCGATCTTGTGCCTTGATCTATGTTTCCGGGAATGAATCTGGGCCTTTGATTCAAACTTACCCAGTTGTTTCTTGGCCGTGTGATGAGGCTTCTAGAGGAAGCTTTTCTTTAACTCTATTTTTGTTTTGTTTCCCTCGACAGTTCGAGCCGTCGACGCTCCATAAAGGGAAAAGAGTGGCTGAGAGCGGAGGAGAAACCCGAGGTTCCTCCGATCGGTGAGCGGCGATTTTCGGTGAGGAAAACCAGAGAAGAACTCAAGAAAGAAGGAGAAGAGAAGATACAGAAGAGAAGGGAAGTTTGCTTTCAGAAATATATTCATTATTCTCTCTGTTTGTCTTTCTCTCCCTATTTATACTATTACATCCTCTGATCTACTTAGTTCTAATGTTTCTTTACAAGATGTAGTGCTCTTCTGTTATTATAATTGCTTTCTATTTCTTTCTGTTAGGGTGGAACGTTCTTGCAGTTTCTCTTAACTGTCTTTGCTCTGGTTGCTTTACTCTTGTTGCTATTATTAATGTATAGTTATGGTTCTGTAATGGCTGTTATTCTTGTTATGCTCTTGTTTATACTGCTTTGATGTATAAGATATTTTCTTGATCTTATTTGTAATAAGACTTTATATTTCATAAGTTTTCTTTCTCTTCTGTAGTTATCATAAATGGCCTCTATATATTGATTTTTTTTTAATCATTTGTTGCTGTATTTGGTCTTCCTTACTGTATTACTCATTATCATTGTAATTCTTATTATTGTATGTTATAATTAGCAATTAGAGGATTTTGGGTCATATCATTGCTCCCCTCCCCACACTGACCTTGTCCTCAATGTCATAATTCTGAATTGCCTTCTATGATTCCTCAATTCATATCTCCAGATCATCAATTAATAACATTCCCTTCCACTGGACTACTATGTCTGCTTGCAGTATTGTCTTTTGTTCTAATGAGTTGGATGGTTTTTACTGATGTAGATGTGTGATCCTGTCCCCTTTATAGTACTGGTTTCTACCTCTATGTTGGTAGCTGTGTTATAATTATATGGTTCACTTATAGTTGTAGGTCTCGCAAACCTATCTGAAAATGACTCATCATTTGTATATGGTTGTATTATATGAGACTTCTCTGTTTGTCCATCTATTTGAGGCTGGAAAGGACTGTTGTGCCAAATTGACTTATTACTATGGACTATCTTATTTTCAGCTATGCTCTATGATATTCTATGTAGTTTTTATATAAAAAGAGAAATAATATGAACTATGTAGGTGGCTGTAACTAGTTGGAAGGTTGATAATTATGCATACTTTAGATCTTTTCTTAAATTGACAATTGACGATAATGATTTTTTGATAGTTCTTCTTACATTATTTTTTTGGTTGAGTATCTCAGAAGTTGATACTCTTGGTCATCATTTACCATCATTAAAGCAAATAATTTGAATTGACATAGATGTCCTCTATGATATTTTTTATCACAGTTGAAGCACAGTCCTATCTTTCTTCTTTCTTCCAACTATGTAGCTGTTAAAGTCTGAATTGGTATTGTCTATTTATTGTGACTATTACTGTGTTGAGTGGTATTTGTGGAGTAGTAGGGTGGTTGATATATCTGTGATTGTTTTGTTGGTGGAGCTTGGTTGACTCTTTGATTTCTGGCCATGAAAATTTCATCAGCTAGTCTATCTTCCAATAAATTTAGCTAATTGAAAGGCAATAAGGGGTAAGGCTCTTACTTCTCTCTTAATATCTTGTCTAAGCCATGATTCAAAACAACTTTGTAGAAATTCAGGTGGAATACCAGAAATTTGATTAGCTAATTCTAAATTTCATTGTAGAATTCTTGAACTATAATTTTCTGCTGTAACTTAGCTAAATCTCCTCTCAAATCTCTGTACAGAGAGGGTCCAAATCTCTGAATAACCTATTCTTTAAACTGTGTCCATGAATGCAATTGATTGTTTATGTGCATCCATTGATACCAGCTTAGTGCAGGTCCATCCATGTAAACTGAGGCTATAATAAACTTTTGGTCTTCTCATAAGCTATAGTATTTGAAGAATTGGTCTGCTTTGAACAGCCAGCCTCTAGGATTTTATCCATTAAATCTTGGCATATCTACCTTAGCAGGTCTATTGTTCTATTGTGTATATGGTCTGTTTGTAGTACAAAGTTTTGTATGAGTTGAATTACATACCTGGGATTGAGATTGTTACTATTCTTGAGAATTTTTTTCCAATTTATCTTCTATAGCAGTTAATCTTCTTGAAACTTCCTTCAAGATCATAATTATTGAGGACATTTGCTCCTTTGTTTTATTGAGTCTTGTCACACATTCTTCTAATGTCTTGATTGTGTGTCTTATTCTTTATGCCATTGCTGCTTGTGGTAGTCAACAAGAGCACCAATGATATGGTCTAATTCTAGTTAATGGTTTATTTTGAGTGGAATGAACCCGGTTGAGGAATGATTAAGGGTGCTGGTTGATCGGCTGTCTCCTGACCCGTCGGATCGCGCGGTATTCCTCTAGTCGTTGGATCTAGCACTTGGAATTACCTAATTAACCTTGATTGGGTGCTGTTGATCCCTTCAGCCGGTAGTGGATTACATGCGTCTCACTGTCGCTCGATCAGGCCTTGATCTGGTTCCCTGAATGAATCGGGCCTGATTCAAACTTACCCGGCTATTTCTTGGCCGTGTGATGAGGCTTCTAAGGGAAGCTTTGCTTTAACTCTATTTTTGTTTTGTTTCTCTCGATAGTTCGAGCCGTCGACACTCCAGAAAGGGAAAAGAGTGGCTGAGAGCGGAGGAGAAACCCTAGGTTCCTCCGATCGGTGAGCGACAGTTTTCGATGAGGAAAACCAGAGAAGAACTCAAGAGAAGAAGGAGAAGAGATGATACAGAAGAGAAGGGAAGTTTGCTTTCAGAAATATATTCATTATCCTCTCTGTTTGTCTTTCTCTCCTTATTTATACTATTACATCCTCTGATCTACTTAGTTCTAATGTTTCTTTACAAGATGCAGTGCTCTTTTGTTATTATAATTGCTTTCTGTTTCTTTCTGTTAGGGTGGAACGTTCTTGCAGTTTCTCTTAACTATCTTTTATCTCTGATGGCATTTCTTGAATCTTGGTCTTTGAATCAGTTAGTTGATCATCAGAAAAAGCTCTGGAATGCTTTGCTCTAGTTGCTTTTACTCTATCTATTAATGTATAGTTATCAGAAGTAAGTTATTCTTGTTATGCTCTTGGTTTGTACTGTTTTGATGTATAAGATATTTTCTTGATCTTGTTTGTAATAAGACTTTATATTTCATAAGTCTTCTTTCTCCTCTGTAGTTATCATAAGTGGCCTCTATATATTGATTTTTTGAATCATTTGTGGCTATATTTGGTCTTCCTTACTGTACTGAGTCTGTTATCATTGTAATTCTTATTGTTGTATGTTATAATTTGGCAATTAGAGGATTTGGGGTCATATCACAATGCATTGACTTTACCAACCTGAACTTCACTTATCGAAATGATAATTATCTACTTCCTTGCATTGACGTGATGGCAAATTTGGTAGTCTGATTCTCGGTGATGAGCATATTGAACACTTTCTCAAGATATCACCAAATCAAGTTACATTTATTAGTAGAAATAGTGCATATTGTCATGTTGTAGTGCTGTTGAGAATTAAGAATGTAGGCACTACCTACGAGCGGCTTATGGATGTAATTTTTAAAAATCAAAGAGAAAAATTATTGTTGATAATTTATTAATTAAAAGAAAGTCATCAAAAGATCATATTGAAGACTTGAAGAAGACTTTCAACATAATGAGGTGATTTAACATGAAACTCAGCTCAAATATACATTTGAGCTGGATCAAAAAATTATTAGGTTATTTGTTAACCTCTAAAGAGATCAAAATCAATAATGAAAAAGTTAAAGCTATTTTATAGATGTCATATTCTAAAGATATTAAAGAAACTCAAATGCTTATAAGACGAGTCACTAACCTCAGTCGAATCAATTTTAAGCAAGAGATTATTATTCAGCTTTTTTTAAGACTCTTAGTAGCTCAAAATAATTTTCCTAAACAAAAGAGTGTAATAGGCTTTCATATAATTAACAAAGCTTTTAGCATCTCCACCTTTGCTATAGAATCCTAAATTTAGTGAGTTAATCATGTGCGTCGGTGTTGGCAAGAAAGCAATAAGCTTAATCTTATTGCAAGAAGAAAATAGGAAGCGAGATATCTTTTATGATGTAAGTAAATTCTTGAGGTGAGCAAAACTCAAGTACTTATCATGAAGAAACTCATGCTTGTGTTGATTATTTTTGTGAGGAGGCTTTAGCCATATTTCCAAGCACACTTTATACAAATTATTACAAGTCATCCTCTAAATACTATTCTCCAAGCACCACAAATAATGTTAGACATTCACTCTGATGTGACTTAAACCATTATGTGTGGCTTAGATCTCTATGGCCCTTTTTCACCTTCAAAAGATCAAGGAAAGTACATTCTAGTGATGATCTACTTCACCAAGTGGATAGAAACCAAGATGCTAGCCAAAATTATTATCGAAGTTGCTTGTAATTCATTTAGTAAGACATTATCTATAGGTATGGGATATCTATGATTATTATCATTGAGAATGGCAATCAGTTTATATATATATATATTAGAAGATAAATAACTTTTGTTAAAACCAAGGAATTCACCTTATATCCACTTCAATACACCATCCATTGACAAATAGTCATGTTAAAGTAGTGAACAAGCTGATTTTGAATCTTTTGAAATGATGGTTGAAGGCACAAGAATTAAACGGTTTGAAGTACTTCCATCAGTTATGTGATTTGAGGACTACTCCATCAACTATAAGTGGTTAAACACCTTATGTTCTTTCTTATGGAGCAGAAGCAGTGTTGCATGTAGAGTATAATCTAAATACTCAAAGAGTAGTCACCACCTCAAATTTTGAGGAATTTGAGCTTGAAGAATGGAAGGAATCTAATGGTGAAGGAATGTTGACAATACTTGATTTGCTTGAAGAATTGTAAATTCTATCTTCCATGAGGCAATATATATTACAATAATAATGTCAACAAAAAATAAATCCAACCCCACAACTTGGTTCTCAAGAAAGATGACCTACCAACCCATAACTTAACACTTAACAAATTAGAGCAAACATTGATGGGGTCATACATCATTAAGAAGCAAGTTGAAGCAAAAGCATATAAACTAATTACTCACATTGGAAAGGAGGTTCCAAGAACATGGAGTGGGAATGATTTGAAGATATTTTATTCGTGAAATCCTTATCTTAATTGTTTATTTGAAATTTTATTACTCGAGTAACTCGCCAAGCTAGTTCACTTGTTGTTATTTGTGCAAATTCCATAAAATAAATTATAATGCATGAAGTTCCCTATTCAATCTTTAAAGAATATTTTTTTTATAATTAACAAAGATAAAATTGAATAAAATGAACTAAGCTTAAAAATTACTAAACTATTTTCTATAAGATTAGGAGTTCTATAGGAGTAGCCAAAAGAGCCACCAAAACAAATTTATGTGGGAGAGCTAAACAAGTGGATAGTTGACACTTAGCAAATTCATTAAGTTCTATTTATCCTTAAAAATTATTCTAGGAAAGAATATTTGATGATTGCCTTTATGCATTTAAGAGAGAAGAAAGATTATAGAAGTTACATAATATATCATATATATATATATATATATATATATATATATATATATATATATATATATATATATATATATATATATATATATATATATATATAACAATAATAATAATAATAATAATAATATATAAATATAATATAAATATTTGAAACTTGCTAATTAATGATTTAAATTTTTAGGATCCAGGAAAATCTCGAACTTTAATTCAAGATAAATAGTGGTCATTCAAGGGAACTCGCAACGGTTCTAAGAATTCACTTAAAGAATGGAAAATTCATTTTTACTAGAATATTCATTATCAAATACTTATTCAAGTCTTTTTAAGGTGTCATTAATTCAAACATTAACTCAATAATTTATTAGCTCTATAATTCATTAAGTCGCCAATTGACATGCTTATTGACCATATGAATTTAGCAACAACTCTATGTTCAATCCATATCAAGGTTAATCAATCAAGGAAGTGTTTAAAGCTATTATTATTTCTTCATTTGTAAGATTAACATATTATTGTTGCATGTATCTCTCTTTAAATTACATTGGAAATTTTTAACAAAGATTAATAACTGAGTAGAATTCTGCCTTCCATATAAAATCTCTTTAACATTCATGCATTAAAATATCCTTAGCCTTTTTGTAACAACATCCTATTGAAACTCAAGTTTAACTAGGAAGGTATGAATTCCCCCTTTGCGACAAGTTATGTATTGAGTAACGAGTGAGTCTCTTCCATAATGAGTCTAAATGCAAGCCTTTATTGTGATTACCATAAGATTGACAAATAGTTAGGAGAGAGGGAAAATTAAAGGTGACAACCTAACCAAATGACCAACTAGGGGCAAGGATATGAGTAAGACTTGTATCGAAAGAGTATGCATTCTCTATGGGATTTCTTGGACTATTACAAGTTCATATTTTATATGTAACAAAAAGTATTTTCTAGGACAATCATATTATACTTTCAACAATTTAGAAAATTCAAAGATGTAAGTCGACATTAAGAGAAATTAAAGAAAAATCATTTTTCTTAGTTACAGAAAAAAAAGCATTACAAAGAATTATATATTAAAAATAAAAAGATGCAAATACAATAAATATATCTTCATGCATTGGTCGAACGATAATCTTCATCTTCATCTTCATCTTCACATTCAACCTCTCAATCATTCTCTTGAAAGTGCTGAAATCTTCCTAATCCGAAGGCAATATCTTATGTCCCATAATTTGTCTCAAGTAGATCCTTATACTTTTTTAGAAAATATGAACTTATTATAAGGGATTGTTCAAGTATGCCAAGAGAGTATATAGACTACACCTATCTAACATCTTCTCCCTAAGGCTTTATATTTCATCTCTCAAAGAAGTATTTTCATTCCTTAAGTCGACTAACTATTGTTTCATGATCTCAACGCATCCAGAGCCCAAGCTTCTTAGTTCCCTCAACTCATTTGTCTCGATATTTTTCTTTAGTTCCTCCCTCTAATGACTTATTGTTTCTTCATCAGCAAATGCCTTGGCCCTCATATTGGATATTTTTGTATAATGTGTAGCCAAGACATCTTTCTTCTTCTTGACAGATTAATGACTAGTGAACTTATACCATTGTAATTTAATAAATTCTTCCATTTTGTTTACAAACACCTTCATAAGTACTAGGATGTTTTCTTCTATTAGTCATAGGTGATTGAGAACCATTTAGAATGCATTTTGTCAAGTCATTGTTTGGCTTAGTATCATAGCTTGGGGATTAACTCCGGTGGGATTTCCTCCATATCCTTAGCCAAATAATCAAAATGAATGGTTGAGCTAAGGCCATAGGCAAGAAGATAAGAAGACTCATCTGACATGTCACAAGCTAAACTACACAGTCTGGGGTATAACAGGATGAGATGACTCAAATAAATACAAATTTCAATAGCATATCCCAATAAGTGCCAAATCAAAATAAATAGGTGAAATCTAAATCTCACCAAATCATCATGAACAACTCTTATGTTTTGAGCATTTCTAACATCCAATTCATATTTAAATTACATATTTATGAAGCATGTAAATTTACATTCCAACATAAGTACAGAGCTAATAAAAGTATTGAAATAAAATTACATATGTACTAGAAAAAATTTTACAAACTTCCAAAAATTGTACACCCAAAATTGTATATCAAAACTGTCCAATTCAAAAACCCTATCTAGCCACAACTCTCATTGTTTTTGCCTGGAATATCAACATGTAATATCATAAGCTGAAGTCCGGTGAGACAAGTACTGCTAAAGTAATTTCAGAACAAGACATAAAAAAGCAATGTACATGTATAATTAGAACGTCCATAAATGTGACAATTATAAAGTAAGCTGTCAAATATTGTCAAGTATAATAATTGAATAGTAATCTATAATGTTGTGATAAGTATACAACATAAATATCTATATATATGAATCACTCATTTAATGAAATAAATTCAATTTTATTTTAAATCATTTCGTTAGAAATATCATATATATTTGTATAAACTTTGACTTTCATAACATGAGGGTCATCACCTAGCCTATTGACTTAAAAGCTGAAGATAAGGTAAGGTTGATATCATACTACTTATCAAACAACCCTCATGACATCAATTAATCTATCTAACCTCAAAGTCAAGAGTTGAGAATTTTAAGATCCCCTGTCAAAGACTCATCACATCCGAACTTTTCCCTACCTCTGTAAGTTCTCATGAAGTAATCTTCCTATCATAATATTATTACATTTCTTACGTATCACGTATATTATTTTTATTCAGACATATAGCAATAGGTGTATTAAATAATTTTAAATATGCATAATAATATTGTATGACATCAAATAATCAAATTGTATCAAAGTTATAGTAAATCATTATAATATGCTCAGTAAGTGATGTAGGAAATCAAATTCATTTAAAAAGAACATGAAAGAAACTTCTCATTTTTAGTTATAATACAATTACACGATGTAGCAATGACAAACAGTAGTCCTAAAGAACATGTGAATTAATCTAGTAATTACAAGTCTCACCTCAAAATTTGGGCCAGCAACTGTTCATGCTTAATGGCATGAGTACACAACCTATTAATACAATTCCTCTAAAATTTCATAAAATTCTTATAATAAACAAACTTTAGACCATAAATTTCAAATTGCATCATACCTGAAATTATCTTCGCTTCATAACTTTTTTTTTCTAGCTTACAGTCACACTAGTTATCTATAAACTTGATTGTGATTACAAAAGAAGTAATAAAATAATTTTGTTAAAAAAATAGATTTAATATAATCATCACTTTATTAATTTACTTTGCTCATTTTGATTCTCACCAAATCCCCTTTATAGTCAATGCCCATGATTCTCCTTGCAAATTCAATTCTCCCAACAATTCCTATAACAGTCACTCATGAATGTGATTATTGCCATTAATGAAACGATTTTACATTTTAAAATAATCTATCTCTATTATATTTACATTCAACTTATCTAATTTTTTTAATACCTTCCCAGCTTACCTTTGGAATTTACTGCTTTGGCTCACAGCCTGCTAATAACCACAATTTCCATTACACCACTTCGATCTCCACAATCCAGGAAGGCAGTCGAAACCAGCAATTGCAAGTCCCTTCCTTGTTCCATCTCTCAACACACCTGCCAACTGAAAAAAAATAAATTCTTTCAGGCCCGTGACATCTCACGTCACGGGCAGCTTCTCCGGCCACGGTGAAACCGAGAGAGCAGAGATGGTGATGTCCAGGAGAATGGGGAACGGGAAGGGAAATACTTAAGCAAGTACTAAATGCACTTATATAGCCAATCCAATTAATCAAAACCGTCTAAAATCCATCAATTCGAATCAACGGCTGCTGGCTATCTTAAGTGGATTTTGATAGTTTTGCTACAGTAATCTTATTCAAATAATTAGACAGGTTAATTAAAATGGATTTACGGGTTACTTAACTGAACTAATTAATTCTTATTTTGCTACTAAACTAATAATTGCCATTATTATATACATATCACTATATATATATATATATATATCATTTTAATTGCACTAAATATAGAATTTTGTGGAAATGTGTAGAATAATTTGGAGATATATGAAAAATGGGATATATTTTAAAATGCATAATTTGATTTAGCTTTTTGGAAGTTTGGAGTATTGCATGACGAGTACCAATTCATAGACATATATATTGTTCTAGTATTACTTTCTTCATCATAAATCAAAATTCTTTTTGTCCTAGAAATCAAAGCCTCTTTTGTAGGAGAAACACCTTCTACTTCAGCAACTTTCAGAACTATTAATATTTTTGAAGCAGCAGTAAATTTTATATTTTTATTTGAATGGTGGCTCTTCTCCTTTTAAAAAATCTCACAACTTTCTTTAATATGTTATTAGAGAGCTCCACCTCATGGCGAGTAAACTATATAGTGGTGTGAAATGAACTCTCTTTTTTTTTTCTCCTCCCTTCTTTATTTGTAGAAAATTGACATTGTTAGGGATAAAAGAAGTCATGAGGTACACCTGCTTTAGTTGACAAAGAGCTGTTAGAGGATGACCATCCTATAAAATTTTGTGGCAAGGAAACTTACTAAAAGTAAGAAAACAAATAAACTAAAAGTAACTGGAGAAGTTGATGGACTTGCCAAAGTAGTAGAGAAGCTAAGACAAGTAGGTTAACTTGAGGATTGAGGAATCCTTTTAATCCTTATAGGCCCATCAGTCAATTCTCGCGCCACTTCTAGGTTAGACTAATTATCTCTAACCAATCAAAGAAGCATGCTTTCCCTTACTGAAAAAGATCGAGAAGTAGGTCATATTGGAGATGCTTTTATTCACAGCTTCTCTTGCAAGAAAATAATCAATTTCATTAAGTCAAGTCCAAAAAGAGAGAAATGCAAAGTCAATGTCAGAGCTCATTTATCACTAGAGGATTAGACATGAGAATGCTAGATTCTTTCTCTTCATTCTCTCCCTCTTTCCCTTTCAAGTAGGATTCAATTTCAGCACCTAATGGAGGGTGGAATTTGTTCAACACTCCTAGTAACTATGAAAGAAAAGTGATATTAGAACTTGGGAATCTCAAATAGTTAAAAAAAATATCAATTGAATTGTTCAGTGAAGTCACTTATAAAGAATCATAGACTTGACAAAATCTTCATTGAATAGCCCATGAAGCCAGAATCTCAACTATCTCAAAGTCTATGGTGAGCTGATGGAGCTTCACCACAGTAGTTGTGGCTAATGAGCCATGGGTTTGAACATATCATGAAGCAAAACTGTGTCTTCCACTTATGAACCTTATTCTCCAATCCAAGGATGTAACTATGGAAGGCAGTGTAGAATATGAATTCATTATTATAAGCCTTCATAATAAAGAGGTGACATAATAGATTCAATGAACAATGAATTTTTTTGTATCTTATATACATAATCGTTGTCATCATGCTATCAAATGAATTCAACATTATTTATGTTAGGATGACACTAAAGTAGTTGAGGATGCCCATGAGCTTAATGTAAAGTAAAAAATCTTAACCCCATTCTAAGCTAGTCTCTATAGCAACACTCCACATTCTTTAAGAGACACTTTAGGCTTTCCTCCAACTTTGGTAAATAGAGCTTAACGTCATTGTCAAAGAAGTATTTGTTTGAAGCTTTCGTAATTCCACCTTTGACAACTTGGATGCATCAAGGAATGAGCTTTCAATGAATGTTCTACTAGTATGGTTGAATATGGAAGCCATTGGAGAGAAAAGGAAAAGATTTGGAAGACAGAAAATCTAGGGTTTCACTTGGAAAATAGAAAGCAATAAGGAAAAATAAGAACACTTGAGACTTATAAACTTCTAAAAAGCAAAATTAATAAGTGGTTTCGAGCAATGGTATTTATAAAGTTTAAAATTTCAATAAGGGGAAGATAGTAATTGTTAAAATACAGGTACTTCATATATCGTGAAAATCTTTTCATGTCAATATGATCATAATGAAGAAAATAGTACACAATTTTATGATTAAAAAGATATCTATATTATTATTTTAATAGTAAAATAATTACAAAATGGCTCACTAATAGTTCACAATTGACATGCATATTATATTATAAATAATGACCTAATTTAAAAATAAATTACAAAGGTTAAAAAAATTTAGACATGGATCATTCATGTCATCATTTGTTACTTTTTCATTCTCAAAAAACCACTAAACACATATTTGCCACCTTCCATGAATTAACTCAAACGAGTTGCCTCCAAGTATCTTTGGAAGATGACCACACAAGAAATAAACTTAGAGACTTCCTTCTTCATTTCCTCATGGAGATTCTTCATCTTGATCTAGATATTCTTCAACTATATTAATTTTTCTTTTATTTTAGCATTTAAAATTGAGGGGTCTTAGATGTCACCATTAATTCTTGTGGTGGTGACATTGAAGTTCCTTAACTCTCCATGATTTGGACCAGGAGTAGCCGCATTTTCTCCAAAGTAATGAGGACATCTTGAGGATGCATATCTACAAGTAAAATTAAATCATACTTGGTGAGAATTTATGATATCCTTTTATGAAAATATATCATACCTTATGCAGGTTAGATTGTCGCCTCCATAGTGAGCTTGGCATGAGGTTGAATGACTTTCTATAAAGTCACCACAACCTGCTCCTCTATTGGTGATATAGTTATATTAGAAACTAAAAGAGAAACACCATGATCAATGAACTATTGTTTGAGGTTATTTATGTTGAAGCATACTACATAAAATCAAATAAATCATCTTAAAAATTTTCTAATTCTACTATAATTTACCTAAACAAAGAGTATAAATGCTAATCATACCTTCAAACCTTGATTTAATATTCTCAGGAATAAATAAGACACTTAGCCCCCTGAATAGCTCTCTCATTGAAGGTGTTAAAATCAATGCCATTTTCTTTAAACACACCAAAGCTTCTACTATGGTAGGAGGCCCAACTACAGATTTATGGACTTAGTCGCCCTTTGGGAGCCCAATGATAAATAGTGAAGAAAAATTTCTTCTTGAGGAGCTTCTCTTGGTTCTTTCTCAACCATTATATTCCTTTTCTTTGTTCTCGAGTTACCTTTCTTAAGCTTGGTGAAGAGGAGGGCCTTAAGATCTTCATTCAAAATGTTAAGCTGATCTGATGTAAGTTTCTCCATAGTATGGCAAGAAGCTATGGGGGAGCATGAAGAAAGGTGAATGAGAAAAGACATTGCTGGTTATGATGATCCAAAACTCCTAGCATCCTTCATTTATAGAAAGTAATGAGGAATGCGAGATGTTGGATTCAAATGACATACATGCGTCAATGTCACATATATGATCAATCAAATCATATCTTGAATTAATCATATTCTTTTTTATTGTGTCACTATCAAAGAGATAAGAGAATCAAAAAGCTAAATATGTATAGTCTTTTAATCATACTTTTTTTATTGGATTGGATTTGATACAAAGATCAACAATTTTAACTGAGTTCAAAATAGAGTTTGTTGTCATTTAGAATATTCTTAAAAAAGCTAATTTAAAGCTAAACCAATCAGAACTTACTATAATTGCGTGGAACTATCTATGTGACCAACTAACCTACTATGTAGACTGAAAAACTAAATTATTAGATTTCCTTTATTGTACTAACCAAATTCAAAATTAATCAATTATATAATACCCAAAGATCTTTCCAAACCTATAGATAGGGAAAGACCCCTACAAGTTCAATGAATTTTGGTTGAATATAAGCTTAGAGGCTCTTACTCTCCAAAGACTCTCTCTTTCTTTCATAGTTTCTTTCTATCTTCCTCTTATAATTCCTTACAAGGTGGTGTGAGGACATAAAGTTCAGAATTTAACATAAATATATATATGAATTAGGTGGTATGTATGTAACTTCTCTTTATATGTATATACCATGACCTCATTATATGCAAATTAAATATTATAAAATTATGGTAAACAAGACAAGCATAATCTTTCTCGTAAACTATTTGATGATAAATGAATTGTCAAGAAATAATTATTACTCTAATACATCCATGAAGTTAATAAGATAGCATAATAATGTGATTGGAATGAAGCTATTATGAGAAGATAAATTGGTTGTTCTTCTAGATGATGGTAGTGCATCTCAAAAATTAGATGCTGATAATTTGAAAAAGATGCACCATGGTCTAACACCATAAGCGAAATAGTCATTCTTTCATGTTAATAAGAATTAGATTGAGTTAACACATGTGCACACACACACACACACAAACACACACACACACACACACAGATATATATATATATATATATATATATATATATATATATATATATATATATATATATATATATATATATATATATATATATATATATATATATATATATATATGATATCCTTAACTAAAAATAAAATATGATGTTATTTCTTTAATATAATTTTTGTTTTAATATTTCTTATTAAATCAAATGAACAAGATAATATTGAATGGTTTTGAGTTTGCAAAACTTATGTGAATATTTAGAACTTGCCATATTGTACAAAGATGCATATTAAAATAACTGATGATGAGATACCTTGTAATTCTATAGGATTAAGGAATGCTATGAAAGAGATGAATTTAGTGTGCAACTTTTGTACACTCTAAATAATTTCTTATAAAATTCTTCAAAACTCAAATCCCATAATTTAATCTTTTAGTTTCCCATACAATATTAGTGGTGTGCATATTGTAAATTGATTAATTATGTTGGCATAACTCACAGCTTTCCCTAGTATATTGATCTACTAAAATCACCTCCAACTTTTGATTGATGAAATTTCCAAAAATTCATAGTCTAGTCAATAAGCTTTGACTAGCCTTTTCTATCCAATCATTACATTGTGGACGCAGTGGATATATTGACTTTGCTTAAAAGACATACACTATAAATATTCCTCAGCTGCCCAAGGTATTACTCTCTTCTTATTCGGTTCTCATCTTTAATTGTGTATTGAAGTTATGTTTCTTTTATAATTGGTAAACCTTATCACATTAAAGATTGAATCTTAACCTACACTAACATTGTGCCAAACAACTAATCACTCTTGAGATGACACATAGTCTATTGGTGTAATGACCAATAACATTTCTTGTATATACCACCACTAAAGAGGACAACACTTCTAAAGAGCCAATTCTAAGAAACCCATCTATCAATCAATGCATCATCCACTAGTTGATTATTCCATTTTAACCTTCCTCATCAATTCTACACTTTAAGGCCATTGATATTATTTTTACATTGACCACTACAATATAAAGGGGTAATAAATCCATTTGATTTAAGTCCTACCATGTTAGAAAGAACTCAATCTATTGTGTCTATAAATATTGTTTCCATTATTCCACAAAGGTATGTAACATGGCACATTAGTGAACCATTGCCAATACTCTATAGCCAAATCAAAGAAGGCACAAGTGTTAGCGAATACAAGGGTATATGTAACTATCTTATTTTTTTCTTGCAATTATTCTAGCCTACCAATGCAACTAACTTGTCCAATCAAAAGTGCTTTATTCTTATATGAAATATATCTTTACTTAATTATTTTTATTTCATTTCCTTTCCTTATGGTTCTCTCTAGATATTTTCTTTGATTTCTTGTCCCTCATCTTTTAGTGTAATTTCTTCACTTATCATACACATGTTTTAAAAACTTTCAACCAACAAATGTTGGACCTCTATAGAATATCATTGAAATACTATACTTTTCCCAAAAGATATATGTGAGCATCTTGAGGTTGAAGCCTTTTACATAAGTTAGTGAGTCTTGATGAAATTTTATCTCTCTAGGTAGCCCCTAGTCAACAAGCATCCCATTATCTCTTAATGTTAACACATATATGTTATGTTTATATCATTTATCTTATTTCTATTATAGTGATTACATTTATCTATTGGTATACTAGAATGGGGAACTATCCTAATTTTACTTTTCTCTTAGCATCAACACAATTCTTGACATTGTAGGGGCTAAATTCCTCCCTATCAACTATCATCATTATAGTTTTTTATTAGGTCACTCTAATTTGATTATCCCTAAAGGATGGTTATCTCACTCAAAATTTGACTCTTCTTCATTCTTGAGTTATGGAAGTTTCTTATATTAAAGAGTTTACTACCCTAAGTGATTTCCACCCAATTCTTAAAGAATACAAAGGGTACTTACTAAGAAGTTTCAATATCGAAGGAAACAATCACCACAATGACCATTATTAAGATTGACACATGTCAATTATTCTATTTCCACCAATCCTAAAAGAGGACAAACCAACCATAGAGATATACATAAGGTTTATAAAATCCCATCCAAGTGTACCGCACAACAACCTAAAGTCTAGATGGCTAAGGAAGCATCTATTCAATCATTTAATGACTTAAATTATCCAATCATAAATCTTTGATATATGGAAACATATTGCATTCATGTTCTCTTAGCATCTTGTAATTGGAATTACAAAAATAGAAAAGATCTATTCTATTGCATTCATTATTGTTTAGTGGCAAGATATTTGAAGGGAAGCAACTCATGATAGGGTATCGATTGAAAGTGCATATGGATCTCTCAGAGACTATGAACTACCCATGAAATATCTTAATGGAGGAATAGAGGAACTATGTAAATAATTAATAATTTTACTTTCCATAACTCTCTGATGGCCTTAATAAATTGATGTAGTCCTCTCAGACACGGTAGTACAGTAATGATGCATTTGTTTATTTACTTGATAATAATTAATGAAAAAAAAATACTATCATTTTTTTTACTTTCACATTATTATCCTCTTCAAAAGAAAGGAATATATAAATTTCTTAAACACTAGACTATAAATTAACTATTTATAATTTTAAAAATAAAAATTCAAAATATTAATACTAATAGAACACTATTCTTTCAATCAACTTAAATTTGTGCAAAGCATAAAGAACTAGAACATATCTACTATGTTCCCCTCATCATCAGAAGCAAATAAACCTCTAATGCATCCTTCATTCTTTGGAATAAATTCGATCTTTTCCTTCTCCCTTCTCTAGTCAAGCTCATAAGCATCCTTCCTTCTCATTCTATCAATACAGACATCAAATGTTATAAAAGTTATATTTTAGTTTTTAAAAAAAAGAAATTCAAACTAGCATAAAAAAAATTTTCATCAAGTGATTGAAATTTTTAATTCCCATGTTTGGAATATCAACTAATTTAATCTTCTAAATAAAGAATTTATACTAACATTTAACGCAATAAATCACTCAAGCCCCTAGAAAAACATCTATTATACAATTTCTTGTAGGATAATATATATCTACAATATATTATAATATTCATAATATTTTTATTAATTATATGACAAGAGAATAAATTAGTATGCTATATTAATACTAAAATATCATTACTAATATAAATATTTAATTAGTATTACATAATTAGTATATAAAAAAATTTGACAACATAATGAGTATCTAAAACATAAGTGCTCATAATAATTTATAAATAGTTATTAAAAGATTCTACTGATACACTCTATCTAATTAAATCAATTGTATGGAGTTATGCATGCTCCATCTAATAAAATTTACCTTTTAGTGTCACACTCAATCTAAACAATAAGAATAAAAGATAATTTTAGTGCAATGCAAATTGATGCATAAAATGACCTAAATTTGAACAGCAATATCAATTAAACACCTCAATATTCATAAGATAAGACTTGGTTAATGTTTAAATAATTTTACACATTAATTTATATATTTTTATGATCATGATAATTTCATTTTTTTTATTCAAATTGAATTTTATGTTATGATGGTTTATTTTAAAACTATTGTTTAGATTTAATTTATTATGGAGAAATTAAATTTAAATGTTTAAATTTAGTTAAGTAATATTTATAGAAGAGCTAATAGACACATCACCAACGAGGATGATAAATTTTTTTTCATCATTTATTGAATATCTTTTGAGGTTATCATTTAAATTAGCACAACTTCTTCAAAATCAACAAATTGTTTTCAAATCCTACATATTTGGGGATCCATACTTTGATATGACCCATTTAGCAAGGGTTTCCTCAAAATAACTCAAACAAATGAAGGCAAATCCAATCAACATTGTGTAATAAGTTTTTTGAAATCTCTTAGAAAATAAACTTAAAAATTATCATGATTATATCTCATTCAAAAATCAATGAGTAGTTAAAGAAATCATTCAAACCTTTCATCATTTAAATTTTAAATAAAACAGTTTTTAAAAATTAGTTTAGGAAGTGATAAATAAAAGTGGTGGCTATGGCACTAACAAGAGAGAGGAGATGCCATGCACTTGTGGAAAAGAGAACATGGGACAAATGAGAGCAAAAAAGGGAAGTTTAAAGGCGGCAATAATGACATAATTGCAAGGGAGAAGAGTGGCAGTAAGTCAACAAAGAACAATAGTAATAAAACTTGAATTGTGGCCAAAGACAAGTCTTATTGATGTATAATCCATCACAGTGATAATTTATTGGCAAAACATGCCATTAATTTGTCAATAACTTTATTTATTTATGATAAAAAATTATCAGTAATATACTAATATTTTATATAGATATTTTTGATCATAAAAAATGTGTCAATATTTTACATATTTTTTAAGTGTCATATTGATATCTTTTTAGCACCCCATTGTTCAAAGGTAGCTTACCTTAATCCAAAGAAGCAAAAGAAAAAACTTGACTGGTAATGATATAATGCCACCTGAGTAAGCACACTAATCTCCTTATGCTAGAGGATGTAAAGTTAAATTTAAAATCTACCATTGTATTTGGCCGATTTGGATGACATTGAGCCTAGCCTTTGGGCTGAGGCCAGTGTGAGATACCACTTAACATGTAAGCATAAGTAGCACTTAAATTAATTTTAGAAGGATATGACCCTTCAAACCTTAAGTAAAGAAGCCTTCCACATTATTTCTTAGTTTTTTAAAGTATTAATTAAGTATTAGTGGTCTCATCTTATCACGAACTAACACCTTTTAAACAATGTAATATGGCGAGCCATGATTGATTGGTTGAGTCCCAAATTAACGGTCTAGATTTTAGTGTATATTAGTAGTCATCAAGAAGAATGCAATTGAATTACCTACAAATATATGGTCAAGTGTAATGTGAAATGAAAATACAAAAACTAAATAACTGAATTTTACTTAAAATTTTATTATTATTATCAAGCAACCCTTTGTATCATAATCCATTTCTTTTCTTAACACATGGTTCACATATAATTAAAAATTATTCTAAAAAAGTAGGAAAGAACCACTTTCTTATTACTTGGATCATCAAGTGAGTGGCATTCAGTATAATGAGGTCCAATGATGGAAGAATGGTCAATAATAAAGGAATTTCATCAATCTAAATGCCCATTATCATTGAATTCTAAATATAAGAAAAGGGTAATCCCTTACTTTACCACACCTAATAAAGGCACGCATGTGAAAAATTGGTTAAACTCAATGGCATTTCTTGAAGCTTGCCATTAATGGATGGGCTACTTGAAATTACATCTCAAACTAATTGTTGAATATGGCTGCCAAAAATTCTTGATATAGTTTATAAGTTTTATCTACCTTTTCCACTTGATCATTTTGGAGAGTGGTTGTAACAAAATTGAGAATTCAGTCCAAGATGAAGTAGAAAGTATCCTTTTTTTTAAATACTCAAGCTAGTTCTTAATTTTCAAGAAAAAGCATTATTATTATTGAAACTTTTTGATGTCATTCAAAAGTGTCACATTTGTTTTTCAAATTATCCACAACATTTTAAAAATATTTTTATTTATTTTTTAAAATATATTTATCTTCTAATATTTTACAAGTTAATAGTTAATTAATTTAAAGAATTTGATAACTCTTCATAAGAAATAATGACATTTCAATCTTAGATAGAATTATGAAGGGAGATAGAGAGGTGTTTTTTTTCCTTTCCTTGTCTTCTAATCTTCTTATTGAAAAATTTTAATCAGGATTTTCAGTTATATTTATTTGTTTTTCTTTTTACTGACATCATTATCATCATCATCACCATTTTCTTCTTCTTCTTCTTCTTCTTCTTCTTCTTCTTCTTCTTCTTCTTCTTCTTCTTCTTCTTGACTTCTTTAAAAATATGTTCTTTTGAATCTCCAATATTCTAAATAAGAATATTTTTCTTGAAGTTTCTTTCATTTTATATCATCTCTTTCCATTACTTATGCTCATAACAAAACAAGAAAAGTTATAGCTTATGTTAGATAATTATAGAATTTTTAAATGTGAAATAAATTTGAGTCATCAAATAAAAAGGCATGTTAAAATTTTGAAATTGCTAAAAATTTTAAGTAATTTAGTGCAGTATATCATAAGAAGATAATCAATCTATTTTGATTAAAATCTTTAATTTTAATTATGTCTAATAATTAAGCAATATCATTAAACAATTTATTTCAAATATATAATTGGTTAAGCTTAATTCTAACTCAAAATTTTTAAAAATAATAAATAATATTTAAATAATATTTAAAAACTTGGATCATATTCAAGCTTGGCTAAAATCTCATAAAAAAATGAATTAACATGAACAAGATAGTATTCAGCTCAACTTGGCTTATTTACAACATTGCATCTAACTACTTCTCAACTATAAAAAGGTATGATCTAGTTGATCCAAATTTGATATTTATAACAAATATTCTAATAAAATTTTGGGATAATACCACTTCTTTTAGGAGAGTGACTATCAAATTTCTTTCAATCATTTATTTAAATTATATTTTCCCTATTTTTTTTTCAAGAGAGTGATTGTTCAACATCTTTTAATCATTCATGAAATTTAGATTATTTAGTTCCGTTTATTAAACATACTTTTAAATATTCTTTATTCATATGAATAACAAGTAGATCAATATGCACCCTTGTTTAAAAGTGATTAGATTGACATATCTTTAGAGTGGTCCCAAGTAGGGCAGCTAATGGCAATGATTTAGTAGTGACCACAATAATTATCATCAACAATTATTTTAATCAATGAACAACATATACTATTAAATATATCTCAATACCATAAACTTAGTGAAGTTAGTTGTAAATTCAAAAAATTAAACTATTAGGAAACATTATCAATAACTAAGCATGGTTTTTAGCTTGAACTATAATTTTAGTTGGATAATGCCTACCTAATTAATATACATTAATATTTTCTATTTCATGTTGAGATAAAAAAAATATTAGAAACAAGGTGGATCCTAATCAAAATTTAGTCAATTTAAAATTTAAAATTATTAAATTTATTTTGAAATTATTGTATTATAAATATTGATACACTAGTATGTATTTTGCTTATCCTAAAATAAATATACTAATTTTATAGTTCATCTTTATCAAGATTTAATTATTATATTTTTTACCATACTTTTTTTTTGAAGTGCACTTCACATATTCAATTAGGTGTTGACCTAGACACAGCTCAAGATGAGCAATTACCCATTTAAAAAAAATTTTTCTTAATGCATTAGATAATTTAGTAATTTTGCCTCCCTCAATAAATCATTTTGCCCAAAACAGAAAAGTTAAAACCTTATGCTAATTTAGTAATATTGCGTGCACGAAGATTCACATCGATAAAGTAAGTGAATTTAATATCTTAGTCTTGTACGAAGATGCACAACACACACACACAAAAAGTTTGAAGGACACTAGATTTTTTATGTGAAAAATCCAAGAAGGAAAAAATCATAAGGCCTAGCTTAGTTAAATATGATTATAATATATCAGTATTTATTAAAATTATTATCTTATCTCCAAAGTTAGAGAAGGTAAGCTTATTAGAGTAGATTTTTGTAAAAAAATATCATGATTAGTGACAAAGGCTTTGTTTAAAGTGGTAGTCTAATGGCGACGATCCAATGATGATAATCGAGCGGTGACGATAATTAGGCTGCAGTTAGCAGCGGTCCTATGATTAGGTGATAGGTGAGCGGTGTGGCGAGGTGGTTGGCGAGCGATCGGTGCGATTGATTGGCGAAATAAATAATTGGATGGTGGTTTACGGCAACAATTCAAATGAGTGCGATGAGTCGACAATAGTCCGACGACAAGATCGGCCCGATGACGGTGATGGTAATTATTATGTGATTCTTCAAGCGTTAGACCTCTCTCCCATCTTCAGCTTAGGTCCCTTCATGTGAAGAATAAAGAGCTTTTTATGGATTAAGAGTAGCATTTCTTGTAAATATAAGCAAAATCCAAAGCACTTCTTTGAACGGCTCAGAATGATCTCTTTGATAATGAGATGTATTTTAAGTATTTAAATATCCAAATAAAGTCAAAATTTAGAGATCTTGGGCTCATTATATTCGTCTCGTTGAGAGACTCGATTTGATTATAAACATGTCATATTTGAAAGCTATTCAGAGTTTAAATGATATATCAAAGTTTTCAATTTTATATTGAGTGCTTGATCTGAGCTAGTCTAAACTCAGGATTGGGTTGGTTTTGCTCTTATTGAGATGTTTATATTTGCTCTAAGATGGCTAAAAGTGAGTTTAAAAAATTAAAATTTTGATTTTAAGTGATATTCGATAATACATACATTAAGATTTATACTTAAACTGATGGATTTTTCAATAATATATCAAGTAATATAAATTTATTTGTATAATATGGTTACTCCAAGAAAAAATAAGTTGATTATAGCTTGAATTTGTATGTTATAAATACCAACTCAAGGACATTTACAATTTTTCTTTTGTTTTTGAAAAATTAAAGGAAAATTTCAAAAAGAGAATTACATGGGGAACAAAGCCTAAGGTCAGAGAAGGTGCTAATGGTATCTGGTATAAAATACAAAAAAAAAAAAAAAAAAACTAGTGTAGAAAGTGAAATACAAAAGCCAATAGACAATACTCACAAACTAGATTCAGAGAGACAAAAACTTCAAAAATGAAGCAGCTAAACGATCACACTTCTCACTTGGACCCTAACCTTTCGCTTATATGCGAGATAGTTGTTAGCCTTAATGGTCAAGGGCTTGGCTCCTATCACGATGAGAGTTATTTTAATAATTATAATTTAATAATTAGAATTTACTTTACCCAATGTCCTAAGAAAGAAACTTTCCTTTTCTTGAAAAGTCAAAAAAAAAAAAAAATAAAACCATTTACGACCATTTCCCAATTCTACGCAGCTTCAACCTAAAACAAAAATTTCTCAATTAATTGTGGAATTTATTTTGACTTCTAACTGTGGTCTTTTAACCATCCTTGAAGAGAACCAACATCGCAAGCAAAGAGGACAGAGAAGTCGTTATCAGAGGGAAAGAGCGGCGAAGGAGAGGCCAAATTGGAATGGAATAGAATATTAAGCGGGAAGGAGACGTGCTTTCTAAGAAGAAAACGAATGGCGACGGGGCGGCCATCGACTCTTCCTCCGGCAAAAAACGAGTATAAAAGATAGTGGATCCGACTAGTTGCGCAACTTGCGCCGAATGCGACAAGAGAATCCCCGCCGTTAACTTCTTCCGTTTTGCTTCTTCTCCCTTAGCTTGAAGACTAATTGGAATTGATATTTATTTAATTATTTCTATAAATATCTATATTAATCTATTGATATAATAGGGATACATACGTCAAATATTGTAAGTTGATATTTTGACGAAGATTTTTTAAATTATGAAATGAATAATGATTTAGGAGCTTTTTGGTTGGCCGAAAAAGAATGCTTTTTTTAGCAAAAAAATAAAATCACCCGTTTGATTAGCTGAAAAAGAAATACAAAGTAAAATTTTAATATATTTTTTTATCCTACAGTTCAAATTTAGGGAAAAAAATATTTTGATAAATTTTGATAATTTTATTTTATACCGATCAGTAAAGTGGCCTCTATCTATTGTTGACTATTATCGACCGAAAGCGCCATCCACCACCGCAACCGCCATGCCATTGCGTTGAATGATTTACCATGATTGTCGCCACCACAATGCCCGCATCTGCCACCACGGTTATCACCGCCGTATTAATGCTACCATGATCGTGTGTTGACCACTACCATCGCCATGCTACGGCCGCTACTCGCCGCCGAGATAATTTAAGATTTACATTACAGATAACTTAAGCTTTACATTACTTCTTTGACTCAAAGCAAATATCAAAAATTTATTGAATTCAATTTAAATCTATTCAAACAATCACAAAGTATTTCAAATAACATCTTCTTAATTGTGCAAATAAAAATGATGAATTTATTATATCTGATATTAAAGTTCTCTATTTTAAGAGTTGAGTGTCAAAATATAAGGAGAATTATATGGATTGATATTTATTTTTTAAGTATTCTATATATATATATATATATATATATATATATATATATATATATATATATATATATATATATATATATATATATATATATATATATATAAATTCTCTCTCAAATTATGATGCTATAAATAATAGAGTAAAAATTTAATAACTTATAACTATGCATTATATTCAACTCATTTATATCAATTAACATATTTTTTAAAATGATTTAGCTGAAATAGTGCAGTTTTACTCTATTATTTATTACACAGGTTTAATATTAACTTTTTAAAATAATTATTTTCAAATAAAAACTATATATGAGATCTGAATTTGGCAGATAGTGAGATATCATAAAAAAAAATCACTACAATTGAGGATAAATCTTGCCTCAATTTTTTAATTAAAAATTTCTAGAATTAAATAATGGATCATCTAATCTTTGATTTTTATAAGTTTAAACTAGAATTGAACATCTCCTAAAGTTAAAAACAATAAAACTAAAAGTGATTCAACAAAAGTTCAAATGAGTTCCAAACTATGCATGATTGTTATCACACGAAGAGTTAAAGTGTGGTTGAAATTTCAGAATATTAATTGAAGAGTTAATAATATCTAAATTAAAGTTATTTGTCTGAATTCTAATTTAAGTGATCAATAATATTATGCTTTGTTTTAATAATTTTAATTGAATTAGGCTGAACTAATTTCATGGCAGCTAGAAAGCATTCTATTTGGGGCCGAGATAATTAGACAGAAATTAGATTAAGCTTACAATTTTTAGTTCAAATGATCCATTTTGTTCTGCCAATTCAAATCTATTTTAAAACAAGCCATTTTAATTATTCTAACTAACTAAAATTAAAATTATTAATGCTTAGGTTAAATCAAACTTAAAATCGGACTGATCCGAACTTTTTTTTGATAATGATTAATCTCATTCATATTACACTATAAAAATTTCAAGCCATTTTTTCTTTTATTCTATTAAGATAAAATTATTAAAAATCGATTGTTACGTTAAATCAACCAACTACTCTAAGGAAGGTGAGTACTGATCCGAACTTGATTAATTATACTCGAAAACACCCCTCTCTCTCAGCACCGTACATTTGGCCTTTTGCATTTCTTTCTGGTGGGGCTGTCTGTTCTTTTGACCGGTCATTTAACAGAGCTGGAATTGTCTGCTGAGTCACGTTGGAAGCTTGTTATTCTTTTATAATGAACATGAGGTACGCGCTGTCACTTTGCTCGTTATTTTTTTTGAGGGGTAGTGTGCAACGTGTCGATATATTAGTGAATTAGTCAACTTGGAAAATATAAAATTTCCGATCCATTTTTTCACATGAGATATTTTTATATAAAATAAGATAAATTAATATACATTATAAAGATTCTAATAAGAGATTCTTATTATTATTATTATTTTTATATTTAATTGAATTTAATCTTAAACTAATATATATAATGCATGTATAAAAATGTGAATATAATATCTCTTAGATGCTTTATATATTTTTATTATTATTGAAGTTTCAATAACTTGAATATATAATGATTTTTTTTATGGATCAAATGAATAATCTTAATTTTGTTTAAGACTTGAAGCTTGATATAGAAGAAATTTAAGCTTGTAATATAACATGCATATTCTTTTTTTGTCAAATAATATACAGTAGAACCTATCTAAATTGATACTCCCGAGACTAGGGACATTATATTAACTTAGGCAGGATATTAATAAAGAGAGTGTCATTTAATTAATTGATTTTTCATTGCCAGGGAGTTGCGGATATTCTAAAATTCCACGATGTTCACTAAAATAAAGGAGATCGTACTCTTAGCCATACACAGAGGAGCTTCTGAGAATTATAGAAAGATAAAAAACTTGAGGACTCAGGGTTCCACCATATTCCGAAGGTCTTTGGAGGAAGGCTTCAAGAGAACTCAGATAGGAATACTCTAACCCTTGTATAGTAGAGTGGTGTGGAATGATCTAGAACCATGTATAAGGTTCAACCGGCTTCGAGTGCCTTGTGACAAGGTTGTAGACCGAAAAGATCGATGTTACGTAAGCCATCCGCTTTGGTCATTCTGACCACCGGCAGACAATCCAACTACTTGAATGATTAAAAGATATCAATATAATGATCACTTTTGACAAGAATAAGAAATTTAGGATTAAAATTGCCCAAAAAAAATTTTGTATTGAATTAAGAAAAAATTATGACAAAATTTAAATTTGAATGTTTAGAAAAACCATGTGATCTTAAGAGAACACAAAAGATCACTTGCACATGTGAATGAATATGCAATCTAAATAGTTAAGTTGAAATAGTTTTCAATTGGGTTTGCAAAAAAGAGAAATTCTTAAAGAGTTATTCTTCTATAAACCTATATGAACAAGTAATAATAATAATAATAATAATAATAAAAAGAATTAAAAAAATTAAAAGATCAATATAGACCTGTCAAGTTTAAGAGGATGCAGATTCTAAGCTCAAAATACATATTTAGCTTCATATTGTTAATAAATATTAATGACCACCAAAGGCATTTAACATAATAACAAATAATATAGATGATTCTAACTAAGAAGGTCATACAATTATTTCTCTTCTAATATATACCCCAAAATTATTATATCCCTCATAGTTAATTAAGAGAAATGTACAAACTAATTATTAAAATACCACTCTAAAATAAAAAGTAATAGGAGGCATTATAATACAAGATATTATGGCATATATGTTCATTTTTCTATCTCAAGGCTCTCCAAATATTAATTATAAAACCTTTTATGGCTCATGGCTCACTTAAGCTAATTAAATATCACCTAACTATCTTTTTGTTATCACAAATGTAGAATTTACAAGAAAAATGAATATAACCAACATTAAAATTATCATAACTAATCAACTTCATAGCCTTAAATATAAAAAAAAAAAGGGCACTAATGAGAGTAGGCACTTTTTTAATACAAACATTGAACTAGGTTGAACTACATTTAAAGTTCCACAATATTTGAAAAAAATACAAATATCCCCATCCAAAACAAGTATAAGTAATTTGTTATATGAAAAAAAAGTAATCAGTTGTTCACAATAATATAAAAAGAGCTAGTAATCATTATCATCAAATGAGCATTATAGCAGTTAATCAACTAAATACTCTAAGATTTCGCAAAATCATCAACCATATCAATCAGCTAAGATTGCAATAAAAGCTTGGTAGAAATAAGCCAGGCACGATAAACCCACCATACATAAATACACATAAATATTTCTATTGAAACATAAAACATAATGAATTGCATAACCCACAACACCCATGAATGAAAACATATGATGTTTGACAATATTTTTAAGTTGAAGGAAAAAATAAATTTACTTTTAAATTTTCTTAATAACCTTAAAAAATTTCTATACAATAAAATAGATATCATTTTAGGCCAATAAGTTTTTATTAGTGATAACCAAATATAAACCACTTATAGTAGCCATGCTTGATAAAAAAAAAAAGATAAAACATGAAAAAAAGAGTAGAGTTGTGATCTAATATATATGAAATCCTACTTAGATCTTTTATAATGTTATATTCTCAGTTGATTAGGTTCACCTCTTTATATATATATATATTAACCATTAATTTCAGCATTGAAAATCCCTTTAAATTTGAAAACTTCTAGTGACCCACCGTCTCTTAGCTCATTGGTGGCCGGTAGAACCCTGACTGTTGATCTTCCGGAGGCTGCCATGGAACATCAGTGGGGAATACTGTGGGTGATGAATCGCATATACTTTAATGACATACCCACAAGATGGAGTATACGCCCCAAAAAAAAAAAAACTTCTAGTGCACAAAAATTGCTTTGCGTGAATGCTAAAAGATCAAAATTTGAGCTTTGATCAAACTCTATCTAATTCATTACAAATATCAATTAATTTTTACAAACAAATATGTTAAAAAATTGACTAACCAAATAAATTATCAGAGTCTAATCCAACTATACTTTCTAAGGAAGTGTGGATTCAGACGAGACAAAAAAAAATCTCATCATAAGTTTAAGTCATTAATCAATACAACATCTTAATTTTTCGTTTTTACAAATTAGCACATAGACATTAAAATTGAACTACTAAATTCATATACACATTTGAGATATGTTCAAATTGATGATAATTTAATAAAATAATAAGAATGAAAGCTCATATTTTCGTTACACTCCTCAAAATTTGATTTGCATTTTTACAAAATTGCCATTTATTTTAGTATAACTAAAACTTTGAATCCTCCTCCTTCATTTTGAGTTTCTTTGTTAAAAAAAAGTGGTAAATAAAATAAATGAGCAACCCTAATTAATATATATCTTTTAAGAAGTCATTAAATTTTGAGATTATCTTCTATTTTTTGTGAGCCCCCTCATGAGTTGGATTTCCTTAAATGATAACGATAAAAGATAAGGAAGAGGAAAATATATTTTGTTTCTTCTGTTATCCCATAATTTTGCACATATAAATTAGGTCTGTCTGTATGATTATGAGCGCTGTGGAATCGATCAATTAAATTATTTAATGAATTTTTTGCAATGGCATTGAAGACAAATAGTGGCTTATGACCCCTTGAAAGTGATTTTCTTTAATTATAAATTCAAGCTTATTTTGTCAGCTTTCGTGGCAAAAAGTGTCCTCAATGATGCCTTTGAATAGGAAAAGAGTTATGTGAGGTGTTTTTTTTTCTTACAAAGCGCACAAACATATGAAGATAAAGCTGCCAAAGCATAAGCCAAGTTCAATCAGGCATGAATTCAAATTGCATAAAGATAATTTAAATTTGTAGAGATAAACAAATTTAAATTAAAAATATTGAATAAAACAAAATCATTTATTTAAATTGATTAAAAAAATTTAATTGAATTGTGTGCTTTAAATGAGGGAGGAAGTGGAGTTGCGAGTTAATTGAACTCTGACACAGCACAATTTTGCTCTAATAAAAGAAAAGGGTTCTGTAGAATTTTCTGAAAAATGAATCATGCCTAAATATATAGCTGTAAAAAATTGTTAGAATTATCTTCTTATATTATTATTTTTTAATCTAATAAACAAACACTAATCAAGTCTTAATAAAGTTTTTCCACTAGCAGCTTGTTGAGAAATATACACGAGATGTATCAATTAAAGCTTATTATTCTAAAAATAAAGTTTAAGTTTTTACATCTTAACCATTTATTTACTATTTATTAAAGATATAATACCTGAAAACAGGAACTCACTGCTACGGAATGATAAAAGTTGTTTTGAGATACGTAATAATAAAAGTTTGAGTGTTAAACGAGTAAAATAGAATTTGAGACATGTAAAACCCCAAGTTTAAATGATATTGTTCACGAATAAGCCTTAATCATGCCCTAATCTAGTCGTAATTGAGCCTTAAATTAGCTCCCTAATAAGCTTGTTCATAAACTTTAAATGATACTATTCATGAGCATAAATAAACTGAAAAAAGCTATTAAAGCTTGTTTATTTAACAATTGATTATTTATATAAATATTCAAACTTGTTTGATCAGTTGTCCAAACGATCATGAATGAGCTCTAATCGAAGCCAAATCATGAGTAGCATGTTGAATGATTGGTTCATTTGTAATCTTGAGGACAATAATTGTTGCCATTACTGCTATACTTTTAATTGATCTCAATTGGCTGAAAGTCAGTACAAACTAAAAATCAATTTAAATAGCTCATGAATGGTAATTTTCAAAAATAATTTCTATTATTTTAAATCTTTACAAATAATAATAATAATTTTTATAAAGATTTTACAATTAAAACTATAAATCAAAACATACCATACAAAGGTAAACTAAGGGGCTATTTGGGATAACTTCTACATTTTATTTTCTATTTTTTATTTTATTTATTTTATTTATAACTTGATTCAAAATAAAATATACTTGATTGATATAGTTGTTTGAGTGTTCTAAAAATAAAATGATTCATTTTAAAATTAAAAAAATAGACAACTTAAAAAATACATCAAATAAATATGTTTTTAAAAATAGAATAAAAATAAAAATAATAAAATAAAATTGATCCTAAACAAACCCTAAGATATGTGATTAAACTAATTTTATGTGTTATAACTTGTGGGAATTTTACTTTACCATTGAGAAGGCTTAGATTAAGCTTTGAGCCAGAGTTAAGAATATTCTCTCTATCACTCAAGGGACCTAGACCCACCTATTTGGTTGAGGTGATAAAGATGTCTTTTAAAGAAAGAAAAATTCTAGCTTGTGTAATCGTAAAGCTAGGGCAAATGAGTTGAGCCTCAGCCTCCATTATTTTTATGCCTTCTAGTTGGACTTAAATTAAGAGACCTCAGAGAGTCAAAAGCAAACTCATTAAGCCTAAAAAAAATATTTTAGGGTAGTTTAATACTCAATTGTCCTACATCCCTGTCTATGCTTTCCCATAACATAAGATTAAATTAACCAACAAATCATGACCAACCAAAATTAATAACTATATGAGTAAGTGGAGAAACCTCGACAACTTTTTTTTATTTAATGGAAATAATATCTGCATCTCATTATGGAAAGTACATCCAATAATAAACTATATGCATCTCCCATATTATTGCTATTTTTAAAAAATATTGGAAATGATTTCAATTTTTTTTTGTTTAGTGTGTAATGTGACAAAAATCAAAATTTATTTAGAATAATTTAAAATATTTTGTTTTTTTTTTAAGAAAAAGTGCAATTCATGAATAAATAATTAAAGTCATGTATTGTACTTATCTTTTAAGCAAATAAAATTTTTTTTTAAAACACAACCTTGTTGAAATTTGATCTAGACATCCTTACATATACAAATATTTCTTTTAAGTTTGATTCATTATATTCTGATCCAAATATAACTAAATTGGATATCAAAATTATTGCTTTGATTTTAGATGAATGCTAAATTTAATGTGATTGGTTAATTATATATTATACATGTTGTCATAAAAAAATATCAACACAGTCAAAATCCTTTCTAAGCAACTAACACATTAAATCTAATTATCCCATTAGGTTGGTCGTAGTAAATTATAGAAGGAACTCATAAAGATGGGACTTTATTAAATCTTCGATAACATAGTTCTGACTTTAGTTGATCTTAGGGTAAGATTTTTTCTTTGCTTGGATTTGACTTTTTCCTGGTGGATATAAGTGTTGAATATAATTAATCAAATCCATCCTTATGACCCAATTGTTCTTGATCATGAGATGAGGCTCGGCTTACCCAACCTCAAAAATATCTTGGGAAGATTTAACATATGATTAAATCAAAAGAAGTACCCACTCTCACCTTAGGCTCAAATTCATAGGCAAGTCCCTTCCTCAATCAGCTCTATCAATACTAATGATCAAATTTAATTATTAAATATTCCGCTTGGATGATTGCAATAAATGATTATAGATCTATGTTGACCACAGATCATTAAGTCAGCCTTAAGTCAAATTTCAACCTAGTTAGGAAAATTTTTTTATGTTTACCAAATCTTCCAAAAAGCTTATTCACATTTAGATGGACACTTCATGAGTCTAATGGAAGGTTCAAACTTCATTAAATTTAACTCATTAGCCATTCTAGCCTAATCTAAGACTATTGGGATAATAACATTAAAATAGACTTAAATGATAAATAAATTAACCTAAATTGGGCCCAAACATTATTTTAATTCTTATACATTTTTCATAATTTTCTTAACCAAATTGATTATTGACTCAAGACAAATAGATCACAAGAATGGTTATGATCTATCAACACCCATATGCCATTTAGGGCCCCAACTAAACTAATCAAACCTTCACCATAAAATAAGCCTTTGGACACTATGGTAGCCAAAGATGTCCTAAATAATTTTCCAATTGAACACAATGTGATTTAACCACTTTCATAGGTCAAATAAATCATATGAGTCATAGTACCAAAATAGAACTCAAATGATCAAAATATCAAATTTATGTTAAAATTGATCAATTAAATGGTCAAATTTCCTCGTGAAATCTGGCATGTGGCATAGAGAGAATGTCTATAACCAACTTCTAGTTCACCTTAACATGGTTTGACTAACTTAAGTGGGTCAATCCAAGGACTCAATGGAATGAGTATTCATGTGTCAAAACTGAACCATGAAGCAAAATTCCTTGGAAAACTTTTCTCAAACTCACCAATTAAATAATTTTCTCTACTACCTCTTAGCCCAAATGAGTTTAAACCCATTTCTTATTGGATTTGGGTGGATTGGTGAGTTGCCTAAGCTACCTGTAAAGTGGTTAAAGGTGGAAACAAGCTCTTCCAATGGCAATCATGCTTAGAAACAATTGAGCCAACCGTTATCCATAACATAGAACCTCCCCAACTTCCCTCAACCTCATCTGACCATAACTAGCTACTTTTAAAAAAAAATTAAGCTTAATCATGGGTTGAGCTCGAGTAAAAATAAAATACATTGAGAAAAATCATGAAAATTAACAAAATGTTCATGATGACAACCTAAACTTATAGATGAAGTTACAAAAAAATTTATTAATGATAAATTAATAATGAATTTTTAAAGAAATTAACTCTTTCAAATAACAAAAAAATTTAAAGAAAATTTTAAAATACATTAAAGAAAACTATGAAAAAATTAAAGAATACTTTAAATATCAATCTAAAACTTTTGTAAAAAGTTAATAGTTTTATGAATCTAAATTAGAGTTTTATATAATTTCTAGACTATTTAGGTAATATTTAAAAATTAAGAAAAAATGAGAATAAAATTAAATAAATCCAAAAATTATGACTAATTCATTGAATGCTCAATGTGAGGATCTAAACATTTTATAAAAAAATCTTAAAATTTCATGATGGTTTGTATAGTGAAACCCTTTTTAAGCTAAAATTGGAAAGTCCATGAATTAAATAATTACTCATTCTAAACATTAGAGAAAATCATAAATTATAAAAATAATAACTAATGTCTATCATAAAACTAAAATATGATAAATTAACCCCTTCATGACAAGTAACCATTGAATGATTGGTAATTACATAAATCATCAAAAATTAAATTAATTAAGATAAATTCATCAAACATTCTAATAAGGTCTATCATAAACTTTGTGAATCAAACTATTTAATGATATTGCATATCCAACATCAATCAATCAAAAAGGATTCTTAGGGTAAAATAATTTATATTGATGGGTAATTAAACCAATGCCCATAAGTCAAGCATTGCCTTTGAACACAATCCAACTTAAAATTACTTGTTTAAATTCATAACTAACATCCTAGATTACTAAAAGCAAAAATCATAAAACACTTATGTGTGTCATTACTCCGTCTATATGTATTTGCATTACCACATGCATATACACTAGCATTATAGATCATTGGGTCAACCTCACTCTCTTCATGGGATTGATTATATCAATCATTTATGTTTACACAACTTCATGTGCACATAGGATGATCACCTCTCTAAGGTAGATCAATTTTTTGGAGAAACTTATAAACTATGTTCACCCTACTCAACATTTAATGGTTTAACTAATCTTTGAACCAAGTTGATAAACAACTACATCATAGTATACATTATCTTCCTTAGTTAGTTTAATAACCTTCATTTGTTGAGTTATCTAACACTTAACTAATCCTTTGAGTTAAGTGTTATCTTCACATACATAAAATACATGCTGAATTATTATCCTTAATATTACCCTCCATCATGTTTGTATTATTGAGGAATCTTCATGAGTTAGCCATGCACATTGTGACCAAACTCATTCTTAGTATAGTTGTTTTCTTATGACCCTACTAGATTTACTTAACCAACTTGGTCATCTCTTTTGAATCATGTTCAATTATGATTGACCAACCATTATTGATTAGCCTTTACTTGACTTTGTCAGACACTCATGACTAAGTCATTCCTTAAGTTCAATTAGTCACTAAGACTAAATAACATCATGAATTAAGTATAGACCTATGCTTAGTCCTATTCCTTCTTTTTTTTTTGGATGGATGATCTCTTATCATTCTACACTTGACACCAAGAGTATTTTGATCATTGTATCATTTTATTTGGGATCTTTTGGTATTCATGGTGAACTTCAATATCAAGTCTTCAATTAGCAGTTGATTATATCGATTCTCACTTATTATATTAATGTATATGCATGATAGTCAACACTTTAGATTAGATAATGACCTATTAAAACTTTGACATGGATTATATTATTAATAAGTCATTCTTATTTTTAGACAAACAACCATCTAATAATATGGTTATTTAATCATAATTGACGTCTTATATAGCCATTAAGAAACTTGCATAGCCTAAGCCCTATCACCTATCACTTTATTTTTGATTAAAAAGATAAAAAAATAATTAGCCTTAAGATAATTATGTTACATGTTATACTTAGCTTGGTAAGTCAAGCACATATAGAATTGTCCTTAGGATTACATCGACTCACACCCACTTTTGTGCTAACTAGCATAGGAAGGTTGTAGTTAGGTCACATTGTTTTTTTTTTCTATCATTTTGGCTATTCGAGATGAGGCAATGAAAGTATGGCTATAATTCTTTTACTTTAAGTGATTATGTAGATTGTACTATATCATGTTGTTCTAATCATATATTATTTTTAGGAAAGTATATATATATAATAATACTTTACTTTATGTTTTTATATATATATATATGTAGTAGGTTGTATGTGTATGACCAATGTTTTACTTTACTTTATAAGGATCATATGTCAAATAATAATTTTGTGAATGCTTACCTTATGATACAAATGCTTCATGTCACTTTTATTATGCTCTAATGACTCCACTTATCTAAGGGGTTTTCTTAATTATAATACTTTTTAGATTTTTCAAATGTAAAAATAAAATTTAAACTAAATTTCTCAAATTGGTACTTGGAGATACCACACCTTGAAAGGTGTATACGTATCATGTACTAGAAGAACTAAGAGTGATAAAAACTTAATTTATATTTTATTTATCTACTAAATTTGTTCGAGTTTGTGCTTATTGATAGAGCTCGACTACCCTTTTATAATTTTTCTCTTACCTATTATGTATAAGCAAGCTGCTCAGCCGCACCAAACTCTTTACCCTTGTACTTTTATAACCATCACACCACAATTATTATTTAATTTCATTGTTAACTTCATCCTATTTTTATTCTTTTTTATTTATTGTAGTATGCTTATTTGGGGTCTATATGCTATGATTGACTCCTATGATAAAAAAAAATATTTTTTATAAAATTTAAGCAACTTTAAAAATGACTAAGACAATTTTATAGACATTAAAATTAAGACCCTCTCTGGCTAACCTTTCTTAAATAAAAACCTCATAGCCTCTTGTATATCTCTTGGAATGGATATAAAATTGAGCATATTCAGTACTATTGCTCATACCGATCGTAGTCTTGCCTTGATTTAAGCTTGCATTAGAATCCACTTAAAGGAAAATAGCTTCTATATCATGCATAGCTTTCTTAAGATAGAGCTTTAAGTAGAAATCTTTTTAGTGGCAACTACAGAGTCTAGTATGCTAGGCTATGGCACCTTGATCTCGGCTGGTTCATAAATTTGGTCTCAATAATCTTATTATACGATAAGAATATCACATGCCTTTTCTTTTTATATACATGTCTAAGCCTATCAGAAGACTTTATGTCCTACACATCCCTAGCCTCTTCTCATAAAAGACCCCGATGCAACCCATCTTATCGAGGTGGGTCATATGTGTCAAGATCACAATAGTGAATAAATTAGTCAAGATCTATTTAGAAGAAAATCTTTCTCTATAACTTTCACAAATATAGAACCATTCTATATCATAAATATATAATAAATAAAAACACCAACACATTTTAATTCATCTCACTAAAATTTACAACAAAAGAAAGCATATACAACAATCATGGTATATTCTCTTTATTAACAAAATAGGTATATCACCATAATTAAGAAAAAGGATCTAAAGTAGCAACATACCTAAGGTTAGGCTCTTAATAATAACCAATGGTTTCCAACATTATCTCGAAATAACACATGTGAATAAAACAAGGGTAAACAATCATAGCTTAGTTAGCTACTCAAAATTGATTATAGTTTTCAATACACAAGAGAAAGAAGAATGACTATTTATGAAAATAGCATCTTATGAACATTAAATTTTGTGTTAAGTGAACTAAAATAACATGTCAACATATCATGTGTTATGTTTATCAAGTACACTCTGAGTATAACTATTGTCTATAGTAGACATATGTCAACTAATAATGAAAGTAAGATGATGCTAGAAACAAAGAAAATAACATGAAATAATAATTTTTTTTATTTGAAATATTTATAATTTTTTCCTTGGCCTCTTATATATCCACTTCGACCACTTATTCACATTTTCTCTTTACCCTTTATATCTCTTCTTCCACACATACCTCCACTTATTCACATCTATTCGGCTAACTAAAATGGTCAAATGAATAATTATATAACGGCACAAATCCTTATATCTCCACTTAAATGCACATAAAATATAGTTATCCATCAACTGACACTTCCTATTTTTTCCTTTTGCATAAATACTTTGATACGATACATAAGCATATAATATCATCAATTTCAGCATTCATAAATATTATCAAACATGTTACTGAAACCTGTAAATATTAGTAGGAATAACTAACAATAAAAATTGTAGGTAAATTAATGTACATATATTAACAATCATATTCTACAAAATCATTTATATGCAATATGCACAACATCATTTTAAGCTTTTATTGTTTTATATATAAAATTTTCTAAGGTTAAATATACTCACCAAAATATACAAAAAATGCCACACAATAAAAATACATGATGAAAAATTAATTTATATATGTTAATATGACCAACATAATCTATTTTATAACATACTAAAAGTCACACTATGAATAACTTATAAATCTTTGTAGATTTGAGTTTGAACATAATCTAACTAAAAAATTATCTAAAATATACACAGAAGTGATAAAATTAAAATTTGAAGTTATGAAATAATAGCCTAACTAGAGTTGGATAATTTTTTCAACTAGCCCTACGAACAAACTAAGCTCTAATATCCTCAAATCATACTTTCTCTCTCTAAAACACTCTCTTTCTCTTTATCTATCTAGCCTACTCTTTATTGGAAATGAAATGAAATGTTAGAATTATTTGTGTAATATATATATATATATATATATATATATATATATATATATATATATATATATATATATATATATATGAAATATGTATTTTATTTATTAATATTGAATGCTTATAATGATAATTATTAATTTTTTTATACATTAGTTATAACTTTATACAAATTCTCTTATATATTGAAGTATAAGACTCTAAAATTGCAAAAAATAGTCAATAAATAAAACATCATGTATAAAGTACAATTATAAAAATGAATTACAAAACGAACACCAAATAATTTCAGAAAATCCACTTTTTAAAGATGTACTAATTTCTTAAGCAAGATAAATTAAGAAGAAACATTTTATTTTCTTAAAATAAAATACTTATGATGCTCAAAAAATAAATTAAAAATATACTTAAAATAAAGTTATGAGTGCTCTCTATTTAGTGAAGATGATTTGTGAATCATACATAAAATATATCTAGATAAATCAATTAAATACAATAAGATAAATTTTAATGTGTGAAATTTTTATTCAAATCAAAATTACAGAAAACAATGAATGAACCATACATAAAATTAACTTCAAAACACAGAATATCGGTGAACACAAAATAAACATGCAAGTGTTACCAAGTCCAAAAATTCAAGTCATTATAGGCGGATTTCATTACTGCAGAAGAAGTTGTCACATTCTCTCCTCTTTAGAAATGTATTGTCCTTGACATTCACTATTAGTTCTAAACTAATTAGATCTAGATATAACTATCTCATACTAGTTATTTTTTCCCATGTGACTTCCTTTTTTGATATGTGCTTTCACTAAACTGTGACCAGAAGGAGCTTCACGTTTCTTAATTATCTTTCATTGTATGCTAAAATATGCTCAGATTCTTCTCTATAAGTCAAATTAAGTTTTTTCTCAATAATTTCCTCCACAAGAACTCTATGATCAGTATATATGACCCACCGACTTTCTTAATATATATATATATATATACAAGAAAGATATTATGCACATCTGACATATGATCGGGTAGCAATAATCTATAATCACCTTAAAAGACATAATAAATCTTGGACTCAGTTTACCCTCACTGCCAAATTTACTAACACTCTTCATAGGATTGATTTTCAAAATTATAAAATTACACATATGTAATTCAACTACGTAATGCTTGAGATCATAATACTTCTTCTGCCTTCCTTATGATACTTTAAACCTATTCTTGATCTATCTAATTTTCATAACGATAACTGTTAACTAAAAGCTCATCGATCTTCTCTCACCTTCCTTTGTCTATGATAAAGGTGTCCTATACTTCCTACCATATAATGCCTCATATAAAGTCATACTAAAATACGACTCGATGCTATTATTATAAGTAAATTCAATTATAGGTATATCATCATCTTAGCTCCCTCTAAAATCAAGTGTGAATAAACTCAATATATCTTCTAGTAATTGAATGGTCCTCTTATACTGAACATCTATTTGCAAGTGAAAAGATATAATAAAGTTTAATTTTGTCCCTAAAACCTTCTAGATACCTCTCCATAACTTGAAAGTAAATCCTTTCATAACAATTAGAAATGATAACCTTTGGTATCTGTGGTGTTTATTTTTAATTATGTGTGTGTGTGTGTGTGTGTTGTACATAACTGATGGGCATTTATGGTGATCGATGACATTAAGAAATAGTGCACTATCTCGAAAGATAGAAATCACTATCTATCTAATAAATGGACTCACTTAATATGATGATGGTGTTGGTTAATAAATCTTCACTTTTCAAATCTGGAGAAAAGAAAGAAGAGGCCTTATAGAAATTCATCTAAGTAAGATGCCACGATATCAGATGTTTATTAGTGATCGATATGTCAAGGAATAGTGTACTCTAAAAGAAAAGTATCACCTTTAATGGACCATGTGGACTTTATATACATAAAGTAATTTATTCCTGGGTTTGGAAGTTACAGGGCAAGCAATAGTATATTCTAAGGATGTTAAAATGATCATATTTTCTTGATTATCAATTGATTGGTTTGTATTTTTGAAGATCAAATGGGATTGATCAAAAGAGGGAGTTATTATCGAAGCCAAAATGGGAATGAGGAGGAGATGCTCATGATGCTAGAAAACCTAGCGAGTATCTCAAACTATCCTATAGTTGGGCTTTACATTTCAAAAATTGATTTAGTTTATTTGAATTGTATTTTCATTAGAATTTTAAGACTTAAGATTCCTTAATACAAGATTAAGAAAATGCCTGCTTATGGCCCACAAATGGGAGAAACAACTTCATAACCTAAATTTAGGGAGCTTCGGTGAGGGCCAGAAGATCAACTTAAATCTAAGGAAAAAATGAATAGTTTGTTTGTCTCCATAAGAGCCGACATCACGTAGATCTGAGGGTATACTTATTGAGGTGATCATGTATGACATTAAGGAATAGTGCACTATCTCAAAAGATAGAAATCACTACCCTACAATGGACCTAATCACCTAATAAGGACTCCTAAGGCATGATGGGTGTTGGTTAATAAATCTCTTATAAGGGAGTCACTTTTCAAATCTGTGGAGAAAAGAAAGAAGAGGCCTTATAGAAATTCATCTAAGTAAGATGCCACACAGATCCGTAAATGTACTTATTCAGGTGATCAGATATGTCATCAAGGAATAGTGTACTATCTCGAAAGAAAGAAGTCACTACCCTTTAATGGAACCAATCACCTCAATAAGGACTTTTAAGGACGATGAGTTTGCATATGTACCAGAGATTCTTCCCCTACTTCACATGAAAAGTAAAGTAGGGTTTATTTTAAATCGAGTTTGTTAAGTTCCAAGGGCAAGCCCCAATAGTTAATTACATTCTAAGGGATAGGATCCTTTAGGAAAACTCTCGATTAAGGTAAACGATCATTGTCTCTAAAGATTTTAATAGGAAGGACTATCAATTGATTGGTTTTATTTTTGAAGATCAAATGGTATTGATCAAAAGAGGGAGTTATTATCAAAGCCAAAATGGGAATGAGGAGGAGATGCTCATGATGCTAGGAAACCTAGCGAGCATCTCAAACTATCCTATAGTTGGGCTTTACATTTCAAAAATTGATTTAGTTTGTTTGAATTGTATTTTCATTAGAATTTTAAGACTTAAGATTCCTTAATACAAGATTAAGAAAATGCCTGCTTATGGCCCACAAATAGGAGAAATAACTTCTGAACCTAAATTTAGGGAGCTTCGGTGAGGGCCAGAAGATCAACTTAAATCTAAGGAAAAAATGAATAGTTTGTTTGCCTCCATAAGAGAGGACAAACCACCCGATAACTTGGACTTACAACCACCTGGGGGTGGCCGCCAACTAACTCCTCTTATGATTTTAAATACATGTAGGTAAGTCTTTATGCTTATGCAAGTTAGCTAGACTATTTTTTATTTAGAAAAAGACTAAGTCCTTAAACTCACTCCCTAAAGAGACTAGATAATATAAAGGAACATGCTTCAAATGACCTAAATCTAATTCATTTCAAATTTCATTTTATTTCATTTTTGAACAATCATTTTTGACTTAGGCTAATAGGACTTTTATGACTAATGCATGAGAAAATAGATTATTGGCCAAAATCAGTTAGAAGTTTAGGAAGTGAGTTTCCACCATCGCCCTTAAAGGTCAAGCCAGGTTCTCTGGCAAAGGTGGAAGCCCTCTAATCAAGAGTAAAATAAGATGCTATTGTGCATGATATTATAAAGAAAAGAACTTGTCCATCTAAGGGTTTCTAATTCTATTATCTTAATTTTAATCCTAAGCTTTAGGTAAGGTTATGAATTATTTAGTTTTAGTTTGAATTGTTAAGTTGGGTAAAAGATTTTTTTTTTCTCGGAAGAGCCTAATCCACATCTAGGTCATACATAAAGCAAGGAGGAAACTAGGAAAAATATGCCACTTAATGCACAAGTTAAACAAACATCAATCAATTTATAAAACTAGTGCAAATAGAATAAATAATCGTTTGTGGTCGGGCACCATTGCACAAACCCAAAATTATCAAATTAGATAGCCGAGCTCTACCCTTATACAACCCGGATTACAAATGAATTGAATTAAAAGCAAAAGGAATTCATTGTTATGGGAGGTCTTCAAGCTTTATTCTTCTTTCTTCTTTCTTCTTTCTTTCTTTTCTTTTCTTTTTTTCTTCTTTGGATCTTCCTTTGGATGGTTGGTTGGTAGATGTTCCAAGGCCTCACATGGTGCGTAAGATGGGATCTTATGACCAATGTTCATCCTAATCTTCCATAACAAATCATTCCAAAATCCTAAATATATAAATTTTACATGAAAAAGAAAAGCATAAATCTAACTAACACCTGCAAAACAAAGGTTAGTCAAATCACACCACATAAATCCCAAGCATGTATATTAGACTTATCACCCCACACATGGGTGACTAAGTCCATCTGGCCTATGGATTATGCAAAGGTGTATAAGCACCTACAAGCAAGAAGCATTTATACTTTTATTTATGATAGTGCCCCTTTAGCACAATCCCTAGAAAAAGAATAAAGCTAAGCATCCTACCATTCATTCTACGAGCATACACCCTAACATCTAGTCTAAAATATTCATCATAAAATAAAACATAACATCAAGCGATGCATCGACCTAACCTAAAGCTAGAAGTGGTGACTTAGACTAATGTGTGTGCTTTGAAGGTTTGTGTGGCATGCTTAAGTTAGGACTTTAGGTTTGAATTTTCTAAGTGTGAAAGACATGTTCAACATAGAGGAAGGTTTCATTCAAGTTGTTTAGTGACTTTGGGTTGTTTTTATTTCATTGTTTTAGTTTGATTTGAGTGAAGCTTATGATTAATTACTGAGTTATGAAGAGAGGTGAAGAGAGGGAAAGAGAAGAAAAACTTCTCTTTCCTTCCCTAATTCTTAAGTAATTTCTAAGGTAAGTTCATATTTTCATTTAATTTAGGTGAATATTTTGATTAAATCTTTTAATTAATCCTAAGTTTAGATCAACTCTAAACAAACCTATCCAAAAAGGAAGGCAGTTTAAGATTAAGAAAAATGAATCAAAATTCACATAACATATATTACTTCAATTCTTTCCCAACATATATAACATGCATATGGATGGACCCTGAGAATATCTATACATGAAAATGAAGATAATTAACACACTTTATGATGCATGCTAAGTAATTCATTTAAGAAAATTTAATAATGGTTGAATAAGGGTTGATAAGTAATACATTGCTTTAAGAATTGAAGTATATCAAAGAATTGAAGTAATACATGCATGCTAAGTAATTCATTTACCACATGCATGCTTATAATTAAATTATAAGAATAGCACACTTTCAGATTTGATGTTTCATTTATAGTTTTTGAAAATATTTTGGATTTAGTAGTGATAATAACCACTCATATTTTACTTTAGCCAACACATGCACATTTGACATAAAGTAAATAATTTCTTTTTAAAACTTTAAAAACATGAAATCATGGATGCATAAGTCACATGGCATACAATTTAGCATGTTGGGAAAGATCTAAAGCAATGTAATCATGTAAACAAACTTGCTTTACTTAATTCCTAAAGACATTCTTAAAGAATAAGAAAACTTAGAATAAATCAAAGTGAATTTCAAAATGATTTTGGTTTGTTTGAAGTTTGATTTAATTTTGAAAAGGTGAGATGAGTTTGATGTTCCTAACCCATTCCCACATTTGTTTGTATTTTATTTTAATTTTTAGATAATTAAATCCATTTTTAAGTGTTGATTAGGTTAAGGTATGCATTAAGTGACTTAATTAACCCTTACCTACACCGCCTTAGAAAAATTAACTAAGTAATTATGAGCCAATGAGATGATATAAAACCCACATGGTATGTAAATTTGTAATGCACCTAGTATTGAAAAGGTCTAATGCAATTTGGATCATAATTAAAAGTTAATTAAGCTAAGGGATTTTAGCTTAAGTACTTTTTAAAACACCCCTTCACAACACTTATGAAAGGGGTTTTTAATTTCCTTAATTATACTTAGGCTAATGAACACCTAAGCATCTACCCAAGGTAGATTAATTAAGTTTAGAAAACTTTTTAGAATTTTTGAAAATTGTTTAAAGGGATAATTAATAAATTAACTCTTAATTAAGAAGGGATTAAGGAAAGAGGAGGGGGTTTAGGGAATAGCTTAGGTGGAATACCCCAAAAGTATTCCATAAACCCCCTACTCACTGGATCTAATCTTAATCCAACTTAAACATAGGGAAAATCAACTAATTAAACCTTAATTATCCTTAATTACATGAAGGGGTAATTAGGGAATGAGCTAGCAATTTTCCTAATCAAGGCTTCAATAAATCTCAAGAAAATTAGGGGAGGTAGAAGTCATCCTTTAAAATGAACCCTAAAAATTTGAGATTAATTCGTGTCTTAATTAAGAAATAATTAGCTAATTATCATTCTCAAAGAAACCCAAATTCAAACAAAAGGGAAAATCAAATTACATTGAAAATAATTTTGAATATTCTAGATAGAATTATCTATTCATAGCATTTTACTTTATATTTTTCTGAATTTTCTTGAAGGAGTTATGATTTTTTGAAATTATCTGGATTAATTAAGAATTAATAACAAATCCCGAACTAATCCTAGCTAATACTCGCTCATGGCGCGATGCATGGCGGCGGCGGTCATCACACTTTACATGCGTCACATCGTGAGCCCCCTACTTAACTTGTCACATCAATAGAATGGTAGTGGCGCACGCCCTTTTACCCTTAGACGTCCGATCAAAGATTGAATGACTGAGGATACACCTGTGATTTTAAATCAGATAAAGGGATTAAAAATGTGCCTAATAATCTCAGTAGTCCATCTAAAGATGTGGATGGACGATTGAGATAGGCTGAGTTCTTCCCTGAGGATGACTATGAGCCATTCACAATCAAAGGGGAGATCCGAGCCCGATCCTTCATGGATTCAATCAAGACTCAACTCACACCATCTAAAGAACCAAAGTAGCCAATCCAACAGTGGATTTTACATGAAAGGTAAATTTCTTTCACAAAAGACCAACACCCCTTAGCCTAAGTGGTCAGAAATTCACTAACCTCACCGGAGGTGATCACCGGTGCTCGGGATCTATGAGGTAGCTTTATTTAGTGGAGATGAAGCCCTTTTTAAGTAGCTCTTAAGGTTAAGTGTAGAGCTCTATGGACCAACTCCTCTTCACCCCCCATGTAGCTTTAATCAAATTGATATCTCCCTTGCCTTTAGAACTTAATTAAATGCTTAGGCAAGCTCGACTGAGTCCTTGGATGATGAGTGTAAAAGGAATTTAAGTGGGATTAAGTATAGAAGATGTTTGTAAATCACTCCACCTCCCTTATTTTTTGCACAGTGCAAAACCAAGAAGAAGCAATTCTAATCTTCCTTAGAAGGCATAGGGATGCTCTCTAATGATTGCTAACTCTCTCTAGGCCTTAATCGAGTATGAGTGAAGTCAAATTTCAGTGGATTAGGGGGAGTATATCTCCCCTAATGGCAATCGGACGACCGAGGCTAAGGTTACCATTTTGATTCAATTAAGCTCCTAGGATGGGTTGTTTTGGCTGTTAGAGGTGTGCACATGGTCAGTTTGGGCAGAAGAGTGGAAGCCTAACTCCCATGTGCATCCAATTGAGGTTTGAGAGGAGTTTGAATTTTCAATTTGGCCATGGGTGGTCGGGTTTGGTCCATGGACCAAATCGGTTTACTCAAACCCATTGGGTTGGGTCCACCACTCATCACTAGGTCCCCTTGAGGTTTTAGGAGAGCCTCAAGTGTTTGTGATGAGTCAATGACCAAAATACTCATGGGCTAGGCCAAAATTTATTCTATGGCCTAGGGGTATAATGGTCATTTTGCTATTTTTCAATTTGGGTATGTTGGTATGTTGAGAAATAGGTTGGGCTAAGTTTCAATGGATTTGGAATCCATTTGATAGGGTTTGGCTCATGTTGTCCCATTTAGGTCAAAATGACCCAAGTTGACCAATAAGTCAAATTAGGTCAAACCAAGGATTGAGTCAAGTTCATATGACCATTTGAAATGTTTTGGTGCCTTTGGTTTCGTTCAATTTGGTTTAGATTAGGTTTTGGCTCATATGACTCATTTAGGTCAAATGGGTCAAGTTGACCCATTTGACCTATATCAAGTCAGTGGTTTAGGTTTAGTTGGTCATTCGGAGTGGATTTGTATCTTTGTTTCCAATCAATTTGGATTAGGTTCAATTTTGGCTCAACATGATCACTTTAGGTCATGTTAGGTCTAAGGTCAATTGGGCTAGGTTAGGTCTAGATGGCCAATTGAGGCTTTGGTAAAGTTCCACAAGTAATTTGGGATGGACTTGACCCATTGGTTTCAATCAATTTGGCTTAGATCAAGTTTTGACACATTTTGGCACTTTAGGTCAAAATGGGTCAACTTGGGTCAAGTAGGCCAATTGGGCTAGGTTAGGCTCCAATATTGGCTTGGTGAAGTTCAAACATAGGTCATGAGTGAACTTAGATCAATGGTTTCAATCAATTTGGCCCTAGTTGATTTTGCTATGTTAGGTTTCATTTTAGGTTAAGTGTTGACTTGGTCAACCCTTAGGTTTGACTTGGTTTGACCCAATTTGATTGATTGATCATCCCATGATGATTGTTGATCATGATAGGAGGGATATATGAGTTTGGTTCAATCCAATTTGGTTAGGATCAAAAGTTGGCTCATAAGGGTACTTTAGGTCACTTTAGGTCAAGTGAGCTTAAGTGGGTCAAATGGCTTGGTCAAAGCTTGATTTGAAGTTGATTGATCTTGTATATGGACTTATGATTGAAATATAAATCCATTTGCAAGAGGTTTGAAGCCAAATGGATTTTGATCCATTTGAAAATTTCATATTCAAAGGAAGAATATGAAGAAGTTTTAGGTTTGATTTTTGATTTGGGTTTTGATTAAAGGATTGAAGTTTGGATTTATATATGAGTTCATGATTGTAGGATTGATTGAACCATGAGAGAAAATCAAGAGTTTGGCTTGATTTAAATTTATTTTGGCTAAGTTCAAGATTTTGACTTAAAAGGCTTAGATTTGATTTTGAGTGGATTTAAGTTTGACATTTGGAGTTGGTTTTGATTATTTGAATTTATATTTCATTTATATATGTGAAAATAATTGAGAATATAAATTGATCATGAGAAAATTTCAAGGATTTGAAAGAGTTTAATCATGATTTGAAGTTAAATCCATTAAAGGGAATTTAAAGGATTTAATTGAATTTTTAATTAGAAATTTAATTTTTGAAATTAGATTGATTTATAATTATATTTCATTTATATATGAGAACATAAATGAGGATATAAATTAATTTTGAGAAAATCCCATGAGTTTGAAGTGGTTTGATCAATGTTTAGATTAAATCCATTAATGAAAATTTAATGGATTTAAGGGAATTTCAAGCATTATAAATTTAGAATTTAATTTTTTAGTTGGATTGAGTTGAGTTATATTTGTATTTCATTTATATATGAGAATATAAATGTGGATATAAATAGGTTTTGAGAAAATCCCAAGGGTTTGAATAGGTTTGATCAAGATTTGGAGTTGATTTTGGCTAAGTCCTTTAATGAAAAATTAAAGGAACTTAAGAAACTTTTCATGAATTATTTTGGAATTTTGAACTTGATTTGATGGGTTTGAATTTATATTTTTTTTATAAATGAGAATATAAATGAGAATATAAATGGATCATGAGAAGATCTCAAAGATTTAAAAAAGTTTATATCATAATTTTGGTTAAGTCCTTAAGAAGGATTAAGGACTTCGGAAATTTTGACTTAGGAATTTTGATGGATTTTGATTATGGCTTTCAATCATGGATTTCAATCATGGAATTGAATCATGGAATTGATTTGAGTTTGAGAAAATCAGATGGAATTATATAGAAAGCTCATGATACTAAGAAGCCTAGTGAGCATCCCAAACTATCCTATGATTGGGCTTTATATATTTGAAATTGAAGAAAATTATATATTTGTGTTGAAATTTTAGACATATAACCCCACAATACAAGATTATGAAAATATCTAAGAAGTGAAGATTTATGCTTGTAGACTGAGGGGAAATAACAACCTCAGATCCTAAATATAGGGAGCCTTAGCGAGGGCTAAAGTACGTCCTAAATCTAAGGTGAAAAGTGGATATATTGTTTACCTCCACAAAAGAGGGTAAACCACCTGATTGCTAGACTTATAACCGCCTGGAGTGGCAGCCAGCTAACTCTTCCTATATTTTAAAACTATGTGGTCAATTCATATATTTTGTAAGATGGTTAGGTTGGTATTATTTAAAAAGAAATCAATGTCCTTAAACCCACTCTCTAAGAGACTAGAGCATGAGTGGTATTAATAATGACTTAGGCTAATGCAAATTTTATCAAATTTTATTTAATTTTTGACTCCTCATTTTGGCAAAGGCTATAGGATTTTATATGTCTAAATGCATGATAAAATAGGGTTATTGGCTAAATCATAGAGAAAGAGGTATTTTTCACCACAAGGGAGACCCTCAAAGGTCAAGTCTTCCCTTATCCTGCAAGGATGGAAAGCCTCTCTTATCAAGAATGAAACAAGATGATATGCATGATATTAAATGTAGACCATTCAACTAAGGGGTTGCTAAATATTTTTATTATCTTGATTTAATACCCAGGCTTTAAATGAGGTTATGAGTTTAGAAAATTAGTTATGAGTTGTAGTTCGGGTAGAAAAATTAATTCTTTCTTAAGAGCCTAATCTGATCCAAGATACACATTAAATCATCATACATGAAGAAACTAGGAAAATATATGTCATTTCTATTACACAATTATAAACAAAGCATCAAATATTTTATAAACTCAATGTAAAAGAATAATAGGCACATGCGTGAGCCACAAACCGCATGGAGGGTTCTTCTCCCAAAGGAAAGCACTATCAAAATACATCTCCACCGATCTAGTGTCCCTAGGTTCATGATTTATTTATCGAGGAGGTCATCACTAAGTAGATAATCAGCAGGAAGAAGGTGTATTGCTAAGACGTTCACTAGTGCTTGTACTTTCACCACACGAAGAGGTATAAAAGTGATATCAAACTGCCACAAAATCATGGACCAATGCGCCAATCATCCGGATAGCATCAGTCGTGTCATGAGATATTGCAGTAGATTGATCCTAGAGATCAGGTTCACCTTATGAGAAAGCATATAATGTCATAGCTTCTGGGATGCAAGATTAAAGCTAAGTAATACTTTTGAATAGGTGGATAGTTTTCCTCAATAGGGATTAGATGATGACTAAGATAGTAGAGTGCATTCTCCATCCCTTCGTTATTGGTTTGAGCCAACAAAGCTAAGGGAGTCATCTAATGTGGCAGTATATAATATCAGTGCTCTGCCCGGGATAGGGGCTGCTAGAACTAGCGGCATCATTAGGTAGTACTTGATGTCTTCAAAAGCATGATGGCACTTATCATCCCATTTAAACTTGGCATCCTTTTTGAGAAGCGTTGAAAATGGCTAGAACGTTCCTGATAGGTAAGAAATAAAGTGTCTTAGGTATGCCAACCGCCTTTGGAATAATCTGAGTTGAGTTAGACTTTTCGGGGGTGGAATTTTTAATATTGCCTTATTCTTCTCCGAATTGATTTCTATTCTACAGTGCCAAACAATAAAACCAAGGAATTTTTTTGAAGATACTCTGAATGCACACTTCAGGGGACTCATTTTAAGGTTAAATTGTCTTAACTGTTCAAAAACTACTATCAAGTCAAAGAGATGGTCTTCCTTTTTCTTACTTTTGACTACAAGATCATCAACATAACATTCAACCTGGTGATGTATAAGTTCATTGAAGATCCGACAATGGCCTGCTGGTATGTAGTACCGGCATTTTAAGGCTGAAAGGCATGACTCTATAGTAAAAGATTTCGATCGAGGTTCAAAATGCAATGTTTCTTTCATCTTAAAGGGCCATCTTTATTTGGTTATAACTAGATGAGTCATCCATGAAATAGAAGACTGCATGAGATGAGACAATGTCCACCATCAGTTATGAGATTAGTAGTGGAAATTCATCTTTAAGACATACCTTATTTAGATCACTAAAATTGACACATATGCAAATTTGACCATTCTTTTTCTTAACTAGAATGACTCTAACCAACCAGGTTGGATATTTTCTTCCCTAATAAAACTAACATCAATCAATTTCTTGACTTCAGAAATGACCTATTGTTCAATGTCCAATCACATGCATCTTGGAGTTTGCTTGATAGGGTTAGAACTATGCTCTATTACTAGTTTGTGGACTACTACGTCAGGATATAAATTGGGCATCTCTTCATAACTCCATGCAAAATAGTCCTTAAACTCAGCCAATAGCCTAACTAAGCCATCAGTTTTAGTATTATTCAACAAAGAATTGATATATATCGAACGAGGATTATCTTCAGTTCCTAAGTTTATTTCTCTGAGCTCGTCGATGGTTGATCTAATCTCCTCTTCTAAGTCTGGAAGTTCATCTTTGACTTCAAGATCATTTGGGTCATCTGAAGTTTCTAAACACACTTTGTCATATGAGTTAGTAGGATTTGAAAAGAACCTATAATATTCCAAATGATTGGTGATGACTAAACAAGATTGTGATCATCGACTGGACCCATTGTACTGAATCTTAGTCCTGATCTTGATTGAGGATGTCTATTTTGGTTGTCCCATAGCCTTTCAAAGTAGTCTGACCTATGTTTAGACCAAGTATGTGGAATTAATCCCTTCTTTGCTTAATTAAGAACACAAAGAGAATACCAAACAAAAGGTAATTGTATTAAATCTTTTTATGAATCATTCTCAAGTTCTACATCAGCTTCTTAGCTTGAGGATGATGCTCCCAAAAAGAACCTCTAAGTCCTCCCATTTGTGGATGACTTATAAACTTTTTTAACTACCAAACCCTCAACTTTTTGGGAAGAGAGTAGGGTTAGAGCTATGGTTCCCAACTAACTCCTAACTGTCTCATATGTAGACTTAAATATATTTATACTTTGCTTTAGAGCCCGGTCTTCATCACTATCTTGCTCCAACATCACCTCAAAAGGGATCTACTACTGAGAAGATCCAGCTGGTGTGCTAACCATAAGACTCATCCTCTAAACTAGATTCTAAGTCTTATGGATAGTAGGTGTAATCCTGGTGGCTGGAACATACCTCATATTGGGTGGCCAATAGGGAGGCTTTCCACCTTAGGGGCTACCTCTGAACTGTCCTCTACCTCTACATGGTGGAGGTCGAGTCATCCCACCTATATGTTCAAATGGAGTAACGAACTGTGGGTGGAATCTAATGTCAGGCTCTATATCTTCCCCTGAGTCCATGTCTCACTCTCTTTTATTTTTTTTCTATTTCTTTTTCTTTTCTTTTTCTAATTCTTTTTCTTTTCTTTCTTTTTATCCCTCTTAGGGATCTTGACTAGATTCATGAGAATGGACTTGTTAGTTTTGGGAAAGAAAATAGGCTACATCCTCATATATCCTGACCTTATGAACTATGAAGGGCTTGAGATCTCCTTTGATGCAGTACTCAATTCCACCTCTCATGAACTTCATGCACTGATGTAGAGAGGATGGAACTGTGTTCTTCTCATGTATCCACGATCTCCCAAGAAAAGCATTAAAAGATGTATCCGAGTCTATGATATGAAACTTAGCTTCAGTCTTCCAATCATCAATCTATAATTGCAACACTATGGATCCTAAGGCCCTCTCACCTTGTTCATTGAATCTTCTCAACATCATCCTCTCCTTTTGGAATTTAGAGATGTTGATCCTCCAGTAGGCAAGGGTTCTTAAACTTATAATATTGACTGATGCACCTTGGCAACTAGAACTCTCGATATCATGTATGTGCCAATGTCCACTGTAATGTAAAGAGGGTGATTATGCTTGGTCATTCCTAGAAACAAGTATTCATCACTGAATGTAACTCCTAAGATATCCTTTGAGTTGTGTGCCTCTTCTTCAGTAGCGGTCAGCTTAGCTAAGCATATCTTTAGATCAAGGAGAGCCTTGCCTAGAGATTCCCTCATCTTTTTGGATAAGATAAGGGTGTCATATATGCTTAACTTAGCTGGAAACTTTCTAAGATGTGCTAAAATGTTGTAATCAACCTTGACTTGGTCCTCCACAAGCATATCCATGGGTGGAGCATCCTGTGGAGCTATCTGTTAACTAGAACTAATGACTTCTTTACCCTTATCGAGAGATGCTACCCAAGGTGGTAGAACTTTTCTACTGCATAGGTTGACTTCAGTGACTTCTTGGAATGATGAACTTGTGAAAAGTTCTACCCTCTAATAAGGTATACCTATAGCTTCTCCTATGGGATCCTTAGAGTCAGTTAACTCCTAGTCAATCTCAAGGGGTAAACCTGATTGATTCATAAAAGGAAAGTCTGATTCTGAATCAGAAGAGAGTGGATCAGAATGACTAAAGCTATCATTATTATTTTCTAGACTTAGAGAGTTTTTAAGAGGAATAAAATCTAAAGTATCAGAAGTGGGCAAGATATAAGTGAAAGCTTTCTTCATTGATTTCTTTTTAGGTTGAAAGTACATGATAAAAATCTAATAAATTAAGTAGGGTAAGGGATTTAATACCCTTGTATGTTGATACAACGGTCCTACTGGCAGAAGAGAAGCTAGTGGAGGAAAAAATAGTAGCTACAACTGGATGGAGTCTTTGCATTGAGGGTGATTGCTACGGAACTATCCTGGGCAAGTAAGGTGGGACTACTCTTGGTCATCACCTTCTTCATGTTATCTTTGGCAACTTGCAAACCATCCTTGGTGTTGGAGGTTTGAGCTACCTCAGGCACATATAGAGAGAGTTTCTTAATTTTAGAAATCTTTTTAGGGTTTGAGATAAGGAAATATCCCAACCTTCTTTGGTCTTAAGAGGATCACAGGTTTCCCCAAGAATTACCTTAATAGAACTAGAAGTTTGTTCTACTAAGTATTCCCTGGGGATAATTATAGTGCCTGACTTGTAGCTACGTTCAAGACAATCCTTAAATGTGTTATAATCCTCTAAGAAATGAGTAATCATGCGGTGGAAGGAGTAATAGTTAGGATCATTACTCTTGCCCACATCCTCCAGCCTCTTGGGCTCTGGTAACTAAAAGTAAGGTTACTTTAAGAGATTCTTAAAGATTTTCCTAACCACCTTCCTCTTGAATGAATATGGCTTATTCAATATATCAGTAAGAGTAAGTGGGTAATAGCTACCTAGCGGGGGATAAGAATACCACTGTTGGGTAGGCTGTTGATGCGGTGGGAATGGCCATTATGGTGGGTGAGGCAGCTGATATGATGGCCGAGGTGGTGGCAGAGGAGGTGACAAAAGAGGCTGCCGAGCTCAGGGTCTCTCCTACTAGACTTTGGCTGACTGCTTCCCTTTATCCACTAACATAAATGTCCCAGGCTTCTTCTTGAATACCTTCTTTGGCTTAGGCCGAGATGATTGGTCAGGAAAGGGTATCTGTTTGGCCTCTTCTTGTAGGCAAGCTGCCTTGTTAATTAGTTTCTGAAATGTCTGGATGGTAAAGCCCTTAAGCATGAAGACGACTGGGCCATGAATATTCTTGAGGAGAATATCAATGGCATGCTATTCAGACAGCTGTGGCTCACATTTCATGCTTAAGTTGTGCCACCTGAGAATATAATCAATAAGGGACTCATTGGGAACATTTGTCACTACAACAAGATAGCCTATAGTCACTCTTTGATGAGCTTCAACAAACCTCTTAATGAATAGGTGCTCCAACTCAGCAAAAGCCCCTATCGAACTGTTAGGCAGTTTGACATACCAATCAAATGCAACCCCTACTAGGTTGCTAACAAGAAGTCTGAATAACAATGCATCATTGCCACTAGTGTTGTAGCAACCAGCTCTAAAATATGCAATATGCTGACATGGGTTCCCACTGCCATCAAAGATTTTGAAGGAAGGCGAGACAAAACCCTTAGGGTATTGCTACATCAAATTCTTTTGGGTATGGTCTACCCTTTGGAATAGATGAGCTCCCCTGGGCTTATGCCCTCGCTTCCTTCACCTACTGCTCTACTATATGCTTGATATCCTTTTCATGCATGGAGGTGCCATCTGTAACCTTCCTATGTAAACTACCAGGATCAATCTCTGTGGGAGTGCACCTAGGGTGCTCTAAGGTATGTACCAATTCTAGACGGTCGGCTGCCATGGAAGAAGGGTATGAAATTAGGGCTAAATTCTGCAATGCTGAAACTATTGCAATCAATTCCTCAATCTTTTTATCCATCTTATCAATATGATCATCTCTCTATCTAAGCTGGTGGAGAAGGTGCTAAGTCGAGTGAGAAGTGTAACCTTCCTCAAGCAAGACACCTTCCTGGCTAGTTTGATCCCATTGTAAGGATCCCCAAGTGTCAACCATGTGGACATCAACTTTATCATCCAACATGTCATCCTTGTCGAAATCGAAGCTAACCCTTTCCTCATCCTGATCAGAGCAGTCACTCCCAAAAATTTATTTCTTCTTGATAAATTAATTTGCTCATATGTCATCTAGCAACTAATCTACTATGCCCGGCTGGATTGGGGAAAATACCCGCTGACTACTAGCTGTAAGACTGTGCTCCTTTTCCTCAATGCAATGGACACTACATACTATCAAGGCCTCCTCACTAGGAGGATCAATTTCCATGAGGACTGTGTCTATGTCCTGTGGTGTTTAATTTTGGTTTGGTGAGTTTATGTTTGAGGGGACACCACATAGATCTGAAGATGTACTTATTAAAGTGATCGGGTACTACATTAAGGAATAGTTTACTATCTTGAGAGATAGAAGTCACTACCCTATAATGGACCTAATCACCTAATAAAGACCTCTAAGGCATGATAGGTCTTCAAATATACCAGAGATTTTCCTTTACTTTACATAGAAAAGTAAAGCAGGGTTTATTTAAATCGGGTTCGTTAAGTTCCCTATGGAGGCAAGCCTCCATAGTTAATTATATCTTAAGGGAAATGAATCCCTTAAGAATACTCTCGATTAAAGTAGGTGATTGTTGTCTCCAAAGAATTCAAAGATAGGACTATGAAAGGATTGATTTTATTTTAGAAAATTATGTGGGAGAGATCAAAAGGGGAGAGTTATTATCAAAACCAAAGAAAATGAGTGGGGAGTGCTCATGATACTAGGAAACCTAATAAACACTCCAATCTATACTATTGTTGGGTTTTATGTATTTGAAATTGAGAAGATTCATTTATTTGAGTTGAATTTTTTTTTAGAAATCTAGGTCTTATGATTCCACAATACAAGAATGAGGAAATGCCTAAAATATGAAAATTTATTCTTGTAGCCCGCAAAGGGAAACAACAATCTCAGATCCTAAATGTAGGGAGCTTTGGTGAGGGCTAAAGAACAACCTAAATCTAAGGCGAAAGTGGGTATATGGTTTACCTCCATAAGAGAGAGTAAATCACTCAACTGCTGGACTTTTTACTGCATAAAGTAGCTGCCAGCTAACTCCTTCTATGCTTTAAATCAATGTAGGAAAGCCATATGCTTTACAAGATGGCTAGGCTATTATTTATTTAAAAGAGAACATAAGTCCTTAAACCCACTCCCTAAGAGACTAGATTATGAAGGGCATGAATAATGACTTAAATCTAATGTAAATTTTATCAAGTTTTATTTGATTTTTGGACTTTTTATTTTGACACAAGCTATAGAATTTTGTATGCCTAAATTCATGAGAAATTGATTATGGGCTAAATCAAAAGATAAAGAGGCATCATTCCATCAAAGGCTCTTATAAGTTAAGCCTTTATTCTCTGGATAGATGGAAGCCCTCTCTTAGCAAGAGTGAAAGAATATGACATTCATGATGTTATACATACAATCATCCAGCTATGGGGTTACTAAAATTTTGATTATCTTGATTTAATTCTTAGGCTTTTATGTGAGATTATGAATTATTTTAAGAGTTTAGTTATTAGTTGTTAGTGGGGTAGAAAATATATTTTCATTCTAAGAGCCTAATCGCATCCAGGCCACACAATCACCAATCATAAAGAAACTATGAAAAGACATGATATTTTTATTGCACAAACCAAACAAAACATCAAACAATTTTATAAAGCTATCACAAAAGAATAACATGCCGATGCAGTCGAGTACCGCCGTACAACCCGAAAAAAATGTGGGTAGCTGAGCTCTACCCTTATACATCCCAGTAAAATGAAAGAATAATTACAATTATAAAAATGATATGAGGGTCTTCATTCTTCATCCTCCATCCTTCACTCTTCATCTTTCATTTCTTCATTTTTGATTTGTTCCATTTTTTTCTTTCTTTTTGGCTTGATTGGGATGTTGTTTACTCCAAAGGTATCACATGGTGTATAAGACTTGATATTATAACCAATGTTCTTCATAATCCCATAAAACTTGTCCTAATCCTAATGCAAAAATTGCATCAAAAGAGAAGGAAAGGTAAATCTAACTACACCTACAAAATAAGTGTTAGCTAAACACTACATACAACCCAAGCAGTTATGTGAGGTATTTGGACTTCGCACCCCACATATGGGTACCCAAGTCCACCTATCCTAACTTGGGCTATGCTTAGGGGCATAAGCAATATCATAGAAAAAAGCATTTATATTTTTATTACAATGACCCCTTAAGCACGACCCCCTGCATAAAACATGATTAGACTAAAATCGGCCTAACATTCAGACTACATGCATACACCATAACATTCAGTCTAAACTAATACATCATAAAACTAAAAATTCATAAAACTATGCACCACCCTAACATAAAGCTAGAAATGGTGACTTAGTCTAATGTGCATGTGTTAAAGCTTATGTGTTATGTCCTAACTAGGCTTTAGAGTTATGATTTGTTAATTGTGAGGGATATAATTTATAAAGGGTTGATTTCCCTTTAAGTGTTTCAGTTGATTTAAAATTTTTACTTAGTATTTTCTTTTGTTTCATATAGCCTACACTTAGTAGCTAAGTGTTATAAAGAGAAGGCAAACAGAGAATCTCTCTTTTATCCCTACCTTAAGTCAATTCTAAGTTAAGTTAATTATTGAATTCCTTATAGTGAATGGTTTACTTAGTGTTTTAATTAACCCTAAGTTTAGGTTCATTCTAAATAACCCTATTCAATAAGAAAGACATCTTAGGATTAATTAGGATGGATTACTTATCACATAACACACATTCAATTATTTCTTTCCATCATGTATATCAGGCATATGAATAATCATAAGCATACCTATACATGCAATGTAAATCTTAGAACACTTTGATGATGAATGCAAAGAAATGCATTTTTTAAATTTAAATATTTTATTTGTTGATTGAATTATGAATGCAATGCCTTTATTATGTAGAAAAGAGGGATTTTTGATCCATTAGCTAAATACACATTCACATGTATAAATTTTTAAGTGAGTATGATGCCATTATTTTCTACACCAGGGGCGTAAGGTACAAGACCTACTTAGGGCTACTTAAAGCCTCACAGTCCAGGATGTCCAGATTAATATACCACTTTTCTTAAATACATGTAAATGCATGAATGACTATAAGGATAGGAAAATCCATGCAAATGTTATACTTGATTTATGTAATTTATGATCCTTATTTATTAGACACATCATACATGCAAATGTATAAGAGTTTTAAGTGAGTACGGTGCCATTATTTTCTACACCAGGGGTGTAAGGTACAAGACCTACTTAGGGCTACTTAAAGCCTCGTAGCCCCGGGATGTCCAGACTAATATACCACTTTTCTCAAATACATATGATGTACAAAAAAACCAAATGGATAAGGAATCATGCAATAAATTATGTTTGATTTGGTTGTATAATTTACATCTGTGACATGAAACTCTTCCTAAGTCTTAACATGGAGATGCATAGAAATAGATTTAGGCAAATGTTGTGTTCTTTTCAAATGAGCTATACACTTGCAAATCCTATGTGAATCTATGCTAAGAGAGGGAAAGAGAACTTCATATTACACTTCTCACACTATCATCACATGAAAACTTATAGATATTTGTAAGTAACATTACTTCATTTATAATAATTGATTTAAAGGTTTTGAAAATAGCTTTTGATTTATTAGTGATAATAGCCACTCATATTCTTAATTTAAATCAATACATGAAATTTGACATAAAAGAAAACATTTCATTTAATTAATTTTAAAAGAAATGAATGCATGATTTCATATGGCAAGCAATATTTAGCATGATTAGAAAGAAATAAAGAAATATAAGCACATGATTTCATTCACCCCAATTAATTCCTAAGGACAATCAAATTAAATAAGGCTATTTAAAATAAACCAAAATTTTGTAAGGACATTTAACTTTGAATTTGATTTGATTTAAGAAATATGAGAGGGGTTTGCTAATCCCAACATATTTCCCCATGTGTGAATTAATTTGGTTTAATGAAGAATATTTAAGTTGATTTTATGTCTTAATTAGGTTAGGGTATGAACTAAATGAATTAATTAACCCTTACCTATATCATCTTAAGTTAATTAACTAATTAATAATAAGCCAATATGATATGCAACCACATGAAAAGTAAATTTGCAATGCTCCTAAGAAATGAAAGGGGCCTAATGCAATTGGCATATGATTAATAATTAATTAAGCTTAACGGATCTCACTTAATTACTTTTATGATTTTCTCACACATGTGAGCCAACCATAATTTTATTATCTCTCACATTGGGTTATTGAACACCCAAGGAGTTACCCAAGATCAATTAAAGGTTGCTTAGGTGGGATGAATTGATTCTTAAATTTAATTTCATTAAGCATTTAATTAATTTATTAAACACTTTGCTTTTATTTTAATGTGAATGATAAAGTTAACTTAGGGAAAAGGATCAAGGGCAAGGCCCAATCTTAATCCCTAAATCATTTAAACATCTAATTATGTTTTGATTTCCTTTTTTGAGGATTAATCACCTAAATAATCAATTAATCATTCCATTAATAATTAATTAATTTGATTTTTTAAAGATAAAGATGACTTAAGAAATAAATTAAAAAAGTATCCCCAATCACATCCCCTAAGTTATTTTACTATTCAAGAGAGGTAATTATGTTCAAATGATTAATCAAATTACTGTTCATTCATTAATTATGATTAATTGGATTAAGAGAGTGTTTAGGGCTTAATCATGTGATTTTCCTAATTAAGAAATCAATAAAATTCTATAAAAATAGGGGAGGCAGAGGTCATCCTCCTAAACATCCACAAAAAATTTAAGGATAATTGAGTGCTTAATTAAGGTGCAATTAAGCTAATTACATTTTTGATAAATCACTATTCAAAATTAATTAATTATAGTTTTCCTAGATTCTACTCTGAAATATCTTCAAAATGAGCCTAAGTTTGTTTTTTTTGGATTTTTCTATAATTAGTTATGGTTTTAGGAAGTTTCAGGATTAAAAACTAATTAACTAGCCCAAATTAAAGCCTTAATCCCATGCCAGCCATGTGGTGGTTAGCGTGTGCTTTCCATGCATGGCGATATTTATTTAAGTAGTCACATCATGCTAACTCATGATGAATGCTCTCTACGTCGATCCCGTCGGACGACCTTTGATCCACGATTTAGGGAAGAAATCGAGGGCACTATCGCAGGATTTGATTAGGGTCGTTCTTTCTAATCACGTGGGATGGACGACTCATGATCTGTCATGTTCGTGAGCGATGAAAGATATATGTCATCCAACTTCCCTCGTTCAATCTGAGCTAACCCGAGCTCAAATTATCTCTAAATTCTTCCCACGCCTTCGGGGAAGGGAGACACACACATCCAATGGTCAATTTTTTATGAAATTTGAATTTTCTTCACAAAGGGCCAACCCACTTTTCCATACAAGGCTCGATTTAAGAAATTACCTCGTCGGAGCTAATGCCCGGCAGTACAATGCCGGAGGTAGCTTCACCTAGTTGAGGTCAAGACCCTGTTGAAGAGCGTTGAGCTTGATTTAGTGTGCAAGACTCGGTTGACCAATCCACACATGCAAGGGGATCAGCTCTGATCGAACTCGCTCCTCCCGTGGCTTGGAAGCTTGGGAATTGGTTTGATTGGCTTCGATAGGGTATGGTGATGGTGTGGCTAAGAGAAATTGAGGTTTGATTTTGAAGTGAGGGAGTATTGCTCGGGATTGGGATTCCATGTTTTGGCTTTGCTCGGGAATGGGCAATGCTGAATGGAGAGGGCTTAGGGATCCTTGGAAGCACTCTGAGGGGCTTAAGAATTCACTTAGGGGAGCTAACGATGCTTATGTGCGAATTCATGTTTGAATTGAAGGGGGTATACCCCTCAATTTCCCATCATGGACAGACGATAGTGTGCACATGTTTTGCACTTCATCGGACTTGTGTCCATCAAGTCAGGGAAGCACACCAGGGATGGGAGGAATGATGGGAGGCTGCCATGGACCCAATGTGCAAGGATGCAAAGGTCTTGATCCAATGGGTGCTCGATTTGGGTTGGAGGTGAGTCAACTCACCTCCCAAAGGTCCTTAGCCGACCTAAAGTGAGTTAGGTTAGCTAGGTGGGTTAGGAGAAGGTTCCATGGAGTGCTAATGAGCTGCCAAGGGGATGGGCAAGTTGACTTTAGCTTGGATCCAATGGTTTTAAGGTTTAAATCCTATGGTTTGATGGCTAATCCTCTTGGTGGGGCCCATTTGGCTTTTGAGCTGATTTGAAAATGAAATAGGACATGTTTGGGTCGGGTTTGACTAAGTCCTAAGGTCTCATAAGTTGGTTTGAAGTGATTTGGCTTGGATTGGTTAAATGGGTTTCATTTAGGATAGGTTGGGTTGGGTTGTCCAATTATTTAAATTGAGTCAAACCAAGGCTTGGGTTAGGTTCATATGATGATTTGGGATGTTTTTATTCAATTAATTTAGATTGGTTTGGCCTAGGTTTGGATTTGACTCATTTGGATTCAAAAGGGTCAAATTGGTCAAGTTGACCAATTTGACCAATTTCACCAAATTAGGTTGGGTTAGGTATTGAGTCAAGTTCAATTGGTCGATTAAAATGATTGTAGGCTTAATTTGGAATTAGTTTGAATTTGGGTCAATTTGGGTTGGGTTGGGTCAAGTTGACCAATTGGTCAACTTAGGTTCAATCATGGCTTTGGTCAAGTTCAATAAGTGATTTAGAATGAATTTGAGCCATTGGTTGCAATTAATTTGGATTAAATCATGATTTGACCCATTTTGACTTTTTATGTCAATTTGGATGAACTTAGGTCAAGTGGCTAATTAGGCTTGGTTTGGCTCAATTGATTGCTTGATCATGTTTAATCATTGATTATGAATGGGTTTGAGTTAATGGTTTTAATCAATTTGGCATATGATGGATTTTGGCTAGTTTGGGTTTCATTTGGGCTAAATGTTGACTTGGTCAAAGACTATGTTTGACTTGGGTTGACCCAATTCAAGGTGGTTGGTCACCCCATGATGATTGTTGATCATGATTGAGGTTTAGATAGGCTTAGTTCAATCTAATTTGGGTTGGATTGGAAATTGGCTCAAAAAGGTCCTTTAGGTTACTTTGGGTCAAGTGAGCCTAAATGGGTCAATTGGCTTGATCAAGGTTTGATTTAAGTTTAGTTGAACTCACATATGAGCTTTGGATTGAAATATAATTACAATTTCAATTGGTTTGGAGCCAAATGAGTATTGGTTCATATGATAATTTCAAGCCAAAGGGGTTAACTTGGGTTGGATTTGGGTTGACTTGGATTTGGTTTGATAATGATGGTTTATATTTATATTTGGATCATTTATTGAAGAATGATTGAATCATGAAGAAATCCATGAAATTTGAGTAGGTTTGGGTTTCATTTCATCAAATTTAAATGTTTGGCTAAAAGGGCTAAAATTGGGAATTTGATTTGATTAGAGTTTGATTTTGGTCAATTGAATTTACATTTCATTTATATTTGTGACCATAAATGTAGATATAAATGGGTTATGAGAAAATCACTTGAGTTTGGAGCGATTTAGAAGCAAATTTGATTAAGCTTAGGGATGTAGGTTAAAAGGGCTAACTTGGGTTTTGATTTGATTTTATTTATTTTTGGTCATTGGAGGGACGGTTTCATTTATATTTATGGGTATAAATGAAGGAATGACTGGTTTATAAAGGAATCAATCATGTTTTGGTCAATTTGGATCAAGAGTTGATTAGGTTTATGGAGGTGAGTCCATATAGCTTAAGAAGGATCTTGATTTGGATTGATTCATTTTGTTTTGATTTGAATGGTTTAAATTTGGATTTCATATATATTTGTGAATATAAATGAAAAGATGATTGATTTATAACTAAATCAACCAAGTTTGAGTTAGTTTGAAGGAGTTTTGGGCAAGCAAATGAAGGTGGTTCATATGGCTTAGGGAAAGATTTTGGAGTTTGGACTTAATCATGGGTTTTAATTATTTGGATTTTGGAATTGATTTATGATTTAGAATTTAATTTGAGATTGAATTTGATAATTAAGAAAATCAATTGGATTGGGGTTGATTTCTATTTGGTTAAGGCTAAGTCCATAAGATAAAATCAAAGGGCTTAGGAAGGGATTTAGAGTTTGAATTTGGTGATGGATTTTAATCATTGGATAGTTGGATTTGATTTTGAAATTTGAATTTGAATTTTTGAGGTTTGGGTTTGAAAGATGGAAACAAGGATTGGGTTTGGGCTATAGGGTAGGCAAGTCTTCCTAAATCCCTAAGTCACAACCTATTCCTATGGTTAACTCTTCTAAGTCTCTAGGGTTAGGTTAAGTGTTCATCTAATCACTAGAAGTGTCTTAAGATTAAAAAACTTTTATTGTCTATGAGAGTCTTAGGTCAATGATGAGGAAGTTGAGAGCTCACTCCAAAGTAAAGTCAACATGTCCACTCCCCTCTCTATCTTTGTATGTTGTGGTGGTAGTGATGTAATGCCGACACTCTTAGGTCACCACTCCTTCTTAACCACAGTTGACATAGAGGTTCGAGCATGGGAGCTCAATCTCATCTCAACAGGTGGAATGGATGGAGCAGGATCCTTGGATCATAGCCGGATCACTAGAGGGGAAGGTCTCTCCCTGAATGAGGGCTTCTGATCCTTGGCAGGAGTGGTAGATGCTACGAGCTAAATTAGTGATGGTGGATGGTGAGGGGAGCGGGGTGATGGCAATGCCGACTGCCCCTCAATTGGGGATCTCTATTTATGGCAGCCCACACCAGTAAGAACAATCCTATCTGAATGATCGACCCTTACTGGGCGATGATAAAAAAAATCCATTAAAGCGGAGGGCGCCGACTGTCTGACATACCTCTATCTCTCTCTCCTGCATGGCTGAGCAGATACTCAAGTCTCCATAGCTCTCTTTATGTGGATTTGGCCCCTAAAACTCCTAGGGATCATGGATCATAAGTCAAACAAGGTACCAGACTTCGAGCTCCCGTAAGCTCTTCCAACCTGGTGTAGAATAGTCCTAAGTCAGGCATAGGGCTTCCTATGCTCCCTAGTCGATGCCTCATGGTATGCTGGTGTTGGAGGAGAAGCATCGATCCTATGATAGTCCTCTTCTCCATCTGGGGTCGAGAGGGGGTGGAACCTACTACCACTTAAAAGTGGAGAGGTCTCACGGGGGGAACCCTCCTTAGATATATGGGTAGCAGCATCAAGATCTTTGGTTGCTCGCTTGTGACCCCACTTAATCTTCCAATTTTTATTGCGGCGCTGGGAGTGAGTGAGCAAAGCAGAGCGAGAACTAGCACTTATCTCAAAAGTTGATGAGACTGTCTCAGAGCCTAAGATAGCCTTCCCCTTTTAGGTGACCAACGAGGAGGTAGTAGCTCTCACTGGAGCCATGATAGGGGAAACTGAACAGGAGTGTGCTAAAACTGACACTAAACAGGGTGTGGAAACAACTGCAGGCTTTCTTTTCAGCGAGGGAAGCTTAGAGTCAAATGGGAAATCCAAGCAGAGGAGTGGTGTCTATCTCACAACCTCCTCCCTACTACATTGATTGACCCTCACAGTGTATAGACCCCTCAAAGCCATGACCAAAATAGATCAGGATGGCGGCATCAATCGCGGTGAGATTGGCTTGATCCAAGGCTAAGTCTACACCAGAAGGGAAAGAAAAGATGAACTTGCTAGGAGCCATGATTACTGCACTGACTGGAAGCTAGATTGACTGACTATACTGAAATCACTGCATTTGTTGAAATATAATTGAGTAAGACTCTTGCCTTGATACTTGCTTTCAATCATTAACTTCTATACATAATTTGGAATTTGAACCCACACTTAACAAATTTAGGTATGCTAAGTGGGGTTCATCAAATTTTGGATATTTGGAGGAGAGACTTTACCATATGATTTTGATTTAGAACCTATACTCAACCAATTTAAGTAAGTTTGGTGGAATTTAAATATTTGGAGAGACTTCTAAAGATATTTGTATTATGTATCTTGTTTGAAAATTTTTATTTAGAAAATCCTTAGCAAATTTTGGTATGCTAAGTAGAAGTTTTGATTGCGTGTTTTGAAAATTTTGTGAAAGTATCTTGCTTGTGATGGTTGGTTATGTGTGTGATATATGTTGATTTGAGAATGGGGCTTCTTACTTAACAAATTTGGTATGTTAAGTAGGAATCAAATGTGATATGATTTGAAATGAGATTCTTACTTAACAAATTTGGTATGTTAACTAGGAATCAAATGTGATTATGATTTGAAAGTGGGATTCCAACTTAATAAATTTGGTATGTTAAGTAGGAATCAAATGTGATTATGATTTGTGAATGAGATTCTCACTTAATAAATTTGGTATGTTAAGTAGGAATCAAGTGTGATTTAATTTGATTTTAAAAATGAGACTCACACTTAAAAAATTTGGTATGTTAAGTAGAAGTCAAGTGTGATATGATTTATTTTTCCAAAATGAGACTCTAACTTACCAAATTTGGTATGTTAAGTGAAAGCCAAATGTGATATGATTTGTTTTTGAAAATGGGACTCTCACTTAACAAATTTGGTATGTTAAGGGGAGCCAAGTGTGGTTATAATTTGTGTTTGTTTTCTTTTGAAAATGAGACCTCCATTTAACAAATTTGATATGTTAAGTGGAAGCTAAATGTGTTTTGATTTATATTTTGAAAATGAGACTCGCACTTAACAAATTTGGTATGTTAAGTGGGAATCAAATGTGATATGATTTGAAAAATGGGATTCTTACTTAACAAATTTGGTATGTTAAGTAGGAATCAAATGAGATTATGATTTGTGTTTTGAAAATGAGACTCTCGCTTAACAAATTTGGTATGTTAAGTGGAAGACAAATGTGATATGTTTTGCTTTTTGAAAATAGGACCCTCACTTAACAAATTTGGTATGTTAAATGGGAGCCAAATATGATATGATTTGTGTTTTGAAAATGAGACTCTCACTTAACAAATTTGGTATGTTAAGTGGAATCAAATGTAATATGATTTTTGAAAATGAGACTCTTACTTAACAAATTGGGTATGCTAAGTAGGAATCTAATGTGATGTGATTTTTGAAAATGAGACTCTTACTTAACAAATGTGGTATGTTAAGTAGGAATCGAATGTGATATGATTTGAAAAATAGGATTCTTACTTAACAAATTTGGTATGTTAAGTAAGAATCAAATTTGATTATGATTTGTTTGAAAGAGGGGGAATCTATTTAACAAATTTGGGTATGTTAAATAGAGTTCAATTTGTTTTTGTGAGTTTTGAAAATGGGACTCTCATTTGACAAATTTGGGTATGCCAAATGGAGTCCAAAATATGTCATGATTCCATGTGTGTGATCTCTTGCTTTTGAGAAGATGGAAACTTCAACTCTAGAACATGTAAAATATGTTAAGTGGAGTTTCAATTTTATGCTATAATTTTGTTTGAAGATACGAACTTCATTCAACAAGTTTGAGAATGTTAAATGAATGTGGTTATCTTCAAAAGTGTGCTTTTGAAAATGAGGGAAACTTCAACTCTAGCATATGTGACATATGTTAAGTGGAGTTTCAATTTTATGTTATAATATTTATTGAAAATAGAATCTTCATTCAACAAATTTGAACATGTTGAATGAAGGTGATTATCTTCAAAAGTGTGCTTTTGAAAAAGAGGGAAATTCAAACTCTAGCATATGTGACATATGTTAAGTGGAGTTTCAATTTTATGTTATGATTTTTGAAAATGGAAACTTCATCCAACAAAATTGTGTATGTTGAATAGGGGTGACTATTTTCAAAAAGATGCTTTTGAAAAATGATTTTGATTTTGCTTTTGAAAAGAACCTCCATGTAATAATCACGGGGATTGTTAGATGAGGTTTGGTTATATGAGTTTTGTGCTTTTTCAAAATTCCTTTTGAATTTTATTCAAGATCTTTTGCTATGTGAATTTTGAAAAAGTGCTTTTAGAAAGGAGTATTTTACAAAAGAGTTTATTTTCTTAAATATTAGAATGAACCTTGCCTCACCAAGCTAGTGGTAAGGAGGTTTTAAATTTTTGTCATCTCCTTTCTATAGTTGATTTTATTTTTGACCTATTGGGAAACCCAATAAGGGTTTCAAGACCTACAAGAAGTGAGGTCCTAAAACCTAGAGGATGTTGACTAGCTTTGCTTAAGAATGAAATAAGCTAAGTACCAACAGAACAAATATAGTCTCAGACTCATATGAAACACAAGTCCACTATCGATGCTTGGAGAAAATAATTATCTACTAGAGATGGAGAGAGGAATGATGTTCCCTAGTGGAGCCACCAGAAAAATCTATGGTATTTATTTTTAATTATATATGGGGGGACACCACGCAGATCTGTGGGTGTACTTATTGAGGTGATCGGGTATGATATCAAAGAATAGTGCACTATCTTGAAAGATAGAAATCACTACCCTCAGATGGACCTAATCACCTAATAAGAACTCCTAAGGTATGATGGGTGTTCGAATATACCTGAGATTTTTCCCCTGCTTTACATGGATGAATAAAGGAAGGTTTATTTAAACCGAGTTCTAAAGTTCCCTATGGGGGCAAGCTCCCACATTTAATTACATCCTAAGGAAGGTGAGTTTCTTAGGAATACTCTCGATTAAAGTAGACAATTATTATCTCCAAAGATTTCAAAGATAGGACTATCAATAAATTAGCTATGTTTGGAAAATCAAGTAGGATAGGTCAAAATGAGAGACTTATTATCAAAGCTAAAAGGAGATGAGTAAGGGATGCTCATGATATTAAGAAGCCTAGTGAGCATCCCAAATTATTCTATGATTGGGCTTTATATATTTGAAATTGAAGAGAATTATATATTTGTGTTAAAATTTTACTAAAAAACTAGCACATATAACCCCACAATACGAGATTGTGGAAATTTTTAAGAGGTGAGGATTTATGCTTGTAGCTCGAAGGAAAACAACAACCTTAGATCCTAAATCTAGAGGGCCTTAGTGAGGGCCAAAGCACATCCTAAATCTAAGGCAAAAAGTGGGTATATTGTTTACCTCCACAAGAGAGGGTAAACCACCCGACTGCTAGACTTATAAATGCTTAGGGTGGTAGCCAGCTAACTCCTTCTACATTTTAAAACCAAGTGATCGAGCCATATATTTTGCAAGATGGTTAGGTTGTTATTATTTAGAAAGAAACTAAAGTCCTTAAACCCACTCCCTAAGAGACTAGAGCATGAGTGGTATGAATAATGACTTAGTCTAACACAAATTTTATCAAATTTTATTTGATTTTTGACTCTTAATTTTGACAAAGTCTATAGGATTTTATATGTCTAAATTAGAGAGAAAGAGGTGTTTTCACCACAAAGGAGACCCTCAAAGGTCATGTCTTTCCCTATCATGCAAGGATGGAAACTCTCTCTCAACAAGAATGAAATAAGATGATATGCATGATATTAAGCTTACAACATTCAGCTAAGGGATTACTAAATCTTTTAATTATCTTGATTTAATACCTAGGATTTAAATGAGGTTATGAGTTGTTTAGAAAATTAGTTATGAGTAGTAGTTGGGGTAGAAAAATTAATTTTTTTTTTGTAAGAGCCAAATCGGATCAAAGCCACACATTAAATTATCACACATGAAGAAACTACAAAAATAAATTCCATTTATATGACATAATTATAAACGAAGCATCAAACACTTTATAAACTCAACGTAAGAGAATAATAGGTCGGTGCGATCGAGTACCAACATACAACCTGAAAAGATAAATGGGTAGCTAATCTCTACCATTATACAACCTGATATATGAAATAATAATTATAATTATAAATGAATAAATGCTATGGGGGTCTTCATATCTTCTTTCTTCATGTTTCCTTAATTCCTTCCGTCAAATTTGCTTACTTCAAAGGTATTATGGGGGCCTCCTAGGACAAAGCCTTCTAGCCTCCACTCATCCTAATCCCCCCATAACACTAATCCTAATTATTACTATAAAATTACATCAAAAATAAGAAAAGTAAATCTAACTACACCTGCAAGATAAGTGTTAGCTAAACACACCATACAACCCAAGTAGTTATATGCATAATTTAGACTTAGCACCCTGCACATGGGTAACCAAGTCCATGTATCATAACTTAGATTATGCTTAGGGGTAAAGCAAACTACAAAAGAGGGCATTCAAATTTATTTTGAGCACCCCTTAAGCGCAATCTCCTGCAAAAAATATAATTATGCTAATCATGGCCTAACATCCAGTCTACGAAGCATACATCCTAACATCTAGTCTACAACAATACATCATAAAACAAATATACATCAAATCATGCACCACCCTAACATAAAGCTAGAAAAAGGTGACTTAATTTAATATGTGTATATTAAGGCTTGTGTGCTATGCTCTAACTAGGATTTAGAGTTATCATTCTCTAAGTATGAAGGACATTTAATTATAAAGGGTGGTTTCACTTTAAATGTTGAATTGATTTGTAAGCTTTTGCTTAGTATTTTCTTTTATTTCAATTGATTTACACTAAACAACTAAGTATTTTAAAGAGAAGCAAAGAGGGGATCACTCTATTATCCCCATCTTAAGTCACATCTAAAGCCAATTAATTAATCAATTCTCTTAAGTGAATGACTTATTACATATTTTAAATTAATCCTAAGTTTAGGTTCACTTTAAATAATCTCAATCAATAAGAAAGGCATCTCAAGATTAATTGGAACTAATTACTATCACATAACACATGTTTGTTCATTTCTTTCCATCATATATAGCATGCATATGATTAAGTCCTAGAAATAACTATATATGCAATTTATATCTTAACACACTTAAATGATGAATGTAAACGAATGTAATTAGAATTGATGTTTCATTTGGTTGAATTATTTTATCATATTAATTTAAAGCTCTATCTAAATTCTTATACAAAAGCATAAGAAAAGAACTCTAAATCGTATGACTAATTAATCTAACCACTTGAACAAAATATGAATGCATGTCATTTCAATAGAAAGAGGGGTTTCATTCATTAGCTAAATACACATTCAAATGAGTTTTAAGCAAGTACGTCACCATTGTTCTACACTAAGGGAGTGAGGTAGGAACCTCCTTGGGGCTACTTAAAGTCGTGTGTCCCCGGAATGTCCAGACTAATATGCTTGCTATTCTTCAATACATATGGATGTATAAACAACTATAAGAATAGAAAAACTCATGCAAAAGTAAATTTTGATTTATTTAAATTATTTGTGTAAATTAATTAAAGCTCCATCCTAATTCTAATGTCAAGATGCATAAGAATGAAATCAAATGGGCACATCACCATTATTCTGCACCTGGGAGTAAGGTAGGAACCTCCTTAGGGCTACTTGAAGTCGTGCGTCCACAAAATATCCAGACTAATATACCCATTAACATTCAAACTTATGCAAATCAACATATGAATGTAAGAAAGAGACTTCACTTCATACACTAAGCTTATGTTCACATGCACCTCCTATGTATATGTAACTAATGTCACAACATATATTATTATTCATTAATAAGCTTTTGAAAATATATTTGAGATTTAATAGTGATAATAACCACACATATTCCTAATTAAGTCAACACATGCAGATTTGACATAAAGGAAGTCATTTTATTTAATTAATTTTTTGAAAGAAATGAATGCATGACTACAAGTGGCATACAATATTTTAACATGATTTGAAAGAAATAAAGCAACACAAGCATATAATTTCATTCAATCCAACTAATTCCTAAGGACAATCACATTAAATAAGCTTATTTAAAGTAAACCAAAGTTTCTTAAAGCCATTTTTTATATTTTTTTATGTTTGATTTGATTTAAGGGATGTGAAAGAGGTTTGTTAATCCTAATCCCATTCCCTATATGTGAGTTAATTTGATTTAATGAAAAGCAATTAAATTGATTTTATGGCTTAATTAGGTTGAGGTATGAATTAGATTAATTAATTAGACCCTTACTTATATCACCTTAAGTTAATTAACTAATTAATGATGAGCCAACATGATATGCAATCACATGAAAGATAAATTAGCAATTCTCCTAAGGAATGAAAGGGGCCTAATGCAATTGGCTCATGATTAATAGTCAATTAAGCTAAAGAGATTCATTTAATTACTTTTATGATTTTTTTCACACATGTAAGCTAATCATATCATTAAATTTCATTAGACTATTAAACATCTAAAGAACTACCCAAGGTTGATTAATAAAAGTTAGGAATGAATTGGATTTTAAATTAATCAATTAAGCCCTTAATCGATTAATTAAATCTTTTGTTTATATTTTAATTAGGATAATGAAATTAACCTAGGGAAAGAGATCAAAGAAGAGGCCTCAATCCCAATCCCTAAGTCATTTCAAATAATCAATTAGGCTCTGAAGTAATTAAATTTCATTTTCTTTTAATTGATTAATTAAGTGGCTAATTAATTACTTAAACTTTGATTAATTTGAAACAAATGAAGAGGCTTAATGAAATGGTCATAAGGAGTAAACCTAAATAATTTTTCTAAGACTTTTCACTATTCATAGATGTCAATAAGATTAATTAATTAATTAATTTACTCTTCATTTTCTTAATTATCATTAATTAAGGTAGAAGAGTAATTAAGGCTTAATCAATCAATTTTCTTAATTAACTATCTAATACATTCCAAGAAATAAATGGGAGACATATGTCATCCCCCTAAACATCTCTGGAATGTTTGAAATTAATTGAATAATTAATCAAAGAGTAAATAAGCTAATTAAAATTTTAATTAAATCTTAATTAAGTATAAATTACTGCTCAAAATTAATTAATAATACGTTTCTTGGATTCTCCCCAGAAATACCTTTAAAATGAGCTCTCATTTATATTTTTTTTGGATTTTTCTATAATTATTTATGAATTTTGGAAGTTACAGCCTTAAAAATTAATTAAACAACCCTAATTAAACCTTAATCCCATTGACACCATGTGGCTACTAACACGATGCGCTTTCCATGTGGCGTGATAGGATAGGTTATTTAAGTTGTCACATTGTGCAGTTGAGTCAGCTAGTAGATGATGCGCTTTCCCGTGGACCTTCCAATCTAAGATGGATGGCCATGATTAAATCTCATGGTTAAGGAGAAAATAAAGGGTATCTAAGTGTGATTTGATCATGATCGTCAGTTCCAATCATGCGAAACTAACGAACCATGAACCATGGAGCCTGTCTGCCATGGATCGCTCGATCCGAGCTCACCTGAGCTCGGATCCACTCCAAACTCAACCCACACCTTCATACGAAGGATCCACAAGGATCTAATGGCTAGGATGGGCTTAAATGCAAGTTTTCTTTGATTTTATGCTTTAGTTTGGTTTATATTCAACTGGCTAATTGAAATTGATTGTATGCTTTAGTTTGGTTTAATTTAAGTTTAATTTGATTTTAGTCAATTTGATCTTTTAGGTCAGTTTGGGCTAAGTTGGTTCAAGTTGACCAATTAGTCAAATTGAGCTCAATCATGGCTTTGGTCAAGTTTAATAAATGATTTGGAATGAACTTGAGCCATTGGTTGTAATCAATTTGGGTTAAATCATGATTTGACCCATTTTAGATTTTTAGGCTAATTTGGGTCAACATAGGTCAAATGGTCAATTGGACTTGGTTTGGCTTAATTAATAGTTTGGTCATGTTCAATAATTGATTATGAATTGATTTGAATCAATGGTTTCAATCAATTTAATATATGGTGGGTTTTGGCTAGTTTGGGTTTCATTTGAGCTAAAGGTTGACTTGGTCAAAGGATCAAGTTGACTTGGTTTGACCTAATTCAAGGTAGTTGATCACCCTAGGATGATTGTTTATCATGATATGAGGTTTGGATGGGCTTAGTTCAATCCAATTTGGGTTGTATTAGAACTTGGCTCTATAAGGCCCTTTAGGTCACTTTGGGTTAAGTGGACTTAAATAGGTCAATTAGGTTGGTTTTAGCTTGATTCAAGTTTCATTGAACTCATATATGAGCATAGGATTGAAATATAAATCCAACTACAATCAATTTGGAGTGTAATGGATTTTGGCTCATTTAAAGTTTTCAAGTCAAAAAGGCTAACTTAGGCTTGACTTGGGTTGACTTTAGTTTGGTTTTATAATTATTGTTTATGTTTATATTTGGGTGAGTGATTGAATGAATGATTGATTCATGAAGAAATCCATGGGTTTTGATTTGATTTGGTATCATTTGGCCAAGTTCAAGGAAATGACCAAAATGACTAAAATTGGAAATTTGATTTGATTTGTGTTTGGTTTTGGATATTTGGATTTATATTTCATTTATATTTATGAATTTAAATAAAGATATAAATGATTCATGAGAAAATCACTTGAGTTTGGAGTGATTTGGAAGCAAATTTGATCAAGCTTAAGGATGTAGACCAAAAGGGCTTAAGTAGGGAATTGATTTAGTTTGATTTATTTTTGGTCATTGAAGGATATGTTTCATTTATATTTGTGAATATAAATGAAGGAATAATTGATTTATAAAGAAATAAATTGATTTTGGGTTGATTTGGGTTGAGATTTGATTAAGCTTATGGAGGTAGGTCCATATGGCTTAAGAAGGTCTTGATTTGGTTTGATTTAGTTTGATTTGATTTGAATAGTTTGAATTTATATTTCATTTATATTTATGAATATAAATGAATGAATGATTTATTTATAAAGAATTCAATCAAGTTTCATTTGGTTTAAAGGGGGTTTTGGCTAAGCATATGAAGGAGGTTCATATGGCTTAGGAAGGAATTTTGGAATTTGAATTTGATTTTAAGTTCCAATCATTTGGAGTTAGATTTGATTTGGAATTTGATTTGAGATTGAATGGATATTTAAGAAAATCAATTAAATTGGGGTTGATTTGAATTTGAATAAGTCTAAGTCCATAAGATAAAATCAAAGGGCTAAGGAAGGGTGTTTTTTTTTTGAAATTTGAATTTGATTATGGGCTTCAATCATTTGATTTGGAATTGATTTATGATTTGGATTTGAATTTGAGGTTTGGTTTGAGGATGGAAGCATGGATTGGGTTTAAGGCTATAGGGTAGGCAAGTTTTCCTAAATCCCTAAGGCGTGACCTATTCCCATGGCTAATCCTTCTAAGCCTCCAGGCTTAAGTTAAGTGTTCACCTAATTGCCAGAAGTGTTTTAAGACTAAGGAGCTCTTAGTGTCTACAAGAGTCCTAGATCTATGATGATGGAGTTGAGAACTCACTCCAAAAGTGAGGTCAATAGGATCCTATATAATCTTGCAATCTCACAAATATATAAATGTGTAAACTTAGTAATTAAAGAATTTTTTTGTTCCATATAAAGAAAATGTGTTACCTCTATTAGTCATTCAATAACAACACATACTACATCATGACCTTATCTAAACCTCAAAAACCCCATAGGAAAATTTATAGTGAACTTTTCCTATCTACATCAAGAATAGACAATAGCTATAATAAACCACTTTGTCTTTGATTTTCTATTATTACCATCTAGCTGGACTTACATCTCAAAACAAACTCTACCACTTCATGCTTTAACCCAAGCTACCATAATATTGGCTTCAAATCATAATACGTCTTACTACTTCTTAAGTTAAATATCTAGGATAATAAGTCTCATATGATATCTCTATTCTCAAACCACCACTCGTAGGGACCCAAAGTCGATGATCAAAATTCAACATCCCATGACCATCAACATATAGCTCAACTCTCCTCTTTGTTTAAATCTGATGAATTAATCTTATATACTCATCTTCAAAATTCTAAGCTTACTTAATCCTCTCTTGTAAGGAAAACTCATTAATCATTTGGGATAATAATCATGTATCCACAGAAGTTGAATAATTAACTTTCAACTCTAATCTCTCCATCTCTCAATTAGAGCCTCACTAGATGTAGTCATTCAATCTATCATACTAGTGAACTTCTTACTTATAGCATCAACAACAATGATAGCTTTTATTAGGCTGATATAAAATGCTTAGGTCGTAATCCATGATCAACATTAACCACTCTCTTTGTTTTAAGTTTAGTTCCTTCTATGTGATTATGTACTTAAAAAGCTATGATAGTCTATATAAATTTCACATCTCACTCCAAACAAATAAGGTCTCCAAATTTTTATTTTAAACATAATAATAGCCAACTATAAATTATGAATAAGATACTTTTTTTTTCATGTGCTTTAACAATCTAGATGTATAAGCAATAAATCTCCCAATATGTTGCAACACACAACTCTTCCTCTCAAAGAAGCATCGATGAATACTTGAAAATCCTCAACACCGTATGATTAAACCTGGTTATGAAACTAAGCAATCCTTCCATTTTTGGAAATTAATCTAACACTCTAATGTACAATTAAAGAATTACCTTTTGAATCAATCTTATTAAAGGAATTACAATTTATAAAAATTCTTTAACAAACTTTCTATAATGACTAGCCATACCAATAAAATCATGTACCCATGATACTATACTTAGTCTCAACTATTCAACCATTACCTACACCTTTTGGGGATGAATAGAAATACTACTACCACTCAATACATGGCCTAGAAAAGCAATAGAACTTAACCAAAACTAACATTTCATAAACTTAGCATATAATTGATGTTATCTTGATGTCTCCAATACTAATCTCAAATAAGTAGGATGATTAGCTTCAGACTTCGTATACACCTATATATCATAAATGATAATAATATTAATTGATCTAGACATAACATGAACACAAAGTTCATTCGATCCATAAATATTATTGGGGCATTATTTAGACTAAAGGCATGACTAAAAACTCAAAATGATCATAATGAATATTAGAACTTATCTTCACTACATCATCCTCATTCGCCCTCAATTGATGATACATAGATCTTAAATCTATTTTAGAAAATATAAATACACCTTCAAGTTGATCAAACAAATAATCAATTGTGGGTAATGAACACTTGTTCTTGATATTCACATATTTAATTCTCTATAATAAATGCGTATGCGCATCATACCATCCTTCATTGACACAAGTGCACCCCATAGAGATACACTAAGCCTAATAGAGCCTCTATCCGATAACTCTACAACTATACCTTCAACTTTTGGAATTCATTTAGTGTCATTTTGTAAGGGATTTTCATAATAGAAGATGTACCAAACACTACTTATATACAAAACTCTACCTCTTTTAGTAGGTAAACTCACCAACTCCTTAGTTAATACTTCTAGAAACTCTTTCGCAATAGGAACATCCTTAACAATAATTGGGATTTTAATTTCATCTTCTATGTGAACAAGAAATATATTGCTACATTTTTCCCATTATTTACCAACCTGTAGGAATTGATATTAAAGATGGAAGAACACTTCTAGCACATTAAAAATAGAATACTTTGCCACCAATAAATAAGGCCACCCTCTTTAGCTATAATCAATATGAGTTCCATACTTAACTCAACCATTCATACCCAAGATAAAATTAAACTCAGTCAAAAGTATTATAGTTAGCTTAAACTCAAACTTTCATTCTAAAATCTCAATATTATCGATACAAGATTGACTAGCAATCAAATAATCTCTGGTAGCCAAAAGAATAGATAATCTATATGAAAAATAATAAGAATTCTATCAAATATAAAATAATAACTAGCTTCTATATCAAATAAAATGCCACATGGTCATGGAGAAATAAAAGTTGTGTCTATCACAACATTAGGTGTATCCTTAGTCTCTTGCTAAATCAAACTATATTCTCTAAGTTGAGCTGGAGTAGTGGCAACTAGAGCAATAGAATCTTAGTAACTCTCTCCCACCTACCTTATGGTAAATCTCTCATCCCCTCTATTAAATGATCTCTGTGTACACTAAACTGTCCTAAAACCAGACTCTTCAAGTAGACATTTTGCTCTAAAAATCACCCATTAATTGGGCTACAAAACTAGTAAATTGTGTTATGAAATTGATGCCATAAATCCAACTATAATTTATACTACCCTACTTTTTTCATCGCTCATATTTTGATCTTGTGGGTTTATGATTTCTTAATACTTACATCTGAAATGCATAGTAATAATTTATTAAAATATATATGTAAGAAAGGTAGAAAAAAATAAATTGAAGGTACTCAATTTTCTACCTCACATCTACAAATCATTCATATATCTTTAATTACAAATCAATTTAATCAAATCCATTGCTCTAATACCACTAAAGTAACTATCATAACTCAACTAGAAGCAACCCATCATATTGAAGTGGGTTGTATTATGTAAAGATCCCAACAGTAGAAAAATTATCTAAGACTTATTTGAAAGAAATTCTTTTTCTTTAACTTTTAACAAAATAGAGTCATTCTATATTATCAATATATAATAAATAAAAACCTTAATACATTTTTCTTCATCTCACTAAGCTATACAACAAAAGAAAGTATATACCATAATCATGGTATAATATCTTTATTAAATAAAAAAATATCATCATAATTGTAAAAAAAAAAAAACTATAAAGTAGCAACATACCTAAGGTCAGACTCTTCATAATAATTAATAGTCACTACTCAACCTTAGTTTTATACTTTCTTATACTATAGTTTTCATTTCATAAAAGAGAAAAGAATGGATATTTGCTAAAAATATAATCTTATATTCAATAAAACATGCTTTCAAGTGAATTAAAATAACAACTTAACCTATCACTTGCTATTTCTATCAAGTACAATGTCAGTAAAAGAAATAATATTAATAGTAGTCATATGTCAATCAATAGTGTAGGTAACATGATATTGGAAATAAAGTAAAATAATATGAAATAATAATTTATTTTTAATTTAAAATATTTTATAATTTTTTTTTCATCTATTATACTTCTACTTTCACTTATATGGCCATTTATTCATATTTCTGATATTTTCCTTATATATTCACGTTCACTTATAAATCCACATGTTCACATTATTTCAAATATGTAAAATGTAGAGATGGATGTACAATCTTTTATAACTCTACTTGAAAGCATGTAAAATATAATCATCCAATCAGCTATACATCCGACTTTTTTCTCTTTTTTGTATATATACTTCAATACATGAGCATATAATATCATCAATTTTAACATATATAAATATCATCAAACATATTATAGAAACCTATAAATATTAGTTGAAATAACTAACAATGGAAATTGCAAGTAATTTATATGCATACTTTAATAATCACAATTTATAAAATCATTTTTATGTAATATTCATGCATCATTTCAAAGCTTTTATTATTATGTAGGAAAATTTATTAGGTTCAATATACTAATTAAAATACATAAAAACATCACACAACACAACACAAATACCTAATTAAAAATTATTTTTTATATGTCAGTATAAACGATTTTATAACATACTACAAGTTACAATGTAAAACAATTTATTAATCTCCATAGATTTGAGTTTGAATAAGATTTAGATAAATAAAATATCAAAAATATACACTCAATCAATGAAATTGAAATCTAAAATAGGGAAATAATATCTTACCTAGAGCTAGACAAATTTCTCGGTTTGCTTGACGAATGAAATCAACTCTAAGATCTTCAAACCGCACTTCCTCTCCTTAAAACCCTCTCTATCTCTCGTTGTCTCAGTCTAGCATACTCTATGTTGAAGAAAAATGAAATGCTAGAAGTGAATTTAGATATTTATAAAAAATAAGTATTTTTATTTTTATAATTAATACTCAATGGATATAATGGTAATTATTAAATTAGATATATATTAATTATAACTTTATATAAATTCTCTTACATATTAAAATACAAGATTGGAAAAATTATAGAAAAATAGTCAATAAATAAAACATCATATTTAGTGCAAACTAGTGAAAATGATTTGCAAAATGGACACCAAATGACTTCAGAAAACCTAGTTTTACAAAAAATGTATTAATTTCTAAAAAAAGATAAATCCAAGAATAAATCTTTTGTTGTATTACTTATGATGCTCATAAAAATAAGTAAAAATATTCTTAAAATTAAGTATAGAGTGCTCTATAATATGGTGAAGATGGTTTGTAAATAAAATATAAAACACATCTAAATAAATTAATTAAATACACTAAAGTCAATTTCAATGTGTCAAAATTCTATCTAAATTAAAATTACAATAAAACTTATGAATAAACTAGATATAAAATCAACTTCAAAACTCATAGAAAATTAGCAAACAAAATTTAAATAAGCAAGTCTTACCAAGTCCAAAAAAATTGGTCACTATAAGTGGATCCAACTACCTTAGAAGTAATTATTTTAGTTTGGTCCATGCGGTCAACTCTGGATGATGCAACTTATGGTTACTGATAGAGCACCTCTCCATTGGGTTGGGTTAATTACCTTCCTAAGCCAAATGGCTATGAACTTGATGGCTTAGTCCATACTAAGTTTATTTCTGCCATTTTCTTAATATCTCTCATAGCCCTTTTGAAACCATTATACTCTTTATAGAGTCTTTGTTGGTTTAACAATAGTTATCATATAAATGTTTTTGTATATTAGACCATCATATTGGTTCATGATGATTTACCCTCTACATTGTAGATTTGCATTCAATGTAAAGGTTGTCTTAGTATGATAATTCTTGCCAAACTACTACCCTTCTCTTTGAAAATCCTAAAATAAAAATAAATCAAAAATCAATATGAATGCTTTCTTTAATCAAGAATATCTTACTGAGATATCAGCAAGTGTAATTAACTAAGGTAGATATGTAGCCTTAGGAGAACGGGCAACCCACAATTCTCTTTCCTCCATTAACTTAGTAAAATTCTTATAAATATATATTATTCTTAAGTTTAGATAAGAGAAATAATCTAGCATAAATTCCACCTTTTATCTCTTTTTTGTGAGGTTCCTTTTTTATAAAATGCATCACTTCGTTAATACATTTACACCCCTAATGATACCATTTAAATATACTTGAGATCATGATCAAATTTTGATTAGAGTTATCACATTGTGCCCACTCCCCTCACCCTCGACTCCAACAAAAATAAAAAATAAAAAATAAAACAAAGTTGGGAATTAAAGATATGTTTCATTGCTCAAAATTTGAAAAACAAAATCCAATGAAAATAATTTAAATGAAAACTCCACCATCATATCATATCCTTTAGAATTTTTTAAATGTGAATATTCTCATAAAAATTTATAAAAATTAGTTGAAATAGATCATAAACCTTTTATTAAAAGATAAACATAATGTATAAATAATTAATAACATATTTATTCTGAAGCAGATCCAAAAATTTTAGATGGATTTGGAACAAAATTTAATTTTAGTTTCTAAGTCATAATTTTCCTCTTTAAACCAACAACAAGAATTAGAAGAAATCTTTGACAACATGATTACATCAAGTGTTATTTAAAGGGAGGTGCTATATAAGCTGAAGATGCCTTACAAAATCTTATGCTATCATCAAATAATAAACAATGACTGAGTGGATGTATTTATGTATTTCTTAACTTACTCTAATGTTCAGTTATCATTTTTGCAATTTTAACATCTCTTATTTTAAAATACTCATAAATTTATTTAGTTATTATATAAATATAAGTTTAAAATTTTAATAATATAACTTATTAAATACATGAATATAATTAGGTATTATAAACATTATGGTGTTTTTCAAAATCTTAATATTTTATCATTATATACAAATTATTGTAGGCTAGAGCATTTACAATACTAGAGGAAGAGAGTTTATCATTTTAGTATTATAAAAAGATTTTGCATGCATATATATATATATATATATATATATATATATATATATATAAGATAAAAAAATTTTAATTAGAAACCCAAATATAAGAAAAATAAGTATAATTTGGCTTACATGAAATGATTCCACAAATTTATATTTTAAATTATAAATGAAGCTATTCTCCATAATTGGGAAAAAGCATTAATATAATATAACAAATATGAACTATGGAGGATATCATCCATGATCAAAGATAGATGATTCTTGTGGCATTGAGGTTGACTTCATGAGATAATTGACTGTTCATTCGATCATTCTCTCTAAAGGAGGGTGAATAAAGACTAGGAAGCCAAGCTTAAGTTTTAGTGTCGACTTTGGGCATTAGGCTTAATGGTGACAATGAAAGACAACCTTGTTTCCAATGGAGAGAATAATGGTTGATGTTGATGACAAGAATTGTTATTGATGACTAAGTTGGTGTTGGTAGCATGAATTAGATTGTTAGAAATGATAAACATTTATATTAATGTTGATGATGAGCATTGATCATATTGGTGATGACTTGAGTCGATGGCGTGCATCAACCTCATTGGTAATAGTGGTGATAAGATTTATGCCAATGATTGTTACAATCTCATTATTGATGGTGTGTATCAATGTTAATGATGATGACATACATCACTATTGTTGACAGCAATATGCATTATTACTAGTCTTGATAGCGTGCATCAATATTTATATCAATGTTAATGACTTGTAATAGTTTTATTAGTGATGGCGTGTGTTGGAGATTATATTGATGATAAGCACCAGCCTTGTCGATGGAGGCATCAATATTAATGTTAATAGTGTTCATTTACCTTATTTAAGATATCATGTGATAATGTTTGTGTCGACAACATCCATAGACCTTATTAGTGATGGCTAGAATCAACATTGGTGTTGATAGCATCCCTAATGCTGATCTTATTTGTTAGTGTTGATGCTAGTAGCATATTTAGAGATCATATGCACTAAGATTGGCATCAATGGTGGATGTTGATCTTATTGGTAATGATAAGCATTAATATTCGTGTTCATGGTGTGTATTAATGTTATTAGATATGTTGACTCCATGAGTCCATGATTAACTATTTAATTTTAATGATTATAAACATATGATTGAATGATACCAATGTTTAATTCCAAGTGTTTTGAGAAATTTACCACACCCAACTTGATCAGTTGGCTTAAGAAGGTCAAATCAACTTAGATTTGGGTTCTTTGGAATTTTTTAAAGAATTTAATAAAATGATAAATAATGCTCAGAAAAATAATAAAAAGTTATAATTTAATATTATTTCATTTATTTTTATTTTTGAAATATTTTCAATAAATTTTTTTGTATTATTTATTATAATTCATGAAATTACACTTTTTGGATAATTTAGTCACTTGCATTATTTTAAGATTTGTCCATTGCATCCAAAGCTTAATTTAATTCATTTAATATCAAATTAATTTATTACCATGCTTTATTTAGAGGCTATTTGGTATCAATTTTGTCTTGTTCTTTTTGTTTTTATTTTTATGATATTTTTAAAATAGGTTTGTTTGATGTGTTTTTTTTATATATTTTTATTTTTTATTTTCAAAAATAAATAACTTTATTTTTAAAAATAATCAAAATAGCTTTTAGATGTTTTGAATATTTTTTTTAAAACAATAAGAACATCCAAGCATATTTTACTTTAAAATATAAAACATAAAAAATAAATTAAAAACATAAATAAAAATAAAAGTGATCCTAAAGAGCCCCTTAATTTTTTATTCATTTATTTAAACATTTTATATGGAATATTCACTTGATTATTCAAATTTTCATTTTCTCTCTCCCAATTATGTTTTTCTTTCTCATATTAAAATTTCCATTCACTCGTCATGCCATATGATGTCATGGTTGAATTTTGATTTAATTTATTTGATTTGATGCTTTAATAATTTTCATATTTGCAAGTTTTTTAAAATTCAAATTATTTTGAATTTAGCCATAACTTATTTGCAAATTCAATTTCTCTATGTTTGGAATGATTAGCCGACCCCTTATTTATTTTAATTAATTGAATCTGATTTTTTAAATTTTATTTAAAATTAATTTTAATTCAAAATTGATTTTAATTTAAATTTGTTTATTTTCTTTTTATAATCCTATTTTTGAAAATATCACATGGCCAACCCTAAGTATATTAATTTAAAATTTAACAGTTTTTTAAATTTTAAATATTTTAAAATTAATTCCGTAAGCATTTAATTAATTTATTTTTATTGAATGTAGATAAGGTCAAGCATGGAAAGCCTTAGTTGCCATATTAATCTTGGTTATTCAATATATTTTATTTTGAAATTAACTGAAACCTATTCCTTAATTGATCTCTTAAGTTCTTATTTATTTAAGTAAATTACATTTAAATCTCTTCCCTCCACATTATTTTGTCAGCCACATCAAATTGAATTTTATTTATTTCAAAGTCAAATTAACTTCAATTAAATCCTTTCCATCTTATTTTATCTCATATTTGTTCTTGCATTGGCCGACCCCTACACATACCTATTTAATATTTAATTACTTGCATTTTGTACCTTGCTTCTCTCTTAAAGAATCCTTAACTAGGTTGATCCCCTTTCAAAATCATTTTAAGTGTTCTTTCATTCAAGTGTTCAAAGATTCATCTCCTCTCTTGCTATCACTTCAAGGCTTCATTTAAAGACCTCCACATCTTCTTCAAGCACTCTCTTTGGTTTTGAAGAAAATTTTTTTATGGCCAATCTTTCATCTCCACCCTTCTTCAAGAGCTTTAAGTAAGATCATTTCAATTTTTCACATTAAATATGCTTAATGGTTTAGATCTTTCATGAAAATGATTAGAATTGATCTTTCTAAGTGCTTTTTAATACTTATTCATTTTACATCAAGTGTTTTAAATATTTTATACTACATGGTTTTAAGTTCAACCTGATTGGTATGGATTTATAAGGTTGCATTATTAAAAACTTTGACATTGACTTTTCCAATATTTCATTCTAAGGTTGTTTTGTTTCACATTTTAGAACTGTTTTCAAGTTTACAATTTACTTTAGTTTATTTCATTAAGATTTTGTAAAAGTGCATATCATTTCAATTAGAATTTTAAAGAGAATAAAAATAATTTGTGAGTTTTATTTTATCTGTCATATTATTGCATAGTTAGGATTGAGAGTAAAAATCTTTTAAAATTTGAGAGTAAGATTTGTGATCTTGTATCTTTTTTTTTTCTTGTACTTGAAGTGATTTGGAGTTATACTTACTCGACGTATGAAAGTACATGATTTAGGGTTGTACTTGTCCGGTGTAGAAGAGTATGTGACTTGGGGTTGTACTTGCGCAACGTAGGAGAGTACGTACTTTGGAGTTATACTTTCCCAATATAGCAATTACAAGAGATTCTTTGTAATCTTAAAGTTTTAGTGAATTGCTAGTGTGGGTCGATTGGTGTATATGTAGGCCTATATTCGGGTGTGCCCAAACCACATAAATATTTTTATGCTTCTTGTCTTTTTATTATTTGCATTTGCTTTTTTTTTACTTGCTCTTCATTTGTTATTGTGCTCTTATTTCACTAAGTTTACTACAAAGATTATAATTAAGTAACTTATTTTTTTTTAAAACACTCAATTTGCACCCCTGGTCCCTCGGGTGTCATGGCCTCTTAACAAGATATAATAAGCATCAATGTTGTAGATTATTCTTATATATGATAAAATAAAATTATTAGTATTGATGGTAATTAGGAGATCACAATGTAGTGATAGTGATTAACAGATGGTTTTCATGTGACATTGTTTAAGTGATAGTGGTCGAACAATTGTTAGTTAAGTGATGGCAGTCTAATAATATTTATTGAGTGATGTTGTTCAGTGATGGTAGTTAGGTTATAATGATAGGGCTACCATAGTCTGGAATGGTGGTTCGACATTATCCTCCAAAAATGCTCTAAGATTCTCCAAATATGGAATCTTTATCACTCCTTCCTACTTAATGTGAAGAATGTTGGTTTATTTATAATTTTTAAACAATATTTAAAATTTTAACTAAAATCTTAGGTCCACCCATGTTATTTCTCTTGACTATAAATCATAAGCTCTTTATTGATATTGAAAATAAATGATATTGTGCTAGTTATGTAATATTCATAAATTAGTTAGTCCTTTAAATAGTATCATAACATTTCTAACTATACTTTAAGTACTTGATTTAAGTTAATTTAGGCTCAAATCAAAAAACTTGTGGTATCATTGAGTTCATCCTATTAAAATATTTAGTGAAAATATTAAACTATTAAAATCAAAATATGGATGGTCTCACCATTCAACTTGAAAATTTTTCATAAACTTCCTCAAGATTCACATCTATACACAAAATTATAAATTTGAGGAGAATGAAGGTGAAAAGTCTATAGAGAATTTCATCAATTATAAAAAGGAAACATTTCATCATTCTTTTATTCCCGATGGATCCAAAAAGATCTTAAGTAATTTTTGTTTTTTGTTTTTTTTTTATATTCAACTTCTACTAATTCATATTAGTACACATATTCTCTTCCTTTTTATGGAACTTCTATTAACATGAAAAAGATATTACCATTGCAATTAAAACATCAACAAACTTTTTAATAAATGGTGGTGTTGTTTCATTCAAGGTGATGGCTATCATTGAGGTAGAAAAAACTTTTGATTCTTATGCCACTCACTTTAAGATACTATTTACTTGAGCATTGGTATTGTAGCTACATGGCAGTAGCATCAATAATAATTAACATATGTCATAGTTTTCTTTAAACTCACTTATGTTAATCCCATTTGCAGATCTTCTAGTTGGTGGAGGTTCTGTCCTATAAGCTGATACTTACAATTTAGATGTTGATGACCAACTAGGGTCGATAACTGATGGTCCTCTTAATGGGAGCTAAATAGAGTACCATGTTATGTTTGATAGGACTAGAAAAAATGTTTAAATTTTGATTAAGTTACATATACAAAGTTATGAGCACAGTGAGGGTTAACCAACACAAAAGTAACACAAAATCAAAAAAAAAACCCTAATTTTGACTTTAGGATTTTAGTTTAGATAATCAATTGCTCTTTTAGGCTTGAAAGTTAGGGGCATATTAATTCCATCTATTAGAAGGTATTTTGGAGAGTTTCATAATTTTTATAATTTTTTTGTATTTATGATTCTTCACAAACTATGTTAGAAGAAAATCCTTCTTACTCGATGTTGATCTCTTTTTTTTAATGAGGTTGACACCAATCCATCTCCAAACACTTAACTTTTAATCTTAAACAAGTAATTCCCCCACCTAGACCCTTAGGACACTTCCCTAATGGCTGAGTAAACACTAGACCCTCAAAACAAATAAATTAAATGAAGTTTAAAACCTTCATGTAAATTAAAATTAAATTGAAAACTAAAACCCAGAGTTAGGCCTAGATTAAGCTAATGGTCCCCACTAGAACCTAACATATCTTAACTAGGCTATATGAACTCAAAATTTCTAATATAAAGAAAATAAATAAACTCAAGTTTAAACTCATTTAAACTAAAATGAAACCCTAATTGACTCCTAATTAGGTAAATTAGACTACTTAACCCAAATTAACCCATTTGGGTCTTATTGAACCAAAATTCAAATCAAATCAAATTAAATTTATTTAAAAGCTTAAGGTTGTTATTAAAGCTTAATAGAACTTAAATCTAAGTCAAATTGTGATTCAATTTGGCCAATTGGATCATTTGATCCAAGTGGACCCATCTAGGCCAAAATTAAATCTAATCATACCAAATTAACTTGAACTTTCTTTAAGGCCTTAAATCATCATAAAAACTCAACCAAAAGTAATTCATGCCCAACTAAGGTCCAATTTGGTCAATTAAGTCATTTGACCCAAGTTGATTCAAATGGACCTTGTTGACTCAAACTCCAATCAAATTAAAATTTAACTGAATGAACATCCCAATTCACTTAAAATATTTAATTAAACTTAATCCAACCCTTCCTTGGATTTAAATTAACCTATTTGTTCAATGGACCCAAGTGAACTTAAATTGATCTAATTAGACAACCTTAGGTCAAATCTAAATTTAACCCCAATTAATTACAACTAATCGATCTCAAACTTCTAAAAAATACACACATCAAACATGATTGAAGTTCAACCAAAATCGAAATTGACCAATTAGGTCATTTGACTCAATTTGACCTATTTGAATTTAATTGAGTCAGCTTGGGCTCAAACCAATTTATCCTAACTTAAACCTTCTCCAAACCCTAACTAACCCTATCATAGTTGGGATGATATCTTAGCTTAAATGAAGTAGAGTTGAAGTCAAAAGAGAAAAAAAATATAAAGGAAGAAAAATCTAAAAATCTTAATTCTTCTAACATCTCCCCCATCTCTCCACTTGCCTTACTTGAGATGGTTCCATTAAGTTAATCATCAAATTGAATAGGTTCCAAGCTTCCAATCCCCATGGTTGGTCATCTCCGAGCTCCACTAATGATGGAGGGATTCAGCCAAATAGAAAACCCAACCACTTTTGACTCATTGTACACCTTCCTTGGCACCTAAGGAGTAAAATCAAAACTCCCCCACCTTTCTTGACCACAAAACACCTAAATTCGATCAAACTCCTATAAGTGTCAGCATCTTTTAGAAGATAGAATGATTTACAAGGATGTAAGAGGAGAGATTCAAACCAGAGCTTTGTCATAGCCTAGAATATATTTTAGAATAAAAAAATCAACTTAATATTTTCTTGAGTGAGGTAACCAACTCAAATTGTAGGCTTTGGTGTTTTTGAATTAAAATTACATGAATCTAGGGAAAAACCATATAATTCCATTGTTTTTTTTCTTTTTTTGAAACTCTCTAATTCAAAAACAATAAAATCATTCCATGAATCGCTAGCATTTTGGCCTGGTTTGGGCTTGACATCCACCTCTCAGTAGAATTTGGGGAGATGATATCCTATCCATTTGAACCTTTTTTTATTGTGGTGGATAACTGAAATTAAACCATGTAGAGGTTATTTAACTCCTTTTAAGGTTGTAGGATTAACCTTTATTGTCTAAAATTTGATCAGATGAATGCGATCAATCCATGTTATCCATTGCCATCCACATGGATGTCATTTAGCCCGATTATGTAGCAACATGCATAAAAGCACGCTCCATCAACCACTGATTAGTATGAATAAAAAGTAGGTATTTTAGTGATTTAAAAATGAAAAAGTAGCCTAAAACTTTAAATACTTCTTTAGATTACTTAGCTAATAATTAAAATGATAAATACTTAGCTAAAAATTACAAACAACACTTCTCTAGATTTAGCATTAAAAAGGAATCCAATATTCATAATAGTGTTAAATACTACTATGTATTTTGAGAGTAATTTGAATTTTAATAAAAACAATAATTCTTTAATTACTTCTTAAGTACAGTTCTAATTGAACTTAAATTTTTATGGGAGAATCCTTATCTTAATACCTGTGCCCTATATAAATTTCAAGCCAATTAATTGACTCAATCAAAAGTTACATTTTTTTTCGAATTTCTTAAAATATTTGGTTAAATAATTAATATAAAATCATGAAAGTTGCAAAAATTCATCAAGATAGTTCAAAATACCTTTGTTAATACCAAAAAAACTTAAGAAAATTTATTAGGCTCTTAGATTTATTTAAATCTTAAGATTACTAACACTGTTAATTAAATCTTAATTAATTAGAATAATATGGTTAAACTTTATAAATTTATAGAAAATCAACCATTAATCTAAAAATTACAAATAACTACTCTCTAGAAACAATATATAAAAAAGAGTCTAATGAACTAATAGTCATTATTTTTTTGAATATTTTAAAATTAATTTAACTTTAATTAAAATTTTAACTTTTAATTACTTTTGAAATATAGAACTAATTAAATAAAAGTTATTTAAGTATGATTATAACATCATTTTCTAGTCTCCATAAAAATTTTAAGTCAGTTTGATATTTAGAATGAATGTTATTGATTTTAAAATCTTAAGAAAATTATATCAAATAATTCATATAAAATATTATTTATTTTGTATAAATCATTTTCATTATCATTAGAGAAATTAATAAACTTAATTACGCTCTCTATATCTAATTACATTATAAAATCACTTAATTAGAGATTTAATAGTGAATTAAATCATAATTTTAAAAATTCATAAAAACTTAACCACTAGGACAAAAATGCAAATGACTTCTCTATGGTTTTAGCATTCGGATGGGAATGTAGAAAACGTGAAACTCTAACTTTACTAAATTATTTTAGAATAATTTGACTTTAATGAAAAATTAAATTTCTTTACTGATTCCTAAATTGCATTTAATTAACATGAAACTTTTATGGAATGATTATTTTATCATTACGTACTTCCTATAAAAATTTCAAAGCATTTTAATAAGTAAATTAAAAATTATTGATTTTTAAATGCCCTTAAAAATAATTAATTTTATGTCACAAAAATATAAAGTTAACATTAAATGTCTTAAAATATCTTCTATAATAGAGAACATATATAAAGAAATTAGACTCTCTAATTCTTATTCAATCATAAAATCATTAAATTCAAATTTTAATTAGCCTAAATTAATTGATTTAAGTAAAGAAAACTTCAATAAATCATAGTAAATTAAATAGTTAGCTAAAAATTATGAATACTCTCTCTTTGAATTTAGTATTTTGAGGAGAATCTTGTAAGAATAAAAACCTTAAATTTTACGAAGAGAGTAAAAATTAATTTGAAAATCAATGAAATCCTCGGTAGTGAAATTAATAGTAAAATATAAGTCTGAACATCCTTAGAGGTATTCCCATCTTTAGTGATTTTCTTGCTATATTTGTTGGGTTAATTAAGCTTAATCATGTGATTAATCACTTTAGTTAACTTCAAAAAATTGATATATTAATTTGAAGTTTCTCTATTCATTAGAGTGTTTTAAAACTAATTTATTAATTTCATAACATTTTGTAGTTTAATAATTTATTTTTAGTCCTTTGTCTTTATTTTAGGTTTAAGCTTTAATGATTAATTGTAGGCACTTAATTAGATAATTAGCCACTTGTGTTAAGAAATCCATAACTCAATAAAATTAAAACCCTTAACGAAAAATGGATTTGTTAATCTTAATTAAAGCTTATGATTAAAGAAATTTAAAATTGTTATTAATTAATCAACATTTTAAACACTTTAACTAGACAATCCAAATTAATTAATTAAGTAAAAATGCATAAAATTAAAATCAATCCTAAATAACTTCAAATTGTTTTGAAACATTTTTAATGAATATCCTTGGCTTTGAGAATTAATCTTAATAAGTTAGGGAGTCACGTAAACATAAAATGTGAGTTAAAGATCATTAAAATCTTTATTTTAATAATAATTAAACTAAGTCATCTTAACTAGTTGAAATAAAATAAAATTCATCATGTTTAGATCTTAAAAATTGATCCTTACCCTTTGATAAGGTGCTTATTCTATTAGAATTAGGGTGAAAAAATGTATAAGACCTACTTTAAGTGGAGCTCATTAATCTTCACACTATTTAAAATCTTAAATCAAATTAAATTAAAATTTAAAATTCACTTCAAAATATTAAATAGTTAAATAGAAGCCACCTAGTGGTAAGATAAATTGAACGTTGAACTTAATTCAAATTTTAAACCTTTAAAAGCAAGTATAGCCTCATTACACCATCCTCCTCATGCACAATAGACTACTAGGTCACCGACTCTAGACTTAGGCTATGCCAATATTCTATTTATGATGTATTGATTATTTAAATTATCTGTAATATTTAAGAATGGATGTTAGGATTATTTATTTGTAAATTGGATGTTGAGATACTATTTATTAGAATCATTGTCTTCTAATAAATTTAAAATTAATATCATTTTCTTGTAGTTGCTAAGTCCTTAAGTATAACTTATTAAGATAGGTCAGTTTGGTACCCACTAGTGCTATGCCTATATGTTTAAAATATACTTGTTTGGGTGTATGTCTGTATTACTAACCTCTACTTTGTAGAGTTAATTAAAATTTAAAATGTAATTTTGTATTAGAATTAGGATAAGATCTATGAGCTCCAGGAACAAGAGGAATGGATTATGAAAGTTGATCGTCCCTTGTAAAGTCTAAGAGAGTCTATAATAAGCAAAAAAGTTTAGTTAAATTAACATATATTTTATAATTATAAGTGTTTATGATAGGAAATCTCTTATTGGGGAAAGAGACAAATGTTGCAAATGTAGAATCATGGTACAACCTCTAAGCACTTCTATTAAAAGAAAAACTTGTGTGAAAATAGAGAAGACAACACCCCAGTGCTAGATTTGTAGCGTCGAGGTGCCATACACAGCGCCAAGGCACCAGAATCAAAAGGTTGAAGCAAACAATCAAAAAGCACAACTCCTAGGCACTAAAAAAGCAATGTCGAGGTGCTACGGCCCGACCATAGCAGTTTCAACAATTTCAGAAAGTAGTTTAAGTGGTTTTGAGTAGTTTCAAAGGGGATCAAACAAATAACTACCAAAGTGACTTAAATACAATAAAAAGGGGGGTGTTAAGTAGTGTAAAAAGTTTTTTTTTTTGGAAAGTGAGTGAGTCTAATGAGAGTATGTGAGAGTGTAGTGATATCACTTAGAGAGTGACACTCTAAGTGTTGTGTGTTGTATGTGTGTGTGTGTGTGTGTGTGTGTGTGTGTGTGTGTGTGTGTGTGTGTGTGTGTGTGTGTATGTGTGTGTGTGTGTTTGTTTGTTGAGTGTAGTAGTGCGTTCTTCTTAAGCTAGTGGTGAAGAAGGAGACCAAAAGCAAGAATTTTTACAAGGAAACAATATAGCATCATAGATAGTGGACTTTGAAGATTTACTAGGTGTGCTCTTCCCTTTCTTCTCTAGTTATCCTATGTCTCATTTTACAATGTGTAATGAGATTTTTATTTTCTATACTATGAAACAATAATCTATAAAGTGGATTGAATTTATATGAGCTTTTGAATGTTTGTATTGTATTAAACTATTTTGTGGATTAATATAAGAAAATTATTCATGCTTTTTATGAATAAGGTGTTTGGATTTTCTCAGTATTTTATTTACTTGTGATTTGGCTACTTACAAAATTAAAATGAAGTGTGATCTAAAGATATTGACGGAGTCCTAGAAGAATAATTAGGAAAAAAGGCAAATGAATGTAATATATAATCATTAATGTGCTAGATAGTCCAGAAGTGCTAAATAGCCATTGAACATATGATTATTTTAGTATTTGCGATCATTTAAAGAGAAATATGGGTAATATAATCAATCAAAATTTACTTGCACTAGGGAGAAAATTGGGTAAAGGGATTAGTTTGGTTATACTTGTCTAGATATAGAGGTATAACATTTTGGCTCCTAGTTGATATTATAAGATTAAATTTAATTTCACTACTTAGTTTAATATAATACAAAATTTTAAAATTTTATAAATTCAAAGTACTATTTTTAAAATTAAAAAAAACACCTTTATTTTCTAGAAAAATATAAAAAAAATTAGTCTTTTTAATATCTAACAAAATAGTAAATAGTCATTTTAATTAAGCACTTTATATTTAACTATATAACAAAGCAAGTTTTAATTAGTACTTAACTTAATATATAATTAATATCAATTTTTCTCTAATCCACATGGGAATAATACTCTACACATTCTATATTACTTAATTTGACACATGGACTTGTGTATAGGTTAAAAAGTACAAATCAGTCTCTGAAGAAGAAGAAGATCTAAAAGAAGAAAGCCTTAAAATCTCCCATTGATCAAAATCTTAGTTCTATGCAAGGTTGTGTAAGGGCAGAACTTCGCTAACCATTTTTTTCTTTCAGGATATATTATAGAATTCAACTACATCAACCTTTCTTTCATATATTAATTTGATTTTATTTGGTGTATCTACTTTATTTGCGCATTAGAACAGTACAATTTTCATAAATTTCTTTTTATGACTCTATAATGTTTTGCTTCTTTGGGAAAGCTTGATTTATGATGTCGGCTCCTAAGTTAAAATTAATTTTTCTATCCAAACTAATTAAATAACTCAAATTAAAAGATAATCAACTCGTAACCATTCATAATTAAAGTTGTATTATTAAAAAAATAAAAATAATTAAAAACCCCTAGAGATGAGATTACATATTTCTTCTCCATTTCTTGAATTAAATTCTTCCCCTATTGTACATAATGGTGCATCTAGAAAGACCACCGTTCCTGAGAGAATTTTGCATTGTCTTTTGATTTTGCCCATAACTACTTCTAATTGCATCGTACTATATGCATGATCGCATACCCAAAGCCATTAAAATAAACTCAAGTGTCTAAAATACATAAAATCTATAAATTATTGTATTAGTTAGATGAATAAAAAACCATTCATGGTCTTAGTTTTAGCGAATGAGTTTAGACTTATAAATTCTTTCATAATTAATAATTGCTTAAACCATTTTATATTTTTTAATACAAAACTCGTAATTTTAAAATGTAGGAGGTGTTAGTTGATAACCTTGTCAGGCAGGTTATAATTCTAGTTGAGTTGGGATAAGTTCATACTCTCTAATGGGAGGAAACCAACACATCTCAATGTTTGCAATTAGATAAAGGCGTGCTGCTAGTTTGTGCATAAACATCTTTAATTATAGGATCTAAGGCATCTTGTTTCTCTTTTGCTTCAAAGATAAGTCTTATATCTTATGCTTTTATATAGTCTTATGTTATCATATTACAAGCCCTAATACTCTATTGAAGTGTTAACTCAAAACAAAAATAAATATCACTTTCAAAACTATAAAGCATAACCATAAAATAGGTTGAACTACTTACTAACTTCATAGTATCAAAGCACTTTCTACTTTTTTTCCACTTAGAATTCAAATATAATTGTTCTATTTAATCTATTCCATTTGACTTTCATATTTGGAAGTATTGAAATTGAACTTTGAAAATATAAGAGCTAATTTTTTTAATCAAAAGTTTTTAAAAGATATTTCATCTCTTAAGATATAATTAACTCTTATAGCTTTCCTTCTGTAGGGAACTAGGAACATGGGTTAAAATAAACCTTATCCTACTTTCATCCATACATCACAAAGGAAGAATATTTGATGCAAATAGACCCATCAGTCTTAGGTGTCTTTATTAAGTGATTGAATCCATTGTATGATGATAGTTTCTTCTTTTAAAGTGGTACATTATTCCTTGATATCATATTTAATCACCTAAATAAGAATCCCCATAATCTTTGTGAATGTTCTAATTAAAAACTCCACAATTGATAACACAATGAGTATGATTTTGGCTTTAAAAAGTAGAGTTATGGTTAAAGACTAAAAGAGAGTAAAAATTTAAAGTTTGGGGTTTCTTGTATAGATATAAAATTTTTCACCAATTCCTAACAAGTTTTGGTCCATAAATTAGGTTATGTAGGTGATTGATCTATGCTAACTGCACGACTAATGCTTTCCATAATTTTTTATAGAGATTTAATTTAAATAAATCATACTAAAACATTTGGTTGAAATAAGAACATGTAAATATGATTTAATATAAAAATAGACATATACTAATTTTTAGAACTCATAAAAATAGTAGAAGATAAAGAGTAGCCTAACTAGCATCATTAACTTTGTAGGCCATCAAGCTCTAATCTTCTCTTAGAATATATCCAAAAGAATTTTCCAAGTAATCAACAATATTTTAGCATTTTTCCTTGATATTTTTATGGTTTTACAACCTTAGTTTAAAACACCAAAGGGAGGGAGAGAAGAAGAAGGGTTGGCTCCTATTTCAAATCAGCGTAACTCACTCTTGCATTAGCTAGCCAATTTGATTGAAAAATGCTACTTTGCATTTACTTTTATGTAAGAAAATATTTTTTTATTTAAGTTTTATTTATATTTTCTTAATATTTAAAACTACAAACATGAAATTTTATATTTTAAAGTTAACATTTTTAAAATATGAAAATTGATGATATGGTGAAAAAATGCATAACATCTACATAAAATCATAAAACATATTAATAAATAAATAAACTAAAATTTAAAATTTGTATGCATGCATCTTCAGGTTATTATTTGTAATAGGCCTTTGGTTAGATTACATCTTAGAGTAGGCTCTTTTGGATGTTCTATTGCTCACTTGGTTGGCATTTTGTGTCATGTCACTTCTCCTAGATTAGAAAGAACTCTTCTTTTGAGTTTGAATTAATGTAGTTTTCCACTAGCTCGAATGCAACCTATTATAGATCCTTTATAGTTAGTCAAGTATTCTAACATGATGTTATGATAATAAAAAATACATAGTGTCTACATAAAATCATAAAACATATGATATATAAAAATTTAAATTAAATATTTTAATGCATGCATATTCAGCTTACTTCTTGTAATAGGCCCCTAGTTGGCTTACTTCTTAGAATAAACCCTTTTGAATTATCCTTTGCTCACTTGGTTTGCATCTAGTGTCATGTCACTTCTCCTAGATCTAAAAGAACTTTTCTTCTAAGAGTTTGAACTAATATAGTTTTCCACTAGCTTTAGTGTAAACTATTATCACTTCTTTATAGTTAGTCAAGTATCCTTATATAAAGGCTTATTCATTTATCTTACCAAGAACATATGTACTTTAACTTCATCTATGATTTTAAACTCAATCTCAAATAATGGAACCAGGATAGTGTAGTGTTTTAATTTGGAGTCATTGGGATACCACGTAGATCTTAGGGGGTACATATTGACATGAGGTATGATGTACCATCTCAAAAGATAGAAAATATCACCCTACAATGGACCTAATCACCTAATAAGGACTCCTAAGGCAGATGAGTGTTCATATATACCAGAGATTTTTCCCCTACTTTACATGAAAAAGTAAAGCAAGATTTATTTATGTTGGGTTCTTTAATTTCCTATGGAAGCAAGCTTCCATAGTTAATTGCATTCTAGAAAATGGGAATTTTTTAAGAAAACTCTCGATTAAAGTAAACAATAATTATCTCCAAAGACTTCAAAGTTAGACAATCAAAGGATTTGGGTGTTTTGGAAATCAAGTCGGAAGATTCAATTTGGAAGACTTATTTTGGATTAAAAAGGAAGATAAGTAGGGAGTACTCATAATATTAGGAAGCTTAGTGAGCACTCCAGTCTAGCCTATAGTGAGGCTTTATACATTTGAAAGAGAAAGTTTATTTTAGTTTGAGTTTAAATTTTATTAGAATACTAAGGCTTATAGTCCATCAACATAAGATTATGGAGATACCTAAGAGGTGAGAACTTATACTTATAGCATGAAGGAAGTAAGTAGGATGCTTTAGTACAAACAAAAAGCATGACCTAAGTCTAGACGGAAAATGGGACTTAATAGTTTACCTCCATAAGAGAGGATAAATCTATCCCGACTCTTTTGGACTTACAACCACCTAGAGTGGTCACCAACTAACACCTCCAATGTTTCAAAACCAAGTAGGCTAGTCTTATGTATATGCAATATAGCTAGATTATTACTTAATTAGAAAGGAAACTAGAGTCCTAAACACTCCCTAAGAGACTAGGTCATGATAGTTATGAAGACATGACTTAGGATAAATGCAAAATTTTATGATCTTTTATATCATTTTTGACACATTCATTTGGACATAGGCTAGGGAAAATTATGCCTAAATGCATGATGAAATTAGATTATGGGCTAAATTAGCGGGAGGAGGTGTTCTTCACTATAAAGGATGCCCTCGAAGGTCAAGCATTCTCCTATCGTGCAAGAATGGAGGCCCTACCTATTCAAGAGTGAAGCAAGATGTTTATACATGATTGTTATCACATACATCATTCAGCTAACGGGTTACTAAATCTTTTAATTATCTTGATTATAACCTAGGCTTTAATGTTAGGTTATGAGTTATATTTAAAATTTAATTATGAGTTTTTTAATGGGGGTAGAAAAATTAATTTTACTATAAAGAGCCTACTACATCCAGGCCACACACTTAATCATCAAGATTTAAGAAACCTAGAAAAAATGTCATTTTTATTGCACAAGCTAAACATAACAATCAATTATTCATATATTTCATAGAAGATTAAAAGGTCGGTACGGCCGGGTACAGCCATACATCTCAAAAAATAAAAGAAGTTGGGTAACTGAGCTCTACCCTAATACAACCCAGATTATAATAGAATATTATAATACAATTAAAATAAATACTATTGAGGTCTTCATTCTTTTCTCTGCTTTCTTTTCCTTCGATTTAGTTTTTCTCCAGGCTTCACAAGGCATCCCAAATTTTTTCCTTCTAGCCACTACTTATCTTAAACCCCATAGTACTAATCTTAATTCCAATTAAAAAAGTACATATCTACAAAAAATAAAATCTAACTACACCTGCAAAACATATGTTAGTTATGCAACCATACAAACCAATCAATTATATTCTATAAATTTAGACTTAACACCCTACACATGGGTAACCAAGCTCACATGTCCTAATATGGATTATGTAAAGTAGAATAAGCAACTTGCAAGCAAAAGCATAAATATATATATATATATTTCATCAACCCCTTTAGCATAATCCCCTAAAAAAAATCATTAGGCTAATAACGGATTGATGTTCAATTTAAGCATAAATAATCATAACATCTTGTCTTAAATATTACATCACAAAATAAAATATAATATCATAGCATATACCATCCTAACTTAGAGCTAGAAGTAGTATCTTATTATTCTAATATATGTGTTAAAGCTTGGTGTGGAATGTCTTAGTTAGGGTTTAGGATTATGATCATCAAAGCTTGGAATTGTTTAAGTTAAACATGAGTGGGTGGTTTCATTTCAATTTATTAAGAGAATCAGTGAATTTTTATTTTTATTTTCTTTAGTTTCACTCAGTACTTACTTAAGATCTAATTGTTGTAAAGAGAGGAAAGGGGTTTAACCCCATTCATCCCTATCCTAAGTTATTTTCTAAAGCATGTTGTTAAAATTTTGTTTCTCTTAGTGAATGATTTATTAATTTTTTTTAATCTTAAATTTGGGTCAATCTTAAAGAATCCTATTCAAACATGAAAGGCATCTTAAGATTAATGAAATTGAATTACTATCATATGGATAATGTTACATTATTCCCTTTTATCATCAATAGCATGCATATGATTTTGAACTTAACATACTTATACATGCTATGTATTTTGGGCACACTTGAATGATTGCTAATGCATATATTTTTGGTACAAAAGAGGGATTTCATTCCTTATCTAAGTATACATACACATGTATTAAAGATTTAAGCAAGTAGGTGTCGATGTTAAACCAGGGAAGTGAGGTAATCTAAGACCTCCTTGGGGCTACTTAAATCCTCATATTCCCGAAATGTCAAGATTATATACTTGCTATCTTAAACATACATAAACATATACATAAACATAAGGATGAAAATCATACAAAAAGGTTACATATTAGCAAGTTATTTACTCATGTAAAGTACAACTCTATCCCAATTCTAATGCATGCATACATATGAATGAAATTAAGCAAGTACGTGTCATTCTTAAACTACAAACGGGATGTCGAGACTATATACTTGTTATCTTAAACACATATAAATGTATACATAAACATAAGGATGAAAATCATGCAAAATGGTTACATATTAGCAAGTTATTTACTCATGTAAAGTACAGCTCTATCCAAATTCTAATGCATGCATACATATAAATGAAATTAAGCAAGTATATGTCATTATTAAACCAGAGAAGTGAGGTAATATAAGACCTCCTTGAGGCTAGTTAAAGCCTCATGTTCCCGGGATGTCCAACCTATATACTTGCTAACATTCAAACGCATGTAAACATACATATAAATTATGAAAAATAGAATAATGCTTTAACATGTTAAACTATAAGCATTTGTAAGCCACATTGGCTATTCAAAATCAACATCACTTTAAATCTTCATCATTAGTATATAATTTTAAAAAATAATTTTAGATTTACTAGTGATACTAGTCACACCATATAGTAAGAGTAATTCAACACATGCAACTTACACATATATATAACCATATTCATTTGATTCTTTTACTTGAAAACATGAATACATGATATCAAATGAAATCCAAATTTATAATGATTGAAAAGGAATAATTAAATATTTTCACATGATAAATTCAATCATATTAATTCCTAAGGAGAATCAAGTCAAATAAAATCCTTTAAAATTAACCAAGGTTGTTATGAAGTTTGCTTTTTTTTATTTGAATTATTAAACTTAAATAGGAGAAATGATATTTTTTTGTTTTAATCCATCCCACATTAGTGACTTATTGTGTTTAAGAAAAAAATAATTAAGTAATTTTTATGGATTAATTAAATTTAAATCATTAAGCAATCAATTTGATTTCCCTTTCCTAAGTCTTAATTTAATTAACTATTTAATCATGAGCCTTCAATGATATGCCAATGAGAAAATTAAAATTTGCAATGCTCCTGAAAGAACTTAATATAATTAGGCTCATGTTTAAGAATTAATTAGATTAAGGGAGAATCTAAATTAAGTACTTATATGATTTATTTATACCCATATGTTAACCATAAGTTCCTTAATGATCTTTATGTTGTTAAACACATAAAAAAGAGTCCATGAATTCAGTTTGAATCATCTGAAATAATTATCATTTCAATTTAGATTAATTTTGCCATTAATTTACTTAATTGGCCTTTAATTAATTAAATGCATTAATTAACCCTCCTATGAAAATGCATTTAGAAAAATAACTAGGAAAGAGGCCCTAATTGTTTTCCCTCATCATTTCCACTATTTATAATGATTAACCATTGTCAATAATTTGATTTTTATTATTTAGCATGTTTTATAATTATAAAATTGATTAAGAAGGATAATTAAGATTAAAATTTTAAATTATCTAAATCACGTGGCCAATAAATCTCAAGAAAATTATGGGAGACAGAGGACATCTTATAGGATTAATCCACCAAAATTGAGAATAACTGGTCAATTAATTATGCCTTAATTAGAGTAATTTGCCTAAACGTCAAACCTTAATTAAGCATTATTCATTGATGAAACATTGAAAATTTTATTTTTATTAAATTCTCCTTTATTTACTAGTTCTAAAATGGGTTTATTCATATTTTTTAGATTTTTACAATTAGTTATGAATTTTTAAAGTTCTGGTTATTTAATGACATGTTTTAACACCAAATTAATCCCCTAAACCATTGGTGCCACACGGGAGCTGATGTGACAGCACTTTCCATGTGGCGTCATAGGATATGTTATTTAAAACATCCAACGGACATGACTCAACCGTATGTGATGTCGTTGCCCTTCCGTCTCGAGATCAAACCGCAAAGAATCAAATGGGTTGATTCATGAACATAAACGTTAGAACCAATTATTAGCTCAGCCTTTGGCAGCCGTCTAGCCGGGGTAGGTGGATGAAGATGGCAGTGGACTGTTAAGGTGGAGGAGCTTGAGAGGCTAAGGTAGTGGCATGGGCTAGCATGGGGTGTACCTCTTCCTCCAAGTGAACCAATGGGGAGCCTTAGGTGAGTTCACCCTCTCATGACTCAAGGTTGAACCCAACAGCCTTGGGTTAAGTTGGGTCAATGGTCCTAGTGTCCAAGAATGGTCAAAGGTGGTTTTCATGGCTTAGGGAGTGGGTGAGCCCCTCCAAATAGGGATTGTATCACATTTGGGTGGGTTGGTTCATGGGTTTTGACCCAAATTTAGTTCGCCATATATTGGGTCCACTTGGGCTGACCCATGGTGACCCAAAGATGAGCCATGCCAAGTTTGGCTAGGTTTGGACTTGGTTAGAATGGGTTTGGCTCAATTTGACCCATATGGATCAAAAGGGGTTCAATTGGGTTAGGTTGACCAATTGGTCAAATTGGGTCAAACCAAGGGTTTGGGTGTGTTCAAATGATCATTTGAGATATATTAGTGCCATTGGTTTGATTTAATTTGTAGTGGGCTTACTTTTGGCTCATATGAGTTCATTAAGGTCAAATGGGTTAAATTGACCAATTTGGTCAAATTGGCCAAATTGGTTTGGGTGGAGGGTTGGCTTAGGTTGAATTGATCATTTTAGAATGATTGTAGCAATTGATTTGAATTAATTTGGATTAGGGAATGCTTTAGTTCAATTTGATCCTTTGGTCATATGAGTCAACTGGGTTGGTTTGATCAAATTGGATTCAATTGGATGTTGGATCATGTTCAACAATCAATTTGTGATTGATTAGAGGCATTGGTTTCAATCAATTAGGTTTAGGATTTTATTTTACTCAATTTGTCCCTATGGGTCAACTTGGGTCAAGAGACCAAATTGGCTTGGTTATGACCAATTAGCGAGAGTCATGTTCAATAATCAATTTATAATTTATGGGAGTCATTGATTGAAAACAATTGATATTGGAGTGAGATTTAGTTCATTTTGGTCCATATGGGTTAATTGGGTCAACCTTGATCAACTAATCAAATTGGCTAGGCTTAACCCAATTGATTGTAATTGGACTATCAAGGATGATTAATAATCACAGTATTGAAAGGGTTGATTCAATCCAATTTGGGTTGGATTGAAGTTTGAATTAATTTGGTCACTTTGGCCACTTTGGGTCAAGTGGACCAAGTGAGTTGTTTGGGTTGAATTAGATTGAATTAAGTGTTGAGAAGAGTTTAATGATAGGTTTATGGTTGATTGATGGATTTAGGGTTGATTGATGGCTTTGATTACAATTGATTTTGGTTTGATTTGGTTTTGGCTAATTTGGACCTTTTGGGTCAAATGGGCCAACTTGGGTTAATTGGATTCATTTGGTTTAATTAGTTTGATTGTATGTCTTGGGAGGATTTGAAATAGAGCATTGAATAGTTGGAGTACTTTTGTGAAAATCAATTGGATTTAGTTTCAATTGAATGGGATTGGATTGGATCTATAGGATGATGGTGGAATTGATTTAGGTTAAGAGCTAAGTTAATTTTGCTTGGAGCTTGGATATAAGACAAAATCCAATTGAGGTTGTTGGCTTGAGGCTAGTTTTGGATGAGTGGACAAGCATGGGTCTTGGTTTAGGCCATAGGATAGGTAGAGCCTATTTTCATTAGGGTATAACCTCCTAAGTTTAAGGTATGCCTCCCTAAGTCTCTAGACTTGGGTTTAGTATTCCCTTAATCACTAGAAGTGTCCTATGACTAAGAAAATCTAAGTGCCAAGAAGATTCCTGCATTTAAGGAAGGATGAGTCCTCAGTCCAAAAGTGAGGTCAACAGATAGGTACTTATAAATAATGTTCAACTTCTCCTAAAACTATGTTATTCTTTCAATCTAGAGGTTAAGTAATTACTTTTAGTGAAATTAATTCTTCTACATTGATAAGAGGGCTAATAAAAATATTTGGAGGTGATTCATGAACATAAACGTTAGAACCAATTTTCCTAACAATCATGAAAGGGTCAAACACTTTCACTTAAATGTTTTAATATTTAGTAGAATTGCATCTCTCAAGTTGAATGCATTTTAATATGTGATCACCTATGCCATATTTATTAAAAATTAAATTTTTATTTTTATTTAACATACTTAGCAATTTTTATTTTTAATTATTTTATTCACATTTTCATGAAGGTCATGAAAATCATGTATAAATATATATATGTTGAATCTGAAAATGCATAAATTGGTATGCTAGCTAATAAATCTTCTTAGGATTATACTCATTGACTATTTCAAAATGCATTATATTTATTGTTTTAAAAGAATTATTAATATATTTAAATTATGATGTAGATAGGTGTATATCCTAGTTTCCTATAGTATTTCCAACTAAGCAACTCAATAAGCATTTTAGAGTCCTATTAACAACCTTAGATCGCTTATTTTTAACTCCTTTTGCTAAAGTTTATAGTATTTTACTAAAAAGTTTTTATAATAAAATTAAACTTTAATTAATATCTTTGTGAGCTCATATCTATCAAGTCATTGCATGAGTAGTTAGTATGTAAAGAATCATTTGAATTAGTTGTAAGATCACCATTTGGGCCAAAGTTTAGTAAAATTTTGAGATACTATTTTCCTATGGGTTAGCATTTTTTTTCTAAGCTATTGGTATAGCCACCGACCCCACTTAGTGGGATAAAGGCTTGTTGTTATTGTTGTTGTTGTTGTATTGGTATAGCCTGATTGTCATTATAATTTAATTTGGCGTACTCGCCCAGTATAGGGTTGGCTAGGTAGAGTTTAGGCCTTTGTGTTGGTTGAATTATGCAAAACTTTTTTTTTGTATCTATTGTCTCTCATAATTTTCATTTTACACAAATATCTTCTTACTAGTATGATATTGTGTATGATTAATCCTTAATTAAAATATTTTAATTTTATTCCACAATATTTTTAAAATAAATTAAATTCTTAAAATACTCAATTCACACCATCCTCTTGCATGTCATAGTGACACCATAACATATTTAATGGTCTAGAAAGCTATAGTGATTAAGATTATAATTGAGTGAACACTTTCAAAGTAGACCAATAGGTTTTTTATACTTGAAAAGAAGAGGATGAATAATGCGAGAAATTGAGTTAATCAGACTTAAGAATCTTAAAAAAAAAAAAGCAGAGACAATCGATGATCCAAGTTTTTATTGTCTCTATTGACTTTTAGGTCACACCTTGAGGTGTTCATTGTACTCAAGGATTGGATGGAGTTTTACAAAAAAAATTTATGGGGAGATAGACAACTCTAAGGATTATCTCGTTGTTGGGAATAAGAAGAAGAAAGCATTACCTATCAAAGTCATTTTTTTATGATCTAGCTTGTCTTCTCAGTGAAATAAATTACATTTTGGTTGTTCAGATCACTTCTTATGATTATGTGTGCTTTATAGATGCTTATGAGATAGTTTTTAAAGAAGATATGTGTGTGCTTCTTGTATAGGATGGTGTATGTTGCATATTTATGAGTTTAGTAACTCCAATAATGAAATGTGCCTTCTTCTAAGATATATGGTGGTAAATTCATAGCACCTTTGAATAAATAGCTTACCATCAAAGATAAGGGAAAGAAGATTAGAATAATGCTTGGCATATAAGATGCTTTGATATTAGATGGATCATTTGAAAAATAATTTAAGTGCATGCTTTATATCCACTCAAACCCAAATTAAAATTCAAATATAACTTTGTTGACATTAAAATTCAAATGATATTTGTTAATCTTGCTATTTTTTTTTTTTCATATACACATTAAAATCTATATTTAATTAGATGAATTTTCTCTTAACAATGTAATAATATCAGAATTTCAACCAATTAAAATATATAGTTCTTGTTAAAAATAGAGTAAAATGCTATCATTACTTACAAAATAATAAAATTATTATTATTTTTCTCAAATTATAAAATCATAATTTTTTTCAAAATATATGATAAATACCAACATTATATAATCTCTCATCTTCCCATGATCTTGATCTAGAATCACATGCTTAGGCAATATCTCGATTCTCCACAATAAATAAAATAATTTCAAATTATTTTAATCAATTTTTTCGAAACACTTCAATTACTTTTAAATTGAGTTATTTATGTCAAAATAAATTTAATGATTTTAAATTTCATCTCAATCATATTCTGATCTAAAAATTTTCTTCCATAATATGCACAAAAAAGAAAAAAAAAAGAAAAAAATGCACAAATTCGCATGTAATTATTAAGCAAAATAATAAAAAAATAAATTCACATGTTAAGCGAAATAATAAAAAGATCACATTTGTTTCTGATTCTCCGAAAATGGTCATAGCCGGCAATGACATAAGCAACAGGAAAAGATCATCTTTATTTACATAAATAATATTCACATGAAACTTCTGTAGGGTTCAGACTTCAGAGCCCCATCGCTATATTCACTGCACGCCAAAAAAGCCAAAAAAGCCAAAAAAAAAAAAGAGACCCCTTACCAAAACCCACCTAGTAAATCAAAAATTAACAGATAACCTGTTAAAAGTTAAAAGAAAAATTAAAAAACTTGCCTCCTCTCTCTTATTCATATCTACAAATAAAATTACAGGTTAAGAGGAGGGCTGAGATAAAAAAACCATAATTCCATCATTTTACAGCAAGGAAACACTCATCCTTCTCTGTTTCCCTGCAGATCCCAAAAGTTCCTTAGTAATTTCTTTTACTTTATATAATTTTACTAATTCATGTTAATCCTCTTCCACTTTTCCTTCAGTATGGCACTTCCGCATCACCAAGGAAAAGAGATAGCCGGCGTGCCTAAAACGCCGGCGAACTTTTTTAAGCAACGGCGGTGATGCTGCATCCACGGCGGCGGCTTCCATCGAGGCAGTCAAAGCCCTCTATCCTTACAGCCGCCGGCTTTAAGCCAATATTTGTCCTAGCGCAGTTACCGGAGCGTGGCGACATCGGTGAGGAGGCCGCGGCGCCGCCAGCTAACGCCGGTAAGGGCGAGGGCAGCGGGCCGGCTGGCCAGTTCTCACCGAACCGAGCGTCGTGCACCACAGGATTCCCCGCCCGGCTTGGCGGCGAGCCGCAGAAGAACGGAGGTGACATCGATAAGGATTCCCCACCCTAAAAAAAAAAGCATAGATGAGTACAAAATACTCCGTTTTCACGATTTTGATCAGAAAAAATTTTTTTTTACTGAGTGAGAAGCAAAATTGTATTTTTTACAACTTGCGATCATTAAAGTTATACCTTTGGGAGAAAGTAATCAGGGAACTCGAGGCCGGGCTTGGAACCGCAGGGCTCCGCTTGATGGCTGGAAGAAAGGATGAACAGAAAAGATCAGATATTTGAAGTGAAAAAAAGAGGATCTGGATGACATGCGAAAGAAGTCGTAGAAAAATAACCTGGTGTGCCACCGCAGAGGACGAGCAACGTCGGGGGCGGGAAAGGGGGTGAGCCGGCGAGGTTTAGGGCAGATAACCGGTGATTTCCGGTCGGCGGCGGCGGCGAGATGGTCTCTGGAGGCAGCGAAAGCGTTCGTCTGCATAGCGTAGTGGTTCATACTCGATGACCTCCTCCGGATCTGCAGTTAGAACAGCTGAAATGAAAAAAAAAAAAAAAAATTAATCAAATCACAAGCGAATTGTATTTGAAGAAATCTAGCCATGGAAGGATTCGAGTGTTAAAGGCAGACCAAAATTGAAAACTTTTAGACACATACACAGAGAGAGAGAGAGAGAGAGAGAGAGAGAGAGAACCTTTGCCGCCTCGCTTAGAAGAGACGATAAAGCTGAAAAAGGTTCGCCCGAGCTTACGGAGCGATAGCGGAAGTAGACGGGTGAAAGCGCTGAGAAGGGGATCTTATAGAAGAGATAGGAAAAAACCTAAGTTTTCGACTTTTATTTATATCGATTCATTTAAATATATTTAACTCTCAAAATAATCAAATTTAAAAAAAAAAAAACCTCACAAGATATTTTTAAAAATTTAAGAATCATAAACTATTACCATTTCAGTTGAATTTAATCTTTAGGTGGAATTTCAATTTTTTAAACAACACTAGGGTCTTGGCGAAGGGACGCTTTCTTTAAGTGGTTTTAGACAAACAATTGTGAATACTTATCCAGTAAGCGAAGTGATAAACTCAATAAAATTCAATGCAATAGAACAAAAAGAAGACAGAATCGAATAAATCGCGTTAGCCATGACCCTTGACCCTTCAAAACAATTTTATAAAAAACTCAACTTTTCTTCACGCTCTGCCAGTAGTAAAATAAATAAAATTTTTTTTGTAAAGTTAAAATAAAAATTAAACTTACCATTTGCTTTTGCATGGTCACGACACTCGACCTGTGAAGCCTTTAAAATTGATCAAAAATCCAAATTAAGAAAATTAATTAACGAAAATTATCAAGAAGGTGGTTATTCGTGGCGACAAGACGCGTGATTTGATACAGCTAATGAAGAACTGACGGAGGTCTCAGGACCGCCTGAGTCCACTCGTTTTTTCCGATAATTTTCGGAATTTTAATTTAGTTTTCCAATTTTGCCTCGACTGACCCTTTCAACTTGCTGAAAAGGAAGAGCATGTACGATCTTTAGTCAGCGTCAGGGTTAAATGGGGTTTAGGGTTAGCCAAGGCACACAACTGTGTTAAACATTTTTGGAACTAACAAACGTGGAACAAAACGGACCTAGTGATGTTTGAATTACTTATTCTTTAGAATTGCTAGATCGAATGTTTTTTTTAAAGTAATATACATGTGTAACATAATAAAAAGAGAGAGAAAAGAGATTTAAAATTCTAGAGAGAGAAACTATAAAATTTTTCTAAGTTATCAGAAGTATAGCCGACCCCACTTAGTGGAATAAAACTTGTTATTGTAATTGTTGTTGTTGTTGTTGTTGTTGTTGTTGTTGTTGTATCAAAAGTATAAATTTGAATACCAATAACTTCAAATGCAAAAATCTTCTATTGCCCACATATTTTCTTGTACTTGAAAGTTTTTGGCACTGTATGAAAGCTTAAAAATAGGAGGTAGAAAAAAGTATTTAAAAAATATACTAAGTCTATAAATGAATAAGGATGCCAATTTGATGGTTGAAATCATCAAATAATTAGGTGAAGGTTGCTGATTTGCAGCGTGAATTGTAGGGGGAATAGGCTTAATGTTTGGGTGATTAGGCATTAACCAAGTATTTTGTTAGAGAGTTCATTATAAACTTAAGAGTTTATTATGAGTTTGGTGAGTTCATTGTGCACATGATGAGTTCACTATTTTCAATCCTTTTAGTAAACTTTGCAAAACAAGGCTAAGTTTGCAAGAGCTAGGCTCTCAAGATATATGAGAGTATACATTTAGTTCTCTATTTTTCTATACATTTGAATTAAAATTGCAAGAAAAAAATGATGAATAAAAATATTTCTTCTTACTAATTTGACATGCATTTGATGTATTATATTAAAAGTAGTTCATAATTGTCTACTCCTTTTTGGTGGAAATTAAACTTTTTAGTCCTCTTTTAGAGCACCAATTGCAAAACCCTCTATGATCAAAGGTGCAGTTCTTAAGGTTTCTATAGTTATTCCTCCTTATCTTTTATTTTCTTTCACCTTCTCCTCAATGAATTTCATTCAATTGAATGTAATGTTGAAAGCTTTTCTTAGGTCTGCTAAATTAATGAAAATGATGAATAGGCCAGAAAATACCTAAATATTTGTAAAATAAGCTCCAATCTTCAACAACAAATACACCATCTCTTGCATGAAAACTTTCTAAAGTAGCAGTAAGCATTGAGTAAGTCCAAGCAATACTCAAGACTTGATAAAAATTAGTGGCTTGATCATCATATCAACAAGATTATCATGGGTATTGACTTCACTTGAATAAAATCACCATTAACAATGATATCACATAATTATATCGTAATTTATAAGTTTTCACTAAGTTTGTCAAACAAGCACTTCAACCAAATAGCTTCCTTAAAAAACTCTATAATATTCATATACTCATCCTTAATAGATAATGCAACTATAGTCTACAAAATAGTCTTTAACTAAAAGCATAAATACTAATAGCAAAAACATATAAGAGATCTTCTTTTATTAAGATCTTTAGCAAAATCAGAATCAAAATAACTAATAACTACATCTCTAGTTCCCTTAAATTGCAAATGAGCATCAAGAGTGGACACAAGTACTTAAAATTCTATTGATTGCTCTCTATTTTTTATTTGGAATTACTATATATATCTACTAATTACATTTATTGTATATGACAAATCTGGGCTAAAATAAATCATAACATATTTGAAAGATTCCCCTACAATAGAATATAAAATATATGACATATTGTCAATATCATCAATTGTTAGTGTGGACATGAAGAAAATAAAGTCTAAAATAAGCTTTTCTATCTCTTTAAATTTACATGCCGACTATCTTTATAGACATCTTTTATCTTAAAAATCTAAGTTAGGCTTTAATCTTTCTTATCTCACTCTTATCATTCGTTGCTATTAATATATCATCAATATATAAGAGTAAGTATACAAATAACCTATTATCACTCATTTTAAAGTAAAGAAAACTATCATAACTATTTCTTTTGAAATCATGTGTAGTCATAAGAGACTCAAATTTCTTGTATCATTGTTTGGGAGATTATTCTAGGCCATAACTAGAGTTTTTTTTTTGTTTAAGGAATCACACATAATTTTTCTTTTCAAATGCTATGACTATTACATGAAGATGTCATCCTCAAATTCTTCATGTAAGAATTTTGTTTTCACATCCAACTAATCAAGCTTACAATCTTGCATGGCTATAATACTAAAATGTATTATGCTTCATAACTAAAAAAAAACACATTTATGAAGTCTACTCCTCAAACTTGATTGTATACTTTTGTAATAAGTCTTGCATTATACTTGAGCTTTTCAACAAAGTTCCTTTTTTTTCTTTTTGAACACATTTATAATGAATAGATGTTTTACCCTTAGGAACTTTCACTAAGTTCAATGTGTCATTCCTATGATGTGAGCTCATCTCTTCTTACATGACCATCATCCATCTACTAAAATTATCAAAACTACCTCAAAATAGATATATATTTTTCACTAAAATCATTACCTTTAGCCACATATAATCCATAAGCAACCAAACCAGCTTCTCCAAATCTCTAGAGGGCTCTAATATCTCTTTTAAGCCTAGGAGTGTCAATTCATGTTAACATGATGGGCTCGAGTTTGCCCGAAATTGAACAGACTTGACCCATTTATTAAATGAATCAAAAACTTTAACCCAAACTCGACCACCTTCAACTCGAGTGACCTAAATATGACTCAAATGATCTATGTATACATGCATTCTAGGTCAAAATCAAGTAAAAATTAAAAAAATATTGAGTTCACAAGAAAAAATTAGGTTAGTTTCTAGTTCACAGGTCAAAATTGAGTCAAATCTAAATTGGCGAGTCAATAATAGATTAATTTGAGTTGGTCAATCAACCCAAACCCACCCAAAATATTAAACAATTCAATTTCTTGGACCCAAATCTGACTCAAAAATTAATCAGGTTAACCTAAACTTGAATTTTTCAAGTTACGTTCGAGTTGAATTATCACGTCAGGTCAATTTTTGACACCCCTTTCCAAGTGCATCTTTTGTTATAGAATTATTTATGGTGATGGTGTTGGTAAGGGAGAAATACTTACATTAAGATGTATAACTTAGTGTAGAATCTAATCTAATCCAAAATTGAACTTATACGCTTGATTTATATGGTTTCTCTGATAAGAATATATAAGAGGTAATCATGAACCATGACAGCTTCATTAAAATATAAAACCATTATTAATTATGATCTTTCTATTTTCTAAACCCTATAGCTTGTATCCCTTAACTGTAGACTTATAGCCAAGAAAACACTCTTGATAGAATGATGTGGCATAAGATACAAAGACAAGAGGAAGTGACTTTACTACAATCACACAAGTTAAGAAGCTAAAGCTCAACTTGTAGGTCCATTCACTAGAAGTAAGTTGAAGAGGTAGATTTAAAATTTTTTATTAGAATAATATTTATGCAAATATTTAGTAAAAGATTATATAATTAATATATATTTGTGAGCAAGTGTTGTAGTAGAGAATCCGTTTATAACATTAGATTTATGAAATTTAGAATTTTTAGTGGGTGGATCATTTAAAATACTAAGAAATAGAATTATTTACATAAAATAATTAATATTTATTTTATTTTTTGCCAACAAAGAGTTGTTAAATTTAGGTTAACCCTTCTAGATGGGGGTTTTTAAGGGGTTGGATGTTGGTTAGCCCCTCCCTTCCCCTTCTTCCCTTTTATTTTAAATTTAAACATATAAAATGTTTAAGGACTCTTGTGGTAGTGAAATGAAAGTTTAGATGCTAAAGAAAAATGGCTTAGTGGCTTCATTCCTCACATAGTTTGATGGTTTGCATCTTTTCAGTCTACATTATTGAGTAAAGTTTTATATATTTCACAATTTATAATCATTTTAATATTATAAGATTATCATCATATCATCCTTCATTATCTCTTGTTATTACACTCATCACCTCTCAAACAAAACTTATATTTCAAGTCTCTATAGACTCTTGGTCAAGGGTTGCTTCAACAAGTCCTAATCTTGTTTCCTTGAGAAATTAAATACCTCAAAGCCCACAAAAAAATATAATTCACTCCAACATTATCCTAAACATGTTCCTTTTTAAAGTAAGGAGTTTATATCCTTTTACTTCTTCTCAAAATTACTTCTCTAAATCAAAAACTCCAACTATAGCTATTAGATAAACAAGGTTTTCCTTGAAATCTAATTGATTTCTTCTCACTTTACTCTATCATAATCTCCAAAGAAATTTGTGGGAAACTTTATAAACTAAGTAAAGTTTTCATTAGCTGACTTCCAATTATTCAAACCTCTTCCTTCGAAAAACTTTAAAAGGACCATGTCCAAATCTAAAATCATTTATTGTAGGTCAGATTTAACCTAATTTAAGTAATTACTTTTAATTCACTCATCAAATTTAATTAGAATAAAGCCATCAACTCCAAAGTTAAATTAGAGACTCTTCCCTACCATTATCAATATATTTCACTAAAAGTTGAAGCCCACATTGTAGATGTAAATTTCATCTATCCATTACCAACATCAGTATAATCATGACATTCACGTATCTTTAAATCAATCTAACTTGGCGAAGTATAATTTTTTGCTTACCCATAGTAGTTAAATGAGAGAAATTAAAAAAAAAAAGCTATAAAGGCTGGTTTAGTTCAAAAAGACATTGGTAAGTGAAAATTTAAAAAAATAATAAACTCTCTCCATTATTGTTGTCATCATTCTTTCTATTTATGGAATATGACAAACTATTAAATGGCTAACAATTTCTTTTAACTTGCAAAAAGTATAAAAAATTTGTCAAAAGAAAATTAGAAGCCATTATTTGTGTGTAGATGTTTAAATTGTTTTCATGTCTATTTTATATTCATATCCATTCACCTTTTAAATGTTAGAAAAATATTTCTCTGCTTTAAGAACACCCTAATTTTCTTAAGAAAATCATTACTAATAGTTAGCATATTATAATTACGTCCTATAAATGGTACCATATATGATCCATAAAGATCAGATTGTATATATTATACTCTTTTCTTTATACTATAAATGTCCTTTTATGAAAATGAAGGTCTTCTACTTCCCAAAAATGCATTGCTCATAAAACTTTAATTTACTATTTTTCTTTTTTTTTTCTTTTTGCATCATGAGGTTCTCTTCTACTTTTCTACCATACAATTCTCATTATATGCCAAAAAAAACATATATGCAAGTTAAGTAACATCGTGATTAAATAAGGAATGAATAACTATTGCTACATCACCTTTAACTATACAATCTTGTAAGACATATAACTTGGAAAACTTCTTTTGGCCCTTCATTATGGCATGAGCACTTTTGTTAATCTTTATGACTCCCCTTCATTGGTGGACTTATACCCTTTTTAATCAAGAGTATTTGAAGAGAAGGATTTCTTTTCAAATTGGGGGCGTCTCTTACATTAGACATCTTAATATTTATAGAACTAATACTAACTTATAAGATGCATTATTGCTTATTAACACATCGCATGTAGTCAAAATTTCATATGTTCAAAATAAGTTTCTATGAGGACAAATATGAAACAGGCAACTTGGATCACTAATCTAATCCCCACAAAACTTAGAACAACCATTATAAACAATTCGGGTTATCCATCTCTATAATTTTCACAACATTAGCTTCACTAATTTTTTTTATAATTTTCTCTTTTGATTAATGCAACTTTTTATTATTTTATAACTTATTATTTAGATTTAATATAACCCCATTTATTATAGTATCTTAAATTTTATCTCTACTATTATAGTATCATTTTCCATTTACTTCATCCAAAGAATTCCTCTCTTAAGGTATCCCTTGATTAGGAAGTCCTTTTGCCTAAGCTTCAAATCCTACCACAAAATGTTCCAAATGAAGGAGGATCGTTCTAAACTTGAGTATTATCAAAGTTGGCATAGATCTAGGATAACATCAAATTTAAAATAAATAAAATTATAAGATATCTAATGGAAATTGTGATTCCACAATATCATAGCTTAATATTGTTACTTTGCTATAACACTCAAGAGGGGGGTTTAAAAATAATTTTTTTAAAAATTATTTTTAAATTTATCTTTTGTAGAAGACTTAAATATTTAATAATAATGCTTTATTGAAATGAAGCAATAATGGAAAAGTAAGGTTTTAAAAAGTAAAGAAAGAGAATACAGAGATTTTTATGTGGTTCAACTAAATCCCGAAAACTAGCCACATCCTGAAAACTAGCCACCCAGGCTAGGAATTCACTAAACCAAAGTTGAAATTACAACAAATCTCTCGTACTCTCCTTCACGGGCAAATACAACCCAACACGTACTCTGCTTAACGCAAGTACAAGCCAATAAGAAATCAAGACATGGCAAAGAGAAAGATACAAGTGAAACTCTCAATTTTAAAATATTTTTGTACTCACAAGCCAATATATACTAATATTAAGGCAATTGAATATTAATGAAAATGAGAGCTCACTTTAATTTTAAATAAAATTAAAACAAAATCTTCAATCAAATATTTAATGCAATTAAGTAACTCAATGTTGCTTGAATGATCTTTAAAAATTTTGAAATGATTTTCTTGAATGACTTTAAAATGCAAACTAAAATGCAATCACCAATCGCTTTACTTTGAATTCTTTTTCACACAAACTAACTTTTATTCAAATGATAAATGTATGTAGAATTAGAACAACTAAACAATCACTTGAACAAAGATTTAAATTATATCACATGAAATCTTTCACATAACATATTCATAAACCAATTGAATACAAGTAATCAACTTGCACAAAATAATTTAAGCAAGATGTGATCAGCCAAATGGAGAAAAAGATGAAATAAGATGTTAAGCATAATCAAAATTTTCCAACCTATATTAAACTTTAAGCCAAAGGGATGAACAATGGATATTCAAATGATTAAGCACTTAGGAAATTAATAATCTTTAAAAAGACTTCAGCCAAATAATAAATAAAAGAAATATTCAATGATTAAGCACAAAATAAATTGATTCCTTTATGTTAGCTTTAGGCCAAATAAGAAATCAAAAGATTATCAAGTAGTTAAGTCCACACAAATTGATCTACTTATCTTTGTTCTTGGCCAAAAAAAATCTAAAGATTATGTCTTTAATGGACATATGAAAATTTATATAACCTTGTAAATTTCAAAGCTAAGAAAAAATAAAAGAAGTTTAAGAACTTAGCACCTTAGAAGGTGAACTCTTAAGGAATTGATGTTTTTCGACCAAGGGTGGAAACACACCAAACATTCACTTTTCCCAATCAATCTTCAAATCGAATAAATGTCCAAGGGAAAGAGAAGAATGATGAGGAATGCTTGCACATGAATTACCAAAAATTCCCAAGAGATGCTTTAGCGAGAATCGACCAAAGGTGAGCAAGAGAACAAGAGAGCAAGAGAATAAAATGAATTTATAACTTTTTGGAACCTTTTTAAAGATAAAATAAGACTCTTAAATAGATGAGGGAGGAGTTTAGGGTCAGCCAAAAATTGATCCAATGAGAGGAAAATTGATTTGGCATCAATTTGAATTTTAAATTCAAAAGAGAGGGGATCGTGATGTTTATTTTTAGAAGTGTTTGGGTGGACACCACACAAATCATAGGGGGTACTTATTGAAGTGATTGGGTACAATATTAAGGTATGATGTACTATCTAAAGATAGATATATCACTCTACAATAGACCTAATCACCTAGTAAGGACTCCTAAGGCCTGATGGGTCTTCAAATATACCAGAGATTTTTTTCCCTACTTGACATGAAAAAGTAAAGCAAGGTTTATTTTAAACTGGGTTCTTAAGCTCACTATGGAGGCAAGCCTCCATATTGAATTACATCCTAAGAAAATTCTTGATTAAAGTGGTTAATTATTATTTCCAAAGATTTCAAGGTTAAGACTATCAAAGAATTGGTTATTTTGAAAAATCAAATGAGATTGTTCAATCAAAAAGACTTATTTTGGAATCTAAAGGAAAATAAGTAGGAAATGCTCATGATACTAGTAAGCCTAGTGAGTATTCCAATCCATCCTATGGTGATGCTTTATGTGTTTGATAGAAAGGAAGATTTATTTTATTTGAGTTAAAATTTTATTATATTGATAGGGCTTATAATCCATCAACGCAAGGTTGTAAAAATGACTAAGAGGTGAGAATTTATGCTTGTAGCCCAAGGAAAACAGCTACATGAGATCCTAAATCAAGGGAGCTTTAACAAAAGTTAAAGCACAACCTAAATCTAAACGAAGGGGACATAAGGGTCTTCTCCATATCGAAGATAGACTCGTCTGCTCTTCTGGACTTACAACCGCTTGGAGTGGTCACTAGCTAACTCCTCATACGATTTAAAACCTTAGTCTGGTCTTATGAAATTACAAGATGGTTAGGCTTGTTATTTAATTTGAAAGAAAGATAAAGTCCTAAACCCATTCCCTAAGAGACTAGAGTATGAGTGGTATGAGCATATGACTTAATCTAAAATGCAAATATTTATAAATTTTATTTCATTTTGACACAATATTTTGGATAAAAGCTTTGGGATAGTAATGCCTAAATGTATGATGAAAGTTGATTATTAGCCAAATCAAGAGAGAAAGAGGGTGAAGCTCCATCATAAGGGGTTGCTCTCATAGGTCAAGTAGTCCCTAAAGTGTTGAAATGGAGGCCCTCATTAAGAAAGAGTAATTCAATGTGATATGCATGATGTCAGACATACAACATCTAACTAAGGTGTTACTAAATCTTTTAATTATCTTGTTTAGAGCCTAAGCTTTATGATGAGATAATGAATTATTAAAATTTAGTTATGAGTTATTAGTTCGGTAGAAAAATTATTTTTTATCCTAAGAGCTTATTGCATCAGGGCCACACATTAATACATTAATCATAAAGAAACTATGAAAAAGATGCAATCTTGATGCACAAGCTAAACAAATATTCAATTAATTTTATAGACTAACACCAAAATAATAAGAGGATAGTGTAGTCGGGTACTATCATACACCCCAAAAAAGAGAAAATATGGGTAGCCGAGTTCTACCCTTATACAACCTAGAATATAAAAAAAAAATTACAATTTGAATGAATATATGCTATGGGGGGTCTTCACTTCTTCATTTCTTCATGTCTTCTTTCTCTTCCTTTTTTTTATTTGCTCCAAGGCATTAGAGGAAACCCTAGGACTAAGCCTTCTAGCCATTGCTCATCCTAATCCCCTATAACACTTAATCATAATTCTTATTACAAAATTATATTTATATGGGAAAAGTAAATCTAATTGCACCTACAAAATAGATGTTAGTTAAACATGCATACAATCCCAAATAGTTATATTTCATAATTTGGACTTAATACCTTACACATAAGTAACCAAGCCCACATATCCTAATATGAATTATGCTTAGGGGTTTAAGCAACCTACAAGCAAAGTATTTATATTTATTTTTAAGCAACCCCTTAAGCATAATCCTTTGTAGAAAATATGATTACGCTAATATCGACCTAGCATCTAGTCTACGAGGCATACACATCTAGTCTAAAATATTACATCACAATACAAAACATAACATCCTACCGTCCTAACTTAGGACTAGAAGTGGTGACTTAATTCTAATGTGTGTGCTAAGGCTTTGTGTAGTATGTCTTAACTAAGCAATAAGGTTGTGATCTATCTAAGTTTGGAAATTATTTAAGTTAACCATGAGGGTTGGTTCCACTTTAAGTTGTTTAGTTGATTAGCCATTTTTAATTATGTTTTATTTTATTTCATTTGTCTTACACTTAGCATCTAAGTGTTATAAGGAGAAGAAAGAGGCTTATCCTCTTTCATCCCTACCTTAAGCTATTTTCTAAAGCACATTCTTATGACTAAGTTCTCTTTAGTGAATGGCTTATTAAATATTTTTATTAATCCTAAGTTTAGGCTAACCTTAAATAATATTATATAACATGAACGACATCTTAAGATTAATGTACTTGAATTTCTATCACATGATATATATCAAGTCATTCATTTCCATCACATGCAACATGCACATGATTTAACACTTAACATATCTATGCTTACAACATATTTTGGTACACTTAAATGATGAAAGATGCATATATATATATATATTTTGTGGAAAAAAAGGCTTTCATTTATTAATCAAATACACATACATATGTATAAAAGATGTAAGCAAGTATGTGTCATTGTTTAAACCAAGGAAGTGAGGCAATCAAATGACCTCTTTGGGGATACTTAAAGCCTTGTATTCATGGGATGCCCTGACTATATACTTGCTATCTTGAATATATATAAATGTATATATAATTATAAAGATGAAAGTCATGCAAGAGATTGTATTTTACTTAATTAAATTATTTGCATATATGGACTAAAGCTCTATCCAAACTCAAATACAAATATACATAGGAATGAAATTAAATAAGTACATGTCTTTACTAACTATGGAAGTGAGATAGTCAAATGACCACCTTGGGGATTCTTAAAGCCTCGTATTCCTAAAATATCTAGAATATATACTTATTAATATTCAAAGTCATGTAAATTCATAACATGAATAAAGGAAGGAAGATTTACATCAACATACTACATGTTTTAGTGACTTAAGTAATTATGAATGCATGTATTTTTAAAAGAAAAGGAGAGACATACACATACACATTTTTTAAAATATGTAAGCAAGTATGTGCCATTATTTAAATCAAGGAAGTTAATAAAATGACCTCCTTGGGGCTACTTAAAGCCTTGTATTCCCTAGATGTCCATACACTATACTTGCTATATGTGGTGTTTATTTTCAGATGTGGGGGGACACCACGCAGATCATAAGGGATACTTATTAAAGTGATCAGGTATGACATTAAGGTATGATATACTATCTTGAAAGATAGAGATATCACCCTTCAATGGACCTAGTCACCTAATAAGGACTCCTAAGGCATGATGGGTCTTCGAATATACCAGAGATTTTTTTCTTACTTTATATGGATGAATAAAGCAAGGTTTATATTAAATAGGGTTCTAAAGTTCCCTATGTGGGCAAGCCCCCTATTTATTTACATCCTAAGGAAGGTGAATTCCTTAGGAATACTCTTGATTAAAGTAAGCAATTGTTATCTCCAAAGATTTCAATGATAGACTATCAATAAATTAGCTATGTTGGAAAATCAAGTGGAAAAGATCAAATAGAGAGGCTTATTTTGGAAGCTAAAGGAGATGAGTAGGGAATACTCATGTTACTAAGAAACCAAGTGAGCATTTTAATCTACCCTATAATTGGGCTTTATATGTTTGAAAATGAAGAGAATTATTTGTTAGACTTAAATTTTCATTAGATTGCTAGGGCTTATAATCCATCAACATAAGGTTGTGGAGATGCTTAAGAGGTGAGAATTTATGCTTGTAGCCTGAAAGAAATAACTACCTCATATCCTAAATCTAGGGAGCTTTAGGAAGAGCTAAAGCAAAACCTAAATCTAAGCGAAGATGGGCATAAGGTTTACCTCCATAAGAGAAGACAAATCACCGTGAATTAGCTTACAATTAGGGTGGCTATTAACTCATACAATTTTAAATCCATGTAGGCAAGTATTATGAAATTGCAAGATAGTTAGGTTGTTATTAATTTAGAAAGAGACTAAAGTCCTTAAACTTACTCCCTAATATGCTAGAGCATGAGTGGTATGAACAATGACTTAGTCTAATGCAAAAATTTTTCAAATTTTATTTGATTTTGGACACTTTATTTTGACAAAGGCTTTGGGATTTTTGTATGCCTAAATGCATGATGAAAATAAATTATGAGCTAAATCAGTAGGAAAGAGGTGTTTTCCAATATGAGGAGGCCCTCAAACAATAGGCCTTCCCATATCATGCAAGGATGGAAACTCTCTCTTTTTAAGAGTGAAATAATATGATATGCATGCTGTGAAACATTCAACCAAATCACTAGGGGGTTGCTAAATCTTTTAATTATTTTGTTTAATGCCTAAGCTTTATGGTGATGTTATGAGTTATAGTTGGGTAGAAAATTTATTTTTCCCTAAGAGCCTAATCGCATCCAGGTCATACATTAAAGCATCAATCATAAGAATCTAAGAAAAATATGTTATTTCTATTATACAAGTTAAACAAAATATCAAATAATTTTATAACTATAGCAAAAGAATAAGAGGACGGTGAGGTCGGGTACTGTCGTACAACTAGAAATGAAAAGATAGGTAGCCATGCTCTACCCTTTTACAATCCAGAATTACAAAATAATAATTATAATTTATAAATGAATGAATTCTACGGGAGATTTTTTCTAGTATGTAAATAAATTGCAAATATGGTCCAAGTAATAAATGCCCCTTAGGGTCCCAATTCCAATATGAACCCCATGGTTGGTAGCCCATCTTGCTCAAAGAATGCCATGGTTAAAAGGTAAATCTAAACTAACACGATAACTCCAATAATCCAAACACAATTAATTGATATTTGTAAAAATTTTGAAATGAGAGAAAATAAGTCTTTTGGGGTCTTCATTCTTCTTGCTTTCATGTCTTCATCTTCATGTCTCCATTTGATTTGATTTACTCCACTTCAAAGGCATCACATGGCCTCCCAGGACAGAGCCTTCTAGTTAATGCTCATCCTTATCCCCCAAAACACTAATCCTAATTCCTAATACAAAATTATATTAAAAATAGAAAAAGTAAATCTAAATACACCTGCAAAATAGAGGTTAGTTAAACATACATACAACCCTAAGCAAATATCATAATTTGTACTTAGCACCCTGCACATGGGTAACCAAGCTCAGCTGTCCAAACTTGGATTATGCGTAGGGGCTTAAGCAACCTACAAAGAGAGCATTTATATTTATTTTTCAGTGGCCCTTTAAGCATAATCCCCTACATAAAATATGGTTAGGCTAATTACGGCCTACCATCCAGTCTATGAAGCATACATCCTAACATCTAATCTAAATATTACATTACAAAAGAAAACATTCACCATACCATGCACTATCCTAATATAAAACTAGAAGTAGTGACTTAATTCTAATGTGTGTGTTAAGGCTTGTGTGGTATGTCTTGCTAGGCATTAGAGTTATATTTTCTAAGTTATGAAAGATTCAATTTAACATGAAAGGTTGGTTTCACTTGAAGTTCTTTAATTAATTTGAGAATTTTAATTTATGTTTTTTTGTATCATTTGATTATACTTAGCAACTAAGTGTTATAAAGAGAAGAAAAGAGGATTACCCTCTTTCATCCCTACCTTAAGCCACTTTCTAAAGCATGTTAATTTGATTTAGTTCTCTTTAGTGAATGACTTATTACACATTAAATTAATCATAAATTTAGTCCACTTTAAATAATCCCATTTAATATTGAAGGCACCTTAAAATTAATTTGATTGAATTACTATCACATGATATATATTAAATTATTCATTTCCATCACATATAACATGCATATGATTTAATCCTAAATGTATCTATATATGCAACATGTTTTTAGTACACTTAAATGATGAATGTATGCATATGTGAAGTTTATATCATTGTGTGATTGAATTATTTAATCATATTAGTTTAAAGCTCTATCTAAATTCTTATACAAAAATTCATAGGGATGGGATTAAATAGGTACGTGTCATTGTTAACCATTGAAGTGAGGTAATCAAATGGCCTCCTTGGGGCTAGTTAAACCCATATTCCTAGGATGTCCAGACTATATACCCATTTGCATTCAAATCTATGTAAATGTATATATGTGAACATAAGAAAGAAAGCTCCAAATCAAATGAACAATTGATTCAATCATTTAGTTAATAATGAATGCATGCATTCTTGATAAAAGAAATGGGGTTCTAATTCCATGATTAAGTACACACACACATGTATAAGAGACATAAGCTAGTACATGCCATTGTTAACTAAAAAAGTGAGATAATCAAATGACCTCTAACACTAAAGCCTCATTATTCAGGGTTGTCTACTAAATACTTACTTTCTCAGATACATATGGATGTGTATATAAATAAAGGAAAACCATGCAAAGTTTGTATTTTTATTTGATTGAAACATTTATGCATAAAGAGTAAAGTCTTACCCAAATTCTAATGTAGGAACACATGTAAATGATATCAAATAAGTATGTGTCGCTATTAACCAAGGAAGCGAGGTAATCAAATGACCTCCTTGGGGCTAACTAAAGCCTCGTGTTCCTGAGATGTCTTGACTATATACTTATTAACATTCAAATATATGTGAAACTACATATGAATTAAGGAAAAGAAAGCTTTACCTCACGTCTAAGCTATAAGCACATGTATTTAGTATCCGTTGACCTCACTTTTGGAGTGAGTTCTCAATCTCCTCATCAGATCTGAGTCTTATGACACTAAGAGCCAGTCCAAGATACTTCTATTGGGTGAACACTTAACCTAAACCTAGAGCCTTAGAAGGGTTAGCCATAGGAGTAGGTTATGCCTTAGGAATTTAGGGAGACTTGCCTATCCTATGGCCTAGAACCAATTCATTCTTCCCTCCTTAAATCAAACCCCAACTTCAAATTCAAAATCCAAACCAAACTTCAAAATTCACAATCAATCCCATGATCAAATCAGGTTTTCAAATCCTCCATAAGCTTTATGATTGAATTCCATAACCTTAACCCTAGTCAAATCCGATTCAATCCAAATTCAATTGATTTTCTCAAAGATCAATTCAATTCCTCGATCATTTATCAAACTCAAGTCCAAACTCAATTCCAAATGATTGAAATCCAAAATCAAATTCAAGCTCCAAAAATCCTTCTTAAGTCATATGATCTACTTTCATAAGCTTAGCCAAAATCCCCTTTAAATCAAATCAAAATAAACTGATTTATTTATAAATAAATTATTCCATCATTTATATTTATAAATATAAATGAAATCCAAACTCAAATGACCAAAACCAAATCAAACTAAATCAAACCAAACCAAACCCTTCCTAAGCCATATGGACCCACCTCTATGAGCTTAACTAAATCTCAACTTGAAATCAATTGATTTCTTTGTAAATCAATTTTTCATTCATTTATATTCATAAATATAAATGAAACGCACATTCCAATAATCGAGACCAAATCAAACTAAATTGATTTTCTTCTAAGCTCCTTTGACCTACCTCCATCGCTTGGTCAAATGTTTGCTTCCAAATCACTCCAAACTCAAGTGATTTTCTCATGAATCATTTATATCTTCATTTGTATTCCCAAATATAAATGAAATATAAATTTAAATAGCCAAAATCAAACCCAAAATCAAATCAAAACCCAATTCAAGCCTTTTAAACCATTTCCTTAGACTTAGCCAAATCCTATCCAAATCAAGTCAAAATCAATGGATTTTCTCTTGAATCAATCACTCCTTTAATCATCTATTCAAATATAAATGAAACTTACAATCATCAAACCAAATTTATGTCAACCCAAGTCAAGCCCAACCTAGCTCTTTTGACTTGAAAATTCTAAATGAACCAAAACATATTGAATAAATTAGTTTCAGTTGGATTTATATTTCAATCCTAGGTTCATATATAAGTTCAACTAAACTTCAATCAGGCCAAAACCAAGCCAATTGATCCACTTAGGCTCACTTGACCCAAAGTGGCCTAAATGACCTTTTTGAGCCAAGTTCTAATCCAACCTAAATTGGATTGAACCAAGCATATCTAAGCCTCATATCATGATCAACAATCACCTTTGGATGATCAATTACTTTGAATTGGGTCAAACCAAGTCAACTTGGTCATTTGACTAAGTCAACCCTTAGCCCAAATAAAACCTAAACTAGCAAAACCTCACCATACACCAAAATGATTGAAACCATTGATCCACAATAAGTCATAATCAATAATTGAACATGACTTGACCCTCAATTAAGCCAAACCAAGTCTAATTCGACATTTGACTTGAGTTGACTCAAATTAACCTAAAGGGCTAAAATGGGTCAAATTATGATCCAACCCAAATTGATTATAACCAATGGCTCAAGTTCATTCCAAATTCATTGTTGAACTTGACCAAAGCTCCAATTTGGTCAATTGGGCCTAACCTAGCCCAATTGACCAACCTAGCCAAATTGACCAAAATCCAAATTAAATCCAAATTGATTCAAACCAAAACCTATAATCATTTCTAATTAACCAATTGAACTTGAACCAACACCCAACCCAAGCCAATTTGGCCAGTTTAATCAAATTTGTCAACTTAACCCATTTGACCTATATGAATCTAAATGAGCTAATATCAAACCTAGGCCAAATTGATTGAAACCATTTGAACCAAAATACTTCAAATCATCATTGAAACCTAACCCAAATATTGGTTTGACCTAATTTGGCCAATTAGCCAACCTAACCCAACATGACCCAAATTAAACCCATACGACCAAATTGAACCCATACGACCAAATTGAGCCAAAACCCAGGAAACCAACCCACAAATAAGCCCAATCCAAGCCATTGTCTATTGGACAAGCCCTCTTTACATAGGATTCCACCCATAAATGGCAAATTCCACTCTCTCATCACTTGCAGCCCTCACTCACCACGTTTGGGGTCTTACTTAACCTCCTAGCCCACCCTAAGTGGGCTAGGACTTGCTATAGACCAAAGGGAGGTGAGTCTTACCTCCCTTGCAAGTCAACCACCAAATGGATCCAAGCAAGAAAATATGACCATATCAAGCCTTGAGCCACCTCCCAAGGGCTCCCCTAATCAAACTGAGCCACATGGCCATGATGGCGACCACTCCAGCTCACTGGCAGCAGTTGGCCATCCAAAAATTGGGAGATAATCCCGTTCGTCCACCTCAGTAAATTAAAGGTATACCACCTCAATTCAAACTAAATTTCACTGGCATTTAATTCCTCTGAGCTCCTAAGAGAGAAATGAAACTCCCTAGCACTCCTCATAGCTTCCCCAAGCCTTCCCCCACTTCAGATTTTCTCCTCCAGTGTGCAGCCAAATGAGCTCAATCCCGATTCAAACTCCCTCATCTCTCAAACAAAACTCAATTGCTTTTACACACACCTTCCACGCACGTCATTGAAGCTACCCAAGTCATTTCCTAAGATCCAAAGCCACCAGAGGATGGACTTCGACCAAAGCCAAATCTCCAATGCACTGTTCTTGGCCAATCGAACGATCCACTTGGAACCAATCTAATTGCTACTCAATAGGGCTTCATCTCAACTAGACAAAGCTTCCTCAAGCGTGCAGACTGTCGGTCTTAGCTCTAGTGAGGTAAATCCATTGAAATTAATCTTTAAGTAAGAATGGGTTAGTCTTTTGTGTAGAAAAGTTGCATGTGAACTGATCATAACTGTTGGATCTTCGTGGATCCTTCGCGTGAAGGTATGAGGTTGTTTTAGAGTGAATCCAAGCTTAGGTGAGCTTGGATCGAGCGATCCATGGAGGACAGGTTTTGTCTTTCATCGCTCGTAGGAAGAGAGATCTCGGGCCATGCATTCTACATGATTGGAATGGACGGCTCTGATCAGATCACGCTAGATCCATCGTTTGATCCCTTCTTAGCCGCGAGTTTGATTATGGTCGTCTGATCTTAGATTGAATGGATCATGGGAAAGCGCATCCCCCGCCATCTGAGTCGACCACAGATGTGACTACTTAAATAGCCAATCCCATGATGTCATGTGGAAAGCAAATGCATCAACCATGTGAGATTAAGGCTTAATTATGTTAATTTAATCAATTTTTAAGGCTAAAATTTTTATAATTCATAACTAATTATAAAAAAATTCAAAAAATATATATAAATAAGGGCTCATTTTAAAGTTATTTTAGAAGGAAATCCATTAAAATTATCTTTAATTAATTTTAAATAGTAATTTTGGCTTAATTAAGGTTTAATTGGAAACTTAATTAACCTAATTACTCTATAATTAATCATCCAATTGGTTTCAAATTTTTTGAGGTTGCTTAGGGTGATGGCCTCTGCCTCCCCCATGTTTCTTGGAATTTATTGGATGATTAGTTAGAGAAATTGATTGATTAAGCCCTAATTACCTTCCCAACTTAATTAAAAATTAATTAAGCATGTGAATAGTAAATTAATTAATTAATTGGACACATTTGGAACTGATTAATAGCAGGGATATTTAGGGATGTGATTGGGGGTATTTTTCCTAATATTTTCCCTAAGTTTCCTTTACTTTTCAAGAGAAATTAATTAAAAATTAATTAACTAATTAATTACTTAATTAAATTTTAAAATGGATGTGATTTTATTTAATTAATTCATGGGTAGATATTTAGGTAATTAATAGCCTAAAGAGGTTTAATGAAATTATGATTTACTCATATGTGTGAGAAAATCATAAAAGTAATTAAATAAGTTCTTTAAGCTTAATTAATTAATGATTCTAAGCTAATTGCATTAGGTCCCTTTCATTTCATAGGACTATTGCTAATTTACTTTCCAATTCATTTACATATTATATTGGCTCATAATCATTTGATTAATTACTTTAAGGTAACAAAGGTAAGGGTTTAATTAATTGATTTGATTCATAGATTAACTTAATTAATCCCTAAAATTGACCTAATTACTTTTCATTAAATCAAATTAACTCACACATATGGAAATGGGATTAGAATTAGCAAACCTCTTTCTCTCATTTCTTAAATCAAATCAAACATGAAACAAAAAAGTGAATTTAAGAAGCTTTGGTTTATTTTAAATGATCTTATTTAGTATAATTGTCCTTAGAAATTAATTGGATTGAATGAGATAATATGCTTGTCCCTTTATTTATTTTCAATCATATTAAATGTCGTATGCCACTTGTAATCATGCATTCATTTTTTTTTTCAAAAATCAATCAAATGAAATGATTTCCTTTATTCAAGCTTGCATGTGTTGATTTAAATTAAAAATATGTGTGGCTATTATCACTATTAAATTAAAAATATTTTGTTAAAAAGTATATAAATCAATCATAATATATTGAGTGATAATAGTTATGAGTATTCATATGCTTGCATGTGCTTATGGTTTAGAATATGTGATATGGAGTTTTCTTTCTTTATTCTATATGGATTTACATGAAGCTTGAATATTAACAAGTGTATTGTTCATTTGAAAAGAACACAATATTTATTTGGATTCATTCCTATGTACATCTATGTTATAACTTAGATAGAACTTTAACTCATATATATAAATAATTCAATTAAATCAAATACAACTTTTGCATGATTTTTTTATTATTGTAGTTATTTGTACATTCATGTGTATTTAAGAATAATGGATATATATAGTCTGGACATTCCGGGGACGTAAGGCTTTAAGTAGCCCTAAGGAGGTATATATCTCACTCCTCTGGTTTAACAATGGCGAAGTATCCTCTTAAAATATTTATACACTTGTATGTGCATTTAGCTAATGAATGAAAATCTTCATTCAATTAAATCAAATATAATTTTTGCAAAATTTTTTATTCTTGTAGTAATTTGTACATTGTTGACCTCACTTTTGGAGTAAGCTGTCAATTTCCTCACATAGATCTAAGACTCTCATAAACACTAAGAGTTCCTTGGTCTTAAGACACTTCTGGTGATTAGGTGAACACTTAACCAAACCTTAGAGACTTAGAAGAGTTAACCATAAGAATTGGTTGTGCCTTAGGGATTTAGGAAGACATGCCTACCCTATAGCCCAAACCCAATCCTTGCTTCCCTCTTTCAAACCCAAACCTCAAATTCAAATTCAAAAAAATCCCAAAATCAAATCCAACTATCCAATGATTGAAATCCATCACCAAATTCAAACTCTGAATCCCTTCCTAATCCCTTTGATTTTTCCTATCGACTTAGCCTTAACCAAATCCAAGTCAACCCCAATCTGATTGATTTTCTCAATTATCAAATTCAATTTCAAATCAAATTTCAAATCATAAATCCATTCCAAACTCCAAATGATTGAAACCCATGATTAAGTACAAATTCCAAAATCTTTCCTTAAGCCATATGAACCACCTTCATATGCTTAGCCAAAGCTCCTTCAAACCAACTCAAACTTTGTTGATTTCTTTATAAATCAATCATTCCTTCATTTATATTCATAGATATAAATGAAATCCAAATTTAAACCATTCAAATTAAATCAAAATAAATCAAACCAAATCAAGACCCTTCTTAAGCCATATGGACCAACCTCCATCAACTTAATCAAATCTTGATCCAAATCAACCCAAACATGATTGATTTCTTTATAAATCAATCATTCCTTCATTTATATTCATAAATATAAATGAAACTCACCCTCTAATGACCAAAAATAAATCAAACTAAATCAAAACCTAAGTTAACTCTTTTCACCTACATCCCTAAGCTTAATCAAATTTGCTTTCAAATCACTCCAAACTCAAGTGATTTTCTCATAACCATTTATATCTTCATTTATATTCACAAATATAAATGAAATATAAATTCAAATGACCAAAACCAAACTCAAATCAAATCAAATTCCCAATTTTAGACCTTTTATCCAAGCTTTTGAACTAGGCTAAATGACATCTAAATCAACTCTAAACTCATGTATTTCTTCATGATTCAATCATTCGTTCAATCATTGATCCAAATATAAACATAAACCACCATTATCAAACCAAATCCAAGCCAACCCAAATCAAGCCCAAGTTAAACCTTTTGACTTGAAATTATCATATGAACAAAAACCCATTTGGCTCCAAACTAATTATAATTGGATTTATATTTTAATCTTAAGCTCATATTGGGTTCAACTATACTGGAATCAAACCTTGATCAAGCTAATTGACTCATTTAGGCTCACTTGACCTAAAATGACCTAAAAGATATTTTTGAGCCAAGTTTTAATCCAACCCAAATTGGATTGAACTATACCTATCTAAACCTTAATCATGATCAACAATCATCAAGGGGTGATCAACCACCTTGAATTAGGTCAAACCAAGTCAAACATAGCCTTTGACCAAGTCAACATTTAGCCAAAATGAAACCCAAACTAGCCAAAATCCATCATATACCAAATTGATTAAAACCATTGACCCAAACCCATTCATAATCAATGATTGAACTTGATCAAACTATCAATTGAACCAAACCAAGCCTAATTAGCCACTTGACCCAAGTTGACCCAAATTGGCCTAAAACTCCAAAATGGGTCAAATCATGATTTAATCCAAATTGATTGTAACCAATGGCTCAAGTTTTTTCCAAATGACTTATTGAACTTGACCAAAGCCATGATTAAGCCCAAGTTGACTAATCGGTCACTTTACCCAACCTAGCCTAAATTAACCTAAAAGGTCAAATTGACCAAAATTCAAATTAATTATAAATTAAACCAAACCAAAGCCTGCAATTATTTATAATCAACCAACTGAACTTAACTCAACACCTAACCCAACCTAATTTGATCAAATTGGTCAAATTGGTCAACTTGACCAATATGACCCTTTTGAATCCAAATGAGTGAAATCCAAACTTAGACCAAACCAATCCAACTTAATTAAACCAAAACATCCCAAATCACCATATGAACCTAACCTAACCCTTGGTTTGACCCAATTTGACCAATTGTCAACCCAACCCAACCTAGCCCAAATGGAACCCATTTGACCAATCCAAATCAAACCACTCAAATCCAACTTAGAGGATCCTGTGGGCTAACCTAACTCAGCTTAAACTCACCCAAGGTCAGCCTAAGACCTCCCCAAAAGCTAAGTGGCCCCACCAATGGAATTAGCCATCAAACCATAGAATTTAAACCTTAAAATCATTAGATCCAAGCCGAAGTCAACTTTCCCATCCCCATCGTAGCTCATTAGCACTCCATGGAACCTTCTCCTGACCAACCTAACTAATCTAACCCACCCTAGGTCAGCCAAGGACATTTGGGAGGTGAGTTGACTCACCTCCAACCCAAACTGAGCACCCATTAGATCTAAACCTTTGCATCCTTGCACAATGGGTCCATGGCAGCCTCTCATCATTCCTTCCATCCCTAGCGTGCCACCCTAACTTGATGGAGATAATTCTGACAGCCAGACAGTGGTGAGCCTATGTAAATCATGTGCACGCTGCCATCCATCCATGATGGGAAATTGAGGGGTATACCCCTTCAATTCGAGCATGAGTTCACACACATTTGCATCGTGAGCCTTGAGAAGCCATTTTCAAAATCCCATAAAGTGATTCCAAGCCTTCGAGTGCTCCAAAATTTAGATTTCTCATTCTTGTGCAAAGCTGAAATAATGGAGTGCAATCTCGATCCATACTCCCTCATTTCATAATCAAATCCAAATTTCTCTTAGCCACACCATCACCACACTTCATCGAGCACAACTGAACTAACTCCTAAGCTCCCAAGTGATCGGAGGTGTGAGTTTGATCGGAGCTGAAGCCTTCATGTGTGTGGATTGGTCAATTGAGCCTTCCACACCAAATCAAGCTTAAAGCTATTCTACAGGGCCTCACCTCAACTAAGCGAAGCTACATCCAGCATTCCAGCACCGGACATTAGCTCTGGTGAGGTAAGTTCTCAAACCGAGCCGTGTATAGAAAAGTGGTTGGTACTTTGTGAAGTAAATTCCAATTTCATAGAAAATTGACCATTGGATGTGTGCGTCTCCCTTCCCTGAAGGTGTGGGAAGAATTTGGAGACAATCCGAGCTCATGTGAGCTCAGGTGAGCTCGGATCGAGCGAGAGAAGATAGACATCATCTATCTTTCATCGTTCACGAACGAGATAAATCATGAGCCATCCATCCCACATGATTGGGATGAACGGCTCTGATCAAATACCGTGGTAGAGCCTTCGATTCCTTTCCTAAATCGCGGATCAAATTATGGTCTTTTGATCTTAGATCATACGGTCCACAGAGAAAGCGTCCGCCGCCAGCTGAGTCAGGACACGGATGTGACTACTTAAATAGCCTATCCCATCACACCACATAGAAAGTGCACATGGTGTGTGCGTCATCCGACAAGATTAAGCTTTAATTATGGCTAATTAATTAGTTTTTAATCCTAAAACTTCCTAAAATCATAACTAATTGTAGAAAGATCCAAAAAAAAAATACAAACTTAGGCTCATTTTGAAGATATTTAAGAGGAGAATCAAGAAAAATTATAATTAATTGATTTTAAATATTGATTTTAGATTAATTAAGATTTTATCAAAAATTTAATTAACTTAATTACACCTTAATTAAGCACTTAATTAACCTCAAATTTCTTGTGGATGCTTAGGGGGATTACCTCTGCCTCCCCTATTTTTATGGGATTTTATTGATTACTTAATTAGAAAAATCACTTGATTAAGCTCTAATCACTCGCTTGATCTAATTAATCATAATTAATGAATGAACGGTAACTTAGTTAATCATTTAAATGTAATTACCTCTCTTGAACAATAAGATAACTTAGAAAATATGATTGGGGATAGTCTTCCTAATTCATTTCCTAAGTCTTCTTTATCTTTAAAATCAAATTTATTAATGGTAAATGGAATGATTAATTGATTAATTAAGTGATTAATCTTCAAAATAAGGAAATCAGAATCTAATTGAATGTTAAAAATGATTTAGAGATTAGGATTGTGGCATTATCTTTGATCATGTCCCCAAAGTCAATTTGATCATTCAAATTAAAACATAACCAAAGTGTTTAACCAATTAAATAAAGGCTTAATGAAATTAAAATTAAGAATCAATTCATCCACACCTAAAGAACCTTTAATTGATTTTAGGTAGCTCCTTGGGTGTTCAATGACCCAAAGTAATAGATAATAAAATTATGGTTGGCTCACATGTGTGAGAAAATCATAAAAGTAATTAAGTGAGATCATTTAAGCTTAATTAATTATTAATCATAAGCAAATTGCATTAGGCCCCTTTCATTTGTTAGGAGCATTGCAAATTTACTTTTCATGTGATTGTATATCATATCGGCTTATTATATATTAGTTAATTAACTTAAAGTGATATAGGTAAGGGTTAATTAATTCATTTAATTCATACTTTAACCTAATTAAAACATAAAATCAACTTAAATATTCTTCATTAAACCAAATTAATTCACACACGAGGAATTAGGCTAGGATTAGCAAACCTCTCTCATATTTTCTAAATCAAATCAAACTCAAAGTTAAAAATGTCTTTAAAGAATTTTGGTTTATTTTAAATAGCCTTATCTAATATGATTGTCCTTAAGAATTAATTAGGGTGAATGAAATCAATGTGCTTACATTCCTTTATTTTTTTCTAATCATGCTAAATATTGCTTGCCATTTGAAATCATGCATTCATTGCTTTTAAAATTAATTAAATGAAATATTTTCTTTTATGTCAAATTGCATGTGTTGCCATTAAATTAAAAATATGATGGCTATTATCACTATTAAATAAAAAAAACTATTTCTAAAAATCTATAAATCAATTATTATAAATAAAGTGATGTTAATTATAAATATCTATAAGCTTGCACGTAATAACAATATAAGATATGCAATATGAAGTTCTCTTTCTTTATCCTACAAGGATTCACATAGGATTTGCAAGTGTATAATTCATTTGAAAAGAACACAATATTTGCCTAAAATCTATTCCGTGCATCTTCATGGTAAGACTTAGGAAGAATTTCATATCACATAATCAAATCAAACATAATTATTTGCATGATTCCCTATTCATGTGATTCTTTTTGTACATTCATATGTATTTGAGAAAAATGGTATATTAGTCTGGATATCCCAGGGATGCGGGGCTTTAAGTATCCCTTATGAAGGTCTTGTACCTTACTCCCCGAGTATAGAAAATAATGGTGTGTACTCACTTAAAACTCTTATCTATATGCATGTATGATGTGGTAAATGAATAAAGAATCATAAATCAAATAATTCAAGTACAACCTTTTGCATGGATTTTTCTATCCTTATAGTTATTCATACATTTACATGTATCTAAGAATAGTGGAATATTAGTCTGGACATTCTGGTGCTGCAAGGCTTTAAGTATCCCTAAGTAAGTCTTGTTGTAGCTTGCGCCTCTGATATAGAAAACAATAGCGTCATACTCACTCAACTTTTATACATGTGAATGTGTATTTAGCTAATGGATTAAAAATCCCTCTTTTCTATATATATATAAATTTCAAATACACTTCTTTACATTCAACATCAAAGTGTGCTAAGATTTACATTGTATGTATAGGTATGCTTATGATTATTCATATGCATGATATACATGATGGAAAGAAATGAATGAATGTGTGTTATGTGATAGTAATCCATTCTAATTAATCTTAAGATGTCTTTCTTATTGAATAGGGTTATTTAGAGTGAATCTAAACTTAGGGTTAATTAAAACACATAATAAGTCATTCATTAAAGAAAATTAAACTAATTAATTTACGTTATAAATGGCATAAGGTAGGGATGAAAGAGAGTTTCCCTCCACTTCTTCTCTTTATAACACTTAGTTGCTAAGTGTAGGCCATATGAAATAAAAGAAAACACTAAGTAAAATTTTTAAATCAATTAAATTACTTAAAGAGAAATCAATCCTTTCATAAATTAAATCCCCCACATTTAGCAAATCATAACCCTAATGCCTAGTTAGGACATGTCACGCAAGCCATAACACATACACATTAGATTAAGTCATCATTTCTAGCTTTATGTTAGCACGGTACATGATTTGGTATAGATTTAGTGTTAGGGTGTATGTGCGTAGTCTGGATGTTAGGCCAACATTAACCTAATCATATTTTATGCAGGGGTGTGCTTAAGGGGCCGTAATAAAAATATAAATGCTTTTGCTATGCAGGTTGCTTAGCCCCTAAGCATAGCCCAAGTTAGGATAGGTGGACTTGGTTACCCATGTGTGGGGTGCTAAGTCCAAATTATTCATATAAGTGCTTGGGTTGTATGGTGTGTTTAGCTAACACTTATTTTACAAGTGTAGTTATATCTACTTTCCTTCTTTCTTAATGTAATTTTTACATTAAGATTAGGATAAGTGTTATGGGGGATTAGGATGAACATTAGTTATAAGGCAAAGTCTTATACACCATGTGATGCCTTTGGAGCAAGCAATATCCCAATCAAACCAAAAGAAAGAGAGAAATGGAGAAAATCAAAATGAAGAAATGAAAAATGAAGAGTGAAGAAGAATGGAGGATGAAGAATGAAGACCCCCATAACACTTATCATTTTATAATTATAATTATTTTTCCATTATACCGAGATGTATAAGGGTTGAACTCGGCTACCCACATTTCATTTCGGGTTGTACTACGGTACCCGATCGCACCAGCCTTTTATTCTTTAGCGATAGCTTTATAAAATTATTTGATATTTTGTTTAGCTTGTACATTTGAAATAGTATGTCTTTTTCATAGTTTCTATATGATTGGTGATTGTTGTGTGGTCTAGATGCTATTAAGCTCTTAGGATAAAAATAAGTTATCTATCCCACCAATAACTCATAACTAAAATTTTAAAATAACTTATAATTAGAATTTTAAAATAACTCATAACCTCACATAAAAGCCTAGGAATTAAATCAAAATAATAACAATATTTAGTAACCCCCTTAGCTGGATGATTGTATGTATAATATTGCATGTCATATTCTTCCACTCTTGTTAAGAGAGGGCTTCCATGTGTGCCAAAGAATAAAGGATTAACTTGTAAGAGCCTTTGATGGAAAGACACCTCTTTCTCTTTTGATTTGGCCCATAATCAATTTCTCATGCATTTAGGCATACAAAATCTTATAGCCTATGTCAAAATAAAAAGTCCAAAAATCAAATAAAACTTGACAAATTTTGCATTAAATTTAAGTCATGATTTATGTTCTTCATGATCTAGTCTATTAAGGAGTGAGTTTAAGGTCTTAGTTTCTCTTCTAAATAAATAACAGTCTAACCATCTTACAAAGCATATGACTTGCTGATATAGATTTAAAGCGTAGGAGGAGATAGTTGGCTACCACTCCAGGCAGTAATAAGCCCAGCAATCGGGTGATTTACTCCCTCTTATTGAGGTAAACCATATACCCACTTTCGCCTTAGATTAAGGTCGTGTTTTTGGCCCTCACCAAAGCTCCCTAGATTAAGGATATGAGGTTGTTATTTCTCTTTGTGGGCTACAAACATAAATCCTCACCTCTTAGGCATTTTCACAATCTTATATAGTAAAATTATAAGTCCTAGATTTCTAATAAAATTCAACGCAAACGAATAAATCTCCTCAAAATTCAAATATATAAAGCCCAACCATAGGATAGATTGGAGTGCTCATTAGGTTTCCTAGTATCATGAGCACTCCCTGCTCATCTCCTTTAGTTTCGATAATAACTCTCTCCTTTTGATCTCTCCCATTTGATTTTCTAAAATACAACTAATCCTTTGATAGTCCTATTTTTGAATTATTTGGAGAAAATAATCACCTACTTTAATCAAGAGTATTCTTAAGGGACTCACTTACTTTAAGATGTAATTAACTATGGAGGCTTGCCTCCATAGAGAACTTAACGAACCCAATTTAAATAAACCCTACTTTATTTTTTCATATAAAGTAGGGGAAAAATCTCTAGTATGTTTAAAGACCCATCATGCCTTAGTGGTTCTTATTAGGTAGTACCCGACCACCCTAATAAGTATATCCTCGAATCTACATGATGTCCTCTCACATAAACACACAAAATGCATAAACCAAAAATAAACACCATAGATTTTTCTGGCAACTCCACTGGGGATGATTCCTCTCTCCATCTCTAGTAGACGATTGTTGTCTCCAAGTATCGATAGTGGACTTGCATTTCATTTGAGCTCAAGACTATCTTTCCTTCCATTGGCACTTAGCTTATTTCATTCTTAAGCAAAGCTAGTCAACATCCTTTAGGTTTTAGGACCTCACTCCGTGTAGGTCTTGAAACCCCTATTGGGTTCCCCAATAGGTGAGAACAGAATTTATCAATGAAAAGGGGAGATAATAAAATTTAAAACCTTCTCACCACTAACTTGGTGAGGCAAGGTTCATCATAAATTTTTTTAAAAAAAATTTCTTTCACAAAATGACACTTTCCAAAAGCACCTTTCAAGAAACTCACAAAATCACAAAATCACAAAATCAAAACCCCTCCATTTAATGATTGCTACATGGAGGTTCTTTTCAAAAGCACATTCTTGAAAAATAATCACACCCATTCAACATACTCAAAATTATTGAATGAGAAATCCATTTTTCAAATAAATTGAAACTTCATCTAACAAGTTTCACATATGTTGGAGTTGAAGCTTCCCTCTTTGCAAGAGAAAATCATGCCATGTGTGATTCCCACTTAACATATCCAAACTTGTTAAGTGAGAATCTCTATTTAAACTAAATACAAATTTGACCTTCACTTAACATATTCAATCTGTTAAGCAGGAGTCCCTCAATTTGTTAAGGAGTCTTATTTTCAAAACATAAATTTGACCTCCACTTAATAATTTCAATTTGTTAAGTGGGGGTCTCATTTTCAAAACATAACATTTGACTTTCACTTAATAATTTCAATTTATTAAGTGAGGGTCTCATTTTCAAAACATGAATTTAACTTTCACTTAATAATTTCAATTTATTAAGTGGGGGTCTCATTTTCCAAAAATATAAATTTGACTTTCACTTAACAATTTCAATTTGTTAAGTGAGGGTATGATTTTCAAAACATAAATTTGACTTTCACTTAACAATTTTCATTTTCAAAACATGAAGTTTGACTTTCACTTAATAATTTCAATCTGTTAAGTGGGGGTCTCATTTCCAGAACATAAAATTTTACTTTCACTTAACAATTTTAATCTGTTAAGTGGGGGGTCTCATTTCTAAAACATAAATTTGTCTTTCACTTAACAATTTCAATTTGTTAAAGTGGGGTTCTCATTTTTAAAATATAAATTTGACTTTCACTTAACAATTTTAATTTGTTAAGTGGGGGTCTCATTTTCAAAATATAAAATTTGACTTTCACTTAATGTATTCAATTTGTTAAGTGAGGATCTCATTTTCAACAAAAAACATACATTTAGAATTTCACTTAGCATATCCAATATTGCTAAGTAAGAGTCTCATTTTCAAAGCATATATTTGGTTCTACTTAACACATCAAATTTGTCAAGTAAGAATCACATAATCATGTCATATTGGAGGTCTCTTTTCAACACACATTTGATCCTATTTTAACATACCAAATTTGTTAAATAAGGATCAATTTTCATATCAACCACACTTGAGCTTTCACTTAACATACCAAATTTGTTATGTGAGAGTCTCATTTTCAAAGGAAAACAAACATATCTCAAATATATTTGGGACTTTCACTTAACATACCAAATTTGTTAAGTGGGACTCTCATCTTCAAAGAAAAGCAAATCTATCTCACAATCACATTTAGCTTTCACTTAACATACCAAATTTGTTAAGTGAAAGTCTCATCTTCAAGCACAAATCAAACACATGTGGCCTCTACTTAACATACCAAATTTGTTAAGTAAAAGCCCCAATTTTTCAAATCAAAATATCACACAATCAAATCTTCACAAGCAAAAATATTTCAAACACACAATCACAACCTCTTCTTAGCATACCCAAATTTGCTAAGTAGAGGTTCTTTCAAACTATCCATATTTTCAAACAAGAAACATAAAATGTAAATAATCTCCAAAAGAAAGAAATCTCTCCTCAAATTTTTGAACCCCACCAAACCTACCTAAATTGGTTGAGTATGGGTTCTAAAATCAATAATCAAATGGAAAAATAGTCTCCTCCAAAACATCAAAATCTCTCCAATGAACCCCACTTAACCTATTTGAATTGTTGAGTGTGGGTTCAAAACTCAAACTTCTGGTACTTTCTTGGAACAAATATCAAGACAAAAAATTGATACAAATTATATATCAACATATGTAGACATACATCTCAGATTAGTTAGTGCAGTCTTTTACAGTCAAGACACATGGCCTCTCAGAAGTTTGTTTTCACCTTTCCGTTCGGGATGGATTTGGCCTTGGATCGACCTCCCTCAGACTGACTCCACCCATCTAGTGTTCTTTAGCCGAGGATTTGAGGGAGCTTACATTACTTGTGAGGGGGTGACCCTCACCACCTTATCGGGATGAGGTGGGCGGGCAAAGCCGGTCATCCCATCACATGCCTTCTAAGTATCCTTCTTGAAGAGGAAGGTAGTTGAGTTCCACGGTCGTCTAGTTCACTCTAGTTGCTCCCATGGCGGTACATGCTAGCACCTCCTCATTGGTCCCTTCTAAGGGGAAGACTATCCTGACTTAAGAGATAGCCTCCCCTACCTTTGATGTAGGATCTAGCTCTCACACTACTTTACTGCCACATGCACCATATGACATAATAGAGGCAAGATCAGCGGCACCATGTGCCAGAGATAGATATCGCATCCCGCATTGCAAAAGAGGGTTCTCCCCGTGAGGTTTCTCCATTTTTGACTAACAATCAGTTCCACCTCTTAGCATCGATGAAGAGGAAGACTACCAAAGGATAGTTGCATTGCCTCCACCTCCTACATACCATGAGGTTTTAGGGAAGGAAGTCTATGTCGGTCGGATAGTATTATGGTGGCGGGGTCAGATGTTTAAAGTCGACACATTATTTGAGGTCGATCATCCCAGGGTGTTACCGGGCACATTCACGTGTGAGCATCGAGGCCCAAGTAGCTTTCGAGCAGAGCATGAGGTTTGCCAGACATCGGCGGCCTCTACTATAGTTGATTTCCCCGATCATCAAGCTGACATGACTGATAGAATAGTGTTGACATGTACCATCAGTCATAGGGGCAAAGCCCCAGCGAGGGTTGAGTCGGTGTTGTCTCCACCACACCGATCCACTCCTCACCCACCATCACCAGTTCAGGTCCCGCCATCCACCATTCCTGCAAAAGCACAGAAGACATCATCTAGGGAGAAGAAAGCCCCCTTGGTGATCTGGTTACTACCAAAGGATCCCACTTCATCTACCACCGAGGTGAGGATGAGTTTACTCAACCTCTACTTGTCTTGGTGAAGAAGGAGCGACCTCATCATGGTGCACCACCACCACCACCATCGAGCTAGTGAAGTTTAGAGGGAGAAGGGGATAGTAGTCCCCATGGTGGATCTCTCAGGACACTACTCCACCCATGAGCATCATGAGCATATCTCTTCCTGAGCATGACCCTCCAGCACTCCGTGTGAGCGGTGTTAGGTTCATCTCATCGGTGAGCACCCCCTACCAATCAACAACATATTTGTAGCAGTTAGGGCTCCTAAATGATATTTTAGCTGTACTTTAGAGAAGAGAACTTCTATGAAGTGACCAGTCAAATTATGAGGAGAGAAAGGTCAGCTTTGATCTGGATGAGGATGATCTTCTTGAGGATTGACAGTTCACATGGTTACTAGGGGTTCCCTTTAGAGATCAACATAGTCGAAAGGTATAGTTGAAGAGGATGATGTCGTCCACACTCAACCTCCTCTACCCGGCAGAGGGATGATCATATTGACCAAATGGGGAAGAAGATCAAAGAGTTGATGGCAGTGGTGTCAGCATTGCAATTGACTCCAATTTCGCCTTCTCCAGTGGCCGAGAGTTGACACACACTTTAGATCATCCTAGATGCATTTCTAGAGAGGGGGACAATGGTAGCATGCATAGGAAGGTGGTGGATAGCACCTCAATGCATGTAAAAGACATTAAACACATGGTGGAGTAACAAGTGAGGGATGCATTGGCACAAGCCTGAGGTGGCTCATCTGATCCAAAGGGTAGACCCTACCCAGAGGAATTTGATGGTGTCCAATACCTTAAGGGCTTTGTGCCTCCATCCTTCAAAATTTTTTGATGGCATGGGAACCCTGCACATAGCACATTTAGGATCTTCCAATGCCAGTGGCAGTGATGCACTCTTATTTTGCCTCTTCATTAGTAGCTTGACATGCATCACATTTGATTAGTATGTAGAACTACTCATTGGTTCAGTGAAGATATTTACTGAGTTGGAGCAGCTCTTTATTAAGAGATTTGCTGGAGCTCAACAAAGGGTAACTATGAATGATCTCGTTGTAGCTCAACAACACCCCGGTGAGTCCCTTGTTGATTACATTCTTAGATGACACAATTTAAGTATGAAATATAAACCACAGATGTCTGAACAACATGCCATTGAAATTCTACTCAAGAATATTCATGACCTGATCGCCTTCATGCTTAAAGGGTTCACCATTAAGACATTTGAGAAATTAATCAATAAGGCAGCTAGTTTATAAGGAGAGGTCAAATAATTACCTTTCCAAGATCAGTCAGCCAAGCCTAGATCGCAGAAGGCATTTAAGAAAAAATCCAAGTCGTGGTTGATAAGGGAAGTAGCCCAGGTTGATCAGGACCTTGGCTCACATCCTCCTCTACCACCTCTTTATCACCATCTCAGCCATCATGTCACCTCGGTTGCCAGTGGCCTCCACCACGCCACTTAGTATCCCATCCACATCATCAGCAATAGTATTCCTATCCACCACAAGGTAAATTCACTTACCTACTTTTGCCGACAAATTGAATAAACCTTATTCATTCAAGAGAGGAAGTCGGGAAGATCTTTAAGAACCTCTTAAAGAAGCTTGGTTTTAGTTACTAGAGCCTAGGAGGCCGGAGGATGTGGGCAAGAGTCATGATCAGACTATTGCCCCTACCACTGCATGCTAGGTCATGTCTTGGAAGATTGATTTACCTTTAAGGACTAGCTTGAGCATAGCAACAAGTCAGCTACTAGAATAACCCTCTAGTTCTGTTTAATCCTTAGGGATTGTGGTGAAAATTTTTATATATTCCTGCCATCATCTATCCCCCTTTTTTTTGGAAAGAGAATAAATGAAAACATAAATATATAACACGCCTTATTGGGATGCCATGCAGAACCGCAACCATTCTTATTAGGGTGATTGGGTATGATATTAAGGAGAGGTGTACTATCTAGAAAGATAGAAGTCACCACCCTATAATAGGCCTAATTACCTCAATAAGGACTCCTAAGGACTATGGGTCTTCAGAATATACTAGATATTCTTCCCTTACTTTATATGAAAAAGTAAAGGAGGGTTTATTTTAAACCAAGTTCGTTAAGTTTCCTATAGGGGCAATCCCCATTAGTTAATTACATCCTAAGAAACATGATTGCTTAGAAAAACTCTCGATTAAGATAAATGATCGTTATCTCCAAAGATTTTGAAAGGTATGATTATCAATCGATTGGTTTATTTTTAAAAAGTCAAGTGGGATCGATCAAGAGGGAGTTCTTATCAAAGCCAAATGAAGAATAAATAGAAGATGCTTGATACTAGAACTAGTAAGCATCCCAAACTATCTATAGGCTTTACATTTTGAAATTAAATTATTTATTTGAGTTGAATTTTATTAGAAGTTTAGGGCTTATAATTTCATGATACAAGGTCATGGAAATGCCAAGATGGATTTATGCTCGTGGGCAAGAAGTAGCAACCTTTGAACCTAAATCTAGGGAGCTTTGAGGGGCAAAAGCATGACTTAAATCTAAGGCAAAAATGGGTATTTGGTTTACCTCCACAGGAGAGGATAAACCCACATTGACTTACACTCAGGGGTGGTACCAACTAACTCCTATAATTTTAAAATATGTAGGCAAGTCATATGCTTTTGTAAGATAACTAAGTTGTTATTTATTTAGAAAGAGACTAAGTCCTTAAACACACTCCCTAAGAGACTAGATCATGCAAGGCATGATTTAATGACTTAAATCTAATGCAAATTTTGTTACATTTTTATTTTCATTTTTGGACAATCAATTTTACACGGGCTTTTCATATGCATGAGAAATTAGATTATGGACCAAAATCAAGATAAGGAAGTGTGTTTCCACCATAGCTCTCAAAGGTCAAGCCAAGTTCTCACAAGGTGGAAGCCCTCCAAGTCAAGTGAAATATGTTTTTATGCATGATGTGAGAAAGTAATACAACATCTTGCTAAAGGTTGCTAATTCTTTTATCTTGATTTATAACCTAAGCTTTAGGTGAGGTTATGAGTTGCTTTATTTATTTAGTTTGAATTGATTAGTTGGATAAAAAAATTATTTTTCTAAGAGTCTAATTGTCATCCAGGCCATACATTAAAGCAAGAAATAAACTGGGAAAAGATGTCATCTTAATGCACAAGCTAAACAAACATCAATCAATTTATAAAGCTAGCACAAAAGAATAAGAGGACATTTGTGATCAGGCTCCACCGCACAAACCCGAAAACAAATTAGGTAGCCGAGCTCTACCCTTATACAACTCGGATTACAAATGAATAAATTACAATCTAGAAGGAATTCATTGTTATCGGGATCTTCATTCTTCATTTCTTCTTTCTTCTTTCTTCTTTCTTCTTTTGGTTGGTTGAAATGTGGTTGCTCCAAAGGCTTCAAATGGTACATAATACATGGTCTTATGACCAATGTTCATCCTAACCCCCATAATAATCATTTCAAAATCCTAATTGTAAAATTACATGAAAGGAGAAAAAGGAAATCTAACTAAAACCTACAGAGATTAGTTAAATAAACCATACAATCCCTATATATATATATATTGGACTTAGCACCCTACACATGGGTAACCAAGCCCACCTGGCCTATTTTGGATTATGCTTAGGGGTATAAGCCTACCGCAAAAATAGTTATATTTTTATTACATATTTACAAATAGAAAGATAATGGTTATGGGATCATCCTAATTCATTCATGCACATAACATCCTAAAATAATACATCAAAATAAAAGCAAACATCAAGCATGCACCTATCCTAAAGCTAGAAAGGTGATTTTTAAATGTGTGCTATTTAAGATTTGTGTGGTATGTTTAGCTAGGCTTTAATGTTAGAGTTTTCTAAGTACGAAAATGTTCAACTTAGAGGGTGGTTTCATTTAAGGGATTTAGTTAATTTGGTTGATTTTATTTTGTGATTTGATTAGGTTTGAATGAACCTACAATTAATTACTAAGTGTTGTAAAGAGAGGAAAAGAGAATAACTTCTCTTTCCTCCCCACCTTAAGTAATTTCTAAGGTAGATTCATATTTGATTATTATTTAGTGAATGTTTTATTATGTGTTTTAATTAATCCTAAGTTTAGATTTTTCCCTAAACAAACCTATTCAAAAGAAAGATTTTAAGATTATGTAAAAGAAATACTATCATAAATAAACATCACTTCATTTCTTTTCCAACATGTGTAACATGCATATGGATGAATCCTAAGCATATTTATACATGCAAATGGAATTGTTTAGCACACCTTCATGATAAATGCTAAGAGAGTTAAGAAAATTTACATGCTTCATGATGCATGATTTTGTTAAGTAGAAAAAGAGTGATTCTTTTATCCATTTTTCAAATACACATTTACAAGTATAAAATATAAATGAGTGCGCCATTGTTAGCACAGTGTAAGGTACAAGACCTACTTAGGGAACTTAAAAGCCCAACCTTGGGTTGTCCAGACTAATATATCACTTTTTTTAATTACAAGTGCATGTACAAAAAGAAATGCATGGAAAGAGAATCATGCAAAAGTTGATGTTTGTTTGGTTAATTTGTTGGTTGTTATTTACAAGTGTAAATGTGAGAATCCTTCTTAATTGATGACATATGAATGAATAGGAATGGATTTAAGCAAGTGTTGTGTTCTTTTCAAATGAACTATACACTTTGCAAAATCCTATTCAAAAATATGCTAGAAGTGATGAGAAGGAAAGCCACACAATGCACATCTTTATATTTATACTCACATACAAGCTTATAATAATTATAAGTAGCATATCTTTCAGTTATAATATTTAATTTATAAGTATTAAAAAAAATTTTGAATTTAGTAGTCATAATAGTCATTCATATTCTTACTTAGCCAAAATATGCAATTTGATATGAAGGAAACATTTCATTTTAATTTGATTTTTAAAAGACATGAATGCATGATTTTCATATGACATACACATTTAGCAAATTAGGAAAGAAATAAAGTGATGAAAGCATGTAAATTCCTTCACCCTAATTAATTCCTAAAGACATTTTTATGAAATATGATTATTTAAAGTAAACCAAAATTATTTTAAAGAGATTTTTGTTTTGTTTTGATTTTTATTTGAATTTAAGAAATGTGAAGAGAGTTTGCTGGTCCTAACCCATTTCCCTCATGTGTGAATCAATTTAGTTTAATTTTTAGAACCATTAAGTGAATTTTATGTTTTGATTAGGTTGAGGTGTTCATTAAGTTCATTAATTACCCCTTACCTACACCACTTTAACATATTTAATCAAATAACTATGAGCTAATGTATAACATAAAATCATACAAGGAATTTAAATTATACCTAAAAGAAAGGGCTAATGCAATTGGCTCACAATTAGTGATTAATTAAGCTAAAGGTTTAATTTAAGTACTTTCATAACTCTTGCATGTTATTATTTGATTTTTTACTTATTTTTGAACATAAGCACTACCAGATGAATTGCTTAATTAGATGTTTTGATTTTTAAATTTGATTAATTAAGCCATTTAATTAAGTGATTATATTATTTAATTAATTTGCACTTTAATTAGATTTTTATCCAAATGAAATAAACTTAGGGAAAAAGATATGGGAAAGAACTCCTAATCTCATTCCCTAAGTACATTAACTATTCTAAGATAATTAAAAAAACCTAATTAATTAGTTTATCATTATTTAAAAGGCTAATTAATCATTTAAAAGATTAAGAGGGTAATTAGGAATGACACAGGAAATTACCCTAATTAAACCATTAATAAATTCCAAGAAAATTAGGGGAGGAAGAAGTAATCACACTAAATGCACATGAGAAGTTTGGAATTAATCAGTGGGATAATTAGAGAATAATTAGCATAATCATATTCCCAATAAAACCTAAATTCAAAAGTATCACTTTCAAAATTAATTGAATTTATTTTATAGTATTCCCCTTTGAATTATCTTCATAATGCTTTTTATTTTGTATTTATTTGATTTTTTTACATTTAGTTATGTTATTTTGAAGTCCATATTTATTAGGTAATTAAATCCCTAATTATATGACTAATCCGTCTATACATGGGCGGTGCATCACTTTCCACATGGCGATGGTTGGGTTGTCACATGCAATGATCGCGATAGCCTTATGCACTTTCTCTCGATCCTGATCAAGGATGGACGGTTGATCGCGTGATTCTTAAATTAATGAGGATCTGACTTAATCGACTATCCATCCAAAATGCATGGATGGGCGATTCGTGATCCATCACGAGCTCACCGGGAGATGGAGATTGTCACTTTGGGCAAATCAAGCTTGATTGAGCTCGATTGAGCTCAAACTCAACCCACCATCTAAAAGTACAAGATCTAAGTTAATTTTGCATGGGGTGAAATTTTCCTTCACAAGGACCACACACTCTCTATTCTAGGCTCAGTTTGAAGGCATACATCATCGGAGGCTATCACTGGCACTCCAATCCATCAAGGCACCTTCGTCTAGTAGAGACGAAGCCCTGTTGAAGATTTGAGGCTTTAAGGTTGAGTAGATCCTCCAATTGACCAAAGTCACCTTCAAATGGATTCGGCCTTAGTCTAGCTCCCACCTCCCTTACCTTTGAAGCTTGGAAGATGGTTTGGATCAACTCAATTGACTCCTCTAAAGATGCTTGCAAGAGGAATTGAGCTAATATTGAGTAATGAGCAAAGTGGAATTTCCCTTAGCCTCCCATGTTTTTGATTTGAAGAAACCGAGAAGAGGAGAATTGGAGATGGTTCTAGAAAGCTTGGGGAGACTTGCAAATGCTTTTCACGTTTCCTAGCTTCAATGGAGTGTGTGAAAATGAAATGAAATTAGGGGAGTATATCTCCCCTAGGTGGACTTGCTTCCCTTTGCCATTTTGGATTAATTGCCAGATTGGATGAGTTTGTTAGGTTGTTTTGGCATGTACATGGTTTTATTTTGGCAGTGTAAGGTAGTGGGGAAGTTCCATGTACTTGAAATGGAGGGAGGAGTGATTGCCATGTGCTTGAAATGGAGGGAGTGGTCAGTTTTGACCTTGTGTTGGTTTTGGCTGACCCAAACCCAATGGGTCAAGTGCACCATGCTCACTAATGTCCACTTGGTCCACTAAGAGGGTGCCAAGTGGCCACTAGAAGGAAAATTCAAGTGGAATTGGCCATAGGTTATCCCTTGACCTAGGGGTAAAATGATCATTTAGCTTGGATTTCAGTTTGATTATGTTTAGCATGATTGAAAAATGGGTTCGACCAAGTTTCAATAAATTTGGAATTGATTAGATGTGATTTGGCTCATGTTGACCCATTTGGGTCAAAATGGGTCAACTTGGGTCAAGTTGACCAATTAGTCAAATTAGGTCAAACCAAGAGTTGGGTCAAGTTCATATGATGATTTGAAATGTTTTGGTATTTGGTTTGCTTCAATTTGATTTATATTTGGATTTGGTTCATTTTATTTCATTTAGGTCAAATGGGTCAACTTGGCCACTTTGACCCATTTGACCTATTTGACCTATTTGGGAGGTCATGGGTTGGTTTAGGTTTCACTAGTCATATGAATTATATTGGTATCTTTGTTTCCAATCAATTTTGGTTTAATTTGATTTCATCTCAATTTGACCTTTTAGGTCAAGTTGGGTTCAAGGTCAATTGGGCTAGGTTGGGTCTAGTTGGCCAATTGAGACTTTGGTCAAGTTCAACAAATGATTTGGAATGAACTTGACCCATTGGTTTCAATCAATTTGGCTTATATCAAGTTTGACATATTTTGACTTTTTAGGTTAACTTGGGTCAACTTGGGTCAAGTGGCCAATTGAGCTAGGTTAGGCTCAAATGATGACTTGGTCAAGTTCAAACATTGATCATGAATGAGTTTTGATCAATGGTTTCAATCAATTTAGCCTATGATGGATTTTGGCTAGTTTAGGTTTCATTTTGGCCCATAGGTTTGACTTGGTTTGACTCAATTTGACTGATTGATCATCTCATGATGATTGTTGCTCACAATGTGAGGCTTGGTTAGGCTTAGTTCAATCCAATTTGGGTAGGATTAGATTTTGACTCAAACAGGGTACTTTAGGTCACTTTAGGTCAAGTGAGCCTAAGTGGGTCAATTGACTTGATCAAGGCTTGAATCAAGTTTAGTTGAACTCACATATGGACTTATGATTGAAATATAAATTCATTTTCAAGTGATTTGAAGTCAAATGGGTTTTGATTCATTTGATAATTTCAAGTTCAAAGGGTGAACATGAGTTTGACTTGGGTTTGATTTTTGAATTTAGTTTTGGTTTGATGATTGAAGTTTATATTTATATTTGGATTCATGATTGAAGGATTTATTGAATCATGAAGAAAAATCAAGGGTTTGGCTTGATTTGAATTTGATTTGGCTAAGTTCAAGAATTTGACTTGAAAGGCTTAAGTTGAATTTTGGTTTAATTTGGATTTGAGTTTTAAATATAAATGGGTTATGAGAAAATTTCTTGAATTTGAATTGACTTGGATTTGATTTAGGCTAAGTCCATAAGATAGAATCAAAGTGACTTAGGAAAGATTTTTGGAATTTGAATTTCAATCAGAAGCTTCAATCATTTGGAATTGATTTGAGTTTGAGAAAATCAATTAAGTTGGAACTGATTTGAGTTTGAAGTTGATTTGATTTGGAGTTTGGAGTTGGTTTAGAGTTGATTTGGAATTTGACTTTGAAAGGAAGAAGTGAGGATTTGGTTCAAGCAATAGGGTAGGTAAGTTTTCCTAACACCCTTGAGGCATGACCTATTCCTATGACTAACTTTTCTAAGTCTTGGGTTAGGTTAAGTGTCCATCTAATCATTAGAAGTGTCTTATGATTAAGGAGACTCGTAGTGTTTAAGAGAAGTCCTATGTCTAAGATGGAGGGGTTGAGAGTTCACTCTAAAAATGAGGTCAACAAAGATACACGCAATCTTCTCAAGATAGAGGAAGGTTGGGATATCTCCCTATCCAAACCTCCAAGAAAATCATTTATAAGATCAAAAAGTTACCCTTGTAGATGTCTGAAGCAGCTTGAACCTCCAACTCTAAGGAAGGTTTGCAAGTTGCTAAGGACAACATGAGGGAGGTAGAAGCCCAGCAGCAGCAGTGACGACTTTCACTTTCCTAACATAGCACATTAGCACGACCACCGACCGAGTCAGCAATCTTACCACAATTATATCTATAGTTCCTTCAGCCAACTCTTCTTCTAGCAGTCGTATTGTGAGTGGAGGGGTAAAATCCCTCACTCACTTACTTTACTTGATTTCTACTTTGTACCTTCATCCAAATCTAAGAAATCAATGAAGAAGACTAATTCGCACATCTCTCTACTTTTGATGATCATGATGATTTTATTCCTATAGAAAGCTCTCCAAGTACTAATAATTATAACAATTCTAATCCACTCCTTTCTGATTTTGAAAAGGATTACCCATTCCTAAATCACTCGGGTTCACCCATTAAGATAGATTTGGAGTCATCTGATTCCGATGATCCTATAGGAGAAGCTATAGGTGAACCTGATGAGCAAGTAGAACTTTCTATTAAACCATCTCATGAAGTCACAAGTCAACCTTTTGGAAGTTCTACCTCCTGGTAGCACTCAGATAAGGGTAAACAAGTCATTGATTCTAATCAAGAAGCCCCTCACGGGATGCTTCACATGGATACTTGTGGAGGACCAACCGAGTTGACTATAATATCCTCTCACCTAAGAAAGTTTGCTACGCATATATGTTGCCCTCCAATCAAAGAGATGAGGGAGTCATTGATCAAAGCCCTTCTTGATCCAAAATATGCTTAGCTCGGTGACCTATTGGAGAGGCATGTTTTTCAAGAGAAGCCATGGAGTTACATTCATGATGAAGACCTTTTTTGGGACAATGGAGCACAACCGTCCTCACATCACGGGTAAGATTCAAACTCTCAGGGTGTTAGTTGATCAGGTGCATCAATATTATGAGTCTAAAAACCCTTACTTGAGGATCGACATCTGAACTCCAAGATCGATGATGTTGAGAGGATTCAATGAACAAGGTGAGAGGGCTTCAGACTCCATAGTGTCACCATTAAGGATAGATGACTGGAAGACTGAAGCTAAGTTTTACATAATTGATTCAGATACATCCTTCACTGCTTTGCTCGGTAGGCCTTGGATACATGGAAACAACATGGTCCCATCCTCTTTACATTAGTGCATCAAATTCAGAAGAGATGGAATCGAGTATTGTGTCAAAGGAGACTTGAAATCATTCTCAGTTAGAGAGGTCGAGATTTATGAAGATGCGGTCTACTATATTCCTCCAAATCAAAAAGTCTATTCATGAATTTGGTGAAAGTTTAAAATCAAAAGAAAAAGAAACAAAAGAAAAAGAAATTAAAAAAAGAAAAAAAAGGAAAAGAAAAAGGAAGTACAAGTGAATGAGTATTAGACATCGAGGAAGGGGTAGAGCTAGATGTTAGATACCGCCCACAATTTGTTCCTCCATATGAACACATGGGTAGGATGACTCGACCTCCACCAGGTAGAGGAAAAGGCAAGTCTAGTGGCAGTTCTAGAGGTGGAACACCTCCTTCGTGGCCAGGTAGGCTATGTTCGAGCTCACGAGTACCCTTATCCACATGGACTTAGAGTCCAGTTAGGAGGGACTCATGTGATTAGCCCAACCAACCCTCTCAGGGGGTCCCTTTGGAGGTGATGTTCGAGCCAGATAGTGGTGAAGACCATGCCTCCAAGCAAAGCATGAATGTATCCAAATCATCATTATGTAGAACAGTTAGGCAGTATTTGGAAACTTTAGCTCTAACCTAACTTCCAGAAAAGGTTTGTAGAAGGTTTTAGGTTTTAAATCATCCTCAAGTCAAGGTTGGGACTTGAGGATGATTCATATTTAATACAACTACCTTTTGGTTGGTATTTGCCTTGTGTTATTAACTTAGCAAAGAAGGGATTAATCCCACACACTTGGTCTAAACATAGGAATTACTTTGAAAACTATGGGACAACCAAAGCGGATATTTTCAATCAAGACTAGGACGATTGACATGGTGTCAGGATGATGACAACCATTGCCTAATCATCACCACTCATTTGGGGTCTGATAGGTTCTTCTCAAATCATGCTAACTCTTATGAGGAGGCATGTTTAAAACTTCAGATGACCCAAATGAGCCTAAAGTCAAAGATGCACCACTAGAGTTTGAAGAAGAAATCAGATCAACCATTGATGAACTCAAAGAAATCAACTTGGGAATGAAAGAAGATCTACGCTCGATGTACATCAGTTCCTTATTGAATGAAGAAGAAACTAATGACTTAGTTAGGCTATTAGCAGAGTATAAGAACTACTTCGCATGGAGTTATTATAAAATGCCTGATTTATCTCTTGATGTAATAGTCCACAAACTACCAATAGAACCTAATGTTAACCTTATCAAGCAAGCTCCTAGACACATGCAATTAGAAATTAAATAACATGTCACTTTTGAAATCAAGAAACTGATCAATGCCAGCTTTATGAGGGAAGAAAAATATCCCACTTGGTTAAACAGTGTCATCCGAGTTAAGAAAAAGAATGGTCAAATTCGTATATGCGCCAATTTTAGGAATCTAAACAAGGCATGTCCTAAGGACGAATTTTAACTTCCTATACTGGAATTGATGGTGGACATTGCCTCATCTCATGTAATATTCTCCTTTATAGATGGGTCATCACTAAACCAAATCAAGATGGCCCCGAGGATGAAAGAAATATTGCTTTTTTGAACCCGATCAAATCTATTATATACAAGGTCATGCCTTTGACTTAAAATGTTGGTCCATACCAGGGGCCATAACTTCAGATTTTCAACAAACTCATTCATCATCAAGTTGAATGCTATGTTGATGATCTAGTAGTCAAAAGCAAATAAAAGGAAGATCATCTCTTCCACTTAAGAGTAGTTTTCAAACGGTTAAGACAATTTAACCTCAAAATGAATCCCCTAAAGTGTGCATTCGGAGTACCTTTAAGAAAATTCCTTGGGTTTGTTGTTTGACACTAAGGAATAAAGATCGACCCATAAAAGATCAAGGCTATTTTAGAAATGCCACCTCCTAAAAGTATAACTCAACTCAGATCATTCCGAAGGCGATTGGCGTATCTAAGATGCTTCATATCCAACCTATCAGGAAGATGTCAATCATTCTCAGCACTCGTCAAAAAAGATGCAAACTTCTAGTGGGATGACAAGTGCCAGCATGCCTTTGAAGACATCATGCACTATCGATGACCGTCTAGCGACCTATCCCGGAAAACCATTGATCCCTACCTTTGATTAGATGACTCTTTCCTCAAAAATGATGAAGGAAAAGAAAATGCTCTCTATCTCGGTCATCATCTAATTCTTGTTGAGGCAAACTACCCACCTTTATCTTTAATCTTTGCATCCCAAAGCTACAACTATATGCTTTCTCATAATGTGAATCTAATCTCTAGAATCAATCCACTATAATATCTCATGACATACATTGGTTTGATGATAGTCCATGATTTTGTCATAGTTTGACATCACATTCATACCCCCCCCCTCCGTGTTGTGATAGGATAGGTACTAGCAGATTTTTTAGCAGCACACCCACTTCTTGCTGATTCTACACTTAATGATGACCTCCCTAATGAATAAATCATGAACTTAGGGGACACTAGCATTCACCGTTGGGAGATGTATTTTGATTGTGCTGCTTCCTCTCAAAAAGGAAAAGAACCACGATCTACTATTCCAGTGAAGGCAGGGGTAGGAATAGTCCTCCTAACTCTAGACCACGATGTGATGAGATTCTCATATCGTCTGACCAATCCATGCACCAACAATGAAGCTAAATATGAGGCTCTAATTTCCAGTCTGAGTTAGTCATTATAATATACATCCAGAGCATCAACATATTTGAGGATTCTCAACTCATCATCAACCAAATCATTGGGTCATATAAAGTTATAAAGCCTAAAATCCATCATTACTACAAGTACACCATGGAGTTGTTGGCTCATATCCCAGAGGTCGCTATCTACAAGATTCCTCGAGGAGATATTACTGTAGCAGATGCATTGGCCAAGCTCTCCTAGGAGTTAGCATGCCCAAAAGATGAGTCCATTCCAAAAAAGGTTCAAAATAGACAAGTCTTATCCCATATTGATGTTGAACTCATCGAGAGACTCTCTCTTGAAGGGGAGGTTATCATTTCTAAAAAGGATGACAAGTCAAATTGGAGGCAACCATTCATGGATTACCTAAACATAGGCAAACTACCTCAAGTGAAGTCATTAGCCCATCAGATGAAACAGAGAGCTCTCTCTTATGCTCTTGTGGATGGAACCTTGTATCGGTGGCCTTTCAATCATATGTGGTCATGTTGTTTAGCCAAACACAAAGACTGTAAGATCATGATCGAGGTACATTTCGATTTATGCGGATCTCACCAGTCCGACCCAAAGATGAAAGCCAAGATCAAAAGACTAGGATATTACTGGCCTTCAATGATTACAGACTACATGGATGTAACTAGGAGATGCCACCAATGTCAGGTACATGATGTGGTCTTGCATCAACCACTCAACATTCTACGTCCTACACTGGCCTCGTGGCCATTTGAGTGTTGGGGCACTGACATAGTGGGTCTGATCGATCATCCTTCCTCCAAGGGTCATCAGTTCATTCTACCACCAACTTTTCCAAGTGGGCGGCAATCCCACTTAGAGGTCACAACTCAACATGTGCTCCAATTTTGAACCATATCATAGATTGGTGCCTTGATGAATTATATTCAATGTGCGCATTCAAGAGCAAAAAAGATCAATAGCTTTGCCCAAAATATAGCATAGATGGAGATATTCCACCATCTACTACCCAGGGAAAGCGTCTAAAGCATTCAACAAAACTCTCATTCAAATATTAAAAAAGACATTCGATGACAACAAGAGACAGTGGTATGAGTAGTTGGCTGAAGCTTTGTGGGCATACCGTACCACATACAGAACTCCAACTCAATCTACCCTATTCTCCTTAGTGTATGGGTCCAAAGCCATTCTACCATTAGAAGTCCAACTCCCATCACTAAGGAGAACTGTGGGTAGTAAGATTACTACAGAGAAAACTGCCAAGCTGTGGTTAGAAGAACTTGAAGGTTTGGAGGAGAGACACCTCAGGGCATGCCAACACCTCAAATTGTATAAAGGAAAAATGATTCAAGCTCACAATAAGTTGGTCCGTCCTAGAGCTTTTGAAGTAGGAGAGCTTGTTTTAGTTCTAAGAAGACTAATTGTTGCCCATCGAAAGATGGGAGGCAAGTTTGAACCCACTTAGGAAGGCCCTTTTTTCCATAGAGAAGGTCTACCAAGGAGGATCTTATCAACTTATAAACTGTAAGGGAGAGCACCCTATGCTTCCAATCAATGAGCTCTACCTAAAGAAATATTATCCATAAATCTTGTTTGAAAATAATCATCAAAAAACTTCTTTTCATATCAAATTACATCTCTTATGTGTTAGAAATATCTTTTGCTTGTGAATCCTCACGATGTGTTTAGGGTAGGTGTAAGAGAACCCAAGCGGCATCCTATCCCTTGACAACACAAACACAAACTATATTCAATCCTCCAATGCTACTAGGAAAGGCATAAGAGAACCAAGCAGCATCCTATTCCTTCTTTTACATCATAAACAAATACATATCTTTTGTCTCGAGCTACTTTGATGTAGGAGCAGGCACTCACTCATTAGCTGCTCTAGGTCGGGCTGATATACTACATTGCTAGTGTGTCACCCCAATGGTCACTTGTCTCGCGGATGTGAGTCCCCGCGCTTTCTTCCTAACTTGACCACTACAAACCAATGAGTGCCTTGTTAGTTTGGTAGGTCTTACCGGTAGGCTACCCCGTGTTGACTTGTTTAAGATGATGTAAGCCTACATGCTTTCCTCTTGAACTAGCCATCATGCACTGACTAGGTAAAGTATATTTGAGGCTTATGGTAAGTCCCCAAGTGGCTCCTTTCCTCCTGACTACTTGAAGCTTAGGTTTAGTCCCATAAGTTTCCCCTTAGTGCCTAGGTCATAGCCCTGTAGAGACAGACTATCCCGGTGATCAGTTCTACTTTAGATAGATGTAAGTCTACGTGCCTTCTTTCTAAACTGATTGTCGCAAACTAACGGGCACTTTAGGTTGGTTGGTTATCTTCATGCTGAAGGTGACCCACCCGGTGGATACACCACTCTTGGTAGATGTGAGTCCCCATGCTTTCTCCTTGAGTTAGCCACCAAAAACCTACAGACTTTCTTTTATAGGGTTCTGGATAACGCCCCTAGCGGCACCTCCCCTGTAGGCACTCTATTTGGATCGTCCTTAGCGACCCCATCTAGACACTACCCAGACTCTTGGATTGGGAGTCCCCTTTTAGCCACCCTTATGGTTGGAGAATTTGTTTGTGGATATCAAATTCTCCCTTGGTCAAGTAAGTCTAAATACTAGGCGATATGAGCTCCTTCGGTGTGGTCCATCGCAATAGGGTCCACAATATAAACAAAATATATATCTTACTTGTGGATTAGAATTCAAGCCCCAGTGGCCCCTTTCCCAAGCAAGCATCCTATCTTTAGTGACAAAACTCCCTATAGAAATTTCCCACTACTTTGAGTTAAGATAAGTCCCAGTGGCACTCTCTGAATTAGGTCGAGTTTTAACTTGTTGTGCCACCAATGAGTCACCACAGTCATCTTTGTTTTGAAAGATATAAGTCTATTACACATTCTTTTATACCATTGCAAATCGGCAACCTTAGGTGTCGATTTGTTCCAAGATAATTACCTCTGGTTTCTTGTTTAGGAAGATGTGAGTCCCCGTGCTTTCTTCCTAAATTGACCATTGCAAATCGAAAGGCACCCCTTTGGTTGGTTAGTTCTACCACATAGCCGGTAGACTATCCCTTTGGATTTATAAATCTAAGACAGGTTTATGCTAATATCATCCCCTTCTTAGAGCATCCATCACAAACTGACGGGATCCGCCAAATTAAAATAATTGAAATTAAAACAAATGCAATTCAATCATCCGAGTTGATATAAGTCCCCTAGAGGCATTCATTCAGTAGTTTCCTAGGTTGGGTCCGATTTGTTGCATCCAATAGATCACTCTAACAATTGTCCTGTGCTTTTAGAGATGTAAGTCTTCTACTTTCTCCCTAGCGGCCATTGGCCTGAAGTTGGATAGTTCTACCATGATTGGTGGACTACCCCTTTGAAGTAAATTGAGATGGGCTGGCGACATAGCCCCTCTTGTTACGTCCATCCACGAGGTCCATCTCAAAATCTAAAACTTAAACAAACAATCAATCAACTTCTCCCTAGCAAGACATCAATCATCCCGACCTCCCTAGTGGAGTCAATTAAACCCAATTCAAACTTGCATTTCAGTGCACCTCAAGAGAAATTCCTCCTTTATAACTTTGAACTGCTTCCTAGTGGAAGGTTCATGCATCTATCCCTAGTGGGTTATACATCCTAATCCCCAGCAGATACTCTACCCAAATCATACATTGCATCCAAATTCAAATCTTTATCCCTAGTGGATAACCTAAACCTGCTTCCCTAGTGGAAGGTTCACATGCTCGATCCCTTAGTGGATCCTTTCTTCCTCCCTTATGCCCTTGGCATGAGTTGAGTTGCATTGCACTAAAATCTTGATTCCATCTACATCTCGGGTTTAGGAGTAGATCATTTTTGTTAGTGTTTGTGATCCTTCAGACGTTGTTGATCATCTCGGTCAACATCAATACGTGCGGTGTGCCCTGTTAGTCACACCACAACTATTGGGCATCCTTTGTTGACCTCACTTTTGGAGTGAGCTCTCAACTTCCTCATCATAGATCTAGGAATCTCATAGACACTAAGAGTTCCTTAGTCTTAAGATACTTCTAATGATTAGATGAACACTTAATGTAACCCTAGATACTTAGAAGAGTTAACCATAAGAATAGGTTGTGCCTTAGGAATTTAGAAAAACTTGCCTACCCTATAGCCCAAACCCAATCCTTGCTTCCCTCTTTCAAACTCAAACCTCAAATTCAAATTCAAAAAACCCCAAATCAAATCCAACTATCCAATGATTGAAATCTATCACCAAATTCAAACTCTGAATCCCATCCTATGCCCTTTGATTTTAGCTTATGGACTTAGCCTTAATAAAATCCAAGTCAACCCTAATCTAATTTATTTTCTCAATTATCAAATTCAACCTTAAATCAAATTTCAAATCATAAATCAATTCCAAACTCCAAATGATTGAGACCCATGATTAAGTCCAAATTCCAAAATCTTTCCCTAAGCCATGTGAACCACCTTCATATGTATAGCCAAAGCTCCTTCAAACTAACTCAAACTTGGTTGATTTCTTTATAAATCAATCATTCCTTCATTTATATTCACAAATATAAATGAAATCCAAATTTAAATCATTCAGATCAAATCAAAATAAATCAAACCAAATCAAGACCCTTCTTAAGCCATATGGACCCACCTCCATAAACTTAATCAAATCTTGATCCGAATCAACCCAAACATGATTAATTTCTTTATAAATCAATCATTCCTTCATTTATATTCATAAATATAAATGAAAATCACCCTCCAATGACCAAAAATAAGTCAAACTAAATCAAAACCCAAGTTAGCTCTTTTCACCTACATCCCTAAGCTTAATCAAATTTGCTTCCAAATCACTCCAAACTCAAGTGATTTTCTCATAACTCATTTATATCTTCATTTATATTCATAAATATAAATGAAATATAAATTCAAATGACCAAAACTAAACTCAAATCAAATCAAATTCTAAATTTTAGCCCTTTTAGCCAAACTTTTGAACTTGGCTAAATGACATCTAAATCAACTCAAAACTCATGGATTTCTTCATGATTCAATCATTGATCCAAATGTAAACATAAAACACCATTATCAAACCAAATCCAAGTCAACCAAAATCAAGCCCAAGTTAACCCTTTTGACATGAAATTGCCATATGAAAGCTCTAAACTAATTGTAATTGGATTTATATTTCAATCCTAAGCTCATATCTGAGTTCAACTAAACTTGAATCAAACCTTGATCAAGCCAATTGACTCATTTAGGCTTACTTGACCTAAAGTGATCTAAAAGACCTTTTTAAGCCAAGTTCTCATCCAACCCAAATTGGATTGAACTAAACTTATCTAAACCTTAATCATGATCAACAATCATCATGGGGTGATCAACCACCTTGAATTGGGTCAAACCAAGCCTTTGACCAAGTCAACATTTAGCCTAAATGAAACCCAAAATAGCCAAAATCCATCATATGCCAAATTGATTGAAACCATTGACTCAAACTCATTCATAATTAATGATTGAACATGACCAAACCATCAATTGGCCAAACCAAGCCTAATTGGCCACTTGACCCAAGTTGACTCAAATTGGCCTAAAAATTTAAAATGGGTCAAATCATGATTTAATCCAAATTGATTGCAACTAATGACTCAAGTTCATTCCAAATCACTTATTGAACTTGACCCAACCTAGTCCAAATTGACCAAAATTTAAATTAATTCTAAATTAAACCAAATCTAAGCCTACAATCATTTTTAATCAGCCAACTGAACTTGACTCAACACCTAACCCAACCCAATATGGTCAAATTGGTCAACTTGACCAATTTGATCCTTTTGAATCCAAATGAGTGAAATCCAAACCTAGACCAAACTAATCCAAATTAATTGAACTAAAACATCCCAAATCATCATATGAACTAACTCAAGCCTTGGTTTGACCCAATTTGACCAATTGGTCAACCCAATCAACCTAGCCCAAATGGAATTCATTTGACCAATCCAAGCCAAACCAAATCCAACTTAGGGGATCTTGTGGGCTGACTTAACTTAGCTTAAACTCACCCTAGGTCAGCCTAAGACCTCGTCAAAAGCCAAGTGGGCCCCACCAAGGGGATTAGCCATCAAACCATAGGATTTAAACCTTAAAACCATTATATCCAAGCCAAAGTCAACTTTCCCATCCCCATGATAGCTCCTTAGCACTCCATGGAACTTCTCTTGACCCACCTAGCTAGCCTAACCCTCCCTAGGTCGGCCAAGGACCTTTGGGAGGTGAGTTGACTCACCTCCAACCCAAATCGAACACCCTTTGGATCCAAACCTTCGCATTTTTACACAATGGGTCCATGGAAGCCTCCCATCATTCCTCCCATCCCTAGCGTGCCACCCTGGCTTGATGGAGACAAGTTCAATGGTCGGACGGCAGTGAGCTAGTGCAAATGGTTCAAACACTATCATCATCCATGATGGGAAATTGAGGGGTATACCCCCTCAATTCGAGTATGATTTCGCACACACTTGCATCGTGAACCTTGAGAGGCCATTTACGAAATCCCACAGAGTGGTTTCAAGCCTTATCGAGTGCTCCAAAATTCGGATTTCCCATTCACGTGCAAAGCTGAAATATGGGAGGGCAATCTCTATCCATACTCCCTCATTTTGCAATCAAACCCAAATTCCTCTTAGCCACACCAACATCACACTTCATCAAAAAACCCAATTCCCAAGCTCTCGAGTGGCCGAAGGTGTAAGTTCGATTGAAGTCGAAGCCTTCGTGTGCGTGGATTGGTCAACCAAGCCTTCCACACCAAATCAAGCTCAAAGCTCTTCAACAGAGCCTCGCCTCAACTAGGCGAAGCTACCTCTGGCGTTGCACCACCGGACATTAGCTCCGGTGAGGAATTTCTCAAATCGAGCCTTGTATGAAAAAGTGGGTTGGTCCTTTGTGAAGTAAATTCGAATTTCATAGAAAATTGACCATTGGATGTGTGTGTCTCCCTTCCCCGAAGGTGTGGGAAGAATTTGGAGACAATCCGAGCTCGGTTGAGCTCAGGTCGAGTGAGGGAAGATGAATGGCATCCGTCTTTCGTCGTTCAAGAATGGGATAGATCATGAGCCATCTATCCTGTGTGATTTGGATGAACGATCAAATCCCACAGTAGAGCCTTCGATTCCTTCCTAAATCGTGGATCGAATCATGGCCGTCGATCGTCGATAGCCCATGAAAGCGCATCGCCGAGGAATTAGCGGATGTGACTTAAATAGCCAATCCCATGCACCACGAAAGCGCGCGTACACCATGTGGTGGCATAAGTCAACCAGCGTGGCTAACGATTAAGGTTTTTTAGTAATTAATTAGTGGTTTTAATCTTCTAAAATCATAACTAATTGTAGAAAGATCCAAAAAAATACAAACTTAGGCTCATTTTGAATATATGTCATAGTAGAATCTAGGAAAATTATAATTAATTTATTTTGGATAGTGATTTTGGCTTAATTAAGATTTTATCAAAAATTTAATTAACTTAATTACACCTTAATTAAGCACTCAATTAATCTCAAATTTTCTATGGATGCTTAGGGGATGACCTCTACCTCCCCTATTTTTTGGGATTTTATTGATTGCTTAATTAGGGAAATCACTTGATTAAGCTCTAATCACTCTCTTAATCCAATTAATCATAATTAATGAATGAACAATAGAATTGATTAATCATTTAAACATAATTACCTCCCTTGAATAGTAAGATAACTTGGGGAATGTGATTGGAGGTACTTTTACTAATTCATTTCTTGAGTCTTCTCTATCTTTAAAAATCAAATTAATTAATAGTTAATGGAATAATTAATTGATTAATTAAGTGATTAATCTTTAAAATAAGGAAATCAGAATCTAATTGAATGTTAAAAATGATTTAAAGATTAGGATTGGGGCCTTTTCTTTGATCATTTCCCCTAAGTCAATTTCATCATTCAAATTAAAATATAACCAAAGTGTTTAACCAATTAAATAAAGGCTTAATGAAATTAAAATTAAGAATCAATTCATCCACACCTAAATAACCTTTAGTTGATTTTGGGCAGCTCCTTGGGTGTTCAATGACCCAAGAGATAATAAAAGTTATGGATTGGCTGTATGAGAAAATCATAAAAGTAATTAAGTGAGAGATTAACTATTAAGCATAAGCCAATTGCATTAGGCCCCTTTCATTTCATAGGTGCATTGCAAATTTACTTTTCATGTGGTTGCAAATCATATTGGCTTATTAGTAATTAGTTAATTAACTTAAGGTGATATAAATGAGGGTTAATTAATTCATTTAATTCATACCTTAGCCAAATTAAAATATAAAATCAACTTAAATATTCTTCAATAAACCAAATTAATACACATGGGTAATTGGGCTAGGATTAGCAAACCTCTCTCATATTTCTGAAATCAAATCAAACTCAAACTTAAAAAATATCTTTAAAGAATTTTGGTTTATTTTAAATAGCCTTATTTAATATGATTGTCTTAAGAATTAATTGGGGTGAATGTAATCATGTGCTTACATTCCTTATTTCTTTCCAATCATACTAAATATTGCTTGCCATATGAAATCATGCATTCATTTCTTTTAAAATTAATTAAATGAAATTTTTTCTTTTATGTCAAATTGCGTGTGCTGACTTAAATTAAAAATATGAATGGCTATTATCACTATTAAATAAAAAAATTTATTTTCGAAAACTTATAAATCAATTATTATAAATAAAGTGATGTTAATTATAAATATCTATAAGCTTGCATGTGATAATAATATAAGATATGCAATATGAAGTTCTCTTTCCTTATCCTACATGGATTCACATAGGATTTGCAAGTGCATAGTTCATTTGAAAAGAACACAATATTTGCCTAAAATTTACTACTATGCATCTTCATGTTAAGATTTACGAAGAATTTCATATCACATATGTAAATCACATAATCAAATCAAACATAATTTCTTGCATGATTCCCTATTCATGTGATTCATTTTGTACATTCATATGTATTTGAGAAAAGTGGTATATTAGTCTGGACATCCCAGCAGCTAGGCTTTAAGTAGCCCTAAGTAGGTCTTGTACCTTACGCCTCTAGTATAGAAAATAATAACACCATACTCACTTAAAACTCTTATACATATGCATGTATGATGTGGCCAATGAATAAAGAATCATAAATCAAATAAATCAAAATAACATTGCATGAATTTTTCTATCCTTATAGTTATTCATACATTTACATCTAAGAAAAGTGGAATATTCTGACATCCCGGGTTACGAGGCTTTTGTAGCCTAAGTAGGTCTTGTACCTTACGCTAAAAAAATAATACTCACTTAAAACTTTTATACATGTGAATGTGTATTTAACTAATAGATGAAAAATTTATTTTTTCTATATAATAAAGACATGCATTCATAATTTAATAAAAAAAATTGAAATATTTAAATTGTAAATACACTTATTTGCATTCATCATCAAAGTGTGCTAAGATTTACATTGCATGTATAGGTATCATAGGATTATTCATATGCATGGTATAAATGATGGAAAGAGATGAATGAATGTGTGTTATGTGATAGTAATCCATTCTAATTAATCATAAGATACCTTTCTTATTGAATAGGGTTATTTAGAGTGAACCTAAACTTAGGTTAATTAAAACACATAATAAGCCATTCATTAAATAAAACTAAGCTAATTAATTTATCTTAGAAATGACTTAAGGTAGGGATAAAAGAGATATTCTCTCTCTTTCTTCTCTTTATAACACTTAGTTGCTAAGTGTAGGCTATATGAAACAAAGGAAAATACTAAATAAAATTTTCAAATCAATTAAACCACTTAAAGAGAAATCAACCCTTTTATAAATTAAATCCCCCACACTTAGCAAATCATAACCCTAAAGCCTAGTTAGGACATTCCATAGAATCCTTAACACATACACATTAGATTAAGTTATCATTTCTAGCTTTATGTTAGCATGGTGCATGATTTGGTGTATATTTGGTTTTGTGATGTATTATTTTAGAATGAATGTTAGGGTGTGTGTGTGTAGTTTGGCTGTTAGGCCGACATTAGCTTAATCATATTTTATGCAGGGGGTCATGCTTAAGAGGCCGCTGTAATAAAAATATAAATATTTTTTGCTGTGCGGGTTGATTAGCCCCTAAGCATAACCCAAATTAGGGCAGGTGGACTTGGTTACCCATGTGTGGGGTGCTAAGTCCAAATTATTCATATAACTACTTGGGCTGTATGGTGTGTTTAGCTAACACTTATTTTGCAGGTATAGCTATATTTACTTTCCTTCTCTCTTAATGTAATTTTTGCATTAGAATTATGATAAGTGTTATGGGGGATTAGGATAAATATTAGTTATAAGATGAAGTCTTATACACCATATGATGCCTTTGGAGCAAACAACATCCCAATCAAACCAAAAGAAAGAGAGAAATGGAGCAAATCAAAATGAAGAAATGAAAGATGAAGAGTGAAGAATGGAGGATGAAGAATGAAGACCCCATAACACTTATAATTTTATAATTATAATGATTCTTTCATTATACTGAGATGTATAAGGGTTGAGCTACCCACATTTCTTTTCGGGTTATACTATGGTACCCGATTACACTGGCCTCTTATTCTTTTGTGATAGCTTTATAAAATTATTTGATATTTTATTTAGCTTGTACATTAAAAATAACATGTCCTTTCATAGTTTCTTTATGATTGGTGATTGTTGTGTGGCTTGGATGCGATTAGGCTCTTAGGATAAAAATAATTTTTCTATCCCACTAACAACTCATAACTAAAATTTTAAAATAACTCATAACCTCACATAAAAGCCTAGGAATTAAATCAAGATAATAAAAATATTTAGCAATCCCATTAGCTGGGTGATTATATGTATTATATCATGCATGTCATAGTCTTCCACTCTTGTTAAGAGAGGGCTTCCATCTGTGCCAGAGAATAAAGGCTTAACCTGTAAGAGCCTTTGATAGAAAGATACCTCTTTTTCTTTTGATTTGGCCCATAATCAATTTCTCATGCATTTACAAATACAAAATCCTATAGCCTGTGCCAAAATAAAAAGTCCAAAATCAAATAAAATTTGATAAAATTTGCATTAGATTTAAGTCATGATTCATGCCTTTCATGATCTAGTCTCTTAGGGACTATGTTTAAGGACTTAGTTTCTCTTCTAAATAAATAACAGCCTAACCATCTTGCAAAGCATATGACTTGCCTATATAGATTTAAAGCATAGGAGGAGTTATCTAGCTGCCACTCCATACGATAATAAGCCCAGCAGTCGGGTGATTTACTCTCTCTTGTGGAGGTAAATCATATACCCACTTTTGCCTTAGATTTTGGTCATGTTTTGGCCCTTGCCAAAGCTCCCTAGATTTAGGATCTGAGATTACTATTTTCCTTTGCGGGCTACAAGCATAAATCCTCACCACTTAGGCATTTCCATAATCTTGTATTATGGAATTATAAGTCCTAGATTTCTAATAAAAACTTAACTCAAATAAATAAATCTCCTCAAAATTCAAATACATAAATCCCAACCATAGGATAGATTGGAGTGCTCACTAAGTTTCCTAGTATCATGAGCACTCCCTACTCATCTCCTTTGGTTTCGATAATAACTCTCCCCTTTTGATCTCTCCCATTTGATTTTCTAAAATACAACCAATCCTTTGATAGTCCTATTTTCGAATTATTTGGAGACAATAATCGCCTACTTTAATCAAGAGTATTCTTAAGGGACTCACTTCCCTTAAGATGTAATTAACTATGGAGGCTTGCCTCCATAGAGAACTTAACGAACAGGATTAAATAAACCCTATTTTACTTTTTCAAGTAAAGTAGGGAAAAAATCTCTAGTATATTTGAAGACCCATCATGTCTTAGGGGTCCTTATTAGGTGATTAGGTCTATTATATGTGACTTCTATCTCTGAAAATAGTACAATATTCCTTAATGTAATTCGATCACCCTAATAAGTACATCCTAGGATCTGTGTGGTGTCCCCTCACATATACACATAAAATGCATAAACCAAAAATAAACACCACATACATTCATGTGTATTTAAGAATAATGGGTATATCTAGTCTGGATATTCTGGAGATGTAAGACTTTAAGTAGCCCCAATGAGATCTTTACCTTACTCCCCTGGTTTAACATTGATGAAGTATCCGCTTAAAACTTTTATACACTTATATGTGTATTTAGCTAATGAATGAAAATCTTCATTCAATTAAATCAAATATAACTTTTGCATAATTTATCCATTCTTATAGTTATTTGTACATTCATGTGTATTTAAGAATAGTGGGTATATCTAATCTGGACATTACAGGGATCCAAGGCTTTTAAGTAGCCTTAAAGAGGTCTTTACTTCACTCCCCTAGTTTAACAATAGCGAAGTATCACCTTAAAATTTTTATATACTTGTATGCACATTTAACTAATGAATGAAAATCTCATTTTCTATTAAAAAAGACATGCATTCATATTTGTTCAAGTGATTGAACTGATCCTATGATTTAAAGCCCTCTTTCTTATGGTCATGAGTACAAACTTACATATGTTTGAATATAATTGGTATATAATTTGGACACCCAAGGAACACGAAGCTTTAACTAGCCCCAAGGAGGTCATTTATATACCTCACTTATTAACAATAACACGTACCTATTTAATTTCATTCCTATGTATTTTTTATATAAGAATTTGGATAGATCTTTAAATTAATATGATAAAATAATTTGATCAAATGAAACATCTAAATTCCAATTGTATATGCTTAAATACATCATTTAAGTGTGCTAAGACATATTGTATGTATAGGTATACTTAGAATTTAGTCACATACATGTTACATATAATGGAAGAAATGAATGAGCATGTGTCATGTGATAGTAATTCATTACAATTAATCTTAAGATGCATCTCTTATTGAATATGATTATTTAAAGTGAATCTAAACTTATGATTAATTTAAAATATGTAATAAGTCATTCATTAAAGAGAATTGATTAATTAATATTCTTTAGATGTGACTTAAGGTAGGGATGAAAGAAGACAACCTCTTTTCTTCTCTTTACAACACTTAGTTGCTAAATGTAAGTCATATGAAATTTAAAAAAACACAAATTAAAATCCTCAAATCAACTAAACAACTTAAAGTGAAACCAACCCTTTATTTTAAATTGAATCATTTCTACACTTAGAAAATTATAACTTAATGCCTAGTTAGGACTTACCACACAAACCTTAACACATATATTAAAATTAAGTCAATACTTCTAATTTTATGTTAGGGAAGTTCTTGGTATGATTTCTGTTTTATTTTGTGATGTAATATTTTAGACTAGATGTTAAGGTGTATGCTTCGTAGACTGGATGACAGGTCGTAATTAGCCTAACCATATTTTATGTAGGGGATTATGCTTAAGGGGATGCTTAAAATAAATATAAATGCTCTATTTACAAGTTGCTTAAGCCCCTAAGCATAATCCAAGTTAGGACAAGTGGGCTTAGTTACCCATGTGCAAGGTGCTAAGCCCAAATTATGAATATAACTGCTTGAGATTGTATGTGTGTTTAGCTAACACTTGTCTTGCATGTATAGTTAGATTTATTTTCCTATTTTTAATGTGAAATTTTGCATTATGAATTAATATTAGTGTTATGGGAGATAAGGATGAATGTTGACTAGAAAGCTTTGTCCTGGGAGGCCATGTGATGCTTTTGAAGTCGAGTAAACCAAATCAAATGGAGATATAAAGATGAAGATATGAAGCATGAAGAACGAAGATCCCCCATAACATTCATTCATTATAATTATAATTATTATTTTGTAATTCTAAGTTGTATAAGGGTAGACCTACCATCCTTTCTTCGCAACCCGATCGCAGCCTTTTATTCTTTTGTGCTAATTTTATAAAATTTATTAATGTTATATTTAAAACTGTACATTAGAAACAACATGCTTTTCTTAGTTACTTATATGTTTGATACCTTAATGTGTGGCCTCGATGCACTTAGCTCTTAAGAAAAAATAAATTTTCTATCCAATTATAACTCATAACTAAAATTTTCTACAACTCATAACCTCACCATAAAACTTAGGCATTAAACAAGATAATTAAAAGATTTAGCAACCCTTTAGTTGAATATTGTATGTTTAACATCATGCATTCATATTGTCTCTCTCTTGTTAAGACAGGGTTTGCATCCTTGCACGATAGGGGAAGACTTGACCTTTGAGAGTCTCCTATGTGTTGAAAAACACCTCTTTCTTGTTGATTTAGCCCATAATCAATTTCATCATGCATTTAGGTATAAGAAATCATATGGTCTTGGTCAAAATGAAGTGTCAAAAATCAAATAAAATTTGAAAAGATTTACATTTGTAGATTGAGTCATTACTCTTACCACTTATGCCCTAGTCTCTTAGAGTAAATTTAAGGACTTTAGTCTCTTTTAAAAAAATAACATCCTAACTAATCTTGCAATTTCATAAGACTTGCCTACATGGATTTAAAATCGTATGAAGAGTTAGCTAGTGGTCACTCTAAGTAGTTGTAAGCCAATAATCGGGTGGTTTGTCCTCTCTTGTGGAGGTAAACTATATACTAATCTTCACTTAGACTTAGGTTGTGGTTTGGCTTATGCCAAAGCTCCCTAAATTTAGGATCCGAGATAGTTGTTTTCTTCAGGTTGCAAGCATAAATCCTCACTGCTTAAGCATTTTCACAATCTTATGTTGTTGGATTATAAGCCCTAGTGATCTAATAAAATTTTGACTCAAACAAATAATTCTTTTCAATTTCAAATATATAAAGTCCAACCATAGATAGAATGGAATGCTCACTAGGTTTCTTAATATCATGAGCATTCATGCTCATCTCCTTTGGCTTTGATAATAAGTATTCGCCTTTTGATCTATCCCGATTGATTTTCCAAATATAACTAACTTATTGATAGTCTTACCCTTAAAATCTTTAGAGATAATAATTGTCTACTTTAATTGAAAGTATTTCTAAAGAATTCAATTTTCTTATAATGTAATTAACTATGGGGCTTGTCCCCATAGGAAACTTTAGAACTTGATTTAATATAAACCCTACTTTATTCATGATATAAAGTAGGGAAAAATCTTTAATATATTTGAAGACCCATCATGCCTTAGGAGTCCTTATTATGTGATTAGGTCCATTAAAGGGTGATGCATCTATCTTTTGAGATAGTACATCATGCTTCAATGTCATACCCGATCACTTCAATAAATACCCTCTCAGATCTGCATGGTGTCCCCTCTATACATTCAAAAATAAACACCAGCATCATAACACCCATTACTATTCATTTGTAAGCTTTTGAAAAATATATTTAGATTTAGTAGTGATAATAGTCACACATATATTAAATTAAAGCAACACATGCAAGCTTTACATAAAGAAAAATCATTTGATTTAATTTAACTTTGAGAAGATAAATGCATGATTTCAAATGACATACAATATTTAACATGATTGGAAAGAAATGATAAAATATAAACACATGATTTCATTCAATTAAATTAATTTCTAAGGACGATCATATCAAATAAAATCATTTAAGATAAACCAAAGTTTCTTTAATATCATTTTTAATATCATGTTTTGATTTGAGAAATATGAGAAAAAATTTGTTGATCCTAACCCATTCCCATGTTTGTGAATTAATTTGGTTTTAAAAAAAGTAATTTAGTAAATTTTATAAATTAATTAAGTTGGATTCTTAATTAAATCAATTAATTACCCTTACCGATGCTTCTTTAATTTGATTTACCACTTAATTATGGGCCATAAATGACATGAACATATGAGGAAATAAAATTACAATGCTCCTACAAGGATAATGCAAATAGCTCATAATTAAGGGTTAATTAAATTAAAGAACCTAATTAAGAACTTTTATGCTTTTTCCACCCTTATGGGCTAATCATAATTTTCTTAAAGAGACTTTATATTATTAAACACATAAAGAGGAATCCTTAATTTTATTGTTAATTATCTGATGTGATTATGACTTTAGCTTTATTAGTTAATCCACTTAATTAATTAATTAACCCTTAATTAATCTTCATATTAATTAACTTTCTTTCAAAATGAAGGGGACTTAGGAGAAGAAGCAAAGAAAGAGGTCCCAACCCCACTCCCCATGTCCATTCACTATTAGATAGTGATTAGTGAGTTAAATTAATTTATTTGTTATTATTTAGGGTGTTAATTAGCCATTAAATAGATTAAGAGAGTAATTAGAGCTTAAATGATCAATTCTCCTAATTATCCATGCAATAAATCTCAAGAAAATTATAGAAGGTAGAAATCATCCCATTGAACTAACACATAAAGTTTGGGATTAATCACTTAAGTAATTAGAGATTAATTGAGCTAATTAAGTTTTAATTTAAACTTTAATTAAGCCTTAATCACTCTTCAAAATTAATTAGAATCAATTTTAATTGAATCTCCTCTAAAATACCTTCAAAATAAATATTAATTTGCATTTTTATGATTTTTCTATAATTTATTATAATTTTTCAAAGTTTTAGCAGATTTAAATAAGTTTTCATACTTTTTATAAAGCCTAATAATTTATTCTACTAAAATAGACTATTTGAGCTTCATAATTCAATATCTCCCAATCCAGAAATCATTTTGACTCAAAACTTTTTTATGATATGTGTATTTTAATTTTAGTTTCAATCCTTGAAAGTATCAAATCAATCTAATGTGTATTTTTGGTTTAATTAATAAAATTTAATTTTTACTAAAATCTAAATTAAGCTCCGAATACTCAATAAAAATTAGGAATTTTGAATTTGTTGGATTCTTCTCAAAAAGATGAATCTAACGAGGTCTTATTTATAATTTTGGTTAAGTATTTTATTTTTTTTATATATTTTTGAAATTTCAAGTGATTTTATTAATTTTTAAAAGTAGAAAACCCTGAATTTCCTAGTTAACCCCGTTAGTGCCAGTATGCTAACAGGCAACACGTTACGCGCCACGTGATTGTTAGTTCCGCATGGCACGCGATGCCACGTACCGCACGATTAGCTATCATGGCAAAAGAGCGCGAACACGCGGTTCCACTCGAGACTAGATCGACGGCCTAGATCAAATCGGTGATTTAATGGCCTAAACTGCATGACATCTAGCGCTAATCACCATCGCCTGTTTTCCTGAATGGGAGATCAGACAGCAGTGGGATTTTCTTCCTCCTAGTGATGAAAGGGGCTGGTGGAATAGTGCTCTTCACAGGATTTTACAAGATTTTCGTGAAATCGAATGGAATTTCGTCCGAATGGGCTCAATTTTGCATCAATTTTCATTGAAAAACTTCTATTTTTCATTAGAATTGTTCAAAATGAAAGATGCAAGGGATATCTAAGGGACATTCTTAAAATTGAGCAAATATCATCACAAATAAAAAAACCTATGGCCGGCTAATGGATTTAAAAATTACCTCACCGAGATGGTTTCTCGCTGTTGTGTTGATCTGAGCACACTCCTAGATGAGAGAAGAAGTCTTGGGATGAATCTAGACCCTTGCCTCCTCTTGGAATATTGTATCCACCAATGGTCACCGCCTTCTTGCCTGAATCTACTCAATTTTGGTGTCTTTAGCTCAAAGGAAGTGGGAAAGGGGTCTTGTTCCATGGTGGAGATCCTGGAGTGTGTGTAATGACATAATAACTTCTTGGAGGCCTCTCTTTCTCTTATGCTTGGTGGTGGCCGAAAATCACCTCTAATGGTGATTTTTGGCTTCTAGTGGATGTCCTATGGTGTGGGGTGATTGGGAATGGCAGGGAATCATCCTAGGTAGCTTAGTTTGGTTGGCCAAGAGAGATTAGTGGCATCCAAGAGAGATTAGTGGGTATCCTATGGGTTTCAAATGCTCCAATGGGGGAGGTGAGGTGAATTCACCTCCCCATGAGTTATGGCCCCTTGGTCAGAGTCTTAGGACCCTAGGTGGACCAATGGAATAGTGTCAAGTGGCCAATGAATGGAAATGACTCTTCCCCTAAGTGATTTGTCTCATGTGATACCCTTAGCTCAAGGGTAAGATAGTAATTTGGCATTGGATTTGATTTGGGCAAATTTGAAATGAGTCAAAAGTGGGTTGGCCCAAATTTCAAGTCATTTGGAGTTCATTAGGTTTGGTTTGGCTCAATTTGATGCATTTGGATCAAATTTGGTCAAAATGGATTAAGTTGACTAATTGGTCAAATTGGATCAAACCAAAAGTTGGGTCAAGTTCATATGACTATTTGGAGTGTTTTGGTGTCATTGGTTTAGTTTAATTTGGTTTAGATTTGATTTTGGTTCATTTGAATTCATTTAGGTCAAATGGGTCAAGTTGACCAATTTATTGACCAAATTGGCTTAAGTCATGGCTTGGTTTGGGTTTGGTTAATCATTCGAAATATGTTGTGAGCTTTGGTTGATTCAATTTGGATTTGATTGGTTTTAGGTTGGTTTGACCCTTTAGGTCAAGTTGGGTTTAATAAGTCAAATTGGTCACTTTGGGTCAAGTGCCAATTGGGTTCACTTGAGGCTTTGGTCAAGTTTAACAATCAATTTGTAATGAACTTGAGCATTTGGTTGCAATCAATTTGGATTGGATTTTGATTTGACCCATTTTGATCACTTAGGTCAAGAGGGCCAATTAGGTTTGGTTTGGCTCAATTGAAGGTCAAGTCAGGTTCAATTGTTAATTTTGAGTTGGTATGAATCATGGGTTTCAATAGATTTAGCTTAGATTATAATTTGGCTAGTTCAAATTCATATGGATTAAAGGATTGACTTGGTCAAAGGGCTAGGTTGACTTGGTTTAACCCAATTTATGATAATTGATCAACCTAGGATGATCAACAATCATGTCAAAAGTTTAGATTGGCATAATTCACTTTAATTTGGATTGAATTAGATTTTGGTTTATGTAGGTCAAATTGGCCAATTTGGGTCAAGTGAACCAGTTGGATTTAGTTGGCTTGATTTTGGGTTGAGTTTGATTTAGTTGAGTTTATATATGGATTTGAGATTGATATATAAAGTCAACTGCAATTGGTTTGAGTTCAAATGAGTTTTGGTTCATTTGAATATTTCAAGTCAAATGGGCTAAGTTGGGTTGACTTGGATTGATTTTGATTTGGTTTGATGATTGTAGATTTCATTCATATTTGGAATGGTGATTGAAGGTATAATTGATTTATGAGAAAATCAATTGAATTTAGGTCTTGGAATGAAGGAACTTGGCTAAGTTCATGGGGTTGGTTCATATAGCTTAGGTTTGGATTTTATTTTAGTTTGATTTAGTTTTGATTATTTGATTGTAGATTTGATTTATATTTGGGGAGATAATTGAAGGAATAATTGATTCATGAGAAATTAAATTGGAAATGATTTGGGTTAACATTTGGCTAAGCCCATGAAGGTTAGTTCACATAACTTAGATTTGGATTTGATCATGGGCGTCAATCATTTGGCTTGGGATTTAAATTTGAATTTGGATTTGGATTTGAAATTAAGTTTAATTATAGATTTGATAGGGTGAATCTAGATTGGATTTGGGTTTAGGCTATAGGGTAGGTGAATTTTCCTTAAGTCCTAAGGCATAACTTAATCTTATGATTAACCCTTCTAAGTCTATAGGTTTAGGCTAAGTGTTCACCTAAGTGCTAGAAGTGTCTTATGACTAAGAAATTCTTAGTGTCTAGAAGACTCCTAAGTCTAAATTAAGGAGATTTAGAACTCACTCCAAAAGTGTGATCTTAAATACATATTAATGTATACATGTATTAGAAGAATAAATACCATGCAAAGATTGTATTTTCATTGATTGAATTATTTATGTATATAAATTAAAGCTTTGTCCAAATTTTAATACCAAAATACATAGGAATGAAATCAAAGTAAGTGAGGTATTATTGTTGTTTAATTAGGTACATTTAAACTTATGCATTCCTATATACTTATTAGCATTCAAAATATGCTAACTCATACATGCAGAGACTATCATCATATTTATTAATATAACATCATAGATTTGAATTAAAGATATTTATTATATCACAGATATTTAATATAACTAAAATCTATTTGATTCATTTATATTTAAAAATATAGATGCATGAAAATATGACATAAAATATTTAAAGTGATTGCAAAGGAATAACTAAACATAAACACATAGTTCATTCAAATACATTAATTCCTAAGGACAATCACATTAAATTAAATTGTTTAAAGAAAACCAAAGCTTATTATTAATTTGAATTTTTTTCTTTTTTTGGATTTGAATTGAACTTAAAGAAGAGAGATTACTTGCTATTTTAATCTTATTCTCATGTTGGTAATCTTAGTTAGTTTAAGGAAAGTTAATTAAGTAGGTTTTATGAATTGATTAAATTAAACCATTAAGCAAATCATTTAATTATCCTTCTCTATACTTCTTTAATTTAATTAATCATTTAATCATGAGCCTCAAATGATATGGATATATGAGAAAATAAAATAGCAATGCTCCTAGAGAACCTAATGCAATTGGCTCATAATTAAAGACTACTTAAGCTCTTTTATGATTTTTCCACACTTATGGGTTAATCATAATTTCCTTAAGGGTCTTTATGTTATTAAACATATAAAGAGGAACCCTTAATTTCATTGTTAATTATCTGATATGATTAACATTCTAATTTGATTTGATTTAGTCATTTAATTGATTAATTATGCACTTAATTAAATCTCATATTATTTAATTCTCTTTAATGGAATGAATTTGAAAAAAAGATTAGAAAAGAGGCCCTAACCACTCTCCCTCATCCATTCACTATTAATCAGTTTTAATTAAATAATTTTTCTATTTAGAATATTAATTAATCATTAAGTTAATTAAAAGGGATAGTTAAGATTTGAAACATCAATTTCCTTAATTACCTAGACAATAAATTTCAAGAAAATCATGGGAGGCAGAAGTCATCCCACTAAATCAACACACAAAGTTTGAAATTAATTATCCAACTAATTAGGGCTTAATTAAGCTAATTAAATATACATTTAACCCTAATTAAGCCTTAATTACTATTCAAAACCAAATGAAATGATTTTAATAAACTCTCATTTATTTTACCTTTAAAATGAGTATTTATTTGTATTTTTATGATTTTTTTAATTAGTTATGATTTTTCAAAGTTTTAGCCATTAAAATGGATAATTAAGCCTTAATTAAGCCTAATCCCGTCGACTCCATAGGATCACTAACATGGATGCACTTTCCATGTGACACTACGGGATTGGCTATTTAAATCCGTCTAACTCGGCCGACATGGCATGGCGCTGCCCCACCGTCCGCCCTAAGATCTCGCGATGGGGATTAATCTCACAATTCTTAAGGATTAAATCAAGATTAAATCTAATCAAATAATCATGGTCGTCATTTCAATCACGCGGAATGAATGGCGGATGATCCATCGTCTCGAAGAAAGACGGACACCGCCTTCCTCTGCCGATCCGAAGCGCCAAAGCTCGGATGAGGATTCCCACACATTCATAAAGGCAGTCCTAGGGGTTCTAACAGTAGATTTCACATAACATTAAAATTTTCTTCAAAAAGGCCTAAAATTTTTTCAAAATCTCAATGTCAAAAAAGTACCTTCGACCCGCTAACGACCTGTGTAGCCGCTTTGAAGAGGTGAAACCCTGCTAAGATGATGGTGCCTTGCCTCCTAGCCGATGGCTTCATGGATCAACCGCCACTAGAAAACTCATCGAGTTGGGCTTGGAATGGTCTCCTGTGCTCGAATCGTTTGAGAGAAGATTTATTTCTCGCTAGAGCTTGGTGAACATGTGGGTGAAGTTAATTTGGGATTGGTTGAGATTTAGTGGAGTTGAATGGAGTTGAACCTTGTCCTATTTCAGGCATGCTTGATTTTGTCATCTCTGGTGATGGGAAGTTTAGGAAGCTTGGGAAATCACTCAAGGTGTTCGAAATATGGTGCTCAAGCTCTCTGATCACTCTCTGCCTCGATTCCAATGGAATGAGGAGTATACCCCCTCCTCCCTCAAATCAGATGGACAAGATTCTCCCTGCCGTTTGCAGCCATCCAACTGTTGGAGGTGGCAGGAGTGAGCTTAGGTGGCTTGGGTTGGTTGGCCAAGTGACTGAGGTGGCTGCCTTTGAGGTGTCTCCATCTCTTTTAGATGAGCTGGGTTAACTCACCTCTCCTTGACCAAAGGCTGACCTAACCCCTTTGGGTCAAGTTAGCCACCTAGCTAGTAGTCCAAACTAAGCTTTGGGTGGCTACCAAGTACAAAGGAGAGTTGTTAACCAACTAATTTTAGATTTTCTCATATATGGGAGGCTTTACCCATTGGAAAATGGGTTAAATCAAATCCAAATTAGGTTTGATTTGGCCTGACCCAAGGTGAGCCAAGGATGGGTCATGCCAAATTTCAATGGGTTTGGGCTTGAGTTGGTTTGTCTCAATTTGACCCATGTAGGTAAACTTGGGCTAGGTTGGGTCAAGTTGACCAATAGGTCGAATTGAGTCAAACGAAAGCTTGATTCAAGTTCAAATGAGTATTTGAAATATTTTGGTGCAATTGATTTGGTTAAATTTGGCTTGGATTTGGATTTGACCCATTTGAGTTCATATGGGTCAAATAGGTCAAGTTGACCAATTTGGCCAAATTGGCTTGGGTTAGGCATTGGTTCATGTTCAATTGATCAATTGAACATGATTGTAGGCTTTGGTTTCAATCAATTTGTCTTTTGAATGATTTAGGCCAAATTAACCCTTTAGGTCAATTTAGGCCAAAAATGGGTCAATTGAGTTCAATTGGTCAAATTGGGTTCAACCAAGGCTTTGATCATGTTCAATAATCAATTTAGAATGAACTTCAGCCATTTGTTGCAATCAATTTGGGTTAGATTTTGATTTGACCCATTTTGGCTCTTTCGGTCAAATTTTAGGTTTGATTTGGCTCAATTGATGGTCAAGTCATGTTCAAAGATTGATTATTAGTTAGTATGAATCATTGGTTTGAATTAATTTTGCTTAGGATGAGATTTGATTTATTTGGCTTATGTAGGTTAAGTGGGTTGACTTGGTCAAATGACCAAATTGACTTAATTTGACCCAATTGATGGTAATTGATCAATCAAGGTTGATCAACAATCATGGAAGGTTTTGATTAGTTTGGTTCAATTCAATTTGGGTTGGAATAAGATTTGGTTCAAATAGGTCTTTTAGGTCACTTTGGGTCAAGTGTGCCTAATGGGTTAATTGAATCGATTTTGGGTTGAATCAAGTTGAGTTGAGTTTAGATATTGATTTGGGATTGGTTTATGTCTTTGGTTGCAATTTATTTGGGTTCAAATAGATTTTGACTCATTTGAATATCTTAGGTCAAATGGGTTAGGTTACGTTAATTGAATTGGTTTTGGCTTAGTTGATTTAATTATAGATTTGATTTGGTTTGGAATGATGATTGAAGGATTAAATTGATTCATGAGAAAATCAATTGAGTTTGATTTGGATTGAAGAGAATTTGGCTAAGTCCAAAGAATCAAATCATGGGCTTAGATTTGGGTTAGGATGGATTTAATTTTGGTGTGAAAATTTGATTATTGAATTGAGATTTGATTGGAATTTGATATGTGGATTTGGGGTTGGATTTTGCTAAGGAGCTAGACATTGATTTGGTTAGGCTATAAGCTAGATAGGTTTCCCTAGGTCCTAAGGCATAGCCTAATCCTTCTAAGTCTTTAGGCTTGGGTTAAGTGTTCACTTAGTCACTAGAAATGTCCTATGAATAAGGAGCTCTTAGTGTCTAGAAGTCTCCTAGACCTAGGATAAGAAGATTGGATCCTCACTCTAAAAGTGAGGTCAACAGGATTGTCTAAAGAGAATCTTCCATAGGCTCTTTTATAAATTTGTTTAAACCTAATATGGAATGTATGCTATGTGATTCACAACTAATGATGGAGGAATTCTCATAGGAAATTTGGCCAAGGAAGTTTATACATGAAGGAATGAGTTTTGAATAAAATAAATCCATGGAATATCACATCAAAAAATTCAGCCAAAAGAAGTTTCCTAAAATAGGAAATTCTCAAAATAATGCATGAATAAATTCAAATCAAAGTTGAATGTATCATATAGTTATTGAATGTATAAATAACATATAAATTTATCAAATTTGAAGTATAGTGGTCAACCTCCCTTAAACTTTCCTAAACTAGGTCAAATTAGAAAAAGGAAGGGAATTATTCTCAAAAAAGAGGATTGATTTGAATTTAAATTTAAAATAACTTGTAATAGATTAATTAGGATCTTAATAATCATAATTAATCATGCTTGAGATATTCAATATATTCCAGAAAAAATTTGATTTGATTTAGAAAGTACATGTCATGCTTAAAGGAATTTGAATTAAAGAATAACTCAAATTCATAACTTCAAATAAATGAATTTTAAAATATGAAAAATGAAGGAATATAATATGAAAATATTTTGAATGAATTTCACACAATTTATTACACAAAATGAATTAAAAAATTCAGCCAAAATAATGTTAAGATGAAAAAGATAAGAAGAGAAAAAAGAAATAATAATAGGATAGAGAATAAAAGAAAAAGGAATAAATTTAAGATAATTTAATTTTCATGCACTAAAAATTATGAATAAAAAATTATGATGAATATGGAAATTATTTAATAAAATTTAAACATAATTTATCTTGCTTGAACACACATTTAATGAAACTTATTTCAAGCATTTAATTTATACTATCCAAAATGGATAACTTAATGAATAATTGCAATATTAAGATATACAAAAATATAAATAATTTAGAAGGATGAATCTAAAAATGAATGAATCATTTATTTTAATGTAATGAGCTTTTCACCTTATTATAGTAATTCCTAGAAAAATTCTCACCCAATTAATATTTAGTAGCTTTAGCAATTTGATATATCTGAAGAACCAGGAGCTGAAGAATTTTTCCTACACACTTGAATTTAACTTGATTAGTAGCATTTGAACATGTGTTTGTTATCATCAAAATCATTCTCATATGAGATGAGGCTCATGGAGTCAACAATCTCCCTCTTTCGATGATGACAAACATATGTTAGTCAAATAGTGATGAAGATGCAAAATGACGTTTCATCAACTTTTGGAAATATAATTTGCATTAAAGAAAATTTATAAAAAGTAAATAAATAAAATTTTAAGAATTTAAACATTTTTAACCATAATAAAGCATGAATATAACATGAAAAGGCTCCCCCTAAAACTATACATCATAAAGAGAAAGAAAAATAACATATTATTTTCTCCACTTTTGACAACATCAAAAAGGTTTAACCATGAATAGTAATAAAATTACATGTTTGGATCTAACATGTCTAACATGTGTCTTAGGGTACAAAATTATTCTTCAGGTAATGGTTTAGTAAAAATGTCTGCAATTTATAAATCTATGCTAATAAAATTAATATTCACATCTCCTTTACTCACATGATCGGATAAAGTGAAGTCTAACTTATATGTGTTTAGTTCTAAAGTGTTGGATATAATTTTTTTTGTCAAATAAATTGCACTAGTATTATCACACTTAATGGGATTGTGATCTAGTGTAATTCTGAAATCTTCTAATTATCATTTAAACCAAAAAATCTGAGCAACACAACTTCCAACAGCTATATACTTAGCTTTAGCAGTTGAAAGAGCAACAGAGTTCTATTTTCTAAATGACCAAGATACTAATGATGATCCTAAAAATTGATATATTCTTGATGTGTTTTTCTTATCTACTTTACATCTTGCAAAGTCAACATCAGAATAAGTAATCAAATCACATGAAAGTGAATTTTTAGGATACCACCAACCTAATCTAGAAGTGTCAATTAAATAGTGAAAGATACGCTTAAAAGCAATTAAATGAGATTCTTTCATAGCAGCTTGAAAATGAGCACGTAAATATACAATAAACATAATATTCAAGCCTACTAGCACCAAGATATAAAAGAGAACCAATCATACTTCTATAAAGTTTTGATCAACTGCTTTTTCTGGCTCATCTAAATCAAGTTTAGTAGAGGGGTTCATGGGAGTCTTAGTAGATTTAAATATTTTCATATCAAATATCTCTATCAAATCATTGGTCTACTTTGTTTGACAAATAAAAATGCCTTTTCTTGTTGTTTTATTTGAAGTCCTAAGAAAAAATTGAGTTCACCCATCATGCTCATCTCAAATTCTGTAGACATCAAAGATGAATACCGAACACCAAGATTCTTCTATACTACCAAATAAAATGTCATCCACATAAATCTAAACAATAATTAAATCATCATCTAAATTCTTAAGAAATAGGGTGGTATCTACTCTACCCTTCCTAAAATCAAGATCTATAAGAAAGCTACTCAATCTATCATACTAAGCTCTAGGAGCTTGTTTCAATCCAAACAATGCTTTCTTCAATTTAAAAACATGATCCAGAAATTTCACATTTTCAAAATCAGGAGGTTGTTCTACAAAGACATCTTAATCTATAAAGTCATTTTAAAATATACTTTTTAAACCCATTTGAAACAATTTAAAGCTTTTGTAATAGGCAGAGGCAAGGAGCAATCTAATAGCTTCTAATCTAGCTATAAGGGCAAAGGATTCCTCAAAATCTATCCCTTCAATCTAAATATATCCTTATGCAATCAATCTAGCCTTATTTCTAATAATGTGTCCCGAGTCATCTAACTTATTCTTAAAGACCCATTTGGTTCCTATAACATTTTGATCTAGAGGTCTAGGAACTAATCCTCACACATCATTTCTAACAAACTGATTTAAGTTTTCTTCTATGAATACAATCTAATAGTCTGATATGATAGATGGGCTTGACAAATAAGTAATATTAATTTCTTATGTTTATAAAATATAACTGTTGTCTGCTATTTGTATTTTTTTATATCTATTTTACAGGGCTTAGGATTTATTTTTGAATTTAAAATGTAAATTTGAGCTTAGAATTAGCATAAGATCTATGGGATCTAGAATTAGTAGGAGTTGACCTTACTAGCAGATAAGTGTAGAGGTTCACTGTAAAGCCTAATGAAGGTCCCTAAAGAAAGAAGTGATCCTAGAGAGAAGACCCAAAGATTTAAAATTGTAATTCTAGGTTGTTGTATAAAGTAGCTCTACGCCATTTTGACTTTCTGGTGTATATAGGAGATTAGTCTTTCTTTAATTTAAATTGACTTGATTTACTTTGAGTGTGTAATAGAATCAACCGCTTTTGGATTTCTTTATGTGTTGTGCTTTCTGTGATGGATGCTTGGACGATTGGCCTCTTAAAAAAAATTAAATTTTCTACCCAATTTAAATTTAAACAACTTAAACAAAATTAAGAATTCAAAACTTCACATTAACTAAATCCCTAAACATAGCTTAAAATCAACTAGAAATAATTAACATTTGCAAACTATGTTACATATTGCTCTAACTCAATTAATTGGGCACTTCACCCATTGCACATAAAGGACATCTAACCTGTGAGGATGACCACCTTTTTGAGAAATTCTACCTTTTCTTCCTAATTTAGCACATAACCACTTTTAATTGCATGTCCTTTTGGCATAAAATGTATACCCCAAGACCTTAAATGAATCATGAGTCAAAACATTTAAAAATTGAAAAATGTGCATTAGTTAAGTGCATATCATACCCTACATGATCTTAAGGATTAGGGAGTGATTTTAGGTTCTTAGATTCTTTCCTAAAATGCAACAACCTAACCATCTTGCATACATGAGACTTATTATCATGGATTTAAAATTTGCTTAGGTGGTGTTAGCTAGCAGCCCTTGTGGGGGGATTATAAGTCTAAGAGAGTCAGGGATAGATTTCCTTTCTCAAATGAGAGAAATGACCAATAATTCCCAAAAGTAAAATTAGGTCAAGCATCTAACTTGTGTCAGAAACACTTATAAACTTAGATTCTGAAGCATCCTCATTGAGTAAGTCGTCAACACTAGGAATTTCTGTAGCCTTGTTGTGTTAAAATCTAAGTCCTAGATTTCTAATAAAAGGTCAACTCAAAATGCTATTTAAATTCCAAATTTTAAAGCTCAATGATAGGATAATTAAAATGTTTATTGGGCAGTCCAGTATCAATAGAAATTTCATACCTTATCCCCATTGGCTTCTAAAATAGGTCTTTGCTCTTCGATCGTTCCAAATTCAAAATTCAAATTATCATTCCTTTGAAAACGAGCATAAAATTATATAGAAATAATAGCTTATTTTTTTAATCAAGAGTATTCTTAAGAAGATATCCTTTATTCCTAAGATGTAATTAACTATAAGGGTTTACCTTTATAGGAAACCATGAGCCCAGTTTAAAATAAACCCTGCTCTATTTCTCATATAATTCAAGGGAAAACTCTTTGGTACATTAAAAACTTATTATCCATAGAGTCTTTTATTAAATGATCATTAAGAAAACATATTTATATTCTGAGATAATATTTTACTCAATAATAAAAAATTCCTAAAATTTATGTGGTGTCATAAATGTTTCCCTCCCCAAACCCCCACCTCATTGGTGGAGGTGAATGGTGGCTAGCCATGAGAATTTGGAGAAGGAAAAAGTCCTTGGGAGGTGGTTGACTAATTGATGAAGTACTTTTGGTCAATCAAGTGGGAGATTGGAGGAAGATATAGGAGATTTGAGATTTTAAAATTTGCAATTTTGTTTTTTTGCATTTAATTTCTCCTTCCACTTGATCTCAACTAGATAGCCGAGGGATGAGTTCCCATTAGAGATTTAAAATGGGGCTTAGGCTTTGCGAAAGTCCAATTTAGACTTCTTGGCTTTTATCTCTCCTTAAACTCATGTTAGCCCAATTGGTTTAGGTTGGGTTTAATAGTTTAGTAACTTTGGAATGAGATTTTAACCATGCCCTATTGATCATTTATTCCCTTTATGTCCAATCAATTTGAATTGACTTAGTTTAAGTTGATTTAGGCCCATTTTGACTCACTTTGACCAAAGTGACTAATTGGGTTTATATGGACAATCATATTGAACTTTAAAATTCTGTTTAAATAATCATTTAAAGTGATTTGGGATAATTAATTTTTTTAATTTAGACCAATTTTAGGTTTGACCTAAGTTTGACCAAATTTGACCTAAATGAACCAAATTGTGTTAAATGCCTCAATTGAGAAATTTAGGTTTTATTTAGATTTCAAATATGTTTAGTAAATTATTTAAAGAATTTAAGATTGATTAATTTCAATTAATTTGGATTATTTTTAGGTTTGACCAAGATTTGACCTAATTTAACCTAAATGGGTCAAATTGGGTGAGTGAGGTTCTATTTGGATTTTCATTTATTGAATTATTTAGAGTATGTAGAATTGATTGATTGTAATTAATTTGAGTTGAATTTTAGATTCAACCTAAGTTGACCAACTTTGACATAAACAGATCAAGTTAAGTTCAGTTGAGTCCACAGAGCAAATTAGTCTAATTAGACCCATAAAGGTTAGATTATTTCAAATTATGTGTTTAGAGTTATATGGAGTGATTAATTTAATTTATTTTCAATATTATTTGAATTTGGTCAAATAAGGTTTATTTTGGGTATGCTTGAGAAAAGTGGCTTAATTGTGGCCATTTGAGCCTCAATTGTGGCCATTTAAGCCTCAATTGAATTTAATTATGTTTATTTTTTTTGAATAAATTTATGTGATGATTTTGGGCCTTTGGAGAGGCTCAATTTGAACAAGATTTGATAAGCTAACTTTTATCTTAATGGGGCCCACCTATGTCAACCTAAGTCAAATGACCTGATTAGCTGCTTTAAAATTTTATTGAATTTATTTTCATGCTTAATTGAGTTTGAATAATAATTTTTGGCCTTTGTATGATTTTAATTTAATTTAATTTTAATTTGATTTGAATATGAGTTAAATTAGGCTTAAATAAGTTATTTAGGTTAACCAGCCTAATTAACCCATTTAATGATCAATTAAATTTATATTATAGTTCAATTATATTTCATTTAGTGTCAAGTTCAGTTTGATTGAATTTGGGGTGGTTGGATACATGTAGCTCAAATAGGCAAAGTTGAGTCCAGGTGCAACCCTACTAGCTTAACTCAAGTCTCATTTTAGGGTGTTAACTTTTGATTTAGTTTTGATTTTGGCTTTAAGATTCATGTTTAATTTATTCTTTTTTGTTTAATTTTGAATCTAAGTTTGGTTATACACTTAGTCACCGAGTGTAATGTCCTAAGTGCCTGATTAAGAAGTCTATCCCTAATTATTAAGATTGGGATGGATGCCAACCTCATCTAAAATAAGGCCAACACGTACATTGGATATGTCCAACCAAAGAGAAAGATATCAAATGACAATATACCACAACAAAAGAAACAAGAGAGAAGGACAAATAAATTATCTCGATAGGATAACAAAAGTTTCAAGAATCAACATTATCGATTGTAGTTTCCATAAGTAAATTTGTCATTACAAACCCATTCCATTTGAAAGATTCTAACCACAATTTAAGGAATGGAATTTTACTGGCAGCTCAATCCAACGAAGGTTGGAGTGCCCCGACACCCAAACAAACATGTCTTTACTACAATGATGCCAATCATAACATCGAGGATTGTGGAGCATTAAAAATTTTCCTTGAGAAGTTAATCCAAGAAGGACTATTGAAGGAATATCTATTCCAATGTCCCAAAGAATCAACAAATCATGATATGGACAACATGACAAACAAACAAAAGGTATTTCATGATCTTAGGTGGGCTAGAACAAGAGTCAAGGAGGGAAAGAAGTTTGAGAAGTATCATACAAGAGGAAATATGCTCTGTAATCCCAAACAAACCCTAATATTCCTCAGTGAGAAAGATTTACTTGTTAACCTCACTTTTGGAGTGAAGATTCAATCTTCCCATCTTAAACCTAGGAGTCTTTTAGACATTAGGATCTTCTTAGTCATAAGACACTTCTAGTAACTAAGTGGACACTTGACCCAAACATAAGAAGTTAGGAGGACTTGTCATATATTTAAGCTATGTCTTAGGATCTAAGGAAGCCTACCTATCCTATGGCCTAACCTAACCAAGACTCATGCCTATCTCCTTAGCTAAAACCAAACCTAATTGATCTCTTGACCCAAGTAGACCCAATTTGACAAAAATGACCAAATTATACCAAATCAAATTTTAATCCAAATTGATTGCAACTAATGACTTGAATCCATTCCAAGTTAATTATTGAACATGATCAAACCCTTGATTGAATCCAATTTGGCCAAGTCAACCCAATTGATCCATTTAGTCTAAATTAGCCTAAAGGGTCACATTGGTTTAAATCATTCCTAAATCTAAATTGATTGAAATAAAAATCTACAATCACCTTCAAATGAACCTAAACTAACATCTAACCCAAGTTAATTTGGCCAATTTGACCAAATTGATCAACTTAGCCCATTTGACCCATACGAACCCATATTAGTCAAATTTAAATCTGCTTAAAATCAAATCAAATCAATTGAACATAAACATCCCAAATCATCATTTGAACTTGACCCAAGCCTTGGTTTGACCCAATTTGACCAATTGATCAACCTAACCCAACCTAGCCCAATTTCACCTACATGGGTCAAATTGAGCCAAACCCAATCAAATCAAGCCCAAACCCATTCAAACTTATCATGACCTATCCTTAGGTCACCATGGGTCAGCCCAAATCAAACACAACCCAAGTTCAACCTAAATTGACCCATTACCCATTAGGTAAAGCCCTCCACATAGGACAAAATTTATTTTTTGTTAGTCAAACCCTTCCTTTGCAGCCCACCCAAAGGCGAACTTAACCCTATGGCTAACCCAACCTGGGCTGGTTGGGTCAGGTCTGGGAGAGCTAACCCACCTCCTCCCATTGGAACACCTAGGAAACTAAGGACAAGCCATGGCAACCCACCTCAAACCCTCACCCACTCAAGCCGAAGCCACCCTCGACAACTCTTGTATGGTGGACAAGGTAACCAATTCCATCAATTAGAGGTCAAGGAGGGTATACATCTCTCCATTCCACTCTCACACACATTAGAGCCAACATAGAGCTTGAGAGAGTCAAAATGAACTCCCTTAAGTTTTCACTGAGCTCCCTTAGCCTCCCATTGATGACAATGAAACCAAGCCAAACCGAGGCTTCCATCCAACCCCACCTAAACTCACCATTTCCTAATTAACTACACCCACACGTTTAGATGGCAGGGATGAAAGCGCGTCCCCCACTGCCACATCAACGCCACATCGGACCGTTTAAGTGGCCAATCTCACAATACACTGAAAACACGCTATCAGCCATGACGTCGATGGGATTTGGGATTACTTAGGTTTTAAAATGTAATTAATTGGCTTAAATTTCATAAAATCATAACAAATTATAAAAAAATTCAAAAAATACAAATAAACACATTTTAGAAAGGTTAAACATATGAGAATTTAATAAAAATAATTTCATTTGATTTTAAATAGTGATTACGATTAATTAAGGTTTAAATATTTTTAATTAACTTAATTAAGCTCTAATTACTTGGGCAATTAATCCCAAATTGGCATATTGATTTAATGGGATGACCTTTGCCCCATGATTTTATTAGGATTTATTGGCTATGTAATTGAAAAATTTTGAAAGTTAAACTTTAATTACTCCCTTAATTAATTTAATGACTAATTAAAAATAATAATAATTAATTAATTAAACTTCATTAATCACTAATTAATAGTGAGATGATGAGAGTGATTAAGACCTCTTTCCTAATTACTTTTCTCAATTCATCTCATTAAAGGGAGTTAATTAATACATGGTTTAATTAAGGAGTCAATTAATTAATTAATGGTCAAACCAAATCAAATTAAAATACTGATCACTTTAGATAATTAACAATAAAATTAAGGGTTCCTCTTTATGTGTTCAACAACATAAAGACCCTTAAGAAAATTATGATTAACCCATAAGTGTGAGAAAAATCATAAAAGTACTTAATTAGATTCTTTAATTTAATTAATCTTTAATCATGGGCCATTTGCATTAAGTCATTTAGGAGCATTGCAACTTTATTTTTTCTCACGTTCATGACATTTGTGGCTCATGATTAAATGATTAATGAAATTAAAGGAGTATAGGAAAGGGTAATTTAAATGGATGGCTTAATAATTCAACTTAATTAAATCATAAAAGTCAATTAATTATCTTTCCTTAAACATATTAAATCATCAACATGGGACGGAAAACATCAAATGATTTCTCCTCTTTAAGTTCAATTCAAATCCAAAAATTAAATTAATAAGAAGCTTTGATTTTCTCTAAATAATTTTATTTGATGTGATTATCCTTAGAAATTAGTGTAGCTGAATGAATCATATGGTTATATTTGGCTATTTCTTTTCAATCACTTTAGATGTTGTATACCATGTAATCTCATGTATTCATATTTTCAAATTCAAATGAATCAAATAAAATTTACTTATGTAAGCTTGCATGTGTTAGCATAATTTTATTATATGTATGACTATTATCACTAATAAATCTAAATTTATTTTTCAAAAGTTATAAGTTGATAATAATATTTGGAGTGATAATAGTTATGAATACATACAAGATTTGCATGTGTTTATAGCTTAAGCATGTGAATGTGAAGCTTTCTTTCCTATATTTATATATGAATTTACATGTGTTTGAATGATAGTAAATATATAATCTGGACATCTTGGGAATACGAGACTTTAAGTAGCCCCAAAGAGGTCATTTGATTAGCCTCACTTTTCTAGTTTAACAATGACACGTTTCATTTCCATTTGTATTCATATTAGAATTTGGATAGAGTTTTAATTCATATGCATAAATAATTCAATCAAATAAAATATAATTTTTTGCATGATTTTCATTCTTCTAATTATGTATACATTCATATGTATTTAAGATACGAGTATATAATCTGGACATCCCGAGAATATGAGGCTACAAGTATCCCCAAGGAGGTCATTTGATTACCTCACTTCCCTGATTTAACGACATGTACTTGCTTACATCTTTTATACATGTGTATGTGTGTTTGATTAAAGAATGAAAATCTTATTTTTCTACTTAAAATACATGCATCTATAATCACTTAAGCATATAAAATACATTAAATGTAAAGATAGTACCTTCTTTCTTATGTTCATATATGAATTTACATGTGTTTAAATGATAATAGGTATATAGTTTGGACATCCCGAAAATACGAGGCTTTAAGTAGCCCTAATGAGATCATTTGATTACCCTCACTTCTCTGGTTTAACAATGGCACATATTTATTTAATTTCATTCTTATATATATTTATATTAGAATTTGGATAAAGCTTTAATTTACATGTATGAACAACTCAATCAAGTAAAAAAATATAATTTTCAAATGTATGCATCCATGATCATTCAAGTGTGCCAAAAATATGTTGTATTTATAGATATACTAAGTGTTAAATCATATGCATGTTATGGGTGATGGAAAGGAATACTTCAACATATTCTATGTGATGGTAATTCAATTACATTAATCTTAAGATGTCTTTCATGTTGAATAAGATTCTTTAAGATTAACCTAAACTTAGGATTAATAAAAATATTTAATAAATCACTTACTAAAAGAAACTAAATCATAATAATATGCTTTAAAAAAAACTTAAAATAAGGATGAAAGATGGTAAGCCTCTTTCATCTCTTCATAACACTTAGATGCTAAATGTAAATCAAATGAAACCAACAAAATATATAAAACTAAAACTTGCAAATCATTCAAACAACTTAAAGTGAAATCATCAATCATGACTAACTTAAATAATTTTCAAACTTAGAAAATTATAATTCAAATGTCTAGCTAAGACACACCACATAAAGCCTAAGCACACATTAGAATGCTAAGTCACCACTTCTAGCCATAGATTAGACAAGTATTTGTAATGATGATGTGTCTTATTTTATGATGTAATGTTTTAGACTAGATGTTAGGAATGTGGATCGTAGACTAGATGTTAGGTCGTTGATAGCCTAATCTTATTTTTTTTATAAAGGATAGTGCTTAGGGGACTACTCAAAAATAAATATAAATATTTTCTTTGCAGACTGCTTATGCCCCTAAGCATAATCCACATTAGGATAGATGGGCTTGGTTACCCAAGTGTAAGGTGCTAAGTCCAAATTATGAAATATAAGTACTTAAGTTTGTATGTATTTTAAGCTAATATATATTTTACAGATATAGTTAGATTTACTCTTCATAAAAATATAATTTTGCAATAAGGATTAAAATTAGTGTTATTAGGTTTAAGATGAGCAGTGGCCAAAAGGCAAAATCCTGGGGTGCCCTGTGATGCCTTGGAGAAAATTAAATCAAAAAAAAGAAGGGAGAAGAAGAAATGAAGAACGAAGACCTCATAGCATGTATTCATTTTTCAATTATAATATTATTTTGTAATCCAGGTTGTATAAGGGTAGAGCTCGACTATCAATATTTTCTTTTTCTTGAGGTGTACGGCAGTACCCCGCCGCACCATCCTCTTATTCTTTCACGGTAGGTTATAAAATAAAAATATTTGTTATTATGTTTAGTTTGCGCACTAGGATTACATCTATTTCATAATTTCTTATGATTGATATTTGATTGTGTGACATGGATGCGATAAGCTCTTAGAATAAAAAATTAATTTTTTTTTTACCCCAACTAATAACTCATAATTAAAATTTAAAACAACTCATGACCTCACTTTAAAACTTAGGCTATAATCAAGATAATTAAAAGATTTAGCAACCCCTTAGCTGTATGTTGTATGTCTCACATTATGCATATCATATTGAATCACTTTTGTAAAATGAGAGCTTTCATTCTTGCACTTTAAGGATCGCTTGACCTATGAGAGCAACACCTTATGATGGAGCTTCACCCTCATTCTCTTTTGTTTTGGCCATTAACCAAATTTCATCATACAATTCAGCATAAAATATCTCAAGCCTGTCCAAATGAATGTGTCAAACTAATATAAAATTTGAAAAGATTTTATATTTTAGACTAAATCATATGCTCATGCAGTGATGATCTATTCTCTTAGAGAGTGAGTTTAGGACTCTAATCTCTTTCAAAATTAAATAATAGCTTAAACCATCTTGCAATTTCATAAGACCGGCTTACATGATTTTAAATTGTAGGAGGTGTTAACTGGCGGCCACTCTAAGTGATTGTAAGTCCAGAAGAGTCGAACTGTTTATTCTCTCTTGTGGAAGCAAACTCTTATGTTCCCTTTAACTTAGATTTAGGCAGTGATTTAACTTGTGTTAAAGGTCCCCAAATTTAGGATCTGAGGTTGCTTCTTTCCCTTAGGCTAAGAGCATAAATCCTCACCTCTTATGCGTCTCTACAATCTTGTGTTGATGGATTATAAGCCCTAGCAATCTAATAAAATTTCAAATCAAATAAAGATAAATCCTCTCACTTTCAAAAATATAAAGTCTACCATAAGGTAGTCTAGAATTCTCACTAGGCTTCATAATATTATAAATATTTCCTACTTACCTTCCTTTGGACTCTAAAATAAGTCTCTCCAATTGAACAATCACACTTGATTTCTAAAAATAGCCAATTTATTAATAGTCTTAATAAAATCTTTGGAGATAATAATTGATTACTTTAATCAAGAGTGCTTTAAAGATTCATATCTACTCCCAAACATTGACGTGATGGTGGATGCTTTAGTGGGGTACTGGCAACTCAATTTCTTGGATGCATTTTTAGGATATCACTAAATAAAGATGTACCTAATAAACAAAAGAAGACATTATTTATCACGAGTAATGGGAGTTTCTATTACACTGTAATACCTTTCGACCTCAAATTTAGGTGCATAATATCAGTGATTGATAGATTTTTTTTTCTTTTTCTTTGAAAAGGGCGGAAATGTTGAGGCAATTGTCAACGATCTCTTAGTTAAAAGCCATAATGATGAGCAATATTTGGCAGATCTCAAGAAAGAAGGAAAACAACACCATATTTACTATCATAACAAAGTTTAATATGATTTGAGATAAGATACTCCAACATGGAGAAGATGATATATATGCACTCGTAAATACGATCTGATGATTAAGACCCTACTATATAGCCCACAAGATGAATGTCATAAGTGACTAACATTCGAGCTATCCTACAAAAATTGGACCAAGCTAGAAGAATGATGAAATGATCAATTAAATTCTCAAGATATGACATCATTTTTTTCCTTTTTTTAAGAACTAAATAAAAGAAAATTTTATTGCATATTTCTTGGCGATTTCTCGAAAAGAAATCACAAGCAAGAAGTAGAAGCTAAAGAAACACCATGGTTAATGTTATAGATGGAGCCTCATGTGAAGTAAACCCTGGTATCATTCTCATAAGTCCTAAGGGATTATTATTGAAATCAAGTACAAATTTTCTCTTTAGCTCAATTAATAACTAAGTGGAATATGAAGCTCTCCACATAAGCCTATCATTATCTCATCTAGTTGGAGCTAAAACATTGATAGCTTACTGTGATTTGTAGCTAATAGTAAATCAAATCAAAGAAATATACAAGACCATAGTCAAGTTAAAGTAGTGAAATGCTTGAAGATTTCAACATACAACACATACCATGAGAAAAAAAATCAAGAGTCTGATGTTCGCTCAAAGTCAAGTGATCCTTAATAGTTTCATTCCAAAGTTGGCAAAACTATCCATAGAATAAACAACAGGCATAGTGGAGGAGAGACTTGTTGGTATTACTTGATTTTTAGTTATTCACTCATTGGATTCCTTCCCAGACATGAGAAAGAATCCCTATCATTAAAGTGTATGGTGATTAATAATGTAAGGACACCATGCAAATCTTGAGGGTACATACTTAGGTGATCGAATAAGACATCAAAATATAATATCTCGAGAGATAGAGATATCATGCTACGATGGATTCAATCACTTAATAAGGACTCTAAGTCTGATGAATCTATGTGTACTGCAGATTTTTTTCCACTTGCATGGGTGAAGTAACTCGAGTTACAAGTTTCCTATAGAGGCAAACTCCTACAATTAATTACATCTTAGAAGGTGAGAATATCCTAAGAAAACTCTAGATTAAAGTAATCAATTTTTTTCTTTATAGATTTCAAAATTTTTATCAAGACTATTAAATATAGAAGTCAAATGGGATAGTTCAAATAGGATCAGTTCTTAACAAATTCTAAAGAAAGATAAGTAGAATGTGTTTGATATAAGAAGCCCAGTAAACAATTTATCTAACTTATAGTTGGGCTTAATATATTTGAACTTGAGATTCATATTTATTTTGAGTTGATAATTTATTACAGCACAAGACTATGAGAATGCCTAAAAAGTTAAGAGTTTAACTTGCAACAAAAGAGAAACAAGTAGCCTTAAAAGCTTGACCTATTTTAATAAGGAGAGAAATTGGAATATATTGACACATTCCTACTAAGGAATTTGAAATATTGACACATTCTGACTCATCTATACTTATAACCTGTCTAAATGGGCTACCAACAAACACTACCTTAACTTCAAAATTGTGTGGTAAAATCTTAAATAATGCAAGGTGACTAGATTGTTATTCATTAGAAAAGGAATCTAAGGATCTAGACTCACTCCCTGAATTCTAAGATCATAACTAGCATAAAAAAATTCTTCTCACTAATGCAACAAAATTTTAATTTTTTTATATATTTTAGATACACAATTCAATAGTCAAAGCTTGGGTATGAAAATATATTTATATGCATGCTAAAATAAGATTATGGGACAAATCAAAGGAAGAAATGAACTTTACTGAAAGGTAGTCATCATCAAGAAAAAGACTCTACCCTTTATATGCAATGGGAGAAACCCCTCATTTAAAGAAATGAAGTACAAGATGGAACCTAAAGCCTCTAATCATTTTTATTGTTTATGCCTAAAGCTTTAAGTGGGGTTATAAGTTACATTAATCTTTTTTTTTTTTAAGTTGATTAATTACTTGGGTAGAAAATTTAAGAGTCTACAAGAATTTAGGCCAACATTCAGTAATATATCACAAAAAGAAACCTATAAAAAGCATACATTTCTAATGTGTAATCAAGTAAGCATCAATCAACCAAATATAATAATAAAAGGATAGTGTGGCCAAGTTTCGTTATATACCCTAGAAAAAAGGACAATCAAGCACTACCCTTATACAACCCGGCCTAGAACAAAGTATTATAACAATAAACCAAAGGGAGTCTTTATTTCCTATCTCCATGATATGAATACTCTAGGCTTCACAGACCCCAAGTCAATGCCATCTATCTATCTATTGCTCATCTTAAACTGTATGGCTTTAACCTAATTCTAAAGCGAATTACATTAAAATTCTAAAACAAAATCCTAACTACATCTACAAAATAGAGATTAATTAGAACATGCAAATAACCCAAGTAGTTAATCCATACAGTAGGGCTTAACACTAATGGGTGTCCACTTGTTCTAATGGGTTTATGCTCGAGGCTTAAGAAAACAACACCTATAAGTATACTTCTTAATCTTAATTTTATTATAACTACCACTTTTATTGAGTGCAACACCCTTACAAAAAATATCATTATCTAATAAACATTACCTTAACATCTAATCTACTAACAAACACCATAATATCCAGTCAAAAATATTACATCACAAAATAAAAAAATAATGCATCATAACAAAACACCAACTTAACTTAAGTCTAGCATTAATAACCTATCAATCTAAAGTATGTGCAAAAGCTAGTGTTGTATGACAAAATTTAGCTTTTAATATTTTTGTTAAAGCTTAAGGGAAAAATTCAATTTATTATCATTTGAAAATTACTCAATTTAAGTAATTAGTAATTTGAATGTGGATTTTAAATTGTGAATTTCAATTTAGATTCGAGCATGAAGAATGATGAGCCACACTTAGAGTGAAACCCACTCTTCTTTACACTACTCCAAATGAAGTCTAAACTATGAGTTTAATAAATTTTATTAATTTAATGAAGCGTTTAATTCTAATTAGAACCAAAATTGGAATCAAACTTAAATGATATTATAACTTTATAAAGCATATCTTAAGATTAGGGAAATAAGTTTAGAATTTTTTTCAAGACATTCAACAAGCCCTTTTATTTAAAAATTTATCTAGTTTAAATATTGCATTATTTAATGACTTGAGAAAAAGACTTCTTATTTAATTGGAGGACGGTTTGCATGAGTATTCTATAACTTAAGAGATGAATATTTCAAATATACATATACATGTATGCAAATGCATAAATTTACTTAATAAAAAGGATTAATTTTTAAAATTTAATGATGATAGAAACTTGTATTTTTTTTTTTTGTATTTTATAAGTATGTGTCATTATTAGATCATAGATGTGAGATAAAAAAAAAACTTTTTACGAGCCAATAGCCCTACAATCTTAGGTTTTTGGACTATATACTTGACAATTGCATAGAACATACATATGATTAAGAATCTTTTACTCTTCTTAATCAATCTAAGTTTATATAATAATAAAATATTTTTAAAATTTAATAGTAATAATAACTTAAAAGAATGAATGCAATGTAGACATACATAAACATTGAATTCATGATTTTAAAATAAGTGCAACTATTCACTTACAAAGATTATTTGAAACATAGCTATTTATCAAATTGATTAAGCATACATATACAAATTAGTACATGATTAGTTAACTATCATGAAGCCTTTTCCTTAACTTACTAATCCCAAGATTGAACATATGATTATAAAACCATTTAAGCTTAATTAAGTTCATTTAAAGAATTCTTAATTAAACCAATTAAACGTCACTAAAGGAGACCAAGTTTAGTCAATAATTATCCCATTACCCACTCTATTCATTAAGTGATTTAGAGTTGCTATAGTCCAATCAAGTCCAAAGAAACTCAAAATTTAACCAATCATGAAATATAAACCCAATAATTCTAAGAAATTTTTTAAAGATGCATAATAACAAATAAAACTAATCCTAAAAGTTTTAACTCATTTGAGCTAATATTTTATAACTATTTAAAAATAAGAAAACCCCAATTAAATAATTATACTCAAAATACCAAAACTAATTTGAAACTTTTGATTTCATTGAAAATATTTATGTTAGCTGAGCACAAGGAGGGGTTATCACATTTTTTAAATATCTACATAATTAATTATAATTTTTTAAAATAATCAATTAAATAGATTATTAATGATTAATAAACTCAATTATTGATGATTTCAAGAGGCTTTAATAATTTTCTCTAGGTGCTTTCATGTTAATCAAGAGTTCTTGAATACCAAAACACCCATTTGAGGATTTCCATAATTTTATAATTTAATAATTAAGTTAATTATGTCATTAAGAATCTAAAAATAAATAACTCCTAATTTACCCACTCAAATGGAATGAAATAATTATGAGAAACAAAGCACATTGCTAGAAATATTACCTAAAAATTTTAAGTCATTTAAGTGAGTAATTTAGAATTAATAATGTAATTAATGATTTCAAATAAACCATAATTACTTCTCTAACAGACAAATATTAAGGCTTTCATTTATTTTTTTTCCTTGATTCTCCTCTATCTACTAAATGAAGAGAGTATTTATTTATATTTTTTAAATTTTTATAAATAATTATGATTTTCAGAATTCTAAATAAACATATTTAAAACATTAATTAAATTGATTTACACAATCAATGCCAAGTTAGTCGTGTTTTATATGTGGCACTATGAGATTGATAATTTAAAATATCTCACATGATGCTGACTTAACTAGTGGCAGACGTGATATTTCTTTCGGCCATTCGATCAAAGATTGAACATCTTTGATCAAATATGCAATTATTAAGGGTTAATCATATCTAACAGTATGACAAGATCATAGCCATCCATTCTAAACATGGGGATTGGGTGATGTATGATTTGTCTCCTTTCTTCAGTGAGAAGCGAACACCATTTGCCTATTGTCATATTTGAGCCAACCAAACTCATATTTTTGCTCAATTCAATCCTAAAAGGAACTAAGAAAGAAATGCAATAATTTTCTACGGCTTAATCAAACACAAAATTACTTTACACAAGACTAAGATCCTATGGGCTTTCTACAATTTTGGAGTTTTATCTCACTAGAGCTAATGTCCAATGGATTTAATGATCGAGATAACTTCATCTAGTAAAGTTGAATCCTTGTTGAGTATATCCCCCTTTGATTCATCACCAATTACTTCCAATATTAACACACTACTACAAGTACCTGAAGCTTTGTCTTTCACTGGCTTCCATTGCTCGAATCGAGCGGCTCTCAATTTGTTTTGATTTGTGAGAGTGCATAAGGTACAAGGAGTGTCAATTTGGGATGTATGGGGATTTGAGTGAGAGGTAATATTTAGAACATTCGAGTTTGATAGAGCTTAGTGGTGGTCGAAGCTGAGTGCAAGGGAAGCTTTAGGAAGCTTGAGGACTAGCTTTGGGAGTATGAGGGTGCTCTGAAATGAGTTAAATGATTCAATTCAAAGTGTGTATGCCACCCCATGTGGACTCTCATTTTAGCTTGGTCAGACATGGGGAGGTGGCGAGTTAATTGAGCTCGAATTGAGGTGGGACTGATGAGGAAGAGTCCCTCTAGTGACTTGCCAAGTTTGGAGCAATGGGGTGAAGTAAATTAACTCACGTTGAGTAAACCAAGGGCTATTTATGATGATTTAGCCTTCACCTTGGTCAATAACAGAGCCAACTGGCCTTGGCTCAGGTTAAGTCAACTAGGCGAGCTCAAGGGATGCCAAGGTTGTTGCTCAAGCCAAAGAAATGGCTTGGACCATTCTATTTTAGGTTTTTATCTACATTTGAAACACTAGTTAACTTAATTATGGTTGAACTAGATTCACCTTTGATTAAGTCCACTTGGGTAGATCAATGGTGACCTAAGGGTGAGTAATATACTAAGTTTGGTTGAGATTGAACTTGATTTGATTGATTTTGGCTCATCAAACCTCATATAAGTTAATTTGGATCAATTTTGGTCAAGTAGACCAATTGACCAAATTGGCTCAAGGGATTGTTGAGTCAAGTTCAAGTGATGTTAAAAATGTGTTGTAGTGATTGACTTGATCCAATTTGACTAGAATTATGATTTGGCTTAAGATGGTTTATTTGGGTTGTTTAGGTTAGTTTAGGACAATTGATCAAAATAGCTAAATTAGATCTAAAAGACCACCAGGTTATGTCCAAGTCAATTTGGAATGGGTTAGTTCAATTTGAGTTTAATTCAATTTTGATCCAATGTGGTTCACTTAAGCCTATTTGGGCCAAGTGAACCAATTGACTAAATTGAGTTACAATTTGGCATAAATTAGTTCAAATTTGATCAAAAAAAATGAGTCAAACTACTTCGAAATCAATTGATTTAAGCCACTAGCCAACTCGAGAGGCTCAAAAATTTATCAAGCTGGTTTTAAACAGCCTCAAACTATCTCAAAATTGGCTAATTACCAACCTATGTGTTACCCAAATTTAACTTATACCAAACTTGCATTTGCTAAAACACAAGTTGTTTATTAAATGAGTGATGAAAAATAATGGCCTAAATGCAATCTTCATAATCTATTGAATTTAAGATCATAATAGTTGCAACTTCGATGACTTAAAAATGACATGGATATGAAATATATGATATGTCTTGTCAATTGTTCAAAGTAGAACTAGCTGAGCATGGGATTGGATGCTAGTCATGCTTGAGGCTATAGATGTTTCACATGCCATTCGCATATGTGATCACTACCTTAAGCCTCTTATGAGTCTTATGTTTCTTTCTACTACACTATATACAATTACATGCACATATGATTTTGAATTCCATGCTATCCCTAAAAAGAGTTAGTTGCATGATGATTAGAGTAATGTCATAATTAAGTTACTTCCACTAACTTTTAGGAGGAGATCTAGAATTTAAGTTTAAATTGTTTTAAGGTTGATCCTCAAAATTGAATAGGAGTTGAATATTATCTAACCAACTTTCCATAATTTTTTTCTTGCTTGGTAAGCTAGCTAACACCTTGAGTGGTCTTTGACTTTTATTATTGTCTTATTTTCTCCTCTTTCTTCTTGACACAAACATGAAAATAATATTAGATTCAAACAGCTAGAAAATGACTAGTCACATGAACAAATAAAAAATAATCATAAATGACTCTTAAAATATTCATAATGACTTACATATAATATTAAAAGCAACTAATGTTTGAACAATCATTATAAGTTTAAGTTTAATCAAAATTAGGTCATGTGATCATTCAAATTAAAGGAAAACAAAATCCAAGCCATCAGAAAAAATTAGATCAAAATTTGTTGATTATAAAAAATTTTTGTCAAAATACTACCTAAATCTTAACCCTAAACCTCAAACCTTAAAAACCCTAAACCAAATAAACTAAATCCTAAACCCTAAAAAGGACATGAATGGCTCAAATCACATCAACTAAACATCCAAAGTTATTGTAGGACATCTTCTAGGGCAAACTCAGTTTTTTGAGTAGCACTAACTCAACCCAAAAATTAAATGGGCCAAGATCCAAGGCATGAATTAAAAGTTTGTTGGGTCAATCAAAATCCAAATTTGTTAGTTAGTTCTATATCCATTCAATGCATTGGGTCATTTATTAACACCCTTATTTAGCTAAACTGGTATTTGAACAATATTTGCTTAGAAGAGCATATCTTAACTGAGTGAAAGAATTTGCAAAATGTCTTAACTACATGTTACATTTTTCAATCTTTTTCAGAACTTGCCATAAAATAGGAGCATTAGATCTAGTGACATATAATGCATCATTGATTTTGTATTTCATGTGAGCTGGGATGGGATTATTGGAAGTCATTCTATGCCAAACCTTGTCCTTGAATGGAAGGTAACAGTGAGACGTGACAAAATTTCCTCCAAAGAAGAGTATATAAGCATATTAGAAATGGAACCAAAAAATGAAAAAAATAGCATAATTTTATTAACCTGAGGACAGTTTATACATTGACGGACTTATATCCCCTCGTATCATTAAAGGTGATCTTAAATAGGTCAGTAAGAAAGCAAGCTGTCAATGCCATAATAAATATCTGGTTGCAAAAAGGATTCAACATGTTTTCATTGACATAAAAGTCATAGCAACCAACAATAATATGACATTTTATCAGAAAAAATGACAAGTATGATAGATAAGTGAAGCAACTTCAATTGTTGAAACAACTACCTGAAATAAGCCGATTATATATATATATATATATATATATATATATATATATATATATATATATATATATATATATATTAAGATTTACATACATACCACACAATTCCTATATATTATTGAGTGTTAACAAAATTAACCAATGATATATCCTCTATAGAATTTAAAAATTCTTCAATGAATGAAGTAAAAATTAGTGGGGCATGTATTCTTATATAATGGAAGAAATCCAATGCCAAAGAACTGCTTAGTACGATCAGTTAATAACCTTGAAAAACAAGAATAATATCAACGTGTATTATATTAGACAACGGTATGCACCTGTTCTGAGTTCTCTGTAAAAGAGGCAATAAAATTGACAGCAGAAAAAAAATCATGAAACTATTAACCCAAAAAGCAATCGATATCTCATTAGTAGAAATTAACAACCTTCACTTATACAGAAATGATTCTCTATTAAATAAAACAGATGAGAGTTCGACACTAGCGATAGAATAGAAGTTCTCCATTTTCATTGTCTCAGCCATCTTCAAAGCACTCAGAAACCTTACCTCCCAAGAACTAAACATGAGAAAGAACAACAAAAAATAATACACAAAAGACCTAAATAAATATTACCCTGTTTTTAATTTGTGTTATTGTACCTTTTATTATGTTTGAAAAAAAAAAGGAAAGAAAAGCTTGAACTAAACTAAACTACAGTGTTGAGAAGTCTATGAGTGGTCAGTCCCTTATTATGGAATAAATAAATTAATTAAAGTTGCTCTGAGCCATGCAAAAGTATGGGAATACTGATTCCCCAAGTTCTTTATCAGAGTTAAAGTGTGATGATAGTGTAAATAAATGAGGAAGAAAAACTGCAAAAAAAAACAGGACTACTGAAATTAATAAAAATAAGAGATATGGATGGATTTGAGTATTTTACATTTGGGTATAATACTCTATATTTGGTCAAATGGACAAATGAACATAAAGGTATATTAAATTTAAATGTGAACCAGCGATGTGAAAAAGAACATAAGAATTTTTTTTGGCAGAATGCAGTATATATTTCGATCAATAGTATACAATAAACCTTTTTTATTGACTTTTTTTCTTTTGCTGGCTGTCTTATGCTAACCATCAATATTAGCTTAACAAAAATCATATTATATGATTTTTTTTTTCAAATTAATCTCGTCTTTGTAAACTATTCTGTAGAAACAGGTCATGAATTTCAGTGGACAGAAAATACTAGTGTAGACTTCGTAGTACAGATGGTTCATGTGATTCATTCGGCTTAAGACTTGTGGAGCTAAAAGATGTGGATATTTGACATCCACATATATTATTTAGGGGGTGTCATGCTGTATTCTGCAACATATGAGTTGTGTTACAGTCCGAACTACCTTTGAATTTTAACATTAATCAATCAATGAATCAACTGCACAATGATATAAAAAATCAAACATAAGGCAGTTTACAAAGCATAAAAATAAAAACAATATCCATAAGAACAATGCATAAAAAAAAAAATTAAAATAAATCAAACTTAAGACAGTTGAGCTACTTCCCATGATCATAAAAATGTTGCCTTCTACTTCCTGAAGTGCTGAAAGCATATAAAACGAGTGAATTTTTTGCTTCTTCGAGTATTAGAAAGTATCAAAGAAGGATAAAATAACCAAAGGCAAAATCATAAAATAAAACAATTTATATGAATAATGCGAAAAATAATACTATGAACTGTTAAATCATATAGCAAATCCATAAAAGAAATGTGATTGAGAGATCCTTGGTGATTCCATGTTGAAGGAGTATCCAGTCCTCTTTTGCTAGAAATTTGCCTGAAAACAACAATAACAACAACAACAACAAGCCTTTATCCCACTAAGTGGGGTCGGCTACATGAATCCTTCACCTTCATTGTGTCCTATTTTGTGTCAAATTCTCATTTAATTCAAGTATACTAAGGTCATTTTTTATACATCTTAACCAAGTCTTTTTAGGTCTACCTCTACCTTTCTTAAACAAATCTAATCTCTCTCCTAACGGTCATCATCTGGACGACACTTTATATGGTCAAACCATCAAAGGCGACTCTCTCTAATCTTATCTGCCACTAGAGCTACTCCAACTTTTTCCGAACATACTCATTTCGCATTTTATCTCTAAGAGTAAAGCCACTCATCCACCTGAGCATCCTCATCTCTGTAACACTTAACTTAGTCTTATGCTTCTCTTTTATTGGCCAACATTTTGCGCCATAAGTCATTGCAAATCTTACCATTATCTTATAAAATTTTCTCTTAAGTTTAAGTGAAACTTTTCTATCACACAACAGGCCAGATGCATTCCTCCACTTCAACCATCCAACTTGAATTCTGCTAATAACATCTCCATCTATTTCACCATCATTTTGAACAATATTGTCTAAATATCTGAATCACTCACTCTTATTAATGAGTTGTTCACCTAATGTCACAACACTACCACTAGAACTTCTACAACTAAAATTATAGTCAATATATTCAGTTTTAGATCTACTTAAACGAAAACCTTTAGACTCTAATGTTGACCTCCATAATTCAAGTTTCTCTTGGACTCCCTCTCTAGTTTTATCAACAAGAAGAATGTCATCGACAAAACACCAAGGTACATCTTCTGTAAATGTCTAGTAGAGCGTCCATAACTAAAAGCAAAAGATAAGGGCTTAAAGGATCCTTGATGTAATCCAAGCGAAATAGGAAAATATTTTGTCAATCCTCCTTGTGTTTGGACACAAGTAACTCTAGTATACATATCCTTAATTACTTGAATATAACCAATATTAACTCATTTTACGTTCTAGAACTCTCCAAAGACATCTCTTAAATCATAAGTTTTCTCTAAATCAATAAATATCATATGTAGATCCTCCTTACTTTCTCTATACTTCTCCATCAAACCTCTTAACAAATGTATAGCATCCATAGTAGATCTACGACATGAAACCAAATTGTGAGAAAACTTTTGTATCGTAACCTATTACTCTCTTCCATAATTTTAATGTATGACACATTAACTTAATCCTATAATTTGCACACTCTTGTGCATCACCTTTATTCTTAAATATAGGAACCAACAAACTCTTTCTCCACTCATCAGGCATCTTTTTAGTCTTTAAAATAACATTAAAAAGATTTGTAAGCCAAGAAATTCCTTGATCTCCTAAATATTTCCACTTATTGGAATATCATCGGTCTACTACTTTTTTCACATTTCTTTTCTTTAAAGCTTCTCCTTGGGTTTACTAATACGACGATAAAAATAAAATTCACTATTTATATTTAGGGTATTAAGGTTGCTAAAATCAATTGTACTTTCAGATCCTTCATTGAAAAGTTTATCAAAATACCTCATCCATGTATTTGCAATATCATTTTCTAAGAAAAACACTTTATTATTTTCATACTTAATACACCTCACTTTAACTAGGTCTTCTCCTATCTCTTTGGTTGGCTAACTTATACATACATCTTTTACCTTCTTTGGTATCCAATCTATAATATAAATCACTAAAAGCTAACTTTTTTGCAACATATATTGCTTTCTTAGAATCTCTACAGGCCATTTTATATCTTTCTCAATTCTCCGAGTTTTTACATCTAAACCAAGTTTTATAATAATGTTTCTTATTTCTTATCTTTTCTTGCACACTCTAACTCCACCACCAACTATTTTTGTTAAAAGAAGTTTTTCCTTTTGATTCTCCAAATACATTTTTAGCAACTTGCTTAATTTCACTTGCTACTTTTTCTCACATAACATTAGCTTCCTTATGAACATCTCATATTCTAAGCTCTTGTAGCTTGCTCTTAAAAATATTTTTATTTGTGTTCTTTAAGTGTCCCCATCTAATCTTAGGATAATAATTTGATTTATTTTTCCTCTTACAATCTTTCTTCTTAAAATCTAAAACTAACAATCGATGTTGGGTACTTAAACTTTCACTTTGAATGACCTTACAATCTTTACAATCTAAACGATCTATTTTTCTTATAAGAAAATAATAAATCTGTGTTTTACTAGATCCATTTTTATAAGTAATATTATGTTCATCTCTTTTCTTAAATAAAGTATTAGCAACTACAAAATCATAATAAGGCAAAATCTAATATAGCCTTCTTTCATTAATCACTCCAAATCCATAACCACTCAATACTTTTAAAATCTTCTACTCTTCAACATGTCCATTTAAATCTCCTCCAATAAATATTTTTTCTTCATGAGGTATCTTTTGTATTAATCCCTCTAATTCATTCCAATATTTCTCTTTTGAGCTTACATCCAAACTTACTTGAGGAGCATAAACACTTATAATATTGATAATCTTAGTATCAACAATAATCTTTAAAGCTATAATTTTATCTCCACATCTGTTAATATTCATAACATTATCCTTCAAACTTTTATCTTAAGTGTTACAGAGATGAGGATGCTCAGGTGGATGAGTGGCTTTACTCTTAGAGATAAAATGCGAAATGAGTATGTTCGGGAAAAAGTTGGAGTAGCTCCGTGTGAGATAAGATTAGAGAGTCGCCTTAGATGGTTTGGCCACATAAAGCGTCGGAGTCAGATGAGTTAGAGTAGATGCATTAGATTTTCCTTATGTTAAGAAAGGTAGAGGTAGACCTAAAAATACTTAGTTAAGATGTATAAAAATGACCATAGTATACTTGAATTAAATGAGAATTTGACACATAATAGAGCACAATGGAGCGAAGGATTCATATAGCGACCACTTAGTGGGATAAAGGCTTGTTGTTGTTGTTGTTGTTGTTGTATCCTTCAAACTTTTATTTATAATCACCTTTCACCATTTTAGTTAGACTTCTCGAAAACAAAGTTTAAAACCTAAACTATCAATCTCTCCTTCTCCCCAACCCATTTAGTTTCTTGAACACATAAAATATTTATCTTTCTATGAACCATAATATTTATTAATTCCATTAATTTACAGTAAGAGTATATTCCAAGATCTAACCTAATTCAAGTTTCATGGACTTCTTTGGCGCATCCGTCCATAATGTGAGAACCTTGCTTATTTAACATGCGAGCAGCGTCTGACTTGCACATTTTTCATTGTATTCAAGCCATAGTAAACTTGGGGATGCCTAGCATTAATACAATGATTTAAAGGATTCATGTTATGATTATTTTAATAAGTTTTACGCTGGCTGTCAACTACCTAATGCAACCCTCCACTTTTCACATCCGGACTTGGGATCGGCAAATGTAGTCGACAGAACTATATTATTTTCTTCATCTTCCATCAATCCAAATGCATCCTACGATCTCTAGCAATTTAACATTTCTGAACAAGAATTCTTCCATGCCCAAGAACAGAACTGTGTCTACATCAAATGCTCTCAAAAAATCCTACAAAAAAGAATATCATCTTATGCTTTTTCTGCATCAGATTTGCATTCCTATCTCACAATAAATTACAGAAAAATCATTTTATTAAATCCGTTTGCCTTAATAGAGTAATAAGTTTACACAAATTTGGATACTTTTTCTGAATGAAAGTAATTGACCAAAGTAGATTAAAAACAAAAGAAGTTTAAAATTATATTCACCCTGAATCCTTATTCAACCAGTGTAATACAGAATCCATATCTCCTTTAAATTCGAGATGCTATTTCTCATGACATTAGAAGTCCATAACAGCCAAACAAAAATAATACATGCATATCAGCTTGCCTTCATAAGCACAAGTTGACGAAAGTCAAGAAAAAAGAAGTTGACAAGTTGGTTCTCTTGTTTTATAAGCCAATCTTCTGCACAATACCATATTCATTATTTTGAGTTCCCTTAACACATTATCTTAACTACTACAGATTTATACGCTACCAGATCTCCACCTAGCTAAATGAGCTCGTTACTTTGACTAAGAATGCTGTAAGGAAATAATGCAAAAATATATCTTATGTTTTCAATGTCCAAAAATACCAGAAACTGCAATTCAACTAATATTTAGATTTTTTTTTTTTTTTTGGTAAATAACCGTCAATTTTAAATAATGCATGAATCTTACACACATTGCAACTTATGCTATCTAGTGTGATAGTTTGATGATCATTTTTAAATTATTCTAGAGTATTCTATAATTATATAAATATTATATAAGAAATAAAAAAAAAAAGACTATAGTGAATTACTTAGTATAAAGTAGAAGGTTCTAGACTGTTAATAAATAGTAAGACTCTAAAGTATACTTTTATAGAAAGAATTTAATATTGTAGAAGGCTCTAGATTTAGCTTTCATGCCTATAAATAGGCAAGACCATTGTATTGTAAGCTAAGCTGAAAACTACTTAACAAAAACTTACAATAGAATTTTGCATTTTCTCTTCCTATTCTCCCATCTAAAATCATTTGTTATTGCTCATTCAACAATCCTTCTTCTTCTCCCATAAATTTTTAACATAGTAAATGACTAAATATTTCAATAGAATGAAAAAATCAAGACAATTGAACTTAAGGCCTTTGGGAATAGTCATGCCCTTTCATTACAATGAATAATGGAGAGGCTATTTGTTAGCTTGAACCCATAAGTTTTCAGGCTACAATCTGGGCAATCAAACTATTCTGTAAGGCCCCATCTCAGATACTGTGAAATCCCATGTTTTTTTTTTCTTTTTTCTTTTTTTAAAGAGGAAAATTTGAACCAACCAGCACTAGTTCAACTGAACTGATGCTAGTCGATTCATCATTTCTACAAGGGCGAGGCCCATCATTTCTACAAGGGCGAGGCGGGGACGGCAAGACTGAGCAGCCTCGTGCAAATAAAGAGCAGGGAGATGGATAAAAAGAGAATTGAACGGGAGCGGGGAAGAGACAAAGCATTCAAGCCAAGTATATGAAGGAGTTGAAAATTGCATGTGAGCAACGATGACCATGGGTTGGAGGCCAATAGACTACATGAGCGAGGTCAACGGGTGTGAAATCCATGTGTTGAACTAAGCAAGGAAGATTAGAAGGACGAATCGATGCGCACGGACCGTGGGTCCCATCAATTGGGGCTTCACCCCAACATGGCGACGTGCGTTTCGAGCTCAACAGTGCAAAAATAAAAAATAAAAAAAGGACAAATCGAGCCCTACATGAATGTCGTCAAGCTCGATATCATCAAGAAACCGAGAGTTGGTAGCTGGTAGGCATTGAATTTTTTTTATTATTTGATGTCTTTCTTCTCCAAATTATGAGAAATATTGATATCAAGATTTTTCTTTCAAAAAAAAATAATAATTTTCTAGTGACATTTCAATTAGGGCTTCTATAAGGATGAACAATATTTTAAGTGATTATTATTATTTTATAAAATGTTATCTTAAAAGTTGAATTAGGAAAAAAATAATATACATATATATGAAATAAGTAAAAAGTTAATAAGATTTTAAATGATTGATGTTATTTTTAGTTAAATTAAAGTAGAATTACTAATTGAGAGAATTAAAATAATACTAGAAGTAAATTTTGCATATTTAAATAAATTTTAATATAAGAATGATGAAAATTCTAAATTTATGTTATATCATAAATAAATTTTGAAATTTAGAAGTCATAAACTTAAAGATTTCTAAACTTATTAATGAAATTTGAATTATCAAATTAAAGAGAAAGAAATGAATTTAGATAATAGAACAAAAATTTTATTGTTTTGAAAATATAGTGTATATACAAAAAATTAAGAATTATAAATATATGATAAAGTATGAAATATCAAAAAATATTATGACCTTTCATATAATTATATGAACTTGTAGATGTTTAATGAAAGGAACAAATATTTTAATTACAATACTTAGCTAAATAATAAGTTAGTCTCATTAAATAATATTATTTAAGATTAAAAGAGGTGGAGAATATAATAAATAGAAGCATTAAATAAGTAAACCCCCATACAAATTAAATGCAACTTATATCTTATTTATATTTATAAATATATTGTCATAGGTACCAATTCTAAGGAGTCAAATTCTAAAAAAAAAAGGTCAAAAATCACTATACATGTGGTTCAGGTAAATACACATACTTCTACTTTATGAAAATATTATTGATTTCTTCTAAATTGATTGCTTATAGTGTAATTGATAGATTTGCGGTGATTGTTAATGCAATATTTGCCCTAATGTATGTTCCAAAATCTTTAAATATTAGTAATATTAAGATGTATGTTCCAAAATCTTTCCAATATTTAATATTCATTCAAGCTTTATATATTATAAAAAAATATTGAATGAGATAAAAAATTTGAATGTTATGAACTATTGAGGAATGCTTGTATGTGCATATTAACTGATAGAATTTCACCCCCTTATAATATTAGTTGGGGATGCTAAAATAATCATGTACGTAAATGAAAATGATTATGAAAAAGATTATGAATATTGATATAATTTTAGACAATGACTCTTGTGATGAATGTAAACAATATAGATAAGATATATAAGATATTGTACTATAGGATGTGCTAAACCTTTTTGATAGATCATAACTAAATATAACGATCATTGGTTCTTATACGAATTTATTATGGTTAATTAGTATGCATATTATTTCTTTTTTCATTATATTAATATAATTTAAAGCATGAGTATTCACTAGCTGTTGATAGCTTATTATATTTTTTATTTAACATTTTCAGAATAAAGTTTGAATTAAAATAAGTGAAAGAAGATAGACCATTTACTGTCGAAGTGGTGTTGCCAGAGGTAGGTATTTAAAACATTGACTTAGAGTAAATTTTTCACTCTTTCACTTTATTGTTAGTTATTAGTTTTAAAATTTGTATACATATTAAGAAAAATCTAAAAATGAAAATTTTATCATCCGACCATCTATTTCCATCTTGAAAATTTCAAATCCTTGGACATATCGTGACAAATACTAAGAAAGCAACAAACTAAGTGATGCTCTTTCTTTTTAAAATTTTGAGAACTTCTCCTAAACATGATCATATCCTACTAATTATGCTTTCAGACAGCACAAAATGTTAAGAACCGACCAAAACAAGTAATATAGTAAAATTATTGAGATTCAAAACATTATTTTTTATTATAATTTTTTACATAACTGCCTCCTTATGGTGAACCAATCAGTGGCATTCATAAGATGGAACTATAACACAATATATAAATTAAAATGCAGAAATATGAGTATTTAAAAGTTTAACAATAAGGCTAATCTCATGTCCATTTATATCAAGCTCCCATCATTCCTCTTATGCTTTAATATGATGACTGACAACCAACAAAAACATTAGATCTAAGAAAAATAAGAAATCTCATGCAAAATCATATTTGAATTGGCATGTACTTAAAAAAATTAATTCAATGGATTGTGGATTTTATTTTTCTTTTCTTTTGAGAAAAGCAAAAGGTACTTAAGAAGATATTCAAAATTAACAAGAACATTTAAGAACAAATCTATTTTAAAACTTTTGAATTTTATTTTAGAACACAAGCTCTTTGATTAAAAGTTATCTTACTAAATTTCTCTAATATCATGTATCAATTATAAAATTTATATCACTATACTTTCATCATATCACAACATAAATGATGCAAGTTAACTTAAAGTGTAAAAGTAAAATAGATGCAAATCATTATATATTTGGCAATAATGTTATGTCTACTTCTCAGGTCCTCCCTCTTGAGATTTCCACTACTAACTTTTAACTTCCATAAGATAGAGAAGAATCCTCTCTTTTGGACAAGTAATGGAGAAATCCTATAATCTTTTCCGTACCAAGTAAGAAGAGGTTTAGAGATTCAAGATCTCTTACAAGTACTAAATAATTGCTCTCTAAATAATCAAAATTTTAAATCAAGAAGATCATAAAGTGTAGTGAAGAGATAGACAACCAATCGGTACACTCTCTGTAAGACGCTCTCTCAATTAGTACATTCTCTGTAAGAGGCTCTCTCTTTTGGATTTGCTAATGATAGCTCAAAGAGTTTCCTTTAAAAAAAATCTCTTCTCTCCGTTTTCTCGCTCTCTTTTTCTCTCTCTTATGTTTAAGGTTTGATGGAGAACCTTTAATATTAAGAGTGTTGCTTAATAACTTCAAATATTTCAAATAAATAAAGTTGATTATATAGTACAATCAAGATCATACGATATGATCTATTTAAATTGATTCATATATATTCTTGAATAAATTGTAATGCTTAATCAAGCTTAATTAAAAAAATTTGTATGATATGTATCATACAATATAATTAATTTTAAATTTGAATTAAATTAGTTTATACAACTTAAATTGCTAGCTAGATGGAGATAATTATGATGATCATATAATATGACATACATCATATAGTATAATTAATCTAAAATTTGAATTATCTTAATTTATGTAGATTGACCTCATTATAATTATATCAAAATATGACAAATTGCAAAGTATGATATGCATCATAAAGTGAGATGTTTAAGATTAATTTTCATTAATAATCATATCTTTAAATTACAACAAAAATCATCCTATTTAAATTTTAAAATCAAATTTAATCTCATAGTATGACTCTTGATCATATACAATTCATTCTCATATAGTACGATTGGTTATGATCACCTAAAGCACAAAGTTGTAACTAATTGCAATTGAATCACTTATTTAGGTGATTAAAAATCATGAGTAATTTTTCATTATCTAATAATTGTAGTATTAATCCTAATTGAGCAAATCACCTAAAGCATAGTGTATATATATGAAAAAATAGTGAATTTTCGACAATCAAATTCATCAGAAATCGTCAAAAGTCCTTGTGCGAGGAATGCTTCATCTATAGATGCTTCTAGGTATGCTTTGTTCTTCACACTTTTTTATTTTATTAAGAAATCTATAAAATTATTTTGCAAATTACAAACTTAGAATAATACAACATGAAATTTGAAAGTGAAGAACAAAGCTCTTTTCACTTTTTGAGTAAGTACATCCAACAATATTAAACGGGACCACCAACTCTTGCCTCATATGGCAAATGCACAGGTAAGTGCTCCATTCAATTAAAAAATATAAGCAAAAAACTTCACTCTAATTTTAATAATGTCACTAGAATATTATTCTCATTAAAATATGCATAGCACAAATCTCTAAAGAAAAAGCTCAATTCGGTTAATAAGCTCCAAATTTTCTTTGGTAATGCAATGAATGTAATTGGCACCAAGCACTCTATAAAAATATGACAGTCATAATCCTTCATTTCAAATATCTTCGGATCTCATCAACATAATGTGAAAAATTAGATGCACACCAATCTGACATTCTAAGAGATTGAATTAATACACAACTCTTCTTTGCTCCAACATCAACACATATTTGGCCTTAGGATTCAAAATTCTCTCACTACCATCTTCAACTAGCTTTAGCTATTTTTTCTTCAATACTCTCATAAGTCCAATCTAACTTCCAAATTATCTTTAAAATTTTCCTTTACGTCCAAGGTTGTAAGAAGATATTATCAAAGAAGTTTTTCTCAATATACATCACATCTAAGTTATGGCATATAAAATTTAACTTCCAGTAAGATAAATTCTAAAAAATAGTGTTTTTTCTAATTGCGAGAAATGTCATAATGTGATAACCTATTTTAGACACCTCTGTGATTTTTGATATTGATTGGACTATCTCCCATGAGTCATCTGTAATAAGTCATAGTAGTTGATTACTCTTCTCAACTTTAATTTTATGAATGAATCTCTATTTCTTTTAAATTAATGATTTGTTGGCAATAGCATCCTATGACAGTCAAACCAAGAATTTTCTTTTATGATGGTATAACAAAAAAGCTACTGACGACTTCATACAAAATACGTAGAAGCCAATTTTTTTGCTATGCTCCATTGTAATTTATTGTATGCTAGAAAATCTTCAATTATCCACATTAATGTTGTCCTCATTAAAAAAAATTGCATCTTAAAGAGATTATAAGTCAACACATCATCTTGCCACAAGACTTTCAAATCATCTATAAGTTATTGCAGGTACACAATCTATCTTAAATTTAGAGTTATGTAGCCCATGAATGATAAGTGAGAGAAATAGATAAGGAGGTCCACATATCTCTAGGGAAAGGTAGCGTGGCATTACGATAACTGACCAACATGAGTATGGTGCGATAACTTGACTATAAGACATAAATCCATCAGCACATAAGCCTAGACATACATTCCTCAGTTCAACAACAAAATATGGGTACATGCGATCAAAATGCTTCCATGCCTCGGCATCTAATAGATGGCTTAGAATTTGTGGCTCTATTACTCTATTGTGATGACACGCCATATGCTCAGCAGTACTCAATGATGCAAATAATTTCTGTTGGAGTAGTATGATAGGCATATAAAAAAGCTTTTTCTTTGGAATCTTCGTTTGCTTATGGAATCTCCTACTTTATCTTTATATCATGGCACACCACAGTATCTACACTCAAGCTATAATACATCTTTCTCGTAATAAAGCATACAGCCATTGATGCACCAATCTATTTTTTTGTGCAGATAATCCTGACTTAAAAACCAAATTTTTAGTGCAATAATAATCATTTGAAATTAAATTCTCTATTGAGGTTGTTCTCTTAAGTAACTCAATAACCTGATTGAAACATTCAAGTGGCATATTGAAATCTATTTTAATACTTGATAATCTAATAACCACAGATAACTCAACATGAAAAATGCATCAATGCTCAACAATCATTATGCTGTGCTCAGTAGATAATAAAATTTTTGTGCTTCAACATTAGGTGCTTCTTCAAAAGTTTCTTAAACTTGTGTTACAACTGCATTAAAGATCATCACTTCATATATATTTTGTATATCAATACTTTCTTATGCATGATCGTTACTTGATGCAACATATTGACTACCAAAGGGTGGTTCACACTCGTCATGCAATGTCGAAATCTAATAGTTTGGTTTAAATCCCCTCCGATATAAATCAAGCGTACTTCACTCAATGTCAATATAACCTGATTTTTATGCTTCGAACATGGACATATAAACTTTTTTTCATTCATAAAAGATTACTATTGGGAAGAAACAAAAATGAAGTACTCAATTCCATTTTTAAATTATTTAGTAATTCCTTTGCATCCATGAAGTATTTATTATACATCCAAATCTCTGAGCTTTCATATCTATTTACTATCATTAACACAATGTAAAATTAATGGTATTAATATACTTAAGTATCATAAAATTGGTACAAATAAGCTTAAGTAGGATTTAACCAAAATTTAATGCATTCCCAACTATAAACTTAGGAATGCAAAAAATATTTTATTTATTTATTTGTAGGACATCAATTTATGAATTTGAGTTAAGAACGACTCAACTCAAAATGAAACAGCTTGAATCTAACAAATTACTAAGATCAGAATTGTCATTAATAGATACAAATATCTCAAAAGATTTATACTTGCCACGAAATTTGGGTGAACTATGAGATTTGAGCGGGATTGTTTGGCAAGATTTAACCTAAATCTTATTTAACAACACAAATGACATTTTTAAATCCTACAAAATTTTAAATCCCATTTCTCCTCCATTTTGCCTTAAATCCTACAAATTTTCAAATATCATTTCTCCTCCATTTTCCTTTAAATCCTACAAAACTTTAAATCCTATTTCTCCACTGTTTTACCTTAAATCCTACAGAGCTTAAAATCCTAATTTTCCTCCATATGCCTTAAATCTTATAAAATTTTAAATCTCATTTCTCCACTATTTGCCTTAAATCGTATGAAAATATAAATCTCATTTCTTGTCAACCTTTGTTAAATCTCCTAGAATTTTAAATCACCTTTTTCCTACATTTTGCCTAAAATCTTACAACATTTTTAACCACATTTCTCCTCTATTTTTCTTTAAAATCCCGTTTCTTCTTCATTTGCCTTAAATCTTATAAAAATTTAAATCTTGTTTATCCTCTATTTATCTTAAATCCTACATAAATGTGAATCCTATTTCTCCTCTGTATTATCATAAATCCTACAAAACTTTAAATCCCATTTTTCCACCAGTCTTAAATACTACACATTTTTAAATTTTGTTTCTCTATTTTGCCCTAAATCTCAGATTTAGTAAGAGGAAGATAAAACATGTTAGACAATAAAAAAGTATTGTAAATAATTTTACCTTAAAGATAATGCAAAAGGCTGGCAGTAAGAAGGGGGTGAAGTGCTCATCGTCGTCCACAATTTTGTAGTTTAGCACTGCGAATGAGGAAAGAGTTAAAAAAAAAAAATGACACACAAACATCTACTAAAAGGAAAACCATGAATGTGGCTCCTTAGTGCATTGGACACTCTTCTTCTCCCCCCCTTTCCTCCTCCCCAATATCCAATTTCTTCTGTTCAGGCACCTTTTCTTTAGCTCTCCGACCTCAGCAGCGAGTCACCATGCCTCTATCCTATATGGAAGTTCTCAGCGACTCTTCCCTCCACTCTCTTACTTCTCCGCAATCTCGAATGTGTTCCATTGAAGGATTCTCGAGGACAATGCAATTGGAAGGAATTGCTATTATCACAAAATGAAAGAAGTAGGAATTCCCCATCCTTCATACCTCGAACCAAGTGTGTTTCTGAGGATGATGGAGGGCCAAGAATGGAATGTCTCTTGTTGGTCACGCCATAGGGAAAAGACCATTTCTGCTCTCTCGGTAAGAAGGAAATGGCGGTACTCTCGATCTGCTTTCTCTCGAGGGGGATTTCTTTTTGTTTAAATTTTCATGTAAGGAGGATTATGATGCCGTATGGAATGAAGGACCACTTTCTAAATGGGAGACCTTTCATTTTTCAAAATGGAAATGGGACTCAACCAAGGATCAGTCGAGATCCCCCTTTGGATCAAATTACCTAATTTCCCATTATGTTGTTGGAATGAGAAAGGTTTTCAAAGATAGGTAGTATGATTGGAGTTCCTTAGGCTGATAACCTTGCGTCCAAGGCTGTCACCTTTGCTAGGCTTTGCGTTCAAATTACTACCTCCTCTGTTCTTCCTGACTTGATTACCATCAATCTGAATGGGAAAAATCGAAATATTTACGTATGATTGGAAACCACTTGTGCTAAGTGCCAAACCTTTTCTCACACAACAATTCACTCTAGGGAGAAAGTTATGGCCTCTAAACCCAAATACACCAATCAAGGAGTAAGGGGCCTGACCAAAATTTCTCGGATAACAATTTTTCGTTGGCGGCGGGGAGAATTAATTAATCGATCCCGAACCAAGGATACATGTTGAAGAGGTCATCCCACGAGTGATCCTTCTCTTTAAACCTAGCCCCTCTTCCTCTTCACTCCAAGAAAATCGTCTGGGACAAAGTCTTCTTGTGTGGAACCAATTTGGGTGAAGGTAATTCTTCTTCATGGTCACTAAGGGGTAGCTACTACTGGTCGTCCTCTCCTCTCCTGCAGCAGAACAACACTCTAGCCTAAACACGGGAAAAATCATCCTCCCGTCCTCAACTAAATTGGTAGATGAAGGTGGGCAAGCTAGTTCATCTACAACCTTCTCTTTTCAGGAAGGGAAAAATAAAAGGGTAAGAAACCCCTTTCTTCCTCCTCTCAATGACCTTTCCTCGTGCTAGCTGGAATGTTAGAGGGCTTGTTGGAGGCCATACTTTGGATTGTTTGAGGGATTAAGGAATACACGGACTGTTTTGTTTTGAAACAAAGATTAATAATGACTCTGTTCTTAACCCCTTTCTTATAAAATTTTCTATGTTTCATGAATCTGTTGTTCCAATTTTGATATATATAGTTCGGTGGCCGTATATGGATCAAATGGTGCTCTGAGAGAATAGACTTCAAGCCTCTCATTGTCTCCTCTCAATTTATTCATGGTCTTGTCTCTTATTTTGGTGATCCCTTATTCTACTTAAGCATATATGAGCGACCTATTTCAAGGGTCTCTCTTTTGGGAGGCTTTAGCGGATATTGCAAAAGGTATTTTACGCTCGTAGGCATTAATGGGTGATTTTAATTGTTGTCTTTCTTGCAAGGAAAAGTCGGGTGGAATTCCATTGTCCTACTCTAACACTCAATCTTTATCTTCCTTTGTTCAAGAGTGTGAATTACTAGATCTCCCATGTACTGGTTTATTTTATACATGGTCAAATCAGCAAATAAATAACCCTATTCTATCAAAATTAGATAGGGCTATTTGCAATGTGAGTTGGTTAGAGAAATTTCCCGATTCCTTCTATAATGTTCCACCACCAATGTCCTCAGATCATTCTCCACTCATCATATACATGGATCATTCCATTTGAGTAAAGGTTTATGTTCAGAATCATTGGTCTCTATCTCCCAACTTCCTTGAAGTTACCAAAAAAGCATGGAAACATTCTTGGAGGGGATCCCATCTTTGTTACTAATAAACTTTCTTATGTCAAAAGGCCTAATTGGTGCCATGAAGAATCTCTCTAATCTTCAATCCCTCATGGATGAGGAAAAGAGGAACCAAAAAGACATCCTTGAAAAATTGGAAAGGAATCCCAATGATGTTCATCTAAGAATTGAGGCCAAGGAGTCTAAAGAATCCTACCTTAGGTTGCTTCATATGGAAAATACATGGGTTAAGCAAAGAGCTAAGGCTCATTGGTTAACCTCATCATGATGATGACCTCAAGTTTCTACTTCTCTATCAAAGAAAGGAGGAGTTCAAATTGTATTAGGGAGCTCCAAAGCAGATCAAGGGTTATTAATGACCCTCTATTCGGGAAATTAGGTACTACTCAACACTTTTCAATAGCAACACTTCGATTAGTTTATAATGCGGACTTTCCCATTGGGAATGCTCTTTCCTATGACCAAGTAAGGAGCTTGGAAGCGATATTTGTGATCAAGATATTTTGGATGCACTAAATAGCATTAATGAAAATAAAGCTCGCTCGGATGGCTTCAATTCAAAGTTTTTTTGCTTGGGAGGTTTCCGGAAAATGTTTCTCAAGCGACACCACTTCTTCAAATCTCGAAGCTCCGAACGGGTTAAACACTCTCTTATTACTTTAATCCCAAAGTAAAGCATTCCTCTCACTTTTGAGAATAGACCTATCTCTTTATGCAACACATTTTATAAAGTAATTGCTAAAGTGCTTGCCACTGACTCAAGAAGGTGCTTCCCTTTTAATTAATTGTAATCCTTTCATTCAAGGAGGGATATCTCGATAATATAATGATGGCCTATGAAATTTGTCAAGAGTTGACTCACTCACCCTCAAGGTGGTTTTCTTGCAAAATTGACCTTAGAAAGGCCTTTGACTCTATTAATAGGGAGGCTCTTTTGCACAGGCTTCATACTTTTGGTTTTCCTCCTATATTTATAAATTGGGTAAAGGCTTTCATTTGGATGTTCCATTTTCTATCTCTCTCAATGGGAGATAAAGGTTACTTTACATCAAAGCTGAAGACAAGGCGCCCTCTTTCACCTTTCCTTTTACATTGGCCATTGATACTCTATCTTGCTTAATTGATAGGAGGTAAACTTATTGATATAAACCTCTTATTGGGTCATGCAAAATATCACATTTGCTTTTTGCAGATGATCTCTTGGTTGCAGGTATGGCTGATTGCTCCACTGTGGGATCTTTAAAATTTTGTCTTGAAAGCTTAGATACCTGGACTCAAGGTCAAGACAAATCTCTTATCTGTTTTCTAAGGGATCAAGAGACATTACATTACTTAGCAACATGCTTAATATCTCTCTAGGCTCTTTTCCAATTAAATACTTGGGTATTCCCTTGACTATGGGTTCACTAAAACTTGCAAACTTCTCTTGGTTATTTGAAAAAATTCAAAGGTGGATTCTTTGGTTGGAAAAAGCAAATTTTATCACTTGGTGGTAGGCTACAACTTCTTAGATCATCGGTAAACAACTTGCTCACTTACGGTTTAGATCCATGATGATCCCCAAGGTGTGTTGAGGACCATCTTCTCTCTTACTTCACATTTTTCTATCATAATGGTGTCTCCAATAAACTCACAACAATTTCCTGGGATAAAACAACACGACCTAAGGATAAGGGAGGAATCGGGATACTCTCTGCTTCCTCTCTCAACTCCTTATGCAAAATTAAAACACTGTGGAAGACTCTCAAAATGAATTCTCCTTTTGCTAGCTGGTGTAACCAGAAATACGGGTCTATTTGGCATGAATCTATTCGTCGGATCTCCCCTATGTGGAAAGAACTAAAATTATATGCTAAACGGTTTAGAGATAAGATTTCCTACCACATAGGGAATGGCAATTCATTTTCCTTTATGTGATCCATGGTGTGTTAAAAAATCTATATATGAATCATTGTTTATGATCGAGCTTTCCGAATGCCTAAACCAAGTTAAGTTCCTTCATTGTCGAGGGAAGATGGAGGTTGCGGATCATTAGCAATATCCTTTCTTGTACCACGGCAATTAATTTGATTTCTGCGGTGGAAGGATTGGATTGGGATTCTAAGCGCTCCCACTTCTTCGATTTTAAAATGCTCTTTTGAATACTTACCATCGGTTAATTGGTATAAATGCATATGGTTTCTGGTTGTGCTAAATTATTCTATATACTGTTGGTTGGCTTATTTAAGGGGCTTAAAGACTTCTGATATTCTTGTGAAAAGAGGGCTAGGTGTCCAAACATTCTTTGTTTGTTCCCGAATCTCATTCTCATCTTTTTTTGAATGCCCCTACTCTATGCATTTGGTTATATTCTACCTTATGGGAATTTTTTCTTAATGCAATCCACTTTACAACATGTATTGAATGGTATGTCTATAAAGATGCATAAAGCTACAAAAGGTTGTATTACCTTCGTGGTGTTTTGGTTTCTGATATCATGAAAGGAACAATAGATTATTTGCCTCTTCTATATCTCCTCTATCTTCCTTCACCGATCAAATTAAGGATCGGGTAGCTTATAAGGTTGCACGCTGGAAAATTAGAGATACTTGGCCATCTTCTGTTTTGAATTCATTTCAGGTTTGGAGTAACAGAACTCAATTCTGAAAGTGGTCTTTGTGGTTGTTTTGCGATATCTGAGGCTATGTTATGGGCGGTGATGACATTTATTTTCCATTCGTAAGTGTTTGGTTTGGCTTTGCATGGTTGCAACACGGCAACCTTGGATGGAGTCTTCTTCATAGCCGGAGGGTGAGTCGTGCAATGGATTGGTTTATTTTTGGCATCGGGTTGGAACTCCTTGCTCTCTCTTCTATGTGAGTCTTCTCAAAGCTTAAATCAGAGGTTTTTTGTTCTTCTCTGTGGTGCATGCAAGGAACGGTTTTTTGTATGGCTTGGGTTGGTGCTTTTCTTCTTAGTCGACTCCGGTTTTTCTCACCATGATTGTTATTGTTCTGTTTTGGGACCCCTCCATGATCGTCGCTTGGTCCTTAAACACCTTAGAATTCATCAGGTCTATCCCTTTAAGGTTGTTTATTTTGTGTAGTCTCCTAGGTTTTGTAATTTCATTTAGTAACAGGGAGGTAAAACATGTTAGACAATAAAAAGCATTGTAAATAATTTTACCTTAAAGATAATGCAAAAGGCTGGCAGTAAGAAGGGGGTGGAGTGCTCATCGTCGTCCCGGCGTCAATTTTGTAGTTTAGGGCACAAAGCGAATGAGGAAAGAGTTTACATCGAGATGATAAATAAGCAATCATTGATGGCTTTTTCGAGCAGCAAAGCCACTAGAAACCATTTTACTTCTCCGTAAAAAATTTGTAATAGTTTTTTGTCGGATCACTAACATGTTAATAACCAATAAATTTTTCTATCAAAATATGATATTGGAAAGAATTTTGTCAAAAATTGATACTTTTGGCCATCATTTTTTTCCAGTCAAAATATTAGACGAAAAATGATGATATTTTCCCATCGTAATCTATACTAAAGAAGACGACTAAAATTCTGATTGGTATAGAGCTGCCAAAAATTTTCGTCAATAATTCCATCTTTTCTTGTAGTGTATGTTAATATGTTTAAACTTTTTTTTAGGATATAACATTTAAAAAAAATTAAAGATAAAAAAAGTGAATTAAATACTAAGTTATGAAAGAAAAATCTAGCACTATAAGTTTATATAAAAGAAAAGATAATTAAAAAATAACAATAAAATGAATAAAATAAAATTGATGAAAAGACTATTATATTAATGGTTGTTAATTACTAGGTTTATAAGTTAAACTTTGTTCCTTCATTTGTACTAAAATAATCACCTCCTAATTCTATTAAGTATTAGTAATACTTTAGCCAAGGTGATATGTTTATCAAATATTTAATATTACTTTTATTAGTTAAATGAAAAATAAAAAGAATTTTAATTAACTCAAAAGTGAGTTTTTGCAATTAATTACTTATGCACCATGCACATATGATGTTATTTAGGTAGAAAATCAAGAATAACGCATGAAATAATTTAATTTAAAGTATTTTATTTTAGCAATGCCTGATGATTCTTATAAATTAACTTTGTTTATTATTTACTTGATGATAATTAAACTTTTAAGTTTTATGGTATTTGATCAGTGACTTTTAATCATAAAATATTCTAATAATATAATTAGTTTTCAAGTATAAATAAATAAATTTTATGATAAATTCATGTCATTTATAGATACAGTTGAAAATACAGAGTGCTAAGCCTATACCCTTAATCTAAAAGAATATTATAGCAATGCTAAGGCATTGAACTTCAAAACACAAAGGTGCTCCATAATGAAATTGTTCCACCATGAAGTAGTTTTTGACCCATAACGTAAGGGTTTTTGGGCAATTGTTGGGTGTTATACCAAGGAATAAAAAGAGAAAATTTTGAAATCAAAAGAGGAGGCTTTAGAGAGAAATGGGATCCATAAAAGGGGATTGGAGATGGAGAAGAATGCTAAAGAGAAGGAGAAACTAAGGCAATTTTGGAAACAAAATTTGTTAATGGTTACGTTTTTCTTCACTCTCACTCCTCTTTTTCACTTTCTAACTTGAATATGATTAATATCATGGCTTTCATGTTTAATGATCATGAATTAACTTATTCCAAATTTATGGTGCAATTATGACTTCTTTATCAATGAAATAGTTTAAATGTTGCAATATATTTTAGAATTGTTTGATTTATCTTGCATGAATCTTGCACACATTGCTGCTTTATGCCATCATGATGAATGACTAAATATTTCAATAGAATGAAAAAGTCAAGACTCATGCAATTTGACGGACTTGGAGACAGTCATGACCTTTCACCCTTTCACCCTTTCACTATAGTGGGTAATGGTGAGGCCATTGGTTAGTTTGAACCCATGAGTTCAGCCTACAATATTGGCAATCAAACAATTGTGTAAGGCCCATCTTAGATACTAAGTAAGCAACAAACCAAGCGACTCTTTTTCATTAAAATTTTGAGAATTTCTCCTAAACATGATCGTATCCTACTGGTTATGCTTCAGACAGCACAAAATGTTAGGAACCGACCAAAACAAGCAATATAGAACAATTATTGAGATTCAAAATGTTAGTTTTTATTCCAATTTTTTACATAACGACCTCCTTATGGTGAAACAATCAGTAGCATTCATAACATGCAACTAATAATGCACAAACTAAAATTGCAAAAATATGTGTATTTAAAAACTTAATGAAGCTAATCGTAGGTCCATTTAGATCAAGCCCCTTGAAACCTCCTATGCTTGACATCATTGCAGGTTGCCAACGAATATATTAGATATAAGAAAATTAAGAAATCATAATTAAAACCACATGTGAATTGGCTTGTACTAAAGAAAGTTAATTCTAAAAATTGTAAGCTTTATTTTTCTTTTCTTTTGAACAAAGCAAAAAGAATTTAAAAAGATATTCAAAAATCAACAAGAATGTTTAAGAACAAATTTATTTTTGAACTTTTGAATATTATTTTAGAATACAAGCTCTTTGAATTAAAAGTATCTTACTAAATTTCTCTAATATCTTGTATCAAATATAAAATTTATATCACTATACCTTTCATCATATCACAAGATAGCAAAAATAAGTAAATGATGCAAGTAAACTAAAGGTGCAAAAGTAAAATAAGTGCAAATCAATATATATTTGGCATCAATGGTCTATGTCTACTTCTAACACTACCTTTGTCAGTCCCAAGTCCAGAAGTGAAAAGTGAAGGTTGTGATAGACAACCAACCAGACAAAACTTGTAAAAATAAGTATGACATGAATACTTTAAAACATTGTATTAATGCTATGACATCCCTTGGAGGCGACGCGCTGAATATAGTGAAAAGTGTGCAAGAGCGGCTGCATCGGAGCCCTGGTGCAATATTAAATAAGCAAGGGTTCTCACATTATGGACAGATGCGGGCAAAGAAGTTAGTCCATGAAACTAGAATTAGGTTAGGAACATGAAATACAGGTACTCTTACAGGTAAATTAATGAAATTTAATAGATATTATGGTTCATAGGAAAATAAATATTTTATGTATTCAAAAAACTAAATGGGTTGGGAAGAAGGCTAAGGAGATTAATAGTTAAGGTTTTAAACTTTAGTATTCAGGTAGTAGTCGAATTAGAAATGGCGTAGGTGTAATTATAGATAAAACTCTGAAGAATAATGTCATAAATACTAAAAGATTTAGAGATAGAATTATAGTTTTAAACATTATTATCGATACTAAGATTATCAATATTATAAGTGTTTATGCTCGCCAAGTGGGTTTGGATGTAGGCTCAAAAGAAAATTTTTAGAATTAATTAGAGGAATTAATACAAAAGATACCTCTTAAAGGAAAAGTATTTATTGGAGGATATTTAAATGGACAAGTTGATAGAGTGGTAGAGAATTTTAAAAGTATTCATGATGACTATGAATTTGGAGTGACTAATCAGGAAGATAAGACTATATTAAATTTTGCTTTAGCCTATGATTTTATAGTTATTAATATTTTATTTAAGAAAAGAAACAAGCATATTATTACTTATAAAAATAGATCTAATAAAACACAAATTGATTATTTTCTGATAAGAAAAATAGATCGTTTAAATTGTAAAGATTGTAAGATCACTCTGAGTAAAAATTAAAATAACCAACATCAACTGTTAGTTTTAGATTTCAAGATGAAAGATTGTAACATAAAAAATAAATCAAACTATTATCCTAGGATTAGATGGGGGCTTTAAAGATCACTAAAAAAATATTTTAACATTTATAAGAATTTGAGATGTTTATAAGGAAGCTAATGTTACGTGGGAAAAAGTAGCAAGTAAAATTAAACAAGTTAAAAAAATGTACTTGGAGAATCACAAGTAAAGGCTTCTTTTAATAAAAATAGTTGGTGGTGCAGTCAAAATATGCAAGAAAAAATAAGAAATAAGAACATTATTATAAAACTTTGTTTAAATGTAAAAATTCGGAGAACTGGGAAAGATATAAAGTGACCTGTAATATTCTAAGAAAGTAATATACGATGCAAAAAATTTAACTTTAAGTAATTTATACAATAGATTGACTACCAAAGAAGGTGAAAGATATATGTGTAAGTTAGCCAACCAAAGAGATAGAGAAATTATGATCTAGTTCAAGGAGGTGTATTAAGGATGAAAATCATAAAATATTTTTCTTAGAAAAGGATATTAAAAATAGGTGGAGGAGGTATTTTGATAAACTTTTCAATGAAAGATCTGAAAATACAATTGATTTTAGCAACCTTAATACTCTAAACAAAATTAAAGAATTTTGTTTTATTCATTGTATCAGTAAATTTGAAATTAGAGAAGCTTTAAAGAAAACAAAATGTGGAAAAATAGTAGTATCTGATAATATTCCAATATAAGTGTGAAAATATTAAGGAACTCAAAGAATTTCTTGGCTTAGAAATCTTTTTAATGTTATTTTAAACACTAAAAAGATGTCAGATGAGTGGCGAAAGAGTTTCGTGGTTCTTATATTTAAGAATAAAGGTGACGCACAAGAGTGTGCAAATTATAGAAGAATTAAGTTAATGTATTATACATTAAAATTATGGGAGAGAGTAATTGAGCTAAGGTTATGATGTCATACAAAAGTTTCTCACAATTAGTTTGGTTTCATCTAATATGGATGTTATACATTTGTTAAGAGATTTGATGGAGATGTATAGAGAAGGTAAGGTGGATCTACATATGATATTTGTTGATTTAGAGAAAGCTTATGATAAAGTTTTAAGAGATGTTCTTTGGAGAGTTCTAGAAAAGCAAAGACTTAATATTGGTTATATTCAAGTCATTAAGGATATGTATACTAGAGTTGTTGCTTGTGTTCAAACATAAGGAGGATTGATAAAATATTTTTCTATTTTAGTTGGATTACATCAAAGATCAGCTTTAAGCCCTTATCTTTTTTGCTTTAGTTATGGATGTTCTTAGTAGGCATTTACATGAAGATGTACCTTAGTGTATGCCTTTTGCTGATGACATTCTTCTTATTGATAAGACTAGAGAGGGAGTCTAAGAGAAACTTGAATTATAGAGATCAACCTTAGAGTCTAAAGGTTTTCATTTAAGTAGATCTAAAATCGAATATATTGAGTGTAATTTTAGTTATAGAAGTTCTAATAGTAGTGTTGTGATATTAAGTGAATAAGTAATTAAAAAGAGTGAGCGATTCAAATATCTAGGCATTATTGTTCAAAATGATGGTGAAATAGATGGAGATGTTATTAGTAGAATTCAAGTTGGATGGTTGAAGTGGAGGTATGCATCTAGCTTGTTGTGTGATAGAAAAGTATCACTTAAACTTAAGAAAAAATTTTATAAGATGATGGTAAGACCTGCAATGATTTATGGTGCAGAATGTTAGCCAATAAAAGAAAGCATAAGATTAAGTTAAGTGTTGCGAGAGATGAGCATGCTTTCAGTGGATGATTAGCTTTACTTTTAGAGATAAAATATGAAATGAGTATGTTGAAAAAAAGTTGGAGTAAAGATAAGCGAGATAAGATTAGAGAGTCGCCTTAGATGGTTTGGCCATAAAGCGTCGGCCGTCAGATGACTTAGGAGAGTAGATGTATTAGATTTGCCTTATGTTAAGAAAGGTATCGGTAGACCTAAAAAGACTTGGTTAAGATGTATAAAAAATGACCTTAGTATACTTGAATTAAATGAGAATTTGACATAAAATAGGACACAATGGAGATGGACTCATGTAGCGACCCCACATAGTGAGATAAAGGCTTGTTATTGTTGTTGTTGTTGTTGTTGTTGTTGTTGTTGTTGTTGTTGTTGTTGTTGTTGTTGTTGTTGTTGTTGGTCTATGTCTGCTTCTCAAGTTCTCATCTTGAGATTCCCACTACTCACTTTAGCTACCATAAGTAGAGAAGAAGCCTCTCTTTTTGTTGGGTAATGGAGAAATTATATAATCTCTTCTATATCATGTAAGAAGCAAGTTACATTAGCCCATTGGATTATAATACCTAGTTTATAAGAGATTTAGAGATTCAAGATCTCTTACAAATACTAAATAATAGCTCTCTAAACAATCAAAATTTTAAATAATAACACTACCATTGTCGGTCCCAAGTCCGAATGTGAAAAGTGGAGGGTTGCGATAGGTAGTCGACAGCCAACGTAAAACTTGTCAAAATAATCATGACATGAATCCTTTAAATCATTCTATTAATCTTAGTCTAAAAGTAGCGTTGTAAGCTTGAATACTGATGAAAAATGTGCAGTCCGTTGCAGCGGTGCGTGTTAAATAAGCAAGGGTTCCCACATTATATGGATCGAGCAAAGAAGTTAGTCCATGAAACTAGAATTAGGTTAGGATCTTGAAATACAGTACTCTTACAATTAATGAAATTAATAGATATTATGGTTCATAGAAAAATAAATATTTTATGTGTTCAAGAAACTAAATGGGTTGGGGAGAAGGATAAAGAGATTGATAGTTTAGGTTTTAAACTTTAGTATTCAGGTAGAAGTCGAACTAGAAATGGTGTATATGTGATTATAGATAAAAGTTTGAAGGATAATGTTATAAATATTAATAGTTGTGGAGATAGAATTATAGTTTTAAAGATTATTGTTGATACTAAGATTATCAATGTTATAAGTGTTTATGCTCCTCAAGTAGGTTTGGATGTAAGCTCAAAAGAAAAATCAAAATTAAAGGGATTAATACAAAAGATATCTCTTGTAGAAAAAGTATTTATTGGAGGAGATTTAAATGGACATGTTGGTAGGATGGTAGAAGATTTTAAAAGTGTTCATGGTAGTTATGGATTTGGAGTGACTAATGAAGAAGGTATGGCTATATTAGATTTTGCCTTAGCTTATGATTTTGTAGTTGTTAATATTTTATTTAAGAAAAGAGATGAATATATTGTTACTTATAAAAATGGATCTAGTAAAACACAGATTGATTATTTTCTAATGAGAAAAATAGATCGTTTAGATTGTAATGTCATTCCAAATGAAAGTTTAAGTACCCGACATCGATTATTAGTTTTAGATTTTAAGATGAAAGATTGTAAGAGAAAAAATAAATCAAATTATTGTCCTAGGATTAGATGGGGACACTTAAAGAACACAAATAAAAATATTTTTAAGAGTAAGTTACAAAAACTTAGAATTTGGGATGTTCATAAAGAAGCTAATATTATGTGGAAAAAGTAACAAGTGAAATTAAGCAAGTTGCTAAAAATGTGCTTAGAGAATCAAAAGGAAAAGCTTCTTTTAATAAAAATAGTTGGTGGTGGAGTCAGAGTATGCAAGAAAAGATAAGAAATAATAAGCATTGTTATAAAATTTGGTTTAGATGTAAAAACTTGGAGAATTGGGAAAGATATAAAGTGGTTTGTAGAGATTCTAAAAAATAATATATGATGCAAAAAATTTAGCTTTTAGTGATTTATACAATAAATTAGATACCAAAAAAGGCGAAGATGTATGTATAAGTTAGTCAACTAAAGAAACAGGAGAAGTAAAAACCTAGTTCAAGTGAGGTGTATTAAGGATAAAGATAATAAAGTGTTTTTCTTAGAAAAGGATATTGAAAATAGGTGGATGAGATATATTTTGATAAAACTGATGAAGGATTTGAATGTACGATTGATTTTAGCAACTTAATACCTAAACAAAAATAGAAATTTTATTTTTATCGTATTAGTAAATCGAAGTTAAGAAGCTTTAAAGAAAATGAAATGTGGAAAGCATAGGACGATGATATTTCAATAGAAGTGTGAAAATGTTTAGGAGATCAAGGAATTTCTTACAACATTTTAATGTTATTTTAAAGATTAAAAATATGTCATATGAGTGGAGAAAGAGTTTGTTGGTTCCTATATTTAAGAATAAATGTGATGCACAAGAGTGGGCAAATTATAGAGGAATTAAGTTAATGTGTCATACATTAAAATTATGGGAGAGTAATTGAGCATAGGTTACGATGTGATACAAAAGTTTCCTGTCGGTTTGGTTTCATGCGGTAGATCTACTATGGATGCTATACATTTGTTAAGAGGTTTGATGAAGAAGTATAGAGAAAGTAAGAAGGATTTACATATGATATTTATTGATTTAGAGAAAGCTTATGATTAAGTTTCGAGAGATGTTCTTTGGAGAATTCTAGAAGAGAAAGGAGTTAATATTGGTTATATTCAAGTCATTAAGGATATGTATACTAGAGCATTACTTGTGTCCAAACACAAGGAGGATTGACAAAATATTTTTCCATTTCAATTGGATTACATCAATGATCGACTTTAAGCCCTTATCTTTTACTTTAGTTATGGATGTTCTTACTTAGGCATTTACGAAGATGTATCTTGGTGTATGCTTTTTCTTGATGACATTCTTCTTGTTGATAAGACTAAAGAGGAGTCCAGAGAAACTTGAATTATGGAGGTACATTAGAGTCTAAAGATTTTCGTTTAAGTAGATCTAAAGCGAATATATGGAGTGTAATTTTAGTTGTAGAAGTTAGTAGTAGTGTTGTGACATTAGGTGAACAAGTCATTAATAAGAGTGAGTGATTCAGATATTTAGGCTCTATTGTTCAAAATAATGGTAAAATAGATGGAGATGTTATTAGTAGAATTCAAGTTGGATGGTTGAAGTGGAGGAATGCATCTGGCATGTTGTGTGATAGAAAAGTTCCACTTAAACTTAAGGTGGTAAGACCTACAATGACATATGGTGCAGAATGTTGACCAATAAAAAAGAAGCATAAGATTAAGTTAAGTGTTACAGAGATGAGGATGCTCAGGTGGATGAGTGGCTTTACTCTTAGAGATAAAATGCAAAATGAGTATGTTGGAAAAAGTTGGAGTAACTCAGATGTAGATAAGATTAGAGAGTCGCCTTAGATGGTTTGGTCACATAAAGCGTCGTCGTCGATGACCAGTTAGGAGAGTAGATGCATTAGATTTGCCTTATGTTAAGAAAGGTAGAGGTAGACCTAAAAGACTTGGTTAAGATATATAAAAATGACCTTAGTATACTTGAATTAAATGAGAATTTGACACATAATAGGACACAATGGAGACTGAAGGATTCATATAGCCGACCCCACTTAGTGGGATAAAGGCTTCTTTGTTGTTGTTGTAGGATCATAAGGTATAGAGAAGAGGTAGATAACCAATAGGTGCACTGTCTTATAAGAGAACTATAACTTTTGGCTTTGCTAATGGTAGCTCAAAGACTAGAGAGGGAGTCCAACAGAAACTTGATTTATGGAGGTCAACTTTAGAGTCTAAAGGTTTTCGTTTAAGTAGATCTAAAGCGAATATATGGAGTGTAATTTTAGTTGTAGAAGTTTTAGTGATAGTGTTGTGACTTTAGGTGATCAAGTCATTAATAAGAGTGGCGGAGATATTTAGGCTCTTGTCCAAAAATGATGGTGAAATAGATGGAGATGTTATTAGTAGAATTCAAGTTGGATGGTTGAAGTGGAGGAATGCATCGGCTATTATAGAGTTAAGAAAACTTGGAAAATTTTATAAGATGGTGGTAAGACCGCATGACTTATGGTGCAGAATGTTGGCCAATAAAAGAGAAGCATAAGACTAAGTTAAGTGTTACTGAGATGAGGATGTTTAGGTGGATGAGTGGCTTTACTCTTAGAGATAGAATGCAAAATGAGTATATTCGGAAAAAGTTGGTGTAGCTCCAATGGTAGATAAGATAGGGAGAGTCGCCTTAGATGGTTTGGCCACATAAAGCGTCGGTCAGATGACCGATTAGGAGAGTAGATGCATTAGATTTGCCTTATGTTAGAAAGGTAGAGGTAGATAAAGACTTGGTTAAGATGTATAAATAATGATCTTGGTATACTTGAATTAGATGAGAATTTGATAATAGACACAATGGAGGCAGGATTCATGTAGCCACCCAATGGGATTAAGGCTTGTTGTTGTTGTTGTTGTTGTAATGGTAGCTCAAAGAGTATTCTTCAAAAAATCCCCCTTCTCTCCATTCTATCACCATCGCTTCTTCTCTCTTATGTGTGTTTGATGAAGAATCTTTAAAATTAAGAGTGTTGCTTAATAACCCCAAATATCTCAAATAAATAAGGTATTGGTTGATTGTATAGTACGATCAAGATCATATAATAAAATCTATTTAAATTGATTCATATATATTCTTGAATAAATTTTATGGCTTAATTAAGCTTAATTAAGAATGATGTTGATATATATCACACGAATGATTACTTTAAAATTTAAATTAACTTAATTTGTGCAACTTGAAATGCTAATAAATTGTAAAGTATGATATGCACAAATAAGTAAGTTTTTTAAGATTAATTTCCATTAATTATCATGTCTTCGAATTGCAACAAAAATATTTTTTTTTTAATTTTAAAATCAAACTTAATCTCCGAGTATGATTCTTGATCATATAGTCTAATAAGAATATGTGAATTTTAAGTTTTAGGTGATCATAAAATACAATTCATTCTCATATAATACATTTAGTTATGATCGATTTTAATTGATTTTCTAATTGATTTTCTTTTTTACTTATTTCACTAAGTCTAGTTATTTTAGTAACCTTTATGCTTGAAACATATAGTAATAAATGCCCAAAAAATAGAAATACACATTTTTAGGCCTTTGAATATCTTGTCTTCAACTTTTACTAGTAAGCTTGAATTTTTTGACTTTTAGGCTAAATTGAGATGTTATTATTATGACCTAGCTTAATAAATTTAACCTAATGGCTTCCTCTGAATCTTGTTAATCCTTCTAAGTGTCTCTAACATTTGAATTTCCTCTCCCAATTTATAATTGCAATGTTAGTACTCAAATTTTCATAAAATCATTTGAACCATATAATACTATGAATATAAGCAATTCACATTTTGAACTTAAAATCAAGTTATAACAAACTATTATTATAGATAACTATATGTATAATACAAAACTATATAATCAATAAGGAGCACAAAAGAAAATAAATTAGATATAACCAAACTACCCACTCTTGCTTTTGACAGATAAAAAAAGGCAGGATGTACATTGAATAAAATAAAAATAATAAAGAAAACATAAATTCCTATATATATATATATATATATATATATATATATATATATGTATATAAGAGAGCTTGATGAAGATTCGATGGGTGATGCACTTAGTGTCTCATCATGAGGAATTGGCTATGTATCTCAGCTTCATCTTTATCATCATAGTGTTATTATTGTTGTCATTGTGTGTTCTCCTACACAATGTGATCTTTTAATTTGAGCTTTTGGAAGGATGAGAGTTTAGTCCAAGCATCTTGGGATTATATGTAGGATAGTTAAGTTTGAGATGCTTGCACTAGAGTAGATGCATCTTTGCCACTATCTATATATATAATATGTTTCTTCTCACTAAAGAGGATATAGAGTGAGGATAAGTTTTGATTGTTTTGGATGGTATAAATTATATTTTACTTTTGAGCCATGCTATCACATGATTAAGGGTAAGATTTTGACGTTGTGTTACTTTGACATTAGAAATAAATAGAAGACTATATATGTAAGTGGCAAGTATATTTGTAGCTTCAATTTTTTTGTGAATGATGTAATAAGTAATGATAGAGGTAGTCTAATATTATTTTTATCTTTAGCCTTGTTATAACAATGTTCCAAAGCACACATTGAATAACATTAGTGTTTTGTAAAAGAGCAAAAATTAAGGGTTGATGATGAGGTAAGAATTAAGTGGATTATAATTAACAAATTATAAGTACGATCAAAAACTCTAAATTAGAGATGTGCAAGTATTCATACAAAACTTGAGCAATGAGTTTGACTTGCTTACGAAAGACATAAGAATGCTTAACATATTCAACATTTATAATGAGATTTACAACGGGATCATAAATTAAATAAGAGAGTAATTTTAATGTTTTCAATTTAGAGCTCAATAATGGAAGTTCTATTGTACTGTTCATAAGCAGTAACATTGTCGACTAGCTTGAAGCTAAGATTGTGTAAAAATGGATGAAAATCAACAAGCACATCACTGTCTTTTGCATCCCGTTGAAAACACTTTACTAATCAGTAAAAGATCTAAAAGAGGTTTAAAAAGAATTTATGTTAGTGTGCAAGTTAGATTTGGAGGTTATTTGAAAGCATTCTAAATTTTGAAAGATAGTACAACACGATATAGATCATACAATATAATTAGTTTATTGCATTGACCATTATATCAGCTAAAAATAAAAAGTTTGATTAACGATTGAATATAGAATTAAAGGTCAAATTGATCCCCTAACTATTTATGCAAAACCAAAATAATCCTAGACTAAATAAAAGGACAAATTTAGTCACTTGACTAGTTGAAAAGAGACCAATTTGATACTACCATTCAAACTAACGGTTTAAGATGTTAAAAGCAAGAGTGTTTTTAAAATTTTAATTTTTTTTATTAATTTTTCTTTCTTGTGTGCTACAGATACAATCATATTCAAGGAGATTGAGTTAAAATTATGCAAATTTTTGGACAAATAATTTTTGTCATAAATTTCAAGTATTTTTTATTATATTAAACGTCATTATAATGCTAACTTATTTTGTAATTTTGATATTGCCCCACCTTCTCTATTATATGTCTACTCATTTACATCCAAATCCAAATGGTAGAATTAAATTGGTCTATTTTTAAATAATCAAGGGACTAAATTAATCCTTCTAATTAGTCTGGGACTAATTTGATCCTCCATAAATATTTGAGGGACCAATTTTATCTTTAACTCATTCAATATATAATCTAATTGACTTGGTCAACATATCTTTCAAAATAATTAAAAATAATTAATTTGACCAATTGTACACTACAACTTAGATCGTATAGCACGAAATGATTCATATGATTAAATAATATGATATGGATAATCTAATATGATTAACTAATTAACCAATAATGAATTTTTAGCTTTTGAATGAATTTCTTATCTTTTTTTATTTTTTCTAATATCACTTTCTATCATCCTAAAAGCATTCCACAAACATAATAAAACACATGAACAAAATAAATCAAATATATATAAAATAAAAGAATGTGAGACAAATCAAACAAACTAAAAAAATTACTAAAATAAATAAATTAAAACACAAGCAAACACACAAATAGTCATATAGATAAAGAGAAACGCATAATAATGAAAATTTATGGGACTATATTTATGACTTTTAATTTAATCCTAAAAATTTTAAAGTAAAATTTTTAAAATAAGTATGATTTAAATTGTAATTAGTATCTAAGTGATATTAAAAAAATAATTATAGGTATAGTCGCCCATTTAATGGGCGACTTACTTAGGGCAAGAAATCGGGCCTACCGGCCTCATATTTCTCTTCTTGCTTTCTCCCATTTCGCCCAACACCGTGACCTTTTCTCCCCATATATATATGTGTTTGTGTATGCTTTTCTATCTAAGAAATTTCAAGCTATTATACCTTTTTCAACCATTAAAAATAAGTCATCATATGAAAAGTCATATACTTAATCAGGGTTTGAATCTTAATCTTTTAGATCTTCCTGAGCTATTAAACATAGCTTATGTATCTCCTCTTCAAGTTTTCTTTCAACCTTTAATATTAAGACTAACAATTGATATGACGTAATTTTTAAACTTAAAATAAATGATATCAATATTGTATTATATATTTACATCTTTTTACCCTTTTTGTATTATTGAATTTTGTTCTTCTTATCCTAGCTATGGATTTGAAGTGGCTAATAAAGATAGTAGGATCATATTGAATTTTACTTTAGCTTATGATTTTGTAATACTTTATTTAAGAAAAGAGATGAGCATATTATCACTTAATAAGAATGGATCTAATAAAACGTAGATTGATTATTTTTCTGATAAGAAAAATTGATTGTTTAGATTGTAAAGATTATAAGATCATTCTAGATAAATGTTTAAGTGCCCATCATCGACTATTAGTTTTGGATTTTAAGATAAAGGGTATGAAGATAAAAAATAAATTAAAATATTATCCTAGAATTAGATGGAGATACTTAAAAGATAAAAAATAAAAATATATTTAAAATTAAAGTATCATATCTTAAGATTTGGAATGTTCATGACAAAACTAATGTGATGTGAAAAAATATAGCAAAAGAAATTAAACAAATTACAATAAATATGTTTAGAGAATCAAAAGAAAAAGTCATTTTAATAAAAATAGTGGTGGTTGAGTCAAAATATACAAGAAAAGATTAAAAATAAGAAGTTTTGTTAAGAAATTGATTTAGATGTAAAAGCTCGAGAATTAAAAAGATATAAAGTTACCCATAAAGTCTTAGAAAGCAATATGTGATATAGAATTTAACTTTTAAAAATTTATATAACAGATTGCATACTAAAAAGGTTGAAAGATATATAAATAAGTTAGTCAAATAAAGAGATACGAGAAGTAAAGATTTAGTTCAAGTAAAATACATTAAGAATGAAAATCATAAATTATTTTCTTAGAAAAAGATATTGAATATATGTGGATGCATTATTTTGATGAACTTTTTAATAAAAGTTGTTAGAGTACGATTGACTTTAGCGACCTTAGTATTCTAAATGAAAATGAAGAATTTTATTTTTATTGTTGTATTACTAAAATTGAAGTTAAAGAGGATTTAAAAAAATGAAGTGTGGAAAAATAATAAGATTTGATGATATTCCAATAAAAGTGTGAAAATGCTTTAGAGATCAAAGAATTTATTTACTTACTAATCTTTTCAATATTATTTTAAAGACTAAAATGATGCTTGATAAGTAGAGAAAGAGTTTATTGATTCCTATTTTTAAGAATAAAGGTTATGCACAATAATGTGAAAATTATAGAGGAATTAACTTAATGTGCCTACACTAAAATTATGGTAAAGAGAAATTGAACATAGGTTACGACATGATACAAAGGTTTCTCAAAATTAGTTTGATTTCATGCCAGGTAGGTCTACTATGGATGTTATATATTTATTGAGAGGTTTGATGGAGAAGTATAGAAAAAAGAAGGAGAATCTTCATATGAAATTTGTTGATTTAAAGAAAACAATGATAAAGTTCTAAGAGAAATGCTTTGGAAAATTCTAGAAAAAATAAGATATAATATTGCTTCTATTCAAGTCTTTAAGGATAGGTATGATGGAGCTATTACTTGCATTCAAACACATGGAGGATTGACCAAGTATTTTTCCTATTTCAGTTGAATTACATCAAGGATCGACTTTAAGCCCATATCTTTTTGTTTTAGTTATAGATGTTCTTACTATACATTTACAGGAGGATGTACCTTGATGTATGCTTTTTATTGATGATATTCTTCTTGTTGATAAGACTAGAAAGGGAGTTCAAGAGAAACTTGAGTTATGGATGTCAACTTTATAATTTAAAAGCTTTCATTTAAGTAGATCTAAAACTGAATATATGGATTGTACTTTAATTGTAAAAGATCTAGTAGTGGGGTTGCGACATTGGGTGATCATGTGATTAAGAAGAGTGAATGTTTTAAATATCCCGAGTCAATTGCTCAAAATAATGGTGAAATAGATCAAAATGTTATTAGTAGATTTCAAGTTGGATGGTTTAGGTGGAGGAATGCATTTGGCCTGTTGTGTGATAGAGAAGTACTGCTTAAACTTAAGAAAAAATTTTATAAGATAGTGTGATGCACAAGAGTGTGCAAATTATAGAGGAATTAAGTTAATGTGTCATACATTAAAATTATAGGAGAGTAATTGAGCATAAGTTACGATGTGATACAAAAGTTTATCACAATCAGTTTAGTTTCATGTCAGGTAGATCTGCTATTGATGCTATACATTTGTTAAGAGGTTTGATGGAGAAGTATAGAAAAAGCAAAGAGTATATACATATGATATTTATTGATTTAGAGAAAGCTTATGATAAAGTTTCAAGAGATGTTCTTTGGATAGTTCTAGAAAAGAAAAGAGTTAATATTGGTTATATTCAAGTCATTAAGGATATGTATACTAGAGTTGTTACTTGTGTCCAAACACAAGGAGGATTGACAAAATATTTTCCTATTTCAGTTGGATTACATCAAGGATCAGCTTTAAGCCCTTATATTTTTGCTTTAGTTATAGATGCTCTTACTAAGCATTTACAGAAAGATGTATCTTGGTGTATGCTTTTTGTTGATGGCATTCTTCTTGTTGATAAGACTAGAGAGGGAATCCAAGAGAAACTTGAATTATGGAGGTCAACCTTAGAGTCTAAAGGTTTTCATTTAAGTAGATCTAAAACTAAAACATGGAGTGTAATTTTAGTTGTAGAAGTTATAGTGGTAGTGTTGTGACATTAGGTGAACAAGTCATTAAAAAGAGTGAGTGATTCAGATATTTATGCCCTATTGCTCAAAATGATGGTGAAATAGATGGAGATGTTATTAGTAGAATTCAAGTTGGATGGTTGAAGTGGAGGAATGCATCTGGCTTGTTGTGTGATAGAAAAGTACTGCTTAAGCTTATGGGAAAATTTTATAAGATGGTGATAAAACCTGCAATAATTTATGGTGCAGAATGTTGGCCAATAAAAGAGAAGCATGAGACTAAGTTAAGTGTTGCAGAGATGAGGATGTTCAAGTGGATGAGTGGCTTTACTCTTAAAGATAAAATACGAAATGAGTATGTTCGGGAAAAAGTTGGAGTAGCTCTGGTGGAAAATAAGATTAGAGAGAGTCTCCTTAGATGGTTTGGCCACATAAAGCATCGGCCGTCCAATGACCCGATTGGGAGAGTAGATGCATTAGATTTACCTAAAGTTAAGAAAGGTAGAGGTAGACCTAAAAAGACATAGCTAAGATGTATAAAAAATGACTTTAGTATACTTTTATTAAATGAGAATTTGACAAATAATAGGACACAATGAAGACGAAAGATTCATGTAGCCGACCTCACTTAGTGGGATAAAGGCTTGTTGTTGTTGTTGTTGTTGTTATTGTTGTTGTTGTTGTTGTGTGATAAGACCTACAATGATTTATGGAGCAGAATGTTGACCAATAAAAGAGAAGATTAAAATTAAATTAAATGTTGCACAGATGAAGATGCTCAAGTGGATGAGTGGCTTTATGCTTAGAGACAAAATGTGAAACAAATATATACATGAAAAGGTTGGAGTAGCTCCAATGATAGATAAAATTCAAGTGAGTCACCTTTGATGATTTAGACACATAAAACATCAACCATCTAATGATCTCATTAGAAGAGTAGATGTATTAGATTTGATCTATGTTAAGAAAGGTAGAAATAGACCTAAGAAGACTTGGTCAGGTAATATAAAAAAAGATCTTATTTTATTAAAATTAAATGAAAATTTAACACTTAATAGGACACAATAGAGAAGAAAAATTCCTGTAACTGTAATTGACCCCACATAATGGGATAAAGGCTAGTTGTTGTTATTCTCATGACATAAGTAAAACTTTTGATAATCAATGTCACATCTTCATCGCTTGATGTATCTAACTCACTAATGTTAAATTCTTGAACTTTTAAAGCAATTTATTTTTCCTTTTCTAAATATGTCTTTAATTGTTGGGCTAATCTTTTGCAGTATATATGATAAGAGAGCTACGTAAAAGATCAACAAAATAAATAGCTAAATTTTTAGACTTTAGAGTTGAAATAACCTTTGCATCTCATGAACTAGATAGTCCTCTATGAATTTTAGTGGCTTCTGTACATTAGTGTCTTTTTTTTTATAAAGAGCATGCAATGATGAAACAAATTTAGTAAACCTTACGTGTGTATCAAAAATGGACCCATTCGATTGCATGTGAAATAATTCATAAATATGTAAGAAAATATTTATGCATGATTATTTGACTTCATTTGTGCCTTCATTTTTTTAATCAAACTTGAAAGTAGAAATAAGCATGTAATCATCATATTTTAGGGCATGAAAAAAAAGTTTGTATATTAAATATTTAATTGAGCTAATTCACGCTCATCCTCTGACTAATTATCAATAGAAATATCTACATGTTTTTCTTATCTAAATATATTTATAAATGTGCATCTTAACTAAATTTTATGTGCATTAGCTTATAGATTGAATGATTGTAGCCATTATAATTTTTTAGAAATAAAAAAAGAACACCAAAATTCGATGATCAAGTATCAGAATCCCTTTTGTAGTGCTACAATTTTGAGAATGCATCATATGAATCTACTTTAGGTGATGAAATCTTTATACAAAGAATCTCACTCCAAAACTAAATGAAGGACATGGCACACTTAAGAGAGATGGAAGGGGGCTTGAATTGATGTGTGTGTTTTTTAAATAAAGTAATTTTAAGGAAAAATTTTATTTTTTAATTTCAAATTAGTATAGGATTTTCAAGAAAATTATTTAAATTCAATAAGAATACTTAAGAGAAATTTGATTTTGATCACTAACTATCTCTCATTTTTCTACCACAAAGCAAAGAAGTTTCTCTCTTTCATAAGGGAGAAATCCCAAATGCTCTTCTACTACTTGAACAAAAGAATCAACTTTAGCCACAAACTAGTAACACAAAGTTTACAAAACTTTAGAGATTCAAGATCCCCGGTAAGTACAAAATAATAGCTCTCTAAACATCAAAATTTTTAGACCAAAAAAGGATGATGACAACGTATAAAGGAGATGTAAATAATGTCCTTGGAGAATCAAAAGAAAAAGTTTTTTTTAATAAAAATAGTTAGTGGTGGAGTCAGAGCGTGCAAGAAAAGATAAGAAATAAGAAGCATTATTATAAAACTTGGTTTATATGTAAAAACTAGGAGAATTAGGAACGATATAAAGTGGCTTGTAGAGATTCTAAGAAAGCAATATATGATGCAAAAAATTTAGCGTTTAATGATTTATACAATAAATTAGATACCAAAAAAGGTGAAAGATGTATATATAAGTTAGCCAACCAAAGAGATAGGAGAAGTAAAAACCTAGTTCAAGTGAGGAATATTACGGATGAAAATAATAAAGTGTTTTTCTTAGAAAATGATATTGAAAATAGGTGGATGAGATATTTTGATAAACTTTTCAATGAAGAATCTGAAAATACGATTGATTTTAGCAACCTTAATACCCCAAATAAAAATAGAGAATTTTGTTTTTATCTCGTATTAGTATCTGAAGTTAGAGAAGCTTTAAAGAAAATGAAATGTGGAAAAACAGTAGGACATGATGATATTCCAATAGAAGTGTGGATATGTTTAGGAGATCACAGAATTTCTTGGCTTACTAATCTTTTTAATGTTATTTTAAAGACTAAAAAATGTCAGATGAGTGGAGGAAGAGTTTGTTGGTTCTTATATTTAAGAATAAAAGTGATGCACAAGAGTGTGCAAATTATAGAGGAATTAAGTTAATGTGTCATACATTAAAATTATGGGAGAGAGTAATTGAGCATAGATTACGATATGATACAAAAGTTTCTCACAATCAGTTTAATTTCATGCCAGGTGGATCTACTATGGATGTTATTCATTTGTTAAGAGGTTTGATGGAGAAGTATAGAGAAAGTAAGGAGGATCTACATATGATATTTATTGATTTAGAGAAAGCTTATGATAAAGTTTCAAGAGATGTTCTTTGGAGAGTTCTAGAACAGAAAGGAGTTAATATTGGTTATATTTAAGTCATTAAGGATATGAATACTAAAGCTGTTACTTGTGTCCAATCACAAGGAGAATTGACAAAATATTTTCCTATTTCAGCTGGATTACATCAAGGATCGGCTTTAAGCTCTTATCTTTTTGCTTTAGTTATGGATGTTCTTACTAGACATTTATAGGAAGATGTACCTCGGTGTATGCTTTTTGCTGATGACATTCTTCTTGTTGATAAGACCTGAGAGGGAGTCCAAGAGAAACTTGAACTATGGAGGTCAACATTAAAGTCTAAAAGTTTTTGTTTAAGTGGATCTAAAACTGAATATATAGAGTGTAATTTTAGTTGTAGAAGTTCCAGTGGTAGTCTTGTGACATTAGATGAACAAGTCATTAATAAGAGTAAGTGATTCAGATATTTAGGCTCTATTGTTCAAAATGATGGTGAAATAGATGGAGATGTTATTAGTAGAATTCAAGTTGGATGGTTAAAGTTGAGGAATGTATGCCTTTGTGTGTGATAGAAAAGTTTCCTTAAACTTAAGGGAAAATTTTATAAGATGGTGGTAAGATCTGCAATAACTTATGGTGCAGAATATTTGCCAATAAAAGAGAAGCATAAGACTAAGTTAAAGGTTACAGAGATGAGGATGCTTAGGTGGATGAGTGGCTTTACTCTTAGAGATAAAATGTGAAATGAGTATGTTCAAGAAAAAATTGGAGTAGCTCCTGTGGCAGATAAGATTAGAGAGTCACCTTAGATGATTTGCCCACATAAAGCGTCGGCCATCCGATGACCCGGTTAGGAGAGTAGATGCATTAGATTTGCCTTATGTTAAAAAAGGTAGAGGTAGACCTAAAAAGACTTAGTTAAGATGTTAAAAATGACCTTAATATACTTGAATTAAATGAGAATTTGACACATAATAGGATACAATGGAGACGAAGGATTCATGTAGCCGACCCCACTTAGTGGGATAAAGGCTTGTTGTTGTTGTTGTTTATTGTAGTATGTTCTTGTATATAAAAAATATCTTCTAGAATTTTCTAAATAAAGCTCAAAGAGTTTACTTTAAAAAAAAAATTTCTTTTCTTTAGCATTACCTCTTCTTCTCACAAGGTATGCTATAAAACCTATTATATTAGCTATATTTTTAACAACCTTTCTATTAAAATAACAAAAGCGCTGGTAATTGTAAAATCTGGTTAAGATTGCACTATACAATCAAATCTAGATCTGTTAAAAATTAAATCATATTCAATCTTTCATAAATTTTGATGTTTAATTAGATGTAAGAAAATGGATTGGATATTATAATATATTTCATACAATAAGATTAATTGATAATGAGCATAAAAATTTAGTAAATTTTATGTGTTTTAATATGTATATTTATGTTTAATTAATGTTAAATTATGATTTTTTATTATTTTATTATTTTTAATATTTTTGATAGAAAATTCTCATATGAAGTGAAAGTAAATAAAACAAAAAGTTTCAAGACTAGCTCCTAGGTGTTGTACAAAGAAACGTCACGGATGCTATATCTGAAGAAATTTGGAGTAAAGACTGAGAAGCTAGCTCCAAGCTGCTAGATGGTTAGTGCCTAATCACTATAATTGTAAAGATTTAGACCTCAAGACTATAACCATAACGCCATGGCACTATAAGGAGTAGTATTCAGCGCTTGAAGGAGTTCAAAAAAGACTCAAAAAAGCTTGAAGACAGAACAACTCTTATATAAGTAGAAAGATAGAGACCCATTGCTTAGGCATTGCAAATTGGGCATGGCATCCCAACGCAACGTCCCGATATATGTAGTTTTAAGCAATTTTAATAGTCAATTTGAAGAGTTATAAGGGCAGTTCCTGGAAGTTTTAAGAGATTACATGGGGGACAATTGAGAGAGGAGTGTAGCACTTATAAATAGACCATCATTTGCATTGGAGCAAAATTTTGGTAAGTGTGAATATGAGTTTGAGTGTCACTTGAAGAGTGAGACTCCAAGTGAATGTGTTGGTGTGCAGTATTTGTGATGTCCATTTATTACATATGAATGCAAGAAAAGTAAGATTATTATTATTTAGAAAGATTCTTAAATTTAGACTTATACAATAAATCTAATTTATATATAGATATGCAGTGCACCTAACTAATGCATCAATTTATAATTTGTACATTTTTATTTAGACATTTTAACTTATTTTAAGATTGGAGGCTATGCAGAGCATGCTTACTATGCATATATTTAAGAAAAGTTTAAAATTTCAATCAATTTTTTAGAGGCAATATTCCCTAAGAAGGATAGTTAACTTTACTGGACAGATGTCCCCTTATGTGTAATGGATGAAAAGCCAAATCAAAAGTGCAAGAGAATATGTTTTATGGTGTTGCATCTTAATTGTTTATAATTGATTTTATTGCTTATGCCTAATGCTTTAAAAGTATTTTGGTTACAAGTTGTATTATTTTTATATTTTTGTTAGATAGAAATTTATTTTACCCTTAAAGCTTACTATAATAATTTGCAAGTATTAACAAGGACAAACAATCACAGAAACAAATTGAGAAAAAGTAAGTACTTCTAATGCACAAATAATGTAAACCTCACAAGCAAACATCAAATTAATATATGTGGATGAATACCACTATACACCCCTAGCTGAAAAGAAAAATAAAAATCCGAGCTATGCCCAAATACAACCTAATGATAGACTCGAACTCTTGGATCGTCTTCAACCTCTGGCTCAAAACCCTCCATTCCAAGCCCTAAGATTCAAGCAATACATGAAGGATTCCTGAAATCTAGGACGTCAAGAATGATCTAAAGCATTCAATGTTTCTACCCTGTGGTGTGATTGTGATCCTCATCATGCTCCGATTTATTTCGCAATGTATGAACCCATAAATAGGACAGGGCAAAGTTTGTCATACCTGTATCCGCATGGCTTGCGTTCACACTAATGGATCCTTGAGCTTCTTCTAAACTCGAGGAACAACTTCACTGTCGATTGTGACACCTGAAATACTTCAGATGCTCTAAATGTCTAATGTTGAGAGGATTTTGTGGGTGTTCGGCTTTTAGAGAGGTTAAAGTGAATAATTGGGTTGAGAGAAGATTGGGAACGGTCATTGGAGCTTTATGGGAGGTTTTAAATCTAAGGAAGCCAAACACCAAGTTTTGAAGAAGGTGCTATTACTGATGAGTCTCGTATTCAATGTTAGTGCTCTAATGTAGAATCTATTAGCTGAACAATCAAATGAACTACTTTGATGAGAAAGGTCCATGGAAGCTTTGCTGGTAGGAAATAATCTCCAATTGTATCACCATCTTGAGTAAAATCTCAATTATATCAGTCTCCTTTGATATCAGAGATTCACAGTATGATTGCGCAAAGCTTGCTGATTCTGAAATTCGTTGGCTCAGGGCATCACTCATTATCCAGCCATTTATGTAGAATTATTCTAAGCCACTCTGATTCCTCGTAAGCTTTGGAAGGGACCAGCCAGGCTTCTGGTACCCGAAGATCTTGAACTAGGGCTTCTGAGCCTTCTTCTTCTGAGATACCGAAATCGGGGAGATGGAAGGATTGACGGTGTCGTCTCAGAGAACAGAGTAAATCAACGAAAGCGCGGGCGCATCGGGACTAGGAGGATGATAAACTCGAAACTACGAAAATAATGGCCTAGACTCCAGATAGAAGGATGAAAGAGGAAGATCCGAGGACACTGTAATGAGGTCATTAGGCTAACCGGCGGCGGTGGAGATCTTATGATTCCCATCTCCGATTGAATTGAGAAGCGGGCTTGTCGCCTAAAGATATACCCTACTAGTAGCTTTGAAGGGGTGTCTGGCAACTGATGGGTTTTAATTCAAATAGAATTTTATATTTAGATTTAATAAATTCTGAATTTCTAAATTTTGAACTATGTTTTGCTAAGATTTAATAAATTTTGTTAAATTCTGAGAACCTATTTGACAAACAATTAAAATTTTAAGTTTATTAATTCAAAAAATAATTTAAAATAGTTAAAATTAATTAACTATCAAATATATGATAACTATAATAATATATATTAATTTATCATTAATTTATAAACATATTAATTAATCATTAATAACTTTAAATTAAGTTAAATAAAATTAAAAATATCTATTATCTATAGTTTAACTATTAAATTAATTAACTATCAACTTATAATTATAATAATAGTAATTAATTATTCATTGCTCAGCTCTTTTTTAAACTTGGATTCTTTTAAGAAAAATAATAAATAAATAAAATAAAATTGGATTCTTATCTTGAAGAGCAGTGAAGCGGTAGGCTTAGGTTTCATTTGGGAGAGTTTTTTTAGTGGGTTTTACTTTTGAGAGCCTAAATTTTTAATTTTTATACAGTTTGAATAGTGTGCTTTTTGAAACTGAGTTTTAGTTTTATCTCATTGAAAGCTTCATTTTAGCCCTTTTTTAAAAAGTAAAAGATAAATAGTTTTTCAGGGAGTACTTTTAAATCAACTTTTCAGGAATTCAAAAAACTTAGCCAATCGAAGCCTTAGCTGGTTCGATATGGGAAAAAAAATAGAATAGCATTCAGCAAAGGTCGAGGATTTGATGTTCGAAAGCGTAAGTCAGGATTTTGGTGTTCGAAAGCGCCATTCTTCTCCTCCTTCAGCTCCGTTACACGAAACCATCGCATAAGATTAGAAGGATGTCCCAATGATACATCTTGCCTTCGCGCACCTCACTTTGTGTAAATCTTCACATCTTGTAACTCAAATCTCCTCGCTCTTTCTTCTTCACTTTGTCCAACTGTCCAATTCAATTCCCGAACTTCATCTTCAAGAGATTGTCTTTTGTGGTCTAGAGAAGCTCCAGGAGGAGAGAATAATCTCCGGTCATCCCTCCCAGTTTTTGAATATATTTTTATATTTTTATATTTATCACACCAAAACTAATTAATTGAACAAAATAACACTTCCGTTAACTCCGGTTATCGCTCCCAGTTGCCTCCTTGCAGAGCCTCCTTCTCTACCATCTCCGGCGATCCATGACATCATCAACTTGTCTTAAGTTCACATCTCTCTTAATTTCTCCTTAAACCTCGAAACTCACCTTTAGCTTGGCAGACTTGCAAGATCCACAAGCACCATAGCATAATTCTCAAGCCCACAGATAATAGGCTTCCCTACAACCGGAACAAGCTTCAAGCTAAGAGGCAAGGTGGTCAAGTTCTTCACAACGCAATGCCAATCTAATGCTGCAAAACCGCCGATCGCCTTGAATATATCTATCCTCGAGACATTTTTTCCTGTTGATAAGGATATCAAAAACCTTTTTCCTGGCGGCATGACGCTGGAATTGATTTCTGCAAAATGGAACCAAACCATGTAGTCGAGTCTGGTGTCCACTTGGAGTAGGTACATGAGCCCTACTTGATGGAGAAGGCAAATCGACGATGCTGTGGATTTTTCGAAGGTAACGAGAGGAAGAAACAGTTTAATTTGATTTGATTTTAGTTTGAAAGTGTTATTTAGACTATTTAAATGAGCCTTAACAACTTTGTCTCAATTTGGTTTGATTGAGGCAAACCTCCCTCCCCTAACCCAAAAAAAAAAAAAAAAAAAAAATCATTATTGAGTCATATTAGGTTATATGGAATATTAAATTCATTTAAGTTGGAATGTGGCTTGATGACTCATTTGGATTTTCATTAAGATTGTAATTTTATTTTGAAATTTTATTTAATTTTGAAAAAAAATTAACCTTTCTAGGGAGCTTAAAATTTCATTTGTATTCCATTTACCTCATGCTAAAAAGGAGTTCAACAACTTAGCCTATTATTTTATGTAATAGAAAGTGACTATGTTGATGCCTTTTGGCATAATTGTTCGACATGATATTTTTTATATTGGGAAATAGCTATGTTGATGCTTTTTAGCCTAGTTGTCCTGTCATTTGCTAAAAGTAGTTATATTGCCATTTTGGGGTCTTTTGACCTAGGTATTCAACCTATTATTATGCATGGAAATAAAATTTTGTTAGAAACCTCTATAGGTTATTTTCTACATGGAGAAATGTTGATGGTTGAGATTAGTGCATATTTCTTTTTATTTTTTTAATTGTATCCTATTAGTTCCACCAATCATCTCAATTTTATTAAGATATTTATTTCAACATCATAATTTACATATGCATGTTGACTTGCCTAAATTCTCAAATTATACCATCATCATGTTTAGTTGTATCTTGCATGTCAAATATTTTTTAGAAGTTTGATTTAGTGCAATGTTACTTAGTTGCCGAATGTGGCCACACTATGACAACATTTAAGGTATTGAATTGACAGGTACTATTAGAGGGGCTAAAATAAAAATATATTTACAAGTTTGTAGATTGTTACAACAAAGTATTTATAAAAAATATATTTACAAGTTTGTAGATTGTTACAACAAAGTTATTTCTAAAATTAAATGCAATGAATTTTGAATTATAAACTATTAAATTATGTGTAATATATTTACAAGTATAAATGCTATCTCAATGTTATATATTTACAAAATACTTTTTTTTTTGCACTCAATTTATAATTTTTTTTTCTTTTTCATTGAATTCAAGCTGGCTTAATCAAAATGAGCCAACTCAATTCAATTTCTAGCCAAAATTAGAAAAAAAAAATTTTAGAGTGTTGGCTTCAAATCAAAATGAGCAAAATCAAAATCATTTAGAAATTAGTCAAGCTAACTCTGGATCAATTGGTTTGAGCATGAGCTAATATAGAACTATTAAAAAGGGAAGCTCATAAAGCTTAAAAAAATAGATATCCATATCAACAATGCCAAAAAAAAAAAAACTTAAAACAATTGAGCTAGCTCCCATGATCATAAAAAAGTCAAGTGAATGACTAAATATTTCAAGAAGAATGAAAAGTTAAGACTCTTGCAACTTGATTGTCTTGGAGATAATCATGCCCTTTCACTATAATGGATAGTAGAGGGCCTATTTGTTAGATTGAATCAATGAGTTTTCACGTTACAATCTAGGCAATCAAACTATTATGCAAGACCCCTTCTTAGATACTAAGAAAGCAATAAGCCAAATGGTGCTTTTTCATCTTAAATTTTTGAGAGCTCTTAAACATGAAAACATGCTGCTGGTTATGCTTCAGACAATACAAAATGTTAGGAATTAACTAAAACAAGAAATATAGAATAATTATCGAGATTTAAAATGTCATTTTTTTACTCCAATTTTTACATAACGACCTCTTTATAGTGAAGCAATCAGTGGCATTCATGAGATCAAATATAACTTATAACGTACAAATAAAAATGCAAAAATATGAGTATTTGAAAGTTTAACAATGAAGCTGATTGTATGTTCATTTAAATTATTTTGATCAATTCATAACATTTTGTTCTCATTTTATTCTTTTCTTTATTTTTCTGATTTAAGTTCAATCTGACTATAGGTCTAGTCACATGGCTGTTCTATTTTCTATTTTTCTTTCACTACATTTAGTTCTATAAAAGGATCATCCTAGCATCCAATTTATGTACAAGCAATGACTTATCATCTAGTCAACATAAAAATATTACACTATAAAATAATAAAATCAATACATCACAAGCAATGCACTGTTCTAACCTAAGTCTAAAGTTAGTGACTTAACAGTTTACTATATATGGAGAGGCTAGTTTGGTGAGGTTATACTAGGTTTTTTTAGAGTTTGAGTCTTGATTCAAATGTGAGGTTTATTTTACTTACCATTAGATGATTTTTATTTAAATGATTAGTATTTTCAAAATTGATTTTATGTTTTGATTTAATTTGAGTTTAAGTTTGGTTTAAGGTTTTGAAAGTGTGAAAAATAGTAGGCCACACTTGGAGTAGGGTTTAATCTTCCTTACACCTTGACCTTAATAAGATAGAGATCTCACCAAAGGGTGAGGAGCTACTTTAAGACTCTAAGCAAGATGTTTTTAATAAAAGTTTAATTAATTGAGATATTTTATTTAAGTGACTTATTGAGTTATGGTTTAGGTTTTTTTTTAAACTTAATTTATATCTAGATGACTTTATGTTTTCATGAAATTAATTTTTAAGTCAAGGACAATATTTGAATTATTTCTTGTAATCTTAATCACTTCTAATTATTATTTTTTCATTTAGACCGTATGGTTATTTGTAATCCTTCAGGTAATTAAGAGAGGGGTTGGACTATTGGTGCTATGATTTACACTACTAGAGGGAAGTTAATTATCACGAGAAGCTTAGAAAAGAACAATCTGTAAACTTGGCCAAACCTCAAAATATCATTTTTTTTCATAGATATTTTCATTCTAAGCTAACAAAATAACATTAGCTGATTACATTAATTAAATTGTTCATTAAAAGCATGATTATCACAAAGGATTTATCAGTCGAATGATTAAGTAAAACTCTTGCATTTAAACGTTATATAAATAGAGATCAACTAAGAATTTCCTTAACGCATGGCAGTTTTTAAAGATATGAATTATGTTATGTACAAAAATAAATACATAGTTAAAATGAGATTATATCATGTGTATGTAACATATAATAATAATAATAATATTGGGCCCCACTTCTATCAATTGGAAAAAAATGAAGAGCCAGTTAGTAGTGTCCATTATAATCAAATGAATCATTATTCGATCATAATCCATTTCAGTAGTGTGGATCTTCTGCAAATCAATGCTTTTCATACACCAACCATAGATCCAGGTCATTTCTTGGGATTGAGGGAGGATTGCTATTGTTAGACCTCTGGTCAAAGAAGAAGTGCAATTTACTCTACTAACAAGATGGGTCGATTCCCAACATTTGCCAAGCATTTGATAATGAGCTCAATCTAGATGAAATGCATTTCTTCACCTGATTTTCTTTGATATGTTGTGCAATATTATAGTTTATTGTTACCATTGTAATCACAATGTCATTGTTAACAATGCCATATGTCTGGAATGTTGATTAAATTCAAATATTAACCATCCAAGCAAAGCAAAGTCTAAGCTTGTTAACCGTGTGTTAGGACTAATCCATTTCAATTTGTGTAGTTTTTAATTTTGAAATAATTGCAACCTCCTTTTTTCTTAGTTAATATTAAATTATAATTTAATTATAACAAACGTAACCATGACAAATGTATAAATAGAACTCTTTAAATTCATTGTAATCTTCTATAAATATTGAAACTTTTGAGAAATATTTAAATATTTGCTTGCTAGCAACACCACTCTTCTTTCTAATCACTTCTTTTCTCTACTCATTAATGATGCCTAGCATCTCTCGCAAATAACATGATGTCATGTACCTTGATGTTGATGGTTTGTTACCATTTTTTCTACCATTTGGAGGAGTCATCATTGATAATATATGTTGGTTCTACATGAAGACATTCACATTCATTTTTCCTTATTTATTTGGTGGATATAATCATAATAAGAAGAGTGTGCCATATATCAAACTTGTTTAATCATCTTTTAAGTTGTTTAAGTTTGGCTCATGCTTGACATAAGTTCTTCACATTTATTCATACTTGTTACATATTTTGCTTTTAGATTGTTTAAATTTTCGATAATAAAATCTCAACCTTAGGGAGCTTACCATCACAGCAAATCTACACCTCTTTACTTATAGCTATGAAAATAAAACCTAAGAAACTCATATTGTGGTATTTTAATTTGGAGTTGTAGGGGCACCAAGCAGATCTTAATGGATATTTATTGAAGTGATCTAGCGTGACATTAAGGTATGGTGTACTACCTCAAGAGGTAGAAACATCACCCTATAAGGAACTCGATCATCTAAGGACTCCTTAGGCAGATGAGTCTTCATGTATACTATAGATCTTTCCCCTACTTTACATGAATAAGTAAAGCATGATTTATTTTATGCTGAGTTTTTAGTTCCTTATGAAAGCAAGCTTCCATAGTTAATTACATCTTAGGAAATGAGAATTTTCTAAGAATACTCTCGATTAAAGTAGTCAATGGGTATCTCCAAAAATTTCAAAGCTAGACTATTAAAGGATTAGGTATTATTAGAAATCAAATGGGAATGTTCGAATAGGAAGACTTCTTCACATATTCTAAAGGAGAATAAGTAGAAAGCACTCATGATACTAGGAAGCCTGGTGAGTTCTTCAATCAATCCTATGGTGAGACTTTATATTTTTAAAAGAGAGAAAATTATTTATTTGAGTTGAAATTTGATTTGAATGCTAGGACTTAGATTTTAACAATACGAGATTGAGAAAATGCTCAAGAGGTGAGAACTTATATTTGTAGAAAAAGAGAAACAGGCCACCTCAAAACCTAAATCTAAAGTGCTCTAGCACAAGCTAAGAGCTCAACCTAACTCTACTCAGGAAAAGTGGAATATAAGGGTCCACCTCCACTAGAGAGAGTGAACACATCCCGACTCTTTTGGACTTACAACCATCTGGAATGGCCGCCAGCTAACACCTTCTATTTTTTATCATGTAGATCGATCTTATGTAGATGTAAGATAGTTAGGTTGTTATTTAATTAGGAAGGAAGCTAGAATCCTAAACTCACTCATTAAGAGACTATAGATAATTATTGGTATGAAAGCATGACTTAGGCTAATATTAAAAATTTATAAATTTTTGGATCATTCTGACATATTTATTTTGGACCAAGGCTCATGACAGTTATGTCTATGTGCATGATGAAATTAAATCATGTGATAAATCAATTAGAAAAGGTGTTCTCTACTACAAGAGATCGCTCTCAAAGGTTAAGCATATCCTCTATCGTGCAAGAGTGGAGATACTCTCTATTCATGAGTGACACAATATGATATGCATGTTGTTGTAGCATACAATCATTTAGCTAAGGGGTTGTTAAATTTTTTATTATCTTGATTAAGAGTTTAGGCTTTAAAATGAGATTATGAGTTGTATTAAAATATAATTATTAGTTATTTAGTGAGGACAGAAAATTTAATTTTATTCTAAAGAGCCTACCGCATTCAGACCACATATCAAATCATTAAACTTTAAGAAAACCTAAGAAAGGCATACCATTTTTATTGTATAATCTAAACATAATTGTCAAGCATTCAAATTTCATAAAAGAATAAGAGGTCAATGCGGTCGGGTACCATCGTACATCCTGAAAAAGAGAAAATGTTGGGTATCAGAGCTCTACCTTTATACAACCCATATTATAATTAAAATTTTCAAATGAAAGTGCTATGGAGGTCTTCAATTCTTGTTCTTCTTTCCTTCTTTTGATCTATTTGCTCCAGGCTTCACAGGGCCTCCTAGGTCTTTGCCTTCTAGCCACTACTCATCCTAAACCCCATAGCACTAATCCTAATTCTATTATAAAAAGTATATTTTTATGAAAAATAAAATCTAACTATACCTGTAAAATAGATGTTAGCTAAACAAATATACAAACCAGACAATTATATTTCATATATTTGGGCTTAACACTCTGCATTTAGGTAACCAAGCCCACCTGTCCTAATTAGATTATACTTAGGGACACAGGAGGCACCTGCAAGCAAGAACATTTATGTTTATTTATTATTACAGTGGCCCCTTTAGCACAATTATCTGCATAAAACATCATTAGGCTACTAATAATCAGCATCCAGTCTACGTACAAATAATACTAACATCTAATCTAAAACATTACATCATAAAATAAAACACATCACCATAACATACACCGGCCTAACTTAATACTAGAATCAGTAACTTAGCATTTTAATGTATGAGCTAAGGCTTTAATGTGGTATGTCTTGGTTAAGTCTTAGAAGTATGATTGTTTAAAATTTTAGAATTGTTTAAATTAATCGTTAATGATGGTTTCACTTCAAGTATTTTAGTAAATTGATTGATTTAATTTGCATATTCTCTTTTTGTTTAATACTTGCTTAACATTTAACTAAAAAGTCTTGGCCCCTTCATCCCTATCCTAACTTATTTTTTAAAGGGTAAATTATCATAACTTTGGTTCTTTTAGTGAAACACTTATGAAAATTTATTTTTTAATGGGTCTAAGTTTTTGTTAGTTTTAAGGAATCTTATTCAAACATGAGACGTATCTTAGGCTTAATAAAATTAAGTCACCATGACACGAGTAATATTTCACTACTTCCTTTAATTACCAATAATATTCATATTCTTCCATCTCTAATATTCTTAATATCTAATTTAACATATGTACATGCAATATAGCCATATTTTTACTCACTTAATGAATGTTAATGCATGAATTTAATAGAAACAAAAGATTTCATCTCATAGCTAAATATATGCAAACATGTATTAGAAATTTAAGCAAGTACATACTGTTGTTAGACCATGAAAGCGAGATTATCTAGAACCTTCTTGTGGCTACTTAAAGTCTCATATTCTCAGGATGTCTAGACTATATACTTGCTAATTTAAATACATATAAACACACACATAAGCATAGAAACAAAACCATGCAAAGGTTATATAAAATATTTTATTCATGTAAAGTTCAATGACATGAAAAGAAAAGTTTTATCATATATTTTAGCACAGGTATACACATAAATGAAATAAGCAAGTATGTGCTGTTATTAAACCAGGAAAGTGAGATTATCTAAGACCTCCTTGAAGCTACTTAAAGCTTCATATTCTCGGGATACAGACTATATACTTGTTAATTCAAATACATGTAAGCATACACATAAAATATGAAAGATAAAATAATCCCTTACTATCTTTAAGTCATAACTAAGTGGAGGTTTTATTAAATGCTTACAACAAACATTGATTTAAATTTTGTACTCTTTAATTTATTATTAATTTATAATTTTAAAATAATTTGAGATTTATTATTAATAATAGTCACACCATATCATAACATTTATCTAACTTATACAATTTGAATGCAATCATATTCTTTTAATTTTATTTTAAAAATATGAACACATGAAACAAATGGCATGCACATTTATGATAAATGAAAGAAAGTAATCAAATGTCACCACATAACATACTTAATTTCATTGAATCCTAAGGACAATCCTGCCAAATAAATATTCTTTAAGACTAACCAAAGTTTTTATAAGATTTAATTTCAATGTTTAAGTTATTAAAACCTAAAGAGGAGAAATGATATTTAGGATTCATTCCATCCCATCTTGGTTATTTAACATATTTAAGAAAGAAAATTGAATATGTTTTATGAGTGATTAGGTTCAAGCCATTAATCACAATGATTTAACTACCCTTCCCAAAGCTTCTTTAATTTAATCAACTACTTAATCATGAGCCTTCAATGATATGCTTTGAAAAAATTAAAAGCAACAATGCATCTAACGGAGCTTAATGCAATTAGGCTCATGCTAAAGAGTTAATTAAATTAAAGGAGAAAAATATTTAAGTTAAATACTTTTATGATTTTCCCACACCCATGGGATAATCATAATTTCTTTAATGAATTTATGCTATAAAATACATAAAGGGATTAATGGGTTATATTTGAGTTATCTAAATCAATTTTAATTTTAATTTGTATTTTATCATTGATTTTTCATAATTATTCCTTAATTATTAAACATATTAATTAACCCTCTTAAGAAAGTATACTTGAAAAAATAATTCGGAAAGGGGTCCTAATTACTTTTCTCTTCATACCCACTCTTTACATTAATTAATTAACACTAATTATTTAATTTCTATTTTTCACCAATTTTAGTAATCACTTAGTTAATTAAAGAGGGTGATTAGGGTTAAAACTCTAAAACCTTTAAACCACATGGTAATAAATTTTAAAAAAATTTATGGCAGGTAGATGACATCCCATAGAATCATCCCACCAAATTTAGAATTAATTTGCCAAATAATTTGGCCTTAATTAAGGTAATTAGTCTGAGCTTCAAACTTTAATTAAGCACTATTTATTGGGTGTTAATTAGAGATTTTATTTTTATTAAATTCTCCTCTATCTAAGCTTTACAAAATGGGATTATTTATATATATTTTTAAATTTTTCTATAATTAGTAATAATTTTTGAAGTTTTGACCTTATTTGCCTCGAACATGATCCATGTCATGCGAAGTGTAAATAGAGTTTGAAACTGAACTCTTGTTCGTTCTTGTCATTTGAAATTTGTTTTGTTTATGTTCACTGCTTTATATATCGAAATAAATTCTGTTTGTTCTACTGTTAGTTAACGGCGAGTCTCATGAACAACTTTTTTCCCATATGAGAGGATTGAATCACAATTTTTTCAACAAAAGTTTTAACCACTAAGTCATGCTTGCATTTGTCATATGTAAATATGTTCGTATGTATATATAATAATAATAGTAATAAATAATAGTAATAAATAAAAATAATAGTAATAAAATAATAATAATAATAGTAATAAATAAAAATAATAGTAATATAAAATAATAATAATATAATATAATTTTTTGTTTATAAATCGAAATGAACACGATCGGACAAACGATTGTCACGCTCACTCGTTTATATCGAGCTTAATGTTTGTTTTCCGCTTCGCTTAGTTAACAACGAGCTAAACACGAAGCTACATAACGAAGTCAATGCGAAATAGGTCAATATCAACTAATGTTTTACCCTATGTAATGATGAATGAATGGATGAGAATCAATGAATGATTGAGAGGAGATTGCTGAGGCGAAGATCAGAATGTGTAGTTTAATTGATTCCGAGCTCCTTCAAAGTGGATACTTGCTCTTAACTAGCCATATTTGAACTAAGGTTCAAGCCTGGGTTTGAACCATAGTTTGAACCTAATTAGGACCTTTAATTGAGCTTCGGTATAAATTGGGGTCACAACAATTGGAATTTGCTTGAATTTAAATCAAATCAAATAAATTTGTAATGCCTTACGACTCCAAATTTTAATCCAACAATACAAGAGATTATCCTCCTTGAGGGCATTTTAGACCAAGAATTTTTTCGTAGCATATTTACATCAATAAAAATATAAAAGAAATAAATTTATCAGTTTTAATTTCATTTGCCCTCAAATTATTTTTTTTTTATTCGAGTTATCCAGAAGTAAAAGAAAATTAACACGTGAATTTATGGAATGCTGAAGCAATTCCATTCATACAGCCAAATGCAGCTTGTCTTCTTAATTAAAATGCAAATCAATCACCATTCGTAGGCTGATCTGATTAGGAGTTGAAGAATCCAAATTCTTCTAAAAATAGTTAATAAAAGAAACTCCAAATTACATTTCCATAACATCAATCATATTAGTAGCCATCCTCTCCACTATTTATATGAAATATTAAATATCCAAAATTCAAAAGAAGAAAACGGAAGAGAGGCATTAGAGCCATAAAAAAACCCTTGCTTGATCACCATTCACTTCCATCAGTCCCCCGATCCGCCGGAAAAGAGGGCAATTTTGGAATTACCTAGTTGGACACTTTGTTAAACATTACCGGCGGTTGTGTAGCCGATCCGGGCAACTCGGCACCGACCGCTTGCTCTCAATAAGCCCTGAATCCCCTCTCTCCGGCAGCTGCGTTTGGCCACCGACGGCCACCTCAAAAGTTTCTCCTGACCTTATTTTTGTTTGAAATGACGGAATTGCCACCACTCTGCAGCCGAAGAACACAAGCCAAAAGCTGACGAGCAATAGTCCAAACAAGAACAACCTCCCCTTCCTTACCGTCTTAAAACCACCATTGTTAGAAAGTTGGCAGTGCCTCGCCGGAGCTTTTACATCGTCGGAATTCTCGAACTGGGAGAGAGAGAGAGAGAGAGAGAAGTGTTCTATGTTGAGACTTATTGCATGTAGTAGTAGGGACTAGGGACAAGGACTTGAAAAGTGGGCAGACTATTTACCGAGTGGAGTTGCCGTAGGCTTCAGAAGGGCGTATAAGCCATGGCTTTGAAGTAAATTACGTGACTATCCTCATACCGGCGAGACAACAGAAGTTGGTAATTTTAGAAATGCTTTGTGCAGTATTGTAACCGGTGAGATCGGGAAAATTTAATGCATTGTAGACGGCGATCTTACATTAAAGCCATTGTGCAGTACTGTTTATACCATGTGGTCCATTTTTCTGTTCAAGTCACTTTTTCAATCATAAATTTATACTTTAGTTGGTGTTACGTCGTTAATTAATTTGATAGTAAATGTGACATCATTGTTGAAACTTAAATTATGCATGATATAACACCACATAATAAAGAGTTATAAGAGAATAAATAGAACATATAGAGAAAAAAAGAAGGGGGAGAGAGAGAGAGAGAGAGAGAGAGAGATAACTCCTTTGTATTAAGAATAGAAGTCTACAAAAGGTCATAAAAGAATAATTCTCCCAAAAATGTCAAAAGTTCTTTAATTCATAGCGGTCTTCATCTATTTATAGATTTATATCGATCCCTAGGCATTACTTAGCTGATTACATTGAATATTATCAATACAAAGAAGAGAATTTGGATAGGCAACTCTTCGAGTTAAGTAGTCACGATAGGCATTTCATGCAATTACAGTGGGCGTTGGGTGGTGGCAGATACAACAAGCATTGAATGACTGAGCTTTTAAATTGAATATTCTTGATATATCCTGAATAAATTGTGACTTTTATGTTACATCCGGTTGAAGGTGATAACCCTTATCTCGAACTCGGTCCAAATGTGATATAGCTATGCATTTAGTTCTCTGATTTTCTTATTTATTTGATAGTGATACTGCATAAAGAATAAAAATTTGATTTAAAAACTAGATATGACTAGATGAATCTCTTTTGTGATAAAGATAAGTGTATGCTTTGTGCGCACTGCATCCTTTGTTATTTCTTATAAATGTAGAATGTTGAGAATTGCTCTAGTTCATAATTACGAGTGACACATGTGGAAAAAATTTATAACACTACATAGAGTTTCAGAATTTCTTATTTGGATAACCAAATGCATAATTAAGTAATAAACATAATATCTCGGAAGATAAACATTTTTTTCCTAAAATTGATTCGATCATTTAATAAAAGACTCATAAGGATAATGGGTCTTTCGTGTACCAAAGAGTTTTCTCTTGAACTATATTAAAAATAGAACAAGATTTATTTTAAACTGGGTTCATGGTTCCCTATAGTTAATTACATCTTACGAAGGACCTCTTCTTAAAAATACTCTCGATTAAAGAAATAAGTCATTTTTTCTAGGAAATTTCTAAGTTAGTTTTCAAAGGAATGATCTTTGGAATTTTCAATTGGGATTAGTCCAAAGTGGAAAGAGTTATTTTTAGAAGCCAAATGGGATGAAGTAAGAAATGTCTGTTGATACTGGGATGCTAGTAGGCACTTCAATTATCCTATCATTGGCCTTTGAATTTTAAAATTTAATTTATTTAAATTTTGAGTTGATATTTCTTTAAAATCTTTAGGTTCACAAAATTACAGGAGATGCCAAGAGACCCAAGGAGATCCAGAACCTAACTATAAGTGCTTCTAACCTAAGTCAAATGCATGACCTAATTTCATTTTTGGAATTATCGGCCATTCCTCTCACTTGAGAGAACAAATATATCCCTGACACTTCTAAACTTACAACCCACCTGAAAGGGTTGCCAGCTAACACTACCTAAGCACAATTTAAATTTATGACACTAAATTTTATGTATGCAAAATTGCTAGGCTATTGTATTTAAGAAATGAATCTAAGAATCTTAGACTCACTTTATAATCCTTAAGATCATGTAGGGTATGAAATGCACTAATGCACAATTTTCAAATTTTAAATGTTTTGACTCGATAATCATTTTAGGCCATGAGTGTGCAATTTATCTCTACATGATATGTAATTAGAATTGGTTATGGTCCAAATCAATAAAAGATAGACATACTATCCCAAGAAGGCGGTCATCCTCACAGGTCAAATGCCCCTTATGTGCAATGGGTGAAGTGCCCATTTCAAGAGTTAGAATAATATGATTGCATGATTTTCGAGAGCTAATTTATTTCTAATTGATTTTATGTTATTCCCTAGGGCTTTAGTTTATGTGATGTTTTGAATTTCATTATTTTTATGCTTGAGTTGATTAGATTTAATTGGGTAGAAAATATATTTTTTTATGAGCCTACATCCAAGCGTTCATTATAGAAAGCACAATAAAAAAGAAACCTAAAAAACTTGTTGATTTTATTATGCAGCCAAAATAAGTTAAGTAAATTTAATTAAAGAAAAGCCAATGCAGCCCGGTACCACTATACACCCTGGAAGAAAGGAAAATGGGTAGCCGAGCTCTACCCTTACAAAGCTAGGCCTAGAACTACAAGTCAAGATATATTGGTTTTCTTTCCAGGATTGTCTCCTTCTTGGGGACCTCCATTGAGCTTCATAGGGGACCTCTACACCATCTCCTAGTAGAGTCAACTCCTCTATCCTAAGCTTAGATCCCAGATCCCAAACATAAATAGTATTATCCTATGGGCTATGCTAAGGGACTATTCAGCATTTGTAAGTAAATAATAATTTTATAGATTTATATGATGACAATCCCTTTTACATAGTCCCTACAGAAAATAAGGTTAGTTCTAAAAAAAATAGCATCCTACCATTCATGCTAACAGTAATTAATCCTAGCTATCCATTCTAAAATAGTACACCACAAAATAAAAAAAAACAAATCTCATCACAACATCACAAAATATTACAAAAAATCACTGAACGACCTAACCTAAGTCTAGAGTTTATGACCTATTATTCTAGTGTGTGAGGAAAAGGGGTTTGTGTGGTAAGATATTACTAGGCTTTTAGGTTTTAATTTTAATTTTAGATTTAAGTATTTATTTGTTTACCTTGGGATGGTTTCAATTCAAATAATTTAATGATTTATTGATTCTTGTTTACATTTTAGATTCATATTATTATGTTAAAGTGAAATTTAAAATTGCAAGAATGAAGAATAAAATAAGTTTTATTTTTGGGTGAAACATATTCTATTCAACATCTTTAATCCTAATAGGATGATATCTTTATTCTAAGGTAAAGATTCATTTTAAAGGTCTAACTAAAATCCTAAGTATTTTAATTGAACTTTTCTTTAAATTTAGATGATTTGAATTAGTTTAATTTAGTTCGCTTTATTTTAAATTTATTTATTCTTTTTCACTTAGTGTTTTATGTTTTGATTTCTTTAAGGTATATATTTTTTCAATAATATTATTATTGTGATTTAATTTGAATTAATTTTTACTTGAAGTTTAATTCATTTGTTATTATGATTTAGTTTGGTTTTCTCTTTAAGTTTAATTCATTCATTATTATGATTTAAATTTCATTTAATTCCTTTGGCTTAATATTGTGTTATTGATATTTTATATTTTATCATTTATTTTACATTCAATCTTTTCTTAATTTGATTCATTATTCCTTTACTTTATATGTTTGCTTTATTGATTATGATGATTTATATCTTTTCAATTTTAAATTCTTTTAATTAGATTTATTTTACTTGTTCATTAAATTTGTCTTAGTTTTATAATTTAGATTGGTTAGGTTTTAATGCTTATGTTGTTTGAATTTATTTTTAGTTTAATATTTATTTTTTTAAACTCATGTCATTTAATTGATTTAAGTTAATTTCATTTATTCATTTTCATTGATATTTATTATCGTAAGTAAATTTACATTTTATTATTAAGTTTAGTATTACTTTGTTTATTTTGTTTCAATTTTATATCTTATTTACATCAATGATTCCTTAGTATTTCAATTTATTCATTTCATGAGATTTACTAGTTTTTATTAATAAATTTAGATTTAGATGATTGTTTCCAAATCATGATTTTTTTTTGCATTATGGAATAGTTCAATTCATTTTTAATTAATTTAAAGAGAGTGATGATTATGCTATTTGAAAAACACTTAGCATAATGTAATTTCTCTTATTCATTATGATTTAAGGAGTTTAAAGAAAGCTTATTGTTATGTGCATTAAGCTTATCTTATGTTACTTTAGAGTTTTATGTCATTTAAAGTCAATTCAACCTACCTTAAAGTTCAGTTACACTTAATTTTTTATATTTGCATTTGTGCCACTTCATTACTTAATCTAAATGGCTATAATGTATTTATATGTTGATGGCTTATAAATTTCAGAGATGAATGAACTTTATATGCCAATTTATTAATGGATTTATTATGGTTTAAGGGGTTATTATTCTTGGAATATGATTAAATTCTATATTTTCACTTATTTATAACCATTAACTTAGGATTAATAAGGTTCCTTTACTTTCAGTTTGCTTGGGTATTTTTATTTAAGAGTTCTAGTGTCAATTATGATGTTTTGAGTTTGTATTATAGGTTTTATAAATTTTATGATTTATTTATTTATTATTTTCATTAAATTAACCTAGAGACTTGGAAATTCAAATATTCCCAATCTAGAGGTCAATTGGGTTTGAAATTTTTATGATTTAATTTTTTTTTAAATTTCACTTTAATGAGGTGTATAATTAAGGTGTAATTAAGGTTTTAAGTATTTCATTAAAACCTAAATTAGGTCTAATTTAGTAAGGAGCATTTAAGGATTTTATTTTTTCTTGATTCCCCTCTCGAATATGCATCCAAAGAGAGTTTATTCATAATTTTTGGGGTTTTGGTTAATTTATTATATTTTATTTAAGTTCTGATTCTTTAATAAAATTAATTAATTCAATTAATCATATAATTGAGTGATTTTGTGTTTTATTAAGTTCCAACGGGTTTTAGTGATTGATTTATGTTCATTAGGATGTGTTATGATATTTTAAATTAATTTGATCATTTTCCATAATTTGTTATTAATTTATTTTATGAAAATTAGGGTTTAGGGTTCGAAATTTTAAATATTAAGATTTATTACTCAATAAATTATGAAAAATTCACCTAATGTGTATCTTAACATCAATTTCAATTCCTTAAAGTTTCATTTTATTTTGATCAATGATTTGGGATTAATTAGGGTTTGAAAATTTTTATTGAAATCCAAATTAAGGCCAAAATTCCCCCATATAATTTGGTGATTTTAATTTTAATGGTTTCTATCATCAAAAGAATTCCATAGAGCTCAAGTTTGTAATTTTTGGATTTATATTTAATTTTTTATGAATTTTTGAATTATAAGGCATTTTATTTTTCATTCAAAAGTTAAAATTTTGATTTAGGCATATCATATCCATGTGGATCTAACGTGACGCTGCATTCCACACAACACTCTATCATTTATCCATGTGGGATCCACGTGGATCTCACGTCAAAATAGAGGCCCATGTGGGTTAATTGGGTCATCCGATCGAAGATGGGATGGCTCTGATTCGACCCGCAGTTCTCCTTAAGGGTTTTAATCAAATTACTAACTAGATCTCGACTGTCTGTTCCTTATAAAAGGAACGGAGGGTGGAGATTTCATCATCTACGATGATGACGAAAGTCGAGAGCCGTCTATCATTTTCGCATAATTTTCAGCCATCCGACCGCCATAATCACATGATTTTGATGCCAAATCCATAAGTGGATAAAATCATGAAGATCTAATTGGTTTGATCTTACTTGAGGTCAAACTATTTTCAAAAAGTGCCAAAACTTAAAGCTTGGAGAGGTCATTAATGGTATACCTTGATCTTGATGATCTCCAGTGGTGGAATCGACTCCAATAGCTTCATAATGATGCGGGGAGCTTGTGTACAAAAGGAATTAAGTTGCCTCTTTATGGATCACCTCCTAGACCAAGCTCGGCTTGAGTTCCATCAACTTTGGTCACTCTTTGGCCTCCTAATAGAGAGGGGATCGAGGGAAGATCGGGTTCATCTTCGTGCAAGGTTGGGAAGGTGATGGGATGGTCAATTTTGATTAAGAATACCTCTCTTGAGTTTTTACCATTGAAGCTGAGAGCTTTAAGCTTGGTTTTCCCTTCTCTTGACCGGCTGTGCATGATCAGAGCTTTTGGAAGCTAGCTCCATGGCTCACTACCTCTCTAACATCTATTCTATGCTAAAGAGGTGGAGTAGGAAATGAGAAAATAGGTTATGCAAATTGGATTTGGCTTCATATGCCTTTGACTTGACATAGCATATTCCTTAGCTTTGACACTATTTGGATTTGATTAAATGGCTTAATGTTGGTTGAGAATCAACACTAATTCAATTTGGGAAGGATTTGATTGCATCCCAAGGAGATTAGTTAGAGATTAGGCTCAAAATCTCTTTGAATTATGCCACTTAATGAGTTTTCATTTAGCTTGATCTAAGTTACTTTACTTGCTAGATTAGCTTTAGATTAATGCTTGGATTATGTTCATTCAATCATTAATGAACTCTAGCCAAGGTTTTAAGATTGTAAGGTTCATGGATTGTTTACTTTGTGTCTTAACCCATTTTGATTCATATGAGTTTGGGTTGAACGTAATTGGGTCAAATGGTTTATTTGACATAATTAGATTGTATTTAGATTTTAATTAAGGTAATCTAAGAACTTTGGGATGAATTGGATCAAATCATTTCATTTATTTAAGGTTTGAAATTCAATTTGGCCCATCTTGGTCTTATGGGCTAAATTTGAGTTAAGTTTGAATCCATTTAGGTCAAGTGGCCATTTTAAATCAATTAAGTTATGTTCACACTTCAATTATGTTTACTTACATATATGAGATGATTTTGAGTGATTAATTTCATTTGATTTCAATTTTATTTCAGTTTGAACCCATTTGACCCAAATTGGGCTTAATGGGTTAAATTTGGGTTCATTTGGGTCAAATGACCAATTTGGCCAAATTGGACCAATGAAGGGTTGGTTTATGTTCAATAATCATTTTAAAATGATTTTGGATAATTTCTTTAGGTTGATTTGAGTTTGATTTAGGTTTGATCTATTTAGACCCATTTAAACCCATTTAGATCAAATAACCTAATTAGCCTAATTAAGGCCACATTGGACTTATATTCTTCTAAATTCATGTTTAAATATGTTCATATCATCACCCAAACCTTTTGGAATGATTTTATTTGGTCAAAATTGGTGGGTTGACTTCTGACTTTATAGGACCCACATAAGTCAAACCCATGTCAAATGGGTTGACTAATTTTTAATCTTCAGTTTGGATTTGGATTTATTTCATTTCATGTCATGGTTTCATGCTTTTAATTTCATTTGATTTGGGTTTGTTTGGATTTAATTTGAATTTTCTTAGGCTTATATGATTCTTAGCTTAATTAAGATAATTAGGTTTAGTTCCCTAAGTAAACCTTATTCTAAGCTTAATTAATTTCAAATTTAGGGTGGTGTTTGTTTAGGTTAGAGATTTGGGTTTAATCTAACTAAACCCATTAAGTTAGATCATCCAAAGAGGATGCACTAGGTCACTAAGTATAGTGTCCTATGTGCTTAATAAGAAGATTCTTGATCAAAGATTAGGTAGCCTAGTTATTGTCTTTGGGAGTGTTATTATTCTCATCCAAAAATGTGGTCAACAAATGGACCCCTAATATGTGCAGAGGACTATCCAAAGTATACTGCACATATTGGTGTTGATCGAACTAAGCAACACTACAAGCATAAGCTTGAAGAAGTGTTACTTTGGTTTTGAGTTTAAACTTATATTTTGATATAAATATGTGTATATTTATTTTATTTTGAAATGATTCATTCTTAGAGATCCAGGTTTACTAAATTCTAAGAAGAATAAAGATGTCATTATGAGTAGATCTAAAGAAAGACCTAATCCTAACATAGTTTTGGTAGCCAAAGAAGGTGACTATCATAGATTTGAATCCTACTGGTTTCCAATGACTATACTAAGAAGAAAGCCCAATGACTTATATCTTCTTACATAAACTAGCCAACGGGATAGTTTTAATGACTAACCAACTTAAGGAAGGGATCTATAGATAGATCCTAAAAATTTCTTCTTTTAAATAAGATGCCTACTATGGGACTTAATCTCATCTAGTTAACTATTAAGAAGAAGACTTCAATGGCTTTATGTCTTCTTGAATAGTTATAATGAGGAAGAGGGGCCTTACTGACTTGCTCCTAAACCTCAGGATTTTGGCTTTTAGAAAAAGGGTCTTCATGACTTGTTCCTAACCTAGGTAAGTTACAAAGGACGTGGTCTTTAGTGACTTATTCCATTCATATATTTCTTTCATTTGAAAAAAAGAATAGGGGTTATCATGACTTAAATCCTAGTTTAGTGAAATTCAGCTAACAGGAAGGGGCTTTTAATATCTTAATTCCAACCTCAATAGTTTAAATGAGGGAAAGGGGTCTTAATGACTTAATCCTATTCCTCAAATTTTTGACTAATAGAGTAGGGGTCGTAGTGACTTTATCCTAATCTAGATAGTCTATATGATATAAAAAGGGGTCTTAATGACTTTATCCTAACTTTATCATTTGATAGGATGCCTTCTATGGAGCTTAAACCTATGTGATTGGCTATTAAGATGGGGCCTTCAGTGGCTTAATCCAACTTAGATAACTAAGAAAGAGGAAAGTGGTCTTAATGACTTATTCCAATCCTTTATATTTTTGGCTAATAGAAGAGGGGTCTTCATGACTTAATCCTAACATAAATAGCCAATTTGATAGGGAAGGGGTCTTCAATGGATAATAGGAATGGTACCATAAAAGGCTTGCTCCAAACTTATGTAAGACATATGAGGAGGGTGCCATTGAAGGCTTGATCCCAACTCAAAATAAGAGTAGTAAAGGTGCTTTGAAGAGGTTTGTTCCTATCTTAGAAAGATTATATTCTATGTTTCCACATAAGGTAAATATGACTTCAAGTCACTAAACATAATTTAAGAAATATAACATTCAAATTTGAACAAAGTTACAAAAGAAATAAAGAGAAACATAATTTTTATTGATCATCATTCTTTTGAAATAGAGTATAAGTTACATATAATATTTCTTTAGGTAACCTTCATTGATTGGCAGCATTGAACTTTCACCTTTACAAGTTTTCAACTGATAAGAACCTCCTTCATAGACTTTTTACACTATGAATGGTCCTTCCCAAGTTGGCTTGAACTTGCTGCCAATCCTGCGATGAGCTAAAATTGGTCGTTTATGAACCAAGACCAAGTCTCCTACTTGGAAAGTCCTAGGATAGACCAATTTATCATGTGCTTGAACCATACATGATTGGTACAGTTTAAGGTCTTACTGAGCCTTCAAGGCTTTCAAGTTCTTCCAATCGAAGTTTATGATTTTGATCTAGTGTAATGCTACTATTGATTACTATTCTTAATGAAGGCAATTTCACTTCTAATGGAAGAACTACTTCAGTTCCATAAACCAAAGCATATAGTATAGACTGAGTTGGTGTCCTGTATGTGGTCCTATAGGCACATAAAGCTTGAACCAACTTTTCATGCCATTGGCATTTATTTTCATCAAGTCCTTTTTTTAAAAAAAATTCTTACTAAAGTTTTATTGAATGCTTCAACCAATCTATTTGTCCTAGGGTAATAGATGGTCAAATATCTCTAATCTATTTCATCTTTAGCCACAAAATGATTTAATTTTGTAGACTTGAATGACGGACCATTATCGGATATGATTTGGCGAGGAACAAAAAATTGATATACGACATTTTCCTGAAAGATTTTTAACACATGATATGCCTTTACTTCTTTCAGTTATACTGCTTTAGCCCATTTTAAAAATAATCTATTGCACTAATATAAAATGATGCCCTTTTAAAAAAGGAGGGTCAATAGGCCCTATGATGTCAGTACCCTAACTCTCAAAGGGCCAACAGACAATTGTAGGGAGTAGTACATTAGGAGTTTAATATAAGATCACACCATGTAATTTTTGTGATTGATGGCAATGACATGTAATTTCCATACAATTATTTAACATTGATGGCTAATAGTATCCAAGCCTTTCAATTTTTAATTTCATTTTGGGTCTGAATTAGTGAGCACCACAATATTCAGAGTGTACCTTAATCATAATTATATTGGCTTCCTGCTTGTTTAAATAGCATAGCCATATTTGATTGAATGACCTACGATATAATACATCATTAAGTAATGCATAAGATAATGCACATTTCTTTATTTAATTTTCTAGTGGCTTGTCTTCAAGAAGCCTCCTCTTGCTCAGGTAGTCAATGAATGGCTGGCTGCCTCCAGTCGCATTCTTCTTGACCTTCAACAAGAGTGGTTATCCTTTGCATTTCTATCTTTCTATTCATGTAATCTAAATCTATAGAAGATAAAACTTGTTAATTTTGAACCTCTATAGAAATAAATTCTTTTTCTGGACATATGATTTCTTTGACAAGCTTAGCCAAAGCATCTGTTATAGAATTATCTCCATGAGGAATTCTATATAGAGTTACATATGAAATTTTATCAAGTAGTTTCATCATGTATTGATAATAACTAAAGAGATTTGGATGTAAAACTTTAAAGATTCCACTCACTTGGTTTATAACCAGTTGAGAGTCTCCAAAGATCTTTATATTTTTGATATCCATAAGAATTTTTAGCTTTAACCTAGTGATAAGAGCCTCATATTCAGCTTTGTTTTTTTACAAGGCTCAGCCAGATGATAGGAATAGCACATCATTCCTTTTATTTGTAGTTATAAAAATTAACCTAGTCCCTTCCTTCCCTTGGATGGATGAATTTAATTCTTTGTTTTTATTTGATGATGCTGCACCACCAAAATATAACTCCCAAGTGGCATTAGGTTCATCTTCTAATGGCATGATCTCCTCGTCTAGAAGATCATCATTTAAAGGGGAACTCTCGGATATGGGATGTGCTACTAAGAAGTCAGCTATGACTTATCCTTTTACAACACAAAAGGGAATGTAAGCAATCTAAAATTGTAATAGAATCATTAACCAATGGCTAGACATCCAGACAATGTCGAGCAGGTCATAAGACATTCTAATGGATTCACTTTTGAAATTAAATTGACTCTATGAGAAAGTATGTAATGTCTTAGTTTCTGAGATGTGAAAACAAAGGCCAAACAATGCTTCTTAATAGGCAGATAATTCATTTTCACTAGGATGAGATTACGACTGAGATAGTAAAAGAAATTTTTTTTTCTTTCTTCATTTACTTGGGCTAATAAAGCCCCAAGTGATTCATCCAAAGTTATTGTGTATAAAATCAGTGGCTTTCCTGGAATTGGCATAGTCAAAATAGAAGGATTCATCAAGTATTATTTCAAACTTTCAAACACATTTTGACATTTGTTTTAACCCAAATGAATTTGGAATCTTTCTTTATTAATGCCACAAATGATTGACATCATCCTAATAAATTTGATATGAACCTCCTTAAATATGCAAGCCTTCCCTAGAATGATTTTAACTGCATAAGACTCCTAGGTGGCAGCATTTCTATAATAGCTTTTATTATTTTTGGATCGATTTCTATCCCACGGTGGTGCACTACGAACCTTGAGAATTTTTCCGAAGTTACTCTGGATGCACACTTTAATGGGTTCATTTTCAGATTATAACGATGCGACTATTTGAAAATGATAAGTAAATAACATAAATGATCTTTTTTTTTCCTTTGATGACTAGATTATTGATATAACATTCAACTTGATTATGAATCAAGTCATCCAAGATTCTAGTCATGAATCTTTTGTAGGTGGCTCCAATTTTTGAGATTGAATGGCATGACCGTGTAACAAAAAATTCATATAGGAGTTCTGAACACCGTATGCTTTTCATCCTCTAGAGACATCTTAGTCTAGTTATACCCAAATAATCCATCTATGGATGAAAAGATCTCATGCGAAGAGGCTATGTCCACCATAAGTTCTGGTATTGGCAACAGGAACTCATCTTTAGGACAAGCCTTATTCAAGTCTCTAAATTTAACGCAAATGTGTATTTGACCATTTTTTTCTATATGGGGACTATGCTAGTTAATCAAGGTATTTTTTTTGTTGCACAAAGTTAGCTTCAATCAATTCATTCACTTTAGCAATTACTTGCTGTTCAATTTCTAAGCGCATTTGCTTAGGAGCTTACTTTATTAAAATTATATTAGATTTAATCTCTAATTTGTGTATGGAAATATTTAGAGGTAAACCTGACATCTCATGATAGCTCTAAGCAAAGTAATCTTTATATTTAAGGAGTAAAGTGATTAACTTTTTAGAATCTTATAGACCCAGCAAAGTACTAATAAAAGTTGACTTTAGGTCTTCAATAGTTCCTAGGCTAACCTCTTTTAACTCATCAATAGTACACTTAATTTCTTCTTCAAACTGAGAAGGAGCATTTTGAAGCAAGCAATTAGTGGATTCATTTGTTATTTCAATGCATAATTCCTCTAAAGAGTTAGAAGGAATTTCAAATAATTGATCTAAGTCCAAATGATTGCTTATCATCAAACAATGTTCTACGTCACCCAGTGGTCCAATGATACCAAACCCAATGCTAGCTTTGGAATTTAAATTTTTATGTTTAGTATTCTACAAGCTTTCAATGCATTGAGCTGTATCCCTAGGCTATGTATTTGCAATAAAACCACGTTTCATAGAGTTTTTAACACACTCAGAGTATTAGTCAAAAGGAAGTTCTATTATTTCATTTGATAGTGGATCTCAAACTTTACATATGCCTCTAAGCTTGAAGGTCTAGGTACAGAATAAAATTTTAATAACTTCTCCACTTCTATAAGTTAGGGGCCACTTTGAATTCCAATGGAGATACCTTATTTTGAACAAGGGGTGTCCATATATTTTTTTTAATTTTTTCAAATGTGTAGAGCCCAAGTTCATCCTTTAATGCCCTGATTTGTTCTTCATCACTATCTGATTCAAGTGTAATCTCAAACTTTATAAAGGCATCTCTTTGATTGGAATCCTTATCAAAATTGGATTCTAAATCAATTTGTATCATTAGAGGTTTTTGTTTTTATTTTTTTTTCTTTTTCCTCCTTTTTTTCTTTTTCTCTTTTTCATTTGTTGCAATATTTGATGCCTTAATAATGCTAGATTCTACAGCTCATATTTTGGCTTCTTAGGCATGTAATAAGCTGAGTCTTCATAAAGTTCAATTTCATGAATAGAGAATGGTTGTATATCGCCTTCTATAGTGTATTCCACTCCGTCCCTAGTGTACTTAATACACCAGTGGAGTGAAGATGGAACTATTCTATACTCATGAATCCAAGGTCTGTGTAAGAGGGCATTGAAGGATGTCTCTGAGTCTATGATATGGAATTTAGCTTTAATTTTCAATCCTTCTATTTTTGACAATATAATGATTGAACCTAAAGCTTTTTCCCTAGTTTCATTGAAACCCCTCAGTAGAATTTTGTCTGAATTAAGTCTTCGAGTATCTATCTATAGGAATGACAATGTTCTGGAGTTCATGATATTAACTAATGCACCAGGGTCTACCATAACTCTTGACAACTTGATGTTTTCTATTTTAACTGAAATGTAAAGGGGATGGTTATAATCTGTAGTCCCCAAAAGTATATCCTCATTAGAGAAAGTAACTCTAGGGATCTCTTTGAAGTAGCAAGCCTCATATGAGGAAGTTGCTGCTTGTTGGGTTAGGCATATCTCTGGGTTAAGTATTGCTTATACTAATGACTATCTCATTTCTTTTGAAAGAATAAGAGCATCATAAATGCTCAGCCTAGCAGGAAGTTTTCTGAGATGGGCTAAAATGTTATAGTCGACCTTAGGAGCATTTGGCTCGACTATATTTTCTTTTGGCAATGGTTCTAGATTTGAACTTTGATCTACAATTTGCTCCCTTTATCTTTAGAAGGAGAAGGCAGGCGAGGTGGTAAAATCCTTCCACTATGGAGATTGACTTCAGTAATATCTCCAAGGGTTGTGTCAACTTGATCCTCATCAATAACATCCTTCTATAGAGATTGATCAGAATCTAATAATTCTATCTCTATGCTAAGAGAATTGCCTTGTAGGTCTTCCATATGAATATTAATATTTGATTTTGGTTCATAAAACACATTGTGAAAATTTTTTTTATCACTTTCTTTTTCATTCTTTTCAACAATATGCTTATTAGAAATAACAAGAATATATGAAATGCTTTTGGAGGAGGACTTTTTATTTATCCTTTCAAAATGAGTACAAAAAGATAAAGGAATATAATGTTATGCCTTTCCATATTTATCATACAAAATTCTATCATATACAACATAAGTCCCTCACTCACCACACTCTCTAGTCTTCTACATAGCTCAAGATGCTAAAACGGGTAGAGGTGGAACTCACTCTCCAGACTCCGGTGGTTCATTCTGGATGATCTTCCTCCAGGTCTTCATTGGATCCAGCATGACATTTTAAAAAAATTTTATCAAATACTTTTTAGAAGAATGGGATAGAGCTATATCACATTCATCTGAAGAAGGAGTACTGGAAGAAGTAGAGTCACCTTTGATAACCTTAATGGACCATTGTCCAGGGTCCACAAGGTATTTTGTTTGGTATGATCACCAACTCCTTGTAATTTCTTTCAAGCTCGCCTTTAAATGTGAATCAATCTTCAATATTATGCCCTAACATTTGGTGGTACAGATAGTAGTTAGGGTTATTTACTTTTTTAACTTCCTCTGGCCTTTTTGGGTTAGGTAGTTTAAAATTTGGCTTCTTTTTTAAATTTTTGATGATTTTCCTCACCACTTATTTTTTGAAAGAATATGTCTGGTTCATTCTTTCAGAAAAAGGGTTGGTTGAAACCTTCTTAGGGGAAGATGATATCTTTTGCTGTGGTGGCCTAAAGGATAAAAGACACTCTGATTATATCTTCCTGGGAGCCTTTTCCTTGCCCACTATAGAGACATTATCTACTTTCTTTCTAGAAGCTTCTAAGTTTTGATTATTTTACATAAGAGTGATTTTCTAGGGAAGTCATCCTAGAGGCTTCTTCCTACAGGTTGGAGGCTTTATTTAGGAGTTTTCAAAGGTTTTAATTGTAAAGCCTTTCAACAAGAAGGCGATAGGACCGTGGATGTTTCTAAGGAGAATCTCAATCGTGTGTTGTTCCTTTAGTTAGGGCTCACACTTGAGATTGAGGATTCTCCATCTTAAAATATAGTCTACTAAAGATTCACGAGGCTTTTATTTTATAAACACTAGATCCCCTATAGTAATGCGGTGTTGAGTTCTAGTGAATCTTTTATAAACATGCCTTCTGGTTTAGTGAAAGTACACACTGAACCATTGGATAGATTTACATTCTAGTCAAAATAAACTTTGGTCAAGCTGCTAATGAACTATCTGAATAATAAAGCATCACTCCCTTCGGCATTGCAATAACTTGCATAGAAGTGAGTTAAATGCTATTTAAGATTTTCAATCCCGTCAAATACTTTGAAGGAGTGAGGCATGAATCCTTTTGGAAATAAGGTTGTGCCTCATGATTGTGCCAATGAATCTTTTACCTATTATTCTACAAATAATTTTAGTTCAGTTGCAGTGGGTATATCATTGACAGGCTTTGGTTCTTGATGATACTCCTCTAAACCATACCTCAAATCATCAATGGGATGTGCTAATTCGGGTAGTTCAATGTGATAAGATCGTGAAGAGGAGGGTATCATGCTCTGAAGTGATTGCATAATAGCAATCACTTCCTCCATTCTCTTTTCCATTAAAGCAATATGATCATCCTTTTTTTTATTTGAAGGATCAGTTGCTGAGTAGAATCTATTGCAAGATTTTCTTGTGATTCATCTTATTCTTTCTTTGATGATCTAGTGTCCACCATGCAGATATGAGCTACAGGCAGTCCTGAATTATCATCTAATAGATCACCCTACTCTAGATCATAATGTTTTTGCATTCTTTTTATTTTTTTCATTTTCTTCATCCTTTTTTATAATGGTTTCCATTTCTTTTTTGGATAGATGAAATGGTGAACCACTACTATCAAGAATGATATCAGACTCTTCACCTAGATCCATGAGTCTTATTTTAAACACTTCACCTCTTGTGACCCCTTGGGTAGCAGAGACTTCCTCATGGGTGGCTCCCAAGCCAAGGTGATTGTTGACCTCACTTTTGCAGTAATGATTCGATTTTCCCATCTTAGACTTAAGAGTCTTCTAGACACTAAGAATTCTTTAATCATAGGACACTTCTAGTGGTTAGATGAAACTTAACCCATACCCAAGGACATAGGAGGAATCAACATAGGATTAGGCTATGACTTAGGAATAAGGAAGCCTACCTACTCTATGGCGTAACCCATGACTTATGCCTAATCTTAAGTCCAAAACCAACTTTGAAACAATGCAAAACTAAGCCTCAAATCAAACTAATACCAATTGAATCTAATCTCATATCTAAACTCCAAGCCAAAATCAAACCCATCTTAACCTTATGATTCAATCCTATGGATTTGACCCCAAATTTCCTTCAATCAAAATAAACTCAATTATTTTTCTCAAACTCTTCAATCATCTTTCCAAATTCTACAATCAATCGAATCAAAACCATTGACCAAAATCAAATCAATTAACCCAAGTTAGCCCATTTGAACCCAAAATGTCCAAATGAGCCAAAATCCAATTAAAACCAAATCAATTTCAATCAAAATTATCAATCAATTCAAAATCACCTATCAAACTCAATTAAACTCAATTCAACCAAAATCAAGCCAATTGACCCATTAGACGCACTTGATCCAAAGTGACCTAAAGGACCCATTTGAGCCAAAATCTAATCCAACCCAAATTAGATTGAACCAACCTATCCAAAACCTCATATAATGATTATTAATCACCCTTGATCTATCAATTACAATCAATTGGATCAAACTAAGTAAATTTGATCATTTGACCCAAGTTAACCCTTTTAGCCTACATGAGCCACATGAACCAAATCCCACCCTACATTAAATTGATTGAAACCAATGATCCTAGCCAACTTCAAATCAACACTTGAACATGACTTGACCATCAATTGAGCTAAGCCATATTGTGGTGTTTATTTTTGGATGGTTCATGTGGACACCACGCAGATCATAGGGGGTATTTATTGAAGTAATTTGGTATGATAATAAGGTATGATATACTAGAAAGATAGAAACATCACCCTACAATTGACTTAATCACCTAATGAGGACTCCTAAGGTATGATGAGTCTTCGCTTATACCAGAGATTCTTCCCCAACTTGACATGGAAAAGTAAAGCAGGGTTTATTTTATGCCGAGTTCTTAAATTCCCTATGGAGGTAAGCCTCCATAGTTAATTACATCATAAGAAATGGAATTTATTAAGAACACAATCGATTAAAGTAGTTAATCATTATCTCCAAATATTTCAAGGTTAAAATTATCAAAGAATTGACAAATTTTGAAAATCAAATGGGATTGTTCAATTGGAAGACTTATTTTGAAATTTAAAAGAAAATAAGTAGAAAGTGCTCAAGATACTAGGAAGCTAAGTGAGCACTCCAACCTATCCTATGGAAAGGCTTTATATGTTTGAAAGAGAGAGGATTTATTTTATTTAGGTTAAAATTTTATTAGATTGCTAGGCTTATAATTCATCAACACAAGATTATAGAAATACCTAAGAGGTGAGGATTTATGCTTGTAGCCTGAAGAAAATTAGAAACCTTAGATTTTAAATCTAGGGAGCTTTAACACAAGTTAAAATAAGACCTAAATCTAAGCAGAAAGGGAACATAAGGATCCATTCCATAAGGGAAGATAGACCTATCCGACTCTTCTGGACTTGTAATCACCTGGAGTGGCTGCCAGCTAACACATTATATGATTCAAAATCATGTAGTCCAATCTTATGTAATTGTAAGATGATTAGGCTTGTTATTTAATTTGAAAAGAAACTAAAATCCTAAACCCACTCCCTAAGAGAATAGAGTATGAGTGGTATGAGCATATGACTTAGTCTAAAAATGTAAAATTTTGCAAATTTTATTTCATTTTGATTCATTCATTTGGAGAAAGGCTTTGGGATTTCTTATGCCTAAATGCCTGATGAAACTTGATTATTGGCCAAATCAAAAGAGAAAGAGGGTGAATCTCCACCATGAAGGGTTACTCTCATAGGTCAAGCGGTCCCTAATGTGTGAGAGTGGAGGCCCTCATTTTACAAGAGTGATTTAATATGATATATATGATGTGAAATATACAACATACAACTAAGGGGTTGCTAAATCTTTAATTATCTTTATTATAGCCTAAGCTTTATGATGAGGTTATGAGTTATTTAGAATTAATTATGAATTATTAGTGGGGGTAAAAATAGTTTTTTTTTCTAAGAGCCTACCTCATCCAAGCCACACATTCAATCATCAATCATAAAGAAACTATGTAAAAGATGCAATCCTGATAAGCAAGATAAACATAACATTATCTATTTTATAAACTATCATAAAATGTAAGAGGTTAGTATGATCGGGTACTGTTGTACACCCAAGAAAAGAGAAAATATTGGGTAGCCGAGCTCTGCCCTTACACAACCCAAAATATAAAAAAAGAAGTACAATTGAAATTTAATACATGCTATAGGGGTCTTCACTCCTTCATTTCTTCTTTCTTCTTTCTTTTGATTTGATTCACTCCAAGGAATCACAGGGCACCCCAGGACTAAGTCTTCTAGCCACTGCTCATTCTAATCCCCCATAACATTAATACTAATTCCTATTGCAAAATTATATTTTTGGAAAAGTAAATCTAACTACACTGCAAACATACATAGAGGTTATAATTTGGATATACACCCAAACCAACACTTATCTTAACTTAAATTATGCTTAGGGGTATTAGCAACCTGCAAAGAGAATATTGGTTTTAAGCAATCCCTTAAGCACAATCCCCTACAAAAAGAAAGATTAGGCTAACAATGGCCTAACATCCAATCTATGAGTCATACATCCTAACATCCAGTCTAAAATATTACATCATAAAATAAAATATAACATCACACATACACCATCCTAACTTAGGACTAGAGGCTGTGGCTTAATTCTAGTATGTGTGCCAAGATTTTGTGTGGTATGTCTTAACTAAGCATTAGAGTTATAATTCTTTAAATTAGAAAAAAAATTAATTTAGCCATGAAAATTAGATTCATTTCGAGTTATTTAGTTGATTTATAAATTTTTAATTCATATTTTATTTTGCCTCATGTGATTTACACATAGCATCTAAGTGTTATAAAGAGAAGAAAAGGCTTACCGTCTTTCATCCCTGCCTTAAGCCACTTTCTAAGGCACATTAACTTGGTTTAGTTCTCGTTAGTGAATGGATTATTAAATATTTTTTATTAATCCTAAGCTTAGGTTAACCTCAAAGAATCCTATTCAATATAAAATGCATCTTAAGATTAATGTAATTGAATTACTATCACATAGGAAATGTTGAACCATTCCTTTCCATTACCCATAGCATGCATATGATTTAACACTTAACATGCCCATACATACAACATATTTTGGCATACTTCAATGATCATGAATCAATGCATATACTTGGAAATTATATTTTTGTTTGATTGAATTATTTATACATGTAAATTTAAGCTCTATCCAAATTCTAATACAAAAATATATAAGAATGAAATTAAATAAGTACGTGCTTTTATTAACTAGGGAAGTGAGATAATCAAATGACCTGTTTGGGGCTACTTAAAGCCTCATATTCCGGAGATGTCTAGACTATATACTTTATCATTCAAACATATGTAGATTTATATACATGAACATAAGAAGAAATCTTTGCACTCACATGTTATACATTTGGTGAATTGAGTAATTATGAATGCATGTATTTTTAATAGAAAGGAGGATTTTCACCCCTTAATCACATACACATACACATGTATAAAAGATATAAACAAATATGTGCTATTGTTAAACTGGGAAAGTGAGACAATAAAATGTCCTCCTTGGGGCTACTTAAAGCCTCATATTCCCGAGATGTCTAGATTTTATACTTACTATCTTATAGACATATAAATGTATTCATAATTAGAGGAATGAAAAATATGCAAAGATTATATTTTATTTATTGAATTATTTATGCATATGAACTAAAGCTATATCTGAATTCTAATACTAAAATACATAGGGATGAAGTTAAATAAGTATGTGTCTTTATTAATCAGGGAAGTGAGGTAATCAAATGACCTCCTTGGGGCTACTTAAAGCCTCATATTCCCGAGATGTCCATATTATATACTTATTGACATTCAAACATATGTAAATCTATATATGAAATATAAGAAAGAGAGCTTTTCATTCACATATTTAAGATATAAGCACATGTAAATCCTATATATTTATAACTACCATCACTCCAAATGTTATTATCAATTTATTAACATTGGAAAATAAGTTTGGATTTATTAGTGATAATAGTCACATATATAATAAATTAAGCCAACACATGCAAGCTTACATGAGTAAATTTCATTTGATTAATTTAGATTTGAAAAGATAAATGCATGATGTCACATGACATAAAACATTTAAAATGTTTGAAAAAAAATAGCTAAACATAAACACATGATTCATTCAACTACACTAATTCTTAAGGACAATCACATTAAATAAGACCCTTTAAAGAAAACCAAAGCTTCTTATTAATTTAATTTTTGGATTTGGATTTAACTTAAAGAAGAAAGATTATTATTCACTATTTTAATCCCATTCCCAAGTTGGTAATCATAATTGATTTAAGGAAAGGTAATTAGGTGGATTTTATGCATTAATTAAGTTGGATCATGAATTAAATCACTTGATTACCCTTTCCTATGCTCTTCGATTTGATTAATTATTTAACCATGAGCCATAAATGATAAGAACATGTAAGAAAAAAAAGTGCATTGCTCTTAAAGGACTTAATGAAATTGGCTCATAATTAAAGATTAATTAAGTTAAAGAACCTAATTAAGTACTTTTATGATTTTCTCACACTTATGAGTTAATCATAATTTTTTTAAAGGTCTTTATGTTATTAAACACATAAAGAGGAACCCTAAGTTTCATTGTTAATTATCTAAAGTGATTAACATTTCAATTCGATTTGATTTAGTCATTTAATTGATTAATTAACCCCTTAATTAAATCTCACATTAATTAACTTTGTTTAATGAAATGAATTTAAAAAATTAATTAGGAAAGGGTTCCTAATCACTATCCCTCATCACCTCACTGCTAATTAGTGATTAATAGAGCAAAATTAATTAATTTTTGCTATTCAGAATTTTAATTAATCATTAAATTGATTAAAGGAGTAATTAAGGTTTGAATTACCAATTTCTCTAATTACCTTAGCAATAAATTCTAAGAAAATCATGCAAGGAGGTCATCCCACTAAATTAGCACACCAAGTTTGAGATTAATTGCCTAAGTAATTAGAGCTTAATTAAGCTAATTAAGTGAATATTAAAATCTTAATTAAGCCTTAATTACTACTCAAAATCAAGTGAAAATAGTTTTAATAAATTCTTCTCAGTTTTACCTTTCGAATGAGTATTTATTTGTATTTTTTGAATTTTCTATAATTAGTTATGAATTTATGAAGTTTCATCCATTAAAATGAATTATTAAGCCTAATTGATCCCTAATATCCTCGATGCCACGTGGACTGTTGACGTGGCAATGCTTTCCATGTGGCACCATGGGATTGGTTATTAAAACTATCCAACGTGGCATTGATGTAGCGGTGACGGATGTGCTTTCATCCCTGTCATCATCAGACGGTGGGGATTAATCTCGCTGTCCTTAAGAAAATTAAATCAAATTTAATCTAGTGAATAATCATGGCCATCTATTCCAATCATGTAAAATGGACGGAGGATGATCCTTCATACCCCAAGTGATAGAAGACAGATACCGTCAGCGCCACGTGGAGGCTCGGGATTGATCCAAAATGTTCACAAGGAAGATCTAGAAGGATTTAATGCTAGAAATTACATGACATCAAACTTCTCTTCACAAAGGCCTAGAAAAAATTGAAAACTCTACAGTTTGCCAAAATTTACCTCGTTAGAGCTTAGGACCGATGGCTAACCAACCGAGGTAGCTTCATCTTGAAGAGACGAAGCTTTGTTGAGAAGCCAGCACCTTGCCTCCTAGCTGGTGGCTTTGTGGATCAACCGTCACTAGAAAACTCAATAGAGTTAGGCTTGGAGTGGTCTCTAGTGCTTGAATTTCTTGGGAGAAGATTCATTTTGCCTCCCCTGAGCTTGGTGAAAGTGTTGGTGAAGTTAATTTGAAAACCATTGAGGTTTGGTAGAGTTGGACGAAGTTAAACCTTGTCTTATTTGGGTAGGCTCAATTTTGTCATCACCGGTGATGGGGAGGCCTTGGAAGCTCTGGAAATGCTTGGGGGAGTTTGTCTCAAGGTGCTAAAGCTCTGAGGATGAGTATTGTCTCAAATTAAATGAGAATGAGTGGAGTATACCCCTCCCCTTCTCCAATCTGATGACCATGATCTTCTCTACCATTTGCAGGCATCTGGCCACCGCAGGCTACCTTGGGTGGTAGGAGGGAGCTGAGGTGGCTCGGTTTGAGTGGCCAAGGGAGGAGAGATGGTTGTCCTTGGCTGAGGTGGCTCGATTTGGCTTTCTAAGTATTTTAATGGGGCTATTTGGGTTAGCTCACCTCTACCTAGCTCATGGTTGACCTAAATAGCTTTGGGTCAAGTGACTGTTGACCCCATTTTTAGAATGAGCTCTCAACCCCTCCATCTTAGACATAAGAGTACACTTAGACTTTAAGAGTTCATTAGTCTTAAGACACATATAGTGATTAGGTGGACACTCAACCTAGCCTTTGAGACTTAGATGAGCTAGCCATAAGGATAGGTCATGCCTTAGGAGTGTTAGGAAAACTTGCCTACCCTTAGCTTGAACCATTCCTCGCCTTCCTTCCTTCAAGTCAAACTCCAAATCAATCTTATTTGATTTTCTTCAAATTCAAATCAACTCCATGTGATTGAAACCCATGATTGAAATCCATGATTAAAATCTATGATTGAAACCCATGAATGAAAATTCTTAAGTCCAAATCTTTCCCAACTCCTTAAATTTGCCTTTAAGAACTTAGCCTAAAATCATGATATAAACCAATTCAAATACTTGTGATTTTCTCATAATTCATTTATATTTTCATTTATATTCACATATATAAATGAAATATAAATTCAAACCAACCAAACTAAACTCAAAATTCAAAATCAATTCATGAAAATTTTCTAAGTCCTTTAAGTTTTCCCTTAAGGACTTAACCTAATTCTTGATAAAACCAATTCAAACTTATGGGATTTTCTCATAAATCATCTATATTCTCATTTATATTCACATATATAAATGAAACATAAATTTAAATCAATCAAACCAAATTAAAAAATTCAAGCTCCAAACTCCAAAATTTTCTAAGTCCTTTAAAATTCCCTTTTAATGGACTTAGCCTAAATCATGATCAAATCACTTCAAATCCTTGAAATTTTCTCATGATCCATTTATATTCTCATTTATATTCATATATATAAATTAAATATAAATTCAAACAATCAAAAAAATTCCAAAATTCAAACTCAAATCTAATCAAAATCTAACCTAAGCCTTTCAAGTCAAAATCTTGAACTTAGCCAAATTAACTTCAAATTAGGCCAAACTCTTGATTTTCCTTCATGATTCAATCAACCCTATAATCATGAATCCAAATATAAATACAAACTTCAATCACTTGATCAAAATCCAATTAAAAAATCAAACCCCAAGTCCCTTCATATTTTTCCTTTGAATATGAAATTATCATATGAATCAAAACCCATTTGACTTAAAACCACTTGCAAATGGATTTATATTTCGATCATAAGTGCATATACAAGTTCAATCAAACTCAGATCAAGCTTTGACCTTGCCATTTGACCTACTTAGACTCACTTGATCCAAAGTGACCTAAAGTACCCTTATGAGCCAAATTCTGATCCTAACCAAATTGGATTGAATCAAACTCACCTATGCCTCTTATCATGATCAACAATCATCATGGGATGATCAATCAATCAAATTGGGTCAAACCAAGTTGAACCTAAGGGTTGACCAAGTCAACACTTAGTCCAAAATGAAACCTAACATAGCCAAAATTCATCATAGTCCAAATTGATTGAAACCAATGATTGAAGTTCATTCATGAACTATGTTTGAACTTGACCAAGTCAACATTTGGGCCTAATAACTTAGCCCAATTGACCACTTGACCTAAAAATTCAAAATATGTAAAAACTTGGTCTAAGCCAAATTTATTCAAACCAATGGGTCAAGTTCATTCCAAATCACTTGTTGAACTTGACCAAAGCCTTAATTGGCCAACTAGACCTAACCTAACCCAATTGACCTCATACCCAACTTGACCTAAAGGGGTCATGTTGAGCCAAATCCAAACTTAACCAAAATTGATTGGAAATAAAGATACCAATCCACTCCATATGACTAACCAAACCTAAACCTACCCTTGACCTAGCCCAAAAAAGGTCCAATGGGTCAAATAGGTCAACTTGACCCATTTTACCTAAATAAAGTCATATGAGCCAAATTCAAAAATAAATCAAATTGAACCAAACCAAAGCCACAAAAATATTTAAAATGGTCATAAAAACTTGACCCAACCCTTGGTTTGACCAATTTGACCAATTGGTCAACTTGACCCAAGTTGGCCCATTTTGACCTAAATGGGTCAACATGAGCCAAACATTATCAAATGAACTCCAAATCTCATGAAACTTGGTCAAACCTAGTTTCTCCACATACCCAACATGTTCAAGGTCAGAAATTAGCAAAATGACCATTTTACCTCTAGTCCATAGAACAAATTATAGACTAATCCATGGGTAATTTGGTCAAGTCCTCTTCATATCAACTTGATACCTTCCTAATAGCTCAAGTGGACCCAATGAAGAGTGGTGCACCCAACCCAATGGGTTTGGGTCAGTCCAAATAGACCCAAGTCCAAAATTGACCCCTAGCTCAAATTGGATAATTAAAAAACCTCCTTCCACTCAATTTGAAGCACATGGGAGTTACCAATACCCTCAAGACCTCAAACCGACCATGTGCAAAGATCTAACAGACTAAAAAACGCCTCCCATATGGTCAATTGGATCAAAACAGTAAGCTAAGGATTGACCGTCCGATTTCCATAGTGGGGGATATACTCCCTCTAATTCAATTTGAAGTCATCATCCTCACATTTGATTGAGCACAAGAGATAGTTAGGAAACATTAGAGAGCATTCCTAGGCTTTCTAAGAGGGATTTGAATCTTGCACTTCTCGATTTTCTTCAAGAGAAAATAGGGGAGCTCATCTCAATTCCCAACTTCCTCTTCACTCAAATCCACTCCAATTCCTCTTGCACACTCCCTCAGGGGATCAAGTCGAGTGCACCTAAGCATTCTCTCAAGTTCCCAAAGTAATGAGGAAATGAATTGGATCAAAGCCGCAAAGGGGAGCAAGTGGTGTTGGTCCATAGAGAGATATACTCAACCCCAAGGCTTGAAACTTTCATGTGGCTTCATCTCCGCTACCCTCTCAGATCGAGTTGATCACCTCTGATGAGGTATGGAATTTTCCAACCACTTAGCTTAGGAGGTGTTTGTCCTTTGTAAAAGAAATGGTTATGGCATATAAAATCCACCGTTGGATAGGTTTATAATTGTTCTTAGATGGTGTGGGTACAATCTCATTCCAATTAGAGCTTAATCAAGCTTTAATCTTCCCTTAGATCATGGATGATCTCTATTGAGCCTCATGGAAGAACTAGGGCGATCCTGGTTGTCCATCCGCGCATTTTGGATGGGCGACCAAGATTAACTGCACGTTTTAGAAATCTTTTATCTCTTTAGAAACTATGGGGTGATCCCTAGCTGTTCGATCCTTGATCGAATGGTAGGGATTAAACTGCATCCCGCCGCTGCACCACCACCCTGACGTGACATTTAAGTATTCCCGTCACCGCACGACGTGTGTAAAGCGCACTGACTGCCGCCACAATGTGTCGCGCTGTGAGCTGAGGGGATTAGTTAGGGATTTAATTAATTTTAATTAATCTCCTAACCTTCAAAAATTCAAAAAATATGAGATAGATTTCTATGGAAAGATAATTCAACCTAGAATATTTTAAAACTAATTTCAATGGAGTTTGAATGATACATTTTTTTTTTCTGATTTTGAGTTTTAATGGGAATCTTATTTTTTTAATTACTCCTTAATTTATGCTTTGATTAATCCTAAACTTCTTGGGTATGTTTTAGGGGATGACCTCTACCTCCCCAAATTTTCTTGGGATTTATTTAAGGCTTAGTTAGGGGAATTGCAAATATATTTCCTAATTACTCCCATAATGTAATTAAGGCTAACTATGGTTTGGATTAGTGTTTTAATCCCTCATTGGAGTTGATTAAGGTTAGATCCAATGAGTAGGAGGCTTAGGGAATAATTTTGGGGTATTTCTACTAAGCTTTTCTCTAAACCCTCTTTTCTTTCCTTAATCCACTATTAATTTAGGGTTAATTCATTAATTACTCTCTTAATTAATTTTTAAAAATTCTTAAAAAAACTTCTACAACTTAATTAATCTACATTGGGTAGATGCTTAGGTGTTGAATAGCCTAAGTTCAATTAAGGAAATCAAAACTCACCTCACATCTATGAGGGGTGTTTTTGAAATTACTTAAGTTAAACCCCTTAGCTTAATTAACCATTAATCATGAGCCAAATTTCATTAGGCCCTTTTCTTCCTAGGTACATTACAAATTTAAATTCCTTGTGAGTTTTTATATCATCTCATTAGCTCAATTATTTCTAACTATGCTGGTGATAGGGTTAATTAACTTGCTTAATTCATACCTTAACCTAATCAATATCTTAAAAATAAATCTAATTATCTAAAAGTTAAACAAAAATATCAAACACATGTGGGAATGGGTTAGAAATAGCAAACTCAACTCACATTTTCAAAACTAAATCAAACTTAAGATTAAACAAAAATCACATTGAATAAACTTTGATTTATTTTAAACTTTCTTATTTCATAAGAATGTCTTTTGGATTTAATTAAAGTGAATGTGTTTACATGCTTTCATTGCTTTGATTCTTTCCCCAACATGTTAAATTTGTATGTCATGTGGTTTATGCATTCATATTTTTCAAAATTCAAATTTAAAATAAAATTGTTTACTTTATGTCAAATTTGCATGTGTTAGATAAAGTAATAATATGAGTGGCTATTATCACTGCTAAATTCAAATTATTTTCAAAATATATTAATCAATTATCAAAAATTAAAGTGTGCTACTTATATTTTAATTATAAGTTTGCATGTGAAGAAAATATAAGGATGTGCTTAACATAGGTTTTCCTTCTCTTGTCTTTTAGTATAGTTTTGAATAGGATTTGATAAGATGTATGGTTCATTTGAAAAGAACCCAACACTTGCCTAATTCTATATCCTATTCATTCCTATGCTATCACTTGAGAAGGTTACCTATGCTTACACACATAAATTGCATAAATAAAATAAATCAACTAATACAAATTTTGCATTCTTTCTATTTCCATTTCATTTCTTTTGCAGACATGTTTGTATTTAAGGAAAGTGGTATATTAGTCTGGACAATACCAAAGTTGTGAGGCTTTAAGTAGCCCTAAGTAGGTCTTGTATCTTACACCTCTGGTTAACAATGATGCTGTACTCACTTATGCCTTTCTTACTTTCATGTGTGCATGCGAGAATTGGATAGGAAATCCCTTTTCTACTTAAAGAAAATCATGCATCTTAAACTTCTAAATTTTCTTAAATGAATTACTTAGCTTGCATCATAAAGTGTGTTAAATATTCTCATGTGTGTATAGATATGCTTAGGATTCATTCATATGCATGTTATACATGTTGGGAAAGAAATGAAGTGATGTATATTTTGTGAATTTGGTTCATTTTATTTAATCTTAAAATGCCTTTCTTTTTGAATAGGTTTATTTAGAGTTCATATAAACTTACGATTAATTAAAAGACTTAATCAAAGCATTCACTAAATAAAATTAAACTGTGAATCTACTTCAAAAATTACTTAGGTTAGGGAAGAAAAGAGAAGTTCCCTTCTCTTTCCCTCTCTTCATAATTTAGTAATTAATTGTAGGATTCACTTGATCATAATCAAAACATGAAATAAAACCAAACCTAAAATAATTAAATAGCTCAAATGAAACCCTCCTCTAAGTTGAACATGCTTCAAACTTAGAAAATTCTAACTTAAAGCCATAACTAAGCATACCATACAAACCTCCAAAGCACACACATTAGCCTAAGTCACCACTTCTAGCTTTAGGTTTAAGTCACCACTTCTAGCTTTAGGTTAGGATGGTGCATGGTTTGATGTTTATTTTATTTTGTGATATATATTTTAGACTAGATGTTAGATGTATGCTCGTAGAATGAATGTTAGGGCAATCTTAGTCTAACCATTATTATTTGAAGGGGATTGTGTTTAAAGGGCGCTATAATAAATAAAAATATAAATGCTTTTGCTTGCAGGTGCTTATACCCCTAAGCATAATCTAATAGGCTAGGTGAATTTAATCACCAATGTGTGGGATGATAAGTCCAATATACATGCTTAGGATTTGTGTGGTTTGTTTTAGCTAATCTCTATTTTCCAGGTGTTAGTTAGATTTCCATTCTTTTCCTTTTCATATATATTTGTGCAATTAGGATTTTGGAATGATTGTTATGGAGATTAGGATGAGCATTGGTCATAAAATTTCATCTTATGCACCATGTAAAGCCTTGGAGTTTCCACCTTCCAACCATCCGAAAGAAGGAATCAAAGAAGAAAGAAGAAAAGAAAGAGAAAGAAGAAAAAAAGAATAAAGAAATAAAACTTGAAGACCCCCATAACAATGAATTCCTTGCTTAATTATAATTTAATTCATTTATAATTTGGGTTGTATAAGGGTAGAGCTCGACTATCCAAATTGTTATTTTCTAGTTTGTGTGGTGGTGCCCGACCACAATGGCCTCTTATTCTTTTTGCGATTAGCTTTATAAATTAATTGATGATTTATTTAGCTTTTGCATTAAGTGGCATGTTTTTCCTAATTTCTTCTTTACTTTATGTATGAACTTTATGTGGATTAGGCTCTTAGGGAAAAATAAGTCTTTTACCAAATTTAACATCTCAAAATTGAAAATAAAGAATTCATAACCTCACCTAAAGCTTAGGTTTAAAATCAAGATAAAAAGAATTAGCAACTCCTTAGATGGATGAGTAAATGCATTTTATTTCAATATCATGCAAAATCATGCACAAATGCATCTTATTTCACTCTTGATTGGAGGGTTTTCACCTTTGCCAGAGAAACTTGGCTTGACCTTTGAGAGCCATGGTGGAAACACACCTCCTCCCTTCTCGCTGATTTTGGCCAATAACGTTATTTCTCATGCATTAGGCATATAAATCCTATTAGCCTGAGTCAAAATAATTGTCCAAAAATAAAAAATAAAATGAAATTTGAATTGCATTATATTTAGGTCATTTGAAGCATGTCCCTGCATGATCTAGCTTCATTAGGGAGTGAGTTTAAGGACTTAGTCTCTTTCTAAATAAATAATAGCCTAGCTATCTTGCATAAGCATAAGACTTGCCTACATGTATTTAAAATCTTAGGAGAAATTAGTTGGCAGCCACCCCTAGGTAGTTGTAAGTCCAAGTAGTCGAGTGATTTGTCCTCTCTTATGGAGGCAAACCAATTACCCAATTTTTGTCTTTGAATTAGGTTGTGCTTTCGGCCCTCGCCAAAGCTCCTTAGATTTAGGTTCTGAGGTTGGTTCTATGCTTTGTGGGCCATAAGCATAATTCCTCACCTTTTAGGCATTTTCTTAGTCTTGTGTTAAGGAATCATAAGTCCTAAATTTCTAATGAAAAATTCAACTCAAACAAATTAAATCAATTTCAAAAATGTAAAGCCAAACTATAGGATAGTTTGAGATGCTCGCTAGGTTTCCAAGCATCGTGGGCATCTCCTACTTATCTTTCTTTTGGATTTGATAATAACCCCCTCTCTTTGATTAAACTCAATTGATATTTAAAAATGAACTAATCGATTGATAGTCCTTTCCTATTGAAATCTTTGAAGACAATGATCATTTACCTTAATCGAGAGTTTTCTTAAGGAATCCCCATTCCTTAGGATGTAATTAACTATGGGGGCTTTCCTATAGGGAACTTAACAAACCTGATTTAAAATAAACTCTGCTTTACTTTTCCATGTAATGTAGGGGAAGAATCTCAGGTACATATGCATACCCATCGTCCTTGGGAGTCCTTATTGAGGTGATTAGGTCAATTAAAGGGTAGTGACTTCTATCTTTTGAGATAACACACTATTCCTTGAAGACATACCCGATCACTTGAATAAGCACATCTACGGATCTACGTGGCATCCCAAAAAGATGAATTTCTATATTCTTGCCTGCCTTTCTAACCAACAGATTTGAAGGCAACCATATATATATAGAAAGTTTTCTTAACCAATAGATTTTTCTGGTGTCTCCACTGGGGAAGGTTCCTCTCTCCATCTTTGGTAAATGATAGTTGTCTTTGAGTATCGATAGTGGGTTTTTACTTTGGTATGAATTTGAGACTATCTTTCTTTTCATTGACACTTAGCTTATTTCATTCTTAAGTTGAGTTAACCAACATCCTTAGGTTTTAAGACCTCAATCCGTGTTGGTAAATAGATCTAAATAAAAAAGAAAACATTTAAAGACTTCCTCCTTATTATTTTTATGATAAGGAAAGGTTCATTCTAAAATAATAAAGATAAAATAAAGTTTTCATAAAAATCTTGCTTTTCAAAAATCACCTTTTCAAAAAAAAAAAAATGCACTTAATAATATATTTTCCACAAAATTTTATCACCCTCATTTAACAATTCTCATAATTGTTACATGTAGGAATTTTTAAAAATAAAATTAATAATATTTTCCAAAAAGCATAAATGAACATCTTCTTTCAATTCACTTTGATGAAGATTTCATTTTCAAAATAAAATGAACAATCATCTTTCCAAAAAAAAATCATAATCATAAAATTTTCAAAAAGCACACATGAACCTTTCCGTTCAAAACACTCACATCTATTGAATGAGAGTTTCATTTACAAGTAAAATTAAAATTTTCAAAAGCACATATGAACATCTTCATTTAATATACTCAATTTTATTAAATGAATATTTCATTCCCAACTAAAAATAACACCATTTGGAAATCCCACTTAAACATATCCCGTATATGATTAAGCTGGAATTCCCTCTTTCAAAAAAGTAATAATCACGCACAAAATAAAAATTTCACATTTTGAAGATAAAATTGATCTCCATTCCTACATATCCAAATTTGTTGAATGGAAGTCCTCTTTTCAAAAATCAAAAAATCAACAATCATATTTTCAAAAATTTTAAAAATACATTTGAAACTTCATTTAGCACACTCAAATTTTCTAAGTGAAGTGTCCAAACTTAAAATAAAAAAAATTTCAAACACATTTGGAACTTCACTTAACATACCCAAATTTGTTAAGTGGAGTCTCCAAATCCAAAATCAAAAATTTTCAAACAACTTTGGAACTCCATTTAGCATACTCAAATTTGCTAAGTGAAGTTTCTAAATTAAAAACTCAAAAAAATTTTCAAACACATTTTTGGAACTTCATTTTAGCATACTCAAATCTGCTAAGTGAAGTCTCCAAAATCCAAAATCAAAAAATTTCTAAACACATATTTGGAAGTTCACTTGGCATACTCAAATTTTCTAAGTGCAGTCTCCAAATCCAAAATCAAAAATTTCCAAACACATTTGTAACTTCATTTAGCATACTCAAATTTGCTAAGTGAAGTATCCAAATCCAAAAATAAAAAAATTTTCAAACAACTTTGGAACTTCATTTAGCATACTCAAATTTGCTAAGTGAAATCTCCAAATTCAAAATAAAAAATTTTCAAACATATTTGGAACCTCATTTAGCATAATCAAATTTGTTAAGTGAAGTCTCCAAAGTTAAAATAAAAAATCTTCAAGCACTTTTGGAACTTCATTCTTTAGCATACCAAATTTTCTAAGGAAAAATTTTCCATTTTCAAAATCAAACTAAATCAAAACTTTGAACACATCTTTTAGAATTTCATTTAGCATACTCAAATTTGCTAAGTGAAACTTCCACCTCATAAAACTAAGTGAGACTTCATTCTTAGCATACCATATTTGCTAAAGTAAAGTCTCCACTTTTAATCAAACCAAAAAAAAAAGAAACACAATCGGATTTCCTTAGCATACCTAAATTTGCTAAGGATCCTACTTTTTAAAAATAAAAACAAATAAATAAAACACTTAGGATTTTCTTAGCATACCTAAATTTGCTAAGAATCCTATTTTCAAAAATCAAACAAAACACACTTGGGTTCTTCACTTAGCATACCCAAATTTGCTAAGTAGGAATTCCAATTTTCCAAAATTAAATAACAATTCACCAAAAAAAAAGAAACAACTATTTTCAAAATACTTCACTTAGCATACCCAAATTTGCTAAGTAAAATTCTGAAATCACCAAACAAAAATAATATCAATTTCCCCTTACTTTAACATACCCAAATTTGTTAAAGGAAAGGGTCCTCAAATCAAAAATCAAAATTCCAACAGACATTAACCTATGGAAGCATCCTTATCGAAATATCTGAATCCATATTTCAACATACCAAAATTTGTTGAAGTTGGATTCATATTCAAAATTCCTCTTTCAATCAAATTCTCAAATCTATTTGAACCCCACTTAACACTTCCAAGTTGTTGGATGTGAGTTCAAGTTTTTAATTTAAATTCAAAAATTTATAAAGGCAGAAATCTGATACAAGATCATTTCCTATTACAGATTCTTATAGTATGTTAGAGTATAGTGGCAGTTTAGTTATCAGTCTTTTATAGTTGTTCTGAGATGGCCTGTTCATAGAAGTTCATTTTTACTTTCTCCCATGGTTTGGATTTGGCTTTGGACCAAGCCAACTTCCCCCAACTGGACCATACACATCTGATCCACTTCGGTAGGGGATTTGAGTGAGTGATGATTACGTGTGAGGGCATTCCCCTCACAAAATTCAGTAGGACCATAGTGACCGGGCAGAAGCTGGTCATCAAGATTAATCTACCCTCTGACTTTGATGTCTCCTCATTGAAGAGGAAAGTAGTGGCAGTCCCACATGCTTTAGTTGTGATAGCACCAATAGTACCAATAGTGCTAGCTCTAGTTTCAATATGCCCCATGGTTTCTCATGCTGTCCCAGTAAGGGCTAGCACCCTCTCATCTGTACCCTCTAAGGATAAGGCTCCCCTGATCTCAGGGCTTGCCTCCCCTACTTTTAAGTATGGGTCTAGCTCTCACTCCTCCTATCCTACTAGGACACAGCGTAGGAACAAGAACCGCATGATCAAGCAGTATCACACCAGGATCGCTAGGGAGATGTAGGAGTTTATTGATTGATGAGTTCCTTATTACATCACCATTACAAACCAATTCCATCCTCTCTCGGGTGAGAGGGATGTTAGGAGGATTCACTCATCACCTCCACCAGTGGTGGAACATTAGCCAGCAGTTACTAGGAGCAGGAGGTCATTTGCCGACCTTCGATCTATTTTGCTCCAGGTAGGTGGAGCTTATGGATTTTCAGAGTCTAGAGCTCAGTTTGATCTCAGATCCTTCATCCCCCATAGTGTGGGGAAGCATATTCGCTAGGAGAGGGCCCGAGAGGCCCATACAACTCACATTACTAGTAGGGAGAGATGAAGGTTGGCCACCAGCGTTATTGATTTTCCAGCATGTTACTGCCGACCATCGAAAACATCCTTCTTACTGAGATGAGTCATCATAAGAGGGTTGCTCTTGTTCATAGAGAGTCGATGGTGTCTCCACCCCACTGCTCTACCCCTCGTCTGCCATCACCAGTCCAGGTCATAATGTTTCTAGTTCAATTTAAGGCCATGAAGGCCATATCTAGGGAGAAGCGCACCCCGTTGGTGATCCGGCTACGACTGAGGGATCCTACACCATCTACATCACCTATTATGGAGAGGCTGAGATCTCCTGCTCAACCTTCTGCCCTAGTAGTGGTACGGAAGGAGTGGTGACCCCAAAGCATCGTGGTCATCCCTTCACCAACTCCGCTAATATCACAGGATGTGGAGACGGTGATAGTCATTTTAGAGATTACAGATGATAGTCCAGCTGCACTAGTGATAGTGAAACATCATAGGATTGTTACCCGTCTCATATCTAGCGGCAATCAGGAGTGTCACTCATCTAGCGAGTACAGTCCACATAGGATTGACTCTCCAATGACAGATGACGTCTGGTGCCTCTCAGTGCATGATAGTGATCACACCGGTCAGCTTAGATTATTTGTACCTAAATTGACGTTCTTTAGATGAGATAGTGACACATTATTTCATGGAGAAGAAGGAGATTTTGGGGTATGATTGATCAGATGAAGAGAAAGTCAGCTTTGATCCCAACGAAGATGACTTATTGGGAGACTCAGCTGGAGTCTACATGGTATACACTATAAGATCTTTTCTTAGGAAACAATAAGCCATGGAAGGTGATGAGGTTGAGCAGGAAGACACCGTAGCATCAGCCCAACACCTCTGATATTAGTTAAGGCAGAAGGATGAGTAGATAGATAGGATGGCATGACATTTAGAGGACTTGTTAGCAGTAATTTCAGTGCTCCAAAAATAAGCCCCATTAGTTCATCCTACCACAGTCAACATCAGTCAGCCTGAGTTAGTGCATGTCTTGGACCCAGTTAAGACTTTACCTCCTGTTGAGCAAGGTAGCACTAGCCTATATAAAAAGGTAGTGGAAAGTACCTCCATACAAGAAAAAGGCATAAAATCCATGGTTAAGCAGCAATTGAAAAAAGCATTGGCTCAAGCCCGAGGAGGATCATCGGTTCCAAAAGGTAAACCCTACCCAGAGGAATTCGATGCTATCAAATATCTCAAGAGTTTTGTGCCTCCTTCCTTCAAAAGCTTTGATAGCTGTGGAAACCTAAGGCAGCACATTGCACATTTCAGGGCTAGTTGTTACAATGCCGGTGGCAGTGATGCTTTACTTTTTCGCCTCTTCGTTAGTAACCTAGTGGGGATTTCTTTTGATTGGTATGCTGAATTGCCCAATGGTTCAGTAAAGATATTTGCTGAGTTAGAGCAACTTCATCAAGAGATTTGCTGGATCTCAGTAAAGAGTTACTGTAGGTGATCTCGTTGTAGCACAATAGCACCTCGGTGAGTCCCTTGTTGATTATATTCTCTGATGGCATAACCTAAGTATGAAGTGTGAACCACAACTATTTGAACAACATGCCATTGAGATTCTTTTGAAGAATATCCATGGCCTGGTCACCTTCATGCTTAAGGGCTTCACTATCAAGACATTTGAGAAGCTAATTAACAAGGCAGCTAGTCTATAAGGAGAGGCCAAATAGTTTCCTTTTCAAGATCAGTTGCCTAAGTAGAAGCCATAGAAGGTCTATGAGAAGAAACCTGAAGCAGTAGCAGTGGTAGTTAAGGAGAAGCAATCAGCTAGAGATCAGTCCAAGAGACCACGACCTCAGTAGCCTCCTCCTACTTTGCCACCACCGAGGTAGCCATACTGGCCTCCACAATAGCCTCCACGGCCAACACAGCTACCACCTCAGCCATACCACCACCAGTAGTGACATGCATACCCGCCGGCAGGTAGCTATGGTCCACCTACTCTTTTAGAATAGTTAAAGAAACTTTATTCTTTTAAGAGGGAGGTAATCGGGATGATCTTTAAGAATCTCTTTAAAAAACCTTATTTTCAGCTACCCAAGCCTAGGAGATCGGAGAAAGTAGGCAAAAGTCATGATCCAAACTTTTGCCCTTACCAACATATGCTAGACCACATTTTGGAGGATTGCTTCACATTCAAGGACTGGCTTGAACACAGTTTCAAGACTGATGCTATAGTTATCCCAAAGGAATACCTTGTGAAACAACCTTCTAGCTCCATTAGGGTAATCCTTAGGGATACATGTGATCCTACCAAAATTAAAGAAGGTTGGGATATTTCCCTATCCAAAATCTCTAAGAAGATCATCCAAAGATCAAGAAGCTTTCTTTGCAGGTGCCTGAGTTAGCTCAAACCTTCAACGCCAAGGAAGGTTTGCAAGTTGCTAGTGCCAACTCTAAGAAAGGGGGAGCTCAAGAGCGGGAAGAAGATGTGTCACCGGATAGCATAGCCACCACCACGTGTCAGCATTTAGTCTATAGTTGTAGCTTCCACACCGATGATTTCTTCCACTTCAGCTAGCTCTACTTCTTATACTAGTATAACTCTTATATCAGTGGATCAGGGTATCAAATCTCTTACCCCAGTCACTTTACATGATTTCTACTTTGTACCTCTAAATAATTCCAAGAAATTGAAGAATAAAGCTAATCTGAATTATATCTGTGTCACTTCTGATGGGTTATCTTCTTCTATTCCCAATGATAACTCTTCGAGTCAAAATAATTATAACAACTCTGATCTTCCTCTTTCTGATTCAGAGTTAGACTTTCCAACTCTAAATACTATGGGCTCACCTCTTGAGATAGACTTAGAATCATTCAATTTTGAGGGTCCCATATGAAAAGCTGTAGGTGAGCCTGATGTGCAGGTAAAACCTTCCATTACCCTGCCATAAAGATCACCGAAGTCAACCTCTATAGTGGCAAAATTCTACCTCCTAGGACAATACCTCAAGATAAAGGGAAACAATTAATTAGTACTGAAGATCGAGAAGCCCTTCCACAAGATGCTCTACCCTTGGATATACTTGTGGAGGACCAGCTGAAGGTGGACTACAATGTCCTTTCTCATCTAAGAAAGTTGTCATCTAAGCTAAACATATATGATGCCCTTTTCTTATCCAAAGAGATTAGGGAACCACTAATTAAGGCTTTCCTTGATCCTAAAATATGCTTAACTCAGCTGATCTCTATAGGTGAGGAAGCACATTATACAAAAGAAGCTCAAGGGATCACCTTCTGGATGAATACCTGGGGACTTGAAGCACAACCGCCCCCCTCACTTGACATGTAGTTGGACTGGTTCTCATGGATTTAGGTGCCTCAGTGAACATTATGAGTTTAAACACCCTTTCTTATTTGAAGATTAACATCTCCACACTCTGAGGAGATCGAATTATGTTAAGAGGATTCAATGATGAAGGTGAGCGGGCTTTAGGTTTAATAGTGTTACCTTTACAGATAAGTGACTGGAAGACTGAAGCCAAGTTCTACATCATTGATCCGAATACTTCATTCACTACTTTGCTTGACAATCCTTGGATACATAAGAACAAGATCGTTCCATCCTCCCTCCATCAGTGCATCAAGTTCAGAAAAGATGGAATTGAGTACCGTGTCAACGAAGATGAAAAACCATTTTAAGTTAGAGAGATTGAGATTTATGAGGATGTGACTTACTATCTTTTTCAAAACACCCTTTCTCATGAACTTGGACAAATTTCAAATGCAAACACAAAAGAAAAAGAAAAAGAAACAAAAGAAAAGATAAAAGAAAAGAAAAGAAAATGAATGTCCAAGTGAATAAGAAAGGGGAATTGAAGAAGAAATAGATCCGCATATCACATTCCACGCATAGTTCATTCCATCATATGGACATGTTGGTAGGATGGATCAACCTCCACCAGGTGGAAGTAGAGGTAGAAATAGAGGCAGTTCCAGATGTGGGAGACCCCCTAGTTGGCCATCAGCCAATAGAGGTCATATTCTAGTTCATAAGAGTACCCTTAATATTCACATAGACTTGGAATCCAGCTTAGAGGATGAGTCTAATGTGATTAGTATACCAACCAACCCCTCTCAGCGGGTTCCATTGGAGGTGACTTTTGATCCAGACAGAGATGAAGACCAGGCCTCCAAATAAAGCAAAGTATTTGAATCTAATTTATGTGAAACTATTAGGCAGCAGTTAGGAACCTTAGCTCTTACCTCACTTACATCTCAAAAAGTTGAAGGTTTGATAGTTAAGGAAGTCCCTAAGTCTTTCAATGACATGATGCAGAAGAAGTTCTTTTTAGGATCATCATCCTCAAGCCCTGAAGTTGATGTAGAGCTTGGGGATGATACTTTTAAAGAATTAATAGAATTACCATTTGAATTTTACTCGCCTTGTGTTCATAATCTTAGATAGAAAGGTTTAGTTCACATACATGCAAGTCCGAGAGCTATGGAAAAATATGGGTAGGGAACCACAATCAAAGCAAGATTAAGATTCGGTACAGTGGGTCCAGTTAATGATGAATATTACTGCTTAGTTGTTACCAATCATTTGGAGTCTAATAGTTTCTTCTCACACAACCCTAACTCTTATGAGAATGTGTGTTTAGAAATCTCAGATGATCTAAATTATCTCCAAATAAAAGAGGCACCGCCAGAGTTTGAAGAAGAGATTCATTCAATAATTAAAAAGTTTAAAGAAATCAACCATGGGATAGAAGAAAATGCATGCTCGACATACATCAGTTCATTGCTAAATGAAGAAGAAACCAATGACTTAGTTAGGATATTGACTAAGTTTAAAGACTGCTTAGCATAGAGTTATGAAGAGATGCCCAAATTATCTCCTGATGTAATAGTCCATAAGCTAACATTAGACCCTAATGGTACCCCTATTAAGCAAGCTCCTAGACGTATGCGATTAGAAATTGAACAAAAGGTCATTTCTGAAGTCATGAAATTGATTGATGCTAGTTTCATCAGGGAAGAAAAATATCCTACCTGGTTAGCTAGTGTCATCCCAGTTTAGAAGAAGAATGACCAAATTCGCATATACGTCAATTTTATGGACTTAAATATGGCATGTCATAAAGATGAGTTTCCTCTTCCTATACTAGAATTAATGGTGGACATTGCCTCATCTCATTCAATTTTGCCTCATCTCTTCAATTTTCTCTTTCATGGATAGGTCATCTGACTATAACCAAATCAAGATGTATCTTGAAGATGAAAGAAACACTGCTTTTTGAACCCCGATCGGAATCTTTTGTTATAGGGTCATGCCTTTCGACCTTAAAAATACTGGTGCTACATACTAATGGGCCATGACTCAGATCTTCACTGAACTCATCCATCATTAGGTTGAGTGCTACATTGATGATTTAATAGTCAAGAGCAGAGAAAAGGAAGACCACCTCTTTGACTTGAGAGTAGTTTTCAAACGGCTAAGATAATATAATCTCAAAATGAATCCTCTAAAGTGTGCATTCAGAGTAGGTTCAAGAAAATTCCTTGGGTTTGATGTTCGACACTGGGGAATAGAAATAGATCCTGAAAAGATTAAAGCTATCTTAGAAATACCACCTCCTAAGAGTTTAACTCAACTCACATCTTTTCAAGGATGGTTGGGGTATCTAAGATGCTTTATCTCCAACCTATCAAGAAAATGAAAACCATTTTAAGCACTTATCAAAAAGGACACCAAGTTCAAGTGAGATGATAAGTGCCAGCATGCTTTTGAAGACATAAAGCAGTATTTGGGGAAGCCCCCAATTTTAGTTGCCCCTATCCCGGGCACCACTCATCCCCTTCACTGCTGCGTTGGATGACTCTCTCAGCATAATGTTGGACCAAGCCAAAGATGATGGGAAGGAAAGTGCTCTCTACTACCTTAGCCATCGTCTGATTCCTGCTAAAGCAAACTATCCACCTATTGAGAAACATTGCCTAGCTTTGATCCTTGCTTTCTAGAAGCTACGACATTATATGCCTTCTCATAAGGTGAACTTGATCTCTAGAATAAATCCACTATAGTATCTCATGACATGGCCAATGCTATCCGGATGTTTGGCACGTTGGTCCATGATTCTCTTACAATTTTACATCACATTCGTACCCCTCCGTGAGGTAAAAGGATAGGCACTAGTGGATTTCTTAATAGCGCACCCACTTCCTGCTGATTCTCCACTTACTGACAATCTCCCCGATGAATGAATCATGAACTTAGGGCAGGCCAGCAACCATCGATGGGAGATGTATTTTGATGGTTCAGCTTCTTTTCTTAAAGGAGAAGCACCACAATATATTCTCCCAGGAAAGGCAGGGTTAAGAATAGTTCTTCTAACTTCAAACCGTGATGTGATGAGATTCTCATAATATCTCTCCAACCCCTACACCAATAACGAAGCTGAGTTTAAGGCTTTGATTGCTGGTCTGGAGTTTTCCATCACTATCAGTGTCAAGAACATCAACATCTTTGGGGATTCTTAGTTAGTCATCAACTAGATTGTCGGGTTCTACCGGGTTCTCAAGCCCAAGCTCCGTCATTACTACGAGTATACCATGAAACTGTTGGCCTAAATTTCCAAAGTCACCATGTACAAGGTTCCCTGAGCAGAGAGTGTAGTAGCAGATTCCTTGGCCAAACTTGCTAAAGAGTTGGCATGTCTGGAAGATGAGTCCATTTCAATAAGGGTCTAAAATAGACAAGTCCTATCCCTTATTAAAGTTGAACTCATCGAGAGACTTTCTCTTGAAGGGGAGGTTGTCATTGCCAAAATAGATAAGGAGCTATATTGGAGGCAACCATTCATAGATTACTTGAACACCGACAAACTACCTCAAGAAAAGTCACAAGCCCATCAGGTGAAATAGGGAGCTCTCTTCTATGCTCTTGTTGATGGCACCTTGTACCGCTAGTCCTTTGACTAAATGTGGTTATGTTGTTTTGACAAACATGAAACCCATGGAATTGTAATCGAGGTACACTCAGGACTATGCGGAGCACATCAATCTAGTCTGAAGATGAAGACAAAGATCAAAAGATTAGGATACTATTGACCATCGATGATTACAGATTACATGGATGTAGCTAGAAGATGCCATCAGTCTCAGGTACACGATGTTGTCCTCCACCATCCACCCAACATTCTACACCCTACATTGGCTCATGGTAATTTGAGTGTTGGAGTACCAACATTATAGGCTCGATCGATCCTCCTTCTTCCAAGGGGCATCAGTTCATCTTAGCTGCCACTGACTACTTTTCCAAGTGGGTGGAAGCCATCCCACTCAGAGAGGTTATAGATCAACATGTGCTTTAGTTTTTTAGGAACCATATTGTCTATAGGTTCAGGGTGCCTCGATGTATTATATCCGATAATGGTACTGCATTCAAAAGCATGAAGATCAACAACTTTGCTAGAAAACATGGTATAGATTAGAGATACTCCACCATCTACTACCTTAGAGAAAATGGCTTAGTAGAAACTCTCATCTAGATACTGAAGAAGTCTCTTGATGACAACAAACGATATTGAAACAAGCAGTTGGTTGAAGCCTTATGGGTCTACCGCACCACATACTGAACTCCAACTCAGTCTACCTTATTTTCCTTAGTGTATGGGCCTGAAGCTGTTCTACCTTTAGAAGTTCAACTCCCATCACTAAGGATAGCATTGGGTAGTAAGATCTTTATAGAGCATAATGCAAAGTTGTGGTTAGAAGAGCTCGAAGGTTTGGAGGAGAGTCACTACGTGCAGAACCTGTTGTAAAATAAAGACAAAATGATTCAAGCTCACAACAAGCCGGTCCTCAGGTCTTGAGTGGAGAACTTATATTAGTCCTGGGAGACTAATTGTTGAAAGATGGAGGAAAGATGCCTGCTTCTATTTAATGGAGAAATAAACAAATCATGTTTGAAAATAATCATTAATAAAAAGAACAAAAATCTAATTTCATTCATCAAATCTTCTCTTCTTTCGAAGCGTTATTTGCTTGTCTTTGAATCCACCATGACATGTCTTGGAAAGATGTAAGAGTCACCCAGTGGCATCCTATCCCTCTTTCACAACACAAACACAATTTTTTGATGCTATTAGAATAGGTGTAAGAAAACTGAGGCATCTGTGGTGAAAATATTCCTGCCTTCATCTATCCTTTTGGGAGGATAAATGAAAATAGAAATACATGCCTTTGGTTCGGGACACCATGTAGATCCGTAGATGTTCTTGTTAGGGTGATCGGGCACGACATTGAGGAGAGGTGTACTATCTCAAAAGATATAAATCACTACCCTACACTGGACCTAGTAACCTCAATAAAGAATCCTAAGGACTATGGGTCTACATATGTACCAGAGATTCTTCTCCTACTTTACATGGAAAAGTAAAGTAGGGTTTATTTTAAATTGGGTTTGTTAAGTTCCCTATAAGGGCAAGCCCCATTGTTAATTACATCTTAAGGAATGAGATTCCTCAAGAATACTCTCGATTATGGTAAATGATTATTATCTCCAAAGATTTTAATAGGTGATACTATCAATCGATTAGTTTATTTTTGGCAAATTAAATGAGATCGATCTAGAGGAGGGAGTTCTTATCGAAGCCAAATGGAGGTGAGTAGGGGATGTTTAGGATGCTAAGAAGCCTAGTAAATATCCCAAACTATCTTGTGGTTGGGCTTTACATTTTTGAAATTGAGGGGAATTATTTATTTGAGTTGAATTTTTATTAGAAGTCTAGGGCTTATAATTCTATGATGCAAGGTCATGAAAATGCCTAAGAGGTGAGGATTTATGCTCATGACCCATAGAAGGGGGAAGCAACCTCACAAACTAAATATAGGGAGCTTTTACGAGAGCCAAAAGCATGACCTAAATTTAAGGCGAAAAATGGGTATTCGATTTGCCTCCACAAGAGAGGACAAACCATCCGACTAATTAGGCTTACAACCACCTCAGGGTGGTCGCCAACTAACTCCTCCTACGATTTTAAATACCTGTAGGCAAGTCTTATGCTTTATGCAAGATAACAAGATTATTATTTATTTAGTAAGAGACTAATTTCTTAAACTCACTCCCTAAGAGACTAGATCATGTAAAGGCATGAAAAATGACCTAGATCTAATGCAAAAACATATTACATTTTACTTTCATTTTTGGACAATCATTTGACTCAGGCTTATAGGATTTATATGCCTAATGCATGAGCAATAAGATTATGGGCCAAAATCAGCGAGAAGGGATGTGTGTTTCCACCATGATTCTCAAAGGTCAAGCCAAGTTCTCTGGCACGGGTGGAAGCCCTCCAAATCAAGAGTGAATCAATATGCTATTGTGCATGATGTTATAAAAAAAATACTCATCCTAAGGGGTTGCTAATTCTTTTATCTTGATTTTAACTTAGACTTTAAATGAGGTTATGAGTTATTTTTTTAATCTTGAATTGATTAATTTGGTAGAAGATTTATTTTTCCCTAAGAGTCATCATCCAGGCCATACATCAAAGTAAGGAAGAAACTAGGAAAACTTACCATTTCTAATGCACAAGCTAAACAAAACATCAAACATTTTATAAAGCTAATGCAAAAGAATAAAAGGCCAAGTGTGGCCGGGCACCACTGTACAAACTCAAAAAATAAATTGGGTAGCCGAGCTCCACCCTTATACAACCCGGATTACAAATTAATTAAGTATAATTAAGTAAGGAATTCATTGTTATATGGGTCTTCAAGCTTCATTTCTTCATTCTTCTTTTCTTCTTTCTTTTTTGGTTATTTCTTTTGGATGGTTGGAAGGTGGTTTCTCCAAAGGCTTCACATGGTACATAAGGCAAGCCTTATAACCAATGCTCATCCTAATCCCTATAACAATCATTTCAAAATCCTAATTACAAAATTATATGAAAAGAAAAAATAAATCTAACTAAAACCTGCAAAATAGAGATTAGCTAAACAAACCACACATTCCCAAGCATGTATATAAACAAATTGGATTCAGTACCCTACACATGGGTAACCAAGTGTACCTGGCCTATTTTGGATTATGCTTAAGGGTATAAGCAACCTGCATAGCAAAAGCAGTTATATTTTTATTACAGTACCCCTTAACCACAATCCCTTGTAAAAGATAATGGTTAGCCAAAATCATCCCACCATTCATTCTACACACATACACCCTAACATCCACACTAAAACAAAACATCACAAAATAAAAGTAAACATCAAACCATGCACCACCCTAACATTGGATTAGAAGTGATAACTTAGCCTAATGTGTGTGCTATGTAAGGTTTGTGTGGTATGTTTAGCTAGGCTTTAAGGTTAGGATTTTTCAAGTGTGAAAAGGTTCAACTTAGAAGGGTGGTCTTATTTAAGTTGTTTAGTTGATATGGGTTAATTTTATTTGATGATTTGATTTGGTTTGAATGAACCTACTTAATTACTAAAGGTTATAAAGAGAGAAAAAGAGAAGAGAACTTCTTTTTCCTCCCTACCTTAAGTGATTTCTAAGGTAGATTCATTAAGGATTTTTGTTTAGTGAATATTTTATTATGCATTTTAGTTAATCCTATGTTTAGATTTTCTCTAAACAAACCCATTCAAAAAGAAAGGCATTTTAAGATTAAGTAAAGTGAATTACCATCACGAAACACACAAAATTTTATTTCTTTCCCACATGTGTATAACATGCATATGAATGGATCTTAAGCATATCTATACATGCAAATGGGACTGTTTGACATGCTTTATGATGAATGCCAAGTGAGGTTGCTTAGAGAAATTTAGAATGTTTCATGTATGCATGATTTTGTTAAGTAGAAGAGAGTGATCCTTTTATCCATTTTTCATATGCACATTTACAAGTATAAAAGACATAAGTGAGTACAACACCATTGTTAACTAGAGGTGTAAGGTACAAGACATACTTAGGGCTACTTAGAGTCTCGCAACCCCAGGGTTGTCTAGAATAATATACCACTTTTCTTAAATACATGTTCATGTACAAAAAGAAATGCATGGAAAGAGAATGCTAAGTGAGTTACTTAAGAAAATTTGAATGCTTTATGATGCATGATTTTCATTAAGTAGAAAAGAGATGTTCTTATCCACTTTTCATATGCACACTTGTATGTATGAAAGGCATAAGTGATGATGCCATTGTTAACAAGGGGTGTAAGGTATAAGACCTACTTAGGGCTACTTAAATCCTCACAACCCCGGGTTGTTCAGACTAATATACCACTTTCCTTAAATACAAGCATATGTGCAATAGAAATGAATGGAAAAGAAAGATGCAAAAATTTATACTTATTTTTGGACTTGGTTATGTAATTTATATGTGTAAGTGTAAGGATCTTTCTTAAGTCATAACATGGAAGAGGATAAGAATAGATTTAAGCAAGTGTTATGTTCTTTTAAAAGAACTATACACTTTGCAAATCTTATTCAAATCCATATTCAAAGGAAAGAAAGGAAGCAAACATAAGACACATTTTTATAATCACATGCAAGCTTCTAAATAAACTATAAGCAACACACTTTCAGTTTTAGGTATTTGATTTATAGATTTTGAAAATAGTTTTGAGTTTACTAGAGATAATAACCACTCATATTTTTTTACTTTAGCCAAAATATGCAATTTGACATAAAGAAAATATTTCATTTTGAATTTGATTTTAGAAAAGCATGATTGCATGATTTTTATATGACATACACATTTAGCATACTAGGAAAGAAATAAAGTGATGTAAGCATGCAATTTCATTCACTCTAATTAATTCTTAAAGATAATCTTATGAAGTAAGACCTTTTAAAGAGAATCAAAAGTTGTTTAAAGAGACTTTCATTTTGTTTTGAGTTTGATTTGAATTAGGGAAGTGTGAGAAGGTTTACTGGTCCTTACCCATTCCCACATGTGTGTATTATTTTAATTTAATTTTAGGTGATTAGATTAATTTTATGCTTTGGTTAGGTTAAGGTGTAGATTAGGTTCATTTATTACCCCTTACCTATACCACTTTAACATATTTAATCAAATAATTATGAGCCAATGTATGACATAAAATCACAAGGAATTTAAATCAATAATGCATCCTAGGAAAGAAAGGTACCTAATACAATTGGCTCATAATTAATGATTAATTAAGCTAAAGGATTCAATTTAAGTACTTTTATAACCTTTCCCACACATATGGGTTAGGTATGATTTCCTTAAGTTTACTTAGGTTATTGAACATCTAAGTATCTACCCAAGAAGTATTGATTAAGTTTCTAATTTTGGTTTTGAGAATTTGATTTGATTAATTAAGTAGATCATTAGTGGATTAACCCTTAATTAGATTTGGATTTAAGGAAGAAAGGAGGCTTAGGGAATAGCTTAAGGAAAATATCCCAAAATCATTCTATAAACCTCCTAATCACTTAAACAAAGTTTAATTATCTTAATCGAAGAATTAAACCACTGTTCACATGCTAAATTAACCTTAATTACATTAAGAGGGTGATTAGGGGTTCATTAATTAATTTCCCTAATTGACTCATTAATAAATTCCAAGAAAATTTGGGGCGCCAGAAGTCATCCTCGTAAACATGCTTGAGAAGTTTGGAGTTAATTAGTGAAGTCATTAGGGAGTAATCAGGGTTATTAAGTTTTCAAATAAACCCTAATTAAGAAAATCCCACTATTCAAATTCATGTAGAAATAATTTTATTAGATTTTCCTCTGAATTATCATTAAAATGAGCCTCCATTCATATTTTTCTGATTTTCTACATTTAGTTATGTTTTTTTGAAGTTTCAATGGATTTAAGTGATTTTTAAGAATTCTGCTAATTTATTTTATTAAAATAAACTATTTGACACTTAAAATTCAATATCTTTTAATCCAAAGGTTATTTTGACTTGAAATTTTTATGGTAAGTGTATTTAACATCATTTTTAATATTTGAAAATTTCAACTTAATCTAACATGTATTTTTGGTTTAATTAAAGAAATTTAAGTTTTACTAAAGCTCAAATTAAGCTTAAAATATTTAGTAAAATTTGGGGATTTTGAATTTATTGGATTCCTCTAGGAAAGATGAATCCAACAAGCCCTTATTTGAAATTTTTAGTTAAGTATTTTATTTTTTTATGAATTTTTGAAGTTTGAGGTAATTTAAATTAATTTTTTAAATAAAAAATCGCATGCTATGACGAAATCGACCACGTGGCATCACGTGGCGTGGCGATCCCCGACGATTCACGCACGGTGCCGCATCACCAAAAAGAGCCGAAAAGACCAGGTCAAACCACGGAGAATGACCCGACTCACCGTGGACGGACGATTATATCGTGATCGCCGATCGCAGGCCGTGATCGCGGGCGACGCGACGTGATTTGAGCCATTTGATCATGCAAGCCACGTGATTGGATGGTCTAGATTGCGATCCAAGGCCCGCATTTGACCCACGATCCGAGCCCGATCCCGCATGGACGGTGGTGCTTCGCCACCAGCCGTGAACAGTAAAATCTAGTTTTTAAAAATAAATAATAGGGTTTTCTAAGTGAAAACCTGTCCAAATAGACTCATTTTCATGTCAATTCACACCAAAAAAATTTTGATTTTCTAATTAGGATTATTTAAAATAAAAATGCGGAATTATCTAAGGTAGATTCCTAAAATCATGTAAAATCCATCACAAAATGAAAGATCCTAAGGTCGACTACGATTTTTGAAGGTTACCTCACTGGGGATGATTTTTGACGGTTGTGGTGACTCGAGCGCACTATCGAGTGAGGGAAGAAGACTTGGACTAAGCTTAGATCCTCGTCTTCACGTTAAAATGAAGTTTCCTTCGGTGATCATCATTTCCTCACCGAAATCCCATTAGTTTTGGAGTATTTCTCTCCAAAATGAAGTGGATGATTTCTAATGGATTTTGGGAGCTCTACGAAAAGGAGAATGAGAGGAATGGGGGTTTTCTTTAGCCACTAAAGCCTTAGAATGAAAAGTTAGGTGAAATAAACCTTTTTCCACTTTTTATTTGAAATTTTAGCTCCAAACTCATGTCATTTAGCTTGGGGTGGTTGAGAATGGAAGATAATCATCTTAGGTGGCTCCCTATGGTTGGCTAAGGCATGGAAAGTGGTTGCCATGAAGGACAAGTGGGTGTCCTAGCCAAGGGGAGGTCAGTGTCCTTCATTCCAAGTGTTCTAATGGGAGAGGTGAGGTGATTTCACCTCCCCATGAGTCATGGCTACCCCAACCACTCTTTGGGTTAGAAAATCAGTATCCTTGGTGCCTATATGGACCAATGGATGAGTTCCAAGTGGCCAAGGAAGAGAAATGACCACTTGGGAAAGTGCTTTTTCTCATGGGATGCCCTTGACCCAAAAGCAAAGTGGTCATTTGGCTTTGGATTTGATTTGAACAGATTTGAAATGAGTCAAAAGTATGTTGGACTAAATTTAATGTCATTTGAAGTTCATTTAGTTTAATTTGGGTTAATTCGACCCATTTGGGTCAAATCAGGTCAAAATGGTTAACCAATTGGTCAAATTGGGTGAAATCAAGAGTTAGGTCAAGTTCAAATGACTATTTAAGCATATTGGTTCAATTGCTTTTAATTAATTTGGTTTAATTTAGATATAATTTGGATTTTGGCCAATTTGATCCTTTAGGTCAATTTAGGCTAAGTTGACCAATTTGACCCAATTGACCAAATTGGCTTGAATCATGGCTTGGTTTCTTTATTTCCATTCAATTTGGTTTATATTTGGTTTTGGCTTGATTTGACCTTTTAGGTCAAGTTGGGTTCATGGTTAATTGGGCTAGGTCGGGTCTAGTTAGCTAGTTGGTCAAATTGGGTTTAATTGAGGCTTTGGTCAAGTTCAATAATCAATTTGGAGTAAACTTGAGCCATTAGTCACAATCAATTTAGTTTAGGTTGCAATTTGGCTAGTTGGGTTCATGTGGATTAAAGGGTTGACTTGGTCAACAGGCTAGGTTGACTTGGTTTGACTCAATTGATGACAATTGATTAACCTATGATGATCAACAAATATGACATGAAGTTTAAATTGGATTAATTCACTTTGATTTGGATTGAATTGAATTTTGGTTCATGTAGGTCAAATTGGCCACTTTGGGTCAAGTGAGTCAATTGGGTTTAGTTGGTTTGATCAAGGCTTGATTCAAGTTTGGTTGAACTCATTTATGGACTTATGAAAGAAATATAAATCCATTTGCAAGAGATTTGGAGTCAAATGGATTTTGATTCATTTGATAATTTCAAGTCAAAGGGTGAACATGAGTTTGTCTTGGGATTGACTTTTTGAATTTAGTTTTGGTTTGATGATTGAATTTTATGTTTATATTTGGATTCATGATTGTAGGATTGATTGAATCATAAGAAAAATCAAGGGTTCGGCTTGATTTGAGTTTGATTTGGCTAAGTTGAAGATTTTGTCTTGAAGGCTTAGGTTGGATTTTTGATTGAATTTGGATTTATTTTTTGAATTGATTCTTGGATATTTGAATTTATAATTCAATTATATTTGTGAATTTAAATGAGAATATAAATTGGTTATGAGAAAATTTCTTGAATTTGAATTGATTTGGATTTGATTTGAGCTAAGTTCATAAGATAGAATCAAAGGGATTAGGAAAGATTTTGAATTTGAAATTTCAATCATGAGCTTCAATCATTTGGAGTTGATCATGGATTTCAATCATTTGGAATTGATTTGAGTTTAGGGAAAATTGATTAGGCTGGAATTGATTATTGATTTGATTTTGAGTTTGACTTGAAGGAAGGAAGTGAGGAATGTGGTTCAAGCGATATGGTAGGTAAATTTTCCTAACACCTCTAAGGCATGACCTATTCCTATGGCTAACTCTTCTAAGTCTTTAGGGCTAGGTTAAGTGTCCACCTAATCACTAGATGTGTCTTAAGACTAAGAAATTCTTAAAGTCTGAGAAGTCCTATGTCTAAGATGGAGGGGATGAGAGCTCATTTCAAAAATGAGGTCAACAACATCCTATTTTGATTAGCACAACTAAGATAGGTGTGAGAGAACCCAAGCGACATCCTCTCTTAGTGGGAATTCTTTTTGCCATACATGACAAAATTTCATCAAATCCCCTAGTGTGTTTAAGGTAGGTGTAAGGGTACCTAGAGGCATTCTATTCCTTTTAACACATGCACAAAAAAACTAACACAAATCTTTTGTCTTGAGCTATTTTGACATGGGAGCAAGCCCCCTATGGAACTCACTCATTAGCTACTCTAGGTTGGGTCTACACCCTACCTTGCTAGTATGTTACCCTAGTGGTCACTTGTTTGGAGTATTGAGTCCCTGCGCTTTCTTCCTAACTTGACCATTACAAACCAACGAGCGCCTTGTTAGTGTGGTAGTATTTACTGCCCAACCAATAAGCTACCTCATGTTAGTTTTGTTTGAGAAGATGTGAGTCCCCATTCTTTCTTCTTGAACTAGCCATCATGTTCTAACTTGGTCGAGTACATTTGAGGTTTAGGATAAGTCCCCTAGATGCTCCTTTCCTCTTAACTACTTTTGAGTCGATATAAGTCCCCCTAGTGGCATTCGCTAGAATGCCTAGGTGGATAGACTATCCCAAAGAATCCTCGTATGGGAGGATGTGAGTCCCCGAGCTTTTTTTAAGGCTGATTGTTGCAAATCAACAGGCACCTTAGGTTGATTGATGTTTGCTATGTAGATAGTGACTCATCTGGTGGATACACCACTCTTGGCAGATATGAGTCCTCACACTTTCTCCTTGAGTTGGCCATCGAATACCTATTGAATATATAACTAGCCATGTCCTCTTCTCTAGGGTATTGGATTAAGCCCTTAGCGGCCCCATCCCTCGTAGGCATTCTATTTAGATCATGTCCTTTGCGACCCCATTTAGACATTACCCGGGTTACTTTTGGATCGGACAGTTCCCCTTTCCTAGTAGCCACCCCTGTGGTTGGAGAATTTGTTCAGTGGATACACAAATTCTTCCTTGGTTTAGTAAATCTGAGATAGGTCTACACTGATATAAGCTCCTTCTCAGTTTGATCCCTCACAAACTAACAAGGTCCATGATAAAATAAACTACACAAACAAAGAAACAAATTAATTTGCTTATGGATTAGGAATTTAAGCCCCCAAAGGGCCCCTTTTCCCAAGCAGACATCATATCTTTAGGGTAGTGTCAGCAGAACTCCCTATAGGAATTTCCTGACTACCTGAGTTGAGATAAATCCCTAAGTCAGTACTCACTCCATAGTTGCCCTTAGGTCAAGTTCAATCTATTTTCCTGTAAGTAGGTTACCCTGACAGTCATTCTTCTTTGAAAGATGTAAGACTATGACGGATTCTTTCTAGCATGATTGTTGCAAATTGACAGGCAGCCCTAGGTTGGGTTCAATTTATTGCCCAAAGCAACCGATCACCCTAGTGGTCTTTTGTAGTAGAAGATATGAGTCCCTGAGCTTTCTTCCCTTCAATTGATCTCCTTTGGTCAGATAGTTCTACCATCGGTCGAGAAGCTACTCCCTTTGGTTTAGTAAATTTGAGATAGGTCTAAGCTGATATTAGCTCTTTCTCAGTTTGATCCATTGCAAACTGATGGAATCTATCAAAATAAATAAAACTAAAAATGAAATTAATCTTTGACTATTCTGGAGCTGATTTAAGTCCCCACATTCACTCAATAATCAGCCCTAGGTTGGGTTCGATTTGTTGCCCAAAGCAACCAATCACCCTAGTGGTTCCTTGTTTTTAGAAGATATGAGTCCTCGTGCTTTCTTCTTAAAACTTGGTCATTGTATACTGAAAGACACCCCTTTGGTTGGATAGTCCTACCTTATGGTTGGTAGACTATTCCCTTTGAATTGGTAAATCTGAGTTAGGTCTAGGCCTCCATGGCTCCTATTTAGTGCAATTCATCACAAACCTATGGGATCCAACATAATCAAAACAAACAAATCTAAAAATAAAATTAATCTTGTCTATCGCAATCCAACAGGGTTCATCTCAAAAATTCAAACCTAACAAAATTGAAATAAATTCGACCCTCTTCCTAGTGGAACTTAAACAAATCTTTTTCTCCTCAGTGAGACTCCAATCAAATCAAACCTTTCATCCTCTTGTGGATGACTTGAACGTGCTTCCCTAGTGGAAGGTTCACACTCTATCCCTTAGTGTATTCTTCCCTCTCTCTTATATCTTGGACAAAAGTAGAGCCACATTGCACTAAGCTCTGGATTCTTTCTACACCTTGGGTTAAGGATAGATTATTTCTATTAGTGCTTGTGATCTTTCGGTATTGTTGATCATTTTGGTCAACACCAATATGTGTGGTGTTCCTTGTCAGTCACACCACACCTATTGCCCTTTGTTGACCTCATTTTTAGACTGAGCTCTCAACCCCTCCATCTTAGACATAGGGCTCCTCTTAGATTTTAAGAGTTCCTTAGTCTTAAGACACATCTAGTGATTAGGTGGACACTCAACCTAGCCTTAAAGACTTAGAAGAGCTAGCCATAGGGATAGGTCATGCCTTAGAAGTGTTAGAAAAACTTGCCTACCCTTAGCTTAAACCATTCCTCACCTTCCTTCCTTCAAGTCAAACTCCAAATCAATCTTATTTTATTTTCACCAAATTCAAATCAACTCCATGTGATTGAAACCCTTGATTGAAACCCATGAATGAAAATTCCTAAGTTCAAATCTTTCCTAACTCCTTAAATTTTCCTTTAAGAACTTAGCCTAAAATCATGATTTAAACCAATTCAAATCCTTGAGTTTTTCTCATAATTCATTTATATTCTCATTTATATTCACATATATAAATGAAATATAAGTTCAAACCAACCAAACTAAACTCAAAATTCAAAATCAATTCATGAAAATTTTCTAAGTCCTTTAAGTTTTCTCTTTAGGACTTAACCTAAATCATGATAAAACCAATTCAAACTCATGGGATTTTCTCATAAGTCATTTACATTCTCATGTATATTTACATATATAAATGAAATATAAATATAAATCAATCAGACCAAATTCAAAAATTCAAGCTCCAAACTCTAAAATTTTTTAAGTCCTTTAAAATTCCGTTTTAATGGACTTAGCCTAAATCATGATCAAAATACTTCAAATCCTTGAAATTTTCTCATGATTCATTTATATTCTCATTCATATTCATATATATATATATAAATGAAATATAAATTCAAATAATCAAAATGAATTTCAAAAATCAAACTCAAATCTACTCAAAATCCAACCTAAGCCATTCAAGTCAAAATCTTGAACTTAGCCAAATCAACTTCAAATCAAGCCAAACTATTGATTTTCTTTCATGATTCAATCAACCCTACAATTATGAATCTAAATATAAAAACAAACTTTAATCTCTTGATCAAAATCCATTTCAAAAATCAAACCCCAAGTCTCTTTTATATTCTTCGTTTGAATATGAAATAGTCAAATGAATCAAAATCCATTTGACTTCAAACCACTTACAAATGGATTTATATTTCAATTATAAGTCCATATACAAGTTCAATCAAACTCAAATCAAGCTTTGACCAAGCCATTTGACCTACTTAGGCTCACTTGACCCAAAGTGACCTAAAGTACCCTTATGAGCCAAATTATAATCCTAACCAAATTGGATTGAATCAAACTCACCTATGCCTCTCATCATGATGAACAATCATCATGGGATGATCAATCAATCAAATTGGGTCAAACCAAGTCAAACCTGAGGGTTGACCAAGTCAACACTTAGCCCAAAATGAAACATAACATAGCCAAAATCCACCATAGGCCAAATTGATTGAAACCAATGATCTAAGATCATTCATGAACTATGTTTGAACTTGACCAAGTCAACATTTGAGCCTAACCTAGCCCAATTGGACACTTGGCACAAGTTGACCCAACTTGACCTAGAAAGTCAAAATGTGTCAAAACTTGATCTAAGCCAAATTTATTCAAACTAATGGGTGAAGTTCATTCTAAATCACTTGTTGAACTTGACCAAAGCCTCAATTGGAAAACTAGACCTAACCTAGCCCAATTGACCTTAGACCCAACTTGACCTAAAGGGGTCATGTTGAGCTAAATCCAAACTTAACCAAAATTGATTGGAAACAAAGATACCAATCCAATCCATATAACTAACCAAATCTAAACCTACCATTGACCTAGCCCAAATAAGTCCAATGGGTCAAATAGGTCAACTTGATCCATTTGACCTAAATGAAATCATATGAGTCAAATTCGAAATTAAATCAAATTGAACCAAACTAAAGCCACCAAAACATTTCAAATGGTCATATGAACTTGACCCAACCCTTGGTTTGACCCAAGTTGACCTATTTTGACCTAAATGGGTCAACATGAGCCAAACCTTATCAAATGAACTCCAAATCTCATGAAACTTGGCCAAACCTAGTTTCTCCACATACTCAACATGTTCAAATTCAAAAATTAGCAAAATGACCATTTACCCTTAGGTCATAGAACAAATTATGGACTAATCCATGGGTAATTTGGTCAAGCCCTCTTCATATCAACTTGATACCTTATTAATAGCTCAAGTGGACCCAATGAAGAGTGGTGCACCCAACCCAATGGGGTTGGGTTGGCCCAAATGGACCCAAGGCCAAAACCGACCCCCTGGCTCAAATTGGCTAATTCAAAAACCTCCTTCCACTCAATTTTAAGCACATGGATGTTACCAATCCACTCAAGACCTCAAAATAACCATGTGCAAAGATGAAACAGCCTAAACAACCCCTCTTATATGGTTAATTGGATCAAAATGGCAAGATAAGTCTTGGTCGTCCAATTTCCATAGGGGGAGATATACTCCCCCTAATTCAATTTTAATTCATCATCCTCATATTTGATTGAGCTCTAGAGAGAGAGAGTTAGGAAACATCAGAGAGCATTCCTAGGCTTTCTGAGAGGGATTTGAATCTTGCACTACTCGATTTTCTTCAAGAGAAAGTAAGAGAGCTCATCTTAATTCTTAACTTCCTCTTCACTCAAATCAACTCCAATTCCTCTTGCACACTAATTCAGGGGATCAAGTCGAGTGAACCTAAGCATTCTCTCAAGTTCCCAAAGCTAGGAGAAGGTGAATTGGATCAAAGTCATAAAGGGGATCAAGTGGTGTTGGTCCATAGAGAGATCTACTCAACCCCAAAGCTTGAAACTTTAGATGAGGTAAGGAATTTTTTGACCACTTAGCTTAGGAGGTCTTGGTTCTTTGTGAAAAAAATGTTCATGGCATGTAAAATCCACTGTTGGATAGGTTTATAATTATTCTTAGATGGTGTGGGTACAATCTTATTCCAGTCTGAGCTCAATCAAGCTCGAATCTTCCTTTAGATCATGGACAGTCTCTATTGAGCCTTGAGGAAGAACTAGGGCGATCTTGGTCGTCCATCTGTGCATTTTGGATGGACGGCCAAGATTAACTACACATTTTAGAAATCCTTTATCTCTTTAGAAACCATGGGTGATGGTCGCGATCCTTGATTGAATGACAGGATCAAACTTCCAATCTATCGCCACCATGACATGATGTTTAAGTAATCCCCTTACCACACGATAAACGGTCGATGCCGCCGCCGGTGTCGTAGCTATGAGTCGAAAGAGATTAGTTAGGGATTTAATTAATTTTAATTAATTTTCTAACTTTTAAAAATTCATATCTCCCTCAATAAAATTCAGAAAAATATGATGTAAATTTCCATGGAAAGATAATTCAACCTAAAATATTTTAAAAATAATTTCAATGGATTTTGATTATACTTTTCTTTAATTTTGGGTTTTAACAAAAATTTTCTTTTCTTAATTACTTCTTAATTAATCCTCTGATTATTCTCAAACTTCCTGGGTATGTTTTAGGGGATTATCTCTACTTCCCCTAATTTTCTTGGGATTTATTTAAAGTTTAATTAGGGGAATTGCAAATAAATTTCCTAATTACTCCCTTTATGTAATTAAGGCAAATCAAGGTTTGGATTAGTATTTTAATCGCTCATTGGAGTTGATTAAGGTCAGATCCAGTGAATAGGAGGCTTAGGGAATAATTTTGGGGGTTTTTTGTCTAAGCTATTTCCTAAACACTCTTTTCTTTCCTTAATCCTCACTTAATTAAGATTTAATTCATTAATTACTTTCTTAATTAAGTTCTAAAAACTCTAAAAAAAACTTCTAAGACTTAATTAATCTATATTTCATAAATGCTTAGGTGTTGAATAGCCTAAGTTCAGTTATGGAAATCAAAACTCACCTCACATGTGTGTGGGGTGTTTTTAAAATTACTTAAGTCAAACCCCTTAGCTTAATTAACAATTAATCATGAGCCAAATTGCATTAGGCCCTTTTCTTCCTAGGCGTATTATAAATTTAAATTCCTCGTGAGTTTTTATGTCATCTCATTGGCTCATAATTACTTGGTTAACTATGCTAAGGTGATATAGATAAGGGTTAATTAACTTGCTTAATTCATACCTTAACCTAATCAATATCTTAAAAATGAATCTAATCATCTAAAAATTAAACTGAAATATCAAACACATGTGGGTATGTGTTAGGAACAGCAAACTCAACTCACATTTTCATAACTAAATCAAACTTAAGATCAAACAAAAATCACATTGAATAAACTTTGATTTATTTTAAACATTCTTATTTCATAAGAATGTCTTTAGGATTTAATTAACGTGAATGTATTTAGATGCTTTCATTGTTTGATTCTTTTCCCAACATATTAATTTGTATGGCATGTGGTTTCATGCATTCATATTTTTCAAAACTCAAATTTAAAATGAAATTGTTTACTTTATGTCAAAGTTGCATTTGTTGGCTAAAGTAATAATATGAGTGGCTACTATCATTACCAAATTCAAATTATTTTTAAAATATATGAGTCAATTATCAAAATTGATAGTGTACCACTTATATTTTAATTATAAGCTTACGTGTGAAGAAAATTTAAGGATGTGCTTAGCATAGGTTTTCCTACTCTTTTCTTTTAGTATAGTTTTGAATAGGATTTGGTAAGATGTATGGTTCATTTGAAAAGAACCCAACACTTGCCTAATTCCATATCCTATTCATTCCCATGCTATCACTTGAGAAGGTTACCTATGCTTACACACATAAATTGCATAAACAAAATAAATGATCTAATACAGATTTTGCATCCTTTCCTTTTCCATTTCATTTCTTTTGTGCACATGTTTGTATTTAAAAAAAGTGGTATATTAGTCTGGATAACCCCGAGGTTGTGAGGCTTTAAGTAGCCCTAAGTAGGTCTTGTACCTACCTCTGGTTAACAATGGCACTGTACTCACTTATGCCTTTTTTACTTTCATGTGTGCATATGAGAATTGGATAGGAAATCCCTTTTCTTCTTAAAGAAAATCATACATCTTAAACTTCTAAATTTTCTTAAATGAATTACTTAGCATGCATCATAAAGTGTGTGAAATATTCTAATTTGTGTGTATAGATATACTTAGAATTCATTCATATGCATGTTATACATGTTGGGAAAGAAATGAAGTGATGTATGTTTTATGAATTTGGTTCATTTTATTTAATCTTAAAATGCCTTTCATTTTTAATAAGTTTTTTTAGAGTTCATCTAAACTTAAGATTAATTAAAATACTTAATCAAAACATTCACTAAACAAAACTAAAATATGAATCTACTTTAGAAATTACTTATGTTAGGGAAGAAAAGAGAAGTCCCCTTCTCTTTCCCTCTCTTCATAACTTAGTAATTAATTGTAGGATTCACTTGAACATAATAAAAACATGAAATAAAACCAAACTCAAAATAATTAAATAACTTAAATAAAACCCTCCTCTAAGTTGAACATGCATGTATAACATGCATATGAATGATTGTAGGCTTTGGTTTCAATCAATTTAGATTTAGGAATGATTTAGGCCAAATTGACCATTTAGGTTAATTTGGGCTAAATGGATCAATTGGGTTCAATCAAGTCTTTGATCAAGTTTAATAACTAATTTGGAATGAATTTGAGTCATTTTTTACAATCAATTTGGATTAGATTTTGATTTGACCCAATTTGGCACTTTAGGTCAAATTGGGTCAACTTGGGTCAAGAGGCCAATTGGGCTTGGTTTGGGTCAATTGATGGTAAAGTCATGTTCAAGGATTGATTTAGATTAGCACGAATCATTAGTTTGAATTGATTTGGAGTAGAATGAGATTTGATTCATTTGGATCATGTAGGTTAAATTGGTCAAATGACTAAATTGACTTTGTTTGACCCAATTGATTGCACTTGATCAATCAAGGATGATCATCAATCATCATAGAAGGTTTTGAGTGCTTTAATTCAATTCAATTTGGGTTGGATTTTGGTTTAGTTCAAATAGTTCCTTTAGGCCACTTTGGGTCTAGTGAACTTAAGTGGGTCAATTGTCTTGATTTGATTGTATTGATTGAAAATAGATGATCCAAGATGATTAACAATCATCATGGAGAAGATTTAAAGGGCCACTCCTATCCAATTTGGGTTGGATTAGAGTTTGGTTCAATTTGGTCAAATTGACACTTTGGGTCAAGTGGACCAATCAGGCTAATTGAGTTGAATTGAGTTTGATAATCAATTTGAAATTGATTGATAGCGTTGATTACAATTGGTTTAGGTTTAATTGGATTTTGGATCATTTAAAATGGGCTAGCTTAGGTTGATTGAATTGATTTTGGGTTGATTGGTTTTGATTGTAATTTTGGTAGAGTGTGGAATGATGATTGAAGGATTGATTGACTTATGAGGAAATAAATTAGGATATGATTGATTGAAGAAAATTTGGTTTGGAGTTTGGATTTGAGTTGGGATTCAATTAATATTGGTTGGATTGATTTGGAGTTGGTTTTGGCTAGGGAGGTAGGCAAGAGTTTGGTTTAGTCTATAGGATAGGTATGTTCCCCTAGGTCCTAAGGCATAATATAACTTAAGACTAATCCTCCTAAAGTCTCTAGGTTTAGGTTAAGTGTTCACTTATCCACTTGGAGTGTCTTATTACTAAGGAGCTCTTAGTGTTTAGAAGACTTTAGATCTAAGATGAGAAGATTGGATCCTCACTCCAAAAGTGAGGTCAACACATGTCTAATTGGCCCGTTTGACCCAAGTTGACCCAATTTGACCCTAAAAGGCCAAATTAGGCCAAATAAAAATCTAATCCAAATTGATTATAACCAATGACTCAAATTCATTTCAAGTTGATCATTGAACATGATTAAAGCCTCCGTTGAACCCAATTTGATCAATTGAATCCAAGTGAACCATTTAGCCCAAATTGACCTAAATTAGTCTAAATCATTCCCAAATTTAAATTAATTAAAATCAAAGCCTACAATCATCATGAAATGATCAATTGAACCTAAACCAATACCAAACCCAAGCTAATTTGGCCAATTTGACCAAATTGGTCAACTTAGCCTATTTGACCCATATGAACCCATATGAGTCAAATTCAAATCTAATGTAAACCAAGCTAAACCAATTGAACCAAAACATCCAAAATACTCATTTGAACTTATCTCAACCCATGGATTGACCTAATTTGACCAATTGGTCAACTTGACCCAACCTAGCCAAATTTGACCTACATGGGTCAAATTGAGCCAAACCCAGTCAAACCAAGCCCAAACTCATTCAAACTAGGCATAACCCATCATTGGGTCACCATGGATCAACCCAAATCAAATCCAACCTAATTCCAACCCGAATTGACCCATTATCCAATGGGTAAAGCCTCCCATATGAGACAAAAACCATATTTGGATGGTCAAACCCACTCTCCTCCTCTTGGTAGCCACCCTAAGCTTCAAATGGACATAAGGACCATTGGCTCATTGGACCCAAAGATGTTTGGGTTAGCCATGAGCCAAGTGGAGGTGAGTTAACCCACTCCTCCTCATTTGAACACTTAGAAACCAAAGACAACCACCTCCTCCCCTTGGCAGCCACTCTCCCCTCACTTGGCCACTCAAGCTGAGCGACCTCAGCACCTCCCTACCACCCATGACTGCCTGCGCCACCCGAATTCCTACAAATTTTAGAGAACATCCTAGCTATAATATTTGAGAGAGGAGGGGGTATACTCCACTCAATTCAAATTAATTCCACACATTGAGCATCCTCAGAGCACGAGAGAGCCAAGGCTACCTCCCTGAGCATTTTCACAAGCTTCTTGAACCTCCCCATTACCAAAAATGCTAAGCCCAAAATAAGACAAGGTCAAGCTCCATCCAACCTTCTCCAAACTCCATCATTTTGAAATTAACTACCCCCACACATTTACCAAGCTCTAGTGAGAAGAAATAAATCGATTCCCGATTGATTTAAGCACCGGAGACTACTCCAGGCCTAACTCCAATGAGTTTTCTAGCGATGTTTGATCCACAGCGCCACCAATGAGGAGGTAATGCACGTGCTTCTCAACAGGGCTTCATCCCTTCAAGATGTAGCTACCTCGACCATTTCACTACCGGTCCAGAGCTCCGACAAGGTAAATTATGGAAAACTAACATTTTCTTAAATTTTTGTTGGCCTTTGTGAAAGAAATATTGATGTCATGTGATTCCCACTATTAGATCCTCTTAGATCCCTTCCGTGAACATTTGGGGATCGATTTTGATCCTCCATGAGCTCCAATGGGCTCGGGTCCAGCGGGGGAGGGCAGACGGTGTCCATCTTTCATCGTTCTGGGAACGACAGATCATCCACCGTATGTTCCACATGATTGGAATGGATGACAATAATTAATTCATTAGATATCACTTGATTTAATCTTATAAGAACCGCGATATTAATCCCCACCATCCGATCTTAGATCGGACGGTGGGGATGAAAGCACGCTTGCTGCCGCCACTTCAACGCCGTGTTAGATCATTTTAGTGGCCAATCCCACGGTGCCACATGGAAATTGCTGCCACGTTACCCGCTCGCATGGCGCTAAGGGGATTAGGGATTAATCAGGCTTAAAAATCCATTTTTAATCACTGAAACTTCATAAATTTATAACTAATAGTAGAAAAATCCAAAAAATGCAAATAAATACTCTTTGGAAAGGTAAAACATAGAAGAATTTAATAAAAAATGATTTCATTTGGTTTTGAATAGTGATTAAGAGTTAATTAGGGTTTGAATGTTTTCCTAATTAACTTAATTGAGCCCTAATTAGTTGAACAATTAATCCAAACTTGGCATAATGATTTAATGGGATGACCTCTGCCTCCCATGATTTTCTTGGTTGCTAGGTAATTAGGAAAATTTGAAATTCAAACCCAAATTACTCTCTTAATTAATTTAATGATTAATTAAGGCTCTAAATAGTGAAAATTAATTAATTCAACTTCATTAATCACTAATCAACTGTGAGATGATGAGGGAGAGTGATTATGACTTCTTTCCTAATTACTTTTTCAAATTCATTTTATTAAAGAGATTTAATTAATATGAGATCTAATTAAGAGATTAATTAATCAATTAATAGTCAATTCAAATCAAACTAAACTGTTAACCACTTCAGATAAGTAACAATAAAATTAAGGGTTTCTTTTTATGTGTTCAATAATATAAAGATCCTTAAAGAAATCATGATTAAGCCATATGTGTGGGGAAATCATAAAAGTACCTAATTTGATTCTTTAGCTTAATAAATCTCTAATCATTAGCCAATGGCATTAGTTTTTTTAGGAGCATTACAATTTTGTTTTCCCTAATGTTTATTTCATTTGTGGCTCATGATTAAATAATTAATCAAATTAAAGAAGTATAGAAAAGGTAATTAAATGGATTGCTTAATGATTTAACTTAATTAAATCATAAAAGTCAACTAAATATCTTTCCTTAAATAAATTAAGATTACTAACATGGGAATGGGATTAAAACAACAAATGATTCTTCTTCTTTAAGCTTAAGTAAAAAAAAAATCAAACTAATAAGAAACTTTGGTTTTCTTTAAATAATTTTAAAACAACAAGTGATTATGTTTGGCTAGCCCTTTTCAATCACTTTTAAATGTTGTATGTCATGTGATCTCATACATCCATGTTTTTTTCTTTCAAATTTAAATGAATCAAATGGAAGTTACTTATGTAAGCTTGCGTGTGTGGGCTTAATTTTATCATATGTGTGGCTATTATCACTAATAAATCCAAATTTATTTATTTTAAATGCTATAAGTTGATAACAATATTTAGAGTGATATTAGTTATAAATACATATAAGCTTTTCATGTGTTTATAGCTTAAGCATGTGAATGTGAAGCCTTCTTTCTTATGTTTATATATAGATTTACATAGGTTTGAATGATAATAAGTATATAGTATAGAAATCTTGGGAATATGAGGCTTTAAGTACCCCAAGGAGGTCATTTGATTATCTCATTTTTTTGGTTAACAAAGGAACATACTTATTTAATTTCATTCTTAAGTATATTTGTATTATAATTTGGATAGAGCTTTAAATTACATGTACAAATAATTCAACCAAATCAAATACAATCTTTTGCATGATTACTATTCTTATAATTATTTATACATTCACATGTATGTAAGATAGGAAGTATATAGTCTGGACATCCAGAATTTGAGGCTTTAAGTAGCCCCAAAGAGGTCATTTGATTATCTCACTTCCTTGGTTTAAACAATGGCACATACTTTCTTACATCTTTTATACATGCGTATATGTATTTAGTTAAATAATGAGAATCTTCTTTTCTATTAAAAACATGCATCCACAATCATTTAAGCATATAAAATGCATTACATGTAAAGATAATACTTTCTTCCATAAGTTCCTTATATGAATTAACATATGCTTGAATGATTATAAGTATATAGTCTAGACATCCCAGGAATACGAGGCTTTAAGTAGCCCCAATGAGGTCATTTGATTATCTCACTTCCTTGGTTAACAAAGGTACATAATTATTTAATTTCATTATTATGTATATTTGTATTAGAATTTGGATAGATCTTTAATTTACATGTATAAATAATTAAATCAAGTAAAATACAATTTCCAAATGTATGCATCCATAATCATTTTAGTGTACCAAAATATGTTATATGTATAGGTATACTATGTGTTACATTATATGCATGTTGTGAGTGATGAAAAGGAATCATTTATCATGTTCTATGTGATGGTAATTCAATCATATTAATCTTAAGATGCCTTTCATGTTGAATAAGATTCTTTACGATTAATGCAAACTCAGGATTAATAAAATATTTAGTAAGCCATTCACTAAAGAAAAGTAAACCATAATAATATGTCTTTTAAAAATGACTTACGGTGGGGATGAAGAGTGTCAACCCTCTTTGTTATCTTTAACACAAGTAGACGTTAAGTAATATCAAATGAAATAAAAACAAAACACAAATTAAAATTCACAAATTCACTAAAGGACTTAAAGTAAAATCACCTATCATGTTAAATTGAATAATTCCAAACTTTAGATAATCATAACCTTAATGCTTTGATAAGACATACCACACAAAGCCTTAGCACACACATTAGAATTAAGCCACCACTTTTAGTCCTAGGTTAGGATGTTTTATGCATGATGTTATGTTTTATTTTATAATATAATATTTTAGACTGGATGTTAGGTATATGACTCATAGACTGGATGTTAGGTCATTATTAGTCTAATCTTATTTTCTATAGGGGATTGTGCTTAAGGGGCTAGTCAAAAATAAATATAAATGTTTTGTTTGCAGGTTACTCATGCCCCTAAGCATAATCTACATTAGGACATGTGGGCTTGGTTACCCATGTGCAGGGTGCTAAGTCCAAATTATAAAATATAATTTCTTGGTTTGTATGTATGTTTAGCTAACCTCTATTTTGTAGGTGTAGTTAGATTTACTTTTCCATAAATATAATTTTATAATCGGAATTAGGATTAATGCTATGTGGATTAGGATGAGCAGTGGCTAGAAGGCTTAGTCCTCGGATGCCCTATAATGCATTATAACAAATCAAATTAAGAGAAAGGAGAAATGAAGAAAGAAGACTCTCATAACATGTATTCAATCTCAAATTGTAAATATTCTTTATGTTTTCAGGTTGTATAAGGGTAGAGCTCTGCTATCCATCTTTTTTCTTTTAAGGGGTGTACGGTGGTACCCGACCACACCGACCTTTTATTCTTTTATGGAATCTATTCATGTTTGATTGATATTATGTTTAGATTACACAATAGAATTGCATCTTCTTCATAGTTTTTTAAACTTGATGTTTGAATGTGTGGCCTAGATGCGGTAGGCCCTTAGGGAAAAATTAAATTTTTTACCCCAACTAACAATTCATAACAAAATTCTAAACAACTTTTAACTTCATCATAAATCCTAGGCTATAATTACGATAATTAAAGGATTTACCAACCCCTTAGTTGTATGTTGTATGTCTCACATAATGCATGACATCTTCTATCACTCTTGCAAAATGAGGGCCTCCATTCTTGCACTTTAGGGACTACTTAACTTATGAGAGCAACTCCTTATGATGGGGCTTCACCCTCTTTCTCTTTTGATTTGGCCAACCCTCGAGTTTCAATATACATTTAGGAATAAGAAATCCGAAAGCCTTTGTCCAAAATATTTTGTCAAAATCACATAAAAATTGAAAAGATTTTACATTTTTAGACAAAGTCATATGCTAATGTCAGTCATGATCTAGTCTCTTAGGGAGTGAGTTTAGGACTCTAGTCTCTTTCAAAATTAAATAACAACTTAAACCATCTTGCACTTATATAAGACCGGCCTACATGATTTTGAATCATAGGAGGTGTTAGCTGGCGGCCACTCCAGGCGGTTGTAAGTCTAAAAGAGTCAAACGGGTCTATCTTCTTTTGGGGAATAGACCCTTATGTCCCCCTTTTACTTAGATTTAGGTCGTGCTTTTAGCTTGTGCTAAAGCTCCCTAGATTTAGGATCTAAGGTCACTTGTTTCCCTCAGGCTATGAGCATAAATCTCCACTTCTTAATCATTTTTATAATCTTATGTTGATGGATTATAAGCTCTAGCAATTTAATAAAATTTCAAGTCAAACAAAATAAATCCTTTCACTTTCAAACATATAAAGCCTCAACCATAGGATAGATTGAAATGCTCACTAAGCTTCCTAGTATCATGAGAACTTCTTGATTATCTTCCTTTGGGTTCTAAAATAAGTCCTTCTAATTGAACAATTTCATTTGATTTTCCAAAATAGCCAATCATTTGATAGTCTTAACCTTGAAATATTTGGAGACAATGATTGACTACTTTAATAGATTGTTCTTAGAAAATCTAATTTTTTAGGATGTAACTTATTATGGAGGCTTGCCTCCATAGGAAACTTAAGAATTCAGCATAAAATAAATCATGTTTTTTTTCATGTAAAGTAAGGGAAGAATCTTTAGTACATACGAAGACCCATCATGCCTTATGAGTCTTTATTAGGTGATTACATCCATTATAAAGTAATGTTTCTATCTTTCGAGATAGTACATCATACCTCAATATCGCACACGATCACTTCAATAAGTTCCCCCTATGATCTACATTGTCTACATGACCATTCAAAAATAAGCATAATAGTGACACTTATCAGTTGTCTCTCAAGGGTGAAGAGACAGATGAAGAGACTCTGTTTCCTTATTGAAAACATAAAATGATGAAGGCCCTTTAACTCGAGATCTAGGTGAAGATGATAGACGTCTATCTAGAATAGGCCTAGTGATAGGTACTCTCTCTAGAGATGATGGTACCAAGGGTGGTGAAGGTACCCTAGGCTCAGGGGCCAGTGGAATCTTCATGACATAAATTTTCTTGTTTTCTTTTCTAAGAAGGATTATATCTCTCCCTAGACTAATAAACTCTTCTCTGTTCTAGGTCAATGATTTTTTAGGGCAATAATATCTTTAAGGTATAATAGACATAAGATGAGAAGGGTTCTTTCTAACAAGAATGATGGCCTTCCCTTTCCCTTTGTAATGAGAAATGGCTCATAGCTCTAAATAACTCCTCTTTAGTGTATGAGGAGAGTTCAAGGATTCTGTTAAGGATATGACACGACTTACCATGAGTCTTTTTATTTAACATTTTAAAACTTTTCTTTTCTTCATGAACAAAGGGGCGAGGTGGAGAACTCACAATCTTGGACACATCCTCCTCTCCTTGGGCAGCAGACAAGGGGTGACATATGGTTCCACCTAAGAGAGGGGAAGTATCCCTCGCCCTAGCTAGATCTATATACAACATTTCTTTTTATTTTCTCTCCTTGAGGGCTATCTTTCTAAGTCTTCTACCCCTATTTCTCTTTTGACTCTTAATCATCTGAGGGGGCTCAGAAGTGGGCCAACCTCAAAGGTGCAAAATAGGAAAGGACTAAGCAATGCCTCTAGAGTGGGTAGCTTAACTTTCTTTTGAGTAAGACCCAGCTGGATCCTCTCAGTAACTTGAGAGCAATATTCTTCCTGCCTTTAATAGGAGCAGGAGGAGGCATACTAAAGAATTCCAATATGTGTTACTTATTTTTAAATACCTCCTCAGCAACAAGAGCTAGTGTCACTCAATTTATAGTGATATTTAAGTTTTCAAAGCTAACTCCAAACGTAGTGGCAGAGCTGTCTACAAGTTTACTATTATCCACGGAGAATCTTATTCCATACATAGCAGCATAAATTAATTGTCCAATCATTTTTGTTTGCAAAAATAATAAATTTTAAATGAGAATTAATGAACACTAACCAAAATGTAGTCAAAAGAAAGGCTTTTGACTTATTAGAAAATTTTAGGCAATTTTGTGATTAGGATTTTATTTTATTTATTTCAAAAGATATATATATATTATTTAAATAGAGGAGTTATAAAATTGTTACACATATTTTCCATAAGTGGGATAGTTCTATACTCTCTCTTTTGTTTTGTAGATGTTAAATATGCTCTACCAAGGATGAAATGGAGAGATAGTCAATTGGAAGAAATGCAATATTGACCCATAAAACAAAAGTACATTATCAATTATAGAAATAATAACTTATTTCTAAAGATGAAGAGAGGAACCATTCCCTAATGGAGTCAGCAAAAAATATACTCTATGAGAAAAATTTATGACACCACATAGAGTTTGAAAATTTATTATTTGGATAATCAAATGTGTCATTAAAAAATAAACATATTATATCAAAAGGTAAAAATATCTTCTTAAAATGGATTCAATTATTTAATAAAAGACTCCTAAGGTTAATAGGTCTTTCATGAATGTGGTGTTTATTTTTGGATGTGAAGGGGACACCACGCAGATCATAGTGGGTACTTATTGAGGTGATTGGGTATGATATTAAGGTATGATGTACCATTTTGGGAGATAGAAACATCACCCTACAATGGACCAAATCACCTAATAAGGAATCCTAATGCATGATGGGCATTCGAATATACGAGAGATTTCTCCCCTACTTTACATGGAAAAATAAAGTAGGGTTTATATTAAGTTGGGTTCTTAAGTTCCCTATGGAAGCAAGCCTCCATAGTTAATTACATCTTAGAAAATGAGATTTACTAACAATACTCTCGATAAAAGTAGACAATTATTATCTCCAAATATTTCAAGGTTAGACTATCAAAGGATTAGTTATGTTTGGAAAATCAAGTGGGAGAGACCAAGTGGAAGACTTATTTTTGGAATCCAAAGGGAAGAAGTAGGAAATGCTCATGATACTAGAAAACCTAGTGAGCATTCCAATCTATTCTATGGTGAGACTTTATATATTTGAAAGTAAAGAGATTTATTTATTGGAATTGAATTTTTATTAAATTGCTAGGGCTTATAATCCATCAACACAAGATTGTGAAAATACCTAAGAGGTGAGAAATTATGCTTGTAGCTTGAAGGAAGCAGCTACCTCGAATCCTAAATCTAGGGAACTTTAGCACAAGCTAAAGCATGACCTAAATCTAAGCGATAGGTGGACAAAAGGGTTTACCTCTATAAGAGAAGATAAATTGTCCGATTTCTGGACTTATAATCGCCTAGAGTGGCCTCCAGCTAACATCTCATATGATTCAAAATCATGTTGTCTAATCTTATGAATTATAAGATAGCTAGAATAGTTATTTAATTAGAAAGAGACTAAAATCCTAAACTCACTCCCTAAGAAACTAGAGCATGAGTTGTATGAGCATATGACTTAATCTATAAATATAATTTTTTTTTAAATTTTGTTTCATTTTAACATGGTATTTTAGATAAGGGCTTGAGATTTAATTATGCCTAAATGCATGAAGAAAATTGATTGTTGGCTAAATCAAAAGAGAGAGGGTGAAGCTCCGTCAAGAGGGTTGCTTTCATAGGTCAAGCGGTCCCTATAGTGCAAGGATGGAGGCCCTCATTTTTAGCAAGAGTGATAGAAGATGCATGCATGATGTAAGATATACAACATACTACTAAGGGTTGCTAAATATTTTAATTATCTTGATTATAACTTAGGCTTTATGATGAGGTTGTCATTTATTTAAAGCTTTAGTTATGAGTTATTAGTTAGATAGAAAAATTATTTTATCTTAAGATCCTACTGCATCCAGGCCACACATTAAAGCATTAAACATTGAAAAACTATAAAGAGGAGGCAATCCTATTACACAATCTAAAAAAATCATCAATCAATTTTATAGACTACCATAAAAGAATAAGATCTGCAGCGCACTGTATTACATCAAAAGAGAAAAGATGGGTGCTTTCTTATACAAATCAGAATATAAAAGAATAATTATAATTAGAATGAATACATTCTATGGGGGTCTTCAATTCTTTATTCTTTTGTCTTCATGTCTTTTATTTTTGATTTGATTATGCTCCTCCTTTGATTTGGTTGTATTTGCTTCATAGGCATCACAGGGTACCCCAAGATAAAGCCTTCTAACCACTGCTCATTGTAATCCCCCATAACGCTAATCCTAATCTTATTATAAAATTACATTTCATAGGGAAAAAGTTAATATAACTGCACCTGCAAAATAGAGGTTAGCTAAACTTACATACAATTCTAAGCAATTATATTTATAATTTAGACATAGCACCCTGCACATGGGTAACCAATCCCACCTGTCCTAACTTATTTTATGCTTAGGGGTTTAAGTAACCTACAAAGAGAGCATTTATATTTATTTTTGAGTGACCCCTTAAGCATAATCTCCTGCAGAAAATATGATTAGGCTTAGAGTGGCCTAACATCTAGTCTATAAGACATACACCATAACATCCAGTCTAAAATATTACATCATAAAATAAAACATGAATCACAGATACACCATCCTAACTTAAAATTAGAAGTGATGGCTTAATTTTGATGTGTGCTAAGGCTTTGTGTGGTTTGTCCTAACTAAGCATTAGGGTTATGATTTGTCTAAGTTTTATAAATTGTTTAAGTTAATCATGAAGGTTGATTTTGTTTCAAGTTGTTTAGTTGATTTGTGAATTTTAATTTGTTTTTTGATTCATTTCATTTTGATTTATACTTAACATCTAAGTGTGTGGTGTTTATTTTTGATATGTATATGTGGGACACCACACAAATCTAAGGGTGTACTTATTGAAGTGATCGGGTATGATATTGAGGTATGATTAACTATCTCGAAAGATAGAAGCATCACCCTTCAATGGACCTAATCACCTAATAAGGACTCCTAAGGAATGATGGGTCTTTGAATATACCAGAGATTTTTCTCTTACTTTACATGGATGAATAAAATAAGGTTTATATTAAACTGAGTTCTAGAGTTCCTTATAGGGGCAAGCCCTCATAATTAATTATATCCTAAGGAAGGTGAGTTCCTTAGGAATACTCTTGATTAAAGTAGGTAATTGTTGTCTCCAAAGATTTCAATGATAATACTATCAATAAATTGGTTATACTAAAAAATCAAAATGGAGAGACTTATTATCGAAGTCAAAGGAGATGAGTAGGGAATACTTATGATACTAAGAAACTAAATGAGCATTCCAATCTATCTTATGGTTGGGCTTTATATGTTTGAAATTAGGGAGAATTATTTGTTTAAGTTGAATTTTTACTAGATTGCTTAGGCTTATAATCCCATAATACAAGATTGTGGAAATACCTAAGAGGTGAGAATTTATGCTTATAGCCTAAAAGAAATAACAACCTTAGATCCTAAATCTAGGGAGCTTTAGAAAGAGCTGCAGCATGACCTAAATCTAAGCAAAGATGGGTATATGGTTTACCTCCATGAGAGAGAGAGTAAATCATTCGCCTGTTGGACTTATAATCACCCAGAGTGGCAGCCAGCTAACTCCTCCTATGCTTTAAAACCATGTAGGCAAGTCATATGATTTTGCAAGATAATTGGGTTGTCATTATTTAGAAAGAAAATAAAATCTTTAAACCCACTTCCTAAGAGACTAGAGCATGAGTGGTATAAGCCGTGACTTAGTATAATGTGAATCTTTTTAAATTTTATTTGATTTTGGACTCTTCATTTTGACAAAGGCCATATAATTTTTGTATGTGTAAATGCTTGATGAAATGAGGTTATTGGCTAAATTAGAGGGAAAGAGGTGCTTTCCACCACAGGGGAGTCCCTCAAAGGTCAAGTCTTTCCTTATCATGTAAGGATGGAAATCCTCTCTTAGCAAGAGTGAAGCAATATGAATGCATAATATTAAACATACAACATTCAACTAAGGGGTTACTAAATCTTTTAATTATCTTGATGTAATGCCTAGGCTTTATTTGAGGTTATGAGTTATTTAGAAAACTTAGTTATGAGTTATAGTTAGGGTAGAAAAATTAATTTTTCCCTAAGAGCCTAATCAGATCCAGGACAAACATTAAATCATCATTCATAAAGAAACTAGAAAAGACATGTTATTTCTATTGCACAATTTAAACATAACATCAAGCATTTTATAAATCCAACGCAAAAGATAAAAAGGCCGGCGTAGTCGGGTGTTGCCGTACAACCTGAAATAGAAAATGCATGGTCTTGCTCTACCCTTATACAACCCAATATATGAAAGAATAATTACAATTTATAAATGAATAAATGCTATGCAGGTCTTCATATCTTCATGTCTTCATATCTCCTTCATTTCTTCAATTGGATTTGCTTGCTTCAAAGGCATCACAGGGCCTCCCAGGACAAAACCCTCTAGCCACTGCTCATCCTAATCTCCCATAACACTAATCCTAATTCTTAATGTAAAATTACATTAAAAATAGGAATAAAGTAAACCTAACTACACCTACAAAATAAGTGTTAGCTAAACACACCATACAACCCAAGTAGTTATATAAATAATTTGGACTTAGCACCCTGCACATGGGTAACCAAGCCCACCTATCTTAATTTAGATTATGCTTAGGGGTTAAGTAACTAACAAAAGAGAGCATTTATATTTATTTTAAGCACCCCTTAAGCACAATCTCCTCCAAAAAATATGATTAGGCTAATCATGGCCTAACATCTAGTCTATGAAGCATACACCCTAACATCCAATCTATAATAATACATCATAAAACCAAACATACATCACTCTATGCACTGCTCTAACATAAAGCTAGAAGTTGTGACTTACTTCTAAGTGTGTGTATTAAGGCTTGTGTGGTATGCCTTAACTAGGCTTTGTTATAATTTTCTAAGTATGAATTGATTTAATTTAAAGTAGAAGTGGCTTAATTGATTTGGGAATTTTACTTAGTGTTTTCTTTTGTTCCAATTGGTTTACACTTAACAACAACATGTTGTAAAGAGAAGAAAATAGAGGATCACACTCTTTTATCCCTATCTTAAGTCACATATAAAGCATATTAATTAATCAATTCTCATTACTAAATGGATTATTATATATTTTAAATTAATCCTAAGTTTAAGTTCACTTTAAATATTCTCATTCAATAAGAAAGGCATCTTAAGATTAATTAGAATTAATTACTATCACATGACACATGTTCATTCATTTCTTTCCATCATATGTAACATGCACATGATTAAATGCCAAGCATACCTATACATACAATATGTTTATTTAGCACACTTAAATGATGGAGGTAAACATGTACTTTTGGAATTTAGATGTTTCATTTGATTGAATTATTTTATCATATTAATTTAAAGCTATATCTAAATTCTTATTTAAAAATACATAAGAATGAAATTAAATAGGTACATGTCATTGTTAACTAATGAAGTAAGGTAATCAAATGATCTCCTTGAGGCTAGCTATTGCCTCGTGTTCTCAGGATATCTAAACCATATACCCATTACATTCAAACATATGTAAGTTTATACACATGAATATAAGAAAGAAAGGTTTAAACCATGTGATCAATTGATCAATCATTTGAACAAATATGAATGCATGTCTTTCTTAGTAGAAAAATGAGATTTTCATTCATTAGCTAAATACACATTCAAATGTATAAAAGTTTTAAGTGGATACTTCACCATTATTAAACTAGGGGAGTTAGGTAAATATCTCCTTGGGGCTACTTAAAGCCTTGCATCTCCGAAATGTCCAGACTAGATATACCCACTACTCTTAAATACACATGAATGTATAAATAACTACAAGAATGGAAAAAGTATGCTAAAGTTATATTTTTGAAATATTTATGCATATGGAATAAAGTCTTATGTAAATTCTTGTATTGAAATACATAACAAAGAAATTAAATGTAGTGCGTGCCATTGTTAAACCAGGGAAGTGAGATAATCAAATGACCTCTTTGGGGCTAACTAAAGCCTCGTATTCCTGTGATGTCCAAGCTATACACCCATTAACATTCTTACTTACATAAATCAATACATGAATGAAAGAAAAGAAACTTCACTTTACATACTTAAGTTATAATCCCATACATCTCCTATGTATTTATAACTAACATTCATAACATATATGATCATTCATTTATATGTTTTGAAAACAAGATTTGGATTTAATAATGATAATTACCACACATATATTAGTATAAATCAACACATGGAAGCTTAACATAAAGGAAACCATTTAATTTAATTAATTTTGCAAGAGATGAATGAATGAATCAAGTGACATATAATGTTTGATATGGTTGGAAAGATATAAAGGGACATAAGCACATGATTTCATTCAATCCAATTAACTTTTAAGGACAATCATACTAAATAAGCTCATTTAAAATAAACCAAAATTTCTTAATGTCATGTTTAATTTCATGTTTGATTTGATTTAAGAAATGGCGAGAAGGTTTGCTAATCCTAATCCCATTCCCCTTGTGTGAGTTAACTTGATTTAATGAAAAGGAATTAGATTGATATTTTGGATTAATTAGGTTATGGTGTGAATTAAATCAATTAATTATACCCTTACCTATGTTACCTTAAGATAATTAATTAAATGATTATGATCCAATGTATTATGCAAATGAATTGAAAAGTAAATAGCAATGCTTCTATGAAATGAGAGGGGCTTAATGCAATTAGCTCACAATCATTAATTAATTAGGCTTAAGAAACTCATTTTATTACTTTTATAGTTTTCTTACACACATTTTATTACTTTTATAGTTTTCTTACACATGTGAGCTAATCATAATTTCATTAACTCTCTTAGGTTATTAAACACCTAAATGTCTACCCATGGATCAATTAAGGGAAATCAGATGCAATTACTCTTTTAATTAGGTTAATCAAGTTATTAATCCATTCTCTTTACTTAGTTACCAAATTTAATTAATTATTCTTTGAAATGAAATGGGCTTAAAGGGAAAAGGTTGGGAAAGAGGTCCCAACCTAATTCCATATTTCCTCTCATTCAATCAAACATGTTGAGAAGCAATCAAGAGGTAGCTTCATTTAGTCGAGGACAAGGCCCTATTGAGAAGCGATCAAGCATATTCCCCATGGTTCGCGGTGGATCAACTTTGTTACTATGGAGCTTGGCTTAGATTGAATCCCTCCTTTGGTAGCTTGTGAGCTTGGGAAATGACTTGGGTGGCTTCAATGATGTGAGTGGAAAGTGTGTGTAAGAGGAATTTGATTGAGATGGAGTATTGGTGAAGTTAGTTTCGAGATTGGAGAAATGCCAAAGGATGGAGGCTTGGAATCATCCTGTGGATTGCAAGGAGGCTAAAATTCACACTTGGAAGCTCTCATGATTAGAATTGATGCATTTCTGGTGTGAATTAAGGGGGGTATACCCCTCAGTTTGCTGAGGTGGATAGATGGGATTGCTTCCTTTTTTTTTGGCCGGCCAGCCGTCGCTAGAGCACCGGAGTGGTCACCATTAAGTCCACGTGGCTCATCTGGATTGGGAGAAGCCATGATAGGAGGCTTCAAGGTGGATTTGTCCATATTGTCTTTCCTTATCCCTTAGGTGCTCGGTTTGCATGAGAGGTGAGTTAACTCACCTCCCTTTGATCCATGGTTGACCTAGCATGGGTTAGGTGGCTTAGGTGATACCTCATTTGGATGAGTGAGGGCTTCCAAGGTGAAATGAAGAGTGGACTTTGACATATGAGGAAAGAATCCAATAGAGGATTTGCATTGAACTTGGCTCCAAATGGGTTTGGGTCGAGTTTGGTTAGCCTCCAATGGGTCATGGATTTTGGCTTCATTTTTCAAATCGGTTCATATTGGGTCATGTTGGGTTGGGTTGTCCAATTAGTCAAATCAGTCAAACTAAGGCTTAGGTTAGGTTCAAATGATGATTTGAAGAGTTTAGTTTCAAGTGGTTTCAACTAATTTGGCCTAGGTTTGATTTTGGCTTATTTGGATTCATATAGGTCAAATGGGCTAAGTTGACCATTTTGACCAAATTGACAAAATTGGGTTAGGTTAGATGTTAGTTCATGTTCAATTGCGCAATTAAAAATGATTGTGGGCTTTGGTTTGAATTAATTTGAATTTAATTTGGATTTTGGCCAATTTAACCCTTTTAGGTCAATTTGGGCTAGGTTGGGTCTAGTTGACCAATTTGGTCAAATATGGCTCAATTATCACTTTACTCAAGTTCAATAATTAATTTGGAATGAACCTGAGCCATTAGTTGTAATCAATTTGGGTTAGATTATGATTTGACCTATTTTGACCTTTTAGGCCAATCTGGGTCAACTTAGGTCAAATGGCCAATTGGACTTGGTTTGGGTCAATTGAGGGTCAAGTCATGTTCAATCATTGATCATGAGTTGGTGTGAATCAATGGTTTTAATCAATTTGGTGTAGGATGAATTTTGGCTAGTTTGGGTTTCATTTAGGCTACATGTTAACTTGGTCAATAGATCAAGTTGACTTGGTTTGACCTAATTCAAGGTGATTGATCATCCTAGGGTGATTGTTGATCATGATATGAGGCTTGAATGGGCTTGGTTCAATCCAATTTGAGTTGGATTAGAACTTGGCTCAAAAAGGTCCTTTAGGCCACTTTGGGTTAAGTGTACTTAAATGAGTCAATTGGCTTGGTTTTGGCTTGATTCAAGTTTAGTTGGACTTATATATGAGCCTAGGATTGAAATATAAATTCAACTGCAATCAATTTGGAGTCCAATTGATTTTAGCTCATTTGAAGTTTTCAAGCTAAAAGGGCTAACTTGGGCTTGACTTGGGTTGACTTGAGTTTGATAATTGTAGGTTTCATTGATATTTGGATAGGTGATAGAAGGAATGATTGATTCAAGAGAAAATCCATTGGTTTTGGCTTAGTTTAGGTGGATTTCAAGTAAGTCCAAGAAATTGGCTTAAAGGGTATAAATTGGGTTTTGATTTGATTTTGGATTTGGTTTTGGCTATTTTGATTTATATTTCATTTAGATTTTGGAATATAAATGAAGATATAAATGATTCATGAGAAAATCACTTGATTTTAGAGTGATTTGGAAGCAAATTTGACCAAGCATAAGGATGTAAGTCAAAAGGCCTAAGAAGGAAATCAATTTAGTTTGATTTATTTTTGGTCATTAGAAGGTGGGTTTCATTTATATTTATGAATATAAATGAAGGAATAATTGATTTATATAGAAATCAATTGATTTTGGGTTGATTTGAGTTAAGATTTGGTTAAGCTTATGGAGGTAGGTCCATATGGCTTAAGAAGGGTCTTAGCTTGGTTTGATTTTGTTTGATTTGATTTTGGTCATTTGAGTATGGATTCCATTTATATTTGTGAATATTAATGAAGGAATAATTAATTTATAAAGAAATCAATCAAGTATGGGATAACTTAAGTGGAGATTTGGCTAAGCTTATGAGAATGGGTCATATGGCTTAGGAAGGAATTTTGGAACTTCGATTTGATTTTGGGTTTTAATCACTTGAAATTGAGTTTGGATTTGGATTTGATAAATGATTGAGAAATTGAATTGATCTTTGAGAAAATCAAATGAATTGGGATTCATTTGAATTTGGTTAAGGCTAAGTCCATAAGATGAAATTGAAGGGCTTATAAAGGGTTTTGAACTCAATCATAAGGTTTATGGAGAATTTTGAGCTTAGATTGGTCATGGGATTGATTATGAGTCTGAAAGTTTGGTTTGGATTTGGTATGAATTAGAGGTTTAGTTTGAGAAGGAAAATATGGATTGGGTTTAGGTTATAGGGTAGGCAAGTCTCCCTATGTCCCTAAGGCATGGCCTATCCCTATGGCTAACCCTTCTAAGTTCAAAGCTTAGGTTAAGTGTTCACCTAATCACTAGAAGTGTCTTAAGACTAAGGAGCTCTTAGTGTTTATAAAGGTCCTAGATCTATGCACCTTAAGCCACTTTCTAAAGCACATTTTTATGATTCATTTTTCTTTAGTGAATGATTTATTAAATATTCTTGTTAATCCTAAGTTTAGGTTCAACTTTAAAAAATCCTACTCAATGTGAAAGACATCTTAGGATTAATATATTTGAATTACTATCACATGACATATATCAAATCATTCCTTTCTATCACATGTAACATGCATATGGCTTTAACACTTAGCATATCTATACATACCATGTATTTTTGGCACACTTAAATGGTGATGAATGCATGTGTTTGGAATTTATATTTTTAATCAATTGAATTATTTATACATGCAATTTAGAGCTCTATCCAAATTCTAACACCAAAATACATAAGGATGAAATCAAATAAGTATGTGTTAATGTTAATTAGGAAAGTCAGGTCTCAAATGACATCCTTGGGGCTACTTAAAGGCTCGTATTCCCGGGATGTCCAGACTAATTAATTATTAATATTCAAACTTATGTAAATCTATATATGAATCATAAGAAGAGAGCACTAACTTACATGTAATGTATGCTAATGACTTAAATGATGATGGATGCATGCATTTTTAATAATAAAAGGAGATTTTCATCTTTTAATTAAGCACACATACACATGTATAAAAGATGTAAGAAAGTACATGCCATTGTTAACCAAGAAAGTGAGGTAATCAAATGACCTCCTTGGGGCTACTTAAAGCTTCATATTCTTGGGATGTCCAGACTAAACACTTGCTATCTCAAATACATATAAATGCATACACAATTATAAGGATAAAAATCATGCAAATATTGTATTTTCTTCAGTTGAATTATTTATGCATATGAATTAAAGCTCTATCAAAATTCTATTACCAAAATATATATAAATGAAATCAAATAAGTATGTGTCATTGCTAACCAGGAAAGTGAGGTAATCAAATGACCTCTTTGGCTACTTAAAGCCTTATTTTCTCGGGATGTCTAGACTATACACTTGTTAACATTCAAATCTACGTACTTCTATATATGAATTCAAGAAAGAGAGCTTCATTTCACATACTTAGGCTATAAGCACAAGCAAATCTTATATGTATTTATAACTATCATCACTCTACATATTATTATCAATTTATAAACTTTGGAAAATATATTTGAATTTATTAGTGATAATAGCCACACATATAATTAAATTAAGTGAACACATACAAGCTTACATAAATAAAATCTATTTGATTCGTTTAGATTTGACGATATGAATGCATGAAACCATATGAAATACAACATTTAAAGTGATTGGAAAAGAATAACTAAATATAAACACATGGTTCATTCAACTTAATTAATTCCTAGGACAATCACATTAAATAAAATCATTTAAAGAAAACCAAAACTTCTTATTAATTTGATTTTGGATTTGAGTTGACTTCAAAGAGGAGAGATATCATTTTCTATTTTAATTCCATTCCTAAGTTGGTAATCTTAATTAGTTTAAGGATAGATAATTAGGTAGATTTTATGAGTTGATTAGGTTGGATTATTAATCAAATCACTTACTTACCCTTCCCTATGCTTCTTTAATTTAATTAACTATTTAATTATGAGCCACAAATGATATGAACATGCGAAGAAATAAAATTGCAATGCTCCTAAGGACCTAATGCAATTGGCTCATAATTAAGGATTAATTATGTCAAATAATCTAATTAAGTATTTTTATGATTTTTGAACACTTATAAGTTAATCATAACTTGCTTAAGGGTCTTTATGTTATTGAACACATAAAAAGGAACCCTTAATTTGATTGTTAATTATTTGATATGGTTTGCATTTCAATTTAATTTAATTAATCAATTAATCACTTAACTAATTTCTACCCTAATTAACTCTCTTAAAATGAAATGGATTAAAAAAGGATTAGCAAAGAGGTCCTAATTCCATTTTCTCATCCATTCACTGTCAAGCAGTGATTAAGAAACCTCAATTAATTAAATCTTGATGCTTTGAATATTAATTAATCACCTAATTAGTTAAACAAGATAATTAAGATTTGAATAATTAATTTTTCCTAAGTACTAGGCAATAAATTCCAAAGAAATCATGGAAGCCAAATGTCATCCCATTAAATGAACAAACAAAGTTTGGAATCATTTGCCCAAGCAATTAGAGCTTAATTAAGCTAATTAAGTTTATAATTAAACCTTAATTAAGCCTTAATTACTATTTAAAACTAAATGGAAATAATTTTAATTAATTCTCATCTGAATTACCTTTAAAATGAGTATTTATTTGCATTTTTTAAATTTTTTTATGATTTGTTATGATTTTTCAAAGTTTCAGCCATTACATGGATTAATTAAACCTTAATTAAGCCTTAATTAAGATTAATCCCATCGATGCCATGCATAGCATTGACATGGCGTGCTTTCTATATGGTGTCGCAGGATTGGTTACTTAAATGCGTCTGACTCAATGCTGACGTGGCTAGTGGGGACACAGTTTTCTCCTCGCCGTCTGATTTAAGATCAGACGGTGGTGATTAAACCAACAGTTCATAAGGGATTTAATCAAAAATTAACTAGCGGATTAATCACATCCATTTTTTCTAATCATGTGGAACATATATCACTTGATTTATCATCTCCCATGCAATAGAAGACGGACACCGTCCACCTTTTGTCACCCAATTCGAGCTCCCCAGAGATCAAATTGGCTCGGGATTGATCCTATACCTTCATAAGAGGATCTTAACAGATCTAATAGTTGGGTTTGTGCATAATCAACATTCACTTTGAAAAAGCTAAAACAAATTGGAAAATCTCAGTCTAATGGAATAGTACCTCACTGGAGCTCAAGATCGGTGGAGAACTGATCAAGGTAACTTCACCTTAACGAGGCAAAGCTCTATTGAGAAGATGGTGCGATGCCTCCCTGCCAGTTGCTCTGTGGACCAAGAACCACCATGAACCTCACGGAGTTGGTCTAGGAGGTACTTCTGATGGTCAGAGAGCTTTGAAAAAGATTCATTTTACCTCATCGGAGCTTGGTGAACGTGTGGGTGATGTTAATTTGAGATTTTTTTAGATTTGGTGGAGTTGGATAAAGTGGGAGCTTGTCCTAATTTGGGTTGGTGTTTCTAGCAACGGGAAGGCTTGGGATGCTCGGGAAGGGCTCTAAGGAACTCTTCTCTGGTTGCTAGGGTTCACTCAATGCTTCTTTTTTCAAATTGAGTCAAAATGAGGGGCGTATATCCCCTCCTCCCTTGAATCAGCTTTGATCCATTTAGGATTTTGTGGCCATCTGATTGCCACAGGTGGTCGTGGGTGGTAGGGAGGTGCTGAGTTGGCTCGGCTTGTGTGGCTGAGGGTGTGGAAGTGGTTGCCATGGGAAGAAATTGGGTGTCCTTGGGTTGCCAAGTACTCCAATCGGCTTGGAGGGGTGAACTCATGTCCACTTGGCTCAAACCCGACCCAATCACCTTTGGGTCAGGTGAGCCAATCCTCCTTGCCTAGGTGGAGGTCTAGGAGGTTGTTAAGTGGATAGGGAGTGGGTTTGACCATTCAAATGAGGTATTTGTCCTATATGGTGAGCTTAACCCATTTGAATTTGTGCCAAATTGGCTTGGGTTTGGTTTGGGTTGACCCAAGGTGAGCTAAGGATGGGTCATGTTAAATTTTATTGGGTTTGGAGTTGATTTGAGTGGGTTTGGCTCAATTTGATCCATGTAGGTCAAATTGAGCTTGGTTGGGTGAATTTGACCAATTGGTCAAATTAGGTCAAACTAAGGCTTCGGTCAAGTTCAAATGAGTATTTGGAATGTTTTGGTGCAATTGGTTTGGTTCATTTTGACTTAGATTTGGATTTGGCTCATTTGAGTTTATTTGGGTCAAATGGGTCAAGTTGACCAATTTGACCAAATTGGCCAAATTAGCTTGGGTTGGATATTGATTCATGTTCAATTGGTCAATTGAATATGGTTGTAGGCTTTGGTCAGAATTAATTTGGATTTGAGTATGATTTAGGTGTCCTAAATAGGTCAATTGTGTCAATCAAGGCTTTGATCATGTTTAGATATCAATTTGAAATGAACTTAAGCCATTTGTTATAATTGATTTGGGTTATATTTTGATTTGGCCCAATTTGGTCTTTTAGTTCAAGTTGGGTCAACTTGGGTCAAAGGGACAATTAGGCCAGATTTGGCTCAATTGATGATCAAGTCATATTCAAGAGTTGATTTTAGGTTGATGTGAGTTTTTGGTTTTAATTGATTTGGCTTAGGTTGAGATTTGACTAGTTTATTTTTGTAGGTTAAGTGGGTTGACTTGGTCAAATGACCAAGTTGACTTGGTTTGACCCATTTGATGTGAATTGATCAATCAAGGATGATCAATAATAATCATATGAGATTTTGGATGGTTTGACTCAATCCAATTTGGGTTGGATTGAAGTTTGGCTCAAATAGGTCCTTTAGGTCACTTTGGATCAAGTGAGCTTAAATGGGTTAATTGGCTTGATTTTGGGTTGAATTGAATTGAGTTCAGTTCAATATATGATTTGGAATTGATTTAAGTTTTTGATTGTAATTTATTTCTGTTCAAATGGATTTTGGCTCATCTAGCTATTTTGGGCCATATGGGTTAACTTGGTTGGATTGAATTGATTTTGGTTTGGCATGGCTTAATTGTAGATTGTAGATTTTGGTTAGGAATGGTGATTGAAAGATTGAATTGATTCATGAGAAAATCAATTAAGTTTAAAATTTAGATTGAAGAGGATTTGACTAAGTCCATAAGATTAAGTCATGGCTTAGGTTTGGATTTGATTATAGGTTTGTATTTGAATCGATTTGATTTAATTGGAGGATTGAATTCATTTATGAGAAAATCAATTGAATTTGATTGGATTGAAGGGTAATTTAGCTAAGTCCATAGAGTTAAATCATGGGCTTATGTTTCGTTTGATTGAATTGATTTGATTTTGTTTTGATTAGAATTAAATTATGTGGATTTGAGATTGAATTGAGTTTGGAAGAATTGAATTTGAGGTTTGGTTTAGGTTAAATGTTCACCTAATCAATAGAAGTAAGCATGGATTGGTTCGGTTATAGGGTAGGTGAGTTTTCTTAAGTCTTAAGGCATAGCCTAATCTTATGATTAACCCTTCTAAGTCTCTAAGCTTAGGTTAAATGTTCACTAATCACTAGAAGTGTCTTAAAACTAAGGTGTTCTTAGTGTCTAGAAGACTCCTAGGTCTATGATGGGAAGTTTAAATCCTCACTCCAAAAGTGAGGTCAACAGTGAACCAGAGATTTTTCCTTTGAACTACATTGAAAATAAAATAAGGTTTATTTTAAACTGGGTTCATGGTTCTCTATAGAGGCAAGATCCTATAGTTAGTTACATCTTAAGAAGGGTCTCTTCCTATGAATACTCTCAATTAAAGAAATAAGTCAATATTTCTAAAGAATTTTTAAGTTAGTTTTCAAAGGAATGATCTTTGGAATTTTCAATTGGGATTGGTCCAAGGTGGAAAGAGATATTTTCGAAAGCCAAATGGGATGAAGTAGAAAATCCATGTTGATACTAGGATGCCTAGTAAGCACTTCAACTATCCTATCATTCAGCTTTGAATTTTGAAATTTAATTTAGATTTTGAGTTACTATTTTCTTAGAAATTTAGATTCTAGCAACACAAGATTACATAAATGCCTAGGGTTGAAGGCTTACTCCAAAGAAGATGCTTCAAAACCTAATCTACAAGTGATTCTGACCCAAGTCAGATGCTCGATCTAATTTTATTTTCAGAATTATCAGCCATTCCTCTCACTTGAGAGAACAAACCTATCCCTGACTCTTCTAGACTTACAACCTACCTGGAGGGGCTGCTAGCTAACACTACCTAAGCGCATTTTAAATTTATGATGCTAAGTATCATGTATGCAAGATGGCTAGGTTGTTGCATTTTAAGAAATGAATCCAAGAATCTTAGACTCACTCCCTAACCCATAAGATCATGTAGGGTATGAAATCAATAACTAATGCACATTATTCAAAATTTAAATGTTTTGACTCGATAATCATTTTAAGCCATGGGTATACAATTTATGTCTACATGGTATGCAATTAGAATTTGTTATCGGGCAAATCAATAAAACATAGTGTGGTGTTTTTTTTGATATATATATGGGGGACACCACATAGTTTTGAGGGTGTACTTATTGAAGTGATCAAGTATGACATTGAGGTATGATGTACTATCTTGAAAGATAGATGTATCACCCTTCAATGGACCTAATCACCTTAATAAGGACTCCTAAGGCATGATGGGTCTTCGAATATACCAGAGATTTTTCCCCTACTTTATATGGATGAATAAAGTAGGGTTTATATTAAACCCAGTTCTAAAGTTCCCTATGGGGGCAAGCCCCCATAGTTAATTACATCCTATGAAATGTGAATTCCTTAGAAATACTCTCGATTAAAGTAGACAATTATTATCTCCAAAGATTTCAAAGATTAGACTATCAATAAATTGGTTGTATTAGAAAATCAAATGGGATAGATCAAAAGGAGAGAGACTTATTATCAGAACTAAAGGAGATGAATAGGGAATGCTTATGATACTAGGAAACCTAGTGAGCATTCTAATTTATCCTATGGATGGGCTTTATATATTTGAAATTGAGGAGGATTATATGTTTAATTTAAAATTTTATTAGCTTGTTAGGGCTTATCATCTCACAATACAAGATTGTGGAAATTCTAAGAGGTGAGAATTTATGCTTGTAGCCCAAAGGAAATAGCAACCTCAGATCCTAAATCTAGGGATCTTTAGCATGGGCTAGAGCACGTCCTAAATCTAAGCGAAGATGAATATATGGTTAACCTACACAAGAGAGAGTAAACCACCCGACTGCTAGACTTATAACCGCATGGAGTGACAGCCAACTAACTCCTCCTATGCTTTAAAACCATGTAGGCAAGTCATATAATTTTGCAACATAGTTAAGTTGTTATTATTTTGAAGAAACTAAAGTCCTTAAACCCACTACCTAAGAGACTAGAGCATGAGTGGTATGAATAATGACTTAGTATAATGCAAATATTTTGAAATTTTATTTGATTTTGGAATCTTCATTTTGACAAAGGCCATTGGATTTTTATATGTTTAAGTGCATGAGGTTATTGGCTAAATCATAAAGAAAAAAGTGTTTTCCACCATAGAGAAGACCCTCAAAGGTCAAGTCTTCCTCTATTGTACAAGGATGAAAACTCTCTCTTAGTAAGAGTGAAGCAATATGAATGCATAAAATTAAACATACAACATTTAGCTAAGGGGTTGCTAAATCTTTTAATTATCTTGATTTAATTCCTAGGCTTTATATGAGGTTATGAGTTATTTAGAAAATTTAGTTATGAGTTGTAGTTAGAGTAGAAAAATTAATTTATCCCTAAGAACCAAATCAAATCCAGGCCACACGTTAAATCACCATTCATAAAGAAATTATAAATAAGGCATGTCATTTCTATTGCACAATTTAAACATAACATTAAGAAATTTATAAATCTTATGCAAAAGATAAAAGATCGATGTGGTCCGGTGCCGCCATACAACCCAGAAAGAAATAAATGGGTAGCCGAGCTCTACCCTTATACAACCGAGTATATGAAAAAATAATTTCAATTTATAAATGAATAAATGTTATGGGGGTCTTCTTATCTTTATTCTTCATATCTCCTTCATTTCTCTATTTGGATGTGCTTACATCAAAGGCATCACTATGTCTCTGAGGACAAAGCCTTTTAGCCATTGCTCATCTTAATCCTCCATAACACTAATCTTAATTCCTAATGTAAAATCATATTAAAAATAGGAAAAGTAAATCTAACTACACCTGTAAAATATGTGTTAGCTAAAGACACCATACAACTTAAGCAATTTTATGAATAATTTGGACTTAACACTGTGCACATGGGTAACCAAGCTGACCTGTCCTAACTCAGATTATGCTTAGGGGCTTAATCAACCTACAAAAGAGTGCATTTATATTCATTTTAAGCACTCCTTATGCATAATCTCATATAGAAAATATGATTAGACTAATCACGGCCTACCATCCAATCTACGAAGGATACACCCTAACATTCAATCTACAATAATACATCATAAAACCAAACATACATCACTCTATGCACCACCCTAACATAAGGCTAGAAGTGGTGATTTACTTCTAAAGTGTGTGTATTAATGCTTATGTGGTATGTCTTAACTAGGCTTTGTTATGATTTATTAAGTATGAAAGGATGTTTAATCATGAGGAATGGCTTCACTTCAAGTGCTTTAATTGATTTGAGAGTTTTACTTAGCATTTTGTTTTGTTTCATTTGGTTTACACTTAACAACTACGTGTTATAAAGAGAAGAAAAGAGAGGATTACTCTCTTTATCCTTACCTTAAGACACACCTAAAGCAAATTAATTAATCAATTCTCTTTAATGAATGGCTTATTATATGTTTTAAATTAATCCTAGGTTTAGGTTCACTTTAAATGACCTCATTCAATAAGAAAGACATCTTAAGATTAACTAAAATTAATTACTATCACATGACATATGTTCATTCATTTCTTTCCATCATATGTAACATGCACATGATTAAATCCCTACACAATATATGCATACATGCAATATAAATGAAAGATGTAAACATGTACTTTTGGAATTTAGATGTTTCATTTGATTGAATTATTTTATTATATTAATTTAAAGCTATATCTAATTTCTTATATAAAAATACATTGGAATGAAATTAAATAGGTACGTGTCATTATTAACCAGGGAAGTGAGGTAATCAAATGACCTCCTTGGGGCTAGCTAAAGCCTCGTGTTCCTAGGATATCCAAACTATGTACCCATTGTATTCAAACATATGTAAGTTTATACACATGAACATAAGAAAGAAAGCTTTAAACCATGTGATCAATTGATTCAATCATTTGAATAATTATGAATGCATGTCTTTCTTAGTAAAAAAAAAGGATTTTCATTCATTAGCTAAATACACATTCAAATGTATAAAAGTTTTAAGTGGATACTTTGCCATTGTTAAACCGGGGAGTGAGGTAAAGGCCTCATTGGGGCTACTTATAGCCTTGCGTCCTCGGAATGTCCAAACTAGATATACCCACTACTCTTAAATACTCATGAATGTACAAATAACTATAAGAATGGAAAAATCATGATAAGGTTATATTTTTAAAATATTTCTGCATGTGGAACAAAGTCTTATCTAAATTCTGATATTGAAATATGTAAGAATGAAATCAAATTGAGTACGTGCCATTATTAAACTAGAAAAGTGATATAATCAAATGACCTCATTGGGGCTAACTAAAGCCTCATATTCCTGGGATGTCCAAGCTAGATACCCATTAACATTCTTACTTACATAAATTAATACATGAATGAAAGAAAAGAATCTTCACTTCGTACACTTAAGTTATAATAACATACATCTCCTATGTATTTATAATTAACATTCATAGCATATATAATCATTTATTTATAAGTTTTAGAAAATAAATTTGGATTTAATAATGATAATAGCCACAGATATATTAATTTAAATCAATACATGCAAGCTTGACATAAAAGAAACTATTTAATTTAATTGATTTTGCAAGAGATGAATGCACGAATCAAGTGAAATACAACATTTGATATGATTGAAAAGAAATAAAGGAACATAAGCACATGATTTCATTCAATCCAATTAACTCTTAAGGACAATCATATTAAATAAGCTCATTTAAAATAAACCAAAATTTCTTAATGTCATTTTTAATTTCATGTTTGATTTGATTTAAGAAATATGAGAAGAGGGTTTACTAATCCTAATCCCATTCCCTATGTGTGAGTTAGTTTGATTTAATGAAAAGCAATTAGATTGATTTTATGAGTTAATTAGGTTAAGGTATGAATTAAATTAATTAATTAAACCCTTACTTATGTTACTTTTAGATCATTAATTAAATGATTATGAGCCAATGTAATATGGAAATGAATTAAAAAGTAAATAACAATGCACCTATGAAATGAAAGGGCCCTAATGCAATTAATTCACAACCACTAATTAATTAAGCTCAAGGAACTAACTTAATTACTTTTATAGTTTTCTCATACATGTGAGCTAACCATAATTTCATTAAATCTCTTTAGGTTATTAAACACCTAAAGGTCTACTCATGGATCAATTAAGGGAAATCATATGCAATTACCTTTTAATTAGGTTATTCAAGTCATTAATTTATTTCTATTTTTTAATTACCAAATTGAATTGATTATCCCTTTGAAATGAAATGGGCTTAAAGGGAAAATGTTGGGAAAGAGGTCCCAACCTAATTCCATAAGCCTCTTACTTAATCAGTCATGATTTGGTATGATTTGAGATTCAAATTAATTAATTAAGCCACTAAATAGTTAATTAATCTTTAATTAGCATTTTTGTTGAAAAAGAGATGGAAACTTAGGGGAAAGATTAGGAGGGAGGTCCCAATCAAATTCTCTATGTCTCCCCACTATTCAATACTGATTAAGGGGTCCAATTTATTGATTAATTACTATTCACATTCTTAATTATCACATAATTAAGTTAAGAAAGTAATTAGGGCTTAAATAATCAATTTCTCCAATTAATCAACCAATAAATTTTAAGAAAAATAGGGGAGGCACAGGTCATCCCTTTAAATATTCTCAAAAAATTTGAAATTGATTTGTTTATTAATTAAGGAATAATTAGGCTAATTAAAATTTCAATTAAACCCTAATTAAGCCAAAAATTACTCTTCAAAATAAATTAAGGATAATTTTAATCACATCTAAAATACCTTTAAAATGAGCAATTATTTATATATTTTTTTAGATTTTTCTATAATTTGTTATGAATTATGGAATTTTCAGGATGAAAAATACCTTAATTAGCCCTAATTAAGCCTAATCCCATCGACACCATGTGGCACGCTGATGTAGCACACTTTCCATGTGGCGCCACTGGATTAGCTATTTAAATAGTCACATCCATGCGTTGAGTTAGCAAGCGGCGGATGAGGTATTGATCTCCGTCATTTGATCTTAAATTGAACATCGCAGATCAATCTCGCAGCCTAAAGGGAGAAAGTAGACGGATCTAGTGTGATTTGATCAGAGCCATCTATTCCAATCACATAAAATGGACGGCCTGTGATAGTCCTTCTCGTGAGCAATGAATGATAGAATCCATCTGCCATGGATCACTCGATTCTAGCTCACCCCTGCTCAGATTCACTTTAAAATCAACTCACACCTTCATGCGAGGGATCCACAAAGATCCAATAGCTAGGATAGGCTCACATGCAAATTCTCTTCACAAAGGACCAACCAAAATTTCCTATTTGTACTATTTTAAGAAATTACCTTGTCGGAGGTCAAGATCGGTGTTGGGATCGATGAAGGTAGCTTCGTCTAGTAGAGACAAGGCCCTGTTGAGTAGCATGCAAGCCAATTCCCCTTGGTTCACTCAGCGGATCAACTTCTGTCACTTTGGAGCTTGGTGGTGATCAAAGTCCCTCCTCCGGTAGTGTCATCAAGGGGGGCGAGTTGGCTCACCTCTCTTTGGTCCATGGCAAGTCCTGGCCCTTTTAGGGTGGGCTAGGAGGTTTAGGGATCCCTCATTTGGAAGTTTGATGGCTGCCAAGGATGAGAGGAGAGTGGACTTGCCATTAGAGGAAAGAATCTAATGTGGGAGAGGATCCATGGAAGATTTACATTGGACTTGGCTCCAAATGGGTTTGGGCTAATTTTAGGTTGACCCAACATGGGTTTGGGTCTAGTTTGGTTAGCCTCCAATGGGTCATGGGTTGGTTTCATGGGTTTTGGCTTCATTTGATCAAATGGGTTCATATTGGGTCATGTTGGGTTGGGTTGACCAATTGGTCAAATTGGGTCAAACTAAGGCTTGGGTTGGTTTAAATGATGATTGGTAGAGTTTTTATTCAAGTGGTTTCAATTAATTTTTCCTAGGTTTGATTTTGGCTCATTTGGAATCAAATGGGTCAAATGAGTAGTGTTGGATCATGTTCAATTGGTCAATTGAAAATGATTGTAGGCATTGGATTGAATCAATTTGGATTTAATTTGGATTTTGGCCAATTTAACCCTTTAGGTCAATTTGGGCTAGGTTGGGTCAAGTTGACCAATTAGTCAAATTGGGCTCAATTATGGCTTTGGTCAAGTTCAATAATCAACTTAGAATGAACTTGAACCATTGGTTACAATCAATTTAGGTTAGATTATGATTTGACCAATTTTGTCCTTTTAGGCCAATTTGGGTCAACTTGGGTCAAATGACCAATTGGACTTGGTTTGGCTAAATTGAGGGTCAAGCCATGTTCAGTCATTGATCATGAGTTGGTGTGAATCAATGGTTTCAATCAATTTGGTGTATGATGGGTTTTGGCTAGTTTAGATTTCATTTGGGCTAATGGTTGACTTGGTCAAAGGATCAAGTTGACTTGGTTTGACCCAATTCAAGGTGATTGATCATCCTAGGGTGATTTTTGATCATGATATGATGCTTGGATGAGCTTGGTTCAATGTAATTTGGGTTGGTCAAAAAGGTCCTTTAGGCCACTTTGGGTCAAGTGGACCTAAATGGATCGATTGGCTTGGTTTTGGCTTGATTCAAGTTTAGTTGAACTTATATATGAGCCTAGGATTGAAATATAAATTCAACCACAATCAGTTTTGAGTCCAATGGATTTTGGCTCATTCTAAGTTTCTAAGCTAAAAGGGCTAACTTGGGCTTGACTTGGGTTGACTTGAGTTTAGTTTGATAATTGTAGGTTTCATTTATATTTGGATAGATGATTGAAAGAATGATTGATTCAATAGAAAATCCATTGGTTTTGGCTTAGTTTAGGTGGATTTTGGTTAAGTCAAAGAAATTGGCTTAAAGGATATAAACTAGATTTTGGTTTAATTTTGGATTTGGTTTTGGATATTTAAATTTATATTTCATTTATATTTGGGAATATAAATGAAGATATAAGTGATTCATGAGAAAATCACTTGAGTTTGGAGTGATTTGGAAGCAAATTTGATCGAGCTCATGGATGTAGGTCAAAAGAGCTAAGAAGGAAATCAATTTAGTCCAATTTATTTTTGGTCATTGGAAGGTGGGTTTCATTTATATTTATGAATATAAATGAAAGAATAATTGATTTATAAAGAAACCAATTGATTTTGGGTTGATTTGGGTTAATATTTGGCTAAGCTTATGGAGGTAGGTCCATATTGCTTAAGAAGGGTTTTGGTTTGGTTTGATTTAGTTTGATTTGGTATTTGTCATTTGAGTATGGACTTCATTTATATTTGTGAATATAAATGAAGGAATAATGGATTTAGAAGGAAATCAATCAAGTTTGGGATAACTATGGTGGAGATTTGGCTAAGCTTTGAGGATGGACCATATGGCTTAGGAAGGAATTTTAGAACTTGGATTTAATTTTGGGTTTTAATCACTTAGAATTGAGTTTGGATTTGGATTTGATAAATGATTGGTAGATTGAATTTATATTTGAGAAAATCAATTGAATTGGAATTGATTTGAATTTGGTTTAGGCTAAGTCCATAAGATGAAATCAACGGGCTTATAAAGGGTCTTGAATTTGAGCTTGATCATGGGTTTCAATCAAATGATTTGGAATTTAGAATATAAATTAGAATTTGAGATTTGGTTTGAGATTTGAATTTGTATTGGATTTGAGAAGGTGCATATGGATTAGGTTTAGGCTATAGGGTGGTGATTCCCTTAGTCCCTAAGGCATGACCTATCTATGGCTAACTCTTCTAAGTCTCTAGGCTTAGGTTAAGTGTCAATCTAATCAATAGAAGTGTCTTAAGACTAAGGAGCTCTTAGTGTCTATAAGAGTCCTAGATTTATGCTGAGCAGATTGAAAACTCACTCCAAAAGTTAGGTCAACACATAGGCAGACTTCCTCAAGAAGGCAGTCATCCTCACAGGTCAGATGGCCCTTATGTGCATGGGTGAAGTGCCCATTTCAAGAGTTAGAGCAATATGATTGTATGATTTTTGAGAGCTACTTTGTTTCTAATTGATCTTAAGTTATTTCTATGGTCTTAGTTTATGTGATGTTTTGAATTTCATTATTTTTATGTTTGATTTGATTAGATTTAATTGGATCAAAAATTAAATTTTTTTATGAGCCTATGTTGAGGCATTCATCATAGAAAGCACAACACAGAAAAATTTTAAAAAAGCAAGTTAATTCTATTGTGCACCAAAAATAAATCAAACATATTCTATTTTGTGTGAAAAATATTATTCTAATGACCTAACCTAAGTCTTGAGTCCATGACCTATTATTCTAGTGTGTGAAAAAAAGGGGTTTATGTTGTAAGATATTACTAGGCTTTTGCATTTCAATTTTAATTTTAGATTTGAGTGTTTATTTATTTACCTTTGGATGGTTTCAATTCAAATAATTTAATGATTTATTGATTCTTGTTTTCATTTTAGATTCATATTATTATGTTAAAGTGAAATTTAAATTTTCAAGAATGAAGAATAAAATAAGTTTTATTTTTGGGTGAAACATATTCTATTCAACATCCTAAATCCTCATAGGATGATATATTTATTCTAAGGTAAAGATTCATTTTAAAGTTCTAACTAAAATTCTAAGTATTTTAATTAATCCTTTCTTTAAATTTAGATGATTTGAATTAGTTTAGTTTAGTTCACTTTATTTTAAATTTATTTATTCTTTTTCACTTAGTGTTTTGTGTTTTGAATTCTTTAAGGTATATATTTTTATCAATAATATTATTATTGTGATTTAATTTGAATTAATTTTCATTTGAAGTTTAATTCATTTGTTATATGATTTAGTTTGGTTTTCTCTTTAAGTAATTCATTCATTATTATGATTTTAATTTCATTTAATTCCTTTGGCTTAATATTGTGTTATTGATATTTTATATTTTATCATTTATTTTACATTCAATCTTTTCTTAATTTGATTCATTATTCTTTTACTTTATATGTTTGCTTTATTGATTATGATGATTTAAATCTTTTCAATTTTAAATTCTTTTAATTAGATTTATTTTACTTGTTCATTAAATTTGTCTTACTTTTATAATTTAGATTGACTTGGTTTTAATGTTTATGTTGTTTGAATTCATTTTTTAGTTTAATATCATTTTTGTTAAACTCATGTCATTTAATTGATTTAAGTTGATTTTATTTATTTATTTTCATTGATATTTATTATCGTAAGTAAATTTACATTTTAATCTTAAGTTTAGTATTACTCAATATATTTTGTTTCAATTTTATAACCCATTTACATCAATGATTCCTTTGTATTTCAATTTATTCATTTCGAGAAACTTACTAGTACTTATTAATAAATTTAGATTTTGATGACTATTTCCAAATCATGATTTTTTTTTTTTTTTTGCATTATGGAATAGGTCAATTCATTTTTAATTAATTTAAAGAGAGCGATGATTATGTTATTTGAAAAACACTTAGCATAATATAATTTCTATTATTCATTATGATTTAAGGAGTTTAAAGAAAGGTTATTTTCATGTGCATTAAGCTTATCTTATGTTACTTTAGAGTTTTATGTCATTTCAAGTTCAATTCAACCTACCTTAAAGTTCAATTACACTTAATTTTTTATATTTGCATTTGTGCCATTTCATTCCTTAATCAAAATGGCTCTAATGTATTTATATGTTGATGGCTTATAAATTTCAGAGATGAATGAACTTTATATGCCAATTTATTAATGGATTTATAATGGTTTAAGGGGTTATTATTCTTGTAATATGATTAAATTCTATATTTTCACTTATTTATAATCATTAACTTAGGATTAATAAGGTTCCTTTGCTTTCAGTTTGCTTGGATATTTTTGTTTAAGTGTTCTAATGTCAATTATGATGTTTTGAGTTTGTATTATGGGTTTTATAAATTCTATGATTTTTTGATTTATTATTTTTGTTAAATTAACCTAGAGACTTGGAAAGTCAAATATTCCCAATCTAGAGGTCAATTGCGTTTGAAATTTTTATGATTTAATTTTTTTTTTAAAATTTCACCTTAATCAAATGTATAATTAAGGTGTAATTAAGGTTTTAAGTATTTCATTAAAACCTAAATTAGGCCTAATTTAGTAAGGATCATTTAAGGATTTTATTTTTCTTGATTCCCCTCTCAAATAAGCATCCAAAAAGGGTTTATTCATAATTTTTGGGGTTTCGGTTGATTTATTATATTTTATTTAAGTTTAGTTTTTTTAACTAAATTCATTAATTTAATTAATCATCTAATTGAGAAATTTTGTGTTTTATTAAGTTCCAACGGGTTTTAGTGATTGATTTATGTTCATTAGGATATATTATAATATTTTAAGTTAATTCAATCATTTTCCATCATTTATTTCATTTATTATTAATTTATTTTATGAAAATTAGGGTTTAGGGTTTGAAACTTTAAATATTATGATTTATTACTCAATAAATTATGAAAAATTCGCCTAATATGTATCTTAACATAAATTTCAATTCCCTAAAGTTTCATTTTATGTTGATCAGTGATTTAGGATTAATTAAGGTTTGAAAATTTTTATTGAAATCCAAATTAAGGCCAAAATTCCCCCATATAATTTGGTGATTTTAATTTTAATGGTTTCCTCTCATCAAGAGAATTTCATTGAGCCTAAGTTTGTAATTTTTGGATTTATATTTAATTTTCTATGAATTTTTGAATTTTCAAGCATTTTCTTTATTTTTTTAATTCGAAAGTCGAATATTTGATTTAGGCACATCAGATCCATGTGGATCTAATGTGGCACCGCATTCCACTCGGTGCCACATCATTTATCCATGCGAGATATATGTGGATCCCGCATTAAAATGGAGGCGCATGTGGGTTAATTTCGGGTCATCCGATCGATGATAGGATGGTTCTGATTCGACTCATGATTTTCCTTAAGGGTTTTCATCAAATATCTATTTATATCTCAGCCGTTCATTCCTTATAAAAGGTATGGACAGTGGATATTTCATCTTCTATGATAACTGCGAAAGTCGAGAGCCGTCTGTCATTTCTACATGATTTTTGTCCATCCGACCATCGGAATCACACGATTTTGATGCCAAATCAACCTGTGGATAAAATCATGAAGATCTAAATGGTTTGATCTCACTTGAGATCAAACTTCCTTTAAAAAGTGCCAAAATTGAAAGCTTCGAGAGGTCATTAATGGTATACCTTGATCTCGATGATCGCTAGTGGTGGAATCGACTCCAATAGCTTCAGAATGATGTAGGGAGCTTGTGTGCAAAAGGAATTCATTTGCCACCTTGTGGATCACCTCCTAGAACAAGCTTGGCTTGAGTTCCATTAGCTTTGGTCACTCTCCGGCCTCCCAGTAGCGAGGGGATCAAAGGAAGATTGGGTTCATCTTCGTGCAAGGTTGGTAAGGTGATGGAATGGTAAATTTGGCTTGAGAATAGCTCTCTTGGGTTTTACCATTGAAGCCGAGAGCTTTAAGCTTGGTTTTCCTTTCTCTTGGTTGGCTATGGATGATTAGAGCTTTTGGAAGCTAGCTCGATGGTTTACTACCTCTCCAACATCTATCCTAAGTTAAATAGGTGGAGTAGGGAATGAGAAAATAGGGTTATGCAAATTGGATTTGGCTTCATATGCCTTTAACTTACCATAGCATATTCCTTGGCTTTGACACTATTTGGATTTGATTAATGCTAGCTAGGAATCAACACTAATTCAATTTGAGAAGGATTTCATTGCATCCCAAGGAGATTAGTTGGAGATTAGGTTCAAATTTCTTTTGAATTATGCCACTAAATGATTTTTCAATTAGCTTGATCTAAATTACTTTACTTGATGGATTAGCTTTAGATAAATGCTAGAATTATGTTCATTCAATCATTAATGAACCTCTAACCATGGTTTTAAGGATTTTAAAGTTCATGGATTTTTTTTTACTTTGTGTCTTAACCCATTGTGATTTATATGGATTTGGGTTGAACGTAATTGGGTCAAATGATTTATTTGACTCACTTAGATTGTATCTAGTTTTTAATTAAGGTAATCCAAGCACTTTGGAATGCATTGGATCAAATCATTTCATTTACTTAAAGTTTGAAATTCAATTTGGCCCATGTTGGTTTTATGGGTTAAATTTGGGTTAAGTTTGAATCCATTTAGGTCAAGTGGGCATTTTAAATTAATTAAGTTATGTTCACACTCCAATTATGTTTACTTACATTTGTGAGATGATTTGGAGTGATTAATGTCATTTAATTTTAATTTTATTTCAATTTGAACCCATTTAGACCAAATTGGGCTTAATTGGTTAAGTTTGGGTTGATTTGGGTTAAATGACCAAATTAGCCAAATTGGACGCAATGATGGTTAATTTATATTCAAAAATCATTTTAAAATTATTTTTTACAATTGATTTGGGTCGGTTTGAGTTTGATTTAGGTTTGACCCATTTAGACTCATTTAGGCCCATATAGGTTAAATAACCTAATTAGCCTAATTAAGGCCACATTAGACTTATATTCTTTTAAATTCATGTTCAAATATGTTCATATTGTCATCCAAATCCTTTGGAATGATTTTATTTGATCAAATTTTGGTGGGTTGATTTTTGACTTGGTGGGACTCACATAAGTCAAACCCATGTCAAAAGGGTTGACCAATTTTTGATCTTTAGCCTAGATTTGGATTTATTCAATTTCATGTCATGGTTTCATGCTTTTAATATTATTTAATTTGGGTTTCTTTGGATTTAATTTGAAGTTCCTTAGGCTTATATGATTCTTATCTTAATTAAAGTAATTAGGTTTAATTCCATAATTAAACCTTATTCTAAGCCTAATTACTTTCAAATTTGGAGTGGTGTATATTTAGGTTGGAGATTTGGGTTGATTCTAACTAAAACCATTAAGTTAGATCAATCTAAGGAGGATGCACTAGGTCACTAAGTATAGTGCCCTATATGTTTAATTAGGAAATTCCTAATCTAAGATTAGGTATCTTAATTATTATCTTTGAGAATGCTATTAACCTCATCCAAAATGAGGTCAACAACACCATCCTCAATTCTCCATTATTCCTGCCATATTTGGTTTTCTGTAAGGTTTTGGAGAAGATTACATCAGATCAACTTGACGTTTCAAATGAGGAGCTTAATGCCTTTCTATTTCCCAAGTGTAAGAGAGATGGTATCAATAGAAAAAGAAGAAGAAGGTAAGGGTTGAGAAAGAACAGAGAGAAGTTCTCCATGCAGGAACTTCTTCTTTACTCTTTATTGTTGAACTCCCAAAGGTACCTAAAGTTCAATAGGTTGTTCTCGAGCCTCTCGACAGAGTGGAAGCTTTGGAAAATTTATAAGAAATATCATCTACCTTAGCACTTTAAATGGGAGAAGTATTCAGGGGATTGAGTAGTCTGCAAATGAAATAAGTTGAGCTGAGCATGTGCGTGTTTGAGTTCAAGCTTGTTTACCATTATCGAGCTTGAGCTCAATTCGAGCTTTTTAGGATGGTGTTCAAGCTTGAGGTTGTTTACCATTATTGAGCTTGAGCTTGATTCGAGTTTGTTAATGAGCTTAATTCAAATTAGATTATCAAGCTTGTTAAAGAGCAGCTTGTTTAATGAAAAAAAATGAGTTTTTAATCAAGCCTTAATTCCAACTTTGCGAGTAGCTTGTTGAGAAATATACATGAGATTTTTTAATTAAAGCTTATTAAGCTAAAAAATAAAAATTTAAGCATTATTATTTACAACAAGCCTTAATTGAGCTATAATCGATCCATAATTGAACTCCTTAATGAGCATGTTCACGAGCTTTATATGATATTGTTCATGAATTCAGTTCAAGCTATTCAAGGTTGCTCATTTACTAATCGAGTATTTACAAAAGTGTTCAAACTCGATCGATTAATTAATCAAATGATCATAGATGAGCTCTAATTGAGCAGAGTCATGAGTAGCTTGTTAGATGTTTGGTTCATTTAAAGCCTTAGGGTTGAATGCCCTATCCATTCCTAAGAATATCAAGCTAGGAACTAAAGGTATGTTCTGTGTTTAAAAACATTTTTTAGTATAATAAATTAAAATAAGTTTAAAAATAAATCTTTTGTTTGATTTCATGCAGTGTGTTTTAACATCAGTGATCTGGAGGAGAAATATGTCAATCATCTTGTCTCTATTCTAGACATCAATGAAGCTTACGCCATCAACTAAAGAAAATTCAACAACTAGTCTACTGTTGCACTCACTATGTGAACAATGAACTTGTTTGATGAAGTAATGAATTCGCCTTTTTGTGAAGAGATGTTTGCAGGTCATTATTGAGTTTGATCATATTTTACTTGTAGATACTTCTTTTATAGTCTGAGTCATGGAGGTTCTAGAAACTCCAATGTCACCACTAGGAAGTGATGACAACTTTCAAGACTCCTTAGCTAGACCTTAAAAATGAGTTGAGGAAGTTGAAGAATGAACTCGTCGAGGGGATAAAGAAAATAAAATCTACATGAGGTAGAAAACTCTGTAATAAAATACAACTGATAGAGTTGAACAACTCCCTAGTAAAGATGCAAAATCTTCATGAAGAGATGAAAAAGTGTGTTTTCGAGGTCATCTTTTGACCGATAGTTTTCCAAAAATATTTAGAATCACTCAAGTCCATTCATGGAAGGTGGCAATTTTATTCCTCAATGGGTTCATGATAAAAGAAAAATAACAAATGATGACTTAAATAACCCATGATTAAGTTTTTTCTAATTTTATAATATTTCTTTTTGAGTTAGGTCATTGTTTGTAATGTAATACTTGTTACCTTGAACTATTGCAGAAGATTCACTTTGTAATTATTTTATAATTATAAAATTATGTTTCTATCTTTTTGGTCATAAAGGCTTCGTGCTTATTCTCTTTCTTATGATGACGCTCATAAGAAATGATCTCTGCGATATTTGAGACACCATATTTTTTGAATTACTATTTTACCTTGTGATTTGAATTTTAAATTCTATAAATAACATGGGACAAATATTTGCTTATCTTTCACATTCTAGAAATTACTATGTTCTAGATAACTTCTTTCTTTCCTAGCTGCTACCTTCCGATTCTATAGCGAAAACCCTAATTCTTCTTTTAAGAATTGACTTTCGCATTCAACAATAGAAGCGCTTCTATTATCAAGAATCCATCCATTGTAGTCTCTAAAATGTCAAAGAAAGAATTAGAATGTATCCAAAGTAAATACACCTTTGATATTGACATAAAGCTTTTCTTATCGAAGCAGGAGGAGAGGTTGAATAGCCTTCTTTTTAAGGACCAGTTCATGCTGATTTTAAGATTTTCTCTCTTTACGCTAAGCTTGTGGATGTCCTCTACAATTTTGTCGTTATTCTTGCACAAATAATGCCGAACTCATTTGTCAGCATTATGGGTGTGAGCTTGCACATGAGGTACAAGAAAATTCATTGTCACTAAATCTTTTCCACCACCTTTTACCCAAAGGCATATAGTAGCAGCCTTGTTATCATTGTCGCTACTGGCATCCACATCTTTGTCCTAGCGAACAAGGTATGCGAGAGGAAGAGCCAATTCTACTTCATGACTTACTCCTACCAATGGCCCATATTGACTAAATCTATTTGTAGATGAGATAGTGACACTCCACCTGCTCACCACGGAAGAAAAAATGATTTTTGATTTTGAGTGAATTAAATCTAAGGATTGATGGGTTACTGAATGAAGGCTTCATCAAATCCATGTTGTTCCCTATGTAAATTTTTTAATTAATTTTATTTTCATTTTCTTGAACTCATTGAGTTCCCCAAGTTCTAACAAATCTTTATTTATGCATTTTTGATCCTACTGGTCAAGTTCCTCTTCGATTAGGCTCTAAAATTGAGGCCTATTTGGAAGGAAAGGAGGAAGAGAATCAAGAGATGGAATCTAACATTCCCATGATCCCATCCATAATCCTCTAGTCGTAAATGATTTTGCAACCGTTTCCTTCAAAGTTCAATATTTTGAACTTGATTATTTCTTCTATATGAGATGTTGCAAATAAAGGCTGCTCCAAAGAGATCGACTTTCTTTCTTGGTTAGGGAACCATGCCCTGACACTGAATTTGAAGGCAATTTTTTTAAAATGGGTACGGTTAAAACCGAAATTAGCTAATTGAGTATTGATAAAAAAAAAATTTAAGAATAGGTATAGTCACCCAATTAGTGGCATTGCCTCGTTTAGGCGTGGTTGGCCGTCTGAGAGTGTCGCCCACTAATTGGGCGATGGCCAGAAGCCGCCGATTAGTGGCGGATCGCCACTAATTGGGTGGTGCTCGATACATTTTAGGGATCGGCCCTAGCTCCTCGGTTTTCCTCGATTCCTCCCCTCGCTCTTCGCAGGACGCCGATCAAGTCCGGCCACCGAAAACACGAAGCACGGTCCTCCGTCGGTAACATCTCGGCCACGGCATCGCTTCCGTTGTGTTTTTTTGTCCCGTTGCACACGACTTCTTCTAGGTATTTTTTATTGTTGCTATCACTTGATCTAATTGCACATTAAGTATAATGATAATACTTGCAATTTTATTTAGCTAATACTTGCAATTATATTTATGTGCATGTGAGTTTTCAAGATCTTCGAAAGTTTTAGATACGCGAATGCGTGGTTGTGACTTTCCTAATATATCATACAAATTAAAAGTCGCTCACTCGACTATGAAGTCTATATTGTCTTTTATGGAATACATACATATAGGAGTGGCGAGATAGTTTTTCATGGTGAATTGGTTATTTTACTGCTTGGTCTTGCTTTAAACTCTTTATATGTTTGTAAGAAAATTCCTTTCATGTTTTTTCTTTGCATTATATCAAGTTCCTTTCAAATTAAGTTCTTTAAGAAAGGTCAAGAAACAACTTGTAGCATAGGACAAGTTGTTAGAAAGTAGAGACCAGAAGCATGAGTTAAATTATTGAACCGCTAAATCTACACTCCTTTCGGTTTACCAAACCTTGCTTCCAAATTAGTTGGATAGAGGCGGTGATTGAACTTGTTTTTTTATGCAAGAAAGTGCAGATGTACATATATTATCTCATTCTTTTGGTTTTCTTGATGGCTTTAAAGAAAAGCGAAGAAGGTTTTTACATTGCCATCGATGCAGTGTTGACCTCTTAAGGTTTGATAATTTTGATGTTGGATCATGATATATGGTCAGTTAATCCAATCTATAATCCTAAGATGGGAATCATGTTGATGCTCTATGTGTATGTGGGTGGGGTCAATATTGAGGAGAGCCCTCAAGGAGATAGTGAAACACTACCAAAATTGTGCTGAGGGTCATCTCTTTTCACAATCTCTTCTTGTATGTTGTCATGATGAGGATTGAGATTGTGTTTATGTGCATGTGAGTTTTAAGAGTAAATATGTAGTAATCCTTTTTTTAAATAAGTAGTTCATTTTTATTAATAAGTTATTTTGAATTTATAAGATTGTTGATGCTTCTCATGTAGCCAAATTATTCTTCAAAAAAAGCATTTGTCTATGTGGATTTCCACTCATTAAATGTGATAAGAATGTAAGGTTTATCTTAAGATTTATTTTCCACTTTTATTTAGCTGATCCATTATTTCATAATTATGGCGCTAATTGTAAAACCATAATCTTCTATTTTTCAGATAAGCGAGAGGAGCAGCCGCCGCCAGCATTGCGGCGTCTGTTAGGAGGCCGACCCACCATTGCACCCGAGGTTCATCCTAGTATTGCCTCCCTACGTGGTGCATCGCTCACCCGATCGTAAGTGAATTTGTTTTTTGCGGAATGTGTTCTACCTTATCTTTATTTGTGTACTTAGTTTTTTTTTAGAGCACCGCAGAGGGCGCATCACACTTGCTTATGCGAGTGGCCCATCATGCAGATTCATGGAGGCGCTAGATGGGTGGGCTGCGTGTGAGTCACGCTTCATCCGACTGGATCATCAGTTGCTTAAATCACGTCTACTAGACACTACGGGTAACATATCATGTAAGCACAACAAAAATCACAATCATGAATCAACATTTTCTGATTCCACAAGCGAAAACAACCCATTATTATTACTGCGCGTTAATAATGTGCCGCGATACTTGAGAAATGTACCGTCTAAAAGAGTCTGCGGCAACTCCATCCGATTGAAGGTCCAAAAGCCCAAAAAAGTCTCAAAATGTTGCGTCGGTAGATTGAATTCGTAGGCTTGTAAAGTAGTAGAAAGCGATTGCATATAAAGACGAGTCCGTAGGACTCTTCCCATAGAATATTGCTTTTATTGCCTTACTTGCATCCCATGCTTTCATATATGAAACTTTAACATTAAATTTTGACTCCATCCTACCTATAATCTCTCTAGGTTTCAAATCAATCGGTGCGATCACGGTTTGATGTAGTGCGCTATGAAACTTGAAACCCGATGGCCGGGATGAACTTACTACATTGACACATCTATGATTTTACCAACTTTTGATATTCTCCAAGCACCCCTAATCTTCTGGCGATGCTACAATGTAAACGCCAATTGGCCTTGTAGGACTATCGTCTTTGCACCCAACCCGTGTAGTTCTTCCTTAGAGTAGCTTTAATTGTACATTATTTACTATGGACCACCCGACAATAGATTGCAAACTCGTTTACTTGCTCAAACCTGCAATGTCATTTGGAATTTCAATTTCATCATTTATGGCGGTTTATGGATGGCGTCAAAGTAGACATCGTTGTCCCCGCCTTGTAGTTTTTTTACATCCGACATACTTTGTGGACAACATTTGACTCTCACTGTCAACATTGCGAAATGAGTGATTTTCGTGATTATGATCATATTCTCAATTCTCGGTGGCTTCTAGCAGTCATCATCAATATCCTTTCGGCCACTTTCGCTACTTCTTAGCCGATACTCATCTCCAACTGCAGCACTCTCAGGCACATACGGTTCATCCGAACGGTAGACAGCATCATCACTGCCACATAACTTATAAGTTCAGCAACTAATTATCATATTAATTGTTACAAGTATAATCAGATAAATTATGACAATAAACTACCTGGGAATAAACTCGCCAATGCGTTGTTTCCGGATGTTCTTGTCGCGATGAAATCTGTATGTGTTAGCGGTATATCTATTGACCTTACTACGGATCGGTGATGTGGATGCAATATTAACATCTTCCACACGCCAACCGTCGGCGGGAAGCGTCAAGTGTAACTAGCGATCGCCGATATGAGATGCTATAAATCCGCTACCCACTAGATAACGACCTGTTAGAGTGACAGTGTGGCGCTCCGAATCGATGTGCAAGCTTCTCATAATTCGTTGCTTCAATGCCAGTAAGGTGCTGTGACGCTGAACCTTAACTGGACGATTTCGACCTCCCACATAATTTGGACTGAATTGCTCATCGATACTCGGTTACTCCATAGAAAAGTATCAAAACAAATTCTCTATTCATCTTGCACTAAAAAATATAGAATCCAAAGGGAATTTTTCTCAACCGAAATGGAGTGCAAGAATCATCGAAAGCTAAAGTTGACTTCCAACGGTGTAAATGAGAGAAAGTAGTTAAACGTCGTCAAAGCGAATGCCGGAAAAAACTACAAGTTTCTATCGAATACGGACAAGACGCGCAATCGTGCGGTCGGATCTACGGCGTGAAGTTCCAAGAGGAGGGGAGGATCGTGGTCGAACTTCGGCGTTCCTGGCGAGAGCGAGTGTCGGGGGAGAATCGAGCAAATCGAGCAGATAGGGTCGTCGTCGCCCTAAAATGTAGAGAGCCACAATTAGTGGGCGGTTCATATCTGGATTACTAATTGGGCTTTAGTCCACACTTTAGAAGCGTGGCGTGTGATCATGGGGCATTACTATTCTTAAATTTTTTTTATTGATACTCAATTAGCTAATTTCGATTTTAACCATACCCATTTTAAAAAAATTGCCGAATTTGAATGTGAGTTGGTTGAGGAGCTGTGGTATTGAAAATAGTACCTTGTTCTATGAGTCAACCAGTTCGTCCCAGCTCCTTTTCTTCTTCAGTAAATTTGCCAATTTTTTTGTACTTACGTATAATTCATTACCTCTTTTTTTTATATATATTTTTAAATAATTCACCTTGCTGCAAAAGCTTACAAAAGGGTCATCTTTCAACAGCTCTTTGTTGGAAAGAGCACACACTTCTTATTAGCTCAGTTACTAATTCTATATTTTTTTCTACAAATGAAGGAGGGTGGAAATTTTATTCAAATAAAGAAAACATTACTTCGCACCACTATACAACCAACCTGGCAAGAGAAACAAATCTGTAGTAACAGAGGAAAGAAAGTAGTAGTCTTTTCAGAAAGAGAGTAGCCTCCTTTCAAAAGAATAAAGTTCACTATACAGTTAGAAACAATAAGCATTCCTAAAGTTGCAGAGAGTGAAGGTGATCCCCCTGCAGAAGAGGGCTCAATTTCTAGGTCAAAGAAAAATTTATTTTATGACAAAAATAATAGCACTTGTACAGTTGATATGTTTGTGGACTTTTACTCATCAGATGAGTCTTTATATCTTCTTGCTTTTGACCTCGGCTCGATCATCCATTCTGATATCTTTGCTAAAGAGATAGAAGGAATCTCGACATACTTAATTCAAAAAGCTGTAATGTTAAGCCAAGCTATATAGCTGGGCAAGATTTGTACTAGATGGTGTTTAGTCATGAGTGGTTCCTCAAGGATAAAATTCTGAAAATAATAGAAGTGAGTAATCTCCAAAAGGTATAATTAAATAAATTACAACAATATAAGTTTGCTAGTCAAGTGGCTATAAAATAGCAGATGGATGTCTTAGCCAAATGTTTCTAGAAAAATAGTAATATGAAGGCTAAGGCATCTTCTTATGAAGAAATAATAAATTTTCAAAAATAAGAACTAATGAAGAACCAAACTGAAATTGCCAACTTTCAAGCTTCAAAGAATTCATGTGAATTTATCAAATTCATGGAGTAGAAGTCTGCAGATTTGGAAACTAAAAATCCTTCATTGAGAGAGAAAATTTAGTGTTTGAAGAAACAAATATTTGATATGCAAACTCTAGATTCTCTTTTGGTTAATTTAAAAGATAACATTTCATAAAAATTCATACTCACAAATAAATATGAAGAGAGAATTCATATTATCTAGACCAACTTGTGGAAAATAAGACATTACCTCCGATTTGGAAGACTTTGCCACTTTCAAAAAGATGATTGAATGGTTGCTTTATGAGGATATTGAAAGCCCATATGAGGATGAAGATGAAGACGATGAGGAAGGTTGTTCTTCCAATGATGGCAATTTGATTACTGTTGAATGGCACATTTTTTTCATTAGTGTATTTCCTTTTTTATTTTATGTTTGTCACTTATTGTAATTCTTTTTTCTTAAAATTAATAAAGATAAATTTTTCCTTAATGCTTTGTCTTCTGATTGTTGTCAACTTGTATTTTTGGATGCTGTTGACTGTGGATAGTTAATATTATTCATAATGTTATTGAGAACCACATCTATAATGTATAAGGAATGAGTTGATTGTCCAAAAAAAATGATAATATTCAAGATCGTTAAAAAAGTAATATACTTTTTATATCCTCGCCTTCAGTTAGTCATTTGAATAGGTTGTCACTTTTAACGTGCCTTTATGCTTTTCTATGTGCCTATCTTGTGACAGTCACAACAAAGGCTAACATTTAGGCTTGCTATGAAAATACTTACTCACTACTCAATGTTGATCTTATCATGATGAGAGTCTTACCTTCCCAACTAAACTCGTGTTTCAATTGGACATTGTTATAAAAGGTGAAGAAAATTTTCATGCTTGAATGTTGAAGAGATTCTACATAGAATATCATAATGTACTGGTGATTGATCTATGATAATAATTTCTGTGATAATGAATCAAAGAAAAACTTGCAAGTACGATGGTATGATAAGTAACTAAATAATTATAATTATTTCTTTGATTGAATATCCTTGAAAAAGATTAGTTGCTTAGCTGTTTCTGACTTCTTAAAACTTGATGAACCATAAAACCACTAAATTTCTAAGCAGTAATAAAATCCATTTATAACTTGGACTATTCCTTGAGAAATAAAGATGAATTCACCATGCTTAAATTTGACTAATAAAATTGTTGCAAATTGAAATATGAATTCTCCTAAAATGTAAAAAATTAGTCACTAAATCAAATGATTTCTATTAAATATCACAATATTAAATACTTGTTTCACTTCTGGATACATAAAACCAATCAATGAATATTCTTCTATCCTTCAATGTGTTAAAGAATAAAAAATATATTTAATGACTTTCCTATGTGTCGACATTTCTTCTTTTGTAGGCCTTGGCTCTCCTTCAAGTTTTTGTTTTGGGGGTTCTTTTGTCTACTAACTTTCTTAGGTGCTTCTAACATTCTGACAAGGAGTAGACTAACAACTTCTAAGCATAGTTCATTTCATTATATCTTATCTTTATTGATTAAGGAAAAAAATAGTCATGGACTTCATGTATCTAGAGGATGTTAAATCATTAAGGGTCAAACTCACTTGGGTGAGTTCTAAGAGTTTAATATTTTAAAATAAATATAGAAAACAAAATAAATTAATACTAATAAAAAAATTATGGATAAAATATTTTCAAGTCATCCTCGGTCCATGTTCTCAAAACTTCTTTTTAAGCATGAGTAATTAACTTGTAGGCTCTAGGTATAGCTTGCTCTTTGATAAAGTATGGCCTCGTTCAAGTCTGCTCTAATTTTGTAATTGTTAGATTGTGAATTGCTTGATTGGCCTTCTTGAGTATCAAGTCATTGGACTGAAATTACTTTTTTTTTAATGTTACTATTATAGTAGTTGACAACTCTTCTTTTAATTTCTTTCTAATTCATGGAGGATTGAATTCACAATTCTTCAAGTAAATCGAGAACTATCTACATTCCTTCATTGTTAAATTCCTTCCATTCTTTGGATTCAGATTCTTAAAAATTTGAAGCATCAACTACTCTTCGAGTATGTAAGTTGTACTCTATAGATAATATCACTTAAGCTCTATGCGAAAGGATAAATAGTGTATAGCTAGTTGTAGTTGAAAGAGTAGTCCTTAAAGCCCATAAAATAGATAAAGTACTTTAGCCCATTTTCTTTTAGTTCCTCGACCTTCTTGAGAAGGTTTAAGATTAATATAGTTTTTCTTCTAGTTTCCTATTTGTCTTTGGATGGTGGACTGAAGCAAATTTTAAGTGAATTCCTTGGCTTTGAAAAAAATTCTTTACTTTTGGATATGCAAACTAAGTACCGTTATCAACAATAGTAACCATAAACAGTCTATACTTAAAAATTTTTTTGACCAAATAAAGTTGTAAATAACTTTAGCTGTATTCTTGGCCAACACATTTGCTTCTATCAATTTTATGAAGTAGTTGATTATTACCAATATGTATTTTCTTTGTCTCTTTTATGGTGGAAATTGACCAAAGAGATCCATGCCCCACACTGCAACTGACCAAGGGCTTGAAGTTGGTTGGAATTTGTGAGAGGGATGGAGGTTTATTGGACAAAATTTCTCACTCTACTCATAATATTAAGAACATTCCTAGCAATACTTGTTGACCTCATTTTTGGATGAGATTGATGTTATCTCTAATCTTAGTAATTAGGAACCCTAATCTTAGATTAAGAGCTTCCTAATCAAGAACTTAGGACACTACACTTAGTGACCAAGTGTATAACCTAGCCAAAATCAAATAACAAATTAAAATAAGTATAAATTTAAAACCAAATCAAATTTAAAATCAAATAAAACTCAATACCACAAGGCTTAGGCCATCCTAGCAAACCTCTCTAGGATATGACCTAACCCAATTGGATTAGGTGAACCCAAAGCGAACCCAGATCTAATAAAATTCAACAAAAATCTAGATCAAACCATTGTTGACCTCATTTTTTTTGGATGAGGTTAATATCACCCATAATCTTAGTAATTATGATCCTTAACCTTAGGTTAGGAGCTTCTTAATTAAACACTTAAAACACTATGCTCAATGACTAGATGAACAAACCAAAAATCAAGTAGCAAATTAAATCAAATACTAAATTTAAATTCTAAATAAATGAAATATAAATATAATATAAACTTTATCCAACAAATTGAAGTCTAGAATAGTACATTGGACCTGATGAGCTTATCTAGCCTAATTTGAACTAAGAAGCGGACCAAACTTGACTAAAATAAAACTGAATATAAATCAAATCAAAACACATTAAAGTCAAACATACCAAAATAAAAATGAGTCGATAACCAAAAAAATCTAAATAAACAAAAAAGATCAAAAGAAATCAATCATATTAAAATTCAAAAATTAAACTCGAATTAATTGAGTTTTATCAATATAAATCATTTTTAAAACTTCATCAAACACAATTAATGCTTAAATAAGTCCCAAGATGATTAATTAAGCCATTTAAATTAATTTTACCCATTTTAGTCAAAGTGAGTCAAATTGAGTTTTAATTAACTTAAAATTTTAAAATAAATCAATTCAATTGATCCTAAATTTATTTTTTTCGAGTGATCAAAGTAAGCACAATTGAAGCATAACTTCAACTCAAATAACTAATATAAATTGGTTGAATTAATCCATACTAGCTTGGGTCAAATTGACTTAACCCTAGGTTTAACCCTAAAATTGACCCATGTGAGATAATGCCAACCCAAAGACTTTCCAAATCATGATTAAATCTGATAAAATTTTAGTTTCAATGAGAATGGATAGGTTTCTGTTATGATTAAAGTCAATAAAAGAGAAAAAATAAAAGAAAGAAAAGAAAATCAAAGAAAATGCCAAGGTTTCTGTCATCTCTCCATCATGCCTCCTTCTCAAACTTGGATATATTGAATTGTTCAAATAGCCACTACCCAAGTAAAAGATGGTAGGAAGATCTTAGCCAAATCAAATAATAATAACAAAAAAGATGAAGAAGAAGAGGGAAGCATATAAATGAAAAAAAATCCAATGCCACCAAAGAAGACTTTTATGCACAACAAATCCTCATCCCTAATCTTTGGCATTAATGTAAGCATGCACATGGGCACTTGTAAACCCATTTTCAAATCAAATGATAACCTCCAAATCACTATTAATGGTTAAATTTGGTTACCATTAAAAGGAAGAGAATAGAAGGTTCATAGCTCCTCTTTTTGGCATTAGTTATCTTTCAAAAGCTCCATTAAACAAAGCCAACCCTTCCCCACTTCTTTCCCACATAAAATCATAAAATTTGGTGAGGTGCAACTGCCATTGGCGGAGAGAATGATTCAGAGGGAAGAAAGCAAGAAGAACTATAAAAGAGACTTACTTTAACTTAAAAAAAGCTCTTCGGCATGAAAATTTTGTTGAACCTGGGCTTGGGCAAGGTAATCTCTTCAAACCTTAGAAAAAACCTTATGACTAAAATTTTTGTGAAGATGTTTGCACAATTTCTAAAATTTCTTCTCAAAATTCATCATATATTCATCACCTAAGCCTCTCCAATTAAAATGAGATGTTTTTAGGTGAAGATTATTGAAAAATGAGGCATTACAGATGAACATGGGGCAGATTCTGTCCATCTGCCACCTTTAGTTTGCCAGATGAGAGGAAGAAGAGTAGAAGCCATCTATCCCCATTTGATGGGGTAGATGATTGAGACTATAAACCACTTAGGACTTAATTCAAGCACTTAGATCTACATGTTCAATCTGGACTATCTGATCTTTTGATTGGACGGTCCTGATCAAACTTGTCTCCTACTCAAAATCCTAGTCATACTTGTCTGGGAAATAGCTGTTCAACATTTGTGTAACAGAGCCTGGTTAGCGTTGACTCAATGATGACTGGTTTAAGTAAATAGAATTTTTTTAGTATTTTTAGATTTTTTAAATGCTTAAAATTACCTAAAATTTTAAAAGAATCATAAAAAATAAAATACACATAAAAAAATTATGAATAAGGGCTCATTGGATTTGACTTTCCGAGGAGAATCCAATGAGTCTAAAATTTTGGGTTTAATTTAAGTTTTTGTAAAAAATCAAATTTCTTTAATTAATCCTAAAATATTAATCAAATCGACTTGAAATTTTTAGGGAATAAAATTAAGGTTAAAACACAACTACATTAAATATTTTAAGATAAAATGATAATTAAATTGAGAGATATTAAATTTTGAAGCTCAAGTAGCCTATTTTAAGAAAATAAATAATTTAAAATTGCAAAAATCATAGAAAATCATTGAAATGGCTTAAAATATTTTAATCAATAACAAAGAGCTTTAAGAAAATATTAGAACCCTTTAGAGCTTAATAAACCTAAAAATTACTTAGTTAGGATTTAGGGAATAGTTAAGATCAACATTAATTAAATTCATCAAAGCTAAATTTCAATATATATCGAACCTAAACTATAGATAAAATAATACTTACATTTCCGTTAACCAAACTCAAAGTCAAATCAAACCAACTTAAACTTAATGTAATCAAATTAATTAAGCTTTAAATTAAACTTAGTGAAATTAAATGAAAACATTAATCATTAGTTGAAACATTAATTGAATTAGATCAAGTTTATTTCATATAAAGCTAATTAAGAAGTGAATCATCTCAAATATAATATATCAAATCAAACCTAATAGATTTAATTAAGAGCAATCATAACCAATGTGTAATTGATAATGAAATTTTAAAATAAATTAATCTATCATTTAATTAAACCAAATTAATTTAAATAAATCATATTAAAAGTAATCATTAAAGCATGCTTAATTTAAGTCAATTAATTAATTAATTTTTAACTTTAATCAAAACAACATGGTTAATTAAATCATCGATTAATAATCCCTTAAGTTAATAATGAAACTCCAAATTAAATTAACTCATCATTTAGTTGAACTAAATTAATTTAAATAAGTCTTATTAAAACTAATACTTAAATCTAGCTTAACCTAAATCATACATTTAATTCAATTCATTATCCACTTTAACCAAAAAAAATCTTAGTTAATCAAAACATTGATTAATCTATAAATCATCTAATTAAACTCTTTAATTAAGTTAATCATCCAATCAAATTAATCATATTAAACTTAAACAATCTTTAATTTAAACTAATCAACCAAACATCTACAATGAACCCAATATGAATGAATTGATTAAGATAGGATAACATGTGATAATTATTAATTAAAGTACAACTAAATTAAGAAAATTAAATTAATCATGAATGCTTAATTGATGATTAATCATATTAATCACGATGGATTTTAAAAATCCAATTGAGTCAATCACTCATGATTAATTAGATCATTAATTAATCTATTATTAATTTAATCACACCCCTTAGTCAAGTTAATTACCCAATTAGGTTAATCATATTAAATCTATATAATCATTAGTTTAATTAAATCAACTAAACATCTAAATTAAATGTAATATGAGCAAATCAATTTAAATATGATAAACCAAAGTAATTATCACTCAAACTCCAACCATAATAAGTAAATCAAATAAATCTCGAATATTCAACTAATCATTAATCATATTTTAACGAAATTAATCATGGAATAATTAAAGAATCTAATTAAATTAATTCTTAAAACCAAACTTTAGACAAATAAACAAAATAAACAAGTCAATGATTAGCTAACTCAAACTAACTTTAACTTTGAATTTCAACCATATGATCCACCTAGATTCAATTAGCATCAAATTAAATTGAATATTTATCAATTGTTAAACCTTAAACTAAATTAATTATAAGTCAAACTCATTTTGAATAATTGTTGAATACTAATAAAAAATTACTTACTTAAAAAAATAAAATAAAATTCAGATAAACTTAAATCAATACAATTAAACACATAACCAAATTAGGTTCGATTCACTCTATATGAATAAGATGAATTAATTAATCATTAAATATATAAGTTTAATAACCAAACCTAACATGAGCTACCAATTAAAGAAATTAACCAAATTTTAATAAAATAATCAAGTTAAATGAAAATTTCAAACAATCAAGTTTAATAGAAATCAAAAGTAAAGATTTAATTCACTTAACCTTAGCAAACCAATAAATGAAGAAAACTTAACAAGTCAAATCAATTAATTTAAATCAAAAGACTAAATTAAATTGAACAATCATCAAACTACAATCAACGTTTTAATAAAATACAATAAAGATTAGCCAATCATTAACTTGTTAATAAATTTAATCAAATGATCTTTAAAATTATACCTTGAATTAGAACCCTAGTTAAATCAAATAAATTTTAATCTAATCAATTTAACTAAATTAAACATAACTAAACTAAACCAAGTAGTCATTATACTAGATCAATCAACATGAATTAAACAATTAAACTAAATAAACTCAATTAGAATTTAAATAGAAGATTAAATTAAACTTTAATCAAATTAAAATATATTAATAAATTTGAATTTAATCAAAATTTGAATGAATGCATGGGCACATTAACTTTAAATAATGATAAAATTTACTTAATCAACATAGATAAATAGAAATAAAATAAAAGGATTCGAGTATTAATTGAATCTTTAATTAAAATGAATCAAAACTTAATAAATTAAATTAAAATTAAATAGTGATAGCCTATCCCAATTTAAATAATAATCATAATGAATCAAAACCCTAATCAAATAATAAGATTGTAAAAATTGTCTTTAATTAACTAAAGTATCTAAATTAAAAGGCTAATTAAATTAAATTAAATAAACATATAAACTAATGAAATTTAAACATCAATAAATTCAAAATCAATCAAACACAAGTACATAAAAATAATCAATTAGGCAAATGCAATGAGAATATATATATAAGCTACATTAATAAGTTAAATCTTGAATCAAAGTAGAGTCAATCAAAGCATAGTTATTTATTTAGTTTAAATCTTAATAATCAAACTCCAATCTAATTAGTTATAATAAATTTAACTTGAACTATAATTAAATAAATATTAATCAAACTGAATATATGCCAATTAGCTCATTTAAATAAAAAAATCGAAATGGATAAATTATTAGGTTGGACTTCTAGAGTGAATTTTCACCATGTGGTGAGGGTTTCACTTTATTAAGATCAAGGTGTTAATTAGACTATGTTTTGCTCAGAGATGGCTTATTCCATTCTCACTCTTTAAAATCTTAAAATCAATTTTAACATAAAATAAAATAAATTCTTAAATAAAATCTTGAAATTATCTAAATCATTTAAACTGAAATCATCCAATAGTAAAATTGAACAAATCTTAAACTTAATAAAAGTAAAACTTAAAGAAGGCCTAGTACAGATTTGCCACACTAGTCCTCTTTTTACACATTAGATTACTCGGCCATCGACCCTAGAATTATGTTTGGACAATGATATGTGAGGGTTTGATATGATGTGATGCTTTTTTTTCTTATTTTGTGGTGTACTATTTTAGATTGGATGGCTAGGATTGTTAGCTAGCTAGTCTAGATGTTAAGGCGTTCTTTTTAGGCAAACATTATTTTCTACAGGGGACTATGCTTAAAGGGACAACTATAATAAACTTGTAGGTGTTGCTTAAGTCCCAAAGCATAGCCTTATAGGATAGGTGGGTTTGGCAATCACTGATGCTATGCTCGTATGTTCGAAATATAAATTGTGGGTATGATGAATGTCTTCTCTAATACTTATTTTGGTGAGTTTAGGATTTTATGTTGGAATTTTGAAATATAATTTGATCTTAGAATTTGGTTTGGATCATTGGAGTTTAGAATTAACAGAAGCTTACTGTACTTGCTTGGTGGTCTTAGTGGAGCCTAAGGAGTTTCCTGAAGAAGGCGACGATTCTGAAGTTGATAAAAACCCCAAAAATCAAACTTTTAGTTCTAGGTTGGGCTTTATAAGGGAAGATCTTGATTACTCACTTTTCTTTTTTCTAGGTGTATAGCGGTACTTGGCCGGACCAGCCAATTTTATATTTTTAAATCTACCTTAATTTATTTTAGGGTGTGCATAACTGCTTGCTTTTCATAGGTTTATTTTTGTGATTGCAGTGTTTTACGATAAATCCGGGATGCGTTAGGCTCTTAGGAAAACTAAATTTTCTATCCTAATTAATAATTTTAAATAATTTTAATCAACTCATAATATCACTTTAAATCCTATGATCTTAATCAAGAAATAAAATATTTAGTAACTTATTAGCTGAATGGTTGTATGTTTCAACATCATGCATACATATTATTTCACTACTATAAATATGGGGTATCTATTCTTTCATGATAATGGATATGCTTGACCTATGAGAGTAGTCCCTTACAATGGAGAACACCTTTTCTCTTTGATTTAGCCCATAACTAATTTTCATCATGCATTTAGGCATAAATCTTCCGAAACTTGAGTCCAAAATTGATGAGTCAAAATGAATAAAAAGTTGCATTTTATTACATTAGTCTAGGTCATGGCTTGCATATAACATTTGATCTAGTCTGATAGGGAGCAAGTTTAAGATTCTAGAATATTTCCTAACTAAAAATAACCCAGCCATCTTGCACTTGCATAAGAATAGCCTACATGATTTTAAATCGCTTAGGTGGTGTTAGCTGGAAACCCCTTCCTGGCGGGAAGTAAGTCCAGAAGAGTCGGGATAGGTTTATTTTCTCAAATGAGGAAAATAACTAATAATTCCAAAATTCATAAAATTAGACTAGGTTGAGTTTATAACTTATGTCAAAAGAAATTTTAGATTTAGGTCCTAAAGCATTATATTAGAATAAATCTTCAACTTCTAGGCATTTCTATAGTATTGTGCTTTCATAATCTAAGCCATAAATTTCTAATAAAATGCTAACTCAAAACTTCAATAATCTCAATCTAAAAAATGTAAAGCCCAATAATAGGATAGTTGAAATGCATACTGGGTTTTCCAATATCCAAAAGCATTTCTTATCCAATCCCATTTAGCTTTCAAAAAGAACTATTCCCCCTTAAAGCGTCCCACTTGAATTTTTAAATTAACCATCCCTTTAATATGAACTTTAAAATTCATAGAGATGAAAGTCAATTTTTATAATCTAGAGTATTCTTAGGAGAATTCTTTTTCTTCTAAGAAGTAATTAATTATAGGGGCTTGCCCTTATAGCGAACTGCGAACCCTATAATAAAATAAACTCTGCTCTACCTCTATATGTAGTTTAGGAGAAGAATCTCTAGTACATCGAAGATCATCAGTCTTATGAGTCTTTATTATATAATCAAATTGATTATAGAGTAATATGTTTGTCTTTTGAGATAATATATTTATCTTTTAATGACGTATTTGATTACCTAAATAAGTACCCCAAGATTGGCGTGGTGTTATAAATAAAATTTCCACACACATCTTAATTGAAATTAAAATCCAATTGAGCTTACATTAAGGTAATTGGGGTGTGGTGTTTTAATTTAGAGTCATAGGGACACCACGCATATCTTAGATTGAAGTGATTGAGTACAACATTAAAGTATAATGTACTATCTCAGAAGATAGAAAGATCACCCTATAATGGACTAAATCACTTAATAAGCTGATGTATCTACATATATATCAGAGATCTTTCTCTTACTTAACATGGAGAAGTAAAGTAGTGTTTATTTTATGTTAGGTTCCTTAGTTCCCTATGGAAGCAAGCTTCCATAGTTAATTACATCTTAAAAAATGGGCATTTCCCAAAAACACTCTCGATTAATGTAGTCAATAAGTATCTCAAAGATTTCAAAGCTGGACTATAACAGGATTGGGTACTTTAGAAATCATGTGGGAAAGTTTAAATAGAAGGACTTATTTATAGATTCTAAAAGAGAATAAGTAGGAAGAACCCATGATACTAGGAAGTTTAGTGAGTGCTTAAATCTACCCTATAGTGAGGCTTTATATTTTTGAAAGAAAGAATTTACTTTTGTCTAAGTTGAAATCTTATTAGAATGTTAGGGCATATAGTCCAATAAAACAAGATTGTAGAAATGACTAAGAGGTGAGGACTTATACTCATAGCCCAAAGGAAATAAGTAGCCTCAGAATCTATATCTAAAAAATTGTAGTACAAGCTAGAAGTATGACCTAAGTCTAATTGAGAAAATGGGATATAATGATTTACCTCCACAAGAGAGAATAGACTTATTTTGACTCTTTTGGATTTACCATCACCTAGAGTGGCTACTGGCTAGCACTTCTTATGGTTTAAAACCATGTAGGCTGATCTTATGTAGATGCAAGATAGCTAGACTATTATTTATTTAGAAAGGAGGCTAAGGTCTTAACTCACTCCCTAAGAGACTAGATAATATTTGGTATGCAATCATGAATTAGATTAATGTTAAAAATTTATAAATTTTAGATTATTTTGACACATTCATTTTAGACTAAGGCTTAGGACAATTATGCTATATGCATGATGAAATTAGTCATGGCCCAAATCAATTAGAGGAGGAGTTCTCCACTACAAGGGATTGCTCTCAAAAGTCAAGCACATCCCTTATCATGCAAGAGTGGATATCCTCCCTATTCAAGAGTGAGACAATATGATATGCATGGTGTGATAACATACAATATTCAACTAAAAGGTTGTTAAATCTTTTATTTATCTTGATTATGAACCCAGGCTTTAAGATGAGATTATGAGTTGTATTAAAATTTAGTTATTAGTTATTTTGTGAGGATATAAAATTTAATTTTATCCTAAAGAGCTTACGACATCTAGGCCATACATCAAATCATCATACTTTAAGAAATATATGAAAATCATGTCATTTCTATTGCATAAACTAAACACAATAATCAACATTTAGATTTTGTAAAAGAATAAAAGGCCAGTGCAGTTGGATACTAGCCATACACCTCAAAAAAGAAAAGAAATTGGATAGCTGAGCTCTACCCTTATAGAACCCGGATTATAATTAAATATTACAATTAAAATAAATTATAAGGGGTATTTAATCTTATGCCCTTCTTTCTTCTCCTTAGATTAGTTTATTCCAAGATTCATAGGGCCTCACAAGTCTTTGCCTTCTAGCCACTATTCATCCTAAATCCCATAGCACTAATCCTAATCCTATTACAAATATTACATATTTATGAAAAATGAAATTTAACTACACCTATAAAATATATGTTAGCTAAACAAACATACAAGCCAAGCAATTATACTTCATATATTTGGAATTATCACCCCACACTTGGGTAGCCAAGCCCACCTGTCCTAATTGGATTATGCTTATGGGGATAAACAACACATGTAAGCAATAACATGTATAATTATTTATTCTTATAGCGACCCCTTTAGTACAATCCCCTACATAAAATATCATTGGGCTACAAATGACCTAACATCCAGTCTACACACAAAAATCCTAACATCCAGTCTAAAAAATTACATAATAAAATAAAATACGTCATCATAACATACACCGACCTAACTTAACACTAGAATTGGTGACTTAGCATTCTAATGTGTGTGCTAAGACTTAGTGTGGTGTTTCTTAATTAAGCTTTAGGAGTATGATTGTCTAAAGTTTTGAAATTGTTTAAATTAACCATTAGGGATAGTTTCCCTTCATCCCTACCCTAAGTTATCTTATAAAAGTATATTATCATCATTTTAGTTTATTTGATGAACCAATTATGAAAAAGATATTAAACCTAAGTTTAGATTAATTTTAAGAAATCTTATTCAAACATGAAAGACATCTTAGGATTAATGAAATTGAGTCACCCTCACATGAGTAACATTCCATTACTTCTTGTCATTATTAGTAGCATACACACTCCTTAATTTTTTTTTAATTTCTTCTTTGTTCATAATATTAAATTTAATATACATATTTGTACATGCAATACATATTCATATTTTGCATACTTGATGATCATTAATGTATGAAATTGGTTGAAAAGAAATATTTCATTTCATAACTAAACTTATGCAAATATGTATTAGAAATTTAAGCAAGTACGTGACATTGTTAAACTAGAGAAGTGTAATTATCTAAGACCTCTTTGGGACTACTTAAAGCCTTGTGTTTTGAGATGTCCAAACTATATACTTTCCAATTCAAATACATGTAAATATATCCATAAGCATAGAAATGGAAACCATGCAAAGGTCATATAAAAATAAATCTTTTATTCACGTAAATTAGTGACATGAAAAGCAAAGTTTTACCCTAAATTCTAGCACATGTATACATAGAAATGAAATTAAGCAAGTATGTGCCGTTGTTAAATTAGAGAAGTGAGATTATCTAAGGCCTCCTTAGGGCTACTTAAAGCATCATGTTCCAGGGATGTCCAGACTATATACTTGCCAACTCAAATATATGTAAACATGCACATGAAACATAAAGATAACACAATCCTTTACTATCTTTAAGTTATAACTAAATGGAAACTTCATTAAGCATTTATAACCAACATTAACTTAAACTTCGCACATTTTTATTTGTTATTAACTTATAGTTTCAAAATAAATTTAAAATTTATTAGTGATAATAGCCACACCATATAATAACATTTATTTAACACATACAACTTAAATGTAGTCATAACCTTTTTATTCTCTATTTTTTTTGAAACATGAACATATGAAACAAATTGCATGCACATTTATAATAATAATAATTGAAAAGAGGTAATTAAATGTTACAGCATAACATACTCAATTATATTAAGTCCCATAGACAATCAAGCCAAATAAACATTTCTTAACACTAACCAAAGTTTTTATAAGATTTTGTTTAGATGTTTAAGTTTATAACCTAAAGAGGAGAAATGATACTTTGGATTTACTCCATCCCATGTTGGGGATTTGATATATTTAAACAAGAAAAGTAAATAGATTTTTATGAGTTGATTAGGTTCACACCATTTAGCACATCAACTTAATTACCCTTCCTTAAGCTTCTTTAGTTTAATTAACTACTTGATCATGAGATTTCAATGATATGCTTTGAGAAAATAAAATTAGCAATGCACCTAAGAGAGTCTAATACAATTAAGCTCATGCTTAAGAGTTTATTAAATTAAAGTGGAAAATAATCTAAGTTAAATACTCTTATGGTTTTCCCGCATAGAGGGATAATTATAATTTCTTTATTGACTTTATGCTATTAAACACATAAAGGGATATAAATGGATTATATTCGATTTATCTAAATCAATTTTTTTAATTTTTGTGTATATTTTATCATTGATTTTTCAAAGTATTCCCTAATTATTAAATGTATTAATTAATCCTCTTAAGAAGATATTTGGAAAAATAATTAGGAAATGCAGCCCTAATTATTTCTCTCATCATTTCTATTGTGATATTAATTATTTAATTTTTATTGTTCAACAATTTTAATAATTATTTAATTAATTAAAGAGGGTAATTAAGATTGAAATTTCAAAATCTTTAAATTACATAGAAAAATAATTCTAAGCAAATTATGGTAGGTAGAGGATAGCCCATAGAATTATCCAACCAAATTTGGAATTAATTACCCATGTAGTTTGGCTTTAATTAAAGTAATTATCCTGAGCTTCAATCTTTAATTAACTACTGCTCATTAGGTACTAATTGAGAATTTTATTTTTAATAAATTCTCCTCTATCCAACCTTTCCAAAATGGGTTTATTTGTATTTTGTTAGATTTTTCTAAAATTAGTTCTGATTTTGTAAACTTCTATATAATTAAAGTAATTAATTAATACTTAATTAAAACCTAATTTAATTGCTTTTGTTATTTAGTGTGATCTAGGAGGTCTAATTAAATTTTTTAGATCTGTGATGCTTATTAAAGTGATTTGAATTAATTTGATGATTTTTTATAATTTTTATAATTTTTAATTAATTATTTACTTAAAAATAGCTAATTACCTTCACAAATTAATAACTCTTAAACTAATAAGCTAATTAACTTGAAATTTTTATGATAGATAGACAAGAACATTAAGTATCTTTTCTAGAATTTTCAAGTTGATTGATTTAGTATTTTAAGATTAATTAAGATCTATAGATTTCACGAAAACTCAAATTACTCCAAAATATACCTTTGGGGCTTTTAGGTTCATTAGATTCCTCCTGAAAAGAAGAATCCATAGAGCTATTATTTATATTTTTTTGGTTTAGCATTTAATTTTTTATGATTTTTTTAAAGTTTTAGATTAGATCTAGTAGAATAAATCAAAGATGAGATCTAATTTTAGTCAGCCATTCTATCAAAGTAAGATGAATGACTAGGAGGTTATCTTCCTCATGGGAGACAGACCAAATAGGGTTAGATTGAAGGGTTCTATCACAAACATCACCGGATCTCATGATCTTCCATTGATCTTAACCGAAGTTTCTTTATTTTACATTGGGGAGTTAAAAAAAAAAAAGTGCGATGGGATCTAAAAAAAATCCTAGATTTATGCAAAATTTTCACCAAACATAAGCACCTATGGTTGATCTAAAGTCTAGAAAAGTTACCTCACCGTAGCACACATTCTGTGGATGCTAAAAGATCTGAAATCTCCTCTTTTGCCTCCCTATGGAATGCTCTGGTTGCAGTGCACCACCGCCCATTGCTAAAAAATCGGTGGCTCTTGGACTTAAAGAGCACAAGAAGTGGGGAGAGGAGTTTTCTTATGGTTGGAAGAAGATGTGCGTGTGTGTTTGTTTTTTTAGTATGTTTTGAATAAAAGAAATGAGGTGTGTAGAAAAACCCTCTTTTTTCCATGCCCTCTTATATGAAGAAAAAAATGCATATTTTTTGTCCTCATGCTCACCCCCTCTTTTTCTTATTTCCTTGTGTTCAACATGCTTTTTTTCTTTATAAAAGCTAAAATTTTACTTGGTTTGATGTATGGGGAGGTGCGTGAACTCATTTTGTGTTAATATTTAAGTTGACCCATCTTAACCAATTTAAGTTAGGTTGAGTCAAGTGAGTCTTGTTTGCTAAATTGATTCAGAATTAAATTTAAATAATTATTTATAATACCTATAATTAATGTAATTTAACTTAAGCCAAAATTAACTCAATTTAACATAAATAAGTCAAATTGGGCCAATTTAGGTTCACTTGGGTTCTTGGGCCAAATTGACCAGATTAGATAAATTGGACCCAATTGAGAATTAAATTGAGTTTAATTAAGTTTTAAAAGTGATTTATAATAATTAATTTTATTTCATTTTAATTTATTTTGATTTCATTTTAATTCATTTTGGTTTTAGCTTGGCATGCTCATATAGGTCAATTTGGGTTAGATTGACCAATTGACTAAATTGGCTAAATTGGGTGCCATTGAGAGTTGAGTCCTATTCAATAATCAACTTAAGAATAATTTTAAGCATTAATTTGTTTTTATTTGGGTTGAGTTGAGTTTTTATTTAAAGCCATTTTTGATCCAAATTAGGCTTAATGAGTTTAATTGGGTTCATGAAAGTTAAATAATTAGTATGACCCAAATTGAAGTGTGTTCAAGCTTTAATTATATTTGATTGAGTATTTAAAATGATTTGGAGTAACTAATTTTAATTAATTTGGATTTTATTTTGATTTAGACTTATTTTGGGCTGATTTGGGCTTAATGGGTTATATTAGGGTTTACTTAGGTCGAATGACCAATTTGGTCAAAGCAAACCCAAGAAAAGTTTAAATTATAGTGTGATTTGATTTGATTTGTGGAATTAGGGAGAATCTCCCAAAAAGATTGATTTTTTTAGTTAATTTATTTTTAAGAACTAAGGAGAAGTTCCCTAAAGATTGATTTTGCTTAACTTGATTTGAAGAACTAGGAAGAAATTCCTTGAAGATTGATTTGGTTTGGTTCATGATGGGTTGCATTAAGAAATGGCCACAGGGTTTGATCTTCAATAAATACGGACCCAGTATACTCTCTACATGACCTTATTTGAAATGGTGAGGTAAATATAGGGGAAGGATATGATCTCCACCTAATCATTTTTGCAATGGCAGAAATAGATTATTCAACATACGTTTAACCTTATTTGGAATAATAAATGAAGAACAAAGCATGAATGTCTGCGTGACCCTATTCGAAATCGCAAGACAAAAATAAATCAAACATCTGCTTGATCTCATTCGAAATAGCAAGTGACGAATAGAGCATGAATGTTTGCCTGACCTTATTCAAAACTGCAAGATAGAAATAAATCAAACATCTATATGACCTTATTTAAAATAGCAAGATGAACATAGAGGAAAAATCTAATATCTACCTGACCGTGTTCGAAATAGTAGAGATAGATTGTTCAACACATGCTTGACCTTATTCGAAATAGAAAGATAGAAATAAATTAAACATATATCTGACTTTATTTAAAATAGCAAGATGAATGTAGAGGAAAAATCTAATCTCTATCTGACCATGTTTGAAATAGTAGAGATAGATTGTTCAACTCATGCCTGACCCTATTCGAAACAACAAGTGAAAAACAAAGCGTGAATGTATGCTTGACCTTATTCAAAACAATAAGACAAAGATAATCCAAACATCTACCTGACCTTATTCTGAACAATAAGATGAATATGGAGAAATAATATAATCTCTACTTGACCATGTTAGTAGAGATAGATTGTTCAACACATGCCTGGCTTTATTTGAAACAACAAGTGAAGAACAAAGCATGAATGTCTGCTTGATGTTATTCAAAATAGCAAGACAAAAATAAACCAAACACATGCCTGACCTTATTCAAAATAGCAAGATGAATGTGGAGGAAGACTTTGACCTCTATCTAACCATGTTCAAAATAGTAGAGATAGATTGTTCAACACATGTCTGACCTTATTCAAAATAACAAGTGAAGAACAAAGCATGAATGTATGCCCGACCTTGTTGACCTCATTTTTGAATGAGGTTAACATCACTTATGAAATCAGTAATTAAGATGTACTAATCTCAAATAGGAATCTCCTAATTCAATGCTTAGGATATTATACCTAGTGACCTAGGGAATCTTCCTTGGGTCTGATCTAACCTAATTGGCTTTGGTGGACTCAACTCAAAATTCCAAATTTGAATTAAATCAAATCAAATCCAAATAAATCAAATTGAAATTAAATTAAAACAAAGGAACAAATCCAAAACTAAACCAAAGTCAAATCTAGTCAACCCATTTGGCATAGGTTTGACTTAGGTGGTCCCCACCAAGTCAATGGTCAACACACCTAGAATTTGACCAATTTTAATCATTTCAAATGTTTTAAATGATCCAATAAATATGTTTGATCATAAATCTAAAGAAATCTAAATCATTTAGGCTTTAATTGGTTCATTAGACCATTTAGTTTAAATAACTTTAAATGGGTCATATTAGGTTCTAACATAAATCAAATTGAAATCAACTCAATTTGATTGCTCAAAATCATTTGAAAATGATAATTAAACACAATCCAACCCATCATTGAGTCTAATAAGGTCAAATTGGTCATTTTACTTGAATGAAACCTAAGCTTAACCCATTAAACTCACTTTGGGTCAAATGGGTTCAAATTAAAATCCAATTGAAATTAAATGAAACCAATCACTCCAAATCATCTCACACATGTGATCAAGCATGATTGGAATCCAAACCCAATCCAATTGAGTCAAATTGGTCATTTAAACCAAATCGGAATCAAACTTAACCCATTTAGCTTTAAATGGGATGAAATGAAATGGAATTCAAAATTAATTTAAAATTAGATTAACTAATCAAATCAAAACTCAATCAATCATCAATTAAAGATGATTAAACTCAAAATTAAAGAGAGTTAAATTGAAACCAAGTACTTTGAATCTAAATACTTGGCTTGGATTCACATTTCCAATCCAAGTCAAATGGGTTTAGACTTGACCTCAAATTCATTTGAGTTTGAGTTGGGCATCCACATACTAGTCTAAAGACTTTGATGGTGATTCCATAAACCATAAAAAAAATAAATGTGAATGAATGTGGTAGAGTTATGAGAAGAGAGGACTTGAAAATTCATGAAAGAAGCCAAGTCTCATTTCCCCTCTTCCATATGCCCCATTCTATCTCTTGGCTTTAAGAGATTGGATTGATTCCAATCAATTGCAGGCCACAAAGCCCTTATCCAAAATGAAATTGACTTTTTCCAAGAGAGAAGCTAAGAGAAGAAGAAGAGAAACAGAAGAGAAGAGGATGGCTCGACCAAGGAGAAAAAGAAAGGTAATTGCCTTCCTCCCTTCCCAATCATCGTCCAAACTTGCTCATAAGACCAAGGAGGATTGAATCCACCCATTGGCCAGCCTTGCCACCTTCAGTGGCTAGATTTTGGCCACCTAGAAGACCAAAAAGGAGGCTCTCATCCAAGTATGGAAAGAGGGGAGGGAGAGCCAATTCACTCCCCCTGTTCATTCTAAAATGTTCACCATGGCAAGAGATGAAGGAGGAGATCCTTCCCCCGATTCCTCACCGTCGGTACGCTAAGGAACAGACTGAAACCAAGCCCCTTTAATGGTGAAATCCAAGGGATAGGTTCTTACATCAAATTGAACGTTCCAATATGTTTTAGAGGTTGAGGTGACCTCAAACTAATCGCCACCTCATCCTCTCACCGCCGACGAGCTAGAAAATGACCAGAGCAATCAAAAATTGATCCGATGTTGGTTTATGAAGCAATCCATGGGGAGGCAAGTTGCTAAATTCCATTCACTACTTTGTCACATCGATATGAAGCAAATGGAGTCAATCCCACCACCAGTGATCGCCGAAAACAAGGTACGCTTTTCCATCGTCCCCCTTAGCATTCTATTTTTGTACTTTTCAAATTGAAATTAATCCCCAAGTGGATCAAACCACATGGATGGGTTATAAAATAATCCTTGATCATTTTGCAAACAAAATTGCATCAAAATTCACCGACAATCGACAAAAATTGGACGAAAATGATGAAAAGGTGTACATCTCTCACTAGATATCCGCAGGATCTAATCCCCACCATAAGATCCTTCGATTTGGAATGGACAACCATAATTTAGTCGGATGATCCAATTTATTCCTTAAGGAAATCATGAAATAAATCAGGATCATTCGATCATCGATCAGACGATCGACGATTGTCCCATGTTGCAATGCTTTTGATGTGGATACCATGGGGGATCCGCATGGCCAAATTATGCTTTGCCACGCGGCGACGATGCCACGGTGGCTGCCACGTTAGCCCGCCATTATAAAATGAGAAAATCCTTATAAAATTAATTAAAATTGATAAAAAATTATAAAAAATTCTAAAATTCATAAAAAAAGAAATACAAATCCAAAAAAATGCAAACTTGAGCTCTATTGATTCATCTTGATGAGAGGAATCCATTAAAAATAAATCTCCAATTAATTTTGGGAATTTGAACCTTAATTTAGATTTAAATGAAATCAATTAAAATTTAATATATGAAAAATGATTAATTAAATTAAAATAAAACATTGGGAAACTAAATTTGATGTTAAAACACACCATATGAAAAATGTTTATGAATTGTTGCAATGTAATTCATGAGAAATGAAATCTCAAATCCTAAACCTTAATTTTAATTAAATAAATTAATATAAAATGAGCTAACTCATGAACATGAATTAAATAACCTTAAATCCACTTAATGAATTCTAATGAACATAAAATCATCAATCAAAATCATTTAAACTAAATAAATCCAAAAATCACTTAATTAATTAATTAATTAATTGAATTAAAAAACTCAAATTATTATCCAAAAATTAATTAAATCACAATAAATCAACCAAATGTTTAAAAACTATGAATAAACCCTATTTGAAAATATATTTTAGAGAGGAATCAATGAAAAATGAAATCCCTAAATGATTTGCATCAAATTAGGCCTAATTTAAGTTTTAATGAAATAATGAAAATCTTAATTATACCTTAATTATGAATCTAATCAAGGTGAAACTTTGGAAACATGTAACTGGCATGGAACCCGACTTTCCATATAAATTTGAAGCTCAATTGACCTTTGGATTGGGAATATGAATTTCCAAATTCCTAAGTCAATATGAATCAAATAATTAGTAAAGAAAATTCACAAATTCATCAAATCATGAAATAATTTGAACTAATCTTAATCAAGCATAAAAAATATTTAGGATAGTTTTCCAACATCCTAAATCAAAAAATTTAATCAATTTCATACTTAAGGACTAATGAAATTAATAAATAATGTTAAGAGTAATTAAACCTTAAGTTAATAAATTCATAATAAAATAAACACTCAATGAAACTTAAATATATAATCAATCTAACCTAAAGATGAATTTCAAACATTAACATAATTGCCTTAGGTTAACATAAATCAAACTAAATGAATAAACATAAGTTCAACAAACCTAAACATAACTTAAACCAAAATCAATTCAAATTAAATCAAATGGATTAATTCAAATCAAATTAAATTAAAAGAACAAACTAAACCAAGAATGAAAATCAAATTCAACTAAAGAAATGAAATGGAAAATCAATTTCCAAAAGAAAAACATTAATCTAAAATCTCAAATGAATTTAAATTCAGACCATCTAAATGGAACTAAAAGGATTAATTAAGATACTTAAGGATCTTAGTTAAACCTTTGGGATGGATCTTCATCTTAGGATGAAGGTTTTATTCCATTAGGAGTTAGGATGTTGAATAGAATATATTCCATCAATTGTACTCTTCATTCTTGAAAACCTAAACTTCACTTTAACGAAATAAAAGTGGAAATAAAAATAAAAATAAATCACTAAATCACATGAAACTCAAACACTTAAAATGAAGATCTATGCCAAGGTAAATTTCAAATAGACTCAAACTCCAAATTGAAACTTGAACTAAAAAAGCTTAACAAAGTCTTACTATGCAAGAATATTTTCATCAGAAACTAGATCATTAGGTCAAGGACCCAGACTTTGGTTAGGTCATTCTATGATTCTTTATGATTGATTCCCTATGATGTGTTATGATATGATGTGCTTCAAATGTCTTTGTGTGTACTATTTTAGACTATATGTCTAGGCTTGTTTACCGTTAGATTGAATGATAGGACATTTTAGATCTGACATCATCTTCTACTGGGGGATGTGCTAGATAGGACTGCTATCATAAATAAAATTAAAAATATTATTTTCTTGTAGGTATGCTTAAGTCCTTAAGCATAGCCCATATGACAGGTGGACTTGGAAAGTAGCTAATGTTAAGTAAGTATGTTTGTGAAATATAACTATTGTGTACTATTTGTATTTTTTGACATTTGTATTGTAGGGCTTAGACATTAACTTTGAAATTAGAATATAAATTTGAGCTTAGAATTAGGTTAGGATATATGAGGTCTAGGATTGTCATGAGCTAACCTTACCAGGAGATAGGTGTAGTGGTCCCCTATGAAGCCCAATGATGTCCCTAAAAAAGAAGACTGTCCTAAAAAGAAGACCCATAGATCTAGACTTATAGTTCTAGTCTGAGCTGTATAAGGGCAGAGCTCAGCTGCCTGTTTGCTCTTCCCCCTGGGGTGTATAGCATTACCCAGCCGCATTAGCCTATTTCTTAAATTAAATTGCTTGATTTATTTTGGGTGTACAATAGAATTAGCTTGCTTTTCTAAGTTTTTTTTATGTTATGCTTTCCTGTGATTGAATGTCTAGATGATTATGCTCATAAAAAAACTTAAATTTTATACCCAATCTAAATCTAAAAAGTTGAAACAAAAATAAACTTGAAACTTCACATAAATTAAAGTCTTAGGTAAAACTTAAATTCAATTAGAAACCAATTTGGTTTTGAAACCATGAATTCATATTACTCCAATCCTTGAATTGGGAAACTTCTCTCATTGCACATAAGGGGCATCACTTGTGAGATGACCACCTTTTTGGGGAAGCCTTCCTTCTATTATTGACTTAACCCATAATTATTTCTAATTGTATGGCATTGGGCATAAAAATATATTCTCAAGACCTTAAATGAATCTTGAATTAAACCATTTAAAGTTATAAAAAATGTGCATTTGTTAGATGCATTCCATACCCTACATGATCTTAGGGATTATGGAGTGAATCTAACTTAATAGATTCCTTTATTAAAAATATAACAACCCATCCATCTTGCATTAATGAGAATTTAGCATCATAAATTTAAAATGCGCTTAGGTAGTGTTAGCTGGAAGCCCTCTCTAAGTGGGTTGTAAGTCCAGAAGAGTTAGAGATAGGTTAGTTCCCTCAAATGAGAGGAATGATTCATAATTCCCAAAATAGAACTAGGTCGAGCATCTGACATGTGTTAGAAGCACTTGTAGACCAGGTTCTGAAGCATCCTTCTCAAGATTAAGTCTTTAAACCTAGGCATTTCTACAGTCTTGTGCTGCTAGAATCTAAGTCATAAATTTCTAGGAAAATTTCTATTTAAAATATAAATAAAATTCCAAAATTTAAAGCTCAATTATAGGATGGTTGAAATTCTTAGTAAGCATCCCAATGTTAATAGATATTTCCTACTTCATCCCATTTGGCCTCCAAAATAACTCTCTGCAATTTGAATCATTCCCAATTAAAAATTCAAAAAATCAATATTTTGAAAACCAACTTAAAAATCCTTAGAAATAAGAACATATTTTGTTAATCGAGAGTATTCTTAGGAAGAGACTCTTCTTAAGATGTAATTAACTATAGGGGCTTGCCTCTATAAGGAACCATGAACCCATTTTAAATTAAACCCTATTCTGCCATCCATGTAGTTTAGGGGAAAAATCTCTAGAACATGAAAGACCCATTAGTTTTAAGAGTCTTTTATTAAATGATCGAATCCATTAAAGAAATACATGTTTATCTTTCAAGATAACATGTTTATTCTTTAATACAATATTTGATCATCCGACTAAGAAATTCCTAAACTCTATATGGTGTCATAATATTTTTTCCATAGATATTTTATGGTGACTCCACTGGGAAATGGTTCCTCTCTCTATATTTAGAAATAATTTATTATTTATATCATTGATAGAGTACTAGTGCCACTCACATGTGAAGACTACCTTTCTTTTTGTCGGATATCTCTCCATTTCATTCTTGGTTGAGTCTATCTAACATCTTGATTTACATTTAAATTATTGAGTCCTAGAACCAAATATAGAAATAAAAAGGGGAGAAAAATAAATGAAAACTAAGTCATTTCTATTAGACTTAAATCAAGTCAAGATGGATTTAAAATCATTCCAATGTGAAAAAAATGTTAAATTCAAAAAGTTTGAAAATTACTTCAAAATTTGAAAAGTAAATATCAAGAATAAAATATCAAAGTTAAACTTGTCCTTAATCTTACTTCAACTTTATACTAAAGTTGAAGAGAATGAGGACAGGGTCCAAAATTAGTACCCTTTGTTCCTTCAAAGATAGTAAATACCTAAGGATGTAGATTGAAATGAAGGAGTTCCTTCAAATCCTAAGAAAATTCTAATCAAAGGAAAAAAGGCATAGTTGTGCCTATTTCCCCTTACCACTTCGATTGAAGATTGAATTGCATTTAAAGAAAAATTAAATCAAAAGAAAATATAAAAAATGGATATATAAACAAATTATCATCCCAAAAAGATAATGCCTTATTAACCGTAGGCAGAGGTTTATTAAGGAATTAAATGTAAACCTTTTATCTATATAGATGAAAATTTTACATGAATGCAAACCAACTTTAGTCTTAAATTCATCTTCATATGTCCACATGCCTGACCTTATTCTAAACAACAATTGAAGAACAAAGCATGAATGTAGGCCTAACTTTATTTGAAATAGCAAGACAATGATAAACCAAACATTTGACTGACCTTATTCGAAATAGCAAGATAAGGGAAATATATTCATAAAGTTGAAAAATGATTTTAATTTAGATTTTAAGTTTGTAAGTTGTTTTAAAGGAGAATAAGTAAATGAAAGTTTCTTCAAGAACATGGGCCCAGTTGATATAAATATATGCTTGACATGGAAGAATGATTATATTGATAAAATTTTTTGAATACAATCAATACTTTTTCAAATAAAGCCCATTAATGGAAAGCATTGGGCGCTCACCTTTATGGTTTATTAATTGATATGACGCCCCTTGATAGGCCTTTTCAATAATGAAAGGGCCCTCCCACTTTGGTTCAAACTTACCACCAACCTAACGATGGGATACAATTGGTCTCATAAGAACTAAAACAGGCTTACCAACTCAAAAATCTCTTGCTTGGACCAACTTGTTGTGAGCTTGAACCATACGTGCTTTGTATAGCTTAAGGTTTCGACAGGCTGAAGGCATCATTCCTCAAGACCTTGGAGTTCTTCCAACCACAACCTAGCATTTTGCTCGATCATAATCTTGTTTCTTGCAACAATCCTTATTGATGGTCACTAAACTTATAATGGCAAAATGGCTTCAGACCCATACACTAAAGAAAAAGGAGTAGATCATGTTAGGGTTCTATATGGGGTAGAGGTACAGTATTCCCAAAGGGCTTCAACCAACCGCTCGTGCCACTATCACTTAATATCATCAATTATTTTCTTCAAGATTTAGATAAGAGTCTTGTTGAAGGCTTCTGCTAGCCCATTTACCCAAGGATAATATATGGTAGAGTACCTCCAATCTATGTCGTACTGTCTCACAAAGATTTTGATCTTTGTACTCTTAAAAATAGTGCCAATATTATAATCCGATAGGGTATGCCAAATCTATAGAGGTTGTGACACTTGAAGAATAGAAGGACATGATGTTCCTTTACTTCCCTCAAAGGGATTACCTCTTGGAAAATTAATCCTTTGCTGCTAGGATGAAGCGATGATTCTTGGAAGATAGAGTGTCAATTGGACCCACTATATTTGTACCCCAACACTCAAATGGCCATGAAGATATTATTAGATGGAGAACATTAGGAGGTTGATGTAGGACCACTCCATGTACTTGACATTGGTGATAATGAAGCATTATATCCATGCAATCTATAATCATTATCAGCCAATAGTATCCAAGTCTTTCAATTTTAGCTTTCATCTTTGGACCAGATTGATATGTTCCACACAATCCTGAATGTACTTCAATCATAATTTTATGGGCTTCATTTTTGTTTAAACAATGCAACCACATTTGATCAAAGAGCCATTAGTATAAAGTGACATCGATAAGAACATAAGATAGTACTCTTTCTTTGATTTGATGGGTTTGTGCTTTCTCTTAAGATAGTTTTCCTTTATTTAGTTGATCAATAAAGGGTTACCTCCAGTCTAATTCTTCATCTTTTTCAGCAATGGAAACCTTCCCTTCAAGAGTATTTTTATCGATGAGTTCAATATGAATATGGGAAAGAACCTTGTGATTACGCACTTCTATCAATTTAAACTCATCATCCAGACATGCCATCTCTTTGACATGCTTGGCTAAAGCATCAACTATGACATTTTGTCCCCGAGGGACCCCATAAATGGTAACCTCTGGATTTTTTTAACAACTCCATAGTGTACTTGTGGAAGTGATGGAGTTTAGATTTGAGAACTTTATAGGACACAACAATTTGGTTGACTACTAATTATGAGTCCCCAAAGATATTAATATCTTTAATTTCTAGCAAAATGTCTAACTTGAAATCAATGATTAGAGCTTCATTATTTGTACAAGACACTGATATATGATATGAGAATCATATCATTCTATGGTCTGGGATTAAAAAGACTATCCCTATTTCTGCCTTACCTAGGAGGATGGACTGTGGTTCATCTTCTCTTTGGGAGGAGGCTGCACCATCAAAATATAATTCTTAATGGCTGTTATTCACATTATCTAAACTCATGATCTATTCATCAGGGAGATCATTATTTAGAGGAGAATCTGAGGGGAGGGGTGCGCTCCTACAAAGTATACCAATGCTTGTCCTTTCATAACATGAAGTGGTATGAAAGTAATATCAAACTATGACATAATCATGGACCATCACGCCAACCGTTTGGATAGCATCGACTATATCATGAGATATTGAAGTGGATTCACTCTAGCAATCAAGTTAATTTTATTAGAAAATAGTAGTACCTTAGGTTTTGGGTAGTAAATACGAGGGCTAGGCAATACTCATTGATGGGTGGATAGTTTGCTTCTGCAAGAATTAGGTGATGACTGAAGTAATTAAGTGCATTCTCTCCCTTCATTATTGGCTTGAGCTAACAAAGCACCAAGTGAATCGCCTAATGCAACCATTTATAAAAAAGAGTGGCCTACCCAGGATAGGAGCAGCAAGTACCAAAGGTGTCATTAAGTATTGTTTAATGCCCTTGAAAGCATGTTGGCACTTATCATCCCATCAAAACTTAGCATCTTTTTTTGCAAGTGCAATGAATGATTGACACCTACAAGATAAATTTGATATAAAGCATCTTAGATACGCCAACCTTCCTTGAAAGGACCTAAGTTTGGTTAGGCTTTCTGGAGGTGGCATATCTAATATTGCTTTGATTTTCTCTAGATCTATCTCAATCCCACGGTGTCATACTACAAACCCTTGAAGGTTCATTTTTAGCTTATAGTGTTGTAACCATTCAAAGAATACTCTCAAATCATATAGGTGGTCTTCTTTTTATTGACTTTTGACTACAAGATCATCAACATAACACTCAACTTGGTGATGGATGAGTTATTCAAAGATTCTAGTCATGGCCTGCAGATACGTGGCACTAGCATTCTTAAGACCAAAAGGCATGACCATATAGTAAAATATTCTGATTGGAGTCCTAAATGCGGTATTCTTCTCATTTCAGGTGCCATCTTAATTTGGTTATAACCAAATGACCCATCCATGAATGAGAAGATCATGTGCGAGGAGGCTATGTCTACCATCAGCTCTGGTATGGGTAATGAGAACTCGTCATTGGGATATGCCTTATTTAGATCCCTAAAATTGACACATATGTGAATTTGGCATTTTTTCTTCTTAACTAGGATGACACTAGCTAACCAAGTAGGATATTATTTCTCTCATATAAAACCAACCTCAATCTACTTCTTTACTTCAGAAATAGCCTATTGTTCAATATCTAGTTGCATGCGTCTAGGAGCATGCTTAATGGGAATTACATTAGTTTGAATTTTTAGTTTATGAATTGCAATGTCAGGAGTTAATTTAGGCATTTCTTCATAACTCTAAGTGAAATAATCCTTAAACTCTGAGAGTAGCCTAATCAAGTCATTAGTTTCAGATTCGCTCAGTAAAAACTAACAAATATTAGACATGGATCATTTTTAGTACCCAAGTTGATTTCTTTTAGGTCACTAGTGGTTGACTTTATTTCTTCTTCCAATTATGGTGGTGCATCCCTAACTTGGAGGTCATATTAATCACCTAAAGTTGCTAGATAAACTTCTTCACATGAATTAGTGTAGTTTAAAAAGAACCTATATGACTCTAGATTATTGGTGATGACAAGATAGTATTCATCATCATCTATAAAACCAATTATACCAAATCCTATCCTTGATCTTGGCTGGACTTTCTGGCATTTGTTTCTCCAAAATTTCTCAAAGTAATTTGACTTACGTCTGGACCATGAATGTGGTATCTATCCTTATTTTCCTATCTTTTGAACATATCAAAGGGTAATTCTATTGTTTCCTCTAACCTGAGAATGATGTTCCTAAGTAAAACTTCTGAGGCATGGAGTTTTCAACCACTTGTGGTGTAGATTTAACTACTAAACCCTCAACAGTCTCTGAGGAGACTGGGGTTAGAGCTAGAGTGCTCACATGCTAGTTGATCCTTCCATATAAATATAATTTAGATACATCATAACTTTGCTTGGCGGCTAGCTCTACTGTTACCTCTAACTAAGTTTGTAGATTTGGGGAGGCAACTGGTTTACTAAGTACATAGAACTCATCTTCTGAGCTAGATTCTAAGTCTATGTAGATGGTGGAAAAGTTTTGAGTTGGTTATCGAAGATCTCGAGTCAGGGGTGTGTATATAGATTTTTCTCCTCTCCTGCCTCCCTTGAGCCTATCTCTTTCTTATCCTATGAGAGGTTGGGAAATCTCATCTGCTCATTGGAAAGGAGAGCTGAGATGTGAATGGAAGGTGATGTCGAACTCTACTTCCTTCCCCAAGTTTTCTTCCTTTTCTTTTTCATACTCTCTTTCTTTTCCTTTTTTTAATTTTTGTTTTTGTTATTGATTTTGTTCTTATTTTTTATTGATATTATTTTGTACATCACAAGAGTATAGATTTTTCCTTTTGGGGAAGTAGATGGTTGCATCTTCATATATCCCAACATCGTGCACTGATAATGGCTTCGAATCACCCTTAATGGAGTATTCTAAGTCATTATGCATGAACTTAATGCACTGATGGAGTGAGGATGACACCATGTTATTTTAATGTATCTAGGGTCTCCCTAACAAAACATTGAATGATATATCTAAATTTATAATATGGAACTTTGCCTTAGTCTTCAAGTCACCAAGTTTTAAAAATAATGTGATTGAGCCCAAGGCTCTGTCGCCTTGTTCATTGAACCCTTTCAACAACAACTTATCAGAGATAAGCCTGGTGATGTCAATCCTCAAGTAGGCAAGGGTTCTTTGGCTCATGATGTTGACCAATGCACCATGATCAATAAGTACTCGGATAATTTAAAGTTGACTGTATTTTTCAATATATATAGTGGGCGGTTATGGTCAGTAGTCCATAGAAGTAGGTCTTCATTTGTGAAGGTAACTTCTAAAACCTCTTTGAAGTAGCAAGCCTCTTTTTCCACTGTGGAGGTAGTAGTCACCTGGGCTAAGCATATCTTAGGATCTAAAAGAACCTTGATTAAAGACTCTCTCATCTCTTTGGAGAAGACAAGGTCACCATATATGCTTAGCCTAGCTGGAAACCTTCTAAGATGGGCTAGGACATTGTAGTCAACTTTGGACTAATTATCCACCAGCATATCATGTGTTGGAGCATCTTGTGGAATGTTTATTTATTCATTGAAACCAATGGCTTATTTTTCCTTATCTTGAGGCGACATCCTAGGAGGTAGAATTCTGCCACTATGGAGGATAATTTCTACAATCTCTTATGTGAAGGGAATCATAGTTGCATCTGTCTCCTCATCGAGGCTACTAAAGCTTCTACTAATGGATCTTCAAAGTCAGATGACTCTAACTCTATCTCAGTAGGGGCTCCCTGAAGATTTAAGATAGATATTTCACTATCACAGTGGAAGTCATCATATGAAAATACTTGGTTGGAATCATTTTGATTATTGAGATTTGGAGAGTTATCATTAGGATTGAGATTATAAGAATCAATTTCAACATAAAGAGATAAGATATAAACAAATTCTTTTTTATTACTTTATTTGCCTCTAGTGATACAAAATAAAGTCATACGGAGTAAGCAACATGAGTGGCTTGATGCTCCCATCCATAGACACTATGCACTTAAAAGTAGAGGTAGGAGGAGTGATGGGCGATTTTGTTACTGATGTATCCCGAGTCTATATAGGTTATTTGTGCTTAGCATTTCTCATCTCTGAGTCCACCTTCATAATTTGTAGACCAATCGGTGGTGTGGAGGTCTGAGCTAGTTCAGGTACTTGCATAAGGAGTTTTGTTTCTATAGAAATAATTTTATGAGAGGTTCAAGATAAAGAAATATCTTAACCTTCTTCAGTCTTAAGAGAATCAAATGATTTCCCAAAGATTACTTCGATAGAACTAGTGGTATGTTATAGTATGTGTTCTTTGGGTATCACTATGGTTCCAGATTTGTAGCTTCACTCAAGCCAATCTTTGAAGGTAATGCAGTTCTCTAAGACATGTCCAATCATGTAGTGGTACAAAAAAATATGATCATCACTCTTGCCTACTTCCTCCAGCCTCTTGGGTTCAGGTAGCTGGAAATCAAGTTTCTTGAAAATTATCTTGATTACCTCCCTCTTAAATGAGTAAGGCTTGCTTAATTTTTTAGTAAGAGTAGGTGGATGTAGCTACCAGACTACTGGTATGGGTACTGATATCTCTGAGTTACTGTGAGGGTGGAGGTGAAAGTGGTGGTGGCTGAGACCTAGGTCTCTCAGGTTGGAATCGCATGGGTTGTTTCCCTTTGTCAACTATAGAGACCATCCCATGTCTTTTGTCCAACACCTTTTGTGGCTTTGGCATGCAAGATTAGTCTAAAAATGTTAACTATTTAACTTCTTCCTCATGGTTGGCCACTTTATAGATCAATTTCTCAAAATTTTTGATGGTGAAACCTTTGAGCATGAATGCCATTGGGCCATAGATATTCTTGAGCAAAATTCCAATGGCATACTACTATTGAAGCCAAGGTTCACACTTCATACTAAGGTTCCTCCATCTAAGAATATAATCAACCAGGGACTCATTAGGTTTCTATTTTTTAACTACTAAGTCCACTACAGTCACCTTCGTTAGACTCCTACAAACCTATTAATGAATAACTACTCTAACTCAACAAAAGTCTTCATTGAACCATTGGTTAGTTTGGTGTACCAATCAAATGCTACACCCATTAGGCTACTAACAAACTAGCTAAATAGAAGTGCATCACTTCCTCCAACATTACAATAACTAACTCTAAAATAAGCAATGTGTTTCCATGGGTTCCCACTACCATCAAAAATTTTAAAGGATGGTGGCACAAACCTCTTGAGATATTGCACTACATAAAATTCCTCTAGGTAAGGTCTCCCCTTTAGAATTGATGAGGCCCCTTGAGTTTGCACCAATGCCTCCTTAGCTTGTTGTTCCACTAACTATTTGATATCTCATTCATGAAGAGCTGCACTATTCATACCCTTCCAATGCAGACTATCTGCATCCTCATCTAAAGGAATATTGCTTTTATTTCTATTCACTATATGAACTAGCTCAGGCTTATTTGCTTCCATAAGAGTGGCTTGGGGGACTAGAGTTTGTCCTTGAAGAGATAGGACTACTAACATTAACTCTTCCACATTTGCTCAATACAACTGAGTTGGCCAACTTTTTGTCTTAGTTGGTGCAAAAGTTATTGAGTTAAGTCTGGCATCTCACCTTCCCCAACTATGACATCTTGGGCATTCTGGGGTCATTATTGTTCTCTATGAAGGGAACCCTGAGTGTCATCATATGTTTCTCTACTGTATCATCTAAAAGATCATCCTCATCAGCATTCAAGTCTACCATGCCACTATCTCAATCAGAGTGATCATCCCCGTCTATCTGCTTAATTGTAGTGTGATAGTCCTATTATATGTTATCTAAAGATTGATCATCTATCCAACCTGAGACTGCTAGAACATATACTAGGTGATCACTACAAGAAATTGGATCCTCTACCTACATCGAATCTCTCTCCTGAAGTACTTGTTCATTTACTAGTCTAGGTTGTGTGCAAACTAGTTATTTCTCCTCTATTTCCTCCCCTCCATCAGATGATCAAGTTGGGGCCACGACTAAACTCTTGGACAACCTCATCCTCTTCCTTGTTGGTAAAATATGAGGTCAAATGGGAGAACCTGACCTCATACCACCAGCAAAAGAAGAGGAAGGTTGGCCCTCAGGTTGTAGTCTAATCACTAGAGGTGGGGCGTGCCTTCCCTTAAACTACTTTTGTTATTTTATGGGGACTTCAGATGATGTCACTTAAACTAGAGAGGGGAATATATGAATAGAGTGGTAGGGTGGTGACCTCACTAACTATGGTTTCATTGATGCCTGCCTTTCTATGTTAGATCCAATGAGCATAATCCGATTAGATTTACTTACATGGTTAGAGTGCTATAAACTATGGTGTCTGTCCATTAATTTGGAGGCCACTGACTACTTGGTGAACCTCCTCCTTTTGCTTCAAGCAACCTGAACTGCCACTTTGGCCTCTGTGGACCTCCCTTCTCTCATATGATCTAGTACACTTCTTAGGATGGTTGTTCTAAAGTTTCTCACTAGTTTGGACTCGGACCATTTGTGCTTCATTCCTATAAGTTTAAAAATTGACCTCAGACTAGCATAGGGTGTTCCTCTTCTATCCCTAGCTGGTGTCTTATTCTTAAATGAATGTGGGTGTGTTATGGTGATGCGTCAAATGCCTTCCTCTCCCTCATATGTAGAGAGTGGGTGAAACCTACTTCCTCAAAGAAATGGAGAGGTCTCATAAGAGGACCTACCCTTAGCCATCTAGGAGGAGGTGTTTACCTCCTGAGACATCCTCTCATATAACTTTTTTTTAACTTTCTTTCTTGTTCCTTCTTTGAGTCTTGGTGAGGGGAACACGATGAGAGGAAGAACCTACCTCAAAGATAGATGTGACAATTACTGGCTTAATCTTGTCCTTCCTTTTGGAGGTTGAGGCTATCTTGGGAATTGCCTTAATCTTTGCCATTCTACTATTGATGGAAATAATGGATGGTAGTGGTAAAGTGGGAACATCAATAAGCTTTCTTTTTAGTGAGGGAAACTATGCCTCTAATCTTAGGTCAAATTACAAAAGAGGTTTCTTACCTGCTGCCTCTTCGTGATTAACTACAGTAAGGACTGGGGCATCAAAAATGACCTTGCAATTATCAAAGGCCAGCCCAAACTTAATGATAAGAGAATTGGTGAGGAAGGCCTGATCCATGACCAAATCCACACCAGTGGCAAAAGAGAAAATGAGCTTGTCGTATGACATAGTGCCTTATTGTAAGTTGGTTTTTTATGAAAGGTTGTCTGATCTTATTCAAAGAGAGCAACATTGATTATCTATATGAAGCTCATAGATTTAGTATTTTAGATCCACACTCATTAAACAATATTACGATGGGTGGGGTCTAAAAGATAGGAGAGATTCTTATTTGAACTTCAAACCACATAGTTGAGTGGGTTTGAAAAATTTGAAGATAATTCATGATTCTAGTTTGTCATTCTTGAGCATGGAAATTAGTTTAAACAGATGATCAAAATTTTTATTGGCTTTAGTGATTAATCAAAATTCCATGGAATTGACTAGTTGGGGAATCCAATGGGAGGTTCTAGAACATACTCATTAACAGATCTTAGGGGATACTTATTGAAGTTATCAGGTGCAACATTAAGGTATAATGTATTATCTTGAAAAATAAAAACATCACCCTATAATGAACTTAATCACCTAATAAGGACTCCTAAGGCAGATGGGTCTACGTATATATGAGAGATCTTTCCCCTAGTTTACATAGAGAAGTAAAATAGGGTTCATTTTATGTAAGGTTCCTTAGTTCCCTATAGAAGCAGGCTTCCATAGTTAATTACATCTTAAGAAATGGGCATTTCCCAAGAACACCCTTGATTGAAGTAGTCAATAAGTATATCAAAAGATTTGAAAGTTAGACTATCAGAGGATGGGGTACTTTTTGAAACCAAGTGGGAAAGTTTAAATAGGAGAACTTATTTATAGATTCCAAAAGAGAATAAGTAGAAAGCACCCATGATACTAGAAAGCCTAGTAACTACTTCAATCTACCATATAGTGAGGTTTTATATTTTTGAAAGAGAGAATTTACTTTTATCTAAGTTAGAATCTTATTAGAATGTTAGGGATTATAGTCCAACAACACAAAATTATGGAAATGACTAAGAGGTGAAAACTTATACTCATAGCCCAAAGGAAATAAGTAGCTTCAGAATCTAAATCTAAAATATTCTAGCATAATATAAAAGCATGACCTAAGTCTAATCGAGAAAATGGGATATAATGGTTTACCTCTGTTGACCTCATTTTTGGAATGAGCTCTCAACCCCTCCATCTTAGACATAGGACTTCTCTTTGACTTTAAAAATTCTTTAGTCTTAAGACACATCTAGTGATTATGAGGACACTTAACCTAGCCCTAGAGACTTAGAAGGCTTAGCCATAGGAATAGGTCATACCTTAGGGGTGTTAGGAAAATTTGACTACCTTATCACTTGAACCACATTCCTCACTTCCTTCCTTCAAGTCAAACTCCAAATCAAATCAACAATTAATTCCAACCAATTTATTTTCCTAAACTCAAATCAATTCCAAATGATTAAAATCCATGGTCAACTCCAAATGATTGAAGCTCATGATTGAAATCCCAAATTCAAAATCTTTTCGAAGCCCTTTGATTTTATCTTATGGACTTAGCTCAAATCAAATCCAAATCAATTCAAATTTAAGAAATTTTTCATAACCCATTTATATTCTCATTTATATTCACAAACATAAATGAATATAATTCAAATATCCAAGAATTAATTCAAAATTCAAATCCAAATTCAATTAAAAATCCAACCCAAGCCTTCAAGACAAAATCTTGAACTTAGCCAAATCAAAATCAAATCAAGCCAAACTCTTAATTTTTATTCATGATTTAATCAATCCTTTAATCATGAATCCAAATATAAGCATAAACTTCAATCATTAAACCAAAACTAAATTCAAAAATCAAAGCCAAGTCAAACTCATGTTCACCCTTTAACTTGAAATTATCAAATGATTCAAAACCCGTTTGACTCCAAATCTCTTACAAATGGATTTATATTTCAATCACAAGTCCATATGTGAGTTCAACCAAACTTGAACCAGGCCTTGATCAAACTAACTAAACGCAATTGGCTCACTTGACCCAAATGGCCAATTTGACCTGCATGAACCAAAATTCAATTCAATCCAAATAAAAGTGAATTAAGCCAATCCAAACTTCATATCATATTCGTTGATCATCATAGGTTAACCAATTGTCATGAATTGGGTCAAACCAAGTCAACCTAACCTATTGACCAAGTCAACGACCCAAACTAGCCAAATTGCAACCTACATAAATTTGATTGGAAACAAAGATACCAATCCATTTAAATGATCCAAAACCCAAAACCAATTCAAGCCAATTTGGTCAATTGGGTCAAATCGGTCAACTTTCAAATTGACCTAAAGGATCAAATTGGCCAAAATCCAAATTAAATCAAATTTAAATTAATTGATTGAACCAATATACTCCAAATAGTCATTTGAACTTGACCAACTCTTGGTTTGACCCAATTTGACCAATTGGTCAACTAACCCATTTGACCCAAATGGGTCAAATTAACAAATTAAACCAAATGAACTTCAAATGACATGAAATTTGGTCCAACTTACTTTTGACTCATTTCAAATCTATCAAATCAAATTTAATATCAATTAATGACCACTTTACCCTTGGTCAAGGGCATTCCATGAGAAAAGGCACTTTTGTCATTTCTCTTCCTTGGCCACTTGTCACTTATCCATTGGTCCACATAGGCACCAAGGACACTAATTATCTGACCCAAGAGGTGGTTGGGGTAGTCATGACTCATGGGAGGTGAAATCACCTCACCTCTCCCATTGGAACACTTGGCATGAAGGACACTCACCTCCCTTGGCTAGGACACCCTTATCCTTCATGGTAGCCACTTTCCATGCCCAGCCAACCATAGAGCCACCTAGGATGATTCTCTTCCATTCCCAACCACCCCCCAAATGACATGAGTTTGGAGCCAAAATTTTAAAAAGTGGAAAAAAATTTCACTTGACTTTTTATTCTAAGGCTTGGCTGAAAACCCTCATTCCTCTCATTCTCCTCCTCTTAGAGCTCCCAAAGCCATTAGCAATCATCCACTTCATTTTGGAGAGAAATACTCAAGATTGGAGGAAATGATGATCATCGAAGGAAATTTCATTTCAAGGTGAAGGCGAGAATCTAAGCTCAGTCCAAGGCTTCTTCCCTCACTCAACAGCAAGCTCGAGTCACCACTGCCGTCGAAAATCATCCCTAGTGAGAAAACCTTCAAAAATCATAGCCAGCTTTAGGATCTTTCATTTTGCGATAGCTTTTGCGTGATTTTTAGGAATCTATGCTAGATAATCCTGTATTTTTACTTTAAATAATCCCAATTAGAAAATAAATTTTTTCAGTGTGAATTGTCATTAAAATGAGTCCATATGGATAATTTTTCACTTAGAAAATCCATTTTTCCAAAAAAATACCAAATCATATTTTCACTCATTAGGTGTACAAGCGTATCCGATCCGCAGTTCGGATCGGGGCTCGATCACATGATTTGAGCCGATTGCCTAATCGATCATACCATCGCGATTCCTCGGATGGCTCAGATTATCGCCGATCGTGATCGGCCTCGATTTCGATATGATCGGGATGCGATCTGATCGGGCCGTGAAGCGAGTCACTGCGGTCATTTTCGCCCATTAGCTAATGCACCCGCGTGATGCGCGATTCCACATGGCGCACATGCGCGTACGCATCATCGCATCGCCATGTGGTGCATTGCCATCGCAGATTTTCGATTTAAAAATTAATTTAAATTACAAAAATTTTAAAATTCAGAAAATAAAATACTTAACAAAATTGCAAATAAGGGCTCGTTGGATTCATCTTTAGAGAATCCAAAACTAAAATCCCCAAATTTTGAATATTTTGAGCTTAATTGGTTTTAGTAAAATTAAATTTCTTTAATTAAATCAAAATACATATAGATTAAGTTAAAACACCATAAAATTTCAAGTCAAAATGACCTAGATTAAAAGATATTGAATTTTGAGTGTCAAATGATTTATTTTAATAAAATAAATTACAATTCTTAAAATCACTTAAATCAATTGAAACTTCTAAATTCATAACTAATTGTAGAAAATAAAAAAATACAAACTTGGTTCATTTTAAAGATAATTTGGAGGAGAATCCAATAAAATTATTTTAATTGAATTTGAATAGTAGATTTTCCTTAATAAGGTTTATAAAACTTAATAACCCTAATTACTCTAATGACTTCATTAATTAATTCCAAACTTCTCAAGCATGTTTAGTGGGATGACTTCCTCCCCAAATTTCTTGGAATTTATTAATGAGTTAATCAAAAAATTTAATTAATGAACCCATAATCACTCTATTAATATAATTAAGCTTAATTAAGCATGTGAATAGTGGTTTAATTCCTTGATTAAGTTAATTAAACTTTGTTTAAGTGATTAGGAGGTTTATGGAATGATTTTGGGATATTTTTTTCCTATTCCCTAAACCCCTTTCTTCCTTAAATCAAAACTTAATTAAGGTTAATCCACTAATGATCTACTTAATTAATCAAATCAAATTTCAAAAATTAATCTAGAACTTAATCAATCCTTCTTGGGTAGATGCTTAGGTGTTCAATAACCTAAGCTTAAGGAAATCATACCTAACCACATGTGTGGAAAGGTTATGAAAGTACTTAAATTAAACCTTTAGCTTAATTAATCATTAATTGTGAGCCAATTGCATTAGGTACCTTTTTCTTTCCTAGGATGCATTCTTGATTTAAATTCCTTGTGATTTTATGTCATACATTGGCTCATAATTATTTGATTAAATATGTTAAAGTGGTATAGGTAAAGGGTAATTAATGAACTTAATCTACACCTTAACCTAACCAAAGCATAAAATTAATCTAATCACCTAAAAATTAAACTAAAATAATACACACATGTGGGAATACGTAAGGTCCAGCAAACCTTCTCATACTTTCCTAATTCAAATCAAACTCAAAACAAAATGAAAGTCTCTTTAAATAACTTTTGATTCTCTTTAAATAATCTTACTTCATAAGATTGTCTTTAAGAATTAATTAGAGTGAATGAATTTACATGCTTATATCATTTTATTTCTTTAGTAGCATGCATTCATGTTTTTCTAAAATCAAATTCAAAATAAAATGTTTTCTTTATGTCAAATTGCATGTTTTGGCTAAAGTAAAAAATATGAGTGGTTATTATCACTATTAAATTCAAAACTATTTTCAAAATCTATAAATCAAATACCTAAAACTAAAAGTGTGCTACTTATAGTTTATTTATAAGCTTGCATGTGAATATAAAAATGTGTCTTATGTTTGCTTCCTTTCTTTCCTCTTAATATGGATTTGAATAAGATTTGCAAAGTGTATAGTTCTTTTAAAAGAACATAACACTTGCTTAAATCTATTCTTATCCTCTTCCATATTATGACTTAAGAAAGATCCTTACACTTACACATATAAATTGCATAACCAAGTTCAAACATAAGTACAAACTTTTGCATCTTTCTTTTCCATTCATTTCTTTTGTACATATGCTTGTATTTAAGGAAAGTGGTATATTAGTCTGGACAACCCTCAGTTGCGAGGCTTTAAGTAGCCCTAAGTAGGTCTTGTATCATACACCTCTGGTTAACAATGACACTGTACTCACTTATGCCTTTCATACATACATGTGTGCATGTGAAAAAGACAAGAAAACCTTTTTTCTACTTAATGAAATCATGCATTATAAAGGGTTCATATTTTCTTAAGTAGCTCATTTAGCATTCTCTTTCCATGTATTTCTTTTTGTAATATGCACATGTATTTAAGAAAAGTATATTAGTCTGGACAAGGGGTTATGAGTTTAAGTAGCCTAAGTAGGTCTTGTACCTTACACCCCGTTAACAATTATCGTGTCACTTATGTCTTTTATACTTGTAAATATATGAAAGATGGATAAAAGAATCACTCTCTACTTAACAAAATCATGCATACATGAAACATTCCAAGTTTCTTAAGCAACCTCTCTTAGCATTCATCATAAGGTGTGCTAAATACTTGCATGTATAGATATGCTTAGATTCATTCATGCATGATACACATGTGGAAAGAAATAAAATGTTGTGTGTTTTGTGATAGTAATTCACTTTACTTAATCTTAAAATGCCTTTCTTTTGAATAGGTTTGTTTAGAAAAAAATAAACTTAGGATTAATTAAAATACAATAAAATATTCACTAAATAAAACTAAATATGAATCTACCTTAGAAATCACTTAAGGTAGGGAAAGAGAAGTTCTCTTCTCTTTTCTCTCTTTACAACCTTTAGTAATTAAAGTAGGTTCATTCAAACCAAATCAAATCATCAAATAAAATCCCATAAATCAACTAAACAACTTAAATGAGACCACCCTTCTAAGTTGAACCTTTTCACTTGAAAATCCTAACCTTAAAGCAGTTGCATACCACAAACCTTACATACACACATTAGGCTAAGTCACCACTTCTAGTCCTATGTTAGGGGTGCATGGTTTGATGTTTGCTTTATTTTATGATGTGATATTTTAGTCTAGATGTTAGGGGTGTATGTTGAGAATGAATGGTAGGATGATTTATCATTATTTTCTTGAGGATTGTGCTTAAGGCTTGTAATAAAATATAAATACTTTTGTCAGGTTGCTTATACCCCTAAGCATAATCCAATAGGCCAGGTGGACTTGGTTACCCATGTGTGGGGTGCTAAGTCCAATATGCATGCTTAGGAATTGTATGGTTTGTTTAGCTAATTTCTTTTTTGCAGGTTTAGTTAGATTTACTTTTCCTTTTCATGTATTTTTGTAATTAGGATTTTGGAATGATTGTTATGGTAGATTAGGATGAGCATTGGTTATAAGACTATATCTCATGTACCATGTGAAGCCTTCAGAGTAACCACCTTCCAACCATCCAAAAGAAGGAGAAAGTAGAAAAGAAGAATGAAGAAATGATGCTTGAAGATCCCCATAACATGAATTCCTTGCTTAATTGTAATTAATTCATTTGTAATCCAGGTTGTATAAGGGTTGAGCTCGGCTACCCAATTTATTTTCGGGTTTGTGCAGTGGTGCCCGACCACACATGACCCTTTATTCTTTTGCGTTAGCTTTATAAAATGTTTGATGTTTTGTTTAGCTTATACTTTTAAAATGACATCCTTTTCCTAGTTTCTTCCTTGCTTTGATGTATGGCCTGGATGAGGATTAGGCTCTTAGAGAAAAATAAATTTTCTACCAAAATTAATCAACTCAAAATTAAAAATAAATAACTCATAATCTCATTTAAAGCCTAAGCTAAAAATCAAGATAAAAGAATTAGCAACCTAGGATGAGTATTTCTTTTACAACATCATGCATAAAGCATATTGTTTACTCTTGATTTGGAGGGCTTTCCCATGCAGAGAACTTGGCTTGACCTGTGAGAGCCATGGTGGAAAAACACCTCCCCATCTTGCTGATTTTGGCCCATAATCTAATTTCTCATGCATTAGGCATATGAATCTATTTAGTCAAATGATTGTCCAAAATGAAAATAACATGTAATATGATTTGCATTAGATTTAGGTCATTTGAAGCATGCCCTTTACATGATCTAGTCTCTTTAGGAGTGAGTTTAAGGACTTAGTCTCTATCTAAATAAATAACAACCTATCTTGCATAAAGCATAAGACTTGCCTACATGTATTTAAAATCATAGGAGGAGTTAGTTGGCCACAGTTGTAAGTCAGCGGGTGTTTATCCTCTCTTATGGAGGCAATACCCATTTTTTTGCCTTAGATTTAGGTCGTGCTTTTTGGCCCTTGCCAAAGCTCCCTAGATTTAGGTTCTGAGGTTGCTTCTCCCTTCTTTGGGCCATAAGCATAAATCCTCACCTCTTAGGCATTTCCATCACCTTGTATTGTAGAATTATAAGCCCTAAACTTCTAATAAAAATCCAACTCAAATAAGTAATTTAATTTCGAAAATGTAAAGCCCAACTATAGGATATTTTGGGATGTTAATTAGGCTTCCTAGTATCCTAAACATCCCCTACTCACCTCCAGCTTCGATAAGAACTCCCTCCTCTTGATCGATCCCACTTGATTTCCAAAATAAACTAATGATAGTCCTATTGAAATCTTTGGAACAATCATTTACCTTAATCAAGAGTATTCTTAAATCCCCTTCCTTAGATGTAATTAACTATGGGGCTTGATAGGGAACTTAATGAACCCTTTAAAATAAACCCTGCTTTACTTTTCCATGTAAAGTAGGAAGAATCTCTGGTACATGCGAAGACCCATAGCCCTTAGGAGTCCTTATTGAGGTGATTAGGTCCATTGTAGGGTGGTGACTTCTATCTTACAAGATAGTACACCTTCCCTTATGTCATTCTCGATCACCCTAATAAGAACATCTGTGGATCTACATGGTGTCTCGACCAAAAGGCGTATATTTCTATTTTCATTTATTCTCTTCAAAAGGATAGATGAAGATAGGAATATTTCACCTCAAATTTTTTTAGCGACTCCATTGGGGATGCTTCCTCTCTCCATCTTTAGTAAATGATGGTTCTCTTTGAGTATCGATGGGTTTGTACTTTATTAATCAAGACTATCTTTCTTTCCATTGGCACTTAGCTATTTCATTCTTAAGTTGAGTTAGCCAACATCTTTAGGTTTTAGGACCTCATTCCTTGTTGGTCTTAAAACCCCTTGGTTCTCAATGGGTAAAATAAAAGATCTAAATAAAGAAAACATTTTAAAGACTTCCTCCTTATCATTTCATGATAAGGAAAGGTTCATTCATAAAATAATAAATCTTCCATAAAGAACTTTGCTTTTCAAAAGCACTTTTCAAAATGCACATAATAAAATATTTTCACAAAATTTTACCTCATTTAACAATTCTCATAATTGTTACATGTAATTTTCAAAAATAAAACTAACAATTTTCCAAAAGCACAAATGAACATCTTCTTTCAATTCAATTTGATGAAGATTTCAAAATAAAATGAACAATCATCTTTCCAAAAAATCAAAATCATAATCATAAAGTTTTCAAAAGCACATGAATCTTTCATTCAATACACTCACACTTATTGAATGAAGTTTCATTTTCAATCAAAATTAAATTTTCAAAAGCACATATGAACATCTTCATTTAATATACTCAAATTTATTAAATGAAGATTTCATTCAACTAAAAAATAAATATCATTTAGTAAATCCCACTTGAACATATCTCACATATGTTTTAAGTTGGAATTCTTCTCTTTAAAAAAAAGCAACAATCACACACAAAAATTTTACATTTCAAGCATAAGATTGATCTCCATTCTACATACTTAAATTTGTTGAATGGAAGTCCTCTTTTTCAAAACATTAAAACTTTGACAATCATATTTCAAAAAAAAATTTAAACACCTTTTGGAACCTTATTTAACATACTCAAATTTGCTAAGTCAAGTCTCCAAAGTCAAAATATAAAAATTTTCAAACACCTTTGGAACTTATTTCCTTAGCATACCAAATTTACTAAGGAGAAGTTTCCATTTTCAAAACCAAAAGAAATCAAAAATTTTCAAACACACCATTTGAAAATTCATTTAGCATACTCAAATTTACTAAGTGAAATTTTCATTTCACAAAACTAAGTGGGACTTCATCTTTAGCATATCAAATTTCCTAAAGTTAAGTTTCCACTTTCAAAAAATCAAAACAAAATGAAACACTTGATTCCCTAGCATACCAAATTTGCTAAGGATCCTCTTTTCAAAAAATCAAAAATCAAAATAAAATGAAACACTTGGATTTCTTAGCATACCTAAATTTGCTAAGAATCCTAAAAAAAAAATCAAACAAAAACACTTGGATCTTCACTTAGCATACTCAAATTTTCTAAGTGAGAACTCCAAATTTTCCAAAATCAAAACAAAATTCACAAAAAGAAACAATCATTCTCAAACACTTCACTTAGCATACCAAAATTTGCTAAGTAAGAGAAATTCCAAAATAATCGAATGAAAATAAAATCAATTTGACCCTTACTTTAACATACCTAAATTTGTTAAAGGAAAGGTTCCTCAAATAAAAAATTCAAATTGAAAACAAACAATGAACTTATGGAAGCAACCTTATCAAAAAATTTTGAATCCATATTTCAACATACCTTAATTTGTTGAAGTTGGATTCATATTCAAATTCATCTTTCAATCAATCTTCTCAAATCCATTTGAACCCCACTTAACACTTCCAAGTTGTTGGATGTGGGTTCAAATTTTCAAATTCAAAATTCAAAAATCTATAGACAAATCTAATCAAGTTCATTTCTTGCAGATCTTCTATTAGTGGGTTCAATTTATTTATTTAAAACATTGAAATGGCATTCTCAGTTTGTCTTCAATTTACCCCATGGTATGGATTTGGATTTAGATCAGGATGACTTCCCCTTCTAGACCATACCTACCTGATTCACTTTAGCCAGGGATTTGAGGGAGCTAGGATCACTTGTGAGGGCACTCCTCACCATCAAGCAGGTGATTGGCGGTAGCGGTCATCGATAGACTTGCCTCAATTCTAATGTCTTCTCATTGAAGAGGAAAGTTATGGCAGTACCATAGACTTCAATTATAGCTATGAACTATGCGCTCGCTATGATTGCTTCACATAGTTGCTCTGCCCGGTGGGGTGTACTCATCTCTACCTCAGGTAAGGCTCCATCTCGCTTGTCTCCCCACATTTGAGTTCTGGGTCTAAACTCACTCCTCCCATCTGCAGACTCAGGAGAAAGAACTACATGGTACCACCCAAATAACTAGGGAGGGCGATTTCAGCCATGGTGAGTGTCCATTGTCATTTCACCATAGTTATAAAAAAACCATTTCATCCTCTCTGGATCGAGAGAATGGTGATCCATTCATCACCTCCTCTGAGTGCGATTTCACTGTTTCTCAAGTGGCCTTATCACCATTTATGCTTTCATGCTAGGTAGTGGGGGATCTGAGGGCTCATACACTTATTTGCAGATCTATCCCCGAGCCGTGATCATCACTTCTTCTTTGATTGATTTTCCATTTCGGCATTACTCGACCATCGATAGTATCCTTCTCACGGACCAGCATGGGAGAGTTCTTATGCACATAGAGTTGGTGGTGTCTCCACCTTACTCTACCCCTTCATCGCATCAAGTTACAACATCTCATTTCATAAGGCCATGAAGCGTCAGGAAAATCACACCCGTTGATCCAACTAGAGGATCCTTCTACACCACCCATTGTCATGGGGTAGCTTTCTGCTCGACTTTCTTCCCAATTATGGTGCAGGAGTGGCGAAAGCATGGAGTCCCTTCCAACTCCACCATAGGATGTGGAGATGGTGATAGTTATATAGATATTCTGTGGTAGTTAGCCATGTAGAGAACATCCTAGGATTGTCACCCCTCTTATAACCAAATAGCGGTTAGAGTGTCATTCATCTGAGTATAGTCCTCATAGATTGACTCTCCAGTGCAGGTGGTCGGTGCTCTCACGTACATGATGTGATCACCGTCAGAGATCATTTTCTTCCCATTCAAATTGATCATTCTCTTGAGATAGTAACACATTATCTTGTAGAGAAGGAGATTTTGAGGTATGATTGGTTATGAGGAGAAGAGGTCACTTGATCCCAATGAAGATGATTTTTGGGAGACTTCAGGGTGCATGGTGTATGCAGGATCCCTCCTCAGAGAGCATTAGACTATGGAAGGTGTTGAGCTCAAGCATGAAGACACACAACCCACTCAACCAAACACATCTAAGCATATATCAAACAGAAGGATGAAAAGATAGAAAGGATGGAGAAGGGGCTTGCGAATTTGTTAGCAGTTGTCTTAGCATTGCAGAACCAAGCCCCAGAGTTCATCTACCCATGAGACTATTGACATAGTTGGTGCATGTATTGGACGACCAAGACTTTACCTCCAAGAGCAAGGTAACACCCATGTATAGGAAGGTAGTGGATAGTACCTCCATACAGAAAAGGATATCAAGTCCATGGTTGAGCGACAAGTGAAGGAAGCATTGGCTCAAGTTAGAGGAGGATCATCGGGTTCAAAGTAGACCTACCGGAGGAATTAGATGTAATCCAATATCCCAAGGGTTTTATGCCACCTTCCTTCAAGAGTTTTGATGGCAGTGGAAACCTGAGGTAGTATATTGCACACTTCAGGGCTAGTTATTGCAATGCTGGTGATAATGATGCTTTACTCTTCCATCTCTTCATCAATATCTTAGAAAGGATAGCCTTTGATTGGTATGCTGAACTTCCCAATAGTTTAGTAAAAACTTTTACTGAGTTAGAGCAACTTTTCATCAAGAGATTTGTTGGAGCTTAGCAAATGGTCACTGTTGGTGATCTCGTTATGGCTCAACAAAATCATGGTGAGTCCCTTGTTGATTATATTCTTAGATGGCATAAATTGAGCATGAAATGAGAACCATAATTGTCTGAATAGCATGCCATTGAGATTCTACTTAAGAATATCCATGGCCGGGTCACCTTCATGCTCAAAGGTTTCACCATCAAAACTTTTGAGAAATTAATCAACAAGGTGGCTAGCTTGAAAAGAGAAGCCAAACAATTATCTTCTCCAAATCTACCAACAAAGCCAAAGCCATAGAAGATATATGAGAAGAAGCCTGGGGCAGTGATAGTAGTAGGTAAGGGGAAATAGCCAGCCAGAGAATAGTTTGAAAGACTTTGTGCTCCACAGCCATCACTTCCGCCTCCTCTACCACACCAGGCGCCATCCTCCACAACCTCCATGGCTGCACCCTCCTCCTCATCCATACCATCATAGCGGTACACACATACCGCCCGGTAGCTACTATCCACCTACTCTTATGGATAAACTAAATAAACCATATTCATTTAAGAGAGAGGTAGTTAGGAAAATCTTTAAGAATCTCTTAAAGAAATCTGACTTTCAGCTACCCGAACCTAGAAGGCTGGAGGAAGTGGGAAAAAGCAACGATCCTAACTATTGACCCTACCACTGCATGCTAGGCCATGTTTTGTAGGATTGCTTTACATTCAATGGTTAGCTTGAACATAGCTTCAAGATCGGTGCTATAGTCATCTCAAAGGAATAGCTTGTGGAACCACCATCCAATTCCATTAGGGTAATCCTTGGGGATGACGATCCTTTAAAGCAAAGAAGGTTGGGATATTATCCAAAACCCTTAAGAAGATTATCTCCAAGAAACTAAACTTTCTTCTTGTAGGTGCCCTGAATCCTAAACCTCCAAACATCAGAAGGTTTGCAAGTTGCAGAGCCAACTCAAAAAGGGGAGCTCAGCAGCAAAGAAGATGTGTCAGCCTGTGATAGCCCACAAGCAACCACAAGTCCAGCCTCCATATACTGTGCCTTCCACACCAATGACTTCTTTCACTTTAGCTAGCTCTACTTCTTCTACTAGTAGAACTCTTATATCGGTGGATAAGGACATCAAATCCCTTACTCCACTTACTGTACTTGATTTCTACTTTTGTACCTCCAAAAAATTTCAAGAAATTGAAGAATAAAGCTAGTTTGAATTACATCTGTGTCACTTCTGATGGGTTGTCTAAATCTATTCTAAATAACTCTTCAAGTCTAAACAATAACTATAGCAATTATGATCTTTCTCTTTCTTATTCAGAGTTGGATTTTCCTACTCTGAATACGACAGGTTCACCTCCTGAGATAGACTTGGAATCATCCAATTCTGAGGGTTCCATAGGAGAAGCTGTAGATGAGCTTGATGTGCAGGTAGAACCTTCTATTACCCTGCTACAAGAGATCACCAAAGTCAACCTCCGTAGTGGCAAGGTTCTACCTCATAGGGCAGTATCTCAAGATAGAGAGAAATAAGTCATTGGTTTAGAGGATCGAGAAGCCTCTCCACAAGATGCTCCACCTTTGATATGCTTGTGGAGGATCAGCCCAAAGTGGCTACAATGTCCTCTCTCACCTAAGAAAGTTGCCATCTAAGCTAAGCATATACAGTGCCCTTGTATTATCCAAAGAGACAAGGGAATCATTAATGAAGGCTCTCCTTGATCCTAAGATATGCTTAGCTTAGCTAACCGCTATTGGTGAGGAGGCACTTTATTTTAGAGAAGCTCAGGGAATCACTTTCACAGATGAAGACCTTCTTCTAGGGGACTTGGAGCATAACCATCCCCTCTACATTATAGTTGACATGGGCAAATTCAGACTAGACAGAGTTCTCTTCAATCCAAGTGCATCGTTGGACATTATGAGTCTAAATACCTTTGCTAATTTGAAGATCGACATCTCTACACTCTGAGGAGATCGGATGATGTTGAGAGGTTTCAATGAACAAGGTGAGCGAGCTTTAGGTTCTATAGTGTTACCTTTGGAGATAGGTGATTGGACGGCTGAAGTTATGTTTTTCATAATTGATTTGAATACTTCATTCATCACTTTGCTTGACAGCCTTGGATACATCAGAATAAGATAATCCCATCCTCCCTCCATCAGTGCATGAAGTTTAGGAAGAATGGGATTGAGTATTGTGTCAAAGGAGATGAAAAGCTATTTTTAGTTAGAGAGGTTGAGATATATGAGGATGGGACCTACTATCTTTCTCAAAACACCGTTTCTCATGAACTTGGATAAAATTCATATTCAAAAGCAAAAGAAAATGAAGAAAAAAAATAGAAGGCAAAAGAAAAATAAAAGAAAAAGGAAAATCCAAGTGAGCAAGAAAGAGGAATTGAAGAATAAATAGATTCGCATACCACCCATAGTTCATTCCATCATATGGACATGTGGGTAAGATGGCTCAACCTCCACCATGCAGAAGTAGATGTAGAAATAGAGGCAGTTCCAGAGGTGGAAGGCCCCTTGGTTGGCCATCAGCCAACAGGGGTCGTGTTCCAGTTCATAGGAGTACCCCTACTATTCACATAGACTTAGAATCTAGCTCATAGGATGAGTCTAATGTGATTAGTATACTAACCAACCCCTCTCAATTGGTTTCATTAGAGGTGACTTTTGATCTAGACAGTGATGCAGACCAGGCCTCCAAACAAAGCAAAGTATTCGAATTAGGTTTATGTGAGACTAATGGGTAGCATTTGAGAACCTTAGCTCTAACCTTACTTTCATCTCAAAAAGTTAAAGGTTTTGTAGTTAAGGAAGCCCTTAAATCTTCCAGTGATATGAAGTTGAAGAGATTCTTTTTGTGATCATCATCCTCAAGTCTTGAATTTGATGTAGAACTTAAGGAGGATACATTTAAAGAATTAATGGAATTACAGTTTGACTTTTACTCTCCTTGTGTTCATAATCTTATACAGAAAGGTTTGGTTCCTCACACATGGTCCAGGCATAGGTTAGAGTACTTAGAAAAGTTATGGAACAATATAGGCAAGGAAGCACAATTAAGAGCAGGACTAGGATTCAGTACAGTGGGTCCAGTCGATGACGATGATTATTGCTTAGTTGGTACCAATCATTTAGAGTTTGATAGGTTCTTTTCACACAATACCAACTCTTATGAGAATGTGTATTTAGAAATCTCAGATGATCTCCAAATCAAAGATGCATCGCCAGAATTTGAAGAGGAGATCCATTCAATAATTGACAAACATAAAGAAATCACCCTCGGGATAAAAGAAAATCCACGCCCAACATACATCAGTTCATTGTTGAATGAAGAAGAAACCAATGACTTAGTTAGCTATTGACTGAGTTTAAGGACTTTTTATATGAAGTTATGAAGAGATGCTTGGATTATCTCCTAACATAGCTATCCATAAACTAGAAATAGATCCTAGCGCTAACCCAATCAAGCAAGCTCCTAGACGCATAGAATTGAACAACAAATGTGTCATTTTGAAGTCAAGAAGAAATCGATGCGGGTTTCATCGGAAGAAAATACTCTACGTTAGCTGTCATACCAGTTAAGAAGAAGAATGACCAAATTCACATATGCATCGATTTCAAGAATTTAAATAAGGCATGTCCTAAGGATGGGTATCTTCTTCCTATACTAGAACTAATGGTGGACATCGCCTTATCTGATGTAATTTTCTCTTTCATGGATGGGTCAACTGGCTATAACCAAATGAAGATGGCCCTCAAGGATGAAAGAAACATTGGTTTTTGAACCCCGATCAGAATCTATTATTATAGGGTCATTCCTTTCAGCCTTAAAAATGCTACTGCTACATACCAACGGGCCATAACTCAGATCTCCAATGAACTAATCCATCATCGGGTTGAGTGCTATGTTGATGATCTAGTAGTCAACAACAAAGAAAAGGAATATCATCTCTTTGACTTGAGAGTAGTTTTCAAATAGTTAAGATAATATAACCTCAAAATGAATCCCCTGAAGTTTGCATTCAGAGTAGCTTCAGAGAAATTCCTTGGGTTTGTTGTCCGACACCGAGGAATAGAAATAGATTCAGAAAAGATTAAAGCTATCTTAGAAATGCCACCTCCTAAGAGTTTAACTCAACTGAGATCTTTCTAAAGATGGCTGGTGTATCTAAGACGTTTTATTTCCAACCTATTAAGGAGATGCAAGCCATTCTCAGCACTTGCCAAAAAGGATGCAAAGTTCAAGTGGGATGATAAGTGCGAGCATGCCTTCGAAGACATCAAAGAGTACTTGGTGAAGTCGCTAGTTCTAGCACTATCTCGTTTATCCTCTCACCGTGATTGGATGACCCTTTGTTCCCAAGCCAAATGATGGAAAGAGAGTCTCTCTTACCTATCGCCTAAATCTTGCTAAGTGAACTACCCACCTATTGAGAAACATTGCCTAGCTTTGATCTTTTCCTCCCAAAAGCATTATATGCTTTCATAAGGTGAACTTGATTCAATCCAATCATGACATTCTCATGACATTTGGCATGATGTTCTATAATTCTCTCACAGTTTGATATCACATTTGTACCCCTCCGTGTGGTAAAAGGACAGACACTAGCAAATTTTTTAGTAGCACACCCACTTCCTACTGATTCTTCGCTTAATGATGATCTCCTAGATGAACAAATCATGAACATAATGGAGGTTGACAACCACTGATGGGAGATGTATTTTGATAGTGCAGCTTCTTTTCATAAAAGGGAAACACCATGATCTACTCTCCCAGGAAAGGCAGGGGAAGGAATAGTACTCTTAACTCCAGACTGTGATGTGATAAGATTCTCATACTATCTTTCCAACCCCTACACCAACAATGAAGCTGAGTATGAGGCTTTGATTTTCGATCTGAAGTTATAGTATGCGTCAAGAGCATCAACATCTTTGGGGATTCTCAGTTGGTCATCAATCAGATTGTTGGGTCCTACAAGGTTCTCAAACCCAAGCTTTGTCATTACCATGAGTATACCATGAAGTTGTTGATCCAAATCCCCAAAGTCACCATCTACAAGGTTCCCTAAGTAGAGAACACAGTAGCAGATGCTTTGGCCAAACTTGCCAAAGAATTGGCATGTTCGGAAGGTGAGTCCATTCCAATAAGGGTCCAAAATAGACAAGTCCTTCCTTATTGATGCTGAACTCATCGAGAGATTATCTATTGAAGGGGAGGTTGTCGATGCCTATAAGGACAAGGAGCTGGATTGGAGGCAACTATTCATAGACTATTTGAATACCGATAAACTACCTCAAGAAAAGTCACAAGCCCATCAGGTGAAATAGAGAGCTCTCTCCTATGCTCTCGTTGATGACACCCTGTACTGATGGTCCAATGACCAAATGTGGTTATGCTGTTTAGACAAACATGAAGCCCATGGAATTGTAATAGGTACATTCATAAAGCACACCAATCTCCAAGATGAAGATGAATACGAGGCCCAGGATCTTCTTGGCCTTTGATGATTAATTTGCATGGATGTAGCTAGAAAATACCATCAATGTCAGGTACATGGTGTGGTCCTACACCAACCACCCAACATTCTACACCCTACATTGGCCTCATGGCATTTGAGTGTTGGGGTACCGATATTGTGGGTCCTATCGATCCTCCTTCTTCCAAGAGTCATCGGTTTATCTTAGCTGCCACCAACTACTTTTCCAAGTGGGCAGAGGCAATCTCACTCAGAGAGGTCACAGCTCAGCATGTCCTTCAGTTTTTCAAGAACCATATCATATATAGGTTTGGGTGGCTCGATGAATTATATCCGATAATGGTGCTGCATTCAAAATAGCAAGATCAATAGCTTCGCCAGAAGACACACTATAGATTAGAGATACTCCACCATCTACTACCCTATAATAAATGGCTTAGTAGAAGCATTCAATAAAACTCTCATCCAAATACTAAAGAAGACTCTTGATGACAATAAGCGATAGTGAAATGAACAGTTGGTCGAAGCCCTGTGGGCCTACAGCACCACATACCGAACTCCAACTCAATCTACCCCTTTTCTCTTAGTGTATAGGTTCGAAGCCGTTCTACCTTTAGAAGTTCAACTCCCATCACTAAGGATAGTATTGGGTAGCAAGATTACTACAGAGCAGAATGCAAAGTTGTAGTTAGAAGAGCTTGAAGGTTTGGAGGAAAGTCACCTATGGGCGTGCCAGAACCTCGAGTTGTACAAGGGAAAAATGATTCAAGATCATAATAAGCTGGTACTCCTAGGTCTTTTCGAGTAGGACAACTTGTGTTAGTCATAAGGAGATCAATTATTGCTCGTCGAAAGATGGGTGGCAAGTTTGAACCCACTTAGGAAGTCCCCTATGTCATAGAGAAGGCCTACCAAGGAGGATCTTATCAGCTTATTGATTGTAAAGGGGAACACCTGATGCTTCCAATTAATAGGCTTTATTTGAAAAAATATTACCCATAAAAATCATGTTTGAAAACAATTCTATCAATCAACAAAAATTTGATTCCATTTCATCAAAATCTTCTTTTCTTTCGAAGCATTATTTGCTTATCTTGCGAATCTACCATGACATATTTAGGGTAGGTGCAACAGTCCCCCAACGGCATCCTATCCTTCTTTCATGACACGAACACAATCTCTCGATGCTATTAGAATAGGTGTAAGAGAACCCGAGAGGCATCCCATTTCAATTAGCACATCTAAGATAGCTATGAGAGAACCCAAGTGGCATCCTTTCTTAGTGGGAATCCCAAACTGCCATCCACGGCACCATTTCATCAAATTCCCCAGTGTGATTAAGGTAGGTGTAAGATAACCCAAGAGGCATCATATTCCCTTTAACATAAGTAAAAAAACATATCTTTTATCTTGAGCTATTTTTGATGTGGGAGCAAGCCCCTTATGGCACTCACTTATTAGCTGTTATAGGTTTGGTCTACATGTTACCTCGCTAGTATGTCACCCTAGTGATCACTTGTTTGGAGGATGTGAGTCCTCGAGCTTTCTTCCTAACTTGATTATTGTAAACCAACGAGCACCTTATTAGTATGGTAGTCTTCATTGCCCAACCAGTAAGCTACCTCATGATGACTTTGTTTAAGAAGATGTGAGTTCCCGTGCTTTCTTCTTGAACTTACCATCATGATCTAACTAGGTTGAGTATATTTGAGGTTTAGGATAAGTCCCCCAGAGGCTCCTTTCCTTTTGACTGCTTTTGAGTTGATTGAAGTCCCCCAGTGGCATTCACTCAGTAGTCTCCCTAAGTTAGATAACACTAGATTATCCCGGAATCGGTTTGCCATGGAGGAGTCGAGCTTTTTCCTAGGCTGATTGTTGCAAATTGATGGGCATCTTAGGTTGGTTAATGTTTTCTATGCTGATAGTGACTCACCTGGTGAGTACACCACTCTTGGCAGATATGGGTCCCCACGCTTTCTCCTTGAATTGAGTATCTGATACCTATTGGATATATGATTAGCCATGTCATCTTCTCCATGGTTTTGGATTAAGCCCTTAGCCGCCCCATCCCCTACGGGCACTCTATTTGGATCATGCCCTTTGCAACCTCATTTAGACACTACCCGAGTTACTTTCAGATTGGACAGTCCCCCTTTCCTAGTGGCCACCCCTGTGGTTAGAAAATTTGTTTAGTGGATATTCAGATTCTCCCTTGGTTCAGTAAATCTAAGATATCTAGGTTGATATAATCCCTTCTCAGTTTGATCCCTCATAAATTAATGGGGTCCATGATAAAACAAACTAAATAAATAAATTTGCTTGTGGATTAGGAATTCAAGCTCCTAAAGGGCCCCTTTTCTCAAGCAGGCATCTAATCTCTAGAGCAGTGTCAGAAGAACTCCCTATAGGAATTGCCTGACTAACTTAGTTGAGATAAATCTCTGGGTCGGTACTCACTCTGTAGTCACATTTAGGTCAGGTTCAATCTATTTTTCCACAAGCAGGTTACCCCCAATAGCCATTCTACTTTGAAAGATATAAGACTATGACACATTCTTTCTAGTATGACTGTCGCAAACCGATGGGCAGCCCTAGGTCATGTTCAATTTGTTTCCCAAAGCAATCGATCACCCCAGTAGTCTTTGTAGTGGAAGATGTGAGTCCTCAAGCTTTCTTCCCTCAAATTGATCATTGCAAACTGAAAGGCACTCCTTTGGTCAGATAGTTCTCCCATCAGTTGGGAAGCTACTCCCTTTTGTTCAGTAAATCTAAGATAGGTCTAGGCTAATATAAGCTCCTTCTCAATGTAATCCATTACAGACCAACAAAATTTATCAAAATAAACAAATTTAAAATAAAATTAATCTTGATTATCCTTGAGTTGATCTAAATCCCTCAACGGCATTCACTCAATAGTCAGCCCTAGGTCGGGTTCGATTTGTTTCCCAAAGCAACCGATCACCCTAGTGGTTCCTTATTTTGGAAGATATGAGTCCCCATACTTTATTCCTAACTTGACCATTGCACACCAAAAGGCATCCCTCTGGTTGGTTAGTCCTATCTTGTGGTTGGTAGACTACACCCTTTGGATTGGTAAGTATGAGTTAGGTCTAGGCCTCCATGACCCCTGCTCAGTGCAGTCCATCACAAATCGATGGGACCCATCAAGATAAATCTAAAAATAAAATTAATCTTGACTATCTTTGAGCTGATTGAAGTCCCCTGAGGCATTCATTCAATAGTTAGCCTTAGGTTGGGTTCAATTTTTTGCCTTTCCAATAGATCACCCTAGCAACTGGTCCCTACTTCGAAGGATGTAAGTCTACTATGCTTTCTTTCTAGCACAATTGCTGCACACTGAAAGGCATTCCCTTTGGTTGGCTAGTCCTACTATGTGTTTAGTAGACTACCCCTTTGGATTTGTAAATTTGAGCTAGGTCTAGGCCTCCATGGCTCCTATTCAATGCAGTCCATCGCAAACCAATAGGGTCCATCTCAAAATCCAAAATTAAAAATTTGAGACAATCAAAATAAAAATAATAAATCATTCCAAATCAAATCTTTTGCTCCTCCTCAATGAGATGCAAATCTTTCTAGTTCCCTAGCAGATCCAGAATTTTAATCCCACAGTGGATTTCACATCCTTTCTTCACTTTGTGGATGACTTGAGCTTGCTTCCCTAGTGAAGATTTCATTTTTCTATCCCGATGGAGTCAAAATAAACACAATTAAACAAACAACAAATTGAAAAAAACTCAACCCTCTTCCCCAACGAAACTTAACAAATCAAATCAAATTTCTCCCTAGTGATACTCAAATCAAATCAAATATCTCATCCCCTTGTGGATGATTTGAACCTATTTTCCTAGTGAAAGGTTCACATACTCTATCCCTAGAGGATTCTTCCTTCCCTCTCTTAGGTCTTAGACATAAGTAGAGCCACATTGCACTAAGCTATGGGTCCCTTCTTCACCTCAGGTTAGGAGTAGATTGTCTCTATAAGTGCTTGTGATGGTTCAGAGTTGTTGATCATTTTGGTCAACACCAATACACATGATGTTCCTTGTCAGTCACACCACACCTATTGGGTGCCCTTTGTCCCTTTGCAATGAGCTCTCAACCCCTCCATCTTAGACATAGGACTTCTCTTAGACTTTAAGAATTTCTTAGTCTAAAGACACATCTAGTGATTAGGTGGACACTTAACCTAGCTTTAGAGACTTAGAAGAGTTAGCCATATGAATAAGTCATACCTTAGGGGTGTTAAGAAAATTTTCCTGCCTTATCACTTGAACCACATTCTTCACTTCCTTCCTTCAATTCAAACTCCAAATCAAATCAACAATCAATTCCAACCTATTTGATTTTCCCTATACTCAAATCAATTCCAAATGATTGAAATCCATGATCAACTCCAAATGATTGAAGCTCATGATAAAATCCCAAATTAAAATCTTTCCTAAGCCCTTTGATTCTATCTTATGGACTTAGCTCAAATCAAATCCAAATCAATTCAAATTCAAGAAATTTTCTCATAACCAATTTATATTCTCATTTATATTCACAAATATAAATGAATTATAAATTCAAATATCCAAGAATTAATTCAAAAATCAAATCCAAATTCAATCAAAAATCCAACCTAAGCCTTTAAGATAAAATCTTGAACTTTGCCAAATCAAAATCAAATCAAGCCAAACTCTTGATTTAATTAATACTTCAATAATGAATCCAAATATAAATGTAAACTTCAATCATCAAACCAAAACTAAATTCAAAAATTAAACCCAAGTCAAACTCATGTTCACCCTTTGACTTGAAATTATCAAATGAATTAGAACCCATTTAACTCAAAATCTCTTGCAAATGGATTTAAATTTTAATCACAAGTCCATATATGAGTTCAACCAAACTTGAACCAAGCCATGATCAAACCAACTTAACCCAATTGGCTCACTTGACCCAAAGTGGTCAATTTGACCTACATGAACCAAAATTCAATTCAATCCAAATCAAAGTGAATTAAGCCAATCCAAACTTCATGTCATGTTTGTTGATCATCATAGGTTAACAAATTGTCATGAATTGGGTCAAACCAAGTTAACCTAGCCCGTTAACCAAGTCAACCATTTAACCCACATGAACCTAAACTAGCCAAATTGCAACCTAAACCAAATTGATTGGAAACAAATATATCAATCCATTTCAAATGATCAACCTAACCCAAACCAAGCCATGATTCAAGCTAATTTGGTCAATTAGGTCAAATCGATCAACTTAAACCAAATTGACCTAAAGGATCAAATTGGCCAAAATCCAAATTAAATCCAAATTAAACCAAATTAATTGAAACTAATTGAACCAATATACTCCAAATAGTCATTTGAACTTGATCCAACTCATGGTTTGACCCAATTTGACCAATTGTTCAACCTAACCGATTTTGACCTATTTTGACCCAAATTAAACCAAATAAACTTCAAATGACATGAAATTTGGTCCAACTTACTTTTAACCCATTTCAAATATGCCCAAATCAAATTTAATGTCAAATAACCACTTTGCCCTTTGGTCAAGGGCATTCCTTGAGAAAAGGCACTTTCACAAGTGATCATTTCTCTTCCTTGGTCATTTAACACTCATCCATTGGTCCACATAAGCACCAAGGACACTGATTTTTGGACCTAAGGAGTGGTTGGGGCAGCCATGAATCATGGGGAGGTTAAATCGCCTCATATCTCCCATTGGAACACTTGGCATGAAGGACACTCACCTCTCCTTGGCTTGGACACCCACTTGTCCTTCTTGGCAGCCGCTTTCCATGCCTTAGCCAACCATAGGAAGCCACCTATGATGATTCTCTTCCATTCCCAACCTCTTCAAGCCAAGCGACATGAGTTTGGAGCCAAAATTTTAAACAAAAGGTGGAAAAAGGTTCATTTCACTTGACTTTTCATTCTAAGACTTTAGTGGCTGAAGGAAACCCAAATTCCTATCATTCTCCTCCTCCTAGAGCTCCCAAAAGCCATTAGCAATCATCCACTTCATTTTGGAGAGAAATACTCCAAAATTAAGAGGATTTTGGTGAGGAAACGATGATCACTAGAGGAAACTTCATTTCGATGTGAAGGCGAGGATCTAAGCTCAATCCAAGGCTTCTTCCCTCATTCAACAACATGCTCGAGTCACCACCTCAGCCAAAAATCATCCCTGAAGAGGTAATCTTTAAAAATCATAGCCGGCCTTAGGATCTTTCATTTTGTGATAGCTTTTGCACGATTTTTTAGGAATCTACCCTAGATAATCCGCATTTTTTACTTTAAATCATCCCAATTAGAAAATAAAGTTTTTCTAGTGTGAATCAATGCAAAAATGAGTCCATTTGGACAAGTTTGCACTTTGAAAACCCCATTTTTCCAAAAAAATACCCTGAAATCACTATTCTCTGCTGATGGTGGTACAGCCGTCATCCGATCGAGTGATTCACAGGATCGGATGACTCGTATTACGCGATCTAGGCCTTCGGATCACCTGATGCGATCTGGACCATCTGATCATGTGGTTTGCGCGATCAAATTGTGCAATCAGTGCACGATCTGAGTCATCTAATCATGCATCGAGCGCACAATCCTGGCCTCTCGATCGCGCGATCTGATCTGGACCGTCCGATCGGTGATCGGATGGTCCAAAGAGACCTGCGGGTCGCTTCCGTGGTTTGACCAAGTCTTTCTCACCCATCCACACGCAGCGAATGTGCCGCGTGGTGCATGCGCGTCGACATGCGTCCAATCACGCGCCATGATGCTGCGCAATGCGTCGGCGGTTTTTTCGATTTAAAAAATTAATTTATATTTCCTAAAATTTCAAAAATTCATAGAAAATAAAATACTTAACTAAAAATTGAAAATAAGGGCTCCTTGGATTCATCTTTCCGAGAAGAATCCAATAAACCACAATCTCTAGATTTCATTGAATATTTTGAGCTTAGTTGGACTTTTAGTGAAAACAAAATTTCTTTAATTAAATCAAAAGTACATGTCAGATTAAGTTGATAGTTTTGGATATTAAAACTGATGTTAAAATACTCCTACCATAAAAATTTCAAGCCCAAATGACCTCCAAATTAAAAGATATTAAATTTTGAGTGCAAATAATTTATTTTAATAAAAATAAATTACAAGAATTCATAAAAATCACTTAAATCAATTGAAACTTCCTAAATTCATAACTAATTATAAAAAACTCTAAAAAAATATAAACTTTGGTTCATTTTAAAGATATTTTAGAGGAAAATCTAATAAAATTATTTCTAATTGAATTTGAATAGTATATATGCCTTAATTAGGGTTTATTTGAAAATATAATAACTCTAATTACTCCCTAATGACTTCATTAATTAATTCCAAACTTCTCAGGCATGTTTAGTGGGATGACTTCTGCCTCACCTAATTTTCTTGAAATTTATTAATGAGTTAATCAGATAAATTAATTAATGAATCCCTAATCACTCTCTTAATATAATTAAGATTAAATAAGCATGTGAATAGTGGTTTAACTCCTTGATTAAGTTAATTAACTTTGTTTAAGTGATTAGGAGGTTATAGAATGATTTTGGGATATTTTTCTTAAGCTATTTCCTAAACCCCCTTCCTTCCTTAGTCTAAACTTAATTAAGGGCTAATCCACTAACGACCTACTTAATTAACTTGATAAAATTTTCAAAACTTTTAGAACTTAACTAATTCTCTTTGGGTACATTCTTAGGTGTTAAATAACCTAAGAAACTTAAGGAAATCATAGCTAACCCACATGTGTGGGAAAGGTTATGAAAGTACTTAAATTAAACCCTTTAGGTTAATTAATCATTAATTGTGAGGCAATTTCATTAGGTACCTTCCTTTCCTAAGATGCATTGTTGATTTAAATTTCTTATGATTTTATGTCATACATTGGCTCATAATTATTTGATTAAATATGTTAAAGTGGTATAGGTAAGGGGTAATTAATGAACTTAATCTACACCTTAACCTAACCAGCATAAAATTAATCTAATCACATAAAATTTAAACTAAAACAATACACACATGCGGAAATGGGTATGGACCAGCAAACCTTCTCACACTTTCCTAATTTAAATCAAACTCAAAACAAAATGAAAGTCTTTTTAAACAACTTTTGATTCTCTTTAAATAATCTTACTTCATAAGATTATCTTTAGGAATTAATTATAGTGAATGAAATTACATGCTTATATCATTTTATTTCTTTCCTAGCATGCTAAATGTGTATGTTATATGAAAATCATGCATTCATGCTTTTCTACATCAAATTCAAAATGAAATATTTTCTTTATGTCAAATTGCATGTTTTGGCTAAAGTAAAAAAATATGAGGGGCTATTATCACTATTAAATTCAAAACTATTTTCAAAATCTATAAATCAAATACCTAAAACTAAAAGTGTGCTACTTATAGTTTATTTATAAGCTTGCATGTGAATATAAAAATGTGTCTTATGCTTGCTTCCTTTCTTTCCTCTTAATACAGATTTGAATAAGATTTGCAAAGTGTATAGTTCTTTTAAAAAACATAACACTTGCTTAAATTTATTTATCCTCTTCCATATTATGACTTAAGAGAGATCCTTACACTTACACATATAAATTTCATAACCAAGTTCAAACATAAGTATAAACTTTTGCATCTTTCTTTTCCATTCATTTCTTCTATACATATGCTTGTATTTAAGGAAAGTGGCATATTAGTCTGGACAACCCTAGGGTTGTGAGGCTTTAAGTAGCCCTAAGTAGGTCTTGTACCTTACACCCCTTGTTAACAATGGCGCTATGCTCACTTATGCCTTTCATACATACATATGTGCATGTGAAAAATGGATAAGAAAATCTCTTTTCTACTTAATGAAAATCATGCTTTCTCTTTTCATGTATTTCTTTTGGTAATACATATATTTAAGAAAAGTGATATATTATTCTGGACAACCCGGGGTTGCGAGGTTCTAAGTAGCCCTAAGTAAGTCTTATACCTTACACCCCTGGTTAACAATGACGTCGTACTCACTTATATCTTTATACTTATAAATGTGCATATGAAAGATGGATAAAAGAATCACTCTCTCCTACTTAACAAAATCATGCATACATGAAACATTCCAAGTTTCCTTAAGCAACCTCTCTTAGCATTTCATTAAGGTGTGCTAAATACTTGCATCACATGTATAGATATGCTTATGATTCATTCATGTGCATGATACACATGTGGGAAAGGAATAAAATGTTTTGTTTTTTTTATAGTAATTCACTTTACTTAATCTTAAAATGCCTTTCTTTTTGAATAGGTTTATTTAGAGAAAAATCTAAACTTAGGATTAATTAAAACACATAATAAAACATTCACGGAACAACACTAAATATGAATCTACTCTAAAAATTACTTAAGATAGAAAAGGAAAGAGAAGTTCTCTTCTCTTTTCCCTCTCTTTACAACACTTAGTAATTAATAGTAGGTTTATTCAAACCAAATCAAATCATCAAATAAAATTAATCCAAATTAACTAAACAACTTAAATGTGATCACCCTATTAAGTTGAACCTTTTCAAACTTATAAAATCCTAACCTTAAAGTCTAGCTAAGCATACCACGCAAACCTTACATGGTACACACCTTAGGCTAAGTCACTACTTCTAGTCTTATGTTAGGGTGGTGCATCGTTTGATGCTTGCTTTTATTTCATGATGTGATGTTTTAGTCTGGATGTTAGGGTGTATGTGCGTAGAATGAATGGTAGAGCGACTTAGTCTAATCATTATTTTCTACAGGGGATTGTGCTTAAGGGGTGTTATAATAGATAAAAATATAAATGCTTTTGATGTGTAGGTGCTTATACCCCTAAACATAATCCAATAGGCCAGGTGGACTTGGTTACCCATGTCTAGGGTGCTAAGTCCAATATATATGCTTAGGATCTGTATGGTTTGTTTAGCTAATCTCTATTTTGTAGGTGTTAGTTAGATTTACTTTTCCTTTTCATGTACTTTTGCAATTAGGATTTTAGAATGATTGTTATGGGGGATTAGGATGAGCATTGGTTATAAGACTATGTCTCATGTACCATGTGAAGCCTTTAGAGTAACCACCTTCCAACCATCCAAAAGAAGGAGATAGAAGAAAAGAGGAATGAAGAAATGAAGTTTGAAGACTCCCATAGCATGAATTCCTTGCTTAATTGTAATTAATTCATTTATAATCTGGGTTGTATAAGGGTGGAGCTAGGCTACCCAATTTGTTTTCAGGTTTGTACGGTGGTGCCCGATCACACATGACCTTTTATTCTATTACGTTAGCTTTATAAAATGTTTGATATTTTGTTTAGATTGTGCTTTAGAAATGGCATCCTTTTCTTATTTTTTTCCATACTTTGATGTATATCCTTGATGAGGATTAGGCTCTTAGCAAAAAATAAATATTCTACAAAAATTAATCAACTCAAAATTAAAAATAACTCATAACCTCATTTAAAGGCTAAGCTAAAAATAAAGATAATAGAATTAACAACCCCTTAGCTGGATGAGTATTTGTTTTACAACATCATACACAACAGCATATTGTTTCACTCTTGATTTAGAGGGCTTCCACCCGTGCTAGAGAACTTGGCTTGACCTTTGAGAGCCATGGTGGAAACACACCTCCCATCTTGCTGATTTTGACAATAATCTTATTTCTCATGCATTAGGCATACAAAATCCTATAGCCTGAGTCAAATGATTGTCCAAAAATAAAAATAACATGTAATATGATTTACATTAGATTTAGGTCATTTGAAGCATGCCCTTGCATGATCTAGTCTCTTTAGAGAGTGAGTATAAGGACTTAGTCTATTTCTAAATAAATAATAGCTTAGTTATCTTGCATAAGCATAAGACTTGCTTACATGTATTTAAAATCATAGGCAGAGTTAGTTGGTGGCCACCACCAGGCGGTTGTAAGTCCAAGCAGTCGAGTGGTTTGTCCTCTCTTATGGAGGCAAACTGAATACCCATTTTTTGCCTTAGATTTAGGTCGTGCTTTTGATCCTCGCCAAAGCTCCCTAGATTTAGGTTCTGAGGTTGCTTCTCCCTTCTATGGGCCATAAGCATAAATCCTCACCTCTTAGGCATTTCCATAACCTTATATTGTGGAATTATAAGCCTTAAACTTCTAATAAAAATTTAACTCAAATAAGTAATTCAATTTCAAAAATGTAAAGCCCAACCATAGGATAGTTTGGGATGTTTACTAGGCTTCCTAGTATCCTAAACATCCCCTACTCACCTCCATTTGGCTTCGATAAGAACTCCCTCCTCTTGATCGATCCCAATTGATTTGCCAAAAAATAAACTAATCGATTGATAGTCCTACCTATTAAAATCTTTGGAGACAACGATCATTTATTTAAATCAAGAGTATTCCTAAGGAATCCCCTTCCTTAGAATGTAATTAACTATGGGGGCTTTCCCCTATAGGGAACTTAACGAACCCAATTTAAAATAAACCCTGCTTTAATTTTCCATGTAAAGCAGGAGAAGAATCACTGGTACATGCGAAGACCCATAGTCCTTAGGAGTCCTTATTGAGGTGATTAGGTCCATTGTAAGGCCGTGACTTCTATCTTTCAAGATAGTACAGCTTCCCTTAATGTCATTCTCGATCACCTTAATAAGGACATTTGTAGATCTATGTGGTGTCCTGACCAAAAGGTGTATATTTTAATTTTCATTTATTATCTTCAAAAGGATAGATGAAGGTGATAATATTTCACCACAACCTCCACATAAAATAATAGACTCATTTTGACTCTACTGGATTCATAATTGCCTGGAATGGCCACTAGCAGCACCTCCTATGGTTTAAAACCATGTATGCTGATCTTATGTAGATGCAAGATAGCTAGGCTATTATTTAATTAGAAAGGAGGCTAAGGTCATAAACTCACTCCCTAAGAGGCTAGCTAATATTTGGTTTGCAAGAATGACTAAGACTAATGTTAGAAATTTATAAATTTTGGATTATTTTGACACATTTATTTTGGACCAAAGCTTAGGAAAATTGTGCCTATATGCATGATGAAATTAAGTCATGGGCCAAATCAATTAGAGTAGGTGTTCTCTACTATAAGGTATTAATCTCAAAGGTCAAGCACATCCCCTTTCATGCAAGAGTGGAGATCCTCCATATTTAAGAGTGACATAATATGATATGCATGATATGATAACATTCAACATTTAGCTAAGGCGTTATAAAATCTTTTATTTATCTTGATTATGAACCAAGGCTTTAAGATGAGGTTATGAGTTGTATTAAAATTTAGTTATTAGTTATTTAGTGAGGATAGAAAATTTAATTTTATCCTAAAGAGCCCACCGCATCCAAGCCACACATCACATCATCACACTTTAAGAAAACCAATGAAAAGCATGCCATTTCTATTACACAAACTAAACATAATAATCAAACACTTAAATTTTCATAAGAGAATAAAAGGTTGGTGCGAACGAGTATCACCATACACCCTGGAAAAGAAAAGAAATTGGGTAGGCGAGCTCTACCCTTATACAACATGGATTATAATTACATATTACAATTAAAATAAATGCTATAGGGGCCTTTAAATTTGTGCTCTTCTTTCTTCTCCTTAGATTAGTTTACTTGGCTTCACAGGGCCTCTTAGATTTTTTCCTTCTAGCCACTATTCATCCTAAACCCCATAGCACTAATCTTAATCCTATTATAAAAGTAATATATTTGTAAAAAATGAAATCTAACTACACCTGCAAAATAGATGTTAGCTAAACAATCATATAAGCCAAGCAATTAAACTTCACATATTTGGACTTAACAGAATGTACTTTGGTAGCCAAGCTCATCTCTCCTAATTGGATTAAGGTTAGGGGGGATAAGCAGCACCTATAAGTAAGAACATGTATATTTATTTATTATTACAACAGCCTGTTATGCACAATATCTTGTATAAAATATCATTAGGCTACTAACGATCTAACTTCCAGTCTACGCACAAATAATCCTAACATATAGTTTGAAATAAAAAATGTCATCATAACATACACCAGCCTAACTTACACTAGAATTGGTGACTTAGCATTTTAATGTGTGTGGTAAGGCTTAGTGTGGTGTTTCTTAATTAAGCTTTAGAAGTATGATTGTCTGAAGTTATAGAATTATTTAAATTAACCATTAGGGATGGTTTCACTTCAAATCTTTCAATGAATTGACTAGTTTTAAATTTATAATTTCTTATATTATTTGATACTTACTTAACATCTAATTATTATAAAGAGAAGCAATAGGTTTGACCACTTCATCCCCACCCTAAGTTATTTTTAAAGGTATATTATCATGAATTTAGTTAATTTGATGAACCACTTATGAATATTTTATTAAGTCTAAGTTTAGTTTGATTTTAAGTAATCTTATTCAAACATGAAAAACATCTTAGGATTAATGAAATTGAGTCACCATCACATGAGTATCATTCCATTACTCCTGGTCATTATTATTAGCATACACACTTCTTCCTTTTTCTTTTTTTTTCTTCTTTGTTCATAATATTTGATTTAACATACATATTTGTACATACAATACATATTCATATTTTGCACACTTGATGATCATTAATGCATGAAATTGGTAGAAAAGAAAGATTTCATTTCATTACTAAATATATGCAAACATGCATTAGAAATTTAAGCAAGTATGTGACATTGTTAAATTAGGGAAAGTGAGATTATTTAAGACCTCCTTGGGGCTACTTAAAGCCTCGTGATCCTGGGATGTCTAGACTACATACTTTTCAATTCAAATACATGTTAATATATCCACAAGCATAGAAATGGAAACTAGCAAAAGTCATATAAAAATAAATCTTTCATTCATGTAAAGTTTAGTGACATGAAAAGCAAAGTTTTACCCAAAATTCTAGCACATGCGTACACATAAATGAAATTTAGCAAGTAGATGCCATTGTTAAACCAGAGAAGTGAGATTATCTTAGACCTCCTTGGGTAACTTAATGCCTCATGTTCCTGGGATGTCTAGACTATATACTTGCCAACTCAAATATATGTAAACAAGCACATGAAATATAAAGATAAAACAATCCTTTACTATCTTTAAGTTATAACTAAATGAAAACTTCTTAAGCATTTATAGCCAACATTAACTTAAACTTCACACATTTGTATTCATTATTAACTTATAGTTTCAAAAATAATTTGAGATTTATTAGTGATAATAGCCACACCATATATTAACATTTACCCAACACATGCAACTTAAATGCAATCATATTCTTTTTATTCTATTTTTTTTTCCTAAAACATGAATATATGAAACAAATGGCATGCACATTTATAATAATAATTGAAAAGAGGTAATAAAATGTTGCAATATAACAAACTCAATTACGTTAAGTCCTAAGGATAATCAAGATAAATAAACATTCCTTAAGACTAACCAAAGTTCTTATAATATTTTGTTTTGATGTTTAAGTTGTTACAACCTAAAAAGGAGAAATGATACTTAGGATTTACCCCATCCTATGTTGGTGATTAATATATTTAAAGATGGAAATTAAATGGATTTTATGAGTTGATTAGGTTCAAGCCATTAAGCACATCAACTTAATTACCCTTCCCTAAGCTTATTTAAGTTAATTAACTACTTGATCATGAGCCTTCAATGATATGCTTTAAAAAAATAAAATTAGGAAAGCACCTAAGAGAGTTTAATACAATTAGGCTCATGCTTAATAGTTAATTAGATTAAAGAAAAAAATAATCTAAGTTAAATACTCTTATAGTTTTCCCACACTAATGGATAATCATAATTTTTTTAATGACTTTATGCTATTAAACACATAAAGGAATAATGATGGATTATATTTGATTTATCTAAATCAATTTTTTTAATTTTTGTTAATATTTCATAATTAATTTTCTTAATTATTCCATAATTATTAAATGTATTAAATAATCCTTTTAAGGAAGGATATTTTGAAAATAATTAGGAAAGGGGCCCTAATTATTTCTCTCATCATTTTTACTATTCGCATTGATTAATTAACAGTAATTATTTAATTTTTACTATTTAATAATTTTAATAATCATTTAATTAATTAAATTGGTTAATTAGGATTGAAATATTAAAATCTTTAAAATACAAAGAAACTAATTGTAAGAAAATTATGGTATGCAAAGGACATCCCATAGAATTATCCTACCAAATTTAGAATTAATTGGCCAAGTAATTTGAGCTTTGTCATGGTAATTATCTTGAGATTCAATCATTAATTAAGCATTGTTCATTAGGTATTATATACGGATTTTATTTTTATTAAATTCTCCTTTGTCTTATCTTTCCAAAATGGGTTTATTTGCATTTTTTTATTTTTCTATAATTAGTTATGATTTTATAAACATCTATACAATTAAATTAATTAATAAATGCTTAATTAGACACTAATTTAATTACTTTTTGTAATTTAGTGTGATCCAAAAGGTCTAATTAATTTTTTAGATATTTGATGTTTATTAAAGTGATTTGATTAATTTGATGACTTTTTATAAATTTTAAAATTTTAAATTAATTATTTATTTAAAAATAGCTAATTAACTTCAAAAATTAATAACTCGTAAACTATAAAGTTAATTAACTTGAAATTTTTATGATAGATAGGCAAGAACATTAAGTATCTTTTTTAAAATTTGTAAGTTGATAGGTTTAGTATTTTAAGATTAATTAAAGAAATATAGATTTCACTAAAACTCAAATTACTCCTAAAATATACATCCAAATTCAGGGTTTTTAAATTCATTGGATTCCTCTTGAAAAGGCAAATCCAGAGAGTCTTTATTTGCATTTTTTATTTAGTATTTAATTTTTATGTTTTTTTTTTAAATTTGAGGTTAGATCTAATAAAATAAATCAAAGAAGAGATCTAATCGTAGCCGTCCATTCTATCAAAGTAAGATGGATGGCTAGGAGGTTATCTCCCTCATGGAAGCAGACCAAATAAGGTTATATTGATGGGATCTATCATAAATATCACCGAATTTCATGATCTTCAGTGATCTTAACCATAAGTCACTTTATTTCGTGTTGGGGATTTAAAAGAAGAAAGTACGATGGGATCTAAAGCAAAATCCTAAATTCGTGCAAATTTTTTCCCAAACACAAGCACATATGGTTGATCTAAAGTTTAGAAAAGGTACCTCACTGAAGCACACATTAAGTGGATGTTAAAAGAAGATCTCGGATCTCCTCTTTTACCTCCCTATGGAATGCTCAGACCGCCATGCACCACTAGTCATTGCTAAACAATTGGTGGCTATTTATTTAAAAATAGCTAATTACCTTCAAAAATTAATAACTTGCAAACTAGAAAGCTAATTAACTTAAAATTTCTATGATAGATAGGAAAGAACATTAATATCTTTTTTTGAAAATTTTAAGTTGATTGGTTTAGTATTTTAATAGTAATTAAAGAAATATAGATTTCACTAAAACTCAAATTACTCCTACAATATACATCCAAATTTAGTGTTTTTAGGTTCATTGGATTCCTCTTGAAAAGATGAATTTATAAAGCCATTATTTGCATTTATTGGTATAGCATTTAATTTTTATGATTTTTTGAAATTTTAGATCAGATCTAGTAAAATAAATCAAAGATGAGATCTAATTGTAGCCGTCCATTCTATTGAAGTAAGATGGACATCTCGGAGGTTATCTCCCTCATGGGAAACTAACCAAATAAGGTTAGATTGATGGGATATATCACAAACATCACCGGATCTCATGATCTTCTGGTGATGTTAATCAAAAGTCATTTTATTTCATGTTGGGGAGTTAAAAAAAAAAGAAAGTGCGATGAGATCTAAAAGAAAATCCTAAATTTGTGCAAATTTTTCACCATACACAAGAACCTATGGTTGATCTAAAGTTTAGAAAAGTTACCTCACCGAAGCACACGTTTGGTGGATGCTAGAAGATCTCGAATCTCCTCTTTTGCCTCCATATGGAATGCTCCAACCATCGTGCACCACTGCCCGTTGCTAAAAAAATGGTGGCTCTTGGACTTAGAGAGAACAAGAGGTGGGGAGAGGAGTTTTCTACTGGTTGGAAGAAGATGTGTGTATGTGTTTTCTTTTTAGTATGTTTTGATTAAAATAAATGAGGTGTGAAGAAAAACCATTTTTTTCCTTGCCCTCCCATGGAAGAAAGAAATGTATTTTTTTTCTCCTAATGCTCACCCCTCCCTTTTTTTTTATTTCCTTATGCTGGCATGTTCTCTTCATTATTCAAGCTGAAATTTACTTGGTTTGATGTATGGGGATGCGAGTGAACTCATTTTGGGTTATGGTTTGAGTTGACTCATCTTAACCCAATTTGAGTTAGGTTGAGTTAAGTGAGTCTTGTTTGCCTAATTGATTTAGAATTAAATTTAAATTATTAAAAATTATTATCTATAATACCTATAATTAATTAATGCAATTTAAATTAAGCCTAAATTAACTCAATTTAACATAAATAAGTCAAATTGGGCTAATTTGGGTTCACTTGGGTCTATGGGCCAAATTGAACAAATTAGATAAATTAGACCCAAACGTGAATTAAATTGAGTTTAATTAAGTTTTAAAAGTGATTTATAATAATTAATTTGATTTAATTTTAATTTATTTCGATTTAATTTTAATTCATTTTGGTTTCGGCTTGATATGCTCATATAGGCCAATTTAAGTCAATTCAGGTTAGATTGACCAATTAACCAAATTAGCTAAATTGGGTTCCATTGAGAGTTGAGTTGTATTCAATAATAAACTAAAGAATAATTTTAAATATTGATTTGTTTTAATTTGGGTTGAGTTGAGTTTTGATTTAAACCCATTTTTTATTTAAATTGGACTTATTGGGTTAAATTGGGTTCATGTGGGCTAAATGACTAGTATGACCCAAATTGAAGTGTGTTCAAGCTTTAATTATATTTGATTGAGTACTTCAAATGATTTAGAGTAATTAATTTTAATTTGATTTTGATTTAGACTTATTTTGGGCCAATTTTGGCTTAATGGGCTAGATCGGGGTTTACTTAGGTCAAATGACCAATTTGGTCAAATCAATCCCAAAAATGTTTAAATTATGTTCAAATATAATTTTGAGGTATTTTAGAACATTTAATTTGAATTAATTTCAATTTATTTTGAGTTTAGGTTTAATAGGGTCGGTTTATGTTCATTTAGACTAAGTGAATAATTATGCTACTTGAGTCATTACTAGATAAATAATTAATCGGTTTGGTGTTCTGTTATATTAATTTGATAAATGTAACCATTTGGATGACTTAAATTGATCAAATTTTAATTAGTTTACTTTTTAACTTTGTGCGGCCTACATGGTCAACTCTAAGTCAGACGACCTAGCTCACCACGTTGAACCCCATATGGATTTATTTCTTGGGTTCATTTATACTTATGTATTGGTTATGTGCCTTTTGTTTGGTTTGATTTATTTTAGTTTTGATTTTGTAGGATTTTCTTGAATTTAGTTGATTTTGAGCCCAAATGATTTAATTAAGTTAATCAAAGCAAATCCCTCCATTCATGGATGGATATTTTTGCCTAAACAAATTAGGGAAAAGTAAAAAAAAAGATAATAAAAAAATAAAAAAGAAGAAAAAAAAACAAAAATTCCAAAATCTTAAATCTTTTTCCCACTCCTTCATTGAATGGGGCTGAGTTCAAGGCTAAGAATATGGACTTTTGGAAGCAAGAGGATAAGCTTCTCAATCATCCATGACAACCTTTTCCTCTCTCCGCCATTAGAAGCTCTCAGCCAAGCTTAAAGTGGAGAGAAGGGAGCTTCTCTCCTCACTCCAACCTTACCAACACATTCCAAAGGGAAGAGGGAGTAGAATAAGACCTTTACCTGCTTCCCCCATCACCGACGAGATGGAGATTGGCCAACGCCAGTGGCAAAGGGTTGGCCAAACATGAAGAGGGAGTAGGAATGTTCCTCTCCTCATGGGAACCTTTCTTACACCTTCACTAGCATATAAGGAGTAAAACCAAGCAAGTTACAAAGCTTCCTAATCATCTAACCCCTAAAAATAATGAGCTCTAGTGAAGGGCGGTGGATTTGGGTGTTCCTAGTGATTAAAGAGGAGGTAAGTGGCATATTATCCTTAGAGCTTTGTCTCGCATCTAAAAATATTTATGAATCAATTTGATCACTCAACACTAGCTCGAGTGAGGTAATTTTGTTAATCTATAGTCGGTCAATAGGTCTTTATTATTTTTGAAGTGAGAACACATGAAACTAGAAAATATCCATAGATTTTTATTGCTCTTTTTAAACTCCTCGTATTGAAAAATAGTGCTTTTTGATGAGAATCACTGGAAATCAAAGCTTTGAGAGATAGCAATGGAATCTTCCCCTTTCAGTTCACCATCCATGGGGAGGACGAGCCGACACCCATCCGATCCCACTTAAATGGGACGGATGGTCTAGATTAGATCATTAGATGGATATAATTCTCACCTTTAGATGGGATGATTAGATTTGGACTGTTCAATCAAAGATTAGATTGTTTGATATTTACCTACAATTTTCTCACTCATTCCATGAATAATTTGTAGGCAACATGCAGAAAGATCTATCTAGTCAGTGCCACATGGCAGTGACAGGGTTAACTTGAAAAGTAAGGAATTTTGAAACTAAATAAATGCTAAAAAAGCCTAAAATTTTAAAAATTCATAAAAAAAATAAAGTACTCAATAAAAAATTACAAATAAAGGCTCGTTGAATTTATCTTTTCGAGAGGAATCTAATGAACCTAAAATCCCTAATATTTATCGGATAATTTTGTGCTTAATTTAGGTTTAAATGAAATTTAATTTAATTAATTAATTCTAAAATAATAATCAAATTGGTCTTAAATTTTTATGGAATGAAATTGAGGTTAAAATACACCTTTTATAAAAATTTCAAGCCAAAATTATGGATGGATTAGAAGTTATCAAATTTCGAAATCCAAATGCCTAATTTCATGAAATATTTAATTTTAAAATCTAGAAAATTATAAAAGAAAAATCATCAAGTTTAAATCACTTTAATTAACATCAAAGAACCTTAAAAAATAATATAATCCTCTAAAGCTTCCAAAATCCCAAAATTATAACTTTAAGATTTAATAATCATTAAAAAAATCCAAAATCTAATTGAATTTATTAAAGCTAAATTAAAATTAAAATAATAAATTATATACTAAGCTAAAATCATTAGCAACTTAAAAGTTAAACCCTCATTAATCAAACCCTAAGTTAGATTAAGTAAACATAAATTAATCTTTAATTTAAACTAAACTAAACCTAATGAATATAAATAATCGTTGACTCGAATGTAACTAAATTCATTGTGCAAAATCATAATTATGTATCAATTAGATTTCAAACTCAATCTGATCAACCTAAATTATCAATCATTTATTGAATCATTAGTAAAAATCAATCATATCAAATTAAATTAAATTAGGCTTCAATTAAAGTTAATTAATCAACTTAAATCATTTAAAGTATAATCAACCATGAAAAAGAAGAAGAATCAAACCTTGAATTTGATTGAGATTGAATTACCCCTTTTGATTTAACCTAAATTAATTAACCATAATTAATCTTTAATTGAGAAAATCACCTAAGCTAAACTCCTAATTAAGCATAGTCAATTTAATTTTTTAAAACTTTAATCAATCATTGGTCAAGAGAAAGATAAAGCAATCATTAACTCAATCATAATTGAGTCAATCATTTAATCAATCAATCATGACTAACTTAATCATCAATTAAGTTTGGATTATATTAATTACTTCAACTAATAAATGGTCCTTTAATTAGTGTTGATTTAATTGATCATTAAATAGATTAAGCTCTTTAATAAAACTTTTAATCAAATTAATCATTTAATATAAGGTTTAATTAATCATCGATCTTTTGTTAATTGAATTAAACATCCAATCAAACTAAGCCAAACTATTACATCAACTTTTAACTAAGGCCAACCCTTAATCAATTTAGTAATAAAACCTAAAATTTAATTAATTAATCATTCATCTAAATCAAAATTAAATTTAATAAACCCTATCAAATAATAATAGTGATAATTTTTAAGTTAAATAAACTTAAATGAAACACCTAATTAAGTTTATCATAAACACTCTTTAAATCCAAATCAATCATGGCTAATTTAGTTTTAATCTTTAATTAAACCTATCAAGTCAAACACACAATTAAATTAACCAAATCTTAATTATCTAAATCAATCAATCAAGATAATTGTGAGCATCTAATTAATCATTCATCATATTTTAATCAAATTAATCATAATGAATTTATATAATAATAGACTAAACTCTAATCAAATTAGTCATATAACATAATTAACCAAGTTTTGAATGAACTAATAATTCAACCTGTGATACTTAATAATCATTTATCAAATCTAAATATATAGCCAAGCTAACTTATTTAAGTGTTCATTAATCACTAGCTCTCAATTAAATTGACCATTCAAAATAAATAAAAAATAAACTAAACACATTTTAAACCTTAATTGAACTAATCACTTAACTAAATCAAATAAGATTAAAGTAAATCATAAACCAATTCAATTATACATATAACTAAGTTAAATTATTTGAATAAAATGAATTGAATTAATAATTGACAAACTTTGAGTATATAAGTTCATTAATCAAGTTGAATGATGAATTGTTAATTAAACAAATAACACTTATCAAATTCTAATTAACATAACAAGTAAATTTATTTTGGTGAAATTTTAATCAATTAAACCTAATCAAATTTAATTGAATATTAATCAAAGCAGATATTCAATGAGTAATTTAATTGATCAATAATCAACATCTAATTAAGTCATTAAATTAAACATTAATTCGATTGAACGAATCAACTAAACTTGGAAATTAATTGGATTAATTAAACCAAATATATCTAATTAATCTTTAATCATTTAAAATCTTTAGTTGAATTTCAAACAAATCATTCAATTGTTCAATTGAATTAAGAACGAGGCATACAAAAAATAATCTTTAATCAAACTAAGTGAACCAAACAATCAAACTTAATCAAATTATAGAACCACTAAATTTAAATAATAATAGATTTAGCTCAGTCAATATAAATTACATAAGTTAATGAAACATGGTGAAATTAATCAATTGAACCTTAAATTGAAATAGAATTAGTTAAATTAAAATATTATTATCAACAACAAAATAAAAAATATATAAAATAAAAACTAATAATGAAAGAAAATATTTAATTATTCTTAACACACCCCTAAAAAATTTAGAATTGTTTAAGTTAGACTTAGTATCTTAAGTCATTCACCTTTATAGAAATCTATAAGGCAAATAAAAATGAATGAATAATCAAATAATTATAAAAATCAATCATAATCATTATAAATTAATTAAGGAATAAAATTACTCTAATCATGTTAATTCAAATAATAAATAAAACTAAACATTAATTAAAATTAACTAAATTGAATAAATTGAAAAATAAAATTAACTAAATTGAATAAATCTTTAAATGTAAGTTAAATAAAAGATTAAAACATTAATTGAAATCAAAATAGAATTAAATAAAAATGCAATACTTTTGATTAGATATCAACATATAAAATTCAAACAATAATCAAACCAAATTAATCAACATAAACCATATAAAATTCAATAAAATAAAATCTAGAAGAAAAGAATTAATCTTAATTTCAAGAAAAGGATTAAACACCAAATGAATTATAAAAGATAAATTTAATCAAACTAAAACCTAATAAATTTAAAATTAAAGTCAACAATCAAAACACATGAAGTTAAACAAACTCAATCTTTAAAATTCAAACTAAATCAAACAAGCAATAATTTAATAAAATCTAATCCAATTGAATCATTCAATAAATGCAAAAAGTTAATTAAGATATGTAAGTTCTTGGTTTGACCCATTGGATGAATTTTCACCTTAGAGTGGATATTTCATTCTACTAAAATTAGGATATTAAATAGAATGAGTTCTATTCAAAGCAGGATTCATTTTATATCTTATTTTTTAAAACCTAAAATTAACTTAAGCACACAAATAAACCTAAAATTAAAATAAAATTTAAAAATCAATTAAATCATTTAAATTGAAACCATCCAAGGATAAAAATTGATCAAACTCTAAAATCAAATTAAGACTTGAACCTAAAAAAGGCTTAATGCAGTCTTACCACATAAGCACCTCTTTTCACATATTAAACTATTAGGTCACCAACTTTAGAATTAGGTTAGGCCGTTATGTTGATTGTGATGTGATGTGGTGCTTTTTCTTGTTTTATGGTATTCTATTTTAGATTGGATGACAATGAATTGTTTGGTCGCTAGTTTGGATGTGAGGGCATTTGTTTAAGGCTAACATTATATTTCTACAGAGGGTTGTGCTTAAAGGAACCGCTATCATAAAATTAATAAATATTATTTGTTTGTAGGTGATGCTTAAGTCCCTAAGCATAGCCCAATAGGACAAGTGGGTGTGGAAATTACTAAGGCTAAACCCATATGTTTGAAATATAAACTGTTAGTGTACTGTATAGTTTTTCCTGACATCTATTTTATAGGATTTAAGATTAAAATTTATAATTTTTTAAAATATAATTTGAGTCTAGAATTAGGTTTGAATTTATAGGGTTTAAGATTAATAGGAGCTAACTGTACCTATTTCATGGTCCCTAAAGAAGGTGATAATTCTGAAGTTAATGAAGACCCATATATCAAACTTTTAGTTCTAGGCTAGGTTGTATAAGGGCAGAGGCCAGCTACTCATTTTTCTTTTTATTGAGTGTACAACGATACTTGACTGTACTAACCTATTTATATTAATTTGAATTTGACTTGATTTATTTTGTGGTGCGCAATAGAATTATATGCTTTTCAAAGGTTTCTTTCTATGATGAAGCCTGGATGTGTTAGGTTCTTACAGAAACTAAAATTTATATCCTATTAAATTAATTCAACTCAAACATATAAATAAATAATTCATAGCCTCATTATAAATAAAGCCTTAGCATCAAGAACTAAAAATAATGAGATTTTGTGAACCATGAGAGCTATTGTTCATAATTTTTGAATTGGGCGCTTCACCCATTCTACATAAGGAGTCATCTGACCTATGAGGATGACCACTCTTCTTAGGCAAGTGTGCCTTCTCATTTTGATTTAGTCAATAATTATTTTTTAACTACATCTCATTTTAGGCATGAATTGCATACCCAAAGCCTTTAAATAAAATTATGAGTCAAAATAGAAAAAAATAAAAAATATTACATTAGTTAGATGCATAACACACCAGTTATTATCTTAAGGTTAGGGAGTGAGTTTAGGCTCTTAGCTTGCTTTATTAAATACAACAGATGAGCCATCTTGCATAACATAAGACTAAAATTATGATTTTAAAATTGCCTAAGTGGTGTTAGTAAGCAACCTCTTTAAGGTGGGAAGTAAGTCAAGAAGAGTTAGGGATAGGTTTATTTTCTCAAGTAAGAAGGAGAATTAATAATTCCCAAATACATAAAATTAGACTATGTCGAACCTCTAATTTATGTTAGAAGTGCCAGTTTTATGATGTTAGAATCTAAGTCCTAGATTTCTAATAAAATATCAACTTAGAATCTCAATAACTTCAACTTTGAAAATATAAAGCCCAATAATAGGATAGTTAAAATGCTTGCTAGGCTTCCTAGTATCTAGATGCATTTCTTACTTACTCCTAATTGGCTTATAAAAAGAACCCTTTCTCCTAGAAGTGTTCCCTTTTGAAAAATTAACAAATCCTTTTAACAAGCTTTGAAATCTACAAAGATGAAAGTCAGTTTCTTTAATCGAGAGTAATCTTGAGAGGAATTTTTTTTCTTCTAAGATGTAATTAACTATAAGGGTTTGCTCTTATAGGAAACCGTGAATCCTACAATAAAATAAATAATATTATACATTTTTATGTAGTTCAGGGGGAAAATTTCAACTATATTAAAGACCCATCAGCCTTATGAGTCATTATTAAGTATTTGAATCTATTATAGAATAATATGTTTATCTATCGAGATAATATATATTTATTTTTTAATGACGTATTTGATTACCTAAATAAGTACCACCAAGATCTACATAGTATTCCAAATAAAATTTTGACAATGTTCCCTGCACGTTATAATTATTTCTTGCAATTTGGGTTAGTGGATTAGGAGTTGTGTAGTTTTAGCTTTTAATGACATAATTAGCTCAATAATTAATTAGAAAATATTAGAAATTATTAAGGTAGTATTTTAATGTATAAATGCACTTATTTAACATGAATACACTTAAGCAAATTTACTAAAGCCTCTAGTTATGATTAAAACTCAAAATCACCATTAATTAAATAAATTGGTCATCAATAATTTATTAAATAATCTAGAAATTAAAATAATTCTAAGTAATTGCAAAGAACGTTAAAAAAAACCTTTTTATGCTCAACAAATAGAGAGGTTTTTAGTGAAATCAAAACTCCCAATTGATGTTAGGCATTTTGAGAGTAACCGCTTAATTATTAAAGTCCTAATTAGTATAATTAATAATAAAATATAAGACCAAATGCTTTGAAACTTCTAGAGTAGATTTTACATGCCATTATACATCTTTGCAGTCTTTTCAAATTTTTTGGGCTTATGCTTTATAATTTATTAAGATTTTATGGTTAATTGATGGGATAATCAAATTATTTATTTAATAAATCAAAAAAATTAAATTTTTAGAGTTTAAATCATTTATTAAATAGATAAGATGATAGAAAAAGTATTGGCTAAGTTTAATCCCCTCTAATGCATTAATCATTATAATTAAGATTAATTAAGATTTCTTAAGTGAACCAAATTTAGCTTCAATGATCTTACAACCATGTGTACAATCTTATGATTAGTGAGTTAAGTAATCTCCATAAATAAATAATTACATTAATTTTTAAACTTTTTCATAAATTAATCTATGTAAAAAATCCCACTTACTTTAAAAAAAATAAAATAATAAATAAGTTAGTATCGTTGACTGCCATGATAATTAGTTAAAACAATATGATTTTTTGTCCAATGATTAATACAACTAAGCATGGCTACTAGTCAAAAGGAGTTTTTTACGCCACATATCTAGCCTAACAACAACACGTATCTACAAATGCATATATATATATATATATATATATATATATATATATATATATATATATATATATATATATATATATATATATATATATATATATATATATATATCTGTGTGTGTGTGTGTCTTGGTTTGAAATATTTTTCCCAAGTTATAAAATACTTATAAAAATAATATTCAAAATATAATATTTTCTTAAATTGTTAAAAATGCTACAATGTTTAAAAAAAGATAATATTATGACAAAGATATTATGTGAATGTCATGAAGAAACTTAATGCTTTATAGGCCATTAGAAATAATTTGACCATCTAATGAAAAAAGGAAATTGTGTTTACATTATGATATACCATATGATAAATCTAAAATTCTCATAATATCTAGGAATGTAGCTCATCAAGTTGAAAGGGACAAAAATCTCATATATATATATATATATATATATATATATATATATATATATATATATATATATATATAAGAGATAAAGCGATAAGATAGACAAACCTAAATTAAAGACTAAGAGGGTGAAATGGAAAAGACCCTATATCTCTACAATTTTGAGGTATTAAAATCCCTACTCTACTTATTTGAAAGAGATAGTTGACCCAACCTAATTGTGAAAATCTTTGGTAATGAGAATAAGTGGTGTCATCTAAAAAAAACTTCATATACTATTTTATAGACACACATAATTAATACTAACCCACATTTAAAGAATATTTAGTACTAAAGATAACGATATTAACCTAGAAAGTAAAATAAGGGTACCTTATAGAGATAATAAAACAAAATTATTTCATAGGAAAAGCTGACTTAAAATGATGAGAGAGCTAAGCTAAAGGTGAAGAAGCTGAACATTAGGAAATAGGATGATTAACCAAATGGATAGAAAGATTGCCCAAAAAATATCACATAGTTATCCATCATTTTGGTTCATTTAAGCTTTAAGGTTAGTTAGAATGATAATAAGTGCAAATTTCTAGAGAGGGTTCATATCTACAATCATGGATAATGTCATCTAAAGGAGCCTATGTATCAAATAAATTTAGATAATTTTATCCAATATACTCATATTCAAGTAAATAATTATGATGATCATTGAAGAACCAAAATGATGGTAGAGAAAATAATTATTAAAGCACATGAATTAAAGCTATCAACATCTTGATTTGCTTGAATTATTCAACTGAAACAAGAGAATGTGGTTACATTTCATTATGTAAACCTTAAATATGTAATCATTAATCATTTCCAATTATTAAAGCACCCTGAAAACAAAATTCAGTTGAGTCAAATAGGTCATTTGAACCCAAATAAAATCAAACTTAATCCAAATTTAACCCATAAGACCAACATGAGCTAAATTGAATTTCAAGCCTTAAATAAATGAAATGATTTGGTTCAATGCATTCCAAAGTGCTTGGATTACCTTAATTAAAAGCTAAATACACTCTAATTGAGTCAAATAAATCATTTGACTCAATTAGGTTCAACCAAAATCCACTTGAATCGAAATGGGTTAAGACACAAAGTAAGCAATCCATGAACTTTAAAATCATTAAAATCTTGGTTAAAAAGTTTATTAATGATTGAATGAACATAACCTAAGCATTGAATTAAGGCTAATCTACCAAGAAAAATAATTCAAATCAAGCGAATTAAATAGATCTCAAATGGCATAATCCTAAGGGATTTGAACTCAATCTCCAACTAATCCATTTGCAAGACTCTTAAACCTCTTCTAAATAAATTAGTGATTGATTCCCAGTTAAAATTATGCCATGAAATTAGACACAAATGGAGCCAAAGCCAAGGAATATGCCATGGCAAATCAAAGACACATGAAGACAAAACTAACCATGCCCAATCCTATTCCTCATTCCTTACTCCACCTCTCTAGCAAAAAGACAGATGTTAGAGAGGCAATGAGCCATAGTGGGCCTCTAAAAAAATAGAAAATCAAAGGGAACTTGGCTTGTTCCAAGAGAAAAAGCAAGGGAGCAAAGAGAGAGGCCATGGAGGCCAACCACTTGATTAAAGGAAGAAAGAGGAGGAAATGAATTCCTCTCTTAAAATTTCTTATCCCAAGATACTCAGAAGACCAAGGGGACAAAATCCACGTTTTGGCAAACCCTTCCACTACCGATGGCCATAATCTGGCCACCTAGAAGGCCAAATACATGGCTCTCAACCATGAATGGAAAGAGAGGAAGGAGAACCTTTCTTCTTTCTATTTTCATTCCAAAACATTCACAAAGGAAGAAGAAGAAGAAAGGAAGCATTCCCTTGACCCCTCGCCATTGGCAAGCCAAACTTTGGCCAAATTCGATGGCATCTGTTCGACCTTTAATGGAAATATGAAAGGGTGTGCATATCACCTCAAATTGAATATTCCAACACTTTTTAGAGGTTGAGGCGACCTTAAATGAATCCTCACCATGACCCCTTGCTATCAGCGAGCAGAAGAACATACCTGATGGAAAATGGTTGTAGGTTGGCCTCCAAGGCATTTGGCGAGGAGTCAAGTCACCAAATCACGTCCACGACTTCATCACATTGAAGCAAAGGTGTTCAAGTTGATCCCACCGTTGAGATCATTGGAATTGAGGTATGCCTCACAACCAACCTATATAGCATTTAATTTTGGTTCTTTGTGAAGGAAATTTGATCCCCATGAGGATCAAATCATATAGATTGATTGCAAATCAATCATTGATCATTTTACAATCAAAATCACATTAAAATTGACCTTGGATCACCCAAAATTCATCGAATCGATGGATGATGTCTGTCTATCACCGAAGATGCTCAGGGAGTGATCTCCACCATCCGATCCTTCTATTTGGAACAAACGACTGAGATATAGCCAGATAATTTGATTACCCCTTAAGAAAACTACATAAAAAATCGAGAGCATCCAATCTTTGATTAGATGGTCGTGATTCATACTGCATGGCACTGCTTTTAATGTGGTCGCCATGCAAGATCTGTGTGGGCCAATGCTGCTGCGCCACATGGCAAAGGTACTACATCAGCACAACTAATTTAAAACGATAAATCCCATTTGAAATAATAAAAAAATCAATTAAAAATGCCAAAAAATGTAAAAAATTATAAAATTTTAAATATAAATCTAAAAAATATAAATAAGGGCTCTATAGATTCATCTTAATGAGTAGAATCCATTAAACCCTCAATTCACAATTAATTTTGGGTAAATTAAGCTTAATTTGACTTTAAATGAAATCAATTAAACTCAAATTAATCCCAAACCATCAATCAAATTGAAATGAAACTTTGGGGAGATAAAATTAAGGTTAAAACACACTTTAGAAAAAATTCGCATGAATTATCTCAAAGTAATTCAAGAAATATCAAATTTCAAACTATAAACTTGAAATTTAATGAAATAAATTAAAATTAAATGGAATAAATCATAAAATTGAGTCAAATTAGTTCAAATCAACATAATAAACATTAATGAACTTAGAAACATCAAGGAAACCCACTGAAACTTGATAAACTAGAAAATGACTTAATTAGGTAATTGAATTGAATTAAATAATTCAAATAATTAACCTGAACTTAGAAAAATCACAATAAATCAACCAAATTCTAAAAATTATGAATGTGCCCCTTATGGAACCATCTTTTAGATACGAATCAAAGAAAAATAAAATCCTCAATAATCCTCACTAAATTAGGCTTAAATTGGGTTTGAATGAAATAATTAAAACATTAATAACACCCTAATTATGCATCTTGCTCAAATAAAACTTTGGAAATACGAAATTGGCATAGATCCCCACATGCCATAAATATTTCAAACCCAATTGACCTTTGGATTGTTAATTGTTGAATTTCCAAATCTCTAGGTCAATAGAAATCAAATAAATAAAAAAAATTCATAAATCACAAAATTGATAAAGTAAGTTGAAATAATCCTAATTAACACCAGACCACTAAGGATAATTCTCCAGCATGCTAAATCAATGAATTTTATCACTTAAGGGTGTTGATGAGATTAATAATGTATATTAAGGTTAATTAAACCTTAAATCAATAAATTCATAATCAAACAAAGCAATGAAATCATAATCCTTAATCAATGTAACCTAAGAATAAATTAAAACACTAATCTAAGTGTCTTAGGTTAACATATTCAAACAAAAATAATATGAATTTAATAAACATAAACATAATTTAAAAAATAGTAATGAGAACTAAATGTTAAGTCAAACCAAATCAAATGAAACAAATCCAACCAAATAAAAATTAACTAAATCAAAAATGGAAATTAAATCAAATAAAAAATTGTAATGAAGAATTTAATTCCAAAAGAATTGAAACATTAGTTCAAAATTCAAATCAAACTCAAAATCCAAATCATCTAAATGAATCTAAAAAAGATTAATTAAAATATTTAAGGATCTCAGTTAGAACTTTAGGATGAATCTTCATCTTAAGATGAAGGTTTCATTCCATTAGGGGTTAGGATATTGAATAGAATAGGTTCCACCGAAAAGTGAAATATATTTCACTATTTATTCTTGAAAACCTAAACTTCAGTTCAACAAAGTAAAAGTGAAAATGAAAACAAAAATCATTAAATCATTTGAATTGAAACTATCCAAAGGAAAATTAAACAAACTCAAAACTCCAAATTGAAACTTGAACTAAAAAGGCCTAAAGGCTTGCCACACAAGCCTATACCCTTCACACAGTAGATCATTAGGTCACGGACCCTAGACTTAGGTTAGGTTGTTCTGTGATACATTGTGATACTCTGTGTTGTGTTGTGATGTGCTTTTCATGTCTTTGTGGTGTACTATTTTAGACTGCATGTCTAAAATTATTTTTCTGTTAGATTGGATGATAAAACATTCTTTTTAGAACTAACATTATCTTCTGCAAGGGCTATCCTAGAAAGGATTAACATCATAAATAAATTTAATTTATTATTTTCTTACAGGTGTGCTTAAGTCCTTAAGTATAGGCCAATAAGACTAGTGGGCTTGGCAAACAACTAATGCTAAGCCTGTTTGTTTGTATGAAATATAATTTTTGTGTGATGTTTATATTTTTTGACATTTATTTTGCAAGGCTTAGGATTTATTTTGAATTTGAAATGTAAATTTAAGCTTAGAATTGGGATTGGAACCGTGGGGTCTAGGATTAGTAGGAGTTGACTCTACCAGGAGATGGTGCAGAGGTCTCCTATGAAGGCCAATGGAGGTCCGTGAAGAAGGAGATGATCTTGAAAATAAAACCCATACATCTAAACTATAGTTTTAAGCCGAGCTATATAAGGGCAGAGCTCAGCTGGCCATTTTTTTTCTTTCTTTCAAGTTGTACAGTGGTACCAGGTCGTATTGACCTTTTTTTTAAAATTAAATTAGCTTGATTTATTTTTGGTGCGAAATAAAATCAACCTGCTTTTCTAGGTTTCTTTTTTGTTGGGTTTTCTATGATGAATGCCTGGACATAGGTTCACGGAAAAAATTAATTTTTTTTACCTAGCTTAAATCTAATCAACTGAAAAAAATATTTTTTTGAAACCTCACATAAACTAAAGACCTAAGAAAACTTAAAAGCAATTAAAAACAATTAGTTCTAAAAAAATCATGCAATCATATTACTCTTACTCTTGAATTGGGCACTTCACCCATTGCACATAAAGGGCATCTGACTTGTGAAGATGACCACCTTCTTGGGAAAGTCTGATTTTCTCTTAATGATTTAGACCATAACCAACTCTAATTTCATGACATTTATGTATAAAAATGCATACCCTAAAGCCTCAAAAGAATCTTGAGTTAAAATATTTAAAATCTAAAAAATGTGCATTAGTTAGATGCATTTCATACCCTACATGATCTTAGGGATTAGGGATTGAGTCTAGGATTCTTAGATTTCTTTCCTAAAATTACAACAACCTAGTCATCTTGCATACATAAGATTTAACATCAAGGATTTAAAATGCTCTTAGATGGTGTTAGCTGGCAGCCCCTCCAAGTGAGTTTTAAGTCTAGAAGAGTTAGGGATAGGTTTATTTAATCAAGTGAGAGGAATAACTGATAATTCTAAAAATAAAACTAGGTCAAGCATCTGACTTATGTTAGAAGCACATATAAACTTAGGTTCTAAAGCATCCTCCTTGAAGTAAGTCTTTAACCCTATGTATTTCTGCAGTCTTGTGCTACTAGAATCTAAGTCGTAGACTTCTAAGAAAATTTCAATTCAAACTCTAAATTAAATTCTAAAATTTAAAGCCAAATGATAAGATAGTTGAAGTGCATATTGGGCATCCTAGTATCAACAGGCATTTCCTACTTCATCCTGTTTAGCTTCTAAAAGAACTATCTCCAATTTGAATCATTCCAAATATCATTTCCTTAAAAACCAACTTAGAAATTCATAGGAATAATAATTTATTTCTTTAATGAGAATATTCTTAGGAAGAGACCTTTCCTAAGATGTAATTAACTATAATGGATTTCCTTTATAGGGAACCATGAGGCAAGTTTAAAATAAACTTTGTTCTACTTCTTATATAGTTCAAGGAAAAACTCTCTAGTACATAAAAGACATATTAGCCTTAAGAGTCTTTTATTAAATGATTGAATCCATTAGAGAATAACATCTTTATCTTCTGAGATAATATGTTTACTCTTTAATAATGCATTTGATAATCCAAATAAGAAATTTCTAAACTCTATGTGGAGTCATAGATTTTTCCCATAATGACTAACAAATTATTCATGGCTATACTTTATATTATACAATTTCATGGACAAATTAAGAGAGGGTTTTAGTCGTTAACTTATCAACATATGATTTTGATGATACCAAACTAATATAGATATTTTTATCATTTAAGATCATATTGAAGGAACCATTTTTGTTGATGATTGAAGGTCCTTATTTAAAAATATAGAAATAAAAATAATTATTCAAGTGTAATGAAGAGAATTAAAATAATCAAGATTTGAAAGAAATTATGCAAATTAAAAAGTTTATGAAATTACTTTCTTAGCTCAATAAAGCTTGAATATGTAATCATTATTTTTTCAACAACATCTTCAAGAGGATATCAATATTTCAAATCAAAATGGCACACTTTATGAAATGATTAAACCCTCCAAGTCCAAGTAAGTGTAAATTTGACCAAGTTTATCTCTCATTCAAAAGTGATAACTTTTTAAAATTAAAGGTGGAACACCTTTACACATGAAAAATTGGGCCAACACTCACTCCCTTGAGTTAAAGCTTGAATTATGGAGTTGTATAAATGAATGGAAGCATTTTAAACTTTGACTTAAAAAAAATTATGGTCAACTACATGAATTTAGCACTTTAAAATTTAATTGTAAAGAGTGCAAGGTAAATGCAAAATAATTTTTTACTATATTAATAGATTCATAAAATTAAAATTAAAGATTAAAATTGAAATGTAGCCTTTTGTTAAGATTAGCTTAGTTAAAATGATGAAATCTGTCTTGTGCACTTTGCTTTTAAATTTTAAAGTGACATGAAAGTTAGGTCTAAGTTGTTCTATCCTAAATAAAAAGTTGATTAAGTCACCTTTAAAATATTAATATATTATTATCTTTGATTACAAATGAAGAATGCATTTTTCATTTCATAATTTACATTTCCTTTTTTAAAGATCATGGGTATATTATCCTTCTAGTTATAATTATCGTCAAGGCTCTTTGATCATGTACATTTAAATATAGTCTTTTAACCCTTAACTTCATCTCAAACTCCTTATCATAAATATTTTGATGATGTCATCATAACCTTGAGTTCATCTTGGGTATTTAATCTTGATGTAATGATGGGGCCATAATAATGATGTGCTTGATGTTCTACATCATGACCTCATTATTCAAAAGATCCAAGTGTTTAGATATAATACAAATGCTTATAATGTTGAAAGATTTTAATAATAAAGCAAATATAGAATATTTGAATAAAATTAAATGATCTAGATAACATTTAAAGACTTAGAAGATCAAATCAAATTATTTAGATGTTCATTTAAATCTAAATTATGAAGAAAATGTCTCAGCAAATGTGGCTTACTTAAGTAAAGGAAATCCTAGTAGGCTTAGAATATACACATAAAATATGTAATGCATTTAAGTGGATTTTTTCCTCCTAATCAAAGACATATTTCTAAATGGATTTGGTCTATTTTAAACAAAAGAAGATTACCCAAGAAGATTTGATCTACTTTGACAAGGGTATGGAATGTCAAAGAGTTTATGTGTAGCAAAGATTTTTTTTTTATTTTTTTATTTTTTTTCTTACATGGATAAAATAAGACAAGAATTACCTGGGTTACAAGTTTTTTGTAAGGGAAAGCCATTATAGTTAATTTCATCTTAAGAGAGGGATTTTTTTCAAAAAAACACTTGATTAAAAAAGTAGGTTATTATCTCTATAGATTTCAAAGTTTGAATTAAGGATCACAAAATTTGGAAATCAAATAGGATGGCTCATAGAGGAATAATTCTTTTCAAGTTTAAAATGGGAGGGTGCTTAAATACTGAGAAACCTAGTGATCACTTCAATCTATTCTATGGTTAGTCTTTATAATTTTGAAATTGATATTTATTTTTATTTTGAGTTGACATTTTATTAAAATGATAGGACATATATTCCAACATCATAAGACTATGAAAAGCCTTAGAGGTGAGTACTTCCTACAATAGTAAGTGAGAAATACAAAGTCTCAGATCATAAAACTAAAAGGCACTTCCAACACAAGCAAGTATCTTGACATAGTCTAAAAGGAGAAATTTGAGATTCATATGTTCTCTCCCATTAAGGGATATTAATCCATTCCGACTCTTTTGGGTTTATTCCCTACATATACAGGCTACTAGCTAATATCTCGCACACTTTAAAATCATATGGCTAGTTTTATAAAACACACGATAACTAGCCTGTTATTTATTTAGAAAGGATCTAGGAACTATTAATCAGTCTTTAAATTAAAGATCATGAATGGTATGAAATGCTTCTAGCTAACATAATAATTTTAAACTTTTATGTATATTTTGACACCAAATTTATTTAAAGCTTGGTTATGTAGATATGACTACATGTATGTATACATTAGTTAGTTAAAGGCCTAGTCAAGATTTAGAAGGTAGACTTCTCCAAGAAGAGTGATCATTCTCACTAAACAAATGCCCCTTTAAGTGTAATGAAGGAAGGGCCCAATTCAAGGAGAAAGATAAAATGTATCATGATTCTCTTATACTTGGATTTCTAGTTGCTTTCATTGATTATGCCTAGGGTTTAATTAGTTGAGGATATGAGTTATATTTATTTTTGTTAGAGCTAATTAATTTTAATTATGTGGAAAAATAATGTTTTTTCAAAAAATCTAATCAGAGTTCTAGGTTGACAAATAATCAAGCATTATTATAAAAAAAATCTAAGAAAACATGTAGTTCTAGTGAACAGTATAAAGTAAACATTGCACCAAATACTTAACAAAGTAATAATACAGGCATTTTTACAAATTTAAATGGGTAGCTGAGCATCTACCCTTATACGGCCTAGGTTAGAACAAAGTAAATAAATAATCAATGGCCTTTTTGTCTTCATCTTCATATGTAAATGCTTAAAGCTTTACATGGACTCCTAAATCTATGCCTTCTAGACACTACTCATTCTAAACCTCAAGGCTCTAACTTAGTTTTAGTTATATATTAAATTAGAGGTTTTGAAGAAAGTAACCTAACTAAATCTTGCAAAAATAAAGGTTAACTAAATAGGCATTCACACAAGTAGTTATATTTTACATATTGAGCATAATACCAATGAGTGCCAAGCCCTCTATCATAATGAGCTATGCATAGGGGTTTAAGCAAGCACTTGCAAGCAAATATTACTAATTTTTAAGAATTATTGCAACAATTCTTTTAAGCATGGCTCCCTATAGAAAGTATATTTAATTATAAATAAACAACACTCTATCATCCAATCTATGAGCTAATAAAACATAGCATCAAATCTAAAATATTATACTATGAAATAAGAAAAATCATTATATCACATTCAAACTTTGCCCTTACTTAAGTCTAGGATCTTTGACCTAATAATCTAATCAGTGCATAAGGCTATTCTTGTGAGTTAAGTATGCTTTATTGTTTAAGTTGTAGTTCAAGATTATGATTTAATTTATTAATATTCGATTGTTTTAGTTTAAGTCATTAATATCTTGAAGATATATTTTAAGTTGTAATTTAACTTAGGTTTTAGTTGAGTTTAATATTTAAATAATGCAAAAAATAATGGGCCCCTTTTGGTATGGTACTCTCTTCCTTACACCATGGTCTTAATAGGGTGGACATCCCACTTAAAGATGACTGTTCATTCTAAGGGACTAAATTAAATGAGTTTTATGGATCTAATTAATTAAATTAATGTTGCTTTATTTTAGTTGTTACTTAGATTATGAACTTTAATTTTAACTTAAGTTCAAGTGATCTCAAAGTTTCATGAGATGTGTCTTAATGTTGGGATGACATCTTAAAAAATATTTTGTAATATTTTGATTTTTTTAATTAATAATAGCTAATATTACTTATTAACTAAGTATGAAATAAAATTCCAAACTAATGTTAAACCACTTACCAAAATTATGCAAATATTCTCTAGACTTGGAAAATTTTAGAGAATTATCCCATAAAAAATTGAAATTATTTTGAACCAATTTGAATTTTATAAAATTGTTATATTATTTTATGATCGAGAAAATATTTAAATTAAAATATCACTAGTAAGATTATTAAACTTTACATAAGTGTTAGAAATAAGTCCTAACACTCAAATAAAAATTTAATATCATTTGGTGTTTAATATGATTTTGAGGGCAAAATTCATTGTAATATATATTGATTTGTTTTGAATTTATAAGCAGAAGTTTAGAACCCTACATAAAATAATAAAAGTGGGACTCATTATGGGATTCAATTATTGGCTTTAGAACCTACTCATTAGCTAGTGGTAAACAAGAGATTCTAGAACCAAATTTAAGGATCCTAGAAATACTTATTGAAGGAAAAAAAATGAGCAAGGTATCTAATGGAAAAAATTATAGTCTAAACTTTTGAGTGACATAAGTTAACTTTAATAAATTAAGACAAAAAATAATTACCAAAGATGGATAGAGGAACATTACTTAATAGAGTTGCCAAAAAATTTTATGGTGATTAAAATGCAAGGACACCACTCAGATCTACCAGTTCTCATTTAAATGGTCAAACATGATATCAAAGAATAAAATAATGTCACAAAACGTAAAAATATTACTATATAATGGATTTACTCACTTAATAAGAACTCTTAAAGTTAATGGGTCTATGTGTACAAAAGATTTTTTCGCCACATTACACAGATGAATTAAGATAGGGTTTATTTTAACTTAAATTATAAGTTCCATATATGGCTTGCCCTTGTAGTTAATTACCTCTTAAGAAAACTCTCGATTAAAAAAATCAATAATTATCTCTATTAATTTCAAAGTTTGAAGCAAGGATAAATAAATTTGGAAATCAAATGGGATGGAAAAAATAAGAATAATTCCTTTCGAATTCTAAATAAGAGAAAGTAGGAAGTGCTTATATAATAGGAAGCATAATAAGTATTTTAATCAATTATATGGTTGGACTTTATATTTTTATAATTGAGATTTCTTTTTATTTTATTACAATGCTAGGACTTATATTATAATAACACAAGACTATGAAAAAGCCTAAGAAGCGAGGACTTAATCTCATAGCAAAAAAGAAAAAAGATGCATCTAAACCTAAAACAAAATGACACTTCCAACACAAGCTATAAACTCAACCTAGTCTAATAGGAAAAAAATTATGATTCATAGATTCTCTCCTACAAAGAGATACAAACCTATTCTAACTCTTTTGGACTTATTGCTAACACCTCCTACACTTTAAAATCATGTGGCTAGTCTTATGAAATGCAAGATAGTTAGATTATTATTTATTTAGAAAAGAATCTATGAACCTAGACCATTCCCTAAATCTATGATCATGACTAGTATGAAATACTTCTAACTAATACAAGAACTTTTAGCTTCTATGTGTATTAGACACCAAATTTATTTAAGGCTTGGGTATGGAGATATGTTTTCAGGCATGTATATAACAATTAGTTGAAGAACAAATTAGATTTTAAAAGGATGATTTCCCCATGAAGGATGGTTATCCTCGCTAGATAATGTTCTTTATGTGCAATATCTGAAGATTCTAATTCAAGGAGAAAGAAAGTGGATCTTAATTCCCAAGTATTAGGATTTCTAGTTTCTTTTAGTGTTATGCCTAGGTTTTAATTAGGTAATATTATGAGTTATGCTTATTTGGTTTGCATTAACTAATTTTAATTGGGTAGAAAAATTAAGTTTTTACTAAGATCCTAGTAGGTGGTCTAGATAGACAAACAATCAAGCATCATCATAGAAAGAAAGGCTAAAAAAACATGCACTTTTAGTGCATAGTATAAAACAAACTTTACACCAAAAACTTAATAAAATAATAATACATGCCCATTATAACTTTAAATAAGCAACTAGGCATATACCTTTATACAACTCGGTATAGAATTAAACAAATTAATAGCCAATGGGGGTCTTCTTATCTTGATCTTCATGGTGCAAATGCCTTATGCTTCATAGGGCTTCATAGATTCATGCCTTATAGCCATTGTTCATCCTAAACCCCATGGCTTTAACCTAATTCTTGTTACAAATTACATTTGAAGTTCTAAAGAGAAGAAGCCTATCTAAATCCTAGAAAAGTAAAGGTTAGCTAAAGAAGGCATTCACACAAGTAGATATATTTTATATATTGGGCTTAGCAGTAGTGGGTTTCATGCCCCTTGTTCTAATGTGCCATGCTTAGGGCTTAAGCAAACACTTGCAAGTAAATATTTATAATTTTTAAGAATTATTATAGTGACTCTCCTACAGAGAATATGAATAATTTTAAATAAATAATACTCTAACATCTAATCTATGACAAAAGATATCCTAACATTCAATCTAAAACATTACACTACAAAAGAAGTAACTTATTACATTACAATCAAATATCACGCTAACTTAAGTCTAATATCAGTGACCAAATAATCTGATGTGTATATAAGGCTTGTGTGGTGAGTGAGGTAGGCTTTAATGCTGAAGTTGTAGTTCAAGATTGTGGTTTAATTTATTACTAATTGATGGATTTATTTTAAGTCATTAATATCTTAAAGACATATTTTAATTTGTAATTTAACTTAGGCTTGAGTTGAGTTTAATATTTTAAAGAGTGTAAGGAAGAATGAACCCCACTTAGATAAGGAGCACTTTTTGTTATACTCTAGTCCTAATAAGGTAGACACCCTACCAAAAGATGAATGTCACTCTTAGGGGTCTATATTAAATGACTTTGTCTATTCTAATTAATTTAATCAATGTCGCTTTATTTTGTTTATCACCTAGATTATGACATTAATTTCAATTTAACATCACATGGTCACATAATTTTTTGGGAAGTGTCTTAAAGTTAGGAAGACATCTTAGAAAATAATTAATAATATTTTGATCAATTAATTTTTTAAATTATTATTAATATAATTTTATTTATTAACTAAATAAGAAAGAAACTCTAAACTAATGTCAATGCACTTTCCAAAATTATATAAATATTCTCTAGAGTTGGAAAACTTAAGAGAAACGTGCCATAAATATTTAGGAATATTTCAAATCAATTAAATATTTTTATAATTATTATATTATTTTATGATCAAGAAATAATTAAATTAATAATTAAAATATCACTTGATCATGAAATTTTACAAAAGTATTAGAAATGAAGTCCCAACACTTCAATAAAAATTTTTATCCTTTGGAGTTTAATAATTTCATGATGTATTTGATATATTTAATTGTTTAGATTATAAAAAATATTACTTTTATTTTTACTATGTCTTCTCGATTAATATGGGTTTATAATAATTTTCTGGTTATTTTTCTGATTTTGTTCTATTTATTATATATTTTTTCATATTAAATGTACATTAATATAATTTTTATCTTAAAATAAATAAATATTTATTTGATACTAGTTTGATTAACTTAATCAATTTCAAATCGTGCAAGACACCTTAGCCTAGTTGATAGCTTTGACTTTCAACCAAGAGGTCTTGGGTTCAAGTCCTTGCACATGCGTTGTGTGTGTAAGTTTGCGATTAAATTCGCTCAAAGATCCCCCCAAAAAAAAAATCAATTTCAAATCTCATGAAATTAATTTCTAAGGTCAAGGGTGTCCTTAAGAACATTCCATAAGAACTTGGTGAATCCTTGGTATTATTTACTATTTAATATATTTCTATTTAAATATTTTTAAAAAATATATAATTAATATTAAATAATTTGATAATAATTCTAAAATAATATCTCTAACTTAGAATAGAAAAAGGGATACTTTAGATGATTTATAAGCCTATTTTTATAATTTACATAATTTTGTAAATTTTAAATACTATTTAAATTTTTATTTATAAGTATAATTTCCAATTACATTATATTAAGCTAAAATTTTATGAAAATATTTCTAAGAGTTCCCACTAGTCTCTAAGACCATCTATAAAGTATTTAAATCATTTGGATCAAATTTCAATTCTTTATGAAATTCGTAAGTTATAAGTTACTTAATTAATATGCTTGTAATTAGGCCTAATTATGGTGAATAATTCATTTAATAATAATCAAATGTGATTGATATTTTTCTTATGACTCACTCTATCTATTGAGTGATTTAAACCTTAGGATATAATTTTAACAATTTTGATAGTTTTTAATTTAATTAATTAAGTACTCATCTACATTAACCACGACAATTTAATAACTCATAAAACAAGTCTAAAATTTTTGAGAAAATTTATGGATCCAAATAATCACATAAGAAACTCAACTTATACGTTTCAATATATTTGGATTTGTATTTTATGAGTAATCTTATTAATTAAAGTTTTATTAATGTACGAATTACTCTCAAAATACCTAACACTAATTGAGACTTTTAATTATCAGGAATTCCCTCTATTATCTAGCTAAGCACAAAGATTAGTCATGGGTATTTTTTGAGGTTTGAGCAATTTATTATAAATTTTATATGTTATAGTGATTAAATTAATTATTTAATGATTAATTAAGCCAAATTTGTGGATTGTAAGTTTTAATTAAAATTACACAATCTAAGTATTTTCTAAGGAATCCCCATATTGAATAATGGTCTTGGCCTTGAATTTTTTTGATAATTTTTTATTATAATTATTAAACTAATTTGATTTTTAAAGACTCAAAATTTTAAAGATTAAACTATGTGCATTTAAATTTCATGTAATTTTTATTAGGGAGAGAGAAAGTCCCTAGAAATATTCTATAAAAATTTCAAGTTATTTATATGTATATTTTAGGACTAATTTAAAAAATAATAATTTTATATTAAACTCTAATTAATCTCAAACTAGGCACTAAAAATTAGGGTTTTATTTTTTCAATGTTCCTATTTAAATTCTCTTTCCAGTTAGGGATTGTTTGTATTTTTTAGGGGATAGTGAAATTTATTATAAAATTTTCAAATTTACCCCATTAATTGATTAATTAATGTTTAATTAATCCTAGATTTGGAGATTTTTTATGATTAAACTATAATCAGAAGACTTGATTATTTTTCGTGTGTTCCATTTTGTTAGTGAAGTGTGTTTAGCCCTCAATATAAATTTTTAGTTATCTTATTATTTCAAAAAATAATTATTAATTAATCTTTTGGCTTTCATGATTAAAATTTAATAACCTTTCATACATCCATCCAACCAACTTGAAAATTTTATGGTAAATAAAGAATATAAACAAGAACATGTAACAAAAATTTTAGATTGTTTGAGTTGATATTTTTGGATTAATTTCTAAATACACTTTTCAGTTAAATTTTAATTACTCTAAAAATATTCATAAAAAGTTAGGCTTTTTTTCTTATATTCTACTTATTTTCTAGGTTCAAAGAGTATTTACTTGCATTTTAAAATTATTTATAATTAATTATGAATTTTTATAATTTTAAAAATTAATTATTCTCTAGGTACCCAAAACTCAGCCTTGTAATCTAACGATTAGGAGCTCATCTCATTCTTGCATAGAACCATGGTCGTCCATTGAAATGATGATGATCCGAGCAATTCTAACCATAAAGTATAAAGCCACTCACTTGTAAGGATCAATAAATGACATGTGGGGTTCATAATAGTTAGATCATAATAACATTGATGTTTACTTCACAATGTACCAAAGCGTTGGAAGTTTCATAAGTTTTTGAGGAGTTATTTCACTAAGATCGTATCCAATTGATTTGATGCTTTGAATAGCTTACTTGACTCAAGGCAATCCTCCCATAAGAATCTCTCTATGTGCCTCCCTGTTGTTTGGCTAGAAGACCAACTCCACCCAAAACTATTATAACTTAATGGAATTCTATGCTCAAGAACTTAAGAGAGAAAGGGGGATTTTGATTTTTTGTTTTTTGTTTTTTGTTTTGTTTTTTAAAAAGTTTGAGAAGCTTTCAAATTAAAAAAGTTATCTCCCTAGAGGTTGGGGCTCTCTCCCTAATGAGGTGGCCATGAGGGGGCTTTTTTTATTCCTTGGGCCATTTGATTACTATCAAGCATTGGGTATGGATCGGATTGATGGCATGGAAGGCTTGGAGCCTACCCAAAGTGCTTAACGGACAAAGGGTGAGATAGATATCCTCTAACCAAAGTTGGCTCTCAGCTAGCCTTGAGGATGGTGGCCTAAGCCGAGCTTTAGTTAGGTTTGGGGGTCATTGCTTGAGAATCAAAGGGAGTGTCCTAGTATACTATCTTAAGAAGAAATGGGCTAGTTGGTCAAAGTCAAGACATGAGTTCTATATGGGACCTAGTTGGGTTAGCCTACCCCCCGACTCTCAGCAAGCCTTGGGGACAACAGCCTAAACTAAGCTTTGGTTGGGTTTGGGTTTGAGTCATTACTAAGAGTCAAAGGGAGGGTCCTAATATGCTATCTTAAAAATATATGCTCTAGATTGGTTAAAATCAAGACTTGGGTATTGTTTTCTCCATATGGGCCTAGTTGGTTTTGCTAGTCATGGATTTGATTTAGTGGGGTTAGCTTTGGGTGTTCTAGGTCAAGTTCCCTTAAATTATTAATGGGTCCATATTAGGTTAATGGGCCAATTAGTGTCAATTATCCTTAAACATAGATGGATTTCATAAGTGATGTAGGGATACTTAGGTGACTTTGACTTGATTGGGTTAAGCTCATGGTGACCTATTTAGGTCAATTTGGGTCAACTTGTGTCATGTGGCCAAATTAGCCAAGTTGAGCCCAAGGGGTTATTAAATCATGCTCATTTATTAATTTGAAATATGTTGGGATAATTGGTTTGATCTAAATTGGGCTCAATTTGGATTTGGTTCATAATGGTTCGATTAGGTTAATTTGGGTGGTGACCCAATTGGCCAATTAGACCACAATTAGGAATGGGTTGTGTTCAATTGAGTTTTTGAATGAATTGAAAATCCTTGGATTGGCTCAATTTCTTTTGATCAAAGTTTATTTTGATTTTGGCCTTATAGGATTCAATTGGGCCAACATGGATTAGGTTGACCCATTGAGTTAAATGAACTCCAATTGGGCCTCTAATGTGTTCAGTTGAAGGTTTTAAGGCTTTGAGGGAGGTCAATTTCAATTGGTTTAAGTCAATGACTTGACCAATTAAGTCCATATTGGGTTAAGTTGGGTTAATTGAGCCAATTAATTGAGCTAAGTGTACAAATTAACTAAATTATGCTTCAATTAGGATCCAATTAAGTGTGATTAGTGGTCTAGTAGGTCTGAGGTTAAGTTAGTTTATGTTAATTTTGATTTGGTCTATGGTGACCTAAATAGGCCAAATGAGATTTTGGTTAAATGGCTTAATTTTTCCAATTGAAGAGACCATTTAGGTTAGACCTTAGTTCAAATGGGTTAGGTTTAGTAATAGGGTTCATTTAGTTTAATTTGGTTTTTTTTTTAATTTGGGACTACTTAAGTTTGGATGGGTCATACAGAGCTAAATGAGCCCATTAACCTAATGTGACTAATCCTAGGGCACGATCCTATTGGTCCAGCTTTGGATTAGGTTTATGGTATCCTTCCTTAGTTGCTAAGAGTATCCTAAAGCTCTAAGCAAAGATATCTTATTGCTAAGATAACACTCATAGAGCTAAGGGTGAGAGTGTTAACTTCACTTTTGCCTCACTAAAAGTAAGGTCAACTAGAAATTAAAAGATAAATTGTTCTAGAGGTTATTATTTTGAAAAAGTATGCTAAGTTATTTGAATTTTACAAATTCTAAAGTTTATTCATATCTTAATAAGTCAAATATATAAATCTTTTAAAAATTTCTAGTTTATTCATTTTAATTCTTTTCATATATATATATATATATATATATATATATATATATATATATATGTTATTTAAGTGCTTTTATTATTTATTTATATTAAAAATATTTAAAATGTATTTAATGACTTAAATTTAGGTTAGTTTAAGCTTCAAATTTCATTAATTATAAAAGTATATAAAATAGAGAGATTTAAGTGCCATTGATCATAAAATATTACAATGATTGTATAAATTTTATTTTATATATTTATAAATGAATCATTATTTAATTTAAAAATTTTATGCATTTTTTTCATTAATTTATCTATCTTTGAATTTATTATGATTTTTCTAGGCTTGTTAATTCGTTAATTCTATATTGTTGATTCAAGATTAATTTAATGGCTATTGGTGCAAATGCATAATTTAACTTAGTTTTAGTTTTTAAAGCACATGGTGCATTTGTTCAAATAGCACTTACTAAATTTAGGAGCTTGAATCCCCTTAGATCTTTAGAGAATATTGGAATATAATTTATTAAAGTCTATTTGTTGATCAAGGGTTATGTGTAAGGCAAATATATGTGTAAGGCATGATGAATTCAACTAAGTGTATTTGACAATTTGATAAAATCATATTAGCTATATCAAATAAGGTGCCAACACATAAGTTTATACCAAGAGTATAAGTATATCACTATTTCATGCATGGAAATTATTAACTTAACTTCATAACACAATAAATTCTATCATTTTGATCAACATACAACATTCAAGAATACTCATAAGATAATAAATATTTATCAATATTAAATCTAAAATGTAAGAATTGTACATATTCAATATTTTATATGATTTTTGATATATTTTGGAGCGCAGCCATCAATGGAAGTCTGTTGTTTTGGAAATTGAGCTTGCAGAGTAGATGAAATATCATATTCATGACTTAGTGTCTACAAGAGGCGAAATGGCCCATGATCTTTTGAGCTAACCCGCTACTTATCATTCTTCAAGCAGCCCTTCTAACGTGTTAGTGGGGGCCTGTTAGTGAAGTCTCTTTAATTATAGGCTAAAGGTAGCGATGTCTGCTTTGGCATTGGAAAGCCCCATCAAATGTTTATATAAATTAATACGTTTAGTCACATTAAGAAATAAATATTTATTACATATATTATAATCTTAATTAAATCTTATTATTTTACAATAATCTTATTTAGAATTTACAAATATAATTAGAATGAATATTTTGATTAAATTTTTTTATTATATTTTAATTTATGTGCTTAACATTCTTAAGATACTTTTAAGGTTATTATATAATCAATCTTATAATAAAAATTTTAAACACATAGACTAAGTAATGAAAAGTAGACTATTTACCATAATAAAGAGCTTCACTAACCATCATATTCATTTCATTTGATAATTGTCTCTAGAATTTTTGAGAGCTAAAAAAAGGATATTGATGAGCATATTGACCTTAGGAATATTAGGGTTTTGATGAAGTTTGGAAATTAAATATTATTTAATATATTTTATTTAATTATTTTATAATAGAAATTTAAATAATATTAAGATAATCCTAAAAAAATCCCCAAAATACTCCCTCTAACTTATCATAGTAAGAAAATAATCTTGGAGAATTTTTAGAATTATTTTTTACACTATTTGGTAATTTATAATTATACATATTATTTCAATAGTTACATTAGTTTTAATTTTAAAATGCATATTATATTAGTTCAAAGTTTTCTCGATTTTTTTTAAAAATTACCTCTTGCCTCTAGAACTATCCATAAAAATTTTAAATTATTTAGACCTAGTACGAATTAGTTATGAAATTTCTAAGTTACTAATTAATTAATTAAATTAAATTAATGGGTTTAATGAAACCTAATTTAGTGTTTAATGGTTTTAATGAAATTTAGAGAGTTTATTATTTCTTTGGGCTCTTCTCTATTTGTAAAGTAAAGAGATTTAGATCATTGAAATTGAACTTTTTATAATTTTTATAATTCAAAATTAATTAGTTAGGTGTTTTTCTTAATTTAAGGTTAATATTTTAATTGTTTATAAATTACTTGTTTTAATACTTTGAGAAAAATCACAGAGCTAGAAAATAATATGAAGAACATACCCTAAAAGTTTCAAAACATTTAGACTTCTACTTTATGAATAATTAGAAAAATATGATTTTTAATAAAGTTTTAATTATACTTAAAAGACCTACTAAGGTTTTTGACTCAATTAGATTCCTTTTGAATGTTTATTCAAGAGAAGAAGATGATTATAATTTTTGGTTGAATAAATAATAGTTATGAATTTATGAAGCTTTTGACATTTTTAAAACATCATTTTAAAACTCTACTTATCAATTTATCCACACATTGCTGATAGAGCATGTGCTTTACATGAGATGTATTCCAATTTGATTACATAGATCCTTTGTGTAAAGGGGTTCCTCAAAATTAATCATGACCATCTAGTAGAAGATTGAATGACCACGATTAATCTATGTCTTTGAGAGATTAAATCAAACATTTTATCATTCGACCAAATCATGATCATCCATTTTAATTCGATAGAATGAATTGTCCACAATTCATCTCCTTCCTTTAGACAAGCCATGGTGAGTAAACCCAAGGTCCTGTCCCACGAGATTTTAGCTTTTTTTGGGAGAAAGGTTGTCCCAAGTACCTTTAGGCACGTCCAACTAGTTTGGCTAAGCCCAAATAATAGTTTTGTGCTATCCAAGGCAAAGGAAATGAGTGGACTTGCCATTCTTGGGTTCTATCATTATTATAGAACCTTGGTTCAACCTAAATTGAGTTCACCTTGGTCTAAATCAACTTGGATAGACCCTTGGGGACCCAAGTAAGGGTCGATCCAGGTTTTATTGGGTTTCAACTTGGTTTGATGAGGTTTGGTTCACAATGACATATTTAGATCAGTTTGGATTTAGTTGGGCTAATTGGCCAAATTGAGCCAAAATGGCTATTGGGTTAAGTATATAATAAATATATCTAAGTGTTTTGGTTTTTCTTGTTTTAGTCCAATTTAGATTTAATATAATTTGGCTCATAATGATTCAATTAATTCAATTTGGTAAAGTGACACATTTGATCATATTGGATTTCAATTAAACATGGATGTGTTCAAGTACATTTATTCAATGAAGCTTTGGGAAGGTTTAATTTAATTTAAGTTAGTTCTAATTTAATTTGGAGTCAATATAATTTAATTGGGTTAGGTGGGATAATTTATCAAATTAAGCTTTAATTAGGCTTTAACTATGTTTGATTATTAATTTCAGACATTTAAAAATGTTCAAGTTTTGATTAATTTGAGTTTAATTTGAGTTGGGCCCAATAAATCTCAATTATTATATATTGGGTTAAGTGACTCAGTTAACTAAATTGAATCCAAAAAGGTCTAAAGATCTAGGTGAAAAACTTCTATGCTAAAAAAAGATTCTACGTTCTAAAGAGAAGAATGTGTCAACCTCACTAAAAATGAGCTTAACAATCTATTTTGAAGATCCAAGATTATAATACTTTTTGATTTTACAAATGTTACTTTTTAGATTCCTAAGAAGTCTTTGTATAAGCCTGTGGGATTCTAGAGGTGAATCAAGGAAATAAAGATGAAATCTAAAAGGGTATGGTATTTTGAGCTCAAAAGAACCAAAAGAATAAAAAAAATGGAGAAGTTAGAAGACCCACAGACCAAATCTAGCTATTAATAAATATAGGACGAGTAGTATAAGGCTAAGCATAGTTGTCATTTTCTTTTTCTTTTATGGGATCATTTTCTATGGACCTAACCACACCAACATTTTTATTATTTTAAATCATTTTTAGGATTATTTATTTATTTATTTTGATATTTATTTGACGCTTGTTTAGTTTACCTACACTAAAAATGTGGATAAAATGAATTGTTTATTTCACTCGTAACTTTTATGACTTATAATAGTTATTAGGTGCCTAAATGAGTCACATTATTTTTAAAAATAATTTTTTTAATTAAACCAAAATTAATTAAATGGCATGAGAATAAAATCAAGTACAAATCCATAGGCTATGCCACCATGAATGCGTAGGGGGCACCTAACCTTTGAAGGTATCAACGACCTAAAAGAGATAGGTGCATATTAAGGTAGGGTTAAACTAAGATATGACATTACATTGCATATTAAAGTTATGTTCTAATTAACAAATAAATATATAAAACTTTAATGCATTTAGACTTAGAGCATTGCATATCCTACATACTTAGCTTTAGTGGCTAAGACTAGGATTCTTCCTAATAAATAAAATGTTTACCCATCTTACATATGCATGTGCCTAGATTTCATGGATATAAAACAATTAGGTGGGTTAATTGGCAATCCTTCCAAGCAAAATTGTAATTTTAAAAGAAATAAGATTATTTTAGCTTCATGTAAAGTTGAAAACTATAAATTCTACTACATATAACTTGATTAGATTTGAGTAACTACTTGATACTAATTCTCAACTTAGTTTGGTTTTAAGATCAATTTCTTTCATAAGGTAACATTATAAGTCCTCACCTCATAGGAATATTTATGGTCATGTGCAATTGAATTTTAGGTCCAAATCTCCTAATAAATTGCTTAACTTAATACTAAATAAATTCAAATATCAACAAAAATTGTAAGTGTTCCAAATAAGTATTCCAAAAATAAGTGTTCTAAGATAAGTGTTCTCTATCTGGATAGTTTGGAGAACTACTGAGCTTCTCAATATCGTTTGCTCTCTATCTTTCTTCCCTTGGCTTTCAAAAATAAGTGTTCAAAATTTGTGCACATCCCAATTGAATTTTCATAATTATTAAACCTTTGATTTAAACTATGAGTTAATCATAAAGTTCTTCACCACTATAACTGATAGTACTCTTAAGATGAAATTAACTATAGGGCTTGCCTCTATAAGAAACTTGCATCCTAAAATCTATATTAAAATATTAATTTTTAGATTAAATTACTAGAAAAGCAAGCGAGACAAATTGTAAAAATTCTTTTTGTTATCGTATATGAATTTATAGTATAATGTATTTCTATCTTCTAAGATAATATATCATTCTCTATGTCATATTCAAGACCAATTATACAAAGTCCTTCTCTATTTAAAGCTTTGAATCAATTTGGAAAATAGTATTTTTATCTAACAATATAGTATATTATTTTCAATGATTTATTTGACTAGTAAAATAAAGTTAATTTCAAAGTGTGTGGGGTTTTTGTTTCCTAAATTAAATATTTCCACTAACAATAATATGTACTCAAAATAATCTAAAAAAGTTTTAAGAGGAAACTATTTCTTATATTATTTTTAATAAATATATTTATTATCTACCCATTACTTTGCATATTTTCTTATTACCAAACAACTCTATCATTATTTCCTCAACACATGCGAAAATCAAAGTAACACTGATGTTCTTTACCACATAATAGTCAAACTAGTTATTGAGTTATAGTTTTGTAACTATTTCAAAAGTTCTTGTTATACTTATAACTTAAGCAATATGAAAAATAACAATAACATAATATATATAATTTTATATGCCATAATATGATATGATGAAATCATAATCAGAAACAAATTTTATGACTACAAGTATAATTATATTCAATTCCATTTTATTTAAAATTCATCCCTTAATTAACAAAAATTTAAAATGTATTAATCAAAATATTAGTAATCTTTTTTAAAACTCTATTTCAATAACATACAAAAAATTTATAATATAAGAGTAATTTTTATTAATTTATAATATTTTTGAATAGATTTCAATGTGTGAATTATTTAGTAAAATGAAAGAATTAAATTTCTTACATCTTTAATAACCCTTAAATTGCATTTTAATCTTCTCTTAATCTCCAATTAATCTTTTCTTGATCTTTCATATTCATTTTATCAATCATCAAATGTCTAGAACTTTTGCTCTTAATTTATACATGCTTTGAATTTTGAAAGGCCTTAATATATAATACTAAGTCCTTTAATCATAAATTCATTATTATCAAACTAAGTTAACATACAACAAAACCTCATTGTAATAATATCAATGATCTTGATTGATGAATTACTGAAACTTAAATTATTGATCTAGTGATATTATGCTAAAGAAGATATTGCATTAGTTCTTTGAATCATTTTATTTTGTCACTTATGTAATCTTTAAGTTATCTAGCTCATGATTCATTATAAGTTTTGTCCTTCATTAAATAAAATAAGAAATTCATTATGACAACCTAAATATTATTTTGACTTTAATTATGTATCTATTTTGATTCTACCCTTACTTATTATAAAAGCAAATTAGCATATTATGCTATATCAAAGTATTAATGTTGTAAGAAGTAATGGGTTCTTTGTGCATAGGATTAATAGGTCTTCACCAAGTTAATAGATCACCATAATAAGTTTATAGACTATAATTATTAAGTTCTTTAATGACCTATGAAATGTATCACTCTTAACGCACGACTTTGAAATGTTTTAAGGGTGGCTTTTATTATTATAGGTTAATGTAAATCCAGTATCAACTATATATGACTACAAATTTATCTATTATGAAAAGTAAATATTATTTCATGGTAAATAAAAGAGATGTTAGAGCAACTTGGACAATATTTAAAGGTCAATTTAATAACAATTGAAAATTAAGAACTCCATTTGAAAGCCTCCAAAAGCTTCACACTCAAATATTAAAATAAAAAAAAACAAAAGCTAGTGTTTGATTTGCCTTATGGATAAATAATTTTTAAAGATTCAATTTATATTCTTTCTTTAGCAGGCAAAGCATTGCAAGAAGGTTTTATTTATGTTAAATTTTATTTTATTTATTTGGAATCTTTTTCTTTTATTATTACTAAGTCTTAAAGATTTAGTGTTGCTATTTATAACAAGTTATGTGTTGCGATCAACTATGAAAGGAGAGTGTGATGTTATGATCTATTGTCTAGCTCATTAAGTGAAAAAGAAATTCTATAAGTGGAACTTTAATATTATAGGGTATTGGGTATGGAGGTTGGCTTGTTAGGTGCCAAAATATGTAAAAATTTTGGTATTTTTTATTTCATGAACTTTTACTAGCAATTGTGAATAGTTTATCACTATCATTTTAACCTCTTTGTGCAATATAACCATTAAGTCATGTATATGAAATGCTATTTCAAGAATTTGTAAGGCTATCCCATCCATGGGCAACCATATATAGGATCATAAGACAAAATTCTCTAAGAAAATAACATTTTTGATGTCTTAAATTCCATTTATTTTTTCCTCTTTCAATTTATAAGATGAAAGCCGACATTTTTAGGCCTCTTAAATATATTAGACTTATAAGTCTCTTCTTTGTTTTGTGTAATTCCATGTTTAAAGTTAAAAGATCTTGGCTGCACTTTAAATATCCTTAGGCTAGGATTGTTTGGTTGGCTGAAAAAGGAATGCAGTGTAAAAGGAATGCAGTGTAAAAGGAATTCAATGTAAAAGGATTACTTTACAGTTGTTTTGTTGAGAGTTTTACAAATTCATGACTTTGCTTTTTTCTATTTGGTTGAAATAATGTAATGTAAAGCATTTTGAAGGTTTGAATGACGGCATGACGCGACCGGGCATGCGGCCGGCGAATGGGCGAGCAACAACCCACACTTTATATTGGCCGGTGTATTTGGAATTTGCCCAAATCTGGAAAATTCCAAATACACCAAAAATGGCCTTTATAATGTATTTGGAATACATTACATTATATTGGAATTTTACTTTACTTCAAACCAAATACCAAAATCATTAAAATCCCTGCATTTGCTTTACACTGCATTTCAAATGCAGGCAACCAAATAGCCCCTAAGTTCTAATTGCTTGGTTTATGTGCTACATTTTAGATGAATTAAATTATATATATATATATATATATATATATATATATATATATATATATATATATATATATATATATATGTATATATATATAACTTCTTTCTTTTGTTTGTCTCAAAAGGGACCCCTTTTTCTTTCTACCTTTACAGTATAATCATTACATATTTGTCATATTTTTGTAAAGCTCATCGTATCTGTGGGATTACATTTTGAGGGATGATAAATGACATTAGCATTATCCTTAAATCAGAAGCTATTAAATAATGTATCCCATGAAATAATTAACTATAGGGCACCTTTTAAAAATCTAAATACTCCAAAATTAAAATAAATCATAAGATGTTCTCATTTAAAAACCTCCTTTATTCCTCATTAAATTCCTCTATTTTTGTTCCATGACCTAGGAAAACTTTAACATGAAGCATTTTTTTGTCCATATCAATTAAATCATGTGGTAAATGAAATCTAGCACTACAGGAAAATGGCTTTTTTTTTATGAAATTTTCCAACAAATAACACTAGATTTCTAGTGGATTTCTAACAAAAAAATTTTCATCAAAAAATCCTTAGTTGGAAATACATTACGAAAATGAAAGAACCACCAAAAAACATTTTTGCTCAATTTTTAGTGAAATTTCTGTCGAAAATTTGCTTTGATAAATGTGAATATAAGCGTCAAAAGTTCTACCATAAGTTAGAAATTTCACCTAAAAATTTACATTAAAATTTTTGTCAAAATTTTTTGATAGAATTTTTTTGCTAGAAATTGTCATAAATTTTTCAGTAAAACATTTTCACTATAATGATTTTATATTAAGGTGAGCAACGAAAATGCTATCGAAGATTTATCAGAAACCTATATAGAGAAGAAAAAAATAGAAAGAGCTTTACATAAATTCTCTTTTTTTTTTCACTTACAATTGCATTATACAACATATAAATTTAATATTTTGCAAAATTTCAAAATTGATTGTCATGAGATCACAACATTAATACAAAGAAGACAATGCTATCAGGAAAGAAACTCAATCAAGTATTTCATTTAAGTGTTAAAAAATATTAAAATTTTATATAATTATTTAATATCTAAAGTTGCATAAAAAATTAGTTTGATACAAAAAGATAACTAATCATCATTGGTCTACTTCTCATCATCCTCTTCCTACTCCTATATCACAATCTTTTCACTTTCGTCTATCTCAATGCATTCATTTTGCTTTTATAATAGCTCTTTGAGCATTCATTTGAGTAGTCATCTGAGCCTCCATATCCTCAATAATTGCAATGACACACCTTCTAACTAGCTCGCAGATTGAATCGGTGCTTGTTCCAAATAAATAATGATGTGCATTGTATGTCAAATCTAATGAACCTAAGTCATGTGTTTTTTTTTTTTTGGCTTCCAACAACTTCTCTCCATATGTCAAACTCTAACTGCTCAAAGTATCCACTTGAACTTTTTGCACCATTATAATTTTGAGTCTACACCTTCTTCAACCTCATATATTCAACTTACAAAATATTATGATAGAATTTAAACATAATATTTTTTTTATCATATTATAGTTCAAATATCAACATTTTACTTACAATAGCTCTTTATGGCTTAACATCAACCCACTAGTGGTCAACCTAGTGTTGATATGTTCTATTATGCTCTCTACATCTATTGGTACTCTTCTAAGTACATGTTGTTGTAAACATGCTAATAAAGTTAGTAAATAATATTATCAATTTTATTAACATAGGTTGCCAATGACATATCGGCTTTCTCATAAACTTAATATGACAAACTAAGCCTCTAATATGTAGTGTGTTGTCTATATCCCCATAGTTAAATGATAGATTTTATTTAGCCTACTCCCTTTCATGAACATAGTTCAAAAGGCACAAGCTCTAGATAACTTGCCCACACTTTCTTCCATTCTAAAAAAGCTCAAACTTGTGAATGTCTATGAACATATCACATAAACGAATAGTGCCTCTTAAAAAATTCCTTCTAATATTCTTGCTTTGCTCTGGCAGCCACCAAAATTCTTTTTATACCATAACAAAAATATTATTCAGACTAAATAGACCTTAAGCATACTATATTATATATGTATAGAGAGATTAGTTAATACCTCAATTTCTCTGAGTCACATGTCGTACAACTCTATTGGTATCTTATTCCATGATACATATGGAGCATCAAATTTTCTACTTATGATATCTCTAATTTTATGTATTGCCTACCTGCCTTGATGGATTGAACTTAAGTAAGCACTTCATTAATCAAAAAATTTAAAAGTAGTGCATATAAACTTTTATATCCATTATGTTTAATAAAACTGCGTGAATTGCGTGTCTCAATTCGATCATGATCAATATGTGTGGATGGATCTGCCTGATGTGGTAGTGGTGGTGGATGGTGATAGCTAGGCTCCTTATGACTTGTGTGGGGTAAAAATAGGAAAAATAGTGTGGGGTTGATAGGCTTTATGAAATAATAGGCTCATGTATGTGCAAGTGTAGTGGAACAGGGTGTTTAGATTGGTGAGAAGGTCGTGGTGGTGTTAGTGGTACTAGTCTAAAAATTAAGACTACAAACAATCTTCTTCATCCTCTAGAAAATACTCATGATCAACTTATAAAAGATGTCATCACTACCACTTGATGTTATTTATAACAAAGAGAAAATTAATGATTAGATTAGCAAAAATTATACTTTAGATATTAAAACTAAAAAACGCATTGCATAATTATAATATCTAGAAGTAAAAAAAAAAAGCACATTCTAGATATTAGACTTAAAAAGACAATGCATAATTATAACATATGAAAGAAATAAAGAGAAACACATTCTAAGTATTAAACTTTAAAATGATAGTGCATAGTTATAGCATATAAAATAAGTAAGGAAAGCACATCCTAGGTATTAAACAAAAAAATGTATTAAGTTTAATTTAAAATCTACTCATCATCATCGTCATCGATAAATTGAATAACTTTTTCATAATCATCAGTAATATCTTGTAGGCTTATCGCTGGCTCAACATCGTCACTTTAAACTTCAAGCCTAACATCTTCTCTTCTTGATGAGTAAGATCAATAATTCTTTGAACTTTAAATCTTGCTCTAAGCCTAATATTAATTGCACTTGATTGGCTTCATGCATAAGGATGAAGGGATCAAAATTTGTTTATTCTCTGCTCAATTTAACTTTAGTGATGTCATACAACTTATGTGTTCTTATTTTATGATTAGGAATAGGATCAAACCAATCATAGTTGAATAAAAATACATTTTTCTTATTTAAATAGGATACTACAATTGCACAGTCTCTTGTAAAACTCTATAATAATTTATCTTATCATCTAAATATGTGTTACCTCTAACATATTCACTATAATGATTTTATATTAAGGTGAGCAATGAAAATGCTATCAAAGATTTATCAGAAACCTATATAGAGAAGAAAAAAAAATTGAAAGAGCTTTATTAAAATTCTCATTTTTTTTCACTTACAATTGCATTATACAACATATAAATTTAATATTTTTGCAAAAATTTCAAAATTGAGTATCATGAGATCACAACAATAATACAAAGAAGGCAATGCTATCAAGAAAGAAACTCAATCAAGTATTTCATTTAAGTGTTAAAAAATATTAAAATTATATAAAAATATTTAATATCTAAAGTTGCATAAAAAATAATATGATACAAAAAGATAACTAATCATCATTGGTCTACTACTCATTTTTATAATAGCTCTTTGAGCTTTCATTTGAGTAATCATCTGAGCCTCCATATCCTCAATAAATGTAGTGACACACCTTCTAACTAGCTGTCAAAAATTGGTGCTATTTAATAACCGCATATCCTCCGCTTAATTGTCAAATACCTTGAACTTTTGCACCCTACAACACTACCTTAAACATATTATTTTTATAAAATATATAATGGTTCAAATATCAACATTTTACTTACAATAGCTCTTTATGACTTAACATCAACCCACTAGTGGTCAACCTAGTGTTGATATGTTCTACTATGCTCTTTACATCTATCGGTACTCTTCTAAGTACATGTTTCTATAAACATACTAATAAAGTTAGTAAATAATATTTATCAATTTTATTAACATAGGTTGCCAATGATATACTAGCCTTCTCATATACTTAGTATGATGAATTGAGCCTCTAATATGTAAGGTGTTATCCATATCCCCATAGTTAAATGATAGATTATATTTAGCCTACTCCCTTTCATGAACATAGTTAAAAAAGGCCCAGGCTCTACATAAATCGCCAACACTTTCTTTTATTCTAAAAAAGTTCAAACTTGTTAATGTATATGAACATATCACATAAATGAATAGTGCCTCTGACTTAAAAAATTCTTTCTAATATTCTTGCTTTGCTCTAACAGCCACCAAAATTCTTTTTAAACCATAACAAAAATATTATTGAGACTCAATAGACCTTAGGCATAATTTATTATATATGTATAGAGAGATTAGTTAATACCTTAATTTCTCTAAGTCACATGTCGTACAACTCTATTGGTGTCTTATTCCATGATACATATGGAGCATCAAATTTTCTACTTATGATATCTTTAATTTTATGTATTGCCTGTCTTGATGGATTAAACATAAGTTAGCACTTCATTAATAAAAAAATTAAAAGTAATGCATATAAACTTTTATCTCCATTAGGTTTAATAAAAGTGCATAAAATCCGTGAAGTGAGTGTCTCAATTTCATCATGATCAATAGGTGTGGATGGATCTGCCTGATGTGGTAGTGGTGGTGGATGGTGATAGCTAGGCTTCTTATGACTTGTGTGGGGTAAAAATAAGAAAAATAGTGTGGGGTTGATAGGCTTTATGGAATAATAGGCTCATGTATGTGCAAGTGCAGTGGCACAGGGTGGTTAGATTGGTGAGAAAGTCGTGGTGGTGTTAGAGGTACTAATATGAAAATTAATACTATGAAACAATCATCTTCATCCTCTAGAAAATACTCATGATCAATTTATGAAAGATGTCATCATTACCACCTGATGTTATTTATAACAAAGAGAAAATTAATGATTAGATCAGAAAAAAAATACTTTAGATATTAAAACTAAAAAAATGCATTGCATAATTATAATATCTAGAAGTAAAAAAGAAGAAGCACATTCTAAGTATTAGACTTAAAAAGATAATGCATAATTATAATATATGAAATAAATAAAGAGAAACACATTCTAGGTATTAAACTTTAAAATGATAGTGCATAGTTATAGTATAGAAAATAAGTAAAGAAAAGCACAGCCCATGTATTATACAAAAAACTGAAATCATCGTCATCGAGAAACTGAATAACTTTTTCATAATCATCAATAATATCTTGTAGGCTTATCACTCGCTCAACTTCATCACTTTAAACTTCAAACCTAACATCTTCTCTTCTTGATGAGCAAGATCAATAATTCTTTGAACTTTAAATCTTGCTCTAAGCCTAATATTAATTGCACTTGATTGGCTTGATGCATAAGGATGAAGGGATCAAAATTTGTTTATTTTCTACTCAATTTAACTTTAATGATGTCATACAACTTATGTGTTCTTATTTTATGATTAGGAATAGGATCAAACCAATCATAGTTGAATAAAAATACATTTTCTTATTTGAAATAGGATACTACTATTACACAATCTCTTGTAAAAATCTATAATAATTTATCTTATCATCTAAATGTGCGTTACCTCTAACACACACACACTAGAGTTGTCAATCTTTCCTCTTACAAACCAAGAGCTAGTGTGAAATTTATAGTCAATCATATAAAAAAAAAATTGTCGCATACATATATATTCACAACTTGCATAGGTCCCCAAGAAAGTCATGATGGCATCGCTTCTTCACTCCATTAATCTAATCATAAACTAAGTATAGTTATATAAGAAAGTGTTGCCAATAAATAAAAAAATTAGACAATAGTTAGGATAGCTTACATGCAATCTAAACCATATGTAAAATTCATCTTCAATCATCTTATTAATACTAGTAATATTATCCAACTACAATGTGTTAATAAATAATCTGGAATCAAGATTGAAATTTACATGATTGAATAAATATCATATCTGAACTTTAACAAAAAATTATCAAATATTAGATGAACCATCTTACTCAATAAAAAATTGAACTTCATCATAGTTACAAAGAATATTGACTGTCACTACTCTGACTCTTTATCATTCAAATATCTTAAAGTACTTCTACCTAATGCTTTTCCTATTTCTTGGAAAATATAAATCACATTTTATGAAGTTCCTAAACCTTTGATATCATTCTTCTGTGCATGGTGCTCAAAATAATAGGAGAAAAATTTAGTTTTCTCATAAGCTAAATAAGCCTTACATATTGATATTTTGAGCTATGTTTTACTCTTCATACTCATCTTAAATTTATTCAAAAATATACAATAACTTCATAAATTAATTATAACGAGAGAGATAGTGATTTCATATTATTGAACCTTAGATATAAGTACCTCTCAAAGGGATACATCTTGCAATACTACATTTTACCTTCAACTCTAGTTTCTTGCAATAAATGTATTTGTAAGTGCTCCACTGAGTCAAAGAAGTAGTGAAAAATATTCTCTCAAGATTACATGGTATGAGTGGAATATTTATTTCAAGTTGCCTTAGAGCATCACCATTTAAACAAACTGAATATAGTTCATTAAAAAATGGACCAAGCTCTATCAAAGGATTCAATATTTGAATGGGTAAAGCACCAAATGCAAATGGCAATAAACAGTACAAGAAAAATATGATAGTCATGACTTTTATTATAAATATCCTCTTTATCTTCAAGTCAATGAATGTACTTAAGTTAAATGCATACCCATTTGGTAGCTTTAGTGATTTTACCCACTAATAAACTATTCATCGCTAATCTAATATGAGACGGTACTTAGCTTTATGGCTCAAAACTTTCCCACTTATAGTCTCTTTGGGCTATAGCTCTCTTTATCTGTAGTATTCCTTTAATTTTAATCTAACATTCATGTTATCTTTACTTTCTTTCTTAATATCCATCGCAGTGTTGAATATATTATCAAAAAATATTTCTATATGCATAACATCAAAATTTCTAATTAAACTATTCTCTTAGTATGACAGATCCCAAAAAATTCCTTTTTATCTAATTATGCTTTACACCATTACTTGGAAGATGATGTCAAATAACATTTAAGAATTAATTATTGTTAGAATTAAATTAATAATTTATCATACCTCATCCCCACTTAATCTTAATGGAGGTTTCAACTTTTCAACTCTATTTTTTGATGAATGCATCCTTACCTTTGATAAATCTATGTAGTCTTTACAAACCAACTTTCCAACAATGCTCCACCCCATTAACATTCTATATATAGGAAAGTCATTGATAGTTCACATAAATGCTTCCATCATCTAAAAATTTTGCTTTGTTGTGATATCATATATGAGTACACCATTGTCCTATATGATTTTTAGCTCATCAAGCCAAAGCAATAAAATTACGTCAATTTTTTTCATTAGGACTATGTGGTTAGGTATAATTAGTGTAAAGAACATAAATGATATTGTCGTACATCTTTGGAGGTAGATCATAGGGTGTAACTATCACAAGCCAATATAAATAAGGTGACGTAAGACTATATGGCATGAAACCATCAATATATAAACAAAGTCTAACATTGTGTAGCTCAACAATAAAGTCAAAATAAGCACAATTGAAATTCTTTTATGCTTCTTTGCTTAATAGATGGCTTAAGAAATTCAATTCACTTAGTCTCTCATCATGTCATTTTATATACTTAGCAGAATGCATAAATGTGTATAGTCTTTAAAGACGTGAAGAAAAAAACAGTAGTAAAACAAATGCTTATATGGAACATCTTTCTATTTGCATTATTTTTTACTTTCTTGCTCGGGTCCTCCACAAAATTTGCATGTAATATTTATTATATCATCTTTATAGTACAACATACAACCATTAACATAATAATCAACTTTTGTGAGCTCAAATCTAATTTTAATACTAATTTCTTTGTTCTATATATATCCTCTAAAATTAAGTTTTTCTATAATTAGTCCTTCTAGGAAGTTATATAAATTGATTAATATTTTTTTAAATATTATATTCAATTTTGGTGGTTTGCTTTCTTACAGTTATAGATAATTCAGAGTGATTCGTGCAACTCCCACAATGAAAGTTGTTCTGCATTTAATTGCTCAGAGAATTTTTGAGTTCTATGTTTAGTGGCTCCTCTTCAATTACACTTACAAATTGAGCACTTTTTTGTATCAAACACTATTTCTTTATATCATTCAAAATTATATTCAATTGAAAGTGCATAGCTCGTCGAAGCACTAGCATCAACATTGATATATGGCTCATACTCACCACGTGAAATTCAATACCATTAATTTGGTTGAATCCCCTTATGATTCAAGTTTAACCCGACTTCATTTGGCATTAAGTAGGCTTGATTCTTGTGCATCGTATATGAATATCAATTTTTTTTAAAAAAAGATAAACTAAAAGTTAATATACCATCTACATGAAGTACTCTACCCATTCAATAATTCATGAGTTAATCTTCATTTTTCTCTTGGAGACAACCAATTGAATATCCACAATCTTTCATTACGTATATCCATACACTATATGAGGATTTTATTCATCATCTTTAATTACATGTTACCTATTTTAAACCCACGTTAAGGCTATAAACTTTTTCAAAGAAAGATGATAATAATTACACATTTAAGCCATTAGAAAAGAAATCAAAGAACTACATGGATTCCTAATTTTCAACAAAAAAGTGAGAATGAGATTCCTATGTTATAAATTTTATCAAATTACTTAATGAGATTATCAAGCTCTAATATGGCGTAATTGTCTAAATTTCTAATTTTTGACTTGTAAACATTCAATATAACCTAATGGGCTTAAGAGTAGCTCATGTGCATGAATCCTTCTACAAAATATAATTAATTTTTTTTTTACTAGAAAGATCATTTTCATATAAACACTTCCATCAATTTTTTATAAGAGACGTGAGACTAAGCTATGTGCTCCTATCCCAAACTTTCCAAAAGTCTATTATAAATTTTCTAATAATCACCACAAGTTTATTATTTTTATTTTCACATAACTAATATTGTTCATATAAAAATTATCTCTTGATTTGAACTTGAATGTGTGAAATTATATGAGAAAGAGAGGGAGAGAGAGAGAGAGAGAGAGAGAGAGATGAATTTCTAAACCATAAGCAAATTAATCTTAGTTCTAACTCCAAATAACAAAATTAATGTGTGATACAGGAATTTTAAATAAATTTTAACAAGTATTAATCCATAAATTAAAATTATTTTTGAAAAGTTTAAACCCACATGCAAAAAATTAAATTGAAAAAAATCATAAATAACTTTTTCTAGAAGCTAGTGGATGAGTTTTACCTTTGATTCTATGAACAAATTGAAGAAATCAAAGCATTTTGTAAAAATTTGGAGACCTATGGCCAGTTGTTCCGCCGCCAACCTAGGAGGAAGTTGAAGCATAGAAGGGAAAATGGAAGTCGAAGCATTGTTAGTTTGATATAAAACATGTCAAAATTTTGTTGAAAATTAATTGACAAAAATTTTATTTTAAATTCAATCAAAAAGAAGTATAGGATTAAACCGATGGATGTTCTACAAAAAATTATGTAAAAATTTATTTTGATAGAAAATCCAACAATAATTCTGTTAATTATTTCCCATTGAATAATCCATTGAAAATTTCTTCGGTTCTAATTGCTCTATTGTAGTGTTGCAAATCCATGATTTTTGTTAAGTAGTAATCTTGGAATTCGTTTGAGTTCATGATTTTGTTCAACTTATAAGAAGAGGTAAAATAAGTGTAAGAGGTTTCGGTAAGGATGTGGCTTAGATAATGGATGAGTAATAATATTTTGTAAAATAGGGATTACATATATAATAAGGCATATAAATTATTTGAATGTGATTAGGGCTTATATGTTTAATAAAAATCCCCAAGAAGATTTGTCTCTTCTTTAATATAATGACAGATCAAAAGATTGGGTCGGACTAAAAAGGTGTATTATCCTAAAACCTTGTCACTCAATGAGATTGGGGCTTAAACTTTATTATTGAATACCCCAAGGGTGGGACATATATAATTTGGCTAACCTAAGGAATGAGAGTTAGATTTAGATTTTTGTTAATGTTTGATTCACATAATTAAAAGTTTTAAAGCATATTAGACTAATATTATAGATGTATTACTATAAGGGTGGCCTAAGCCTTAGCCTTCTTAGCTTCATTTTAAAATACCTTTGAGTAGGTTTTATAACCCCATAATTAAAGAAAGGCCAATCATCATATCTTACTAACTATTTTATAAGCTAAAGGGACTATGCATTTACTCACTTTGATTTAAGTTAAATTACAAGGTTGTGCGTTTTAACTCAAAAATTCAATGTTTTGCTCACTCTGCCAAACCACAAAGACTTTCAAAGAATTTTGAATAAATTTATGATGATAATTAAGACTGTCGTCTACGATGTAACACTAGCGACTGATTGCTCCCTGAAGTGCGTAGCAGTTGGGGATTTGCATTCTAGGGCAATCATTACTCGTAGTTTTAGATCGATGTCAGTGGGCCACTAGCCGCATGGCCATAGGGGACCAAGGCACAATCCTGATCGATCGATAAGGATCCAACGGTCACAATTCTGTATTCTCCCTCGTACAAAAGCATCTCCAGAAAGCTTCAGGAGCACTGAGACCGAGCGACCTATATTGCGGACACCTGAATCCATGCTGTGCAACGGTGGCTAAACCAGCTGTCGACGCCTGCTCCAGGACAGCTTCATTAATGGGCTGGTGGTAACAAATCCTAACAACCTCTCACATCTCGCTTCCTTTTTTTGGGTTACAGGAAAATTCTCTCCCCTCTTTTTAGATTTAGATAAATATTTTAAATTCAAATTATATTATTGTTGGATTTTGTTTTATCAATAATCTCATATTATCTAGTAAAAAATTATAAGAAAAAAAAAAGAATGGAACAACTAAATAGAACGAAAAAAAAATGAAGAAATAATCATAAAATATAAACCTTCAATTAAGAAATAAAAAAAAAATCTTTAAATTTTTAATGATCTTTCTCTATTTATAGAATCTCACTAATCTTTTATGGTATTTTTATTTAGAGTGCTCATAAGGATATCACGCAGATCTTAGGAGATACTTATTAAAATAATAGAATACGATATTAAGAGATAATGTACTATTTTGAAAGATAAAAATATCATCTTATAATAGACTCAATCACCTGATAAGAACTCCTAAGACAGACAGGTCTATGTACATAGTAGAAATCTTTCCCCTACTTCACATAGATGAAGTAAATTATGATTTATTTGAAGTAGGATTCTTTGGTTCCATATAGAAGCAAGTTTTCACAATTAATTACTTCATAAGAAATAGAATTTCTTAAGAACACTCTCGATTAAAGTAGTTAACTAATGTCTACAAAAAGTTTAAAGATTGATATTAAAGAATTGACAATTATTGAAAAATAATTGAGAAGACTCAAGTGAGAAGTGTTCTTTATGGATTATGAAGGAAGATAAGTAGGAAACACATAAGGCACTAAGAGGCCTAGTGAGTACTTTAATCTATCCTAGAGTGAGACTTTACATTTTTGAAAGAGGTAAATTATATTTATTTAAGTTGAAATTTTTGTTAGAATGTTAGGACTTAGATTCCAACAACACAAGATTATGAAAATCCCTAAAAGGTGGGGACTTATACCCTTAGCAAATGAGAAACAAGCAGCCTCTGAACTTATATATAGGGTGCTCTAGCATAAGCCAAGAGCCCAACCTAAATCTACTCAAAAGGTGGGATATATTGATCCACTTCCACTAGAGATAGTGCACCAATCGTGACTCTCCTGGACTTATAACCGTCTAGAGTGGCTGTCGGCTAGCACCTCCTACGATTTAAAAACATGTAAGCTGATCATATGTAAATGCAAGATAGTTGGTTAGTGTTTATTTGGAAAAAAAAAATCTAAAACTCTAAACTCATTCCCTAAGAGACTAGATCATAATTGAGTCAAAATAATGACTTAGACTAATGTCATAAAATTTATAATTTGTTTATTTTTTATTTTTGACTTATCATTTTGCACTCAGGCTTGGGAGAATTTTTGCCTAAATGCATGATAAAGATAAGCTATGGGCTAAATCTAAGAGAAGAGGCATTCTCCACTACAAGAGATTTCCCTCACAAGTCAAGCCTATATATTATTATGTAAGAATGGAGACCCCCTATTTGTAAAAGTGAAATAATATGCATGCATGATATTGAAACATACAACCATACTTAAGAGGTTACTTAATATTTTATTTCTTGTTTAAGATCTTAGGCTTTATGGTGAGATTATGATTTGATTAAACTTTAGTTAAAAATTATTAAGTTAGAGTGGAAAAATAACATTTTTCTAAAGTGCATATCGTATCTAGGCCATATATCAAACATACAAACTTTAAGAAACCTAAGAAAAGAATGTCATTTCTATTACGCAATTAAGATAAACACAATAATCAAATATGAATTGATTATAAGAATAAAATGTCATTATGGTCAGGTCTCGTCGTACACCCTGAAAAAGGAAAAAATTGGGTAGCCGAGCTCTACCCTTATACAACTCAGATTAAACTTAAATTATAAATAAAATAAAGCTATGGGGGTCTTCAATTCTTCATATTCACCTCCTCTTGTTAGAATGAAATATTTCAGGCTTCATAAGGCTTCCTAAGTCTACGCCCTCTTGCCACCGCTCATCATAAACCCCATAGCACTAATCCTATTTGTATTGCAAAAATTATATTTTAATTAGAAAGATGAAATTAACCACACTTGTAAAATAGAGGTTAGAAAACCAAGCAATTATATTTCACACATTTGGACTTAACATCCTATTTTGGGTAGCCAAGCCCACCTATCATAATGGATTATGCTTAGGGATATAATGACACCTACAAGCAAGAAATATTTATATTTTTTAGTACTATTATTACAGCTATCTCTTAAGCACAATCTCCTATAGAAGACATCATTAGTCTAATATCATCCTAACATCCAAACTACACACAATCAATCCTAGCATCTAGCCTAAAATATTACATCACAAAATAAAACTCACATCATCACAACAATCACCGATCTAACCTAACAGTAGGATCGGTGACATAGTATTCTAATGTGTGTCGAAGGTTTGGCGTACTATATTTTTATTGGCCATTAGAGTTATAAATTATTCTAATGTTGGATCTTTTTAATCTTTTATTAAAGGTGGTTATACTTTTAGGATAAATTTTAGATGCAAATTTTATTGTGTTGATCATAGTTTTTAAAATTATAACTAGAAGAAAGAAAGGGTAAACTTCCTTTCATCTCTACCCTTAGGTTGGATTTCAGAGGTAAATTTATTACTTTTAATCTTAATGATTTCTTTTATATTTTTACTTAGAGGAATTAATCTTGAATGATATAAGTCAACTAAGATTAATGAACCCAAGGTGAATCTAATGATGAGGTACCATTGCTTTCAGCATATGCATAGATACTAGCTAAGAACATTATACTTAATGCATGGATGAATGAGTATTATTTTGTTATTAATTAATTAGTATATATTGGAATTACTTCATGCATGAATTTCATTTTTTAAAGAAGATGATATGTATTCATTTTCTCATTTTTTATTCACATATCTTCAACTTTATGTTAACATATGTGTATATGTATATAATGAATATTTGTAAGCAAGCATGTGTCATTGAACCAAGGAGGTGAGGTAATCAAAGACCCCCTTGGGATGACTTAGAGTCTCGTGTTCTCAAGATGTACAAGCTATATGCTTACTAATTCATACATACACATACACATTTATGAATGTAAAATGTATGTTAAGAAATTTTTTTCTTAAACTTAATTAATGAAGTTGATTTATCTTAACCACATAATTTATCACCAATCTCAAAGTACATGCCATTGTTGAACTAGGAAAATAAGATAATCAAAGACCCCCTTGGGACTACTTAAAGTCTAATGTTTCGGGATGTCCAAACTATATACCCTTTAAATTCATGATTCATATTATAGGGGAACAAAATCAACATTCCAATTTACAATTATGTTTATGAAAAGCATTGATTATCTTCTAAAAATAATAGTTTAAAAGTTACTAGTGATAATAGCCACACTATTTATTTCAAATGCATACAATTAATACAATTTCTTTACATGACTCTTTATTATGTAGAGTTTGTAATTTTAAAATTTACTAGTGATAATAGCCAATAATGATAATTTTAAAGTAATTTTAATTGAAATGCATACAATTGATCCAATTTTCTTGCATGATTCTAAAAATATGAATGCTTGAACATTTATAAAGCAAGTGAGCTAATCAAAGCAAATAGAACTTCAATAACATCACCTTTAGATTCATTAATTCTTAAGGACAAAGCACCCCCACATGAATACCCTAAACTTCATCAAATTCATTAAGCTTCAACTTAAGATTTTGAATTACTTAAACTTAAAGAAGGTGTTAAATGATTTGAATTACCAATACCCATCCTTGTTCATAAATTAGTTTAAAAAAGAACCTAATGATTTTTATGACTTGATTAATCTTAATCAACTACTTAATCATTTAAACTCCCTCCAAAGAGCTCCTTAATTTGATTAATTATTAATCAGGGGCCCATGAATGATGATGAAATGATGAAAAATAAACTTAGCAATGCATTAAAGATTCTAATGCAACTGGGCCTATGATTAGTAGTTAATTAAATTAAAAGAGATCAAATTAATCAATTACTCTCAAAATCTCCACACCAATGGAGAATATTGATTTTATTAAGGGGTCTTTATGACAATTAAGCACATAAAGAAAAAATAATTAGGAGTTTTGATTAATTGAATTAATTATGAATATTGTCCCGTCCTCAATTTAATTAAGTCATTTATTTAATTAATTCAGCAACCCTAAGAATGAGTTTGGAAAATAAGTAAGAACAGAGGCCCCAATTATTTCTTTGATCATCCTTACTATTTTCATAATTAATTAAGTATCTTTGATTAATTTCATAATTTTTCGAATTTTTAATAATTATTAAATGTTTAAAATGAGTAATTAGGATTTGAAAAATTGATCATCTTAATCCACTTGAGAAATTAACCCAAGAAAATCATGGGAGGCAAAGGTCATCCCAAGAATTAATCATGGAAAATCTTAGGTTAAATAGATAAGTAAATATGGCTTAATTAAGTCAATTAGTTAAAACTTTAAACTATAATTAATCACACATCATTGGAAAATTTTGGGGCTTTTATTTCTTTTAAATTCTCATATGTTTAAGCTTTACAAAATGAGTTTATTTGTTTTTTTTATTTTTCTATAATTAGTTATAAATTTTTGAAGTTTTGATTAATTAAATCACATTTCTAATCTAATTAATCCATTTATATAGTTGGCACCACATGGTCCTTAATGTGGCAACACTTTCCATGTGGCATCGTGGGATTGCTCACTTAAATCATTTGATCTACTGAATCAATGGTGGCGGACGCGCTTTCTCAGTTTTCTGATCATGGATCAGATGATGGAGATTAATCCTGTTATTCTAAAAGAAAAAATCAAGAAATTCTAACACGACTAATCACGACTATTCATTCTAATCACATGGAATAGATGGTCGATGATCTATCATCTACTTATGGCAAGAGATGGAAAACATTTACCTTCCATCACTGGATTTGTGCTCGTCAGAGCTCGTTCGACGGTGAATTTGACTCCAAAATGATTAGGGGATAATTCTAAGGGGATCCTAGGGTGGAATTCACATGAAATTGAAATCCATTTAAATAAAAATAAAAAATTCTATAATTTTCTATGATTTGCTGAAAATTACCCCACCGGAGCTCAAGACCGACAGTCCATTGATTGAGGTAGCTTTGCCTTAAAAAGGCAAAACCTTGTTGATAAGCTCGTGCATTGCCTCCCTGCTTTTGCCCTCTAGACCAAACATTGCCATGAAACTCACTGGAGTTGACTGAGCTTCATCCTCTAGTGATCGAATTAGTGGGATTCAATTTTTTCTAGTTCGTCGGAGGTAGTAAAATGTGTCAAAAGATTTAATTTGGTTTTGGTGGAGTATGGATACAATTGGATAGAGTGGAGGCTCGAGCTAAGTGAGGAGTTGGTCTCATAATTGGGTACACGGGAGGCTCAAGGATGTTCTGGAAAGACTCAGAATGCTCTAGTGTGGGTGTGTGTTGAGTTTGAATTAGAGAGGAGGTGTATACCCTCCTCCCCATGTGAACCAACAGAAGAGGTTGGTTCAGGCCATGGTAGCCTGGGCCATGAGACTAATGAAGTGCAAGTCCCTTAGTGGTTGTGTGGGTTTGGTGCCTAGTGGTGAGAAGGATAAGTCCCTTGGACTAAAGCAAGGGTTGGACCAAGGTGATAGGGACCTCACCTTGGTCAATGGCTATGACCAACAACTTTGGGTCAGGTCCAGTTAGCATGGGAGAGCTCACGGCATGCTAAAGTGGCTACCCAATTCTAAAGGAGGGGTTAGAACTTCCCATTTTTGGTTTTTGTTCTATTTGGAACCCTTGGTACACTTGGTTTGGAACCTTGGGTTGGTCCACTTAGGCTAGTCAATGGGAACCTAAGGATGAGTCATGCCAAGTTTGGTTGGGTTTTTCATATAGGTCAATTTGGGTTCAATTGGGTTAAGTTAAGAAATTGAAAATTGGGTTAAGAGGGCACTTGGGTTATTCAATTGAACATTTGAATTACTGGTGTAATTAGTTTGATTTAATTTGTAGTGGATTTGTATTTAGCTCATATGGGTTTATTTCGGTTAAATGGGTCAAGTTAACCAATTTGGTCAAGTTGGTCAAATTGGGTTGGATGAAGGATTGGTTTATGTTTGATTGATCATTTGGGAATGATTGTATGTGCTAATTTGAATTGACATAGATTAAGATGTGCTTCAATTAAATTTGATCCTTTGGGTCAAATTGTGCTAAGTGGATCAATTGTGTTGATTTAATCAAATTGGCTTAATTTGGTGATTGAGGTAGGTCCAATAATCAATTTATGATTGATTGAAGGCATTGATTACAATCAATTTGGATTGAAATGAGATTTGAACCAATTTGACCCTTTAGGTCAAATTGGGTCAACTTGGGTTAAGTGGTCAAATTAACTTTGATAGGTTCAATTGATTGAAATTAGGTCATCAATGATGATCAATAATCATTTTAGAGAAGATTGGATGATTTTATTTGATCAAATTTGAATTGAATTGAAGTTTGAACCAAGTTGGTCTATTTAGGCCAAATTGGGCTAATGAATCAATTGGGTTGATTAGGTTGAATTGATGTTAATTGGGTGTTGAGAGGTGTTCAATGATGAATTTAGAGTTGATTGAAAACCTTGATTAAAATCAATTTGAGTTAGGTTTGATGTTGACTCATTTGAACCCTTTAAGTCAAATGGGTCAACTTGTGTCAATTAGGCCAATTGGCTTGGCCCAAGGGGTTAGGATGAATTGGCATGATTGATTAGATGTTTGGAACAATCATGAGGTTTAAATCAAGTTTAATTGGGTTTTTTGTCTCTATGGAGTTTAATTGGGTCAAGTTGGGTTAAGGGCCAAGTTGACTTGGTTTGACCCAATTGGACTGGAATCATGGCTCAGTCAAGCTTGATTAAGATTCAAATGGTCTCAGTTGAATTGGGTTTAATTGGATTTTATTTTGGGTTTGACCCTCTTGAATCCAAATGATCTAAGTTAGGTTAACTTGGAAACTTAACCCAATTAAACCATGATGGATCACATTGAGCATAAGTTGAATTGACATTAGTTTGAGGTTTGATTTGCAATCATTTGGTTTAGGTTTGGTCAATTGGTTTCATATAGGTTTTGATTGAGTTTAGGGTAGGTGACGTACTGCTTATCCTAAGCTGCAGTCTAAAGCAAGGGTTAAACCCTATGAGTCTCTAGGCTGAGGATTGGTGTTCTCTTAATTATTAAAAGTGTCTTAGTACAAGGAAGGTCTTAGTTCTTAGATAAATCCCAAGTCCAAGAAGAGGTAGTCAACCTCACTCCTAAAAGTGAGGTCAACACCCATGAGCATTACATTATTAATTACATATATTTTACAAGTGCAATGAAATATATCTAATTAAATAGAGCTTATTAAGTTACTATTGAACTCACTTTTAGAGTGAGCATTGATCACCCCAATCTTAGGTCTAGGATTCTTCTAGACACTTAGGTTTCTTTAGTGCTAGGACAATTCTAGTGACTAAAGGAACACTAACCTGAGCCTAGAAACTTGTAGGGCAAAACCTTAGGACAAGTGGGCTTCACCTATCCTAAGGTCTAAACTGATAATCATACCCATCAATTTATTTGAACCTAAACCAAATGATTGGAACCTCAACCTCATGCCAATCAATTGATCATGATTGAATTTGATTTCTAATTCAAGCTCCAAGTCAATTTGGCTTCTTGACTTGAGTTAACCCAATTCAATCCTATAACTCCACTCAAACTAACCAACCAAACCAATCTCAATTCCATTCTCAATCATTTTAATTAGTCAATAGATCATTTCAAACTATTCTAACACTTGCAATCAAGATAACTAAACCAATTAGACTTAAGTAACCCAAGTTAGCCCATTTGACCTAAAAGGTTCAAATGAGTTAAAACCCAATCAAACTCAAATCAATTGTAGTCAAAGCCACCAATTAACTTCAAATTCATCATTGAATATACTCTAACCATTTATAGCCTTAATTAGTCCAAATTGACTTGATTGTACTTAACCCAAAGTGACCAAAAAGGTCCAATTAGGTCAAACTTCAATGAAACCCCCCATCGGATAAAATCAAGCTATTCAATCTCTTCAGTGATGATTGTAGGTCACTATTGAACACTCCTCTACAATCAATTGGACCTATCCAAGCCAATTTGGCCCCTTAACCTAAGTTGACCCAAAGTGACTTAAAAGGTCAAATTGGACCAAATCATGTTCAAAGCCAAATTAATTGCAATCAATGACTCCCATTAATTAAACTTAACCAAGCCAATTTGGCCTCTTGACCTAATTTGACCTAAAGGGCCAAATTGAGCCAAATTAAACCCTAAACCAAATTAATTAAAACCAATGCTTCAAACTAATCAAAATTGAATATTGAACATGATCCAACTTTCAATTGTACCCAATTTGGTCAACCAAACCTAATTGACCTACTTAGCCAAATTTGACTTAAAAGGTCAAATTGAACTAAATCACTTTATAATTTGAATCATTTCAAATTAACTCTTCCAATCAATTATAAATGACCAATTGAACATATTCCTAACCCATGCTCAAGCTAATTTGACCAATTTGGTCAAATTGTCAACATGACCCATTTGACTCAAATGAAATCATATGAACCAAATCCAAATCTAACTCAAATTGAACCAAACTAATTGTATTAATTCATTCTAAATGACCAATTTAACTTAACCAAACTCCCACTTTGACCCAATTTGGTCAAAATGGTCAACTTAGCCTAACATGACCCATTTGACCTATATGAGTCAAATTGAGCCAAACCCAACCAAACTTGGCATGACCATCCTTAGGTCACCATAAACCTACCCAAGTGGGCCCAACCCATGGTGAACCTGGGCAGGGTCAAACCCATTGAACCAAGCCTTCAAATGGGACAAAAGTCACATTTAGATTGGTTCTCCAACTTCCCACCCCTTGGCAGCCACTTTTGGCCTTTATTGGACAGAAGACTATTGATAACCTAACCCAAGATTATTAGGTTTAGCCTTTGGCCAAGACAGGGTGAGCTCACCCATGGGCAATCATTGGTCCACTTAAGGAGGATTGTACACTCCATGGCAACCCACTGTAGTCCCTCAACCTCTCACACACATTCACCTCAGCAGTCCCCTACCACCTCCAACCACCCACTTCTACCGGGCGCCTAAGGCTAAGCCAAAATTAGACATTGGTTTAATTGGGGAAGAGAGTATACTTCTCCCCAACAATTCAAACTCATCACACACCATACTCAAAGTATTCTAAGCAGTCCTAGAGCATTCCCTGAGCTCCTGTGCACCCCATTGTTGATGATACCAAGCTCCATTCAAACCCAAGAGCCCCATCTGTCCAACCTCACCAAACTTCAGCAAAGATAAATTAACTTTCTCCTCACCTTCACCACACTCCAGACCCTAAAAGAATGGATTTGACCACTGGAAGGCATCCCTAGACCCACTCCGATGACTATGGCTACATTTGGTCCACAGACCGATCGATGGGGAGGCAACTTGTGATCTTCTCAATATGGCTTCATCTCTTCAAGATGAAGCTACTTTTGTTGACAAACCACTAGTCTTTAGCTCCGGCTAAGTAAAAATATGATAACCATAGAATCAACCTCTAGAAACTAGTCTTTTGTGAAACAAATTATATTTTCATGTGATTTTCACTGTATGATCTCCTTAAATCTCCTCCCTAATCATTTTGGAGCTGATTTTGCTATCAAACGAGTTTCGAGGAACTCAGATCGAGAAGTGGAAGGTGGACCGTGTCTATCTTCTAGTAGTCATGGGACTACAGATCATTGATCATCCATTTCACATGATTAGAATGGACAGTCATGATTAATCATGCTAGAAATCTTTATTTAATCCTTTCATAATCACGAGATTAATCTTAATCGTTCGATCCGAGATCAGATGGTTAGGATGAAACTATATCTGCCACTATTGAGTCAATAACCACATTAGACATTTTAAATTGCCAATGCCATGGAGTCATGTCGAAAGTACTACCATGTCAATGTACACGTGGTACTAATGATTTAAAATGAGTAATTAGGCTTAAAAATTCAATTTAAATAGCCAAAACTTCAAAAAAAATCATAACTGATTATATAAAAATTTAAAAAATGTAAATAAATCCATTTTGGAAAGCTTATATAAAGGAGAATTTAATAAAATAAAATCCTCAATTAATGTCTAATGAATAGTGCTTAATTAAGATTTGAATTTTAGGTTAATTACCTTAATTAAGTCAAATTAGTTGGCTAATTAATTCAAAATTTGGCATGTTGATTCTATGGGATGTCCTCTGCCTCCCATATTTTTTTTGGAGTTATTTGCTTTATAATTTAGAAAATTCTAAATTTTTAATCTTAATTACCCTTTTAAGTGATTTAACAATTATTAAAATCAATGAGCTGTAAAATTGAGTAATTAGGGATAATTAATCAATGAAAACATCAAGGATAATATGAGAATTAATTAGGACCCTCTCTCCTAATTAATTTCAAATGTATTCCCTTAATAAATTTAATTAACATGTTTTGTAATTAAAGATAAATTAATAAAATTAATAATTAAATTTAAATGAAATCAACTTAAATAATTCAAGTCCACCCATTAATCCCTTTTGTGTTTAATAACATAAAGTCATTAATGAAATTATGATTTACCCATTGGTGTGGGGAAATCATAAGAGTATTTAACTTAAATATTTTCTTTCTTTAATTGAATTAACTCTTAAGTATGAGCCTAATTGCATTAGATCTCTTTAGATGCATTGCTGATTTTATTTTCACAAATCATATCATTGAGGGATCATGATTATGTGATTAATTAAGTTAAAGATGCTTGAGAAGAGTAATCAAATTGATGTAATTAATGGATTGAATCTAATCAATTCATAAAAATATTTAATTTTTTCCTTCAACATATTAAATAACCAATATGGGATAGAGTGAATCCAAAGTACCATTTCTCCTCCTTAGGTTTTAATAACTTAAACATTAAAATTATACCTTAAAGAAGCTTTGATTAGGCTTAATGGATGTTTATTTAACTTGATTATCCTTAGGGTTTAATGGATTCAAGTATGTTGCATTGTGGTATTTAATTACTTCTTTCAATTATCATAAATGTGTATGTCATTTTCTTCATGAATTCATGTTTTAAAAAAAAAATTAAAGGAATGTGATTGCATTTAAATTGCATGAGTTAGATAAATGCTATTACATGGTGTGATTATTATCACTAATAAATCTCAAACTATTTTGAAACTATAAGTTAATTATAAATCAAATGGTTTGAAACTTAAATCAATGCTTATTGTAAATATTTAATGAAATGCTCATTTATTTGTGATTAGAAGGTGGCAATTGATTATTTTATTCTTATGTTCTATGTATATGTTTACATATATTTGAATTAGCAAGTATAAGTCTGGATATCCTGAGAATATGAGGCTTCACGTAGCCCCAAGGAGATCATAGATAACCTCACTTCCTACAACACATACTTTCTTAATTTCATTTATATGTATGCATGTGTTAGAATACAAAGCAAACCTCCTTTCTTTATACCAATAAACTTTACATAAATAAAGAATTTTTATACATACCTTTTGCATGATTTTGTTTTTATGCTCATGTATATACTTATGTGTATTTGAATTGACAAGTATATAGCCTGAACATCCCAGAACACGAAGCTTTAAGTATCCCAAAGGAGGTCTTAGATAATCTCACTTTCCTAGTTTAACAATGACATGTACTTGCTTAAATTTCTAATACATACTTGTATATACTTAACTATGAGATGAAATCTCCTTTTCTATTAAATTCATGCATCAACATTCATTAAGTATGCAAAAATGTGGGTATATTGCATGTATATGTATATACTAAATCAAATATTAGAGATATTAAAAATGAAAGAGTGTGGAAATTATTGATAATGAATGGAAGTAGTTAAGTATTATTCATATGATGGTGACTTAATTTCATTAATTTTAAGATACCTTTCATTTTGAATGAAATTCATTAAGGATAATCTAAACTTAGGATAAATAAAATTCATAAGTGGTTCATTAAGAGAATTAAAGCCATAATAATCTACCTTTAAAAACAACTTAGACTAGGGATGAAGGGTTAAGCCTCTTTCTTCTCTTTATAATGATTAGATCTTAAGTAAATAATGAACAAAAATAAAAACACATAAGTTAAAATCAAATCAAGCTACTAAAAGACTTAAAGTGAAACAATCCTACATGAGTAATTTAAACAATCCCAAGACTTTAGACAATCATTATTATAAAGCTTAATTAAGACATGTCACACTAAGCCTTAGCACACATATTAGAATACTAAGTCACTAAACTTAGTATTAGGTTATGCTGGTGTATGTTGTGGTGATATATTTTATTTTTAGGTGTAATATTTTAGACTGGATGATAGGATTGTTTGTGCATAGATTGGATGTTAGGTTGTTATTAGCCAAATAATATTTTATGCAGGATTGTGCTTGAGGGGCCGCTATAATAATAAATAAATATGAATGGTATTGCTTGGCTACTTATGTTCCTAAGCATAATCCAATTAGGACAGGTGGACTTGGTTACCCAAGTGCAGAGTGCTAAGTCCAAACATATGAAATATAATTACCTAGCTAGTATGTTTGTTTAGCTAACATCCATTTTAGGTAGTTAGATTTCATTTTTCATAAATATGTAATTTTTTTGTAATAAGGATTAGGATTAATGCTATGGGGTTTATGATGAGAAGTGACTAAAAGGCAAAGACCTAGGAGGCCTTATGAAGCGTGGAGTAAACTAATCTAAAGAAGAAAGAAGAACAAGGATTAGCATTTATTCCAATTATAATAATTGATTGTAATCCGAGTTATATAAGGGTAGAGCTTGGTTACCCAACTCTTTCTCTTTCTCGGGGTGTACGGAGAAACCCGTCCACATCGGCCTTCTATTCTTTTACAAAATTTCAATGTTTGATTATTATGTTTAGTTTGTACAATAGAAATGACATGTTTTTCATAAGTTTCTTAAAGTGTACATGTTTAATGTGTGACTTAGACATGGTAGGATCTTTATAATAAAATTAAATTTTCTATCCTCACTAAATAATTCATAACTAAACTCTAATACAATTCACAACCTCACTCTAAAGCTTGGGTATATAATTAAGATAATAAAAGATTTAACAACCCCTTAGCAGAATGATTGTGTTTCATAATAACATGCATATCATATTATCTCACTCTTGAATAGAGAGGATCTCTATTCTTACATGATAGGGGACATGCTTGAGCTTTGAAACTGGTCTCTTGTAATGGAGAGCACCTCATTTAGGTGATTTAGCCCACAACTTAATTTTATCATGCATGTAGACATAATTATCTCAAGCTTTAGTCCAAATTAATATGTCAAAATGATCCAAAATCTTATAAATTTTATAACATCAATTTAAGTCATGTTTAGATACCAAACATTATCTAGTATCATATGGCAGATTAGGATTCTAGCTTCCTTCCCGATTAAATAACAATCTAACTATCTTGCATCTGCATAAGACTTATAGAGGTGTTGGTGACCACTCCAAGCGGTTGTAAGTCTAGAAGATTGAGATGTGTTTGCCCTCTCTTATGGAAGTGGACCATTATATCTCATTTTCTCTAAGTAGAATTAGGTCAAGCTCTTAGCTTGTGATTGAGCACTCTAGATTTAGGTTCCAAAGTGGCTTGTTTCTCTTCTATGAGTATAAGTCTTCATCTCTTAGGCATTTCCATAATATTATATTGAAACATAAGCCTTAGGATTTTAATAAAATTTTAAGTTAAAAAAAATTCTCCTCTTTAAAAATGCTCCCTACTTATCCTCCTAAAAAATTCATGAATAAGTCTTCCCATTTGAACTATTCTTCTTTCTAAAAAAACAAACCCTTTGATAGTCTAGTTTAAAATCATTGAAAATATTTATTAGCTACTTTAATTTGAGAGTGTTCTCAAGGAATTTCCATTTAAAGCTTGCTTCTATAGGGAACTAAAGAAGATATAAAATAAACCCTACTTTACTTACCCATATAAAATAGAGAAAAGATCTCGTATATACATAGACCTATCTGCTTTATGAGTCCTTATTAGGTGATTAAGTTCATTGTAGGGTGATATTTCTATCTTTCGAGATAGCACATAATACCTTAATCTCGCACCCAATCATTTTAATAAGTACATCCTAAGATCTATGTGGTGTCCCTATGACTCCAAATTAAAACCCCAGTCACATAGTCAGTTAAGTGATAACATGGACCATTCCATGCAATTATAATGAATTATGATTGGTTGTATGTAGACCAGATATTCTTGAAATTTTTTGAGTGAGCTATGACACTTGTTTTAAACTCAATTGAATGTGTGGCCTTTTTTCTCAAACTCAGTATATTGAATCAAAATTTATCTTTGGAGTGAGGGAGAACCTTCTCAGGTTCTTGGGAAATAGGAAAGTAGAATCTCAAATTTTAATATTTAGCCAACATCTTAATATAAAGTGGTAAAAGTTATCTGAAGGATCGCCATTTGAAAGAACTTCTTTTAATAATATTGAAGGAGAGAGAGGAAAAGAGAAGAAAAAAAGGATCGCCATTTGAAAGAACTTCTTTTAATAATATTGAAGGAGAACTGTTACATATATTAAGTATATATAAGACAAGTCAAGTACATGAGAGAATTAGCCTCAATACGAGGCAAATGTTCGATGACTAGAGGTGAGCTCTAAGGGTTGTTGAAATGACTAGCAGATTTTTATTCAGATGTTTGACTACTCTTAAGTAATGAGTTCCCATGATATGGTTGGGTCATTGAACTTTGGTCATTTAGATTGGTCAATTTTTTTTGGGCACTCGACTCCCCAAACAAGTCATTATCTATGTAGTTGGCACCGATGCTTCATTCTTGGACTTTCTTCCTTCACTTGCCATACATGTGGTGAGTCTTCATTATTGAGTAGCTCACTTTTATGGATTCAGTCCCATTATGACAATGGCTTGTTGGAAGCTTGTTTAATCTACTCACAAATTTGTGTATACATTTAGCTCTTTAATTCTTCTGCTCCTTTGTAGAAACTTGCAAAAAGAGTAAGAGAATGAAAATGATAATTAGCTTTTAAACATTTAATAAATTCTAAAATAAAAAATATTATTAATTATCATATCACCTTTGACTTGATTCCTTCTTTGTCGCATCTCCACCTTTTGGACAATAAAAGCAACTATTATTTTTCCCTGGGATACTTTTTATATATAGTGCTTGTCACCGGACTAATATTTCTTCTCGTTGTAGAGTTTTCACTTGAGAGGGAAGGATATATCTACTTACCATGGATACTAAAATACCTCATAATGACATTGATTCCTCTAAACTCTAGGAAGGTATTTAAAAGAAGTCTAAGAAGCAAACAAAATTTATAGTCATTTCTTAGAATGAGATGAGTACCCTAGCTGGCCCAACATAAGAAATCATTGCAGCTCCAACTAAGAGTGGGGTTAAGGGTTCACAGGTGGAGAAGAGTACTCAACTTATTGTGGTGGACAATGTAACTACCATGATAGAGCCACCTTCTATTCAGCCTATCGAGATAGTGGTGAGTGTTCAAAGGGAGAAAGATGACTTCCCTCATTTGATGTAGAAATTTCATGGTAAATAGGTTGGCGAGAACCTCCTTTATAAAAATGATGGTAGAGGAGTGTCTCACCAAGGTAGATTCATTATTGTTTTGTCCCTGAATTTTCATTAATTTTGCTTATAAGCTTTTCTTATTATTATAGCTTAGTGTGATAAGTGTGCAAGTATGGGAGGAAGGTGATGATGTGTACTCATTGACTCTTCAGGTCATCCCTCTGGATACCTCAGGTATCCCTAAAAAAATAATTCACCTTACCATGAGTGAGTTATTAGGTCACCATCTAAGTGATAAAGAAGTTTATTTGCTTAATCAGAGGTTTCTTTCCTAAGGATTTTACCCCTAGCTAATCTCCACCTCAAAATCCCATTATTTGTATTTCATGAATTTGTTTCACATCATTCAGGGGCATCTTCATCGTTATCGTGTGCTGACTCAGTGAGGTCAAGTCTTATTTTGGGAGAGGGCTTGCTTTTGTTAGAATGGAAACCAAGGTGCTTGCCTTATCATCTATCATGGCAACTAGCACATCGTTGACATCTAGAAGATGTTGGAGACTTCCCTCCCTCCACTTACTAAGACGGGCAAGTCTGAGAAGAATGAATCCTCATAGGGAACCATAAGTGCTCATTAATCTATCTAAGTTCTCCACCTTACATAGAAGACTCACTCTTTTGGAAGAAGAGCTATGATCTAAAGGTGGAGTCACAATAGAGACAAGTTGTGGAGGTAGAGTCCCAAATGAGCTTAGTAATCATGAAGGCTGAGTTGACTTTGCTTCGATGCTCAGTCGAATCAAATGGGTCTTCTCTTTTGATCTTCAATGCCAACTTCATGTTTGACTACATGTGTGATAAAGGTGGACTTGACAAGGAGTGTCACTTGGACCACATTGTGAAGTAATTCAAAAAGTAATGTATAAGAGGTAAAGTGAGTGCATTATAATAATTTTTATTTTTGACTTTAATGCAATAATATTTGAAGAAATAATTCTCTCGTACTCACCTTTTTTCTAATCAAGTTCTTTTTATTTTAAAAATGCAAGTGAGAATCTTTAATTGTTTCCATCATGACTTGTGCGGCTTTAAGATTTGTACGAGATTCAATAATGATTTTCCCATTTAATGTTTACCAAGTCTTACTTACTATGTTTATAAATTCATTTTTGTCGAGAGTGGTTGGATCTTTATTGCTCTCTTTTCTTTTCTTCGAGTGTGTGACCATCTGTCTTGCAAGTAGATTATATTCCCACTCAACCTCAGGGTGAGTTAACTTCTAATTATGATAATGGAAGCTCTAAGGAAGTTAGTGATTGTATTTATGCAATATAAGGCCAACGAGGTGCCAGACCTTAAGCCATCGATGACAAACTATGTCTTCCACAGCTACTATCGAAGCAATCAAAATTTCTCAATTTGAGTAGCCAATCAAGATGAGCAGTTTAACTTCGAGTCGATTAGATGAGTTGTACATGTCCTTGGATGACTTTAGTTGATATGACATTGAAAATTCCACTAGTCAAAGCACGAATCTTGATGTCAAAAGCAATTTGATTCTGAGTCAAGACTAATCCAAATCAAGCGCTTATTGAAAATGTTGTGATATCAGTCAGCTCCTAAATATGAAGTATTTATAATCAAATCAAACTTCTTGATAAGTCAGATGTTACAAGCCAAGATTTCTTAATTCTAAATTCATTTGAGCATTCAAATATTTAAAATATATCAGATGATCAAGAGAATCATTTTGAGCCGTCCACTATAGTGGTTTGGATTTTGCATGTATTTATAGAAATGTCACTTCTATAAACTATAAATAGCCCCTCATTCTTCACATAAGGGGAGACGAAGCTAAAGAGAAGAGAAAGCTCTGAGGCTTGAATAACCTCCAAGCATAATCATGCCATCAGCTGACGATCGCCGACCACCACAACCGGTCATCACCGCTGGCCACCGCCACCGGTCATCGCCACTGACCACCGCCGACCGCCACCATCGGCCACCACCACCAGTCATCATCACCGCCGACCATTGCTGGCCACCACTATGGGCCACCGCCACCGATCATCATCACCGCCGACAACCGCTACTGATCATCGTTGTAGGCCCCCACCATCGGCCACTACTGCCGGTCCTCACCACCGTCGACCACCACCATTGGTCACCACCACCAATGACTCTTTGCCATCGACCAGTCGGTCCTGCCGGCATTGCTTTGCGTCGACCATGCGACCATCGACCTGCTACTATTGTTGGTCACCACCGACGCCTTCACTCAGTCACTAGGGTGTAAGCGAGCGAACTTCGGTGAGCTGTTCGAATTTCGTTTATTATTATTTTGTTCAAATTGGCTCGTGTTGAAATAGCTCGTTTATAGTCGTTGTGTTTTCGAAAAATATTAGGTGTTCGTTTTAGGCTCGTGTTCGAAATTGGCTCGATTTTATATTTTAATAATTTTTATTTTTTTTATTTTTAATTTAAAAATAATTATTAAAATCTTATCTGATGAAAAACTAAAATATTATTGACAATTAAAACTAAAAATATACAATTATACAAAATAATTATATACAATCATAATTATTTTTACACTACAAAAAAAAAACTTTGTTACACAAAAAAATTAAAATTAGAGATTCATTCAAAGATTCAAAAATCAAAATTATATCTGATTAAAATTTATTTTTTTAAATTAAATGATTTTCAATCGAGATTCAAAATCATTTTTTACAAAATTGAACACAACTTCAAATACTAATTTATAGCTAACAAAATTTACAAGATCATATATCATTTATTCATATATGCATATACAAATTTACAAATTCATAACTTACATAATTTACAAATTTACATTTACAACTTTCTAAAATAAATTCAACCTAAAATTTTACATGATACAACTTACAATTTCAAAAAAATAAAAGCTAAGAAAATAATGAAGTTAAAATTTCCAAATATCAATTTCTAATCAAATCAATTGCTTCAGCTTTAATGTTCAAGCTTTATAGTCTTCAAGCTTTCATATCCTCAAAGTCCAACCAATCTTGAATCTTCAAAGCATGTCACTTCATGTAAACAAAACTAGCAAAAAATTATAAAATAAATATTTTGAGTGGGCTCAGAAACTAAAATAAATAATCATTGATGCCGTCAATAGCTTGATGACTGTATGAATATTAGACATTCAAAAAAAAAATGACAAAATGAAAGATTAATATTAATAAGACTACGACTAAAAAAAATGAAAATAAGTGTAGCATCTGTTCCAAATTGACAAAATGAAATCACAAAAAAATGACAATGAAATCACAAAAAAAAAAAAAAATAAGTGTAGCATCTGTTCCAAAGAATCCAAACTATTAAGCTAAATATCATTAAATAAATGATAGACATTCAGAAAATTGACAAAATGTAATCACAAAAAATTAAATTAAATGTTTGGAAAATACATACAGCCAAATATCAAGCTAAGTTGCATCTCATACATCTATTTAATTTTTCATCATAGCCCATTAATGTGTAATATCACAAGTGATCTTACACATTAATAATCTTAACATCTGCTCCAAATTGACCAAGTGTAGCATCAAAAGATCTTGTCAGAACAAAACCAGCCAGCAATTGTATAATGCACAAAGAACAAAACTAGCCAAATAGTAGGTAGTTCCAAAGAAGAGAATAACATGTAAAAGGAACAAGAATAAGAAGGTTCGGATGATAAAACAAGCTTATGTAGCTATTTAGTAAAATCCTCAATGTATTAAGATTCTTAGTTAACATGACAATTTTGGCCGACCATTGGTCATACCGAAGTGAGGGTGAAGTGCAAAATTTTACAAATTTAGAGAACTAAAAAAAAGAAAATGTGTATATATGCCTCTTTAATCTTGATTAGCTTCAAATAATCATAAAATCTAATCAAATGAGATCATCAAGTAGTCCTAGATTGTAGATCAATATCATTAATCATAATTCTTTTCTTTAAAACTTAGTGCAACATAGAAAAGAGAGAATTCAAGAATAATAATTATACATGCTATCTATTCTTTTGGAGAAATTTTAAAAAAAGGCCCATGAACTCTCTTTCAAAAGGTCGACTAGTCACTTGTTAGATGTCAAAATATTTTTTAATCATCTATTAGTAACTCATTACTCAAGGTCGAAATAACTAAGCGATAACACAATTCAACGAAGATCTTGTCTTGCACATCATGAGAAAAAACCAATTAGAGTGATAATAGGAATATTCATTTAAGTGGTGAAGTCCGGAACAAAATGGTTAACCTTTGATGATCTGTCCCTGCTTGGGATTTTCCACAAGTCTCTTCCACAAATGATCGATTCAAATAAAAGATTAAATTCATATGCAAAAGAAACTATAGAATGCCTTTAAGAAAATTTTTAGTTTTCAAATATAGTAAGGGTAGATGATGGGGATTCTAATGGGCATATGTCACTAAGATGATGCTATTGGGACAATAAAATTATGTTGATTGGCTAATGAATTCAGTGGTTCTTGTAAATATCTGGAAAATCCAATCCAATTTCATCAACCAAAAGAGAACAAGTTTTTCACTCATTGGATGCGCTTAGGATAAGTAACGATGTTTGATGCAGTGAAACCAAGAAAAGTGCATGACTTTGTTAAAAAATTCTATCCCCTTCATGATAGAATGTCACCATCTTCTTCAATATCAATGAAAAAAAGAATATGCGATGTGTAAGGCACCTATCAAAGACATACTTAAGAGAGTGGTTGATCTATGAAATCTTACAAGAACTTTTCATAGAGTTTGTCTCTATGATTAGAATCCATACTATCCAGTTTCAAGCGTAATTTTCTCCAACCATCTTTGAAATCGGACTAGTAGCAATTGATAAACTTAAAACCAATTTTAGCGAACAAGATAGTTAGAATTGAACAAAACACTCCCATCCTTCATGTTGATAAGAAAACCCTCAAAAAGCAACAGTGATAAACACTTTTCAGCCATAAAAACATCGAGAACAGTAGATGTACAATATCAAATAGAATTGCATTCTATTAAAGGTAATAAATATTTCTTTTCATCACTTAGATCGATATCAAGCGGTGCTCAAGTTTAAATAAATATTCTACTAAGAATGGCAAGAGCAACTACTAGAATATGAGGAAAAGGGGTCTTACACATAACACATTCCATGTTTCCATTATTTCAAACATTCTGCATACATACAACATTCTGATACTGATGTTGTAAAAATAGAACATCCATACAGAATTACAAATACTAAGATACATGATACAGCATTACAACCATAATAGTAAAAAATTAAGAACATCCTACAGGAAACATCCAAAGCTGTAGAAATCATACAACATTACAACCATAGTTATAATAAATTCTAAGTTTGTAATTACTTCATTCTCATAGTATGCATAATAGAATGATTTCTCCTTTGAAACACAAATTCTCAAATAATATACAACATTCTACAGGAAAGACATCCATAGTTGCAGAAAGATTCTGACATTAATCGTAAATATATGATCGTAACATCCAAACCAAGAAAATACATGATGAACATAACCTCCATAGTAAGAATAAAAGAAGCATCTCTATAGACCATAGGAAGAATAAAAGAACAGCGCGTGTTAACGGTGAAATAAAGGTATGCATGTTCTCGGATTCTCCACATCTCCATAGTAAGAATAAAAGAACGCTTAAAATAAGAATAAAACCGATTACGACCAAAGAAAAAGAAAATTGTGTTACTACAAACCCTAAAAAAAGATATCACGACCACAATGTATAGGGCTTTTAACATGAAACCAGGATGTAAAAGAAAAGAAAACAATATCGTACCAAACCATAGAATCGAGAGATCACAGTTACACTTACAGATATTACCATTTCAACTCGCAAGACTCACAAGTCACAACTCGCAAGACTCTTGCTAGGAAGAGTAAATCCAAAACTCTGAGACAAGAGGGAGTTGAGACTTACAGATTAGGCGAGGTCGAGGCGGGAGAAGTCGAGACTCAAGAGTGCATCGAAATCTGCGAAGAGTCGAGAGACTAGGGCAATATTAGGTATCGTATGCATCGTTTATTTTAAATCCCTAGTTAATATAAATTCCTACGGGGGATTAACTCTGACTAAAATCTAAACAAGAACATTAAGCATAATTATAAAAAACTTATAATAATAATTACTAATATATTTTAGCTTATTTTATTTAAAATTTTTTAACTAATTTTATAATTAAATTAAATATCAATTTTAAAAATATTTAATGACATAAATTATATTTTAAATAAAATTTAATATAAATTATTTATTTATTTAAATAAATCGAAGCGATCGAACAAAATTGTTAGGTGTTCTCATTTATCATCGAAAAAAAATTTGTTGTGTTGGCTCATTTACTTAGCAACGGAAATCTGAGCTAAATATCGAGTAGAATGAAACATTTTGAACAACGAGCCCTTTATACGATGGTTAATCATCAAACCATCATTCACTATTATTTCACTTCTTCTTGTTACATCCCAACTACCACTGCATAGCTATTGTCACCTGATTCTGGGAATTTTGTTGTCAGGCTTTCTCACATACAACTCTGTAATCCCATTATCAGGAAAACTTAAACTTTGTACTACAAAATAGATATATAGTGAAATATTTTTACTAGGTTAGGTCCCATGATTTTTCTCTCTTTTTGAGGTTTTTCCATGTAAAAATCCTAGATTTTCTTGTCCACTCTTCAAATATTTGTGTGTGTGTGTGTGTGCTGGATTTCACAACAAGGCCAAGCCGTAAACTTTTATTACAGGTTTTCTAGCAATTTGGCAATATGGGAAACATTCCTTTTACATCTTCACAATGGTTGACAATCTAACTTTATGTTCAGAGCAGCACCATCTATATGGTGGGGGAAATCTTGCTTTGAAGGAACACATAAGAAGAATGATGATTCATTGAACTCCAACTTTCAACTTTTGTTGGAAATTTGGGGGCAACTGTTAATCTCAAAAGATCGCCCAAATCAATATTCTGGATATCTAATTGATTATTAGTTCGAGAAGCAAGTCAATGATGTGGAGCAATTTCAACAAAAATAAAATAGAGAGATAGCTTTGCAAATTATGATTCTCCAATCATACTCATGGAAAATAAGACAAAGGTCAAGGAGCAACTTTAGCTACAATCTCAAACAGATATTTTGATTTGACCTCTTCCACACAGGTTAACATCATCGAGTAATACTCTGACAAATAATCTCAAAAGAATCAAAATGTTTAACCTCTTCCACACAGGTTAACATCATACTTTAACAAAACAATCAAGGATAAGAGTTAAAACTATTGATTTCATCCGCACAGGTTAAATGTCATGGAGTAACACTCTGACAAACAACCTCGGATGGGTCAAAAATCTTCAACGGATTTGATTCAACCTCTTCCATATAGGCTAATGTCATCAAGTAATACTTTGACAAATAACCTCAGAAGGATCAAAAATCCTTGCCAGATTCGATTCGACCCTCTTCCATACAGGTTTACGTCATCAACGTAACACTTTGACAACCAACCTCGGATGAGTCAAAAATCCTCAGCGGATTTTATTAAATCTCTTTCATACAAGTTAATGTCATCAAGTAACACTTTGACAAACAACCTCGGATGGGTAAAAATCCTTAGTAGATTCAATTCAACCTCTTCCATACAGGTTAATGTCATCAAGTAACACTTTGACAAATAACCTCGGATGAGTCAAAAATTCTTAGCAAATTTGAATCGACCTTTTCCATACAGGTTAATGTCATCAAGTAACACTTTGAAAAACAACCTTAGATGGGTAAAAAATCCTCAGTAGATTCAATTCAACCTCTTCCATATAGGTTAATGCCATCAAGTAACACTTTGAAAAGGAACCTCGGATGGGTCAAAAATACCCAACGGATTTGATTCGACCTCTTCCTTATAGGTTAATGTTATCAAGTAACTCTTTGATAAACTACCTCAGATGGGTCAAAAATCCTCAACGGATTTGATTCTACCTCTTCCATACAAGTCAATGGCATAAAGAAACATCATGAAGAATGACACTCTAAAATTATCTACCAAAATTTCTGAGTTTTCTGAGGAATGGTTCCTAATCAATGCTTCCCCACCACCTTGGCAGTTTTCAACTATTGGAGTTTCAAGAAAATCAATTTTCTAAAAAATATGAGACTTGATCATCTCCAAACTTGATAGATCTGATGAGGATAATTGACACCTCTTCTAAGGAAAAATTGGAGCATCATTGTATGAATTACGGGCCTTGATCGCCTCCAAACCGATCGACATTGATGCCTCTCTCGAGGGAAATCCATGAACTATTACTTGATCGCCTCAAACCTGTTATGTCTAGGATAGTTGATGCCTCTTTTGAAAGCGGAGCTCTCACAAATGAACTCTGCGATCACCTGACCGGTGATTGAGGATAGTGGATACTCTCTCGAGGAACAAAGCCTCACCATATCCACCCTTGGTTGCCTCCAAAGGTCATCGACAAGGATAGTTGATGACTTTCTTTGAGGGAAAACGGAGCCTCACCATATGAATCTACGATCGCCTCGGCTTGGTCGATGAGATTGATGCCTCTTTGAGGGAAAACTAGAGCCTCATCATGAACTACATGCTTGATCACCTCAACCTATTCAAGATAGTTACGATCTCAAGGGAAAACAGGATCCTCACCATATGAACTACGGGTCCTGATAAACAAAATAAATAACTTTCTTTTTAGAAGAAGGTCAGAGCTTTGCTGACAAAAGAAAAAAATTTTTTACCATTAGCCCATGAACTTCTACTAGATAATTTTTTATCCTTACTATGGGAGAAAACTATGTCTCCTTACTTGACCCGCAGGAGGGTTTTTATAGATCCACTATAGGGACAAAAAGGGAATAAATTAAAAAAATAGAAAAAAAAAATCACTCTCCTCATTATGGCTGGCATTTGCCAGCCATTTAACTAAAAAAAACCCCTCTGCTCATTATTGCTGGCATTTTTCAGCCATTTGATTAAAAAAATCTCTCTCTTCATTCTGTTTTAATTAAAAAACCCTCCCTCATTATGGCGTTAGTTAGCCATTTAATTAAAAAAAACCTCTCCTCATTATGGTGGTGTTTGCCATTTAATTAAAACCTCTCCTTGGCTTGAGTTTTGACAATTTAATTAAAAAAACCCTTCGCTCATTTATTTAATTTTCCACCATTTAATTAAAAAACCCCTCTGCATTATATGCATTTGTGAGCCATTTAATTTAAAAAAACCCCTCTCCTCATTATGGCTAGTATTTTTCAGTCATTTAATTAAAAAAAACCCATCTCCTCATTATGGCTAGCATTTGTGAGCCATTTAATTAAAAAAAATCCCTCTCCTCATTATGGCTGGCGTTTGCAAGCCATTTAATTAAAAAAACCCCCTCTCCTCATTATGTCTAGTGTTTGCTAGCCATTTATTTAAAAAAAATCCCCTCAACTCATTATGGCTAGTGTTTGCTAGGCATTTAATTAAAAAAACTAAAATCTCTGCTCAGCTTTGCTAAGCACCATGCAATAAGCCACATTATCGGCAAATTCCGACTAGTCATTCACCCACATATGCGATACCGGCTGTGAGCACCCAAGGTATACATATTTTCTGGCCTATAAACCCATTATACACCTACACCATCTTTCATGATCATAGTCTTATGCACCCATGAAGAAGTTACGTATTGCCATTTATTCTCTTAAGCTGTCTAATTGAAACACCAATTTCATTGTTGTATTTTAATTTTGAGGGCTTATGTTTGGATGATAGAGATAATGCCAAAAATAGGGTTAACTAATATGATGCTGAACATTCCACTAGTCGAAGCATGAATCTTGATGTTGAAAGCAATCGATTACGAGTGACACTAGATCAAGCATTTATTAAAACTTTGATAATTGCTCTCTAAATATGGAGTGTTTATAGTCAAATCGAGCATCTTGACTAGCCGGATCTAACAAACCAGGATCTCCTAATTTTGACTTCATTTGAGCATTCAAATACTTAAAATATATCAGATGATCAAGGGAATCATTTACGTCTGCGTCGTTTGGATTTTGCATGTATTTATAGAAATGTCATATAAATAGCCCTCATTCTTCACATGAGGGAGGCAGCTAAAGAGAAGAAAGATCGAGGCTTGAAGAACCTCCAAGCATAATCGTTACCAATTCTGATTAGAGAGCCGGTCATCGCGACCACCGCCAGCGATCATCAGCTTTAACCATCGTGACACCACCATCGACCATCACCACCGATCATCATCACCACGTACCGCCAGCCACCCCCGTCGCCATGCGAAACTACCGCGGTCATCACCCCGACCCCTAGCTGTTGGTCCTCCATTCGACACTACTTGTTGGTCGCAGCCACCACCATGTTGACCACCACACCGTTGGCCACCGCTAGTCCTCGACGATCGATAAGACCACCACCATTGACCAGGTCGGCCGTCGACCACTATTGTTGGTCACCATCGGAGATCCGGTCACCAGCATACCACTTTGCGATGATTATCATGGAGTCATCATTCACTATCACCCATAACCACTCTTCTGACCCAACTACCCTTTGTATAGCTATTATCACTAATTCGGGTTCTTGATTCTCATACAACTTTGTAATCTCATTATCAAGAAAAATTGAACTTTGTACTTCAAAACGGATATATAGTAGAACATTTTTACTAGGCTAGGCCTCGTGGTTTTTCCCTCTTTTTGTGGTTTTTTTACATAAAAGTCCCATAGTTTTATGTTCACTCTTCAAATATCTGTGTCTATGCTGAATTTCACAACAAGGCTAAGGTGTAAAGTTTTATTCTATCACAATTAGTTTTCTAGCACGCAACACGATCTATTTTTCAATTTTTTCTTCTTAATAAGTACATTAAATTTTAAATTTTTATGAACTTGTAGCCACTTAGACCCTATTGAACTTAGTGGCAAGTATTACTATTTTTATTTTGTTTCTAAGGGAGGAGAGCGTGTCTTGGAGTTTGGACCTTTTCTACCACATCTTTTCAATGAAGGGTCACCAAGAGAAGACCATTCAATTCTTGGCAGCCTTTTTGATGATTCATGTCTGTCAAAGTCCAAAATGGCACTCTAAGCTCTTATTTGTTCAGAATTCATCATCATTGCTAGTACTAACTATTCCCCTCCCTTTTAACAAGTAAGGTGATCACTCCTAAGGTGAGCTCCCAGGTGAAGGAAGCGTTGAAAGTAGTGATAGATCTATGAACATCCATTTTGGTTGAGTCAATAGTCTCCTCTATGGCATGTACTTTACCATTTTTACTACTTTGATGTTGTTCTTTGACTCATCCATTCTTATCCTTTACTTACTTATTCACAACATATGAGGATTCCATGCATTTTCCATTAGATCCCTCGGTAATCTGAATTCTTAAAGAGGGCGATGTTGAGGAGGGTGGCAGCGACTGACCTCCTATCGAGGTCATCGATGAGGCTTGTCGAGTACCGCTCCACAAAAGTCCACAAAATGGTCATGAGTTCCACTTCTTACAGTCACCAGAAGAAGAATAGCAAGTCTGAAAGGGAGGAGGAGGAAGAGTATGATGTTAAGAACTTTACTCTATATTTGTTCAAGCTGACTAGTGACACTTTTTAGTTTTGGTAGAACAACTTCTCTTAAGGGCTCGACTCACTTCTTGAGAACATTCCAAATGATTAACTGTCCTTCATGGTAATGACTGCTCAATTGCTTGGCAGTTGACTTAGGAGATTTGCTAAAAGATCTTTTAAGAAGAAGAATTTTTTATGGCAAAGACAGAACTAATGGCCATGAAGGACAAGCTCAAATCCTCCAATATCAAATTCACTGAAATGCAAAGGAAGGGAGGTGGCAAGAGAAAGAAAAGAATAGGGTTATCTTGGAGCTTAACTCGCATTACTGATGTGAAGAAGAAACTAGAGGAAAAGCTCTTACATTGCACTAAGGAATTTCAAAAAAGGAGGTCGAGTCTATAGGCTTCCTTGCTCCTGAGAGTATTGGGATCTACTATAGTAGAAATTCAAGGTAGGCGTTGATTTCATAATAGCTAAGCTGATCAAATTAGTCAGTCGGACACCAAGTTTTTGGATTTTTCAATGTACTCACTCTTTCGGATTTCTTGAAGATGATAACAAGGACAAGAAAAGCTAGTTTTATTCTTTTTGTAAATGGAAAGACCTCATTTTTTTGGTTAAGTGTTTTAAATTTTGTAAGTAAAATAGTTGTGAAGGTGTCACTTCACAAATACTTGCTATTTTTTTGAGAGAAAACTTAATCGTAATGTTGTCTTTATTTATCATAGTATTAGCCCCTTGTCTAGTACTTAGGAGAATATGAATACGAGCTATGGGATGTGCTTCTTATTGATAGCTATTGATTGTTAGTCATGGTGGTGTTGACATCACTTTTGAAGTGAGCTCTTAACCTCCTCTTCTTAGACTTAGGACACTTCTAGACACTAAGAACTCCTTAGTCATAAGACATTTCTAGTGATTAGGTGAACACTTAACCTAAGCCTAGAGACTTAGAAGTGTTAATCATAAGATTAGGCTATGCCTTAGGGCTTAAGAAAATTACCTATCCTATAGCCTAAACCCAATATAGATACACTTTCTCAAATCAAACCTAGACTCAGTTCTTAAACCAAATCTCAAATTCAAATTCAAATTCAAATTCAAAATCTAAATTCAAATTTGACTCCAAATGATTGAAACCTAAAATCAAATTCAAATCCTAAAACCCTTCCTAAGCCATATGAACCACATTTGTAAGCTTAGCCAGAACTCCCTTAGATCAAATCAAACTCAATTGATCTCTTTATAAATCAATTATTCCTTCATTTATATTTATAAATATAAATGAAATCCAAATTCAAATGATCAAAACTATATCGAAAATCAAATCCAAACTCAATCTAAGCCCTTTAAGTCAATTCTTTGGACTTAACCAAATTATATCCAAATCAAGTCAAAACCAATGAATTTTCTCTCGAATCAATCATTCATTTGATCTTTTATCCAAATATAACTAAAACCTAGAATCATCAAACCAAATTCAAGTCAACCCAAGTCAAGCCTAACTTAGCCCTTTTGACTTAAAACTTTCAATTGAGCTAAAGTCTATTGAACTCCAAATTGATTATCGTTAAATTTATATTTCAATCTAGGGCTCATATATAAGTTCAACTAAACTTGAATCAAACCAAAACCAAACTAATTGACCCACTTTGGTCCACTTGACCCAAAGTGACCTAAGGACCCTTTGAGCCAACTTCAATCCAACCCAAATTGGATTGAACCAAGCTCAAAACCTTCCACCATGATTTTTGATCACCCTAGGATGATCAATTGCAATCAATTGGGCCAAACCAAGCCCAATTGGCCATTTGATCCAAATTGACCCAAATTGGCTTAAAGGACCAAATCAGGTCAAATCATGATCTAACCCAAATTGATTGCAACCAATGGCTCAAGTTTATTCCAAAATGATTATTAAAGTTGAATAAAGATATAATTAAACCCAATTTGATCAATCGAGCCCAATTGGTCAACTTGACCCAACCTAGCCCAAATTGGCCTAAAGGGTCAATTTGACCTAAATCCAAATCAAATTCAAATTAATTCAAACCAAAGATCACATTCATCTTCCATTATCCAATTGAACATGAATCAACCTATAACCTAAGCTAATTTGGTCAATTTTTGTCAAATGGGTCAATTTGACCCAATATGACCCACATGACCTAAATTGGGCCAAATCCCTTGAAACCAAGCTAAGACCCACTGGGGGCTAATCAAACCCAACCAAAACCCATTTGGGTTCATCCTAAAACCAACCCAACCCATTTAAATCTCTCATGGATCCTCCCCCACATAGTATTCCACCCAGCCTCGTTTAATTCTCCCATCACATGCACTTAACTCCTCCCCAACATTTGCATTGAATAGGGCTGATCATATGGCAGCAAGAGAGGACTTACGAGCAAAAATCCAAAGTTCTCAATCAGTCTATTATCCAACCCAACCACCCCAAGCAAGATGGCAATCAATTTGGAGCCAAAAAAATTCAAAAAAAATAATGGATTTTTGTCCATTATAAAAAGAGGGGGAGATGAGACTTTAAATCTCTTGCCCCTACCACCATTCAGCCCCCCAAAAGGTCCCCAAAGAAAAAGGAACCCATCCCCCACCTCTTTGAACCATTTTAAGCTCAAAAGTATAAATATCTCTTTTCGGTGGTGACATGGCATCGAGATTCGAGAAGGAGGCAAGGGTCAAAGATCATTCCAAAGCTTCCTCAAATACCTAGGAGTTTGCTTGGATCTTCATCGCCATCGAAAATCATCCCCGACGAGGTAAATTTTGCCAAACTTTAGCCGGCCTTAGGATTTCTCATATTTTGTGTTAATTTTCTTCCGATCTTAAGAGTTTCCCCTAGATAACCCCGTATTTTTACTTTAAATCATCTTAATTAAAAAGTATAATTTTTTTGATGTGAATCGTCGTGAAACCTGGTCTATTTGGACAAGTTTTTATTTAGAAATCTCATTTTCCTAAAAGGCCTCAACTTGTTCATCGTGAAAGCATCGATCCGTGGTTCGCAGATTGAATGGCCGGATCACATGGATCATGTGAGGTCTTTAGATCGATGTGATCGGACCATCTAATCCGCGCGGTTTGCATGATGGAAGGCTCAAATCGTCTGTCGGCGTGGATCGTCGATCGTGTCGATGCGGTTCGCGATCGGCTCATCATCACACCAATCCCGATCACGGCCTCTAGATCACCGATCGATGTGGACCGTCTCAAAGTGAGTTGCGGGTTGTTTTCCTTCCAAAGGCGTCGGTGCAGCGTATTTTTTTATAAAAAAAATTAATTTAAACCTCCTAAAGCTTCTAAACTTACTAAAACATAAAATACTTATCCAAAAATTGTAAACAAGGGCTCATTGGATTCATCCTTCCTAGGGGAATCCAAAAAACCTAAAATCCCTAAATTTTACAAAGTATTTTGAGCTTAAATTATGTTTTAGTGAAAATCAAATTTCATTAATTAAACTAAAAACATATATCAGATTAAGTTTAAATTTTCAGAGATTGAAACTAAAGTTAGAGCACTCCTACCATAAAAATTTCAAGTGAGAAGGACTTCACGATTGGGAGAACTTAAATTTTGAATTTCAGATTATCTATTTTAATAAAATAAACTAAATAAAAATTCAAAAATTTACAAAAATTTTCTAAATGACTTAAATAATTTCAATTGACATATAGAACTCTTAAGAAAATAATGTGATCTTCTTAATCCTAATAAACCCCAAACAAACACTTAAGAGTAGAGTTTAATCAATTAAGTAGTTAATTAAAATATAATTTAAAAATAATTTAAATGTCAAATCAAAATCAGATATTAAATAGCACTTAAGCAATCATTAATCAAACCTCAAATCAGAATGATATCATCGTTAGAGGAAATTAAATTAAATATGATTTTAGCTAATAAAACTTAATTAAATGATTAAATCTTGAATCAAACTTAAAATTAAACAAATTGAGGAAACTTTAACATGGGTGAAACTAGTATAACTAAACCTACACTAAGCATGAAATCTTAACCATATAAAACTCCTTAATGAGTATAAATAAACTAAAACTAATTAATCATTAAATAAACTAAAAAAAATTAAATTGATTAATAAACCAATTCAACATAACGAGTTAATACTAATCGAATTAAATCAAATAAAGTTAAAGTAAACTTAATTAACATATGATTAAATCACATCCATTTGGAATAAGATAATTGATTAACCATTAAATATTTGAAACTAATAACTAAATCAAACATGTTAATGAAATCAAACAAACATAATAAATGAATCAAATCAATAAAACTCTAATCATAAATAATCAAACTTAATTGAAATGAAATAAATAATTAATTCACTTAATAACAATGATGGTAATAACAATAATTCTTTAATCAAATCAAACTTAAGTAAAACACTTAATAAATAAAATTCATATGGGAAATCAAGTCATTAATCTAATTAAAAACACTTAATTAATCTAATAATTTAAAATTTTTTACCCTTAATCAAACTTAATTAATCAAACATCTAATTAATTCAAATTTAATATATTAATCCATCATCTTAATTAATCAAATTAATTTAAATAAGTTACATTAAAGCTAACTCTAAAATTAAGCTTAAATCAAACCCCTAATTAAATTTAATAATCACACCCCTCAAGTAAACTAATTATGTTAATCAAATTAATCATATTAAACTTAAGCTTAATCAAATATAAATGCAATTAAATACTAATCAAAACCTAAATTAAACCTAAATCATTAATTCATTAATCTCTAATTAAATAAACCCTTAATTAATCTAAATTTAAATTTTACCCTCAATCAAACTTAATTAATCAAACATCTAATTAATGCAAACTTAATAAATTAATCCATCATCTTAATAAACCAAATTAATTTTATAAATCACATTAAAATTAATTCAAATCAAACACTTAATTAACTACTAATTATTTTAATCACACTATTAAATAAAATAATTAGTCAATCAAATTAATCATATTAAACTTAAGCTCAATCAAAACATGTAATTAAATGCTAATCAAATCTTAATTTAAACTTAAATCATTCATTAATCATCATTAACCTAAATAAATATGAAATCAAATTAAAAATTAAACAAATCTTTATTTAATTTAATAATTAATCATACCTCTTAAATAAAATAATTAAGTTAATTAAAGTAATCACATAAACCTAAGCTTAATCAAACATAATGCAATTAAATACTAATCAAAACCTAAATTAAACTTATTATAAGTCATTTACATCATTAAACAAATTGAAATTAAACAAACCTTTATAATTAATATAAACACACTTCCTAATTAAACTAATCACATAATCACATTGAACCTAAGCAAACCCATAAACCAAAAAAGCTAATCAAATCAAATTAAATCAAATAAAATTAAATTAAATTAAGAAATACTCTCATCAATTTAATATGTAATCAAATCAAATCTCATTCAACCTACTTAAATAAGATAAACTAATCAACTATCCAATCTATGAAATCAAAATACAAACCAAACTTTGATGAACATGACAAACGGATGTGATTAAAAATAAAATCCTAACAAAGATTCAAACTCAATTGAAATCAAAATGAAATTTCAATTAATCTAATCCAATCAAAATACAATTAAATGAACCACAATCAAATAAGCATGAAATTAAGTCACATAACCATAATCAAAGAAAAGAATTAAATATTAATTCAAAAGGATATTGAATTATCAAGATTTGACTAAACCAAAGACATCTAATCTGAAATTAATCAAGCAAAAGAACATGAACTTAAACAAACTTAAACTTCATCAAAGATCAAGGATATTGAATTATCAAGATTTAATTAAATAAAAACATCTAATCTGAAATTAGCCAATCAAAAACACATGAATTTAAACAAACTTAAACTTCATTAGATATCAAGGATATTGAATTATCAAGATATAATGAAACCAAAGTATCTAAATCAAAATCAATCAATCAAATACTTAAAACAAACTCAAATTATAAGCTCTAAATCAAATCAAATAAAATACACAAATTAAGAGGATAGATCTTTGGGAATTAAGAATTGAGTTCCATCTACAAATGGAATTCATTTTACTCTTCATTCTTGAAAACCTAAACATCATTTTAACCAAATAAAATAATAAAATGAAAAATAAGTCATTAAATCATTTAATTGAAATCACCCAAAGGTAAAATTTAAACAAATTCAAACTCCAAATTGAAACTTAAACTAAAGAAGCCTAGTAAAGTCTTGCACACAAGCCTTAAGCACACACATTAGAATATTAAGTCACCACTTCTAGTGCTAAGTTAGGGTGTTGTATGTATGATGTTGTATTTTTTTTTTGTGATGTAATGTTTTAGACTAAAAGTTAGGGTGTATGTTTGATAGATTAGATGTTAGGCCGTTATTAGCCTAATCATTTTTTTCTCTGGGGAGTTGTGCTTAAGAGGCTACTATAATAAAATATAAATGCATTTGTTATGCAAGTTGCTTAGCCCCTGAGCATAACTCACATTAGGACAGGTGGGCTTGGTTACTCATGTGTTGGGTGCTAAGTCCAAATTATTCATATAACTGCTTTGGTTGTATGGTGTGTTTAGCTAATATTTGTTTTGCAGGTGTAGCTAGATTTACTTTTCCTATTTTTGATGTAATTTTGCATTAGGAATTAGGATTAGTGTTATGGGAGATTAGGATGAGCAATGTCTAGAAGGCTTAGTCCCTAGGGTGCCAAATCAAATCAAAAGAAAGAGAAGGAAGAAATGAAGAAAATAAAACCCCCATAGTATGTATTATTTTTTTTATAATCCGGGTTGTATAAGGGTAGAGCTCGGCTACCCATCTTTTTTTTCTCTTTTTGGGGTGTACGAGAACCGCTTGGCCTTTTATTCTTTTATGATAGTCTATAAAATTGTTTGATGTTGTGTTTAGATTGCGCATTAGAATAATATGCTTTTCATAGTTTCTTTATGATTGATGCTTGAATGTGTTGCCTGGATGCCGTAGGCTCTTAGGATAAAATTAAATTTTCTATCCCACTAATAACTCATAACTAAAATTTTAAAACAACTCATAACCTCACATAAAAGCCTAGGAATTAAATCAAGATAATAAAATATTTAGCAACCCCTTAGCTGGATGGATGAATGTATAATATCATGCATGTCATATTGTTTAACTCTTGTTAAGAGGAGACTTCCATCTTTGTAAGAGAATCAAGGCTTAACCTGTGAGATCCTTTGTTGGAAGAACACCCCCTTCTCTCTTGATTTGACCCATAATAAAATTCTCATGCATTTACGAATACAAAATCCCATAGCCCGTGTCAAAATAAAGAGTCCAAAATAATCAAATAAATTTGATAAAATTTGCATTAGAGTCATGGTTTCATACCACTCATGCTCTAGTCTCTTAGGGAGTGAGTTTAAGGACTTAGTCTCCTTTCTAAATGGAAATAGCCTAGTCATCTTGCAAAGCATAAGTCTTGCCTACATGGATTTAAAGCGTAGGAAGAGTTAGCTGGTTGCCACTCCAGGCGGTAATAAGTCCAATAGTCGGGTGGTTTATTCTCTTGTGTGGAGGTAAACCATATGCCCATTTTTTACGTAGATTTATATCGTGCCTTTGTTTTGTACCAAGGCTCCTTAGTTTAGGAATTTGATGTGGATGTTTCCTTCAGCCTATGAGCATAAATCCTCACCTTTTAGGCATTTTCATAATATTATGTTGTGGAATTATAAGCCCTAGCAATCTAATAAAATGTCAACTTAAATAATTAACTCTCTTTAATTTTAAAAATATAAAGCCCAATTATAAAGTAGATTGAAATTCTCACTAGGCTTCCCAGTATCGTGAGCATTTTCTACTTTCTCCCTTTGGATTCCAAAAATAAGTCTTCTCCTTGATCTATCCCATTTGATTTTCTAAAATAGCCAATCCTTTGATAGTTTTAACCTTAAAATCTTTGGAGACCCTAATTGTCTACTTTAATCGAGTGTATTCTTAAGGGATTCCCATTCCTTAGGATGTAATTAACTTTGGGGCTTGCCATAGGAAACTTAATGAACTCGGCTTAAAATAAACCCTACTTTACTCTTCCATGTAAAGTAAGGGAAAGATCTCTGGTATATTCGAAGACCCATCATGCCTTAGGAGTCCTTATTAGGTGATTAGGTCAATTATAGGGTGGTGATTTCTATTTTTTGAGTACACCATTCTTAATGTCATACTGATCACTTCAATAAGTACCCCCTAAGATCTACTTGATGTCCCACATATCAAAAATAAACACCATAGGTGGGTTGGTCTTTTTTTTATTTTTGTAATCACTGACTTCTTGAGGAGTCTCAGTATTATACTTGAGTCGCCAACCACATGGAGTGCTAGTCTTTTATTTAATAGTCACCAACCTCTCAAGGTGTCAGTCTTAAATTGGAGTTATCAAGCACACGAAGTGTTGGTATTTTAGTTAATTATCACCAACCTCGAGGTGTTGGTCTTACAGTTGATTTGCTAACTACATAGAGTGTTGGTATTTTATTTGATAGTCAACCTCCGAGGTGTCTGGCTTACACTTAACTTGTTAACCACACAGAGTGTTGGTCTTTATTTAATAGTAGCTAACCTCTCAGGATGTTGGTCTTACACTTGAGTTATCAATTGTATAGAGTGTTGGTATTTTATTTAATAGTTATTGATCTCTTGGAGTGTTAGTTTTACACAATTATCAACCACACATAATGTTGGTCTTTTAGTTAATAGTTGTTGACCTCTGAGGGTGTCAGTCTTACACTTGAGTTGCCAATCATCCAAAATGTTAGGCATTTTAGTTAATAGTGGTCGATCTCCTGAAGTGTCAATCTTATTGTTCCATTTAGACAAGTGTTAATAATTTCAACTCGACAGTTTCTTACTTGACCATAGTATTCTCAGGCCAAAAATGGCGCATTAAGAACTCAGATTTTATGCTTGGGCTTTATCTCTTGGGCCAAAATGGCATTGAGTGTCTTGAGTCAAATATTACAGTCACTAAGCATTCTTGACATTTGATTAATAATTCATGTAATAATAAAAAATATTTTTGTTAAATAGATCTTAATAGTGATAATAATATTGGTAACAAGAAGAAAATATAATACACAAGATACACCATTCTTTAAGTATAAAATTTCTTAAGCTTTTTAGCATTCTAAGTATGTGATATGTCTTTTCCTCATGAGTTAGCAATTGGTATGCCCTGGGGCTAACCTTTTTTGATGATATAAGGGTGCATATATGAGCAAGTTTTCCCAAGACATTCTTCCAAGCCGTAACATCCATTTTCTTTAATATTAAGTCACCACCTTTGAAATGTTTCTCTTTAACATAAAGATTATAATATTTAGTCATTTTCCTCTTTATTTCTTCTTTACTCAATGATGCTTCAAGTCTCAATTTTTCAAGCATGTTGTGTGTTGTTGACCTCACTTTTCAAGTGAGGATTAACCCTCTCATCATAGACTTAGGAATCTTCTTAGGCACTTGGGTCTCCTTAGTAATAAGACACTTCTAGTAATTAAGGGAACACTAAATCCAAGCTTAGAGACTTAGGTGGCATACCCTAAGCCTAGGATGTGCCTTAGAACAAATGGGTCCTATCTTATGGCCTAAACCAAAATCCACATCCATTCACTCATCCAAATCTAAACTCACATGAATGAAACCAACCAATCTCAAAACTATTCAATTAATCACAATTGAATTTGGTTTTCCAATCCAAGCTCCAAGCCAAATTAACTTGGACCTTAACCCAAGTTAACCCATTTACCTCAAGAAATTCCAATGAGCCAAAATCTAATCAAGCCTAAATCAATTGCAATCAAGGCCACTAATCAACTCTAAACCCTTTATTGAACCCATCTTGACACCAACCCAATTCAACCCAATCAACCTAATTGACGCACTTAACCCAACATGACCAAAATGACCAATTTGATTAAAACTTCAATCCAATCTAAATTGGATTGAATCAACTCATCCAATCCCTTCCATAATGATTGTTGATCATCTTTGATTGCCTAATTGCAATCAATTGGGTCAAACCAAACCAATTTGACCACTTAACCCAAGTTGACCCAATTAGCCTATATGGGCCAAAATGAACCAAGTCAAATGCTAAGCCAGATTGGCTGAAACCAATGCTTCTAACCAATTAGAAATTAATATTTAACATGATCCAACCTCCAATTGGACCCAATTTTGTCAAGCCAACCCAATTAGCCCAATTTGACCTAAAGGGTCAAATTGAACCAAATCCTTCCATAATCTACATTAATTCAAACCAACACCTATAATCATTCCCAACTGATCAATTGAACCTAAATCAACCCTCCATTCAAACCAATTTGGCCAATTTGACCAAATTGGTCAACTCAAGCCATTTGACCCAAATGAATCCAAATAAACCAAATCTAAATCCACTTCAAATTGAATCAAACCAATGGTACCAATGCATTCCAAATGACCAATTGAGCTTGCATGAACCCTTGGCTTGATCCAATTAGTCCAATTGGTCAACATGACTCAATTGAATCCAATTTGACCCATATGGGTCAAATTGAGCCAAACCCAACCAAACTTGGCATGACTCATTCTTGGGTCACCATGGGCCTGCCCAAGTAGACCCAACCCATGGAGAATATGGTTTAGGTCAAACCCATTGAACCAACCCACCCAAATGGGACAAAACCCCTTTGGTTGGGTTCTCTACCTCCTTACCCCATGGTAGCCACCTTGGACTCTTCTTGGACATGTGGACCGCTGACCCAACCTAACCTAAGGTTGTTGGGTTAGCCTTTGGCCATGAGTGGGTGAGTTCACCCATGGCACTCCATTGGCCCATCGAAGGAAGCTTGTACACTCCATACCAGCCCATGCCACTCAAGAACCTTCACCTCGGTAGGTCTCTACCACCTCCGGCCACCTACCTCGGCCGGACGGCTTCCAAAAGCTGAGCCAATCTCAGCCCTTGGTTCAAGTGGGGAAGAGAGTATACTCCTCTCCATCCATTCAAACTTTACAAAGAGATTCCTCATAAGATTTTGAACAGGCCGAGACTTCTCTCCAAATCCGTAGTGCACTCCATCATCGATGTGACCAACTACCAAGAGAAATTGAGAGTACCGTTCGTCCAACCTCACAAAAACTCCACCAAACCCAAATTAACTCTTCCCACACCATCACCATACTTCGATGAGTCAAAATGAATCATTCCCTGAGAGATTCGATCAGCAAAAGTTATCCCTAGACCAACTCTGGTGAGCTTTACGATGGTGTTTAGTCCACAGAGGAATCGGTGAGGAGGCAACTTGAGATCTTTTCAATAGGGCTTCATCTTTTCAAGACAAAGCTACCTCAGTCGATGGACCATTGGTCTTTAACTCGATGAGGTAAAAATCTAGCAACCATAGGAGTTGGTCTTTCTCAAAATGGAATGTGATTTCATGTGATTTCCACCATAGGATCTCCTTAGATCTCCTCCCCAAACATTCTGGATTTGATCTCACCATCAAACGAGCTTTAGTGAACTTGGATCGAATGGAGAAAAGTAGACGATGTCCATCTTATAGCGCTCGGGGGACAACGGATCACTGACCGTCGATTCCATGTGATTAGGATAGACGACCATAATTTAATCTGCTAGATTTTCTGATTTTATCCCTTTAATCTCGATCATTCGCTCCGAGATCAGACGAACAAGACAAAACCACGACTGCCATCGTTGAGTCACTTGTCGCATCAGACCTTTTAAATAACCAATCTAGTGGCGCCACGTGAAAAGCATTGTCGCGTCATCTTCCACGTGACGTCGACGATTTAAGTGGTTAATTAGGTGTTAAAATGTAACTAAATGACCATAACTTTGAAAAATCATAACTAATTATAGAAAAATATAAAAATACAAATAAATCCATTTTGGAAAAATTAGATAGATGAGAATTCAAGAAAAATAAAATCCCTAAGTTTTGTCTAGTGAGCACTTAATTAGGGTTTAAATTTTAAGTTAATTACCTTAATTAAGGCTTAATTACTTAGCTAATTAAGCTAAAAATTGGTAGAATATTTATATGGGATGTTCTCTACCTCCCATAATTTTCTTGAGATTATTAGCCATGTAATTTAAAGAATGTGCAATTTTCAACCCTAATCACCCTCCTTAATTAATTTAATATTTATTAAAATAGTTAAACAACTAAAATTAAATAATTTATAATGATTAATAATTATAAATAGTGGGAATGTTGAGAGGAAATAAATAGGACTTCTTTCCTAATTATTTTTATAAAGGAATTTCCTTAAGAGGGTTAATTAATTCATGTGGTAATTAAGGATTAATTAAGAGAAATTAATGATAAAATAAAATCAAATTAAAATGATGATTAGTTCAAATAATTTAAATTTAATTCATTAATTTTCCTATATGTGTTTAATAGCATAAAGTCATTAAGGAATTTATGGTTAACCCATGTGTGTGGGAAAACCATAAGAGTACTTAACTTAGATTCTTTCCTTAATCAAATTAACTCTTAAGCATGAGCCCAATTGCATTAGGTTCCTTTAGGTGCATTACAAATTTTAATTTCCAAAAGAATATCATTGAAGGCTCATGATTAAGTGGATAATTAAGTTAAAGAAACTTAGGGAAGGGTAATTAAATTGAATGCTTAATGATTTATACTTAATCAACTTATAAATTCACTTACTCACTCTTTCCTTAAACACATTAAGTCACCAATGATGGATGGGGAAAGCACAAAGTGTCTTTTCTTCTCTTTGGGTTTTAATAATTCAAACACCAAAATCAAACTTCATAAAAACAACTTTGGTTAATCTTAAGGAATGTTTATTTGGCTTGATTGTCCTAAAGAATTAATGTGATTAAATGCATCATGTAGTAATGTTTAGCCATTCCTTTTCAATCATTATAGATTTGCATGCCATTTGTATTATGTATTCATATTTTCAAACAAAAGAATAAAATGAATATGGTTATATATATTGCATGTGTTGAATTAATCTTATTATATAGTGTGGCTATTATCACTAATAAATCTCAAATTATTTTTAAAATTATAAACCAGTGATGAAATCCTAAGTTAATGTTGGCTATAAATACTCTATGAAATTTAGATTTGCTTATAGTTTAAACATGTTAAGAGATTGTTCTATTTTCATAATTTATGTGTATGTTTACATGTGTTTGAATGTTAGCAAGTATATAGTTTGGACATCCTGGGAATACGAGGCTTTAAGTAGCCCCAAAGAAGTTTTAGATAATCTCACTCCCTTGGTGTTGACCTCACTTTTAGAGTGAGGATTCAATCTTCCCATCTTAGATTTAGAAGTCTTGTAGACACTAAGATTTCTTTAATTGTAGGACACTTCTAATGGCTAAGTGAACACTTAACCTAAACCTAGAGGCTTAGGAGGAATTGCCTTAGACTATGTCTAAGGACCTTAGGAAGCCTACCTATCCTATGTTCTAACCAACACCCATGCCTATCCCCCTAGCCAAACCAAACCTCCAATTAATCCAACCAAACCCATTCATATCCAAGCTCCAAACCAAATGATTAAAACTATAACCTAATTTGACCTAAAAGGCCATATTGAGCCAAATCAAATTCTAATCCAAATTGATTGCAACCAATGACTCAAACCCATTACAAATTGATTATTGAACATGATCAAACCCTTGGTTGAACCCAATTAACCTATTTAGCCCAAATTGGCCTAAAGGAGAAAATTGGTGTAAATCATTCCTAAATCCAAATTGATTGAAATCAAATCCTACAATCCTTAAATGATCAATTGAACCCAAACTAATTTGGTCATTTTGACCAAATTGGTCATCTAAACCCATTTGGCCCCTATGAACCCATATGAGTCAAATTCAAATCTACTCAAAACCAAGTCAAACCAATTGAAACCAAACATCCCAAATCTTCATTTGAACTTGACCCAAGCCTTGGTTTGTCCCAATTTGACCAACTAGTCATCCTAACCCAGCCTATCTCAAGTTGACCTACATGGGTCAAATTAGGCCAAATCCAACCAAACTAGGCCCAAACCCATTCAAACTTTGCATGATCATCTTTGGGTCACCATGAGTCAACCCAAATCAAACCCAACCTAAGTCCAACCTGATTGACCCATTACCCAATAGGTAAAGCCTCCCAATTAGGGACAAAACCTATTCTTGGTTGGTTACACCCACTCTCCTACCCTTAGCAACCACCCTAAGCTCAAATTTGACATGAGGACTACTGGCTCAAGTGACCCAAATATGGTTGGGTTAGCCATAACCAAGTGGAGGTGAGCTAACCCACTTCCTCCCATTAGAGCACTTGGAAACTAAAGACAAGCCCCCTCAGCCTTTAGCAGCCCACTCCCATCACTTGGCCACTCAAGCCGAGCCACCTCACTGATTCATTGCCACCCACGGTCGCCTGCACTGGCCGGACGTCTGCCCATGGTAGAATTGATCCAAGCCATCGGTTTGGATGAGGAGGAGAGTATACTCCTCCCCATTGATTCAAATAGACAATCGAGTTTCCCTAGAACATGAGACAATCGAGATGAACTCTTAGAGTGATGTACTAAGTTCTCTAAGCCTCTCCATCACTATAAACACTAAACCCAAAATAGGACAAAACCCATCTCTGACCAACTTCCTCCAAACTCCACTATTTTTAAATTAACTCCACCCACACATTCACCAAGCTCCAAAGAGGCAAAATGAATCGATTCCCGATCGATTTGAGTAGTAGAGACCACTCCTAGACCAACTCCAGTGATGAGGCAAGGTGCAAGCATCTCAGCAGGGCTTTGTCTCTTCAAGGCGAAGCTACCTCGGTCGATTAACAGTCGGTCCTGAGCTCCGATGAGGTAAATTGGCAAACTGTCAAAATCTCAATTTTTCTTAGGTCTTTGTGAAGGAAAGTGTGATTTCCTTCGATTCCAACTATAGGATCCCTTTAAATTTTCTCCATGAAGCTTTTAGAGTCGATACCGAGCCTCCATAAGCTCTGGCGAGCTTGGATTGAGTGGAGGAGGGCGGACAGTGTCCATCTTCCATCACTTAGGGAATGAAGGATCATCCACCATCCAATCCATTAAATTTTCTCAATGTAATCCTAATAGGAACCACAAGATTAATCCCCACCGTCCAATCTTAGATCGGACGGTAGGGACGAAAGCGTGTCTACTGCCGCCATGTCAGCACCACGTTGGACCGTTAAGTGGTCAATCTCACGCACACATAAAAGCCGCCACAACATGCGCGGGCGCTAATAGGATAAGGGTTAATTAGGCTTAAAATGTAAATAATTGGCTGAAACTTCATAATTTCATTACTAATTATAGAAAAATCCAAAAATAAAAATGAATATAATTTGGAAAGGTTAAACAAAGAAGAATTTAATAAAAATGATTACATTATCTTTTGAACAATGATTAAGGCTTAATTAGGGTTTGAATACTTTTTTAATTAGCTTATTTAAGCACTAATTACTTGGGCAATTAATCACAAACTTAGCATGTTGATTTAATGGGATGACCTCTACCTCCCAAGATTTTCTTGGGATTTATTGGCTATGTAATTAGGAAATTTGAAATTTAAACCTTAATTACTCTCTTAATTAATTTAATAATTAATTTAAGTTTCAAATAGTAAAAATTAATTAACAAATGTTCATCAATCATTAATTAATAGTGGGATGATGAGGGTGAGTGATTAGGACCTCTTTCTTAATTACTTTTCCCAATTTATTTCATTAAAGAGAGTTAATTAATACATGGCTTAATTAAAAATTAATTAATTATCAAAGCAATTCAAATTAAATTGCTAATCCCTTCAGATAATCAACATTTAAATTAAGGGTTCCTCTTTATGTGTTCAACATAAAGACCCTTAAGAAAATTATGATTAGTCCATAAGTGTGAGAAAATCATAAGAGTACTTAATTAGATTCTTTAAATGAATTAATCTCTAATCGTGAGCCAATTGCATTAGGTCCTTTAGGAGCATTGCACTTTTATTTTCCCTCATGTTCTTATCATTCATGACTCATGATTAAATGATTAATTAAAATAAAGAAGCATATGAAAGGGTAACTAAATGGATTGCTTAATGGTTCAACTTAATTAAATTATAAAAAACTTAATTATCTTTCCTTAAATAAATTAAGATCATTAACATGGGAATAGGATAAAAATAGCAAATGATCTCTCTTCTTTAAGTTCAATCAAATTAATAAGAAGCTTTGGTTTTGTTTAAGTAAATTTAATTAATGTGATTGTCCTTAAAAATTAGTGTAATTAAATGAATCATGTAGAAATATTTTGCTATTCCTTTTCAATCATCAAAAAAGGTTGTATGTCATGTGATCTCATGCATTTATACTTTGAAAATCAAATAATCAAATGAATTTACTTATGTAAAATTGCATGTGTTGGCTTAAATTTTATTATATGTGTGGCAATTATCACTAATAAATTCAGAATTAGTTTCCAAAAGTTATAAATTGATAATGAAATGTGGAGTGATATTAGCTATGAATATATACATAGGATTTGCATGTGTTTATAGCTTAAGCATTTGAAGTTTGGATTTCTTTCCTACATTCATGTATGAATTACATGTGTTTTAATGATAATAAGTATATAGTCTATACATCCCGGGATTACAAGGATTTAAGTATCCCCAAGGAGGTCATTTGATTATCTCACTAGTTTAAGAATGACATGTACTTGTTTGATTTCATTCCCATGTATATTTGTATTATAATTCAATCAAATAAAATAAAATCTTTAACATGAGTTTCATTCTTCTAATAATGTATATATTCATATGTATTTAAGATATCGAGTATATAGTTTGGACATCTCAGGAATCTGAGGCTTTAAGTAGCCCCAAGGAGGTCATTTAACTACCTCGCTTCCCTGATTTAACAATGGCACGTACTTGCTTACATCTTTTATACATGTGTATGTGTATTAAACTAGTGAATGAAAATCTCCTTTTCTATTGAAAACATATGCACCCATAATCATTTAAGTGTGACATCGCATGCATGTTATGAGTGATGAAAAGGAATGGTTCAACATATTTTATGTGATGGAAATTCAACAACACTAAGCTTAAGATATATGTTGAATAGGATTTTTTAAGCTTAACCTAAACTTAGGACTAATAAAGCATTTAATAAATTAGTCATTAAAAGAAACTAAATCATAAAAATTTGCCTTTTGAAAACAACTTAGGATATGGATTGAATGTGTGGCCTAGATGGTAGGCTCTTAAAAAAAATTAATTTTTCTACCCAACTAACAACTCATAACTAAAATTTAAAACAACTCATAACCTCATTTAAAGCCTAGATTGTAACCAATATAATTAAAAGATTTAATAACCCTTTAGCTATATGTTGTATGTCTAACATCATGGATAACATATTGCTTCATTATTTAGTAGGAAGAGTCTCCATTCTGGCACAAAAGGGGAATGCTTGACCTGTGAGGGCATCCCTTGTACTGGAGAATACCTCCTCCTACTGATTTAGCCAATAATCTAATTTCATCATACATTTAGGCATAAGATGTCCCAAAGCCTTTATCCAAATGAATGCATCAAAATAATATAAAATTTGAAAAGATGTTGCATTTTTAGACTAAGTCATATGTTCATACCAAACATGATCTAGTATCTCGGGAGTGAGTTTAGGACTCTAGTCTATTTCAAAATTAAATAATAACTTAAACCATCTTGCAATTACATAAGATCGGACTTCATGGTTTTGAATTATAAGAGGTGTTAGCTGGCAGCCACTCTAGATAGTTATAAGACCAGAAGAGTCGGGTTTATCCTCTCTTGTATAGGTAAACCCTTATGTCCCCTTTTCACTTAGATTTAGGTCATACTTTTAGCTTGTGCTAAATCCCCTAGATTTAGGATCCGAGGTTGCTAGTTTCCTTTGGGCTATGAGTATAAATCCTCTCCTCTTAGGTATCTTCACAATCTTGTGTTGATGGATTATAAGCCCTAGCAATCTAATAAAATTTCAACTTAAACAAATAAATCCTTTCTTTCAAACATTTAAAGCCTCACCATAGGTTAGATTGGAATGCTCACTAGGCTTCCTAGTATCAGGAGTATTTTCTACTTACTTTCCTTTGGATTCCAAATTAAGTCTTCTAATCAAACATTCCCACTTGATTTTCCAAAAGAGCCAATTCATTGATAGTCTTAACCTTGAAATCTTTGAAAATAATAATTGACTACTTTAAAGAGTTTTTTAAGAAACTCCCATTTCCTATGATGTAATTAACTATGGAGGCTTGCCTCCATAAAGAATTAAAGAACCCGAAATAAAATAAATCCTAATTTATTTTTCCATGTAAAGTAAGGGAAGAATTTCTGATACATATGAAGACCCATCATTCCTTAGGAGTTCTTATTAGGTGATTAGGTCCATTGTATGATGATATTTCTATCTTTTGAGATAGTACATCATACCTTAATGTCATAGCTAATCGCTTCAATAAGTACTCTAAGGTCTGCATGGTGTCCACATGACCATTGAAAAATAAACACTACAGATTTTTCTAGCGACTCCACTAGGGATTGTTCCTTTCTCCATCTTTAGTAGTCAATTATTGACTCCAAGCATCGATAGTTGACTTATATTTTATTTAATCCCAATACTATCTTTCTTTCTATTGGCACTTTGCTTTTTTCATCCTTAAGTAAAGGTGGCCAACATCCTTTAGGTTTTAAGACCTTACTCTAAATAGGTCTTAATACCTCTAATGGATCCCCCAATGGGTAAAAGTAAATTGATTAAAGAAAGAAAAATAACCAAGCATAAACCAAGCAAAATTAAGAACCTCTTACCACTAGCTTGGTGAAGTAATGTTCATCAAACATTTAATAATAATTTAAATAACATCCAAAGCAAAACAACAAATAATCTTTTACAAAAAAATTTCAAAAATATTTTTTAAAAAAAAATGAAATGAATGAACTCCCCATTTAACATAATCAAATTTGTTAAGTGAGGATTCTCATTCAAAATCAAAATCAATCAAACATCAACATCAAATCCAAAATAAAATTCCTTCTTCAAAAATTTGAAAACTTTTTCAAACAAAATTAACCAACTCCATTTAACATAACCAAATTATTTAAATGAGGGTTCCCCTTTTCAAGATTAAATCAAAACCAATAACAACAAACCACAAAACAAAAGCCTCTTCCCCAAAAATTTACAAATCTCTCTACACAATTGAACCCCATCTAACATAACCAAATTGTTGAATGTGGGTTCCAACACAACACCAAATGCAAATCCAACAGTAATACAATCCAAAGCAAAGAATCTCTTCCTCAAAGATCTCCAAATATCTCCAACATGCAATTGAACCCCATAAAATTTGCTGAATGTGGGTTCCAATTCAAAATCAAAATCATCAATTCAAATCAACAACATCAAAGCAAAGTCTAATTTGGTTCTCTTTTCCAACACTGCAGTAGAGATACCAGTCTTCTTCTTTCCTACTTTTAGTCAGTCCTTAGCTATGTCATCCAATAAGCTAATCTTCTCCTTCTCTTCTGGTGTGGATTTGGCCTTGGATCAAACCATACTCACCACTACCCCCATCATCAAGTTTGGGCTTGGCTTTGAGAACATCAAAGTCATATGCAAGGGGCCAGCCCTCACGACTGTCGAGAGGAGGTGGTAGGCAAGAAGCCACTCCTACAGTTTGACCTGCAGTTTGATTCTGAGTTCCCCTCTTTAAAGAGGAAGGTTGTCAAGGTTCCCCACGGTGTTCCCCATCAATTCTACTAGATGCTTAGTTGCCTCAGCCCGATAGGGTAGTCAGCCTCTATGGTTGCCCATGCTATGAAGGGGAAGGCCATCTTAGCCTTTGAGATAGTCTCCCCCACCTTTGAGGTTAGTTCTAGTTCCCATATTCCACTCACCAAGACCCAATGCCATAATAAGAACCACAAGATCAAGATGAAGTATGCGCACACGACAAAGGAGGTAGATGAAGCCTCCCATGTTGCTGATGAGGGTTCCCCCTGTGAGACCTCTCCACTTTTAGGTGGTAGTAAGTTTTAGGCCCTTTCAGCTTCAGAAGGAGAGGAGGACTACCAAAGAATTGCTACATTACTCCCACCACCTACAGAGTATGAGACACCAGCTTGGAAGAGGAGGATGCTCTATGCTAGTCTATGGTCTGTACTTGTAGAGTTGGAAGAGCCCACAGATGCTTAGAGTTTGGTACTTTGCATGACTTGAGGAGACTGAACCCTAGAAGTGTTAGGGATTAGATTCACTGAGAGAGGGCCAACGAGGCCAAAGTGACTACCCAAGCGGGCAAAAGAGAGAGGAGGAAGTTCGCCAGGTAGTTGGTGGCCTCCATTTTTATGGATTTTTTTGATTGACAAGTCGATAGAGTATCATGACGCATAGTCCCACCGGTACCAGTCAAAGGAGGAGATCTCTGGTAGGGAGGTAGCCAATGTTACCCACATTACACCGCTCCACTCACCATCCACCTTCACCAGTTGAGATTCCACCATCTACAGTGCCCACCAAGTTCCACAAACAACCATATGGAGAGAGAGCTTCTCCTTTGGTGATCTGGCTATGGCCCAAGGATTCCACTCCATCTACTCCACCTATTGAGGTGAGGCTGAACTCCCCCGCTTGACCTTTCATCCCAATAGCGGTGAAGAAGGTGTGGTAACCCAAGAGTGTCATGGTCACTCCACCATAACAGTTAGAGGAGGAGAGGGGAGGGGATACTGAGGTAGTCCCAATGTCAATTGAGTCAGTCAGGGAGGGTACTCCATTAGTGCAGAGTATTCAATGCATAGATTCCACAAAGCTTAGTCTAGTAGTCAATCATCAGCTAGCTTATGTTCTAGTAAAGCAGGGTCAAGTAGATGACCATTCTTTGGATGACATTCTGGAGGACTATTGTGCCACAATGAGGCAGATAGTCAGGGATGATAAGTCTGATCAAGATGAGGGTATGGTAGAGCTTATTACTAATTAGGATGACATGTTAGATGATCTAGCAGAAGTTCACATAGTTGATACCCGAGGATCCCTGCACAGGGAGCAACCTAATCAGGAAGACATTATGGTCGAGGAAGGTGAGGCATCAAACTCAACTTAATACCTCCAACAAATCAAGTAGAAAGATGATCAGATTAATAGGATGGAGGGAAGGATAAAGGAGTTGATTGAAATGGTCATAGCCTTGCAAAACCAAGCCCCAGTTTCATAACTTTTCCCCATGGAGGCTAATCAGCCTAAGCTAGGTCATACTTTAAATCTTCCAAAGTGCACTCCCATGGATGATGCTAGTAGCTTGCATAGAAGGGTCACTAATAGTACCTTTATGCAAAAAAAGGACATAAAGCAAATGGTAGAGCAGTAAGTGAAGGAAGCGTTGGCGCAAGCTCCGGGAAGCTCATCTGTTCTAAAGGGTAGACCTTACCCAGAGGAATGTAATGTAGTTCAATACCTGAACAATTTTGTGGCACCATCCTTCAAGATCTTTGATGGTAGTGGGAACCTTAGGCATGACATAGAATATTTTTGAACTAATTATTGCAACGCTGATGGTAGTGACACACTTCTTTTATGCTCTTTTGTCAGTAGCATTTCAGGAGTAGCATTTGATTGGTATGAAGATCTACCCAACAGGTGGTGAAGACCTTTGCAGAGTTAGAGCATCTCTTCATCAAGAGATTTGTAAGAACCCAACAAAGGATAACTATAGGGGACCTCATATAGAAGCAAAAGCCAAATGTGTCTCTTGTTGATTATATTCTTAGATGGTGCAACCTGAGTGTAAATTGTGAACCATAGCTACAGGAGCAGCATTCCATTAAATTTCTACCCAAGAATATCTATGGCCCAGTCACCTTCATGCTTAAGTGCTTCACCATAAAGATATTTGAAAAGCTAATCAGCAAGGTGGCTAACATAAAAGAGGAATCAAAATAGTTACCCTTTTTAGACCTGTCATCCAAGCTAATGCCTCAAAAGGTCTTTGAGAAGAAGCCTAAGATTATAGTGGCAATCGATAAGGGGAAGTTGCCAGCAAATGTTCATTTTGAGAGGCCAAAATTTCAACAACCTCTACTACCGCCTCCTCTTCTATTATGATGGCTGTCATAATGGCCACCACTGCTACCATAATAACCTACTCAGTAGCAATACCCGTATCCACTGCTAGGTAGCTATTTTCCACCTGCTTTTGCTAAAAAAATCAACAAACCATATTCTTTCAAGAGGAAGGTAGTCAGGAAGATCTGCAAGAACCTCTTGAAGAAGCTTGATTCTCACCAACTCGAGCCTAAGAAGCCGGAGAAAGTGGGCATGAGTGATGATCCTAACTATTATCTCTACTATCGCATATTAGGCCATATCTTAGAGGATTGCATTACCTTTAAGGATTGGCTTGAGCATAGTTACAAGTCATGAGCTATAGATATCCCTAAATAATACTTAATAGAACAATCATCTGGTTCCATTAAAATAATTTTTGGGGATACCTCCAATCCTCTCAAGAAAAAAAGGAGATTTGGATATTTCTTATCTGGACCTCTAAGAAATAATTTCTAAAATCAAGAAACTTTCTCAGTAGGTGCCTGAATCAGCTCAAACCTTCAACACCAAGGAAGGTTTGCTAGTTTTGAGAGATAACTTGGGGAGAGTGGAAGCCCAGCAGTAGCAGCAACTGCATCATACACTTTCCTGGGATAGATCTGTAGTTCAACAATTAAAATGTTATTATAAATGCCACCCCTTAAAAGTCTAACTTAACTCAAATCATTCCAAGGGAGGATGGCATATCTAAGATGTTTTATATCCAACCTATTAGGAAAATGCCAACCATTTTTAGCATTAGTCAAGAAGGATGCTAAGTTCAAGTGGGATGACCAGTGACAACATGCCTTCGAGAACATTAAGCAGTACCTGATGACACCGCTAATTTATGCCATCCTTATCCCGGGTAAGCCTCTCATACTCTACATTGCCCTGTTAGATGACTCCCTTGGAACTTTGTTGGCCCAAGCTAATGACGAAGGGAAGGAGAACACACTCTACTATCTTTTTCATTATTTAATCCCTATTGAAGCAAACTATTCACCCTTTGAGAAATATTGCCTAGGTTTAATCTTTGCATCATAAAAGCTACAGGAATTATATGATTTCTTATAAAGTAAACTTGATTTCTTGAATCAATCCACTACAATATCTCATGATGACTAATGCTATCTAGATGGTTGGCACATTGGTCCATGATTTTATCACAGTTTGAAATCACTTTCGCACCCCTCTGTGCAATGAAAAGACAAGCACTCATAGATTTCTTAGCAGCACACCCACTTCTTGTTGGTTGTCTTCTTAGTGATGATCTCCCCGATGAACAAACCATGAACTTAGGGGATACTAGCATTCGCCACTGAGAGATGTACTTTGATGGTGTGGCTTCCTCTCAAAGAAGAGAAGAACCACAATCTACTCTTCCAGGAAAGGCAGGGGTAGGAATAGTTCTCCTAACTCTAGACTGTGATATGATGATATTCTAATATCATCTATCAATTCCTTGCACCAACAATGAAGCTAAATATGAGGCTTTGATTACCGATTTAGAGTTAGCCATTTTGTTAGGCATTCAGAACATCAATATCTTTGGGCATTCCTAACTAGTGGTCAACCAAGTCGCTGGGTACTACAAAGTCCTAAAGCAGACTCCATCACTACCTCAAATACACCATGAAGTTATTGGCCTAAGTCTCCAAAAGTGAGCATCTACAAGATCCCTCAAGGAGAAAATATCATAGCTGATGACTTAGCCAAACTTGCTAAGGAGTTAGTAAGTCCAAAAGATGAGCCAATATTCATAGAGGTCCAAAATAGACAAGTCCGCCTCTTATCAATATTGAACTCATCAAAAAATACTCCATCAAATGGGAGGTTATTGTTACCAAAGGATGAGGAGCTGGATTGGAGACAACCATTCATTGATTACCTAAATAAAGGCAAACTACCTCAAGAGAAGTTTGAAGCACATCAAGTGAATCAAAGGGCACTTTCCTATGCCCTAGTGGATGATATCTTATACCAGTGATCCTTTCATCATATGTGGTTACTTTGTTTAAACAAGAACGAAGTCCGTAAGATCATGACTAAGGTATATTTAGGATTATGCGAGCTATCCCATGATGAAAGCCAAAATCAAGAGACTTGGATATTATTGGCCATCGATGATCACCGATTGAATGGACATACCGGCACTGGCACTAATGAAAAGTACACAGAGTGGTCCTACACCAACTATCCAACATTCTACATCCAACTTTGGCCTCAAGGCAATTTGCATGTTGGGGTACTTATATAGTAGGTCTAATAGATCCTCCTTTGTTTAAGGGTCGTCGATTCACCCTTGCAATTTTAGACTAGTTTTATAGGTGGGCGTAGGTGATCCTGCTCAGGGAGGTCAAAGATCAACATGTGCTCTAGTTCTTCATGAACAATATCATATATAGATTTGGGTTATCCTGAATTATATCCGTAATGATACTACATTCAAAAGCACCAACATGTATAACTTTTCCTAGAGACACAACATATATTTGAGATACTCTACCATCTATTATCTACACGAGAATGGTTTAGCAGAAGCCTTCAACAAAACTCTCATCCAAATACTCAAGAAGATGCTTGATGATAATATACGATAGTGGCATGAGGAATTAGTTGAAGCTTTGTGGGCCTACCGCACCACCTACAAAACTCCACTCAATATATCCCTTTCTCCTTAGTGTATGGGTTTGAAGTTGTTCTACCATTAGAAGTCCAACGCCCATCACTGAGGATAGCTATGGATAGTAGGATTACAATCGATCAAAATGCCAAGTTGACTAGAAGAACTCAAAGATTTGGAAGAGAAATTCTTATGAGCATGTCAGAACCTGGAGCTATACAAATCAAAAATGATTCATGCTCACAACAAGTTGGTCGACCCTAGAGCTTTTCAAGTAGGAGAGTTTATTTTAGTTCTAAGGAGACCAATTATTGCCCATCGCAAGATGGGAGACAAGTTTGAACCACTTGGGAATGCCCTTTTGCCATAGAGAATGCCTGCCAAGGAGGATCCTATCAACTTATCAACCATAAAGGAGAGGGCCTGATGCTTCCAATTAAAAGGCTCTACCTTAAGAAATATTACCCATAAAATAATGTTTAAAAACAATTCTCATCAATAAAATTTCATTTTAAATCAAAATCTCTTCAAATTGAAAGCATTTCCCTTTGTGAATCTTTTATGGCGTGTTTAGGGTAGGTGTTAGAGAGCCCGAGCGGCATCCTATCCTTCATCAGCACAACCCAAACAAAAAATTATACATAGACACAAATTCTTTGTTTCAGCTTACTTTGAGTTGAGATAACGCTCTGACAGCTCTCACTAAATAGCTACTCTAAGTAGTGTTTGATTCACTACCTAGCTAGTGTGTCTCCCTAGTGGTCTTTAGCTCAGGAGAATGTAAGTCCCTGCGCTTTCTTCCTGGCATAAGCACTGCACATCGATGAGCACCCTATCAGTATGGTATGTCTTATTGCACACCAATAAGCTACCTTGATGTTGGCTTTGTTTAAGGAGATGTGAGTCCCTATGCTTTATTTTTGAACTAACTGATGTGTACTAATTGGGTCTAAGTTTATCTTTGAGAATTAGTGTAAGACCACCAAGGCTCCTCTCCTCTTGGCTACTTCAAGTTTGAGTTCAGTCCATCTTTGTGACTTCCCACTTAGTAGTATCCCTAGGTCGGATAGTAGTTGTCTAGCCGATGATAGACTGTCCGGATGATCAGTTCCTCTTAGGAAGATGTAAGTCTCCCATGCTTTCTTCCTAGATTGATCATCACACACTGATGAGCATTAGGTTGGTTAGTGTTCTCTTTGCTAATGTAACCCACTGATGGAAAACATCACTCATACAGATGTAATTCTTTATGCTTTGTCCTTGAGTTGGCCACCGTACACCTATATGCTTTCTATTCAGGGATCAAGATAACACCCTTAGTGGCACCTCCTATGTGGGAATTCTATTTGGATCATGTCCTTTGCGACCCATCTAGACACTACCCAGGTTACTATTGGATTGAACAGTTCCCCTTTCATAGTAGCCACTCCTATTGTTGGAACTTCTGTACTCTGGATGTGCGAACTATCCCTTGGGCCAATAAATCTGAGATAGGCCAAAGCCCCTATGGATTCTTCATAGTGTGGCTCCTACCAAACCAGCAAGGTCCACGCTAAACAAATAAATTAAATAAATTAAATTCTCTTGTAGATTAGGATAATTCCCCCAAAGGAACCTTTTTCAAGCAGGAATGGTATCTTTTGGGCAGTGTCAGCAAAACTCTCTATTGGGATCAACTTGACTACTCTTGAGTTGAGATAAGACCCTAGTAGCACTCAATCAGTAGTCATCTTAGGCCGGGCTCAATTTTTGTGCCCTGAACAAGTCACCCCAGTGGTTGATTCCTCTTTGGAAGATGTAAGTTCTCGTGCTTTATTCCTGGCACAGTTGTTGCACACTAAAAGAAAACCCTCAGGTCGGATAGTCCTACCCTTTGATCGGTAAATCCCTTTGGACTGGTAAATCTAAAATAGGCTCAAGCTTACATTTCCCCTTCTTAGTGTGGTCCATCGCACACCAACAACATCCAAATTAAATCAAATCAATCGCCTTGACTACTCTTGAGTTGAGATAAGATCATCAGCAGCACTCACTCATTACCCACCCTAGGTTGGGTTTGACTTATTGTGCCATCAACGAGTCACCCCAATGACTGATTTTACTTTGTAGGATGTAAGTCCCCGCGCTTTCTTCCAAGAACAACCGTTGTACACTAAAAGGAAATCCTTAGGTCAGATAGTCCTACTATTCAGCCTGTAGACTACCCCTTTGGACTAGTAAATCTAAGATAGGCCCAGACATAGCCCCCTTTTTAGTGCAGATCATCGCAAATTGATAAGGTCCAAATCAAGATAAATCAAATTAAACTTACCTCCCAGTGGAGCCAAATCAACAAACAAATCAAATTAAACTAAATTAAATTCAAATTTAAACTTACCTCCCAAGTGGACCCAAATCAAATCAAAACAAATCCAATCTTAATCCCCAGAAGATTCAAACTGTATCCCCAACAGATTTCCCTTCCATAAATTAAACCAAATCAAACAAACAAATTAAATTCAACCAAACCTTAATCCCTTTGAATTTGCCCTTTTATGCCCTTAGCATAAGCCAATCCCTAAATCTGATCCAATTCATGTGTGATACCTCGATGAATCTCTCTTCATGTCCTTGACATGAAATCAATCTTCAACCAATCCAAACTAAATCTTCTTGGCTCTCTTATGCCCTTGGCACGAGATGAGTTACATTGCACTAAGATCATGATTCTATCTACCTCTTGGCTTAGGTAGAGAGTCTTCTTCAGTGCTTGCACTTCTTTTGGACACTATTGATCATCTTGGTCAATGCCAATATGTGTGGTATGCCTTGTCAGTTACACCACACCTATTGGGGGTCCTTTTGTTGACCTCACTTTTGGAGTGAGGATTCAATCTTCCCATCTTAAATTTAGGAGTTTTCTAGAAACTAAGACTTTCTTAGTTATATGACACTTCTGGTGGCTAAGTGAACACTTAACCCAAATTTAGAAGCTTAGGAGGAAAATCCTTAGACTATGTCTTAGGACCTTAAGAAGCCTATCCTATGGTCCAACCAAGACCCATGCCCCCCTAGCCAAACTAAACCTCCAATTAATCCAACCAAACCCACTTGAATCCTAATTCATATCCAAGCTATAAACCAAATGATTGAAACTCATAACCTAAATCCATCTTAATCCCTTAAGCTAACCCTATGGACTTAACCAAAATTCCTTCAATCAAACCAAACTCAATTGATTTTCACAAAAGTGCTCCAACCATTCAGAATCTTCATTCCAAACTCTTCCAAAATCTACTATCAAGCTAATTGACTAAAGTCAATTCAGTTAACCTAAGCTAGCCCATTTGAACCCAAATGTCCAAATTATCCAAAATCCAATTAAATCCAAATCACTTGCAATCAAAGCCATCAGAATCCCAGATCAATTGTTAAACTCAATCAAACTCAATTTAGCCCAAAATAAATTCAATTGACTCATTAGGCTCACTTGACCCAAAGTGACCTAAAAGACCCATTTGAACCAAACTCCAATCCAACCCAAATTGGATTGAACCAAACCATCCAAAACCTCCTATCTTGATTATTGATCATTCTTTATTGATCAATTACAATCAATGGGGTCAAGTCAAGTCAATTTGGTCATTTGATCAAGTTGACCCAATTTGCCTACATAAGCCAAATTGAACCAAATTTCATTCCAAACCCAATCAATTGAAACTAATGATTCTAACCAACTTCAAATTGATCCTTGAACAATACTTGACCATCAATTGAGCCAAACCAAACCAAATTGGCCTCTTGACCTAAGTTGACCCAATTTGACCTAAAAGATAAATTGGGCCAAATCAAATCCTAATCCAAATTGATGTAACCAATGACTCAAACCCATTACAAATTGATTATTGAACATGATTAAATCCTTGTTTGAACCCAATTCGATCAATTGAACCCAATTAATCAATTTAGCCCAAATTGACCTAAATGGACAACTTGGTCTAAATCATTCTTAAATCCAAATTAATTGAAATCAAAGCCTATAATCATCCTTAAATGATCAATTGAACCTAAACCAACACCTAACCTAAGACAATTTGGTTAATTTGAACAAATTGGTCAACTTAACCCATTTGACCAATATGAACCCATATGAGTCAAATTCAAATCTACTCAAAACCAAATCAAACCAATTAAACCCAAACATCTCAAATCATCATTTGAACTTGATGCAAGCCTTAGTTTTACCCAATTTGACCAATTGGTCAACCTAATTCAACCTAACCCAATTTGACCTACATGGGTCAAATTGAGCCTAACCTAACCAAAACCAAGCCCAAACTATTCAAACTTTGCATGATCCATCTTTGGGTCACCATGAGTCAGCCCAAATCAAACTTAACCCAAGTCCAACCTGATTGACCCATTACCCATTGGGTATAGCAACCCAAATGGGACAAAACTAATTCTTGGATGGTCAAACCCACTCTCCTACCCTTGAAGCCACCCTTAGCTCAAATTAGACATGAGGACCACTAGCTCACATGACCCAAAGTTGGTTGGGTCAGCCATAACCAAATGGAGGTGAGCTAACCCACTTCCTCCCATTAGAACACTTGGAAACTAAAGACAAGCCACCTCAGCCTTTAGCAGCCCACTCCTCTCACTTGGCCTCTCAAGCCGAGCTACCTCACCAATTCCTAGCCACCCACGGCCATCTACATCAGCCGGACATCTGCCCATGGTAGAATTGATCCAAGCCATTGGTTTGGATGGGGAACAAAGTATACTCCTCCCCATTTGATTTAAGCAAATCAGAGTTTCCCTAAAGCATGAGACAGCTGAGATGAACTCCTAGAGTGATTTCTTGAGTTCTTGAGCCTCCCCATCACCGTAAACACCAAAATCAAAATAAGATAGAGCCCATCACCAACCAACCTTCTCCAAACACCACTATTGTTGAATTAACTTGACCCACACGTTCACCAAGCTCCGGCGAGGTGAAACGAATCGATTCCTGATCGATTCGAGCACCGGAGACCACTCCTAGACCAACTCTGGTGAGGATTCCGGTGGTGTTTGTTCTACAGAGCCACCAGTGAGGAGCTAAGGTTCAAGCTTCTCGGTAGGGCTCTTTAAGATGAAGCAACCCTCTTAGTTAACTTCCCTTCCTGACAAGATCAATTCTGGCAAACTGTCAAAATCTCAAATTTTATTCTGCCTTTATGAAGGAAAGTATGATTTTGTGCAATTCCAACTATAGGATCTCTTTATATTTTCTCCCTGAAGCTTTTGGAATTGATCCCGAGCCTCCACAAGCTCTACAAACTCGAATCGAGTGGGGGAGGGCGGATGGTGTCCATCTTCCGTCACTCGAGGTACAAAGGATCATCTGCCATCTATTCTGTGTGATTGGAATGGATGGTTGTGTTTAATTTATTAGATTATCTCATTTTAATCCTAATAGGTACCGTGGGATTAATCCCCACCGTTCGATCTTAGATTAAATGGCAGGGATTAAAGTGGTACAATGCCACCACATCAGCGTCGCATCGGATCATTTAAGTGGCCAATCCTATAGCGCCATGTGGAAAGTGTTCCCACGTTAACTACCCGCATGACACCGACGGGATTAGGGGTTAACTAGGCTAAAAAATCTAATTAATTGGATAAAACTTTATAAATTCATAACTAATTATAAAATGATCTAAAAAATATAAATAAATGAATTTTGTAAAGGTTAAACACAGGAGAATTTAGTAAAAATGATTCCATTGTATTTTGAATAGTGATTAAGAATTAATAGAGGTTTGAATATTTTCTTAATTAGCTTAATTAAGCCCTAATTACTTGGGCAAATAATCCCAAACTTGGCATGTTGATTTAATTGGATGACCTTTGCCTCCCATGATTTTCTTGAGTTTTATTGGCTATGCAATTAGGGATATTTTAAATTCAAACCTTAATTTCTCTCTTAATTAATTTAATGATTAATTAAAGTTCCAAATAGCAATAATTAATTAACTAAAGTTCATAAATCATTAATTAACAGTGGGATGATGATGGTGAGTGATTAGGACCTCTTTTCTAATTACTTTTCCTAATTCATTTCATTAAAGAGAGTTAACTAATACATGGTTTAATTGAAGAATTAATTAATTAATTAATTAATGGCTAAACCAAATAAAATTATATTGCTAATCCATTCAGATAATCAACATTTAAATTAAGGGTTCCTCTTTATGTGTTCAATAATATAAAGACCCTTAACGAAATTATGATTAGCCCGTAAGTGTGGGAAAATCATAAGAATACATAATTATAATCTTTAAATTAATTAATCTCTAATCATGAGCCAATTACATTAGGTCCTTTAAGAGCATTGCACTTTTAATTTCCCTCATGTTCATATCATTCATGGCTCATGATTAAATGATTAATTAAAATAAAGAAGCATAGGAAAGGGTAATTAAATGGATTGCTTAATGGTTCAACTTAATTAAATTATAAAATTCATTTAATTATCTTTCTTTAAATAAATTAAGATCAGTAACATGGGAACAAGATAAAATTAACAAATGATCTCTCATCTTTAAGTTCAATCAAAATCCAAAATCAAATTAATAAGAAGCTTTGGTTTTCTTTAAGCAATTTTATTTAATGTGATTGCCCTTAGGAATTCGTGTAATTGAATGAATCATGTAGAAATATTTGCCTATTCCTTTTAATCACCATTAAGGTTGTATGTCATGTGATCTCATTGTGATGATTAATTTTGAATTTATGTATGGGGGACTGCACACTTATCTGAGGGTGTACTTATTGAGGTGATCGGGTATGACATTAAGGAATAGTGCACCATCTCGAAAGATAGAAATCACCACTTTATAATGGACCTAATCACCTAATAAGGACTATTAAAGCATGATGGGTCTTCGAATATACCAGAGATTTTTTCCCTACTTTACATGGATGAATAAAGTAGGGTCTATTTAAATCGGGTTCTAAAGTTCCCTATGGGGGCAAGCCCCCATAGTTAATTACATCCTAAGGAAGGTGAGTTCCTTAGGAATACTCCCAATTAAAGTAGCAATTATTGTCTCCAAAAATTTCAAAGATAGGACTATCAATAAATTGGCTATGTTAGAAAATCAAATGTGATAGATCAAAAAGAAGAGACTTATAATTGAAGCCAAAGGGAGATGAGTAGGAATGCTCATGACACTAGGAAACCTAGTGAGCATTCCAATCTATCCTATGGTTAGGCTTTATATGTTTGAAATTGAACAAATTATTTTATTAAAGTTAACATTTTATTAGAAAGCTAGGACTTATAATCTCACAACACAAGGTTGTGAAAATACTTAAGAGGTGAGGATTTATGCTTATAGCCTGAGCGAAATAGCTACCTTAGATCTTAAATCTAGGGAGCTTGGCAAGAACTAAAGTGTGACCTAAATCTAAGTAGAGATGGGTATATGGTTTACCTCTACAAGAGAGGATAAAAAACTCGACTGCTGGGCTTACAACTACCTGGAGTGGCAGCCAGCTAACTCCTCCTATGCTTTAAAACCATGTAGAAAAGTAATATGATTTTGCGAGATAGTTTGGTTGTTATTATTTAGAAAGAGACTAAAGTCCTTAAACCCACTCTCTAAAGAGACTAGAGCATGAGTGGTATGAGTAATGACTTAATCTAATGTAAACCTTTTCAAATTTTATTTGTATTTGACACTTCATTTTGACAAAGCTTTGGGATTTTTGTATGCCTAAATGCATGTTGAAATGAGTTATAGGCTAAATCAAGAGAGAAGAGAGTGAAGCTCAATAGAGTTGCTCAGTTCAAGTAGTTCTATATGAAGAACGGAGGCCCTCATTTTTGCAAGAGTGGTAAAAGATGCATGCATGATATTAGACATACAACCATCAACTAAAGGGTTGCTAAATCTTTGGTTTAATTCCTAGGCTTTATGGTGAGGTTATAAGTTATTTAGAAATTTAATTATGAGTTGTAGTTGGGTAAAAGATTTATTTTTTCCTAAGAGCCTAATTGGATCTAAACCATACAACAAACACTAATCATAAAAAAACTATGAAAAACATGTAATTTCTAATGCACAAGCTAAATAAAACATAAAACATTTTATAGCTAACAAAAAAAATAAAAGGTTAAATGTACCGCATAACTCAAAAAAAAAAAGGGTAGTTGAGCTCTACCTTATACAACCCATATTACAAAAGAATAATTACAATTAAGGATGAATACATGCTTTGGGGATCTTCTTCTTCAAATCTTTATGTCTTCTTTCCTCCTCTTTGTTTCTTTGATTTGGCTTAGATATGCTTGCTTCAAAGGCATTATGGGGCCTCCTAGGATAAAGCCTTCTAGCCACCGCTCATCCTAATCTCCCATAACACTAATCCTAATTCCTAATGCAATATTAACATTAAAATGGGAAAAGTATATCTAAATACACCTGCAAAATAAGTGTTAGCTAAACACACCATACAACCCAAGCAATTGTATTTATAATTTGGACTTAGCACCCTACACATGGGTAACCAAGCCCACCTATCCTAGCTTGGATTATGCTTAGGGGCTTAAGCAACATGCAAAGAGAGCATTTATATTTATTTTAGCGGCCCCTTAAGCACAATATCCTACAAAAATATGGTTAAGCTAATCACGACCTAACATCTAGTCTACGAGGCATACACCCTAACATTGACTCTAAAATAATACATCATAAAACCAAACATACATCAAATCATGCACCACCCTAACATAAGGCTAAAAGTGGTGACTTAATCTAAGGTGTGTGTATTAAGACTTTCTATGGTATGTCCTAACTGGGCTTTGTTATAATTTTCTAAGTTAGAAAGGATTTAATTATAAAAGATGATTTCACTTTAAGTGGCTTAATTGATTTGTAAGTTTTACTTAATGTTTTCTTTTGTTTCACTTGGTTTTCACTTAACAACTAAGTGTTATAAAGAGAAGAAAAGAGAGGATCCTCTTTTATCCCTACCTTAAGCCACATCTAAAGAAAATTAATTAAATGTATTCTCTTTCATGAATGGCTTATTACATATTTTAAATAATCCTAAGTTTATGTTCACTTTAAATAATCTCATTCAATAAGAAATGCCTCTTAAGATTAATTCTAATAAATTACTATTACACAATACATGTTTGTTCATTTCTTTCCATCATATGTATCATGCATATGATTAAGTCCTAAACATAACTATACATGTAATTTATATCTTAGCACACTTAAATGATGAATATAAGCAAATGTATTTTGGATTGATGTTTCACTTGGTTGAATTATTTTGTCATATTAATTTAAAGTTCTAACTAAATGCTTATACAAAAGCATTAGAAAAGAGCTCTAAATCATATGACAAATCAATCCAACCACTTGAAAAAAATATGATTGCATATCTTTTTAATAAAGCGCGCGGGGGGTGGGGTTCATTCATTAGCTCAATACACATTCAAATGTATACAAGTTTTAAGCAAGTACGTCATCATTGTTTTGCACCAGGGGAACAATGTAGGAACCTCCTTGGTGCTACTTAAAGCCATGCGTCCCCGAAATGTCCAGACTAATATACTCGTTATTCTTAAATATGTATGATTGTATAAACAACTATAAGAATAGAAAGCTATGCAAAAGTAGAGTTTGATTTAATTTAGTTATTTATGTGAATGAATTAAAGCTCCATCTAAATTCTAATGTCAAAATACATAAGAATGAAATCAAGAAAGTCGACATTATTTTGCACCAAGGGAGTGAGGTAGGAACCTCCTTAGGGCTCCTTAAAATTGTGCATCCCTGAAATATCCATACTAATATACCCACTAACATTCTTACTTATGCAAATTAACATATGATGTAAGAAAGAAACTTCAATTCATACACTAAGCTTATATTCATATGCACCTCCTATGTATATATATAACTAAAGTCACAATGTGTATATATTATTATTCATTAATAAGCTTTTGAGAATATATTTGAGATTTAATAGTGATAATAGCCATACATTTTTTTAACTTAAGCCAACACATGCAACCTGAAATAAAGAAAATCATTTATTTTTAATTGATTTTTTTAAAAGAAATGAATGCATGAACTTGGCATGCAAGATTTTAATATGATTGGAAAGAAATAAAGAGACATAAGCATGTAATTTCATTCAATTTAGCTAATTCCAAAGGACAATCATATTAAATAAGCTTATTTAGAATAAACTAAAGCTTCTTATTAAGTTATTTTTGGATGTTTGATTTGATTTAGAGAAAAGATGATATTCAATCATTTACTGCTCCTAACCCATTTCCATATTGGTTAATTAATTTGGTTCAATGAAAAAATTAAGTTGATTTTATAGTTTAATTAGGTTGCAATATAAGTTAAGTCCATTAATCACCCCTTGCCTATGTTACCTTAAAGTAATTAACTAAATTAATTATGAGCCAGCACGATATTCATGGAAAATAACTTTGCAATGATCCTAAGAAATGAAATGGCATAATGCAATTAGCTCATAATTAATAATTAAATAGGCTAAAGAATTTAATTAAGTACTTTTATGGCTTTTCCACACATGTAGGTTATCCATAATTTCTGTAAATAGGTTTAGGTTATTAAACACCTAAAGATCTACCCAAGAAACTTAATTAAATGAGTTCTTCAGTGATTATGATTTTAATTTAGTTGATTAAGCCATTTTTAATTAATGAATCAAATCATCAATTAGTCCAAAATTAATTAGTATCAAGTCAAGTGAAATGAACTTAGGGAAAAGAATGGGAATCCAAATTAAAATGATTAGCAAGTTTAATTAATGGTTTCTTTTCAATTTAGAATGTTAATTAATCACCTAATTAATTAAGAGAATAATTAGGGCTAAGATAAGCAATTTCCCTAATTAACTAAGCAATAAATCCATGGAAAATTATAAAGTCCATTAATTTATTTTTACCATTTGAACTTCAAAATGCAATATCTTCCAATCCAAAAATCCTTTTAAATTGAAATTTTTATGGTAGGTGTATTTTAACTTCATTTTAATCTTTGAAAATTTTAAATCAATCTAATGTGTATTTTTAGTGTAATTAATGAAATTTTATTTTCACTAAAACCTAAATTAAGCCCAAAATATGTAGTAAAATTTGGGATTTTAGATTTATTGGATTCCTCTCAAAAGATAAATCCAACAAGCTTATTTATAATTTTCATTGAGTATTTCATTTTATATGAAGTTTTGAAGTTTTATATATTTTAAATAAATTTTAAAATAAAAAAATAACCAAACATCTCACCTAACTTAGTCAACACCGATGCTGACAGGGCAATGCGGCACCGATTCCACGCCACGCACGTGCATGTGGGATCGGGGATGCATGGCGAGCGTGCACATGAGAGTGGTGAATACAAGAAAGTGATGCATGGATGATCATCATGCTCACCATCAGTTATCGGATCCATCTGCATCCGGCAAAAAATTCATGATCAACGCGTGATTTGAGGGAAAATTTTAAAATTTAAATGAAATTTTATCCGAATGGGCTCATTTTCTTTATGATTTAGACTAAAAACCTATATTTCATATTAGGATTGAATACAATGAAAAATGCAAAGATTTCTAAGGAAAAATCTTAAAATTTAATAAAATCCATCATAATCAAAAATCCTAAGGCAGGCTATGGGTTTTATTAAAAGTTATCTCACCAGAGATGATTTTTGGTTGCGGTGATGATTCGAGCATACTCTTGAGTGGGGGAAAAAGCCTTGGAATGAGCCTAGACCTTCACTTTCTCTTTGAAATGATGTATCTACTGATGGTCAACGCTTCCTCATTAAAATCCACTTGATTTTGTTTGTTTTGGATCAAAAATTATGTGGGAATGACTATTAGTTGGTTTGGGAGCTCTAGAAGATTGAAATGAGGAGAATAGGATGAGTTTGTTGCCTATATTTTTTGGTTTCAAATGTGGCCAAAAATCCCTTTCATTTTGTGATTTTTGGCTCCAAAATGGGTGTCCTTGGCTTGGGGTGGTTGGGAATGTAAGGGAATCATCCTAGGTGGCTCATTTTGGTTGGCTAAGCATGACAAGTGGCTGCCAAGAAGGACAAGTGGGTGTCCTAACAAGGGGAGGTAGAAGTCTTTCATGCCAAGTGTTCCTATGGGAGAGGTGAGGTGAATTCACCTACCCATGAGTCATGGCTGCCCCAATCACCTCTTGGGTCAAATGATTAGTGTGCTTGGTGCCTAAGTTGACCAATGGATGAGTGTCAAGTGGCCAAGGAAGAGAAATGACCACTTGGGCAAGTGTATTTTTCATGGGATGCCCTTGACCCATGGACAAAGTGGTCATTTGGTATTGGATTTGATTTGAGCAAGTTTGAAATGAGTTAAAAGTGAGTTGGACTAAATTTCATGTCATTTGGAGTTCATTTGGTTAAATTTGGGTTCAATTTTCCCATTTGGGCCAAATTGGGTCAAATCGGGTTAGTTTGACAATTGATCATATTGGGTCAAACCAAGGGTTGGATCAAGTTCAAATGACTATTTAGAGTGCATTGGTTCAATTGGTTTCAATCACTTTGGTTTAATTTGGATTTAATTTGGATTTAATTTGGAGTTTGGCCAACTTGATCCTTTAGGTCAATTTGAGCTAAGTTGATCGATTTGGCCCAATTGAGCAAATTGGCTTGAATCATGGCTTGGTTTGGGTTTGGTTGACCATTTGGAATATATATTGTAGGCATTGGTTAAGTTCGATTTGGATTTGATTGGGTTTTAAATTGATTTGACCCTTAAGGCCAATTTGGGCTAAGTTCGGTTAGGTTGACCAATTAGTCAAATTGAGCTCAATTAAGGCTTTGGTCAAGTTCAATAATTAATTTAGATGAACTTGAGCCATTGGTTGCAATCAATGTGATTTAGGTTGCAATTTAGCTAGTTTCATATATGAAAAGGCTGGTTGACTTGGTTTGACCTAATTCATGACAATTGATTAACCTAAGATGATCAACAATCATGACATGAAGTTTGGATTGGATTAATTCACTTTGATTTGAATTGAATTGGATTTTGGTTCATGTAGGTTAAATTGGCCACTTTAGGTCAAGTGAGACAATTGGGTTTAGTTGACTTGATTTTAAGTTGAGTTTGATTTAGTTGAGTTTGTATATGGATTTGAGATTGATATATAAATTCAATTGAAATTAGTTTGGATTCAAATGAGTCTTGGCTTAATTAAATATTTCAAGTCAAATGGGCTAGATTGGGTTTAACTTGAGTTAATTTTGATTTGGCTTGATGATTGTCGATTTCATCTATATTTGGATAGGTGATTGAAGGAATGATTGATTTAAGAGAAAATCTATTAGTTTTTATTTGATTTGGATAGGATTTGTCCAAGTTCAAGGAATCAGCTTAAAGGGTATAAATTAGATTTTAGTTTGACTTTGAATTTAGCTTTGGCTATTTGAATTTATATTTCATTTATATTTTAGAATAAAATGAAGATATAAATGATTCATGAGAAAATCACTTGAGTTTAAAGTAGTTTGGAAGCAAATTTGACTAAGCTCATGGATGTAGGTCAAAAGTGCTTCGAAGGAAATTTGGTTGAGTTTGGATTTGATCATGGGATTAAATCATTTGAAGTTGGAAATTGAATTGAAATTTGATAGTTTGATTGAAAGATTGAATTAATATTTGAGAAAATCAAATGAATTGGGATTGATTTGGATTTGGTTAAGGCTAAGTCCATAAGATGAAATTAAAGGGCTTAGAAAGGGTTCTGAATTCAATCATGAAGTTTTATGTAGAAGTTTTGAGCTTGAATTTGATCATGAGATTGATTATGAGTCTTGGAAATTTGGTTTTGGTTTGGTATGAATTTGAGGTTTGTTTGAGAAGTACGGATTTGGTTTATGTAGGCAAGTCTTCTAAAGGGCTTAACCCTCTAGGCTTAAGTGTTCCTAATTACTAGAAGTATAAGACTAAAGAGTAGTGTCTATAAGAGTCCTAGATCTATGATGAGGAAGTTGAGAACTCTCTAAAAGTAAGGTCAACACTCATGCATTCATACTTTCAAAATCAAATAATCAAATGAATTTACCTATGTAAAATTGCATGTGTTGGCTTAAATTTTATTATATGTGTGGCTATTATCACTAATAAATTTAAAATTACTTTCCAAAAGTTATAAATTGATAATGAAATGTGGAGTTATATTATCTATGAATATATACATAGTATTTGCATGTGTTTATAACTTAAGCATTTGAAGTTTGCCTTTCTTTCCTACATTCATATGAATTTATATGTGTTTGAATGATAATAAGTATATAGTCCAAACATCCCAGGAATACAATGCTTTAAGTAGCCCCAAGGTGGTCATTTGATTACCTCACTTTCCTAGTTTGACAATGGCATTATTGTTTGATTTCCATGTATATTTGTATTAGAATTTAGATAGAGCTTTAATTCACATGCACAAATAATTCAATCAAATAAAATACAATCTTTAGCATGATTTTATTCTTTTAATCATGTATACATTGATATGTATTTAAGATAGTGATTATATAGTCTGGACATCACAAGAATATGAGGCTTTAATTAGCCCCATGGAGGTCATTTGATTACCTCACTTTCCTAGTTTAAAAATGGCATATACTTGCTTACATCTTTTATACATGTGTATATGTACTTAACTAGTGAATGAAAATTCACTTTTCTATTGAAAACATATGCACCCATAATTATTTAAGTGTGCTAAAAATATATTACATGTGTATGTAGACTAAGTGGTACATCATATGCATGTTATAGGTGATGAAAAGGAATGGTTCATCATATTCTATGTGATGGTAATTCAACCACATTAATCTTAAGATGTCTTTCAAGTTGAATAGGATTCTTTAAGGTTAACCTAAACTTAGGACTAATTAAGCATTTAATAAATCATTCACTAAAATAAATTAAATCCTAAAAATGTGCCTTTAGGAAACAACTTAAGATAGCGATGAAGAAGGTTAAGCCTCTTTCTTCTCTTTATAACTCTTAGATGCTAAGTAAAATCAAATGAAATAAAAAAATTCAAATTAAAACTCACTAAACTCCTAAACAATTTGAAATGAAATAACCCATCATGTTAACTTAAACAATTTTCCAAACTTTAAAAAAATATAACTTTAAAACCTAGCTAAGGAATACCATATAAAGCCTAATCACTCACATTAGAATGCTAAGTCACAACTATTAGATTTAGGTTAGGGTGGTGTAATGATGATGTATTTTATTTTATGATGTAATATTTTAGATTATATGTTAGGTCGTTGATAACATAATATTATTTTCTGTAGGGGATTGTGTTTAAGGGGCCACTCAAAAATAAATGTAAATGTTCTACTTGCAGGTTGGTTATTCTCCTAAGAATAATCCACACTAGGATAGGTGGGCTTGGTTACCAATGTGTAAGGTACTAAGTCCAAATTATGAAAAATAACTGCTTGGGATTATATGTATGTTTAGCTAATATCTATTTTGCATGTGTAGTTAGATTTATTTTTTCCATAAAATGTAATTTTGTAAAATGAATTAGGATTAATGCTATGGGATTATGAGCAGTGGCTAGAAGGCTTAGTCTTAGGGTGCCCTGTGATGTCTTGGAACAAATCAAATCAAAAGAAGAAAAAAATGAATAATGAAGACCCCCATAGCATCTATTCAATTTCAATTATAATATTATTTTGTAATCCGGTTGTATAAGGGTTGAGCAACCCAACTCTTTTTTAGTAAGCACCACACTGGCCTTTTATTCTTTCATGGTATTCTATAAATTGTTTATTTTTTTATTTATCTTGCGCAATAGAATATCATGATTTTCATAATTTTTAATGATTGGTGATTGAATGTGTGGCCTGGATGCGGTAGGCTCTTAGAAAAAATTTAATTTTTATACCCAACTAACAACTCACAACTAAAATTTAAAATAACTCATAACCTCATTTTAAAGCCTAAGTTATAATCAAGATAATTAAAAGATGTATCAACCCCTTAGCTATATTTTATGTCTAACATAATGCATAACATATTGCTTCATTCTTTGAATAGGAATGGTATCTATTCTTGCACTATAGGGAATGCTTGACCTGTGAGGGAATCCTTTATAGTGGAGAACACCCCCTCCCACTGATTTAGCTAATGATTTAATATCATCAAAATGAATGCATCAAAATAATATAAATTTGAAAAGATGTTGCATTTTTAGACTAAGTCATATGTTCATACCGAACATGATATAGTCTCTTAGGGAGTGAGTTTAGGACTCTAGTCTCTTTAAAAATTAGATAACAGCTGTGGTGAAAAATATTCCCGACATTATTTATCCTTTGTAAGGAGGATAAATGAAAACAAAAATATAAACTTTTGTTGGGACACCATGAAGATCCATAGATGTTCTTATTAAGGTGATCGGGTACAACATTGAAGAAAAGGTGTACTATCTTAAAGATAGGAGTCACCACCCTACAATGGATCTAATCACTTGAATAAGGACTCCTAAGGACTATGGGTCTTCGTATGTACCAGAATTTCTTCCCCTACTTTACATGGAAAAGCAAAGCATAGTTTATTTTAAATCGGGTTCATTAAGTTTCCTATGGAGGCAAGCCCCCATAGTTAATTACATCCTAAGGAACAAGATTCCTTATGAATACGCTCGATTTATGTAGATGATCTTTGCCTCCAAAGAATTCAAGGATAAAACTATCAATCAATTGATTTATTTTTGGAAGATCAAGTGGGATTGATCAAGAGGAGGGAGTTATTATCAAAGCCAAAGGAAGATAAGTAGGGGATGCTTATGATACTAGGAAGCTTAGTAAGCATCCCAAACTATCATATGGTTGGGCTTTATATTTTTGAAGTTTGAAGGAAATTATTTATTTTGAGTTAAATTAGAATTATAATTCATGACACAAGATTGTGAAAATGCCTAAGAGGTGAGGATTTATGCTCAGCCCATAAAGAAAGTAGTAACCTGAACCTCCTAGGGAGCTTTTGGGCCATGACCTAAATCTAAGTAAAATGGGCATTTAGTTTACATACACAAGAGAAGATAAACCACTATAGTTTTACAATCCTGGGTGCCAACTAACTCCCATGGCTTTTAAATACATGTAAAGTCATATGCTTTTGCAAGATAAATTGTTGTTTTAGAAAGAAACTAAGTCCTTAAACACACTCAAGAGAGATTGGATCATGTAGGGCATGATTTAATGACCTAAATCTAATGTAAATTTTATTCTATTTTATTTTCATCTTAGACTATTCATTTGACATAGGCTTATAGGATTCATATGCCTAATGCATAAGAAATTGGATTATGGGCCAAAATCAATAAGAAAGGAGGTGTGTTTCCACCATGGCTCTCAAAGGTCAAGCCCAATTCCCTGGCACGGGTGGAAGCCCTCCAAATCAAGAGTGAAGTCATATGCTTTTTTTATGCATGATGTGAGAAAGAAAATACAACATCCAGTTAAGGGGTTTGCTAATTATTTTATCTTGATTTATAACCTAAGCTTTAGGTGAGGTTATGAGTTATTAATTTTTAGTTTTGAGGTGATTAATTAGATAAAAAATTTATTTTTTCCTAAGAGCCTAATCGTCATCCAGGCCATACATCAAAGCAAGGAAGAAACTAGGAAAATATGCCATCTTAATGCACAAGCTAAACAAACATCAAACCATTTATAAAGGTAGAGCAAAAGAATAAGTGGCCAAGTATGGTTGGGCTCCACCACAAAAACCTAAAAACAAATTGGGTAGCCGGCCTCTACCCATATACAACACGGAGTACAAATGAATTAATTACAAAAATGAATTCATGTTATAGGGGTCTTCATTCTTCATTCTTCTTTTCTTCATTTGGTTCTTTCTTCTTTTTGACTTGGTTGGAATGTGGCTTGCTCCAAAGGCTTCACATGGTACATAAGACATAGTCTTATGACCAACGTTCTTCCTTATCCCCCTTAAAAATCATTCCAAATCCTAATTCATAAAATTACATGAAAAAGGGAAAGGAAATTGAACTAAAACCTACAAAACAAAGATTAACTAAACAAACCATACATCTTAAGCATGTATTAGACTTAACACCCCACACATGGGTAACCAAGTCCACCTGGCCTATTTTGGATCATGCTTAGGGGTATAAGCAACCTGCACATCAAAAGTAGTTATATTTTTATTATAATTCTCCTTAAGCACAATCCCCTATATAAGATAATGATTAGACTAAATCGTCCTACCATTCAATCTACGCATATACACCCTAACATCCAGACTAAAAAATCACATCACAAAATAAAAGCAAATATCAAACCATGCACCGCCCTAACGTAGAACTAGAAGTGGCGACTTAGCCTAATGTTTGTGCCTTATAAGGTTGGTGTGGTATGCTTAATTAGGTTTTAAAGTTTAGGTTTTCTAAGTATAAAAATGTTCAACTTAGAGGGTGGTTTCCTTTAATTGGTTTAGTTGATTTGGTTAAGTTTTATTTCATGATTTGATTTGGTTTGTGAGAGGGAAAGAGAAGAGAACTTCTATTTCCTCTACCTTAAGTAATTTCTAAGGTAGATTCATTAATGACTTTTTTTAGTGAATATTTTATTATGTGATTTTTATTAGTACTAAGTTTAGAACAACTCTAAACAAACCTATTCAAAGAAAAAGGAATTTTAAGATTAAGTAGAGTGAATTATTATCACCAAACACACAACACTTTATTTCTTTCCCAACATGTGTAACATGCATATGGATTGACTCTAAGCATATCCATACATGCGAATGGAAATGTTTAGCACACCTTAATGATGAATGCTAAGGGATGTTACTTAAGAAAATTTGAATGTTTCATGATCCATGATTTGGTTAAGTAGAAAAGGGAGATTCTCTTATCCATTTTTCATATGCACATTTAAGTATAAAAGACATAAGTGAGTTATGCCATTATTAACACTGGGGTGTGAGGTACAAGACCCACTTGAGGCTATTTAAAGCCTCGAACCCGGATGTGTCGTGACTAGTATACAAATTTTCTTAATATATGTGTATGTACAAAAAGAAATGCATGGGAAGAGAATTATGCAAAAAAAAGTTTATGTTTGTTTGATTTTGGTTTGATTGTTTAGTTTACATGTGTGATGTGGAGTTCCTTTTAAGTCATGACATAGGAGTGTATAGAAATGGATTTATGTTTTTAAAATGGACTATACACTTGGCAAATCTTATGCAAACCTATGTTAAGAAAGAGAAGGAAATTACATAACACATTTTTGTTCTATTCACATGCAAGTTTATAAGTACTTATAAGTAGCATATATTTCATTTATAATATTTGATTCCTAAGTTTTGAAAATAGTTTTGGATTTAGTAGTGATAATAGCCATTCACATTCTTACTTTAGCCAAAGCATGCAATTTGACATAAAGGAAATATTTCATTTTATATTTTATTTTTAAAAGACATGAATGCATAATTTTCATATGACATACACATTTAGCATGCTAGGAAAGAAATAAAGTGATGCAAGAATGTAATTTCATTCATCTAATTAATTCCTAAAGACAATCTTATGGAATAAGATTATTTAAAGTGAATCAAAATTGGTTTAAGAAAAGTTTGATTTGGTTTTGAGTTTGATTTGAATTTAAGAAATGTGAAAAGGGTTTACTGGTCCTAACCCATCTCCCACATGTGTATGTTATTTTAGTTTAATTTTTAGAACCCTTAAGTGAATTTTATGTTTTACTTAGGGTAAGGTGTTCATTAAGTTCATTAATTATCCCTTTCCTACACCACTTTAACATATTTAACAAAATAATTATGAGCCAATGTATGACATAAAACCACAAGGAATTTAAATTAGCAATGCACCTAAGAAGAAAATAAATGCATTACATAATTAATGATTAGTTAAGCTAAAGGGTTTAATTTAAGTACTTTCATAACATTTCCCACACATATGGGTTAGGTATGATTTCTTTAGGTTTACTTAGGTTATTGAACACCTAAGCATCTATCCAAGAAGGAATTGATTAATTGATTAAGTTTCTAGATTAATTTTAATTTTGAATTTTGTTAATTAAGCTATTAAATGAAATGATCAAATCATTAATTAATTAAGTTTTCTTTCAAGTCAATTAGACTTAAGGGAAAATATTTATATAAGACAATCCTAATCTCATTCCCTAAGTCTATCCATATTCCAAGGTGATTAAGAAATTTAATTAATGAATTTATCATCATTTAATAGGTTAATTAATCACTTAATTGATTAAGGGAATGATTAGAGATGAATTGAGCAATTCCCTTATTATTAAACCATTAATAAATTCCAAGAAACTTAGAGGAGGTAGAAGTCATCCCACTAAACTTACCTAAGAAATTTGGAATCAATCAATGGAATAATTAGGTAGTAATTAACATAATTACATTCCTAATAAAACCCAAATTAGAAAATTACAATCCAAAATCTATTAAAATTAATTTTAGAATATTCCCTTTGAATTATCATCATAATGCATTTTATTTTGTATTTTTTTTGCATTTTCTACATTTAGTTATGTAATTTTGAAGTTTCTATCATTAAGGATTAATTAAAATGCTAATTATATAACTAATCTCGGTGTGGACCATGGGTGACTTTCCACGTGGTGAATAGGATTGTTATTTAAGTTGTCAATCCGCAGCTCGGCCGGCCTCATCAAAGATCGGACAGTTAAGATTAAACCCGCAATTCTTAAGGGATAATTCCATGGATCCTACGTGGATTAATCAGGACCGTCCATCCAAAATGCGTGGATGGACGGTCCATGATTCACTGCTCGCGTGGAGAGGCATCCATCCACTCCTGTGGGCTTGATCCAGCATTGAGCTCGATTGAGCTCAAACTTAACCCATCATCATCATGCAAGGAGAAAGATGTCAATGGTCAATTGCAATGGGTGAAAGTTTCTTTCACAAAGGACCAAACACTACACTTTGGTTTGAAGGCAATACTATCACCTTTCCAATCATGCGAGGTAGCTTGCTAGTGGAGACAAGCTTGAAGATTTGAGGGCTTGAGGTTGAGTGGATCTTCCTATGGACCAAAGTCTTCAATTCTGGCTTGATCAAAGTCCCTCTCCCATGCCTTGAGAACTTGGATGAAGACTTGAGCTATTGGTGCTTGAAGGTGGAATTGAAATTTGAGTATTGAGTGAGATGGATCTTGAGCTCCCTATTTTAACTTAAGAAAACCAAAATGGAGAAATCAAATGAGCCTTGGGAACCTTGGGAAGCTTGAGTGCTAGCTTCAAAAATAGTGTGAGTGAGAAAAATTAAATGAAATTAGAGGATTATATCTCCCTAGGATGGATAGAGAGTGTAGATGCCATTTTGATCAAATTGACCACCTGGAGTTGGGTTGAGGAGGCACATGGTTCTGATTTTGGTAGAGTGAGGTAGGAGTTGACCATGAGAATGAGAGTATGGAGGGATCCATGTGCTCATTTCTGGGTGGTCATTGGCCATTGGGGTTATTGACCCAAACCCATGCACCACACTACTAGTGTCCACTTGGCCCACTAAGAGGGTGTCAAGTGGCCATGGAAAGGATATGACCAACTACTAAGTGAAATTGGCCATAGGTTACCCCTTAACCTAGGGGCAAAATGGTCCTTTAGCTTTTTTTTTCACTTTGGGCAGATTTAGAATAGTTTGAAATGAGGTTGGGCCAAATTTCAAAGAATTTAGAGTTGATTTGATGTCATTTGGCTCGTGTTGACCCATTTAGGTCAAAATGGGTCAACTTGGGTCCAATTGGTCAAATTGGGTCAAACCAAGGTTGAGTCAAGTTCATATGACTATTTGAAATGTGTTGGCATCATTGGTTTGGTCAATTTGGTTTATATTTAGTTTTGGTTCATTTGAATTCATTTAGGTTAAATGGTTGACCAATTGACCCATTTGACCTAATCAAGGTCAGGGGTTTGGTTTAGGTTTGGTTGGTCATTTGAAATATATTGCAAGCTTTGGTTTCAATCAATTTTGGTTTTGATTTGATTTTAATTTTCCTTTTAGGTCAAGTCATCATTAAGTTAGTTGGCCAATTGAGGCTTTGTCAAGTTCAATAAGTGGTTTAGAATGAATTTGACCCATTGGTTGCAATCAATTTAGCTTAGATCAAGATTTGATATTTTGACTTTTGATCAAGTTGGGTCAACTTGGGTCATGGCCAATATAAAGGCTCAAATGATGACTTGGTCAAGTTCAAACATTGATCATGAATTGGTTTTGATCAATGGTTTCAATCAATTTGGCCTATGGATTTTGGCTAGTTTAGGTTTATGATTTTGGTCAATTAGGTTCAACCTGCTTTGACCCAATTTGAGTGATTGATCATCTCATGATTGTTGCTCACAATGTGAGGTTTAGGGCTTAGTTTAATCCAATTTGGGTAGGATTAGAATTCATAAGGGTTACTTTAGGTCACTTTGGATCAAGTGAACTAAGTGTCAATTGCTTGATCAAGGCATTCAATTTGATTGAACTCACATATGGACTTATGATTGAAATATAAATCCATTTGCAAGTGATTTGGAGTTAAATGGGTTTGATACTTTCAAGTTCAAAGGTGAACATGAGTTTGACTTGGGTTTGATTTTTGGATTTAGTTTTGGTTTGATGATTGAAGTTTATGTTTATATTTGGATTCATGATTGAAGGATTGATTGAATCATGAAGAAAAATCAAGGGTTTGGCTTGATTTGAGTTTGATTTGGCTAAGTTCAAGAATTTGACTTGAAAGGCTTAGGTTGAATTTGGGTTGAATTTGGATTTGATTTTTGAATTTAGTTTTGGTTTGATGCTTGAAGTTTATGTTTATATTTGGATTCATGGTTGAAGGATTGATTGAATCATGAAGAAAAATCAAGGGTTTGTCTTTATTTGAGTTTGATTTGGCTAAGTTCCAAAATTTGACTTGAAAGGCTTAGGTTGAATTTTGGTTGAATTTGGGTTTGATTTTTGAATTTAGTTTTGATATTTGGATTTATATTTCATTTATATTTGTGAATATAAATGAGAATATAAATGGGTTATGAGAAAATTTCTTGAATTTGAATTGATTTGGATTTGTTTTAAGCTAAGTCCATAAGATGGAATCAAAGGGCTTAGAAAGATTCTTTGAATTTGGAATTGAGTTTTGGATTTAGGTTTGGTTATTTAAATTTATATTTAATTTATGTTTGTGAATATAAATGAGAATATAAATAGGTTATGAGAAAATTTCTTGAGTTTGAAGTGATTTAAATTTGATTTGAGCTAAGTCCATCAGATGAGATCAAAGAGACTTAGGAAAGATTTTAGAATTTGAAATTCAATCATGGGTTTCAATCATTTGGAATTGACTCATGGTTTAAGAAAATTCATTGGAATTGATTTGAGGTTTGTTTTGGAATTGAAGTTGATTTAAGTTCAAGGTTGATTTGAGTTTGGAGTTTGACTTGAAAGAAGGAAGTGAGGATTTGGTTCAAGCTATAGGGTAAGCAAATTTTCCTAACACCTCTAAGGCATGACCTATTCCTATGGCTAACACTTCTAAGTCTCTAGGGTTAGGTTAAGTGTTCACCTAATCACTAGAAGTGTCTTAAGACTAAGGAAACTCTTAGTGTCTAAGAGGAACCCTATGTTTAAGATGGAGAGGTTGAGAGCTCTAAAAATGAGGTCAACAAAGGGCAATAGGTGTGGTGTGACTAAGGCATCATACAGGTTGAGGTGATCAACAACAATCCATCACAAGTAACAAATGATATACTCCCAACCCAAGGTGTAGAAGGAATCAAGAGCTTAGTGCAATGTGACTACCACCAACATCATAAGAGAGTGAAGGAGAATCCACTAGGGATAGAGTAACCTTCCACTAGGAAATAGGTTCAAGTCATCCACAAGGGATGAGAGGTTTGATTTGATGAGTCATTGGAGAGAAATTTATTTGATTTCTGATTGTTGTTGTTTTACCCATTGATTGAAAAGTGAACTCCACCAGAGAGCAAGTTCAAGTCATCCACTAGGAGGAGAGGTAAAAATCGGGGATTAGAATGATGAGGGAAGAAAGATTTGCATCTCACTAAGGAGAAGCAGGTTGATTGATTGATTGATTATTTTGATTGTTTAGTTTATTTTGATTGCTTTGACTCCATTGAGGGAGGGGGGTTTGAGTTTGTTTTAAATTTTTTTAATTTGGATTTTGAGATGGACCCATTAGTTTGCTATGGATTGCACTGAGTAGGGGTCATGTAGGCCTAGGTCTAACTCAAATTTACCAATACAAAGGGATAGTCTTCCAAACATGTAGTAGGACTAGCCAACCAAAGGGATTGCCTTTCGGTGTGCAGTAACTGTACTTATGAAGAAAGCATAGTAGATTTACATCCTCCAAAGTAAGGATCAGTCGCTAGGGTGATCCATTGGCGAGGCAACATATTGAACCCAACCTAGGGCTGACTATTGAGTGAATGCTACTGGGGAACTTAAATCAACTCAAAGATAGTCAAAGATTAATTTCATTTTTTAGTTGTTTTGATGGATCCCATCGATGATGATGCAGTAGGACCTTGGTCTAACACAAATTTACCAATCCAAAGGGAGTAGTCTACCACAAAAGTAGGACTATCCAACCAAAGGGATTTTTTGGTGTAAGTGCAAGAAAGGTAGTAGACTTACATCTTCCAAAGTAAGGATCAGTTGCTAGGGTAATCCATTGAAGAGGCAACGAATTGAACTAAACCTAAGGCTGACTATTGAGTGAATGTCATTGGGGGACTTAAATCAGCTCAAATATAGTCAAGATTAATTTCATTTTTAGTTTATTTTTGATGGATCCTATCAGTTTGTGATGGATCGTGGTAGGTGTCTTGGCCTAACTACCAATCCAAAGGGAGTAGTCTACCAACCAGGACTATCCAACCAAAGTGCCTTTCGCAAATGGTCAGTTTAAGAAGAAAGTGGGGACTCACATCTTCCAAATAAGGAACCACTAGGGTGACGCGGCAACAAATCTCGAGATATAGAGTGAATGCCAAGTGACTTAAATCAAAGATAGTCAAGATTAATTTTTTTTTAATTATTTTTGATGGATTGGTGATGGATCACACTTATATCATGACATCAGATAAAAGGGAGTAGCTTCAGAACCAAGGGAAGATTTAATTTTAATTTAGAGAAATAAAGAGAAATCACATCCACTACACCACTAGTGATGCTTTGATGGAATAAATCAAACCCACCTAGGTGCCTTTTGGCTTAGAAAATGAAGATAGTTACATATTCAAAAGAGAAATCTGTGCTAACCTGTCATGGCAAATTGAACCTACTGGGTGACACTTGAGAGTCCAAATTTCACGTAGTACGTGATTCCTATAGGGAGTTCTCAGACCTCCTCAGGGATGTCTGGGGAAAAAGGCCCTTTGAGGTTGAATTCTAATCTACAGAGAATATTTATTTTATTTGTTTATGGACCTTGTTTGCAAGGGATCATTGAGAAGAAGCTTATATAGCCTGATCTTAGTGAAAAAGGAGAATCTGTACTCTCAGAAATTACTAGAAAGGGGATCTTCCAAAGTAACCGTGTCAAATGGGGTCAAAAGGATGTGATCCAAGTAGAGTGCCCATGAGAGGGAACTTGATCCAAAACCGGAGAAGATAATTTGCAGGTATTGGTGGCCAACTCAAGGAGAGCTGGGACTCACATCTTGCCAAGAGTGTATCCACGTGAGTTTCTATCGATAGCAAACATCAACCAACCTGGTGCCCATTAACAATCACTAGAAGAAATCTCGAGACTTACATCCTCCTATTGTGGATCATTGGGATGGTCTCTCTCTTCGGCTCGATAAGTGTTATCCGACCTAGAATGACAATTGAGTGAATGCTCCTGGGGGACTTACATCAACTCAAGAGTAGTCAAGAGGAAAGAAGCCTCTGGGAGACTTATCATAAACCTCAAAAGTACTCAACCTAGTTAGTGCATCATGGCTAGTTTAAGAAGAAAGCATGGAGGCTTACATCTTCTTAAATAAAGTCAACATAAGGTAGCTTACTGGTTGTGCAGTGAAGCCTACCAAACTAACAAGGCACTCATTGGTTTGCAATGGTCAAGTTAGGAAGAATGTGCAGGGACTCATATCTTCCAAATAAGTGACCACTAGGGTGACAGGCTAACGAGGTAGCATGTAGAGGACCTAGAGCAGCTAATGAGTGAGTGCCACCGGGGACTTGCTCCCACATCAAAATAACTTGAGACAAAAGATATTTGTTATTTTTATGCTTGTTTTAAAGGGGATAGGATGCCACTTTGGTTCTCTCATACCTATTCTAAACACGCTCGGGGAATTTGATGAAATAATGCCACGAATGATAGCTAAAATTCTCACCAAGAAAGGATGTCTCTTGGGTTCTCTCATACTTATTCTAAACACACTGGGGGAATTTGATGAATGATGCCATGATTGGTCTAATTACCAAGAAAGGATGCCACTTTCTCACACCTAGTTGTGCTAATCAAAATAGGATGCCTCTTGGGTTCTCTTACACCTATTCTAGTAGCATTGGGGAATTGTGTTTGATTATGTTGTGTTGTGGAAGAGGGATAGGATGTCTCTTAAGTTCTCTTACACCTATCCTAAACATGTCGTGGCAGATTCGCAAGACAAGCAAATAACACATTAAATGAAGAGAAGATTTTGATGAATTAGAATGAAATTTTATTCTTTTGATGATAATTATTTTCAAATATATTTTTATGGGTAATATTTCTTCAAATCAAGCTCATTAATTGGAAGCATTGGATGTTCCCCTTTACAATCAATAAGATGATAAGATCCTCCTTGGTGGGCTTTCTCTATGACAAAAGGGTCTTCCCAAAAGGGTTTAAACTTGCCTCTCATCTTTTGATGGGCAACAATTGGTCTCCTTAGGACTAATACAAGTTCTACTTGAAAAGACCTACTGCCTTATTGTGCTTGAATCATTTTGTCTTATAACTCGGTTCTAGCCATGCATCTCTCCTCCAAACCTTGAGCTCTTCTAACCGCAACTTTGCATTCTGTTATATAGTGATTTTGCTACCCAATGCTATCCTTAGTGATGGGAGTTGAACTTCTAAAGGTAGAATGGCTTCAAACCCATACACTAAGGAAAATGGGGTAGATTGAGTTGGAGTCAATGTGTGTAGCCCACAAGCTTCAACCAACTGCTCATGCCACTATCGCTTGTTATCATCAAGTGTCTTCTTTAGTATCTGGATGAGAGTTTTGTTGAATGCTTCTGCTAAGCCATTTGCTTTGGGGTAGTAGATGGTGGAGTATCTCCAATCTATACCATGTTCTAAAGCTATTGATCTTGGTGCTTTTGAGTACATTATCGAATATAATTCGAGGCACCCCAACCTATATATGATATGGTTCTAAAAATTGAAGCACATGATGAGATGTGACCTCTTTGAGTGGGATTGCTTCTTCCCACTTGGAAAAGTAGGTGGTAAATGAATGAACCGGACCCTAGAAGAAGGAGGATCGAACACAATGTCGGACCCCAACACTCAAATGGCCATGAAGCCAATGTTGATGTAGAATGTTGGTGGTTGATGTAAGACCTCCACCTAACACCGATGGCATCCTTAACCACGCTATAATCTAATCAAGGCTAGTAGTATCCTAGTCTCTTGATCTTTACTTTCATATTCGGACCAGATTGATGTGCTCCACATAGACCTGAATGTATCTCAATCAAAATCCTACGGGCTTCGTGTTTTTCTAAGCAATGTAACCATATTTGATTGAAAGATCGTCGATACAAGGTGTCATCCACGAGAGCATAGGAGAGAGCTCTTTGCTTCACCAAATGGGCTTGTGACTTCTCTTGATGTAGTTTGTTGGTGTTCAAATAGTCTATGAATAGTTGCCTCCAATCCAGCTCCTCATACGTTTTGGTAACGACAACCTTTCCTTCAAGAGAAAGTCTCTCAATGAGTTCAACATCAATAAGGGATAGGACTTGTCTATTTTGGACCCTTATTGGAATGGACTCATCTTCCAGACATGCCAATTCTTTGGAAAGTTTGGCCAAAGCATCTACTACTGCATTCTCTCCTTGAGGGACCTTGTAGATGGTGACCTCTGGGATTTGGGCCAACAACTTCATGGTATACTCATGGTAATGACAAAGCTTGGGTTTGAGAACCTTGTAGGACCCAGCAATATGGTTGATGACCAGAGAATCCATAGATATTGATGCTCTGACATAATCGTAATGGATAACTCTAGACTAATCAAAGCCTCATACCTTCATTGTTGGTTGGATTGAGAGATAGTATGAGAATCTCATCATCGGTTCAGAGTTAAGAGAACTATTCCTACCCCGCCTTTCGGAAGAGTATATCATGGTGCTTCTCTTTATGAAAGGAAGTCGCACCATCAAAATACATCCCCTGGATTGTCAACCTCCTAAGTTCATGATTTGTTTATTAGGAGATCATCACTAAGCGAGATCAAGAAGTGGGTGTGCCGCTAAGAAATCTGCTTTGTCCTTTCAACGGAGGGTATGATATCAAACTAAGAGAATCATGGACTTACATGCCAAACATCCTGATAGCATTGTCTATGTCATGAGATACTGCAGTGGATTAATTCTTGAAATCAAGTTCACCTTATGAGAAAGCATATAATGTCGTAGCATTTAGGATGTAAAGATTAAAGTTAGGCAATCTTTCTTAGTGGGTAGTAGCATTCAAAAATTATGAGGGTAGGTAGAGAGCATTCTCCTTCCCTTCATCATTGGCTTGCAAAGCACCAAGGAGTCATCCAATGCATGTAGAGATCCCCGGATAGCTGCTAGAACCGGGACTTCACCAAACCGATTGATATCTTCAAAGGCACACACTTATCATCCCACTTGAACTTGGCATCCTTTTGACAAGTGCTGAAAATGGTTTGCATCTCCGATAGGTTGGAGATAAAGCATCTTAGATATGTCAACCTTGGAAAGATCTAAGTTGACTTTTAGTGCATTTCTAAGATAGCTTTGATCTTTTCTAGATCTATCTCTACTCCCTGGTGTCAGACAACAAAACCAAGAAATTTTCTTGAAGCTACTTTGACTACACACTTTACGGGATTCATTTTGAGGTTGTATTATCTTAATCGTTCAAAAACTACTCTCAAGTTAAAGAGGTGGTCTTCCTTTTCTCTGCTCTTGACTACTAGATTATCAACATAGCACTCAACCCGATGATGATGGATGAGTTCATTGAAGATTGAGTCATGGCCCATTGGTATGTAGCACCAGCAATTTTAAGGCCAAAAAGCATGACCTTATAATAATAGATTCTGATCAGGATTTAAAAAGTATTATTTCTTTCATCCTAGGGGGCCATCTTGATTTGGTTGTAGCTGGACCCATCCATGAAGGAGAAAAATGATGAGATGTGATGTCCACCATTAATTTCGGTATAGGAAGAGGAAACTCATCCTTAGACATGCCTTATTTAAGTCCCAAATCATGCATATGCAAATACATTCTTCTTCTTAACTAGATGACACCGCAAACTGTAGGTATTTTCTTCCTTGATAAAACCAGCATCGATCGCTTTGACTTCAAAATGACCTATTGTTCGATTTCTAATCGCATGCATCTAGAGCTTGCTTGATAGGGTTTGTGGATCTATTGCTAGTTTGTGATTGCTACATTGAGATAATCGCATTTTTCATAACCTATGCCTTAAACTAATCAATAGCTAACTAAGTCATTGGTTTCTTCTTCAATGATGTATGTTGTGGATTTTCATCCCAGGTTGATTTCTTTAAGCTTGTCAATATTGAATGGATCTCCTCTCAAATTTTGGCATATATTTTGATTTGGAGATCATCATCTAAAGTTTCTAAACACACATCATAAGAGTTAGTGGTTTAAGAAGAACCTAAAACTCTGATGATTGAATAACAACAATAGCATCAGCCGCCATCGATTGACCCACTGCATCAACTTAATCGATCTTGATTGTGTTATCACCGCTATGTTGTTCAGCTTCCATGCAGGATTAAGCACATCAAAAGGCAATTCCATTAATTTTTTGAATTATCAACAACTTGAGATGATAATTAAGAGGAATGGACAATAGCTTTTAGTTTTTTTACAAATTTTGAGAGACAGTTTGCTGTTTTAGTTGAATTCATCTCCTGAAACCTGAGGGTTATCGCTTAATCACATGAGACTCATCCTCGAGGATTCCAAGTTTATGTAAATAGTAGGGTACTCTATGAACTGAACATAACCCTGTTTGGCAGCCAACCGTGGGTCTTCACCTCAGACCTCTATTTCTATCTCTTCCCTCCTGGAGGTCGATCATCCCACCCATGTCCATATGTTGGAATGAACTATGGGTGGAATGTGATATGCGACTTTATTTCTTCTTCAATGTCATTTTCTTGTTTACTTGAACTTTCTTTTTTCTTTTCTTTTTCTTTTTATCTTTCTTTTTCTTCTTTTTCTTTTTCATTTGAGTTTTGACCAAGTTCACGAGGAAAGGTGTTTTGAGAAATATAATAGGTCTCATCCTCATATATCTCAATCTCACTAAAATGGCTTTTCATCACCTTTGACATAATATTCCATCCTTCAACTTGATGCACTTATGGAGGGAGGATGGAATCATCTTGTTAGATGTATCCAAGGCCAAGCAAAAGGAATGAAGTATTCAATCAATATGTAAAACTTGGCTTAGTCTTCCATTCACCTATCTCCAAAGGTAACACTATGGCCCTCTCCTTATTCATTGAATCTCAACATCATCCATCTCCTGAGTGTGGAGATGTCGATCCTAGGCAAGGGTCTTTAGACTCATAATGTTCACCGATGTTCCTATTAACAAGAACTGAAAGTATGAATCGCCCATGTCCATAATGTAGGGATGATTGTGCTCCATGTCCCCTAAGAAGGTCTTCATCATGAAAGTGACTCCTTGAGCTCTGGAATAATGTCCCTCTCCAAATGTGACAGCTAAGCATATTTAGATCAAGAAGAGCCTTGATTAATGACTCCCTCACTTTTTGGATAAGACAAGGACATTATATATGATTAACTTAGATGGCAACTTTCTTAGGTAAGAGAGTACATTGTAATCCACTATGGGCTGATCCTCCACAAGCATATCCAAGGGAGCATCTGGAGGGCATCATCAACCAATGACTTATTTTCCTCTATCTTGAGGTTGCCTAGGTAGAACCTTGCCATATGGTGGAGTTGACTTGGTGATCTCTGAAGTTGGAAGGTTCTACACATCGCTCACCCACCTCCTTTCCCCTGGGAAATGATGATTCCAAGTCTATCTCAAGAGGTGAACCCATAGTATTGAGAAGGAAGTCAACAAATCAAAAAAGAGAAGATAGAGTTGATTATAATTATTTAGACTTTGACTTGAAGTTTTCTAAAAGAATAGAGTTAGACAACCCATCGTGACACATGATATAATTCAAACTAGCTTTATTCTTTGATTTCTTGGGTTTTGAAGGAGGTACATAGTAGAAGTCAAGTAAAGTAAGTGGGGTGAGGGATTTGATGCCCCCATCCACTCATACAAGATGTCTACTAAAGGAAGAGCAGTAAGTAGACTAAGGCATTAGTAGCTACAATTGGACTGAGGTTGACTCGGCTGGGTTGCACTACTGGGTTATCCCTGTCAACGCCAGATCCTAGCTTCCCTAAGTTGTCTTGGACAACTTGCAAATCTTCCTTAATGTTGGAGGTTTGAGCTACTTCAGGCACCTACAAAGAAAGTTTCTTAATTTTGGAGACAATTTTCTTAGAGGTACGGGATAAGGAGATATCCCAACCTTCTTTGATTTTGGAAGGATCGCATGTATCCCCAAGGATTATCCTAATGGAACTGGATGGTTGTTCCATAAGGTATTCCTTGATAACTATAGACCATCTTGAAGCTATGTTCAAGCACCTTGAATAAAAGCAATCTTCCAAAATATGACCTAGCATGGTAGGGGCAAAAGTTCATTGCTTTTGCCCACTTCCTCGGCCTTCTAGTAGTTGAAATCAGTTTCTTTAAGAGATTCTTAAAGATCTTCCGAATTCCCTCTAAATGAATATGGTTTGTTTAATTTATCCATAAGAGTAGTGGACCATGGCTACCCTGGTAGGTGTAGTACCACTGGATATGGAGGAGGAGGTGGTGCAGCCATGTGTGACGAGGGATTGCCTCGGCAGGAGGTGGAAGTGATGTGGGGATGAGGTCTCTCATACTCGCTGGTCGCTTTCCCTTGTCTACTTATCACGCCCCGCTTTCTTCTCATAAGCTTTATGTGGCTTTAACTTTATAGATTGATTCGAAAAAGGAAATTTTTGATTCTCCTTGTAAGCTAGTCGCCTTGTTGGTTAACTTCTCAAATATTTTGATGGTGAAACCTTTGACCATGAAAGCAACCGGGCCATGAATATTCTTAGAATCAATGGCATGTTGTGATATGGTTTGTATTTCATACTCAAATTATGCCGAGAATGTAATCAAGAGGGACTCACCATGGTGTTGAGCCACAACGAGATCCTACAGTCACCCTTTGAGCCCAACAAATCTCTTAATGAAGAGTTCCAACAAATGTCTTCATTAACTGGGACTTAGTCCAATCAAGGCTATGCTAAGCTACTAACAAAAAAGACTAAGTCATCACATACCCCGGTATTGCAATAATCGGCCCTGTGCTAGTTTGCCTGCTCAAAGCTCTTGAAAGAAGGGCACAAACCCTTAGATATGACATCAAATTTTAAGAGTCTACCCTTTGGAACCATGATCCTCCCTGGTTGAGCCAACGCTTCTTACATGCTCAACCATGGTTTTGATATCCTTTTCATGGAGGTACTATCCACCCTATAGGTGCTCGTTCTATTGAGGTAAAGTCTGTTGGATCCAAGACATGCACCAACTCGGGACTAGTCCGCTATGGTAGGATGAACTAATGGGTTTAGCAAAATCCTCAAGCCGCTTCCCCATCCCATATCTATTTGTTCATCCTTTTTTTAATTGTGAAGGTGGTAGAGTATCTTCTTGCTCGGCCACATCACCTTCCAAAGTCTACTAATCTGTAAGAGAACCGGTCTACCATGTAAACTCTCGCTAAATCCTCTAATAGATCATCCTCATTAGGAGTAAAGCTGATCTTCTTATCCTCTAAATTAGACCAGGCATATCCTAAGATCTCCTACTTCTTCATTAGATACTGAGCTACAATGTCATCTAGGGATCGATCTAACTGAATAGGTATGAAAGATCGTATCGACCGATTAGGATCACGCCATGAACCAAAATGCATCCGACTTCTATCATGCTAGAGAGCTAACCCTATGAGGGCTATGCTCACTAAGAAAGATGCTCCTGGCTATCACTGGATGGAGTAGTACTCCTAGGAGGATATATGGCCATGGGGATGACTGAACTGTCTCATCCTTCCTTTACTGCTATAATCTACATAGCCTATTATGGTGGTGGTGGTGATGGGATGACTACAATACTTCGAGATCACCATTCCTTCCTCATCACAATGGGTCAGTAGAGAGCTCTCGCCATAGTAGTGGATGGATCTCTCTGCTAGATCACCAATGGGGTCCTCTTCTCTAGATGTAGCCTTCATGGCCTTTGTTGGAATGGTAGATGTTGGAACATGTATAAGAGATGGTAGATGAGGGATGGAGCAGTGTGGTGGAGGCACCACCAACTCTCTCTGAACAAGAGCTCATCTCCAGTGATGAGCATCCGTAGGATGTTAAGATCATCGATGCGGTACCAATCGGAAAGTCCACAAGGTAGGCCGACTATCATTTATACTCTAGCTATCCCAGCTAGTAACATGAATTGATGTACAAGCCTCTCTATCCCTCTCCTGCCAAATCTATCTACCCACGCTATGGGGAATAACTGATCTCAAGTCAAATTGAGCCTCAGACTCTGATTGTTCATAGGCTCTACCAACTCGGCGAAGAACTATCCTCAGACCGGCGTATGACCTTCTCTCACTGATGGAGCCTAGAAATGAACTGCTCGCAGAGGTGAAGCATAAATCCTTCTAACATCTTCTCTATCAGAACCAGAGAGGGGGTGAAACCTATTCTCCATAATGAGAGGAGACACTACTCTAGGTGACTCCTCTACAGCAGCCTAAGACATTGCCTCCAACTCTTTCGTTATGCGAGTGTGATACCGCTTGATCATGTGATTCTTGTTTCTGCATTGGGTCCTGGTAGGTTGAGTATATGAACTAGACCAAATCTCAAAGGCAGAGGAGACAATCCCTGGAATTAGGGGAGCCTTCCCCTTAGAAGGTGCCAGGGAGTGGATGCTAGCCTAACTGGGGCAGCAAGGGGAACAACGGGTGGCACTGGCACTGGCACTGCAATCGCTGCTGTGGGAACTGCCACAACCTTCCTCTTTAGTGAGGAAATCTCATAATATGATGGTAACTCAACCTAGATGATCGGCTCCTACTCAATCACTAGGCTCTCTGGCAGTCATGAGGGTGGTCCCCTCACATGTAATAGCCCCCTCAAAGCCTCAGCCAAAGTGGATGAGGTGGGCATAGTCAGAGCATGGGAGGTTGGCCTGATCCAAGGCCAAATCCATCCCATGAGGAAAAGTGAAGACATATTTCTGTGCTGCCATTGGAAACTAAGCTAACTAAATTGAAACTGAAACTAAAACTGACTGAAGCTGACTGAAATTCTTCAATGTTGAAAAATAAACTTGAATAAGATTTCTATTTTGTTGATTTTTTGAATTTGAATTTGGAATTTGAACCCACACTCAACAAATTGAAAGTGTTTAGTGGGGCTCAAACAAATTTGGAAGAGAGATTTTTGGATTAATTGAAAAAGGGATTTTTGAATGTAGAATCCATTTTCAACAAATTTGAGTATGTTGAAAAATGGGTTCAAAGATTCATAGAGTTTGATGCTTCCATAGGTTCATTTTTTAATTTGATTTTTGAGTTTGATGACCCTTCATTTAATAAATTTGAGTATGTTGAAGTAAAGGGTCAATTTATTTGATTGATTTATGATTTTTTGGAATTTACTCACTTAGAAAATTTAAGTATGCTAGGTGAGGTGTTTGAAAACAATTTCTTCTTTTGTTTGCTTATTTTTGAATCATGTGTGAATTTGAAAAATAGAATCTTCACTTAGAAAATTTGAGTATGCTAAATGAAGAATCAAAGTGCTTTGTTGTTTTTGAAAAGAGGATCCCTACTGAGCAAATTTAGGTATGCTAAATAAAGGAACCATGTGTTTTGTGTTTTAATGAATTTGAAAAGAGGATTCTTAGTATAAGTATGCTAAGAAAATCTAAATGTGTTTTATGCTTTTGTGATTTGAAAAGAGAATCTTAGCAAATTTAAGTATGCTAAGAAAATCCAAATGTGATTGATTTTGTTATTTTGTTTTTGAAAAGAGGATTTCTACTTAGCAAATTTAGGTATGCTAAATAGAAAATCCAAATGTGATTCATGTTTTGATTTTTGTTTGAAAAGAGTATTCTTAGCAAATTTAGGTATGCTAAGGGAGTCCAAATGTGTTTCATGTTTTTGTGATTTGAAAAGAGGAATGTTAGCAAATTTAAGTATGCTAAGGGAATCCAAATGTGTTTTGATTTTGAAAAGTGGATCTTCACTTAGCAAATTTGAGTATGCTAAATGAAAGATCCAAATGTGTTTCATGTTTGTGATTTTGATTTTAAAAGGTGGATCTTCACTTAGCAAATTTGGGTTTGATAAATGAAAGATCCAAATGTTGTTTTGAATTTTTGAAAAGATGGTTATTGGTTTTGTTTTGAAAATGAAATCTTCATTCAATAAATTGAATGAGGATGTTCTTTTGTGCTTTTTTAAAAACATGACTTTGAATTTTATTTTGAAAATGAAATCTTCATCAAAATAAATTGAGTGAAGATGTTCATTTGTGCTTCTGGAAAATATGATTATTGGATTTTATTTTTGAAAAGTGAAATCTTGAATGAGGAAGTTCACTTATGCTTTTTTTTAAAGGATGATTATGGATTTTTTTTGAAAATGAAATCTTCATCAAAGTGAATTGAGTGAAGATGTTCGCTTGTATTTTTGGAAAATATGATTGTTGATTTTTATTTTTGAAACATAAAAATCCTCATTCAATAAATTGAGAGAAAGTTCAATTTTTGAAAAGATGATTATGGATTTTTTTTGAAAATGAAATCTTCATCAAATGAATTGAGTGAAGATGTTCACTTGTATTTTGGAAAATATGATTGTTGATTTTAATTTTGGAATGATCCAACATATAACAATCATGAAGATTGTTAGATGAGGGCGATTTAGCAAAATTTTTGTGCAAACATTTTATTATGTGCATTTTGAAAAAGTATTTTTTTTTTTGGAAATTGATATTTTCATAAAGGATTGATTCTTCTTTATTTTTGGGATGAACCTTTCCTTACCATCGAAATGGTAAGGAGGAAGTCTTTAGTTATTTCTTTTTCATTAAATTTTTATTTTCACCTATTGGGAAACCTAATAGGGGTTTTAAGACCTACACAAAGTGAGGTCCTAAAACTTAAAGGATATTGGCTAGCTTAACTTAAGGATAAAAATAAACTAAGTGCCAATGGAAAGAAAAGGTAGTCTCAGTATAAGTTCACTATCAATACTTGGAGATAATGATTATTTACCAAAGATGGAGAGAGGAACCATCCCCAGTGGAGTTGCTAGAAAAATCCATGGTGAAAAATATTCATGCCTTCATCTATCCTTTCTAAGGAGGATAAATGAAAATAGAAATATACATCTTTTATTGGGACACCATGTAGATCCATAGATGTTCTTGTTAGGATGATCAGGTACGATATTGAGGAAAGGTGTACTATCTCGAAAGATAGAAGTCATCACCCTATAATGGACTTAATCAATAAGGACCTAAGGACTATGGGTCTTCTATGTAGAGATTCTTCCCTACTTTACATGAAAAAGTAAAGCAAGGTTTATTTTAAAATGGATTCATTAAGTTCCCTATGGAGGCAAGCCCCCATAGTTAATTACATCCTAAGGAACAGGATTCCTTAGGAATACTCTCGATTAAGGTAGATGATCATTGTCTCCAAAGATTTCAAGGACTATCAATCAATTGGTTTATTTTTGGAAGATCAAGTGGGATTGATCAAGAAGATGGAGTTATTATCGAAGCCAAAGAAGATAAGTAGGGGATGCTTATGATACTAGGAAGCCTAGTAATCATCCCAAACTATCTTATGGTTGGGCATTATATTTTTGAAGTTTGAAGGGAATTATTTATTTTGAGTTGAAATTTTATTAGAAGTCTAGGTCTTATAATTCCATGACATAAGATCGTGAAAATGCCTAAGAGGTGAGGATTTATGCTCGTAGCTCGCAAAGGGAAGTAGTAACCTCTGAACCTAAATCTAGGGAGCTTTAGCGAGGGCCAAAGCACAACCTAAATCTAAGGCAAAAATGAGTATTTAGTTTACCTTCATAAGAGATGATCAACCACCTGATAGTTTGGACTTACAACTGCCTGGGGGTGGCTGTAAACTAACTCCTCCTACGGTTTTAAATACATGTAGGCAAGTCAATTGCTTTTGCAAGGTAGCTAAGTTGTTGTGTATTTAGAAAGAAACTAAGTCCTTAAACACACTCCCTAAGAGACTAGATCATGTAGGGCATGATTTAATGACCTAAATCTAATGCAAATTTTGTTGTATTTTATTTTATCTTGGACAATTCATTTGACATGGGCTTATAGGATTCATATGCCTAATGCATAAGAAACTAGATTGTGGTCCAAAATCAACAAAAAAGGAGGTGTGTTTCCACCATGGCTCTCAAAGGTCAAGCCAAATTCCCTAGCACCGGTGGAAGCCCTCCAAATCAAGAGTGAAGTAATATGCTTTTTTTATGCATGATGTGAGAAAGAAAATACAACTAAGGGTTGCTAATTATTTTATCTTGATTTATAGCCTAAGCCTTAGGTGAGGTTATGAGTTATTAATTTTTAGTTTTGAGTTGATTAATTAGATAGAAAATTTATTTTTTCCTAAGAGCCTAATCATCATCCAGGCTATACATCAAAGCAAGGAAGAAACTAGAAAAATATGCCATCTTAATGCACAAGCTAAACAAAATCAAACCATTTATAAAGCTAGGGCAAAAGAATAAGTGGCCAAGTGTGGTTAGGCTCCACCATACAAACCTAAAAATAAATTGGGTAGCCAGATGTTGCCCTTATACAACCTAGATTACAAATGAATTAATTACAAAAATGAATTCATGTTATGGGGGTCTTCATTCTTCATTTGGTTCTTTTTTCATTTGGTTCTTTCTTCTTTTTTTACTTGGTTGGAATATGGCTTGCTCCAAAGGCATCACATGGTACATAAGATATAGTCTTATGACCAATGTTCATCCTAATCCCCTATAACAATCATTCCAAATCCTAATTCGCAAAATTACATGAAAAAGGGAAAGTAAATCTAACTAAAACATGCAAAATAGAGATTAGCTAAACAAACCATACATCCCAAGCATGTATTGGACTTAGCACCCCACACATGGGTAACCAAGTCCATCGCCTATTAAAGAAAAGTGCTTATATTTTATTATAGCTCCCCTTAAGCACAATCCCCCAGAAAAGATAATGATTAGACTAAGATCATCCCCTATATACACCCCTAACATCTAGACTAAAATATCACATCACAAAATAAAAGCAAATATCAAACCATGCATCACCCTAACATAGGACTAGAAGTGGTGACTTAGCCTAATGTGTGTGCCTTATAAAGTTTGTGTGGTATGCTTAGTTAGGTTTTAAGGTTTAGGTTTTCTAAGTATGAAAATGTTCAACCTAAAGGGTGGTTTCATTTAAGTGGTTTACTTGATTTGGTTAAATTTTATTTCATGATTTGATTTGGTTTGAATGAGCCTACACTTAATTACTAAATGTTGTAAAGAGAGGAAAATAGAAAAGAACTTCTCTTTTCTCCCTACCTTAAGTAATTTCTAAGCTATATTCATTAATGACTTTTTATTTAGTGAATGTTTTATTATGTGTTTTAAATACTCATAAGTTTAGACAACTTTAAAAAACCTATTCAAAGAGAAAGGCATTTTAAGATTAAGTAAAGTGAATTACTATCACCAAACACGCAACACTTTATTTCTTTCCCAACATGTGTAACATGCATATGGATGGAACCTAAGCATATCTATACATGCAAATGAAATTTTTTAGCACACCTTAATGATGAATGCTAAGGGATGTTACTTAAGAAAATTTGGATGTTTAATGATTCATGATTTGGTTAAGTAGAAAAAGGGAGATTCTCTTATCCATTTTTCATATGCACATTCACAAGTATAAAAGAAATAAGTGAGTAAAGTGCCATTGTTAACACCAGGGGTGTAAGGTACAAACCCTACTTAGGGCTATTTAAAGCCTCCCAACCCCAGGATGTCCAGACTAATATACCACTTTTCTTAAATATATGTGCATGTATAAAAAGAAATGCATGGGAAGAGAATTATGCAAAAAAAGTTTATGTTTGTTTGATTTTGGTTTGATTGTTTAGTTTACATGTGTGATGTATAATTCCTTCTTAATTCATGACATAGGAGTGTATAGGAATGGATTTAAGCAAGTGTTATGTCCTTTTTCAAATGGACGATACACTTGGCAAATCCCATACAAACCTATGTTAAGAAAGAGAAGGAAATTACATAACAAAGTTTTATGCTATTCACATGCAAGTTTATAAGTACTTATAAATAGCATACTTTTAATTTATAATATTTGATTCCTAAGTTTTGAAAATAGTTTTGGATTTAGTAGTGATAATAACCATTCATATTCTTACTTTAGCCAAAGCATGTAATTTGACATAAAGGAAATATTTCATTTTTAATTTTATTTTTAAAAGACATGAATGTATGATTTTCATATGACATACACATTTAGCATGCTAGGAAAGAAATAAAGTGATGCAAGCATGTAATTTCATTCACTCTAATTAATTCCAAAAGACAATCTTATGGAATAAGATTATTTAAAGTGAATCAAAATTGGTTTAAGGAAAGTTTGATTTGGTTTTGAGTTTGATTTGAATTTAAGGAATGTGAAAAGGGTTTGCTGGTCCTAACCCATCTCCCACATGTGTATGTTATTTTAGTTTAATTTTTAGAATCCTTAAGTGGATTTTATGTTTTACTTAGGTTAAGGTGTTCATTAAGTTCATTAATTATCCCTTTCCTACACAACTTTAACATATTTAACCAAATAATTATGAGCCAATGTATGACATAAAACCACAAAGAATTTAAATCAATAATGCACCTAAGAAAGAAATGGGCCTAATGCATTTGGCTCACAATTAATGATTAATTAAGCTAAAGGTTTAATTTAAGTACTTTCATAACCTTTCCCACACATATGGGTTAGGTATGATTTCCTTATGTTTACTTAGGTTATTGAACACCTAAGCATCTATCCAAGAAGGAATTGATTAAGTGATTAAGTTTATGGATTAATTTTCAATTTTGAGTTTGGTTAATTAAGCTATTAAATGAAATGATCAAATCATTAATTAATTTGTAAATTAATTAAGTTTTCATTCAAGTGAAATAGACTTAGGGGAAAAGATTTAGATAAGATAATCTAATCTCATTCCCTAAGTCTATCCACTATTCTAAGGTGATTAACAAATTTAATTAATGAATTTATCATCATTTAATAGGTTAATTAATCACTTAATTGATTAAGGGAATGATTAGAGATGAATTGAGCAATTCCTCCTATTAAACCATTAATAAATTCCAAGAAAATTAGGGGAGGCAAAAGTCATCCCACTAAACTTACCTAAGAAGTTTGGAATTAATCAATGGAATAACTAATTAACATAATTATATTCCCAATAAAACCCAAATTACAGAAAATTTACTATTCAAAATCCATAACTTAATTTTAGATTATTCCCCTTTGAATTCTCCTCACAATGCATTTATTTTGTATTTTTCTAATTTTTCTACATTTAGTTATGTAATTTTGAAGTTTCAATCATTAAGGATTAATTAAAATGCTAATTATATAACTAATCTTGTTGGTGCCACGTAGACCGCTAATGCGGCACGCGCTTTCCACGTGACACGATGGGATTGGTTATTTAAGTTATCACATCCAATGTCGCGTCAGTCAACGGTCTTTCTCCTCGACCGTCCGATCAAAGATCGGATGGTCAAGATTAAGCATATGGTTCTTAAGGGATAAATCCATGGATCCTATGTGGATTAATCAGGACCGTCCATCCAAAATGTGTGGATGGACGATCCATGATCCGTCATTGAGCTTGCTTGCGGGAGAGGGCATCCGTCCACTCCTTAGGGCTTGATCCAAGCTCGATTGAGCTCGGATTGAGCTCAAACTTAACCCACACCATCATCATGCAAGGAGCAAGACATCCAATGATCAATTTGTAATGGGGTGAAAGTTTCTTTCACAAAGGACCAAACACTTCCTATTCTAGGCTCAGTTTGAAGGCATACCTCACCAGAGGCTATCATAGGCGCTCCAAACCATTAAGGTAGCTTTGTCTAGAAGAGATGAAGCTTTTTTGAAGATTTGAGGGCTTGAGGTTGAGTTGGATCTTCCTATGGACCAAAGTGGGATTCAATTGCTTGAGGCCTTGATCAAACTCTCGTGCCTTAAGAACTTGGATGAAGTCTTGGGTGAGCTCGATTGGGTTCCCTCAAGATGCTTGAAGAGGAATTGAGCTGAAATTGAGTATTGAGTGAGATGGATCTTTCCTTGAGCTCCCCTATTTTTGGCTTAAGGAAAATCGAAAATGGAGAAATCAAATGAGCCTTCAGAACCTTGGAGAAGCTTGAGAATGATTGCTTTGAGTTCCTTAGCTTCAAATCAAGTGTGATTAAGTGAAAATCAAATGAAATTAGGGGGAATATATCTCCCCCTAGAAGGATCGGACGACCAAGAGTGTAGATGTCATTTTGATCAAATTGACCACCTTGAGTGGGTTATTTTGGCCGTTTGATGTGGCACATGGTTCGATTTTGGTAGAGGGAGGTAGTGGAGAAGTAGCACATGTGAGAATGAGAGTATGGAGGTGATCCATTTGCTCATTTCAAAGTGGGTGGTCAGTTTAGCCATTCGATTGGGTTTGGCTGACCCAAATCGATTGGGTCATGTGCACGACACCCACTAGCGTCCACTTGGTCCACTAAAAGGGTGCCAAGTGGCCATGGAAAGGATATGACCAAATTAAGTAGAATTGACCAAAGGTTACCCCTTGATCTAGGGGTAAAATGGTCATTTGTCTTGATTTTACTTTATGCAAATTTAGAATAGTTTGAAATTAGGTTGGGCCAAATTTCATAGAATTCGGAGTTGATTTGATGTCATTTGGCTCATGTTGACCCATTTAGTTTAAAATGAGTCAACTTGGGTCAAGTTGACCAATTGGTCAAATTAGGTCAAACGAAGAGTTGGGTCAAGTTCATATGAATATTTGAAATGTGTTAGCATCATTGGTTTGGTTCAATTTGGTTTATATTTGGTTTTGGTTCATTTGATTTCATTTAGGTCAAATGGGTCAAGTTGACCAATTTGACCCATTTGACCTAATTGAGTTAGGTCATGGGTTGGTTTAGGTTTGGTTGGTCATTTGAAATATGTTGCAAGCTTTGGTTTCAATCAATTTTGGTTTGGTTTGATTTTGGCTCAATTTGACCTTTTAGGACAAGTTGGGTTCATGGTCAATTGGGCTAGGTTGGGTCTAGTTGGCCAATTGAGGCTTTGGTCAAGTTCAATAAGTGGTTTAGAATGAATTTGACCCATTGGTTGCAATCAATTTTACTTAGATCAAGATTTTACACATTTTGACTTTTTAGGTCAAGTTGGGTCAAGTTGGGTCAACTTGGGTCATGTGGCCAATTGGGCTAGGTTAGGCTCAAATATGACTTGGTCAAGTTCAAACATTGATCATGAATTAGTTTTGATCAATGGTTTCAATCAGTTTAGCCTATGGTGGATTTTGGCTAGTTTAGGTTTCATTTTAGCTAAGTGCTGACTTGGTCAACCCTTAAGTTCGACTTCGTTTGACCCAATTTGAGAGATTGATCATCTCATGATGATTGTTGCTCACAATGTGAGGCTTAGGTGGCCTTAGTTCAATCCAATTTGGGTAGGAGAATTTAGCTCATAAGGGGTACTTTAGGTCACTTTGGGTCAAGTGAGCCTAAACGAGTCAATTGGCTTGATCAAGGCTCGATTCAAGTTTGATTGAACTCACATATGGACTTATGATTGAAATACATATCCATTTGTAAGTGATTTGGTGTCAAATGGGTTTTGATTCATTTTACAATTTCAAGTTCAAAGGGTGAACATGAGTTTGACTTAGGTTTGATATTTGGATTTAGTCTTGCTTTGATGATTGAAGTTTATATTTATATTTGGATTCATGATTGAAGGATTGATTGAATCATGAAGAAAAAATCAAGGGTTTAGCTTGATTTGAGTTTGATTTGGCTAAGTTCAAGAATTTGACTTAAAAGGCTTAGGTTAAATTTGGGTCGAATTTGGATTTGATTTTTGAATTTAATTTTGGTTTGATGTTTGAAGTTTTTGTTTATATTTGGATTCATGATTGAAGGATTGATTGAATCATGAAGAAAAATCAAGGGTTTGGCTTGATATGAGTTTAATTTTGCTAAGTTCAAGAATTTGACTTGAAAGGCTTAGATTGAATTTTGGTTGAATTTGGTTTTAATTTTTGAATTTAGTTTTGGATATTTGGATTTATATTTCATTTATATTTGTGAATATAAATGAGAATATAAATGGGTTATGAGAAAATTTCTTGAATTTGAATTGATTTGGATTTTATTTGAGCTAAGTCCATAAGATGGAATCAAAGGGCTTAAGAAAGATTCTTTGAATTTGAAATAGAGTTTTGGATTTAGTTTTGATTATTTGAATTTATATTTCATTTATATTTGTGAATATAAATGGGAATATAAATGGGTTATGAGAAAATTTCTTGAGTTTGAAGTGATTTGAATTTGATTTGAGCTAAGTCCATAAGATGGGATCAAAGGGACTTAGGAAAGATTTTAGAATTTGGAATTCAATCATGGGTTTAAATCAATTGGAATTGATTCATGATTTGAGAAAATTCATTGGAATTGATTTGAGGTTTGTTTTGGAATTGAAGGTGATTTAAGTTCAAGGTTGATTTGAGTTTGGAGTTTGACTTGAAAGAAGGAAGTGAGGATTTGGTTCAAGCTATAGGGTAAGCAAATTTTCTTAACACCTCTAAGGCATGACCTATTCTTATGGCTAACTCTTCTAAGTCTCTAGGGTTAGGTTAAGTGTTCACCTAATCACTAGAAGTGTCTTAAGACTAAGAAAACTCTTAGTTTCTAAGAGTAACCCTATGTCTAAGATGGAGAGGTTGAGAGCTCATTCTAGAAATGAGGTCAACAATAGCTTAAACCATCTTACAATTACATAAGACTGACTACATGTTTTGAATCATAGGAGGTGTTTGCTAGCAGCCACTTGAGGCAATTGTAAGTCCAGAAGAGTCATACGGGTTTATCCTCTCTTATAGAGGTAAATCCTTATGTCCCCCTTCTCACTTAGATTTAGGTCGTATTGTTAGCTTGTGTTAATGCCTCCTAGATTTAGGATCTGAGGTTGCTTGTTTCTTTGGGATACGAGTATAAATCCTCTCCTCTTAAGTATCTCCATAATCTTGTGTTAATGGATTATAAGCCATAGCAATCTAATAAAATTTTAACTCAAATAAATAAATCCTCTCTTTCAAACATGTAAAGCCTCACCATAAGATAGGTTCGAATGCTCACTAGGCTTCCTAATATCATGAGCATTTCCAACTTACTTTTTTTTTTATTCCAAAATAAGTCTTTCGATCGAACATTCCCACTTGATTTTTCAAAATAGATAATTCATTAATAGCCTTAACCTTGAAATCTTTAGAAATAATAATTGAGTACTGTAATCGAGATTATTTTTAAGAACTCCCATTTCCTAGAATGTAATTAACTATGAAGGCTTGCCTCCATAGGGAACTAAAGAACCCGACATAAAATAAACCCTACTTTATTTTTTCATGTAAAGTAGGAGAAGAATCTCGGGTACATATGAAGAACCATCATGCCTTATGAGTCCTTATTAGGTGATTAGGTCCATTGTAGGGTGATATTTCTATCTTTTGAGATAGTACATCATACCTTAATATTATACCCGATTACTTCAATAAGTACCCCATAAGATCTGCGTGGTATCCACATGACCATCTGAAAGTGAACACCCCACCTAGTTTAACAACGACACATACTTACGTAATTTCATTCATATGTGTACATGTATTAGAATTTGGATAGATCTTTACTTTACATGAATAAATAATTTGATATAATACAATCTTTGCATGATTTTCATTCTCATACTTGTGTATATGTTTACATGTATTTAAGTTAGCAAGTATATAGTTTGGATATCCAAGGAATACGAGGCTTTAAGTAGCCCTAAGGAGGTCTTAGATTACCTCACTTCCCTAGTTTAAGAACACCATGTACTTACTTAAATCTTTAATACATGTGTATATATGCTTAACTAAAGAATGAAAGCTTTCTTTTCTACTAAAATACATGCATTAAGAATCATTAAATGTACAAACTATAAAAGTATATTATATGTATAAATAAGAAAAAGAGAGTTGTGCATGTTATTGATGATGAAAAGAAATAATGGAATATTATTCATGTGATAGTAATTCAATCTCATTAATCTTAAGATGCCTTTCATGTTTAGATAAGAATCTTTAAGGCTAACCCAAATTTAAGTTTAATAAAATTTTTAATAAATCATTCACAAAAGGAAACAAAATCATAACAACAACCTTTAGAAAATAACTTAGGATAAGAATGAAGGAGGGGTCAAACCTTTTCCTCTCTTTTAATAATTAGATGCTAAGTAAACATCAAGTGAAATAAAAGAAAAATGCAAATTAAACGTAACTAATCATTTAAATGACTTAAAGTGAAACCTCCCATAATGTTTAAATTAAACATTCTACACTTTAGATAATTACATTTGTAAAGCCTAGTTAAGACATACCACATCAAATCTTAGCACACACATTAGAATATTAAGTCACCAATTCTAGCCTTTAGGTTAGGCCGGTGTATGTTGTGATGTTATGTTTTGTTTTATGATGTAATATTTTAGACTGAATGTTAGGATTATTTATACTTAGACTGATGTTAGGTCATTAATACACTAATAATATTTTATGGAAGAGATTATGCTAAGGGGCCTCTGAAATAATAAATAAATATAAAAAAAAAATTTGCTTGCAGGTTGCTTATGCCCCTAAGCATAATCCAGTTAGGACAAGTAGGCTTGGTTAATAATGTGCAGGGTGCTAAGTCCAAATATATGAAATGTAATTGCTTGGATTGTATGTTTGTTTAGCTAACATCTGTTTTGCAAGTGTAGTTAGATTTTATTTTTCATAAACATATAATTTTACAATAGGAATTAGGCTTAGTGCTATGGGATTTAGGATGAGCAGTGGCTAGAAGGCAAACACCTGTGATGCCTTATGAAGCTTGGAGCAAACAAATTCAAAAGAAATTAAGAAAAATAAAGAATGAAAGACTCCCATAGAATTCATTATAATTGTAATATTTCTTTATAATCCGGTTGTAAAAGGGTAGAACTCGGCTATCCAATTTCTTTCTTTTCCAGAGTGTACAGTGGTACAAAGTTGTACTGGCCTTTTATTCTTCTATGAAAATCTATGAATGTTTGATTAATTTATTTAGTATATGCTATAGAAATGACATGTTTTTATAGGTTTCTTAAAGTTTGATGATTGAATGTGCGGCCTAGATGCGATAGGCTCTTTAGTACAAAATTAAATTTTCTATCCTCACTAGCAACTCATAAGTAATTTTTAATACAACTCATAACCTCATCTTAAAGCCTAGGATATAATCAAGATAAATAAAAGACTTACCAACCCCTGAGCTGAATGTTGTATGTTATCACATCATACATACCATATTGATTCACTCTTGAATAGGAAGAGTCTCCATTCTTGCACAATAAGGGATATGCTTGACCTTTGAGGACATCCCTTGTAGTGGAGAACACCTCCTCTCATTTATTTAGCCCATAACCCTATTTCATCATGTATATGGGAATAAATTTCCCAAGCCTTTGTCCAAAATAAATGTGTCAAAATAGTATAAAAATATTATAAATTTTTGCATTAGTCTAAATCATGTTTTCATGCCAGTCATGATATAGTCTCTTAGGGAGTGAGTTTAGAACTCTAGATAATAAATAACAGCCTAACTATCTTGCATTTACATAACTATCTTGCATTTACATAAGACTAGCCTACATGATTTTAAAGCATAGGAGGTGTTAGTTGGCGGCCACTCCAGGTGATTGTAAGTCTAGAAGACTTAGGATGTGTTTATCCGCTCTTGTGGATGTAGACCATTATATCCCATTTTCCCAATTAGACTTAGGTCATGCTTTTAGCTTGTGCTAAAGTATCTTAAATTTATGTTTTGAGGCTACTAGCTTCATTTGAGCTATGAGTATAAGTTCTCACATCTTAGGTATTTTCACAATCTTGTGTTGATGGACTATAAGCCCTAATATTCTAATAAAAATTTCAACTTAAATAAAAAAATAAATTCTATCTTTCAAATATATAAAGTCTCACCATAGGGTAGATTAGAGCATTCATTAGACTTTCTGGTATCATCAGTACTCCCTACTTATCCTCCTTTGGAATTCACAAATAAGTCCTTTTATTTGGACTTTCCCACTTGATTTCTATAAACATCTAATCCTTTGAATTCTCACTTTGAAATCTTTGGAGATATTTATTGACTACTTTAATTGAGAGTGCTCTTAGGAAATTCTCATTTTCTAAGATGTAATTAACTATGGAAGCTTGCTTCCATAAGGAATTAAAAAACTTGGTATAAAATAAACTCTTCTTTACTCTTCCATGTAAAGTAGAGGAAAGATCGGTATATACGAAGAACCATCCGCCTTATGAGTCCTTATTAAGTGATCAGGGTCATTGTGGGTGATGTTTCTATCTTTCGAGATGGTACATCATACCTAAATGTCATACCTAATCACTTCAATAAGTACCCCTAAGATCTACATGGTATCCTATGACTCCAAATTAAAACACTATAAGTGTGTCTTTCATGACTATAGAATTTGCATTCTCCCATTCCTCAATATTGTCTTCAGTCCTTCCATTGCTAAGACTCTTTGGTTATGGAGCTCATACTCGACCACTAAGATAACTTCCATCTCATGTGATAGCGTGAATAGGGTGTGCCCTATTTCCTTAGTAAGAGTGGTTATGAGAGCCCAAAGCACAGCGGGTAATGCATCAACCTATTTTTCCTTGACACCTTCTACCTTCTTCTTTAATAAATTGAGGATCTTCCTATTAGCTGCTTCTACTTGATTTTTATTTTTTGGTGATGTATCAAAGTAAATTTTAGTTGTATCCCTTGATATTTGAAAAATTTTCTTAGTCTCCTATTAGCAAATTGTGGCCAATTATTTTTATGATTGGCATAGGCAGCTTATAATTGCAAATGATATTAGTCTAAATAAAATTTCTAACTATATGGGTGGTTATCTTGGTAAGTGATTTCACATCAATCCATTTGCTGAAATAGTCAATCATAACAAGAATAAACCTTCTTTGTCCCAAAAATTATTAACAAGGGGCATATTAGGTTCATTCCCCAAATTGGAAAAAATAAGGACTTAAAATAAGCTATACATGTTATGGCGGTTGTTGGTAAAGTGAGGCAATTTTTTGGTACTACTCACACATTTTGTGAATGCCTCTACATCTCTTTTGAGTGTGGACCAGAAGTATCTATGTCTCAAGATTTTATGGTGAGTTCTTTTTCTCTTGAGTTCTTTTTCTCTTGCACTAGCTTCATCAAGACCTCTCATTTAGTCACTGATCTTCGAGATAACTCACATACAATTAACAAATACTCAATCACCCTTTTTCTAATTTTCTTGAGTCTTTGGTAGCCTCTTTGACTTCCCTATTTAATGTATCTTCTAATAGGGTCAATCCAACTTGCTGAGTGTTCATACTCTAGTTGTTTTAGTTCCCTTATTCTATCCTTGGTTAGGTGAGTTATTTGACTAAGTGCTCCCTGAGTCCGCTTCCCCAAGATAATAGGTTAGTGTGTTAGTTTTACCCCTAAGTATATGCTTAATCTTGAAGTACTATAGTTGCCTAATTTTTTACTTTCACCTTGAGAAAGTATTTTTGTAATGAATCATCTTTAATCTCATAGTCCCCATTAACTTTCCTTACTACTAGTTGTAAATCAGAGTAAGCCAAGATATGCAAAGCTCTGAGTCATCAGGTGAATCTCAATCTGAGTAGGCTTCATATTTTGATTTGTTATTTATAAATTTGAAGCTAAACTTGACTGACTGCATTATGGTGATCCAAGCCGACCAGGATTTTTAACATTATGCAGTCGCCAATGCCTTCCCCACCAAATGATTCATCCACATATAATCACCATAGTGATTAAGGTTTAATCAAGAGGTTAAGTTAACTACATAATCAACAAGAAAATTGATGAGTGCTTGAACCTTGATCACTATTTATGCAAGTAAGATATATCAAATTCACTTGATTCGACTGACAATTTCAATAACATCATAGAAAATCAAGCTTGGTGAGCATGAGTTTAAACAGATTATTTGACAACTTAATTGAATGTGTTTGGAAGTATAGTTGAAGCTGCCATACTGAGATAAAGAGTGCAAGCATGAGTTTTTTCATAATGGACTAGTTCAAATGTACACCTCACTAAGATATACTAATATAGTAAAAGGGCCACTACTTTCCACTTTCCTCCCTAATAAAGATAAAACTAACCGAGTCTTCTTTAACCTCTAGGTATACTAATATGGTATCTTCTTCCTTAAGATTTTACAATTGTGGAGTAATCCAAGTAGATTTTTTATGTTATAGAAAGCTTAATCATTTTTTGTAGTCCATTCGAATCTCTTAACTCCCTTAAAGATTTTAAAAACTAGCAAGCAACATTCTTTGGCTTTAAAAATGAACTTGTTTGATCTGGTGAATCTTCTTCTGAGCCATTGAATCTCTTTGATTGTTCTTGGTGAATGCATCTTAATTATTATTTTCGCTTTATCAAAGTTCACTTTTAAGCCTTCACAGGTAATTAAAAATCTCAAGAATTTACTTGACCCAGGACAAAAAGTGTACTTTAAGGGATTAAAGTGCATGTTGTACTTCTTCAGAGTGATGAAAGTTTCCTTGAGATCTTGAATATACTATGTGGGTGGCTTACTTTTGATCAGCAATTCATCAGCATAAACCTCCATGTTTCTTTAAGTTTGCTTTTTGAACACATGATTTACCATTCTTTAATAAGTCGTCATTACATTCTTGAATTCAAAGGACATTACTTTATAGTAATAGAGTTTTTCTCCAAGAACAAAGGATTTATTTTTTGAGTCTATGTGATGCATTTATTTTTTTATGATATCTTGAAAATACATCAAGGTAACTCATTAATGAGTGACTAGTAATTGTGTATATTTGAGAAAGAGGGTATCTATTTTTTGGACATGTTGAATTCAAATTATTAAAGTCAACACACATTCCCCATTTTTTGCTTGACTTTTACACCATTATCATGCTCGACATTCATTCGGAGTAGACTTTTTTAATAAAGTTTACTTTGAGTACCTTGGCAACTTCCTCTTTGATGGTTTCAATGAGTAATGATGATGTCTTCCGTAATTTATGCTTTATAGGGTGAGCATCTTTATAGACATTGAGGTAGTGATAAGCAATGTTTATATTAATACCTTATATCTCAACTAGGTCCAGGTAAACACATCAATTTTGTTCTAGAGAGTTTTGATAAGGGCTTTTTTATGCTCGAGAGAAAGTTGAGCTAATTTTGAGGACTCGATCGTAATTTTGTGTGGTAGGCATTTATTCTATATTTTTGAGAACTTCAACTCTAGTGCACGTGACATCTAATTACAAAACTTCATCTTTTTTACTTAACCCACCTACACCTCTCAAGTAGTAGGTTTTATATTGATTTAAATCTTTTCTAATAGTGATCTCCTCACCTCTCAAAGGGAATTTGACAGCTACATGGTATGTCAACACTATTTCCCTAAACATGTTAAGTAGCAGTCGATCGAAGATGGTTTTATAAGTGGCGAATGACTCTAGAATAATAAAGTCTGCTATTATTGTGAATTGCTTGTCTCCCCCATGGTCATGGGAAGAGTGATCAACCCTTCAATCTCTTTTCTTTCTCTTGAGAAGCTATATAATAATTCTCTAGTAGGAGTGAGTTTAAAACTCACTAATCCAACTTTATCAAAGATAGATTTAAAAATGATGTTGACTGAGCTCCCTGCATCAATCAATATGCTCCCAATTTAATAATTAACGATTAGTATCATGATGATGATCGCATCATTGTATGGATTGCTAATGATGGATCTATCTTTCTTTGAGAAACTTATAGGAATTATGGAGGTATGCGATGTATGCACCATGACTGTTTAGTTAACCTCTACAAATCACAGTCGCTTGAGGATTTCTTTTCTGACTACTCTCACCACCCCCAAAAATAGTGGGTAAGACCCCTGCATTATGGATCGTGTGTGTTGGGCCAGGCTCATTACCTATATCGATGACTTCTTTTTCCTTCCTCATAGTAAATTATTTGAGCTTCCCAACTTATATTAACTCATTGACTAAGCTTCTTAGGCGTGGCATTCTTCAAGATATGTCCATGGTCTTAATGATAGGTGCAATACCTAAAGTGATCGTGGACTCCATCAACCTTCATATATGGTGATCATTTAAAGTATTCCTTATTATAAATGGCTTCTGCTAACTCATCCATTGATACCCTTGATATCGAGCTATGGGATTTTTGAAATCTCACTAGGTGTATGCATTTAAGTTGCCCCTTTTTTCTGGTCTTCGCGCTTAAATTTTATCTACTAGCAATCATTTTGAAGGTGATCTCTTCATTGAATCTTTCATGCTAGTCATGAGCATCGAGTGAACAACTCCATTATATTCCTTGGCATTCATGTAATTATTCATCAACTCAAGTAGTTTGGCAAGTGCTTTAAGCTATTGGAGCTCGAGGACATATCTGAATGGTCCTTCCTTTAATCTTTGCACAAGTACAGTCTGAGTCACCATAGGTTCCAAATGTCTAACTCTTAATATTTCTCGTTGAATATGAGTGATGAACTTTATCAAGGATTCATCGGGTTCTTTGCTTATTTATAGAAGGGCTTGGTAGCTCTTCAATGATTTTGAGTAAAAGACAAATTGTATAGCAAACATCCTTTTAAAATTGGTAAACTAGGTTCTAACCCCTAATAGAAGGTGCGAAATCACCTGAAGGCTAATTCTTTGTAAGTGGTAAGAAAAGGTGACACTTTATCTCCTCATTGAAGTTTAATAATAATGATGTAGGTTCAAAGTATGTTATATAGTTTGTTGGGTCTTTTTGACATTTGTATGATTCTAAGTGTATGATCTTGAATCTATGTGGAGAACAAGCTTTCATGATCTTCATGGAGAAAGTGTTGGTAGGATTTTCCTACTCCGTTCATATATCCACTTCTTCACTCATGTAATATGACTCATCATTTAAGCTAAGGGTTTCAGATAATTCTCTTCACTCAACGAATCGGTATGTCGCCATCTTGAAGATCCTTTATTTTCTTTAACTCTTGGCTCCTTAGCTTTATGTACTAGGTGAGTAATCATATCCTCTATATCTTTTAAGTTGTGTTGCATACCTAATTATTAAGTGTTCTGCTTCCTGTACACTGACTGGTTTTGTGCTGAGTGTCATGCTTTGCTTTGTACATGACTGCTAGTTCTTGGCATCATCCATGCTCACCGCACTTAAAAGAATGTTGAATCTAAATTTGTTGTGTAGTGAGATAGAACCTTACCTGAGAAATAAGGTTAGAAAAAGTAGAATAGCAAAACATGAAAAAAGTGTGAGAAATATCCTAAATTTTATTATTCAGCTGAGATCTTAATAGAAAGTGGTAAAAGCTCTCTAAACCCTAAGGAATATGAGAGAGAGAGATAGGAAAAGAGAAAAAAAATCCCCTCCCTTTGAAAGGACTCAATTTAATAATATAATGAGAGTGCTATTACTTATAGTAATTGTATATCAGGCAAGTCAAGTATAGAAGGGAACTCACATCGATACAAGATGAATGTTCGTCAACTAGTGGTGAGTTTCAAGGGTTGTTGAAATGTGTGGCCTGCTATTTATTCAGATATGCGACTATTTTTATATAACGGGTTCCATGACAAGGTTGGGTCACTAAACTTTGGTCGTTTAGACTGGTCAGTCTTTTTGGGTCACTAAGTTTCCACGAGCAAGTCATTATTTATGCTGTCAGCGCCCATGCTTAATCCTTGGACTTACTTCCTTCACTTGTTATATACGTGGTGAGTCTTCATTATCGAGTAGCTTACTTTTATAGATTTTGTCTCGTTCTAACGATGGTTTGCTATGGAAGTTAGTTTGATCTGCTTGCACATCGTGTATACATGGTCCAAGGTGATTTGCCTATATATATTTTAGTTCCTGATTTTTTATCTCATCCTAAGTAATATTGCAAAACAGATAAAAAAATAAAATAGAATTAATTCATTATATGATTTGATATATCTTATTTATGATGATGATGCTTGATGTCATTTGAATATAGCATCATGCATCCCTCATTACATTCTATAAATGAGGGATGTTGGATGGTTTTGATTCATCATTACTAGTGACACCTTTTTTTCTCTTTTTATTCTTATTTCCTCATAGCCCCCTACAACAAATGGAGATAATTACACTGGATCAGTTTGATATTTTGAAGGAAGAGCTTTATGCCTTTCTCTTCCCCAAATGCAGAAAGCTTGCGAAAATAATGTTTGAGAATGAATATAGAGAAGCTTTCCAAAAAGGAACTTCCTTTCACCCCCTATTGTTGTGCCTCCATAAGTCATCAATGTCCACGGGACTATAGTTGAGCCTTTCACCATGGCAAAAGCTTTTGCGAGTTTGAGAGAGATAGTGTTTGCCTCAGTCACTTCAAAGGGAGAAGTGTTTGTAGGGTTGAGCTATCCGTGAGAACATTGAGATAGGGTTTGAAGGTAGAGTTAATGTTTGAGTTAGTGTTTAGAGGTAGAGAAAATAAGTGAAGTTAGAAACATAAACCTATTTCTATCATAGCACATTTAGCTCATGATTTTGATGTAACTGATTTGATTAATAAAAAAATTTCCCATTCTTTGACTTGTTAATAGTTATCATAATAATTTTCGCAACGAATATGGATTGGATATCCTTTCATAATAATAACAAGTCATAACATTAAAGCCCTAATTTGGCCAATAGAGAGACTTCAAATCTCCAATGCGAAATATTCTCTTTAGTTATGATATATATTCTTGATCTAGGTTCGATTAAGTGATTGAATACAAATGGTTATTGGTTCTATTATTGGATGGTTGGTTCAGTTCTCCTATGATTCAGTTTCTTTCAACTTTAGAATGGAGCCATTCGACTCATACAGCATTATAGAGTTTGGTTTAACAACTTGAGTGGATTTTGTTCCTCATTCAAGTGCTTGAGCAGATATATTTCTGTTGTGATTCTTTTTCTTTCAAATATGTCAATGTCTAAGATTATTGTGATTAGTCTGATCAGCCTACACTAAATACTAAATTTTGATTACAGCGAATATATTAAGGAATCAGTCTGATTGTTTATTAAATGATGTGAAGATAAACAGCTCATAGCCATTTAGACCAAATTTAAGCATATGTGATGTAGAATAGTGATTAGTCTGATCAGCCTACACTAAATACTAAATTTTGATTACAGCGAATATATTAAGGAATCATGATCAACATCATCATCAAGATAAAGACAAGGAGAAAACTCAATTATAACCACCATCTGTTTATGGAAATCATCATCATCATCGTCCAAAGTGAAAAGAATGTTCTATTAAATCATAGCTTGAAAATCAGACCAAACAAGCCAACGAGATTGGTGAGATTGTGATTGAACCTCTACCTCTGGCAATGAATCTTATCAGTTTTTGAAGAACTGAAATTTCTAATTAATTCATTTTTTTTATATTTTGATTAGATAGATAAAATTAAAAATAAAAAATAATTAAAAGATCATATATCATAATTTTGATTTATAAATCTTTTGAAATATTCAATAGTTAAATATCCTAAATTAGAATATTAAATATTAAATTGGTAAAAATATTATTATTATATTATCATATCATTTAAATGATATTAAAATTCAGTCCTTAATTCAATTCTGATTAAATCACTGAATCTCTTCATCCAATTCTATTTTTTACCAAGGATTTCTCCAGAAACATTTAGAGATTGTACCGTTACCCTTGACTAAGAGGAAGAGTATGATTTTCCTAAAGAATGAGATTTGTGAAGGTTTTAACTCTATCATGAAGCAAAGAAGTGTTTAGAGGTTATTTCCCTTAAAAATGGACGTAGGCTTGCCACACATATTATCGCTATCATTGATTGCTTATTGTGTGTTCGTTTATTGTATTTACTTTACAGTAAATAATCATTTTATTATCATAATTTAAAACTAATTATATTCAGAGTAATTACAGAGATCTTAAATATATGAAACAAATAAAAAATATATATTCTCTTACTAGTGGATCCAAACGTTCCTGTATTGCTTTCGTGATTACCTGACACTCTGAGTGACTTCAATTAAATACAAACATTTCAGGACTTAGCATCTATTTGTTTATTACTGAAGAAATACTTTGACAATTCAGTATTTCGGATATTTGAACGGATAGTCTTACACATAACTTTGATTACTAGCAATAAACAACACGTTCAGGAACACAGATCAATACTAACAACAAATGCTCCTATGGTGTACTGTCAAGTAAATAGATTTATATTGCAACAACTTTCAAGAAATTGAATAATTATTTAATAACCTTTCCACAAGGACTGATCTACTTGCTGCTGCTGCATAGGATCGGCATTTTTGGGCTCATGAATTGCATAAAATGTTGGGTCCCCTTGCCCAGCGAAGGAGTTCATGCTACATCCTGTATTCAATACGTCCATTGGTAATTGGTAGCTGCTGAGCTGCAATGCCTTCAGGAAAGCTGGATTTGGCGCTGAGTTCGAGCTTAACAAGCTTGATGGCCATGGAAGAAACGACTGACCTGCACTTTCTGATCGGCTATACAACCAGTTCATGTATAGGTTCAAATCTATCTTATTTCCCTCATTGTTATTGCTTGCATTGACATTTGTATAAGAACTGCCATCATTTGCCTGAACTATCGCTGGATTGAATGGGCCTGAGGAATTGGCAAGATTGTTCAAGATGGATACGTCGATCTCACCGAGCTCGCTCAGAGATGTGGTGTTGCCTGGAGATTGGAGCAGCGTCGGCATGGAAGGAGAACTTGGCTGCTGCTTCTTCATATTAAAGTTATTGCTTTTCTTGAAAACCCTACACACAACCCATTCTTCCTGTGCCATAACTCATGATTAAAAAAGCATGTGTTAATTTATTAATCGTTAACCTTAATTAATATTTCAAGATATTTTGTAGTAGTTAAGGAGTAAGAAAATACCAATCGAAAAAAAATTAAGTGATGATCTTACTCATGATGATGTAGTCAAGAAGAGCAGCTTCAATGTATTTTTTTATACCTTGGAGGGTTTGTAAGGGAACTTTGTCTGTTGCCTATACTCATGCATGACCCAACTGGTCTTCTCGCCCTTCGGCGCCCTACCCTTATAGAAAACTAGGGTTTTCTTCATTCCAACCAGAGCACCATAGTGGAAGATTTCCTTGTCCTTGCCGGTGGTCTTCCAGTAGCCTGCTTGTGTGGCTCGATTTGTTCGCATTCCAGTAGGGTATTTTCGGTCTTTCAAACTGAAGAAATACCACTCTTTTTCCCCTATACTGGCCTTCCCTGCAACCATCGCTTCGAATATATTACAGGTGCAATTCTAGCTAGCTAGAACAATAAAATTAATAAGGACGATAAATCATACTGCAAAAAAAAAAAAAAAATGCTGCTCAACAGCCCTACAGAAAATTACTCTAATTAATATTATCTTTTTTGACCAATTTCCATTTTTGATTGAAATTTATAGTCAAAATTAAAGAACGTAAATCTCAATACAAAATTAACCAATATATGAAACTCTATGGACTTGTTAAAGCTGATAACCTGGGAGATCCCATGGTTCACACTTGTTAAGATCGACATCAACGATGGCCTTCGTGACAAAGCCGAAATCGGAGACCTTGCGATTGAGGTAGTAGGTGATGAGCTCGTCGTCCGAGGGATGGAATCGAAAACCAGGTGGAAGGCCCTCCTCCATGTCCATAGATGACAGAAGGATGGAGATGAAGGACCGTAACAATTATGTAGTAGGAGAGTAACTAGCTAGCTAGCTAGCTACATGCATAATTGACCTCTAATATGAGCTGATATTAATGGTGGTTAAGGGGTGCCCTCCATATCTATTTCATAGGGAGACAACTAGCGAGACCTCTTCTAGATCATTTACATATCTTATCCAAATCGAAGGAAAATACGTGTGCATGTGTGAGGTTATGAAGTTATCCCAGGCTTTTGGTTTTACTGCAATGTTGCAGTGAGGGAGTGAGAGGAGGAGTGTGAAATAGAAGATTGGTAATATTCAGATGACAGAGAGGATGGAAATTAGTGTTTATCCTCAGTCAAACCTAACTCCAACCATTTCTAACCACCGGTTTTGCCCCTCATTTAGTGCTTGGAAGCACCATGGGAATCAAGTGGTGGCCGGAATAAGACAAGGAAGACCTTGTGGATATGTAGTAGCACCTAACTCTGAGATTGCTTCAAGGAGTTTTATTAATTAGTAGTACGTAGTTAGGCTTATAATTATTGATTAGTGCGCACTAGAGGACAAATATCTGTAGCCTATCAAGTGGGAGTTGAATAACTAGGTATTGCCATTTGGCTTTGTTGATTACTCTTTAATTTTTGCAATTAGTTTATTTTTTCATAATGATTTATAAAATGAAATTATTTTTTCTCATAAAAATATGAATTATTTTATCAGTTGCAATGCCTTTTTATTTTTAAAAAAGGTAAATATGCATAATAAAACAATTTTAACATATTTTTAATGTAAACTTAATTATTAAAAAAATAATCAACCAAAAAATAAATCACATTAAACATCCATCACATCTGCTAATATTCTCATTGTTTTCAGCAAGTGGGGGTTGTTGTGATAGTGCTCATGTGAGCTTAATTTTGGGTTTGATTTTTTTTTAATGTTCTGGTTAATCCGAACCTAGAATATTAACCTTATGCACCAAAAGAAAAGTTGGAAGAAAAGAATATAATCATAAACATTTCTGTAAGAAATGTAATATTTATAATCCCTCAGAATTACGTTTTAGTTATGACTAATGATTTTCATTGTTTTGGTAGCTCTGCAAACTAAAATTTTGTCTAAGGTTTAACTGTCGTATGGAGAACGACAAGTAATTTTAAAACTCTGAGAGAAATTCAAAAGATGATTTCTAATAATCATGCGACTTCATTCGATATTTCGTGACTCATCCAATTGGCGTGGATAGCCTTGGTAGTTTTGATATTTGAAGCTAAGCAGAATCAATTTTATGAACATAGGTCGTTTGGATATCGTCGCAGTTTCCCGACTCTGATATGCATGTCGACACATTGATAGCTCGATTACTTGATCAGTTGATCTTTAGAATATGCAATATTTATATTCTGATTAGTTTTGATGTTTTGAATGTGATGACAAAGTCCGTTCATTCGATCGAAGATCATTTTGACCATTTTTAATGAGTTTCAGTGCATTTTGAGCCCTGATTTGCGCACTGTCACTTCCGAAGTTCGTCGAATTAGACTTGTGGGCTTGACTCGACTTATGACACATATGTGGAGGTCAGCAAATGCCCCCAACAAATGTGTTTCATGCATGGAGCGAGTCATGTTTGTTGAAAATTGGTTGACCCTTTGGGTTGACCACAGAACGTGGATTATTTCAGCTTCGATTACAATTTCTTACGGAGCTTTGATAAGATTTATCATTAGTATGCTGCCTTATTTAGGACATGCTAAATGACGAGATTAACTGATTTGTCAGAATCGACTATTTTAAAACTCTGAGAGAAATTCAAAAGATGATTTCTGCTAATAATCCGCGACTTGATAAATCATGCATTTTCTTACAATTTTTTTTCTTTTTTTTCTTTTTTCTTTCTATGTTAGTTCATCTTTCGCCATTCTTTCGTAATTGGTATTTTGTTGATCTTGAAATAAATTATTTTTTTAACTAAAAAAAGGGCATCAAAATTATAGAATGTGCTGATACAATATAATAAGTATTAATTATAGGTGATGGGCTCCAATTTTAAATTTGGATGAGCCTCAAGGTATTGAAGTTATTTTTGAGAGATTTTGTTATAATTTGTTAAAATATCCTTCTTTGAGAAAAAAAGTTCTAAGAAAAAAAAGAATTCCAATATAATCTTAGCACTGATATTAAGAATTAGAATTGATTTTGATTTGTGCATCGATCTCATTATTATGGCATGTGTAGATGCTATAGGCAACGATATGTGACAAAGTTGGTATGCATTAGCAATGATATAAATGACATACATCAATCTAATATGTGCTGACCAACAGTGTACATTTTCCTTATTAGTAATAGCATGTGTCAACAGAGTGCATCAATGATTAAGTGACGACATGCGTCGAAGGTGTATATTAACCTTATATATAGCATGCATCAATGACATGTATCGATTGTATAAGCAATAGCATGTATTAAAATTATTGGTGATGATAGGAGATAAAGTCAACAAGCCTTAACTTTGGTGTTGATAGCATGCCTATAGGCAAGGGAGTACAATGTTGTTGATGATGGTGGATGACAACATTAATAGATGTTGGTGCAGCCAATTGATAAAAGCCAAGAAATATAGTTCGATGGTAGTATTCAAACAAGTACATTCAGATGATAGTTATCAAGAGATCATAAATGAACAAATATAGTCAATCAACACTAATTAAACAATTATAGTCACGCGACAAGAGCCTGACTATAGTGATAGGGTGACTATAGCCTAGCAATGGTGGTCTATCAATTGTGTTCGAGAGAAAATATTTAGTTGACGGTGGACGAATGTATTTAGGGCAATGATGGCCGAGAGATTATAGCTTGGTTATAGTGGTCAAGTGATCGTAGTTTGATGCTTGTGGTCAAAGTGACTATAATAGGATAACTAGGGTAGTTATTTGATAACGGTTGTTAGGTAGCAATATCCCGATAGTGGTGGTTTGATGAAAATCTTATGGTAGTGAGCAACGGACTCTAGTGGTTGCAATCAAATGATTGTAATCTAATAATAGTGATCAGGCAACATAGGCTTAAAGGTTTGATGGCAGTGGTGGGAGGTGATTAGAGTAGTGTTCGATAGTGGTGGCTTAAAGGTGGCAATCACAGGCGGCACAATCTATCTGTGGTGATCTGCTAGTAGTGCCACTCTTATGATGGTGGTCGATTGATGGTACTTCAATGATGATTGTCAGGTAGTGACAACACTGACATTAGTGATAATAATATATAATTTAATAATACTTTATCAAACTCATCATTTCTGGACTCATCATGCTTTTCTCATATATTTAATGATTTATTAAAGGGACGTGTATCTCTTTTCTTATTTTTTAAAAAATAAGAGATACATTTCCTATTAACAAATATATTTATTTCTTGAAAACGGGAAGCATTATTGAGAGAATAATAATGCTTCACACCTGAACCATAAACTAGCGCACATTTGCACACGCAATATATTATCTTTAATTGAAATTGGAAGACTAAAGTTGGGTTGGGCCAATATTTATATTTTATATGACAAAAAAATCGTTGAAAATATATTAATTTGAGTGGGTGTAAAGAATAATTTCATTTAAAAGTACGTATTTCCGTGGATCCTTCGTGATTATGTAAAACAAAGATAAGCCTGTAAGTTTAATCATCCTAGGGTTAAATATGGTTGTCGCGTAGCACATGAAAGAAAGATCTTCAATGAATGGCTAATCTCCTTCTAGTATCTACATACACCTCACATGTTTACATATTGAGGGCACAAACGCAGGAGGCTTTGATCTTCTTTCTAAATTCATCAATTCAATTTTTAACAAATAAAAATTTAATGAAAGGTAAACAACCAAACAATATAGCACACTAATCAAAGCTATAAATATGATAATTAAATTTCAAATAAAAATATTCACCTCAGTGTACAATTTTGTGACATATGATATGCACTGCGCGAATAAGCTGCTACTAAGGGTGGACCAGTAATTGTCATAATATAATTTGTTACACAAATGATGTTATAGAACACACAGTCATAATCAATAGATCTAATCTTGCATGTGAAAGCACACAAGTTTAACCATGGTTTAGTTTAAATGAATAATCCATGCAAGTGATCAGTTGATTGCAATGCTGAAGACTTTAATTAGTTTGTCATGACCTCAAAGTTTGAGAAATATGTGTTAAGAATCATATTTCATTCATATAAATTTCCCTAATTAAATTGAAGCAATTATATATTGGTATTAGATAGGGGTGTCAATTCGGGTCGATGGGTCGGGTTCGGGTCTGACCCGAATTTGACCCAACTCGAATAGGTTTGACCCGAACTCGACTTGTTTATTAAACGGGTCAAAAACTTCAACCACTTGAACCCGACCCGACTTCAACCTGATTGACCAGACACGATCCAAATGATCTATTTATATATGTATTTTATGTCAAAATCGAATTTTGTGAGTAAAAATTAGGTCAATTTCAATCCATGAGTCAATTTCGAATCAACTTTGAGTTGGTGGATCAACATGAACCCTATCCGAAAAATCAAACGGGATAATTTCTTCAACCCGAACTTGACCCGAAAATTATTCGGGTCAACTTGAATCCGAATTTTTCGAGTCGTTCATGTCAAGTCAAATTTTGACAGCCCTAGTATTAGAAGAAGAAAAAACAAATATGAGTGCAAATTCAATAAAAAGCTAGTTTCATAGAAATGTTAATTATGATAATGACCTTGATAATATTTTTGTTTATTATGCATTTTACTAGATTAAATAAAAATAAGATATGTTATATAAATATGAGTTTACGTTGATATTGCATGAGATATACTTTTGAAATATTTTTATTTGCTAATTATTATGGTTATCAACTTATTAGAGTCATATTTGTGTTGAATATATTTTTTTTTGAGATATTTAAGCGAATTTAATTACAAACTCACATACATAACGTATGTGTAAGGACTTGAACCCATGACCTTTTACTTGAAAGACAAAATTCTCAATCACTACTAGACTAAGGTTCCTTGCACTGTTTGAGTTGATTACCTGATTGACTTTTTAAAATCAATCATTTTTTTTAATGTGTTCTTGTAGCATTATAAGTCAAAATTAGTTCAAGTCATATATTACCCATACTATAGGAAAATGGTTCTTTAACAACAGTTAATTTTACCTTCAGCGACAGCTTAAACCACCATAAAAATTGTAGCAATAGTCTTGAAGCCACCGCAAAACCATTGTTATGTTTTCCTCCACTAAGGCCTTTCATGACTGTTTTGAAACAATGAGAAAAACAAATAGCGGCGGTAAATTGTGACTATTTTTACCACCACTATTCTGCAAATTACGACAACTATTATTGCAAAATAGTGGTGGTTTACATCGCTACAGATGATCCAGAGTTGTGGTGGCTAAAACTAACGCTATTTGTTCAGAAATGTGGCAGTAAAAACCACTGTAAATAGTATGAATATTTTTAAAAAATTATTTAAATTTTATTTTAAATTATTTTTGTCAATTGACTTTAAATATTTCATAAAAATACAAATAGTTTAGATAATTATGTGCTTATAACATATTTAGTATATAATTAAAAAAGATTTACATACATAATACACAACTTTTAATGCATTTACATACATACCTAGAATGTGTGAAGTGATAAATGAAACCACTTTTGCTTTGCATACATCATTCGAAATACAAGTTTTAGGTGGATAAACCAAGGACTCCACAAAAAGACTATCAAGCATTGGGTATTTAAAACTATCAAAAATAGTTTCATCTAACTATGGTGATGACAACACGACCACTTATAGATCTAATAAGTGTTTTGGCATCTTTATCTATTGCGAAAAAATTATTGCCTCTCAACTAGGTACATCCATTTATAATGTATGGGGCCATGGAGCTTAATTATTCAACCAAGTGAATAAGTAAATGGGCCATAATTGTGACAAATGAGAAAAAAACTACTTCTTTTGACATAAAGTCCTTATAATATTACTTTGATACATTTTCAATTCATTTGGAATGATAATCTTACTATATATTGATTTTAAAAATCATGAAATCTCAATAATAATGCTCAAAACGTTTTTTGATACACAAAACTTAAGTGCATTGGAGAATATATCTTTTATAAGAACATAACTATCATGACTTTTAGATTTGTGAGTTTACAATCTTTAATATATATTGACTAGAAATATTTGATGCATAAGCTTTAATCAATTTTTTTTAGCACTTCACATAGCATCAACTTCTCTTTCTTTATCATTGTGAAGCAAGTATGTGTGGTGTTTATTTTTGAATATATAGGGGGGACACCACGCAGATCGTAGAGAGTACTTATTGAGGTGATTGAGTATGACATTGAGGTATGATGTACTATCTTGAAAGATAGATGCATCACCCTACAATGAACCTAATCACCTAATAAGGCCTCTTAAGGCATGATGAATAAAGCAAGATTTATATTAAACCAAGTTCTAAAGTTCCCTATGGAGGCAAGCCTCTATAGTTAATTACATCTTAGAGAATAAAATTCTCTAAGAATACTCTCGATTAAAGTAGATAATTATCATCTATAAAGATTTTTATTGCTAGACTATCAATAAATTTGTTATATTTAGAAAATCAATTAGAAAAGTTCAAAGAGAAGACTTATTTTTGGAGCCAAAGGGAATAAGTAGGGAATGCCTATGATACTAGGAAGCCTAGTGAGCATTCCAATCTATCCTATAATTGAGCTTTATATATTTGAAATTGAAGAAAATTATATATTTGAGTATAAATTTTATTAGATTGCTATGACTTATAATCCAACAATGCAAGATTGTGGAAATGCCTAAAAAGTAAGGATTTATGTTTGTAGCCCGAAGAAAACAACTATCTCGGATCCTAAGTCTAGGGAGCTTTAGCAAAAGTTAAAGCATGACTTAAATCTAAGTGATAGGTGGACATAATGATTATCTCCACAAGAGAGAATAAACCGTCCAACTGCTTGGCTTATAATCGCTTGGAGTGGCTGCCAGCTAATTCGTCCTACGATTCAAATCCATGTGGTCCGGTCATATGAAATTGCAAGATAGTTGGGCTATTATTTATTTAAAAAAGAGACTAAAATTCTTAAACTCACTCCCTAGGAGACAAGAGCATGAGTGATATGAGTAATGAATTGATCTAATACAAAATCTTTTCAAATTTTATTTAATTTTTAACACTTCATTTGCACAACGACTTTAGGATTTTGATGCTTACATGCATGATGAACTAAAGTTGTTGGCTAAATCAGTGAGAAATGGGTGTTTTCCAACATAAGGGATGCCCTCACTTGTCAAGCATTCCCCTATCGTGCAAGGATGAAAATCCCCTATTTTTAAGAGAAAAATAATATGCTTGCATGATGTAAAAAAATTCAACCATTTAGCTAAGGGGTTGTTAAATCTTTTAATTATCTTATTTAAGACCCAGGGTTTATGGTGAGGTTATGAGTTGTAGAAAATTTTAGTTATGAGTGATTAATTGGGTAGAAAATATATTTTATCCTAAGAGATTAATCATATCCAGGCCACACATTAAAGCATCAACCATTTAAGAAACTATGGAAAGCATGTAATCCTATAGTACAATGTAAACATAACATCAAATAATTTTATAAACTAAATAAAAGAATAAAAGGCCAGTGTAGTCAGGTACTGTCATACAACCTGAAAAGAAAAGATTAGTAGCCGAGCTCTACCCTTATACAACCCAGAATATGAAAGAATAATTACGATTAGAAATGAATACATGCTATGGGGGTCTTCATCCTTCATATCTATTTGTCCACCTTCTTTCTCTTGATTTGGTTTGCTCCTTCTTCAAAGGTATTACATGGCACCCTTGGACAAAGCCTTCTAGCCAATGCTCATCCTAATCCCCCATTGCACTAATCCTAATTCCTATTGAAAAAATTATATTTGTATAAGGAAAGGTAATTCTAACTACACTTATAAAACAGAGGTTAGCTAAACACACATACAAACCCAAGCAGCTATATATATGATTTGGACTTAGTACCATGCACATCGATAACCAAGCCCATTTGTCCTAACTTGGATTAGGCATAGGGGTTTAAGCAACTTGCAAGCAAAATATTTATATTTATTTTTATAGCGGCCCCATAAGCACAATCCCCTATAGAAAACATGATTAGGCTAAGTGCGACCTACCAAGAGGTCTACAAAAGATACACCATAACTTTCAGTCTAAAATAATACATCATAAAATAAAACATACATCACACCATACACCGCTCAAACATAGAGCTAGAAGTAGTGACTTAATTCTAATGTGCATGTTAAAGCTTGTGTGGTATGTCTCAACTAAGTATTAGTATTATATTTTTCTAAGTATAAGAAGATTTAATTTAACATGAGAGGTTGGTCTCACTTCAAGTTATTTAATTAATTTGAAAATTTTAATTTGTATTTTTTTTGTTTCATACAACCTACACTTAGCAACTAAGTGTCATAAAGAGAAGAAAGGGGATCATTCCCTTTCATCCTTACCATAAGCCACTTTCTAAGTACATTAATTTGATTTAGTCATCTTTAGTGAATGACTTATTATATATTTTAAATTAATCCTTAGTTTAGATTCACTTTAAATAACTTCATTCAATATGAAATGCATCTTAATATTAATTTAATTAAATTACTATCACATGACATATATCAAATCATTCCTTTTCATCACATTTAACACATATGAATCAATCCTAAGCATATCTATACATGCAATATGTTTTAGAACACTTATATGATGCATGTATGTGCATGTTTGGATTTTATACTTTTCATTCAATTAAATTATTTAATCATATTAATTTAAAGCTTTATCCAAATTTTTATACAAAAATACATAAGGATGAAATTAAATAGGAACGTGTCATTGTTAAACCAGGGAAGTGACGTAATCAAATGACCTCCTTGGGGCTAACTAAAGCCTAGTATTCTCGGGATGTTCAGATTATATACCTACTTGCCTTCAAACCAATGTAAGCTTGTACACATTAACATAAGAAAGAACAACTCTAAGTCACATGATTAATTAATTTAATCACTTAGCCAATTCTAGATGCATGTATTCTTTTTAGTGGAAAAAGATGGATTTTTATCATTTAGCCACACATACATTCACATATAAAGAGAAATGAGCAAGTACGTGCCTTTGTTAATTGGGAAAGTGAGGTAATCAAATGACCTCCTCGGGGCTAGCTAAAACCTCGCATTCTCGGGATGTCCAGACTATATACTTTGCTATCTCACTACACATGAATGTATATGTAAATAAGGGGAAGAAAATCATGTAAACATTATATTTCTATTTTATCAAAATATTTATATATATGAAACAAAGTTCCATCCAAATTTTAATGTAGAAATACATATGAATGAAATCAAATAAGTAATGTGTCATTGTTAACCTGGGAAGTGAGATAATCAAATGACCTCCTTGGGGTTAGCTAAAGCCTCGTATTCCCTGGATTTCTAGACTATATACTTATTAACATTCAAATACATGTAAAACCACATATGAATTAAGGAAATGAAAACTTTACTTCACTTACCTAAGCTATAAGCATATGTAAAGCTTATATGTATTCATAACTACTATCACTCTAGTCAATGTAATTGATTTATAAATGTTAGAAAAATAATTTGAATTTATTAGTGATAATAGCCACACATATTATAAATTGGTCCAACACATGCAAGCTTACATAAAAGAAAATCATTTGATTTAGTTAATTTTGAAAAAGATGAATGCATGATTTCAAATGACATACACCATCTAACATGATTGAAAAGGAATAAATAAACATAAACACATGATTTTATTCAATAAAATTAATTCATAAGGACAATCATATTAAATAAAATCATTTAAAGTAAACCAAAGCTTTCCTAATATCATTTTTAATTTCATGTTTTGATTTGATTTGAGGATGTGAGAAAAGATTTGTTGATCCTAACCCATCCCCATATTTGTTAGTTAATTTGGTTTAATGAAATATAATTAAGTTGATTTTATGAATTAATTAAGTTATAGCATGCATTAAATACATTGATTAACCCTTTCCTATATTGCCTTAATATAATTATCTAAATAATTATGAGCCAACTTGATATGCACATGAGTTGAAAATTAAATTAGAAATGATCCCAAGAAATAAAAAGGGCCTAATACAATTTTCTCACAATTAATAGTTAATTAGGTTAAGGAAATTAATTAATTAATCCTATAGTTTCCCCCACACATGTGGATAAACCATAATTTCATTAACTTCCTTTATGTTATTAAACACCTAAAGATCTACCCAAGAATAAATTAATTAAGGTCTGATGTGATTATGATTTCATTTTAATTAATTAAGTGATTTGATTAATTAGTTAAATCTTAATTAATTTTATTTTAAAAAAAGTGAAATGAACTTAGTGAAAGAGGTTAGGAAAGAGGTCCCAACCCTATTCCTTAGTTCACTTACTGTTGAAAAATGATTAATAAACTTAATTAGTCAATTTGTTACTATTCATGGGATTAATTAATCATTAATTAACTTAAAAGAGTAATTAAGGTAAATTACTCAATTTTCCTAATTAAGTGGGCAATAAATCCCAAGAAAGTCATGGGAGGCAGAGGTCATCCCATTAAATTAACCCACAAAATTTAGGATTAATTGCTCAAATAATTAAGGAGTAATTAAGCTAATTAATTTTATAATTAAACCTTAATGAAGCTTTAATTACTATTCAAAAGTAGTTATGATCATTTTTATTCAATTCTCTTCTGAATTACCTTTAAAATGAGTACTTACTTACATTTTTCTAATTTTTCTATTTGTTATGACTTTTGAAAGTTTCAGCCATTAAAATAAATTAATTAGCCATAATTAAAGCTAATCCCATCGGTGCCACGTGGTGAGCTAACACGGTGAGCTTTCCACATGGCGCATGAGATTGGCTACTTAAAACTTATTTGACACAGCGCTTACATCACGGTGGCTGGACGTGCATTCTCGTGTACTGTCCCATGTAAGATCGGACGACCACTATTAATCCCATAGCTCAAAAGGATTAAATCAGATTAATCTAATAGATCTAATCACGATCATCCATTCCGATCATGCGAAACAGACAGTGCATGATCCATCTCCTCTCGAGCGATGAGAGATAGAGCCCATCCGCCATTGCTCGCTTGATCTAATCTTACCCAAGCTTAGATCAACTCTAAAAGGATCCCACACCTTCACGATGTTGATCAGAGGGGGTTCAATGATCAAGATCACATGAGATACACATTTCCTTCACAAAGCTCAAACCCTTTTTTTTCCTAAGGGTTTACCTCACCAGAGTTTAAGACTGATGGCAAATCCAATTGAGGAAGCTTTGTCTAGTGGAGATGAAGCCCTACTGATCAGCACGAGCCTTAATTTTATGTAGTTTACTCGAAAGACCAACACCCGAAGCTTGGGAGTCCATCGTTAATCGAAGTCTTATCTTCGGTGGTTAGGGAGCTCAGGAGAAGGTTCATTCTTGCTCGACGGGCTATCGAGATGGTATGTGCAAAGTTAATTTGACTTTGGTGGAGGTTTGAGAAAATGGGATCAAATGGAGGGGTGCCTTATTTCGGGGAGGTTAGGAATGGAGTTTTGGGGAGTACCAAAAAGCTTAGGAACTTTGGGAAGAGGCTCTCACAGCTCATCTTGAGTAGCTAGGGTTATGAGGGAGTTCAATTCATGGGTTGAGTGGGAATGAGGGGTGTATCTTCCCCTCATTCCAATCGGACGGCTCGATTGATTTTGGGTTGTTGTGATCATATGGCCACTTCACGGGGTTGTGGGTGGTAGGTAGGAGGTAAGGTGGCAGGGTTTACTTGGGTGATGGTGTGGGAGTGACTGCCAAGGGAGGAAATGGGTATCCTTGAGCTTTATAAGTGCACCAATGGGGGAGGTGAGGTAACTTCACCTCTCCTTGGGTCATGGCCAACCCAACCACCCTTGGGTCATGTTGGGCAGTGTCCTAGGTGCTTATGTGGACTAATGAGAGAGTGCCAAGTGGCCAAGGAGTGGAAATGATCATATACATGGGTGATTTGTCTCATGTGATACCCCTAGACCAAGGGAGTCATGGTCATTTGGCATAAGATTTGATTTGGACAGATTTGAAATGAGTCAAAAGTGGGTTAGGCCAAATTTCAAGTGATTTGGAATTCATTTTGTTAGGTTTGGCTCAATATGGCTCAGATAGGTCAAATTGGGTCAATTCTGGTTAAGTTGACCAATTGGTCAAATTGGGTCAAACCAAGGGTTGGGTCAAGTTCATATGATCATTTGGGATGTATTGGTGTCATTGGTTTGGTTTGATTTGGCATAGATTTGAATTTGACTTATTTTAGTTCAAATGGGTTAAGTTGACCAATTTGACCAAATTAGCCAAATTGGCTTAGGTTAGGTGTTGGTTTGGATTTGGTTGACCAATTGAAGATGATTTTAGGCTTTGTTTTTAATTAATTTAGATTTGATTTAGATTTAGGCTAATTTTACCTTTAAGTCAATTTGGGCTATGAGGGTCAATTGGGTTCAATTGTGGTTTTGGTCAAGTTCAACAATCTATTTGGAATGAACTTGAGTCATTAGTTGCAATCAATTTAATTTATATTTTGATTTGACCCAATTTGGCCTTTTAGGTCAATTTGGGTCAACTTTGATCAAGTGGGCCAATTAGGTTTGATTTGGTTCAATTGAAGGTCAAGTCATGTTCAAATATTGATTTTGTGTTAGTATGAATCATTGGTGTTAATAGATTTGACTTAGGTTGTAATTTGGCTAGTTTGGGTTCATATGATTTAAGAGGGTTGACTTGGTCAAATGACAAAGTTGACTTAGTTTAACCCAATTTATGATAATTGATCAAGCTAGGGTGACTAACAATCATGATAAGAGGTTTAGGTAGACTTGGTTCAATCTGATTTGGGTTAGATTGAAACTTAGTTCATATAGGTCAAATTGGCCACTTTGGGTCAAGTGAACCAATTGGGCATAGTTGAGTTGATTTTGGCTTGAGTTTGATTTAGTTGAGTTTATATATAGATTTGGGATTGATATATAAATTCAATTATAATTGATTTAGGTTTGGATGAGTTTTGGTTCACTTGGATATTTCAAGTCAAAAGGGTCAAGTTGGGTTTGACTTTGGTTGATTTAAGTTTGGCTTGATGATTGTAGATTTTATTTATATTTGTGAATATGATTGAAGGTATGATTAATTTATGAGAAAATTAATTGAATTTGGGTTTGGAATGAAAGAATTTAGCTAAGTCCATGGAATTGGGTCATGTGGCTTAGGTTTGGATTTTGATTTAGTTTGATTTAGTTTTGATAATTAGAAGTATATTTTATTTATATTTGTGAAGATGATTGAAGATATGATTGATTTGAGAGAAAATCAATTGAATTTGAAGTGATTTGAATGCAAACTTGGCTAAGCTCATGAAGGTAGGTCATAGGGCTTAGAGAAGGGTTTGATTTAGTTTTGATGATTTAAATGTATATTTGATTTATATTTTATGGAGATGATTGAATATATGATTGATTTGTGAGAAAATCAATTGAGTTGGAAGTGATTTGAAGGAAATTTTGGCTAAGTTTATAAGATAAAATCATAGGGCTTAGGTTAGTTTTGAGTTTGGATTTGATCATGGGCTTCAATCATTTAGCTTGGAATTTAGATTTGGATTAAACTTGAGCTTTGGTTTTAGCCTAGGAAGTTGAACATGGATTTGGTTTAAGCTATAGGGTAGATGGATCTCTATAGGTCCTAAGACATTGCCTAATCTTATGGTTAACCCTTCTAAGTCTCTAAGGTTATGTTAAGTATTTACCTAACTGCTAGAAGTGCCTTATAACTAAGAAAGTCTTAGTGTCTAGAAGACTCCTAGGCCTAAGAAGAGGGGGATGAGAACTCACTCCAAAAGTGAGGTCAACAACATGTGGTAAAATATATCTACATTTTCTTGAAGTTGAGGATTTAGCTCACTCTTTACTCCAATCTCAACTAAATCTTGTTATGATGCAAATTATCTTTTGATTTTTCAAGATCAAGAACAGTAAACAAAAATTGTCGCAAATATTCTTCTTTATATAAATGACATCTAAATTATGACATAATAAATTATATTTATAATAAGATAGATTAAAGAAAATACTTTTTGTTCTTTCCATTCAAAAAGCACTAGGTTATTCGGTGATTAAATGAACATGTTTTCTTTTAAAAGTCTTTTGCTTATTTTATTCGATATATCATAACTAAATTGCAAACTTTCTACTTGCGATAGTATTTGACTTCCACCAAACCTCTATAGTGCAATTCTAATCTCGTCTATATTATCAAAAATATGCTTCTTTTGACAAAGAATGTGAGCTACTGGTTGTTAATCAAACAATTGTTTTTACTATTATCATAATGATCCTATGTCATCAAAGTAACATGGACAAACAAATCCATCTTTTGTGCTCTACCCAAACATCATGACATAAATAAGAAAGTCATTGATAGTCCATATTAATGATACATGTTAAAATTGTGTCTAGTCCTAGCATCATAACACTGTACTCTTTGTCATAGATCATGTAACTCTTGTATAAGTGATTGTAAATAAACATTAATATCATTTTTTGGTCTCCCATTGTATAATTATGGATAATATGAAAGAATTTTATATCATTCCACTCCAAAGAGAAAAATTTTATGGCACTAAAATCACCTACAAAATATTGTTTGTGCTAATAATCGTGAAAGGATTTAATCCATTAGCAACTAGACCAAGATGAATATTTTGTTGATCTGATGCAAATCAAGGTATCGTGAGTCAAATGATTTTCATGCAACCCTATCAGCAGGGTGTCATATCAAGCCATCTCTATTTCTATGTTTAGCCTGCTAAATCATTTCTTCAAGAAGTTTTTTTTTTTTGAATAATCATTATAATTTAAGATTCAATGAAAAATATTTGACAAACCTTATCTAAGTTTAAATGTGTTTATTTTCTTCAACAATTTTGTTCTTCTAATTAATAACCCATCTAAATGAACAACAAAATTGGCATATGTTTATATTAGATTTATCTCTCTAAAAGAGCATATAGTCAGCATTTCTATCTTTATATATCCAAGATCAAATACTTTCATTACTTTTTTTTACTTTATAGATATTTTTTAGTAATGAAACCCCATCAAGAAATGAATTAAATTATAACTCTAGTAATATATCAAAATATTATGCAATCCAAGACTTTGGACACTTAATTTGAAGTGTAGTATAAACACTAATTTTGAGAATGTATCACATTGAGGATATAACTTTGCTCCTGCATCTTATAATAACTTTGAAAATTTTTATTCAACATTTGATGGATCTACATTCTGACTTCCAGAATCAACTCCAAAAGCAATGTTTTTCTGCAATGGACTGAATGTATTCTTTAATAATTCTTCCATATCATCTATGTTTGTCTACTCCACTTATATTGGTAATTGCTTAAAATCTGATGGGGGTACAAGGTGTTTCCTTTTTTGTACCATCAATATTAGTGTTATGATCCTCCTTATATCGATTTCATATAATATATTTAGTAAAAAAAATATTTTGACTTTAAATGTCTCTTGAAATATTTCAATGTATGAAAGTACCTATTAATACAAACTTTGTATGGGCATAATTTTTTTTTTGATACATTCTTCCTAGGACATGCAAATTCTAGAAAGTCATTAATTCTTTTTATATTGTGTAGACTACATTTAGATTTAGTAATCTAACTCTTATCTATTTTAAATGTAAAGTGAACTCTAAAATCACTGTTAAAAATTGAAACCTTAAGATAAGTCCATTACGACCAAATAAATAAGTTATTTAGGATATTAATAACAAAATAAAACTATAATGTGATCAATTTGATAACAACAAAATGAATAAGTTATCTAAACTGACCACATCATGAAGTGGGTGAACACAATCTTTAATATCCAAGATTGATTTAAGAAGTTGATGAGATAAAAATATGAATGAAATTGGAATTTGAATACTTTGCTTCTACGTTCCCTCCATATCACGTGAAACATAAACTTCACCATCTTAAGTTCTCTACTCTTCCTAAGTTTCATTATATGGCTAGACCCATTAGAAACATTATGGTTTATATTGGGGTCCACATCAGTTTTCTTACTAAAAGAAATGAGAAAGATAAAAGATTTACACTTGAATTAAATAAATTTACATAAAAAATAACTTTGAGTCCTAATTTACTTTGGTGCATAATCACAAACTTCTCAAGAGATATATTATGCATTTGTGTGAGTGTGTGTGTATATATATATATATATATATGTATTATAAATACATACTTTGAATTTTGAATCACTAACTTTGAGTCCTAAACAACTTAGAAGATTCCAACTATAAGGTAAACTTCTAATTTGAAGGGTCTGAAGGATAGGTGATTGTTCACTTGGAGTTGACAATCTTATGAGGTTTGCCATAGTAGTAGCTCCTCTTGAGAGTTATAGTATTAATATTTATCAACTATGTGTGCTCTTTGTTAAATGGAAGTTAGCCTTTAACAAAGAACTATATAATTTGTTAATCTATCCATATGAATGTATAAATAGTTTATTGATTATTAAAAAATAAGTTATGATAATCATCCTAAATTACCACTACACAAAAACTGTAGATTTCTTCTGGCGATCTTTTCTATTGGAAATTATCGGCTAATTTATAGACGAAAGTTTTAGCCAAAAACATTTTTGATGAAATTACCAATTGTGGAGGACATCGTAGTCGAATCACTTAAAACTCGACTGATTTTTATGATAAAATAATCTGTCATAACAATTTTTGACAGATTTTCCAGCAAAAAATCCACTAAACACCATTAATAATAAGGCGATGAAAGCCTCCATCCCACCCCCACCCCAACTCTCTCTCTCTCTCTCTCTCTCTCTCTCTCTCTCTCTCTCTCTCTCTCTCTCTCTCTCTCTCTCTCTCGATAAGTGACGGGAACGGAGCTAGGGCTCATAGGTTTGCATTCGAAATGCATCTATTTTTTTTTCGTTTTCTTCATAGAAACAAAGGTATACCTCAATATCTTTCTTATATTGCCGTTTTTTATGATTTCATTTGTTAGTTTTTGAGAAATAAGAATTTGAAGTTTTGAGAAATTTTTGTGATTTTAAAGTTAGATTTAATTCAAATTTATTTGAATTTACTAAATCTTAGTTTAAAATTTCTATTTGTGTGTAAATCTTTAATTGCATATGTTAAGTTTTAAATTTTTTGATAATTTTATTTTAGGATTTTATGATTATTATTGTTCTAATTAGTTTAATGTGTAAAAAATATTAATTATATGATTATCAAATTTTTTTATGCATTTATTTACATTTCATAATACATGTCGGGTTTAGGTTTTGTAAAAAAAAATAAATTTGGTGATTATAGGCTACTACAGTTAACTACCAAGATGTTATAAAAAAATTGTAGCGAATGACTTAGACACTTAGGGCATTAAATGAAATCAGCTATTTATTATGGAATCATTACTACTTATGTAACTGAGATAAAATATTAAATAAATTTTTATAAATTTTAATTTACCGAGCTTATGAATATCCATTGTAAGCAATAATGGATGTACAATAGATTGCATCCAGGTAGAAATTAGATTAACTAATAAATTCTTGAGTGATATTGAGCACTTCATAAGCATGGAATCTCAACTTTCTTCTTACATTTCTAAAGGAAAGTTTTAAAGTCCATGTGCAAGGCACAAAAATTAGGTTTTCTTAATGCCAGATGAAGTCAGAGTAGGCTTGTATCCCAGGGATTTCCAAACCAAATTATTTTTTCTAGACTTGACATGGTGAGTTCGAGCCACATGTTGATGCTGATAGCGGTGCCTCAAAGAGTCATGCATGCCCTGCAGATGAATATGATTTTAGTCAAACTTATGAAGAAATGATCTATGATGGTGCTAGAGTAGAGTACCCTACAAAGGAGGAGTCACTTAATAAAGAAGCTCAAAAGTTCTAGACTTATTGAAGGCAGCACAACGATCGTTGTGAAGGATGCATGAACCACACTGAGCTGTTGTGTCCGTAATAATAAGTATTAAGATTGTATTTAATGTGCCATGTGAATGCTTTAACCAATTTGCAAGGCTACTAAAAGTGTTAAACTCATAGAAAAAATTAGTTTTTGAAGACCTGTATAAAACAAAGAAGTTGGTGTCAAAACTAGGTCTAAGCTCAATAAATTGATTTCTATGTCAATGATTGTATGCTACATTACAAAAAATAATGTACATGATATTGAATGCAAATTTTGTGGAGGACCTAGGTTCAAGCCAAATAGTAGAAAATAATGCAAACAAAAAGATGTACCACACAAGCATTTGATCTACTTGACACTAACTCTACATTTACAGAGATTGCATGCTTTCTTGCATTCAGCCTAGCACAGGCAATGACATCATAATGGAGCAAGTATCACATATCTTTAGTCATCCATCAGATAAATAAGCATAGAAGCATTTCAATAGTACTTATCTGGATTTTGCAACTGAGCCATGAAACGTCAAACTTGGCCTTTGCGCTGATGGGTTCACTTCATTTAGTTAGTCTGCATCACCCTATTCATGTTAGTCAGTGATAGTTATGCCATACAATTTACCATTAGAGATGTTCATGACAACTCCTTATATGTTCTTGACTTTGATCATTCTTGGGCCACATAACCCTAAAGTAAAGATTGATGTCTTTTTATAACCATTAATCACTGAGCTAATAATGTTATAGGACATTGGTGTCTGACATGTGATATTACTTCAAAATAAAACTTTCAAATGAAAGTAGCACTAATGTGAACTATTAATGACTTTCCTGTGTATGAAATGCTATCATAATGGAGCACTACTAGAAAGTTAGCTTGTCCATACTGCATAGATTTATCAAAAGGCATTCACTTGTAAAAATGGCCAAAAATTTCTTGGTTTGACTGTCATCGTATGTTCCTCCCTATTGATCATCCATTCAAAAGAAATAAGAATATTTTCATAAAAAATTGAGTTGAGAAAGCTAAGCCACCTCCAAGATTGAGTGGGGATAATTTATGAAATATTGTTAGTTATATCCCGACTATAATTGATTCTCCCATTTTATGTGATAGTCATATTCTAGGTTATGGTGTAATCCATAACTGGACAAAGAGGGGTATTTTCCAAGGTCTAACATACTGGAAGTCTAATTTGCTAAAGTATAATCTTGATGTGATGCACATATAGAATTTTTTTTTATAATATTTTCAACACAATGGTGGTATTAAAAGTAAAATTAAAGATAATGTGAAGACATATACAAAATAAATTTGATTCTAGAGATGCTACCAGCCTACGCGATATGTTCACAGACATATACAAGTCTGGGCGAAGACCTCTCTAGATTGGAGAGGACATGTGGGATGACCTTTACAGATTATAGGCCTCCCTAGATTATGTTCGCAAGAGGGTGCAGTCAAAGCAAAATTGAGCTTTTGATTTTGGGGGCATGGGCACCTCTCTACATACTAGAAGCTTAATACCACATACTGAGTACATGTGAAGGATGATAAGTCATTCATCACTTGCATTAATTACACACATAATCATAATTAATTAATTTCATTGGAATGTTTATAGGTTAAAGTTCTTGGACGAGAGCCCACTATTGTTGAATTACTTATTAGAATACATCAACATCAAGTTGACTAGTAGTGGGTTGATGTTCGATCATGGAGAGAATACATAAGTTAACTCCTAATTTCTTGAATTATAATTAAATTAACAATCTCTTATATGGTTAACTGACTTTCTAATTATTTGCTTGTATGGCGACTGCATGAGGTTGAAGGAAGTTGCCAGTCAAAGCTCCACTAGTGCAGAAAGTTCTAGTGGATAGTCAAAGCAGTCGATGTATGATATACGGAAAGAGGATGTTGGAGGAAAGAAGAAGGGACTGATTTATGGCTTAGGCTCACAAGGGTTAGCCTATGATGCACATCATTCATTCTCAATAATGAGTAGTCAGTCGATCAACTAGATCGTTCAAAGGCATGTCATTGTGATGATCGAGGAGATGGAAGCCTAGATGGGTGAATGAAGGCTATAATGAAGAAGATGGGTAGAGATAGCCGCAAGGGAAAATAGCCAGTGGTGGAGGGGGAGAAGGAGGAGCAAGATGATGAGGATGAGATTGATGAGGATTAAGTCCCATTTGTACTTTCTTTTTATTTGTAAATAATTTGTTCAAATATTGATATTTCAAACTATTTCATTTAAATATTTTGAAATTATTATTTCATTTCAATATTTTTCAAAATACTTGAATGAAATGGAAGAAATGCTTTAGATTAGCTATTTATGCTGAGGGTATGTTATTATTACTTAAAAAATTGTAAATTTATTATATGATTCTTCTACATGTGTAAAAATCAGAGCATATGCAAAGGTCTAATTTTTGTACAAGTTTCTGATGGACTTTCAATAGATTTTTCGTCGATAAGCTCGTTACGAGACATCAACAAAAAAAATCGCCAAAAAATTTATGACACGATCATTTTCGGTGGTTTTCCGATGGACCATTCCCGCTAGAAATTTTTGGTGGACAAGTTCGCCGGAAATGTCATCGAAAATGGTTATGTCAAAAATTTTTGTCGGACAAGTTTTCCTGTTGTGTTTGCAATAATGATGGAACATAGTACATAGCCTAAAACAAAATATATAGGTGTTTATTAATTGATCATTTTTTGTCATTATTTGGCTAAACTCTAGTTTAAAAGTCGCACAAATTTGACTCAAATCATTGTGCCAAATAAACTTTAGCTTAATTTCAATAAAAAATCCAAAATCAATAAAGTAGGAAAATTGCAAAGTAAAATCAACCATATTTTTGATTTACTAATGTTTCATGGTAAATTTACTCCTAAATAACTTAAATCTAAGAAATTAAAAAAAACATATAGAAAAATCAGAGATCTTAGTTGAGGTCCAAGGAAAGGATCAAGGCTAATTGAGGATTGAAGTCGAAGAAGGAGGCTGCCATCAAGCGTGCAGTGTCATGGGGGATTAGGCTCAAAAGCCAAAGCCAAATGACCGACGAGGAGGGTGGCGTCTGCGTGTGAGCAGTGGGAGATCGAATTAGGGTTCTTTGGTCGGGCAAGAGGTGGGGGTCATGTATTAACTAGAAAATAAAAAGCTACAACAATAGTTTAAATTGTTGCCATAATTAACTATTTAACTTTCATATTTATTTAAATTTTAGTTGGGCGGATTAATAAGCTAAATATCCATTTAAAAATAATCCCAACATGAAAAAAAGTATAATTTTATGTCATTAAAGTTCATTTAATATGATGTTTATAGCATTAAAAAATCCTTATTGCTAAACTAATGAAGCACAAATATAAGAGATGAAGATAAAGAGTTAAAAGGAGTTAAAGGGTGGATATGTGTGAGTATAAATAAATAAATAAACATTTAATTATTATGCTTAATAAATATGTTGCTCTCTTGTGCGTAGTTATCTATATAATATTATCATAGTTTATTTTAAACATTTGTGTCTTTATGTTTTCATGAAATATCTTTACAATTAAGTGTAAGATAATAAACTTTAATACAATTAGCCTTGTAATTATTGTATTCATGATCACTATATATATGCATTCAACCACTTGCAAAAAATTGATTATTTGAATATCAACATATATAATTATAGTTCAGCATATATTAATATTATTATGCATGAACTAGATTGCTAACAAATTAAAATATCACATCTTATTATTTCTATTCTACACTTTTATAATTATTATTGTATATTTAAACAAATAAACTAAATTATTATCACTGATTTATTTGATGCATTAGTTACTTTTAATAAACTCATGTAGGTTTTGATGTTTGCACAAAAGAAAATTCTTGGGATGATCTAGAGAGATTAATACAAAAGATGTGCTTGGAATGATAGAAGATTTTAAAAGCATTCATGATAGCTATGGATTTGAAGTCACTAATGATGAAGATAAGACCATATTGGATTTTGTTTTAGCTTATGATTTTGTAATTGCTAATTTTTTACTCAAGAAAAAAAGATGAACATATTATAACTTATAAGAATGGGCATACTAAAATACAAATTGATTATTTTTCTAATAAGAAAAATAGATTGTTTAAATTGTAAGAATTGTAAGGTCATTCCGAATGAATGTTTAAGTACATAATATTGACTACTAGCTTCAAATTTTAAGATGAAAGGTTGGAGGATAGAAACAAAATTAAAATATTCTTTTAGGATTAAATGGGGGTGCTTAAATAATACTAATAATATATTTAAGAGTAAGCTACAAAATCTTAAGATTTGAGATGTTCATGAGGAAGCTAATGTTATATGGGAAAATGTGATAAGTGAAATTAAATGAGTTGCAAAAAATGTACTTGAATAATCAAAAGCAAAAACTTTTTTTAATAAAAATACTTGGTGATGGAGTCAAATTGTGCAAGAAAAGATTAAAAATAAGAAATTTTATTATAAAAATTAGTTTAGATGTAAAAACTCAGGGAACTGAGAAAGATATAAAATGGTTTGTATGGATTCTAAGAAAGCATTATATGATGCGCATAATTTAGCTTTTAGTGATTTACATAATAGACTGATATTAAAGAGGGTGAAAGATGTATGTATAAGTTTGACAAACAAAGAGATAAAAGAAGTAAGGATTTAGTTCAAGTAAAGTGTAATATTGATGAAAATTATAAAATGCTTTTTATATAAGAGGATATTGAACATAGGTGGATAAAATATTTTGATAAACTTTTAATAAAAGTTGTGAGAGTATGATTGACTTTAGCGACTTTAGTACCCTAAATGAAAATAAAAAATTTATTTTTATCATCATATTAATAAAATCATAAAAATTTTAAAAGTTAAATCTTAAATTTTAACTTTTAGTAGAAAATTAATTTGCAACAAAAAATAAAGTACAATAAAGTAAAGAGAGACAATAGGCATATAATTTTTACGTGGTTCGGCCAAGCCCCAAAATCGGCCTACGTCCACGCCTAGCCACCCTTGAATAGAAATCCACTAAATACAAAATAGATTACAAAATATACTCTCTTATAATGAGGTGAGTACAACCCCTACAATAATATGTATTCTCCTACAAAAGGATGAGTACAGCCTCAGAATAAATTTTATAGTGCAAAAAGAAAAATACAAAATAATAAATTTTGATAAAATATATCTCTCTCAAATATACCAAGCTATCCAATTCAAAAAGTGATCTCACAACTTATAAATGATCATTTTATAACTTACAATTTTGACAAGATAGAATGTTCACTTAATTTTGATAAGAAATAATAAAATAAATATCTTAAAGTCATATTATTAAGATGTTTATGTTATTATAACTTGTAGACTAATATAAATATAATTTCAAATTAAATTCATGATAGTCTATTGCGTAATAAAATAAATTGCAGCAAGAAATAATTTTAAGTTTAAAAGAAACTCTACTAGTATGTATATACAAATATAAGAATGATTAACTCTCTACTAAACTTCTTTCATCTTAGTTATTAAACAATAAAAATAACATGCTCAATAAGATAAAATTATTTAAACAAAGATATTAGTTGGAATAAAATGATAAGTGACAAATTAAATAATTTAAGTTTTTATAAATTTTATTTTGATTAAGAACTTGATATATAATAGATCTAGCATATATAAAAATATTTTTAGCACAATAAATTAATTTAAAATGCTTAAAATATATTTCTAAAATAGATCTAAGAATAAATGATCTTTCAAATAAAGCTAATGAAGAAATATTTCAAGAAACCAAATGAAATTTGTAGAGAGATAAAAATTTCAGCAAGATGAAATAAATCTTACAAACTATCACAAGAGTTTTTCACAAAAAAAAATGATTTGAAGAAACTTTGATATGAAAAACTTAAACTTTGATGTCCAAAGAATAATCCACCAAAAAGTAAAAACTTAAAGAACAAATTGATGGTGAAAATAGTATGAACAACTAAAACAGATTAAGATTAAGAAAAATAAATTTAAGTAATTTGTGAAAGCTTGCTTAGTTGAAGATGTTGAAGCTTCCAAACCAAGTATTTAATCTTGCAATATTTTGGAGAACACTTGGAAAGAAAATCTAGGAAGTTTTCTCTTAGATTTGTTGGAGAGATTTTGAATTTGAAGGAACAACCATTTCATGAAGAGAATGAGGGTTATTTATAAGCAAGAATGTAATTTTGAATTATTTCAAAACATATATATTATTCTAATATTATTTTATCATGTAATAATATAATATTCAATAAAAATATCATTTATATTAAATAAATATTAAATTCAAATAGCTAAAAATCAGCTAGTCACATGGCCAAGTCAAAAAATAATCAAATATGACTCTTAATACATTCAAAACATGTAGCACATATCATTATTAAAATCAGCTAATGTTTGAAAATTCATAATAAATTCAATTTTAATCAAACGTGAGTCATGCAACTTATCAAATTAAAGAAAAAAAATCCAAGGAATCCGTTGGAGATGAAACCATATCTAAATTCCTTGATTATAAAATTCAAAATTTCATATATGTTTGTTAATTTTGAAATGTGATATTTAAAATTATGGTATAATTTAGATATAATCATACATTTGTTAGTTATCATATAACTTCTAAATTAAATTAAAATATTTAATTATATTAAGTATATAAATTAGTTACACTCAATAGTTATAATTAATTATCATTTATTATTTTGACAATTTAAATGGTATGTATGAAACATTGAATGTTAATTAGGTAAGGATTTATATAAATTAACCTCATTATCATTATTTAAAATAAATAAAAATAATATGTTAATTTGTGAGTAAATTAATTCATGTTAATGAACTCATATGAATCTCAAAGATAATTATAAATTCATATAACCAAAAATATTTTATCTTGAGCTTCATGGTATCCATTTTGATCTATCTTTCATTCTTCCATACTTGTGATTTTATCAAACATACTATGAGATGTATTGGATATGTAATTAGCAATTAATATATCTAAAATACACAAAACATAGATTAGAACATCCACATATACGTTTGTTATCATAAAAATTAATAGGATTGAACATGAGGCTCATAAAGCCAACACCATACATTAAAATTATGGGAGAGAGTTATTGAACACAGGTTACAATATGATATAAAAGTATCTCATAACCAATAAAGTTTCATGTCATGTTGGTCTACTATGGATACAATACATTTGATGAGAGGTATGATAGAGAAGTATAGAGAGAGGAAGGTGGATCTACATATGTCATTTATTTATTTAGAGAAAGCATATGATAAAGTTTCAAAAGAAATGCTATGAAGAATTCTAGAAAAGAAAAAAATTAATTTTGCTTATATTCAAGTCATTAAGGATATGTATACTAAAGTTGTTACTTGTGTTCAAACTTAAGTAGGATGGATTAAGTATTTTTCTACTTTAGTTTGATTACATCGAGGATTGACTTTAAGCCCATATCTTTTTTTTCTTTAGTCATGGATGTTCTTACTAGCCATTTATAAGAGGATGTACATGTTTTTTGCTGATGATAATTTTTTTATTGATAAGATTAGAGGGGGAGTTTAAAAGAAACTTGAGTTATCAAAGTAAGCCTTAGAATCTAAATGTTTTCATTTAAGTAGATCTAAAACAAAATTTATGAAGTGTAGTTTTAGTTGCAAAGGTCTAGCAGCCGGGTTGTGACACTAGGTAATCAAGTAATTTAAAAGAGTGAACATTTTAGATATCTCAGATCAATTGTTCAAAAATGATGGTGAAATAGATGGTGATGTTATGAGTAGAATTCAAGTTGGTTGGTTGAAGTGGATGAATGCATCTAGCCTATTATATGATAGAAAAGTATTTCTAAGACTTTATTCACCTAAAAACACATAGTAAAAATATGAAATAATTTTATTCTTCTAGCTATAGCACCACAGCTCTGTGTTCATGGGACCAGGCCTTAGCCTTCTAGAAGGATAACTGCTCAAGGCCAACTATCAAAACTATGGTACAGTGACACGACACTATGATCTTAGTGCTGAGGCACTGCACCAACTATTGAGAGAGAATAGTTAAAAGAAACATTGCTATAAATAGGAATTTCCAATCCATACTTCTTCTTCTTTCTCTCTCTGACCCCTCCTATTATCACTGCATTCCCAAACTACACTCACGCTCCCGATGATATTCTTTTATTCTGTGATCCTCTGTTCACTTCAAGTAATTGATTTATGTCATTTTATCTTTAAAAAAATATTTTTAGATTACAATCCCATTTATAATTTTAGATCCAATGAGGAAAAGAAGAAGAAAATTAAAATTTCAAAGATTTAAAGGCCTTTACTATTGAACTTCATTCCAGCGAGAGACGAAAACCCCTCCCCTCCATTGATCTTAGATCTGGAATAAGGGAGAAGAGTATTTTGTACTATGATTTTGAAATCTAGCACTATTATGGAGAAATGCTGCTGAAATTTTTAGAAAATTTTCTAAAATCTCATAAAATACTCAATTTCTGACTCACAGCACTGTAATGTTGTGCTCTTGGGTATTCTTCTTATAAGGGGCAGCATCATGGTGCTCAAGAACCAACACTTCAGTGCCTTACTGAAATCACCCTAGTGCCACAGTACCATAGCATCAACGTCGTATCCTCATGCTTACTTGGTGCTAAAAATATGACTTAGAATATTATCTGATAAAAATGTATAATATCCCCCAACGCTACTACGCCATAGGACCAGCACCTCAGCACTATATCTCCCTAACACTAGTAAAAAGGACTTAGAAAAAATTTTCTGCTAACATGGAAAAATATCATTCTAGTCATAGCATCGAGATGCTAGTTTACAGTGCCAAGGCATTATCATTCAGATTTCATTTTTTTTATAAATGTGTTTGAATATTTTTTATTTAAATCCTAGAGAAATAAATCAACAAAATTAATCACATATAAGCATATAACACAAAATAATAAAAAGAGAAATTTTATTTCAAAATTCAACAAAAATTATAAATTATAAAAGAAAGGAAAAGTACAAAAATGGTGGAAACTAATAATCATACTCGTCACCCTCTTCTTCCTCTTCTTCTTCCTACTCTACGCTTGATACCTGCGGGGTAATTACATAAGGCTGATACTGAGGCATTGATAGCAATATCTTGGAGATTGTAATATGCATTAATAGCACTACTATCATAACTTACTAGTTTCCCTTAAACGCATGCTTTGTTGTCCTAGCTCTTCCATTCATTTGTGAAGAACTCACACACCACTGGGATGATGCACAAGTATTATTGTATGCTAGTTTGGACCAGCCTCATCTTATAATCACCCCTTTAACATTGCCACCGGGATCCTAGAAGCTCCTCTCCGGGATCAAGTATTTTTGGATGAGGGTGTGTTGATACCGCTCCTCCGCATCAGTGCTGACAAATCTATTAGCATCAATGGATGTTCTCTTCCTACTCACTTCCCTTCTGAGGGGCATGATAAAAATGTAAACTTGAGAGAAGAATAAAATTGAGAGAGATAAAGGAAATATTTAAGGAGAGAGACCATTGAATAAAAATCATTAATAATCCAGGTTCTATTTATAAATCAGACCTAGCACAGTGGCGCTCAAACATGACACCGAGGCACTGGCCTTTCGTGTTGCTAAACAAGGCACCAGTGCTGCAACACCCACATACAGCATCGAGGCGCTAGTCAGCCCATCCTATCGATTATTGTATGGTCAAAAAGATAAATTTAATTATAGTAAATATCATAACTGACACATACGAAAAGCATTGTAATCCTCTGACCCAGCACTGTGGTACCATTTAAAATGAGATTATCGTTTCCCCTTTAATAGACTGTACAACTATCAAGAATCTTGATGGGTGATGCAATGCTACAATGCAATGCTGCAATACTATTCAAATGGTCAAAAAGACCAATATTGTTAGTGCCATGATGCTACCAATGCAACTCACATGTACACCTATCATATAGACTGCCACCTAAGCTGTGGTGCCTAGGCGGCATATTCTAGAGCCTAGATGCTGCCCTCTTAAATAAAATATAATTATAATAAAAATAATACAACCCTTATTCTAACATTCCAAAAGGTATGTAAGTTCAGTCTTCTATCCATTCGCCATGCAAACACCCCATAATTTGTTTGTCATGTGAACAAATTTATTTCTATCTGTCAAGTAGAAAACCCTAATTTTGGCATTCCAAAAGGTATATAAGTCCATTCTTTTATCAGTTCACTATGTGAACATCCCATAATTTGTTTACCACATGAATAAATTCATATCTGCCTACCATGTACATAACCCAAATTTTGGCATTCCGAAAGGTATGTAAGTCCAATCTTCTATCCATTCGACATGTGAACACCCCATAATTTATTCGCTACATGAACAAATTCATATTCATCTACCATGTAGACAACCCTAATTCTAGCATTTCAAAAAGGTAAGTAAGTTCAATATTCTATCTATTAGTCATACAAATACCCTATGATTTGTTCACCACGTGAACAAATTAAAATCTATCCACTATATGGATAAACTTAGTTTTGGCATTCCAAATGGATGTAAGTCCAACCTCCTACTCATTCACCATATGAACATCTGCCCATTCTCCATACAAACACTTTATAATCTATTCACCACATGAACACTCTTACACCACTTACACTAAATTCTAAGTCTACTCAAGATACCTAAAACAAGGCAACTCATAATTATTAATAAGATTCTTTAGACATTATAGTCATGTCCCTCTAATGTTGGTAGGCTGGAATAACGTAGTCCTGGGATGATAGAACCTTGGGATCTTGATCAGAATTACACTCTTATTTTCTTATTAGATGATCATTTGAACCACACTATACCTGTAAGACACCAATGCATATCATATAGATATGTTTATTTCCAACCTTAATTGAGAGTTCTCTCTTGCTATGGTAAGAGGGATAATTAACTATGGAGGTTTGCATTCATATGAAATATAACTAGATCTAAATAAGATCTAACGTGATATTAGAGAAAATATGGCTGAATATATGTTAATCTGCCACATTAAAAAACATACTCTTTCCCATCTCATCCAAAGATGGTGGAGCACATCCTCGAAAGTATTTTTCCTGAACTATCAAATTTCTAGCTGCTCTATTGGGGATTGCTTCTCTCTCCATATTTGATTGTATTCCTTAGATTCCTTAATTTTATTAGAACTTGACTTTAGATTTACACTCAAGTTTAAAATCATTCATGGCGAGTTCAACAAATATGATGAATGTAAGATTAGGGGAGGGATCCACTGTCAGTTTCCCCCAAGCTATAATCAACACCAGTTTTGCTGGAGCCATTATCTAGTTCGAAATAATCTATGAGGTTGTCCAGTTTCTACCAGCTGGACCCATAAAAGAATTCATACCTAATATATCCAGCAAAGGAAATAGAACAAACCTAATCACCTTGAATTAGCTTAGGTCTGCCATAACCTATAAGAGAATATCTATCTTCGATAGGTTATTAAAGATAGCCCAAATATTGTATGCTAAGGATAAAATGATTGACAAGCCTAAATTGAAATCTATCATCGTCAACTCACTTAGTAGTGTTTCTAAGGAACAGAGGCCAACACAAAACACTATCCTAGTTCTAAGTGGAAAAAATGACCACGAAGCACCTTCTTCGGAGACTAAGATGTCGAGAAGAGCTCAAAGAAAATACAATACCTCTCATAGAGATGTTGAACTACATATTCATACCAAACAACAATCTGGCCCATAGGTAGAGGCTAATATACTTACTAGTAATAACTTTGAACAATTAAGATGGGTTAAAATAAGTAACTCCAAATGAGTTATAAGAAAATCTTTCTAGGGTAAACTTACAAGTCCCATGTCATAGAACTAGTTATGACAAAGGGAAACTATTTCTTCCCAAATTTATAAAGTCTTGAAGACTATCAAAAATAGAGGTATTCAAAGAAGGATAAAGAAATCAGTGAGCCAGGTCACCAAGCTAAGAAAATTCTACTTTATGTGAAATAAGAATATCACAAAATATCATCTTAACCTTCTTGAGTAGAAATCAAGACAAAAAAATTTGATGATCGATGAGCACCAACAATAAGCCATCCAATCCAAAATAAACAAATGGCCAATTATCAGAAGGTCTTGACAATAATATCAAAGAAAGTCACATCATCCAAGCCATTCTAACCTAGCCAGTGAGCACCAGGGTGTGACATCTAGGACTCATTCTCTAAGATCCATCATTGGGAGGTCCTGACTGATATGGAGGGACAAAGAATTAAAAGATGTCAAAGATGGGAGAGCTTAGTATGAATCAGCTCCCCCAGATAATGAAGAAACTAACTCTCCTATCATTAGCTAGAAGCATCAGTCTGAAAGAATCAGTCAAAAGATGATGACATGGATGATCAACTTTTTTCGGAAGATGAAGATCTCCCAACCAATGAAGAACTGCAAAGTTTAGATCTCTAAAATAATGAATATACTAATAACATGGAGGTCGAGATCATTCGTATGGATGACACTCGCCTATGAAACATTGGTGTGGCATCCGAACAACAAAGTAGATCAACAAAGAAACCCAAGTCACCGAGAGCCTAGAGGTGAGGCTCAAGTAGAAGTGGAAGTGACTGAAGAACTCATGGATATTATAGCAAGGCTACAATAATAGATGGGTTCCTAACTCCAAAGGAAGGACCAGGAAATCAGTCAGCTCAACAACCACCTTAATGAAATGAATGGGCTGATGAAGGAATTATTTGGTTATCTTGTCCTCATAGCAATGACAAGACAACATATACCTTAACCTCATAGCAACAGCAACACAACAGATACCTCCAAGGAATTTACTAGAGATAAATAATCTAGTAGTGGAGAATGAAGATGTACAAAATACTCCACCCAATTTACTAATAGCTACAACACGAAGATAAGAATTTCTAGAGGAAGCCATACTAAACCTCATCAAGAAGCTGATGTTATCACCAAATCCCAAGTGGAAGACCTCATTAGCCAAAAGGTCAAAGTAGTGATAGCCTCAAAACTTGATGAGCAATTAGTGGAAAAGGATGACCATATCTAGCCGAGCATGATCAAGTACAATACCCTTAAGGATAAGTCATGTCAAAGTTCATTACTTTTTTAGGAAAAGAAAATCTGAGATAACACTTGGCTAAATTTAAAGTATCATGTGAAAATACCAGTGAAACGATGCTTTGTTGCTACTTTAATTTGTCTGCAGTCTCACCCATACAACCTTCTAATGGTACGCTGAGTTACCTAGCAACTTAGTAAAAACATTGACTGAGATAGAGGCACTCTTCGTAAGAGATTTATAGGTGCAAAAAAGAAAGTAACAATTGTAGATCTCACTTTGGAAAATAAGAAATGATGAGAGTGTCACTAAATATATCACCAGTTGGAGGAACCTAAGCATGAGATGTGATAAGCAGCTTATAGAAAAAAATGAAGTGGAACTCCTCATTAAAAATATTAATGATAAAATGGCCCCATACCTTGCCATGACTACAATCAATACATTCAAGAATTATTAGATCGTGTAGCCAAGTTTAAAAGGTTGTTTAAACAAAAAGGTCTTAATTCGGGCTATAAATAACTCTACAAAAGAGGAAAGTAGCCTAAGCTGTAAGAGTCCAATAAAAATGATGTGAATACAACATTCACATTTATAGTGGAAAAAATAGAAATGGAGGAGCATTAACTTTAGGATCGATCACAAAGCCAATACAGGAAAAGAAAAGAGTATCAACCCTCTAGGAGAAGATGGCTAAGTAGTTCTCATTTAATAGAGGATGTACTGCTAAGATTTTTAAACATGCCCTAAAGTTGGGATTATAACTGCAAAGCTGTGTCGACCAGATCAAGTACACAAGATCGATGATTCCAACTATTGTCTCTTCTATAAGCTTATAAGTCACCTGATTGAAGATTATTTTATTTTCAAAGACTGGGTTGAGAAGAGCTATCGTAATGAAAAACTTACCTTGTTAGATAGTGTCTTAGCAAACCTTAAAAATGAAAAAGTAAATGTTGTTACTACACAACTGAATCCTAAAGCATAAAAGGAGAATGTCGAGTCGAGAAAAACTCAAAATACAAATAAAAATAAAAAAACTCCACAAGTACAAGCAAAATAAGGTGGCTGGGAAACCTTCATCTCAAAGAAGACTAAAATAATGATCAATATTCTTCTAGCTATAGAAGGCGTTCAGTGGAGGAATGCCCAAGAACTTGAAATTGATCCCAAGATACTTCCCCTAAATAGGGACAATTTTATATGAAATTAAGAAATAGATGAAAAATGACAAGCCTTCTGTGAAGTCTCCTAAGTCAAGAAAAAATAATAAATCTTGGAAACAAAAATGCAAGACACAAATAAATGATAGATTCACTATAGGAATATGAACAACCTTCACGAAGACTGATTAGGCTGGAGGAATGTATGCACCATTTACAACTCGACATAGAAGGCCTGAAGAAGAAGTTGTAAAAAAAATATGTCAAATTATAAATGTTTTTGCAACTTCAATTGATTCTAAAGGAGAGTTATGATTTCCCAAAGAAAAGCCTATTAAATGAAAAAATAAGCCAGCCTCGAAGAAACTATGCTGAATCAAACAGTAGTTCTGACAGTCATAAAAACTTTAAAAACTCCAAAGAGTTATAGAGCTCAGAAACTTCTTCTAATGAGAAAAACTTGGTAGAAGAAGTAATACAAGTGCAATTAAGAAGTAAGAAAAAAATTCATCCACCTCGATAATAGAAAGCCAGCAAAAATGCAAAGAAATTCAAATTAATAAGGATGTCTTACCTCCATCACAGGCTAAACCCCAAAAGTCTACCAAAACTAGAGTAGACTATAATATGTTGGCACACTTATGCAAGCTTCATGCTCTATTAAGTATATATAATGCTCTCATGCTATCTTAAGATATACGAGAGACCTTAATAAAAGCCTTGTAAAGCCCAAAATAATATGAAACATTTTTTACTGAAGAGAGGATGAAAGAAGATCTTACCTTTTGAGAGCTAGAAACTATGACCTTCAATGAAAAGGATTTACTAATCAAGACAACTTAACATAATTGACCTCTCTATGTTATGATAAAAATTATTTCTATAAATGTAAAGAGGGTGTTGATTAACCTAGGTGCTTTAGTCAATCTCTTGACAACCAAGACACTTAAGGCACTAACTTTGGATGCCTGATACCTCGACAAGAGCATGGTATTTCTACAAAGTTTCAATGAACAAGGGAAACAAACCTTAGGGTCCATTGTCCTACCCATAAACTTCAGAGAATTATATACAAAAGCTAAATTCTATGTAATCGAGGCCAAAGTTGCATATAAGGTGCTCCTTCATAGGACATGAATTTATAAGTATGGTATAGTACCCTTGACTCTTCATCAATGCATTAAATATATCCAAAATAGTGAAGAGAATAGAATTAATGGTAACATGAATCTATTCTTGATACACAAAATCAAAATTTATAATGATGCCAAATACTTTATCCCTAAGAAGGTAGAAGGGGTTAATTCCTAGAAGAAAGAAGCTCCATCTATCAAATTAATGTTAAAGAGTAGTGATTCAAAAGGTGAAATTATTTGCGAATCAAAATAACCCAAGATAATTCCCACCTTGGTAGTGATATCAAAGAGGATGAAGACAAATTAGTACCCAAGAGGACCTCAACTAATCAAAAAAAAAAAAAGAATAGGCTAATACCAATGGCGTGACCAAACACGCATTTCTTTGATAAGAATATATAAGTTTTGAGTCTCCAATAAGGCCATGAAAATAATATTATTACCAAAAACACATATAAAAGCTTTATCAATTGTTTGAAATGAAGAAGTTAAATAATTAAAATTGTTCTACGCCCCTCCTAGAAAAGGTTATAAAGAATGAGGAATCCTCTTTTATAAAACTGAAGAGAGAGCCGCAGAAGAATTATCTAAAGAAAATGACTTTGAGAGAAAAGATAATCCAATAATTATTTCTTAATACTTCTCACAAACCTTGAAGAAATTAATTAAGAAGATCATCCAATCTATACAATCAAGCAAATAAGCTTGATTGTTTAGAAGGTTCTGGAAAAAGGATAATGTTTAAAGCCCTATAGTATATGAAAAATTCACTACATAAGGATTAGAATATATTGCTTCATCAAATTCTTCAACAAGCTCATGTTATACCATATCCGATAAAGAAGCAACCCCTTTCGAAGCCATAAATCTATAAAGGGAAATCTTACATGAGAACAAAAATATGGCTAAAGATGAATTAATAATCAACCTCAAAGGTGCCCCAAAAGAATTCAAAGAAGGCAATCCAGCTATGGTTGATGAACATCAGGAAGATAACCTAAGTACTAAGAAGAGCCTAGGCCAACTTTTGTTAGTGTTAACCTCACATCAGGAAGATTGAAAGAATTAAAAGCACTACTAAATGAATATAAAGACATCTTCGCATGAAATTATTGTGAAATACGAGGTGTATCATCGGATGTAGCTGCACATAAATTGGCTATTAAATATAATGTACAACCAGTTAAGCAAGCATCAAGGTGAATGCAATTAGAAATTAAAGAATAACTAATCACTGAAACCAAAAATCTCATCAAAATAGGGTTCATTTGGGAAGAAAAATATAGTAATTGTATTGCTAATATTATCCCAATAAGAAAGAAAAATAAGCAAATTTGAGTCTGCACTGATTTGTGAGACATAAAAAAAGCATGCCCAAAAGATGATTTCCCATTACCCAATGCAGAACTCACAGTGGATAATATGTCCAATTATGATATGTTCTCCTTCATGGATTGATCATCAGGCTATAATCAAATTAAAATAACTCTAGAAGATGAGAAACATACATCCTTCTACACATTAATCATCATATATTACTACAAAGTATTATCATTTGGCTTCAAAAATGCAGGTGCCTCTTACCAGAGAGTGATGACCAGCATCTTCAACAATCTCATACATAAGTATGTAGAGTGTTATGTTGATAATTTGGTCATTAAAAGCAAAACACAAAGCAAGCATATAAGTGATCTAGGAATCATATTTGGTAGGAAACATAATTTCAATCTAAAAATGAATCCTTTAAAGTATGCTTTTGGTGTGACCTCTAAAAAATTCTTAGGGTTTATTGTACACCATAAAGGGATTAAAATTGATCTCTCCAAAATAAAAGCAATAATGGAAATGCCACCATCTAAGACATTGAAATAATTATGGTCTCTATAAAGTAAACTAGCTTATATTAGAAGATTTATTTCTAATCTTTTGGGTAGATGCTAGCCTTTTGCTCAATTAATGAAAAAGATGCACCTTTTATATGGGATGACATTTATTAGGAAGCATTTGACATGAAGTAATATTTGTTGCATCCCCCAATCTTGGCAGCACCAATTACATAAAAATCATTAATATTATATACAACAACCCTAAAAAAAATCATTAGGAGCTCTGCTAGCACAAAATAATGAAGAGGAGACAGAAAACACCTTATATTATATAGGTTGACATCTAATAGGTGCTGAAATTAAGTATTCTCTTATTGACAAGTAGTGTTTAGCATTAATATTTGCTACTCAAAAACTGCACCATTATATATTATCTTATAAGATAACATTAATATCCAAAGTCAACCCAATCAAATTTTTTATGATGAGTCCTACCTTAACAAGTCACTTGGATAAATAGATTATCTTATTGCTATAATTCGATATAACATGTGTCCCACAAAAGGTTATAAAAGGGCATACCTTAGTTGATTTCTTAGCCACTCATCCCTTACTGACAGACTTTCTACTTAATGATGAGTTACATAAACATATTTTTAAAGTTAAAAAAGCTCAACAATCATCATAATGGGAGCTTTTTTTGGATGGAGCTTCATCCATAAAATTAGCTAACTGCCTAGCATACCTATAGTACAAGTCAGAATATATCTAATATTTGTAACACTGTAAAGGGGTATACTGTGATATTCCTATAGTCTTACTGAGTCTTGAACTAATAATAAGGCTGAATATGAGGCATTAATTGTGGACGCCTAGAGCTAGCAATTAATATGAAATTAAGAAGCTTCATATTTATGGAGATTCTAAACTTATAATCCAATAAATAATTGGGAATTTTAAGATCAATAAACTAGAATTAGTGCTTTACCATAACATGTCTTGGAGCTTTTAAAATAAATCCATGAAGTAACCACAATAAGGGTGTCATGTTGAGATAATGACAAAGCTGACGCATTAGCTAAATTAGCTAAAGAAATGACAAACCCTCAGGGAAATCCAAATACAATAATAGTCCAAAATAGGTTAGCGCTAGCACCAACCCTTTTACAAGCCTTTAAAGCTAAAGAAAGTCCTGAAGTCATGACCATAATAGAAGAATATTGTAAGGAAAATTTATGGCACAACATAAGATTTAGGACTTTCTTATTTGGATGATCAAATGCATCATTAAAGAGTAAACATATTATCATAAAAGCTAAATATACTATCCTATAATGGATTCAATCATTTAGCAAAAAACTTATAACCTAATGGGTCTTTTATGTACCAGAGAGCTTTCCCCTTAACTATATAAGAAGTAGAGAAGGGTTTATTTTAAATTAGGTTCATAGTTCCCTAAGGGTAGGCTCTTATAATTAATTATATCTCAGGAATGAAGGGTCTTTTCCTAAGAATACTTTCGATTAAAGAAATATGCTATTATCTCTATGGATTTCTAAGTTAGTTTTCAAAGGAATGATATTTGGAATTTCAATTGGGAATGATCCAAAGTGGAAAGACTTATTTTTTGGAAGTAAATCAGGATTAAGTATGAAATTCCTGTTGATACTGGGATGCCAGTAGGCATCTCAACTATCCTATCATTGGGCTTTAAATTTTAGAATTTAATTTAGATTTTAAATTGACATTTTCTTAGAAATCTAGGGCTTAGATTCTAGCAACACAATACAACAGAAATGTCTATGGTTGAAGACTTACTCCCAGATGGATGCTTCAAAACTTAAGTCTGTAAGTTCTTCTGACACAAGTCAGATGCTCGACCTAATTCCATTTTGAAAATTATCAGCCATTCCTCTTACTTAAGGGAACATACCTATCCTTGACTCTTCTATACTTATAACCCATCTGGAAGGACCATCAAAAAATACCACCTAAGCACATTTTAAATCCATGATATTAAGTCTCGTGGATGCAAGATGACTAGGCTGTTGTATTTTAGGAAAGAATCTTAGAACCAAGACTCACTCTCTAATCCCTAGGATCATGTAGGGTATGTATTTTTATGCTTAAATGCAATGCAATTAGAAGTGGTTATAGGCCAAACTAATAAAAAAGGGCAGACTTCTCTAAGAAGGCGGTCATCCTCATAGGTCAAATACCCCTTATGTACAATGGGTGAAGTGCCCAATTCAAGAGTTGAGAGCAATATGATTGCATGATTTACAAGAGCTAATTGTTTCCAATTGATTTTAGGTTATTCCTAAGGCTTTAATTTATATGAGGTTTCAAGTTTTTTTATATTTTTTGTATTTGAGTTTATTATATTTAAGTTGGGAAGAAAATATAAATTTCCCTAAAAGCATAATCATCCAGGCTTTCACCACAAGAAACACAACATAGAAAGAAACCTAGAAAGTAGGTTAATTCTATTGTGCTCCCAAAATAAATTAAGAAAATTTTAAATTAAAGAAAGGTTAATGCAACTGAGTATCGATGTACACCCCAGAGCCAAGATCTGCCATTATACAGCCTGATCTAAAACTAAAGTTTAGATCTATATGACTTCTTTTCAAGATCGTATGCTTCTTTAGAGACCTCCATTAGGCCTCACAAGGGAACTCTATAACCATCTGTTAGTATAGTCAACTCCTGCTAATCCTAGACCCCATAGATCCTAACCTAATTCTAAGCTCAAATTTATATTTTAAATTCAAAAATAAATCTTAAGCGTACAAAATAGATGTTGAGAAATTATAAATAACACAACAGTTATATTTTACAATCATACGAGTTTAGCATTAGCTGCTTGCCAAGCCTACTTGTTCTATTGGGCAATGCTAAGGGACTATTTAGCACTTGCAAGAAAATAATAATTTTATAATTTTTTTATGATGATAATCCCTTTTAGCACAATCCGCTGTAGAAAATAATATTAATTCTAAAACTAACATCCTACCATATAGACTAATGATAATCAATCTTAGCCTTCCAGTCTAAAATAGTACACCATAAAATAGTAAAAAGGCATTCCACATCACAACATCATAGAAAATCACATAACGACCTAACCTGAGTCTATGATTCATGAATTAATGATCTAGTGTGTGAATAATGGAGGTTTGTGTGGCAAGATATTGCTAGGAATTTTTAATTTGATGTTTTAATTTGGGTTTCCAATTTTTAATATAATTTAATTTTTATACATGTTAATTTTTATAAATTTTCTTCATAGGTTTGTGTCATTTTTCTACGAGAGATTTGAAGTATCAAGACCTCCTTTAGACTAGTAGCCCTGCAATGTCGGGTGTCCAGACTATATACTATATGATGCTGATTATGAAATTTTTATTTTAATTCCCTTTTTAGTTTTAAAATTTGTTTAATTTACCAAGGGTGGTTTCACATTAAGTAATTTAATGATTTAAAATTTCATTTTTATTTTAGTTACATTTTTTATGTTAAAGTGAGATTAGGTTTCAAGAATGAAGAATACAATAAGTTCCATTTTGGGTGGAACCCATTCTATTCAAAATCCTAAGACTTAATGGGATAAAGCCATCATCTTAATAAGAAGATCCATCCTAAGAGTCTAACTAAGATCCTACGTATCTTAATTAATTCCTTTTAGATTCATTTAGATGATTTGATTTGAATTAAGTTTATGATTTTCATTCTTTTGAAATTTGATTCTTCTTTAAGTTTCTTTTTGATTTGATTTATTGTTCATTCCTTTTGTTAATGTTCATACTTGATATTTATTTATTATGTAAATAAAACATATTTAGGTTAATGTCTGTCATTCTTTTCTATTTTGTTCATTATTATTATTATGTTTAATTTAGGGTAAACCTTTATGTTTGCTTTCATTTAACTTAGTGTTTTATCTTTCATGTTTCATTTAAGTTATATTCATTTCATTTGTTTATTTAACTTTGGAATGATTTAGTTTACTTATTACATTTAAGTGTATGTATCTTATTTATTAAATCAATTCAAGTTAATTTCATTTATTCATTTTGTTGATATTTATTAACTTAAGTAAATTTACATTCAATTTTAAGTTCAGTATTATTTAATTTTCTATGTTTCAATTTTATAACCCATTTGCATAATTTTTATTATCTTGAATTGATTATTCACTGATTATAACCCATTTGCATCAATGATTCCTTCTTATTTCAATTTATTCATTTCAAGAAATTTTCTAATGTTTATTAATGGACTAAAATTAAGTTGATTGATTCCAAATTATGATTTCATACATTACGGAATAGTTCAATTAATTTAAAGGGAATGATGATTATGTTATTTTAAAAAAAAAGTTTCTTTTTATCACTAAGCATAATGTGATTTCCCTTATTCATCATGGCTAATATGTTTAAAGAAGGGTTATTTTCATGTGTATTAAACTTACCATATGTTACTTTAACTTTTATGCCATTTCAAGTTTAATTCAACTTACCCTAAAGTTCAATTAAACTTAATCTTTCATATATGCAAAAGCCTCTTATTGCATTTATCATCTCCTTAGTCAGCCATGCCTGATTGATTTCCTTGGAGGCTAGCTCCAAGGATCCTCATCTATTTAACAACTATCCAAGGCTTAAGGAGGTGGAATGCTAAGGGGATGAGAAATTGGGCAAATTGGATTTAGCTTCATGCAATCCCTCTTTTCCATGGTATATTCCACAATTTTGGATGCATTTGGGCTTGATTAATCCACTTGGTTTTGGTTGTCAATCATCCTAAATTCATTTTAGGATTGGTTTGATTGCATTCCAAGGATTGGTTTGAACTTGGGTTCAATTATGCCATTTAAGGAAATTTGATGTAAGTTGAGCTAACTTAATTCATTTGGTCTATTAGGATTGGTTTAATGCTTCAATTACATCAATTTGATCCTTTATGATTTTTTCAATTAATGGATTTCATGGAATTTGCAATTATATAAGAGTTCATTCCATATTAAACCCTTTATGGTTTAAGTGGGTTGAGTTGACTTGAATTGAGTCAAATAATGTGTTTGGCTCACTTACAATGTATTTGCTTTTCAATTATGTTGATCCAAGGATTTGGAATGCATTGAATCAATTAATTTCATTTAATTAAGGTTTAAACCCTAATTTTGTCCATCTTGGTCTTATGGGTAAGGCTTGGGTTAAGTTTGAACTTGATTTAGTCAAATGACCAACTTTGACCCAATTAGACTATGTTTGGACTCCAAACATGCTTAAGCACATGTGTAAGATGATTTAAAGTGGTTAATTTCATTTTTTTTCAATTATGTTGATCCAAGGATTTGGAATGCATTGAATCAATCAATTTCATTTACTTAAGGTTTAAACCCTAATTTTGTCCATCTTGGTATTATGAGTAAAGCTTGGGTTAAGTTTGAACTTGATTGAGTCAAATGACCAACTTTGACCTAATTAGACTATGTTTGGACTCCAAACATTCTTAAGCACATGTGTGAAATGATTTGGAGTGGTTAATTTCATTTTATTTCAATTTTATTTCAATTTTATTTCAATTTGAACTCATTTGACCCAAATTAGTAATGGGTTAGGTTGGGTTTCATTTGGGTCAAATGACCAAATTGGTCAAATTAGACCCAATGATGGGTTGAATTATGTTTAATTATAATTTCCAAATAATTTTGGATAATTAATTTGGGTTAGTTTTGATTTGATTTTGGTTTGAACTCAATATGGTCCATTTAGGTCCATTTAGACCAAATGACCTATTTAGCATAATTAAGTCCTTATTTGGATTTATATTCTCTTAAATTCATGTTTAAACATAAATATATTATCATTAATATCATTTTGAGTGATTTTATTTGGTCAAATTTTAGTGGGTTGACCTTTGACTTAGTGGAACCCACTTAAGTCAAACCTAAGGCAAAAGGGATGACCACTTTTTGACCTTAATTTGGATTTGAAATTATTTATGCTTTTAATTTGATTTCATGGTTTTATTTGCTTTTAAATTACATTTTTTTGATTTAATTTGTACTTCTTTAACTTTAAATTATTTTAGGACAAAATAAAGTAATTAGGTTAATTACCCTATTCACCTTAATATATGTTCAAGTGTCTTTTGGATTTCAATTTCTTTAACTTTGGATTTGAATTTGTTCTAGATTTATCCAATCTTATTAAGTTGGATTAGATTCTAAAAAGGTGCATTAGGCCACTATGTAAGGTGTCCTAGGTATCTAATTAGGAGATTTCTAATCTTGAATTAGGTATCATAATTACTAGTTTTAGAAGTAATATTAACCTCATCCAAAATAAGTTCAACAAAGATGATTGGCAAGAACCATTCATCACCTATCTTAAAGATGGTGAGCTATAGCAAAAGATAAATCAAAGGCTCATCAAATTTTACAAAGAGCATTATGTTACCCTTTTATAAATGACACATTATATCGGTGCGCATTTGATCAAATGTGGTTACGATGCATGAGACTAGACGAAGCCAAGATAGTAATGGCTGAAGTTCATGAAGGATTTCATGGAGTACACTAATCTAGCCCTAAAATTAAAATCAAAGTTAAATGAATGAGATATTACTAGCATAGCATGATTCAAGACTGCATCGAATATGCTAAAAGATATCATCAGTGTCAAATACATACAAACACATTATATCGGCCACCCAATACCCTACACCTAATAATAGCATCATGGCCATTTGAAAGCTGGGGAACTGATATAATAGGTCTAATAGATCCTCCATCATCTAGAGGACATCATTTTATTCTAGCTGCTACCTATTATTTCTCAAAATTGGCTGAAGCAATCCCATTAAGAGAAGTTAAACCAAACGGTGCAGAAAGTTCTTCCGGGACCATATTGTCTATAGACTTGGAGTACCTCAAAAGATTATATCCGATAATGGAATTATCATCAAAGATATCAAAATATATTATTTTATTAAAAAGTATAAGATAGATTGGTGATATTCTTTAATATACAATCTAAGAGCCAATAGTTTGGTAGAGGTATTTAACAAAATGCTAACTAAGTTGCTTAAAAAAAATTCTTTCCAAAAATAAAAAAGAGTGGCATGATAAATTAATAGAAGCATTGTGAGCATATCGTACCACTTATAAGATTATTACACAAGCAACACCATACTCTTTAGTCTTTGGAGTAGAAGCAATACTTTCCCTCAGAGTAGAATTACCTTTACTCCACATAGCAGCTCAAAATGAACTTTTAACTGATTGAAATATTGAGATATGATACGAAGAGCTTGAAGCCTTATTTGAAATTCAATTAAAAGCTCAATAAAATTTAGAAATATACAGAGCAAGATAACCCAAGTTCATGATCGCATGACTCATCCAAGAAGCTTCAAAGCAGGTGAACATGTGTTAGTATGAAGGTCTATAGTTCCACACCAATGAAGTGGTGGAAAATTCAACCCAAATTGGGAAGGGTCATATATCATCGAAAAAGTGTATGAAGGTGGAGCTTATCAGCTCATTGTTGCAAAACAAATTAGTCTTACGCTACCTATAAATGGATAATATCTCAAAAGATATTATGCATGAATATAAAAGAAGTACTCTCCCTATTGAAGAGAGGCACCCTTACTGACAGAGGGAAATTTTATATATATGCCTTGCATTGCAAGAAGAAATCTTTAATACAAAGAAATTCTATCTAATGAAATTTAAAATTAAACCTAAATTTAGATTCCATTATACCCAAAAGGGTTAGATCTAAATTAAAATAAGATCCACCATGTCCAAAGAGGTCAAATATAAATTAAACTAAGATACACCATGTCCAAAGGGAGTAGATCCAAAACCTAAATTTAGATTCCATTATGCCAAAAATGGTCAGATCCAAATTAAACTAAGATCCACAATGCCTAAAGGGCCCGAATCCAAAACCTAAATTTAAATTCAATCATACCCAAAGGGGTTTGGTCTAAATTAAACTAAGATCCACCATGTCCAAAAGACCCAGATCCAAAACTTAAATTTAGATTCCATCATACCCAAAGGGGTGGGATCTAAACTAAACTAAGATCCACAATGTTCAAAGGGGTTAGATACAAAACCTAAATTTTGATTCCATCATACCCAAATGGGTCTAATCTAAATTAAATTGAGATCCACCATGCCCAAAGGGGCCGAATCTAAACCTAAAATTAGATTCCAATATAACCAAGAGGAGCGAGTTTAAATATAAACTTGCATAAAAGAGCAAATTGAAAAAGTCCACAAGCATAGCTAATGTATAAATTCAGATATTACTACTGATTTATAAAACTCTTAAAAGTTATCTACTTTTCTATTCTAGATGTATTATAGGTTGGCTACAATATTTATCTAGAAAAGACCAGATGATATGCCTTCCATTGAGTCTACTGAAGATCATATATGGGCCATTATTAAAGCCCACGATCCACGTGGTACAACCATGATATAGGATAGATTATCATGGCACTAACATGTGTTAAGAGGTAGAGAAATTTTTGAACACTCGTTTGTTCGATCATCATGTCTCCCACTATCCAACTCATAATTTACTGTTGGCTCTAACCCAAATGATTGGGTAACCAGCTTAAAATTGAGATATAGCCATGATGTCTTTTTAGAGCGAGTTGTAGATCTCCTTAACTTTGGGGATCAGAATGTGCTCCAACCAGCTATTGACACTGCTTCACCTACAGGAATAGTTAGGTTATTAGGTTACCGTATATTACAACATGAAGTAGAAGATTAGGACCCAAATCTAGTATTTGGCATGGGTACATATACTGGGCTCGACGCCACCTGCAGATGCATAGTGATGTTCCCAGAAGAATTGGCATATATCGGGTAGTCTATGCATCACTCTTTAACTATAATCTCTTTCTTTCACATGGATCAGAAGTATAGCGGAACACTAGGATAGGACCACCAATACTTGTTGGATCGGTCCACATGAGATGAAACTAACTATAAAAAATGCAAGATATAATAGGACTTCTAATTATAAGGGCTCTCTATGAAGAATGCATCCCACTAGATAACAAGCTTTTTCAACGCCAGTCAGATATTCTTCAGGGCTTCATCATGCCTTAGTTCATTATCAAAGACTATTTAAAGAATGTAGGATAGGTCACAGACATCAGAATATGTCACTCTGGATACATGGTTAGAAAGCTTCCTCCATTCAAGGGTACATCTACCACATTTTGCACAACTAGAGGACCCATTTGATAATGGATTCCATACATTTATTAATACTAAATTTGAACTAAAAGGAAGAGCCAATCCTCACTAGATATTAGCATGGGATATTGACGATGAGCTATCTTTAGTAGCTTTCATTGCCACTTGGTTATGTTACTTTGTATTCTCTAGGCACAATAGACTATTTTGTCCTTCTACTTTTCTAATGGCTAGTCTACTTGCTCATGGTAAAAAGGATATCATTGGCGCCCATAGCACTAGCCTTTGCACTATTTATATGGATGGATTCATGCTCAAATTTATGGAGCCTTCATTCATCCTGATACACCATCATATTTTAGAGAGCAAAATTTTTCTATGATTGTGCAACTGAACATAACTATAGTCTTTATACATAGGAATTAGATACGAACCTTCATGTTCACCCTAATGCGCATGATAGCTCACTTTCAGATCATCCATATATCATCTTTTTATAGTCTATCTATTCAAAGTATGGGGTAGAAATTTATAGATTCTTTCATTAATAGAGGCACCCCATTGTTATTATCAAAACCTAGATAAAAATACATTGTAGAATATCTTATTGGGCTAAGATGCACTTGGCCATGTTATCGCTGCCATGAATATGTAATCCTAGAAATGATAGCATCAAAATTCAGCAACTCAAGAGAAAGATAATAAGGACCTCCATAGCCCCCCACCAGTTGATTCTAGTATACGAGTTATAGATATAGGCAAATCTATTTATATTCCTGCCTCACCAATAGTAGCTGAATCACCAACAGAGCAGAAGGAGAGTGATGTCATGCTAGTATTATCCACAGATACTATTGCAATTTCTCTAGAGTTCATCCAACCTATTAGTATTGATCATATACATACAAGAGAAAATACACATACAGAGGAGTCTGCACTATGGTTATTAGTCTTGAGCTACTTTTATCAGATTCAACTTGGGTGATGGTGAGTGCAACCCAAGACAACTTCTAAGATCTGGATTTTTTTCCCAAAGAGTCACCCTATCTCTATTATAAAATATATACTTCAAAGGTAGTTGTCTGGCTCGGGAATTTTATTTTTTGTTTCCAGAATATGCCCCAATGCTTCAACTCCATTGCATAGTAGTCATTCAAAAAGCTTATATCATATAATAATAGCCCTAGGTCAACTTCTTTTAAGTGTAGATTTAAAAGTTTTGTCTGATCTTTCCAGCTTCTGTGTAGAAGAAAATTATTTACTAGATTGCACTGCTGCTCTAGGTCTTGAAGTAGGAGAATTATAGTTATGAGAATCCTCTGTAGAGATGTTGAATTCAGACTATTCTCTTTACACACTACATACGAGAAGATCTTGTAAGATAGACTTACTACTATAGAAATATTAGCTAATATTATTTCACATCAAATCTACTTAATTCGGCAAGATCTAAAGCATAGTCTAAGAGCCATTAGATCCTTCCAAATGGAACTTTCTAGAGCACAGATGAAACTTCTCAATATCTCTGTTGAATTGAGAGAACTATAGCAGAAGAGACAATATTTGCAAGAAATGAGATCTATGATCAGAAAATCTTGAGCAAACAAGAAGAAACCTCATAGAAGAAGATTGCACACAAGAAGATGTTTAAGTCTCCAAACTTGAGCAAACCCTTTCTTTATTGGAGTGTGATCAAGAGGCTTCCCTTCAATATCTCCATGAGACACGAGAGAGATAGGCTACTATGGACTATAAAGCTCATACAACTTCTGTTTGCATTAGAGAAATATAGGACAACTATTGTAACTAAAATTTTCTAATGTAAATTATCTCTCGCTTATTGTGTAATACATAAAAATTATTGGAGTGATACATCAGAAGCTTCAATTCTTTTCTTAATTATATATATATATATATATATATATATATATATATATATATATATACACACACACATATTTACACACTATAAATTTGTTCTTCTGGCTATAGCGCCTCAGCATTGTGTTCATGGTGCCAAGGTGCTACCCTAGCCTTCTAGGAGGATAACTGCTCAGGGCCAACTGCCAAAACTAGGGTACAACACCAGGGAATTGTGATCTTGGTGCCAAGGTGCTACACTGACTATTAAGAGAGAATAGTTACAAGAAGTACTATTAGAAATAGGAGTGTCTATTCTTCTTCTTCTTCTCTCTATCTCTGACCACTCCTACTATCATTGTATTCCTAGATTACACTCGTGCTCATGACGATCTTCTTTTGTTCTGAGATCCTCTTGCTTCAGGTAAAAGATTTATGTCATTATATCTTTATAAAAGCATATTTAAATTATAATCATATAATCCCACCATTCATCTTGGATCCGATGAGGAAAAGAAAAAGAAAATTAGAGGAGATTTGAAGACCTCCGTCATTGAACTTCATTTTGTTGTGAGATGAAAACCCCTCTCCTCCATTAATCTTAGATCTAAAATAAGGGAGAATAGTGATTTGCATGGTGATCTTGAAATCTTACACTGCTAAGTTAAAATGTTGCTGAAAATTTTAAAAATGTTTCTAAAATATAAAAAAAACTCAATTTCTGACTAACAATGCCTCGACGCTGAATATCAGCGTCATAATGCTATGCTTTAAAATATTCTTATTATAAAGGGTAGCTCCATGATGTCGAAGAACCAGCACTTCGATGCCTTACCAAAATCACGCTAATGTCTTAGAGCCATAACATCTGCAGTGTGGTGCCATATTTAGTTGATGCTGGAAATATGACTTATAATATTTTGTTATGAAAATGCATAATATCCCCCAGCACTGTTGCACTATAGGACCAGTGCCTCAATGCTATATCTTTTGAACACAAGTAAAAAAGGACTTAGAAAAAAAATTTCTACTAAAGGGGCATAATATCACCCTAGTGTCGTAGTGCCAAGCTCTCAGATTTTTCATTCTATTCACAGCGGTGAGGCCTTGTCACTCAGATTTTATTTTTTTTATAAATATGTTTGAATATTTTTAATTTAAATCTTAGAGCTATAAATCAATAAAATTAATCACATACAAGCATATAACATAAAATAATAATATTAATATTAAGTTTATTTATAAATTCAAAAAAAGTACAAATTATATTAAGGGGAAAATTATAAAAATAGAGGAAACTAATAATCATACTCGTCATCCTCTTCTTCCTTCTCCACACCTGATACATGCGGGGTAATTACATAAGGATGATACTAAGGCACCGTAAGGAAGGAAACCTGATTCAGATATGCAAGATTATAACTCTACAACATGTTGACCAGTACAGTGTTGAACTGGGCCATGTAAAGGGAATTATATATGCTTTTGATTCATATGTTGATCAAACCTAAGCTCCAGAATCTCCTACTTGCAACTACTCTTGTTTACCATATTTCTTAAGTCCATGCCCTGACTACTAATTTCTTGGACTTGTTTAGCATGAGACTTAGAAGATTGGGGTCGAGGTTGAGGGGCATGCAAACTCTTCCCCACTTCACATCTTAGGCCAAATCTCCCAATTACCCTCTTTGTTAAAGGAGCCTTCTGAATAAGTATTTCTTCATCAAGACCCCTACTGCTCCCACCATGATTCATAAATACTAATTCAAAGAAGGGTTATAGTACCCGACAGTAGTACTCCCCTTCAGCATATTAGAAATAAAATTATAAATAACCTTCTCGATATTGATCATAAATCCCCTATACATAGTAAATTTTAAAACAACCTTATCTTTAGTAACCTTGATAATGTTACTAGTGGGCATAAACTTGACATAAATGAAATTGTGCCAAGCTTTAAACTCAATAGCGAGATTGGTGAAAGGAAAGTTCATGATCCTTTCCTCTTGTCATTTATATTGCACATTTGTATTTTCGCTAGAAAGAAAATGGAGAATCTCATCAAAATTAGGATAATCATTATAATAAGCAAGATATTAATCATAATCAATATTTTGGAGATTTTATTATGCATTAATAACACTATTATCATACCTGACTAGTTTTCCTCAAAAGTATGCTTCATTGTCTTGCCTCTCCCTTGCATTCGTGAAGAACTTGCGCACCACAGGGATGATGCATGAGCTATTATCGTATGCTAGTGTGGCCCCACCGAAATCATGGAAGCTCCTCTCCAGGATCAAGTGTTTGTGGATGAGGGCATCTTGATACTGCTCCTCAATATCAACACTGACAAATTTGTTGGCATAGTTGGATGTCCTTTTCTTGTTCACTACCCTTTTAAGAGGCATAATAAAAATGTAAACTTAAGAGAAGAATAAAGCTAAGAGAGAGAAGAAAAATATTTAAAGAGAGTGACCATTGAAGGAAAATATTTAATATCCTTGGTCCTATTTATAAATCAGTCCCAACTCTACTGCACCTAAACATGACACCGAGGCGCTGGCCTTTCAGGTTACAGAACATGGCACTAGCACCGTGGCACTCACATGCAGTTCTAAGGCGCTGGTCAACCCATCTCATTGATTACTGTGCAATCAAAGAGATAAATTTAATTATAATAAATCTTATAAGTAATGTGAATGAAAAGTGTTGTAGCATCGCGGCACTTTAACCCAGTGTCATGGCACCAATTAAAATAAGGTTGTCATTTCCCTTTTAATCAACTGTACAACTATTAGGAATTTTGATGGGCTCTACAAGCTACAATGTGATGTTGTGGCGCTATTCAAATGATCAAAAAGACCAATAATGTCAGCATCATTGTGCTACTCATGCAGCTCTGATGTGCTGGGCCTCACAGCTCACATGTACACCTATCATATAGACTGCCACCTAACCAGTGGTTCTTAGGCACCATATTCTAGCGCCTAGGTGCTACCCCCTTTAGTAAAATATAATTATAATAAAAGACTACAATCATAGTTCAGTCTTCTATTCATTCACCATGCGAACACCTCATAATTCGTTCGCCACACGAAAAAATTCATATATGTCTACCATGTAGACAACCCTAATTCTAGCATTCCAAATGGTATGTAAGTCCAGTCTTCTATTCATTCACCATGCGAACACCTCATAATTCGTTCACCTTGTGAATAAATTTATATCCATTTACCATGTAGACAACCCTATTTCTTGCATTCTAAAAGGTAAGTCTAGTATTCTACTAGTTCACTAAGCAAAAAAATTTATATCCATCTACCATGTAAACAACCAAAATTTAGCATTCCAAAAGGTATATAAGTCCAATCTTTTATCTATTCACTCTATGAACACCCCATAATTCATTCACCACGTGAACAAATTCATATCCATTCACCGTGTGGACAACCCTAATTTTGACATTCCAAATAGATGTAAGCCCAGCCTTCTACTCAATCACCATATGAACATCTACCCTTTTGCCATAAGAATACTTTATAATATGTTCACCATGTGAGCACACTTACACCACTTACAATAAATTCTAAGTCTACTCAGGATACTTGAAATGAGGCAATCCATGGCTGCTAATCAGATTCTTTGGACATGATAACTATGTCTCTCTGATGTCGATAAGCTAGAATAACGTAATCCTAGGATGACAGAACAATGGGATCTTGATTGGTAATACACTTTTTTTTCTTTATTAGATGGTCATTTGAACCACATTATACCTGTAAGATACTAATGCATATCATATAGATATGTCTGTTTCCAACCTTGATCGAAAGTGCTCTCTTACTGTAGTAAGAGGGGTAATTAACTACGGAGGCTTGCATCCATAGAAAGTAGAACCTAAATCTAAATAAATGCTAATGTGATGTTAGGTAAAATCTGGTTGAATATATGTCAACCTACCTCATGTATACTCTTACTCATCTTATCCAAAGATGGTGGAGCGCATCCTCGAAGATATTTTTTCTAAGCGATCGAACTTAAAAAAGAATTTTATAAGATGGTGGTAAGACCTACAATGATTTATGGATCATAATATTTGAAAATAAAAGAGAAGTATAAAATTAAGTTAATGTTACAAAGATGAGGATGCTCAGGTAGATGAGTGGCTTTACACTTAGAGACAAATACAAATGAATATATATGTGAGAAGGTTGGAGTACCCATAGTGGTAGAAAAGATTTGAGAGAGCCACCTTAGATGGTTTGGACAGATAAAACATCAGCCATCTGATGACCCAATTAGAGTAATTATTTTAGATTTTTCCTATATTAAAAAAGATAGAGGTAGACCCAAGAAGACCTGATTAGATGGTATAAAAATTTATTTTATTTTATTAGAATTAAATGAGAATTTGACACTTAATTAGACCTATAGAAAAGAAGAATTCATGTAACCAACCTCATGTAGTGGGATAAAGGCTTATTATCATTATTGTATTAATTACTTTTAATATCCTACATTTAACTTTTATATTCAAAACTAATTGAAAAATTTTTAATTTGAGAAGAATTTTATAAAAAATTAATTCACATCTAATTCACCTCCCATCTACTGGTTGTGTGCCTTCAACTTATAAGAGATATCAAAGTGAGAGGCCAATTATTTGGCTTATCATTTAAAAGTTATGATCTAATTGGCACATGCACCTAGTTTTCAATTTTCCTTCAACCAAAATATTTTTGAACTGCTTTTGCTTAAAAAAAATCATGTTTTGAGTTTTAGAAAAAAAAATCTCATGTTAACTTTTTTATGCTCATTAAGCACAAGTTGTGGCACATTATTGCACAAAAACTTCTATTTTAAAAAATTAATACAATATTTCTTAATAGTAAAGCAATGAGCTATTTTTAATTAGTAATCATACTAGTATATTTTATAAATATTGTTATTCAAAACTAGCAAAGATATTATTGATGCTTCTTTTTTTTGAAGATATTTATAAGATTTGTGAGATAAAAAAGAATTTCTATGGAGGGTATTGCTAAACTAAATAATAAAGAGATCTCCAAGAACTATCTAACAGAGTAATAAAGTAGAGGAGAAAAAAATAAAGAAAGTTGACAGAAAACAAAATTTAGAAGCTACACAAAGCTTTTGTAGTCTTTGCATAAAAAAATGAAGATGGTCAAGACCATTAAATTTCTATCAAATTTTATAAAAGATGAGGTGAATGCATTAACTTATGAAGGAATTTCAAATGCATGTGTCAAATGATATTCTAAACATCCGTATTTAAGAGAAAATTTTAATTCTAAGAAAAGTAAACTAAAATCTTTAAAGAACGATGATGAATAATTTGAGCATAATGTATCTACTTAATCATAAAGTAGTCTTTTGAACTTTGCTTGAATCAAAAAAAGAAAGCTTATGTGTGATTGTGACATTGTAGATACTTGCAATCCTTTTTTACTAAATATAATTACTTCTTTAGAAGATGATATAGCTATTTTAAAATTATTAATAAATTAGACATTATTTTCTTATCTTTTCATGCAATTATGATTTAAATCATTTCAAACAAAGCTTCAAATATTAGGAAAGACATGTTAACCTAATCCCAAGAATTGATGATTTATTGTCTACTAGCACTTTCACTCTTGATTCACTACATGTAGAGATTACTATAGGAAAATTAACAATTTCTAGTAAAAAAATCCATCAGAAATCATACCAAATCCATTAGAAATATAAATTTTCTAATGGATTTCCAATGGATTTTACCCCACAAATGAAACCTTGATTGAAAATGCATTTTGGCAACTAAAATTTCTAACAAAAAAGCATTTCTAGCAAATTTCTAATGAAAAATCTGCTAGAAATAGTTTTGCGAAGATATGATGGACATACCTAACGATAAGCCTACCAAAGGGAAATTTTCACTAGAATTTCCATTGGAAATTTTCCATAGTGGGTTTCCACTAGAAAGGCCACCATTAGAAATTTCTTGTTCGCCGAAAGTCCATACGATGGTTCATATCTATCTTAACGATGAAGATTTTGTTAGAAACTCGTTGAAAATTAGAACAGATTTAAAAAAACAAATCTAAGAGCTTCACACATATTCTAATTTTACATCTATAGAAAAACTACATAAATGACTCTATAATTACTTCACAATTAACTCTAATATAATAGCTATACAAGAAGTCTATACCAATAAAAGATAGGTTCAATCACTTCTTTCATCAAACAATTTTAAAGCATTGAAATTAACCAATAATTCTAACCATTGAAATTAAATAGTTCTAGAGCATTAATATTTCAACAAATTGTCAAGTAAATTAAATTAAATTATGATAGTAACATCATATAAATACAAATAAAAATAAAATGCACAAAATAGAAATAAAAAATATATAAGTATAAAAAAAACATACTCATCATCAATCTCCTTATCATCATCGCCCTCCTATTCCTCCTCCTCCTCCTCCTCCTCCTCCTCCTCCACCACCATTGGATCTTTCCCCTTTCATTTGTCTCTATGCATATTCTCCATTATAGCCTCCTTGAAGCCATCCGATCTTCTATCTAAGCTATCATCCTCGCCTCCATGTGCTCGGCCATCACTACAACACACCTTCCAACTATCTCATTAATCAAATCACTTCGTATTATAGGGAATGAATGGGGTGCATCACAAGCCAACCCTTGTGAGCCTAGGTCATATATCCTTTCCTTCTTACCTCCACCCTCTTTCCAGATTCATACTCTGACTGCTTAAACTGTTCACTAGAACTACCATCATTAATAAAGATCTAACTAGCAACCTCTTTTAGCCTCATGTAATCATCATATAAAAAATTATAATTTTATTTAAGGAAAACATACTTTAAATAAAATTATAATTCAAAATTAATATGTTAATTTATATAAGCTCTCCATGATCGAACATCAACCCACTGCTAGTCAACCTGATACTACTGTTATGCTATGTAATTCTACAGTGGTGGGCTCCCTTCCAAGAGCTTTCACATGTAATTACTCCAGTGAAATTAATTAAGCTGATTATAAATTTTATTATTATAAATAATGAATGACTCACCATCCTTCATCTGTATTCTGTTGTGTGGAATTGAGCCTCCAGTATGTGGAGTGCTACCCATGCCCCCAAAGTCAAATGCTTGATTTTGTTTAGCCTGCTCCCTCTTACAAACATAATCTAGGGAAGCTCAGGCTTTACAAAGCTCAGCTTATACATCCTCCTCAATCCAAACTAGTCTTCCCCTAGACTTCAATATGTCTATGAACATATTGCGTTGCTATGTTGTGTCTCTAGACTCAAATTATTTTCTTATGTTCTATATATGATCTAGTCGCCATTTAAAATTTTTCTATATTAGAAAACACGTTAATAATAATAAATAATGCTTTAAAATAATATATTGTATCAGATATGTATAAAGAGTTACGATAATACCTTGAATTCTCTGAACCACATGTCTCACACTTCACTAGCACCTTCTTCCATGAAACATAAGGAGCATCAAATTTACTTCTTGTTATATCTCTAATTTTGTGTATGACTTCTCTAAGAGGATTGAACATGAAATATATAGTTAAGATGATTAAAACTACAAAAATTTAACATCAAAAGCTGCAAGATAAATTTATCTATCACCCTCCAACTCAATAAAAATGGGTGTCATCAGTGGCTTAGTGGGTGTAGATGGATTGGTTTGGTCTGGTGGCATATGATGAAACCTGGGCTCCCTATGACTTGTGTGTGCCTAACATGAAGAAAATGGTGAAGTAATTGCAAGCTCAGGAGAGTGGTAAGTGTGTGTACTAGCAGGTCTAAAAGTTTGAGATGGCGAGATCAAAATGGATGTCATGTTGGTATCCCAAAGATTGGGTCGAGACACAGTCTTCTTCTTTCTTCTAAAGATGCTCATAATCAATCATCATGGAATGTCATTACCACCACTTGATTCTATTTAATAAAAAAAATACAATGGTTAGATCTATTAGAAATAAAGCTAAGTAATAAACTGAAGTAGGTAAAAGATAGTGTACAACTTAAATATGTAAAAATGAAATCTTAAGAAGTAAGATATAAGTACAATATCTATAAGAAAATATAGCATAAGTATAATATCTAAGAAGTAGTGTGCAACTAAAGTATGAAAAAGAATTGTATGCAAGAAAAGTAAAATAAATAGTGTACAAGTATAGTATATGCTAACAAATAATGTGCAGCTAAATTATGTAAAGAAGATAATATGTAACTTCAGACTCCTACTTTTAATGCACATGTTAAAAAAGATAATAATGTGCATATATGTATTATACAAAAAGATATACTACCTTTAACACATAAGTTACATATTTTACTCTGATGAATCACTAAAGTTGAAATTATAATGTCATGTTCATCATCATCCTTTATGTCCTAATCTTTAGACTAAATAATGTCTTCATAATTAGCGTTAGTATAACAAGCTTACTACTAGCTCAACATCATTAGCTAGAAGTCCAAAACTTACCATCTTATCCTCATGATGATCAAGTTCAATAGTATTTTGAACTTCCACTCTTGCTCTTAGTTACCACCGCCTATTCTATTTTCTCTCTTGCTCTTTCTAGATATCTTAGGTAATACACTTCAGTGGCTAGCATAAGGATAAATGGATTGAACTTAGCATATCTTTTAGTGAACTTTACGTTAGTGATCTTATATGACATATGCTTTCTTATTTTTCTATTACGAACAAGATTAAACCATTCACAATTGAATATAATGACATTCCTAGCCTTTGATCTGGAATATTATAATTGCACAATTTTTGGTAAAACTCTATAATAATCTATCTCATTGTTTGAGTACATGTTTCCTCTAATGTAAACACCTAAGTTATATGTTTTATTTCCATCTGACCAAGAACTTGTGTGAAATCTAGTCATTTATATCTTAAATTGGCCATTTACAACTCGCATATGTCCCCAAACAAGGTCATGAAAGTTTTGATTCTCCACTCTGTTCTACCAATCATAAACCTATCACATTGAGCAGTGTAAGAAAGTGTCGTTACTAATTTAAAAAATATATTAAGGTCATAGTGGTGGCTGCTTACATGCAATATAAACCATGTAAGGAAATCATCTTCAATATTTCTACTGCTAATAATAGTATCGTCCAAGTTTAATGAGTTCACGAATAACCTAAACTCAATATTGAATCTAGTATAATTAGGTGAACACTATAATTGAGTACAAACAAAAAAAGGAATATCATTGCATTGATAGACTTATTGACAAAAATTGAACTTATTCACAGTTTATAAGAACATTAATCGTCGCTGTCCTTAGCTCTTTGTCATTCAAATACCTTGATGTGCTTCTACCTAATGCTTTTCAAAAGGTTAAAAAATGGATAGAATGTTATGTGAAGTTCCAACACTTTGGCATCGTCTGTTTGTGCCTATGGCTTAAAGTAATATAAGTAAAAATTTGTAGTCTATTGGGTTAAGTAACCTTGACATATTGAGCCTTCAAGGTGTGCATTATTTTTCATAGTTCTTTTGAGTTTATTCAAAAATTAGTAATAATTTTAGAAAATAAACATGCTTAGATTTACAGTTAATTAATATTATTTCACATATGAAATACATACCATTCAAAAAGGTAAATCTAATGATACTACACTAGTCCTCCCACTCTAGCTTCATATGGTAGATATATCAGTATGTGTTGCATTGAATAAAAAAAAGTAGGGGTGAATATCCTTTCAATCTTACAGATTATGATTGAAATATTAACTTCAAGTTGCTTAAGAGCATTCATATTTAACCGATTTAAGGTCAATTATTTAAAGAAGATACTAAGTTCAACCAAAGGATTAAGTATTTGATCAGGTAAAGCACTAAATGTAACTATACTAAGTATTACAGAAAAATGTGGCAATCATGGCTCTTCATTCCAAATATTTTTCTCATCTTCAAATCAACACATCTGTTAAAAATGGATGCATACCCATATGGTAGCTTCAATGATTGTATCCACTTACAAATTATTCTCTATTATTCTAATGTAACAGTACTTGGCTTTAGGCTTTAGAAATATGTTAGTTGTAGTCTCTCTTAGCTCTAACTCTCTTATCTAATAATGCTCATTTAAGTCTATTTGGCCTTCATATTATCTTTACATTTACCCATAACATTCATCACCATGTTGAAAATATTGTCAAAGAAGTTTTTCTCTATGTGCATCACATCAAGATTTTGCCTTATAAGATTAGGCTTCTAATATGATGGATCCTATAAAATACTCTTTTTCATCTAGTTGTGATTTACACCATAACCTAAAAAATGAATGTAAGATAATATAAGAGAATCAGTTATAATTGGAGTTGAACTAATAATTTGTCATAAGTAATCCTCACTTAATCTTGGTGGTAGCTTAGACTTCTCTACTTGATTTTTAATGAACGCGTCCTTATTTCTTTTGAATGGATGATCAACATATAAAAATATATGATGAAAGTCAAACCAAAAATTTTTTTTAACCATTTTTTAGAGTAAAGGCCTTTGATAAATCTAAGTAATATAGACAGGCCAACTTCCCAATAATTCTCCATCTAATAACATTCCATACCTAAAATATTCATTGATAGTCCATATTAATGCTGCCTTTATCTGAAAGTTCTTCTTTACAGTAATAACATATGTGAGTACACCAATGTTCCATAAGATTTTCAGCCCATCTATCAATGGTTGTAAGAACACATCCAACTTTGCTTTAGAGTTATGTGGCCTAAGTATGATTTTAGAGTCAGGAACATATAAGGTGTGGTCATGTAAATCTCTGGAGATAGATTATATAGTGTAACTATCAGTGACTAAGATGACTATGATAATACAAACTGACTATATGGTGTGAAATCATCAACACATAGGCAAAGTTTGTTGTTTCTTAGCTCAACTATAAAATTAGAATAAGTATGATCAAAGTGCTTCTATATTTCTCCATCTGATGGATGACTAAAGAGATTTGATAGACTTTCTCTATTCTGGTGTCCTTGCATGTGCTTAGTTGAATACATGAAAGCATATAGTCACTAAAGTGGTGGAGTAAGAGGCAAGTAGAACAATCGCTTGTAGGATACATCCTTCTATTTATATCATTTTTTACTCTATAACTTGAACATAGGTGCTCCATAAAACTTGTATTTAATATCATGTGCATTATCTTTGTAGTACAACATACAATCATTAAATAGCAGTCAATCATTTCTGAGTTCAGTCTTAATTTTATTACCAACTTCTTCATTTTATAATGGTCCTCTCAAATTAAGTTTTTCTATGGGTTTGTCAATTTAAGTAGCCTTGTAAATTGATTAAAATATTTATGTAGCATATTAAATTCAGTTTTGATGCTTAGCATTTTTACAGCAATAGATAGTTTAGTCTGGCTATGTAACCCTCCCATAATGGCACTGTGCTACCTTTAGTTGGTCATAAAACTTTGAAGCTTTTTTGTTAAGTGGTTTCTCTTCTATTACCCCCTAGAAACTCAGCTTTTGTAGCATCAAAGACCATTTCTTTATATTTTCTTCTAAAATTATGTTCAGTTGAAGGGCTTGTGTAACTCTTCTAGGCACCAGCATCAGCATCATGAACTCACCATGTGAAGTCCAAAATCAATAATTTTGTTGATAACTCCTCTAATATAGGTCAAATCGAACTTCATCAAGTGTTAAGAAGCCTATTTTTTTATTCCATTCACATAGGTATCAAAACTTTCTTTTTGAAAGGTAAATTAAAAGTTGAGATGCCATGATCACAAACTGCACAACACCATTCAAAAATTTATTTGTTAACCATTTTGTACTCGGATGCAATCTATTGTACATACATGATCGCTCGGTGTGGATATCCATATTCTATATAAATTTAAAAATATGAGGGGCAGATTCATATTCTATATCAATTATATAAATAGTAAAGACTGCATAGTCAAAACCTAATATAATGTAATTACTTAAATGTATAAGTTATTAGCTACGAATATTCAAAATTAGTAATAACGAGCTATTATTCAAAGATCAACCTTCTATGATAAGTCCATAATTAATTTTCACCTTGCTCTTAAACTATCTAAAATTCTTAATTATTCTTTATCATCCTGCCCAATTTAAGGCTGGTAGGTGAGATTGAGCTAGAAGGGGAGGGGAGAGCTCAGCCAGGGGGAGTGATCGAATGGTGTGCACCATGAGAATAAGACAGTGCATCATCATGTTAACTTTAGCTACTAAATTGGGATTGCATTGAATGTTAAGCAAAATTTACATGGCCCTAAACACTAAGCAATTGATGCAATATTGATATTTTTCATGTCTTCTAACAAGTTTGATGTATTAGCTTATAATTACTAAATTAAATTTTTTATAAAATAATATTAGATACAAATTATAATATATATGTATATATATTCATTAAGAAATTATGAATCACATAATTAGCAATTTAACACCTTGAATTAATTGTGAAATACATAACTCAAAATTCATAAATTAAAATTTTAAATAAATGCAAACCCTAACATATAAAATCATAGATCTAACTCAACATAAGCACCTTAGTTTGAGATTAATGAGTTTCAAACAAATTTGAATTATATCTAACTTAAAGATCACAAAATTTTTTCAAAATTTTAAATCTACATTTCTCAAGAATGAATGATTGAAATCACAAATGAATAGCTATACAAGAAAGAGATCAAGATTTACCTTCAATTATACAAAGATATCGAATGAAAAATGCATGTTTTGGGCAAGATTTAGCATGCCCTAGGGGAAACTTATCATCAGCCAAGAGAGAGAGAGAGAGAGAGAGAGAGAGAGAGAGAGAGAGAGGGTAGTGGCGTTTGGGTTGGGGGGAGGTGATTTGTCACCCTTTTATTTATGATTTTTGATAGATTTTCTAAGGGAAAATCAGCTAGAAAAATTTTTGATGGAAAATCAATCAACTTTAAGTGGCTTTGGCCACAACACACTCTCTAGCTAAAACTTTTGTCAAAAATTTCTTTGATTAGGAATCCATTGGTATTTCAGTCAGTTATTTCTCATGAAAATTTTCACTAAAAATCTACAATTTTCTTATAGTGGATTAAGTCAATTGAATAAAGATATTGCTTTATGATGAGTAGCTAGTTAACGATCAAGATGCTGATGATGATGATGATATATATATATATATATGTCATGGTTGATAATCATGAAAGTGCAAATACAATTTTAATTAATTAATCAAATGAATCTTTATAGAATTTTTCTAATATTAAATTTGATTCTGGTATACATTCTAAATATTGGTCATTTTATTTATCTTACAAGTGAACTCCTCCACATTGAAGATATTAAAATAAATCTTGACATGCAAAGTTATTTAAGCATGTTTTGCCCAATATTACTAAAACGTATTGTGGCAGACTTGTGTTCATTAAGAGCTCCACACAGATTAAGTCTCCATCTATATACTTATGGATATTTAGAAGTACAAGCTTGTGCAGGTATCCATCTACACATATATTCATTAATAATTCTACTATTAATAGCAATTCTATGATTACTTGCACAACAAACTCTAAGAAATAAATTTATGTTGTATATTTGTTTCATGGAAGACAAATAAATATAAGTTGTTGATGTTTTATAATAAATATCACTTAATGATGATTTATAAAAAATGTACTTCAAATTAATGGTCTTGAAGGACATGGAATTCAACAAATGTGGTATATTTTTAACCTTCTTCATTACTTAAGTATGCCCTTAGGCTTGTTTAATTTGGCATACATTATTAAACTATTATTCCTTAAAATCTAAATGAAGTATTCATATAATGTGTGGTTGTTATCTAGAATATTCTCAAAAATTAAGAACCAAATTAATAAAGTAAAAAAGTAAAATTACAAGTAAGACTTGATAATGCTATATGAATCTGATCTTATTGTGCTAAACTATATGATCAAACATGATTTCAATTTGAATAAATTGCATAGCTTGATTAGATAAATAATTATGTAATTAAGAAATAAAAATTAATCTTATAATTGTATTGTATGATGCATATTTTAAAATAAATTAACCAAATTAATTTGTAATAATTATAATATTTAAATTTTAAACTCATCTTACCAAATCATGCAAAGTATATCATTTGATCACCAATCAACTAGAATTTCAAGTTTTAATCATCATTAATTATAAGCATAGTGAATATGTAGTCAAATAATAATTTATATTATTATATTATAAATATGGACTTCACCCCTAACAAGATTTTGATTCTTCTAAACCACCCTAAGAGATTGAATTCATCCATTAACATGATTACATGCAAGTAAAGATTTTATATTCTTTGAAAATATTATATGTTAGATTTGATTTCTAGGGCTAATATTTTCTCCAAAATTGATTTGAAAAATGGTTATCGCCAAATTAGAGTCCAATTAGAAGATGAATGAAAAAACTACTTATAAGACTCCTGATGTACTTTATGAGTGGTTAGTCATGTCATTTGGACTCTCAAATGCCCTAGCATTTTCATGAGACTAATGAATACAATCCTTAAGCCCTTTATAGACAAAATCTTGTTTGTATATTTTTAAAACATTTAGGATTTTAAGCCCAAACAAAGTAGATCACTTACATCATCTTAGACAAGTTTTTTGAAACACTTAGAAAAACATTATATGTAAAATTAAAAAAAATTATTTTTACAAACTGAGGTGATTTTTTTAAGGTTCTTTATTTCAAGCAATGGTAGAAAACTTGACTCTACTAAAGTTAAAGTGATCTTAAATATGCTAACATCTAAGAGTTTCACTAATGTAAGAAGTTTTCATGGTTTTTACCACTTTTTATAGGCAATTCATTAAAAAATTTAGCATTATTGTAGCTCCAATCACTAACATGTTGAAGTTAGATAGATTTTGTTGAACCCATACTACTCAAAAAACCTTAAATCAAATTTATGTTTTAATGAGGTATGCCATATCTTTAAGCTTCCTGGCTTTTGTAGAACCTTTGAAATGACTTGTGATACATTTGTAGTTAGAATAAGTGGAATATTAAGTCAGGAAAATCATCTTGTAGCTTTTTTAAGTGAAAAATTAAATGAGGCGAAAGCCCAAGTAAGAGAAGAAAGAATTGGGCAAAAAAAATTTCTTAGCATTGCTACCAAATTATAAAATTAGGATTTGCATTTGTCAATAGTTGAATTTGCATATAATAGCACCATATATAAAACAATCAAAACTTCACCTTTTGAATTAGTTTATGGTCGTAACCCTAGAAGGCTTATTAATGTTGCAAACATCCCATCTCATGCAATTTTTTAAATCAATATTTTCATTTGCAAAAGATTTTTAATGCCTCCGTGACACCATAAGATAACAAATAACTTTAAGTATAATAATAAATATGTCAAAGGTGATTATCCTTTAATTTTCATCTATCTTGAGTGATACCATAGGCATGCGACCCATTCAAAGTACTTAGAAAGATTAGAACTAATGCCTATCATCTTGATTTGCTTATTGATATGTTAATTCATTCCGTTGTTAATATTAAAAATACTCTATCACATGAAGAGTTAGCAAACCTACATATATTCATTCTAACTCTTTAGTAGACGATATAATTACCACTTAGAAAATCCAACATTTATGAGAGTTGATTATATCATCTCTGAAGAGGGGCCAACTGATTCAATTATTGTGCTCAAAGAATAAACCACCCATTGATGATGCTTAGCTAATCTAGACTAACTTGGACAAGTTAGCCTCACAAATGGTGGAAGACTTCATATATATCAACTCTATAGAACATAGTTCAACTAAGCCCAAGGGAGTTTATGTAGTACATCATGAAGAAAATCAAATTAAAGTCCTAACAAGAGCTAAGGATAAAGATTAAGTAAGTGAAGTAAGAATTAGTCTAACTACAAGAGTCCAAGATAAAGCCCAATAAAGGGCCTATTTTCTAAAACATCTTAAATGTAATTTTAATTTTGTTACTTTTATATTTTAATCTATATTCTTGTATTGCTGGCCTTGATATGAAGGTGGCATTAAAAATGGGTGATTAAAATTCTTCTTTTATAAATGACTACCAATCTCTCCTTTCTTTCCATTTTTTTCTCTTAAAATTTTAGCCCTAAAGTATTATATTAATTATAAATATGGGCTAAAATGCTTTGTACCTTCAATTATTGAATGAATTATTTTGAATAAAGTGATGCCCTTTCTCTTGTTTTGTGCTTGGTGGCTCAAGTTTGCTATTTTTCGTGAGATTAGGTATTTATTTTTAATTTCATTTTATTTTTGCTTTTAATCTCATAATTTAATGCCTTTAATTTTCCTAAATATTTTTTACATTCTTAGCTCCATCCAAGACCATCCATTGCCCATCCCAAACCTCACATCCACTCCAAAGTCCCACCTAAAGCTCTCGGCCAAACTAGGCAACTCTAAAGCCTAGTCTTATTTCCTACCCATCGACACTCTTATAAACTCTACCAAACCTAGTCATCTACTTTAGATCACTAGTTTACATCTTAAGCTAGCAATCCATTATTATTTCTATCCATTTATCTCACCTAAGACTGATTTCTAAAGAGCTCTTTCAAATTAGCCCAAACTAGCTCAATTTGAGCTAGTCGTACAAGTTCCACTAGGAGACCATACTAAACCCCACAACCTTTCACCAAAAATCTCAGATCTCATTGTTAATCTCACTAAAAGGCTATTCACTACCACCACTTAGTTTTTAATGAGTAAGAGTAAGAAGAAGAATATTCCTTGGAAGATTTCTTTAGGTTTATTTTGAATAATTTTTTTATTGTGATTACATTTTTGTTCTAATTTAAATGAAATTTTAATCATATGTATATTAAATTATGGAAAAGGACAAAAAATAATAAACTGCCAAAATTTAATTATTTTTATATTAAAAAAAGTAATTGTTTTTAATTAAATTAATTTATATGCTTAATTATTTAAAAGAATTCCAAAATTTTACAAGTTAAAGTAACCCTCATAGTTTTATATTTTAAATTTTAAGTCAAGGTTTGTTATAGTTTAAAAATAATGCTTTTTATTTATAAAAAATATTATTTTTAATATCACATTTCGTATCGTTAATATTTATTTTGAAGGCTTTAGAAGCTTTTTAGATATTTATTAAGCACCTTCAATATTTTTATTTTCTTATCAAATCATAAACATATTTCATACAACTAGTTTAAGTGAAATTATCATTTTACCCTTGACCTATTTGATTGACATTCATACTTGATTATAAGCCCATATAAAGACTAAAAGCTTTTTAACATGTTTATAATATCAATCCATCAATTATTTAGCCATTTATTTATGGATTAACTTCAGTAATTTAAAAATTATAATTTTACCCCTAATATTTTCCTGGTCTTAACCCCTTAATTAGAGTTATTTAAAAAAATTATGTTTTTACACAATAATAATATCAACATATTATATTATATTATTTAAGATCATTTTAAACATGAAATGGTGAATTCACTCTCATATGATAAAACTATGATTTTATTCTTGAAAATGCATATAGTCTAAATGAATTTCCCATAGATGGAAAACCATTTTAAGCCATCTTGGTGTAATCTCTATGATATGAGAGCACTTAGTTCCTTAATATGAAGTTAGTGCTTCTTTTATATCAAAATAATGATCTTGCTTTTTATACATCAATATCACTTTAATATATTTTCCATTAATTTTTAAGGCTATATTAAGCCCTTACATATATCTATATATATATATATATATATATATATATATATATATATATATATATATATATATATATATATATATATATGCACATCATATGTGTTCAAAGTCATGCTTTTCTTGGCTTGAGATTATTACTTGATGAAATTTTTTTAATCATATTTAAAATGAATTCTCAAATTTAGAATATTAATAAATAAGTTGATTTTCTAGATCATCAAATATAATTATGATTTGTCATTTTTAATTAATCATAAGAATACTAAATAAGTTTTTAAAATATGTCATTATTACTTGATAATACCTTCTTATGCTTCACTTAATAGTTTAATAACTTTAAACAAGTTAATTTAATTTCCATATTATCAGAATCATTATAGTAAATTTACTAACTATTTAATTAATTCATGAGCTTGAAGATTGATTTTAACTTTGATCCTTAACGTCTTAATTGAAATTGATGTTTTCTAAATAATTAGTTTAACACATTAATTCTCAAAGACAATTCTAGATTTTTCTATATTACAATTTAAAGATTTTGAATTATTCAAATAATCATTTTGAGAAGACATGGAATTTTAAATTTCATTTAAAAATTCAAATATTTTTAAATCAAAGTTTCATTTGAATTGAAGAATATGAATTATAGAATAACTCACAAAATAACACTACATTGCATCAATATACTTACACCATTTTGCTACATTTATTTATGCATTAGAATAGGAACATTGATTTCATTGAACTATTATAGTAGCTCCTGACTAATTTATTTTATTTCAACCTATTTCCCTCATATGAAGGTCAATTATATTAATTGAAAATATTTACACCAAAATTTTTTTTTGCATAATGGTCATTTGCCTAAGTAGTGAATCGATCTATGGGGAATACACATTCTTAGTTAAGCCTACACAGTATTTTAAGATTTTGATTATCTTATTAATAATTTAATAATTTTCATCACCAAAGGCATACATATTATTCTACTCCTTTGAGTTAGTTTTCCATTCTTATATTTCATTATTTACCAGGTTATTTTGGTGTGGGGGAGAATGTATTAACATGATGGCATAATCTTTATATGAAATATTTCATAAGAGGAGATGAGAAGAGATTATAGGTGTGGTTTCCATCATTCAATTAAACTTATAGTAATCAATCATTAATAGACATGTCATCAAATTAATCAAAAAAATCAAGAGAATGTGAGTTTCCCAATCTCCCAATGGGACTGGGCTTTCTTTGATTAATTACCCTTGAGAATACCTCCATGAGAAACTCTTGATAAGTAGAAACATGCCTTTATTTTAATTTTTTTTAGATTTTTTAAGGAGGTCTCATTATTTAATAATTATTATTATAATAGGATAATCTATATATTAAGTGTCAGTCCACATGATATAGAATAAGTCACATTAACTTAGTGAGAAGACCGCCTAAAATATGTAAGGTCTACGTGATAATAATCACCGAGCAACCAAAGACTCATAAAAATTTACAATGAGCTCAAGAGACAATTGGGTAAAAAAAATGAGGTTAAGAAAAAGTTAGAAATAACTTCATATAAGTTAAGAAATTCCTATAAATAAAAATGATATGGCCCCACTATATACAACCCAAGCTATTCTACTTTGGATTTGTAATTTTTTGTTGGATAAGCTGTCACTATCTAATAAACTAAGACTACCTAGGAAAAATTAAAATCATACTAATCTAAATATCTATCCTTGGATATATAATATGGCATTTGAAGATATCTATACTTATGTGGAGCCTACTAATGCATGCTTAATTTGGTTATGTTGTGAATGTGCACTAGCTTTTCAGAGTTTTGTTCACTAGTTGGCTCTATCTTATACCTCATATGGGAAGTATATGAGAGAAAAAAGTAATTAAAATAATTAGGTGGTGAGAGCCTTAATTTTAATTTAAACTTGTTTTTCTAATCAATTTTAAATAAAGAAATTTAATCATAAGAGCTTAAAATGAACTTGTTAATAACCTTAGACAATCAGAGTACGATAATAAAAATAATAATAATTAATTAAGATAAAAACTAACAATCACAATGTTGTGTTGACTATTAGAGATTTAGTAACAAGTTGGTATAGTTGGGCAACTTGTTTATACATACTTAGAATAAAAATAAAAAGGGATAGTTGAGTTCTACCTGACAACCTCAAAAATAATTAGCAATAAAGTATAAATTTAATTTTGCTCTACTTCTGGTCTATCTTCTAAGTAAAACTATGCATTTACTCAATAAGGTTAGATCATCTTGTAATATGTCGAGAAACTTATTTTTTACTTATAAACTTTTAAAAAGAAGTATCATAGAAGAAATATCCTAGGCTAAATGAAGCCATCACAGTATAATAGAAGACATCACATCATAGAGTGGAAATATAACATCACAGATTAATAACATAGATGAATGGTAACATCTAGCAAATAGTAATATATATATATATATATATATATATATATTATATATATAAGGTAAATATATATATATATATATATATATATATATATATATATATATATATATATATATATATATATATATATATCCTAATGTAGTAAAATAAATATAGCTACATAATGCATCACAAAATAAATAAACCAACAAAACAAACAATTATTACCATAATTAGTCACACTCAAGCAACCTTCTCTCGAGTAATCATAGGGTTGGTACATCAAAGAGACCTAACTATATCCTCTCTATACTAAGCAACTACTGGGTTGGACTATCATAGTACTTAGGTTTGTGTACAAGTTAGTGCATCCAAAGATTATTTCATATGACCTATTAACTTACCAAATTAAGCCATTTATTGGACCCCAATTTAGTGAATTGAAGTGATAGGCTTTAAGCTAATTAAGTTTATTAATTGATTATATGAATTGTGATTATAGTTAAAAAGTTCTTAATATTAGGTGAGTTATCATCTAATAATAATAACTAATTATTCATAATCAAATTAAGTCTTAATTCTAACAATATGTATTCTAATATAAAGTGCTGACAAAACTTTAAATGCTTGCATATGCATCAATATGATAACATTAGTTGAAACCATTAAATAGAAGGTACAAGTGTTCAAGCGAAATATGAACACTTGAAGATAAATGAGTTCTAGACAAATAGAAAAATATCCCATGTGTCCCAAGTTAGGGTATATACTAGCGGAATTTTGGATGGAATAATCGGTTGGAAATAACTAGTGGAATTGTCGATGAAATTTTGTTTGGAAATTTTCCTATGGAAATTTCCATAAAAAAATTTCATCGCACAAAGAACTTGTCTCCAACTGAATTTTTGGTTAAAATTATGCAAAAAAAAATTCGGACAAATTTTTTGTTGGAAATTGTTAATAAAGTTTGGTGACAAAACTAACCCCCCACATTTCTCTTATCCCTCCCTCTCGGGGTAATTTTTTAAAATTAAGTATGGTTAGAAACTTAATTAGGTAATTAAGTATTAATAAAAAAATTTAAGAATAGGTATAGTCGCCCAATTAGTGGGCGACTGGCCACGACACGTCGACTTCGACTTGGCATGTACACGTGATTGAGGCCACCCATTAACCCAATCGGCTTGTGTTAATTTTTTTAGGTGTGAAGCCGCCTGAGACGGCTTCAAGTTATAAGGCATGATTTGTGTGAGATAAATGCGGCCATGGTTTAGGGCTTAAAATGGTTCGGTGACAAGAGTTGATAATAGTTTAATGGATGACAATCATATGAAGTTAACCAATTCATTTGAAATGGACAAATAATAAGAAGTTCATTATGACATAATCAAATTTAGCGTACATGACTCTCAAGTTTGTAATGAAATAGATAAATAAAATAAGTACGCCCACAAAAGTATACTATCCCTAAACCCTATACCGTGTGACATCTTTCCTCCGATGTTCAGATGGAATAGCACCACCCCTGTGTCTGGTCAGGTGCATGAGATGGACGATCACGTAGCCAGCTGATGGTGGCCCTCTCTACAAGATCCTCGGCAGCGTCATATCATCCCGCGGATGAAGATAGGTGCAGTCATGTAGGTTGATATGTAGAAGGACCTGGATCAACATACGTAGAAGGACCTGGATCAGCGGAAGTAGATGGCCCGACGCTCCAGTCATGGTGTGTGACACCCTCTATAGGCACCGATCCGTAATATGTGTCACCAATATGTACACGCTCATCCAGGTCTCTGCATATCAGCTCATACCTATCAACACATCCCTGTAAGGGGTGATCATTCACAGCACCAAAGTATGACTGAAAGATGTCTCGAGTTGCTGCAATATGCTCTGCCTACACGAAAAATAGTACGTAAAATTAGCACATACATAAATATTGAATTAAGATGAATACTTACTGAAGTCATGTAATTGTCCCCAAAGGAGTAAATCAGGCAAACAAAGGGGCAAATGGTAGATGTTTGCTTTTCGCATCCTCTTATGTAGGAAAGGTAGAGCACAATCATAGGTAAACATCAATAGAAAAATAATACAATTACTAAAATTACAACATGATGACAATGAATTTTTTTTCCAATATTCCCCCTTATACATACACACAACTGGATTTACTTATCGACTATCAGTAAACACCATAACAAGACGCGATACTTATGAACCCTCTCAAACCTCCAAAACCTTTTACGTAATCCGAAATGAGTGATTGAATATATATTCATAAACTTTAGAGATTTGTTGGTTTAAAGTCATAAATCATAGCTCTTATATAAAGCATCATAAGTTGACCTCTTTTATATAAATCATAGCTCAGTTATTTCTTATATGATCTGTATCTCTCAAGCTGATTTTCACATTTAGTTTATAATCTCTCAACATATCATATTTATTTTATTTATCATTTCAATAAAAATGCCAAACATGAATATGCATAATTTATCAAAAAAAATGTAATTTTGAATTTATTTTATTATTAGCCTCAAATACTATAGAGCAATGCGAGTGAGCTTTGTGATGGAACTCCTTTGACAAACTTCACTCAATTGTTGAGATTTATGGGCAAAAGGTTTATTAGAAAGCAAAAAAAAAAATATATGAAATGAAAAGTGAATGATATCACCTAATAATTTGCACTTACAAAATCTATGTTAAGTTGTCGCTGACTTAACTTTGGATTTTCTAACACTTTAAAGCTGTATTAATTTTAAAAAAATTAGTGAAAGTGGTAATTGATGTGATATTAAAAATCCAAGTGTATTTATGTTGATTTGTATGATTTGTATGTAAGTCTCTTTAAAAATTTTGATGAAATTAACAGCTAAACGCAATGCTAAAAAAGTGTTGTATTGCCTTAATTAATAACCTCAAAAATAGTTTCAATGCATTTGTAACTAAATCTTCCGTGGAATAAAAGGATAAAGCATATATAGATCTAATATATATTGATGAATATATGCAAACCTCAAAACCTTGTGCAAGAAGTTGAGGTAAAAAAAAGAATCAACAAACAATTTGAGTAAAAGCATCGGAAACAAAAGAAGTTTCTATCGAATACCTGGACAAGATGCGCAATGCAGGTCGACCTTGCCTGGAAGTTCGAGAGGGGAGGACCGTGCTTCGGAGTTTGGTCGAGTCTAACGGGCAGAGGAAGCGATTTCAAATGAATCAAACCGGAGATAGATTGTTGCCGATCCCTAATAATATGTCGCCGCTTGAATTAGTGGGCTCCCGATTAGCCGCCACTGGTGACTGTCGAATTGAAGTCGCCGCCCAATTAGTGGGCGACGGCCATCATCGCAAATGCACGGCCAACCATGCGGACGCCTACTAATTGGGTGACTATACCTATTCTTAAATTTTTTTATTAATACTTAATTACCTAATTAAGATTCTAATGATACTTAGTTTAAAAAAATTGCCCCCTCTCGGCTTCTTAGCGGGTGATAACAAACAACAACTTTAAGTCATGTCTGATCTCCACCAAACACACCATTTTCATCTGATTTATTCGTAGAATCAAAGGTAAACTATTTTCTCTAGCTTGCATAGCTTTTTTTTTATTTCAACTATTTATTTTTACGAAATATGGATTTGAAGTTTTAGAAATATTTTTAATTTATAGCTTATATTTTATTCAAATTTATTTGAAACTCAAGTATCTTACACTAACTTTTCTATTTTTGAGTTAGATCTATGATTAATTAGCTTAAGATTTACATGTTTTTTGTTGAAATCTTAATTTGGAAATTAATTGTAGGTGTTTGATTGCTAATAATGTGCATCACAATTTTTTGAAAGATTTTGTTAGTTTTATTTTTGTGAAAGAAACTATCATTATGATTTGAAAATATTATTTTGCATAAATCAATGTTGTAAGAATAGAAGCGATCAAAATATTTAAAATTGCTACAAGGTTAGGAGCATGATGGTTTGATAGAATTGGATAATTACTGGTGCATGCTAATTATTATGATTTGGTAGCAATTTTTTAACTATAAAAATATTTTTTTAGGGGATTTATATACATATCACATAATTTTTATGTACTTATATATTTAACACCTAAATTTTAATATTTACATATCACAATTTATATTACTAAATTCATAAGAAAAATATTATACTTTATCTTGTTTTTGTGTTTCTTCATTAGTTAATCTTTTTTCTCAATAAAATATAGTATACTTTTATCAAAAAAAAATGAAAAAATTACATAAAAGATTAGGTTGGGCTGATCAGTGCACCTTAATTCAGAATTTCAAATAGTTTAAGAACTAGGGGATAAATATAGCTTATTGTTGAAGGTTTGATCCTTGAATGATAAGTACTTGTAATCTTAATACATTATATTGAATGCTTACAAACAACAAAATCAAATACATAGGCACTTATGTCATATTGAGCCTTGATTATGTAGTCATAATTAATTATTTAATTTATATAGAATATAAATATATTCCTCACACTTCTTAGTATATATAGCATATGAATATCTGTAAGGAATGATCCTAGATGTACAAAAGGTTGCATCTAGGTAGTTTAATGATGAATTCTTGAATGGTGTTGAGTATTTTTGTGCACGTGACATCTTAACTTCTTATTTCTCTTTTAGAAGAAAAGTTTTGAAGTCCATGTGAAAAGCATAAGAATTTGGCTTTCTTAACACCAAATGAAATCAAATTAGACTTGTATCGTTAGGGCTTCCAACCAAATTATTATTCCTGAACTCTACATGGTGAGATAAGCCATATATTGAAGCTGACACTAGTGCATTGACGAGATACACACCTTTAACTTAATATGATTATGAATGATATTATGAAGAAATGGTCTTTGATGTAGTAAGAGCTAAGTTTTTAGGAGTAATGAAAGAGGAACCACCAAACAATGAAGTTTAAAAATTCTACGACTTACTAAATGTGTCCACAACGACTACTGTTGGAAGGTTGCACAAATCATACTGAACTATTTGTGACTACAAGAATGCTAAGCATCAAAATTAAATATAATTTGTCATGTGAATATTTTAATTAATTTACAATGCTGCATAAAGAGACTAACCCATAGAGAAACTTAGTTATAGAGGGCGTATATAAAATCAAGAAATTAGTGTCAAAGTTAGGTTTGAGCTCATAAAAAGATTAATTGTTTGTCAATAATTTTTAAACATTTTAAGAAAGTGAATAAATAATTTCTTAGAAGATTTAAGAGAATTATAATCCTTAAGGTAGGTAATAAACCATTCACCCCATATTAATAAAAAACAAAAAAAGATGCAAATTCATTATAGACACTACATGAATACTAAGGCCCTCTTTGGAATCATTTTTTTTTAATTTTCTATTTTCATTTTTTAAAAACAGGAAATAAAATAAACTATATGTTCGTTTATTTGCTTTTATTGTTTTTGTTTTCATGTTTTTAAATAAGTTAGTATTTTGTTTTCAAAAACACTAAAACATGTAAAAAATATTTTTTTTGTATTTTAAAACATCCTAGCCATACTATTCAGATTTTCAGGGATTTAGGTTTGATTATTTTTCTTAATTTACATTATATAAAAATATTAATTTTAATTAATTTAATCTAACTAAATTTATCTTGAATGCAGGATAATATAATATTATTTTTAATTAATTTAATCTAACAAAATTTATCTTCAACGCAGGATAATATAATATTAATTTTAATATATTGTGTGTGCCTAATTATTTATTTATATCATTTATGTAAATTTGAATTTATATATTAATTTTTGATTTATTGTAATTAAATTAGCTTGATTATATAATAATGATAATAATAAGTTAATTTAACTTAATTAATCATAAATATATGTAATTAATTCTATTTAGCAAATATTTAAATCAATCAAATTTAATTTTTAATTTAACTTTATTAGTTAACAATTATTATTTAAACTATATTTGTATCTTCTCATAAATTTTATCTTTCTCATACATCTTGAATATGCGTAAATACTATAAATTTCATGTTTATGCATCAACCTCTACAAAAGTTCTGTTATTTTTTTAATATTTCAAAAATGTATGCGTAGTTTGTCTTGCAAGCAGGCATGCATTGGTGACGGTTAAAGTTTAATTCAAATTGCACGACGTGGTATATGAATCAACTATAAAAAAAAATTTCTTTGATAGATTTTGACATTTTGAATCCATCTAAGCAATCTCTTTATGAACGAGTATCATTCGAGTTATTTTGATAATGATTAAAATAATTTGAATCTAATTTGCACACGTCATTTTCATCGATCATCGATTCCATTTCATTTGATTCGATTAATGCTTCAAGCATTTCAAAGCATCTTTTCGGCTTTAATACCTTAAATGCCAAATGAAGTGGGGCTGGCAGTCGTTTTCATTATTCCAATTTGGTTCTACTAAATGTTAATTTAGTGCAACTATGATTCCATAGTCGCTCAAATTTTTTTGCTCCTCTTTCAGTTTGACACTAGGCACCACTCTGGTAAAAACAACATTCGCGTAGTTTTTGGTAAAAAATGGTGAATAATGTCACCCCAGCCTTGAAAATGAACTTGTTCAGCTCTACTACTCACTCTGTGAGCTGTCACACCTCCTCATTGTTCTTGGTGATGGCATCCATCATCGTTATCTGGTTCATCAAATATATTTCTATTTTATATTTAAATAAAATAATATCAAAGATATTTTTAATTATTTAAAAATTTTAAACATAAAAAATAAAAATAGAAAATAGAAAATAGAAAATACAAAGTGGTCCCAACTAGCCCCCCGCGTAAAATAATCAATCTCATTGTTTTTTTTCATTACAAATTTTAAAAAATAATAATTAAACATATTTTTTTTATTTTTAAAAATAAAAAAATCATAAAAATATCAAATATGTTTTTATTTTCACATGAAATAAAAACTTTTTTTTGAAAAGTCTATTTCACATAACAAACAATTTCAAATTTTGGGGAAAATTTTTTCTTGTTTATAATTACTTTTAAAATTATTACTAAAAGAGCATCCTTAGTTATCTTTTTGACTATATAGATATATACTTCTCGATACCTTCAATGGTATTGGTACAATTACTCATTATTGGTCTAACCAATATATATATATTACTCTATGAAACCCTCATTAAAATACCTCTTTTATGGTGTATGGATGATCCCAATCCTGATCTCATCCTTGGCAATAACTTCTTTAAATCAATGTAATCTATTACTCAATATGCCGACCGCATCGAATTACTTACCCCATGTAAACATACGCTTATTTGTCCATTTATTTCAAACCCCATCTACTACACTCCCACTAATCCACCACTTTTTTGTAGCTAGCGTGGTGATTTAGATACACTCATTCAAACCCATCTTTCAACACATCACTCAACTTCTGGTACACATTTAAACCATCTACCCAACCTTGACAAACTACAACAACTCCAATAGTTCGTTGAACAACTATTTTCTAAAACATTCTCTGAAAATCTCTTACAATTTTGGGCCAAAGATGAACCCGTCGCCCATATTAAACCCATTAATCTCACTCTACTTATTCGAGTCAGACCTTGAACTACATGATTGATGATAAAAGAGAATTCAAATTTCAAATTTCTAAATTATTACAACTTCAACACATTGAACCCAGCAAAGAAGTACTAATTAATCATGCTGAACAAGTATGTGGCAAAGCTCAGATGGTCATTAATTATAAAAAACTTAATAATAATACTAAATTTGATGGATACTTCTTACCTAGCAAAGAAGTACTAATTAATCAAATCAAAAATGCATGATGGTTTTCTAAATTAGATTGTAAATCAAGCTTTTGGCAAATAAAAATGCATCATGATAGTAAAGAATTAATAGCCTTTAGTACACCTCAAGGACACTATCAATGGAATGTAATGCATTTTGGCTTAAAAATGCAACTCAAATAATTCAACGAAGAATTGATTATTTATTTGCTGAATTTAATTCTTTTGCTTTAATATATGTTGATGATATCCTTATTTTCAGCAATACACTCCCTTTACATTTAAAACATTTAACCTTATTTTTGCACAAAGCCTACAAACATGGCATTGCCTTAAGTAAGAAAAAGGCAGTCTTTGTAACATAGTAGACTTCTTAGGATTAAAAATTGATCAAGGAACTATTGAATTACAAGATCACATTTTACACAAAATTGATAACTTCTCCATCATCAATAATCAAAAAGAATTACAACAGTTCTTAGGATGTATAAATTATGCTGAAGCTTTTATTCAAAATTTAGCCATGTTATGTGCCCCTCTCCAAAAGAAGCTAAGAAAAAATATGGCATGGAACTGGGATATCAATGATGACCAGATTTTATAAAAAATAAAAACAGCCTATAAAAATCTTCCCAAATTAACCCTCCCAACAATGGACAAAAATTAATAATTGAAACCGACACCTCCGACACATGTTGGGGTGCTATTTTAAAAGAACAAAGAACTACTACTGAAATACTCTGTTGATACACTTCCGGAATATACACCCCAGCAGAATAAAATTATCATATTAATGAAAAAGAACTTTTAGTTATTAAAAAAGGCAATCAAAATATTTGAAATATTTTTGAATGAACATTTCATTATACGAACGAATAACAAAACTGCAATCTCTTTTATAAAAGGCAAAATAATTGATTCGTTATCCAATAAATGACTTATTCGCTAGCAAAGTTGGTTTTCCACATATAGTTTTGACATTGAATATATAGAAGGTAAAAATAATTATCTTGCAGATTTATTAATATGAGAATTTTGTAGGACATGAGTATCGAACAAAATATTGATTTACAACTTCCAGATATTATGGAACATATAGAGGAACCAGATTTACACTCAGATAAACTCTCTACCAAATCTGATGACCACCTTATTGACAATTATGTATAGATACTTGAATTTCAGATGTAGAAATTAGAATGTGAAATATCTTATGGTACCAAGATTCTGGCAGAATTAAAAAAGTAAAAAATTATCTCAATGGTGAATCCGATGAAGAGGAATTACCGTCTCTTGCTCAATTACAGATGTTATGCAATTACAAAGAAGATACTCCCTCCAAAGGTACAAATAAAAAGACATATACAGATTCCTGCTCATCAGTTTTACAGAAAGAACCAAAGATAACAGAACACAAGAGTATACTTGAAATAGCAGAGGAATGACAATAATTTTCTCTATTTCAAGAATGAATTAATTCACAAATATATTTTCACACACAGGAAAATATAAATTTATGCTACATTATGGGGATACTGACCCAAAACTAACTCAAAAATTATATCTCAGTGGCATGATAAAATTAATATATCTCGAAAGTCTTCAAACAATCAGTCAGTTACCCAAAATAATTATTGAAGTAGTACAAACATCCCAATCTATTCTGAAACATTAGAATATTTATGCTAAATTATTCCAGACATAACCCGACATAAATGAAGGTACAATTACCTTAATGCAACTTGGAATAAGTAGTGAACCATATCTACCTAAATATATGGAAATTAAGAAAGTTACGAAAAGACAGAAAGAAGATGATATGCTTCAAATATGGACTGAAACAAAGAAAATAGATGTTTCAAACATATGGGTTTATCATTGCTCAAATGAACTGTTCATTTACAGTCATTGCAGGCAAAGGACAAAAAGAATCCATGAAGTAATGTACCAAAAATTGACTAACATACTCTTAAAAAATACTATACGCGCAAGCGCCAAAGTAAAAAAAAAATTTTGTAAAAAATTACCAAAAGAAAAATTACACAACAACATTTTTTACAAAAGCAAAAATACACTTGCAATCCGTAAAAGAGAAATTAGAATCAATGCTACTCGACATCTAGACGTAAGCAATGATGTACTCGATAGAATGATGTAAGCAATGATGATAGCCAACTAATGATGTAAGCACTGACGTCATACCCAAATAATGCAGGTACATCACACATCTCTATATATGAGGAAGAAGGCTGTGGAAGGAAGCAGAGCTCACTAGAATCCTTTCTAAACATTTCTCTTAGATTTTGTGAAAGAATTATGTATCATAGCCGTGAAGGCTAACTTATCTTTTCTCTAGTTTATGTTTGTAAGTATGTTTTGCTCATGATTTCTATATGATGTCTACTATGTATCTGTAAGATTACTTTGATCTTAAATAATATATTATGCTATTATACTTTCTCTCTGATCTGGTTACACTTAGTGTAAGAAACGAACGAAAACTGTGCTAGTATTCTCTGAAGTAATCTTATAAGGTTGTGGTCTTTGTTTGAGCCTGTATCTCCCCTAGAAAGCCACGAGAATAGGAGAGTAAGATATGGACTGGAGGATATATGGTCAAAAGCTAGATCGGATAAGAAGGATAATTGCATAATAGGTTAGTAAAGATCAGAGTAATCTACAGAAGCATGATGGACCCTTATAGTTATCATAGGAAGAACATCCTTTATAGACATGGATTAGAGAAGAGACCTTTAAAAAATAAATCCTGAACAAAAACCATGTAAAATTATTGAACAAAATTCTACAAAAAACATGGTAGAAGCCCCTGCAAATAAATATGTTTAGAGTGCAATCTTCATTATGCATGTTTATGCAGATGAAGTTATTCTTATGAAACTAATTTCCCATCATAATAGTCTGAAATTAGGGAAGAAAAAGAAAGAAAGAAATGCTTGAAATTAACAAAATTAGCAGATGATATATTTTCTGTTAATGATAATTCTAACTAAAGAATATTTAAATAAAGAATTTAAAAGACTTCAAGATTTATTAAAAATCAATATTGCTAATAGTCAACTAGAAGTATTTACAGAAGAACAAATTTTTCATATTAAAGCACTGTTAGGAAACTTTAACGAATGGATAGCAACTAGTTATATGATAATAAAACAACACTATGAGTTAGGTATTAGTTCATCTCCTCTGAACAACATAGCAACCAGTGTTTTATGGAATTAAATGAAATTCAGCACAATGAAGTTAAAAAATTTAAATCTTTGTTACAAAAAGATATAAACCCATTCCGTGGACTCACAGTACTAATAATATACCTGAATTAGTAAATAAAATATTAGATAATCAACAAATTCTTAATAATAATATTGCCATAGCCGCCATATTAGTCAAATGTGTCTGTACTGAATTCAATTTACAAGAAATAAAATCTTAAAAAAATTTGTCCTTGTATCCGTCCACTAAACAAAATAATATACAAACACCCAACAAAAGTAATATACAAGGAACAATACGTATAAATGAAATCATAAATATTAATGAATCGCAAGAGATAGAAAATTAATATATGTTTTACATCAACATCAATTTATGAATAAAACACCGCAAATGCCATCTATAGATAGACCGCTTACTGAAATATCCGCATCAACTACATTACCAAATACGAGTAGCGTGGGCTCATCCACTACTTCAACCTCAAGGCAATACATACCACCTAGTGCCAGAAGAATTCTGACACCTAGAAATTATCCACCGATAATACCCAAAGGAATGTTCACGACATGAAACATGTAAATGAAAATGGATAATAATAGTCTTTATAATTATAATCTGCAAGGAGAAGATGCATATAACTTCATCGAAAATACTTTAACATGCATTTGTAAAAAATGGTTTCTTGGACTTAGTTCAAACCAAAAACAAGAAATTAAGAATACTTGTTTGGCAGAAACTACAATAGGTACACCAGGTAAATGGGTACGATTTTATGCATATTACATTAAAAGTAAATTCTTAGGATACTGAATTAGATTCACTACGGAAGAAGAAAAAGCTAAAAAATAATCTGAAATAGCAAAACAAAAACTCATAGTTCTCAAGATTTGCAATATTTGTTATTTAAATGAATATAGTTGTGAATATCAACAATTCTTTTATAATATTCTTGCACCCGAATATAATCAATATTTAGATACATTCTTTTATAAATTACCCGAACCATATAATATAATATGGAGTTAACAATTTTTGCAACAGTATCCTACGGACATAACTTTTTAGGAAGTAGAGTTTTATTTGCCAAAGAAAAATTAGCAGAAGCCTGTCAACAAATAGAATTACATCAACAAAATAAAAAATATAAACAATCTTTATGTTGTGCAAAAAATGATCTTATAGCACCTCAATGGCGATATTCCAAAAATACAACGACCTCATGTGCAGGAGCATCCTGCAATAAGAAGAAAAAATTCTTTAAGAAAACCAATAAAAATAAACTGAATTTAAAGAAAAGAAATTTTAGACAAAAACAATTTAATAAAAATTCAAAAATTTGTAAATATTGGTTATGTAAAGAAGAATGACATTATGCCAATGAATGTCCATAAAGAACAAAGTATTAGGTAGAAAATCAGTTCAAATTATAGATGAACAAGAACTAGAACCTATCTTTAACATTTTTGAAATCAACTCTGATGAAGAAATTTATGAACTATCTGATCAAGAAGAAGATCTTATAAATCAATATTGTTATTCAGATAATGATAATTATTTAATTGAATATTTATACTCTGATTAAATGCCTGACCTAAAACAAATCATAAATAACACAGATGAAATTATTGATAATCAATCTGAATACAGTAGACAATTAACTTTATCAAAAGATTAATATAAGAAGATTCAAAAAAGAAAACTATCTTTAGGAACTAAAGATTGTTTCGACATGCCAATTTTAAATTAGAAAAAAGCAATTCATTATAGTATCAGACAAGGAGTATACCCTATTGAAATGACAGAATCCTAAGGAAGTACGAAAATTCCTTTGTAATTAATGCCAATGTTTCAATGCCAATGCCAATCTATCAGTCAGTTACCCAAAATAATTAATATATTATGATGATATCCTTATTTTTAGCAATACACTCCCTTTACATTTAAAACATTTAACTTTATTGGTGCACAAAGCCTAGAAACATGGCATTGCCTTAAGTAAGAAAAAGGTAATCTTTGTAACACAACAAATAGACTTCTTAGGATTAAAAATTGATCAAGGAGCCATTGAATTACATGATCAAATTTTACACAAAATTGATAACCTCTCCATCATCAATAATCAAAAAGAATTATAATGATTCTTAGGATGTATAAATTACGCTGAAGCTTTTATTCAAAATTTAGCCACATTACGTGCCCCTCTCCAAAATAAGCTAAGAAAAAAAATATGGCATAGAACTAGGATATCAATGATGACCAGATTTTACAAAAAATAAAAACAGCTTGTAAAAATCTTCCCAAATTACACCTTCCCAACAATGGAGAAAAATTAATAATTGAAATCGACAGCTTCGACACATGTTGGGGTGCTATTTCAAAAGAACAAAGAACTACTACTGAAATACTCTGTCGATACGCTTCTGGAACATACAGCCCAGCAGAACAAAAATATCATATTAATGAAAAAGAGCTTTTAGCAATTAAAAAAGCAATGAAAAAATTTGAAATATTTTTGAATGAACATTTCATTATACGAACAAATAACAAAATTGTAATCTCTTTTATAAAAGGCAAAATAATTGATTCATTGCCCAATAAATGACTTATTCGCTGGCAAAGTTGATTTATCGCATATAGTTTTGACATTGAATATATAGAAGGTAAAAATAATTGTCTTGCTGATACATTAACACGAAAATTTTGCAGGACATGAGTACCGAACAAGATATTGATCTACAACATACAAATATCATGGAACATATGGAGGAACTAGATTTACCCTTAGATAAACTCTCTACCAAATCTGATGACCACCTTATTGACAATTATGTAAAGATACTAGAATTCTAGATGTGAAAATTAGAATGTAAAATATATTAATATATGTTGATGATATCCTGGAATGCTAATGTTTCAGAATAGATTGGAATGTTTCTACTGCTTCAATAATTATTTTTAGCAATGCTAATATTTCAAAATAGATTGGAATGCCAATGTTTCAATGCTAAATTATTCTAGACATATCCCGACATAAATGAAGGCACGATTACCTTAATGCAACTTGGAATAAGTAGTCAAACATATCTACCTAAATATATGAAAATTAAGAAAGCTACAAAAAGATAGAAAGAAGATGTTTTGCTTCAAATATGGATTGAAACAAAGAAAATAGATGTTTCAAACATATGAGTTTATCATTGCTCAAATGAACTCTTCATTTACAGTCATTGTAGAAAAAGAAAAAAAAGAATCCATGAAGAAATGTACCAAAAATGGACTAACATACTCTTAAAAAATATTATACGCGCAAGCGCCGAAGTAAAAGAAAATTTTTTTTAAAAATTACTAAAAGAAAAAATTACATAACTGCATTTTTTGCAATAGCAAAAATACCTTGCAATCTGTAAAATAGAAATTAGAATCAAAGCTGCTCGACATCTAGATGTAAGCAATGATGTACTCGACATAATGACATAAGCAATGACAATAGCCAACTAATGACATAAGCACGATGTCATACCCAAATAATGCAGATACTTCACACATCTCTATATATGAGGAAGAAGGTTGTGGAAGGAGGCAGAGCTCACTAGAATCCTTTCTAAACATTTGTGAAGAAATTATGTATCATAGCCGTGATGGATAACTTATCTTTTCTCTAGTTTATGTCTGTAAGTATATTTTTCTCATGATTTCTATATGATGTGTACTATGTATCTGTAAGATTACTTTGATCTTAAATAATATGTTATGTTGTTATACTTTTCTTTGATCTGGTTACGCTTAGTATAGTAAACAAACGAAAGTTGTGCTGGTATTCTCTAAAGTAATCTTATAAGGTTGTGGTTTTGTTTGAGCCTATATCTCTCTTAGAAAGCCATGGGAATAGAAGAGTAAGATATGAACCGGAGGATATATAGTCAAAAGCTAGATCGGATAAAAAGGATGATTGCATAATAGGTTAGTAAAGATCAGAGTAATCTACGGAAGCATGACGGACCCTTATAGTTATCGTAGGAAGAACATCCTTTATAGACATGGATTAGAGAAGAGACTTTTAAAAAATGAATCCCGAACAAAAACCATATAAAATTACCGAACAAAATTCTACAAAAAATAAGGTAGAACCCCCTATAAAAATGGTATCAAAGCCTAGAAGATCTATTAAAAATATACATAGGTTTGAGTGCGATCTCCATTATGCATGTTTATGCACACCAAGTTATTCTTATGGAACTAATTTCCCATCATATGAGTCTGAAATTAGGGAAGAAAAAGAAAGAAAGAAATGCTTGAAATTACGGATAACAAAACAGCAATCTCTTTTATAAAAGGCAAAATAATTTATTTGTTACCCAATAAATGACTTATTCGCTAGCAAAGTTAGTTTTCGGCATATAGTTTTGACATTGAATATATAGAAGATAAAAATAATTGTCTTGTAGATACATTAACATGAGAATTTTACAGGACATGAGTACTGAACAAGATATCGATCAACAACTTCTAGATATCATGGAACATATGGAGAAACCAGATTTACCCTCAAATAAACTATCTACCAAATCTGATGACCACCTTATTGACAATTATGTACAAATACTAAAATTCCAGATGTGAAAATTAGAATATGAAATATCTTATGGTACCAAGATTCTAGCAGAATTACAAAAAATAAAAAATTATCTCAATGGCAAAGCAGATGAAGAGGAATTACTGTCTCTTGCTCAATTACAGATGTTATGTAATTACAAAAAAGATACTCCCTCCACACGTACAAATAAAAATAAAAATACAGATTCCTACTCATCGATTTTACATAAAGAACCAAAGATAACATAACATAAGATTATACTTGAAATAGCAGAAGAATGACAACAATTTTCTCTATTTCAAAAACGAGTTAATTCACCAATAAAATTTCACACTCAGGAAAATATAAATTTATGCCACATTTATGGGGATACTGACCCAAAATTAACTCAAAAATTATATCTCTGTGGCTTGATAAAATTAATATATCTTGAAAGTCTTCAAACAATCAGTTAGTTACACAAAATAATTATTGAAGCAGTATAAACATTCCAATCTATTCTGAAACATTAGCATTCCAGTATCTGGAATTTGGCCATGAGATATGATTTTCTATGAGATATATTCTCTGTTAATGATAATTCTAACTAAAGAATATTTAAATAAAGTATTTAAAAGACTTCAAGATTTATTAAAAATCAATATTGCTAATAATCAACTAGAAGTATTTAAATTTTCCATTATCAAAGCACCGTTAGGAAACTTTAACGAATGGATAGTAACTGGTTATATGATAATAAAACAACACTATGAGTTAGGTATTAGTTCATCTCCTTCGAACAACATAGCAACCAGTGATTTATGGAATTAAATGAAATTCAGCACAACAAAGTTAAAAAATTTAAATCTTTGTTACAAGAAAGATATAAACCCATTATGTGGACTAACAATACTAGTAATATACCTGAATTAGGTAAAAGAATATTAGATAATCAATAAATTCTTAATAATAATATTTCCACATCATATTAGCCGAATGTGTCTGTACTGAATTCGATTTACAAGAAATAAAACCTCAAGAAAATTTGTCCTAGTATTCATCTACTAAACAAAACAATATACAAACACCCAACAAAAGTAATATACAAGGAGCAATACGGATAAATGGAATCATAAATATTAATGAATTGCAAAAGATAGATGAATTAATATCTGTTTTACATCAACATCAATTTATGAATAACATATCGCGAACGCCATCTATAGATAGACCGCTTACCGAAATATCCTCGTCAACTACATTACCAAATATGAGTAGCATAGGTTCGTCCACTACTTCAACCTCAAGACAATACATACCACCTAATGCCAGAAGAATTTCGATACCTAGAAATTATTCGAGTCAGACCTATGAAATACACGATCGATGATAAAAGGGAATTCAAAATTCAAATCTCTGAATTATTACAACCTCAACTCATTGAACCAAGTTATAGTCCACATATGGTGGTGGCATCATACACCTCAAGGACACTATCAATGGAATGTAATTTCTTTTGGAGAAATATGTGGAGGAAGGATACATCATTTTCCAACGGTTATTCATGCTCTTTGTGACAGGAAGTGATATTACCATTGGAAAATGATGTATCCTTCCTCCACATATTTCTCCTCAATAGGATAATTTACTTCTCGATACCTTCAATGGTATTCATACAATTACTCATTATCGAATTCAGTACAAATACATACATGCTCAAATAAAGATCACAACCTTATAAGATTACTTCAGAGAATACCAGCACAGCTTTTGTTGCTTGATATGTAATGCTATAAACAACACTTCCTTGCCTTAATTGGATTCGATCTAATTTATCCATTTTTGGTACATTACTTCATGGATTTTTTTTGTCCTTTGTCTACAATCTGAATAACAATATTGATTTATAAGATCTTCTGAAATAATTTAGCATAAATATTCCAATATTTCAGAATAGATTGGAATGTTTGCTATTTCAGATTATTTTTTAGCTTTTTCTTCTTCCGTAGTGAATCTAATTCGGTATCCTAAGAATTCACTTTTAATGTAATCCGCATAAAATCGTACCCATTTACCTAGTGTACCTATAGTAGTTTCTGCCAAACAAGTATTCCTAATTTCTTATTTTTGGTTTGAACTAAGTCCAAGAAATCATTTTTTACAAATGTCTGTTAAAGTATTTTCAATAAAGTTATATGCATCTTCTCCTTACAGATTATAATTATAAATAGCTAGACTATTTTCTATAGTCCATTTATCAATTGTTTCTGCTATATTTTTACAGCAATCCAAGTTTATGTAAATTCCATGTCCACTAATTGGTTCATGCGAAATTCCTTTTGGGTATTGGTTGGTGTATAATTTCTAGGTGTCAGAATTCTTCTAGCACTAGGTGGTATGTATTATCTTGAGGTTGAAATAGTGGATGAGCCGACTGAAACAAAGAAAATAGATGTTTCAAAAATATGGGTTTATCATTGCTCAAATGAACTCTTCATTTACAGTCATTGCAGACAAAGGGCAAAAAGAATCCATGAAGTAATGTACCAAAAATGGACTAACATACTCTTAAAAAATACTATATGCGCAAGCGCCGAAGTAAAAGAAAAATTTTGTAAAAAATTACAAAAAGAAAAATTACACAATTGCATTTTTTGGAAAAGCAAAAATACCTTGCAATTCGTAAAAGAGAAATTAGAATCAAAGCTGCTCGACATCTAGACGTAAGCAATGACGTACTCGATAGAATCACATAAGCACTGACGTCATACCCAAATAATGCACATACTATCCATTTATTTCAAAGCCCAATATGATGTATTCTTTTACTCAATATGCCGACTGCATCGAATTTACGTCGCAAAGCTCGGATGGTCATTAATTATAAAAAAACTTAATGATAATACTAAATTTGATGGCTACTTCTTACCTAACAAAGAAGTACTAATTAATTAAATAAAAAATGCACGATGGCTTTCTAAATTAGATTGCAAATCAGGCTTTTGGCAAATAAAAATGCATCATGATAGTAAAGAATTAACAACCTTTAGTATATCTTAAGGACACTATCAATGGAATTTAATGCCTTTTGGATTAAAAAATATACCTCAAATATTTCAATGAATAATGAATTATTTATTTGCTGAATTTAATACTTTTGCTTTAATATATGTCGATGATATCTTTATTTGCAGCAATACACTCCCTTTAGATTTAAAACATTTAACCTTATTTGTGCACAAAGCCTACAAATATGACATTGCCTTAAGTAAGAAAAAGGCAGTCTTTGTAACACAACTAATAGACTTCTTATGATTAAAAATTGATCAAAGAGTCATTCAATTACAAGATCACATTTTACACAAAATTGATAACTTCTCCATCATCAATAATCAAAAAGAATTACAATGATTCTTAGGATGTATAAATTACGCTAAAGCTTTTATTCAAAATTTAGCCACGTTACGTGCCCCTCTCCAAAAGAAGCTAAGAAAAAATTCGAGATACTCATATTAAAGCAAAAGTATCATCGGCATATATTAAAGCAAAAGTATTAAATTCAACAAATAAATAATCCATTCTTCGTTGAAATATTTGTTGTGCATTTTTTAAGCCAAAAGATATTACATTTTATTGATAGTCGAGCAGCTTTGATTCTAATTTATCTTTTAGGGATTGCAAGGCATTTTTAATTTTGCAAAAAAATGCAATTGTGTAATTTTTATTTTTGTAATTTTTTACAAAATTTTTCTGTCTAATACTATAATGAATTGCTTTTTTTCCAATTTAAAATTGACATATCGAAATAATCTTTAGTTTCTAAAGATAGTTTTCTTTTTCGAATCTTCTTATATTCATCATCTGATAATGTTAAGATTTTGAATATTTTATATTCCCAAAAAAAAAGTCTATTTCACATTTTGTTCAAGTCTCCAACTCATCAGTTACAAATTAAAAATGTTTCATAAAATACGTTATCAAGAGGTAACACTAATCAGAAGACTTGAATCTTGTAAGAGCTTGTTTGGAATTAGTTTTATTTTGTATTTTTTTTATTATTTATAAAAATATATTTATTAGATGTTTTTATTTTTATTTTTAAAAATAATCACATTATTTTAAACATACTCAAGAAAATAATTTTTTTTTAAAAAATATCAATCATTACCATACATTTTTATATAGAATTAAAACAGAAATAAAAAAATAAAAATAAAAAATAGAAAAAATATTCAAAATGTTCCCGAATGACCCCTAAGAGTTATGCTATTTTAATCTCGCTTTCTTAACATCAATTAACATATAAATAATGGGAAAAAAGCACAGTCTAATGAACTTTCATTGTCTATTGTATTATTTATTGTGTGTTATCATATTAAAAATTTTGATAACGAAAGGAATTACTTATTTTTAAGCATAATTTATGCGTGAAATATGCTTAATATTTAAAAAAAAAAAGCATAACAAAAGTTAAGAGAGATCATTTTTATATTTTGTTTTTATTTTATTTTACATTGTTGATGTTCCAATTTAAAATAAAATATGTTTAATATGACAATTAATTTTAAAAATACTAAAAAGCATTCAAAAATTATTTTGAGTGTTTTAAAAAAGAAAAACTAATAATACTTAAAAATCACAACTAAATATATATTTAAAAATAATATAAAAATAAAATAAAAATATAAAGAAAAATTAATCCCTAACAGATCCGAAAATTTTCAATAGTATCAACAAAATATTGTGGTCATCCGAATTCTTATATAACCTGATTTCTATTTAGTTGTGAAGTAATTGTCTTTCATTGTTCATGTATATGTGTGTGTGTGACTCCTAAGATCTAAAATGATTAAAAGAAATTATTTTTAACTGATAAAATGAGTTCTAAAATTTTAAATTTATTTTAAAATAAATATATTATAAAATTAATTAATTAATTATATTTTGTATTGATTTTAGAAAATATAATTAAATTTTAATATGTAAATTCTGACTCAATTTTTTTTTAAATTCCAGAATATACAAATATGAAAAAAAAAAAAAAAAAAAAAGAGGTCAACATAAAAGGTTCAGAGTTGGTAAAATTGCCTCATTATTGTCATAATATACCACGTGCTTCACTCATCCAGTGTTACCTAATCGTGTACTTCTTTATTAATTTAATATTATAAATTACTTATTTGTTTTGAGCTCCGACGCGGGTGAGTCGTGCACATCAAATAAAGGCCCTTTGAATTTTATTTTTATTTATTCATTTTTTATTTACGTATTAACACTCAAAAACTGTGTCTCTGAAGCACCAATAATGACCAAATCACTTTTTACCTTCAACTTATGTTTTCTTGGTAAAATTGAGATGGCACCATCGTAAGCCAATCTGTACCTGTAATAAATTCATGTTTATTAGAGATAATCAATCGTATAAATAGTACATATGTGCAAATGAAGCTTCACAACCTATCAACATAGAAATCGTCATCTACATATATGTGCACATTTGGTGCTCTCCGGTGCTTATAAATATGATTGCATGAATACAAGTAATTCAAATAATTGTCAAAATCTACAACTACATTGTTTGGTTTCAATATCTACTTCATATATACCATATTGACCTTCAACTTCAGCCATATAAAGTATAGATTGTCTAATAATAAAATGGTCCTTCTTTGTAGTAATTGTCTGATGCGGTCTTCAACAAATGGAACAAATTCCTCTTCATTTCATTACATTCAACTTTTTCTCTACTCTTTGCACCATCAACCTACTTTTAACCAAATCTACCAAATCAACCACTGGCTTATCTAGAGCCTCATGTATCCATGACTTGAAAGATTCTATCATATTATTTGTTACAAAGTGGTTCTTAATATCAGATAAGAATTGCCTTTTTGACCATCTGTATGATAATTTTAGTAGATAGGAATGAAGGATGGGACCAACATTCAGCAATTCATGCATTTTACCTTCATATTCAAGTGTTGTACATGCATTGATAGCTTTTCATATTGTAGTTTGAATCTTGCTACTATCTGTTGAGTGATGATATTTCTTAATATTCTTCCAAAGATAACATAAGCATGCCTTGTGCTCTACTGTGGGCTACAAAAATTCACCACCGACCTCTCGATAATTGAATGAAGAGAGTATGATTTATGTGTCGGTGTAATTTTCAGAAGACAGATGAAATAGTAGATAAGACACTACCCAGAGATTTCACCCTCATTTGGTGAGTAATTTAGATCTAGTTCTAGGTTTCCTATAAGCCTAAGCCCCTATAGTTAATTACCCCTCCCAATAAGTGAGAGAGAACTTTCGATTAAGGCTAGTCGTTAGATCGCTAAATGCATAGCATATAGTAGCAGCATGTGGAGTTTAAAATTTTGATTATGAAATTCATCATTTCAGCTTAAACCGGATGGTTGGGGGAATGATGACGTGCCCTATCTAAATCCCATGGTTCCGTCATCCCGGGCTGTTGTGGTCCCTAGTTCACTTAGTTAAAGGAGGTAGTTGACTTAACTTACAAGGATCCTCAAGACACATGGGTGGTGTTTGTCAAGGAGATGGCTTAAGTCTACCTTGACATAAGATTGTTTGCCTATCAGTATACCATGATTCCAAAAGGGTGAGCCATTAAACATCTGGATAGTTGTGATCATAATATAATGGAGATGGCCACCACCACTCGAGGACTGGTTATAACTACATCATCCTGGAGCATATTGGCAAAATACGTGTCGAGGAAGAGACGTCTTCAGCATGAGATTAGTTGAGAGTGAACAAAGTAAAACACTTGAATTGATATTGGTTTCTTTGTGAGCTAGAGTTTTTTTTTTAATTAATCATCCTCGACAAATAATTGTGGAAGGTGGATAGATTGAGTTTTGCTTTAAGCTTTTAATGATAGAGTTTCATTTAAATAGTATTTTTTAGATTGACACTCAATTTGAGTTAATTTGATTTGAAATTAGAATCACATTTTGATGGAAGTATCCCCTTCGGTTGAAATCACCATTCAACATAATCATCATCGGGATAGTTAATTGATTGACTTGAATATATTTGAGAACTTTAGATCCTGTCGACTCTGTTTAACTCTTAATAGAGGATCAGATCTACTTTCACATGACAGAATTAGCTTCTTAAATATTTCACTAATTTGAAATCATTATAATAGATTTTAGGTTTTATTAAACAGTCTAAGACTAACCGAAGCAACCAGCGCGACATCTCAGACTTGATTTAATGTCATGATAGTATATTTAAGAATGAGTATTTGTTCACTTTATGCGATGTGTTAATGGATGACGTGTTTACTTAAAATTTTTTTAGAATGTTGTTTTCTACCCGCTTGCATTTGAGTATTACGAGTTTCATGGCATTGAAGAGATTTTAAATTGATCTAATAGCTTGTTAGATCCTTTAGAAATAATATTTAATTGCTTTCTTCTATTCATAGTTGTATAGTCATTGAATCTTCAATAGACTTTCATTATATCTATTAATGATCAACTCGTTCAATATTTCAATTTCATTAGAAATTTCCTATGGATTCTTTGATTTTCTTTAATTTATTTGGGAATTGTGATTTGAAAACTACTTTCCAATTCAAGAATATCTTATCTTATTGGATAGTCATCAAACCATCTTCTAAATCGATTGAGATGAGATATTGAAGTGCTAAATTTATATTTATTACCAAAATATTCAGTTCACTTCAAATTCATTGAAACATCATTCTTAACAAGCTATTTGGGTTTACAAAAAATCCTTGTTCATATTAGCTACTGAAATATCAAAATTCACATTGGTAGTAAGCCATATAATCAAACACTCATTTACAAATGAATTTGTAGAACTTAATTCAAATTTATTTGAAAGTTATATCCATTTAATCCTTGCTTGAAATTGAGTTTTGAGATTCAATTGATCTCTACTGAGATAACATATCAATCTCTTTTGAATTTTACATTTGAAAGCTATACTTCAATCATATTACAAGCTTTAGATAATCCAATTATACATTCAAATGGATTTATGCTTGTAAAGTATCGCTCATCTTCACTCAGTCAATCTTTTAAGTTTAGATTTGAATCTTATAAAAGTTATTTACCTCCAAGTCTTACAATTCATAATTTAATTTGATGTCATCATTAAATTATAAGTTTGAGTTGAGAAGTTACAATCAAATCGATTTATTTTGAGTTCAAATTTTATTTAGAGCATGACCTTTCAATTTTATGTCAAATTCATTTCAAGTTCATTTACATTTAATTTTTAATTAATTAATTTATTTAGAACTTTATATTTTATATTTAACTTAACATTAAATCTCTTTTTTTTGTTAAGTCCCAAAATTTTGAGTAAATTTAGACCTCAGGGCACCATCCCATGAGCATCGAGGATTTTGGCTTTTCATTACCTTATTTAGCGTAGCGAGTGGTATCTTGCGACACCACAGCCTTCTTCTTGCACCCACTGTGCCTTATTGGGCATTAACGAGGTCTTGAAACCTGAAAAAAGAGAAATGCAATGCAATATATATATATATATATATATATATATATATATATATATATATATATATATATATATTCATAAGTTCAAAATTCATTTAAAATTTGACATTTCATAAGCAACATTAAATATTTTTGGCTTGCTCATTTTTACCTTATTGAGCATAGCTAATTATTATGCGACATCATAGCGATCTTTATACACATCTTATGGGACATTACGGGATCTTGAAACCTACAAAAAGAGACGCAAGCATATATGTATTCACCACATTCACATTTTCATACATATTCCTTCATACATTCACAATCGACGACCTTCATAAGTTTGCATGATAGTGCGGCTGATCTAGCTACAATATTAGCAATAATAAAAATTGATTTTCTCTTTATCATGTAAAGGGAAGAATATGAGAATGGGGAGGGCTAAGTAGATTAACCAAAGTTTGTAGATCTGTGGCAATATATAGTCAAAGTGGATATTGTTATGACTATTATCTGATTTTTCATATCTAAAGTGCCACAAGTGAACTATATTGTAGGCAAACCAAGAGATGAGGATGGTTTTTGGTTTTGATTGAAAATAGTTGGAAGAAAAGAGGATTTGTTTGGAAGGAGAAGAAAATAAATGGAAATAATATTGGAGAAGGAGGAAGTGGGAAGAAATAAAACTTGCTCTGATTTCTGGAGAGAGGAAAATGGGAGAGGATTAGTTTTAGGAAAAGTTGATGGTTGGAAGAGTGCTTAGAATTAAAAACATGGAAGAGAATCTGGCAATCCATGGAGGAGGCAAGGTCTTAGTCGTCAGGGAAGCAATGTCTTCTGCGCTCTGAAGGAGGTGAATAAGGAGGTCGCGTGAGGGAGCTTCGCGTGCTTGATCTTCAAGGAGAAAATATTACGTCGTCGTAGCTTTACATCTGAGACTCCCTTTAGCATCTTCTTTAACTACCAACGACCACACACGTTTATCTCCGACGGAGTTCAAACGGGGAAGAAAAATGAGATGCATGTTCGACATTCCTCCGTATGCAGTTTAGCTTTCTACTAGCTCGCTTCTCGATGTGAACATCCGCTTCTGTGGTTTGAACAGTCTTGCGAATAACTTCCATTAGGTATTGTGCTACAAGGTATTTACACTTGTGTTTCTGAACTTTAATGAATTTAGGATTTTCTCTATTCTGCTCACCATCCAATATGTGAATATTTTAGAACATTTGAGTTTAGGGTTAAATGAACGGGATGTATTTTAGTAGTTTTTGAAGATGTTTTGCATGTGTACTCTCTATACTGTCAAGATGGTACACGCCATTATTTTCAAATTTTTGAACTGATTAGCCTTGTGAAATGTTTAGTATATCACATGGTAGGATATTTGGTCTCAAGATGAAGATGATGGCGATTAGATGATAGTATGTTGGTCGATGGAATTAAAATTGTGGCCGATTTTTTCCATCTGGACTCTCTGTACTCTAGAGTATAGAGCATTTTGGTCATTTCTTTCTTTGTTTCTTTGGCTTGTTTGGAGGAAATTTGTTCATTGTAATCCATCATGAATAATTTGGAGGCTGTTTGGTTGGTTTTAGTGTTATTTTGTACTCTCTGTACTCTCTTGAGAGTACAGATAATTTTGAATATTTTTCAATTTCTTTATGCAGTTATTCTGATTACGTTCATTACATTCAATGGAAGTAATTTGGTGGTTTGTTGGTTGGTTTAGTATTATTTTGCATCTGTACTCTGTACTCTCTTGAGAATAAAATATCATTTTTTCTGTTTCTTTGGCTTTGTTTGGGGAAATATGTTCATTGCAATCCATCGAATAATTTGAAGGTTGTTTGGTTGGTTTTAGTATTATTATTTTGTATTACTCTCTTGAGAATCTGAGATAATTTGGATATTTTTCTATTTTTTTAGCATTGTTTGATTATGTTCATTACATTCAGTGGAAGTAATTTGGTGACGATTTGGTTGGTTTTTTAGTATTTTTTTGCATCTGTACTCTCTGTACTCTCTTGAGAGTATAGATAATTTTGTGGATATTTTTTCAGTTTCTTTGGCCTAGTTGTTCAGATTATGTTCATTACATTACATTGGAAGCAATTTGGTGGGATGTTGGTTGGTTTAAGTATTATTTTTACATGTACTCTCGTACTCTCTTGAGAATCTGAGATAATTTGTACTTTTTTCCAATTTCTTTGGCCAATTTTGATTATGTTCATTACATTCTAGTGGAAGCAATTTGGTGGCTTTGGTTGGTTTAGTAGTATTATTTTGCATCTACTCTCATACTCTCTTGAGTACATATAATTTGTGGACATTTTTTAGTTTCTTTGGCCTAGTTATTCAGATTATGTTCATAACATTATATTGGAAATATTTTGGTGGGATGTTGGTTGGTTTAGAAATGTTATTTTTTGCATCTACTCTGTACTCTCTTGAGAATCAGAGATGATTTAATTTTTTTCCGGTTCTTTGGCTAGTTGTTGATTATATTCATTACATTTTAGTGGAAGCAATTTGGTGTTGTTTGGTTGGTTTAATAGTGTTATTTTTGCATCTGTACTCTGTAATCTCTTGAGAATGAGATGATTTTATGAACATTTTTCCAATTTGTTTGGCTGTTATTTAGTCATTCATTACATTCCGGAGCAATTTGGTGGGATGGTTAGTTTAGATGTGTTATTTTGCATCTACTCTCATACTCTCTTAGAGTACATATGATGATTTTTTGGACATTTTTTTCTTTCTTTGGCTTTGATTGTTATGTTCATTACATTCGGAAATAATTTGGTGATGTTTGGTTGGTTTTTTATGTTATTTTGTATATGTACTCTATGTACTCTCAAGAGAATCTGAGATAATTTTGTGGTCATTTTTCTTTTCTTTGGGGCGTCCATATGTTCATTACATTACATTGGAAGCAATTTGGTATGTTTGGTTGGTTTTAGTATTATTTTGTATCTGTCTCCTCTCTTGAGAGTAGAGATGATTTTGGTCATTTTTTTTTCTTTGGCACGGTTGTCCAGTGTTCATTCTAATTAAGCAATTTGTTGGGATGTTGGTTTGGTTTAGAAGTGTTATTTTGCATATGTACTCTTTCTCTTGAGAGTACATATAATTTATGGTCATTTTTTTCAGTTTCTTTGGCCTAGTTGTTCAGATTATGTTCATTGCAATTCATCAGGAATAATTTGGAGGTTGTTTGGTTTATTTTTTAGTGCTATTTTGCATCTGTACTCTCTGTACTCTCAAGAGAGTACAGATGATTTTGTGATCATTTTTTCCTGTTTCTTTGGCCTTGTTGTCTAGAGTCTGTTCATTACATTATATTGGAAGTAATTTGGTGGCTGTTTGGTTAATTTTTTAGTGTTATTTTATATCTGTACTCTCTGTACTCTCTTCAGAGTATAGATGATTTTGTGGATATTTTTTCCTATTTCTTTAGCTTGGTTGTTCATATTATATTCATTGCAATTCATCAGGAATAATTTGAATGCTGTTTGGTTGGTTTTTTAGTGTTATTTTGCATCTATACTCTCTGTACTCTCTTGAGAGTATAGATGATTTTGGATTTTTTTTTCCAGTTTCTTTGGCCTGGTTGTTCAGATTATGTTCATTACATTCTAGTGGAAGTAATTTGGTGGCTGTTTGGTTGGTTTAGTAGTGTTATTTTGCATCTGTACTCTCTGTACTCTCAAGAGAGTACATATAATTTTGTGGACATTTTTTTCAGTTTCTTTGGCCTAGTTGTTCAGATTATGTTCATTACATTACATTGGAAGTAATTTGGTGGGATGTTTGGTTGGTTTAGTAGTGTTATTTTGCATCTATACTCTCTGTACTCTCAAGAGAGTACAGATGATTTTGGTCATTTTTCCGTTTCTTTGGCACTTTTATCATATTCATTACATTACATTGGAAGCAATTTGGTGGCCGTTTGGTTGGTTTTAGTATTTTACATCTGTACTCTCGTACTCTCTTGAGAATCTGATTGATAATGGATATTTTTCCTATTTCTTTGGCCTGGTTGTTCAGATTATGTTCATTGTAATCCATCAGGAACAATTTGGAGGCTGTTTGGTTGGTTTTTTTAGTGTTATTTTGTATCTGTACTCTCTGTACTCTCAAGAGACTATAGATGATTTTGTGATCATTTTTTTCTGTTTCTTTGGCACGGTTGTTGAGTAGTTCATTACATTGGAAGTAATTTGGTGGATTTGTTTGGTTAGTTTTAGGATTATTTTATATGTACTCTCTACTCTAGATGATGATTTTACGGACATTTTTTGTTGTTTCTTTGGCCTAGTTGTTCAGATTATGTTCATTGTAATTTGTCAGGAATAATTTGGAGGCTGTTTGGTTAGTTTTTTAGTGTTATTTTGTATCTGTACTCTCTATACTCTCAAGAGAGTATAGATGATTTTGTGGTCATTTTTTCCTGTTTCTTTGGCCTGGTTGTCTAGAGTCTGTTCATTACATTACATTGGAAACAATTTGGTAGGATGTTGGTTAGTTTAGAAGTGTTATTTTGCATCTATACTCTTTGTACTCTCTTGAGAGTATAGATGCTTTTTTTATTTAGATTCTTTGGCACTTGTTGATTATGTTCATTACATTCCATGGAAGCAATTTGGTGGTTTGGTTGGTTTAGTAGTGTTATTTTGCATGTACTCTGTACTCTCTTGAGAGTGAGATGATTTGTGGTCATTTTTTCTTGTTTCTTTGGCCTGGTTTTTCAGATTATGTTTATTACCTGACTTTTCATTTTGAAGTTTACAATGTCTAGGAAAAGGATAACTTCGAGATGCAAATACCCTTTAGAAGCGTGTTTGATAATATTCTGCATGATTCTTGATGAAATCATTGACATTTTAAAGAGGCTTCATCGCATCAATTCATTAGACTCCACAAAATTAGACTCATAGCCATTACCAATCTTCTTGGGGAGATAGAAAGCAAGCTTTCTTTCGGGTGGGCAATGCATTCCTTTCACTCCATGAAGTTGTAGAATTGTAGGGATGCCAAAGCAGAGGTGAAGGTCTTATGGCAAATCCTGTTGTGTAGTTGATTGTAGATTATAAGACTATGTACGCGGATCGCCGCTGCAAGTTGGCGTACGCTTAAATACATGTATATACATTTTCACTATCAAATCTTTTGTATATCACAACTATAGGGTGGCATCAGAATTGATTGCCTACGCCGATGACATAGATAAATTTGTTGAATACAACTGGGCAGAGGCCATCTGGGCTTTCCTAGTTTCACAATTTGATGGTATTACATCAAAGATTCATACCCAGAGGACACCCGGGTACATGAGTGGATTTGTCACTCTTCTTATGGTATGTTTTATATCTTCGGTTATGTATTATTTGATGCATTGAAGTTAACTTACATAAATATTAATATAGCATCATGAGGCCATCATCTAAAAATAAAGTGTCTGATGAAATTTTCTGAAGCCGTTTAGGAGGACACCGGTGACATATAATAATATCACTTAGTTCTTATAATTATGTATTTATTTATGTTGTAGTCATCACATTTTCTTATCGGTTTAACACAAGTCTGCCTTCAATTTGAGGACATGTCAGAAGAGGAGACCTGGCTCCTTGAATCATTTTCCCCGCCCAACATGCAAGCATACATGTTGAGCATCCCATTCTAAGTCCACGAAGTTCAGCCCCATTGAATCTCCATATGTCTCTCCTCGATATTCTCCCCATCTAGTATCTAGCTCCGCCTCTCCTACTACCCCGTAATTTTACTGGTGGAGAGGATACTTGTGTTTTAGGGACTTGAAAGATATATCTTCTTTTCAAGCAACAATGGAGAGAATGGATGGGATTGATTCAGGGTTACCGCTATCGAGGAGGTTTTTCAGCAAATGGGGTCCTACCATGGGAGACTTATGGAGGCAACTACACCGCCCTGTGGATACTTCCACTTGGGAAGTCGCCGCCCATGGATACTTCCACTTGGGAAGCCCCAGGTAGCCTTCACTTGGAAGCCCGCTGAGTCTACCATGGGGAAGCTAGGGAGGCCTCCAATGCACATGAAGATGCTCCGAAACCTTTAATCGGCAGCATTGAGCATGGAATGAAAGCTCGGTGAGATAAGGAAGCTATTCCCCCTTCACACACAGTCACAGTAAGAATATGTGTGGCCTCCACTCAAGATGAGAGCAGAGGTATTAAGTTACTTTCTTTTAAATTTGAGATAATAGAAATAGATTTCACTAAATTTTTTTATAGGTTCACAAAGATGAGCCAGAAAAGGTCGACACCACATACCGCTATCGTTGTGGTGGAGGAGCATGGAGGTATGAATCATCTCGAGATCGATCCTTAATTCATAGTGAATCTAGCTCTTCATCACTAACTTTATCATCGCAATTTCAGGCACATCATTTTGTTGAGTTCTCATCCGAGCTATTTTGCTGCCGATGCTCCATCTTATTGACACGCCATGCTCCGACAAGTAAGTCAATCTTCAATCGCTCCTTCATACATAAAATAACCTATTCGTTAATTAAGATCACTTTAAAATATTTATCAGGGTGATACAAGATTCACGGGAATATCAAGGGGCGATCGATGAGTTGTCGAGGATCAATATCTCTCAGATGCACACATTGATGCCTTCGTCTTCTTATTGGCCGAGGAGTACTCCTATCCCGGTATGTCCCTATTTGTACATCTCATGCTTAGGGTAAGTGACCCACAAATATGGGTATTACAATTCAATCATTATTTTATAGATGGAAACTACAATTTCTAAATGTTCTCTTAAAATCCTCTACACAAGAAAGTAAAAAAATGTTCATCCAAAGATGTCACACGCAGACAGGTCAAGGGTCGAAGCTCTTTCAATTATAGATAATGACGGACACTCTTGTGCATATTATGCTATTTTATGACTCATTACCTAAACCAACCCATAAGGCCATTCTTCCAGAGATTGTAAGAGTTATTTTCAATTTGGTTTCCGTAAACTAGTTTTTTTTAGCCCCCCTTATTGACTATACTTCTTGCTTTTCAGATCAAATTACTTGTTGAAGATGCTGGCCAGTCTTTTGTGAGCGATCCCACAAAATGGCCAATCGAAATGGTGGGTGGGCTGCCAGTCCAAGATAACGTTGTGATGCGATGTTTGTCAAGTACATGGCAAAGAATTAGAAATCCCCACTTAACTGGGCTGACCACCAAGATTGGCCTAAGAAGATGAATTGCTTTAGGGCGAAGTTCGCTATCTTTTGTTTGGGAATGAAAAGTAAAGCTAAGAATATACATTTAAAGTTTGATAAGTAGAAATAATTGTACAGGTATTTTAATTTTTTTTCAATATTATTAGAGAACACCGCAGAAGTTGGTTGATAAGAAATATTATTTTCAATATATCTTATAGCTAGTCTTTATTATTCATCTCAGATTTGATATTATAGAAGTGAAAGCTTAGATCATAATGCAAAATGGTTGGCATTTTTCCTATTGAGAAAAATATAGAAGTAAAAGCTTATATCATAATGAACCATGCACTTGGTTACTTGGGAGTTTTAACTTGTTTTATATCAGTGGAATTGGATTTGATATGATTCATTGCTCTTTCTTTTACATTGTGTGACCAAGTAAGTTTCTTAATTTGTATTTTGATAAAATAAACTATTTTAGACCCATCAAATTTTTTAATAATGATATACATGATTTCTCTATATTATATTAGATCAATACTATTTTAAACCCAAATTGAGAGTCGTAATTAATTTTAAAAATCTAATTTGTTAGTTCAACCAAACAAAGGACATAAAGTCATAAATTTCTTAATTTAGAGAAGTGTGAACTTATTTTCTTTTCCTTTGATTCTATTATTAAGAATATATAGTGTGCTTCCTAAATCAAGAAATCCATGGCATTTAAGTTTCCAAACCGCTAGACAAGAGAATTGTTCACTATAACCTTAAAGCAAGTTGGATGCTAGGTGCCTTTTTTATGAGTTTTCGGCTTTGCATGTTTATACTCTCTTTTCAAGAATCTTTTTTCACATTTCCACTTTTGCTTTGCGGAAAAGATAAATTGTTCACTTTAACCGTAAGCAAGTTGGATGCTCCTTGGTTGCCTTGTTATAAGTTTTCTCGAAATTATCTCTCTGTACATGTACTCAGACTTATACTTTTTTGTACTCAATTTATATCATATTTTAAATTCAGATCAAATGAAAAGGTGAAGCTAAAATTTACATTACCTCGAAGTTTGATTGGTGGTAATCTATATATATATATATATATATATATATATATATATATATATGTAGCATGGAAAGTACTCACATGATAAATATGTCCCATTTAATCAACACTTTTAATTACATATGGCACCAATATAATTGAGGAATACACAGATTGAATTTTTTAGTAGTAATAATAGATATTTGAAGACAAAATGTGTGCTATTAAGAATTGATGTATTATATTTTTAAAATAAAATTAGTAGTTTGAGATTTATCCTATCTTAAAATATAATCGACTAATATAATCACTCATTCTAAGTGGTAGACTCATCAATCAAATACTAATTTGGTAAAATATGAGAGATTTACTTGCCACGCCTAAGGATTACAAAGTTATATACTCTTGTACTCCTACAGTACGAGCTTTGGCATTTTATAATAATACATAATAAAGTCGCCGAAGAAAAGAAAGTCATCTTGAGACTCTCAAGCTTTGCATAAATGATTGCATAGTCAAAGAACACATAACTAAATAATCTCATGCATTTAAATATTTTCCTATAATAATATCCATCATCAACTTAATTCTTCACCAATGACATTGAGCTCGATTGAATTCACGAGGTAGAACATCGTATCGCTTAATGATTTTAACAAAGATCGATGTGTGCTATTTTGTGCGCATTCTCTGAAAAAATACTAGCATAGAGAAAGGTGTGGCAAGGGGTGACAAAAAATATTCTGCGACACTATCAGTCTGAACTTTGGTTTCTGTGACAATAAAAATATGATGGTTTCAAGATTAGCAGCAATGTTTTAAATACTATAAATTAAGAGGCAAATAGAGAATTACTGGCTTTCTTGGATCTCTCCCAATATCCCTTAAGCCTTGCAAACAAACACCCTTTGACGCTTAATGGATCCTTTATGTCTTTTCCCTTGCCGATGTGGTTGACTTCTTCTTCTTAGCTCGTCACCGGAGAATTCCCACTTAGGAGTCGACATCGCCGTATAGTTTTTTAAGGATTGAAGCATATAGTCCTCAGCTCTATTATTACCCTATGCCCTGACACTTATTTGATATGCATATCGACTAACGTGGTTCCAAAAAATAATGCCAAGATATTTCCATCGCCGACATCTCTTAATTTTCTATATGCACTATCGATGTAAATATCCTCTTCTTTGCAGAGACCATCGCATGAGAAGATACTTATCCGGAATGCGCACTACATTTTCTTGACTAAGAACTCGATACAATGGGCAAAGTAATCCCATCATTTCAAATTTCTTACAAGTACAAGTTACATCTGGGTAGTCCCATCAAAATGGACCATGTTTTGGATGAATTTTCATTCTCTAAGTTTCTCACCAAATATATGTCATCGACATACATCGATAGGCCTCCAACTCCATGCAAAATTCTTCCTCAAACATAGTATACGCCTTTCTTGTATAAAATATAGCCTTATTTTAGAATTACGGTCTTAACAGTGAACAATCGATGAGCTTACACTTGAATTCTTCATCATGTTCATTCCGGCACCATGTCTCCATAACCTTCTCCAACCCCAAGAAATAATCTGTGAGTGAACTCATTGGTTTAGAGATTTCATGACATACGTTATTCATTGACTCACTACGTTGCGTTGACAAGATGCCCATGCAATGAGTCACGAATGGACCACTTGGATCTAATTTTATAAAGCTCAGACAGCCAAGGATGATCATGCAAATTGCCTTCTTCTAGCATGGCAGACCAAGCTTCTTCAAACTCTTCCTCTGAGTCACATTTGCTCATGCATGCATAAAATAGCCTTCTTATTATTACTATTAAAGAAAGGAACCTTGGAAGGAGCTTTCTTGAAATATGCCATTACACAACCTATGATGAGTATAATACAATTTTGATAGCTTGGCATAGCCGATCTTGATCGGAATATTGTTGTAAGATGTCTATCATCAATCGAAGAAATGTCTGAATAGCCATGAGAATGACTCAGTCTCTTCGATAAAAGGCTACTCCAAATAACATTTTGCCATGATTCACTCCAACAAGAGGGGCGCAAATAAGATTATATTTATTGAGTCGATAGCTTGTATCAAAAATTATCACATCACCAAAATAGTCATATTCTATCCTAGACATTCCATCCATTGCTCCAAAAAAAATTTTCAATCGACTCATCAACTTGTACATCCCATGCAAACATCCCATCCTTGCTTGCCTTTCCTCAATTTGTATTAATGCATTACTGTCACCATTCGCAATCCTCGATCTTTTCTCTTTCTGAATAAAATTAAAAACATCTCTTTTTGTGAATTCAATATTCTCTACACCACCAACCTCCACTTAGATAGCTGAATGCATCAGTTGCTCTAATTTCCTCTGTCATTTTCACCACGGCCTTTTCATCGCTAATTATGATGATCGAGAAGATGTAGGTCGTGCTTTGCCAATGAGTGATTATGACTTTTATATATTTTTAACCATTTAACCATCCGGTTCCCTCCAAATCAGCGAGAATCTAATCATGGTGGGACAATCCTTGTATCAATTTTAATTTTGTTAAGTGTTTAGGCGTGATTTCTTTTGACTGCTTTTGCACATAAAATCTTTTGATTTCAATTTCTTAGAGTTTGGCCAATAACTAGTATGGTCCTTCCAAACACTGAAGCCAGTTTGATGTGCATAGTCACAATCTGATTACGCATCGCCGTTTCATTCAGTGGTGCGAGTTTCCCAAATTTGGTTCATTAGACATCACGACTTCATCATCGTACTGCTCATTGACCACATTCACCTACCAAGATAGCTCCACATAAATGTGACATGTAAAATAGCTCCACAAATTCCCTCCAAATAGGCCAAAGGGAAAAATGAGCTACTGAGTATAGATGCAAAAAATGTGCTTCCAATGTAATGTAATGAACATAATCGAACAACTGACCAAAAAATGAAAAAAAGTACACAAAATCATTTATACTCTCAAGAGAGTACAGAAGATACAGATGCAAAATAACACTTCTAAACCAACCAACATCCCACCAAATTGCTTCCAATGTAATGTAATGAACATAATCTGAATAACTAGGCCAAAGCGAAAAAAAATGTCCAAAATCATCTGTACTCTCAAGAGTACTGAGAGATCTGATGTAAAATAACACTTCTAAACCAACCAACATCCCACCAAATTGCTTCCACTTGGCATGTAATGAGACTCAAGCCAAAGAAAGCAGAAAAAATGACCACAAAATCATCTGTACTCTTAAGAGAGTACAGAGAGTATAGATGCAAAATAACACTAAAAAATCAACCAAACAGCCTCCAAATTTCTTCCAATGTAATGTAATGAATAGACTCTGGACAACCAGGCTAAAGAAACAGAAAAAATGATCAAAATCATCAGTACTCTCTTGAGAGAATCTGAGATGCAAAATAACTACTAAACCAACAACCTCCAAATTATTCGATGAATTAATGATATAATCGAACAACGGGCCAAAGCAGGAAAAATGACCAAAAATCATCACATTCTCTCAGAGTACAGTGAGAGTACATATGCAAAATAACACTTCTAAACTATCCAACATCCCACCAAATTGCTTTCGCTGGAATGTAATGAACAGACTCAGGACAACTAGGCCAAAGAAAGGAAAAAATGACCACACAAAATCATCTACTCGAGAGTACAGAGTCTGTAAAATAACACTAAAAAACCAACCAAATTACTTCCCTTTGGAATGTAATGAACAAACTGAACAAGCCAAAGAAATAGGAAAAAATATTCAGAATCATCGTACTCTCAGAGTATGAGAGTCTGATACAAAATAACACTAAAACCAATCAAAGCGACCTCAAACAAGTAAAGAAATCATCATAGAACATAAACAATATTATATCAAAGTGTCTGAGAGTCTGAGTCTGAGAGAATAAGTCTGAGAGTAGAGAGGAGAGTCTGAGGAGGGGCGTCTTCTTGTTGATGCTTCTTTTGTTTGTATTTTTTACCTTCAAGATGCTCTTTAAGGGCTTCCTCACTGAAGTGCTAACCTCACAGAGCACATTCCCTCTATGCCATAAGACTCCCTGTTTGGCATCCCTATTATCATTGTAACTTCATCGAGGGTGATGCTCTTTAAGGCTTCTTTTGCTTTTTGTAAGGCATCTTTTGCTTTGTGTTTTTTACCTTCAAGATGCTCTTTAAGGGCTTCCTCACTAGAAGTGCTGATCTCACAGATAGCACATTACCTATATTCCATAAGACCTTCTCCCCTCTATTTGCCATCCCTATAATTACTGTAACTTCATCGGGGGTGAAAGGAATGCACTGGCCACCTAGAAAGAAAGCTTGCTTCACTATGTCCCAACAAGAGGGGTGAGGTCATGCCTTGAGTCTTGAATTTTTTGTGGAGTCTAATGAATTGATGCAGATGAAGCCTCTGTAAAATGTCAATGACTTCATTACTAAAGAGTCTACGGAATGTACGAGTAATGCGGATGCAAAATCTCCTAGAAACCATCCAAATGCCAAATTGCTTCCAAGAATGTACTCTCAACAACCAGGGCTAAAGCTGGACAACATGACCAAAAATTATATGTACTCTCGAGTATAGAGTACTGATACAAGAAAAATCTAACAAATCAACCGACCTCCAAATTGTGCCTAATGAACATATTTCCTCCAACAGGCCAAAGAAAGACAAAAATGACCAAAATGCTCGTACCCGTGAGAGTAGAAAATCTGAGAGTACAGAGAATACAAAACAAAGAGTACAGAACATAGATTGAGATGTAATGAAAATAATCTCAACAACGGTCAGAAAGCTGAGAAAATGACCAACAATCATCACTCTGAGATGCAAATAACTAAAAAATAACCAAACGACCTCCAAATTGTTCCTCATCAATTATAATGAACATATTCCCTCCAAACATGCCACAAAAAGTGAAGAAAATAACCCAAAATGATGTACTCTTAGAGATGCAGAGAATGTCTGAGATTCTCCCGAAATCATCCAAACATTCCACCAAATTACTTTCAATGTAATATAATGAACATAATCTGAACAACCATGCTAAAAAGCGGAAAAAAAGTACAAAATTATCATACTCTCAAGAGAGTCTGAGTACTGAATGCAAAATAACACTAAAAAAACCACCAAACAGCCTCCAAATTTTTCGTGATGGATTGTGATAAACATATTTCCTCCAAACATGCTACACAAAGTGGAAAAAACTGCCCAAAATGCTCTATCTCGGAGAGTAGAGTATAGAGAATGGATGAAAATCTCTAAAGATTAACCAAACAACCACAAAATTACTTCTAATGGAATGTAATGATCATATTCTCTCCATCCAGGCAACCTAAATGGCAAAAATATTTAGAAAATCATCTGTACTCTCATGAGAGTACAGAGAGTACATATGCAAAGATCCATCGAAATAAGCAAAGTCCTCTTGCAAAGAACTCCAAACAGTGTAGGAAATATACATTAAATAAAAAAAATTTCAAGGAATAACACTAACAAACCATAAAAAAATTGTATGTATACAACGATTGAGAAAAATTACCGATACATTTTTATTTAATACATCCTCAGCTATTTCCTCAAGGCCTTCGTTCTCCATCTTCATGGTTCTTTCGTAAAAAGAAATGAGAAAATCTCTTTCTCTCTCTCTCTCAGCTCAGTTTGCAAGAAAAAATACACTCCTAAACCCTAAATCTAGATATATATATATATATATATATATATATATATATATATATATATATATCTTTTAAATTCCTCCCGCGCATTCTAACAAGGCTTCTTCTCCCGCTGTTTGAACGAGGCGGGCCGGGCCGGGTCGGGCCAGGATAAATGATGTGGTCGCCATCCATCCAGTTACAGCACCGTTAAGCTAAAATGAGAAAAAAAACTACTGGACATGCATCGGGCCAGGATTGGAGTCCGCACTTAAAGCTACGTGCGGACTCCGAACATAATATTTTCTTCTGCCAAAGAGGGATTCGGGATAAATGAACTGAGCTGGGCGAAGGAATTTAGGGATTTGGGTTTTAGGTTGAGATTAAGGTTTTTTTATTTCTTTTAGCACTTAATCTCTCTTAAAATGAATTTTACGCTGAAAAAATTACATAGTCAAATATATATATATATATATATATATATATATATATATATCAATCTTAGATTTTTCTGATATTCAACGCCGATTGCTTTTGAATCGGAGGTCGGTTCAAGTCGACGTCAAATTGAGTCCATTTCAGCTCAAATTGTGCACTATCATTTCCAACTGCTCAATTTTCATGCAGGCTTATCTGAATTGACTACGAATTGTCTTACTTAATAGATTTCAATGTTTCAAAGCTAACGGCGTAATCAATTTCATGAACGGAGATCATTTGGTTTGCATCAGTGCCTCTTGACCTCTATATCTGTGCAGACACTTTGATGACTCGATCGCTTGATTGGTTGATTATGAAGTTGTGTAATATTTATATTCAAATTAGTTTCGATGTTCTAAATGCAATGGAGAAGTTCGTTCATTGATCGGAGATCATTTGAGTTAATTTTGGCGATGTCCAGTGCATTTCAACCTCGATTTGAGCATTATCACTTCCGATCGTTCGACATTTGGATAGACTCATCCAAATTGAGTGTGGATAGTCTCATTTGATAGTTTTTGATGTCTTAAAGCTAACAACATGATCAATTTTATGAATGAAAGTCATTCGAACATCATCGCAGCTTTCCGACTCTAATATGTGTGTTGACATATTGATAGCTCGATCGCTTGGTCGATTGATCTTTAGATTATACAATATTTATATTCTGATCAATTTTGACATTCTGAATTTGATGACAAAGTATGTTCATCGATTGAAGGTCATTTAGACCATTTTCAATGACAACCAATACATTTTGACCCCGATTTATGCACTATCACTTCCGAAGTTCGTCGAATTAGATTTGTGGGCTTAACTCGACTTATGACACATATGTGGAGGTCAACATCTACATTTAGGAAGACATTGTTAATGAAATAGCCAAGTCCTTTCTTCATATAAAAAATGAAAGCTAATGGGGTTACCTTAACAACAAATGCTTCAACAAGATACTCCAAAAACCAATGCAATGATCTTTTGGATCCAGATTGAAGAATGGCAAAAGCTATGGTAAGCAAACCATTATTTCCATCTAAAAAATTAGCAGATAGCAAGACACCTAAGCACTTGGATTTCAAGTGACATGCGTCAAGACCTCTACAACTAACAAGAAAACCTTCTACACAAACTTTGAAACTTACAAAGAACCTCTTGAAAAAGTTATCTGCACCATCATAAGTGAATGTGATGTGGGATCTAAGATATCTACTAAGCAACCCTAATTTCTATTGGTACCAACCTATAGTTCTCCTCTACTACCCCAAAAATCTTATTGTGAGCTAATTCTCTAGAGCACCAGTGTTTCATATATGAGAGTAAAAGTCCATATGTAGTCTCCAAGGTATTATTTATCTTCTTTGGAAGCATATTTGGTTGCATCTTAGCCATGTCTAGAATCTCATCAGCCACCCATCTACATAAGCTTGTTTATTCCTAGCTCTAACTTAAAAAGTTTATCCATCTAAGCAAAATGATGCTCTGATTCACTAGGGAGACCCCCTATATGCATAACTAGTTGTCACTTATTTCTTATCACTTGTTGTACTTTTTATTCAAAAATTTTCAATATTAGCTTTAAAGCACAACAAATATTTGAAGTTCTTTGAATCAATGAAATGAGCACCAATAGAAATTGCTTTAATATCTACCTCATGATCCGAAGGTACAATATTTTATGTTTTAAGCTCAAGAAAATAATCATCGATGCTTATAAAGTATGATCGATGATCCACCAACATATAATCTTAGATTTCTCCCAAATTTTAAGGTCTATCAATCTTTGACCCATCTTGCATTACAATCACTATCTTACCTTGATCAAAGTCATCAAAACGTCTCAATAGTTCTATCTACTCACTATCTGGTGTCATGAGTTTATACTCTTTTGGTGAGGTGCCATAAATATTATGATATAGTTTATAGAAATAGCCATGTAGCCATGGACATAATTTTTTCAATCTCTTCTACTAATAATATAACAACTAAGTACTTTTATATCTATCTTAATTATTTTTTACTGGCTACCTTTATTTTCTTTTATCTTTATTCTTAGTATTACCCCAAAAAAAATTGAAATTAAAAGTTTAATAAATCATTTGTTTTATTTCCACCATTGTAACTCCTATAGAAAAATAATTACATTATAATGTCAATTAAAACATAAATGATGTAATTTAATTGAATAATCTTCTATGATAAATTAATGACCACCTGAATTTTGTAGATCCTGAAAATTCATTTTGGCAAAGAAATTTCTTAAACTGACTTCTCTTCTATTACAACTTCAATCACTATGATCAGAATAACCAATATTAAACTGAAATAACTTTTTATTTTAAGTTAGCACAATCTAAATAATTTCCATTTTAGGTTTGCAAAAATCAAATAATTTTTATTTAAAACTATGGATCACTCACTTCACATAAAAGTCAAAATAAGAAAAAAAATGAAAACTTTTTTGTTTGCATCAAAAAGAATGAAATGAAATGAGTAAAGAATGATAAAATCTACACATCCTAGCTTTAGGGAAACGCAGTGCTGTTATTCCCTTAAAAGAAATCTAGAAGCTCAAACCGCCCCTAACGGTTACCCGACAAAATAGCACAGCGTCATGGCACTATGATATTAGTGTTGAGGCGCAGTCATGTGTCCTCAAGTTTTTTTTAAAATCAAGAAAGCTGTTGTTCCTGCCCCAGTAGAAATAACCGCCTAGGGGGAACGGTTATGGAGTATAAAAGTGCCCCTAACAGGGGGAAATTCACTATAGAAAGGGGGAGCAGCATCTCTCTCTCTCTCTCTCTCTCTCTCTCTCTCTCTCTCTCTCTCTCTCTCTCTCTCTCTCTCTCTCTCTCTCTCTCTTCTTCTTCTTCTTCTTCTTCTTCTTCTTCTTCTTCCTCTTCTTCTCCCTCCCTCACTCTCACTCTCACTCTAAGCCCTTTCACTGTTCTTGCTTCCAATCGTTTGCACTTTCAACAACACGCTTCCAACTTCTAAGAGAGCAATCTTCTTGTGCAAGAAACAAGATTAAGACTTACACTCATCGATTCTTGGTAAAAAAAAAATTTTGGGAATGCTTTCTTTTCAAGAATTTTCTTCTAAAAAATAAAATTTAATCAAATTTCCACCATCAATCTTAGATCTAGTAAGAAATAAAAGATTGTATCTCCATCGATCTTAGATCTAGAGTAAAAAAAGAAAGCTCCCCTAAGACTTAAAATATTACAAAATCTTGAATTTTGAATGTCTAAGTCTTCCACCATTGAACTTGGTTCTTGCGTGAGAAGAGTATCCTCTCTCCATTGATCATGGATCTAGAATAAGGGAGAAGAGTGCGTTTATACTAAAATATGTAAAAATTTAGCACTACTAAAATGTTACGTTGTTAAATTTTCATTAAAAATCCATTAAAATCTTCAAAAAAATTGATTCAATACAAATGTTTTCATCACATAGCACCGCAATGCCAAGGCCTAGCACCAAGGTACTAAGCTCTCAAGAATGAAACCTTCAACAATCTATCTAGAGTGCCGAGGCGCCAAGAATTGGGCATCGTGATGCTAAGCTCTCAGGCATAGAGCAAGTTTATTAGTGTTAAGGCATTGTTATTCAGCACCACTATGCTAAAAGTCTCTAGGTCCCCTATCTCTAATATGGTGCCGTAGCACCATTCTTTCGATGCCGAGGCGCTATATCCTTCACCATTGAACTTGGTTATGGTGTGAAATGAGTCTCTCTCATCATCAATCTTTGATCCATAAGAAGTGAGAAGAGTGTGTTTGCACTATAATATTTAATAACTTAGCATTGCTAAAGTGTTATACTACCCAAAATTTTGAATTTTAGATATCAGTAAAGCAACACCGTGGCATTGTAGGCCTAGTGCCGAGGCACTAACTTCTTGGAAAAATTAAGCTTAGGTCGCCATCTTACAGCGCCATGGCACTGATATCCCAATGTGAAGGCATTGTATTGTCAAAAATGAAACCCATGTGATAATTATATCATGTTTTAAGCACCTTGGTGTTACAATTATAGCAGCCCTAACTCCTCAGGAAATTAAACTTTGGTGAGCATCTTATAGTGTCGTGGCAATAGCATCCCAGCACCAAGGCACTATGTTTCTACACTTAAAAAATAATAATATTAGGGCATTCAACACTTAATCTAAATCATACCCCATTTCATAGTGGCGCTATAAATACAACACCGAAGCTCTGAGCTCTCAGGTTTTAAGCTAATGTCTTGCAGGCTAACAACACCTAGGTGCTGCATTCTCAACACTGAGACATTATTGCTATAATGTCATTTTTAAGTTAGAAACTTTTTATTTTAAATCTTAGGGCTTTCAAATTCCAAATAGAAAGGCGTATACACATAAATACACAAAAGCATTGAAATAAAAATATCTTTATTAATACAAAAAAATTATTATAAGAAGTTCTATAATAAAATAAAGAACAGAAGAAAATACAAAGAAAAAATAAAAAAAGGGGAAACTAATAGTCATAATCATCCTCCTACTCCTCTGTGTTTGGCTCTAGTGAAGTAGCTACATAAAGGGGATATTGAAGCGCCGCATGAAAATAAGCCTAACCTAGATCCCCAAAATCACAATTTTCAAACATATAGACCAATGTCGTATTGAACTGGGCTATATAAGAAAACTTATTTTGATGTTGATTTATATGATAATCAAATTTCTTTTCTAAAGCCCATTGTCTACGGCTACTCTCACCTATGTCCCTCCTTAAAGTTAGGGCTTGCTTGTTTGAGGATTGAGAGGATTGAGGTCAAGGTCATGGGGCATGTGAGCTCTCTCTCACTTTGAACCTCGAGCCAAACACCTCAATAAAATTTTTTGTTAGAGGAGCCTTCTGAATAAAAATTTCTTCATCGAACTCCCCAAACGCACTCGCCGTGGAGCACAAACTATAGATAAGAGAAATATGACCATACATTATTGTAATACTGCCCCTAAGAATATTACAATAGAGTTATAAAAAATATTTCTCATATTAATTGTATATCCCTTTTAAATTACAAAATTTAAAATGACCCTATCCTTAGTTACCTCATTAATATTACTAGTGAGCATCAGCTTAGAAGAAATAAAATAATGCCAAGCTTTTGATTCTAGCTTTAGGCTGGCAACATGAAAGTTAATATTCTTTCCTCTCATCGTTTCCACAATATGTTGGCATTTCTTCTAACGAGAAAATCAAGAATCTCATCAAAATTTGGGTGTTCATTATAATATAAAAGATATTGATCATAAGCCACATTTGGAAATTCGTAATATACATTTATGACAATTCTATTGAAACTTATCAATTTTTCTTTAATGAAAACTTTATTGTTCTGGTGCTCCTTCACATTGGCGAAGAACTCTTAGACCACAAGGATGACATAAGAGCTGCTTTCGTAGCAAAGCTTAGCCCAGTTGCATTCATTGATCAAACCTTCTACTCTCCCACTTGGGTTATAGAAGCTCATTTCTAGGATGAGATGCTTGTGAGTGAGGGCGTATTAATACCTCTCTTTAGCCTCTATGCTAACAAATCTAATAGATTCACTTTAAGTCACCCTCCTCTTATTAACGAATTTCTTTAGCAGCATGATCACTTTCTTAGAAGGAGAGAAAACTATTAAAATGAAAGAGATAGATAGAGAGAGAGAGAGAGAGAGAGAGAGAGAGAAGGAATGGAAAGTGCAAAATGAAAAAAATGAGGAGCCTAAGGGGTCTATTTATAAACTCAACCTAGTGCAACAATGCTACCATGTCAGTGATGAGGCGCTAACCTCTGGGGTTCTGAAATAGTAACATAGTGCTACAGCGCTCACATGTAGCACCTCGGTACTGGTCATCTGGTCAAGTCGATTACTATGCTTGTCAAAAATAGCATTTAATGCTATTAATTTTGTAACAAAAATGTGTCAGGTCTTGATGTAACGTCACAGCACTCTGGCTCATTACTGCAACATTAGTAAAAATGTATGTCCTTTCAATTTAAAGCACTTATAGGTTTACCAACTTTTTTGAACTGACTTTTGATGTCGCTATATGATCTAAGCTCTAATCGAGGGTCAACATGAATATTTATCTAAAATTCTACAATACTAAGCACTCGATGCTACGATGCCAATTTGACAGGGCCACAACACTATTAAGTGTCGAGGTGCTATGCCCCAGCACCAAGGCACTATCCTAATGAACATATTTTTTTAATGTTGTGTCATTTAATAAAAATAAACATTAATTACCTGCATGGGCCTCAACACAATACTAATTGCATAAGTTTTATGTCTGAGGATTCTTCACTGGTTAATATAAAATAAATTTGGATTGCATTCATGCATACAAATTTAAAGAAAATCTTTCAATTTCAATAAAAAATTGTTAAAATAAACTATTTATGCCATAATACACACCACTAGACATCAATTCATAAAATAAGATATGTTTATTTTCCAACCTTAATCGAGAGTGCTCTCGTACTATGGTAAGAGGAGTAATTAACTATGAAGGTTTGCGTTCATAAGAAGTGGGACCTAGATCTAAATAAACCCTAATATAATGTTAGGAAAAATTTAGTTGAATATATATCAATCTGTCTCACAAAAAATATACTCCTACCCATCTCAATAAAGATGGCGGAGAGCATCCTCAAAAGTGATTTTTGTGAATGATCAGTTTCTCCAGTGGATCACTTTATTGCTTTATAGTAAAAGCCAAAGTATGAGAACACAAACAGCTTATGTTGGCATGATCACATTGGAATAATACAAGTTAGTTTCATTTCATTATTACTTCATAAAATAATATAAGCATTTCTTTACATAAGTGAATAAATGTTCAGGGAATCATTACCACTCTAATTTAGGTTTAGGGCATTTAATAAGTAATTTCTATAGTTTTGAGTGTTAGGTACATAAATCCCCATTTTTAACCTTAAAACTAAAATTTGTAATTATTTATTTAAATTTTATTTGAATTAAGAAATCACTGATTAAAAGAAAGCAATTAATATTGACCATGTTAAATTTTTGTGACATAATACATAACATGCTAAATATTGAAAAGAGCACGATTTAAGATTTTTTGTAAGTGAAAATTTTTTAAGGAGGAAATAATAGAACAAAATCTTATTTAGTGATACATTTTGTAGAAGATGTACAAAAATATCATATTCTAAGGGTTTACTTGATTAGCTCAAGAAAAAATGTAGTGGAAGGTTAAAGTAATGCATTAGAAATATTTTTAAGTTGTTTGGCTGAAAATACTATAAATAAATGAGTTCGTCTTTCATAGTTCGATAAAATAAAGTAATGCAAAGTAAAATAATGATGGTTGTTGTGCAGTCGATGGTGAGCTATGGCTGGGTGTGGCTAACAATAGGGAGTGACAGGTAGTGGCGAGGAAAATGGTAGGCGAGGTGGGTTTAATGATGGGGATGGTGAGAAAAGATTGGACTAACTGTGGATAGAGGTCAATAGATAACAATTACTAGCAAAGGTTAGTGAGTGTTTGGCAATAGTGGTAGCCACTAGGAGACAACTGTTGGGGTAGGTGGCAGTGGAGGCTGATAGTGATGGTCAATTGATAGCAATGATGGTAAGTGTGAATGGCTAGCAGGTGCTATGGTGGACGAAAATAACATCAAAGAATTTATAGTATATTTAGAAATCGCTTCATTTGAATGAATTCTAAAAACATTAAGGGGCTATTTGGTTTGTTGCAATGTGAGTTTATTGTATTTGGAATGCAAGGGCTTTAAAATTTTGATGTTTTGTTTGATGAATTTGGATTGTAATGTAAAATTTAAGTTCATTTCAAATTGATCATTTAGGGGCAGTTGTGTAAAAGGAATATAATGTAAAGTGAATATAGTATATTTGGATTACTTTAAAGGTTGTTAGGTTGAGAACTTTATAAATACATAAGTTTGTTTTTTTTATGTTTGATAGAATAAATGTAATGTGAAGTATTTATGAGGTTATGGTAGGCTGTAGCGGCTGGAAGCTAGGAGGCAAGCTGACAAACAAGAGGCGATGGGGATATGGGAGGGGTGGCATGGGGCTATGGTGGATGATAGAGATGATAATATTTTACACTAGCTAGTGTATTTGGAATTCACCCAAATCAGGCGAATTCCAAATACACCAAAAATGACTTTTTTAATGTATTCTAAATACTTCACTTTACTTTGGAATTTTACTTTGCACCATGCCAAACATATAAAAAGTTAAAATGCACTGGATTCTCTTTACTTTACTTCTCTTTACACACAAACCAAACAACCCCTTAGTTCAAATTCAATGTATTTGAAATTTTCCCAAGGTATAAAGTGAAGGCCGCTACCGCTAGCTATTCGATAGTACCCACTAACTACAGACCAGCGCTGGTTGCCAACAACCACCACCACTGTCATCCACTACCCACCACCAACTGTCAACCACCACTCACTGCTGTTTATCGGTTATCACTCGCCGCCAACCAGCGATCCCATGGCGCAAGTCATCACCCACCACCTACAATAGCCCACTATTGTACACCACTCTGATCATCGTCTTTGACAACCAGCATCACGGGCCACTACTATCATCGACCACTGTCGATTGCTGCCTACTACCACCAATGACCACTACTATGGGCCACCAACCACCACCATGCCACCCAATCGCCATTTATTGCCTTCCACCAACCCCACTAGTTGCCATTAAATACATTAAATTACATTCACTTTACCAAACAAACAAAAAAAACAAATCCCAACATTTATAGGATTCTTAACCAAATAAATGAAAAGTATTCAAAATACACTGCAATGTATTTGCACTACATTTCTTTTTAAGACAAATAACAACCCCTAAAAATGAACTAGATGATGAATTTAGAATTCATTGATGGAATACATTGCATTTGAAACATAAGGGGCTATTTTTATAAATGTATGAATTACTTTGCTTTACACCACAAATGCAGTTAATCTAATAAGTCTTTAATAATCGAATATAGTTAGTACAAGATGTCCTTCGAGTACTTAGAATATGCAGAACTTGGTGCCAAGTTCATTCCTCACCATATATGTGTCAGTTATGAACATTATAGATTTATGCATTGATAAGGATTATAAAGTCATTGAGGTAGTCATAATTTAATCTAGGTTAATGGTAAGTGTAGTTTAAATTTGATAGAGATCGATATGGCATAGATTACTTAAGATGGTTATAATTTATAATGAATATCTCAAACAGGATGACTATAATAGATTATGGCATAGGTTTTGATATAATAATTATGACAATATATGGTGCAGGTTTCAAAAGCAATGCTTGTGCTGTAAGATAGGTTATGGCGATAGATTTGAACGTGATAACTTCAAAAATAAATGAGATTGTGACATAAGTTTTTTGTGAGACAAATTTAATACTTAAAAATATTAATATTTAGTCATCCATTATTGGTGTGTATTTTCTCTTTATTTAACCAAATAAATTGAAAAGCAAATAAATTACATGACCTTTCTCATTTCAACTGGCTGGTCCATTACAACATTATTACTTACCAGCACCTAGCTGGCAAATAACTCAATTCATGGAGTCTGGAGACATTCGCCTGCAGCGGTGGCATTTCCCAATTGCTTGGCCAGTCTCAGCTCGCAAATCTTTTGCTCCCAAGTTGAGGCATTTCCTCTTTAGTGCATGAGCAAAGTATGAAACAACCTAAGGCCTTCATCAACGGTGGAGGTGGGGAAGCAGAAGCGGCATGAATTGCTTTGTTCTCTCTGATTTGGCCATTCCAAAAATTCATTTTGCATTGTTGCTAGACCTAAACTTCTTCACTCCTTAGTTTCAGAAAGTTGCTAGAGACCCGGCTGGCATTGACCTTCTCCTTCTCTTTCTATAATATTGCTAAGGTATTTTTTAACCCTAATCGGCATATCAGCCATGGTTAATTTCTATTTTAGTAGAGGCTGATTCATGTTCTCAAAAATATTTGTTTGGATCTTTTAACTGTTATCTTATTCAGCCAAGGTATGTTATGACTTAATATTTGGTTCATTTGGATCTCATTTATTTAAAAACAATTTCAGAGTTACCAAAGTGTGGTCATCATCCATCAAAGAAAAATTTGGAACTGCATTTATGAATCAAAATACTATATACACACATGAAAAAATGAGAAAAAAAATCAGCTCTTAAAATAATGATAGAATGCAATTATATTTTCACTCTATTACACTTTAATTTTTTATGTCAATAATTTTAATAATAGTTTGTTCAAAACCAAATAATTTAAACCAATTTATATTTCGATTAAGTTGGTTCAGTTTTATTAATAATTCGATTGCCTTTTTTTTGGATTTCAAATTTTAGATACTATCACTTTCACTAATTTGTAAATTGATCCATACAATAGATCAAATGAATGCCCCTAGAGATTGTGATATAGGTTTAGATGAGGTGATGACTATGAGTTAAGTGAGGTCACTACATTGAAGTTAAAGAAGATGGTTGTGGCACATGCAGGATTAAAACTTCATTAAGTATATATGTGATAATGACTATGACACAAACATCATTATAACATAGATCTTAAGGGAAAAGGTTATAGTATAGGTCTTAAAGAAGATAAATAAATAGTAATATATTCTCATTTGTTTAGAGGATCATGATTGTGATGGAAATAATATTTAATTATTGAAGGTCTAGATATGATAATGACTACCATGTAATTGAGATTGGTGTACATCATAAGATAAAGAAGTGTAGCATAAATAAGATTACATTGTAGGTTTAGAAGGAATGGTGATTATGGTGGAAGTTACATTATAATTTATGACATATAAGTTGAAGGAGATGGTTATGGCATAAGTGAGGTTAAGGTGTATGTCTTTAAGAAGAAAGTTGGTGCTTGAATCAAAGTAGATATGTAAAATCTAAGTAATATTATAACTTAAGTTTTGATAATATAACTCATTCAAAGAAATTTTGATTATTCTATGAATATTCAAAGAGATTTCTCTAGCACAAGTGACTTTATAATATAAATCATGATGCATATAATTGATGTATATATGAGATTGTGACATATATCATGATGCAGGGATGTTTATGATACGAGTGAGGTTATGATGCCAGTCTTAACAAAGATGATTTCAATAACAGCAAGGTTATGATGTTAGTTTTAAAGAATATTATTATGGTATAAGTGAGGTTATAACAAAGGTAATAAAGTGCCCATACTTATGCTACACATAAAGTTGTAGCATAGATTTTGATAAAAATGACTACGATCTAAGTGAGTCTATAACTAAGATTTTAAAGGATAACAATAAAATAGATTTATATGAGGGAAATGGTTATATCATAGGTGAGGTTATGGCATTTATCAAGAAAAAAATAATAATGGCAAGATAGAGATTAATATATTGGTCATGAATTAGACAATTTTGATGTATCTATGGATATAGCCTAGATTTGAAAATAAAAATGACAATTTGAAAGATTTTCTCAAGTATCTAAACTTTTTGAAGCTTAAAAAATCATGCAAATTAATAAAATTTAAATGTAATATTTCCTCCATCTCTAAGATCTTTCAAGATTTAAATACTCATATTCCTCTAAAAGTAGTGATTCATAGGATCTGCATAGCTTTGGATTCCCATGTCTTTCTTAAGTTTGAACATTTCTATAATGTTATAATTAAAATGCCTTAAACAAGTATAATTATGGCAAAGCTATATACTTTAATAAAGTTATTATTGCCTTATTCAAGCTAGTCTAAAATATTTCTATAATTATTATCAATAAATGTTATAGATTGTGCTCTCTTATTATTAAAATATATTTAGATGATATGACCCTTAGGTAAGTTTGATCAACCAAATAGAATAATTAATAATCAAAATGATTAGTGGTGCTATGAAAGCTTATTTTTCTAGTGATGATTAAAATTGAAGAACAAAATATATCATATTTTAGATCATGACACCATGAGTCCAATAGAAGAAATGAATTTAAATTTTAATTGTTTGATTGATATGAATATTTACAATGAATTTATCATTCAAATTTGAAGTAATCAATAGAAATTGATGCTATATATTTTTGAATTTAAATGTCCATCTTTTGAAGGATAGACATTCATCATAAATGATTAATGAAATAAATATTTATGGATGACATAATAAATCTAGGATGTGAAGCTTATTAAATATGGTACATCTAGCATAATTAGATAGTTTTGATATGATGTTCATAAGAAGGGCATGTTAAGCACCTAATCTTTTACCTTCTAGTGGTCTATTACATATGGTACATCTAGCAATCACCATTCTTATTTTCATCCTATAACAAAGATTAACTTCATTAATTTATTGATTTCTCTTGGGCTATGATGGTTCAGGTTGGACCTATAAGTCTATATTGTTTATAAATCACATATTAGTAATAATAAATAGTCTTATATAATCTCATCTAATTAATTATTAAGTATTTTATAAGTTAATAATCTAAAGACAACTATAAAAATGTTGATCAATTCAAATAAACTAACTTTTTTGCAATTGCAAATTGGAGATGAATGTTACATTATTTTGCATAGAACAATTGAAATTCATTAAGAAAGTGTTGAGTTACAAAATGCTCCTAACACAGGACAAACCCAAGTTATCCCCAAGAGCAAGTTGATTTACAATGTAAGTAGCAAAAAGAGAAAATATGAGTAGATTGCTTGGCTTCACCTTGCTTGGCCAGAAAATTAGTTCGTCAGCTCCCTTCCCGATATGTGTGTGTGATTCAAATGTTCAAATGCTCACATATATTATAAATGTTTCTAAATATATAGTTTAGAATCCATGGTGGCAGCTTCGTATAATGAAAAATCCTCATTAGGCTAAGTGAGTCTATTTTAATCCATATGGGCCAATTTTGAAAAGCTTGAGATATCCTGAGTGCAAGAAGTAGTCCATCTATTTCTGCAAAAGAAAATCTTTTGCATGGAAGGTGCATATAATCTTATTGTATTGGTCCCCTGAATGATCTATCAACATTGAAATTCAGCCAAGAAGGCTTCAGTTTGATCCAATAAAATAGTGAGCTTGCAGTTTTCTATTTACATTAGCCCAACTCCATAAACTTCAATCCATCATCTCCATTCAAGTGAGAGCTACTAATGATGCCAGTTCTTAATGCTTTTTGGAGATAAGTGATAATCTACTACACTATAAATTATGGGTATCTGTTGGTGTTCCAATGCTTTGAGTCATTTCTATCAACCCAAATGAACCAATAAGCCAATATAGGGACCAATACTCTTAAGTGTTTTATAGATTTTTTCAATGTAAAATTTTTTCAAAACTATAGTGGCTTAGGGGAATCTAAAAATAAGTGCTTTGTGGTTGAATATCAAAGATTCCCTTTAAAATCCTCCAAATTGATTTGATTTTATGACACAACATGAATAGGTAGTTTATATCTTTCGAAATGGGGCTATGTTGGCATTTTGATGTAAGGGAAATACCATTATCTTTAATCATGTCATCAGTCAGGAAAAGTATTTAGACAAAAAAAGGAGATGGAGAGTTTAATACATTAGTATTGTAATGCATTTGATACATTATAAAGTGCTATTTTACAATAAATATATAAATACTTTAGCAATAGAATTTAATTATTCTTCCATGAAAGTGGCAAAGACTTGCTCATCATCATCCAATATCATCAATCATCCAAGATCATGATCCTTCCCTCCCCAACCTTCCACCTAATAAAGAGTTTTTCTTTGCTTCTGATTTGCAACACATTCTTCCAGCATGGTGAGTTTCTATTATTTTGTTGAACAAGCATAGGGTACACATTCGAAAAATATTTTTCTACCATGAATTTGGTCCAGAGAGTTTGCTTCTATCGAAACTTGATCCAAAGCTTCAATGTATTTCATAGGATGGTGCCTTGAAGAGATTTGAATCCAAGGCCACCATTCTCATTTGGTTTGCAAACAATGCCTCCAACATGTCTAATGATAACCTTTCATATTTCTACACTATAGGAATGTGTTGAAGAGTGCTTAAATCCTTATTTGTGTGCCTATATGCATATTAATAGCTTACAAAACATGAAGTGAGATAGAGTAAAGAATACTCTTAATCAAAGTAAGCCTTTCTCTAAAGGATAGTAAATAGTTTTCTCAAGAAAGAATTCTATTCTTAATTTTGGTGGTAATGTCATTAAAGTATGTCATCTTGGTCCTTCCAATGAAGAGGGAGTTTCCCAAGTATTTAGCAGACCAGTTTGCAACTTTAATTTAATGTAGCTCTAAATCCACCTTATATTAGCTATGCGAATTTTATTGCTAAAAAATATATTGGACTTGTCCTTATTATTATTCATTCTAATAGTGTCTTCAAACTTTTTGATGTTTTCATACACAATTTTAATGGATTTTCTTGATCCATTGTAGGAAAATTAAAATATCATAAACAAAAATGAGAAGGGGAACATCAATAGCTCTTCTAGTGTGACATTGCCTAGATGGGGCTGAAACTAATCAATTGCTATAATGAATTTAGTCAGAGAGAGAGACTCCTTGCTTGAGTCCTCTATTGGATTTGAAGAAGCTAGTTTTAGTTCCATTAATAAGGATAGTGTAATAACTATTAGAGATGATTCTCATTGTCAAAGCTATAGATTCTAGGCTGAAACCTTTAGTACCTAAGACTTGGGGAATGAATTTCCAATTAATGGTGTCAAATGCTTTGTACAAGTCAAGTTTGAATACACCATGTTTCTCCTTTCGTTTAATATTCAAATCTCTTAATATTTCTTGTGCTAGCAGATCATTTTCACAAATGTCTCTTCATTTAATGAAAGCACTTTGGTTGAGGGAGATGAGTCTTGGTGGCCATTCTTGCAATCTATTGTTTACAATTTTATTAATGACCTTACTAATTATACTGGAAAGACTAATTGGTCTGAATAAATTTCATTGAGTGCATGATATTTGCTTAGGTATAGATATTATGGTTGAAGAACTAAAGTACTTCAACATGTCATCCCCTTTAAGAAAATCTTATATAGCTGAAGAGACGTCTTTGCCCACAATCTCCCATGCAGATTAATATAAGCTTCTAGTGAAGCCATCAAGGCTTGTTGTCTTATCAATTGAAATAGAAAAAAATTGCCTTTGTAATCCCCTTTTCATCTGATATTGTGTTAATATCAATAGGTATTATTGGCCTGCCAATAAAAATGTTATGATTAACCTATGAAAGGGTTGAGATGCTTTCATGTGCAAATAAATTGCTATAGTATCTAACTGCAAAATCCTTTGGTTAGTAATCTTTTGATCCTAGTGGTTTTCATCTTGACAATGGAGATTTGCTCCCTTCTCTTTTTATCCCAAGAATGGAAAAAACTTAGTGTTGTGGCCTTCCTCAATAAAACTTAACCCAACAACTTTTTGTGACTAATAGAGGTCTTCCATTTTTATTTTCTCCTCTAGCAAAATCGTGTCTTTTTTCAGCTTAGTTTCAATAAGAGCATCATTTACGTTGACAGCTTTCTCCTCCATTTTAGCAACATCCTTTTCAAGATAAGCAATTTATGTTTATAAGTGGCCAAACATGTTTTGGTTCCAATCCTTCATCCCTTTAACAACCTTCTTATACATTTTTCATAACTTATTCCACATGTTTTCCATATTAGCATCACACCATGAGCTATGAAAGAAAGGTAACAACTAATTATACATTGTCCACATGTTATAACATCTAGAAAATGTTTGCTTGGCTCTACATGTAAAATCAATACAAATGAGCAATAGTGCATGATCAAAGGAAAGCCTTGAAAGATTATGGATAGTGGTGTTTTGGATATGCATTCTTCATGTTGTATTGAACAAAATTCTATCTAATATTTCGTGTATTATTCCTCATCTCCATATAAATTTACATTCATTGAAGATAGCATCAATAAATCCTACCTTTAGAATAGAGTCAACAAACTCAGGTATAGATCCTAGATTATGTGCTGCTGCACCTCTCATTTCATCAAGGTAAGCAATCATGTTGAAGTTATCTCCAACCAACCAAGGCAGGTTAATAGAAGAACTCATTTGTTTGATATTTTCTTATGATTCTCTTTTCTCTTGCTCTGAATAGGTTGCATATACAACAATAGCAATAGCAACCACATCTCTGTTGACCTCACTTTTGGAGTGAGGATTGACTCATCCTTTCTTAGACTTATAAGTCTTCTAGACACTAAGATTTCTCTAGTCATAGGACACTTCTATTGATTAGGGGAACACTAAACCCTAGCCTAGAGACTTAAGGAAGCACACCCTGAGCTTAGGTCATACCCTAGGGTAAATAGGATCTACCTATCCTGTGGCCTCAACCATGACACATGCTTAACCACTCATTCAAAACCAAACCCCAAGCCAACACAATCAACCTTAATTGGATTTCATTTCATATCCAAGCTCCAAGATAAATTAACTTAACCTTAACTTAAACCAATTCAACCATAATCCTATGGATCAAATCCAAAGCTCATTCAATTGAACCAAATCCAATTTAACTTCACAAAAGCACTCCAACTATTTAAATCTCTATTTCAAACCTTTCCAATACCTATAATCAAACCAATTGAACTAAACCAATCCAATTAACCCAACCTAGCCCATTTGACCTAAAGGGTCTACATGAGCCAAAATCCAATTATATCTAAATTAATTACAACCAAAGCCATCAATCAATCCTAAATCAATTATCAAACTCAATTCAAGCTAATTCAACCCAATTCAATGCAATTGACCGATTTGGTTCACTTGACCCAAAGTGACCTAAAGGACCCATTTTATCCAAACTTAAATCCAGCCCAAATTGGATTGAACCAACCCATTCAATACCTTCTACAGTGATTGTTGATCATCCTTGGTTGATCAATTACAATCAATTGTGTCTAACCAAGTTAATTTGATCACTTGACCCATGTTTACCCAATTAGCCTATATGAACCAAATTGAACCAAACTTTATTCTGAACTCAATTGATTGAAACCAATACCTCCCATCAATTATAATTTGAGTATTGAATATGATTTGACTATCAATTAAGTCAAACCAAGCCAAGTTGATCACTTGACCCAAGTTGACCCAATTTGACCTAAACGGCCAAGTTGGGCCAAATCCAATCCTAAATCAAATTGATTGAAACCAATTACTCAAATTCATTACAAATTGATTATTGAACATGATCCAACCTTCAATTGAACTCATTTTAACCAAGCTAATCCAATTGACCCATTTAGCCCAATTTACCTAAAGGGTCAATTTGAGGTAAATCATTCCTAAATCCAAATCAACACCTACAATCATTCTCAAATCATCATTTGAACCTAAACCAACCCTCCACCCAAGCCAAATTGGCCAATTTGACCAAATTGGTAAACTTAGCCCATTTGACTCATATGAACCCATATGATCCAAATTCAAATCCACTTCAAATTAAGCCAAACCAATTGAATGAAATCATTCCAAATGATTATTTAAACATGTCCAAACTCTTGGTTTGATATAATTTGATCCATGGGTCAACTTAACCCAAATTGAGCCAAACCAAGCCCAAACCCAACCAAACTTGGCATGACCCATCCTTGGGTTACAATGGGTCAGCCTAAATAAACCTAACCCATGGTTGACCCAAATTAAGCCAAAACATATTGGACAAGCCCATCCAAATGAGATAAAATTTCTATTTGGATGGTCATACATACCCATTAACCCTTGGTAGCCACCTTTAGCCCATATTGGACATATGGACCACTGGCTCCCCTAACCCAAAGCTGATTGGGTTAGCTATGGGTCAAGTGAAGGTGAGCTAACCCAAGCCATCCCATTGGAACACTTGAGGGAGGAAGTACACACGACCTCAACCCCTGCTATTCCTCCAGCCATTCAGGACCTTCCACCTCAGGCCATCACTAACATCCCCGATCACCTGCGCCGGCCAGATGTCTGCCAAAAATTGATTGATCCAAACTATTGGATCAATTGGGGAGGAGGGTATATTCCTCCCCATCCAATTCAAACCACATAGAGAGCTTCAATGAGTGATTGTGAGCATTCCTAGAGTGTTCCCGATCTCCCTTGAGCTCCTCATCATCGGCGAGATCAAACCTGAGTGAAACCAAGCCCTATGTTCTTCCAACCCCACTCAAACCTCACCAAACTTCAATTAACTTCTCCTACACCTTGCCCCATGCTTCGATAAGCTAAAATGAATCAATTCTCAATCAATTCAAGCACTAGAAACCACTCCTAGACCAACACCAATGACTATTACGACTACATTTGGTCCATAGAGCTACCGGCAGAGAGGCATCTCACGAGCTTCTCAATAGGGCTTTATCTCTTCTAGACAAAATCGCCTCAGTCGTTAGATCATCAGTCTTAAGATCTAGCGAGGTAAATTTCTAGAAAATTATAGAAATCCTCTTAGGTGTTGGTCTTTTGGGAAGAGTTTTATAATTTCATATGATTTCCACTGTAGGATCTTCTTAGATCTTTTCCATGAATGTTTTGGAGTTGATCCTGATGCCTTATGAGCTCTAGCGAGCTCAGATCAAGTGAAGGAGAGAGGACAGTGTCCATCTTTCGATGCTCGAGGAATGAATGATCATCTGTTGTCCATTACATTTGATTAGAATAGACATCTATGATTAATCCATTAGTTTTATTCGATAATCTATTAAGATCCATAGGATTAATCTCTATTATTTGATCCAAGATCAAACGGCAGGGACGAAAGCGTGTCCGCTGCCACTGACTTAGCATGCTACATTGGATGATTTCAATGGCCTATCCTATGGTGCCATGTGGAAAGCGACACCACGTCAGCTCCCACATGGCGCCGACGTGATCAAGGGTTGATTAAGCTTAACAATATCATTAATCACCCTAAACTTCAAAATTTTATAACTAATTATAGAAAAATCTTTAAATATAAATAAACCAATTTTGGAAAGGGTAAACATAACAGAATTTAATAAAAATAAAACTCAGTGTTTGAATAGTGAATAGTGCTTAATTAGGGTTTGAAAATTTTCTTTATTACCTTAATTAAGCCTTAATTACTTGGCTAATTGATCTCAAATTGAATGTGTTAATTTCTTGGGATGTCCTCTATCTCTTATAATTTTCTTGAGATTTATTAGTTAGGTAATTAGGAGAATTTGAAATTTTAACCTTTATCACCCTCCTTAATTAATTTAATAAATAATAAAATTATTAAATAAAATTTTTTTGATTATTAATGGTTATTAATTATTATTAATAGTGGAGATGATGAGGGTAAATTATCAAGGTCTTTTCTTTGATCATTTCCAAGTATCTTTTCATGGGATGGTTTAATTAGCCTATGATAATTAAGGGTTTATTAATTAATGAAAAGCTAAACTAAAATGATAATTACTTCAAGTAATTTTATTTGAATTTGTGGATTCCTCTTTATATGTTCAATAGCATAAAGACACCAAAGGAAATTATGGTTAACCCATGGGTGTGGGAAAATCATATAAGTACTTAGTTAGATCTTTCTTTAATTTAATTAATATTTAATTATGAGCTTCATCACTTAGGTTACTAAGTGTGTTGCAATTTTAATATCTCATTTGCATATCAATGGAGGCTCATAATTAAGTGATTAATTGAATTAAAGAGACTTAGGAAAGGGATAATAAATTATTTGCTTAAAGACTTGAATTTAATCAATCTATAAAAGCTACTTAATTATATTTTCTTAAATGTGTTAAGTCACTAATATGGGATGCAAAATAACAAACATTATTTCCCCTCTTTAAGTTCAATAACTTTAATCCAAAGATCAAATTTAATAACAACTTTGGATGATCTTAAATAATTTTATTTAATGTGATTATCCTTATGAATTAATGTAGTGGAATGAATTATGTGAAAGTATTCAATTATTTCTTTTCAATCATCATAGATTTTGTATGCCATTTGTGTCATGTAATCATGTTTTCAAATCAAGCAATCAAATGAATATACTTATGTAGGTAAGGTTGCATGTGTTGAATTAATCCTATTATATGGAGTGGTTATTATCACTAATAAATTTCAAATTATTTTTTAAAATTATAAACTAATGATGAAAATTTAAATTGATATTAACTATGAATATTCTATATAATTTACATGTGCTTATAACCTAAATATGTCAAAGTATTATTTTATCTTTATGATTCATGTATGTGTTTACATATGCTTGAAGATTAATAAGTATATAGTTTGAACATCCATAGAATGCAAGGCTTTAAGTAGCCCCATGGAGGTCTTAGATTACCTCATTTTACTAGTTAACAAAGGCACGTACTTATTTAATTTCATTCATATGTGTACTTGTACTAGAATTTGGAAAGAACTTTACTTTACAAGTGTAAATAACTCACTAAAATATAATCTTTTACATGATTTTTATTCTCATGGTTGTGTGTACATTCATATGTACTTAAGATAGCAAGTATATAGTATGGACATCCTAGGAATACAAGGCTTTAAGTAGCCCCAAGGAGGTCTTAGATTGTCTCACTTCCCTGGTTTAAACAATGGCATGTACTTGCTTAAAACTTTAATACATGTGTGTGTACTATGTTAAAGAATGAAATTCCTCTTTTCTACCAAAATATATGCATTCATAATCATTTAAGTGTGCCAAAAATACATTTCATGTATAGGTATGCCAAGTTCAAATCATATGCATATTATTGATTATGAAATGGAATGGTGCAACATTATCTATGTGATGGCTATTCAAGTTCATTAATCTTAAGATGCCTTTTATGTTGAATAGAATTCTTTAAGGTTAACCCAAACATAGGATTAATAAAAATTTAATAAACCATTCACTAAGAAAACCAAAATTATAATAATACACTTTAGAAAATAACTTAGATGGATGAAGGAAGCCTCCTTCCTCTTTTATAAGACTTAGATGCTTAGTAAATATCAAGTGGGATCAAATAAAATACAAATTAAAACTTACAATTTTCCCTAATAGCTTGAAGTGAAACCACCCTCATGTGTAACTTGAACATTCCAAATTTAGATAATTATAATCCTAAAGCCTAGTTAAGACATATCACACTAAGCCTTAACAAACACATTAGAATATTAAGCCACTACTTCTAGCTTTAAGTTAGGATGGTGTATGCTATGATGCTGCATTTTATTTGGAGATGTAATATTTTAGACTGAATGTTAGGACTATTGTGCGTAGATTAGATGTTAGGCCATTATTATCTTAATATCATTTATTGTAGGGGATTACGCTAAAGGAGTTGCCAAAAATAAAATAAATATAAATGCCTTTGCTTGTAGGTTGCTTATTCCCCTATGCATAATCCATGTTAGAATAGGTGGGCTTGATAACCCATGTGCATGGAGCTAAGTCTAAATTATATAATATAACAACTTGGGTGTGGATGTATATTTAGCTAACATCAATCTTCCAGGTGTAGTTAGATTTTACTTTCCATGAATATGTAATTTTGTAATATGAATTAAGATTAATGCTATGGCTTTAGGATAAGCAGTGGTTAGAGGGCAAAGTCCTGGGATGCTCTGTGAAGTCTTAGAGCATAATCAAATCTAATGAAGAAGAAGAAAAAAAATGAAGAATGAAGACCCCCATAGCAATTAATTCAATTGTAATTGTAAATTTTTATTATAATGGGTTATAAGGAGAGCTCTTTCCCAATTTCTGGGTACCGACCCATCACCTTTTATTCTTTCACGATAATCTATCCATATTTTATTTTTATGTTTAAATTGCACATTAGAAATTGCTTGATTTTCAAAAGTTTTTTAAGTTTGATGTTTGAATGTGTGGCATGGATGCAGTAGGTTCTTTATGACAAAGCTAATTTTTCTACCCTCATTAATAGCTCATAACTAAATTTTAAAATAATTCATAACCTCACTTTGAAGCTTAGGTTATAATCAAGATAATTAAAAGATTTAACAACCCCATAGCTGAATGATGTATGTTCTAATATCATGCATATCATCTTATTTCTTTCCTTAATAAGGAGGGTCTCCACTCTTGCATGATAGAGGAATGCTTGACCTGTGAGGGCATCTTTATAGTGGAGAACACCTCTTACCATTTATTTAGCCAACAAATCTATTTCATCATGCATTTAGGCATAATTATCCCAAGCTTTTGCCCAAAAGATTATGTCAAAAAAGATATAAAAATTTGTAAAATTTTGCATTTTAGTCTAAGTCATGTCTTCTTGTCAGTCATGATCTAGTCTCTTAGTGAGTGAGTTTAGGAATCTTGTATCTTTCTGATTAAGTAATAGCATAGATATCTTACAATTGCATAGGATTGACCTACATGGTTTTAAATCATAAAAGGTATTAGTTGATGGCCACTTTAGGTGATTGTAAGTCTAGAAGAGTTGAGATAGGTTAACCCTCTCTTATGGAGGTAAACCATTATGTCCCCATTTCCACTTAGATTTAGCTCATGCTTCTAACTTATGTTAAAGCATCCTATATTTAGGATCTGAGGTTATTTATTTTCTTTGGGCTATGAGTATAAATCCTCACCTCTTAGGCATTTTCATAATCTTCTGTTAATGGACTATAAGCCCTAGGATTCTAATAAAAATTCTAACTTAAATTAAAATAAACTTTCTCTTTTGATTATGTAAAGCCTCACCATAAGATAGATTGAAGTGCTCACTAGGCTTCCTAGAATCATAATTTCTCCTTACTTATCTTCCTTTGGAATTCAAAATAAGTCTTTCCAAATTGAACCTTCCCACTTGATTTTTGAAAAATACCCAATCCTTTGATACTCTAACCTTGATATCTTTGGAGATGTTGATTGACTACTTTAATCAAGAGCATTCTTAGGAATCCAACTTCCTTGGATGTAATTAACTATGAAACCTTACTTCCATAGAGAACTAAAGAACTCAAAGATATCATAGTAACCACCACGCCGAGGAGAGTTCTGAGTAAGGAAGGTCCTTATCACAGTCATTATCCACCATCACCCATCCAAGTCCCTCCTTCCATAGTTTCTACTAAAGTCTAGAAGTCTACATCTAGGGTGAGGACATCCTCATTAGTGATCCAGCATTAAATCCCACTCCACCCACTGCGTGAGGTCAAGCTCCATTCGACCTCCCAATGGTAGAAGAGGGAGTGACGACCTAAAAGTGTCATGGTCATACCACCACCGTAGCCATTAGCAGTAGCAGATTAAGGTGAGGATACTATTACAGTCCCCAATGTAGTTGATCCTCCCAATGAGAGAGTCTTATCAATAGGTTGTGTCCAATACATAGGTTCAAGTGAGCACAGTCTTACAGTCAACTACCAGTGGGTATTTGTACCAATTCAGCCAGGCAAGGTAGGAGATCGTTCATTAGATGAAATAAAACTACTTTACCGAGAAGAAGCAGCTTCTTGGGAGTGATCAATCGAATAGGGTGAGTAGACTTGGACCATGAGGATGACCTATTGAGATTCACTAAAATCCATATGGATTCATATTCAAGGATCCCTCCACAGACCATCGAAAGTGAAGGTGCCATGATCGAGGAAGAGACATCGACTCACCTCTTCTCCAACAAAGCTTAAGGATGAGCATGTCTATAGGATGGAGAGGAGGATAGAAAATTTGTTAGCTATAGTTCTAGCACTTCAGAGCCAAACTCTAGCACCATAGCCTAGCCTTATGGATGTTGATCGGCCCGAGCACTTACATATCTTAGATCCTCCTAAGAGTGCCTCTCTTGTTGAATAGGATAGTGGTAGTTTGCATAGGAAGGTCATACACAACACCTTCGTGCATGAGAAAGACATCAAGCAAATGGTGGAGCAACAAGTGAGGGAAGCATTGGCCCAAGCCCAGGGTAGCTCATCCATTCCAAAGGGTAGACCATACCCAGAAGAATTTGAAGTAGTCCAATACCCCAAAGGGTTTGTGCCACCTTCCTTTAAAAGTTTTCAATGGCGGAACCCACTCAAGATATGCATATTTCGAGTGTGTAACAAGTGGTAGCACTTCTCTTCTAATTTGTTTATTAGTAGTTTGTCGTGGGTTGCAATTGGTGTATGCAAACTGCCAATGATTTAATGACTTTGCGAGTTAGAGTAGTTCTTTGTTAAGAGATTTGTTAGAGCCCAGCAAAGGATAACTGTGGGTGACATCGTTGTAGCCAAACAAAATTCCAATGAGTCTCTCATTAATTACATTCTCAGTTGGCATAACCTGAGTATAAAATGTGAACCACAACTGTCCGAATAGCATGCCATCGAAATCCTTAAGAATATTCATGGCCTGATTTCCTTCATGCTCAAGGGTTTTATAATCAAAACTTTTGAGAAATTAATCAACAAAGTGGCTAGTTTACAAGAGGAAGTCAAATAGTTACCTTTCCAAGACCATACGCCCAAGCCACATAAATTATTTGAGAAGAGGCCAGGGATAGTTATATTAGTAGACAGAGGGAAGTAGCCAAAGAGTTTAGCTTAGAGACACTCCTTGCCACCCTCTTCCACCTCCTTGGCCATCACTGACCACAACCACAAGTGGCCACCACCATTATAGACACCTCAGAGTGCATTTATACTCACCACCAGGAAGCTACTATCCACTTACTCTTCTGGACAAGTTAAACAAGCCCTATTCGTTCTAGAAGGAGTAGTCAGGAAAATCTTTAAAAATATCATAAAGAAACTTAATTTCTATTTATTAGAGCCTAAGAGGCCAGAGGAATTGGGCAAGAGCGATGATCCTAGCTATTGCTCCTACCACTACAAATTAGACCATGTCTTAAAGGATTGCATCACCTTCAAAGACTAGCTTGAGCGCAGCTACATGTCGGGTGCCATTATTACCCCTAAGGAATACCTATTAGAATAATCATGTGATCCTTTCAAGACAAAAGAAGGTTGGGATATCTCTTTATCCTAAACCTCTAAAAAGATCATTTCTAAGATCAAAAAATTTTCTTGTAAGTGCTTGAGGTAGCTCAAACCTCCAACATCAAGGAAGGTTTACAAGCCAAAGATAACTAAGAAGGTGGGAGCAGAAGAAGCAACAATAATCCACTTTCGATATAGCCAAGTAGCAACCACCATCCCATCCTCTCCACCATTATTACTACACTCATCCATCTCTTCTTCTATTAGCATAAACATTGTATCTGCATATGAGGGCACTAAACCCCTTGCTCCGCTTACTTTACTTGACTTCTTTTATATGCCTCCACCTAGACAAAATTAAATGAAGAAAGCAAATTCCACTCATATCTTCTCTACTTTTGATAGTCTTGATTAGCTCATTTCAATTGAAAGCTCTCCAAGTCTAAATAATAATAATAACACAAATAATTAATCCTTTTCTTCTTAGACCCTTTTTTTTAATCAATCGGGTTCACCCATTGAGATTGGAGTCAACCAACTCTAAGGTCCCATAGGAGAAGTCAGAGGTATACTTTGTAGAAGCCATGAAGTCACCAAAGTTAACCTATGGTAAAGTTCTACCTCTGGTTGCACCGATAAATGAGTCATTGGTGAGCGTGATAACCCTCCACATGAAGATGCTCCACCCATGGATATGCTTATGGAGGACCAAAGTTGATTACAATGTCCCAGCTCACCTTAGAAAGTTGCTAAGTTAAGCATATGATGCCCTTATCTTATCCAAAGAGATGAGGGAATCTCTAATCAAGATACTTGAGATATGCTTGCTCAATTGACAAGAGGAGGCATGCCATTTGAAAGACATCTTAGAGTTACATTCGATGAAGACTTCTTAGGGATGATCACACACAACATGTCCCCTACAAAAATATGGATGTAATTATCTATAGTTGGTTGATCCGTGCATCAACATTATGAGTCTAAGAACCTTGCTACTTGGATCGACATCTCCAAACTCCAAAATAAAAGAATGATGTTGAGAGATTCAATGAACAAGGAGAGGGCCTTAGTTTCATAGTTTTGCCTTTGGAGATAGATGAAGAAAGATAAGCTAAATTTCACATTATTCTCAAATATCCTTCAATGCTTTTTTTGGATACATGAAAATAACATGGTCCCATCCTCTACATTAGTGTGAAGTTTTGAGTGGGATCAAATATTATGTCAAAGGAGATCTCAAGCCATTTTCGCTCATGAGTCAAGATATGAGGATGCACTACCTCCTCAAAATCAACTAGTCTATTCTCATGAACTTGGCCAAAGTTCAAAACTAAAAGAAAAGAATAAAGAAAAAGAAAGAGAAAAAGAAAAAGAAAAAGAGAAAAAAATGAAAAAGAAAAATAAGGGAGCGAGAAATAGACTTAGAGGAGTGGTGCCCGATATTAGATTCCACCCAGTTACTCCATTTGAACACATGGGGATGACCCACCTCCACCAAGAAGAGAAGAGGTAGTTCGAGGAGCCCTGGGGGAAAAAACCTCTTATTGGCCACCCAATAGAGATATGTCCCATCCAAGAGTACACCACATCCATATAGACTTAAAATCTAGTTCGAGGATGAGTCTTATATGGTTAGCATGCCTCTTCTCAACAAGAGATTCCTTTGAGGTGACAAAGGACAAAGGATGAAGATCCCCAAAGTAAATCATAAGTGTATCCAAATCTATATGTGAAATAATTAATCATCAGTTGGAAACCTTAGCTAACCCACTTTTCTAAAAAGTTGAGGGTTTAGTTAAGAAGTCCCCAAGTCATCCATGTGTGAAGACTCAGGTTTTTTCTTGGAGCATCATCCTCAAGTCAAGAAGGTGATATAGAACTTGAGGATGATTTATATAAAAATTTAATAGAATTCTTTTCTGATTGGAACCCACCGTGTGTTCTAAATTTAGCAAAGAGAGGATTGATTCCACATGCTTGGTCTACGCACAAGTCGAATTACTTCAAGAGTTTATGGGACAACAAATGCAGACATTCTGAATCAAGACCATGGCTAGGATTTGGTACAGTGAGTCCAGTCAATGATGAAGATTATTGCTTAGTCATTCCCAATTATTTAGAATCTGATAGGTTCTTCTCAAATCATATTAACTCATATGAGGAGGTGCGCTTAGAAACTGATGGTCTATGATTTTGAAGTCAAAGATGCACCACTGTTTGAAGAGAGATCAAAACCATCGATGAGCTCAAAGAAATCAATCAAAGACAATCCACATCCAACATACATCAGTTCCTTGTTGAATGAAACTTAAACCAATGACTTAGTTAGGCTATTGACTGAGTTTAAAGACTACTTCGCATGGAGTTATGAAGAGATGCTTGATTTATCTTCTAACATAGCAGCTCTTAAACTAGCAAAAGAGCCTAGTGCTAATCCTATCAAGCAAGCTCCTAGACATATGTGATTAGATGTTGAACAGCAAGTCATTTTTAAAGTCAAGAAATTGATTGATGTTGGCTTCATCAAGGAAGAAAAATACCCTACTTGTTGCTGTCGCCAGTTAAGAAGAACAAATTCATATGAATTTCATTGACTTAAATAAGGCATGTCCAAAAGATGAATTTCCACTACCAATACCAGAATTGATGGTGGACATTGTCTCATCTCACATAGTCTTCTCCTTCATGGATGGCTCATCTGGATACAACCAAATAAAGATGGCCCCTGAAGATGAAAAGAACACTACTTTTCAAACACTGATTAGAATTTAAGGCTATAAAGTCATGCCTTTCGACCTTACAAATGTTAGTGCTACATACCAACATATAATAACTCAAATCTTCGATGAACTCATTCACCATCAAGTCGAGTGCTATGTCAATAATCTCGTAGTCAAAAGTAAAGAAAAGGAAGATCATCTCTTTGACTTGAGAGTATTTTTCGAATAGTTAAGGCAATTTAACCTCAAAATGAACCCCCTGAAGTGTGCATTTGGAGTAGCTTCAAGAAAATTTTTTGGGTTTGTTGTCTGACACCAAGGAATCAAGATCGATCGGGAGAAGATCAAAGTAATATTAGAAATACCACCCCCTAAAAGTCTAACTCAACTTAGATCATTTCAAGGGTGGTTGGCATATCTAAGACGCTTCATGTCTAACCTATTAGGAAGGTGCTAGCCATTTTTAGCAATTATCAAAAAGGATGTCGAGTTCAAGTGGGATGACAAGTGTCAGCATGCCTTTGAAGACATCAAGCATGACTTGATGATGCCACCAGTTCTAGTAGCCCCTATCTCGAGCAAGCTGCTCATCCTCTACACCGCTGCATTAGATGACTCCCTTAGTACTTTATTGGCCCAAGCCAATGACAAAGTGAAGGAGAATGCTTTCTACTACCTCAATCATCGACTAATCCCTGCTGAAGCTAATTATCCACCCATTGAGAAATATTTCTTAGCTTTAATCTTTGCATCCCAAAAGCTACGACATTACATACTTTCTCATAAAGTGAACTTGATCTCCAAGATTAATCCATTACAATATCTCATGACACGACAGACGCTATCCGAACAGTTGACATGATGATCCATGATCTTATCATAGTTTGACATTGCTTTCATACCCCTCTATGCGGTGAAAGGACAAGCACAATTTCTTAGCACACTCCACACCGGATTCTCCACTTGACCTCCCATGAACAAATCATGAACTTAGGGGATAAGAGCATTCACTACTGGGAGATGTACTTTGATGGTGCGGCTTCCTCTCGAAGAGGAGAAGAATCATAATCAACTATCCCAAGAAATGTAGGGGTAAGAGTATTTCTCCTAACTTCGGATCACGATGTGATGAGATTCTTATATCACTTATCCAATCCTTGCACCAACAAAGCTGAATATTAGGCTTTTCTAGTGTTAGCCATTACTCTAAGCATCCAGAATATCAACATCTTCTGGGATTCTCAATTAGTCATCAATCAAATTGCTAGGTCTTATAAAATGTTCTAAAGCCTAGGCTCCATCATTATCATAAGTACACTATGGAGTTATTGGCCCAAATCCCATGTTATCATTTACAAGATTCCTTCAGGGGAAAATGCCAAAGTAGATGCTTTAGCCAAACTTGCCAAGGAGTTGTCATGTCCAGAGGATGAGTCCATATCAATAAGGGTCCAAAATAGACAAGTCTTACCTCATATTGATATTAAACTCATTGAAAATTACTCTCTTTAAGGGGAGGTTGTCATTGCCAAAAAGAATGATGAGCTAGATTGGAGGCAACCATTCATGGATTACCTAAATATAGGCAAACTATCTAAGGAGAAGTCACTAGCACATCAAGTGAAGCAGAGTGCACTTTTCTACACTCTCGTGGATGGCACCTTGTATTGACGGTACTTTGATCATATGTGATTACATTGTTTAGACAAACACGAAGCTCGTAAGAGGTCATGACTGAGGTACACTCAGAATTATGTGGAGCACACTAATCTGGTCTGAAGATGAAATCCAAGATTAAGAGACTAGGATACTACTGGCTATCGATGGTTATAGATTGCATGGATATAGCTAGGCAATGCCACCAATGTCAGGTACTCAGTGTGGTCTACACCAACCACCCAATATTCTACATCCTACATTGGCCTCATGGCCATTTGAGTGTTGGGGTACCAACATAGTGGGTTCGATTGATCCTCCTTCTTCCAAGGGTCATCGGTTCATCCTAGCTTCTCTTACTTTTAAGTGGGCGGTGATTATTAGAGATCATAGCTCACATGCTCAATTATTTAGGAACCATATCATATATAGGTTCAAGGTGCCTCGATGAATTATATCTGATAATGGTACTACATTCAAGAGCACCAAGATTAACAGTTTCGCTTGGAGCACATCATAGACTGAAGATATTCTACCATCTACTACCCGAGAGAAAATGGCTTGGCAGAAGCCTTCAACAAAACTCACATCCAAATTTTAAAGAAGATGCTTGACGACAACAATAGTGGCATGAGTAGTTAGTTGAAGTCTTGTGGGCCTACCACACCACATATAAAACTCCAATATAATTTACCCCTTTCTCCTTAGTGTATGAGTCCGAAGCTATTCTACCTTTAGAAGTCCAACTCCCATCACTAAGGATAGTTGTGGGTAGCAAGATCACAAAGGAGTAGAATTCCAAGCTGTGGTTAGAAGAGCTTGAAGGTTTAGAGGAGAGACACCTACTGGCATGTTAGAACCTCGAGTTGTATAAAACCAAAATGATTCAAGCTCACAACAAGTTGGTCCATCATAGATCTTTTCAAGTAGAAGGGTTTGTTTTAGTTCTAAGGAGACCAATTATTGCCCATCATAAGATGGGAGGCAAGTTTGAACCCACTTGGGAAGGCCCTTTTTCCATAAAGAAGGCCTACCAATGAGGATCTTTTAGCTTATCAATCACAAAGGAGAGCGCTTGATGCTCCCAATCAATAGGCTTTACTTAATGAAACATTATCCTTAAATCCATGTTTGAAAATCTTCATAATCAATGAAAATTTCATTTAAAATTTAACCTCTTCCATATTGAAAGGATCATTTCAAATCCTCCATGATGTGTTTAAGGTAGGTCTAAGAGAACCCAAGCGACATCCTATCCTTCATCAACACAATACAAACACAAACTACACAAACACATATCAAACAAATACACATATTTTATCTCAGGCTACTTTGATATGAGATAACGCCCCCTGTGGCACTCACTCATAGCTTCTCTAGGTCGGGCTGACGTGTTACCCTGCTAGTGCGTCACCCCAGTGGTTCCTCATTCAGGAAGATGTAAGTTAACTATGCTTTGTTTCTTGATTTGGCTACTACACATCGACGAGCGCCTTGTCAGCATGGTAGGCCTTACTATGCGGTCAAAAATCTACCGCCATGTTGGCTTCATTTAAGAGGATGTAAGTTTGGTATGCCTTTTCTTAAACTAGCCATCATGAACTAACTTATTGAGTAAGGTTTAGGGTAAGTCCTCAGTGGTTCCTTTCCTCTTGACTACTTCAAGTTAGGGTCCAGTCCTTCTTTATGACTCCCTACTTAGTAGTCACCCTTAGGTCGGGTTGATCTATTATGTGCCATCAACGGGTCACCCCAGCAATTTATCCTCTTTAGAAGATGTAAGTATGATACTTTCTTTTTAAGTACAGCTGTTGCACCAATGAGTATCCCTAAGTCAGATAGCACTTATCGGGACAACTATAGACTTTCCTAGTGATCAGTTCAACTTTAGGAAGATGTAAGTCTACATTCCTTCTTTCTAGACTGACCATCGCACATCGACGGGTACCTTAGGTTGGTTGGTGTTCGCTATGCTGATAGCGACCCACCGGTGGATACACCACTCTTGACAGATATAAGACTATGATAGTGACCTATAGGCATTATTTTATCAGGGGTTAGGATAACGCCCCTAGTGATACCTCTCCTATGGGCACTCTATTTGGATCACGTCCTTTGCGACCCCATTTAGACACTACTCAGGTTACTACTGGATTGGACAACCCCCCCCCCCCCACCCTTTCCCCTTTTCTAGTATCCACTCTTATGGTTGGAGATTATGTTCTGCAGATGAATAGATTCTCCCTTGGTCTAGTAAATCTGAGTTAGGTCAAGGCCAACAAAGCCCCTTCTCAGTGTGATCCATCATACACCAATAGGGTCCATGATAAAAAATAAATAAAATATATATTCGCTTGTGGATTAAGAGAACACCCTTAGTGGCACCTTTCCCAAAAGCATCTTATCTTTAGGGTAGTGTCCAAAACGTCCTGTAAGAATCGCCTAACTACTTTTGAGTTGAGATAAGTCCCTAGCGGCACTCCCTTAGTAGTCACCCTTATGTCAAGTTTAACTTGTTATGCCACCGACGGTCACCCCGGTGGTCATCCTTGCTTGGAAGATGTAAGTGCGCATTCTTCCAGATGACCACACACTACATTGGGGTAGCCTGGTGTTATTGTTGTCTACGTCACCCAACGCTTCTTTGCTCAAGAAGATGTAAGCCTGCTACACTTTCTTCTTAGCATAGTCGTTGCACATCGAAAGACACCCCTTAGGTCGAATAGTCTACCTTATGATCGATAGACTACCCCTTTGGTTCTATAAATTTAAGATAGGCTAAGACCAACATAGCCCCTTCTCAGTGTGATCCATTGCACACTGACAAGGTCCATCAAATTAAAATGAAATTAATCTTGACTACTCTTGAACTGACATAAGTCCCAGTGGCATTCACTCAGTAGTCTCCTTAGGCTGGGTTTGATTTATTGTGCCATCAACAAGTCACCCCAATGGTTATTCCTTTTGGAAGATATAAGTCTACTATGATTTCTTCTTAGCATAGTTGTTCACACCAAAAAACACCCCTTAGGTTGATAGTCCTACCTTGTGGCTTATAGAATATCCTTTGGACTTGTAAATCTGAGATAGGTCAAGGTTGACATAGCCCATTCTTAGTGGTCCACCGCACACCAACAGGGTCCACAACATAACAAATCAAATTAAAATAAATTAAATGAAAATAAATAAAATTAATCTTGACTACTCTTGAGTTGAGGTAAGATCCCTAGTGGCACTCTCTCAGTAGTCACCTTAGGTCGGTTTGATTTGTTGTGCATCTAACAGATCACCCTAGCAAATTTTTTTTATTCATGGAAATGTAATTCTGCTACGCTTTCTTCTAAGCACAGCTGTTGCACACCAAAGACAACCCTTAGGTCGGATAGCCCTACCCTATGGCAGGTGGACTACCCCTTTGGATCAGTAAATCTAAGATAGGCCAAGGTCCTCGTGGCTTGTTCTTAGTGTGGTCCATCATACACCGAGAGGGTCCATAATAAACCAAATTCAAAACCAACCTCCTTAATGGAGTCAAATCAAATATATCAAGCAAATCAAACTTCTCCCCAGTGAGGCGCAAATCAAATTAGCCTCTCTAGTGGAGCCTAGATCTAAATCAAACAAATCTAACCAAGTGTACATTCCCAGTAGATATGCCCTCAATCCAGAACCATTGTCCCCAGTGGAGCCATAGAAAATTAAACAAACCTCCCTAGTGGAGTTTAAATCAAAGAAATTTAACCAAACTTTTATCCCCAGCAGATACATCCCTAAACAAATCATATTTGAAATCAAAATCTTATCTCGAGCGGATAACTCAAACCTGCTTCCCTAGTGGAAGGTTCATATACCTAATCCCTAGATTGAGCCCATATCCCTAGAGGATATTCCTCCACATTAATTAAAATAAAATAAATTAAAATTAATTCCATCTTGATCCCTGACAGATTATAGATTTTTATCCTCAGGGGATATTCTTTCCACAAATCATATTCACAATCAAACTCAAATCCATATCTCTAGTGGATCCCTTCTGCCTCTCTTATACTCTTGGCATAAAGAGAGATGCATTGCACTAAGATCATGATTCTATCTACCTTCTTGAGTTTAGGTATAGATCATTTCTGTTAGCTCTTGCAATATTTTGGACATTATTGATCGCCTCGGTCAACCCCAATACGTGTAGTGTGCCTTGTTAGTTACACCACACCTATTGGGGGTCCTTTTGTTGACCTCACTTTTGAAGTGAGTTCTCAATCTCCTCATCTTAGATCTAGGAGCCTTCTAGACACTAAGAATTCCTTATTCATAAGACACCTCTAGTGATTAGGTGAACTTTTAACCTAAACCTAGAGACTTAGAAGGGTTAATCATAGGATTAGGTTATGCCTTAGGACTTAGGGAAAATTCACCTACCTTATAGCCTAAACCAAAATCCAATCCAGATTCACCCTATCAAGCCTACAATCAAATCCAATGTCAAATCTAAATCCAAATCCAAATTCAAATCCCAAGACAAATGATTGAAGCCCATGATCAAACCAAACTTGAAATCTTTCCTAAGTCATGTGAATCAACCTTCATGAACTTAGCCAAAGTCCCATCCAAACCAATCCATAATTAATTGATTTCCTTATAATCATTTATATCTTCAACTATCTTCTTAAATATAAATCAAATCTACATTCAAATGATCAAAACTAAATCAAATTTAATCAAAACCCTTTATAAGCCCTATGAACTAACCTTCATGAGCATAGCCAAATCTTAACCCAAATCATTCCCAATTCAATTGATTTTCTCATGAATCAATTATTCATTCAATTATCTTTCCAAATATAAATCAAATCTACAATCAAATAATCAAAATCCAAACCTAAGCTATATGAACCAACCCCATGAACTTAGCCAAGTTCCTTCATTCCAAGACCCAAATTCAATTGATTTTCTCATAAATCAATTATACCTTCAATCACCATTCAAAATATAAATGAAACTTACAATCATCAAGCCAAATCAAAACCAACCCAAGTCAAACCCAACTTAGCCCATTTGACTTGAAATATTCAAATGAACCAGAACTCATTTGAACCCAAACCAATTAATTTGACTTATATATCAATCTCAAATCCATATATAAACTCAACTAAATCAAACTCAACCTAAAATCAAGCCAACTAAGCCCAATTAGCTCACTTGACCCAAAGTGGCCAATTTGACCTACATAAACCAAATCTAATTCAATCCAAATCAAAGTAAATTAAGCCAATGTAAACTTCATGGCATGATTGTTGATCATCCTAGGTTGATCAATTATCATAAATTTGGTTAAACAAGGTCAACCTAACCCTTTGACCAAGTCAACCCTTTAATCTATATGAACCTGAACTAGCCAAATTGTAACCTAAGCCAAATCTATTGAAACCCATGATTCACACCAACCCAAAATTAACACTTGAACATAACTTGACTTTCAATTTAGCCATAACCCAAGCCAATTTGGCCAATTTGATCAAATTGGTCAACTTGACCCATTTGACCTAAATGAATTCAAATGAATCAAAATTAAATCTTAACCAAATTAAACCAAACCAATGGCACCAACACACTCCAAATGGTCATATGAACTTAACCCAACCCTTAATTTGACCCAATTTGACCAATTGGTCAACCTAACCCATTTTGACCCAATTGGGTCAAATTGAGCCAAAGCTAATCTAATGAACTCCAAATGACATGAAATTTGGCCCAACTCACTTTTGACTCATTTCAAATCTACAAATCAAATCCAATACCAAATAACCATCATGCCCATGGGCTAAGGGTATCACAGGAGACAAATCACTTAGAGGAGTGGTCATTTTTATTCCTTGGCCACTTGACACTCTTCCATTAGTCCGCCTAGGCATCTAAGACACTACCCAACCTAACCCAAGAGGTGGTTGGGTTGGCCATGACTCATGGGGAGGTAAATTCACCTCACCTCCCCCATTTAGCATTTGAAACCCATAGGACACCCTAATCCTCTTTGCAACCACCTTCCCAAGCCAGCCAACTAAAACCAATAGGATGCTTCCCTACCATTCCTAACCACCCCAAGCCAGACACCCACTAGGAGCCAAAATTCACCATTAATGGTATTTTCAGCCACCACCAAGCACAAGAGAAAGAGAGGCCTCCAAGAAGTTATTCTGCCATTGCACACACTCCAGGAGCTCTTCCAAGCAACAAGACCCCTTTCCCACTTCCTTTGAGCTAGAAGAGCACCAAAACCAAGCGGATTCTCGCAAGGAGGAGGCAACCATTGGTGGATACAACATTTTAAGTGAAGCCAAGGGTCTAGCTTCATTCCAAGGCTTCATCTTTCATCTAGGAGTGTGCTCAATCAACACAGCCACCAAAAACCATCCCCGATATGGTAATTTTCAAATCCTTTAGTTGGCCGTAGGATCTCTTGTTTGTCATGATGTTTGCTCTATTTTAGAAATTTCCATTAAAAAAACCTTGTATTCTTTATTTCACATGATCTCAATGCAAAAATAGGATTTTTTTTTTATGAGAATCACCATAAAATTGAACTGAACGGACCCCATTCCGTCTGATTTTGCCATTTTTTTTCTTTGGTCCATTAGTTTCACCGACTGGGAAGCAAACAAAGTAGCAGCCATCTGATCTCTCTTTAATAGGGATAGACGAATGGCTTAAAAGAGAGACCCATTTAATTTCAACCTCCGATCATTGATCAGGACCGTCGATCTATCGAAGGTGGATCACCATTGGTTACGATTTCTGCTCAATAGCGTCAATGTCACAACCAATCAAATCACATCACGCAGTGCCACGTGCCATGTGGGCTGTCGCCCAATCACGATGATGTGGAGCCTGGTCCAATCGTCGTCTTTGTCTTGGTTTATGTAAGAAATTAGGTATTTTTTATTTTAAAAAATTAATTATATTGCTTAAAACTTTAAAAATTCATAGAAAATAAAATACAATATTCTAAGCTTAATCCCATTCTAAAATTCAATCATTTTTAGAGGAATCCAACAAACCAGAAATCCTTAATTTTTAATCACTACTCTAAGCGTAATTTAAGTTTTAGTGAAAATCAAATTTCATTAATTAAACCAAAAATACACATCAAATTGGTCTGGAATTTTTAGGGATTGAAACTAAAGTTAAAATACACCTACCATAAAATTTCAAGTCAAAAGAAATTCTGGATTGGGAGATATTGTATTTTGAAGCTCAAATAGTCTATTTTAGTAAAAATAAATTAATAGACTTTATAAAAATTATGAAAAATTATTTAAATCGATTGAAACTTTGAAAAATTATAACAAATCATAGATAAATCATAAAAATGCAAATAAATATTCATTTTAAAGGTACTTTAGAGAAAAATTTATTAAAATATTCTTAATTGGTTAAGAATAGTAATTAGGACTTAATTAAGATTTAATTACAAAATTAATTAACATAATTACTCTTTAGTTACTTAAGTAATTAACTCCAAACTTTGTGTGTTAACGCAATGGGATGACCTCTACCTCCCATAATTTTATTAGGATTTATTATTTAATTATTAAGAAATTAACTAATTAAGCTCTAATTACTCTTTTAAATTAATTAATCTCATGAATAGTAATAAATTAATTAATTAAGTGGTTAATTATCATTTAATAGTGAATGAACCCATGGGATAAGATTAGGGCCACCTGCCTAATCTATTTTTCTAAGTTTATTTTATTAATTAAATTAATCAAGGCATAATTAATTAATCAAATTAAAATTATAATTACATGAAATCTCAATTAATGAAGTCTTGGGTAGACCCTTAGGTGTTCAACAACTTAAGAAAATTCTAGGGAAATTATAGTTAACCCATATGTGTGGGGGAATTATAAGAGTACTTAATTAAGTTTCTTAACTTAATTAATCATTAACTGTGAGCCAATTGCATTAGGCTCCTTTCATTTCTTAGGATCATTGTTAATTTTCAATGTACGTTCATATCATATAGGCTCATAATTATTTGAGTAATTATGTTAAGGTGATATAAGAAAGGGTTAATTAATGGATTTAATTCATATTACAACTTAATTAACTCACAAAATCAACCTAATCATATTTCATTAAATCAATTTAATTAATAAATATAGGAATGGGTTAGGATCAAAATCTCTTCTCACATCCTTAAATCAAATCAAAACATGAGATTAAAATTGGCAATAAAGAAGCTTTAGTTTATCTTAAATGATTTTATTTGATATGATTGCCCTTAGGAATTATTTTAATTGAATGAAATCATATGTTTATGTTTATTTATATTTTTTTCCAATCATGTTAAATGTTGTATATCATTTGAAATCATGCATTCATCTTTTCAAAGTTAAATTAAATCAAATGGTTTTCTTTTATGTTAAGCTTGCATGTGTTGGATTAATTTATAATATGTGTGGCTATTATCACTAATAAATTTAAAATTAGTTTTCAAAATTCATAAATTAATTACAATAGTTAGAGTGATAATAATTATGATTACATATAGGTTTGCATATGCTTAGAGCTTAAGTATGTGAAATAGAGCTTTCTTTTCTTTAATCTATATGTAGTTTCACATGTATTTGAATGTCAATAAGTATATAGTCTGGACATCCAGGGAATATGAGGCTTTAGCTAGCCCTAAGGAGGTCATTTGATTACCTCACATCCTTGGTTTAACAATGACATGTACTTATTTAATTTCATTTGCATGTGTTCCTACATTAGAATTGGGATGAAATTTTGTTTCACATACATAAATGTTCTGATCAAATATAAATGTAATTTCTGCATGATTTTCTTTCTCTTATTTACATATACATTCATGTGTAGTGAGATAGCAAATTATATAGTCTAGACATCCCGGGAATACGAGGCTTTAACTAGCCCCAAGGAGGTCATTTATTTACCTCACTTTCTAGTTTAATAAAGGCACATACTTGCTTATTTCTCTTCACATGTGTATGTATGTGTGACTAAAGGATGAAAATCCCTCTTTTCTACTAAACATACATGCATTCATAATTGACTAAGTGATTGAATTTATTATCCATATGATTTGGGGTCTCTTTCCTTATATTTTTACATACAAATTTACATATGTTGGAATGTGAATGGGTATATAGTTTGGACATCCCAAGAATATGATGCTTAGCTAGCCCTAAGGAGGTCATTTGATTACCTCACTTCCCGGTTTAACAATGACATGTACCTATTTAATTTCATTCGTATGTCTTTTGTGTATAAGAATTTGGATAAAGCACTAAATTAACATGATTAAATAATTCAATCAAATAACAAATATAAACTTCAAATATGCACATCTACATTCATCATTTAAGTGCGCTAAAACATGTTGTATGTATAGATACACTTAGGATTAAATCATATGCATGTTATTGTAAAGGAAAGGAATGATTGAACATATGTCATGTGATAGTAATTTGATTAAGTTAATCTTAAGATGTCTTCCATATTAAATGGGGTTATTTAAGATGAACCTAAACTTAGGATTAATTTAAAAATCACTTAATAAGACATCAGTAAAGAGAGCTAAATCAAAATAATATACTTTAGAAAGTGGTTAAAGTAGGGATGAAAGAGGGCAATCCTCTTTCTTCTCTTTATAACACTTAAATGCTAAGTGTAAATCATATGAAACTGGAAAAAAACATAAATTAAAATTCTCAAATCAATTAAACAATTGAAGTAAAATCATATTTTATGGTTAAATTAAATCTCTTTCATGGTTAAAAAATATAACTCTAATGTCTAGCAAGACATACCACATAATCCTTAATACACACACATTAGAATTAAGTCACTTCTAGCTTTATGTTAGGGCAGTCCATGATATGATGTATTTTATTTTGTGATGGATTATTTTAGATTGGATGTTAGGGTGCATGTTTTGTAGACTAGATGTTAGGCCGATATTTTCCTAATCATATTTTCTATAGGGGATTATTAAATAAATATAAATGCTCTCTTTGTGGTTGTTTAAGCCCCTAATAATAACTCAAGTTATGAAAGGTGGGCTTGGTTACCCATGTACGGGGTGCTAAGTCCAAATTATGATATAACTGCTTAAGATTGTATGTATATTTAACTAACCCCTCTTTTACAGGTGTAGTTATATTTACTTTTCTATTTTTAATATAATTTTGCATTAGGAATAAAGATTAGTGTTATGGGGGTTAGGGATGAGCATTAGCTAGAAGGCTTAGTCTTGGGTGGCCATGTGATGCCTTTGAAGTGGAGTAAATCAAATCAAATGAAATCAAAGGAGAAGGAAGACACATGAAGAAATATAGAATGATAAAAGCAGACCCCCCATAACACTTATTCACTATAAATTGTAATTATTCTTTCACATACCAGGTTGTATAATGGTAGAACTCGACTACCCATTTTCTCTTTTTAGGTTGTATGGTGGTACCCGATCGGGCCTTTTATTCTGTTGTGCTAGTTTTATAAAATTATTTGATGTTATGTTTAACTTATGCATTAGAAATGGCATGCCCTCTTCATAGTTTCTTCATGATTGATTCTTCAATGTGGCCTAGATGCGATTAGGCTCTTAGGATAAAAATAAATTTTCTACCCAACTATAAGTCATAACAAAAGTTTTAAATAATTTATATCCTCACCATAAAGCCTAGGCATTAAATAAGATAATTAAAAGATTTAGCAACCCCTTAACTGATGGTTGAATGTTTCACAACATGCATATCATATTATTTCACTCTTGCTAATAGAGGGATTCCATCCTTGCATGATAAGGGAATGTTTGACCTTTGAGGGCATCCCTTGTGAGAAAACACCCCTTTCTCATTAATTTAGTCAACAATCTTATTTCATCATGCATATAAGCATAAAATCCTAAAGCCTTTGTCAAAATGAAGTGTCAAAAATTGAAATAAAATTTGAAAAGATTTTGTATTAGATTAAGTCATTACTCATACCACTCATGCTCTAGTTTCTTAAGGAGTGAGTTTAAGGACTTTAGTCTCTTTCTAAACCCAACTATATTGCAATCTTATAAGACATGCTTACATGGTTTTAAAATTGTAGGTGGAGTTTAAGTGGCACTTCGGGCGATTGTAAGCCCGTAATCGAGTGATTTATCTCTCTTGTGCAAGTGAACCTTATACCCATCTTTGCTTAGATTTAGGACATTCTTTTGCTCTTCCTAAAGCTCCCTAGACTTAGGATCTGAGGTAGCTATTTCCTTCAGTCTATAAGCATAAATTCTCACCTCTTATGCATTTCCTTAACCTTGTGTTGGTGGATTATAAGCCTTAGTAATCTAATGAAATTTCAACTCTAACAAAATAATTCCCCTCACTTTCAAAATTATAAAACCCAACTATAGGATTGATTAGAATGCTCACTAGGCTTCCTATTATCATGTGCATTCCCTACCTATTCCCTTTAGCTTCCAAAAATAAGTCTTCTCTTTAATCTTTCCCACTTGATTTTTCAACATAACCAATTTATTCATAGTTTATCCTTGAAATCTTTGAAGATAATAATTGCCTACTTTAATCAAGAGTATTCCTATAAAATTCACCTTCCTTAAGATGTAATTAACTATTGGGGCTTGCCCCCATAGAGAACTTTAGAACCTGATTTAATATAAACCATGCTTTATTCATTCATGTAAAGCAGGAAAAAAATCTACATTCAAAGACCCATCATGCCTTAGGAGTCCTTATCAGGTGATTGGGTCTATTGAAGGGTGATTTTTTATATTTTGAGATAGTATATCATACCTCAATGTCATACCCGATCACTTCAATAAGTACCCCTATGATCTATGTGGTGTCCCCCCATTTGAAAATAAACACCACACTACCCTATAAAGGGACTTTATATTTTTGAAGAGAAGAATTTATTTTTGATTAAATTAAAATTTTATTAGAAGGCTAGGAATTATATTCCATCAATACAAGGTTATGAAATATCTAAGAAGTGAGGACTTATACTTGTAATGAAAGAGAATAAGATGGCTCAGAACCTAGATCTAGAGTGTTCTAGATAAGCTAAGAGATCTACCTAATTCTACTCTAGGGAATGGGATATGATGGATCACTTCCACAAGGGAAAATGAACCAATCTCGATTCTTCTGGACTTACAATTGCCCAGAGTGGCTGCTAACTAACACCTCCGCTTCAAAATTATGTAAGCCAGTCTTATGTAGAGGCATGATAGTTAGGTTGTTACTTAATTAGGAAGGATGCTAGAATCCTAAACTCACTCCATAAGAGACTAGAAAATATTTGGTATGTAAGCATGCTTAGACTAATGTTAAAAATTTACAAATTTTTTTGGATCATTTTGACACATTTATTTTATACCAAGGCTTAGAACAATTATGCTTACATGCATGATGAAATTGACTTGTTGGAAAAATTAGTAAGAAGAGGTGTTTTCCACTTCAAAAGATTGCTCTCAAAGGTTAAGCTTGTTCCCTATCGTGCAAGAGTGAAGATGCTCTATTTTTAAGATTGAAATAATATGATATGTGTTGTTATCGCATACAATCATTCAGCTAAAGGGTTGCTAAATTTTTATTATCTTGATAAAAGCCTAAGCTTTAAAATGATATTATGAATTGCATTAGAACTTAGTCATTAATTATTTTGTGAGGGTAGAAAATTTAATTTTATCATAAATAGCCTATTACATCCAGGCCATACATCAAACATACACACTTTAAGAAACCTATAAAAAGCATGTCATTTTTATTGCATAATATAAATATAATAATCAAACATTTAGATTTTGTAAAAAATAAAAAGGTCTGCGGGTACCGCTATAGACCTGAAAAAAAGAAAAAATGGACAGCTGAGCTCTACCTTTATACAACCCAGATTACAATTGAATGTCAGTCGCTCTAACTTTATACAACCCAGATTATAAATGAATGTCACAATTAAAATAAATTCTATGGGGTCTTCAATCTTTGTTCTTCCTTCCTTTGGATTAATTTTCTCTAGACTTCACAGGGCCTCCTAGGTTTCTGCCTTTTAGCCACTACTCATCTTAAATCCCATAGCAATAATCCTAATCCTATTACAGAAATTACATATTCATGAAAAATGAAATCTAACTACACCTATAAAATAGATGTTAGCTAAACAAACATACAAGCCAAGTAATTATATTTCATATATTTGGACTTAGCATCTTGCACTTGGGTAGCTAAGCTCACCTAGCCTAATTGGATTATGCTTAGAGGAATAAGCAACACCTGCATGTAATAGCATTTATTTTAATTTATTATTACAATAGCCCCTTAAGTACAATCCCCTGCATAAGAGATCATTAGGCTAATAACGACCTAACATCCAACATATGCATAAATAATCCTAGCATTCAGTTTAAAAATATTACACCATAAAACAAAACATATCACCATGACATACATCGGCTTAACTTAATACTAGGATTGGTGACTTAGTATTCTAATGTGTGTGCTAAGGCTTAGTGAGGTTTGTTTTGGTTGAGGGTTGGAATTATGATTGTCTAAAGTCTTAGGATTATTTAAATTGCTCATTAAGATTAGTTTCACTTTAAGTCTTTTAGTAGTTTAATTGGATTTTAGCTTATTTTACTTTGTTCAATACTTAACATCTAATTATTATAAAGAGAAGAAATATACTTAACTTTTTCATCCCTAACCTAAGTTGTTTTCTAAAGGTAGGTTATTATGGATTTAACCTTCTTAATGAATCAATTATGAATTTTATTTAGCCTAAGTTTAGGTTACCCTTAACGAATCTTATTCAAACATGAAAGGCATCTTAGGATTAATGAAATTAAGTCACCATCACATGAGTAAAACTTCACTACTTCCTTTCATTATCAATAATATTCACACTCTTTGATTTCTATTTTTTTTAATATTTGATTTAATACATGCACTATACCCATGTTTTTTCACACTTAATGAATGTTGATACATAAATTTGATGGAAAAGGGGATTTCATCTCATAGCTAAGCATATGTAAATATATATATTAGAAATTTAAGTAAGTATGTGTCATTGTTAAACCAGATAAGTAAGATTATCTAAGACCTCCTTAGGGCTACTTAAAGCCTCGTGTTCTCGGGATATCCAGATTATATACTAATTTAAATACACATAAGCATATACATAAGAATAGAAATAAAATCATGCAAAGGTTATGTATGAAAATCCTTTATTTATGTAAAATTTAATGTCATAAAGAAAGAGGTTTTTACTTTATATTCTAGCATATGCATACACATAAATGAAATTAAGCAAGCACATGTTGTTATTAAACCAGGGAAGTGAGAACATCTAAGACCTCATTGGGGCTACTTAAAGCCTCATGTTCCCATGATGTTAAGACTATATACTTGCTAATTCAAATACATATAAACATAAGCATCAAACATAGAAGTAAAATAACTCATTTCCATCTTTAAGTTACAACTAAATGGACATTTCTTTAAGTGTTTACAATGAGCATTGATTTAAATCTCAAAATATTTAGTTCATAATCAACTTATAATTTCAAAAAAAAATTGAGATTTATTAGTGATAATAGCCACATCATATAATAGCATCTATCCAACTCATGCAATTTGAATGCAATCATATTCTTTTAATTTTCTTTTAAAATATGTATACATGAAACAAGTGATATAAACATTTATGATAATTGAAAGAAAGTAATTAAATATCACCACACAACATACTTGATTTCATTAAATGCTAATGATAATCAAGTTAAATAAGCATTCCTTAAAACTAGCCAACGCTTGTTTATGATTTAATTTTAATGTTCAAGTTTTTAAAAACATAAAGAGGAGATATGATACTTAAGGTTCACTCCATCCCATGTTGATTATTTGATATGTTTAAGGGGAGAAATAAAACATGTTTTGCGAATTGATTAGGTTCAATTTAATTAATTACATCAATTTGATTACCCTTCCCAAACATCTTCAATTTAATTAACCACTTAGTCATGAGCCTTTAATGATATGCTTTGGAAAATAAAATCAGCAATGCACATACAACAATCTAATACAATTAAGCTTATGCTTAAGAGTTAATTAAATTAAAAAAGAAAAATATGTAAGCTAAATACTCTCATGATTTCCCACACCAATGGGGAAATCATAATTTCTTTAATGACTTCATGTTAATAAACACATAAAGGGATTAATGGGTTGACACTTAAATTATTTAAGTTGATTTCATTTGAATTTAATTATTAATTTCTTTAATTTATCCTTCATTTACAAAACATGTTAATTGATTTCATCAAAGGAATACATTTAGAATTAATTTAGAGGGGATCCTAATTAATTCTCATGTTACCCTTACTATTCTGATTGATTAATTATCCCTAATTACTCAACTTTACTATTTATTAATTTTAATAATTATTGAATCACTTAAAAGGAGTAATTAGGATTAAAGTTTGGGATTTTCCAAATTACATGGGAAATAATTTCAAGGAAAATATGGGAGGTAGAGGACATCCCATAGAATAAACTTGTAAAATTTAAAATTAATTAGCCAAATAATTTGACCTTAATTAAGGTAGTTAGCCCAAGCTTCAAACCTTAATTAAGTAATGCTCATTAGACATTAATTGAGAATTTTATTTTTCTTAAATTCTCCTCTATCTAATGTAGTTATTTGTAATTTTATATTTTTCTACAATTAGTTATGATTTTTTTAAATGTATGGCCACTTAGATTGAACATTTAATCCTAATTAATCATTTTAAACTGGCACCATGTGGATGCTGATGCAGCAGGGTTTTCCACATGTGGTCGTGGTATTTGCTATTTAAAATATCTGACATAGATGCTATCTCAACGACGGCGATTGCGGTTTCATCCATACCTTCCAATATCATATCGGATGGTGGAGATTAATCTCATGATTAATAAAGGATTAAATCAAGATTTTTAGAATGATTAATCATGACAGTCCATTCTAATCATGTGGAATAGATGGCTAGTGATCTGTCATCCCACGAGCGCCAGAAGATGGACACCGTCCACCTTTCGCTACTCAATCTAAGTTCATCAGAGCTCATTTAATGGTAAAATCGACAACAAAATGATCAAGGAAGAAACCTAAGGAGAACCTATTATGAAAATCATATGAAAACACAATTCATTTTGAAAAAGATCATTACTTAAGGGTCAAATATATGGTTGCCTGATTTTTTACTTCGTCAATGCTAAAGATCAGCGGTCAATCGATAGAGGTAGCTTCATCTTGAAGAGATGAAATCATATTGAGAAGATCTCTAGCTGCCTCCCCGCCAATCAGTCTCTGGACCAAATGCAACTGTGAAAGTCATCATAGTTAGTCTAGGGATGCCTTTTGGTGGTCGAATTGATCGGGATCGATTCAGTCAGAGTGTGGAGAAGGTGTGAGGAAAGTTAAATTTACTTTAGTGGAAGTTTGGTGAGGTTGGATGAATGGAGATCTAGGACTTGAAGGATAGGGTGCATGTGGAGCTCGAGGAATGCTCTGGGGGTGCTCAGAATGCTCTAAGGAAGGTGTGTATTGAGTTTGAATGGATGGAGAGAAGTATACTCTCCTCCCACTTAAACTAAGAGTTGAGATTGGCTCAACCTTTGGTAGTCGTCTGGCCCATTGGTGGTCAGAGGTGACAGGAGACTGCTGAGGTAGATGTGGGTGAGAGGTTAAGAGAGTATAGTGAGCTGCCATGGAGTGTACACTCCTCCTTAGGTGGACCAATGGTTTCCCATGGGTGAGCTCACCCTCTCTTGGCCAAAGGCTGAACCCAACTACTTTGGGTTAGGTTAAGTTAGTGGTCTTTGTCCAAGAAAGGCCAAAGGTGACTGCCAAGGGGTTAGGAGTTAGAGAACCCAACCAAATGTAGATTTTATCCCATTTGGAGGGCTTGGTTCAATGAGTTTGACCCAACCCAAGTTCACCATGGGTTCGGCCCACTTGGGCAAGCCCAAGGTGACCCAAGGATGAGTCATGCCAAGTTTGGTTAGGTTAGACTCAATTTGACTCATGTATGTCAAATGGGTTCAATTAGGCTAACTTGACAATTTTGGCCAAATTGGGTCAAAGTGGGGGTTTGGTTAAGTTAAATTGGTCATTTGAAATGAGTGCAATTTATTTGATTCAATTAGACTAGATTTGGATTCGGTTCATATGGTTCAATTTGAGTCAAATGAGTCATGTTGACCAATTTAACCAAATTGGCCAAATTGGCTTGAGTATAGGTTAGGTCTATGTTCAATTGATCACTTGTAATTAATTGAAAGAGTTTATTTGAATTGATTTGAATTATGAAGTTATCTAGTTCAATTTGACCCTTTAGGTCAAATTTGGCTAAGTAGGTCAATTGGGTTGGGTTGACCAAATTGGGTTCAATTACAGACTCGATCATGTACAATATCTAATTTGATTTAGGATTTGATTTGACCTAATTTGACCTTTTAGATTACTTTGGGTCAACTTGGGTCAAGAGGCCAAATTGGCTTGGTTAGGTTCAATTAGTGGTTTAGTCATGTCCAATACTCAATTTGTAGTTGATGAGAATCATTGATTGCAATTAGTTTGGCTTAGAACATGGTTTAGCCTAATTTGGCCCTTTAGGTCACTTTGGGTCAGCTTAGGTTAAGGGGTCAAATTGGACTGGTTTGGTCTAATTAATTATAGTGGAGTGTTCAATAGTGACCTACAATTATCAATAAAAAGATTGGGTAGTTTGATTTGATCCAATGGGGGTTTGATTGAAGTTTGGCCTAATTGGACCTTTTAGGTCACTTTGGGTTAAGTGGTTTTGTCAAGTCAATTTGGACCACATGGGGCTATAGATGGTTGGAGTATAGTCAATGATGAATTTGAAGTTGATTGGTTACTTTGGCTACAATTGATTTTAGTTTGATTGAATTTTGACTCATTTGAACCTTTTTGGTCAAATGGACTAACTTTGGTCATTTAAGTCTAATCATTTTAGTTAGCTTGATTTCAAGTGTTGGAATGGTTCAAAATGATCCGTTGGATGATAAGATAATTGAGAGAATTGAGATTGGTTTTCTTGAGTTGGATTGAATGAAGTTATAGGGTTGAAGTGGGTTAACTTAAGTTAAGAGCCAAGTTAGCCTGGAGCTTGGATTGCAAATCAAATTCAATCATGGTCAATTGATTGTCTTGAGGTTGATGTTTCAATCATTTGGTTTGGGTTTAAAGGTGATTAATGGGTGTGGGTGTTGGTTTAGGCCTCAAGGTAGGTGGAGCACACTTGTGTTAGGGTAAGCTCTAGACCTAAAGGTTTTCCCTACAAGTCTCTAGGCCTAGGTTTAGTGTTCCTCTAATCACTAGAAGTGTCATAGCACTAAGGAGAACTTGAGTGTTTAGAAGGATTCTAGACCTAGAATTGGAATGAATAATTTTCACTCCCAAAATGAGGTCAACAACAACATTTTTTACTTATTGATACTTCATAACTTATGTAAATGATATCAGTTAATTTATTGAATTTTGTAAACATGTTTATAACAAAAATAAAGTATTGCTTAAATTTCATTTGGATGAATAGAATTGTTATTGCATGAATTAAGCAAATAGATAACTATTATGATAGGTCACTTAATGTGAAATTGAGGAAGCAAAAATTATTATTATTTTTTAATACTTCCTTGCTTTTGGAAAAAAAATTTGATTATTCCTTACTTTGGGATATTTTTATTTCTATATTTCTTCACTTTGGAAAAAACATTTTTTTATTTGGCTTTTATCCTAACTTAAACATCTCAGTCTCATGGTGTTGTTACTTGATTAATTCTACAATTGGCAATGACACATACATCCAAACTAATATTTATGCACAAGTTAAATTGTTACAAAATTTAAAGAAAAATAGTGTAAAGAAAGGGATGTGATTTACATAGGTAACTTCATACTTTAAATAGATATGTGCATCATCATAGACAAATTTTAGGATATTTAGTTTAGTTAATGATGCTTACCTCAACTAGACAAGTTTTGAATTCTAAATAATACTTGATTATAAAAGAAATGTAGAAAAAAATTACAAAGAAAAAATTATAGTAATTTTAATTCACAAATAAAAATTAGTAGAACATGGTTGATGCTAATAAAAGTACAACAATTAAAGGGTATATCAGATGCTAACTAATGCAACTAACATGAAAGACATGAAAAAAAAGATAAAAAGGTACAAAGTATATCAAATTTTGAAAATAAAGTAATACAAGCTATAGTATAAGAGAAATGAACTTAGAGCTCTGAAGGTCATCTGAAATGTAGATGTGATCATTGGATCATCTGGGTGATAATATACCATGTCTAAGATGGGGTGGCTACTTAACATATCATCATATCAGTCAGACTATGACTATGACGTCTTCTCCACACCAATAATTATTGGTCCTATCAATATAAACCATCAACTATGACTCCTAAAATCATAGCTACATCTTGAAATATACTATAAGTGTTGGTCTGTGGTGACATTCAATTCGCCCACAAGCAAATGAAATGTTGGTCTATGGTGACCAACACTCTATAAGTGCTGTCATGAGATAGTGATCTAATATAATATATTGTGGATGTCTAATGCAGTCTAGTCCTGCAACTCTCATTACCTCTACAAAATATGGAAATGATTTGTTATGTTAAATTATATCTAATAAATAGATCCTCTCATAGCATAATAAATAACATTTATTAACTTATATAATGAATGAAATGATTCTTTCTAACTATCAAAAATAATTCTTATGGAATTTTGCCTCATATCCTAAGCTTTCATGTAAGAATATCATACATTAAATTTAATGTTCATCTAACTTTTAATTTCTCTAAGCTTCAAGTAAATCTAACAATGAATGACAAGAAAAATAAAATAATAAATAAACTTTGAGGTGAGCTATCAGTGGCCACCCACCAAAATTCTATTTGCACATGTATGGTGACTAGTTATAATTATAATTTTCCATGCTTTCTCAAGCTCTTGCTTCTAGTGTCATGTAATCAATAATGACATGATCTAGATGAGTGGTCATGGTGTACACACATAATAGATTATCAAGATTTATTTGAATCAATGATACAATATTCTACATAATTAGTTATGCTCTAACCATTTATTGCTCATTGCAAATAAGCTTTGGTATGAAAAAGCATATTTTTTGTTAATACATCAAGAATTTGCTCTTCACACAATGAGTTTAAATCAATTGTTACATCATTAAAGTCAGTATTAAAGTCGGTTTCTTCAACTCATTCCTTAGTTGTACAACATACATGAATATATTTATTATTAGATATTATTACATCTAAGATATCTATGTTAGCTATTGAATGCCTCCTAAGTAGGTCATGACCCATTATCTTAGTTGTGCTTATGTCTACAATGCATTTAACCTATTTTTAGGATCACTATCACTAAAAATATCACTTCTATCACCATCCATTATCTTGTAGCCATCTTTAGGTAGTGTAACTTACACAACATCCCTTACACGATCAGTCTCTCCAACATATGAATGTCACATTAGATATAATAATTGGCACACCCAATGGGGTGGTGTGAATTTGTGTACTTTTAAAAATCAAATCAAACAAATCTTTATTGTCCAGTAAGAGAAAACTTTAAAATTATAAAACTAACAAGCCAATCTCAATAGAAAGAGCACCTAAAAGATAAAAGAAAGGGGCATAATGATTTACAATGGTTCGGTCCAACTGACTTACATCTACTCTTTAGAACTCCACCAAAATCACTATCACCTACTCCTCTCTCTTTCAAGGCAAGAAATGAATTTTCAACTAGAATAAAATCTCAAGTTAAAATATAAGACATAAAAGCAAGGTTAAAGAAAAGAATAATCAAGATAAAAGTGCAACCTTACTAACACAAAATTCTTAAGAGAAAAAAGAGGAGAGAAATCATCTCACTTTTCTCTTATGCTAAACACTCTCCCCTTAACCTCCTTTAAGATTTACCACGTTCAAGCTACTAATTAGGCTCCCCATAAGGGGTATTTATAGGGAGAGAGCTAAATAAATAAATAAATAAAATTAAGTTTAGAAAAAATGGTCCAATTATACTATACAATCCAACATCATATTGTATGATCTTTTCATTTTATTAGTGTTAAGAATTCTAGACAATACAATCATCCCATCAACCACCACTATTTGTATAGTATGACTAAGGATCGTACTATACGAAAAATACAAACTAAAAATTTAGCTTTTATTTGTTCATCTTGTACGAACACATCATATAATACAAACATATTAAAGAAAAATTCTCAAAAATTGAATCCCACAAACTTTGGATTAAACCTAGGTAATTACCAAATAAAGTCAAATTATACATTTTCCATCATATTGTATGATCAATCAAAGTAGGCAAAATTTTAATTAATCGACTTAATCCCAATGATTGAAATAATTAACAAAAATAGATAATTGTACAATATAATCATGATCGCCTTGCAAGATTAGTTCAAATTTGTTAGTTTTAGAGAACATATTTAATTATGATGACTAAAATTAATTAACAAATATGGACAATATTCTAATATGATTTTAATGAAAATTTTAATTAAAATTTTAAAAAATTATTTTGTATTCTCTTAGATGTGTGTGTCTTGATTATTTTTTATCATTCACATGATAAATACATGAAGACAATAAAATATGAATACCATATATGATATAACAATATTTGAACTCTCTTGAGTTTTCTAACATCAGTTGTTCATCATTTGCAATCTTTATGAGCTCTTTTCTTAATCAAGCTTTTGTAAATCAGTCATTATTCATGCTCTCATAGTAAATCTTCATTAGGTTGCTTATTTTTAATATTTGTATTAAAAATATACCACAACCTGCACACATAATTGATGAGTGAAAATAATTATTCAACTATAAATGCTTGTGATTATTAAAACTTAAAATAATATATAAAAGGTCATGGGGTTAACATGGGACTGTAACAATAAACTAATTTAGTTTCAATAATTTTTTTAAACTCATAAGTAAAATTCATAAATATATAAAAGGTTCTTGTAACATACCTATAAGCATGGAAGTTCATGAGATATGATGCAAAAAAGTAAATATATTCATAGGTACTCTGAGGAAGGTCCAATTGAGGACTCATGTATTATGTGGATATAGCTCGGTCTAATAATATTAACAATCTCTATTTTGACATAAACCATCAGGGTTTGAATCAAAGCACCTAATAGAATGCATTTTGTAACCACATCATATCAATAGGCATACAACAAATCCTTCACCAATAGGAAACCTACATATCAAGAAGACAGTACTCATCTCAGGATCAATACTCAGTGTACATATGACTCTACAATGTAACTGATCAAAATTCGATTGTGTAGGACTACAAAGTGGTCAACAACAACCTTTGACTTAGCTTAAAACAAAATAATCTGCTAATGCCAATTCACCATCATAGAATAACATTAGGGTTCATATTGTTAACTCATCATGATTAGGTTATTTGAAAAAAATTACTAGTTAAATTAAAGCTTGGTCATATTACCTTAATGGTGAAATTGACATTAATTTAATGATAGATAGTATAATGTACTAGGACCAAAAAAAATAATATTTTGCAAAAGCATTCAAATAAGTTATCAAACAACAAAATAAATGTATTATATTAAGTTCTTATTTATAATAACAATAATAATAGCAATAATAATAATGATAATGATGATGATGATGATGATGATGATGATGATGATGATGATGATGATGATTGTTGCGTGCTAGAAAATCAGTTGCGGTAGAGTGAAAGTTTACGCCTTAGCCTTGTTTGTAAAATTCAGCACACACATAGGTATTTAATGAGTGAACAAGAAAACTCCAGAATCTTTTATGTGGAAAACCTCAAAAAGAGGGAAAAATCACAGGGCCTAGCCTAGTAAGAATCTTCCACTATGTATTTGTTTCAGAGTACAAAATTTTCCGATAACGGGATTACAAAATTGTACATGAAGAAGCGATAATGAAAATCCCAAATCGAGCAACAACGACCATATAGTATTGGTGAACAGAGTCGGCCGCATGAAGGTCATCGAATGGTGACCGGAAAGATGGCCGGCGAGATCAGCGTGACGATAGTAGTGGCGGTGGTACCGGCGTCGGTGGTCGCGATGATGACCGGCGATGGTTGGTTGATGACATGACGAGCAGCGATGGTGGCGGTGGCGAGCGACAAAAGGTGGCAACGGCAAGATCGGTGGCGGTGGCGGTGGTTGGTAACCAACGGGGGTAGTCGACGACCGTCAAGTGGTGGCACGATTATGCCTGGAGGATTTTCAAGCTTTAGAGCTCTCTCCTCTCTCTTGCTTGGTCTCTCTCATATGAAGAATGAGGAGCTATTGTAGATTGGAGTAAGAATACGTGTACATGCAAAATTTGAACCACTCCTCTCCATCGGACACTCAAATGATTCATTTGATCATATAATGTATTTTGTGTATTTGAATGCTCAAATGAAGTCGGAATTATGAGATCTTGGGCTTGTTAGATCTGGCTCGTCAAGACGCTCGATTTGACTATAAACACTCCATATTTAAGAGTCGATTGATAATAAGCGCTTGATCTCGATTAGTCTTGATTCAGAATCAATTTGTTTTCGACATCAAGATTCGTGCTTCGACTAGTAGAATTTTCAAGGTCATATCAATGATGATGATGATGATGATGATAGTAATAATAATAATAATAATAATTTGTTGCTCCTCCTCAAAAATCATAATTCCAAATAAGCTCACAGATTACTTATAGTTTAACCTAAAAACTAAAGGAAGCTATCTTTGTATTCACCATATCATAACAAAATATGACACAAGAATTCATTGAATAATTGCTGATCATAACCAATAAAATCAGGCTTAATTATTTCCAAAGAAATTTAACTCTGCAACAAAATATAGGAAAAAGCAAGATAATTTTTCTCTTTCATGAAGATGACTTTACGTGGATCCTAACAAATCAATACCAGATAATAATACAGCTGCAAGAACCTTAGTAGCCTTAAAACATGCGAAAGAGAACTTAGGAGAAATGAGCTTTGAGAATGAGTGCTCATTGCCACGCATTTGGGGTTTAAATAGCCAAGGCAACCCCCAAATTAGCCCCAACGGCTAGCCATCTATTGGGAACGGTTTTAAATATATATATATATATATATTATATATTACTTATTATTAATGACAGAATCGTTAATGTTTAAATGATTTTTTTAAGTGTCAATTTTAAAAATTTCTTCTTACAAAGAATTTACCACTCCAATAACCAATCCAAGAGTTTAAAGAGTCATCACACCACGGTGCTTCGATCTAAAATATATTTTTGAGGATATAACTCAAATAAAAATATATGAAAATATTTGTTTTATGATAATTAACAAGTTTAATTTACACTAAAAATAGTCAAAAGCTAACTTTTTTGCATGTAAATGACTTTTTGATAATTCCCTTGGACTCCAATGAAACTGTGAAATCACTTTCTGGATAGTTTGACGCGGAGTTGCTGGTCATTTTGTTGCATACAAACACTTTAGGTTCAGTCATCCATAAAATGAATGCAAGATAAATCTGATGGTTTTCCTTTCCTCATCCAGTGCAGCCTCAGGTAAATCGCAATTATCGCAGTTATTGTTAAAAAAATTTATATATATATAGACAGAGAGATTCCCCTTCAACCACTGCAATGATTTTGCCCTATAATCTTGATTTTACTTCTAAGTACTGTTATTAAAATTCAAATTGTCTAGCCGGGCCTTTAAATATAAGCACTACTGTATTGTCCAACTGATAACGATAATTATATATATTTAACATTTTCAAGTCTCTCTCTCTCTCTCTCTCTCTCTCTCTCTTTCATTTGGATTACAACTCAAAATTTTTATCAAGTGATTAAATAATTATAAAACATTTTATTCATTTTATTATTGATAAACGTTCATACCACTTAGCAAGCATTTTTTTAAACTATTTTAAAACTGTCATAAAAAAGGTTGATCGCCTTCTTCTCATATACTAATTTAGCTAATATATATAAAATATTGAGAAATTTACAAATTAACAGCGTAATATATGTATTTATAATTTAATCATTCTTATTTTTTTAACTATCAAATTCATGTATTTGCATGTGCCACAATCAAATCATTGAGAATTATATATATATATATATATATATATATATATATATATATATATATATATATATATATATATATATAATTTTAATATTTTAAAATTAATTTAAAAAATTAATATTGAAGATGATTAATTTATAAATATAAAAAATAAGATGATTGTATATGTATACAAGTCCTAAAATATTAAAAATGGTATATATATATATATATATATATAAATTAAGGATTATTATTAATTATAAGCTATCGAAAAACTAAAACTTTAAAAAAACATATCTCTTTCTATTTTCGTTCCTAACGAGGAATTGACTCCTCATTGAAAGCGATGGGCTTCTCGAAATTCACTTTTCGTGGTACACATGGAGTACCAATTACCAAATTACCTTAAACAATATATGTTGTGTTCTATACTAACTTCTTAATTCCTCCTCTATTAATTTCTTAACGCTCATTCGTCCATGGGGTCGACCGTAAAGTACTAGCGTGACGCAAGAGGCTCTCACCTTTTGGCTTCGGTGATTCTAACTAATTGATTCTTGAACTAAGCGTTTATGCTCTCATTCGGAATGAACAACTGGAGATGAGGAAGACGACGACGTCACTGACATGTTTAATAGAATAAGTGGAACAAAGCAACGGTTGGTGAGGTAGGTTAGGGTTTTGTTAAGCCCATGCAAATACAGAAAGAAATAAGGAAATCCTTTATGCGTTTTGGGACTTACACCCTTCAGTGAAACTGTGTAGGTTTTGTTGATGATCTGCGTTTGGCAAGCATTGTGTTTTTGTGCCATGTTTTGGTGAAGTACAGTGGTCAAATTTCGTTCACTTGTTTCAGTAGTTTGAACGTTTTTCTTTTTAAATAACTCTTTTTTTTCTAATGAATTTTAAAGTTTTTGTTTTGAGCAGCAGAAGCCAACCGCAAGTCCTATTTGGAGCGGAACAAAATACCTCATATCTTTTATATCCTAGCTGCTAAAATCTCTTAATAATCTTTTTGTCTAAGAGAACTGGTTGTCTTGAGAATTTCGAGAGAAAAACACGTAATCGAAAGTTAGATGAAAAAAAAAAGATATAATTATATGTTGTAGTTACTCTAAACAGAAAAATAATGTAGAACAAAGATTTATGGTAACTCATCTAGTGTTTTCTATTTTTTTGTTGGACAAACAGGAGAAGTTGTTCGCTATGTCAAATCTTCATACAACGGAAATATCATGGAGTATGTGCAAATCATTTTCAGAAGTGCCAAGAAGAAAATAAAAAAGAAAATAAAAAATTACAATGGATAGAGATTACATTTGAGATAAAATCACAAAGACAAGCAATTATATTAGTTTGAGAAGAAAAAGCTCTTGGAATTTAAGGCTTGATGTAACATCTTTATAAGTTTCTATAAAGCAATCAATGAAGTCACTAGCCTTAAATATATATGGCACCTTTATTGCCCGAAAGGAAGCAAGAAAGGCAAATCATTTGACGAGGTTACAATCATTATAGTAGAGATAGTTTGGGAGTAAACAAGTACTTAAGTTCAAATTTAATAACCCTCATCCCAATGATACATCATTTGACATGTAGGCTTATAATGATAATTAATAGTGCTTGAGCGATGATGATAGGTAGATCACGGGGCAATTTAATGGAGACAGAGTGGATATAATGAAAATCTTATAGTTGTCCATTATTCTAAGTCAACGAGACTCATATCCAATTCAACTAAGAGGATGTTTGTTAACAATTGTGAGTATGTTATTTAATAGAATCTCATAGAACTTGAGGACTAAGGTGACATAAACATAGTTATAAGCTAATAGATAAGGGGTGCACTCCAGAATATTACAAGGGACATGCTAAGACTAAACACACAATATTACCTTGATAATATATACTTTAATGAAAACTATATATCTAAATAGTACAAAAGAAACCCATAAAATCTAAGTAAAGGTAGCTTATATACCATTGAGATAAGTCCCTTTACTTAAATCTAATACGAGTAAAGACAATGGAACCTACAACTTAAAATATCATAAAAGGCTAAAGAATTCTCAATACTTAGCTTATATACCATTGAGATAATTCCCTTTACTTAAAATATCCTTTTCTAATGAATTTTAAAGTTTTTGTTTTGAGGAACAGAAGCCAACCGCAAGTCCTATTTGGAGTGGAACAAAATACCTCCTATCTTTTATATCCTAGCTGCTAAAATCTCTTAATAATCTTTTTTGTCCAACAGTGAGAACTAGTTGTCTTGAGAATTTTGAGAGAAAAGCATGTAATTGAAAGTTTATAAGAAATAAAAAGATACAATTATATGTTGTAGTTACTCTAAACTAAGAAAATAATGTAGAACAAAGATTTATGGTAACACGGTTTAGTGTTTTATATTTTTTTTCTTGGACAAATAGAAGTTATTCACTATGTCAAATCTTCATACAAGGGAAATATCATGGAGTATGTGCAAATCATTTTCAGAAGTGCCAAGAATAAAATAAAAAAGAAAAGAAAAAGTTACAATGGATAGAGATTACATTTGAGATAAAATCACAAAGACAAGCAATTATATTAGTTTGAGAAGAAAAAACACTTGGAATTTAAGGCTTGATGTAACATCTATATAAGTTTCTATAAATCAATCAATGAAGTCACTAGCCTTAAATATATATATGGCACCTATATTGCTCAAAAGGAAGCAAGAAAGGCAAATCATTTGATGACGTTACAATCATTATAGTAGAGGTAGTTTGGGAGTAAATATGTACTTGAATCCAAATTTAATAACCCTTGTCCCAATGAAACATCATTTGACATGTAAGCTTATAATGATAATTAATAGTGCTTGAGCGATGATGATAGGTAGATCATGAGGCAATTTAATGGAGACAAAGTGGACATAATGAAGATCTTATAGTTTTCCATTATTCTAAGTCAACAAGACTCATGTCCAATTCAACTAAGAGGATGTTTGTTAACAATTGTGAATTATGTTATTTAATAGAATCTCATAGAACTTATGACATAAACTTAGTTATAAGTTAATAGATAAGGTGTGCACTCCAGAATATTACAAGGGACATGCTAAGACTGCACACACAATATTATCTTGATAATATATACTTTAATGAAAACTATATATCTAAATAGTACAGAAGAAACCCATAAAATCTAAGTAAAGGTAGCTTATATACCATTGAGATAAGTCCCTTTACTTAAATCTAATACGAGTAAAGACAGTGGAACTTACAACTTAAAATATCATAAAAGGCTAAAGAATTCTCAATATTTAGCTTATATACCATTGAGATTAAGTCCCTTTACTTAAAATATCCTTACCTAATGAATTTTAAAGTTTTTGTTTTGAGGAACAGAAGCCAACCGCAAGTCCTATTTGGAGCAGAACAAAATACCTCCTATCTTTTATATCATAGCTGCTAAAATCTCTTAATAATCTTTTTTGTCCAATAGTGAGAACTAGTTGTCTTGAGAATTTCGAGAGAAAAGCATGTAATTGAAAGTTTAGATGAAATAAAAAGATACAATTATATGTTGTAGTTACTCTAAACTAAGAAAATAATATAGAACAAAGATTTATGGTAACTTGGTTGAGTGTTTTATATTTTTTTTTCTTGGACAAATAGGAGAAGTTATTCACTATGTCAAATCTTCGTACAAGGGAAATATCATGGAGTATGTGCAAATCATTTTCAGAAGTGCCAAGAATAAAATAAAAAAGAAAAGAAAAAACTACAATGGATAGAGATTACATTTGAGATAAAATCACAAAGACAAGCAATTATATTAGTTTGAGAAGAAAAAACACTTGGAATTTAAGGCTTGATGTAACATCTATATAAGTTTCTATAAATCAATCAATGAAGTCACTAGCCTTAAATATATATATATGGCACCTATATTGCTCAAAAAGAAGCAAGAAAGGCAAATCATTTGATGAGGTTACAATCATTATAATAGAGGTAGTTTGGGAGTAAATAAGTACTTAAGTCCAAATTTAATAACCCTTGTCCCAATGATACATCATTTGACATGTAGGCTTATAATGACAATTAATAGTGCTTGAGCGATGATGATAGGTAGATCAAGAGGCAATTTAATGGAGACAAAGTGGACATAATGAAGATCTTATAGTTGTCCATTATTCTAAGTCAACGAGACTCAAGTCCAATTTAACTAAGAGGATGTTTGTTAACAATTGTGAGTTATGTTATTTAATAGAATCTCATTGAACTTGAGAACTAAGGTGACATAAACTTAGTTATAAGCTAATAGATAAGGCATGCACTCTAGAATATTACAAGGGACCTAAGACTAAACACAATATTACCTTGATAATATATACTTTAATGAAAACTATATATCTAAATAGTATAGAAGAAACCCATAAAATCTAAGTAAAGGTAGCTTATATACCATTGAGATAAGTCCCTTTACTTAAATCTAATACGAGTAAAGACAGTGGAACTTACAACTTAAAATATCATAAAAGGCTAAAGAATTCTCAATTTTTAGCTTATATACCATTGAGATTAAGTCCCTTTACTTAAAAAATATCCTTACCTAATGAATTTTAAAGTTCTTGTTTTGAGGAACAGAAGCCAACCGCAAGTCCTATTTGGAGCGGAACAAAATACCTCCTACCTTTTATATCCTAGCTACTAAAATCTCTTAATAATCTTTTTTGTCTAATACTGAGAACTGGTTGTCTTGAGATTTTCTAGAGAAAAACACGTAATTGAAATTTTAGATGAAATAAAAAGATACAATTATATGTTGTAGTTACTCTAAACTAAGAAAATAATGTAGAACAAAGATTTATGGTAACTCGGTTTAGTGTATTATATTTTTTCTCTTGGACAAATAGGAGAAGTTATTCACTATGTCAAATCTTTGTACAAGGGAAATATCATGGAGTATGTGCAAATCATTTTCAGAAGTGCCAAGAATAAAATAAAAAAGAAAAGAAAAAATTACAATGGATAGAGATTACATTTGAGATAAAATCACAAAGACAAGCAATTATATTAGTTTGAGAAGAAAAAGCACTTGGAATTTAAGGCTTGATGTAACATCTTTATAAGTTTCTATAAATCAATCAATGAAGTCACTAACCTTAAATATATATGGCACCTTTATTGCTCGAAAGGAAGCAAAAAAGGCAAAATCATTTGACGAGGTTACAATCATTATAGTAGTGGTAGTTGGGTGTAAACAAGTACTTAAGTCCAAATTTAATAACCCTTGTCCCAATGAAACATCATTTGACATGTAGGCTTATAATGATAATTAATAGTGCTTGAGTGATGATGATTGGTAGATCATGAGGCAATTTAATGGAGACAAAGTGGACATAATGAAGATCTTATAGTTTTCCATTATTCTAAGTCAAGGAGACTCATGTCCAATTCAACTAAGAGGATGTTTGTTAACAATTGTGAATTATGTTATTTAATAGAATCTCATAAAACTTGAGGACTAAGGTGACATAAACTTAGTTATAAGCTAATAGATAAAGTGTGCACTCCAGAATATTACAAGGGACATGCTAAGACTATACGCACAATATTACCTTGATAATATATACTTTAATGAAAACTATATATCTAAATAGTACAAAAGAAACCCATAAAATCTAAGTAAAGGTAGCTTATATACCATTGAGATAAGTCCCTTTACTTAAATCTAATACGAGTAAAGACAGTGGAACTTACAACTTAAAATATCATAAAAGGCTAAAGAATTCTCAATTTTTAGCTTATATATCATTGAGATTAAGTCCCTTTACTTAAAAAATATTCTTACCTAATGAATTTTAAAGTTTTTGTTTTGAGGAACAGAAGCCAACCGCAAGTCCTATTTGGAGTGGAACAAAATACCTCCTATCTTTTATATCCTAGCTACTAAAATCTCTTAATAATCTTTTTTGTCCAACAGTGAGAACTAGTTGTCTTGAGAATTTCGAGAGAAAAGCATGTAATTGAAAGTTTAGATGAAATAAAAAGATACAATTATATGTTGTAGTTACTCTAAACTAAGAAAATAATGTTGAACAAAGATTTATGGTAACTCGGTTGAGTGTTTTTTTTTTTCTTGGACAAATAGGAGAAGTTATTCACTTTGTCAAATCTTCGTACAAGGGAAATATCATGGAGTATGTGCAAATCATTTTCAGAAGTGCCAAGAATAAAATAAAAAAGAAAAGAAAAAACTACAATGTATAGAGATTACATTTGAGATAAAATCACAAAGATAAGCAATTATATTAGTTTGAAAAGAAAAGGTGCTTGGAATTTAAGGCTTGATGTAACATCTTTATAAGTCCATATAAAGCAATCAATGAAGTCACTAGCCTTAAATATATGGCACCTTTATTGCTTTATAGGAAGCAAGAAATGAAAATCATTTGACGAGGTTACAATCATTATAGTAGAGGTAGTTTGAGAGTAAATAAGTACTTAAGTCCAAATTTTAACCCTTGTCCCAATGATACATCATTTGACATGTAGGCTTATAATGACAATTAATAGTGCTTGAGCGATGATGATAGGTAGATCAAGAGGCAATTTAATGGAGACAGAGTGGACATAATGAAGATCTTATAGTTGTCCATTATTCTAAGTCAATGAGACTCAAGTCCAATTCAACTAAGAGGATGTTTGTTAACAATTGTGAGTTATGTTATTTAATAGAATCTCATTGAACTTGAGGACTAAGGTGACATAAACTTAGTTATAAGCTAATAGATAAGGCGTGCACTCTAGAATATTACAAGGGACCTGCTAAGACTAAACACACAATATTACCTTGATAATATATACTTTAATGAAAACTATATATCTAAATAGTATAGAAGAAACCCATAAAATCTAAGTAAAGGTAGCTTATATACCATTGAGATAAGTCCCTTTACTTAAATCTAATACGAGTAAAGACAATGGAACCTACAACTTAAAATATCATAAAAGGCTAAAGAATTCTCAATATTGGTCTTATAATCTCACTTAATAAAACAACCAATTAGACTTGTCTCAATCTTTAAAGAGTTAAGTTAATGTGTCTAATTAGGATATGCAAGAAGAAAATACAAACTAAGGTTAACTAGCATAAAAGGGATGTGTGTAAAGTGGTTTTGCATTTCCTATATATTAACCTCATTTTAATGAGTTTGACACTCCTCATTATCTCAGTACTTAGACTTTTTAATCTTAGACTGAGGACTTTTCACTGAGATACGTAGGACACCTCCATAGTGGCTAAGTAAAACATTAAATTCAAAAGAAAAATAAGCAGATCTGGAATCAAACCAAATGTGATTTAGGAATTATATCTAAACCAAATGAAATTGAAATCCTAAAGTTGACTTACGTTAGGCTAGTAGGCCCCACCAAGACCCAACCTAATCCAAATAGTTTAAGTTAGTTCAAATACCCCCCAAATTCAATCAAATTAGACAAAACTCAAGATAAAATATATTTGAACCAAAATCTAAATCCAATTGACTCTTAATCAGCTTAATTGGGCTACTTAATGCAAATCAACCCATTTAGAATTCTATTGAACTAAAATCAAATCAAATTAATTTAAACCAACATCAAATCAAAATGAATCAATCTAAGAGCTTAGAATTGTCATTCAAAGCTTAAGTAAACATAAATTTAAATTCAATTGAGTTTCAATTTGATAAATTAGGCCAATTGACCTAAGTTGATTTGAGCCCAAATCAAATTTAATCAGAACCAAGCCAAATTGAACTTTTCTAAAGGTTTAAAACCAACATACAAACTTAAGTAAGCCCAAATTTAAACTCAATTGAGGATTAGTTTGGCTAATGGAATAACCAAACATCTATAAAACATCTATATAGCCCAATTGAAGGCCAATTTGATTAATTACTTTACAACAAAACTTAACCCATTTGGCCTTAATAGATCAAATCCAAATTTAATCAAAACAACTTGAAATTAATCTTCTCTAAAGCCCTAGAAACATTAATGAAACATATTTTAGGCTTAGTTGGAGATTAATTTGGACGATTGATCCACTTAGCCCAAATTAATTCAATTGAATCCTTTAAGCCTAAAATCGAAGTAAATATAATCCAAGCTAAATTTTACCAACCTAAAGCTTTGGAATTATCATCATACACAATTAAACATAACCTATACTAAATTAAGGCCCAATTTGATCAGTTGGCTGACCACTTAATCCCAAATTGTCCTAAATAATCTGTATTCAGCCAAAATCAAATTGAATTAATCACTCTAATCACTTTAAACATTTAATTGAACTAAACCAAACCCCTATATGAGTCTAATTTGAATTATTTGGCTAATGAAATTAAGCTAACTCAAATTGAACCAATTAAGCTACTTTGGGAAAAAATAAAAATTGATCCAAATTAACTACAATCAACCAATCTCAACCATCTCAAATAACTCATTGAACATAATTGAAGTCCAATCAAAGCTCAAATTGACAAATTCAACCATATGACTCAACTTGACTCATTTGAAGAAAAATGAGTCTATTTGAGTTCAAACAATTTGGCCTAAGCTAAACCTATTGTGTGGAGAATAATATCATCAAATTGAGTGCAATGGTAAAAAATGTCAAATAGTAGAAGCAAGATGAGAGAAAAATAAGAGACAAAAAATCCTAAATCCTAAAAAAAATTCCCAAATCTCTTGCCTCCCCAACTTGCTTGACTTTGGGAGCCTTTATAATTACTAAATGACTGGATTTAACTAATCTCTAGCTCCTCCTCCCTATTGTCTGCCATCCCATACCTCCATTAATAAAGGTCGAGTTGAAAAAATTTAAAAGCACATCCCTAGCCTATTTTTCATACTTCTGAAGCATCCATACCTTCACAAGAACTAAAGGAGTTGAGCCTTTTTTCACATTTCTTCGATCACTCTAAGCCCAAAAACTACTAAACTCTAGTGAGTTGTGGAAATCGTTGGTGTCCAAAGAAATACACATGAAGTCAAGAATAGATTATTACGTTAGAGCTTTGGCTTAACCTAAGTAAAATTTTCAAATAAAGAAATCTACTCAATGGCAGCTTGAGCGAGGTAATCAACTCATTGCATAGCCAACCCATAGGCCTTAATCTTTTTATGAATCAAAGTCATGTGAATCTAGAGAAAATCTATAGAATATCCTTGCATTTTTTTTATTTGAAAGCTCACCCATTTGAGAGAGCTCAAAATTTTGAAGAGAATCACCAAAATTTTAGCTCAAAATGGAGTCGAGCACTGTCTTTCACTAGTGATAGAGGAGACAACCTTTGGGTCATCCACTCCTCTTGATTAAAATGGATGGTCTAGATTAAATCATCTCAATTTCATTTAAAGTCCCTAAAAAAATTGCATATTGCATTTGGACCATCTGATCTTTGATTGAATGGTTCTAACCAATTTTGCATCCCCACTATTGTCCATGTTAACAGTGATGCCAATGAATTGTGAGTCAAAATGAGTAAAGTGTGTGTCCCATTATATCTGATGGAACAAGAAAATAGGAATTTTTGTGATCTAAAAATTACTGATAATAGCCCAAATCATAAAGAAAATCACCAAAAATAAAATAGTCATCTAGATTTTTGATTAACTTGTTTATGGAATCAACATTCCAAGAGGAATCTAATGGACCCAAAAGCCTCAAATTTTATTAGATATTTTGAGAGTAACTTAGATATTCTTAAAACTAAATTTATTTAATTACTCTTGTAGTATTCATCTAATAAAGTTGAAATTTTCAAGAATTAAAATCTATGTTAACTTCTACTTACCATAAGAATATCAAGCCTAATAGGCTAGTCAATTAATTGTTATTAATTTTCAAAGTTTAATGGTTGATTTTTAAATAATTAATAGTTAGAAAAGTCAAGAAAAAAATCTAAATAGTTTTTAAAACTTTGATAAACATTAAGAAAATTGAGAAATTAATTAAGCTTTTTAAATCACATTAAAGAACAAAATCATCTAATCATAGTTTAATCAAGCATTAATTAATTACCTTAATTAACTTGAACTTCAAAAATTCATATAAAATTAACCAAGAAGAAATAAAATGCAAATGACCGCTCTCTAGATTCATATTTTAGAGAGAAATCTAATGTTATAAAAATCTCTAAAACTTATTAATTATTTTGGAGTTAATTTAAGTTTTGTTAATAATAGTAATCCTTTAATTATTCTTAAATTACATGCCTAATCAAGCTGAGAATATTAGGAAAGAAACCTAGTGCCAAGACCCATTTACCATAAAAATGTAGACTAATTAGAACCATGTGTTAAAAGATATGATTTTTGAACCATATTGTGGTAATATAGATAAAATAATTAATAAAAATTATGAACATTACAAAAATATACCTAGTTGGTTTAAAACTTCTCCATTAAAATCAAAGGCCCTAAGAAAAATAATTAGGTTCATTAAAGATAATTAAATTAAAATCACTCAATTTAGGATTTAATGAGTAATTAAAACTAATTAAATAGATTATTTAAACTAGAACTTAAAAATTCAAATAAAAGTGACCACTTAACCTAAAATTATGAATGACCCCTCTTTGAATTCAAAATCTAAAGAAGAATCTAATAAAATTAAAATATCTAAATGTCACTTGATACTTTGAGAATAATTTTACTTTAATTGAAAATCAAATTTTCTTAGTTATTCTTAAAATACACACTTGATTGATTTGAAATTTTTATTATAGACTCACTAAAACAATATCTTCTTCTCATAAAATTTTTAGCATTTGGGTCATTGGTTTAAAATCTTCAATTTTTAATCACCTCAAGATAAGTTAATGGAAGAATAAATCTAGAAATCATGAAAATTTCAAAAATATAATTAATTGATTTGAACCACCCATGTTAACAAAGAATTACATGGATAAAATAATTAAACTCACTCATCTTAATTATGGTACTAAATATTCAAATCCAAGCCTAATTATAATTTAAAACCTTTCCCTAATTCATTAATCACTATTTAATTGACACCAGTCAATTCAAATACAACTAATCCTTAATTGAATCATAATCAAAGTTAAACTTTACTGATCACTACTTGAGCCTCAAGCAAGTTAATCACTGAAGTATATAAAACACATTAAATCTAACCACTGATTAATTATCCCTTAATCAAATTAGTGACATAATTACATTAAACCTTCCTTAACTAAGCAATCAATTAACTAAATCAATCATTTAACTAGGTTAATTAGTTAATCATTAATCAAACTTTAATCAAGATAATTACTTCATTAAGCTAATGATTTATGTTAATCAACTTAAACATAACCACTTAAACCTTAATCAAGTTAATCATCGAACCAAATTAAATTTATCCAAATCTTAGTTAAACTCTTAATCAAGCCATATATAAATCAATAATTAAACTTTAATTAAGTTAATTATTTAATCAAACTCATCATGATAAACTTAATTAATCAATCACTAAGTCTTAACCAAATGAATCAATCATGCTAATCATCTTAAATATAATAAATCAAATCATAAATTAATTCTCTTAAGACATTAAATTTTATAAAACTCATCTAATTTAAGACTTAGCAAAGCCTCTCCACCCTTTGGTGAGATGCTTACTCCATTATGGCTAAGGTGTAAGGAGAAGTGGGATATATCTCTATTGGAACCACTATTCCTCATATTCTTTAATACTCTAAGATACCTCAAACCTAAATCAAATCATAACTTAAAATCTACATTCAAGATATAATTCACTTAAACCGAAGTCACCCAATAGTTTTAATTTGAATCTTATTTTCAAATCATTACTTAAACATTAAAGCCTAGCTTTTCCTTATCACACTAGCCTTTGCTCACATATAAGATTGATGGGTCACAAATTCTAGATTTAGGTTAGGCTAGTATTTTTTATTGATGATGTATTGATTTTCTTGATTTGTGACTAGATGTTACGACAATCTTTATTAAACTAATGGTTTTTTCTACATGAATCTATGGTTAATAAAAGTGGCCACTATATAATTTAAAATTAACAAGTTTGCTTGTAGGTGGCATATCCCATTAGGATAAGTAAGATTAGTACTCACCAATGCCAACCCTCATTGTATTGACTATAATTGCATATTGTATATGATTATGTTCTAGCTAATCTTTATTTTGTAGGGATAGTTAAAATTTTAAATCTGGAATTTAAAATATAATTTGTACTATAATTAGGTTAGAGCCATAAGGTTTAGAATGAGTAATGGCTAAAAGACAAAGACTTATGAGGCTTCTATAAAGCCTAGAATATTCACACTAAGAGATGAAGATGAAGAAGACCCCTAGAAGTTGTTTATTTTATTTAGTTTTAGGCTGGGTTGTATAAGAGTAGAGCTTAGCTACCCATTTTTCTTTATTTCTAGGGTGTATAAGGGAACCTAGTCGCTGACCTTTTATGTGAATTTGATTTCTTTGAGTGTTCATTTATATTAATTACACAATAGAAATGACATTATTTCCTTAGGTTTCTTCTTATGTGAAATTTGGTATTTGTTTATCTGGACTGCTCACTAGGCTCTTAAGAAAAAATTAATCTATCTACCCAATCTAATTAAAACTCAAACATAAAAAAATAATTAGTTTATAATCTCACATAATTAAGACCATATGCATAAATATTTAAATTATCTAAAACTTCCTAGAATTTGTAAATGATGATTGCATATTTCTTTTTTTCTCCTTGAATTAGGCCCTTCTCTTATTACACATAAGTGGATATCTGACCTTGAAGATGACCACCATTCTTAGAGAAGTCAGTCCTTTCTTTTGATTTAACATATGGCTTATTTCTAAATACATCTTATTGTAGACATGATTACATACCCAAAGCCCTTGAAAATAAAATTTAAGTGTCTAAATATGTATACAATCTATAAATTGATGTATTTGTTAGAAGCATATCATATAATTCATGATTTTAGTTTTAGGGGGTAAGTTTAAGTTCTTAACTTCTTTCTTAATTAATAATATCTTAAACTATCTTACATTTTATAAGACTGGACACATGGATTTAAAACATAGGTGGTGTTCAGTTGGTAGCTCATACAGGCTGGCAATAAGTCCAGAAGAGTTGGGATAGGTTTATCCCCTTAGCAAAGAATGGGCCAATACATCCTAGTTTCTTCTCATTTAAAATAGGGTGAGCTTCTAGCTCATGCTGAACCACTTTTAATTATAGGGGGTATAAGTCCTCACCTCTTAAACATTTTAATAGTCTTATAATGTTGAGACATAAGATCAAGCATTCTAATGAAATGTCAACTCAAATAAAATAAACCTCAATTTTTAAACTATAAAGAGAGATCCATGGTCCCATCCATATTGTTTACATAAAAATAAAATAAATTGAATAGCCCAACTTTGGGCACCGTGGTGCTACAATCACAAGGCTTAGGAGATGTCGCAAACCACCCCTGACTGTTGCCTACTTAAATAACACAAGGCATTGTAATAGTGCCAAGGCACTATTGTGATGACCTTCAATTTTAAAAGCAAGAAAACTATTGTCTTGCTCTAGCAGCAATAACCGCTAAAGGAGGAGCAGGATGAACATTTATGGAGCTAAAAAACACCCCAATACGGGGAAATCCTCTATAAAAGGGAGACCACTGCCCCCATTCTTTCTTTATCCCACCTACTCTATTCTTGCTCTAGATCTCCTGAACTCTCCACAATGTGTTTCTATTGCTACACAAGAGCATTCTCCTCATGCACAAGATAAGATTGAAACATACTACCATCAACTCCAAAATAAAATTTCTAGAAATCCTTTCTTTATGTAACTTTGAAAAGAAAATTTAAGAGATTTCTACCATTGATCTAGATCCAGTGAGAAATAAAAAGAATTATCTCTATTGATCTTGAATCTAGAGTACAAAAGAATGTCCAAAGAAAAAATCTAGAACTTTATTGATGTAAGAAAATCAAGACCTCAACAAGTGCTTTATACTAAATAAAAAAAATCTAAACACTACTAAAATATTACACCACAAAATTTTCATAAAAATTATCAAATTCTATAAGAATCTAGTTAAAAAAAGTTTTTGCTCTCAAGAATAAAATCTCTAACACCACATCCCATAGCGCTGAGGCACCACGATGCTAAGCTCTCAGGACTGGTACCATATTTGTAGTGTCGCGGTGCTATGTCCTAGTAGTGCAATGCTAAGTTATCAGGTTTTACCTATTTAAAACAACATCGTAGCACTATCTTCCCATCATCAAGGCCCTACAACTTGAAATCCATTCCATAGTTGAACTTGGCTCTAGTGTGAAATAAAATTCTCCCTTGTTGATCTTAGATTTAGAATAAGGAAGAAGGGTGCTAATGCACTAAAAATTATGAAATATACCACTCCTAAGACATTATGCTTCTGATATTTCAAATTTCTCCAAAACCGTTTAAATCTAAGGCACTAATGAAACATCATCATGATGCTGGGCTCTCAAGAATCTAAAATCTCACGAGAGCATCTAATGCCAAGGCACTAATATCTTAGTGCTGAGGCATTGTGATCTCAAGAAACTTAAGCTTATGAGTGCATTATGACAGTGTCATGATGTTAATTTCTTAAAAATGAGGCATTGTGCTCTTGGGAAATTAACTCTTAGACACCCAACTGTTAGTGCTAAGGCATTCATATCATGGCCTAATTCATGTCTATTGCACCACAATGCTACAAATGAAGCATTGAGGCATTGAGTTCTCCTATCCTGAACTTATATTTGTCAGTCCAAATCATCTTTAGCATCGCAGCGCTACAAATGTAGTGCTGAGGTGTTGAACTCTCAAGTTCTAAACGTATATCCTTCAGCTTAATGGTGTCGAAGCTCCGAGCCCCTAATATTGATCATTTCGAATAGAAAATGTTATTATTAGAATTTTGAAATCCAGGAGCACTTCATAAAAATATACACAAAGACATAAATATAGAAGAAAATATTTATTAATATGAAAAATCTATTACAAAATTTTACAATAAAAATAAGAAGAAGAAATACAAAACAAAATAAAAGAAAAAGAGGAAAAAGTAATAATCATAGTTACTATCATCCTCCTCATTTTCTTCTTCTTTCAACACTGGCAGGGTGCTCACATAAGATGAATATTGATGTGTCGTAGAAAAATAGGCCTGAACCAAACCCACAAAGCTACAACTCGGGTTCAACTCTTGAGATTGACTTGGAGTCAACTGACTCCGAGGATGCCATAGGAGAAGCTATAGGTATACCTAATGAGAAGGTAGAATTTTTCACAAGTTCATCATTCCAAGAAGTCACTGAAGGCAACCTACGCATTGGCAAAATTCTACCTCCTAGGGTAGCACCTCTTGATAAAGGTAAATAAGTCATTGGTTCTAGTGAATAGATAGCCCCTCCACAGGATGATCCACCCATGGATATACTTGTGGAGGACCAAGTCAAAGTTGATTACAACATTCTAGTACATCTTAGAAAGTTGTCAGCTAAATTAAGCATATATGACCCTTGTCTTACCCAAAGAGATGAGAGAATATCTAGTCAAGGCTCTCCTTGATCTAGAGATATTCTTAGCTCAGCTGACTACTACTGAAGAGGAGGCACATAGCTCAAAGGGCATTTTAGGAGTTACATTTAGTGATGAAGGCTTACTTTTAAGAACAACCAAGCATAATTGCTTTCTTTACATTATAGTGGACGTTGGTAGATATAGGTTATAAAGAGTTCTGGTTAACCAAGGCGCATCAATCAATATTATAAGTTTAAGAACCCTTGCATACTTGAGGATTGACATCTCTAAACTCCAAAAGGAGAGGAAGATGTTGAGAGGATTCAATGAATAAGGCGAGAGGGCCTTAGGCTCTATATTGTTTCCATTAGAGATAGATGATTAGAAGGCTGAAGCCAAGTTTTAGATCATAAACTCGGATACATCATTCAATACTTTTCTTGGGAGACCATGGATACATGAGAACAACATAGTTCCATCCTCTCTATATCAGTGCATGAAGTTCATGAGAGATGGAATTGAGTACTACGTCAAAGGAGATCTCAAACCCTTCACAATTCATGAGGTCGGGATACATGAAGATGCAACCTATTTCCTTCCCCAAAACCAACAAGTCCATTCTCATGAATCTAGTCAAGATCCCCAAGAGGGATAAAAAGAAAGAAAAGAAAAAAATAAAAGAAATAGAAAATGAAAAGAAAAAAGAAAAGAAAAAATAATAAAAAAGAGCTAGACATGGACTTAGGGGAAGATATAGAGCCTGATATTAGATTCCACCCACAGTTTGTTACTCCATTCGAACATATGGGTAGGATGACCCGACCTCCACCAGGCAGAGGCAGCCCCCAAGGTGGAAAGCCTCCTTATTGGCCACCCAATAAGAGGTATGTCCCAGCCACCAAGAGTACACCTGCTATCCACAAACTTAGAATCTAGTTCAAAGGATGAGTCTTATGTGGTTAGTACACCAGCTAGCTCTTCTTAATAGTGGATCCCTTTTGAGGTGACATTTAAGCATGATAGTGATGAAGATCGGGCTCCAAAGCAAAGTATAAATGTATCTAAGTATGTACATGAGACAGTCAAGAGTCAGTTGGGAGCCTTATCTCTAACCCCACTTTATTATCAAACATTTGAGAGTTTGGTAGTTAAGGAAGCCCCTAAGTCATCCACATATGAGATAACTCAAAGGTTCTTTTTGGAAGCATCATCCTCAAATCAGGAAGCTGATGTAGAACTTAAGATTTAATACAATTGCCTTTTTATTACTATTCGCGTTGTGTTCTTAATTTAGCAAAGAAGGGATTTATCCCACATACTTGATCTAAACATAGGTTGGATTACTTTGAAATGTTATGGGACAACCAAACATCCTCAATCAAGACCAAGACTAGGATTCGGTACAGTGAGTCTAGTCGATGATGACAATCATTGCCTAATCATCACCAATCATTTAGAATCTAATAGGTTCTTTTCAAATCATGTTAACTCATATGAGGGGGTGTGTTTAGAAACTTTAGATGATCCAAATGACTTTGAATTCAACACTACACCATAAGATTTTGAAGAGGAGATCAGATCAACCATCAATGAGCTCAAAGAAATCAATTTAGGAATTGAAGACAATCCACATCCAACATACATCAGTTCTTTATTGAATGATATTGAAACCATTGACTTAGTTAGGCTGTTGATTGAGTTTAAGGACTGCTTCACATGGAGTTATGAAGAGATGCCCGCTTATATTAGTCCATTAAATAGAGTCTAGTGTTAACCCTATCAAGCAAGCTCTAGATGCATTAGACAGAACAAGTCATTTTGAAGTCAAGAAACTGATCGATGTTGGCTTTGTCAAAGAAGAAAAATATCCTACCTAGTTGGCCAGTGCGTCCCAGTTAAGAAAAATAATGGCCAAATTCGCATTTGCATCAATTTTAGGTATCTAAATAAGGCATGTCTAAAAGACAAATTTCACTACCAATACTAGAACTGATGGTAGACATTGCCTTATCTCATGCAGTCTTCTCTTTCATGGATTTCTTATCTAGTTATAACCAAATAAAGATGGCCCCTAAGGATAGAAGAAACACTGCATTTTGAACCTCTATCAAAATTTTTTGCTATAGGATCATGCCTTTCAGCCTTAAAAATTTCGGTGCTACATACCAATAAGCCATGACTCAAATTTTTGATGAACTCATTCATCATCAAGTTGAATGTTATGTCGATGATCTTATAATTAAAAGTAAAAAAAAGGAAGACCACCTCTTTGACTTGAGAGCTTTTTTCGAATGATTAAGATAATTTAGCTTTCTTTTACAGGGTCCTAGATAAATCCCCTAGTGGCACTTCCCCTATGGGCACTCTATTTGGATCACGTACTCAGCGACCCCATTTAGACACTACCTGGGTTACTCTTAGATTGGACAGTCCCCTTTCCTAGTAGTCACCCTTGTGGTTGGAGAATCCATCTTGTGGATGTGCAGATTTTCCCTTGGTCTAGTAAGTCTGATATAGGACTAGGCTGATATAATCTTTTTTAGTGTGGTCCCTCACACACCAATAGGATCCACACAAATATATTAACAAAAAATATATTTTTGCTTATGGATTAGGAGGAAATCCCCAGGGGTACCTTTTCCCAAGCAAGCATCCTATCTTTAGGGCAGTGTTAGCAAAACTCTCTATAGGAATTGCCTGACTACTTTCTAGTTGAGATAAGTCTCTAGGCCAACACCCTTTCAGTAGTTGCCCTTTGGTCGGTTTGACTTCTTGTGCCACCAACAGGTCACTCCAGTGGTTGTCCTTGCTTTGAAAAATATAAGTCTATCACACATTCTCTCCAACATGACCGTTGCACATAGACGGGCAGCCTCAGGTCGAGTTTGATTTGTTGTGCTAGCAATCGATAACCCCAGTGGTTACTTGTTTAGGAAGATGTAAGTCTACAAGCATTTTGCCTAACTTGACCATTGTACACCGAAAGGAACCCCTTAGGTTGGTTAGCTCTACCCTACTGGTAGACTATCCCTTTGGATTTGAAAATCTAAGATAGGACTAGGCTGATATTAGCCCCCCTTAGTGAGTCCATCGCACACTGATAGGATCAAATTTAAATTAAAATGATAATCTTGGCTACTCTTGAGTTGAAATAAATCCAAAGGGGTACTCTCTCGGTAGTCATGAATAGGTTGGATAGTCCTACCTGATGGCCGATAGGCTATTCCTTTGGATTTATAAATTTGAGATAGGCCTAGGAAGATATAGCCCCTCCTCAATAGATCCATTGCACACTGATAGGGTCCATTTTATTAAATCCACCATCCTTCCTCGGTGGAGTATAAATTAAATCCATCCACTCTTATCCCTAGTTGATGCTTCTCCAAAATAATCCAATGAAAATCATAAATTAAATTCACTTATCCTTAGTGAATGTGCCCTCAAAATCTAATCAAATTTCTCAACAGTGAGGCGTGAATCATATCCTCTCCCAAATGGAGCCCCCATAAAATCAAACCAAATCAAATTCCCATCCCTAGTGGATAATCCAAACCTGCTTCCCTAGTGGAAGGTTCATGCACTCATCCCCGGCAGATACAAATCCTAATCCACCGTGGATCTTCACCCCAAATCGGTTTATGATCAAACTAAAACCCTTATCCTCTCTATGGATAATATGAACATGCTTCCCTAGTGAAAAGTTCGCATACTTGATCCCTCAGTAGATTCTTTCTTCCTCTCTTATGCCCTTGGCATAAGTTGAGTTGCATTGCACTAAGATATTGATGTCATCTACACTCAGGTTTAGGGGTAGATCATTTATATTAGTTCTTGCAATCCTTCAGACATTTTTGATCATCTCGGTCAATGTTGTGTGCCTTGTCATTACACCACACCTATTGGTAGTCCTTTTTTTACCTCACTTTTGGAGAGAGTTCACAACTTTCTCAACATATATCTAAGACTTTTGTAGACACTAAGAGCTCCTTAGTCCTAAGACACTTCTAGTGATTAGGTGAACACTTAACATATGCTTAGAGACTTAGAAGGGTTAGCCGTAGGAATAGGTTATGTCTTAAGAACTTAGGAAAACTTATCTGCCCTATAGCTTAAACCCAATCCATGCTTTCCTTCTCAAACCAAACCTCAAATTCATACCAAACCCAAACCAAAATTCCAAGACTCATAATCAATCCCATGATCAAATTTAAGCTCAACATTTTTGTAAGCCCTTTGATTTCATCCAATGGGCTTAGCCTCAACCAAATTCAAATCAATCCCAATTTATCTGATTTTCTCAAAGATCAATTCAATCCCTCAATCATTTACCAAATCCAAATCCAAATTCCAAACCAAATAATTCAATCCCAAAATCAAATTTGAAACCAAAATTCCTCCCTAAGCCATATATGACCCATTCTCATAAACTAAGCCAAACCTCCACCCAATTCAACCCAAACTTGATTGATCTCTTCATGAATCATTTATATCTTCATTCATATTCACAAATATAAATGAGATATAAACTCAAATAGAAAAAACTAAATCAAACTAAATCCAAATCCAATTGTATGCCTTATGGACCCACCTCCATAAGCTTAGCCAAATCTCATACAAATCAACCCAAAATCAATTGATTTCTTTATAAACCAATTACTCCTTCATTTATATTCATAAATATAAATGAAACCCATCCTCCAATGACCAAAAATGAATCAAACTAAATCAATTCCCTACTTAATCCCTTTTGACCTACATCCTTAAGCTTGGTCAAATTTGCTTCCAAATCACTCCAAACTCAAGTGATTTTCTAATGAATCATTTATATCTTCATTTATATTCCAAAATATAAATGAAATATAAATTGAAATAGCCAAAACCAAATACAAAATTAAACCAAAACCCAATTCAAGCCTTTTTAGCCATTCCCTTATACTTGGCTAAATCATATCTAAATCAAGCCAAAACTAATAGATTTTCTCTTGAATCAATCATTCATTCAATCATTTATTCAAATATGAATAAAACCTATAATTATCAAACCAAACTCAAGCCAACCAGAGTCAAGCCCAAGTTAGCCCTTTGACTTGGAAACTTTAAATGAGCCAAAATCCATTAGACTCGAAATTGATTGTAGTTGAATTTATATTTCAATCCCAAGCTCATATATGAGTTCAATTGAACTTAAATCAAGTCAAAACCAAATCAATTGGCCCATTTAGGTCCACTTGACCCAAAGTGGCCTAAAGGACCATTTTGAGCCAAGTTCTTATTCAGCCCAAATTGGTTTGAACCAAGCCCATCCAAACCTTATATCATATTCAACAATCACCCTAAGATGATCAACCACCTTGAATTTGATCAAACCAAGTCAACTTGGTCCTTTGACCAAGTCAACCTTTTGCCCAAATGAAACTTAAACAAGCCAAAATCCACTATACACTAAATTAATTGAAATCATTGATTCAAACAAACTCATGATCAAAGTTTTAACATTACTTGACCCCCAATTGAGCCAAACCAAGTCCAATTGGCCATTTGACCTAAGTTGACCCAAATTAGCCTAAAAAGTCAAAATGGGTCGAATCATGATTTAACCCAAATTTATTGCAACCAATGGCTCAAGTTCATTCCAAATTAATTATTGAACCTAACCAAAGCCATAATTGAGCCCAATTTGACTAATTGATCAACTTGACCCAACCTAGCCCAAATTGACCTAAAAGGTCAAGTTGGTCAAAATCCAAATTAAATCAAATTGATTCAAACCAAAGCTTATAATTATTTTCAATTGGCTAATTGAACTTGAACCAATACCTATCCCAACTTAATTTTGTCAAATTGATAAACTTAGCCCATTTGACCTATATGAATCTAAGTGAGCCAAAATTCAAACTTAGGCCAAATTAATTGAAACCAATTGAACTAAAACTCTTCAAATCATCATTTGAATCTTACTCAAGCCTTGGTTTGTCCCAATTTGACCAATTTGTCAATCCAACCCAACATGAACCCATTTGACCAAATGAAGCCAAAACCCATAAAACCAACCCATGGGACTTTGGTGACTGACCAAACCCGACCCAAATTGACCTAGGTCAGCCCAAAGTCATCCCAAAAGCAAAGTGGACCCCACCCGAGCCATAATCCATTAGTTAAGCCCTCTTTATATATGATTCCCCTCATAACTAGCAAAGTCCACTCTCGCATCACTTTGGTAGCCATCCAATTTCAAAATGAGGGTGTACTAACCCATCTAGGCCACCTAACCCAAGCTAGGTGCATGGACCAAGGGGTTGGGATGAATTGACTCACCTCCCATGCAAGCCGAGCACCCCATGGATTCAATCTTAGAGATCTCCCCATATCAGACCTTGAGCCACCTCCCATGAGTTCCTGCAACCCAATCAAGCCATGTGGACTCGATTGGGACACCTCCAATGCTCTGATGATGGCTGGCTAGCCAAAAAATGGGAGGTCATCTCGTCCATCCAACTCAGCAAAATCAAGGGGTATACTCCCTCAAATCGAATGATAACTTCACCAATTCATTTTGTCTAAGCTTCCCTATGAATTGACTCACCTCCCATGCAAGCCGAGCACCCCATGGATCCAAGCTTAGAGATCTCCCAATATCAGACCTTGAGCCACCTCCCATGAGTTCCTCCAACCCAATCGATCCATGTGAGTCAATTGGGACACCTCCAACGCTCTGATGATGGTTGGCCAACCAAAAAATGGGAGGTCATCTCATCCGTCCAACTCAGCAAAATCAAGGGGTATACTCCCTCAAATCAAATGATAACTTCACCAATTCATTTCATCTAAGCTTCCCTATGAGTTCTAAAGTGATTCCAAGCATCCCACTCTTGGCATTCTCTCTTCCCATGAGGAACCGAATAAGGGAGGCTAACATCGATCCCAACTTCACCAATACCCCAGTCAATTAAATTCCTCATTCTTACACAACAATACACCATGTCAAGGCCACCCAAATCTTTTCCTGAGCTCCAAATCAACTCCAAGTTTGAGTTTGATCAAAGCTAAATGCCAAGGAGGAGGATCTTGGTCTCTAAAGAGATTCACACCAAATCAAGGCCCGTGCTAATCAACAGGGCTTTACCTCAACTAGGCGAAGCTTCTTCAAGCGTGCGAGCCACCGGTCTTAGCTCTAGTTAGGTATTTCCATGAAAACTGATCTCTAGCTTAAGTGTGGTTGGTCCTTTTCAAAGAAAATTTTTATTTCATGCGATCTTGACTATTGGATGTGCTCACCTCCTTCCTTTGATGTTGTGGGTTGATTTTGAAGTTCATCTGAGCTCAGGTGAGCTCAGATCAAACAATCCATGGAGGACAGATGTTATCATTGGTCGCTCATGAGAAGGAGGATCACGGGCCATCAATTCTGCATGATTGGAACAGACAGCCATGATCAAATCATGTTAAATCAAATGAGATTTCTCTCTTTAGGCCTCGAGTTTGATCCGCGCCATCCGATCTGAGATCAAATAGTGGGGATCAATGTCATGTCCGTCACCAGCTAACTCGACATGCAGATGTGACAACTTAAATAACCAATCCCATGGTGCCAATGGAAAGTGAGTCAACTTAGTGCGCCATGTGGCATCGACAGATTTGGTTTAATTAAGGTTAAATAATGTATTTTTAGACTAAATCTTCCATAATTCATAACTAATTGTTGAAAAATCCAAAAAATACAAATAGTAGCTCATTTTAAAGGTATTTTAGAGAAAAATTAAATAAAAATATTTCTAATGGATTTTGAACAATAAATAGAGCTTAATTAATTTTTATTTAAAAACTTAATTAGCTTAATTACTCTCTAATCTCTCAAGTGATTGATCCCAAAATTTTTGAGAATGTTTGAGAGGTTGACTTCTACCACATCTAATTTTCTAGGGATTTATTACTTATTAAATATGGAGGATTGAATGATTAAGCCCTAATTACCCTCTTAACTTCATTAAGGGGTGATTAAGCATATGAATAGTGATTAATTAGTCATTAAGACTCCCTAATCACTATTGAATAGTAAGGAAACTTAGTGAAGTGGATTGGAGCCTTCCTATTCCTTTCTCTAATTTTTCTCTCTTTTCAACTAAAGTTCTAATTATTAATTAATTAACTAATTAGAAACTTAATTAGCTAAATTAAAATTCAAATCATATTAAATGATGCTTAATCTAGTGGACGGCTTATGGAAATAAGTGGGGACCTCTTTCTCTACCGTTTCCTTAAGCCCATCTCACTTCGAGAAAATTATTAACTTTGGTTAGTCTTTTATTTTAGGAGAGATGGATTAATGGATTATTGGTTTAACTGATTTAAAAAATCTAATTAAATATGATTTTTCCCTTAATCCATCTTGGGTAGAGTTTTAGGTGTTCAAGAGCCTAGAGAAGCTTAATGAAATTATGATTAGTTCATATGTGTGAAAATCATGAAAGTAATTAAAATGGTTCCTTGATCTTAATTATTAAATGATTATGAGCTAAATGCATTAGGCCCCTTTTATTTCACAGGAGCATTACTATTTACTTTTCAATTCATTTGCATATTATATTATCTCATAATTATTTAATCAATTATTTTAAGGTAACATAGGTAAAGGTTAATTAATTGACTTAATCAATGCTTAACTTAATCAATGCCTAAAAATCATTTAATTGTTTTCACTTAAATAAAACTAACTTACACATGGGGAATGGGATTAGGATTAGCAAACACCTCTTTCTCACATCTCTCTTAAATCAAATTAAACATAAAATAAAAAGTGACTTTAAGAAACTTTGGTTTATTTTAAATAAGTTTATTTAACGTGATTATCCTTAGGAATTAGTTGGATTGAATGTAATTACATGCTTGTTTATCTTTATTTATTTCCAATCATATTAAAATGTTGTATGCCCCTTGTAGTTATGCATTCATTTCTATCAAAGATCAATTAAAATAAATTGTTTCCCTTATGTCAAATTTGCATGTTGACTTAATTAAAAATATGTGTGGCTATTATCACTATTAAATAAAAAATTATTTTTAAAAGTATATAAATCAACTATAAGACATAATTAATGATAATTATATGTATTTATAAGCTTGTATCTTCTTACAACTTAGAACATGTGATATGAAGTTCTCTTTTCTTTAATCTTTATGAATTTACATAAGGATATGAATATTAACAAGTGTATAGTTTATTTAAAAAGGACACAACACTTGCTTGGGTTTATTCTTATGTATATCCATGTTAGAATTTAGATAGAATTTTAGCTCACATGTGTAAATAAATGAAAGTACAATTCTTGTATGATTTCCATTCTTATAATTTTTTGTACACTCATGAGTCTTTAAGGATGGCGGTATATCTAGTCTGGACACCCAAGGACGCACGACTTTAAGTAGCCCCAAGGAGGTTTCTATCACGTTCCCTTGGTTAAATAATGGTGAAGCATTTACTTATAACTTTTATACACTTGTATGAGCATTTGGCTAATGAATGAAAATCTCACCTTATTCCATATGCATAATTCAAAATAAATTTATAATTTTTGCATGATTCACTATTCTTATAGTTGTTTATACATTCATGAGTTTTGAAGGATGGGAAGTATAACTAGTCTAGACACCCGGGGATGCACGGCTTTAAGTAGCCCCAAGGAGGTTCCTACCTTGTTCTCTTGGTCAAACAATAATGAAGTACTTGCTTAGAACTTTCATACATTTGTATGTGTATTTAGCTAATGAATGAGAATCCACTTTTTCTATAAAACTCATTTACACATCCTGCATTTAAGTGTGCCAAAAATATATTGCATGTATAGATATGTTTAGGACTTAGTCATATGCATGCTATATATGATGGAAAGAAATGAACAAACATGTGTTATGTGATAGTAATTAACTCCAATTAATCTTAAGATGTCTTTCTTATTTAATGACACTATTTAAAGTGAACCTAAACCTAACACTAATTAAAATATGTAATAATCCATTCACTAAAGAGAATTCATTTAATTAATATGCTTTCGATGTTGCTTAAGATGGGGATAAAAGAGAGTGATCTTCTCTTTTCTTCTCTTTGTAACACTTAGTTGTTAAGTGTAAACCAAGTAAAACAAAATAGAAAACATTAAGTAAAACTTACAAATCAACTAAGCCACTTAAAGTGAAACCATCCTTTATAATTAATTCCTTTCTTACTTAGATAATTATAACAAAGCCTAGTTAAGGCATACCACACAAGACTTAATACACACACCTTAGATTAAGTCACAACTTTTAAGGACTTTAGTTTCTTTATAATAATAGCAACCTAACCATCTTGCAAAACATATGACTTGACCACATCATTTTAAAATGTAGGAGGAGTTAGCTAGTTGTCACTCTAGGTGGTTATAAGTCTAGTAGTCGGGTGGTTTACCCTCTCTTATGGAGGTAAACCATATACCCATTTTGCTTAGATTGAGGATGTGCTTTGGTCCTCACTAAAGCTCCCTAGATTTAGGATCTGAGATTATTGTTTCCCCTTAGGCTACAAGCATAAGTCCTCACCTCTTAGGCATTTCTACAATCTTGTATTGTGGGATTATAAGTCCTAGTCTTCTATTAAAATTCCATTCAAACATATATTTCTCCTAAACTTCAAACATATAAAGGCCAACCATGGGATAGATTGGAATGCTCACTAGGTTTTGAATATCATGAGCATTCCATACTCATCTCCCTTGGCTTTGATAATAAGTCTCTCCTTTTTTATCTATCCTAATTGATTTTCCAAATATAGCCAATTTATTGATAGTCCTATCTTTGAAATCTATGGAGACAACAATTGCCTACTTTAATTGAGAATATTTCTAAGGAACTCACCTTCCTTATGATGTAATTAACTATGGGGGCATATGGAACTTTAGAACTCGGTTTAAATAAACCCTGTTTTATTCATCCATGCAAAGTAGGGGAAAAATCTCTAGTATATTTGAAGACCCATCATGCATTAGGAGTCCTTACTAGGTGATTAGGTCCATTGTAGGGTGGTGATTTCCATCTTTTAAGATAGTGCATCATTCCTTGATGTCGTACCTGATCACCTCAATAAGTACACCCTTAGATCTGCATGATGTCCCCCATACACATAATCAAAAACAAACACCACAAATTTTTCTGATAACTTCGTTGGGGATGGTTCCTCTCTCTATCTCTAGCAGACAATTGTTGTCTCCAAGCATTGATAGTAGACTTGTATTTCATATGAGTCCAGGACTAGCTCTCTTTCTATTGGCACTTGGCTTATTTTATTCTTAAGAAAAGCTATCCAACATCCTCTAGGTTTTAGGACCTCACTCCTTGTTGGTCTTAGAACTCCTATTGGGTCCCCCAATAGGTAAAAAATATTATTAACAAATGAAAGGAGATGACAAAAAAAAATCTAGAACTTCCTTACCACTAGCTTGGTGAGGCGAGGTTCATTTTATATTTAAGAAGTAAACTCTTTTCAAAAATGCTACTTTCCAAAAGCACTTTCAAAATTCACATAACAATCCCCATGACTGTTACTTGGAGGTTCTTTTCAAAATCAAAATCAAAATCATTTTTTAAAAGCATCTTTTTGAAAATAATTATCTCCATTCAACATGCTCAAATTTGTTGAATGAAGATTCCATTTTCAAATAAAATCATAGCATAAAATTGAAACTCCACTTAACATATATCACATATGCTAGAGTTGGAGTTTCCCTCTTTAAAAGCACACTTTTGAAAATGATCACCTTCATTCAACATGCTCAAATTTATTGAATGAAGATTCCATTTTCAAATAAAATCATAGCATAAAATTTAAATTGCACTTAACATATTTCACATATGTTGGAGTTATAGTTTCCCTCTTTTTCAAAAGTGCACTTTGAAAATGATCTCCTTCATTCAACATACTTAGATTTATTGAATGAAGATTCCATTTTCAAATAAAATCATATAATAAAATTAAAACTCCACTTAACATATATCACAAATGCTAGAGTTGGAGTTTCCTTCTTTTTCAAAAGCACACTTTTGAAAATGATCACCTTCATTCAACATGCTCAAATTTGTTGAATGAAGATTCCATTTTCAAATCAAATCATAGCATAAAATTGAAACTCCAGTTAACATATTTTACATATGCTGGAGTTGGAGTTTCCCACTTTTTCAAAAGTGCACTTTTGAAAATGATCACCTTCATTCAACATGCTCAAATTTATTGAATGAAGATTCTATTTTCAAATAAAATCATAACATAAAATTGAAACTGCACTTAACATATTTCATATATGTTGGAGTTGGAGTTTCCCTATTTTTCAAAAGCACACTTTAAAATGATCACCTTCATTCAACATGCTCAAATTTGTTGAATTAAGATTCCATTTTCACATAAAATCATAGCATAAAATTAAAACTCCACTTAACAAATTTCACATATGCTAGAGTTAGAGATTCCCTCTCTTAAAAGCACACTTTTGAAAATGATCACCTTCATTCAACATGCTCAAATTTGATGAATGAAGATTCCATTTTTAAATAAAATCATAGCTTAAAATTGAAAATCTACTTAATATATTTCACATATGCTAGAATTGAGTTTCCCTCTTTTTCGAAAGCACACTTTTGAAAATGATCACCTTCATTCAACATGCTCAAGTTTGTTGAATGAAGATTCCATTTTCAAATAAAATCATAACATAAAATTGAAACTCCACTTAACATATTTCACATATGCTAGAGTTGGAATTTCCCTCTTTTTCGAAAGCACACTTTTGCAAATGGTCACCTTCATTCAACATGCTTAAATTTTTTTAATGAAGATTCCATTTTCAAATAAAATCAAAGCACAAAATTGAAACTCCACTTAGGATATTCCATATATGCCAGAATTGGAACTTCCCCACTTTTTCAAAAGCAAGAAATCACACACATGAAATCAAGATATATTTTGAACTCCATCTGACACACCTAAATTTGTCAAATGAGAGTTCCCCTTCCCTTTGGAAAACCAAACAAAGTGAATTCTATTTAACACACTTGACTCCTACTTAACATAACAAATTTGTTAAGTAAGAGTGCCATTTTCAAAAAAATCATAAACACACTTGACTCCTACTTAACATACCAAATTTGTTAAGTAAGAGTCTCATTTTGAAAAAATCATAACACATTTGACTCTCACTTAACATACCAAATTTGTTAAGTGAGAGTCTCATTTTCAAAACACAAATCATAATCACACTTTACTCCTACTTAACATACCAAATTTGTTAAGAGTCTCATTTTCAAATCATAATACACTTGACTCTTATTTAACATACCAAATTTATTAAGTAAGAGTCTCATTTTCAACACAAATCATAATCACATTTGATTCATACTTAACCTACCAAATTTTCTAAGTAAGAGTCTCATTTTCAAAAATCATAAACACATTTGACTCCTACTTAACATACCAAATTTGTTAAGTAAGAGTCTCATTTTCAAAAATCATAAATACACTCGACATCTACTTAACATACCAAATTTGTTAAGTAAGAGTTTCATTTTCAAATCATAATCACACTTGACTCCTACTTAACATACCAAATTTGTTAAGTACGAGTCTCATTTACAAAAATTATAAATACACTTGACACCTACTTAACATACCAAATTTCTTAAGTAAGAGTCTCATTTCCAAATCATAATCACACTTGACTCCTACTTAGCATACCAAATTATTTAAAACAATTTAATCACATTTTGGCTCTTACTTAACATACCAAATTTGTTAAGTAAGAGCCACATTTTCAAATCAAACAAACACATATCAAGCACATTTGGTCTCTACTTAACATAACAATTTTGTTAAGTAAGAATCCCCATTTTCAAATCAAGATACTTTCACAAAATTTTCAAACATATAATCAAAACCTTTCTAGCATACCTAAATTTGCTTTGTAAAGGTTTTCCAAACCAAAATTTTCAAACAAGACACATAATACAAATATCTTCAAAGGTCTCTCCAAATATTTGAACCCCACCCAACCTACTTAAATTTATTGAGTATGGGTTCTAAATCAAAATTATATGGCAAAGTCTCTCCTCCAAATATTAAATATCTCTCAAAATTCAATGAACCCCACTTAGCATACCTAAATTTGTTATGTGTGGGTTCAAATTCCAAATTAAGTATATAAGTCTATGATTGAAGGAAAACATCAAGGTAAGGGTCTAACTCAATTATGTTTCAACAAATGCAGTGATTCCAATACAACAATCTTTTTAGCCCCTAGTTAGTGCAGTGATTATGGCTCCTAGCAAGTTCATCTTCTTTCTTTCCCTTCTGGTTTAGATCTATCCTTGGATCAGGCCAATCTCACCACGATTGATGCCACACACCTGATCTACTTTGGTCGTGGCTTTAAGGGGGTCCATATTACTTATGAGGGGGCAGCCCTCATAACCGTTTGTAGGGAGATGGCGAGACAAACGCCACTCATCCGCTTGGATATTCCATCTGATTCTGAGTTTCCCTCATTAAAGAGGAAGGCCGTAGTGGTTTCTGCATCCCGTTCAATGTATGTGTCAGTACCAGCTATTTTAGTACATGCCTGTTCAGTTGCCCCTACCATAGCTCCAATGAGAGCTGCTACCTCCTCTTTGATTACCCCAAAGGGGAAGGCTATATTAGCCTTTGAGATAGTCTCCCCCACCTTCGAGGTAGGTTCTAGCTCCTACTCTGCTTTGCTCACTCACACCCAATGCCGTAATAAAAATTAAAAGATTAAGTGGGATCATGAGCGAGCAGCCAAAGAGCTTGACGCTGCTTCCCATATAGCTGAGGAGGGTTCACCACATGAAACCTCTCAACTTTTGAGTGGCAGTAGGTTCCACACCCTCTAGGCCTCATATGGAGAAGAAGACTACAGGAGGATCACTACATCTCCTCCACCACCAACATACCATGATACACCGGACATAGGACTATTCTACACCAGGTCAGAAGAGCTTACGGACGCTCAGAGTTTGGTACATTATTTGACTTACGATCTATGATCCCTAAGAGTGTTAAAGAGAGAGCTGCGGAGGCTCGAGTATCTTCCTAGGCGGGCAACAAAGAACGACAGACGTATGCAGTCAGTAGCCTCTACCCTGATTGATTTCTCTGATCATCACCATGTCAGGGCCGATCATTCAGATAATATTGTTCTTACTAGCCATAGGAGAATATCTCCAATTGATGGGCAATCGATGTTGCCATCACACCGCTCCCCTCACCGTACACCATCACTAGTTTTTCTTGCAACATCTACCGCCAAGATTTAGAAGCCCCATCTAGGGGGAGACCATCCTCACTGGTGATCCGGCTATGGCCCAAGGATCTTTCTCCATCCATTCCACTTATTAAGGTGAGAATGAGCTCCTCTGCTCAACCCTCTACCTTAATTATGGTCAGGAAGGAGTGGCGACCCATGAGTGTCGTTCTTGCATCACCACCACCGCAGACAGAAGGGGAGAGGGGGGTGGACACAAACATAGTCCCCATGATAGTTGATCCTCAAGGTGAGGAAGTCTTGATAGTTGTGGTGAAAATTAATATTCCTACCTTTATTTATCCCCATTTGGAAAAGAGGATAAATGAAAACATAAATATAACACTTTGTCGGGACACCACGTAGATCTACATATGTTCTTGTTAAGGTGATCGGGTATGGTATTGAGGAAAGAGGTGTACTATCTTGAAAGATAGAACTCATCACCCTATAATGGACCTAATCACCTTAATAAGGACTTTTAAGGACTATGGGTCTTCGGAATGTACCAAAGACTCTTCCCCTACTTTACATGAAAAAATAAAGTTGGGTTTATTTTAAATTGGGTTTGTTAAGTTCTTATAGGGGCAAGCCCCCATAGTTAAGTACATCCTAAGGAACAAGATTCCTTATGAATACTCTCGATTAAGGTAAATGTCATTTTCTCTAAAGATCTTGAAATGTAGGACTATCAATCGATTGATTTATTTTTAGACAAGTCAAGTGGGATCGATCTAGAGGAGGGAGTTTTTATTGAATCCAAAAGGGGAATAAGTAGATGCTTATGATACTAGGAAGCCTAGTAAGCACCCCAAACTATCCTATGGTTGGGCTTTACTTTTTGAAATTGAATTGATTTATTTGAGTTAAATTTTTATTATAAATCTAGGGCTTACAATTTCATGATACAAGGTCATGGAAAATTCCTAAGAGCTAAGAATTTATGCTCGTAGCCCACAAAGGGAAGTAGTAACCTCTGAACCTAAATCTAAAGAGCTTTGGCAAGGGCCAAAAGCATGACCTAAATCTAAGGCAAAAATGGGTATGTGGTTTACCTCCATAAGAGAGGATAAATCACCCTACTGTTGGACTTACAACCGCTTAGGGGTGGCTGCCAACTAACTCCTCCTATGATTTTAAAGCATGTAGGCAAGTCAAATGCTTTTGCAAGGTAGCTAAGCTTTATTTATTTAGAAAGATACTAAGTCCTTAAACACACTTCCTAAGAGACTAGATGTAGGGAATGATTTAATGACTTAAATCTAATGCAAATTTTGTCATATTTTATTTTTATTTTTGAATAATTAATTTGACACAAGATTTAGGATTCATATGCCTAATGCATGAGAAATTAGATTATGGGCCAAAATTAGTAAGATAAGGTGTATTTCCACCACTTTTAAAGGTCAAGCAAAGTTCTCTAGCAAAGGTGGAAGCCCTCCAATCAAGAGTGAAATAATATTCTTTTATATACATAATGTGAGAAAAGTAATCCAACATCCAGCTAAAGGGTTGCTAATTCTTTTATCTTGATTTATAACTTAAGCTTTATGAGGTTATGAGTTGTCTATTTTTAGTTTAAATTGATTAGTCGGATAGAAAATTTATTTTTCTAAGAGCTTAATCATCATCCAAGCCATACATCAAAGCAAGGAAGAAACTAGGAAAAGATGCAATCTTAATGCATAAGCTAAACAAACATCAATCAATTTTTAAAGCTAGCGCAAAAGAATAAGAGGTCATTTATGGTCGGGCTCCACCGCACAAACCCAAAAACAAATTGGGTAGTTGATCTCTACCCTAATATAACCCGGATTACAAATGAATAAATTACAATCAAGAAAAAATTCATTGTTATGGGGGTCTTCATTCTTCATTTCTTCTTTCCTCTTTCATCTTTCTTCTTTCTTCTTTCTTCTTTCCTCTTTTGGTTGGTTGGAATGTGGTTGCTCCAAAGGCTTCACATGGTAAATAAGGCATAGCCTTACAACCAATGTTCATCCAAATACCCCATAATAATCATTCCAAAATCCTAATTGCAAAATTACATGAAAATAGGAAAGAGGAAATCTAATGAAAACCTGCAAAATAGAGATTAGCTAAAGAAACCATATAATCCCAAGCATGTATATAAATAAATTGGACTTAGCACTCCACACATGGGTAACCAAGTCTACTTGTCCTATTTTGGATTATGCTTAGGGGTATAAGCACCTACATAGTAAAAGCAGTCATATTTTTATTACAACGCCCCTTAAGCACAATCCCCTCCATAAGATAATTATTAGACTAAGATTGCCCTACCATTCAGTCTACACACATACACCCTAACATCTAGACTAAAATATTACATCACAAAATAAAAGCAAATATCAAACCATGCATCGCCCTAACCTAAAGCTAGAAATGGTGACTTAGCCTAATGTGTGTGCTATTTAAGGTTTGTCTAGTATGTTTAGCTAGGCTTTAAGGTTAGAGTTTTTTAAGTATGAAAATGTTCAACTTAGAGGGTGGTTTTATTTAAATGATTTAGTTGATTTGGTTGATTTTTATTCTGTGATTAGATTAGGTTTGAATAAACCTACAATTAATTACTAAGTGTTGTGAAGAGAGGAAAAGAGAAGAGAACTTCTCTTTCCTCCTACCTTAAGTAATTTCTAAGGTAGATTCATATTTGATTATTGTTTAGTGAATGTATTATTATGTGTTTTAATTAATCCTACATTTAGATTTTTCTTAAACAAACTTATTCAGAAGGAAAGGCATTTTAAGATTAAGTAAAGTGAAATACTATCACAAAACACACAACACTTCATTTCTATCTCAACATGTGTAACATGCATATGGATGAATCCTAAGCATATATATACATGCAAATACAAATTTTTAGCACACCTTAATGATGAATGCTAAGAGAGTTACTTAAGAAAATTTGGACACTTCATGATGCATGATTTTGTTAAGTAGAAAAATAGTGATTCTTTTATCCATTTCTCATAAGCACATTTACAAGTATAAAAGATATAAGTGAGTACGACGCTATTATTAGCACCAGGGGTGTAAGATACAAGACCTACTTATGGCTACTTAAAGCTTCGCAACCCCAAGATTGTCCAAACTAATATACCACTTTTCTTAAATACATGTGCATGTACAAAAAGAAATGCATGGAAAGAGACAAAAATTGATGTTTATTTGGTTAATTTATTGGTTGTTTAATTTACATGTGTAAATGTGAGAATCCTTCTTAATTCATAACATGGAAGTGGATAGGAAAGGATATAAGCAAGTGTTATGTTCCTTTAAAAGAACTATACACTTTGCAAATCCATCCAAATTCATGTTAAAAGAAAAGAAGGAAAATACAATACACATCTTTATATTTATACTCACATGCAAGCTTATAATAATTACAAGTAGCATATCTTTTAGTTATGATATTTTATTGATAAGTTTTAAAATTAATTTTTGATTTAATAGTCATAATAGCCATTCATATTCATACTTTAGCTAAAACATGCAATTTGACATAAAGGAAACACCTCATTTTTAATTTGATTTTCAAAAGGCATGAATGCATGATTTTTATATGACATACACATTTAGCATATTAGGAAAGAAATAAAGTGATGAAAGCATGTAAATTCATTCACCCTAATTAATTCCTAAAGATAATCTTATGAAATAGGATTATTTAAACTAAGCCAAATTTGTTTTAAAGAGATTTTTATTTTGTTTTGAGTTTGATTTGAATTTAGGAAATGTGAATAGGTTTGATGGTCCTAACCCATTTCCCACATGTGTATGTTGTTTTAGTTTAATTTTAGAACCATTAGGTGAGTTTTATGCATTGCATGGGTTAAGGTGTACATTAAGTTCATTAGTTACTCCTTACCTACACCACTTTAACATATTTAATCAAATAATTATGAGCCAATGTATGAAATAAAATCACACAAGGAATTTAAATCAGCAATGCACCTAGGACAAAAATGGCCTAATGCAATTGACTCACAATTAGTGATTAATTAAGCTAAAGGGTTTAATTTAAGTACTTTCATTACCCTCCCCACACATGTAGGTTAGATTTTGATTCCCTTAAGTTACTTAGGTTATTATGAATTGATTAAGTTCTAGAATGTTTTAATTTTGAAAAGTTTAATTAATTAAGTCATTTAATTAGGTGATTAAACTATTTAATTAAATTGCACTTTAATTAGATTTTTATCCAAATGAAATAAACTTAGGGGAAAAGATTTGGAAAAGAATTCCTAATCTCATCCCCTAAGTCCATTCATAGTTTTAAGGTAATCAGTAAACTTAACTAATTAATTTATCACTATTTAAAAGATTAATTATTTATTTAATTGATTAAGAGGGTAATTAGGATTGACTCAAGTAATTCCCCTAATTAAACCATTAATAAATTCTAAGAAAATTAGGTAAGGCAGAAGTCATCCACTAAATGCACATGAGAAGTTTAGAATTAACTAATGGGATAATTAGAGAGTAATTAACCTAATCACATACCCAATAAAACCCAAATTTAGAAAATATCACTGTTCAAAATTAACTGAAATTAATTTTAGATAATTCCCTTTTGAATTATCTTCACAATGCTTTTTATTTTGTATTTTTCTAATTTTTCTACATTTAGTTATGAATATGTGAAGATTCACTGATTAATAATTAATTAAAACTCCTAATTATTAACTAATCTTGTCAGCGCCATGTGGACTACTGATACGACGCATGCTTTCCATGTGGCATGATGAGATTGGTTATTTAAGTTTTCACATCTGCGTCGTATTTTCTCTCTAGATCATTGATCAAAGATCGGATGGTTGAGATCGAGCCTACAATTTCTAAAAGGATTAATCACAGATCTTATGCGGCTTGATCATGACTGTCCATCCAAAATGCATGATGGACGGTCCATGATCGTCCCCAGCTTCGCTGAAGGCGGAGATCTTAGTCCCCTTGATCGAGCTCGATTGAGCATGGACTAAACTCAAACTTTACCCACACCATCTAGGAGTAAGCACAAGTAAATCCAAGGGTCAATTTCTTTTGAGATGAAAATTCTCTTCACACAGGACCACACACTCCCTATTCTAGCCTCGGTTTGAAGGCATACCTCACCGGAGGCTATCACCGGTGCTCCAATCCATCGAGGTAGCTATGTTTAGTAGAGAAAAATCCCTGTTGAAGATTTGAGGCTTTGGTATTGGGTAGATCCTTCTATTGACCAAGGTGCTCCTCCTATGCTTGCGGCCTTGGTTTAGACACCACCTCCCTTGCCTTTGAAGCTTGGGAGAAGCTTTGGATGAGTTCGATTAGGCTCTTTGAGATGCTTGAAGAAGGAATTAGATTGAAATTCTATATTGGATGAGTTGGAAATTGCCTTAGCCTCTCCTATTTTTGGTTTGAAGGAATCCAAAAATGGAGAATGCCAAATGCTTAAGGATTGCTTAAGGGAGCTTGGGGAGCTTGACTTAGGTCTCTCTCAATCAATCGAGTGTGAGTGTGTTGGATTTAAGTGAAATTAGGGGGAGTATATCTCCCCCTTGAACAATCGGATGGTCATAAACTCTCATTCCATTTTGATCAAATTCATCCTATGCAATGGGTTTGTAAGGCCTTTTGAACTTGTACATGGTTCGGTTTGGCCAGAAGGAGGTAATGGAGGAGTGCCATGTGCTAATTTTGGGTGGAGGAGGGATTCCCATGTGCTTGAAAATGAAGGGAGTGGTCGGTTTGGCCATTGGGTTGGGTTTGGCTGACCCAAATCTATTAGGTCACGTGCACCATGCTCACTAATGTCCACTTGGTCCTAAGAGAGTGCCAAGTGGCTATGAAGAGGATTTGACAAAATTCCAAGTTAATTTGACCAAAAATTACCCTTTGACCTAGGGGTAAAGTGATCATTTAGCTTGGATTTCAGTTTGAATATGTTTGGTATGATTGAAAAATGTGTTGGGCCAAGTTTCAATGAATTTGGAATTGATTTGATGTGATTTGGCTCATGTTGACCCGTTTAGGTCAAATTGAATCAACTTGGGTCAAGTTTACCAATTGGTCAAATTGGGTCAAACTAAGGGTTGGGTCAAGTTCATATGACCATTTCAAATTTTTTGGCATCATTGGTTTGGTTCAATTTGATTTATATTTGGATTTGGTTCATTTGATTTTATTTAGGTCAAATGGGTTAGGTCATGGGTTGGTTTAGGTTTCATTGGTCATTTAAAATGTATTGGTATCTTTGTTTCCAATCAATTTTAGTGAAATTTGATTTTGGCTCAATTTGACATTTTAGGTTATGTTGGGTTCAAGCTCAATTGAGCTAGGTTGGGTCTAGTTGGCCAATTAAGGCTTTGGTCAAGTTCAACAAGTGATTTGGAATGAACTTGACCCATTGATTTCAATCAATTAGGTTTAGATCAAGTTTTGACACATTTTGACTTTTTAGGTCAAGTTAGGTCAACTTGGGTCAAGTGGCCAATTGGGCTAGGTTAGGCTCAAATAATGACTTGGTCAAGTTCAAACATTGATCATGAATGAGTTTTGATCAATGGTTTCAATCTATTTGGCCTATGGTGGATTTTGGTTTAGGTTTTATTTTGGCTAAGGGTTGACTTGGTCAACCCTTAAGTTTGACTTGGTTTGACCCAATTTGAGTGATTGATCATCTTATGATGATTGTTGCTCACAATGTGAGGCTTAGTTGGGCTTAGTTCAATCCAATTTGGGTAGGATTAGAATTTGTCTCAAAATGGGTACTTTAGGCCACATTGGGTCAAGTGAGCCTAAGTGGGTCAATTGACTTGATCAAGGCTTAAATCAAGTTTGGTTGAACTCACATATGGACTTATGATTGAAATATAAATCCATTTGCAAGTGGTTTGGAGTCAAATGGGTTTTGATTCACATGACAATTTCAAGTTCAAAAGGTTAACATAAGTTTGATTTGGGTTTGAATTTTGAATTTAGTTTTGGTTTGATGATTGAAGTTTGCATTTATATTTAAATTCATGATTAAAGGATTGATTGAATCATGAGAAAAACCCAGTGCTTGGCTTGATTTGAATTTGATTTGGCTAAGTTCAAGAATTTGACTTGAAAGGCTTAGGTTGAATTTTGGTTGAATTTGGATATGAGTTTTGAATTAATTTTTGGATTGATGATTAAAGTTTGTATTTATATTTAGATTCATGATTGAAGGATTTATTGAATTAAGAAGAAAAATCAAAGGTTTGGCTTGATTTGAATTTGATTTGTCTAAGTTCAAGAATTTGACTTGAAAGGCTTAGGTTGAATTTTGGTTGAATTTGGATTTAATTTTTAAATTTAGTTTTGGATATTTGAATTTATATTTCATTTATATTTTTGAATATAAATGAGAATATAAATGGGTTATGAGAAAATTTCTTGAATTTGATTTGATTTGGATTTGATTTAGGCTAAGTCCATAAGATAGAATCAAAGTGACTTAAGAAAGATTTTTAGGATTTGGATTTCAATCATAACCTTCAATCATTTAGAATTGATTTGAGTTTGAGAAAATCCATCAAGTTAGAATTAATTTGAGTTTGAGAAAATCCATCAAGTTGGAATTAATTTGAGTTTGAAGTTGATTTGATTTGGAGTTTGGAGTTAATTTATACTTGATTTGTAATTTGACTTGAAGGAATGAAGTGAGGAGTTGGTTTAAGCTCTAGGGAATGTAAGTTTTCCTAACACCCCTAAGGCATGACCTATTCTATGGCTAACTCTTTTAAGTCTTTAGGGATAGGTTGAGTGTCCACCTAATCACTAGAAGTGGGTTAAGAATAAGGATACTCTTAGTGTCTAAGATGGAGGGCTTGAGAGCGCATCCTAAAAATGAGGTCAACAAAGTAGGCGCATTTCATAAGGAAGTAACACTCCTACTACTGATGAATATTCATACAAGTTCATGATTATAGTAGGCCGTCGAAAAGACATAATAGCGGACTACTTTACTATAAAAAGGCAAATTCTTGGAGTGACCACTCAGATCAAGAGGAGGTTAGAGTCAACTTCAATCCTGATGAGGATGACATGTTGTATGGCACATTTGAAGCCCACATGGTTGATACACGGGATCCTTGCAGCATGATCAGCTTAGCCAGGAAGGTGTTGTACTCAAGGAAGGTGACACTTCTCACTTGATTTAGCACCTCCTCCACCAGATAGATGACCACATTGACAAGATGGGGAAGAAAATTAAGGAGTTGATGGCAATAGTTTTAGCATTGCAGAACTCAACCCTAGTTTGACAGCCTTCTCCTATGATAGTCGACCCTCCAGAGTTGGTACATACCTTAGAGCATCTTAGGTGTACTTTTGCAGAGGATGATGCTGGTAGCTTGCATAGGAAGGTTCTAGATGCACCTCCATGCATGAGAAGGATATTAAAAATATGGTAAAGCAGTAAATGAGGGAAGTGATCATGCAAGCCTAGAGGAGATCATCTATCCCAAAGGGTAAACCATACCCAGAGGAATTTGATGTAGTTCAATACCCTAAGGGTTTTGTGCTGCCATCCTTCAAGATCTTTGATGGTTATGGAATCGACTCTTCGATTGTTCAACATCGATGGTAGTGACACACTTTTGTTCAAACTTTTGTCAGCAACCTAGTAGAGGTTGCATTTGATTGAATTAAGAAGATTAGACTTAAATTTTCAAGAGAAGGATTTCTAAAGAATAAGATATATACTTCTGTCTTCACTCTATGCGAGATAAAATGAGGATTGAAATATACATCTTTTTCTCTTTATGAATTTTTAACACCACGTAGATCTGCAGATGTTCTTATTGAGGGGATCGAGCATGACATTGAGGAGAGGTGTAATATCTCGAAAGATAGAAGTCACCACCCTACAATGCCTAATCACCTCAACAAAACTCTTAAAGATAATGGGTATGCATATGTACCAAATATTCTTGCCCTACTATACATGGAAAAGTAAAGTAGGGTTTATTTTAAATCGGGTTCATTAAGTTCTCTGCAAAGGCAAGCCTCCATAGTTAATTACATCCTAAGGAATGAGATCCCTTAGAAATACTCTCGATTAAGCTAAATGATTGTTGTCTCCAAAGATTTCAATAGGTAGGACTATCAATCAATTATTTTATTTTGGAAGATCAAATGGGATTGATCAAAGAGTGGGAGTTATTATTGAAACCAAAGGAAGATAAGTAGGAGATGCTCATGATAGGAAACCTAGCGAGGATCTCAAACTATCCTATGGTTGGGCTTTACATTTTTAAAATTGAATTATTCATTTGAGTTGACTTTTTATTCAAAGTCTAAGGCTTATGATTACAGAATACAAGATTATGAAAAATTTCTAAGAGGAGAGGATTTATGCTTATGGCCCACAAAGGGGAGAAGAAACCTCAAAATCTAAATCTAGGAAGCTTCTGCGAGGGATGAAAGAACAACCTAGGAGAAGATTTAAATTTAGTAGAAGATTTATTTTTTCCTAAGATCCTAATCCTCATACAGGCCATATATAAAGCAAGGAAGAAACTAGGAAAAGGATGCCACTTAATGCACCAGCTAAACAAATCATCAATCAATTTATAAAGCTAATTGCAAAAGAATAAGAGCCATTGTGGTTGAGTATCACCGCACAAACCCAAAAAAAAATTGGGTAGTCGAGCTCTACTCTTATACAACCTAGATTATAAATGAATTATACACAATTAAGCAAGTAATTCATTATTATGGGAGTCTTCAAGCTTCATTTCTACATTCTTCTTTTCTTCTTTCTTCTTTGGTTTCGTCTTTTGGATGGTTAGAAGGTGGATGCTCCAAAAGCTTCACATGGTGCATAAGATGAGATCTTATGATCAATGCTCATCCTAATCCCCATAACACTCATTCCAAAATCCTAATTGCAAAAATTACATGAAAAAAAAGTAAATCTAGCTAACACCTGCAAGACAGAGATTAGTTGAACAAATCACATAAAATCCCAAGCATGTATATTGGACTTATCACCCCACACATGGGTGACTAAGTCCACACATATTATGGATTATGCTTTGTATAAGCACTTGCAAATATATATATTTTTTTTTTTTATTGTCCTTAAGTCAGATAATGGTTACTAAGATCAATACCATTCATTCATTCACAGCATCCATATTATATATATCACAAAACAAAAGCAAACATCAAACCATGCCGATCTAACTAAAGCTAGAATTATGACTTACATGTGTGTGCTTTAGAGGTTTGTGTGGTATGTAGCTATGGCTTTAAGTTAGAGTTTTCTAAGTGTGAAGAATGTTCAACTTAGAGGAGGGTTTCATTTAAGTTACTTAATTATTTTGGGTTGATTTTATTTTATATTTTTATTGGGTTCAAATGAATCCTACAATTAATTACTAATTTATAAAGAAAGAGAAGAGAACTTCTCTTTCCTTCCCTAACCTAAATAAATTCTAAGGTGGATTCATGTTTTAGTTTTTTTTAGTGAATGTTTTATTATGTTTTTGGATTAATCCTAAGTTTATATGAACTCTTAACAAACATATTCAAAAAGAAAGGCATTTTAAGATTATGTAAAATGAACTAAATTCACAAAACACACATCACTTCATTTCTTTCCAAACATGTATAACATGCATATGAATTAGTCCTAAACATATCTATACATACAAATGGAAATGTTTAGCATACTTTTTGATGCATGCTAAATAGTTCATTTAAGAAAATTTGAATGTTTATGATGCATGATTTTCATTAAGTAGCGAAGGGGCTTCTTATCCAATTTTCACATGCACATATGAATGTATAAAAGACATACGTGAGTATGACATCATTGTTAACCAGGGGAGTAAGGTACAAGGCCTACTTAGGGCTACTTAAAATCTCACAATCCCGGGGTTGTCTAGACTAATATACCACTTTCCTTAAATACAAGCATGTGTACAAAAGAAATGAATGGAAAAGAAAGTATGCATAAGTTTATGTTGGTTGATTTAATTTTTTTTATGCAATTTATATGTACAAGTATAGGTATCCTTCTTAAGTAATAGAATAGGAATGAATAGATATGGAATTAATCAAGTGTTAGGTTCTTTTTAAATGAACTGTACACTTTGTCGAATAAGGACACTTTGCCAAATCCTTATTCAAAACCATACTAAAAGAGAGGAGAAGGAAAACCTACACTAAGCACATCCTTATATTTTATTCACATGCAAACTTATAAGTAAGATATAAGTAACACACTTTCAATTTTGATAATTGATTCATATATTTTAAAAATAATTTGGATTTAATAGTGATATAGCCACTCATATTCTTACTTTAGCCAACACACACAATTTCACATAAAGGAAACATTTCATTTTAAATTTTATTTTTAAAAAGCATGAATGTATAAAACCATATGACACACATATTTAGCATGTTGGGAAAGGACTAAAGTAATGAAAGCATGTAAACACATTCACCTTAATTAATTCCTAATGATAATCTTATGAATAAGAAAGTTTAAAGAAAATCAAAGTTTATTTAATATGATTTTTGTTTGATCTTGAGTTTGATTTAATTTGGAAAATGTGAATTTAGTTTGCTATTCCTAACCCATTTCCACATGTGTTTAATATTTTTGTTCAATTTTTAGATGATTAGATTCATTTTATATTTTGATAAGGTTAAGGTATGAATTAAGCATGTTAATTACCCCTTACCTACACCACCTTAGCATAGTTAATCAAATAATTATGAGCCAATGAGATGACATAAAATCTCACAAGGAATTTAAATTTGCAATTCACCTAGGAAGAAAAGGTAATGCAAATTTGGCTCATGAATGATTAATTAAGCTAAGGGGTGTACCTTAAGTAATTTTAAAACACCCCTCACACATTTAAGTTGAATTTTGATTTCCTTAATTGTACTTAGGCTCTTGAACACCTAAGCATCTACCCCAAGGAGATTAATTGAGTTATGGAAAGTTTTAGAATTTTAAGAAATTAATTAAGAGGGTAATTAGTGAATTAACCCTTAATTAAGCGATGATTAAGAAAGAAAAGGGGGTTCAAGGAATAGCTTAGGGAAATGCCCCAAAATTATTTCCTAAATCTCCTACTCATTGAAATAGACCTTAATCAACTTCAACAAAAGATTAAACCACTAATCAAACCCTTAATTATCCTTAATTACATTGGGAATAATTAGAAATGAATTAGCAATTTTCCCAATTAAGCCACCAATAAATAAAGAAAATTAGGGAGGAAGTCATCCCCAAAATATACTCTCAAGAAGTTTGGGAATAATTAATTGATTAATTAAAGGGTAATTAGCAAATTAAGATTCCTAATAAAACCCAAAATCGAGAAAGACATTATTCAAAATCAATTAAAATTAATTTTATAAAATTCCATATCAAATTATCTATCCAATACAATTTATTTCATATTTTTCTTATTTTTCTATGTTGAGAAATGAATTTTAGAAATTTAGGTAATTAATTATAATTATTTAAATCCTAATTAAATCATTAATCCATATGGCATGCCACGCATTGGCTGACGCAGCGTGCACTTTACATGCAGTGCCTTCCCATTGGTTATTTAAAATGTCCCATCATAGATCAAGTGGCGCTATCCACCATCCATCAAGTCTAGATCGAGGGAATAAATCATGGATATTATGCATTTTAATCTTGGTCATCAATCCAAAATGTGTGGATGGATGGCTAGAGATCCTTCCCTACAAATGCCTCTGATCCATGGAGACCATCCATGTTCTAGGCCTTGATCCGAGCTCGATTGAGATCGAATTGGGATGAAACTCAACCCACACCATCAACATGCATCCTAGATCGCATATAACTGTCAAGATCCTATGTCATTAATATTTCTTTCATAAAGCTTCACACCACATTGAGTTTAATGGTAAAAAATGGCATACCTCCGAAGGTGATCACCCATTGATTCTGGAGAAGCTTCGCTGTCGGATGAAGCTTTGGTGAAAGTTTAAGGGGCTGAGGCTGAGTGGATATTCCTATGGGTCACCTCCTCCTTAGCTTGAGCTTAGTTTTGATTGAATTCGATCTCCCCTTGCTTCAAGAACTTGGAAGAGAGCTTGGGTACACTCAACTTGGTCCCATGCTTGAAGGAATTTTGAAGTTTGAGTGTGGAGAAAGTTGGCAATTCAATGGAGCTCCCCTATTTTTACTTTGGAAAATTGAGAAGATGCAAATTTAATCTCCCTCTAAGAAGCTTAGGATCACTTACAAATGGCTCCTATGGCTCTATAGGCTTCAATTAACTATGGCTCTATCAAGATTCAAAAGAATTAGGGGGAGTATATCTCCCCCTTTGGCAATCGGACGGCCAAGCATAAGCTTGCCATTTTGATTTAATTTCCATCATTGAAAGGGTTGTTTGAGCTATTAGGATTTTCCTTGAGTTCATTTTAGGCTATGGAATGGGAATATGAACTCCCCATGTGCTCCATTTGGGTGTATGGAAGATTCCCATGTGGCCATTCAAAGGGGAGTGGTCGGTTTGGCCATTGGGTTGGGTGCACCACCCTCCCTAGTGTTCACTTGATCCACTAGGAGAGTATCAAATAGGTATGAAGAGGATTTGACCAAATTCCAAGTCAAATTGGCCAAAATTTGTTCTATGACTAGGGTAAAATGTCATTTGATTTTCAATTTGGTATGTTTGGTATGTTGAGAAAATAGGTTTGGCCAAGTTTCATTGGAGTTCATTTGGTAAACTCATGTTGACATTTAGGTCAAAAATCAACTTGGGTCAATCAATTGGTCAAATTAAACCAAAAAAGTTCATATGACCATTTGAAATTTTTTGGCTTTTTGATCAATTTTATTTTTTGGTGGTCAAGTTGAACATTGGTTAGGTCAAAGCAGGTCAAATATGGTAGTTGCCAATTCACAAATGATGGTTATTTGCTAGGTAAGTTTGGTCAATCAATTGGTTTTCAATGGAATTGTTCCAATAAATTTTCATTTTTGCAAATGTTTATTTGGCTGGTTTTGCCAAATTTGGTTTGGTCAATTTGTGATTAATCATCTCATGATGATTGTTGACCAATGAGAGGCTTAGGTTTGATTCAATCCAATTTGGTTAGATGAATTGGCTCATATTGTACTTTAGGTCACTTTGGGTCAAGTGAGCCTAGGTGGGTCAAATGGCATGGTCAAAGCTTGATTTGATTTTGATTGTACTTGCATATGGACTTATGATTGAAATATAAATCCATTTGCAAGTGGTTTGAAGTCAAATGGATTTTGATTTATTTGACAATTTCAAGTTGAAAGGGTGAACATGAAATGGATTTTGGCTTGATTTTTGAATTGAGTTTTGGTTAAGTGATTGAAGTTTGTATTTATATTTGTATTCATGATTGAAGGATTGATTGAATCATGAAGAAAAATGAAGAGTTTGGCTTGATTTGAAGTTGATTTCTAAGTTCAAGATGTTGACTTGAAAGGCCTAGGTTGGATTTTGAATGAGTTTGAGTTTGAGTTTTGGAAGTGGTTTGATTGATTTGAATTTATATTTCATTTATATTTATTAATATAAATGAAGAAATAAATGGGTTAAGAAAATTTCTTTGAAAGTGATTTGATCATGATTCAAGATTTAAAGGAAATTTTGGATTTTAAATTTTGAAGTTTGATTTTGAATTTTGAATTTGATTTGATTGATTTGAATTTATATTTCATTTATATATGTGAGTATAAATGAGAATATAAATGAGTTATGAGAAAATTTTATTAATTTTAATTGATTTAGATTTGATTTAGGCTAAGTCCTTAAGAGGGAATTAAGGACTTAAGAAGGATTTTGAATTAGGAATTTGAATTTTAAATTTGATTTGATTGATTTGAATTTATATTTCATTTATATATGTGAATATAAATGAAAATATAAATGAGTTATGAGAAAATTTCATGAATTTGAATTGATTTGAAGATGATTTAGGCTAAGTCCTTAAGAGAGGAAATTAAGGACTTATGAAGTATTTGGAATTTGGATTTGATTTTTGAGTTTAGTTTGATTGATGTGAATTTATATTTCATTTATATATGTGAATATAAATGATAATATAAATGAATTATGAGAAAATCTCATGAATTTGAATTGATTTAGAGATAATTTAGGCTAAATCCATGAAGGAAAATCAAAGAACTTAGGCAAGATTTGGAATTTGGAATTTCAACTTGGAATTCACTCATGGATTTTAATCATGGATTTTAATCATGTGGCAATGATTTGAGTTTGGAGAAAAATTAATTAGGCTAGAATTAATTTAGGTTTGATGTTGATTTGGAGTTTGACTTGAAGGAAGGAAGTAAAGAAAGTGGAAGCTATGGGTAGGTATTCACCCTAAGGCATGACCTAAAGGCATTTCATCTAGGCTATGAGTGTCCACCTAATCATTAGATGTGTCTTAAGACTAGAACTCTTAAGTCTAAGTGAAGTCTATGTCTAAGATGGAGGTTGAGAGCTCATCAAAATGAGTCAACAAGGATAGGTGTGGTGTGACAAGGAACTCAAGATTATTGGTGTTGACCAAAATGATCAACAACACCAAAATCACAAGCACTAACATAATATATCTAACCCAAGATGTAGAATCCAAGCAAGGCAATGTGGGTCTACTGTCAAGGACATAAGAGAGGGAAAGAGAATCCACTAGGATGGTGAACCTTCCAGAGAAGGTTCAAGTCATCCGGGATGAGAGGTTTGATTTGATTTAAGTCATAAGAGGTTTAAATTTATTTCAATTTTGATTTGGATTGAGATGGACTTGATGTAACACCGAGTGGACCAGGGCAAGACCTAACTTAGATTTATCAATCTAAATGTGTAATCTACTAAACACATTATAGGACTAGCCAACCAAAGAGATGCCTTAGAGAGAGGATATAGGGGAAGAAAGGAAGTAGACTTACATCCTCCAAAGTAGGGAACTAGTTGTTGGGGTAATCTATTAGCAAGGCAACAGATTGAACCCAACCTAAGGCTGGCTATTGAGTGAATGCCACTTGGGGACTTAAATCAACTCAAGGATAGTCAAGATTAATTTCATTGTTAGACTTATTTTGCTGGATTCTGTTGGTTTATGATAGACTGCACTGAGTAGGAGCCACGAAGGCCAAGACCTAACTCAAATTTATCAATCCAAAGGGGTAGTTTACTAAACACATAGTAGGACTAGCCAACCAAAGGGATTCCTTTTGGTAAGTAGCAGCTATACTAGGAAGAAAGCGTAGAAGACTTTCATCCTCCAAAGTAGGGAACTAGTTGCTGGGGTAATCTATTAGCAAGGCAACAGATTGAACCCAACCTAGGCCTAACTATTGAGTAAATGCCATTGGGGGACTTAAATCAACTCAAGGATAATCAAGATTAATTTAAATTTTAGACTTATTTTGATGGATTTTGTTGGTTTGTGATGAATCATACTGAGAAGGAGCTTATATTAGCCTAGACCTATCTCAGATTTATTGAACCAAAGGGAGTAGCTTCCCGAATGATGGGAGAACTATCTGACCAAAGGAGTGCCTTTCAGTTTGCAATGATCAATTGAAGGGAAGAAAGCTCGGGGACTCACATCTTTCACTACAAAAGACCATTGGGATGATCGATTTCTTTGGGCAACAAATCAAACCTACCTAAGGCCGCTCATCGATTTGCGAATCATGCTAGAAAGAATGTGTCACAGTCTTACATCTTCCAAAGCAGAATGACTATCGGGGTAACCTACTTTTAATCAAAATAGATTGAACCCGAACTAAGGGCGACTATGGAGTGAGTGTCGACCTGGGGACTTATCTCAAATCAGGTAGTTAGGTAATTCCTATAAGGAGTTCTGCTGACACTATCCTGAAGATAGATGCTGCTAAGAAAAAGGGCCCTTTGGGGGCTTGAATTTTTAATCCACAAGCGAATTAATTTGTTTATTTATTTAGTTTGTTTATCATGGGCCCTGTTAGTTTGTGAGGGATCAAATTGAGAAGGAGCTTATATCAGCCTAGACCTATCTTAGATTTACTAAACCAAGGGAGAATTCATGCATCTGCTTAACAAATTCTCCAACCATAAAGGTGGCAACTAGGAAAGGGGGACTGCCCTATTTAAAAGTAACTCGGGTAGTGTCTAAATGGGGTCGCAAAGGACGTGATCTAAATAGAGTGCCCACAAGGGATGGGGTTGCTAAGAGCTTAATCCAAAACCCTGGAGAAAATGACATGGCTAGTCATATATCCAATGGGTTATGGTCCTCAAGGAGAAAGCGGGACTCACATCCGCCAAGAGTGGTGTATCCACCGGGTGAGTCATTGTCGCATAGAACATCAACCAACCTAAGATGCTTTGCAATAATCAACCTAAGAAAGCTCGAGACTCACATCCTTCTAGGAACGATTGTTATGATAGTCTTCTTCTACCGAGTGACCTAGGAAATTGAAAGTGAATGTCACTAGGGGACTTATATCCACTCAAATGTAGTCAAGAGGAAAGGAGCCTTTGGGGTACTTATCCTAAACCTCAAATATGCTCGACCTAGTTAGATAATGAAGATTAGTTCAAGAAGAAAGCGCAGGGACTCACATCTTCTTAAATAAAATCAACACGAGGTAGCTTACTGGCTGGGCAGTGAAGTCTACTATACTAATAAAGCACTTATTAGTGTGCAATAATCAAGTTAAGAAGAAATCTCGGGTACTCACATCTTCCAAAGAAGTCACCACTGGGGTGACATACTAGCAAAGTAGCATGTAGACCCGGTCTAGAGCATTTAATGAGTGAGTGTCACAAGAGTCTTGCTCCCACGTCAAAATAGCCCGAGAAAAAAGGTTTGTGTTTGTTTTTGTGCCTACGTTAAAGGGAATAGGATGCCTCTGGGGGACTCTTACACCTACCTTAAACATGCTTGGGGATTTTGATAAGACAGTGCCACGGATGGCAACCGAGAATTTCCACTAAGAAAGGATGTCACTTGGGTTCTCTAACACCTAACTTAGTTGTGCTAATCAAAATAGGATGCCTCTTGGGTTCTCTTACACCTATTCTAATAGCATCCGGAGATTGTGTTTTTGTTGTGAAAGAGGGATATGATTTCCCTGGGGGACTCTTACACCTACCCTAAACACATCACGGTGGATTCCCAAGACAAGCAAATAATGCTTCGAAAGAAGAATCAGATTTTGTTGATTGATAGAATTATTTTCAAACATGATTTATTTCATGGGTAATATTTCTTTAGATAGAGCCCATTAATTGGAAGCATTGGGTGTTCCCCTTTACAATCAATAAGCTGATAAGATCCTCCTTGGTATGCCTTCTCTATGACATAGGGGCCTTCCCAAGTGGGTTCAAACTTGCCTCCCATCTTTTGACGGGCAACAATTGGTCTCCTTAGGACTAACACAAGTTCTCCTACTCAAAAAGACCTAGGGAGGACCAGCTTTTTTCTGAGCTTGAATCATTTTGGTCTTGCACAACTTAGGGTTCTAGCATGCACGGAGGTGACTCTCCTCCAAACCTTCGAACTCTTCTAGGCTATCCTTAGTGATGGGAGTTGAACTTCTAAAAGTAGAATAGCTTTAGACCCATATACCAAGGAAAATGGGGTAGATTGAGTCGGAGTTCGGTATATGGTATGGTAGGCCCACAAGGCATCAACCAACTGCTCATTCCACTGTCATTTGTTGTCATCAAGAGTCTTCTTTTATATTTAGGATGAGAGTTTTATTAAATGCATTCGCTAAGCCATTTGCTCTAGGGTAGTAGATGGTGGAGTATCTCCAATCTATACCATGTCTTATGTCGAAGCTATTGATCTTGATGCTTTTGAATGTAGTACCATTATCGGATATAATTCATCAAGGCACCCCAAACCTATATATGATATGGTTCCTAAAAATTTGAAGTGCATACTGAGCTGTGACCTCTTTGAGTGGGATTGCCTCCACCCACTTGGAAAATTAATCGGTGGCAGCTAAGATGAATAGATGACCCTTAGAAGAAGGAGGATCTATCTGACCCACAATGTTGGTACCCCATCACTTGAATGGCCATGAGGCCAAAGTAGGGTGTAGAATGTTAGGTGGTTGGTGGAGGACCACACCGTATACCTGACATTGATGGCATCTCCTAACTACATCCATGTAGTCTGTAATCATCGAAGGCCAATAGTATCCTAGTCTCTTGACCTTCATCTTCATCTTTGGACCAGATTGATGTGCTCCTTAGAGAACTGAATGCACCTAGTTACAATGTCATGGGCTTCATGTTTGTCTAAATAACATAACCATATTTGGTCAAAGGACCTGCAGTACAAGGTGCCATTAACGAGAGCATAGGAGAGAGCTCTTTGTTTCACCTGATGGACTTGGGACTTTTCTTGAGGTAGTTTTCCAGTGTTTAAATAGTCTATGAATGGTTGCCTCCAATCCAACTCCTTGTCCTTATAGGAAACGACAACCTCCCCTTCAAGAGAAAGTCTCTCAATGAGTTCTGCATCAATAAGGGACAGGACTTGTCTATTTTGGATCCTTATTGAAATGGACTCATCTTCCAGATATGCTAATTCTTTGGCAAGTTTGGCCAAAGCATCTACTACCACGTTCTCTGCTCAGGGAACCTTGTAGATGGTGACTTCAGGAATTTAGGCCAATAGCTTCATGGTATACTTGTGGTAATGATAAAGCTTGGGTTTGAGAACCTTGTAGGACCGGCGATCTGGTTGATGGCCAACTGAGAATCCCAAAAGATGTTGATTCCCTTGACACTGATAATAATGGCTAACTCTAGATCAGCAATCAAAGCCTCATACTCAACTTCATTGTTGGTGCAAGGGTTGGAAAGATAGCATGAGAATCTCATCACATCATGGTTTAGGGTTAAGAGAACTATTCCTACCCCTGCCTTTCCTGGAAGAGTAGATCATGGTGTTTCGCCTTTATGAAAAGAAGCTACCCCATCAAAATACATCTCCCATCGGTGGTTGTCAACCTCCCCTAAGTTAATGAATTGTTCATCAGGGAGATCATCATTAAGCGGAGAATCAGCAGAAAGTGGGTGTGCTACTAAGAAATCCGCTAGTGCTTGTCCTTTTACCATGGAGGGGTATGAATGTGATATCAAATTGTGAGAGAATCATGGACCATCATGCCAAACATCCGGATAGCATTGGTCATGTCATGAGATACTGTAGTGGATTGGTTCTAGAGATCAAGTTTACCTTATGAGAAACCATATAGAGTCATAGCTTTTAAGAGGCAAAGATCAAAACTAGGAAATGTTTCTCAATAGGTGGATAGTTTACTTTAGAAGGAATAAGATGGCTGAGGTAGTAGAGAGTGTTCTCCTTCCCTTCGTCATTGGCTTGGGCCAACAGAGTGCCGAGAGAGTCATCCAATGCAACAGTGTAGAGAATGAGTGGCGCCGGATAGATGCACTAGCTTCACCAAATACTACTTGATATCTTCAAATGGAACTTTTCATCCCACTTGAACTTGGTGTCCTTTTTTACAAGTGTTGAAAATGACTTGCATCTCCCCAATAGGTTGGAAATAAAGATCTTAGATATGCCAGCCATCCTTGGAAAGATCTGAGTTGAGTTAAACTCTTAGGAGGTGGCATTTCTAAGATAGCTTTAATTTTTTTTGGATCTATTTCTATTCCCCAATGTTGGACAACAAACCCAAAGAATATCCCCAAAGCTACTCCAAATGCACCCTTCAGAGGATTCATTTTGAGGTTATATTATCTTAACCATTCGAAAAATACTCTCAAGTCAAAGAGGTGGTCTTCCTTTTCTCTACTCTTAACTACTAGATCATCAATGTAGCACTCAACTTGATGATGGATGAGTTCATTGAAGATCTGATTCATGGTTGGTATGTAGCACCAGCATTTTTAAGGGCGAAAGGCATGACCCTATAACAGAAGATTCTAATCCAGGTTCAAAAAGTAATATTTTGTTTCATCTTCAGGAGACATCTTGATTTGGATATAGCTAGATGATCCATCCATGAAAGAGAAGACTGAATGAGATGAGGCGATGTCCACTATTAATTCTAGTATAGGAAGAGGCATCCTTAGGACAAGCCTTATTTAAGCCCCTAAAATTAATGCAAATGCGAATTTGGTCATTCTTCTTCTTAACTAGGATGACACTAGCTAACCAGGTAGGATATTTTTCTTCCCTGATGAAACTAGCATCGATCAATTCCTTGACTTCAAAATGACATATTGTTCAATTTCTAATCGCATGCATCTAGGAGCTTGCTTAATAGGGTAGCGTTAGGATCTATTGCCAGCTTGTAGACTGCTATGTTAGGAGATAATCCATGCATCTCTTCATAACTCCATGCAAAGCAATCTTTAAACTCAAATAATAGCCTAACTAAGTCATTGGTTTTTTCTTTATTTAACAACGAACTGATGTATGTTGGGCGTGGATTTTCTTCTATTCTAAGTTTGATTTCTTTAAGCTTGTCAATTATTAAATGGATCTCCTCTTCAAATTCTGAGGTGCATCCTTGATTTGGAGATCATCTAGATCATCTGAGATTTTTAAACACACATTCTCATAAGAGTTAGTCTTGTGTGAAAATAACCTATCAGACTCAAATGATTAGTAACAACTAAGCAGTATTCATCATGATCAAGTGGACCCACTATACCAAATCCTAGTCTTGCTTTGGATCATGCTTCCCTACTTGTATTGTTCCATAGCTTTTCAAAGTACTCTGACCTATTCCTGGACCATGTGTGAGGAACCGAACCTTTCTGTATAAGATTATCAACACAAGGCGAGTAAATGTCAAATGGTAATTCCATTAATTCTTTAAATGTATCCTCCTCAAGTTCTACATCAACTTCAGGACTTGAGGATGATGATCCCAAAAAGAATCTCTTTGGCTTCATATCACTAGAAGACTTATGGGCTTCCTTAACTACTAAACCTTCAACTTTTTGAGATGAAAGTGAGGTTAGAGCTAAAGTTCCCAACTGTTGCCTAATAGCCTCACATAAACTTGATTCGAATATTTTACTTTGTCTGGAGGCCCGATCTTCATCGTCATCTGGATCGAAAGTCACCTCCAATGTAACCCGCTGAGAGGGTTTGCCTAGTATACTAATCACATTAGGCTCATCCTCCAAACTGGATTCCAAGTCTATATGAATAGTAAGGGTACTCTAACTGGAACATGACCTCTATTAGGTGCCAACTAGGGGTCTTCCACCTCAAACGCCTATTTCAACCTGCCTCTACACGGTGGAGGTTGAGTCATCCTACATGTACATATGATGGAATGAGCGTGGGTGATATCTTGGATCTACTTCTTCAATTCCCTTTCTTGTTCATTTGGATTTTCATTTTTCTTTTTCTTTTGCCTTTTCTTTTCCTTCATTTTCTTTTTCTTTTGAATTTAAATTTTGTCAAAGGTCATGAGAAAGGGTGTTTTGAGGAAGATAACAAGTTGCATCCTCATAAATTTCAACCTCTCTAATTGAAAATGGCTTTTTATTTCCATTGACATGGTATTCAATCCCATCCTTTCTGAACTTGATGCATTGATGGAGGGAGGATGGAATTATCTTATTCTAATGTATCCAAGGCCAAACAAAGCAGTGAATGAAGTATTTGAATCAATGATGTAAAACTTGGCTTTAGCCTTCTAATCACCTATCTTAAAGGTAATATTATAGAACCTAAAGTCTGCTCACCTTATTCATTGAATCCTCTCAACATCATCCGATCTCCTCGGAGTGTGGAGATGTCGATCCTCAAATAGGCAAGGGTCTTTAGACTCATAATGTTTATCGATGCACTTGGATCAACGAGAACTCTAGCAAGTCTAAATCTACTCATGTGATATATAGGGGATGGTTGTGCTCCAAGTCCCCCATCCTTTCTAAAGGTGATCCCCTGAGCTTCTTTTATGTAATGTGCCTCCTCACCTATAGCAGGCAGCTAAGCTAAACACATCTCAAGATCAAGGAGAACCTCAATTAGTTATTATCTCATCTATTTGGATAAGATAAGGGCATTGTATATGCTTCGCTTAGATGGAAACTTTCTTACATGAGAGAGGACATTGTAGTCCATCTTAGGCTGGTCCTCCACAAGAATATCCATGGGTGGAGCATCCTGTGGAGGGGTTCTCGATCCTCTATACCAATGAATTATTTCTTTCTATCTTGAGGTGCTTCCCTAGGAGGTAGAACCTTCCCACTATGGAGGTTGACTTCGATGATCTCTTATGGCAAGGTAATGGAAGGTTCTACCTGCACATCAGGCTCACCTACAACTTCTCCCATTAGACTCTCAAAATTGGATGATTCCAAGTCTATCTCAAGAGGTGAACCCATAGTATTCAGAGTAGGAAAGTAACTCACGAATCGAAGAGGAAGATCAAAATTGTTATAGTTATTTTTGAAAGAGTTATCATTAAGAATAGAAGTAGAAAACCCATTGACACAGATGTAATTCAAGCTAGCTTTTCTTTAATTTCTTGGATTTGATAGGTGGTAGTAGAAATCAAGTAAAAGTAAGGGTAAGGGTTTGATATCCACCCGATACAGAGTTCTACTAGTAGAAGAAGAAGAACTAGCTGAAGTAGAGGAGATCATCGATGAGGTGGTTACAACGATAAACTAGAGGCTGGACTCAGTAGGTGGTTGTGCTACTGGACTATCCTAGGCTGACACATGCTGCAAGGAAAGTTTCTTGATCATTTGGATGATCTTTTTAGAGGTTTTGGCAAAGAAATATCCCGACCTTCTTTGGTTTTGCAAGGATCACATGTATCCCTAAGGATTTCCCTAATGGAACTGGATGGTTGTTCCACAAGGTATTCCTTCAGGATAACTATAACATCGGTCTTGAAGCTATGTTCAAGCCAGTCCTTAAATGTGAAGTAATCCTCCAAAACATGACCTAGTATACGGTGATAGGGGTAAAAGTTATGATCATGGCTTTTGCCCACTTCCTTCGATCTCCTAGGCTCGGGTAGCTAAAAATTAAGCTTCTTTAAGAGATTCTTAAAGATCTTCTTGATTATCTCTCTCTTAAATGAATAAGATTTGTTAAGATTATCTAAAAGAGTAGGTGGACCATAGCTACGGAGGGTTTGTGTATATACTTGTGGTATGGGAGGTGGTGTGTGGCCATGGAGGCGTGTGAGGTCGGTAGCTACCTCGGTGGTAGTAAAGGAGCTGAAAGCAAAGGCTACTAAGGTCGTGGTCTCTTGGATTAATCTCTAGCTAGTTGTTTCCCCTTATCTACCGCTATCATTATTCCTGGCTTTTTCTCATAGACCTTCTGTGGCTTTGCTTTGGGCAACTAGTCTTGAAAAGGCAACTGTTTGGCCTCTCCTTGTAGACTAACCACCTTGTTGATTAGCTTCTCAAATATTTTGATAGTGAAGCCCTTAAGCATAAAGGTGACTGGGACATGGATATTCTTTAGAAGAATCTCAATGGCATGGTGCTCAAACAGCTGTGGCTCACATTTCATATTCAGGTTATGCCATCAAAGAATATAGTCAATAAGAGACTCACCTGGGTGTTGTTATGCTACAATGAGATCACCTACAATAACCCTTTATTGATCCCCAAAAACCTCTTGATAAAGAGTTGCTCCAAATTAGAAAATGTTTTTACTAAACCATTAGGAAGTTCAGCATACTAATCAAAAGTAATCCCTGCTAGGCTACTAACAAAGAGGCATAATAGCAAAGCGTCACTACTACCAGCGTTGCAATAATTGGCCCTGAAGTGTGTAATGTGCTGCCTCAGGTTTCCACTGCCATCAAAGCACTTGAAAGGTGTGGAAACTCTGGATATTGGATTACATCAATTCCTCTGGTAGGGTCTACCCTTTGGGCGATGATCTCTAGCTTGAGCCAATGCTTCCTTCACTTCTTTGCTCAACCATGGATCGATGTCTTTCTTCTGTATGGAGGTACTTTCCACTACCTTCCTATACATTCTAGTGCTACCTTGCTCAATGGGAGGTGAGGTCTTGGCTGGGTCCAAGACATGCACTAACTCTGGCTAACTAATATCGGCTATAGTAGGGCGAACTACTGAGGCTTGTTTCTAAAGTACTAAAATTACTGCTAACAAGTCCTCAAGATGCCTCGACATCCTATTTATCTACTCAGCTTTCTACTTTAATTAATATCGAAGGTGTTGGGCTGATTGGGCTGTCTTCCTGATCAACCTCATCACCTTCTATGGCCTGCTACTTCCTGAGGAGGGATCCCCTGGTATCTACCATACAGATCCCAGTAGTCTCCCAATAAATCATCTTCATTGAGATTAAAGCTAATCTTCTCCTCATCTGACCAGTCATACCCCAAAATTTCTTCTTCTCTATAAGATAATGTGCTACTATATATTTCAGAGAATGATCAATCTGAATGGGCATAAATGATTTTGGCTGACCGGTGTGATCACTGCCATGTACTGAGAGGCACCGGACCTCACTAGCTGCTGGAGTCAATCCTATGAGGATTGTACTCACTAGAAAAGACACACTCCTGACTATCACAAACTCTGAAAGGGATGGAATTCCTAGGAGGTTCTGCTATCATCGATATAATTGGGCGATCATCTTCTCCCTCTGCAATAATTGCTACCATCTCCATGTCTTGCTGAACTGGTGGTGTTGGTGAAGGACGACCACTATGCTTCGGGGTCACCATTCCCTCCATACCACTAGTGGGGAAAAAGGTCAAAGAGTGAGCTCGGCCTCACCACAGTAGGCAGTGTAGATGGAATATGATCCCTTGGTCATAGCCAAATCACAAACGGGGTACGCTTCTCCCCGAATATGGCCTTCATAGCCTTCAAAATTGGAGATGTTGTGACGTGAACAGGTGATGACAGACAGGGGGTAGAGCGGTGTGGTAGAGACACCACCAACTCTCTCAGGATAGGGACTCTCTTCCTATGATGGGTCATCCCTATAAGTAAAATGCTATATGTATGTATGGTATGAGTGGCACATCAGTGGAAAATGAGTCACGAAGCCGATTGGCTGAACATCCTCTCCATCTTGATACTGAACAAATGTATGGGCCTCTCTAGCCCTCTCCTATCGAAGATGTTTTCCCACACTATGCAATGAGATATCTCAAATCAAACTAAGCTCAACTTAGAATGTCCGTAGCTCCTTCTTCCATAACGATGGAGGTGGCATGACCTCCCTCGCTAAATGGGGTTGGTGTTGAACCACAGTGATGAAGTATGAATCATCCTAGCATCCTCTCTATTCGATAGAGAGGTGGGGTAATGAGTAGGAACTCTACGACCATAGTGGCCTTCATCTCCCTAGTAATCCTGGTATGATACTGCTTGATCATGCAATTTTTGTTTCTCCTCTATGTCTGGGTTGGATGAGTAGAGTAAGAAGTAGACCCAACCTCAAAGGCTTGGGAGGTAATCTTTGGGATCATAGTAACCTTACCCTTAGAGGGTGCAAAAGAGTGGGTGCTAGCCCTTTGGGGAGCGAAAACCATGGGGCACACATTGTCACTTTCTTCTTTGCTCGCTTTCCTCTTTAATGAGAGGATGTCAAAATTCGAGGGTAAATGTTACAGATGAAACATCCCACTGTAACCCTGCTTGTGAAGGAGTGCCCTCACAGGTGATCTTCTCTCCCTCAAAAGATCTATCAAAATGGATAAGGTGGGTATGATCAGCTCGAGGGAGGTTGGCCTGATCTAAGGCCAAGTCCATGTCGTAGGAGAAAGTGAACACAAACTTCAAGTCAATTTCTTTTTTTGAAGTGTGAAAATTTTGTTTAGTGTGTGATTATTGCTTTTTGAAAGAGGGAATTCAACTTAATCATATATGGAATATGTTTAAGTGGGATTCCAAATGATATTATTTTTATTTTGGAATGAAATCTTCATTCAATAAATTTGGGTTTATTGAATGGAGATGTTCATATGTGCTTTCGAAAAATTTAGTTTTCTTTGAAAATGAAATTTCCATTAAATAGGTGTGGGTGTATTGAATGGAAAGGTTCATATGTGCTTTTTGAAAATTTTATTTTTGATTTTGATTTCAATTTTTGGAAAGATGATTGTTCATTTTATTTTTGAAAATGAAATATTCATCAAAATGAATTGAGGGAAGAAATTCATTTGTGCTTTTGGAAATGATTGTTAGTTTTATTTTTGAAGATTCCTACATGTACCAATTATGAGAATTGTTAGATAAGGGTGATTTAAGAAAATTTTTTATTGGATGGAGATGTTCATATGTTCTTTTGAAAAATTTAGTTTTGTTTGAAAATGAAATTTCCATTCAATAGGTGTGGGTGTATTGAATGGAAAGGTTCATGTGTGCTTTTTGAAGATTTTATTTTTGATTTTGATTTCAATTTTTGGAAAGATGATTGTTCATTTTATTTTTGAAAATGAAATCTTCATCAAAATGAATTGAGGGAAGACAATCATTTATGCTTTTGGAAAAGATTGTTAGTTTTATTTTTGAAGATTCCTACATGTAACAATTATGAGAATTGTTAGATAAGGGTGATTTAAGAAAATTTTGTGGAAAATATTTTATTTTGTGCATTTTTTTGAAAGAGTGTTTTTTAAAAAGCAAGATTTTTATGAAAAAAAATTATTTTTCTTTATTATCTTAGAATGAACCTTTCCTTATCATAGAAATGATAAGGAGGAAGTCTTTAAATATTTTCTTTTTATTTTTTTATCCATTGGAGAACCCAACAGGAGTTTTAAAACCAACACGGGGTGAGGTCCTAAAACATAAAGATGTTGGCTAACTTTTACTTAAGAATGAAATAAGCTAAGTGTCGACGGAATAAAAGATAGTATCAGATTCATACCAAAGTACAAACCCACTATCGATGCTTGAAGATAACGATCATTTACAAAAGATGGAGAGAGGAACAATCCCCAGCAAAGTCACCAAAAAATATGTGGTGAAATTTTTCAAGAGGAAGATTTCTAAAACAATAAGATATATACTTCCATCTTCACTCTATGTCGGATAAAATGAGGATGGAAATATACATCTTTTTCTCTTTATGCATTTTGACACCATGTAGATCTGCAGATGTTCTTATTAAGGGTGATCAGGTACGACATTGAGGAGGTATAATATCTCAAAAGATAGAAGTCACCACCATACAATGGACTAATCACCTTAATAAGGACTCCTAAGGACAATGGGTCTGCATATGTACCAAAGATTATTCCCCTACTTTACATGGAAAAGTAAAGTAGGGTTTATTTTAAACTGGGTTCATTAAGTTTCCTACAGAGGCAAGCCATCATAGTTAATTACATCCTCAGGAATGAGATCCTTTAAAAATACTCTTGATTAAGGTAAATGATTGTTGTCTCCAAAGATTTCAATAGGTAGGACTATCAATCGATTAGTTTATTTTAGAAGATCAAATGGGATGATCAAAGAGAGGGAGTTATTATTGAAGCCAAAGAAAGATAAGTAGGAGATGCTCACGATGCTAGGAAACCTAGCAAGCATCTCAAACTATCCTATGGTTGGGCTTTACATTTTTAAAATTGAATTATTCATTTGAGTTGACTTTCTATTAGAAGTCTAGGGCTTATGATTCCACAACACAAGATTATGGAAAATTCATAAGAGGCAAGGATTTATGCTTATGGCCCACAAAGAGGAGAAGCAACCTCAGAACCTAAATCTAGAGATCATCGATGAGGGTCGAAAACACAACCTAAATCTAAGGCAAAAATGCTTGTTTGGTTTGCCTCCATAAGAGAGGACAAACCACCATTTGGACTTATACAGAGGGGTGGCCATCTAACCCCTCCTATAAATTTAAATTCATGTAGGCAAGTCATATGCTTTATGCAAGATAGCTAGGTTGTTACTTATTTAGAGAGAGACTAAGTTCTTAAACTCACTCCCTAAAGAGACTAGATCATGTAAGGGCATGCTTCAAATGATCTAAATCTAATGCAACTTAGATTTCATTTTATTTTATTTTTGGACAATCATTTTGACTCAGGCTAATAGGATTCATATGCATGCATGAGAAATTATTGGCCAAAATCGGAAGAAGGAAGGAGGTGTATTTCCATCATGGCTCTCAAAGGTCAAGCCAAAGTTCTTTGGCAAAGGTGGAAGCCCTCCAATCAAGAGTAAAAATAATATGCATTTGTGCATGATGTTACAAAAGAAATACTCATCCAGCTAAGGGGTTGCTAATTATTTTATTTTAATTTTTATCCTAAGCTTTAGGTGAGGTTATGAGTTCTTTATTTTTAATTTTGAATTATTAAATTTGGTAGAAGATTTATTTTTCCTAAGAGCCAAATTCTCATCCAGGCCATACATAAAGCAGGAAAGAAATTAGGAAAAGGATGCAACTTAATGCACAAGCTAAATAAATCACCAATCAATTTATAAAGCTAATCGTAAAAGAATAAGAGGTCGTTGTGGTGAGGTGCCACGGCACAAACCCGAAAACAAATTGGGTAGCCGAGCTCTACCCTTATACAACCTAGATTACAAATGAATTACATACAATTGAGCAACAAATTCATTATTATGGGGGCCTTCAAGCTTCATTTCATCATTCTTCTTTTCTACTTTCTTCTTCTTTTCTTCTTTCTTCTTTGGTTCCTTCTTTTGTGTAGTTAGAAGGTGGATGCTCCAAAGGCTTCACATGGTGCATAAGATGAGATCTTATGACCAATGCTCATCCTAATCCCATAACACTCCTTGCAAAATCCTAATTGCAAAAATTACATAAAAAGGAAAAGTAAATATAGCTAACACCTGCAAGACAGAGATTAGTTAAACAAACCACACAAAATTGAGAGCATGTATATTGGACTTATCACCCCACACATGGGTGACTAAGTCCACCTGGCCTTTTAGATTATGCTTAGAGGTATAAGCACCTACACAGCAAAAGCATTTATATTTTTTTAATTTATCGCAGTGCCCCTTAAGCACAATCCTAACCTAAAGCTATAAGTTGTGACTCAGCCTAATGTGTGTGGTTTTGAGGTTTGTGTGGTATGCTTAGCTATAGCTTTAAGTTATAATTTTTTAAGTGTGAAGAATGTTCAACTTAGAGGAGGGTTTCATTTAAGCGATTTAATTATTTTGGGTTGATTTTATTTTATATTTTGATTGGCTTCAAATGAATCCTACAATTAATTACTAAGTTATAAAGAGAGGGAAAGCGAAGAGAACTTCTCTTTCCTTCCCTAACGTAAGTAATTTCTAAGGTGGATTCATTTTTTCGTTTTGTTTAGTGAATGTTTTATTATGTTTTTTTGATTAATCCTAATCTTAGATGAACTCTAAGAAAACCTACTCAAAAAGAAAGGCATTTGAAGATTAAGTAAAATGAACTAAATTCATAAAACACACATCACTTCATTTCTTTCCCAACATGTATAACATGCATATGAATGAGTTCTAAACATATCTACACATACAAATGGGAATGTTTAGCATACTTTATGATGCATGTTAAGTTGTTCATTTAAGAAAATTTGAATGTTTATAATGCATGATTTTCATTAAGTAGCGAAGGGGCTTCTTATCCAATTTTTACATGCACATATGAATGTATAAAAGGCATAAGTGAGTATGACGCCATTGTTAATCAGGGGTGTAAGTTACAAGACCTACTTAGGGCTACTTAAAACCTCAATCTCGGGGTTGTCCAAACTAATATACCACTTTTCTTAAATGCAAGTATGTGTACAAAAGAAATGAATGGAAAAGAAAGAATGCAAAAGTTTGTGTTGGTTGATTTATTTTTGTTTATGCAATTTATATGTACAAGTATAGGTATCCTTCTTAAGTAATAACATATGAATGAATAGGATATAGAAGTAGGCAAGTGTTAGGTTTTTTGTAAATGAACTATACACTTTGCCAAATCCTTATTCAAAACTATACTAAAAGAGAGGAGAATATTTTTGTTCAATTTTTAGATTATTTGATTCATTTTATATTTTGTTTAGGTTAAGGTATGAATTAAGTATGTTAATTACCCCTTACCTACACCACCTTAGCATAGTTAATCAAATAATTATGAGCCAATGAGATGACATAAAATATCACGAGAAATTTAAATTTGCAATGCACCTAGGAAGAAAAAGGCTAATGCAATTTGCCTCGTGATTAATGATTAATTAAGGTAAAGGGTTTATCTTAAGTAATTTCAAAACACCCCTCACACATATGAGTTAAATTTTGATTTCCTTAATTGTACTTAGGCTCTTGAACACCTAAGCATCTACCCCAAGTAGATTAATCGAGTTCTAGAAAGTTTTAGAATTTTAAGAAATTAATTAATAGGGTATTTAATGAATTAACTCTTAATTAAGAGGGGATTAAGAAAGAAAAAAAGGGTTTAAGGAATAGCTTTGGTGAAAGTTTGAGGGCTAAGGTTGAGTGGATCTTCCTATGGGTCACCTCCTCCTTAGCTTGAGCTTAGTTTTGATTGAATTGGACCTCCCCTTGCTTCAAGAACTTGGAAGAGAGCTTGGGTGCACTCAACTTGGTCCTCCAATGAAGCTTAAAGAGGGAAATTGAGTGGAGTTTGAGTGTTGAGAAAGTTGGCAATTCAATGGACCTCCCCTATTTTTACTTAGGAAAAATCAAAAAGATGCAAATTGAATCTCCCTCTAGGAAGCTTAGGATCACTTGCAAATGGCTCCAATGATGCTCTAGGCTTCAATTGACTATGGCTCTGTCAAGATTCAAAAGAATTAGAGGAGTATATCTTCCCCTTTGGCAATCGGATGGCTGAACATAAGCTTGTTGTTTTGATCCAATTTCCAAGATTGAAGGGGTTATTTTAGCTAGGATTGTCCTTTAGTTCATTTTAGGCTAGGGATTGGGAATATGAACTCCACATGCTCCATTTGGGTGTATGGAAGATTCCCATGTGGCTATTTCAAGGGGAGTGGTCGGTTTGGCCATTGGTTCATGTTAGGCTGACCCAAACCCATTGGGATGGGTGCACCACCCTCCCTAGTGTTCACTTGATCCATTAGGAGAGTATCAAATAGGTATGAAGAGGATTTGACCAAATTTTAAGTAGAATTGGCCAAAAATTGTTCTACAGACTAGGGGTAAAATGCTCATTTGGTGATTTTGGAATTTGGATATGTTGGGTATGTTGAGAAAATAGGTTTGACCAAGTTACATTGGATTTAGAGTTCATTTGGTATAGTTTGGCTTATGTTGACCCATTTAGGTCAAAATGGGTCAACTTGGGTCAAGTTGACTAATTGGTCAAATTGGGTCAAACTAAGGGTTGGGTCAAGTTCATATGACCATTTGAAATGTTTTAGTGGCTTTGGTTTGATTTAATTTGGTTTAGGTTTGAATTTGGTTCATATGACCTCATTTAGGTCAAATGGGTCAAGTTGACCAATTTAACCCATTTGACCTATTTGAGCTAGGTCATGGGTAGTTTTAGGTTTGGTTGATCATGTGAAGTGGATTGGTATCTTTGTTTCTAATCAATTTTGGCTAATTTTTAATTTGGCTCAACATGACCCTTTAGGTCAAGTTGGGTTCAAGGTCAACTGGGCTAGGTTAGGTCAAGTTGGCCAATTGAGGCTTTGGTCAAGTTCAACAAGTGATTTGGAATGAATTTAACCCATTGGTTTTAATTAATTTGGCTTAGATCAACTTTTGACACATTTTAACTTTTTAGGTCAAGTTGGGTCAACTTGGGTTAAGTGGCCAATTGGGCAAGGTTAAGCTCAAATGTTGACTTGGTCAAGTTCAAACATAGGCCATGAATGAACTTAGATCAATGGTTTCAATCAATTTAACCTATGGTGGATTTTGGCTATGTTTGGTTTCATTTTGCCTACATGTTGACTTGGTCAACCCTTAGGTTTGACTTGGTTTGACCCAATTTAAGTGATTGATCATCTCATGATGATTGTTGATCATGATGAGGGACTTAGGTCAGTTTGATTCAATCTAATTTGGTTATGATTAGAATTTGGATTATGAGGAAACTTTAGGTCACTTTGGGTCAAGTGAGCCTAAGTGAGTCAAATGGCTTGGTCAAAGTTTGATTCGAGTTTGATTGAACTTGTATATGGACTTATGATTGAAATATAAATCCATTTGCAAGTGGTTTGATGTCAAATGGATTTTGATTTATTTAACAATTTCAAATTCAAAGGGTGAACATGAAATGGATTTTGGCTTGATTTTTTAATTGAGTTTTGATTAAGTGGTTGAAGTTTGTTTGGATTCATGATTGAAGGATTGATTTAATCATAAAGAAAATCAAGATTTTGGCTTGATTTGCAATTGATTTGGCTAAGTTCATGATGTTGACTTGAAAGGCTTAGGTTGGATTTTGAATGAGCTTGAGTTTGGTTTTTGGAAATGGTTTGATTGATTTGAATTTATATTTCATTTATATTTATGAATATAAATGAGGATATAAATGGGTCATGAGAAAATTTCATGAACTTGGAGTGATTTGATCATTATATAGGCTAAGTCCTTAAGAGGAAATATAAATGAGGATATAAATGGGTCATGAGAAATTTTGGAGCTTTGGATTTGAATTTTGAATTTGATTTGATTAATTTGAATTTATATTTCATTTATATATGTGAGTATAAATGAGAATATAAATGAGTTATGAGAAAATTTCTTAAATTTGAATTGATTTAGATTTGATTTAGGCTAAGTCCTTTAGAGGGAATTAAGGACTTAAGAAGGATTTTGAATTAGGAATTTGAATTTTGAATTTAATTTGATTGATTTAAATTTATATTTCATTTATATATGTGAATATAAATGAGAATATAAATGAGTTATGAGAAAATTTCATGAATTTGAATTGAGTTGAACATGATTTAGGCTAAGTCCTTAAGAGAGGAAATTATTGACTTAGGAAGTATTTGGAATTTGGATTTGATTTTTGAGTTTAGTTTAATTGATTTAAATTTATATTTCATTTATATATGTGAATATAATTGAGAATATAAATGAGTTATGAGAAAATCTCATGAATTTTAATTGATTTATTGATAATTTAGGCTATGTCCATGAAGGGAAATCAAAGGACTTAGGCAAGATTTGGAATTTAGAATTTGGAATTTCAACTTGGAATTCAACCATGGATTTCAATCATGTGGCATTGATTTGAGTTTGGAGATAAATCAATTAGGCTAAAATTGATTTAGGTTTGATGTTGATTTGGAGTTTGACTTGAAGGAAGGAAGTAAGGAAAGTGGTCTAAGCTATAGGGTAGGCAAATTTTCCTAACACCCCTAAGGCATGTCCTACTCCTAAGGCTAACTCTTCTAAGTCTCTAGGGCTAGGTTGAGTGTCCACCTAATCACTATATATGTCTTAAGGCTAAGGAACTCTTAAATTCTAAGAGAAGTCTTATGTCTAAGATGGTGGGGTTGAGAGCTCATCCTAAAAATGAGGTCAACAAGACTTTTGTTGTGTTGGAACACCTCTTCATCAAGAGGTTTGCTAGAGCTCATCAAAAAGTGGTTGTAGGCAACCTCATTATAGCGAAACAAGTTTCCAATGAGTCCCTTGTTGATTATATTCTTAAGTGGTAACCTGAGCATGAAATGCGAGCCACAGCTATTCGAGTAGCATGCCATTGAGATTCTTCGCAAGAATATTCATGGCCTTGTCACCTTCATGCTTAAGGGTTTTACCATCCACACATTTGAGAAACTAATCAACAAGGCATCTTAACTTATAAGAGGAAGCCAAACAGTTGCCCTCTCCGACCAATCATCTCGGCCCATGCCACAAAGGTGTTCGAGAAGAAGCCAGGGACAATTGTGTGAATGGACAGAGGGAAATAGCCAGCCAGAGTCCAGTATGAGAGACCCCAAGCTCAGCAGCCTTCTTTACCACCTCCTCTGCTACCACCTCAACCATCATATCAACCGCCACAACGGCCATTCCCACCACATCAGCAGCCTACCCAGCAATGGTACTTCAATCCCCCGTCAGGTAGCTATTACCCACCTACTCTTGCTGATAGATTGAATAAGCCATATTCATTCAAGAGGGGGGTAGTTAAGAAAATCTTTAAGAATCTCCTAAAGAATCCTGACTTTCAGTTACCAGAGCCCAAGAGGTCGGAGGAAGTGGACAAAAGTAATGATCCTAAATATTGCCCCCACCACATGGTTAGTCATGTCTTAGAGGATTATATTACTTTTAATGATTGGCATTAGCATAGCTACAAGTTAGGCGTTGTAGTTATCCCCAACGAATACTTATTAGAATAACCTTCCAGTTCTATTAGGGTAATTTTTGGGGAAACATGCGATCCTCTTAAGACAAAAGAAGGTTGGGATATTACCTCATCTCAAACCTCTAAAAAAGTAATTTCTAAAATTAAGAAACACTCTTTACATGTGCCTGAGGAAGCTCAAATCTCCAACACCAAGAAAGGTTTGCAAGTTGCCAAAGACAACTTGAAGAAAGTGATTGCCTAATAGCAACAACAGTAGTCCATCTTACTTGCCTGAGATAGTTCAGTAGCACAACCACCATCTGAGTCAGTCCTCCATCCAAAGTTGCAGCTACTACTTCCTCCACTAGCTCCTCTTCAGCCAACAGGAGTGTTGTATCAACGGACAAGGGCATTAAATCCCTAACCCTGCTTACTTTGTTGGATTTCTGTCAAGTACCTCCACCTAAAAAAATCAATGAAGAAAGCTTTCACTTACATCTTGTCCACTTCTGATACTTTAGATTTTATTTCTCTTGAAAACTCTCCAAGTATTAAAATAATAATGATAGCTCTAGTCATCTCAATCCACTTTCTTCAGATTCAAAATCAAACTTTCCTTTTCTAAATCAATCGGGTTCACCTCTTGAGATTGACTTGGAGTCAACTGACTCTGACGATCTCATAGGAGAAGCAGCAGGTATACCTGATGGGAAGGAAGAATTTTTTACAAGTTCATCATTCCAAGAAGTCACTAAAGTCAACCTACGTACTAGCAAATTTCTACCTCCCAGGGTAGCACGTCTTCATAAGGGTAAACAAGTCAATTGTTTTAGTGAGCAGATAGCCCCTCCACAGGAAGCTCCACCCATGGATATGCTTGTGGAGGACCAAGTCAAAGTTGATTACAACATCCTAGCATATCTTAGAAAGTTGTCAGCTAAATTAAGCACATATGATGCCCTTATCTTATCCAAAGAAATGAGGGAATCTCTAGAAGGCTCTCCTTGATCCAGAGATATGCTTAGCTCACCTGACAGCTATTGAAGAGGAGACACATAGCTGAAAGGATATCTTTGGAGTTACATTCAATGATGAAGACTTGCTTCTGCGAATGACCAAGCATAACCGCCCTCTTTACATTATAATGGACGTTGGCAGATACATGTTATCAAGAGTTCTGGTTGACTAAGGTGCATTAATCAATATTATAAGTTTAAGAACCCTTGCGTACTTAAGGATCAACATCTCTAAACTCCAAAAGGAGAGGATGATGTTGAGAGGATTTGATGAACAAGGTGAGAGGGCCTTAGGCTCCATAGTGTTGTCATTAGAGATAGATGATTAGAAGACTGGAGCCAAGTTTCATATCATAGACTCGGATACATCTTTCAATGCTTTGCTTGGGAAACTATTGATACATGAGAACAACACAGTTCCATCCTCTCTACATCAATGCATGAAGTTCATGAGAGGTGGAATTGAGTACTACATCAAAGGAGATCTCAAACCCTTCACAGTTTATAAAGTCAGGATATATGAAGATGCAGCCTATTTCCTTCCCCAAAACCAACAAGTCCATTCTCGTGAATCTAGTCAAGATCCCCAAGAGGGACAACAAGAAATAAAAAAAAGAAAAGATAGAAAATGAAAATAAAAGAAAAAAAATAAAGAGTGCGAGACATGAACTCAGGGGAAGATTTTGAGCCTGACATTAGATTCCACTACAGTTTGTTACACCATTCAAACATATGGATAGAATGACCCGACCTCCACCAAGTAGAGGCAAAGGATAGTTCAAAGGCAGCCCGAGGTGGAAAGCCTCTTTATTGGCCACCCAATAAGTGGTATGTCCTAGCCACTAGGAGTACACCTGTATCCACATTGACTTAGAATCTAGTTAAGAGGATGAATCTTATGAGGTTAGCATGCTAGCCAGGTCTTCTCAGTAGTGGATCCCTTTTGAGGTGACATTTGAGCATGATAGTGATGAAGTATAGGCTCTAAAGTAAAGTATAAATGTATCTAAGTCTGCATATGAGACAATTAGGAATCAATTGAGAACCTTAGCTCTAACTCCACTTTTCTCTCAAAAAGGTGAGGGTTTGGTAGTTAAGGAAGCCCCTAAGTCATCCACAGATGAGAAAACTCAGAGGTTCTTTTTGGGATCATCATCCTCAAGTCATGAAGCTGATGTAGAACTTGAGGATGATTTATATAAAGATTTAATACAATTTCCTTTTGATTGGTAATCACCTTGAGTTCTTAATTTAGTAAAGAAGGGATTAATCTCACATACTTGGTCTAAACACAGGTCGAACTACTTGAAAGGTTATGAGACAACCAAAGTAGACATGCTCAATCAAGACCAAGATTAAGATTTGGTATAGCGGGTCCAGTCAATGATGATAATCATTACCTAGTCATCACCAATCATTTGGAATCTGATAGGTTCTTTTCAAATCATGTTAACTCATACGAGGAGGTGTGTTTAGAAATTTCAGATGACCCAAATGACTTTGAAGTTGAGGATGCACTACCAGAGTTCGAAGAGGAAGTCAGATCAACCATCGATGAGCTCAAAGAAATTAGCATAAGAACTGAAGATAATCACGTCTAACATACATCAATTCTTTGTTGAATGATACTAAAACCATTGACTTAGTTAGGCTGTTGACTGAGTTTAAGGACTGCTTCGCATGGAGTTACAAAGAGATGCCCAAATTATCTCTTGACATATCAGTCCACAAATTAGCAATAGAGCCTAGTGTTAACTCTATCAAGTAAGCTCCTAGACGCATGCGATTAGACATTGAACAACAAGTCAATTCTAAAGTCAAGAAACTAATCGATGCTAGCTTTATCATGGAAAACAAATATCTTACCTGATTTTCCAGTGTTGTCCCAGTTAAGAAAAAGAATGACCAAATTCACATATGCATATATTTTAGGGATCTAAATAAGGCATGCCCAAAAGATGAATTTCCCCTACTAATATCAGAACTGATGGTGGATATTGCCTCATCTCATGCAGTCTTCTCTTTCATGGATGATTCATCTGGTTATAACCAAAAAAAGATGGCCTAGGAGGATGAATGAAACACTGCATTTTGAACCCTGATCAAAATCTTTTGCTATTACACATGCCTTTCTGCCTTAAAAATGCCAGTGCTACTTACTAGTGGCCATGACTCAAATTTTTGAAAAACTCATTCATCATCAAGTCAAATGTTATGTCGATGATCTTGCAGTCAAAAGTAAGGAAAAGGAAGACCATCTCTTTGACTTAAAAGTAGCTTTTAAATGGTTAAGACAATTTAGCCTTAAGATGAATCCCCTGAAGTGTGCATTCAGAGTAGGTTCATGGAAATTCCTTGTGTTTTTTGTCTGACATCGGGGAATAGAAATTGATCCGAAGAAGATCAAGGCGATATTAGAAATGCCACCCACTAAAAGTCTAACTCAACTCAGATCATTTCAAGGGCGGTTGGGATATCTAAGATGCTTCATTTCCTACCTATCAAGAAGATTCCAACCATTTTTGACACTTATCAAAAAGGATGTCAAGTTCAAGTGGGATGACAAGTGTCTACATGCCTTTGAAGACATCAAATACTACTTGATAACATCATCAGTTCTAGTAGCCCCTATCCCAAGCAAGCCATTGATATTATATAATGTTGCATTAGATGATTCCCTTGATGCTTTGGTGGCCCAAACCAATGATGAGGGAAAAGACAATGCACTATACTATCTTAGTCGTCATCTAATCCCTGCTAAGGTAAACTATCCACCTAGTGAAAAGCACTTCCTAGCATTAATCTTTGCATCCCAAAAGCTATGGCATTACATGCATTCTCATAAGATGAACTTGATCTCTAGGATCAATCCACTGTAATATCTCATGACACGACCAACACTATCTGAACGGTTGGTGCGTTGGTCCATAATCTTGTCATAGTTTGACATTTCTTTCATACCCCTCTGTGCAGTGAAATGATAAATACTAGCAAATTTCTTAAAGCACACCCACTTTCTACTGATTCCCCACTTAGTGATGACCTCCCCGATGAACAAATCATGAAATTAGGGAATGCTAGCATTCACTACTGGGAGATGCATTTTGATGGTGTGGCTTCCTTTTAAAAAGGGGAAAAAGCATGATCTACTCTTCCAAGAAAGCGGGTAGGAATAGTTCTCTTAACTTTGTACTGCGATGTGATGAGATTCTCATATCACCTATTCAACCTATGTACCAACAACAAAGTCAAATATGAGGCTCTAATTACTGGTCTGGAGTTAGCCATTACACTATGCATCTAGAGTATCAACATCTTTGGGGGTTCTCAATCAGTTATCACCAAATTGTTTGGTCTTACAAAGTTCTAAATCTAAGCTCCATCATTACCATAAGTACACAATGGAGTTGTTATCTCAAATCCTAGAGGTTACTATTTATAAGATTCCTTGAGGAGAAAATGCAATAATATATACATTAGCTGAGCTTGCTAAAGAGTTGGATGTCTGGAAGATGAATCCATACCAATAAGGGTCCAAAATAGACAAGTCTTATCCCTTATTGATGTTGAACTCATCAAGAGACTCTCTCTTGAAGAGGAGGTTGTCATTGCCAAAATGGACAAGGAGTTAGATTAGAGGCAACCATTCATGGTTTATCTAAATATAGGTAAACTATCTTAGCACATCAAGTGAAGTAGAGAGCCCTTTCTTACGCTCTCATGGATGACACCTTGTACTAGCAGTCCTTCGATCATATGTGGTTATGTTGCTTGGACAAACAAAAAGCCTATTGGATCATGACTGAGGTACACTCAAGTTTATGCAAAGCACATCAATTTGATCTGAAGATGAAAGCCAAGATCAAGAGACTAGGATACTTGGCCTTCAATGATTACATAATGCATGGACGTAGCTAGGAGATGCCACCAATGTCAGGTGCATAGTGTGGTCTTACACCAACCACCCAACATTATACATCCTACATTATCCATATGGCCATTTGAGTGGTGAGATAAGTCCCCGGTTCAGCACTCTCTCAGTCCCTTGGGTGAGTTTGACTTGTTGTGCCACCAATAAGTCACCCAAGCGGTCATCTTTGGTTTGAAAGATATAAGTCTATCATGCATTCTCTCCAACACGATCGTTACACACTGATGGCCAGCCTTAGGTTGGGTTCGATTTATTGTGCTAGCAATTGATTAGCCAGTGGTTACTTGTTTAGGAAGATGTAAGTATACAAGCTTTTTTCCTAACTTGACCATTACACACCAAAAGGCACCCCTTAGGTTGGTTAGCTCTACCCCACAGCCAATAAACTATCCCTTTGGATTTGTAAATCTAAGAAAGGAATAGGCTAATATTATCCCCTTCTTAGTGAATTCATCACACACCAACAAGATCCATTTTAAATTAAAATGATATTCCTGGCTACTCTTGTGTTGAGATAAATCCTAAGTGGCACTCTCTCGGTAGTCATCTTTAGGTTGGATAGTCCTAGCTAATGGTCGGTAGACTATCCCTTTGGATTTGAAAATCTGAGATAGGCCTATGCTAATATAGCACCTCCTTAGTAGATCCATTACACACCAATAAGGCCAATTATATTAAATCCACCATCCTTCCCCAGTGGAGTATGAATTAAATCCATCCACTCTTATCCCTAGTGGATGCTTCCCTGCAATTAACTAAAGAAAATTATAAATTAAATCCACCTTATCCGTCCCTCAAAATCAAATCAAATTTCTCCCCAGCGAGGCATGAATCATATCCTCTCCTTAGTGGATCCCCCACAAAATCAAACCAAATCAAATTTCTATCCCTAGTGGATAATATGAACCTGCTTCCCTAGTGGAAGGTTCATGCCCTCATCCCTGGCGGGATATAAATCCTAATCCCCCATGGATCTTTTCCCCCCAAATCATGTTTATGACTAAACTCAAACCCTTATCCTCTCTATGGATAATCTGAACCTACTTTCTTAGTGGAAGGGTCAAGTACTTGATCCCTCAATGGATCATTTCTTCCTCTCTTATGCCCTTAGCATAAGTTGAGCTGCATTACACTAAGATCTTGATTTTGTCTACATCTTGAGTTTAGGGGTAGATTATTTTGTTAGTTCTTGTGATCCTTTGGGCATTGTTGATCATCTCGATCAACTCCAATACGTGCAGTGTTCCTTGTCAGTTACACCACACCTATTGGGGGTCCTTTTATTGACCTCACTTTTGGAGTTAGTTCTTTACTTTCTCATTATAGATCTAGAACTCTTGTTGAAACTAAGAGCTCCTTATTCTTAAGACACTTCTAGTGATTAGATGAACACTTAACCTAAGCCTAGAGACTTTGAAGGGTTAGCCATAGAATAAGTTATGCCTTAGGGACTTAAGAAAATTTGCCTACCCTATAACCTAAACCCAATCCATACTTTCCTTATTAAACCAATCTTCAAATTTATACCAACCCAAACCAAATTTTCAAGACTCATAATCAATCTTATGATCAAATTCAAGCTCAAAACCTTTCCATAAAACCCATAATCAAATCCTAGATCAACATTCTTCTTAAGCCCTTTGATTTCATCTTATGGACTTAGCCTCAACCAAATTCAAATCAATCCCAATTAATCTTATTTTCATAAAGATCAATCAATTCCCTCAATCATTTACCAAATACAAATCCAAATTCCAAGCCAAATAATTCAATCCCAAAATTAAATCTGAAACCAAAATTCCTCCCAAAGCCATATGACCCATTCTCAAAAACTAAGCCAAACCTCCATCCAATTCAACCTAAACTTGATTGATCTCTTCATGAATCATTTTTATCTTCATTCATATTCACAAATATAAATGAGATATAAACTCAAATAACAAACTAAATCAAACTAAATCCAAATCTAATTAAATCCCTTCTTAAGCCTTATGGACCCACCTCCATAAGCTTAGCTAAATCTCATACAAATCGACCCAAAATCAATTGGTTTCTTTATAAACCAATTACTACTTCATTTATATTCATACATATAAATGATTCCCACCCTCAATGACCAAAAATAAATCAACCGAAATCAATTCCCTACTTAAGCCCTTTTGACCTAGATCCTTAAGCTTGGTCAAATTTGCTTCCAAATCACTCCAAACTTAAGTGATTTTCTCATGAATCATTTATTTATTCATTTATATTTCCAAATATAAAAAATAAACAAATTCAAATAGCCAAAACCAAATCCAAAATAAGCCAAAACCCAATTCAAGCCTTTTTATCCCTTCCTTTGGACTTGGCTAAATCCTATCCAAATCAAGCCAAAACTAATAGATTTTCTCTTGAATCAACCATTCCTTTAATTATTTATCCAAATATAAATGAAATCTACAATTATCAAACCAAACTCAAGCCAATCCAAGTCAAGCTCAAGTTAGCCCTTTGACTTCAAAACTTCAAATGAGCCAAAACCTATTAGACTCCAAATTGATTGTAGTTGGATTTATATTTCAATCCTAGTCTCATATATGAGTTCAACTAAACTTGAATCATGCCAAAACCAAACTAATTGACCCATTTAGGTCCACTTGACCCAAAGTGGCCTAAAGGACCTTTTTGAGCCAAATTTTAATTCATCCCAAATTAGATTGAACCAAGCCCATCCAAAACTCATATAATGATCAACAATCACCCTAGGATGATCAAACACCTTGAATTGGGTCAAACCAAGTCAACTTAGTCCTTTGAACAAGTCAACCTTTTGCCCAAATGAAACCTAAATAATCCAAAATCAATCATAAACCAAATTGATTGAAACCATTGATTCAAACCAACTCATGGTCAATGTTTGAACATGACTTGACCCACAATTGAGCCAAACCAAGTTCAATTGACCATTTGACCTATATTGACCCAAATTGATTGCAACCAATGGCTCAAGTTCATTCAAAATCAATTATTAAACTTGACCAAAGCCATAATTGAGCCTAATTTGACCAATTGGTCAACTTGACCCAATCTAGCCCAAATTGACCTAAAAGGTCAAGTTGGCCAAACCAAATTGATTCAAACCAATTTGGTAATTGAATTAATCCAAATTGGTAACCATTTGATCTATATGAATCCAAGTGAGCCAAAATCAAACCTATGCCAAATTAATTCAAACCACTTGAACTAAAACTCTTCAAATTATCATTTGAATCTAACCAAGCCTTGGTTTGTCCCAATTTGACCAATTGATCAACCCAACCCAACATGAACCCATATGAACCCATTTAACTAAATGAAGCCAAAACCTATAAAACCAACCCATGGGACTTTGGTGGCTGACCAAACCCAGCCCAAATTGACCCTAGGTCATCCCAAAAGTGGAGTAGACCCCACCCAAGCCATAATCCATTGGCTAATCCCTCTTTACATAGGATTCCCCTAATAAATACTAAAGTTTGCTCTCTCGTCACCTTAGCAGCCAAGTGATCTCCCCATATCAGACCTTGAGCCACCTCCCATGAGTCTCTCCAACTCAATCGAGCCATGTGGAGTCGATTGGGACACCTTCGACACTCTGACGGTGGCTAGCTAGCCGAAAAATGGGAGGCCATCTCTTTCGTCCAACTCAGCAAAATCAAGGGGTATACTCACCCAAATCAAACAAGAACTTCACCAATTCATTTCATGCAAGCTTTCAAAGACATTTATGAGCATCCCTATAATTTCTAGAGAGATCCAAGCATCCCACTCTCAGCATTCTCTCTCACCTCCCATGCAAACCGAGCACCCATGGATCCAATCCAAGTGATCTCCCCATAATGACCTTCAGCCACCTCCCATGAGTCCCTCCAACTCAATCGAGCCATGTGGAGTCGAATGGGACACCTTTGACACTCTTACAGTGGCTGGCCAGCCGAAAAATAAGAGGCCATCTCATCCATCCAACTCAACAAAATCAGGGGGTATACTCACCCAAATCGAACAAGAACTTCACCAATTCATTTCGTGTGAGCTTCCAAAGACATGTATAAGCTTCCTTGTAATTTCTAGAGTGATTCCAAGCATCCCACTCTCGGCATTCTCTCTTCCCATGAGGAACCAAAATAGGGGAGGCTAGCTTCGATCCCAACTTAACCAATACCCCACTTCAATCAAATTCCTCATTCCTACACCATCACTACACCTCATCGAGGCCACCCAAATCATTTCCTGAGCTCCAAATCAACTCCAAGTTTGAGTTCGATAAAGATGAATGCCAAGGAAGAGGATCTTGGTCTTTAAAGTGATACACACCAAATCAACACTCATGCTAATCAACAGAGCTTTGCCTCAACTGGGCAAAGCTTCCTCAAGCGTGCAAGCCATTGGTCTTAGCTTCGGTGAGGTATACATGAAAATTGATCTATTGCTTAAGTGTGGTAGGTCCTTTTCGAAGAAAATTTTCATTGCATTCGATCTTGACCTTTGGATGTGCTTGTCTTCTTCTTTTGATGGTGTGGGTTGACTTAAAAGTTCATTCGAGCTCGAGTGAGCTCGGATCGAATGATTCATGGCAGACGGATGTTATCGTTCATCGCTTGCAAGGAAGGAGGATCATGGGATGTCCATTTCACGTGATTGAAATGGAAAATCGTGATCAAATCATGTTAGATCAAACAAGATTTCTCCCTTTATGCCTTAGGTTTGATTTGCACCATCCGATCCAAGATCAGACGGTAGGGATCAATGTCGCATCCACCACCAACTGACTCGGTGCGCGAATATGATAACTTAAATAACCAATCCCATGGTATCACTTGGAAAGTGTGCTACATCAGTACGCCACATGGCGCCATTGAGATTTGGTTTAATTAAGGTTAATTAATGTGTTTTAAGCTGAATATTTCATAATTCAAAACTAATTATAGAAAAATCTAAAAAATATAAATAATGGATCATTTTAAAGGTATTTCGAAGAATATAATTTAATAAAAATATTTTCAATGGATTTTGAATATAAAATAGAGCTTAATTATAATTTAATTAAAATTTTAATTAGCTTAATTACTCTCTAATCTCTCAAGTGATTGGCCCCAAAATTTTTGAGAATGTTTGAGAAGATGACTTCTGCCACGTCTAATTTTTTAGGGATTTATAACTTGATAAATTAGGAGGATTGATTGATTAAGCCCTAATTACCCTCTTAACTTCATTAAGGGATGATTAAGCATATGAACAGTGATTAATTTTTTATTTGAACTCCCTAATCACTGTTGGATAATAAGGAGACTAAGAGAAGTGGATTGGAGCCTCCATCCTAATCTGTTCTCTAATTTTTCCTCTCTTTCGACTAAAGTCTTAATTATTAATTAATTAAATAATTAGAAACTTAATTAGCTAAATTGGAATTCAAATCATATTAATTGATGCTTAATCCAGTGGATAGCTTATGGAAATAGGTGGAAACCACTTTCCTTACCTTTTCCTTAAGCCCATCTCACTTCAAGATAATTATTAACTTTGGTTAGTCTTCTTTTTGGAGAGGAGGATTAATGGATTATTGGTTTATTTGATTTGAAAAATCTAATTACATTTGATTTTTCCCTTAATCCATCTTGGGTAGAGCATTAGGTGTTCAAGAACCTAAAGAAGCATAATGAAATTATGATTAGTTCATATGTGTGAGAAAATCATGAAAGGAATTAAAATGGTTCTTTAAGCTTAATTATTAAATGATTATGAGCTAATTGCATTAGGCCCCTTTCATTTCATAGGAGAATTGCTATTTACTTTTCAATTCATTTGCATATTATATTAGCTTATAATTATTTAATCAATTATCTTTAGGTAATATAGGTAAGGGTTAATTAATTAACTTAATCCATGCTTAACTTAATCAATCCCTAAAAATCATTTAATTATTTTTCTTTAAATCAAACCAACTTGCACATGGGGAATGGGATTAGGATTAGAAAGCACCACTTTCACACATCTCTCTTAAATCAAGTTAAACATAAAATCAAAAGTGACTTTAAGAAACTTTGGTTTATTTTAAAAAACCTTATTTAACGTGATTGTCCTTAGGAATTAGTTGGATTGAATGAATTACTTTCTTGTATTTCTTTATTTCTTTTCAATCATATTAAAATGTTGTATGCCACTTGTATTCATGCATTCATTTCTTTAGATCAATTAAAATAAATGGTTTCCTTTATGTCAAATTTGCATGTGTTGTAATTAAAAATATGTGGTTATTATCACTATTAAATAAAAAATTATTTTTAAAAGTATATAAATCAACTATAACACATAAAGTAATGAAAATTATAAGTATTTATAAGCTTGTATGTGCTTACAACTTAAAACATGCGATATGAAGTTCTCTTTTCTTTAATCTTCATGAATTTACATAAGGATATGCATATTAACAACTGTATAGTTCATTTAAAAAGGACATGACACTTTCTTGGGCTTATTCTTATCTATATCCATGTTAGAATTTAAATATAATTTTATCTCACATGTACAAATAAATGAAAATACAATTTTGGTATGATTTCCATTCTTATAGTTGTTTGTACACTCATGAGTATTTAAGGATGGCGGGTATATCTTCTAGTCGACACCTGAGGATGCATGGCTTTAAGTAGCCCCATGGAGGTTTCTACCTCATTTCCCTGGTCAAATAATGGTGAAGTACTTGCTTATAACTTTTATACACTTGTGTGTGCATTTGGCTAATGAATAAAAATCTCACCTTATTCCATATGCATAATTCAAAAAAAAATATAATTTTTGCATGGTTCTCTATTCTTATAATTGTTTATACATCCATGAGTATTTAAGGATGGTGGGTATAACTAGTCTAGACACCCGGGGATGCACGGCTTTAAGTAGCCCCAAGGATGTTCCTACCTCATTCCCCTAGTCAAACAATGGCGAAGTACTTGCTTAGAACTTTCATACATTTAGATGTGTATTTAGCTAATGAATGAGAATTCTCTTTTTCTATAAAACTCATTTATGTATCGTGCATTTAAGTGTGCCAAAAATATATTGCATGTATAGATATGTTTAGTACTTAGTCATATGCATGCTATATATGATGGAAAGAAATGAACAAACATGTGTTATGTGATAGTAATTAACTCCAATTAATCTTAAGATGCATTTCTTATTGAATGAGACTATTTAAAGTGAACCTAAACCTAGAACTAATTAAAATATGTAAAAATCCATTCACTAAAGAGAATTCATTTAATTAATATGCTTTATATGTGGCTTAAGATAGAGATAAAAAAGAGTGATTCTCTCTTTTCTTCTTATTATAACAATCGTTGTTAAGTGTAAACCAAGAGAAACAAAAGAAAAGTATTAAGTAAAACTTACAAATCAATTAAGCCACTTAAAGTGAAACCATCCTTTATAATTAAATTCTTTCTTACTTAGAAAATTATAATAAAGCCTAGTTAAGGCATACCACACAAGCCTTAATACACACACCTTAGATTAAGTCACTACTTTTAACCTTATGTTAGGGAGGTGCATGGTTTGATGAATGTTTGATTTTATGATGTAATATTGTAGATTGTATATTAGGGTGTAGGCTTTGTAGAGTGGATGTTAGGTTGTGGTTAGCCTAATTATATTTTTTGTAGGACATTATGCTTAAGGGGTGCTTAAAAATAAATATAAATTATCTCTTTTGCAAGTTACTTAACCCCTAAGCATAATCTAAATTAGGACAAGTGGACTTGGTTACCCATGTGCAGAGTGCTAAGTCCAAATTATACATATAATTATCTGGGTTGTATGGTGTGTTTAGCTAACACTTATTTTGCAGGCTAGAAAGCTTTGTCCTGGGAGGCCCCTGTGATGCCATTGAAGCAAAAACATCCAAATCAAGTCAAAGGAGAAAAGAAGAGGAGACATGAAGAATGAAGACCCCCATAACATTTATTCATTTGTAAACAAATTCTAATTATTCTTTCATATACTGTGTTGTATAAGGGTGAAACCACTACCCATTTCTCTTTTGGGTTGTCTGGGTAATGCAGACCACTTCTGTTATTCTTTTGCATTAGATTTTTAAATTTTCTTGATGTATCATTTACAATTGCATAATAGAAATGGCATGTCTTTTCTAGTTTCTTCATATATGGTGATTTAATGTGTGGCCTAGAACCAATTAGGCACTTAATGAAAAATAAATTTTCTACTCCAACTATAACTCATAACTAAATTTTATAAATAACTCATAACTTTATATAAAGCGTAGGCATTAAATCAAGATAATTAAAAGATTTAGTAACCCCTTATATTTGATATGTGTGTAACATCATGCATGTCATCTTGTTTCTCTTTTGCTAAGAGAGGGTTTCTATCCTTGCATGATAGGGGAAGACTTGACCTTTGAGGGTCTCCTCTATGATGGAAAATACCTCTTTCTCTCTGATTTAGCGAATAACCTTATTTCATCATGCATTTAGACACATAAAAATTTTATAGCCTTTGTCAAAATGAAGAGTTAAAAATTAAATAAAAATTAAAATGATTTGCATTAGACTAATTCATTATTCATATCACTCATGCTCTAGTCTCTTAGGGAGTGGGTTTAAGGACTTTAATTTCTTTCTAGTAATAATAACATAACCATATTGCAAAATATATGACTTGACCACATGATTTTAAAATGTAGGAGGAGTTAGCTAGCTGCCACTCCAAGGGGTTATAAGTCCAGCAGTCGGGTGGATTACCCTCTCTTATGGACGTAAATCATATACCCATCTTCGCTTAGATTTAGGATATTCTTTGGCCCTCACTAAAGCTCCCTAGATTTAGTATCAAAAGTTATTATTTTCCCTTGGGCTACAAGCATAAGTCCTTACCTCTTAGGCATTTCCATAATCTTGTATATTGGGATTATAAGTCCTAGCCATCTAATAAATTTCAATTCAAATATATAATTCCCCTCAAATTCAAACATATAAAACCCAACCATATGATAAATTAGAATGCTCACTAGGTTTCCTAGTATCATGAGCATTCCTTACTCATCTCCCTTTGGCTTCGATAATAAGTCTCTCCTTTTTTATCTATCTTGATTAATTTTTCAAACATAGCCAATTTATTGATAGTCCTATCTGTGAAATCTTTGTAGACAACAATTCCTTACTTTAATCGAGAGTATTCCTAAGGAACTAAACTTCCTTAAGATGTAATTAACTATGGGGTCTTGCCCTCATAAGAAACTTTAAAATTTTATTCATCCATGTAAAGTAGGGGAAAATATCTGGTATATTCAAAGACCCATCATGCCTTAGGAGTCCTTATTAGGTGATTAGGTCCATTGTAGGGTGGTAGTTTCTATGTTTTGAGATAGTGCACCATTCCTTGATGTTGTACTCGATCATCTCAATAAGTACAACCTCAGATCTATGTGGTGTCTCCCATACACATAATCAAAAATAAACACCATAGACCTTGAAAATTAGGTTACATAAAAGATCAAACTTAAGGTTAAAAAGGGAGATAGTGATGCTTGATTCTAATAATCAAAATATGCATGAACTCCCCATGTAGCCATACATAGAAGAGAATAATATAATTGTGATATAAGTAAATGCTAGTAACAAAAACTAATGCACATGTTAAATCATTCAATAATATGTTCTGCATAAGATCCAAAGAATTCAATGAATTGATATATAACATATTTAAGATTTTCAAAATGAGCTTTAAAAATTTTAGCATTAAATTGTAATGGTGACTTATGGGCCTACCCTAGATGCTTCCATAAAAAACAACCTTGCTTAAGCTTCTTATAAAATTCTACAAGACACAAACTGATTCTTGTTTTCAAATTATCTTTAAATTACATAAATAATTTTCAAGCAACTATTCATGATATGACTTATTTATAATGTCAACCAAAACCCTTCAACCAAGCATGCAAACAATCTCATCTCAATAATACTACCTAGTTGAAACATTCCATGGACATAATATGAGTTTAAATTAAAATTCATAAAATAAGTGGTATGCAAGTAAACTTTAGCCTTGTGGTGTTTTAATTTGGATGTGGGGTGGACACCACGTAGATCTTAGGGGGTACTTATTGAAGTGATTGGGTATGATATTAAGATATGATATACTATCTTAAAAGATAGATGCATCACCCTATAATGGACTTAATCACTTAATAAGGACTCCTAAGTCATGATGGGTCTTCAAATTTACCAAGGATCTATCCCCTACTTTACATGAAAAAGTAAAGCATGGTTTATTTTATGTCGGGTTCTTTAGTTCCCTATAGGGGCAAGCATCCATAGTTAATTACATCCTAGGAAATGGGATTTTCTCATAAAGCTCTCAATTAAAGTAGTCAATTGTATCCAAAGATTTCAAGGCTAAGACTATCAAAGGATTGGTTATTTTAGAAAATCAAATAGGATTGTTCAATTGGAAGACTTACTTTGGAATCCAAAGGGAAACAAGTAGGAAGCACTCAAGATACTAGAAGCATATTGATTACTCCAACCTATTTTATGGTGAGGCTTTATATGTTTGAAAATGGGGGAATTTATTTATATTTTGGTTGAATTTCATTAAAAATGCTAGAGGTTAAAGTCCATCAACACAAGATTGAGAAAATTCCTAAGAGGTGAGAATTTATGCTTGTAGCCCAAAGGAAACTAACAACCTCAAATCCTAAATCTAATGAGCTTTAACACAAGTTAAAAGTGTAACATAAATCTAAGTGGAAAGGGGACATAAGGGTCTACCTCCACAAGAGAGGACAAATCCATTTGACTCTTCTGGACTTATAACCACTCAGAGTGGCTACCAACTAATACCTCCTATGCTTCAAAACCATGTAGTCTGATCTCATGAGATTGCAATATGGTTAGGCTTATTATTTAATTTGTAAAGAAACTACAGTCCTAAACTTACTCACTAAGAGACTAGATCATGATTGGTATAAAATCATGACTTGGAAGAAATAAAAATTTACAATTTTTTACATCACTTTAACACTAAATTTAAGACAAAGTCTTAGGAAAATTATGCCTAAATGCATGATGAAAAATAGTTATTGGCCAAATCAAAAGAGAAAGAGGGTGAAGCTCCATCATAAGGGGTCGTTCTCATAGGTCAAGTGGTCACTAAAGTGTTGAAATGGAGGCCTTCATTTTTGCAAGAGTGATTCAATATGATATGCATGATGTTGGACATACAACATATAACTAAGGGGTTTCCAAATCATTTAATTATCTTTATTATAGCCTAAACTTTAAAGTGAGGTTATGAGTTGATTTAAAATTTAATTATGACTTGTTAATTGAGGTAGAAAAATTAATTTTATCCTAAGAGCCTACCGCATCCAGGCCACACATTCAAACATCAAGTTTAAGAAACTATAAAAAATATGTAGTTCTATTGCACAATCTAAACATAACATCAATGAAACATGAATAGATTTCATAAAATAAAAAAAGTCTAGTGCGGTCGGGTACTACTGTACATCATAAAAAAGAGAAAAGTTAGGTAGCTGAGCTCTATCCTTATACAACCAAGATTATAAAAGAATAATTACAATTAAAATTGAATACATATTATGGGGGTCATCTTTCTTCATTTATTATTTCTTCTTTCTTCCTCTTCTTGATTTAATTTGCCCCAATGGCATCACAAGGCACCCCATGACTAATCCTTTTAGCCACTGCTCATCCTAAATCCCATAACACTAATCTTAATTTCTATTACAAAAATTACATTTTATGGGAAAAGTAAATCTAACTACACCTGCAAATGAGATATTATCTAAACATACATACAATATCAAGCAATTACACTTCATAAGTTGGACTTAACACCCTGCATATAGGTAATTAATCCCACCTATCCTAATGTGGATTATGCTTAGGGGCATAAGCAACCTGCAAATAAAATATTTATATTTTTAGGGGCCCCTTAAGCATAATCCCCTGAAGAAAATTATATTATGATAATAATGGCCTAACATCTAGTCTATGATCCACATTCCTAACATCTAGTCTAAAATATTACATCATAAAATAAAACACATCATCATTATATTCATCATCCTAACCTAAAGCTAGAAGTAGTGACTTAGCATTCTAATGTGTGTGCTTAGGCTTTATGGGGTATGTCTTAGTTAGACATTAGAGTTATGATTTTCTAAAATTGTAATATGCTAAAGTTAGCTTGATGGTGGTTTGATTTTAAGTTGTTTAAATGATTTGTAAATTTTAATTTATGTTTTACACTTAGTATATAAGTGTTATAATGAGAGGAAGGAGCCTTAACCTCTTTCATCCCCCACCTTAAGTTATTTCTAAAGCATATTATTATGATTTAATTTTATTTAGTGAATGATTTATTAAATATTTTATTAATCCTAAGTTTAGGTTAACCTTAAAGAATCCTATTCAATATGAAAGGCATCTTAAGATTAATGTGGTTGAATTACCATCACATAGAATATATTGAACCATTACTTTTTCATCACCCATAACATGCATATGATTTAACACTTAGTATATATACATATAACATATTTTTTGCACAATTAATGATTATGAATGTATATGCTTTTAATAAAAAAGGGGGTTTTTATCTTCTAATCACATACACATACATATGTATACAAGACTATAAGATTGAAACTCATGCAAAAGATTATATTTTCTTTAATTGAATTATTTATACATGTAAATTAAAGCTTTATCCAAATTATAAAACAAATATACATAAGAATGAAATTAAATGAGAACATGCCTTTGTTATTGTGGTGATTAAATTTGGATGTTGTGTGAACACCATGCAGATCTTCGGGGGTATTTATTGAAGTGATCGAATACGACATTAAGGTATGATACACTATCTCGAAAGATAGAAACATCTACAATGGATCTAATCACCTGATAAGGACTCTAAAGGAATAATGGGTCTTAATATATACTAGAGATTCTTCCCCTACTTTATATGGAAAAATAAGCAGGGTTTATTTTATGCCAGGTTCTTTAGTTCCCATAGAGGCAAGCCTCCATAGTTAATTACATCTTACGAAATGAGATTTCTTAAGAACAATCTCGATTAATGTAGTCAATTATTATCACAAAAGATTTTAAGGTCAAGACTATCAATGAATTGGTTATTTTAAAAAATCAAATGGGATTATTTAATTAGAATGACTTATTGTAGAATCCAAAGAAAAATAAATAGGAAGCACTCATAATACTAGGAAGCCTACTAAACACTCTAACCTATCCTATGGTGAGGTTTTATATGTTTGAAAGTGAGGGAATTTCTTATTTTTATTTGGGTTGAATTTCATTAAAATGTTAGGGCTTATCGTCCATCAACACAATATTGTGGAAATTCCTATGAGGCGAGGATTTATACTCATTGCCTGAAGGAAACTAACAACCTTAGATCCTAAATCTAAGGAGCTTTAACATAGGTTAAAAGTGTGACCTAAATTTAAGAGAAAATGGAACATAAGCATTTACCTCCACAAGAGAGAATAAATTTGTCTGACTCTTTCTAGACTTACAACCGCCAGGAGTGCCGCCAGCTGACACCTCCTATGATTCAAAACTATGTAGGCCGGTCCTAAGTAATTAAAAGATGGCTAGGCTTATTTTACAATTTGGAAAGAGACTAGAGTCCTAAACTCACTCTCTAAATGACTAGATCATGATTAGCATGAGTATATGACTTAGTCTAAAAATATAAAATTTAATAATGTTTATTCTATTTTGACACATTCATTTCAAAAATGGAATTAGGATATTTATGCATAAATGCATGATGAAATTTGGTTGTTGGCCAAATCAAAAGAGAAAGAGGGTGAAGCTTTATCATAAGGGGTGTTGCTCTCAAAAGTCAAGCAGTCCATAAAGTGCAAAAATATAGACCCTCATATTTACAAGAGTGATTCAATATGGTGTGCATGATGTGAGATATACAACATACAGCTAAGGGGTTTCTAAATCTTTTAATTATCATATTTACATCCTAGGCTTTATGATGAAGTTGAGAGTTATTTTAAGATTAGTTCTGAGTTATTAGTAGGATAAAAAATTAATTTTATCCTAAGATCCAACTATATCCAGGCCATGCATTTAATCATCAATGATTAAGAAACTATGAAAATCATGCTATTCTAATGTGCAAACTAAACACAACAACAATCATTTTATAAGTAACCATGAAATAATAAAAGGCCGGTGTGGCCGAGTACCTCCGTGCACCCCAAAAAATAAAAAAAAGGCAGCCGAGCTCAACCCTTATATAACCTCGATTACAAAAGAATAATTATAATTAAAATTGAATACATGCTATGGGGGTCTTCATTCTTCATCTCTTCATGTCTTCTTTCTTCCTTCTCTTCATTTGATTTGCTCCAAAGGCATCACAAGGCACCCCAGGACTAAGTCTTCTAGCCACTGCTCATCCTAAACCCCATAGCACTAATCTTAATCCCTATTTGTAAAACTCACAATTTATGGGAAAAGTAAATTTAAGTACACTTATAAAATAGATATTAGCTAAACATACATATGATCCCAAGAAGTTATATTTCATAATTTAGACTTACACCACATAAGTAACCAAGCCCAATTGTCATAATATAGATTAGCTTAGGGGTATAAACAACTTGCGATTGAAGAATTTATATTTATTTTACAGTAGCCCCAAAAGCACAATCTCCTGTAGAAAGCAATATTAGACTAACAATACCTAACATCTAGTCTATGATCCACATTCCTGACATCCAGTCTAAAATTCTATATTACAAAATAAAACATAACATCACACATGCACAGTCCTAACCTAGGACTAGAAGTGATGGCTTAATTCTAATGTGTGTGCTAAGGCTTTATGTGGTATGTCTTAGCGAAGCATTAGAGTTATGATTTTCAAAATTTGGAATTATTCAATTTAACATGATAGGAGATTTCACTTTAAGTTGTTTAGATGACTTATAAATTTTAGTTTTGTATTTTGTTTTGTTTCATTTGATTTATGCTTAGCATCTAAGTATTTTAAAGAGAAGAAAGAAGATTAACCTTCTTCATCCCTGCCTTAAACCATTTTCTAAAGTGCATTATTACAATTTTCTTTTCTTTAGTGAATGGTTTATTAAATGTTTTATTAATCCTAAGTTTGGGTTAACCTTAAAGGATCCTATTCAACATGAAAGGGATCTTAAGATTAATACGGTTCAATCGCAATCACATAGCATGTGTTGAACCATTCCTTTCCATCACCCATAACATGCATATGATTTAACATTTAGTATACTTATGCATACAACATATTTTGGCACACTTGAATGATCATGAATGTATACATCTAGAAATTGTATTTTATTTGATTGAATTGTTTATAGATGTAAATTAAAGCTACCCAAATTCTAATACAAATGTACATAGGGATGAAACTAAATAAGTATGTGCCTTTGTTAACTAGAGAAGTGAGATAATCAAATGACCTTCTTAGGGCTACTTAAAGCCTTGTATTCCTGAGATGTCTGGACTATATACTTATCATCATTCAAATATATGTAAATCCATATACCAACATAGGAGCAAAAGCACTATCTTTACATGTAATACATTTGGTATACTTAAATGGTTATGGATGCATGTGTTTTTAAAAGTAAAGGGGATTTTCATTCTCTACCTAAATACGCATACACATGTATAAAAGTTTTAAGCAAGTTATGTCATTACTAAACCGAAAAGTGAGATAATTAACTGACCTCCTTCGGGCTACTTAAAGCCTCATATTCTCAAGATGTCTAGACTATATACTTGCTATCTTAAATACATATGAATGTATATATAATTATAAGAATGAAAATCATGCAAAAGATTTCATTTCATTTGATTGGATTATTTATGCATGTAAATTAAAGCTCCATCCAAATTCTAATAAAAATATACATAGGAATAAAATTAAACAAGTACATGTCATTGTTAAACCAGGGAAGTGAGGTTAATCAAATGACCTCCTTGGGGCTACTTAAAGCCTTGTATTCCTGGGATGTCTAGACTATATACATATTATCATTCAAACACATGTAAATTCAAACATGAATGCAGGAAAGAAAGTCAAACTTCAAATGCTTAAGCTATAAACACATACAAGTCCTATGTGTGTGTGTGTGTGTGTGATATATATATATATATATATATATATATATATATATATATATATATATATATATATATATATATATATATATATATATATATATATATATATATATATATATATATATATATATATTCATACTAATATCACATTTCATTATCAATTTATGACTTTTGGAAAGTAATTTTGAATTTATTAGTAATAATAGTCACACATATAATAAAAATTAAGCCAACACATTCAATTCTACAAATGTAAATTCATTTGATTATTTTATTTTGAAAGTATGAATGCATGAGATCACATGACATACGACATTTAAAGTGATTGAAAAGGAATAGCCAAATATCTCCACATTATTCATTCAACTACATTAGTTCCTAAAGATAATCGCATTAAATAAGATTACTTGTTGTTTTTCATCCCAAGTTAGTGATTTGATATGTTTAAGGGAAGATAACTAAGTGATTTTTATGACTTAATTAAACTGATTCATTAAGCAATCCATTTAATTACCCTTTCATATACTTCTTTAATTTGATTAATCATTTAATCATGAGCTGTGAATGATATGAACATGAGGGGAAATAAAAGTGCAATGCTCTTAAAGGACCTAATGCAATTAGCTCGTGATTAGAGATTAATTAAGTTAAAGGATCTAATTAAGTACTCTTATGATTTTCCAACACTTATGGGTTAATCATAATTTCTTTAAGGGTCATTATGTTACTGAACACATAAAGATGACCCCTAATTTGATTGTTGATTATTTGATATAATTAACATTTTAATTTGATTTATTTGGCCATTAATGAACTAAATATATCCTTAATCAATTCATATCTTGATTAACACTCTTTTAATAAAATGAATTTAGAAAAGAGGACATAATCATTCTCCCTCATCATCTTATTATTAATAAGTAATTAATGAGCTTTAATTACTTAATTCTTATTATTTATAATTTTAATTAATCATTACAATAATTGAAAGAGTAATTAAGGTTTGAATTTCAAATTTCCCTAATTGCACAGCTAATAAATCTCAAGAAAATCATGGGAGATAGAGTCATCCCATTAAATCATCAAGCTAAATTTGGGATTAATTACCTAACTAATTAAGGCTTAATTAAGATAATAAAAAAATTTAAACACTAATTAAGCCTTAATCACTATTCAAAATCAAATGGAATCATTTTTATTAAATTCTCCTCCATTTTCTTTTCAAAATGTATTTATTTGCATTTTTTAGACTTTTTTCTATAATTAGTTATGAATTTTAGAAGTTTTAGCTAATTAAAACACATTTTTAAAACTTAATTAATCACTAATCCCATAAGCGCCACACAGGCGGCTAATGTGGCAGCGCTTTCCATGTAGTGTCGTGGAATTGGCCTCTTAAATGGCTCTAAATGGCACTGACATGGCAGTGGTGGACGCGCTTTCATTCCCGTCGTCTGATCTAAGATCAGACGGTTAGGATTAATCTCGAGGCTCCTATTAGGATTATATTGAGATTATCTAAAGGATTAATCACAGTCGTTCATTCCAATCATGCAAAATGGATGGCAGATGATCCTTTTGTCTTCCGAGCAAAGGAAGATGGACACTGTCCACCCTCCCCCGCTTGATCCAAGCTCCCTGAAGCTCGTAAGGCATCAAATCAATCCCAAAACATTCATAGAGGAGGTCTAAAGAGATCCTATAGTGGGATTCACATGAATTCAAACTTTCCTTATAAAGGCTCAAAAAAATTTTAAGATTTTGATAGTTTGCTCGAATTTATCTTGCTGGAGCTTAGGAATGGTGGTTAACTAACTAAGGTAGCTTCATCTTGAAGAGATGAAGCTCACTGAGAAGTTCAAGCCTTACCTCCTCATTGGTGGCTCTGTGGATCAAAATCCACTAATCCTCGTTGGAGTTAAGCTTAGAGTCAAGGATTAGGAATCAATTCATTTCTCCTCGTTGAAGCTTGGTGAAGGTGTGCAAAATGTTAATTTGAAAATAGTAGAGTTTGGAAGAAGTTGGATGGAGATTGACTCTGTCCAATTTAGGGCTTGGTGTTTCTGGCAATAGGGATGCTTGGGAAACTCGGGAATGCACTTGGGGAGATCGCCTTGTGTAGCTCTAGCTCTCTAAATGCTAAATCCCTCATTCAAATGGAATGAGGGGGAGTATACCTCCTCCTCCCCAAAATTGAATGGTGATGATGCAATCTTCCTTGGTCAGACATCCGATCGATTCTAGCAGCCAGAGGCATCAGGCAGGGGCTGGGTGCTCCATTTAAATGGGTAAAGGTCAAAGATGGCTGTCATACCTTGTCCCTATCTTCCTTTGATGAGCTAATAGAGAGAGTGGGTTAACTCACCTTTCTTGACCCATGGCTGACCCAACTAGCTTTGGGTCAAGGGTCCAAACTATGCTAAGGGTGGCTGCCAAGTGCAAAGGAGGGGGTTTGACCACCTAAAATTGGATTTTTTTTTTCTCATATGGGAGGCTTTACCCATTGGGTAATGGGTCAATTCGAGTTCTACTTGGGTTGGGTTTGATTTGGGCTAACCTGAGTCAAGGATGGGTCATTCTAAGTTTGTAGGTTAAATTAGACTAGGTTGGGTTAGGTTGACCAATTGGTCAAATTGGGTCAAGCCATGGATTGAGTCAAGTTCAAATGGGTATTTGGGATGTTTTGGTTCACTTGGTTTGATTTAATTTGTCTTGGATTTGAATTTGACTCATATGAGTTTATATAGGTCAAATGGCCTAAGTTGACCAATTTTGTCAAATTAGCCAAATTGGCTTGGGTTGGGTGCTAGTTTGGGTTCAATTGATCTTTTAAAGAAGATTATAGATTTTAATTTTAATTAATTTGGATTTAAGAATGATTTACACTAATTTGACCCTTTAGGTCACTTTCAGCTAAATGGGTCAATTGGTTTCAATTGATCAAATTGGATTCAATCAAGGCTTTGATCATGTTCAATAATCAATTTAGGATGAATTTGAGTCATTGGTTACAATCAATTTGATGTAGGATTTGATTTGGCTCAATTGATGGTCAAGTTATATTCAAGGGTTGATTTACATTTGGTATGGATCATTGGTTGCAATTAATTTGCATTGCGGTGAGATTTGGTTCATGTAGCTCATGTAGGCTAAAAGGTTAGCTTGGGTAAAATGATCAAATTGATTTGGTTTGACCCAATGGATTGCAATTGATCAGTAAAGGGTGATCATTGATCATTGTAGGAGCTATTGAGTAGGTTTGATTGGAGTTTGGGTCAAATGGGTCATTTAGCACTTTGGGTCAAGTGAACCTAATGGATCTATTAGATTGATTTTGTGTTGAATTAAGTTGAGTTTAGTTTGATAATTGATTTGGAATTGATGTATGGCTTTGATGCAATTGATTTGGGTTTAATTGAATCTTAGCTCATTTGGATATTTTGGAAAATGGGCTAGCTTGGGTTAGCTGAATTGATTTTGGTCAATGGGTTTGATTGTAGATTTTGGTAGAGTTTGGAATGAAGGTTTTAAAGGTTGGAGTGCTTTTGTGAAATTCAATTGAATTCAATTTGATTAAAGATATTTTGGCTAAGTCCATACCATAGGTTTAGGTCTAGATTAAGATGGATTTAATTTTGGCTTGGAGTATGGGTTTGAAATGGAATTTAATTGGGAGTAGTTGGATTAATTTGAGGTTTGGTTTTGCATAAGGAAGTAAGCATGAGTCTTGAGTTAAGCCATAGGATGGGTAGCTCACCTTGGTCCTAATGCATGGTCTAAACCTATGGAAAATCCTCCTAAGTCTTTAGGTTTGGGTTAAGTGTTCACTTAGTCACTAGAAGTGTCTGATGAGTAGGAAGTTCTTAGTGTCTAGAAGACTCCTAGATCTAAGGTGAAAAGATTGGGTCCTCACTCTAAAAGGAGCCCCAATAGGTTTAGTGTAATTGACAAGCACACCACACATATTGGCATTGACCGAGGTGATCAACCGTGTTTGAAAAGATTGCAAGTGCTAACAAAGACCTTCTATACCCAAACCAAGGTAGATAGAATCATGATCTTAATTCAATGAAACTCATCATGTTAATGGCATAAGAGAGTCAAGGAGATTTGGTTTGAATTGATTGAAGATTGATTTCATATCAAAGACATGAAAGGAGATCCATTAGGGAAATACACATGAATTGGATTTGACTTGGGGGCTGATTTATGCCAAGGCATAAAAGGGGAAATTCATTAGGGATTAAGGTTTCAATTTATTTAGTTTATTTTATTAATTTAATTTGGAGGGAAATCCGTTGGGGATATTAGCTTGAAACTATCAGGGATTAAGATTGGATTTATTTTGAATTGATTTAGTTTGGCACCACTAGGGAGAAGAGTTTGATTTGACTCCACTAGGGAGATTACTTTTGAATTTGTTTAGTTGATTGATTGAATTTGATTTAGTTTCATTTATGTACCTTATCGGTGTGCGATGGGCCACACTAAGATTGGGTAGTCTACCAGCTGAAGTGTAGACTATCCAACCTAAGAGTTGCCTTTCAATGTGCAATGATTGTACTGGGAAGAAAGTGCAGGGACTTACATCTTCCAAAGCAGAATCAACCACTGGGGTAACTTGTTCATAGCACAATAAATCAAACCCAACCTAGGGCAACTACTAAGTAAGTGTCACTGTGGATCTTATCTAAACTTAAGAGTAATCAAGGCAATTTCTATAGGGAGTTTTACTAACACTGTCTAAAAGATAGGATGCCTACTTGAGGGAATGTGCCACTAAGGGCATTCTCCTAATCCATAAGCGATCATATTTTGTTATGTTTATATATTTGCATGGACCATGTTGGTGTGTGAGGGACCATGATATTAAGGAGCCACAGGGGCTTTGGCCTATCTTAGATTTACTGGCCCAAGGGAAAGTCTGCACATCTGCAATACAGAATTTCCAACCACAAGGGTCATTACTAGGAAAGGGGAACTATCCAATTCATAAGTAACCCAAGTAGTGTCTAGATAGGGTCACAAAGGATGTGATCCAAATAGAATGCCCTAGGGGAGATGCTACAAAGGGCGTTATCCTGATCCCTGAAGAAGATAAAGCCTATAGGTATCTGGTGGCATTTCGAGGAGAGAAAGTGGAGGACTCACTTGAGTGGTTATCCATGGGTGGATCATTTGTCGGAAAAGTGCAAACACTAACCAACCTAAGGTGCCCATCGGTGTACGATGATCAATTTAGGAAGAAAGCATATGAGACTTATATCTTCCTAAATGGAATTGATCATCAGGATAGTCTGTCATTGGCAAGATAGCTACTATCCGACCTAGGGCGATTACAAGTGGAGAGTCACAAAGAAGGATTGGACCCAAGGTTGAAGTAGTCAAGAGGAAAGGAGCCACTGAGAGATGTATCCACAAAGATAAACTTGACCTAGTCAGTGTATGGTGGCTAGTTCAAGAAGAAGGCATGGGGACTTACATCTTCTTAAACAAAGTCAACATCAGGTGGTTCATTGGTCATGCAATAAGACATACCATATGTGGTGTTTATTTTTGGTTCATTTATATAGGGGGAAGGGGGGACACCATGCAGATCTGAGGGTGTGCTTATTGAGGTGATTGGATATGACATTGAGGAAAAGTATACTACGTCAAAAGATAGAAGTCACTACCCTACAATGGACCTAATCACCTAATAAGAACTCCTAAGGCATGATGGGTCTTGAATATACCAGCGATTTTTTCCCTAGTTTACATGGATGAATAAAGTAGGATTTATTTAGCTCGGGTTCTAAAGTTCTCTATGGTGGTAAGCCCCCAAAGTTAATTACATCTTAAGAAAAATGAATACCTTAAGAATACTCTCGATTAAAGTAGACGATTATTATCTCTAAAGAATTCAAAATTAGGACTATCAAAAAAATTGGTTATGTTTTAGAAAATCAAGTGGGATGGATCAAAGGGAAAGAGTTATTATTGAAACCAAAGGAGATGAGTAGGGAGTACCCATGATACTAGGAAGCCTAGTGAGCACTCCAATCTATCCTATGGTTGGGCTTTATATATTTGAAATTAAGGAGATTTATTTATTTGATTTGAAATTTTATTAGAAATCTAGACTTATAATTCCACAATACAAGATTATAGAAATGCCTAAGAGGTGAGAATTTATGCTTGTAACTCTCAAAAGTAAATATTATCCTCAGATCCTAAATTTATGAAGCTTTGGTGAGGGCCAAAGCATGACCTAAATGTAAGGCAAAAGTGATCCACAAGAGAAAGTAAACCACCCAATAGCTGGAGCTATTATTTTCTAGAGTGGTAGTCAGTTAACTCCTCTTATGCTTTAAATATATAGGCAAGTCATATGCTTTTGCAAAATGGCTAGGCTATTATTATTTAGAAGAAAACTAAGTCCTTAAACCCACTCCCTAAGAGACTAGAGCATGAGGGGTATGAATAATGACTTAAATCTAATGTAAATTTTTATGAAATTTCATTTAATTTGGAACTCTTTATTTTGACACAGGCTATGGAATTTTGTATGCCTAAATTTATGAGAATTTGATTATGGGCCAAATCAAAATGGAAAGAGGTGTTCTTCCATCATAGGCACGCAAATGTTAAGCCCTTACTATTTTGAAAAGATGGAAGCCCTCTCTTAACAAGAGTGAAATAAGATGATTATACGTGATATTAAATATATAACATCCAGTTAAGGGGTTGCTAAATATTTTATATCTTGATTTAATTCCCAAGCTTTTATATGATGTCATGAGTTATTTTAGATGTTTAGTTATGAGTTTTTAGTTTGGGTAGAAAAAATTAAATTTTATCCTAGGATCCTAATCACATCTAGGCCATACAACAAACACCAATTATAAAGAAACTATGAAGATGCATGTCATTTCTAATACATAAGCTAAATATAACATCAAATAATTTTATAATGCTATCACAAAAGAATAAAAGGTTAATACAATCGGGTATTGTCATACAACCTGAAAAGAAACATGGGCAATCAAGCTCTACCCTTAGAAACTTGAATTACAATAGAATAATTACAATTATAAATGATGAATGTTATGGGGGTCTTCATTCTTCATTCTTCCTTCTTCATTTCTTCATCTTTCATTTCTTCATTTGATTTGCTCCATTTCTTTCTTCCTTTTTGCTTGATTTGGATAAGCTTGCTCCAAAGGTATCACATGGTACATAAGACTTGGTCTTATAACCAATACTCATCCTAATCCCCCATAACACTCATCCTAATCCTAATGCAAAATTATATTAAAAGAAGAAAAGTAAATCTAGCTACACCTGCAAAACAAATATTAGCTAAACACACCATACAACTCAAGCAGTTATATGAACATTTTGGGCTTAGCACCCCACACATAGGTAACCAAGCCCACCTGTCCTAAGTTAGATTATGCTTAGGGGATAAGTAACCTGCATAGCAAAAGCATTTATATTTTTTTTATTTAACGGCCCCTTAAGCATAACCTCCTGAAAAAATATAATTAGGCTAATATCGGCCTAACATCTAGACTACGCACATACACCCTAACATCTAGTCTACAATAATACATCAAAAAAATAAGCATACATCAAACCATACACCACCCTAACATAAAGCTAAAAATGGTTACTTAGTCTAATATGTGTGAATTAAAGCTTATGTGGTATGTCTTAACTAGGCTTTGGGGTTGTAATTCGCTAAGTGTGAGGGATTTAATTTATAAAGGGTTGATTTCTTTTTAAGTGATTAAAATTATTTGAAGATTTTACTTAGTGTTTTCTTTTGTTTCATATGGTCTACACTTAACAACTGAGGGATATAAAGAGAAGAAAGAGATAGAATCTCCCTTTCATCCTTACCTTAAGTCACTTCTAAAGTAAGTTAATTAATCAATTTCTTTTAATGAATGGCTTATTATATGTTTAATGAATCCTAAGTTTAGGTTCACTCTAAATGACCTTATTTAATAAGAAAGACATATTAAGATTAATTAGAATGAATTACTATCACATAACTCATGTTTATTCATTTCTCTTCATCATGTATATCATGCATATGATTAAATCCTAAGCATACCTATACATACAATGTATGCCTTAGCACACTTAAATGATGAATGCAAAGAAGTGTGTTTGGAATTTAAATACTTCATTTGATTAAATTATGAATGCATGTCTTTTAATAGAAAAGATGGATTTTTCATCCATTAGCTAAGTACACATTCACATGTATAAAAGTTTTAAGTGAATACGATGCCATTATGCTCTACAGTGTAAGGTACAAGACTACTTAGAATTAAAGCCTCATGGGTGTCAGACTAATATACCACTTTTCTTAAATACATATAGATGTATAAATAACTATAAGGATAGAAAAAACCTGCAAAAGTTATATTTGATTTATTTGATTATGATTCTTATTCATTGGTCACATCATACATACATATGTATAAGAGTTTTAAGTGAGTACAGCGCCATTGTTCTACACTAGGGGTGCAAGATATAAGATCTACTTAGGGCTACTTAAAGCCTCGCAACCCCAAGATGTCTAGACTAATATACCATTTTTCTTATATACATATGAATGTACAAAAAGAACCACAAGAGCAAGAAGTCATGCAAGAAATCATATTTGATTTGATTATATAATTTATATATATGGTATGAAGTTCTTCCTAAATCTTAGCATGGAGATGCATAGGAATAGATTTAGACAAATGTTGTGTTCTATTCAAATGAACTATACATTTGTAAATCCTATGTGAATCCATGTGAGATAAGGAAAGAGAGCTTCATATTGCATATCTTATATTATCAACACATGCAAACTTATAAATATTTATATTTAACATCACTCCATTTATTATAATTGATTTATGAGTTTTTGAAAATAACTTTTGATTTAATAATAATAATAATAGCCACACCTATTTTTAATTTAAATCAACACATGTAATTTGAGATAAAAGAAACCATTTCATTTAGTTAATTTTAAAAGAAATGAATGCATGATTACACATGGCAAGCAACATTTAACATGGCTAAAAAAAAATAAAGGAACATAAGCACATAATCTCATTCATTCCAATTAATTCTTAAAGACAATCATACTAAATAAGGTTACTTAAAATAAACCAAAGTTCTTTAATGATATTTTTAATTTTTGATTTTCATTTGATTTAGGAAATGAAAAAGATTTTCTAATCCTAATCCCTTTCCCCATGTGTGAGTTAATTTCAGTTCAAGGAAGAAGTATTTAAGTTGATTTTATGATTTAATTAGGTTAGGGTATGACTTAAGTGGATTAATTAACCCTTACCAACATCACCTCAAGTTAATTAACTAATTAATAATGAGTCGATATGATATGCAACCACATGAAAAGTAAATTTGTAATGCTCCTAAGAAATGAAAGGGGCCTAATGCAATTGGCTCATAATTAATAGTTAATTAAGCTTAAGGGATCTCAATTAACTACTTTTATGATTTTCCGCACATGTGAGCTAACCATAATTTCATCATCTCTCCCTTTAGGTCATTGGACACCCAAAGAGCTACCCAAGATTAAATTAGAGAAATAGATTCAATTGAATTAATTAAATTCCTTAATTAACTAATTAAGTCTTAACTAACCTTAATCAATCAAAGTGAGATGTGCTTAGAGAAAAAGACAAAGAAGGGAGCCTAAGTCTCAATCATTAAATCCTCTCAATTAGTTAATTAAGGTTCAGGTATAGTTTGAATTTTGATTAATCTTGTTAATTAATTAATTAAGGGGTGTTAATTAGTTATTTATTTAAGAGGGATTGGAGAAGACTTGAAGAAAAGATTGGAAGGGAGTCAATCCATTTCCCTAAACTTCATCACCATTAACAGAGATTAATAAGCTTAATTGATTGATTAATTTATAATTCATTTTCTTAATTATCACTAATTATATTAAGAAAGTGATTAAGACTCAATCAACTAGTTTCCCTAATTAAGCAACCAATAAAATCCCAAAAAAGGGGAGCTAGAGGTCATCCCCCTAAACATTCATAGAAAGCTTGACATTAATTAGATGGTTAATTAAAGAGTAACTAGGCTAATTACATTTCCAATTAAACCTTAATTAAACTAAAACTACTATTCAAAATCAATTAATAATAATTTTCCTAGATTATACTCTGAAATATCCTTAAAATGAGCATAAGTTTATATTTTTTTGAATTTTCTAAAATTAGTTATGAATTTAGAAAGTTTTAGGATTAAATACCAATTAATTAGCCCTAAGTAAAGCCTTAGTCATTCGGCCATGTGGCTACGATGGCGCGTTGATGCGCTTTCCACGTAACGCGATGGGATTCATATTTGTTGTCACATCCAAGTGCTGACTCGGATGGCGGCGCACATGGTAACTTCATGGACCATCCAATCTAAGATTGGACGGCCATGATTAAACCCGCAATTTTGAGGGATTAATCAGAGGCTCTAAGCATGATCTGATCAGGTCCATTATGATCATGCAAGATGGACAGACCATGATCTATCTCCTTCTGAATGTCGAACAATGGCTATCGTCCATCGGTCATCGTCTCGATCCGAGCTCACCCATGCTCGGATGGAGAAAAAAATGATCCCACACCTTAGGGGAAGCACAACAATCAAATCTAATGGTGGAAATCGCATGACATTGAAATTTCTTTCAATATAGACCAAGCTATTTTCATTCAAGGATTGGTTTTAATGGCATACCTCACCAGAGCTAATGATCGGTGGTTCCAACAATTAAGGAAGCTTTGTTTGGTAGAAATGAATCTTTATTGAGCTGCACGAGCTTTAATTTGGTGTAGTTTGCTCGAAGACCAAAGCACTAGATGTAACTACTCGATCTTGATCAAACTCCACCCTCCAACCATCAGGAAGCTTGGTAAATAATTCATTCTCACTCGTTTAGCCTCAAGGAAGGTGTGTGGAAAGTTAACTGCACTTTGGTAGAGATTTGAGCAAATGGAATCGAAGGTGGCCTCCCTTATTTCAGTTTTGCGTAAAATTGAGAATGGGGATTTTGGGGAGCTTGGGAAGGCTTGTAAATCGCTCTGTTAACTCTCTCATTGGTTTTTAGGGTTGAATCAAGTGTGTGTCTCTTATTTGAGTGAGAATGAGGGGGGTATACCCCCCCTCATTTCTTATATCAGATGGTCATGGCTTATTTGGCTTCTTCTTAATCAATTGGCCAAATCGGAGGTCGGTGGAGGTCCTTGGGTGCATGATGGCTCAGTTTGGTTGGGTGAGGGTGTGGAGGTGGAGGTGGATGCCAAGGGAGGAAGTGCTTGTCCTTGGTGGTTTGAAAAGCTCCAATAGGGATGGGGAGGTGATTTCACCTCCCCATGGATCATGGCCAATCCAACCACCTTTGGGTCAGGTCAACCATGGCCCTAAGTGCCTAAGTGGACCTATGAATGGGGGCCAAGTGGCTAGGGGGATAAAATGACTCAATGAGCATGTGTTTATCTCATGGGATGCCCTAAACCTAAGGGTAAAATGGTCATTTGGCTATGGATTTGATTTGGGTAGATTTGGGATGGGTCAAAATTGGGTTAGCCCAAATTTCAAGTAGTTTGGAGTTTACTTGATTTGATTTGGCTTGATTTGATCTATTTAGGTCAAATTGGGTTAGGTTGGGTCAAGTTGACCAATTGGTCAAATTGGATCAAACCAAGGGTTGGGTCAAGTTCACATGACCAATTAGAGTGTATTGGTGTCATTGGTTTGATTTAATTTGCTTTGGATTTGATTATGGCTCATTTGGGTTCATATTGGTCAAATGGATCGAGTTGACCAATTTGACTAATTTGACCAAATTGGGTTAGGTTAGGTGTTGAGTCAAGTTCAATTGGCTAATTAAAATTGATTGTAGGCTTTGCTTTGGCTTAATTTGGAATTAATTTGGATTTTGGCTAATTTGACCCTTTAGGTCAATTTGGGCTAAGTTGAGTCAAGTTCACCAATTGGTTAACTTGGGCTCAATTATGGCTTTAGTCAAGTTCAATGATCAATTTGGGATGAACTTGAGCTATTGGTTGTAATCAATTTGGGTTGGATTGCGATTTGACCTATTTTGGTTCTTTAGGTCAATTTGGGTCAACTTGGGTCAAATGGCCAATTAGACTTGGTTTGGCTCAATTGAGGTCTTGGTCATGTTCAATCATCAATTACAAATGCATTTGAATTAATGGTTTTAATCAATTTGGCATATGGTGTATTTTGGCTAGTTTGGATTTCATTTGGGCTAAATGTTAACTTGGTCAAAGGTTAGTTTTGACTTGGTTTGACCCACTTTAAGATAATTGATTAACCTAGGATGATTGTTGATCATGTTGTGAGGTTTGGATGGGCTTAGTTCAATTCAATTTGGGTTGAATTAGAACTTGGCTCAAAAAGATCTTTTAGGTCACTTTACGTCAAGTGGACCTAAATGGGTTGATTGGCTTGATGCTTAGTTCAAGTTTAGTTATATTGATAAATGGGTTTGAGATGGAAATATAAATCCAATTGTAAGTGATCTGAAGCCATATGGATTTTGGTTCATATAACAATTTCAAGTCAAAAAGGGCTAACTTGGGTTTGATGGGGTTAGGTTGGATTTGGTTTGATAATTGTAGTTTGTGTTTATATTTGGGGCAATGATTGAAGGAATGATCGAATCATAAAGAAATCCATAGATTTTGATTTGATTCGGATAGGATATGACCAAGTTTAAGGAATTGGCTTAAAAGGATATAAATTGGATTTTGATTTGATTTTGGATTTAGTTTTGGCTATTTGAATTTATACTCCATTTATATTTGAGAATAAAAATGAAGATATAAATGATTCATGAGAAAATCACTTAGGTTTGGGATAATTTGGATTTGGTTAAGGCTAAGTCCATAAGATGAAATCAAAGGGCTTAGGAAAGATTTTGGAATTTGAATTCAATCATGGGTTTCAATCATTTGATTTGGAATTGATTTATGATTTGAATTTAGAATTTGAATTTCAATTTGAGGTTTGGTTTGAAAGAAGGAAGGTGAATCGGGCTCAATGCTATAGGGTAGGCAAGTCTTCTTAAATCCCTAAGGCATACTCTATTCTTATGGCTAAACCATCTAAGTCTCTAGGCTTAGGTTAAGTGTTCACCTAATCACTATAAGTGTCTTAAGACTAAGGAGCTCTTAGTCTCTATAAGAGTCCTAGATCTATGATGGGAAGTTGAGAACTCACTCCAAAAGTGAGGTCAACCATACTAGTAGAGCTCATTGGTGTGCTTGTTAAGCAGAAAAACTTACATACTTCACGTAAGAGACCACTAGAAAAATACAATATGGGTAGTGGATCAAACCAGACCTAGAGTAGCTAGTAAGTGAGGGCCACTGGGGGCGATATCTTGACTCAAAATAGCGAACAAAGGGTTTGTGCTTATTTTATTTATGTTTATATGTAATTTTGTGTTTGTGTTGTGCTAATGAGGGATAGGGTGATGCTCGAGTTCTCTTACACATACTATAAACACATCATGGAAAAAATTTGCAAATGGAAATGCTTTTAATTTGAAGAAATTTGTGATTTGAAATAGAGTTTTATAAAATTGTTTTAAATATTTATTTTAGGGGTAATATTTCTTAAAGTAGAGCCCACTGATCGGAACCATCAGACGCTCTCCTTTGTGGTTGATAAGAAAATATGATCTACCTTGGTAGACCTTTTCTATGACAAAAGGGTCTTCCTACGTGGGTTCAAACTTGTCTCCCATCTTGCGATGGTCAATAATTAGTCTCCTTAGAACTAAAATAAGTTCTCCTACTTGAAAAGCTCTAGGGTGGACCAACTTGTTGTGAGCTTGAATTATTTATCTTTATATAACTTGAGGTTCTAGCATGCTCATAAGCATCTCTCTTCCAAACCTTTGAGTTCTTCTAGTCACAACTGGTGTTCTATTCGATTGTAATCTTGTTACCCGTAACTATCCTTAGTGATGGGAGTTAGATTTCTAATGGTAGAATGACTTTGAACCCATACACTAAGGAGAAAGGAGTATGTTGAGTTGGAGTTCTGTAGGTGGTGCAATAGGCCCACAAAGCTTCAACTAAATGCTCATGCCACTATCATTTATTATCATTGAGTATCTTCTTGAGTATTTGGATGAGAGTTTTGTTGAAGGCTTCTACCAAACCATTCACCCACGGGTAATAGATGATAAAGTATCTCCAATCTATGTTGTATTTTCGGGTGAAGTTGTTGATTTTGGTGCTCTTGAATGTAGTACTATTATGGGATATAATTCGGCAAGGTACCCCAAATCTATATACAATATGGTTCCTGAAAAACTAGAGCACATGCTGAGCTTTGACCTCTCACCGCCTCCACTTGGAAAAGTAGTGTGGTAGTAGGATAAAGCGATGACCCTTAGAAGAAGGAGGGTCAATCGGACCCACTATATTGGTACCCCAACACTCGAATGGCCATGAGGCCAAAGTTAGATGTAGAATATTGCGTGGATGGTGTAGGACCACTCTGTACTTGGCATTGGTGCCATTGCTTTGCTATGTCTATGCAGTCTATGATCATGGTCGGCCAATAATATCCAAGTCTCTTGATTTTAGCTTTCATCTTGGGACCAGATTGGTCAGCTCCACATATTTCTAAGTGTACTTCGGTCATGATCTTATGGGTTTCGTGCTTGTCTAAATAATGTAACCACATATGATCGAAGGATCATAGGAATAACACCATCCTGAGAAGGATGTAAGAAAGTGTCATTTGCTTCATTTGATGTGCTTTTGACTTTTCTTGAGGTAGTTTTTCTTTATTTAGGTAATCAATGAAAGGTTGCCTCAAATTCAACTCCTTTTCCTTTTTGGCAATGACAACCTCCCCTTTAAGAGAGTATTTTCGATGAGTTCAACATCAATAAGAGGTAGGACTTGCCTATTGTGGACCTCTATTGATATGGACTCATGATCAAGAGATGCCAACTTCTTGGAAAACTTGGCTAAGGCATATGCTATAGCATTTTCTTCTCGAGGAATCTTGTAGATGGTCACCTCTAGAATTTGAGCTAATAACTCCATGGTATACTTATGGTAGTGATGGAGTCTAGACTTTAGGATCGTATAGGACCCAGCGAATTGGTTGACCACTACCTGAGAATCCCCAAAGATGTTGATGTTCTAGATGCCTAGCAAAATGGCTAACTCTAGACCGACAATCAGAGCCTCGTATTCAGCTTTGTTGTTGGTGCAAGAATCGGATAGATGATATGAGAATCTCATCATATCGCGGTCTAGAGTTAGGAGAACTATTCATACCCTTGCCTTTCCTGAAGGAGAAGATTATGGTTCTTCTCCTCCTTGAGAGGAAGCCACACCATCAAAATACATCACCTAGCAGTGAATGTTGGTATCCCTTAAGTTCATGATTTGTTCATCACGGAGACCATCACTAAGCAAAGAGTTAGCAGGAAGTGGGTGTGCTTGTAAGAAATTTGAGTTCTTGTCCTTTTACCTCATGGAGGGGTACGAAAGAGATATCAAAATATGACAAAATCATGGACCAACATGCCAACCATCTAGATAGTGTTGTCCATGTCATGACATATTACAGCGGATTGATTCTAAAAATCAAGTTTATTTTTTGAGAAAGCATGCAATGTTATAACTTTTGGGATACAAAGATTAAAGTTAGGTAATGCTTCTTAATGGGTGGATTATTTGCTTTAGCAGGAATTAGATGACTGTTGAGATAGTAGAACACATTCTCTTCCCTCCATCATTAGTTTGGGCCAACAAAGTACCAAGGGAGTCATTTAATGCAGTAGTGTAGAGGGTGAGAGACTTGCCCGAGATCGAGGTGGCTAAGACTGGGGATGTCATCAGATACTATTTTATGCTCTTGAAGGCATGCTGGCACTGGTCATCCCACTTGAACTTTACATCCTTCTTGACCAGTGCTGAAAATGGCTAGCATATGTTTACTAGGTTGGATATAAAGCATCTTAGATACACTAACTGACCTTGGAATGGCCTGAGTTGAGTTATACTTTTAGGGGTGGCATTTCTAATACTTCTTTAATCTTCTCCAGGTTGATTTCAAATCCACGCCATTGGATAATGTATCCAAGAAACTTGCCTAAAGATACTCTGAACACACACTTCAGAGGATTCATTTTGAGGTTATATTGTCTTAACTGCTCGTAAACTACTCTCAAGTCAAAAGGTAGTCTTCATTTTCTTTACTTTTGCACAAGATCATCAGCGTAGCATTCGACTTAGTGATGAATGAGTTCATTGAAAATTTGAGTCATGTCCCGGTATGTGGCACTGACATTTTGAAGGCCAAAATGCATGGCCTTATAGCAATATATTCTGATCAGGGTTCTAAAAGCAGTATTTTTCTCATATTTAGGGGTCATCTTTATTTGGTTATATCGAGATGAACCATATATGAAGGAAAAGACTGTATGAGATGAGGCTATGTCCACCATCAGTTCTTGTATCGGTAGTGGGAATTCATCTTTCGTACATATCTTATTAAGATTCCTAAAATTGACACATATATAAATTTGGCCATTTTATTCTTAGCTGGGATGACACTAGCCAACCAAGTGTGATATTTTTCCTCCTAGATGAAACCAGGATCGATCAGTTTCTTGACTTCAGAAATAACCTATTGTTCACTGTTTAATCGCATGCATCTAGGAGCTTGCATGATGGGATTAACATCAGGCTGTATTGCTAGCTTATGGACTGCTGTATCAGGAGCCAGTCCAGGAATTTCTTCATAACTCTATGTAAAGCAGTCCTTAAACTCAGTGAGTAGCTTAACTAAGTCATTAGTTTTAGTTCATTCAATAAGGAACTGATGTATGTCAGGCGTGGGTTATCTTCAGTTCTTAAGTTGACTTCTTTAAGCTCATCAATGGTTGATTTTATTTCTTCTTCGAACTCTAGAGGTGCATCTTTGACTTAGAAATCTGGATCATCTGAAGTTTCTAAGCACCTCCTCATAAGAGTTAATGTGATTTAAAAAGAACCTATCATATTCTAAATAATTAGTGATAACTAAGCAATAATCACCGTCAGTGGCTGGGCCTACTGTGTTGAAACCTAGTCCTTGTCTTGATTGAGAGCTTTTACATTTGTTGTTCCATAGCCTTCTGAGGTATTCTGACCTGTACTTAGACCATGTACATGGAATTAAACATTTCTTTGCTAGATTATGAACACAAGATGAGTACTAATCAAAAGGAAATTCTATTAATTTTTTATATGAATCATCCTCAAGTTCTACATTAACTTCTTGACTTGAGGATGATGCTCTATGATAGAACCTCTAAATCTTTACATTTGGATATACCTTAGGGGCTTCCTTAACTACCAAACTCTTAACTTTTTATGAGAAAAGTGGGGTTAGAGCTAAGGTTCCCAACTGATGCTTAACAATTTTACATAAAGAAGACTTAGATAGATTTATCTTTGCTTGGGAATCCAGTCTTCATCATTGTTTAGCTCGAGTGTCACCTCCAACAGGATCTTCTATCGAGAAGAGCTATGTGTGCTAATCACATAAAACTCATCATCTGAACTAGATTCTAAGTTTATGTGGATAGCAGGTGTACTCTTGGTAGCTAGGACAAATCTCATGGAGGTCGATAAGTATGGATGCCTTCCACCCTAGGGACTCCCTCTGGACTTGCCTCTTCTTTGTCCTGGTGGAGGTCGGGTCATCATCCCCACTTGTTCAAATAGAGTAATAAACTGAGGGTGTAATCTAATCTCAGGTTCCACTTCCTCCCTAATATATCCTTCTTGCTCCCTTTTCTTTTCAATTTCTTTTTTCTTTTCTTTTTCTTTTTCTTTTTATTTTTCTTTTTATTTTTCTTTTCTTTCTTTTTTTCTTACATTTGGGTTTTGACTAAGTTCACAGGAATAGTCCTTTTGATTCTAAGGGAGGTAGTAGACCACATCTTCATATATCCTGACCTCATGAACTACGAATGGCTTGAGATCTCCTTTGACACAATACTCCATTCCACCTCTTAGAAATTTGATGCACTGATGTAAAGAGGATGGAACCATGTTGTTCTCATGTATCCATGGTATCCCAAGTAAAAGCATTAAAAGATGTATCCAAGTCTAATATGTGAAACTTGGATTTAGTCTTCAATCATATATCTCTAAGGGAAACACTATAGAGCCTAAGGCCCTCTCGCCTACTTCATTGAATCTTTTCAACATCATTCTCTTTGTTTGGAGTTTAGAGATGCTGATCCCTAAGTAGGCAAGGCTTCTTAGACTCATAATGTTTACTGATACACCCGAGTCAACCAAAACTCTAAATAGCTTGAATCTGCCAACATCCACTATAATGTAGAGGGGACGATTGTGCTTGATCGTTCCTAGAAGTAGGTCTTTAACAATGAATGTAACTCTAGATCTCCTTTGAGTAGTATGCTTCCTCTCTAGTAGTAGTCAGCTGAGCTAAGCATATCTCTAGATCAAGCAAGTCTTTGAGTAAAGACTCTCTCATGCATTTGGATAAGAGAAGGGCATCATATATGCTTAGCTTAGCTCGCAACTTTCTAAGGTGAGTGAGGACATTGTAATCAACTTTAGGCTGGTCCTCCATAACCATATCCATAGGTGGAGCATCTTATGGAGGGGTTATATACTCACTAGAACTAATGACCTGCTTTCCCTTATCCTGAGGTGCTACCCTAGGAAGAAAAACCTTACCATTGTAGAGGTTAACTTTAGTGACTTCTTGGAATGATGAGTTTGTGGAAAGTTCTACCTACTCATCGAGTATATCTACAGCTTCTCTTAAAAGATCCTCAGAGTCGAATGACTCCAAATTAATTCTGAATCATATTATGATTGATCAAAATTATTTGAGTTATTATTATTTTGACTTAAAATGCTTTCGATTAGAATAAAATTAAGATCACCATAAGTGATAAAGATGTAAATAGAATCAAATTTTTTCATTAATTTTTTTAATTTTGGGGCAAGTACATAGTAGAAATCAAGTAAAGTAAGTGGGATGAGGGGTTTGGTGCCCTCATATACTGATACAATGCTCCTGCTAAGGGTGGAGGAGCTAGTTGAGGTGGTAGTAGCTACAATGGTGGAAGGAGTGCTGAACTTAGATGGTGGTTGCAATATGGATCTATCCTGAGAAAGTAAGGTAGGCTACTGCTACTTTTGCTGGGCTTTCACCCTGCCTGAGTTGTCCCTCCCAACTAGAAAACCTTCCTTGGTATTGGAGGTTTGAGCTACTTCAAGCACTTGTAGAGAAAGTTTCTTAATTTTAGAAATTATTTTCTTAGAGGTTCGGGACAAAGAAATATCCCAACCTTCTTTTATCTTAAGAGGATCGGAGGTATCCCCAAGGATTACTCTAATGGAACCAGATGGTTATTCTACTAAGTATTCCTTAGGGATAACTCTAACTCTAACTTGTAGCTACGCTCAAACCAATCCTTGAAGGTAATGCAATCCTCTAAGATGTGCCTAACATATAGTGGTAGGTGCAGTAATTAGGATCATCACTCATGCCCACTTCCTCCAACTTCTTAAGCTCGGGTAGTTAAAAATCAAGCTTCTTCAAGAGATTCTTAAAGATCTTCCTAACCACCTCCCTCTTTAATAAGAATGGATTGTTGAGTTTTTCAGCAATAGTAGTGGAAAGTAACTACATGGCGGTGGATACTGGTATCGCAAATAAGTAGGCTACTGTGGTGGTGGTGGTGGCCATTGTGGCTACCAAGGTAGTGAAAGAGGAGGCGGTAGCAAAGGCTACTAAAATCAAGGCCTTCAAATTATGTTTTGATGGGTTGTTTCCCCTTTCCACTGACACAACTATCCTAGGCTTCCTTACAAACACCTTATGAGGTTTTGGCTTAGATGACTGGTCTGAGAAGGGTAACTATTTGGCTTCCTTTTGTAGGTTTGTCGCCATGTTGATTAGCTTCTCAAATGTCTTTATGGTGAACCCTTAAGCATGAAGGTGATTAGGCCATTAATATTCTTGAGTAGAATCCTATTGGTATGCTTCTCTTACAACTATGGTTTGCATTTCATACTCAGGTTGCACCATCTAAGAATATAATTAACAAAGAACTCGTTTAGTTTTTGGTTTTCTACAACAAGGTCCCCTACAATTACCCTTTGCTGAGCTCCTATAAATCTCTTAATGAAGAGATGCTCTAACTCTATGAAGGTCTTCACCAACCATTGGGCAATTCAGCATACCAATCAAATGCTACCCCTAATAGGCTACTAACAAATAACTAAAAAAGAAGTGTGTCACTACCATCGACATTACAATAACTAGCCCTGAAATGTGGTATGTGCTGCCTTGGGTTCCCACTACCATCAAACACTTTGAAAGTTGATGGCACAAAACCATTGGAATATTGAACTACATTAAATTCCTCTGGGTAGGGTTTACTCTTTGAAATAAATGAGCTCCCCTGGGCTTGCCAATGCTTCCTTTACCTACTACTCTACCATTTGTTTAATATCCTTTTCATGCATGGAGGTGATATCGGTGACCTTTCTATGCAAGCTACTAGCATCATCTTCCATGGGAGTGAACTTAGGATGATCTAAGGTATGACCTAGCTCAGACCGATCGGCCTCCATGAGGGAAGACCGTGAAGCTAGGGCTTGGTTCTGCAAAGCTAAGACCACTACCATCAACTCCTCTATCCATAAAAATCAAATAATATATAAATAAATTTAAATTAAATCAAATAAAAGTATAAAATTAATATATAAATAGAAACAAACATAAAAATATATTCAAACAGAATACAAAATGGCTAACTATATCATTTGACCTAATTTGACTCATGTGGGCCCAAGTGAGCCCATACAAAATTTAACTAGAACAAAATCAAAATGAACTTACATAAAGGCTTACAATCATTATACTTTTCTCATTCAAAATTAATATAATCCTAATTTAAGCCCAATTTGGGTTCGATTTGGCTATTCAAGCTATTCAACCAAATTGACACATGTGGATCCCACTAAACCCAAATCAAATTTAATCAAAATCAAATCAAATTAAACTTACCTAAAAGCTTAGAATCATTTAACAAACTCATTAGTAATTAATTTAAGCTTAATTTAGGACTAATTTAATTATTGGATCAAATTAAACCCAAAATGACAAGTTCGACCATTTGGCCCAATTTGACTTATTTATGTCAAATTAAGTTGACTTGGTTGACCTCATTTTTTGGATGAACTTGATATCACTTCTAAAATTAATAATTAAGATACCAATCCTAGATTAGGAATCTCTTAATTAAGTGCTTAGGATACAATACCTAATGACTTAGTGCATCTTCATTGAGTTTGATCTAACCTAATGGGTTTAAGTAGACTCAACCCAAATTCCAAACTTGAATTAAATTAAAACTAATCCAAATAAACCAAAATGAATTCAAATTAAATCAAATGAATGAATCCAAATCTAAATCAAAGTCAAATCTAGTCAACTCTTTTGGCATGTTTTGACTTATGTGGGTCTTATTGACCTCATTTTTGGATAAGGTTAACATTTCTTCCAAAACATTCTTTATGACTTCTAATCCTAAATTAGAAAATCTCCTAACGAAGCACTTAGGTCATCACATTTAGTGATCTAGTGCACTCTCCTTGGATTAATCTAACTTAATTGGGTTTAGTTAGATTCAACCTAAATCTTCAACCTAAACATACACCACTCTAAATTTGAAATTAATTAAGCCTAGATTAGGGTTTACTTAGAAAACCAAATCTAATTACCTTATTAAAGCTAATGACCATATAAACCTAAAGAAATTCAAATTTAATCCAAACAAACCAAATTAAATGACATTAAAAGAATAAAATCATGACATAAAATTAAATGAATCCAAATCCAAACCAAAGGTCAAAGATTAGTTAACCCTTTTACATAGGTTTGACTTATGTGGGTCCCACCAACTCAAAAGTTAACCCACCAAAATTTGACCAAATCAAATCATTCCAAATGATTAAGATGATGATATGAGCATATGTAAACAAGAATTCAAAAAAAAAGTCCAAAGAGGCCATAATTAGGTTAATTAGGGCATTTGACCTAAATGGGCCTAAATGTGTTTTGTTGGGTTTAAACCCAAATCAAACTCAAATAAACTAAAACAATTCTACAAATCATTTGAATATGATTATTGAACGTAAACCAACCCATCATTGGATCCAAATTATCCAATTTGGTCATTTGACCCAAATGAACCCAAACTTAACCCATTAAGCCCAACCTCAATGGGTTCAAAATAAAATAAAATTGAAAATTTTGATGCATTTCAAATTGCTTAGATTAACCTAATTGAAAATTAAACACATTATAATTCATCTAAATAAATTATTTGACTTAATTAAAATCAACCTATTGACCTCAACTTTTAGAGTGAGCTCACAACTTCTTCATCATAGATCTAGGACTCTTGTTGACACTAAGAGTTCATTAGTCTTAAGATACTTCTGGTGATTAGGTAAACACTTAACCTAAGCCTAGAGACTTAGAAGAGTTAGCCATAAAAATAGGTTATGCCTTAGAATTTAGGAAGACTTGCCTACCCTATAGCCTTAAACCCAATCCTTGCTTCCTTCTTCCAAACCAAACCTCAAATTTAATTCTAAGATCATAAATCCAATCCCAAATCAAATGATTAAAACCCATGATTGAATTCAAATTCTAAATCCCTTCCTAAGCCCTTGATTTTATCTTATGGACTTAGCCTTAACTAAATTCAAATCTACCCCAATTCAATTGATTTTCTCAAACATCAAATTCAATCTCAAATCAAATCCCAACCCAAATTCTAAATCAAATTCAACTCTAAATGATTGAAACCCATGATTAAATTCAAACTCCAAAATCCCTTCCTAAGTCATATGAACCATCTTCATATGCTTAGCCAAAACCTCCTTCAAACCAAATCAAATTTGGTTGATTTCTTTATAAATCAATCATTACTTCATTTATATTCACAATTATAAATGAAATCTAAATTCAAATCATTCAAATCAAATCAAATAAAACCAAAACCAAACCCAAATCAAATCAAATTCTCAATTTTAGCCTTTTTAGCCAAATTCTTGAACTTGGCTAAATGACACCCAAATCAACTCAAAATCCATGGATTTCTTCATGATTCAATCATCCCTTCAATCACTTACCCAAATATAAACACAAACTACAATTATCAACCCAAGTCAAGCCCATGTTGACCCCTTTTGACTTAAAATTGACATATGAACCAAAATTCATTTGACTCCAAACCAATTATAAATGGATTTATATCTTCATTCTAGGCTCATATATGAGTTAAATTAAACTTGAATCAAGCCATGATAGAGCCAATTGACCCATTTAGGTCCACTTGACCCAAACTGACCTAAAAGACCTTTTTTAGCTAAGTTCTAATCCATCCCAAATTGGATTGAACTAAGCCCATCCAAACCCCATATTATGATCAACAATCATCCTAAGGTGACCAACTACCTTGAATTGGGTCAAACCAAGTCAACTTGGTCCTTTGACCAAGTCAACCTTTAGCCTAAATGAAACCTAAATAAGCCAAAACCCACCATATATCAAATTGATTGAAACCATTAACCCAAACCCACTCATAATCAATGAATGAACATGACCAAACCATCAATTGAGCCAAACCAAGTCCACTTGCCCATTTGACCTAAGTGGCCTAAAAAGTTAAAATAAGTCAAATCATGATTTGATCCAAATTGATTGCAGCCAATGGCTCAAGTTCATTCCAAATCACTTATTGAACTTGACCAAAGCCATGATTGAGCCCAATTTGACCAATTGGTCAACTTGAACCAACCTACCCCAAATTGACCTAAATGGTCAAATTGGTCAAAATCAAATTAATTCAAATTAAACCAAACCAAAGCCTACAACCATTTTTAATTAACCAATTGAACTTGACTCAATACCTAACCCAACCCAATTTTTTTCAAATTGGTCAAATTGGTCAACTTGACCCATTTGACCCTTTTGAATCCAAATGAGTCAAATTCAAACCAAGTCAAATTAATCAAAACTAATTAAACCAAAATATCATTTGAACCTAACCCAAGTCTTGGTTTGATCCAATTTGACCAATTGGTCAACCCAACCCAACCTAACCCAAATGAGCATATTTTGACCATATGAAGCCAAATCACCCAAAGCCACCTTATGAAATCTAGGTGGCTGACCTAACCCGACCCAAATTGACCCTAGGTCAGCCACAAGCCAGCTGAGTCCAAGTGGAACCCAATCCAAGGGAATTGACCAATGTGGAAAGCTCTTTACATAGGATTCCCCATAAGTGGAGAAGTCCACTTTGCCTTTCCCATAGAATCCCTCCACTTGCCAAACGAGGCATTCCTAAGATACCTTAGCCCACTCTACACACACCTAGAACTTGCCATGGACCAAAGGCAATCTCTCCTTTTCCCCCTCTTATGGTCAGCCACACCATGGACATAAGGAAGGAGCAATCCCACACCATCGACCCAAATCCTCCCTTAGGTGGCCTGACATAGCCGACCACTCATGGAGAGCCATGTGGCACCGATGGTGACCCCTCCGGCAGGCTGGCAGCGGCGAACCAGCTGAAATCAAGGGTCCAATCCCGTCCATCCATCAAATGCAATTGAGGGGTATACCCCCTCAATTCGAGCAAAAAATGACACATTCGGAATTCTCTGAGTTCCCAAAGAAATTTTGAAATCCCTCAGAGTGATTCCAAGTCTCCCCGAGCTTCCTCGATCAGCCTTTCCTCCTCCCCAAGCAAAGCCGAAATAGGACAAGCCTCTCCCATGCAATACTCTTTCTTCACTTGATCAAATACCAATTCCTCGCACCCACACCACCCCTCATACTTCATTAAAGCCAACCAAATCATTTTGAGCCTTCCTGACCACCGAAGACCAGAGTTCAATCGAAGTAGAGGCTCCTATGTGTGTGGCTTGGTCGACCGAGAGCTCTACCCAAATCAAACCGGAATTTTCTCAACATGGCTTTGTTTCTACTAAATGAAGCTACCTCCATCGATCCCACCATCGGACATTAGCTTCGGTTAGATAATTTTGTAAAACTGGGCTTCCTAGTGAAAATCATTTGGTCTTTTGCAAAGTGAATGTGCATTTGAGCGAATCTTAGCTGTTGGATGTGTGTGTCTCCCTTCCTCGAATGTGTGGGGTGATTTTGGAGGCAATCTAAGCTTGGGTGAGCTCGGACCGAATGGGGAAAGATGGACAACATCCTTCTTTCGCCACTCATGAAGGAGGAAGATCACAGGCTGTCCATTCGCGTGATCGAAATGGACAGCCGTGATCAAATTGCATGTTAGATCCTCTGATTTCTCCTAAACCATGATTAAATCATGGCCATCCAATCTTAATTCAGACGGTCCACGAGAAAGTACATCCACCGCCATCTGAGTCAGCATGGTAGATGTGATAACTAAAGTGGCCAATCCCGTCGCTCTACGTGGAAAGCACGTCGCGTCACCTACCACATGGCCCGACGAGATTAAGGCTTTAATTAGGCTTAATTAATCTATTTTTAATCCTAAAATTTAAAAATTATAACTAATCCTAGAAAAATCCAAAAAAATACAAACTCGAGCTCATTTTAAAGTTATTTCAGAGTAAAATCAAGAAAAATTATTATTAATTAATTTTGAATAGTAATTTTAGCTTAATTAATTTTATTAAAAATTTAATTATCTTAATTAATCCTTAATTATTCACCCATAACCTCAAATTTTTTTTGGATGTTTAGGGATGATCTCTACCTCCACTATTTTTTTAGAATTTTTATTGGTTGTTTAATTAGGAAAATTAATTGATTAAGACTTAATCACTCTCTAAATTTAATTAATGATAATTAGTGAATGAACATTGACTAAATTAATTATTTAAATCTAATTACCTTGTCAAAAAATAAGGGAACTTAGGGAATGTGATTGGGATATTTTTCTTAATTCATTTCTTAAGTTTTCTTTACTTTTTGGAATCAAATTAATTAATGATTAATGAGATAATTAATTGCTTAATTAATTAATTAATCTCAAGATAAAATCAGAGCTTAAGTGATCAAATATGGACTATTGAGATTAAGGCCTCTTTCTTGATCTCTTTCCTTAAGTTAATTTCATTTCATTAATTAAACATGCTTAATGCTTAACCAAATGGATTAATGAGCTTAATTACCTCAATCTAAAATCCAATTCACATCTAATTACCTATAATCAATTTTGGGTAGCCCTTTAGATGTTTAATAATATAAAGGAATTTAATGAAATTATGGTTAGCTTACATGTGTAAGAAAACCATAAAAGTAATTAATTAAATCCCTTAAGCCTAATTAACTATTAATCATGAGTCAATAGCATTAGGCCCCTTTCATTTCTTAGAGCATTGCTAATTTACTTTTCATGTGGTTGCATATCAAATTGGCTCATTATTAATTAGTTAATTAACTTAAGGTGATATAGGTAAGGGTTAATTAATTGACTTAATTCATACCCTAACCTTATTAAACCATAAAATCAACCTAATTCCCTTTCATTAAACTAAATTAACTTACACATGGGGAATGGGATTAGATTAGCAAACCTTTATCACATTTCTTAAATCAAATCAAACATGAAAATGAAATGACATTAAAGAACTTTGCTTTGTTTTAAATAATCTTATTTAATATGATTATCTTTAAGACTTAGTTAGATTGAATGAAACTACATGCTTTTATTTCTTTATTTCTTTCCAATCATGCTAAAATATTGTATGCCGCTTATATTCATACATTCATGTCTTTCAAATTAATCAAATAAAAAAATGATTTCCTTTATGTAAAATTGCATGTGTTGATTTAAATTAAAAATATGTATGGCTAGTATCACTATTAAATCTCAAATATATTTTCAAAAGTTTATTAATCAATGAATATACATATATATTGTAATTTTAGTTATACATACATAGGAAATGCAAGTGAATATAAATTTAGTGTATGAATTAAAGTCTCTTCCTTACATTCATGTGTTGATTTGTATAAGTAAGAATGTTAGCGGGTATATTAGTCTAGAACATCCCAAGGATGCAGCTTTAAGTAGCCCTAAGGAGGTTCCTACCTCATTCCCTTATTGTGAAACAATGGTTACACCTTCTTGATTTCATTCTTATGCATTTGGATGTTAGAATTTAGATAGAGGTTTAATTCATTTACACAAAATAAATCAATGAAATCAAAATACAACTTTGCATGGCTTTCTATTCTTATAGTTATTTATACACCCATATGTATCTAAGAATAGTGGGTATATTAGTTTGGACATTCCAGGGATGCGACTTTAAGTAGCCTTAAGGAGGTTCCTACCTCATTCCCCTCATGCAAAATAATGGTAACATACTTGCTTAAAACTTTTATACATGTGAATGTGTACTTAGCTAATGAATGAAAACCCCCTTTTTCTATTAAAAAAACATGCATTCATACTTTTTTTAATTGGTTGGTTGATTAGTCATGTGATTTAAGGTTCTTTCCTTATGCTTTTGCATAAAAATTGAGATAGAGCTGTAAATTAATATGACAAAATCATTCAATCAAATGAAATATTAACCCCAAATACATTTACTCACATTCATCATTTAAGTGTGTTAAGATATAAATTGCATGTATAGCTATGCTTAAATTTTAACCATATGTATGATATACATGATGGGAAGAAATGAACAAACATGTGTTATGTGATAGTAATTCATTCCAATTAATCTTAAGATGCCTTTCTTATTGAATGAGTTTTTTTAAAGTGAACCTAAATTTATGACTAATTAAAGCATGTGATAAGTCATTCACTAAAGAGAATTGATTAATTAATTTGCTTCAGATGTAACTTAAGGTAGGGATAAAAGAGAGTGGTCTTTTTTTTCTTTCTCTTCATAACACTTAGTTGTTGAGTGTATGTCAAATGAAATAAAAGAAAAATGTTAAGTAAAATTTGCAAATTAATTAAACTATTTAAAGTGAAACCACCCTTTATAATCAAATGTCCTTCATAATTAGAGAATGAAAACTCTAAAGCCTAGTTAAGACATACCACACAAGCCTTAACACACACATTATATTAGGTCACAACTTCTAGCTTTATGTTTGGGCAGTGTATAATTTGATGTATGCTTATTTTATAATGTACTGTTGTAGACTGGATGTTAGGGTGTATGTGTGTAGACTGGATGTTAGGGCGATATTAGCCTAATCATATTTTCTATAGGAGATTATGCTTAAGGGGTGCTTAAAATAAATATAAATTCTCTCTTTTGCAGGTTGCTTAACTCCTAAGCATAATTTACATTAGGATAGGTGGACTTGGTTACCCATGTGCAGGGTGCTAAGTCCAAATTATTTATATAACTGCTTGAGTTGTATGGTGTGTTTGGCTAACACTTATTTTATAGGTGTAGTTAGATTTACTTTTCCATTCTTTTAATGTAATTGTGCATTAGAAATTTGGTTAAGTGTTATGGGGGTTAAGGATGAACATTGGCCAGAAGGTTTAGTCCTAGGGTGCCATGTGATGCCTACAACCTATCAAATCAAATGGAGAAAATCAAATGAAAACATGAAGGGAGCATGAAGACTTGAAAACCCCCATAACATATATTCATTTATAATTTGTAATTATTCTTTCATTATGACGTTGTATAAGGGTAGAGCTCGGCTACCCATATTAATTTTTGGGTTATATAGCATTACCCGATGGCACCGACCTTTTATTCTTTTGAACAAGTTTTATAAAATTGATTGATGTTGTGTTTATGGTTGCACATTATAAATAGCATGTATTTTCATAGTTTATTTATGATTGATGATTGATGTATGGCATGCGATTAGGCCCTTAGGATAAAATTAATTTTTTCTATCCCAACTATAATTCATAACTAAACTTTTCTAAATAATTCATAACCTCACATAAATCCTAGGAATTGAATTAAGATAATAAAAGATTTAGGAACCCCTTAGCTAGATGTTGTATGCTTAATATCATGCATGCCATTTCATTTCACTCTTACTAAGAGAGGATTTTCATCTTTGCCAGATAGGAAAAAGGCTTGACCTTTGAGAACCTATGATGGAAAACACCTCTTTCTCTTTTGATTTAGCCCATAACCCATTTCATCATGCATTTAGGCATATAAAATCCTATGGCTTGTGTCAAAATTAAAGACTAAATAAAGTAAAAATTGAAAAGATTTGCATTAGAATAAGTCATTATTCATACCACTCATGCTCTAGTCTCTTAGGGAGTGAGTTTAAGGACTTAGTTTCTTTTCAAAATAATAATAACCTAGCCATCTTACAAAATCATAAGACTTGCCTACATGGTTTTAAGCATAGGAGAAGTTAGCTGGTTGTCACTCCAAGTGGTAATAAGTCTAGCAGTCAAGTGGTTTACTCTCTCTTGTGAAGGTAAACAATATACCTACCTATATTTAGGATCCAAGGTTATTGTTTCCCTTTAGGACTACAAGCATAAATCCTCACCTCTTAAGTGTTTCCATAATCTTGTATTGTGGGATTACAAGTCCTAAATTTCTAATAAAATTTCAACTCAAATATATAATTCTCCTCAATTTCAAATATATAAAGCCCAACCATAGGATAGTTTAGGATGTTCACTAGGTTTCCTAGTATCATCAGCATCTCCTACTCATCTCCCTTTGGCTTTGATAATAAATCTTTCTTTTTTGATTTATCTTATTTGATCTTCCAAACATAGCCAATTTATTGATAGTCCTATCTTTGAATTCTTTGAGACAACAATTTCCTACTTTAATCAAGAGTATTCATAAGGAATTTATCTTCCTTAGGATGTAATTAACTATGGGGGTTTGCTTTCATAGGGAACTTTAGAACGATTTAAATAAATCCTACTTTATTCATCCATGTAAAGTAGGGAAAACATCTCTAGTATATTTGAAGACCCACCATGCCTTAGGAGTCCTTATTAGGTGATTAGGTCTATTGTAGGGTAGTGATTTCTATCTTTCAAGATAGTGCACTATTCTTTGATGTCACACCAGATCACCTCAATAGTACATCCTCAGATCTGCGTGGTAACCTAAAGTAAGCACTCCATAAATTTTAAAATCTTTGAAACCTTTGATTAAAGAACTCATTAATGATTAAATTAACACAATCTAAACATTAATCTAAGGATAATCCATTAAGTGAGGTAAATTAAATCAAACTAATAAATGAAATCATTAAATGGCATAATTCAAAAGGATCTTAACCCAATCTTCAACTAATTCACTTAGGATGCAACTAAATCATTCCTAAATCTAATTAATATTGATTCCCAACCAAGATTAAGTTCACTTAATCAAATTCAAATTAATCCAAAGCCAAGAAGATGCCAAGGCAAGTAAAAGCCAATTCCAACCCTATAACCTCATTCTTATTCCACCTCTTTAGCTTAGATAGGTGTTGGATGGCTAATAAGCCATGTAACTAACTCCAAAGGATTGTAATCACCTTAAATGACCAAGAGTAAAAAAAATCATGCTTTAAAGGCTCGACTTCAATGACATCTTCACCTAAAGCAATTCCCAAGTGAAACAGGCCATCCCATCACTTTCCTTACCTCGCATAAAGTTAAAACACATCTTCCACCAATCCCCTCACCATCGGGAGGCTGGAGAATGACCAAAGCCAAGGTTCATCTATAAGGTGATCTCAAGGAAGGCAACTCAATTCCTTTGGCACACAAGCTTCCCACACCGTTTCACAACAATTGGAGTCAACCCCATCGGAGATCACTGAGACCGAGCTATGCCATCAACAAACTCCCTTGAGCTTTTAGGTTTGGTACTTTTCAAAGGGAATTTCATCTCAAGTGAGATCAAACCATTTGGATCTTTATATTTTCATTCACCAATGGATTTGACATCAAAATCATCCGATTTTGATGGTTGGATGACCGAAAATCATGTAAAAATGATGGACGGCTCTCGGCCTCCGTCATCACCGTAGGATGCATAATCTTCATTATTTGTTTTGCTTAAAATGAATGGATGACTGAGATCTATTTGGATCTTTAATTAAATTTAAAAGAGAAATCAGTCAAATCAAACCATTTGATCGATGATCTATAATTAACCCAAGTGCTTTAAAAGTGAAACCACATGGATCCCACGTGGTGCGATGATATGGCGACTCATGGAAAGTGGCACCATGTTGGATCCACATGGATCCTTTGCACCGAAAAAAAAAAATTCAGATTTTCAGAATTAAACATTAAAGAAAATGCATAAAAATTCAAAAAATCTTAGAAAATTAAATATAAATTAAAAAAAAATGCAAACTTGGACTCTATGGATTCATCTTGATGAGAGGAATCCATTAAAATTAAAATTCCCAAGTTATTTTTAGATATTTTGGCCTTATTTTGGGTTTGAATGAAAATTTTCAAACCCAATTAATCCCAAACCAATAATCAAATTGAAATGAAATTTTGGGAATTGAAATTGATGTTAAGACACACATTCAATAAATTCTTTATAATTTATTGAGCAATAAATCTTAATGAGAACATAATAAATTATGAAATGGCTTAATTAGGCCATAATTGAATTAAATAATTCAATTGATTAACTTGAACTTAAATAAAATATAATAAATCAATTATAACTCTTAAAATTATGAATGACCCTCTTTGGATACATATTCTAAAGGGGAATCAAGAAAAAATAACACCCCTAAATAATTTCCACTAAATTAGGCATAATTTAGATTTTAATGAAATAATTAAACCCTAATTACACTTTAATTACACAACTGATCAAAGTGAAACTTTGGGAATATTAAACTGGCAAAGAACCCCACTTGCCATAAAAATTTCAAACACATTTGACCTTTGGATTGGGAGTATTTGAATTTCCAAGCCTTCTCGTCAAATTAAAGGAAATATTAAATCAAAAAAATCACATAAAATATTAAATCTATAATATCAAATTAAAGACATTATAATTGATATCAAAACACTTAAATAAAATACCTAAGCCAACTGAAAGCAAAGAACCTAAATAATCCTAAGTTAAAAGACCATGATTAAAGGTAAATATGAAAACTTAATCACATTTAATAATAATAATTCCTTAAATCATAATAATTCCATTTATAAATTGAAATATAAAGTTCATTAATCTCTAAAATTTATAAGTTATTAATTTATAAATACACTAAACCATTTATATTAAGGAGTGAAAAGGTATAACTACAAATATGAAAGGTTAATTATAATTAAAACCTTAAGCTAGGTTGAATTAAACTTAAAATAACAAAGTAACATAATGCAAATTTAATAAATAAAGGAATAACCTTTCGTTAAATTCTCAAGTCATGAAAAGGAAAAATTACATTAGACTAAGTGTTCTTTCCAAATGACATAATGATCGTTCCTTTCAAATTAATTAAAGTAAATTAAACCATTCTATAATGAATGAAATATACAATTTGGAATTAATCATTTAAGTCTAAATTCACTAATAAACCTTAAAGAACTTCATGAAATGAATAAATTAAAACAAGAAAGAATCATTAATATAAATGAGTTATAAAATTGAAATAATAAATTGAATATAAATTTATTTAGATTAATGAACATTAATGAAAATGAATAAATGAAATTAACTTGAATTGAATAAATAAAATATCTACACCTAAGTGTAATGAGTAGATTATATGCATCTTAAAATTAAATAATGAAATGAAATGAAAATAAAATGAAATTATACATAAAGCTTTACCCTAAATCAAATTAATAAAATATAATAAACAAAATTGAATATTAAATCAAAGAATATAAACATTAAAAACATAATCAGTCTAAATTTATATAAGTAAAAAAAAAATTTAATATACAAGTGAAGTAAACTTAATAACTTAAAAAGATATAAGTCATCATAATCAACAAAGCAAACATGTAAAATAAAAATAAATCAAATTAAGAGAATAAATGATAAATATCAATATCACAATATGAAGCCAAAGAAAGCAAATGAAACTAAAATCATAATGACAAGTGAATTAACTTAAAGAGAAAGCCAAATTTAATCATAATAATAAATGGATTAAATTTCAAGTTAAAATTAATTCAAACTAAATCACAACATTATTAATAAAGAAATTTAAAACAAAATGAAATAAACTGAACTAAGTTAAACCTTGTAAATTCACGTCCAATCAAAATACTTAGGAATTTAATTAGATTTTAGGATGAATCTTTACCTTAAAATAAAAGATATCATCTTATTATGACTTAGGATGTTGAATGGAATGGGTTTCACCTAAAATGGAATCTATTGTATTCTTTATTCTTGAAAACCTAATCTAATTTTAACATAATAAAATATATTTAAAATGAATTATAAAAAAATAAGTAAATAATTAAATCATTTGAATTAAAATCATCCAAAGGCAAATAAACAAATACTCAAAATGAAAAAAAAATTTGAAACCTAAAAGTCTAGTAATGTCTTGACACACAAACCCTATTCTTTGCATACTAAAGTTATAGGTCACAGACCCTAGACTTAGGTTAGGTCATTCTGTGATTTTCTGTAATTTTCTATAATGTTATGATGAGAATTATTTTTATGATTTTGTGAGACTTGATGGTTAGGATTGATTGTCAATAGTTTGGATGGTAAGATACTATTTCTAAAATTAACATTGTCTTTGTAGGGGGCTGTGTTAAAAGGACTACCATTATAAATAAAGATTATAAAATTATCATTTGCTTGTAGGTGCTGAGTAGTCCTTTAACAAGCTCATAAGATAGGTGAGCTTGGTAAGCAATTAATGCTAAGCCTGTATGTTTATAAAATATAATTGTTGTGTATTCTTTGATTTATTTTTGTTTAGATTTATTTTGAATTTAAAAATATAAATTTGAGATTTGAATTAGGATAAGATCTATGGGGCCTATGACTGACCCTACTATGAGATGGAGCAGAGGTCCCTATGAAGCTCAATGGAGGTCCCTGAAAAAGGAGACGATCCTGGAAAGAAGACTCATAAATTTAGACTTATAGTTCTTGGCCGGGTTGTATGGTAGTAGAGCTCGACTGCCCATTTTTCTTTTTTTTTTGGGATGTACCATACAATGATACCCAACCGCATTGGTCTATTTTATAAATTTTAAATTGGTTTGATTTATTTTGGGTGCGCAATAGAATCAACTTTCTTTTCTAGGTTTCTTTATGTATTATGCTTTTCTATGATGAATGTCTGGATGTAGGCTCATAAGAAAAATTAAAATTTTTACCCAATTAAATTTAATCAAGTCAAACATAAAAATAATGCAATTTAAAACCTCACATAAATGAATGCCCTAGGAAATAACTTAAATTCAATTAGAAACCAAATAGCTCTTAAAACCATGAAATCATATTGCTTCAATCCTTGAATTGGGCAACTTCTCCCATTGCACATAAGGGGCATCTGACTTGTGAAGATGACCCCCTTCTTGGGGAAGCCTGCCTTTAATTATTGATTTGGCCCATGACTTTCTTCTAATTTCATATCCATGGCCTCAAATAAATCTTGAGTCAAAATATTTAAAATCTAAAAAATGTTCATTAATTAGATGCATTTCTTACCCTATATGATCTTTGTGATAAGAGAGTGAGTCTAAGATTCTTAGATTCATTTCCTAAAAATACAACAGCCCAGGCATCTTGCATTTGTAAGACTTGAAGTCATAAATTTAACATACACTTTGGTGGTGTTAGCTGGTAGCCCTTTCCAGATGAGTTATAAGTCTAGAAGAGTTAGGGATATGTTAGTTCTCTCAAATGAGAAGAACGGTCAATAACTCCTAAAATAAAATTAGGTCGAGCATCTGACATGTGTTAGAAGCACATTTTGACTTAGGTTTTGAAGCATCCTTCTTGGAGTAAGTCTTCAACCCTAAGCATTTCTATAGTCTTGTGCTGCTAGAATCTAAGTCCTAGACTTTTAAAAAAAATATTAATTCAAAATCTAAATTAAATTTCAAAATTTAAAATCAATTATAGGATAATTGAAGTGCCTACTGGGCATCCCAATATCAATGGGCATTTCTTACTTCATCCCATTTAGATTCCAAAAATAACTCTCTTCATATTAGATCAATCCTAGTTGAAAGTTCTAAAAATCAATCCTTTGAAAACTAACTTAGAAATCTTTAAAAATATTGATTTATTTCTTTAATCAAGAGTATTCTTTGGAAGAGACCATTCTTCAGAAGTAATTAACTATAAGGGCTTGCCCTTATAAAGAATCATGAACTAGTTTAAAAAAAAACTCTATTCTACCTTCCATGTAGTTTTGGGGAGAAATATTTGGTACATGAAAGACCCATTAGCCTTAGAAATCTTTTATTAAATGATCGAATCCATTATAGGATAACATATTTATCTTTCGAGGTAATATGTTTATTCTTTAATATCATATTTGATCATCCAAATAAGAAATTTCTAAACTCTATGTGGTGTCATAAATTTTCTCACAAGTCACACCAAATCAAAGGTCAACCCACAAAAATTTGACCAAATGATAAAATAAATATGTTTAATCATGAATTTAAAGAATTTAAAATTATTTAGGCCTTACTTAGGTTAATTAGACCACGTAGTCTAAATGAACCTAAATGGGTCCTATTTGATTCAAACCCAAATCAAATTGAAATCTACTAAATTTTATTGCCCAAAATCATTTGAAAATGATAATCAAAGATAACCTAGCTCATCATTGAGTTTAATTTAGTTAAATTGTTCATTTGACCCAAATGAACCTAAGCATGACCTATTAAGCCCAATTTGGGTCAAATTGATTCAAATTGAAATAAAATTAAAATCAAATGAAAGTAATCCCTCCAAATAATCTCACACATGGGATCAAGCATGATTGGACTCAAACAAAATTCAATTAAGTCAAATGGGTTATTTGAACCTAATTGAAATCAAGCTTAACCCATTTAAGCCTAAATGGGTTGAAATGAAATGAAATCTAAAACCAACTCAAATATTAAAGGAATTAATTAAATCAAAACTTAATAAATCATCAATTAAGCATAATTGAACTCAAAATTAAATGAATTAAATCAAAATATTTTGAATCCAAATGGCATGAATTGAGTTCAAACCTCCAATCCAACTTAAATGAATTTGAATTCAACCTCAAACTCCCATTTGGTTTGATTTGGGAAGCCAAACACTAGCCTAAGGGCTTTGGCGGTGATGCCAAAAGTCATAAAAATGAAAAACAAATCAATGGGGTGGGGTGGAATTATAAGAGAAGACTTGGAATCCATAAAGGGAATTCAAGTTTCATTTCCCCTCCTCCATACCTCATACACCTCTTGGAATCAAGTAACCTGGCTTCTTTTCAATTAATTGAGGGCCTCCAAAGAGAAAATCAAGAAGGACTTGGCCTCTTCCATGAGGGATAGCAAGAGAGAACAGAGGAGAAAGCCATAAAGATAACTCTCTCAGCCAAGAGAGGAAAGGGGAGGAAATGACTTCCACCCCTCAAAATTCTTATCTCAACTCACTCACATGGCCAAGAAGGATCAAATTCACCCTCTGGCAGAGCTACTTGCCAATGGTGGCTAGAATTTGGCCATCTAGAAGCCATGAAAGTACTCTTTCAACCATGTATAGAAAGAGGGGAGAGAGGCCTTCTATTCTCCCTCTTTTCATCCTAAATCATCCATAAGGTGAAGAAAAGAAGAAAGAGACAATTCCCCTTACCTCTCACCGCCAGTAAGTAAAAATTTGGCCAAATCCGATGGCCATCTCTCAGCTTGCAATGGAAAAATGAGAGGGGGAGTGTTTCACATCAAATTGAATGCCCCAACACATTCTAGAGGTTGAGGCTACCTCAATCAAATTTTCACCTAGGCTTATCACCACTGATGAGCCGGAGAATGGCCAAACCCAATGAAAAATGGCCGCAAGTTGGTCTCCAAGGCATTTGGCATGGAGCCAAGCCAACAAATCACATCTACGGCTTGGAACACGATGACTACCGAGGATCGCCACATACGAGGTATGCCTCATAACCAACTTCTATAACATCTCGGTTTGGTCCTTTGTGAAGGGAATTTGATCCCCGAGATGATCAAACCGTATAGATCAAGTGTAATCAATCCTTCATCATTTTGCAATCTAAATTGTGTTGAATATGGCCTTAGATTGCAAGAAATTTGTCGAATTTGATGGACGACGTCCGTCTCTTATCAAAGACAATCAGGATCGATCTCCACCCTCCATTCCTTCTATTTTGAATGGATGACCGAGATCTATCTGCACAATCTGATTCAACCCTTATTGAAAACCATGGAAGGAATCATGACTGCATTTGATGTGGTCATCGCATGGATTCTGTGTAGTCCAATGGCTCCCCACCACATGACAACGGTGCCATGTCGGTGTAGTAGTTTAAAACTAATTTTCCTTTTTTCAATTATGAAAAAAATTATTAAAAATGCTAAAAACTTTTAAAAATCATAAAAAATATATAAATCCAAAAAATGCAAATAAGGGCTCAATGGATTCATCTCAATGAGTAGAATCCATTAAACCAAAAATTCTCAATTAATTTTGGATAAGTTTGGATTAATTTAGCTTTATATGAATTAATTAAAATAAAATTAATCACAAATCATTAATCCAATTGACATAAAACTTTGGAGAATTGAAATTGAGGTTAAAATCCACCTTAGGTAAAATGTTCATGAATTATTGCTAACTAATTCAAATGATATCAAATTTCAGACTCTAAACTTTAATTTTAATAAAATAAATTAATATTAAATAAAATAAATTATGAAATTGGATTAAATCACTTTAAATTAACATAATAAATATTAATGAACTTAAATACACCAATGAAACTAACTAAAACTTAATAAATCACAAAAATGGCCTAATTTGGTAATTAATTGAATTAATTAATTCAAATAATTAACTAGAACTTAGGAAAATCACAATAAATTAACCAAGTTTCCAAAATTATGAATGAACCCTCTATGGATACATTTTTTAGAGAGTAATCAAAGAAAAATAAAATCTCCAAATAATCCTCATTAAATTAGGCTTAATTTAGGTTTTAATAAATACTTAAAACTTTAATTACACCCTAATTATGCATCTGATTAAAATGAGACTTTGGGAATATGAAATTGAAAAGGAACCCCATAAAAAAAATTTCAAACCTAATTGACTTCTGGGTTGGGAATTATTGAATTTTCAAATCTCTAGGTCCATATAAATCAAATAATAAATTAAAAAAAATTTATAAATCATAAAATTTAGAAAAGTAACTTAAAATAAACTTCATCAATACTGGAACACTTGAGAATAATTCTCCAACATTCTAAATCAAAGAATAAAACCTAACCTAAAAGTAACTTAATAATAATGAATGTTAAGATTAATTAAACCTTAAGGCTATTGAATTTATAATTAACAAATCCATGAAATCTTAATCCACAATCAATTTAAATTAATAATGGAATAAAACACTAACTAACTATCTTAGGTTGACATAATTCAAACAAAATAAAACATAATTTAACAAACATAAATATAATTCAAACTAAACATTAATGAAATAAATGTTAAACCAATCCAAATCAATTCAAATTAAAAATAAATTAAATCAAGAAGATTCAGTCAAATCAACAAAATGAAATGAAGATTCAAATTCAAAATATGTAAAATTACAAAACTTTAATCCAAACTAAAATCAAACCCAATTTATCTAAAGTAATATAAAGGAGCTAATTAAGATACTTAAGGATCTTAGTTAGGCCTTTGGAATGAATCTTTGTCTTAGGATGAAGGTTTCATTATATCAGGGTTTAAGATGTTTAATGAAATGGGTTTCACCCAAAAGTGGAATTTATTCTACTCTTCATTTTTGAAATCTAAACCTCACTTTAACATAAAAGTGAATTTGAAAATGAAAATAAAAATCACAAATCATTAATTCATTTGAATTGAAATCATCCAAAGATAAAAATCAAACAAACTTCAAAACCTAAATTGAAACTTGAACTAAAAATACTTAACAAAGTCTTGCCACACAAGCCTATTTTCTTCACACATTGGTCATTAGGTCACAGACCCTAGACTTAGGTTATGTCATTTTTGATACTATATGTTATTGTGTGATGTGCTTTTCATGTCTTAGTGGATTACTATTTTGGAATACATGCCTAGGATTGTTTTCCCATTAGACTGAATGGTAGGATGTTCTTTTAAGAATTATCATTGTCATAAATAAATTAAAATTATTATTTTTTTTGCAAGTATGCTTGAGTCCTTAAGCATAGCCTAATAGGATAGGTGGGTTTGGCAAGTAACTAATGCTAAGCTTGTATGTTTATAAAATATAATTGTTGTGTGCTATTTGTATTTTTGTGACATGTTTTGTAGGGCTTATGATTTATTTTTAAATTTGAAATGTAAATTTGAGTTTAGAATTAGGTTAGGATCTATGGGGTCTAGGAATTTTAAAAGCAGACCTTACTAGCAGATGGGTGCAGAGGTCCCCTATGAAACCCAATTAAGGTCCCTGAAGAAGGAGACTACCCTGGAGGAAGACCCATATATCTAGACTTGTAGTTCTAGGCCGGGCTGCATAAGGGCGGAGCTTGACTATCATTTTTCTATTTCTGTCAGGATGTAAGTAGTACCCGACCGTAATGGCTTGTTCCTTAATTTAAATTTGGCTTGATTTACTTTGGTCTCACAATAGAATCAATTTTCTTTTCTAAGTTTCTTTTTGTGTTATGTTTCTTGTGATAGATGCCTAGACAATTAGACTTTTAAAAAATTAAATTTTTTACCCAATCTAAAGCTAATCAACCCAAACATAAAAAATAAAAAAACTTGAAACTTCATATAAATTAAAGCCCTAGGGATAACCTAAAATCAACTAGAAATAATTAGAATTTGAAAATCATGCAATCATATTACTTTAACTCTTGAATTGGGTAGTTCACCTATTGCACATAATTGGCATTTAACATGTGTGGATGACCACCTTCTAATTGCATGGCATTTAGAGGAAGTGTGCCTTCTTATTGATTTGACCCATAACTAATTTTAATCACACAGCATTTAAGCATAAAAATGTATATCCTAAAATTTTAAATGAATCTTGAGTCATATTTTTTAAAATTAAAAATGTCATTATTTAGATGTATTTCATACCCTAAATGATCCTAGGGATTAGAAAATGAGCTTAGGTTCTTAGATTCATTTCTTAAAATATAACATCTTAGCCATCTTGTATACATAAGACTTGACGTCATGAGTTTAAAATATGCTTAGGTGGTGTTAGTTGGTAGCCCTTCCAGGTAGGTTGTAAGTCTAGAAGAGTTAGGGATAGCTTTGTTCCCTCAAGTGAAAGGAACAACTTATAATTCACAAATAAAATTAGGGCAATCATCTAACTTGTGTTAGAGGCAATTGTAGACTTAGGTTATGAAGCATCTTCCTAGGAGTAAGTCTTCAACCTTAGACATTTATGTAATCATGTTGCTAGAATCTAAGTCCTAGATTTCTAAGAAAATATCAACTCAAAATCTAAATTAAATCCCAAAATTTAAAGCCTAATGATAGGATAGTTGAAATGTCTATTAGGCATCTTAGTATCAATAGGCATTTTCTACTTCATCCTAATTGGCTTCCAAATAAACTCTTTTTTTTACTTTGGATCATTTCCAATTGAAATTCCCAATATCATTCCTTTGAAAACCAACTTATAACTCTATTGAAATAATAACTTATTTCTTTAATCGAGGCATTCTTAGGAAGAGACTCTTCATTCGTAAAATGTAATTAATAATAGAGGCTTGCCCTTATAAGTAACCATGAACCCAATTTAAAATGATCCATTAACCTTAGGAGTCTTTTATTAAATAATCAAATCTATTATAGGATAGCATGTTTATCTTCCAAGATAATATGTTTATTCCTTAATGATGAGTTTGGTCATCCAAATAAAGAATTCTTAAATCATATGTGGTGTCATAAATTTTTCCCACACATTAAGTTAAATCAAATTAGTTAATCATAAATATTATAAATAATTAATTTATTATAATCTAAACTTAACCTTTAATTAATTGGACATACAAGACTTACTTGATTCAACCCAAATCCAATTAAAATTTTATCTTTTATAAAGAAAGACATGCCAAACACAAGAGAATAAAGAAAGAGTGAGGTGAGCATGAGAAAAATAAAATATTTTTTTCTTCACATGGGAGGGAAAAGAGAAAAAAAAAGTGGGATTTTCTACCCACCTCTTTTTTTCTTCTTAACATACTAAACAAATACACACACACATTCTTCCATCTAAAGAAAATCTCTCTCCTCAGTTTTGTGCTTTCTAAGTTCAACAGCCATCAATTTCTAGCTACTGACAGTGATGTACAGTGGATAGAGCATTTTAAAAGAAGGAAAAAGAGGAGATTGGAGGAGATCTTCTAGCATCCACTAAATATAGGCTTCGATGAGGTAACTTATCTAAACTTTAGATTAATCATAGGTGTTTGAATTGGTAAAAAATTTGCACAAATCTAAGATTTTCTCTTAGATCCCATTGCACATTCTTTCTTTCAAATTCTCGATGTGAAATAAAGTAATTTATGACATAGATCACTAGAAGATTGTGAGATTTAGTGATGTTTGGGTAGATCCCATCCATCTAACTCTTTTTGGTTTCCCTCCCATGAGGAAGACAACTTCCGGGCCGTCCATCTTACATGCATAGAATGGATAACTATGATTATATCTCATATTTATTTATTTTATTAAATTTAATCTAAAACTTTAAAAAATCATTAAAAAAAACTACTTAAAAAAATGCAAATAAGGGCTCTATGGATTTGTCTCAAGAGGAATCTAATGAACCCAAAATCTCCAAATTTGATTGTATATTTTAAGAGTAATTTGGATTTTAGTGAAAACTATATTCCTTTAATTATTCTTAAAATATTAAACCAATTAAGTTAAAATTTTCAGAAAAAACTTAATAGTATTGCCTATCTATCATGAAAATTTTAAGTTAAATAACTGTCTAGTTTAAGAGTTATTAATTTTTGAAGTCAATTGGCTAATTCTTAGGGCTTAATTGAATTTATGGGCTCTTCTGAGAATAATTGATTGAATTATTAATTAACTTTAATTAATTCATAAAAATCATCTAAACCACTTTTCAATCACTAAATGAACAAATATGGGTCAAAGGACACCATTAATATTTTTCTCTCCTCATTATGATTAAATGATTTAAATTTTAAAAATCAACCCTAAATTAATTTGATTATGCATAAGGATGCTTATCTTCATGTGAATAAAACAACAACAAGCCTTTATCCCACTATGTGGGGTCGGCTACATGAATCCTTCTTCTCCATTGTGTCATATTATGTATCAAATTCACATTTAATTCTAGCAAACTAAGGTCATTTTTTATACATCTTAACCAAGTCTTTTTTTTTTGTCAACCTCTACCTTTCTTAACACAAGGAAAATCTAATATAATTACTCTCCTAACCAGGCCATCTAATGGTAGACACTTTATGTGGCCAAACCATCTAAGCCAACTCTCTCTAATCTTATTTGCCACTAAAGCTACTCCAACTTTTTCTCGAACATACTCATTCCATATTTTATTTCTAAGATTAAAACCACTCATCCACCTGAGCATCCTCATCTCTACAACACTTAACATAGTATTATGCTTCTTTTATATTGGCCAACATTCTGCACCATAAATCATTATGGGCCTTACCACCATCTTATAAATTTTTTGCTTAAGTCCAAGTGGTACTTTTCTATCACACAACAGGCTAAATGCATTCCTCCACTTCAACCATCCAACTTGAATTCTACTAATAACATCTCCATCTATTTCACCATCATTTTGAACAATAGAGCCTAGATATCTGAATCACTCACTCTTTTTAATGACTTGGTTGCCCAATGTCACAACACCATCACTAAAACTTCTACAACTAAAATTACAGTCCATATATTCAGTTTTAGATCTACTAAATGAAAACCTTTAGACTTTAAGCTTGACCTCCATAATTCATGTTTCTGTTGGACTCCTTCTCTAGTCTTATTAACAAGAAGAATGTCATCAGCAAAAAGCATACACCAAGGTACATCTTCTTGTAAATGCCTAGTAAGAACATCCATAACTAAAGCAAAAAAGATAAGGGCTTAAAGTCAATCTTTGATATAATTCAACTGAAATAGAAAATATTTTATCAATCCTCCTTATGTTTGGACACAAGCAATAGCTCTATTATACATATCCTTAAAGACTTGAATATAAACAATATTAACTCCTTTCTTTTCTAAAACTCACCAAAGAACATCTCTTGAAACTTTATCATAAGCTTTTTCTTAATCAATAAATATCGTATGCAGATCCTCTTTATTTTCTCTATACTTCTCCATCAAACCTCTCAACAAATGTATAGCATCCATAGTAGATCTACCTGGCATGAAATTGAACTAATTTTGAGAAAGTTTTGTATCAGATCATAATCAATGCTCAATTACTCTCTCCCACAATTTTAATGTATTACACAGTAACACAATTTCTCTATGATTTGCACACTCTTGTGCATCACCTTTATTCTTAAATATAGGAACCACCAAACTCTTTCTCCACTCATCTAGCATCTTTTTAGTCTTTAAAATAACATTAAAAAGATTTGTAAGCCAAGAAATTCCTTGATCTCTTAAACATTTTCACACTTCCACTGGAATATCATCAGGGCATACTATTTTTCACAATTCATTTTCTTTAGAGCTTCTCCAACTTTAAATTTACTAGTACAATGATAAAAATAAAATTCTTTATTTTTGTTTAGCATTAAGGTTGCTAAAATCAATCTTATTTTGGATCCTTCATTGAAAAGTTTATTAAAATACCTCATCCACCTATTTTCAATATCTTTTTCTAAGAAAAGCACTTTATGATTTTCATTCTTAATACAATTCATTTGAATTAGATCTTTACTTCTCCTATCTCTTTGATCGGTTAGCTTATGCATACATCTTTCATCTTCTTTAGTATCTAATCTATTGTATAAATCATTAAAAGCTAAATTTTTTGCATCGTATATTGCTTTTTTTGAATCTCTATAGGTCACATTATATCTTTCTCAATTCTTCAAGGTTTTACAGCTAAATCAAGTTTTATAGCAATGTTTCTTATTTCTTATCTTTTTTGTGCATTTTGACTCCACCACCAATTATTTTTATTAAAATACACTTTTTCTTTTGATTCTTCAACCACATTTTTTGTAACTTGCTTAATTTTACTTGCTACTTTTCTTCACATAACATTAGTTTCCTTATGAACACCCTAAATTCTAAGCTCTTGTAGCTTGCTCTTAAAAATATTTTTATTAGTGTTCTTTAAGTATCTCTATCTAATATTAGGATAATAATTTAATTTATTTTTATCTTACAATCCTTCATCTTAAAATCTAAAACTAAGAGTCGATGTTAGGTACTTAAACTTTCACTTGGAATGATCTTATAATCTTTACAATCTAAATAATATATTTTTTCTTATCTGAAAATAATCAATATGTGTTTTATTAGATCCATTTTTATATGTAATAATATGCTCATCTCTTTTCTTAAATAAAGTATTATCAACTACAAAAGTATAGGCTAAAGCAAAATCTAATATAGTCCAACCTTCTTCATTGGTCACTCCAAATCCATAGCCACCATAAATGCTTTTAAAATCTTCTACCACTCTACCAACATGTCTATTTAAATCTCTTCCAATAATTACCTTTTCTTCAAGAAGTATATTTTGTATTAATCCCTCTAAGTCATTCCAAAATTTTCTTTTTAAGCCCACATCATAACCTACTTGAGGAGCATAAAGACATACAACATTGATAATCTCAGTATCAATAATAATCTTTGAAGCTATAATTCTAACTTCAATCTTATAATATTTATAATATTATCTTTTAAACTTTTATCTATAATCACACCTACACCATTTGTAATTCGACTTCTACCTTAATACTAAAATTTAAAACCTAAATTATCAATCTCTTTAGCCTTCTCCCTAACCCATTTAGTTTCTTGAATACATAAAATATTTATCTTCCTATGAACAATAATATCTATTAATTTCATTAATTTACCTATAAGAGTACTTATATTCTAAGTTCTTAACTTAAATTTTAGTTTCATAGACTAACTTCTTTACCCACATCCATCCATAATATGAGAACTCTTACTTATTTAACACTACACCCAGGCACCGTTACAATGGCCCTAGCACATTTTTCACTATATTCAGGCTATATAGCGCATCACTTCTAAGGGATGCCCTAGCATTAACACAATATTTTAAAAGATTCACGTCATGATTATTTTGATAAGTTTTACACTAGCTGTCGACTGCCTATCACAACTCTCCACTTTTCACATCGAGACTTGAGACCCAGCAAAGCAGTGTTATTTATCTTCATGTGAATAATCTTAGAAATTAATAACTCCAAATAGGTTACATGATGATATTTAATTGCTTTGCTTCATTCATTCATAAATTTCTTTCATATATTTCATACTTTCATGTTTCAAATATATATATATATATATATATATATGTATATATCATTTAATTGCATGCATTGAATTAAATAGTGTGACTATTATCACTAGTAAATCTTAAAATATTTTTTAATTAATTAAAAAAGAATTTATTAATCTAAATATAAATTAATATAAATAATTAAAATTAAATTTTAAAATTATATATATGTGAACTACAATTTGAAAGGTATATAGTCTAAAAACCCGAGGTTGCAAGGCTACTAGTTCGAAGGAGGTCTTGATACCTTGTACATCTGGTTTAACAACAGCACATACCTTCAGATTTTTTGAATTATATATTAAAATTAAATTATTTTTATTTGTGTGTTTATATATATATATATATATATATATATATATATATATATATATATATATATATATATATATATATATATATATATATATATATATATATATTAGTTTGGATGTTAGGGCAACATTAGACTAATGATATTTTCTAGAGGGGATTATACTTAAAGATTTTTATAATAATAAAAATTATAAATATTTTTTCTTGCAGGCACTACTTAAGTCCCTAAACATAATATATTAAGACAATTGGGCTTGATTGCTTGAGGTAGGTGCTAAACTCCAATGTATAAAATATAACTGCTTGATGTTTATGTGTGTAAATCTAACCCATATTTTTCAAGTATAGTTAGATTTTAATTTTCATAAAATATAAATTTTGTAATTAGGCTTAGAATTAGAGCTGTGGGATTAAGGATGATCAATGGCTAGAAGACTTAGACCTAGAAGGCCTTGTAATTCCCGGAGTGCCCAATCCATGAGGTGAAGATGAATATAAAGATTGAACACTCCCATAATTTTATTTTTATTATAAATTAATTATAATCTCGGTTGTATAGGGGTATAGCTTGGTTACCCATCTTTTTTTTCTTTTTTTGTGTGCGGTGGTATCCGATCGCACTGGTCTCTTATTCTTTTAATCATTGATGATTATATAAAATCTTCTCAAGCTTGAGTCCAAAATAATGAGTCAAAAATAGAATAAAGATTTATTAAATTTTATTCCATCAGTCTAAGAAATGATTTTCATACAATTCATGATATAGTCTCTTAGGGAGTGAGTTTAGAACTCTAGATTCATTTTTAATGGATAACAACTTAGCCATCTTGCATTTACATAAAATCAGCCCATATGATTTTGAATCATAGGAGGTGTTAGCTGGCGACCACTTTAAGTGATTGTAAGTCTATAAGAGTCGAGATCAATTCACTCTTTTTAGTAGATGTGAACCAATATATCCCACCTCCTCAAGTAGAATTAGATCGAGCTCTTAGCTAATGTTAAAGCACACTTGATAAAAGTTTGAAGGCTGCTGGTTTCTTATTTTTTACATGCATAAGTCCTTATCTCTTAGGCATTTTATAATTTTATGTTGTCAGAATCTAAGCCCTAATCTTTTTATAAAACTCAAATAAACATAATTTCTTCTTCTAAAAAATAAAGTCTCACTAGGATAGACTGAAATGCTAACTAGACTTTCTAATATCATGAATATTTTTTTACTTATCCTCCTTTAGAATCCATTAAGAACTTTCTCCATTTGAGGTTTCCCACTTTAATTTCAACTTGTCCAATCCTTTGATATCAAACTTTAAAATTCATAAAGATGTTAGCCAATCACTTTAACAGAGAGAATTCTTAAGAAATTTATATCTTTTAAGATGTAATTAACTATGGAGGCTTACTCTTATAGAGAACATAAGAACTGGCTTAAATTAAATTATGTTTGTTTCATCTGTGTGAAGTAAGAGAAAAATCTCTAGTATACGTAGACCCATCAATCTTAGAAGTCTTCATCAGATGATTAAGTCCATTATATGATAATATATCTACTTCTCGAAGTAGTATGTCATTCATTGATGGCGTACTCATTCATTTCAATAAATACCCTCTACGATTTGCATAGTGTCTCCCATCACATAATTTAAAATACTACAATGAGTTAGCAAATAAAATTTCTTACTATTATATGTAGATGGGGATACAAACATGATGAGATTTTATCGCCACACATAATGACCCAAATAGTGATTTTTGGAATTCCCATAAATGGAGGCTAATGCATCAAAGATTTGCCAAGATCACCCATCATTTAGCCTAGTATTCATAAGAGTTTGATGAGATAGTAGTATTTAATGAAGAGTGTGCTAAGACTTTATTTTTGTTCTATCATTGTTAAAGTAAATGATTGTAATGGAATGCCTGAGTAAATTTAGAATGGAACTAAGAATGAGATGATATTTAGTATAATGAATTGATGGTTCACAAGCAAGAAAAAAAATTTTGATTGTAGAAAATTGGGAAGAATTATAATAAAAATATGAGTGCTACTTCATTACTGATCATTTGAGCCAAAGTACCCTACAATCCTACATAAACGAGCTTGTGAAGGATGATGAAATTAAGTATTATAAAAATTCATCAATGATCTCCTTAATGACTAATTCACAATTGTTTATGTTTAACTTTTCTTTGAAACTATCTTTGCTTTACTTTTACGTGTTTATTTTTCTATCATGTGTTTTAATTTTGTTGTATTTTTTGATTTGCACCTTTACCTTGTATGCATAGTGACATAAACTAATTCATTATTTATGCAACATCTTTTTTTTGTGGTCATAATGAAGGTCTGATGATCGTATAATGGCATTTGATATTATGGTGGGCATAGTACCATAAAATCACTTGAAGGAATGTCAAATAATGGCAATGTTGACACATACATTGTAGTGGTAAACTCAGGTGAATCATATGATGCACTTATGCTAGGGAAGGAAGACAAACTTGGGAAAAATAAACTTATTTATGAAAAAATAAATAAATTTACATGTATATTATTTTTTACAACCATCATGATAGAAATTGTGTTAAAATGATATTGAAATTATCCACCCCCTCTTGCCCCCACCTCCATTTTGTTTCTACTTGGGAATAATATATCCTGTAATAATTCATCTAGAATAAATCCTTCTTGAGTAGATATTATGTGCTCAGTGGACCGTTGAAGCATGCATTCTCATCTAACTTTTGTATGATCTGACAACACTAAACAAAGTCGTTGCTAGATATCATTTGATCTACTATTCCAGTGTTAAGAAATGCATATTCTTGTATTAGCTCAAGCCCCAATTCATTTTCCTGCCTAATACTATTATCATTAGGTTAACTGTTAGCAGCACTACTATTATCACTTGAACTACTGCCCATTAGCTCATATCTTTTTATTGTTAGAAGAAATTGTATGTCTAAATCAAAGGCACTATGAAAATTTTAGGTGGAGCTATCATCTTTATGAGAATAACAAGTGAATATATTCATGTAGGTGAAATAACACAATAATGATTACAATCAAAGTTATTTTACTGGCACTAGAATTGAGTATAGCTTAATTATTCCTCCTTGAATAATATTGGTGTCCTCTATAACCATGCTGCAGCCCCGAATGTGTTCCATGCTTTCCACGAACAAAATATGATGATGATGGTTATAATATTATGCAATCAACATTCTGCACATTACATTAAACTATATCTTTATTAGAAACCTATTTTGGTATAATCTCTCTCACCTCATCATCTCTGATATGGATCATTTACTGGATAATGAGATACTAGATTCACAATGTACCTCAATAAGTCATATTTTAAATTTTAGAGCATTATATTTTTCAATTATGCAAATATTGTTTGTTGTGGGAAACTATTCTTCCTACCTCTAACACCTATTTCGATGCAAGCTCCTCAAATACAATTAGTTCTCCATCATACTATAATATTGATTAAGCATTGATTTCACTCATTTTATTACATAATCTATTGAAATGAAATATCAGACTCAAATCTAGCTTTAGTTATAAATAGTTACATAGTTAAAGTTTAAATTAATTACTCTTTGCTACATTAAGTACAATATGATATATGGCACACATAAATTATAATTCTTCCTTCTATTCTCTAAATATTTTCTCTATTATTTTGTAGGATATTTTTTATGCCAATAGATATATTTTGAATTGTTTCATTTAATTAGCATTTTTATTTGCTTAGCACATCTTACACCTATGCAATATACTAAATTAAAATGTCTAACTACAAAATATATTAAATATATAATATATTTTTAAAAATTATTCTAATTTTTTGTATTACTATTCAATAATGCTTGATTGCCATTTGCCTAAAATATTTTTAAAATATTAAAAATAATTTCTTCATTACTATTCATTTATTCATTTATGAATACCAATTTATATCATTTAGTAGTCCTATACACTATTCCACCTATAATACTATCATAGGAGCATTCACACAAATTTTATTATTGCTTATAAAATAATTTGTATGTTGTCTTTAATAATGCACAAAAAAAGTAGTTTAATATCCAATGCAATAAAAATAATACAAATTATTTTATGTTAGTTTTACACATAATATTAAGATCTAGTATTTTCATATTACTTCTATATTAATTTTATTAATATAAATTAATAATAATTTGAGAATTAATACTATTGAAATCTAATTTCTACTTCAATTAATTTACCATTAACGAGTAAGCTGATTTAAATAAATGTTATGTGCCAGTCAAGTTGTCATGCCTCTTGATGATTTAGCACAAAATTAAAAATTTCATTCTAGAGTTTTTTGGAAAATCTAATTTTTAAAGTAAAAAATTTATAGAGAAACCAATAAATTTTTTATTTATAAATTAATTTGTTTAATTTTAATTAATTAATTAATTAATATATTCATACATGTTAAGATTCAATTATTAAAAATTTTAAAAATAAGAGTTAAATTTAAGTTTTTATTATGAATTTTGAGGTAAAGAGTAATTAATTTATCAATACAAAATAATTGGGTACTCTTTTAAAATTTGGCCATACTGCATCAGCGTCTATCTTTCCGCTCGAAGATTGAGAAGTTTCTTCGATTTCCCTTGAAGTATCCGAACTGAATTTTTGGATCCAACGAGGAAGAAGGAACATGTCCGGCCTGAATTCGCTGTTCAATCGAGCTTCTTTTGGAACGAGATGGTTTGTTTCTTAACACCTTTCATTAGGGTTTACCTTTTTTTTTTTTCTTTCTCAGCAGCAATCCTTTGTCTAACATAAATCAATTTTTATGACATAATTCCACCCGGTATTAAGCGAGGAATGGCACTTTTTGGTAATTTATTTTATATTAAAAATAACGAGGATAAGTGTGATCAGCGTCCTATGGGCTAGAACATTAAGCTTTCATTTTGTGCTCTGATCGTGGATAATATTTGATAATTTGGACTTTTTCAGTATTGGTTCTTCTTGAAAGAGTTGGGACATGAACCATCAATATGATAGTAAGATATGAAATTCTGATCATCACAATAACACGAGCTCTTTTAATTGAATTCAACTTATTCGTAGTTTTCGATACATGAAATCACTTCCTGAAAGGCATGCAATTGATCTAGAACGCTTAAAATATTTATTCTCAATTCCTGATTTCCAAACAATACCATCTTGATGGCTGTACAGGTGAGTTTCCTCTTGTAAGTACAGTAGAACTGTCTGACGTAGCTCAATATACTGGAGCACTTCTAGCATAATTTGGGCCACTAAACGGCAAAGCCTGGCAAAACACCTCCATGGAAAGTTAAAATTGAAGAGCTAATATTTTATTGATTTTGGTTGCCAACAATCTAAGCATGCATTGCCTTCAGATTGACAACTGGATGTTTGTGTCAGTATAACTTAACATTAGCTTTATCAACCACTTTGAAAAATCAATTTTTAATTTTTTCGATAATCATAAATTATTCTGTTCAGTTCTATTTTTTAAGAAGGTTTAACCTTGGTATTTACTTCAGTTTTCAAAGAGAAGAACACAAGAGGTGGGTGAACTGGGTATGCTACTAATTTTTTGCACTTATACATCCTTCCACATAATAAGAGCTAATGAAAAATAAATGGTTTTAGTTATAACAATTAAGTCAATTTAAATAAACAGAAACTAAATTAACTAACAGGCAAACTAAAAGTAAACATTGCTCATTGTTAGCTTTAGGTGTAGAATAAATATCTAAGCTATAAGAGTTATTTGACTATGAAGCATGATGTAAATGCTTAAATAAATTGCACAAGATAGACCAATTAATACTAAATATCAAGTCATTAAATTTAATTTCTACACCAGTTTTGATGATTGCAAGAATGATTATATTAACGGTAGAGTGATGGATAATTTGAACACAGCTTATAGATTTTCATTCTACCACTTAACACAAGAATAGTTTTAGCATGCACCACAAATATATCCTAACCAAGTAATTTAAATGTGTAAATAAAAAGTATAGCACAAGCTATGTAAAACTATATAGCTCCAAGTATACAAAGGATACTTACGTGGTTTATCCCTCAAGCCTAGGCCTTCACCTCTCTAGGATTTCCGCTACACTAGATTGCAATTTCAAATTGAACGTCCTTCTAGGGGTGGAGGAGCTCTTGCACCCTCACACTATCTTTGTAGGCTAGTACAACCCAAACTCCACTAAGTGCATCCAAAGTCTTAGCAGACTCTCACTATTAAGAGAAATTATCTTAAATCTAAACTCTTTGAACTTTGTATGGGAACTGCATTCTAGCTTATACAAACAATGTCCTCTTGCAAATGATTGTAAAATATATAAGAAAAGTTCAAAATAATTTTACAAATATCTTAGGTGCTTGAAGGAAATATATTACCAAAACTTGTAACCTCAACAACCTTTCAAAAGATGAACACTTTAAGCCCAATTAGATTTTCTCCAAAATGATGAACCATTATGACTCAAAATGAATGTCGCATTAGTCTTAAACTTGTAGAAACTTTGCATGTGTTGGCAGGTGTAGGAAGCAATTAAATGATAAAAATGTAAATAGAATGAACATCTGTAGAAGAGTAATGGAGTAAAGCAAGGTGATGCAGGAACAGATTAATATAATTTATATCTTTAAATATTGTAATCAACTTTAAATATAATACTTATATATTATATATCAGTTCACAGTTACATAACAAGACAAGTTTAATGGAATTGAAATAAACACTCAATTTTGTAAATATAAAATAATTATACATTTAATTATATTTTAAATATAAGTAATAAATAATGGACATTCAAAATTGATGAACTATTTCAAATAATTTTAATCAATATTTGTAAAATAGATTTATGATCAAATCATAATGATTAATATATTAAGTGTGTGATCATACAACAACAAAACAACAACAAGCCTTTATCCCACTATATGGGGTCGGCTACAAGAATCTTTCTTCTCTATTGTTTTCTATTAAGTATCAAATTTTCATTTAATTCTAATAAACTAAGGTCATTTTTTATGCATCATAACCAAGTCTTTTTAAGTCTACCACTATCTTTCCTAACATAAGGCAAATCTAATACATCTACTCTCCTAACTATGTTATTAGACGGCCGACGCTTTTATGTGACCAAACCATCTAAGACAACTCTCTGTAATCTTTTTCCATACTTCATTTTCTTTAAAGCCTTCAACTTCAATTATACTAATATGATAATGAAATAAAATTTTTATTTTTGTTTAAGATACTAAGGTTATTAAAATCAATCGTATTCTCACATTATTCATTGAAAAGTTTATCAAAATATCTCATCAACTTATATTCAATATCCTCTTTTAAAAAAAATACTTTATAATTTTCATCTTTAATGCGCCTCACTTGTACTAGATCTTTACTTCCCTTATTTCTTTCCCTAGCTAACTTATATATATATATATCTTTCACCTTCTTTGCTATCCAATCTATTGTATAATTATTAAAAGTTAAATTTTTTGCATCACATTTTTTTTTGAATTTTTGTAGGTCATTTTATATCTTTCCTAATGAGTTTTATTTGAAACTAAGTTTATAATAAAGTTCTTATTTATCTTTCTTCTATATTTTGGCTCCATCACCAACTATTTTACTCTTAAGTTTTTCCTCAGATTCTCCAAATACATTTTTTGCAACTTATTTAATTTCACGTTTTTTTTTCACATAACATCACCTTCCTCATAAACATCACAAATTCTAAAATCTTATAGTTTCTCTTAAAATATTTTTATTAATGTTCTTTAAGTGCTCACATATAATCTTGGATAATGATTTGATTTATTTTCATCGTTTAATTTTTTATCTTAAAATCTAAAACTAACAATCGATGTTAGGTAATTGAACTTTTATTCGGAATGATTTTATAATCTTTATAATTTAAATGATCTATTTTTTTATCAGAAAATAATCAATCTGTGTTTTACTAGATCCATTCTTATAAGTAATAATATGTTATTTTTTTTTAAAAAATAAAATATTAGTAATTATAAAATCATAACAACACAAGCTTTATACTATACTATTTAATTACATGAATCATAAATTTTAAAGTAAAATCTAATGTAGTCCTACCATATTTATCAATCAATTCAAATCCGTAGCCACCATGAGTGCTTTTAAAATCTTTTACTATTCTATCAACATATTTATTTAAATATTCTTCAATAAATACATTTTCTTCAAGAGGTATCATTTGTATTAATCCCTCTAAATTATTATAAAAATTTTTTTTATGCATCTAAACCTACTTGAGGAGCATAAACACTTATAACATTAATAATCTTAGTATCAACAATAATATTTAAAGCTATAATTTTATCTCCAATCCGATTAATTTCTACTATGCTATCCTTCAAACTTTTATCTATAATCACACCTACATCATTTCTAGTTCGACTCCTACTTGAATACAAAAGTTTTAAATCTAAGCTATTAATTTTTTTGGCCTTTTTCTCAACTCATTTAGTTTCTTGAATATATAAGATATTTATCTTTCTATGGACAATAATATGTATTAATTCTATTAGTTTACCTATAAAAGTATCTATATTTCAAGTTCCTAACTTAATATTAGTTCTACGGACTAACTTCTTTGCTCTCATCTGTTTATAATGTAGGAAACCTTGCTTATTTAACATTGCATGCGCCAACGCATTTCTCTGATACTTTTCATCAGATTCAAGTCATACAACGTGTTGTTTCCAGGGAATGCCCTTGCATTAACACAATATATTAAAGAATTCATGTCATGATTTTTTCGAAAAGTTTTATGCTAAATGTCTACTGCCTAATGTAACCCTCCATTTTTCATATCTGGGACATGGGACTCTTCAAAGGCAATGTTAAAATATAAGAAAATTAATGACATTGAAAATATTTAGAGAATTATTTAAATAATATAAAATTAGCCCAAATAAAATTTTAAAATTATATAGTAATTATGTCTAGGCTATATTTTAAATTTGTTTAACCAATATTAAGCTTGTGTAGATCATCCTTGAAGCTTGTTAATAATTTACTCAATCATGTACATGAAAAATCAACACTAAGCTACACCAAATATCCAAAATTCTTGGATCTTTATGTGTAGCACAACCTAACTCCATCTTCAAGTTTCAATCTAGCTCAGTATCATTCTTCTCAATCTTGATATCTCCATGGTTGTTTTAATTAGATAAATTTGTAAAACTATATTTAGCAAATCATTAGATAATACCACATAAAATTTGTTATCATTAAATCACTGATGTGTCATGTGAGTAAGATGAGCTCATGCTGTCAACACATTTATATTGTTGCTTGCATAACATACAAGCATCACATCTTTGCGAAAATGTTAGCTTTTTATGAAAGATAGGATGCAAATACTTTGTTTATTTTCTTTGCTAAGATTCAATGTCGCTAATTTGTATTGAAATATAATAAAATACTAAATAAATGAATGCATTCATATTAATATACATATATGGCATTGGCTACATTCCATTAGGTTATTTAAGGTTTAATATTTTCCTTCAAAGATTGCATGCCTCCTTATTCGTTTGCATGTGGATATTATTGATTATTTGCAAGGGGTTCTCGATCTTTGGAATGTTGAGAAAGACTCTAAGAACTTTAAAAAAAAAAAAAAAAATGCACCAACAACTTGCCTTTCCTATTAGCCTTTTCATCACCAGATCTTACTGTTTCACTTAGAGTTATGGCCTACCTATCTGCCAGTCTCATTAGAATGGCATATTACTGGACGATATCTGGATGTGATCTCTATATTCATATTTCTAATTTTACTTGATGGATATTTATGGTTTTAGTGTACTTGGATGCATAAAATTTAAAATTTTGTTGGAAAATTAGTAGAAAACCTAGACTTCTTAATCATCTCTCTAAAATTGAATTCTTTGTATTGACCACAGATAATTCTTGGAAGGGCCTCACGATTAAAAACTTGGTTACTTAGTCAACTTTTAAATTTTTTTCTAGAAAGTTGAGCGTGGAAGCACAAATCAGCAGAAGCCCTCAGCTTAGTAGATTAAAGGTGGACAGTAGTCAACTAGTATTTATATATTTTCAATCGATCATGCCATAGATTTTTGGCTTTGTGGTCTTTTCTTATTTAATGAGGGTTTGATGTACAGACCACACCTTTGGAGGCAAGCGGTAAGTCCATTGGGCGATATGCATAGTCCAAACCACACCACCACACATCTTATGTATTTTGTTTTCAATTTAATCTTCTGTAGTGTATTTTCTTGTTGATTTAAATTTCTGTTGTGTATTCTTAACAACAACAATAATCAAATTTTTTTTTAAAGATCTTGAGATACAACTTACTTTTTCATTGTTAGGCTGGGATTCTTTCCTCTTATCTACAGAATGACGTTTCCTAAGTGTTGTTTGCAAACGAAAAATCATTTTCTGAAGCGAGAGCTTATACTCACGAAGGTTCTTTCTTTCTTTGCTGTTTTCTCAGCAAGACATGCTTGAATTTGGCAGTTTCCCGAATCAAACTACTTCACAATAGGAGAGAGCTTCAACTGAAAAATATGCGTAAAGAGATTGCCCAGTATCTTCAGACCGGCCAAGAAGCCATTGCCAGGATCAAGGCATGTGTCCTGTAAGAATTTGTTCTCAGTGATTAAATTTTGTATTATTATATTAATTATTTGTGTAATGTTAGGTGGAGCATGTCATTCGTGAACAGAACATATCTGCCGCTTATGAGATTCTAGAGCTGTTCTGCGAATTTCTTATTGCACGTATCCCTATTCTTGAAGTCCAAAGGTGAAGATCTTTAAAAAAATGTACTCTTATAGTCTTGTGTCTCGTGACTTGACGCTGTCATAAATCCTCAAAAGAGATCTATGCTTTTATTCGTGCTCAGGAAATGGCCCAATAGTAGGTCTAAATTTCCCTAGTCACAACTTGGAAAAGCTTAAGTTTTATTTATCTGTTATGTTTATACTGGGTACTGGGTACGTGAAAAATAATTGTTTGGAAGGTATATTATACTGATTATAAGATACTTACGTAGATATTCTAACTATTCAAAGTAGTTATGGTCGGTATAATATCTATTGAAGTGAAAAGTTAGAATTGTGGAGAAAAATGTTAAGTTAGTAGAAGACTTAGCATTATTAGATCAAAGGCCAATTATATGTTATACAATTTTAGTGGACATAATATTAATAATTATTAATTAATAATATTAAAAGATATAATATCTTGTACATGATAGGTTTCAGTATATTGAGGTAAAAAATAGTTATATAAATGAATATATAATTTTTAGAGTTTAGATTGGGTTATTAAATTAAGTAGCGCTTTCAAATTATTTTGCAAGAAACATATAAATTTTATAAAGTTGTAATTAGGCTAGTGATTTTATATGGGTTTGAACATTGAAAAGTAATAAAGTTATTGAAATCTAGGTTGTATTTAGTTGAATGAGAATGTAATGTTATGATGGATGTATGATAAAAATAAAAAAATAAATTGAGGAATTGTTGGCTGACATTTATTGAAGATAAGATTATTGAAAATAGACTTAAGTGGATAGGATATGTGCAAAGAATTGTAAAATATGCTTATTAAAATATTTGATAAAATTACTGTTGAAGGATTAAGAACAATAAGGGGTAAACGTATGAAACATGTATAGAAATTATTTTAAATATATGAAGAATAGAATCAAGTTTACACTAGAGGCATTACCCCGATAGAAATTACTGAAAAATAATGATTCATAAAGCCAACTCTAGATAGTTGCGGTAAGATTAATGATGGGGATGATGAGAAAGCTTATTTATAAATATTTCAAAATTTCTAAAAAACTTGCCTTGGGATATTATAATTTCAATTCTTGTAAGTATACAATAATAAGAGGATATTGGAATAATCTTGAATTTGTTGCTAATTTCTTGTCCATCTACAACAACCCAACAATTTGTGGATGTCATTTTTCTAACTATAACACTTTAGTAATCTGGATGACAATTTTTCATTTACATCAATCCAATAATTTTTGACAACAAATTTTCATTTGTTGCAATCCAATAACATGTGGACGATAGCTTTTCATCTACAATATTCAAGCAATTAGTGCATAATAATATTTTTTTTTCGTTGTATAGTTAATTTTGGATTCCAAGATTAAAGACTATAAATTTTTTTCATTGATAGTTATTTCTCTATATATTTATATACAACTTATTATCTCACATAATAAGGGAATAAAATTCACTGATGTAATTTTTTTATTTTCCATTCTCTACTCTTCTCATTCTAATTTTTGAGATAGTATCAATGCCATCAAGGTTCTCTCATTGAGACCAAAATGGTCTTTCAATCTGGTGTCTATCCTCCATCCTGATGGCTTCTTCACCAATGTTTGAATTCATTCTTTGTTCAACAAAAGTGACAAAAATATATCTGAAGGATTCCCTTGGAAAGATGATAGTGGTATCTACCGTAAAGAAGATGGAGGCAACAACCATAAAGAAGCCAATAGTTAAGAAGGTGGCAACTCGAATGCTTGAAATCAACTTCAAAATAGAAATTCAAATCTAAAATATGAAAATATTGGTAGAAAATTCTAAAAGAACTATCAATAAAGATAAATTGCAATAGCTTTCTTAATAGTTTCAACCATATATAAAACAAATCAAATATATCTAACTATTCTTTCAATAAAAGCTTATTCTGAAACATCACTTAAACAAGCTTGATTACTCAAAAGATAAATTTATCGTTGCAAACAAGTAGAAAACTACATCTATATAGTTGACTTTTGGTTGTTTAGATAATATGATAGTATACAAGAATGTCTTCCATAATAACAACCCATGCTATAAAAAAAATATAATTTTTGAATTGTAGCTGTGTCACTATCAAAAGTGCTCAAAATATATTTTGTTCTATCATTCTCTTAAGAATTTGATGCTTGGCTCTATTCTTCAAGCATCTAACCTAGTGTAACTTAGTCTTAATCAACAAACTTTTTTTAAAAGTTTGTTTTGATAGGTTTTAAATCTTTCTAAAGCTATATAATTTTATACGATGTTTTGTAAAAGTCTAAAATTCTTTAAAATTTATAAAGCGTCGTTTTAAAAAAACGCAAGTAATAAACAAAACTTAATCAACAAACTTACTCGTGACAAAAAATTTATTGATAATTTTCTATCTAATCTTTTTGTTGCTAGTTTTGCAAAGATGTGTTCTGGATCCGACCTTTTAAAGAATAATTCAAGTAAGGTATAGGCTTAAACAACCAGTCATGTATCTACTAAAATTTTATTTCTTACTTCTAAACATACTTATAGAAAATGATAGTGATATCCAGGGCACTATTCCCTTAGACATTCAAACTTTACTTACCTTAAAAATACTTTTTTTTATTCACCAAAATACATTCCCTTAGACACTTCCAAAATGTTATGTGGAAAAATATAACAAGTGAAATTAAGCAAGTTGTAAAAAATGTCTTGAGAAATCAAAAACTTTTAATAAAATAGTTGGTGGTGAAATTAAGAAACGAGAAAGATAAATAAGAAGCATTATTATAAAACTTTGGTTTAGATGTAAAAAATTCATGAATTGGAAAAAATATAAAGTGGCTCGTAGAGATTCTAAGCGATATTTGATCTGAAAAATTTAGCTTTTAGTGATTTATTTGATAGATTGGATCATAAGGTGAAAGATATATGTTTAACCAACCAAAGAGATAAGAGAAATAAATCTAGTTGAGTGAGGTGTATTAAGGATGGTAATCATAAATGCTTTTCTTAAAAAAGGATATTAAAAATAAGTGGATGAGGTATTTTGATAAACTTTTTAATGAAAGATCTGAAAATACTATCGATTTTAGCAACCTTAATACCTAAATAAAAATAGAAAATTTTATTTTTATCATTGTATTAATAAATTTGAAGTTAGAGAAAAAAGAAATTGAAATGTGAAAAAAGAGGACGATGATATTCCAATGGAAGTGAGAAATGTTTAGGAGATCAAGGAATTTCTTGGCTTATAAATATTTTTAATGTTATTTTAAAGACTAAAAAGATGATAGATGAGTGGAGAAAGAGTTTGTTGGTTCTTATATTTAAGAATAAAGTTGATGCACAAGAATGTGCAAATTATAAAGGAATTAAGTTAATGTATCATACATTAAAATTGTGGGAGAGAGTAATTGAACATAGGTTATGATGTGATACAAAAGTTTCTCACAACTGCTTTGGTTTCATGCGTAGATCTACTATGGATGTTATACATTTGTTAAGAGGTTTGATGGAGAAGTATAGAAAGTAAGGAGGATCTATATGATATTTATTGATTTAGAAAGTTTATGATAAAGTTTCAAGAGATGTTCTTTGGAGAGTTTTAGAACAGAAAGGAGTTAATATTGGTTATATTCAAGTCATTAAGGATATGTATTCTAGAGTCATACTTGTGTCCAAACACAAGGAGGATTGATAAAATATTTTCCTATTTTAGTTTGATTACATCAAGGATCACTTTAAGCCCTTATCTTTTGCTTTAGTTATTGATGTTCTTAGGTATTTACATGAAGATGTACTTTGGTGTATGCTTTTGCGATAACATTCTTCTTGTTGATAAGACTAGAGGGAGTCTAAGAGAAACTTGAATTATGGAGGTCAACCTTAGAGTCTAAAGGTTTTGTTTAAGTAGATCTAAAGTCGAATATATGGAGGTATAATTTTAGTTGTAGAAGTTAGTGGTAGTGTTATGACATTGGGTGAACAAGTTATTAAAAGAGTGAGCGATTGGTCTGCTCATTGTTCAAAATGATGGTGAAATAGATGGAGATGTTATTAGTAGAATTCAAGTTGGATGGTTGAAATGGAGGAATGCATCTGGCTTGTTGTGTGATAGGAAAGTACTGGTTAAACTTAAGTGAAAATTTTATAAGATGGTGGTAAGACCTGCAATAATTTATGGTGCAGAATGTTGGCCAATAAAAGAGAAGCATAAGACTAAGTGTTGCAGAGATGAGGATGCTCAGGTGGATGAGTGGCTTTACTCTTAGAGATAAAATGCGAAATGAGTATGTTTGAGAAAAAGTTGGAGTAGCTCCAGTGACAGATAAGATTAGAGAGTCTTAGATGGTTTGGCCACATAAAGCGTTGTCGTGATGGAGTTAGGAGAGTAGATGCATTAGATTTGTCTTATGTTAAGAAAGGTAGAGGTAGACCTAAAAAGACTTGGTTAAGATGTATAGAAAATGACTTTAGTATACTTGAATTAAATGAGAATTCTACACATAATAAGAGATGGAATGAATTCATGTATGCGATCCCAGTGGGATTAAGGCTTGTTGTTGTTGTATTCACTAATAAAAATATAAAGGATTTTTAGTATAAAACTTGACATCTCGATAAACACACCCATAGTTCTCATCCCAATCAATCTACAAACTTTATCATTCTTTTACTTTGATATATTGAGATTATCTAGAGTCAAATATCTGTAGAGCTAGGTGATTTATTTTCTTTATTGATGAAAATACTCATTTCATTGAGTTTATTTTTTGAAAGAAGAATATGAAACAGAGCAAGTTTTTTAATATTTCAACACTATGATCCACACGTAATTTTAGTCCAAAGTCCAAGTTTAAAAATTGATAATGCTAAAGAATAATAATCAATCTTAGAAAATTATTTTTCACATTAAGAGCTTATCCACCAAAGTTTCTTGTGTCAACACACCAAAACAATATAAGGTTGATGAAAGAAAAAGTAGGCCTCTTATATTCTGTTTCTGCCTATAAACTTTTGAAAAGTTAATAGAAATCTGAAAAGTTTTTTGAAAAATTTGTGTGTGTTATAAATATTATTCTTTTTGAAAATTTAAACAACATTCCGATAGCCGTAACATTCTAACATCTCTGGTTCTTAAAAATAACTTTTCACTATAAAATTTTCTGATAAGTACAAAAAAAATTAAACGCAACAAAATCGTTGTTGAAAGAAAGTATCCCAAATGCACGATAAGATGTGGTTAAATCATGAATATCATCCACGAATATTTCTAAAGTATCTTTGAGGAGAAATTATCATAATAACTACACATCTCATTCATAAAATGCTCTCAAGAGTACTTAAATTTGAAATCTTTATTCAAACGCTTTTTTATTCATTTCTCGAGATAAAAATTATTTCTTCTCTTCTCTAAAAATCTTTAGATGTTTAGTCTTCATTTACATTCATACTTAACATTGGAGTAAATTAAGCCCAAAATTTATTAAGGGTATCTTTGATTGAACACTCCTCAAATAAAAAGAGTACAAATACTATTATCCATTTATTAGATAATTTTTTAATTTTATAGACTTAACCTATCTTGAACACCACTCTTAATACTTATATATCAAAATTTAGGAGGAGAAAATTCAAGAATAAGAAATTTAAATTTGAAATTTATTTTTCATTCACCATTATCTCTTATCAAATCCTATGGATAAAATAATTTCTCATTTCCCTTTTTAGCTTACTAAAGCTTCACCATAATTATGAACTGTCTCATCACCTAGTCAATATATCCAACCTCGGGAGATTGAGCTTCACGCCTATGCTAAGAGGGAAAAGAAAAACCAATGGGAACCAATCAACATATGTCCGACATAGCTAAGAATGTGAGCTCAATTCAAGGACCAATGAAATATAAATAAGTTAAAATAAATTTATAAATGATGATACCATACTCCACTATCCTATTGCCTTAAGGAAAGTGGTGAGATCATACGCTAAATACCTAATATAAAATTTCATTATAGAAAAGGGCTTTCACTTGGATTTTGTGCTCTTGTCACATCTCTTAATAAAATATAAATTTTAAATAGTATTTATGAAGCTTTTAAAACTTCGAATGGAAGAAAGGTACAATGAAAAAAAAATTATTGTAAGAATGGCATGCCTAAGAAGGGAGTGAAAAAAACTCTAGAATCTATGTGAAGGCTCATGGGTTAAATAATCTCCCTTTTGTTAAGTTTGGGAGTTTAATAAGTAAAAGAAAAATGTGATAACTCCCTCAATTTATGCCTAAAAATATATAATGAATGAAGTGATATTTTTTTGAAAAGATGCAAAAATATGCAAAAAGTGCAAAAAACTGTAACAACATGCAAAAGAAGTCTAAAAATATCTCAAATAAATCAAAAGCACTAATCTTCTCCCCTTTTTGACATATCAAATAAGTTGAAGTGATAAGATGGACAAGAGTATGTGGAAACAAATCATGCAAACACTAGAGGCACAATAACATATTTTGTTAATTAAGTCAAACAAATTTTTCTTGAAAACTTCTTAACACATATATTTATAAAATCACTATATTTAGAATGCTCAATTAATGATCATATGATATGTTTCACTAACTGTATCCTACTATATTCTTGCAGTTGTCTACTTGTAATACTTCTATAAGCATACTTTTATTACTTATGTAAACGACATCAATTATCTTAATTTTCTAAACAAGTTTGTAACAAAAATAAAATATTTTTTAAATTTTGTTTGGATGATTAGAGATGTTATTGTATGATTCAAGCTGACAAATATCTATTATGTTGGACCACTTTTTGATAGACTAAAGGCGTGAATTATTTTTTTGTTTTTTTTTTCTTTCCATCATGGAGATTTTTTTTAATTCGACTTTTATCCCAGTTTGTGCATCCCAATCACATTGTTATTGTTACTTGATTTATTCTTCAATTGACAATATTAGATATATCTACATTAATATTATGCATAAATTGATTTGTTATAAATACGAAGAAAAAATAGAGTAAAAAAATTATGTGATTTACATAAGAAAATTCATACTAAACATTTATGTCATCATTGTAGACAAATCTTAGAGTGTTTAGTTATATTAATAATTCATACTTCTACTACACAGATTTTGTATTTTAAATTATATTTAATCATAAGTATGGAATATAAGAAGTTCAAACAAAACATCACATTAACTTATCATTCACTACTTATGATACACAAATATAATAGAAAAAATGCAGTAATTTGAAAAGTTATGCAGAACAATCATGATGTGACTAATGCAATTAATACAAAACATAACAATTAATATAATGTATGATATAAAATATAACAACTAAGTAAAGATAAAATAGACTGCATCAGATACAGAAAGAAAAGTAAAGATAAAATAGACTATAGTACATGTAAAAAAAAAAAAAAATCTATAACTTAGACAATCCCTCATCTGGTGGTGGTGGTGGTTAGAAGATGCTATGGAGTGAATCAAACGAAGCTTGAAACCAAACTTTGTCCTCTACGTTGTCACTGGTACTTCTTCCTGCGAGCTCCTTGCTCCTCAATATGCCTATCAACTTTGAACTCAAGTTGTGTGAAGTGCTTTGTTTAGGCATCTTGGGAGTAGTAGTGTGCTGATAGCTCCCCCTCTTTGATAGATTTCTCATATTTTGCCCTAGCTATAGCCTAGGCTTCTTAATATATATAACGTGGAAGGAATGATCAATGAAGTGAGAAGGGGCGTGATTTGATGCATTGAGAAAAGTGAGGTTGTACTTGACATCTAGTTGGCATACAATTATGTGTCTTAAGACTAGATTGTACTTTTTTGGATTTGGGATTTCTGATTGTTGAGATTTTCAATATAATGAATCAAAAGATCAATAACATTGAACTGCATTTGAGTCATGCAGAAGTAGATAATGATGGAAAGAAGAGGGGTGATATTTTGTGATCACCGGCTTTAGGAATAACATTGTGCCTAAGCATGTGGTGGATAACATGAGCATTCAACACAAGTCTACCAACTAAGGGTTGATGTTGGTGAAGTGGTAACTCTCTAATGATCATATTAATGAATGATGAATGAATGATGAATTATAGGTGCGGTCATTAGAGATATTATGAGTAGATAAATCAGCATTTGGCATGTGAAGATATTCATGAAGATCAATGTCAGAGATGGAAATTTTTCTATCACAATCTCTAGATTGGAGAAGGATATGATTATAGTTAATGACTAGATTTGCAAAAAATTCAAAAAGAAGATCAAAATGATAGGGATAGGCAAGTGAAATCAAGAACTAAAGAGTTGTGCCAGCAAAAAGATCAAGTATAAAATAAGATAACTTATCTTGCAAGATGGGCATTTGAATTAGTAATCCCACATCTTTGTACTTAAAGTAGGTATCTTTTTCGTCTTTTGATTTGAAGCGATTGTCGTGCCTGCCTCATGCTCTTTATTAGCCATACATAGGCTCTTGCACACTATCAAAAAACTCAATAAAGTATGAGAGGAGATGTAGAAATCTTGTGAGAAAAATGGAGAAATGTTAGGTAATTTATAGACTTTTGGGTCTATGAGATTTTATAGTACGAACTAGTTTGTACAATATGATTTAGATTGTTTCAACGATCATCTTAATTGTTACTTTGATTGAATCAATCATATAATATAATTAAGTAACGTTAATCGTCCCAACGTTCTTTTTTAATGGCAAGTTGACTGGGCCAATCATATTATTCCAAATATATCATACAATATGATGTAAATTGGACGATACAATCAATTTTTTGTATATCCTCCAACAATTCATCCCAACTTGTTTGATGATCTAAATAGATCTTTTGTACAACAACAATGGATTGTACAATACGATTGTAACATTTTAATTTTAGGATTTTTAGTTATGCAAATAGCACTAGTATTGCACATTATTGGGATCATACTATATGTAGATCAAGATCTAAAAATTATTGTTTCAGCTATAAAATTTGGGCAACACAACTTCCAACAATAAAATTCAGCAGTAGATAAAATAACAAAATTTTATTTTCTTTTAGACCATAAAATAATGTGTGGCCTACAAACTACTATGTACCTAAAGTGCTTTTTCTATCAATTTTTTGAAAATTAGAATCAAAATATTCAATAAAATCAAAAGATGTGCTCTCATAAAGGAACTGAATTTCTAAATTCGGTGTACCCAATCAAATACTGAAAATCTTTTTCATAGCTTTCAAATGAGATTTTTTTGGATCAACTTGAAACTATATATAGAGACAAACATTAAATTTAATTTTAGGTCTTCTAGTAGTCAAATAAAGTAAAGAGCTTATCATTCTATGATATTTTTTAGGGTCAATAGATTTGTAGGATCCCTATCTAATCGAGTGATAGGGCTCATGGGGGTGTTGTTACTTTTACATTCTTTCAATTCAATTTTTTGATCAACTTTTTGATGTACTTAGATTAACTTAAGAATGTACCTTTTGTTTTTGCATAACATTGAATCCCAAGAAATAAGCTTATCTACCATACTCATCATAAATTCTTTGCTCATTAGTTTTGACAAATCTCATATGTCAAAGAATTAGTAGATCTAAACATATCAAAGAATTAGTAGATCTAAATAATATGTATCCACATAAATCTATACAAGAAGAATATCATAATTTATTCTTTTGATAAACAATGTAGTAACAACAGATCCTTTAATAAAAGAATTTTCTAACAAAAAATTATTAAGTCTATTATACTAAGCACGAGACGTTTGTTTCAAATCATAGAAGGTCTTTTTAAATTTATATATATAATCAGGGTATAATAGGCTTTTAAATTTGGGTGATTGTTCAACATACATATCTTCTTCTATTACACCATTCAGAAAAACACTCTTAACATCCATTTGAAAATATTTAAAGCTTTTAAAATAAACAAATGCAGTCAATAATCGTATGAATTACAAACGAGCAATTGATGTATAAGTTTTCTCAAAATCATACCTTCTATTTGATTTAAATCTTTAGCCATAAGCCTTGCTTTGTTCCTAATAACAACTTTCAAGTCATTAAATTTAATTTTAAATACCCACTTAGTTTCAATCACACTTTGAGATGAGGGTCTAGACATTAATTCCCAAACATCATTTCTAGTAAATTGATTCAATTCTTCCTAAATTACTCTACATTAGATATCACTTTCGCTACATTAGTAGGTCAATCATGGATATGTAAGTTGTGCGGCTAACTTCTTTAAGATTATACTTAGTCTTAACTCCTATAAATGGGTCTCCTCATATTCTCAATTTTGGGCACTTAGTCAATCTCATCTACAGGTTATCTAGAATGGGAAAAGACAATAGATTTATCAAAAATAACAAGCACTTACTCTATAATTAATAAAGTTCTCTTATTAAAGATTCAATAAATTTTTCTTATCAAGGAGTAATCTAGAAAGATTGCCTTATTAGATTTAGAATCAAACATTCCTGAATTATTTGTCCCATTACTCAACACAAAATATTTACATTAAAAAAATGAAAATGAGTTAGATTTAGTCTTACCTTGAGAAGCTCATAATAGATTTTATTTAGCTTGTATCTAATGTTTATTCGATTCAGAACATAACAAACTGTGTTTATTGTCTAAATCTAAAAGTGTTTAGAAAACTTGTACTCACTAAGTATGGATCTAGCAACTTTTATAAGGATTTTATTTTTTGCTTTGCTACTCCATTCTACTGCAGAGTCATGTGGCCTGAAATGTTGTGTTCTATCCCTATTTCATTGCAAAAAAATTTAAATTTAGCATTTTTAAATTCTTCACCATGATCATTATGAGTATATGCAATGCTACAATTAGTTTTTCTTTAAATCAAAGTAGCAAAGATCTTAAAAATTCAAAAAAAAGATTCATTTTTATGTCTTAAAATTATCACCCAAATAAATCTAGTGAAATTACTATAACAAATCCATATGACTTTCTCTTGAAACTAGTGGTGTTGACAAGTCTAAACAAATCTGTATGAAGAATTTCTAAAGATAGTGTAGTGACTATACCCAATATGGATCTAAAAGAAGATTTCATTTTGTTTACTATGTTGACATGCATCACACAAATAGTTATCAATGAAATCTAGTCTAGGTATATTTCCAACCAAGTTAGCCAATGTAATCTTCCTAAGTGTGTGTGTCCCATATCACAACTATAACTCATCTAGTGTGGATGTAAGACAAATAATTAAAGAATAACTTAAGTTATCAAGATTAATCATATATATATTATTAATCCTAATACCTTCTAAAATAATTTAATCATTTAAATCAAGAAAATATTTATTGTTAAAAACTTTACATTAAGACCCTTATCACATAACTAATTAATGTTAAACAAATTGTGTTTTAAACTATTAATAAGAAGGATCTTATCTATAAATAAAGAATTTTTTATACCAATAATAACTAACCTAAGTATTTTACAAATTATGTAGACTCCTAGGGTGATTTGTTCTCCACATTTTGTTCTAATGAGATAAATTTACTTTTGTTTCACGTCATGTGTCTCAAGCACCAACTTTCTAAGTATCATGTCTTCATCGGTTCTTTGAGCGAAGGCATATCTATTTAGATTTAGATTTTCTGGGAACCTAGACTTACTTTGATTCCATATATTTAGAAATAAGAGCGCAATGAAAAATGTTGGAAGTTTTGAGTTGGGTTTGTATCTGAATGATGTATTCATAGATTCACAATATGTCCAAACATACCACCATAAAAGTATCAAATATTAGGAATGAAATGCATGTTCTTGTTAGCTTTAATTTTTTTTTGTTGAGTAGGTGTATTCTTTTTACAACTTTTGTTTTTTTTTCAAGTTTTCACTGGTATATTCAAGAAAATCAATTTTTTCAGAGAAGTCATGTTTCTTTTTAACATTTTGAATTTATAATTCTTCGTAATTATTTTTAAATTTTTTATATTCATGTAGAAGTGTGCTATGACTCTTTTCAATGGAGAAATTTTTGTTAAGAGTTAAGTATTTTCTATTTAATGATTTGAATGCAACATATAATTCATTACAAAAGTTCAAGAGTTTTATTATAATTTAGATTATTTTCTTATTCATTATTAGAGTCTTGAGAATCTCTTTTTTGCCATCAAATAGAGGTTGTAGCTTCTTCTTCAAACGAGTCTAAATCTGAGTTGATTTAGAAAGTACACTTAGTTCTTCTTTGCATCACCTTTTTCCTCTTGTTTGCCCTTCTGATTGATTTTGTTTCAGTGAAGGACACTCTCACTTGATGTGACATGGTTTCTTACATTCATAAAAAATAAGATCAATAATCTTTGAAGAGTTTTTGATTTTACCTTTACCTTGCTTTGGTCAAATTTCTATTTTTATTTTTAACTAAGTTTTTGAACTTCTTCGTTATGAGTGCTACATTAGCATGAGTACTACTTTTTTCCTATATAGCATGAGTACTACTTTTTTCCTTAATGTAATCAGAGATATTTGCCTTTAGGATGTTCATCTTCTTTTTTGTCATCTATTATATTTCTTTGAATAATTTTTTGTTTGTAAGCAATAAGAGAACTAAATAGGTGATCAATAAAATAAATAGACAAATCTTTAGATATAGAAATAATTATAACCTTAAAATATTAAGATTCAGCCAAACGTGTAATTTTATTAACATAGTTTTTGTAAACTCTCTTCCTTTGTGTTTTTAAAAACTTTTCAAAAAGCGAAAATCTAATCAAAGTTTTAAAGTTTATCGAGAGAAAAAAACTTAAAAATCAAAGCCAACAAAACATCACAAAAGATTAGTTTGGCTTAACAGACCTACATCTACTTTCCAAATCTCCTCCAAAATTTTCACTATCCCTCTTTTGGCCCAAGAAGTCAAGACAGATCTCTCTTCTTAATGGGTAATGGAGAAATACTACACCACTTCCCCTTCTCTTTCAAGGCAAGAAGGATGTTACTCTTCTAAGGCACAAAGAAATTTCTCTCAACAAAAAAAATCACACAAGTTCTCTATAAGAATAATCTTTCAAGTTAAAGCTCAACTCATAATAGCAAGGTATATTAAAAAAATAATCAAAACAAAGTGCAACTTCACTAACAAAGGATCTTAAGTTAAAAGAAGAGAGAATTCTTCTCATTTTTCTTTAAGGGAGCACCCTTCCTTAAGCTTTCCTTATGCTCTTCATGTTTAAGTTGATAGGTTAAACTCTTCAATGGGAGTATTTATAGGGAGGATGCTGAATAAAAAATTTAAAGATGCTGAATAAAAAATTAAAAAAAATTATTTTTTAATAAAATAGTTCCAATTGTACTGTATGATTTGCCATTGTATTGTACGATTAGTACAATTTTCTTGTGCTTATTTAGACTAAATGATATGATCGTCCTAATAACCTTTATAATCATACTATATAACCAAGGATCGTACTATTCAAATTAAAATTCAGCTTTTTGTTTATTCCTATGATCACATTGTATTGATTCAATTAGAAGAAAATCTTTCATAAAATCTCTCAAATCGAGTAATTATCAAATAAAATTGTACTACATGATATACATCGTATCACACGATTATTTAGATTTGATAAAATTGTAATTAACCTACTTAATCTTGGTGGCTGAAATTATTTAACAAAATAAAGAATCATATAGTACGATTAGTTTACTTTTGGTAATTTTAGAATTAACTAATTTAATTATGTCGGTTGAAAATTTTTTAATAAAAAATGAATAATCGTTCAGTATGATAGGAAGCATACAATATGATTTCCAAAAATTTTTAATTTTAAAGATAATTTTTATTTTCAATTTTTTTTAGGTATGTGTGTGCTTGATTATTTTTTAACATTTACATACTAATTACATGAAGATAAAATTAAATATAGGTACCAGAGTAATGATGTAACTTTGGGCTCGACTTGAGTATTTTGGCATCAATCATTCCTTATTTATAGTCTTCCTAAACTCTTTCCTGATGTAGCTCTTTGATTTTAAATGCCATTGATCGTGTTCTCTTATATAATTAGTATTGAGCTGCTTATTTGTGGTAGTTGCATTGAAAACTTACCACAACCAACACACACTATTGGTTAATATAAAATAAAATTTCAACTATAAATATTTGTGATCATCAAAACTTTAGAATCCATGTGAAGGTTCATGGGGTTAACATCCATATCTTAAAAAAGAATGATACATGGGAGGTTTTTAAACTTTACTATGAAAACAATCCTTTGGATGCAAATGAATTTTTACAATCAAATGTAAAGTAGATTGTAGTGAATAAATCTAAAGCCCAACTTGTTGCAAAGAGTACACAAGTATATGGTACTGACTATTAAAAAACTTTTTTTTTTCACTTTCATACACAATATAATTCAAGTTTTACTCTCTCTTGCAGTAAATTTGATTGGCCTCTACATTAATTAACATTAATAATGCTTTTCTTAATAGAGATCTTAAGAAAGAAGTATACATGAAGATTATGTTTGGATTGAAAAATTAGAGAAACATCAATAGTATGTGAACTCTGAAAAGCTCTATATGATCTCAAATATTCTTCTCGTACTTGATTTGGCAGATTCTCCAAATATATTGAAAAAGTGTCGGTGCACTTAACGTTAAACTAAATATACCTATTTTTTTTATCAAGCACTCACTTGAATGGTAAAAGGCAACTTTAATTGTGTATGTAGATAATATTATATTGTTAGGTGGCTTGCATGAAGAGCTATAAGAATTAAAAAAGATTTTATGCAAGAGAATTTGAGTTACAAATTTTTGAAAATAAAGAAAATACTCTCTTAGTGTGGAAGTGCTACGATCAAAATAATGTATTGTTATATCTCGAAGGAAGTATATTTTTGATGCAAATCACAAATATGTATGTTGGGATGCAAGCTCATAAATATTCCAATAGAACCGACAAAAAATTGAGAACACGGCTAATAGTATGCCCATTGATAAAGGTGAGGTTGCTTAAATCCCAAATGCTTTGTAGGCAAACTAATCTATCTCTTTCCCATCAGTTGGGATATTGGGTTTCTATTAGTATTGTAGGTTAATACTTTAAAAACTCTATTGAACATTATATGAAAGCTGATAACTAGATTCTCAGATAACTCAAAATAACACCAAGAAAAAGCCTACTATATAAAAAGCCATTTAAAAAAAAAACTGAAATTTTCGTAGATGCTGGTTGGCCTAGAGATGCATTATAATAAAGATCCACCTCTAGTTATTGTATTTATGCATTAGAAAACCTGGTTATATGTAGAAATAAGAAGCAATCTGTGGCTCAAGTAGCAGCGTTGAAGTTGCATATAGGGTAGTGGCACTTATATTTTCAATAGAATATGTTTTAAAAAATTATTAGCGGAATTCCTAGTAAGGAGTATGGGAATGGAATGTAGGTGGTTTGTGTTGAGGAATTATAGATTTTGTTTGTGTTGTCTCTCTTATCCCTTTTCCTGTACACTTATTTTTTTTAATTATTTTCCTAGGTCATGAAATTTCACTACCATAGTGAATTTGTTACCCGTTACACCTCTTCAACTATTTGAAATTGTTTTATGAGAATTTTAATTTTTTATTAAACAAGCCAAGTTTCCTATTTCTTGGGTTTTGTCTAAACATTTTAGAAAGTGCTTATATGATTTAGCAAAGGATTTGTCGCATGTTACACCTCTAAAACTATTTGGAATTGTTTTTTGAGAATTTCATTTTTTTTTAATAAACAAGCCAAGTTACCTCTTTCTTGTTTTTTGCCTAAACATTTTGTTGACCTCCATATAAATTACACAAATCAGATTTTGAGTAAACACGACGAATTTGATGGACTATAGACGCAATGTTACGCAAATCGTAGCCAAAATGCTCTGATCGTCACCATAATTGATCGAAATGACCTTTGATGGTAAAACGGACTTTGCCAATGTGTTCCAAGCATTGAAATTGATCAAAATATACATCTCATGCAATCCAATGGTCAACCAATAGAGAAGTAGAGCCGTTAACGGCATCGCATATTGAGTCGAGCTCGATAATCTAAACGCCTCCATTCGTAAAATTGATTATCCATTCTTGAAATGTCAAAATCTATCAAACAAGATTTCCCGCGATCATTTTGGATGAGTCTACATCAACATTGTATGCAAGTGAATGCGACAACACATTTCGAGCAAAAAGTGACTTAATTCGACGCCTAATTTGACCAAATGGCCTCCAATCATAAAATGGACTGTGTTGTTGCATTCAAAGCATTGAAATTACCTAAAATTGACACCCATATTAAGTGAGGTTATTGCACAATGAATTTTGTTAAAATTGATATGTATTTTGAGGAAATTAACTTAATCCCTGCTTAATCTCACTCAAATTCTTTTGCCAGTAGTCAACCCATGATGAGTCTCGTTGCATTTAGTCTCCCCATACCTCTCCCACATTGCAGATTTTAACTCCCATTCCCTTGCCTCTCTATCCATGCTAAAACTGAACTCCCATCCTCCCTCTCTCGCCGATCCCAAGCAGTAAAGCCTCTCACTCGACCTCTCAGTGCCACTTCAACCCTCTCCTCTAGTTCCTCGTGGAAATCATCAACTGAACTCCACGCACTGTTTGCTTGAGCTTGATCTCATTCTAGCTCGACACAAGAATGTCGGTTTCAACTCCTGTTGCCACCTCTCTATTCTTCCTCTCCTTGCTAATCTGACACACTAAGCACACCCTGCCAATCAGCCTTGATTTTCTATCGCTCTCATATAGCTCTACTGTTTCCCTACATCGATTCTCACATGATGTAACATCAACCCCGCTATCTCCATTGCCTCCTCATGACAAGCTCCTCATTCGCTGATTCTCCATTGCTCATAATCCAATCCACTGGCCACCGAACTTCTCTCCTTCTCCTTGTGTCGAACGCTAGCACAACCTGCCAACTCCAGCTCACCGATGACCTCGTTATCGGCTGATTCCGTCAATACGTGAACCTACCTCTCACTCTCTATCATTTTCTCTCTAGCCGATTGAACTCACCATAGCTGTACAAATTCCCTCATTTTCCCTCTAAATCGAGCTACCTCTCTATCTCTCTCAAAAATCAGAGAAAGATTTCTCTCTTTCTCTCTAGAATTTTGCACAAAAGAGATAGAGAGGAAAGCTCCTCCCTCTCCCAACCTTATATTTCTTTAAAATCCGTGCGGTAGCCTTGAAATCTGTGCTGACATCGTCTCGATTTGCATGTGGAAGGTATAAATACACAAAAAAATGCCGAAATCACTTAAGTACCTATGTACATTGTTCCATTATATTGAAGAAATTTGCAAAGTAGTAGTGCGTGTTGTTTCAATGCGGTGGAAAAATTTGTGTATTTGTGCGTGTAAAACCCCATACGTGCCTCTTTTGACGTGGTCGAGAGGGAGACTTTCGGTTACCAACATAAGTACCCGTACACCCTTTTTTTGGTTTGATGAAAAAATTTGTGTTTGCTTGTTGGTACATCAGTATCATACATTCCTTTCTTGATTTAGTAGAGAAATATGTGATTTTGTGCAAGCACAGAAACCTATATACTCTTTTCTTGGTATGATGGGAAGACGCATTCGCATGATGTTTACACCACCCTTACACACTTTTCTTGGTTTGGTGAGCGCGCCCAAGACTCTCGATATAGCTTTCTAAGCGGGGATGACGTCGGGATATTGTCGAAATACTGTCAAAATACCGTTGACTTTATACTGACACAAGACTTAAAATAAACTAAAACAAAATGAATATAAAGCTTAAAAATAAAATATGAATTGATAATTAATCCCTGTAAGTATTGTTGAAGGCCTATGTTTCGCTTCTTATAAATGTGGTAGGTATGAAAACTTTAGGTCATAGTGTTACAAGACACTGACTATGCACACTTTATAAGCTTGGTGGGAAGACCCAACATTCTCAATGTAGCCTCCCTAAGCGGGGACGCCAGTAGGATATTGCCAAAATTTTATCGAAATTATGGACTTGTGCAGAATTGAAACAAAATAAAATACATGAATTGAATCTAGATGGGCTTATAATGAATGAATTGCTTGCCAGTGAACACATAAGATGTATCTTAATGAACATTCAAACTATTTTACATCACACAATTAGATAGGTAGATGAGCTCAAACCAAATGCAAGTAAGAATTGAAATTTATATAAGACGCATGCATGACTTGCACTAGGCTTAAAAACTAACTTTGAAGTCGGAATATGACTCAAATTGAAAGACTCAAGTCAGATTCGAAAGCAAACTTGCATGATGAGTGATCATTCACTTATGAGTGTTAACAGTATTGGGTAGCTCATCAAATAACATGGATGCAATTTTGCAAAGAAATTTTGGATCTCGAAGTTCTAATTCAAAATTGATGCAAGCAAAACCTACAATCTATTTGGATGCTTATCTTCAAACTTGGATGAGATCTAAATGAAGTTTAAGAAAGACTTACATTGAGGCTAAATGGCTCCGGAGCATAAGGATGGCTAATGTTTGAACCAATAGACTATATTATATCTCACCTAAAGTGCATTGTAAGAAAACTTTTTAAGCATTTAATTGATTCAAAGTGACATCATAATTGAATGTGAACCCACTAGTCTTCAGACAAGGACAAACTTGCAAAGTTATAATTTGAATTGAGCCTTAAGTGAACCTTCATGTGTATAAAAAAGCAACCTTTGCTTTGACTCAATTATTTGAAACACATGCAAGCATTCACATGAGTTAAGTCTTATTAAAGCTTGAGGATTTGATGGACTTAGAACCAAATACAAAATAAACGGGCATTATTCTAAATGATTGAACAATAGCTATACTATACGTCATTAAATCTGCAACATGTATATACATGCAAGTAGGTGTTGTCAATAAGAGGTTTAAAATGAGCACTTGCACGTATTATTAAGTAGTTACCTGTTCAATTTGAGTGCTTTGTAATTCATGCAAAAAATGGAGATGCTAAACTCTTGCGCGCATTCTGAAGCAACCATTTGTTTAACTTAAACGCTTCTAAATGTGTGCAAATATTCTGATGAAATAAATCCATTGCATGCACATTGGGAGCAACATTACACTTAATTTAAGTACTTTAGTATCTATGCAAGTTTCTAAAGAAATGAGTTTTTCAAAATAGAATAATTACGATGTTGTTTGTCCCTAGTTAGTGTGATATTAACAATCTCACGAGAGACTCATGATTGATTTATATTTTGATTTCTAAGTGAAAGAGAAGTCAAATTGAGATTTAAAGATGACTTCGAATTGATCTAGATTGCTTCATCTTAAAGTGTGCATATACGTTTTGTACTTGCATTAAAATTCATGTGATTATGCAATGTAGATGTACTATAATTATGCAATCAATTTGAATAACCAACATGGACCCTGATACTTGGATTGAAAGCCTAAATAAAATGTTTGAGGACAGTGCGTGGGTTAACCTAGATAAATTTAAATCGCCTGCATGTTCTCCGACTAGTATATTGAATGCCCAATCACATGATCTGAGAATGCTGCGCAAGTATTCTCGATGATCAATCTTTATCTTCATGAAAATGTAATATCTCTTTTTCAAAAGGGTAAACCTAGACTCATCGACCATACACATTCATGAGTAGGTCATTCCTCCTATATAGTGGAAGTCATAAGTCTCAGTCGATTAGTTTGATCCTCTTTATAAAGATTGGAGTTGACAGGACTAATTACAAAACTAAATTGTCACTCTTAAACTAAGATTCTATTTTACATTTATATTTACATACGATCATCAATGATATTAATGAAAAAACTTCATATTCAAAACTTAAATTTTGAATCAAGTTGAAAATACAATTATGTATCCATATACTCGATCCTTTACTAGTATGGTAGCAAAGTTGACAAAATCTATACCCTGATAATGGCTGTGTTGAATGGAGATTTCAACTGGAGGTGATATTACCTTAAAATACGTCTAAAGTTTTAGGTCAAATTAATTTAAATTCAATGTCAAATTAAATACAAAAATTGATAATTTGCTAAGTTATAAATGTTTAAATGAAAATCATAATTTAAAAATTTAAAGCAAAATAATTCATCCGCCTTTCGCAACTGTGAAGGTGAAGGTAACAATTAAGAAAACTCTAGGTTATACGAGTCAATGTCAAATCATGGAAATCACTATGTTCACTTTCAAATAATCTTATGTCATTAAGGACGTGACCTATTTTTATTCGTGATTTAGCGAGGTTCCACATGATTTATGACCGTCTGATGATTTGATCCATCAATAGCTTTAATATATTATAGTTTTGATTGTAGTCTGTATGCTCCCCAGTGGCTCTGCCCTTTGAGATGTGATCAAAAGATATACTTAATAAGGTAAAAATCTCACTACTAGCAAAGATGGACTTAAAAAATTGTCTTTTGACAAACACCACCTTAGGTCTATAAGATCTTCTTGGACGACGCAAGCCATGACGCCGACAGGATTTTTTGATCGTAGCCGACTCTATTGACTAAGTACTGCACGCATACGCCCGATTTAATAATCATGAGATCTTGATTGGGCGCGTCATCATTTCTCCCATCATCCTCTTTAAGTTAAAAGATGGTGAATTTCATAATTATAAACTTCAAAACTCCACATACTGCTCTTATATGCTATGCAACTAGTGATTTAATGATTAGCCTTAATTAAAAGTTCTCTCTCAACATTGGGAGGGTAATTAACTATAGGTGGTTGCGCCTTTAGGAAGCCTAGAACCATGTCTAAAGTCCTCACAAATGAGAGTGAAATCTCTGAGATGTGTCTTATCTATCATCTTCCTTTAGAAAATTTGACTGACATTAATCAAATGCTTCTAATCGAGAGGCTAGATGCGAATTTTTGGAGTCCACACATTTTAGAAAAGTGCTTCTATGATTTAGCAAATACATGCTGCCTGCATAAAGGCATAATGCGTAATTAATTGATCAAGCTTCCTTACATATTACCAATAAATTTTTCACAGCTTTTGAACTATTAGGTTTGATTATCGCTGCATCTAATTGATTTTCAAGATTAATTTGATATTTCTTGATATATATTCTTTGTGTTGTTCAAGACAGCCACTTAACTGCATCTTCATTTACTGGGTTTCTCTGATTGGGGCATCATTTCATCCCTTTAGATTATTTCTCTTATTTTCAAAGCTAAAATCATGACGGCTCGCTTCTTCGATCATGATAGCCACGTATACTATCTGGCTCCTTCAATGCAAATTTCTTAATCGATCACATGTTCATAACTCTGCTTAATAGCTTTGTTGATAATACCTCTTCCATGTTTCTAGGTGGCTTCATGGAAAATCTCAATCAAGAAAGATGGATGGTTGGAAATGTAGTGGACAAGTAGGACATGAATGGTGCTGCTGGTATGGGGGAGGATGATGAGATGGACGAGCCATTTTGATTGAGAAGGGAAAGTCACTATCAATGTACATGAGGGGAATCCCCTGCCGTATCTTGATTTTTTGATTATAGGTTGGGACTGGGAGGGTTAACCAAGCACAGGCTTCTTAGGCCTATTTTACATTTTGAAACATTTACTCCAACAAACAATAGATAAGATATTAAATGATTTAATTCTGAAGTAGTGTTGTGGAAATGGCAACTACAATTTTTACTGAATGGGGGACTGTTGTTCATTCTTATATAGGTTAATACAATAATTCATTAATTGAAACACACTAATGAAGGAATAGGAACTATAGCCTGTGAATCTTACTTACGTTCTACATAGTTATCAATCTTGGGTCTTGCAATAGAGGATTGTAAAACTTCTTGATGAGGTCCCCCTTTAAATGCTGCACTAAATGTTGTCATGCAAAGAAAAACATTAAAACAAGGCATTGCATGAGACCCTGCAAAATCTGTTATATGTCTCTCTGTGAAGGACTTTTTCAGTCTTTTCTCTCTATGATTCATTTAAACTAGATTTCTTTTGTAACATACTTTATTGTGGCAGAATTTGTAGTTTATTTTTTTATATTGTGTTTGTTTTACTTATAGAAACTAACAGAACTGATAGAAATAGAGAAGGAAAACAGTAAAAGACAGTATAGGCTAGAACTATTTCCATTCTGCACTGTTAACAGTACAAAGTATATGAGGTATTTATAGGACAATTGTGTAGTATTTGTTATCCTTTAATGGTGGAGATTCACGCAATGATTGAAGTTATACGATGGGGATTAACTCGGTTTGTTATATGTATAGTGAGTTATTAGATAAGTGGCTGATAGGAGATTTGCTTATCACTTGGTTTGTTATAAGTATAGTCTGAAATTTCTTGTACCTATGATATATCAAACTAGCCTTCTGAGTAGTTAGAAATTTTTGTGGTGCATAAATTGATAAAGCTGATTGACAGTGAGTGCAATGTCTGATGTGTGATGGTTAAATATTGTAGAGACCCAATGACTGGCGGAAGAATGTGGGATTGTCAATGGTTTGGTTTGCTAGCTGATTGTCTAGAGATTTGAGAGGTATGGGTGAAGTGACTTGTTTGCAGTTTAGCATGTCGATTTTTTGTATTATTGTGGTGATACATATTTGCTTGACTGAGAAGGAATCCAGTGTGTGTGTTGGTAATAGAAATGCCAAGGAAGCTACCGGACCCAGTTTTTTGAGCTTGAAGGAGTGTTGGAAGTCGTAATGAAATGCTGAATGGTAGGAGTGGAGTGAGTTGTCAGAATGACTGTTGAGAAGATAACTTGAAAAGGTGAGGAACCATTGCCTGAGAGCTTGTTTTAAACCGTAGATGGCTGTGTGGAGCTTGACAAATATAGTTAAAATGTTGGGAGTCTTGAAATCCTAGTGGTTGACGCATGTAAATAAACTCCTGGAGTGTGCCATGCAAAAGGCATTGGAACACCAAGGTGAATGACTGGCTAGTGGTAGTGTGTTGTAATAATTAGAAGAACACGACTTGTGGGCATCTTTGCACAGGATTGAAGGTGTCCAAATAGTTGAAGCCTTATGCAACAAATCTGTCTTTGCAGCGATCAATAGAACCATCATATTGTAATTTAAGCTTGTAAGTCTGATTTGCATCCCAAGATTGGCTGATTTGGAGGTGGAGGGACTAGTGACTTGGTCTCTTGATGTTGTTAGGTGAGGAATTTTTGTGACATGGTAGCTCGTCTTGCAGGCCTGATTGTAAGTGGTTGGTGTATTGAGTGGTACTGATTTGGTTGACAGATTGAGTAGTTGTCGTTGTTTTAAGTGTCTTGTCTTAACTTGTGTTTGCATAGGATGGATGTTGCAGGGTAATGATTGTGCAGGAGTAGGAGGCAAGGCAGGATAAGTGGCAGAGTATGATGGTATTTGTTGTGATATTTGACAATCAGTAGAGGAAGTTGGAGTGGACTCTATAGGATAAGAATGTTCCTAGACTCTATTATTAGTAGAGAGGGAAGATGGAACTAAATTATTATTGGAGAGAGTGAAGATGGAACTAAATTATTATTGGAGAGAGAGAAGATGGAACTAAAAGGAGTGGAGATTGTAAAAATACCGTGGTACAACAAGATGGTGTAGGCTTACTCTGGGCATACGGGAAGATGTTTTCAGTGAATGTTACATGTTTGGAGAGAAGAATTTTAATGTTGGTGTGGTTAAAATAGGAGCAGGCCTTATGATTTTGTGAATAACATATAAAGATGCATTGAGCTGATTATGGAGACTGTTTATTTGGAGAGTTAAAATAGGAGCAGGCCTTATGATTTTGTGAATAACATATAAAGATGCATTGAGCTGATTATGGAGACTGTTTATTTGGAGAGTATGGTGTCAGCCAGGGGAAATACAAAAGCCAAAGGTTTGAATATGAGGTTAAGAGGGGGTGGTGCTGTAAATGATCTCTTAAAGAGATTTATTATGTGTGGTAAGGGAGGGGATGGTAGTCAATTGATGAGATATGTGGAGCTTAGGAGTTTGAAGAGCCATAATTGTTGAGGTAAATGAGCTTGTTGAAGGAGTGTTTTGGTACTATCCATAAGGTGTTTGTGCTTGCATTCAACAAGGCCATTTTGCTCAGGGGTACCAGGTGAGTTGAATTTATGCAAGAATGCAATTGGTTGTAAGAGTTTGGTTACAATATTAGCTTCCCCATCTGATCGCAAAAGTTTAATTTGAGTTCCATTCAACTGATTTTTTATCATGATGGCGAATTGAACAAATTTGTATGCAGTTTTAGATTTGATTCCATAGATAACGCATATTGTGATTAACATAGAGAACATAATATTTATATTTGTCAAAAGATAATACAAGAGAAGGACCTCAAACATCTGAGTGGATTAATTCGAAAGCTTGATAGTTTGTTTCACTATATTTGAGAAACAGTAACTTGTGGCACTCAGCCATTTTACATCAAGTATAGAAAGGAACTATGGGGACTATATAAGGAGGGATTAGCTTTGGAGATTGCAGCAAGCATAGAACGATGTGGATGCCTTAGTTTATTGTGCCAGAGTTGGTTGTTGGAATGAGGCACTGAAAGGGCTGTAGAGTTTGCTGAATTACTATTGGGTCCCTTAAGGAGAATGTTGTTGGTCGACTTGTCCTTGATGGTGCAGCTAGTGTCATCAAAAGAGATGATACAATCGTTATCAGTGATTAGCTTATGAATGGAGAGAAGATTGTGGGTTTAAGGAGGGAACATGAAGGATCTTGTGTAGAAGTAACTTACAAGAAGGATGATGAGTTTGTAGAAGACTATGACAATTATGTACAATGGGTAAGGACACATTGTTCTTAACTATGACCACCTCTATACCTTGATATGGAGTAGGTTGATGAACTTGATCTAGTTTAGTAGTCATTTGAGATGTTGCACCACTATCTAGATACCAATCATTGGAGCCAGTGAAGGGAGCTTTGAAAATAAATGCTTTGGGGTTGTTGGTGTTGTATTGATTGTTGAACCGATGCTAGCAATTGATAGTTGAATGCTGGGGCTCATTGCAAATTTGACAGACCATTAGTTCTGAGGGTTGGCGTTCTCCTTGTGAAAAAGTTTATTGAGCCTTTGGGAATATTTGATCATCCTCGACCTCTGGTGATTGAGGAATTTCTGCCATGGGCGGAGACAAGCTAAAGAGGGATCAGGAGATTCCAGGTCTTAGCCTATTCATTGTTAATATTGATTCTTCATTGCATAAAAAAGAGAGGTCATCTAAACTGATTGGAGATGATCTAGTATGAATGGCCATTTTGAATGCTTGATAGATCGAGGGAAGTTTGTTTAACATGAAAAGGATGATGTCTTCGGTATCTAGATGTGATCCTATAGTAGCTATATTATTGACCAATGTTGTAATGGTAGATAAGTATTGTGCCATAGTCTAATTTTCATAAAGGTTGTGGAGCTCATTTTTGAGCTGAATGATATGATCAGTTTATTGGTTGAAGTCTTCTCTCAAGTATTACCCAGATTTCTGAACTGGAGTTGAGATGGAGAATATATGGGAGAATGGAGGCACTGATAGTAGAGAAGAGGGCTGCTGCTATTTTGATCTATGAGCTGTCAAGCATTGAAATTTGGATTAGGTGAGACGTTACCTTCAGGAGCGAACAACTGTTTAGGTGGACAGTGTGTTGTGCCATCAAGAAATTCCTCCATTTGCAAAATAACTTTTTTCAGTTTGCAGAAATAATTTTTTTCAGGATCTGTTGTCTCCAGATAACATAATTATCTCTGGTTAATTGAATGTTGGCCATGTTTTTGAGATTGGATATAAGGAATTTGAGAGATGCTGGAATGGGTGTCATTCATTTTATTGAGAGATGATAGTTGAATAGTATCGGCTGAAGAGGTAGCCAGATCACTCATGCTGAGTTATGAAAAAAAAAAAAAAAGAGGGAGAAGGATGGATGAGCTCAGTGCCAAAGCTGTAACGCTAGTCTGCTATGATACCATGATAGAAATAGAGAATGAAAACAGTAAGATAGAGTATAGGCTAGAACTGTTTCCATTCTTCACTGTGAACAGTACAAAGTATATGAGGTATATATTGGACAATTGTGCAGTGTTTGTTATCCTTTAATGGTGGAGATTAACATAATGATTGAAGCTATACAATGGAGATTAACTCAGTTTGTTATAAGCACAGTGAGTTATCAGATAGGTGACTGATAAGCAACTGGCTTATCTAGAACTTCGCAATCATGATGGCTGCCTACTTTCTTTTTCATTGTGTTGTTTTAGGTATTCTTTCGAATTAAATTTTCTTGTGCAGTTTTTTATTTTCAGGTTAATGATATCATTTGAGAACTTTGAAAATTGGTTTGGAAAGCAAGATTAGCATCATGCGGTTCTGTCCATGACCTCCCTTTAATGTATATACTGTTTTATTTATCATCATACTGTCCTTTTAGTTCCTTCTTCAATATGGCATCCTGGTGCATTTGTCCAATGATAGGAATGTATAATTCCTCTACATCATTTACTTAAGTTTCCATTTTCTGGTTAAATTTTTTCCTTTACTACTCTTTTTAGCTTTCCTCTCTCACCTTTATTCCCTGAACTCTAATCAAGATGCATGATATATCCAGTATCATATTGCTTCTAAGTATGCTTGGGTATATTTAGTAGACTGAAATAATATTCTTGTAATTCCAGAGTTTCTTGGCTGAGTTAATATTAATGACAAGTAATTTAATCGAAAGTTCATGTTCAGATATATATAACCATTCGTTTTGAGTGAATCAATCATTACATGGGCTACTAGTCATTTTGTTTGAATGTTTTTTTCATGCAATTTACTAGGACTAATTTTGTCAAAGCTTAATCCATGTAATAGGAATTGTCCTTCAGAGTTGCTTGAGGCTGTTGCTAGCATCATCTTTGCTTCACCAAGATGCTCAGATGTGCCAGAGTTGTTACAGGTCCGCAACTTGTTTACAACAAAATATGGAAAGGATTTTGTTTCAGCTGCTGCAGAGCTACGACCAGATAGTGGTGTTAATCGTGCAGTAAGAAGCATTTCTTTCTTTTTCTTAATAAAATAAAATAAAAAAAAATCCATTTTTGCCAGTTTCCTTCTTTTGGTAATTGATCCTCTCTTGTACCTATATCCATTCTTTGTCTATCTTCTGTAGGTGATTGAGAAACTCTCGGTGGGAGCTCCACCTGTTGATAAAAGACTAAAGGTATTGAAGGAAATTGCTCGGGAGTATAATCTTGATTGGGACTCCTCTAGCACTGAGAAAGAATATAGCAAAAAACATGAGGACTTGCTGGTACCATTTGTATCTTCACTTCAATTTAATATAATTGTTTGCTCCTGCAAAACTATTTTTTTCAAAATAAATTATTTTATATAAGAGCATAGAACATATGTTGGGTCCTTTACTTGCTGATTGCTGACTTGTCACAATTGACCCATCAATCCATGCATTTTGTTTATTTCACTTGATCTTTAGACTTTTTCCGAACATACAATTGATATGATTTTTATATTTTCTTATTACTCTTGCCCGATTAGGAGAGTAGATGCATTAGATTTGCCTTATATGAAGAAAAGTAGAGGTAGACCTAAAAAGACTTGGTTAAGATGTATAATAAATGACTTTAGTATACTTGAATTAAATGAGAATTTGATAATAATAGGGACTGAAGATTCATGATAGACCCACTTAGTGGTATAAAGGCTTGCTGCTATTGTTGTTGTTGTTGTTGTTGTTATTACTCTCACCCATAACTTATTCTATAATTAATTCCGCTATCTTCATACTATATAATATATATTAAGACATAATGATAGGGAACTTCCCTGCTTTTGTGACGGATGGAAAAGCTCTATTCTGGAATGAAGCATTTCTCTATATTTGACAACTTTTTTATCTTTAAATAGAAAGTTTATATTGTGAAAAGGAGTAGTGGCCTATTTGGATTTTAAAGAGAAATTGTATTTCAATTTGGTGTCTCAGATTGACTTTCCAATTTAATGTGTATATTTAATGATAAGGGACTTAGCGAGAAATGCTCTTTAATGTGTAACATCAAAAAGTGTTTCATTTCAAAATTATGATCTGTCAAATTTTTTGATGTTTTTTTTAATGAGAGAAGAAAATATTTTCTATTTAAAGACTAAGGCCTAAAAAATGGCAAGTTACTTCTATATAATATTTTTAATTTGTACTCTAATCTTATCAATATACTATACTTTATACTCTTTCAATTCTTACATACTCAGTAGTTAATTAAATGCTTGCATGTCACTACTCACCCAACAAGCTCCAGAATTGTAACACTATTCTTTCCCCCTCAAATCCAAGTTCTGTTAGTTCTCTAACTCTTTAACATGTGATGCCATGCTTACTCAACCACTCTCAATGAACCAAACACTCCTCTAGATTGGCATAATATCAAATTCATCAGTACAAATTATCTCTTTTAACATGTGATGCCATGCTTACTCAACCAACTCTCAATGAACCAAACACTCCTCTAGATTGGCATAATATCAAATTCATCAGTACAAATTATCTCTTATGAACTTATTAATTCTCACAACAGGCTCCATCACCTTGATGCTTCTACTTCATATCACCATTACACCAAATTTACAAAATGGCAAGTGCATGCCTGACCTCATTGTATCTATTCCTTTTGCCCATACCTTCATTATAATTGAATAAATGTTCCTTCAAAATGTTACAAAGAAAGTTTAGTTTTCTCTCAACTACCTAGTATGCTTTCGCAAATGATTTAATTCTCACTCCTGTTTTCTATTTCAGATCTATTATAACATCTCAACAAGAATATGATTGACTGTTTCAACAATATCAGACATCTCATCCAGCCTCCAATGTCATCTATTCCTTTCGATCCGCTATAGTTGTCTTTATAGGTGTGTCTTGAGTTTTAGATTTGGATATCTCTTCCCATATAACAAGTAATCATCATCAATTTTTTTCTCTCTAAATATCCTTTTTCCCCTATTATTTTTGCTAATGATTCCCCTTTCTTATTCCTAGAAAGGACAATATTCATCCTTCAATCACTCTATCTCCTATCAAATATTTTTTATGCCACAAAATTTTCTATGAATCTATAATTTGTTAGTCTTATTAAAACTTATAATTATTCCATAATCTTTTCTCCATTCCATTGTGCTTTTTAGGATGTTAGCTCAAGGAAGAAAATTTGTGGATGTGTAAAGTTTGGGAGAATCCATTGCTTGACGATAAATAGACTTTCCAACCTTTGTTACACTATTACTTTGCATAAATGACATTGTGATTGGGGCATCCTCCTCCAAATAGACTTTAAGATTTGTTAATTATTGCTACGGGGTTGCTTTAAGGATCCATAAGTTAAGCCAATTATATTTCTAAGCATTATTGGAAGATACATGACTTAAGGGGTGATATCCAACCTGAGAAGGTTACAAGACTTTAAGTGTGACATCACATGTCTTACAAGGCGATTACCTTACTTTGCTGACGAGATAGAGGTTCCTTCCTCTTTAAGACAAAGAACACTCGTGAAGGTTGCCAAATAATCCATTATAGGTCATTATTTATTTTATGAAAAGCTGGGGGAGTGAGGAGGGACAAAGGACTTATGAGTTGATAACTTAGTCCCACTCATGAAGGTAACCAAGTAACTTTCCAAAGCATCTGAATAGGTTCTAAGAGATTGAAGGAGACTATAGGCGTAAGGGTGATAACCCCACCTAATCTCATTTAGGAGACTTACAGGGTAATAATCCATTCAACAAAATTTTTGGTCTTTCAGGGTGATAACTTCTATTTGGCAAGCTTAAGATGGTTTGAGAGGTAAAACCTACCAAAGAGGATCATGAGCTTTGCAAGGTGATAGCCCTGGCAGAGAGGATTTATAGGACTTATAAGAAAGTTTATAATTTTAAATATAAAATTTTTTTGTTAAAGCTTTTGATGTCCATATGCAAATATTAAAATCAAAAATTTTTTTTAAGGATTGAATACATATTTTCGATTAGTCTTTGTTTCTTATCCCTGTTAAGAAGATTAAATTAGTTAAGTGAGATTTACAACTCCACTATTTAGGTGAAATGACCTATTTTTGGGAGTATGCACATAAATCAATTTTAGAATTTGAATTTTAAAAAGATATTTATATGTTTTTAAAATAATTGACTTGTAAAAATGCTTTCATGTTCTGAAGCATTAAATTTGTGTTGATTCTCTTCGTGATGCACATAATTATCTTATTGATTGTTCCATGATGTGTGCTTGTTTTACTTCATTTGAGGATTTGTGATTGTTTGCATGCATTTCAATGTAGTGAATTTGGAATATGAGATCGCTTCAAAATACATGCAAATTTAAATCTTTTAAACTATTTGCACGCATTTCAAAATAAAAATAGCTTAAGTTAATTTTATCTTAAACCCATCCAACATACTCATGTAGTAGTTTTAGGAGTTCAACATATGTATTGGGAAACATATAGGCTTTATTTTATGGTAACATCATCCTCAGACAGTAGGCTTATAATTTTTAGCACTTGTCAGGGCACATGCGAGAGACTTACACATTGGGCAAGATTTATGGATATGATAACTCTATACACTATACTAAACTTATTAATCAGTCATTTCTTATGACACTGAGATGTAGTTTAGTTAGCTAAATTTTGAGTATAAAGTAAAATACATACAGAGATTTTAACTTTTTTGAGTATTAGGCCTACTGCAAAGTAAAAGTCTAAAGTATCTGTGACGTATTTGAAATTCTCCCAAATGAGGTGAAATTCCAAATACACGTTGGACTCTGCCATCGCCTGTCACCTGTCACCCCCAGAAATACTTTACATTACATTCATTCTACCAAATAAGAAAAAAAATAAACTCATGTATTTGTAGAATTTCCAACCAAAAAATTTAAGATAATCCAAATACATTACAATTTTTTAGGCAACCAAATAGCCCCTAAAAGATTTTACTAGAAGATGGTTCCCAAGATTTTCTCCATGAAGTATTACTTCGTTTGCTAAACTGAGAAAGCAATTTATCATGAAATAAAACTTTAAGAAACTATCATAAGGTTCACCGAGGTGGCTAATGAAGTCATTACTTCTTACCATTCCATAACATATGTTCTCGAGTAAAAGGAGTCTTGTCAATTTTATCATGGCTAAGAATCTTCCTAAAGGATAGTGGATATACTACATAAAGTGATAATACATGAACACAGAGGAAATTCTTTCTATGTTAAGTTCATCTCCTTCAACTCTGATTGCTCAATCGCATAAGGAAAAGTACAATCAATTGGCTAAGCCATAATCTATTGAGCAATGTCATGGTTGAATAATTTTTTCACTCAGGTGATCCATATAAGAAGCATAATCATTTTTTTTATCACATCAACAAAAGAATCCTTTTCTATCACTAAAGAGCCTAATCTTTGCAACAATGACTTCAATTTACAATAAAGAGTACTTCAAGTAGCATGATCTCATGAAAAAGGCATTGATGAAGAGAAGTTTATTTAAGTTATATTTCTACCACAATGATCAATGATATAACAATAATGATCGTTTGGTCATAAAAACCCTCGTTGAAAAAAAATTTAATGAATTAGAGGCAAATGAAGGGGTTCTAACTAACTGAGACCAAAACCAACAAACACCGAACACTAGCAAGATAGACCCAAGTGGGGTGATGATGATCCATTATATTAAAATTATCATTGAGTGAACTAGTTCTAAAGCAACTCATTAAAGGAGCATACTTTTGCAATTAACATCATTCAAGAAGAGAAATTTATTTTTTGATTGTTTGGGATTAGGGGTGTAAACGAGTTGAGTCGAGCTCGAGTCACACCAAACTTGAGCTTGGCTCATTTGAAAAACATAAAGCTCGATCTCAACTTGTTGGCTAGCTGGGCTCGTTAGCGAAGGCAATGGCAGGATTTGGTGTATGAAACCCTCATCTTTCTCCCCTTTTTGCTTAGCTCTTACTCGAAACTGAAGAGAACTCGTAAAGGTAACACTTGTCTTTCCTCTCGCCCCTGTCGCGTGCTTTAGCTTGTAAATCCCGTTAATCCATCATCCAATAAGATTTTACTAAATCTGGGATTTAATGCACAATGATTGATAAACGAGATTACTAGATCTGGGATTTAAGGAAAAATGGAGAAGAAATAAGTTTTTAAATCCTATAGGATTTACATTTGTCATTTTGCTATTTAATAGGATTTAGGTTAAATCCTGCTCAAATCCTTATGGTTTAGAGAGAGAGAGAGAGAACTTACCTTTGCAATGTGAGCTGGGAGACAGGACAAAGATGGACATCCTGGGAGACAGAATGATGACGAAGATGTAGGTTGAAGGCGGAGCGAAGACAAGTTTGGATAAGTTTTCTCAGAGCAAATTTGAGCTAGGGGTGGACCAAGTAGCTCGAGGAGTATTCAAGCCAAGTCGAGTGAAACTGAAGCTCAAGCTCAATTATCTAATGAGTTATAATTTGAGCTCGAGCTAAAGCTCGTGGATTGGCAAGTTGAGCTCACGAGCTTATTAACGAGTCGAGCTCGAGCTGGCTCATGGGCTGACTCAGCTCACACTCCTGCTTGGGACAATAATTAATTAATGATCCAACAAATCAAAGAAATTATTAAGGTCCCTATCTGAAAGGAGAGATGCCTAGCTAAACATTTTCAGATTAGTTCCACGTGTTAAAATGATTTTCAAACGAACATCTTAATCTACTTAAAAATAACTTGACTTATTTTACTTATATCATCTGAAATGCTTAGGTTGACTTGAATTTCATCTATTATCATATATGCATGGAAATCAAATGAATGAGGTGTTATGCACCAAAAGAAAAACAACCAAGCAAAGAAAAAGAGCCTAAACTCTTAGATGTTAAATTAATCTTAAAATTTTAGTATTTTGATTGCTTGGTGATGGTCAAGAAGCTGAACAAGACATGGAGGATAATCATTGATTTAAAACAAGTTAATAATCTTTGCTCAAAAGATTCCTTCACATGACCAAACATCAACCATTAGTTGATTGGGTAAGGGGTATTTGATACTCAGTTTTCGATGCTTACTCTAATTACTATCAAATCAAGATGAACTAATGATAATAAGAAGATAAGCCTCATTTATCAATGAAGATACTTTCTATTACTAAGTGATACCATTCAGGTTAACTTATCAAAGGCTTATGCATACTACTTTTGGGGAACAAAGGAAGGGTGTGATTTACAATTTACACATCCAAAGCAAAGGACTTGATAATCACCATGTTGATCTCATAATGAAATTTGCAACTTACAAGGAGTTTGAATGCAAGTTTAATCCTATATAATTTATATTGGTGTTATATTAGGAAAATTTCTTAGCTACATCATCACTCAAGATGTGATAATAGCCAATCTAGAAAAAAAAAATCTGAGCGGTCCTAGAGATGAGCTCTCATTGTTAGGTGAAAAATTTAATATACAACAACAACAAGCCTTTATCCCACTGTGGGTTTGCTACATGAATCCTTCTCCATTGTGTCCTGTTATGTGCTAAATTCTTAGTTAATTCTAATAAACTAAGATCATTTTTTATATATCTTAACCAAATCTTTTTAGGTCTACCTCTACCTTAATTAACATAAGGAAAATCTAATACATTTAGATGGCCGAAGCTTTATGTGGCCAACCCATCTAAGGTGACTCTCTCTAATCTTATCTGTCACTGGAGCTACTCCAACCTTCTCCCGAACATATTCATTTCACATTTTATCTCTTAAAAGTAAAGGCACTCATCCACCTGATCATCCTCATCTCTATAACACTTGACTTAGTCTTATGCTTCTCTTGTACTGGCCAACATTCTGCACCATAAATCATTGTAGGTCTTACCACCATTTTATAAAATTTTCCTTAAGTTTAAGCAGTACTTTTCTATCACACAACAGGCCAGATACATTCCTCCACTTCAACCATTCAACTTGAATTCTACTAATAACATCCCCATCTATTTCACCATCATTTTGAATAATAGAGTTGAGATATCTAAATGCTCACTCTTTTAATGACTTAATCATCCAATGTCACAACACCACCATAGGTGAAAGACTTTATAAGCTAATAAAAAAATTGGTTGGGGTAAGCCAATTTATCATTTGGTTTGTTGAAAAGAAATCCTTCAACATTGAAAGAGCTCTGAAAAGGAACAAGTTCAATTGCACAAATGACTGCAAGAAAGCTTTTTAAGAGTTTAAAGAGTTTAACTTCCACAACAATTAGTAACATAAAACAAGAAGAACCACCATTGGTTTACCTTTGAATTAATGATGTAGCAGTAAACTCCATCTTGATTCATAAAAGAGTATATACCAATATACTATATCAGTAAAACATTGCATAGTGCAAAGTATGACTATGCTGGTCCTTCTGGATTAGTTTCATTGCTTATCAATATTGCTTAGCGACTTTGACCATACCTCTAGGTGCATGTTGTCAAGGTGGTCATTAATAAACCCTTTAGACAACTTCTATAAAAACTTGAACTTCTAAGGAGATTAATGAAGTAATCCATGAAGCTCAACGAATATAAGATAGAGTATATACTTGGCATGAGAGTTAAAACTAAGGTTCTTGTGCAGATTTTGCTGTAGAATTCAATTCGATAAAATAATTTGAAGAACCAGAAAAGACATGAATTCACTTAGATTATTAACATTGATGGTGCGTATAGAGAATAGAGCTATGGAGTCAACATAGTTCTGACAAGTCTTCAAGGGGTGATTCTACGTATTTCTAACTCAAATTCAATGAAACAAAGATTCAAACAAAATGTGAAGCAATATTGGATGAATTTTGCTTAGCAAAAAAAATTGGAATAAAAAGAAACATAGCTATTAGTGGTTATATTGATTATCAGATAAATTAAGCATGTGAGTAGAGATTACCATATGATAATAATTTTGGGATAATATTCCATCAAAGTTTGAGTAGAGATTACCAAATTGACAAAGTTGGAACATATTCCTTGAAAGAAAAATTACTAACAAACTTTTGTGTGAAGGAGGAAAATTCTAATGCAAATTTAATTCATGAATTGAATGCACCCGATGAGTCTATGATAATACAAGTGGATGAAAGGAGTTGTTGGTATACTTGAATCTTCAAATTTTCTAAGGTAGGATCATTGCCCAAACATTGTGATGCTCAAGCACTGAAATATAAATCTACTTTGTTTTTTATATCAAATAAAATATTTTACAAGAATTCATTCTCTAAAATAAAGTTATGGTGTCTTTAATCAACTTAAGTCTATGAGGCCCTAGAAAAAATTCATATTAGAGAGTGAAAATCTTTCTGATGGTCAGACCGACCAAGAAAGTTTTTAAGCAAAGCTTTTTTTGGCCCATTCTTAAACAAGATGTGAGTTTGTCAATAAGTGTTGTTGCTATCAACTTTATGGTAGACTACTTTATTAACCAAGCTAGTAGTTGCATATACTCATAAGTATGTTGTCATTTGCTATCTAAGGAATTGGACTACATCAGCTCTCTTCTAGTAGCAATTGGACATAGATGCTTTTTTATTTAATCTTAGTGAACTATTTCACTAAATAGATCAACGTGCTACTAGAAAAGGCTATTTGAAGGTCTTTATATTTCAATCTTCTAGTTGTCATCATCATTAACAATGATCCATAATTTTTCAACAAAAATTTGATAGACTTCTATCTCCGAAATAAACCAACATAAAATTCACTTCAGTCAATCATCCTCAAATGAATAGACAAACATAAACTACTTCCAAGGCTTTCTTAAACATCTTTAAAAAAAAAAGCCTTCAAACAAAAGTGGTCTCTAAATATGGGCAAACTATATTAGGACAACTCTTTTGATGATCATTGGTGAGACAACATTTGCATTGGCTTGAGGCCTCCTCTATTGTGTCTTGTTGGTTAGAAGAACACCTTTATTACAAATAGAGAAGCAAAAATTATATTCTATAGTGCAATTAAATTAATATACACCATTGATCAATTATAAAGTAGTTTCTTAATTTTATTTTTTTTATAATAACACTTCCCCTTAAATTCAAGTATATATCACTTGTTATATAATGGAGAAAAAGGTAGAGGTCCCATAGTTTTTATAAAATATCACTCGTTTCTTTGAACCAGAGATATTAGGGTTGTTAACCTCTCCTTTGGCACAATGAGGTATCCATAGCTTGGATTTCAAGCTTTAGTCCCATTGGGTTCACTTGAGGGCTAAGATAAAATTGTTTTGTCTTAGCAACTCATCCCAAGAACCTACCTCAAGTTGGTTTGCCTTGGTGACTTGTTATGGTTAGCCTTGATCAATATATCACTTTCTCAGTGATTTGTCTTAAGAAAACCTTTGTTTTGCTAACTCCTCGGAGGTGCTCTCGTCTTATTGTTACTTTATTTGAAGAGGATGTCTTTCCTTGTCAAATTGACTGTAGGGCTTGGTTCCTCTCTACATGATGTTGATACCTCATCCCAAGATCTTTATCCCTCTAAAGGGCCATAGTTTGGCTTTGACAATTGGATTAAAAAAAGCATTTATGGATGTTGGCCTCCATATACATTACATAACTCAGATTAAAGAGATGTAGCAAAACAAAACGGATATAAGATGCAACGTCACATGAAATTGAAGCCAAAATGCTTCGATCATGATCGAAACTAATCAAAATATTCTCAGTTTGCAAAACAGGTTGTATCAATGCATCTGAAATACTGAAATTATCTAAAAGAGGCATCTCACATTGTTTGATAGTTGCTCGAAGGGAAAAAAATGAGTCGTTGAAGTGGCTTTGTGTTTATTTAAGTCAATGGGCCTTGATATCATCCAAATGAGCTTCATTCACAAAACGGACTGCATTAATGTCACTGAATCATTGAAATCTTCTAGATGAAATCCTTCACAATCAATTTGATCAAGTGTATTGCAAATGACGATTAACAGTGCGATGTCATTTGAATTAAAGTTGAAACATTTCGATCAACATTGAAATTAAATCTTAAATCACTGATCACCCCTGTCACGCAAGTGATCTGTAGAATGGGATATTATTCGCGATTCCAATTATATCTAGCCAAAATCAAATCATAAAATTAAAATTCCCTACTTGATAATTGATAAAAATTGTGTATAATAGGAAATATTAAAGTTATAAAAAAATTTGCTTATATAAAAATCAACAAAGTTATTTTATTCTGTCTTTTAAAATTATCAATGATCAGTTAAAATCAAAAAGAATGTTAAAAATCTAACTAATTATATCTAAATAATTAATTCTAAAAAGTTCTTTCATGTAACGCCATTATCGTAATAGTAATGTATCAATAATTTGTCATTTAATTTTTCCCAATTATATCAAATCCTTTTTCCTAAATGTTATTTATAATTCTGGGTTTCTTCATAAAAAGGTCGTTTCTCTTTAAGGCTCGCCATACTTTTCTCTATTTGGACTACACTCCAACCTCATGTCGAGTCTTCGTCTTTTCTCGCCATCTTGAATTTTTCTTATCTACTTATAATATAACTCTTCGTTTTCATTTTCCGTTTATCATTCTGCATTTAACTTAATGTCTTTTTAAAATATTTCCTATCTTCTGAAATCATATTAAAATGACCCCACATAATCTCATGTCTATCTAATCAGAATAAAGCGTTTATATTTTCTGATATGATAAATTTTCATATCATTCGCTACATTTATAAGATTCTAAAACTCATCATTATAAACGAATTTAAATTAGTAATTATTTTACTCTCACCAATGTCGTGGATGCTCGACTTTTCAATACCTTTCAATTACTCTTCAATATATACTCCATAAATACATTTAATATAATAGTATCAGTTTACTCTAATTGATCCACTCATATAATCAGACTCCTAATCTACTAACGCCTATACTAATTACAAAAAATGATAATAAAGTTAACAAAACACAAATCCCATTATTATAATTTTGCTCACTAAATTTGAAACTCCCCAATGCATTTTCGAAGGCTCAAGAAAAAAATAAAAATAGTCTGAATCCCAAGCATCCCCATGAAGTGAAATCTAAGCCGATCGGTTCATGATTTCAAGACAAATTGACTATCTGCGATGGTTCCAAGCGAAACCGGCGAAATGTATCAGCGCGAAAAGAAATCGACATGGGAGGGCGGGTCCTATCGAAGTGGCAAAGTTTTCAAAAACACATGATTATGTCGTTACTAAAATACGACTGAAAAAAAAGAGGAGAAGGAATGAACTCACTTGAACTGCTGATAGGAAATGAAATAAAAAAAATGAGTATACCTTTAATAGATCACTTTTAATAATGTTACTTGCTTGCTGACAATTATCTTTAAAACAAAATTAATTAGGAAGTAAGCTAATTGGATATTACATGATCACACAACGAATGTCACCGTTGAGTCTAGAATGTTGAAATTATCCACAATGGATGCCTATATTATATGGGACGTCAAACGAAAACTAAACATAATTGAAAATACGATTTGATAACACAACTCGAGATGTATAATAGGAAAAATCTTACGAAACGAATCAACCGCATAACAAAAAAAGGTGATTTTATGTGACTTATAAAAATAAAATCACATAAAAATTATGATGGAAGTTAAATCAGTCAAAATAATCTTATAATTTATCTAACTATTCTTAATTAACTAAATGATATCCTCAAATTCCCCCTCATTTCCTCATGTTTTCACTGTCCATTACCCTTAATCAACATCTGATTCTCCCTAGTTTTCCCCAGTCGCTAAAGGGACTCCTTGATTTTTCTCTAGTTTCCTTTCACAAGCATGCGTTGCACAGACTCCTTTCATTGTCCATTTAATGAGCCACTCATCTCTCTTCTCTTTCTTCAACAAGCCCACAACTCTTGAATAAAACTCTCTCTCTCTCTCTCTCTCTCTCTCTCTCTCTCTTATATACCGACACTTGTAAAAATTTCATCTCTTTTGTCCCTCTTGGTTGGCCTAGGTTGAAGTCCTCCTGCTTCTTTGTCCAGCACCATGAACAATAAGCCTTCACCTCTCTCACAACCACTCCATTCATTTGACACCTCAAACTTAAGCCTCTAGTCCACTCTGTTCAAGCTGCATGTGCAACCTCGTTCAATATCCACACTACATCTCTCACGCCTCCTCTCTTTGACTTTTGATACCCTCACTTTAAATCATCAACTTCTTCTTAAATCTCTCTCCATATCCTCTAAATCGCACTACATCCCAATAACCATTAACTTAACTCATTCATCGATCCACTCCCTTGATCCACACCACAATCAACCTCTTCACTGCGTCATGGACTACACTCATAAAATGACAATTTGTCACCACTCTCTCTAAATAGAGAGGGTTGCCTAATTGTCCATCTTCTTCTCACAGATTCTCTCTCCGACAAAGTAAAATAAAAAATACATAAGTACTCATATACGTTATTCCAACAAAACAAGAAAAATATGTGAAATTTAAGCATTCACGTGAATTGTTCCAATGTAGCTAAGAAATACTATATTTGCATCTTCATGCATGTATCTTAGGCATATTGCTTCATATAAATCAGACTCTTAATTAGATGTCTCTCGATACCCATCATCAGCGACCACTTATATGACCTAAGAGGTTACCAAAATATGTAGTGAACAAGATTGGAAATAACACATCTAAATTGAGTCGCTAAATATGAACATGATAAAAAAAAGCTTGAACTAAAAATCAAATTAAATTATAAAATGAGAATGAAGCGAACATAGAACTGGGTAATAGGGGATTTGATGGCCCATTAATGAACACGAATGAAATCTATAATAAACTTAAAAGCTTGTCTTCTGACAAGAACAAAATACGTGCACAACTTTCATAATGTTTATAATGAATTTAAGCACTACCTACACAAGATAGTCTTTCAAAGAACATTTGCACTATTATATCTTGTATATAAACATAAAATTGAAGCATAAGGAGTTCATAATACACAGTGCCACCTACAAGTTAGATAGAAATTCAAATAAAACTCGTAAGAAACTTACATTGAATTTGAAGCTTATCTTTAAATGAAAATATAACTCAGACAGACTTATGAAACCTATAATGAATTTGATGTTAGCTTACAAGCATGAATGTATTCTTTCAGTGAATGTTTAAGCAACATCACATCTTGCACTGAAAAGACCGAAAGGAACTTAAATTCATATAAGAAAAATTGAAGGAGGTATAAGAACTCATTTAAAATGTTGGATATGATGGACTCATAAATATTTGAAAGCTTATCAATAAGCATAAAATAAGTCTCTCTAAAACTTAATTCCATGAAACATGCACTAAATGTAAATAACTAAGTATTACTTTGAATGACTCAGCAGAATTTAGAATATTTCCACATCACCAGATCCACAACATATATGTACAAGCGAACAAATGGTGTTAATAGAAGCATCAAATGGACCCTTGCACACTTTCCAATGCAACCATTTATTTGACTTAAATGCTTTGAAATGCATGTAGACACTTGAATAAAATGAATTCATTTCATGTATTTTGAAACAAACTTATATGCTAGTCAAGTGCTTCAAAAACTTGTGCAAGCTTTCAAAGAAATGAATAAAATGTTTACACACATTACAAGACAACTCCATATTCAATCTCATTGCATCAAAATACATGTAAAAAAACATATAGAATGCAATCTTGCACATACTTCATGCCTATTGACCTCACTTTTAGTGAGATTGACACACCCCCTCTTCTAGCCCTTAGAATCTTATCAAACATAAATTTTTCTCACATAAAATCGTAAAGCACTCACAATGACAAAGGGGATGCTAAACCATATGAAACCAAGACCTAGGATTAGCCACATTAGGTAAGTGGGCCCCATCTAAACCCAAACATAAGACTAAGCCAAATCAGTTGAAATTCAAACCTTGTCTAAATTAGAACCAACCAAGAGGGCCTAAGGTGAGGACCCCAAGCCCACTTAATCCCATTATAATCCATTAAGGTCATCAAACTCACTTAAAAATATTAAACTTGAACAAATAAATGGAATCCTAATAAGCCAACCTAAGTTAAATTAACTACCCAAAATCAAATCAATATAAACAACTCAAAGTCAAAACCAACCAAAGCAACTCAAGGCTGGCTCATTCAAGACTTCAATTGGGTTATCAAATCATTTCAGCCAACTTGATCTCTTTGAACAACATCAAGTCCCATTCAACTAAATTTTAAATTAATTGGAATAATCCATCATCACCTAAATCGTTTTAAATTAAATCTAAGCAACAATTTGAAGAAAGACTTGATGAATCAACTTCACTCAAAAGAAAGTCAAGTTGATTCAAGTAACTTAATTCATCCAAGCTTCATGGGTCAATCAAGCTTGAATAGGAATTTTGGTAATAATCAAGGATTACCTCAGTGCTTACCCTTGGCAGATTAACCTTTATGCAAATCTAGTTGAAATAAAATGGTAATTCAAACTAAATCAATTAAGATTGCATAAAGAAAATATATTTATTAATTTAGGATTAATATGATAGCTTTTCCTTGGTCAAACTAGCCAACCAATGGGGAATGACATGAGTGCACTTTGTATGGCTTATCTTTAGGATTGATCAACCTATACACAGATAAGTGTTGATTATGCCTAAAGTGAGCATGATGGCATTTTGAAACCCTTTGGTTTCTCCCAATTCCAATAAAATTATTTTGCCAAAATCAACTTTGGCACAATGAACTAGAGGGTTTACATAGAGAGATGACACCTTGATTCCCAAAAAACCCATCATCCAAAGTACTCCCTCCAAAACTAGCAAAGCTCACTGCTGAGCCTCTCCTCTAGTTTGCATACTAAATGCATTCCCCATATCCTCACAAGTAAAAACGAAACATCTCCCTGTTCTCCTAAGCCCGAGAACCAACCTCTGACGAGCTACAGTAGCATTTTGGTTTCTACAGGGATCTTTGGGGAGGTAACTAGTAGCTTCACAACAGGGTTTCATTTCTTCCAAATGAAGCTACCTTAATCAACAAATCTGCTAGATATTGATTTTAGTGAAGTAATTTCTCCAAAAACTTAGATTCATCCTAGGATCTCACAGATTGTGAAGCAAATGTGCATGTCTCGATAGAGGCTAACTAGTAGAACCCATGTATTTCTCTTCCTTATCCTTTCTAGTCCATGGTTTTACAATCCATGATTGGAATTGCTCGGATCGCCTTCGCTTGGATGGATGGTTGGAGTCTTGAGTGAAATGGGGAAGATGACCCCATCATTGTTAGATTAGCAAGTCACATCTCGAATTCAATCTGACAAACTCTAAATCCATAGCTTTAGACCCACTAGGAGCGGTGTTTTACATGCAAGCATCTACATGGAACGTAGCCTGGCCCAATCAGAGCATTTCACATGTACAATGTGGTCCCGTAGGATTAATAAGAAATAAAGATCTTCTTTGATTTAAAACACTTAAATTAGCTCAGAACTTCAAAAGTTCACCCACAATAAAATATACGTCTAAAAATTATGATTGACCTCTCTCTAAATAGAGTTTGCAGAAGGGGATCCAAAGGACAAAAAAACCCTAAATTTTGATGGGTAATTTGAGATTAATTAGGGTTCATTTGAAAATCTTAATTTTTTAAAATTAATCCTAAAATACATGTCCAAATACCTTGAAATTTTTAAAGAATATTCTTAATGATGTTCTCTATCTCTAGTAAAAAATTTATAAGATTTGAATGAGTAGATCTTAAATATTAATTTTTGAAGCCTTAATGATCAAATTAACATAATAATTAATTATAAAATTAAAAATGATCAAAAATTCATATTAATATTTAAAAGCACTACTTTGACAGAGAGGCACTAAGAAAATGCCTAACCCCTCTGATTTTGATTAAATCATAAAATTACGCAAATTAGGATTAATTAACCAATTAATTAATTAATTTAATTATCTATAGCTTCTAAACTCCATAATAAATCACACAACTCCCAAGAAAATATAAATGACCCCTCTCCTCAGCTTACAAAGAGAAATCTAATGAAACAAAAAGTCTCAATTTATGTTGGGAATTTTCATAGCAATTTAACCTTTACTAAAAATTTTAATCTTATAATTAGTCATAAAATATAAGTTCAATTTTTTTGAAATTTCTAGGGTACATTAAACATGATATTATTGACCTTCATATGCATTCCATGGATCAAATTAAGACAAAATAGTGAAATTGACAAATAATAAATGTAATGTTGTGCAATTTAAGTTTGAAATGCCTCAATCATATCCAAAATTGATCGAAATATTATGCATTTATAAAACAAACTTCATCAATGCATTTAAATTGTCAAAATCATCTAAAATAGCCTCCTTGCATCACCAGAAAATGACCCAATGAAGTAGATTGACTATAAGAGCTTGAATGTAAATGTTTGACATAGTAGATCGAAATATTCGCACGTATTTTGAGACAAATCAAGCCATACAAGAAATGACGATACATTAAAAATAGATATTTATTTAAATTTGTTTGAATCAAAATTTAATAATATAATTATATCAGAATTAAATCAAAATTCATATAGAAATGGTATGTAATCATCATGAGTGCATAAATTTTTGTAAATAATGTCCAATTATGTTCTAAACTATTCAAATCCTGGCAAAATCTCGAACATCTCTACTTCCTCCACCAATTTTGCATCTCATATAGAAATAATTAATGAGCATTTATGTGTCTCCGCTCTCTCTAATTCACCGCCTAATATGAAGCCCAGTCGCCTCGTCTCATCTCTCTTTGCACTCAAGCTCGACAACCCATCTCACAACCCAGATTGAACCACCTCTCTCTGCTCTTATCAACAACCTCCGTCCCCAGCCATCCCACTTTGTTCACCCTCACCTCAAACAACATATCAATATTTTACAAAATTTTCAAAATTCAAATTCATTTAAAACACAAATAACCTTCATGTGCATTAATAAATATGTAAGTTCTAAACTTGGTACTTGAGGATATTATGGGGGTCGAATATGAAATTAACTTAGATTATCTAGCATAGAGAGGTGTGTACATGCACCTTGTACTTGCATTAAAATTGATGCAATCATATAAAGCAAGGGCACGAAAAGTCATGTGATAATTTAAAATAATATGCATGTGTGTCTCATACATGTCTTTTTGATTAGGTTTTCGACTAAGCCTAAGTTAACAAAACTATTGATACTATCAAAATATTATCTCTTTGAGAGAATCTTTGAGAACTAATTCATCATATAATTGCGGTATAAGCCCATTGATATTATCTTAATATTTTCTCTTTAAAAGAATCTTTGAGAAGCTAATTTCATCCTATAACCATAGGATGACTATCTCTGATTTACCCTGATGATGATTGTATTGTTCATAAATTTTAACCGGATGGATTATCATTAAAACTTTTGAAGCACTAATGTCAAATAATTTTGACGCGATACTCTACAATCAAACTAGAGTTGATAATCTTTGTAATATGTTGAATCTTCAAGTAAATTTCAAATCACACTTACAAATCATAGACTCAATCCTCTAAGAGCAAATAAACAGAGTTGGCAAGGTCTAAATCCCCCAATAATGGTCATTGTTGAATGAAGATATCAACCAAAGTGATTTATTAATATCAAAATTTCGTAGATCAATCAACACCAAATTGTTCCGAGTTTAAATATCAATCAGCTATAAATAATGATAACTTTAAATTAAAAGATATTAATCAAGTGAAATTTATTACTTAATAACTTAAAAGGAAAATTATCCATCATCCATCCCGCAATCATTTGTTGAGGGTAACAATTTAAAAAAAAAAAACTTCAAGTCACAAATGAGTCAATATCATTTTAAATATATGTTTATCTTTTTTTCAAATAATCTCATGTCAGTAAGAACGTGGCCTATGTAATCTATCCACGTAATTTTACTATCAAATAACAACATATAAATTATAATTACGACCAAAGCCCTCTCATAGGGTGGTTTGCCGCCAAATGACATCATTAAATTACGAACACGTATAGCTTGTATATTTTTCAATAGCTTTTCTTCTTGAGTTGTAAATTATAGAATGCAACTAACAGGGAAAGAGATTGAAGTTTACAAAATTACCTTGGACAAAGCAACCCATGGTTGTCGAAAAGGATCATTCGATCTGGTTGAGTTAACTACCTTCTTTGACTTGGAATCATGACAACCATTTAAGCACGTCATCATTTCTTCAACTTGCATTTTAAGCTAATAATAATGAATTTTTAAACTCCATTTGTTGCTACTATATACTAAGCAATTAGCGACCAAACGATTAGCCTTAGTCAAAAGTTCTCTCTGAGCATTGAGATAAGTAATTAACTATAGATACTTGCCTATAAGAAACTTGAAACTAGATCTAAAACCCTTATAAAATGAGAGCAAAATCTTTGAATAGTGTCATATCTACAAATTAATTTGTCTTACAAAAGTCAACTCAGCATAAAATCTAAACTCTATTCATCAAGTGGCCGGTCATGAATTTTTGATGTCCACAGATTTCTAGCAACTTTACTAATTTTTTCATTCCATTTTTGGCTAGTCAAATCCAAGTCATAATTAACACTGATATATAAATTGAAATTTAAAATTAATAAAATCCTAAATAAATTCAAGTGTTTCTTAAACACGGTTCTATTTCATTTAAGATTTTATGTAGAATTTATCATTTTACAATTCTATTTTTGTTTTGTTGTACCTTTGTATTTTGAAAATATGAGGTAAAATATTGATTATTAACTACTAATCCTCATTTTTCATTTATGCAGAATAGATCTTCAGAACGCTCCATTTATTGTGAAGCTAGATTGTGAATCTAAAATCTGTCTAGTTAACATTATTATCAATGCTAGAGATGCTGGAGCTACCATATAATTTAGTCGTATGAAATTTCGTAATTGCAACTAGAACTAATGCTACATCCAACCAAGATGCGCTTGCACAACGTGAACACCTATCTATGCAATAGAGGAAATTAACTGAAACCACTCTTGTTGAAGCTCCCCGAAAGAGAACCTCATAATTGGAAAATTCAACCATTCCAATGCCTTGACTCTAAAAAAGATTATTGTTGGGCAAAAGATCTCGATAATATTTGCAAACATCACAATTCTATCAATTGAGATTTTTGCATCAAGAAGGCATGATGTTGAAGTTTTCTCATATGGAAGAAAATTAATAGGGAGGTAGAAAATTAGAAAAAATGTTAAGTTATAAGCCCAGTAATTGTTGCTCGAACTACTTATTTTGTAAACAACATTAAAATCAGAAGTGAGTATTTCAACCCAAAATAAATTTGAAAGATTAAAGTGGATGAAAAGAAATAGCTCTATTAGTGGGCTGAAACAATCTTTCTTATCACAAAAATCAAAAAATTCATAATAAAAAAAAAAAAATCACCAAAATTTTCCTATAAACTCAAATCAACAAAAGGGCTAAAGAAATTAACTTATTTTGAATGTTAAAATATTTCTTATAATTTAAATTATTAAATAAATCATAAAAATCAAAATAAATCTTAAATGATATGAAATTTTTATGAGTGTTGGGAACTCATTTCCAACACCCTTGTAACAATATTTTATAAAATGTATTTTAATTTACATATTTTTTAGGGCATAAAATAATATAAAAATTATAGAAAATCTAAATTAATCCAAAATAATTCCAATTTTTTATGAGATGCTCTCTGGAGTTTTCCAACTCCAAGTAATATTTTCATAATTTTTGGAAGTATTTTGATGGCTGGTTTATTATTTTATTTCTTAATTAATTAATAAATAATATTAAATAATGAATAATTTTAAAAATTAATCAAAATATTATGAAATGTCCCTTGAGATGTCATATCAACTTCAGGATATATTCATGATGTTTATAAAGTCATTTGAAATTAATTAAATAAAAACTCATAAAAATTATTTGGCCTAAGGACTTAGGGTGATCTCTCATTCTATGGTATGGTGTTCACCCTATTGGCTTAAGATGTAAGGAAGTGGGTCCTACCCCAAGTGAGATCCACTACTCCTTATGCTCTTAAAATATAAAATCCAAGTTAAATCAAAATTAAATCACAATGTAAAATTCACTTCCAAATTATTAATCATTTAAATCAAAGCCACCCAATGGTAATAAATTAAGCTTTACTTTTGAATGAAAACTTAACACTAAAATTTAGAACTAACTCACCTCCCAAGCCATACACGTATTAAATTGCTAGGTTATCAATCATAGACTTAAGTTAGAGTAGAGTTTGATCGTGATGTACTATTTTTTTTGTATATAATATTTTAAATTGGATGTTAAGATTTATTTACTCGTACATTGAATGTTAAGGTATTATTTATTTAGAACTAACTATGTTTTCAGAGCCATGCTTAGAGGGGGTCATTGTAAGGGTTTAAAATTTATAAGTTTGCTTGCAGATGCTTGCTTAAATTTCTAAGCATGACTCATTAGGATAAGAGGACTTGGCACCCGCTAATGTTAAGTCCAACGTTCAAGTGTTAAGCGTTACGAGGATTATATTGTTGCAACCTTTAATGGACACATTTCATTCTTTCGTAGTTAAATAGAAATATTTGTATCTTTAAATTAAATGATCTCTTTATCTTCAATATATTGGTTGTTGCATAATCTATGCAATCTTGTGATGAAGCCTGGTCTGTTGTTGATGGGCTGAGACTGTCTAGGTTAAATGATGAATCAATTCAAAGTTTTTCATTAAGCTATTAATCCTTAGTTTATTTAACGAACCCATCTTGTTTATTCCTCATAGGACACAAATGATTTTGACCGATTAAAACGGTGCACACAAGTGCACGTGCTTTTTAAGTAATATATTAAAAGTAGAATATCGTTTCCTCTTAAGATTTATTGCAAGATTTAAAAGCCAATTGCTAATCTTATACTAACTTTTTATTCAACTAGTTTAGAATGTATAAATTTTAAAGAGCTGAAATTTTAAATACTCAATTAAGGTTTGTGCAAAAGAAATTGTTGTGTTAATTACTTTAAGTAAAAAATAGTACTTTTGAATTTATGTAATATGTGTTGATGCCTTGCATTAAGTGAATATTAAATTGTCAAAATTAGTTGTTGTCAATCAGGAACTTTACTGTTATATCATATATGCTTAGATCAACATAAATAAACATTACCTTTAATTAATTGTATTCTTATAGTCAAATTAAATTTTTAGTAATTATATTACCCATATTTCTTTTTTAAGATGTAGATCCTAAATATCATATATCTATATATGTTTTGGGAATCTGATTCCTTTTTCTACTATTACACTAAGATTCTTCCGAGATTTCTAGATCACAAATGATTTAATTTTATAACTAGCCAAATTACCAATAAATTAAGAGTAGAAAAAAGCTATACAACGTAATTTTTTTAAAGCTCAAATAATTTTTTTATAGAAATCCATAACATCACTTATACAAGACAATCAATACATAATTAAATCCAAGAACACTATGTAATTTTAGTCACTCATATTAGAGGAAAGAATACCATTTTCAAATCCAACATATGAACCATAGAATTTCAAAAGAAAGGAAAGAATAAATTGAGTAATTCTTTTAAGTTTTCTTTGCTCCAATTCTTTTGTCTCTTAGTAGAATTACAAAGCTATCTCCTTATTTTGGATCTTCTCCCTGGGCTGTTAACACGATCATGCTAGCTCACAACCTCTACACAAACACATATTTACACTCACGGAATACTTGGAGTGTCACGTGGGCTCCGAAAATTCGCCATCGATCTCTCGATGAAGAGAGTAGATTAAATGTCGGTTAAATTTTCAAAAGGCAGATGGAATAGTAGATAAGACATTGCCCAAAGATTTTGCTCTCATTTTGTGAGGACTTTAGATCTGGTTCAAGGTTTCCTATAAGTGCAAGCACCTATAGTTAATTACTCTTCCCAACGATGAGAGAGAATTTTTGATTAAAGCTAGTCGTCAGATCACTTAATGTGTAGTGTATAGTAGTAGCATATGGAGTTTTAGAATTTATATTTATAAAATTCATTATATTTAACTTAAAACGGATGGTTGGGGGAACGATGGCGCGCGATCTAGATCTCATGGTTTCGTCATCCCAGGTTGTCGCGATCCCAGTTTACTTAGTCGGAGGAGGTCGACCGGCAGAATGATTCGGCTATATGGGTTGTGTCATCCAAAATTCTGTCACAGGCGATGTTTGTCAGGAGACATGCTTAAGTCCACCTTATGACAATCTTTTTTTTATTCAGTGCACCTATGGTTCACTTCTCAAAAGTCAGAGCCGTTGTGGAGCACATATAGTCGTGGAATATAATTGTCATTTGGCGTACCACCCTGAACTCATCGTGTCGTATGTGGGCTCACCTACTGATCGGAAGACAACCGTCACGCGGCATGAGATTGATTGAGAATGAACATAATTGTGTACTTGATTTGACATTAGCTCTTTTGTGAGCTAGAGTTTTTCTTAATTTGTCGCCTTCAACAAACAATTGCAGAAGGTGGATTGAGTTTTACCTTTAAGTTATTTAAATATTGAATTTCATTTAAGCATTTAATATTTAATGACATGTTAAATTTTATATTTAGATTCATACTTAATTTGAGTTAATTTGATTTGAAATTGCAATCACATTTTGATGAAAATATCCCTCCGATTAAAATCTCAATTCAACGTAGCCATCATCGGGGTGTAGAAGTTTGCTTGGTCTTTTAGTTTATTATTTCAGATCCTGTCAACTCTATTAATTTAATAATAGATGATCAAATTTATTATCATATGACAGAATTAGTTTCTCAGATGTCTTATTGAGTTGAAATTTTTATAATATTATTATTATTTAATTTTTAGGTTTTATTAACTGACTTCTAAAGATAAATCAATCCTCGACGTCTGTAAGTTTAAGCATTCAATGTAGTGTCGGGGTCTATATAGGTTGTTTAATTTCAAATTGATTTAACTTTAGAGATTTGAATAGTGTTGCCTATTTTGATTGAGTTTTATTGCAAGTTTATAATTTTAGATAAATTTTGATAATTTCTAGGCCATCTCCTATACTGGTGCCCATCATGCCAAGAAAGGATGTATGGGTGTGTAACCACGGCCGAATCATCCCATCATGCCAAGAAAGGCATGTATGGGTCTTCCATGTAACACGATTTTTCTCGCAAGAAAAGTACAGTGTATATACTTGTAATGTCAAGTTAAAATATTAATTTTAACTTTATAGTTGAATTTTTATTTAGCTGTTTATGCCTTCTATCAGTGTAAAAGTTTGGTAGCGTTTATCCGTCAGGTGCTGCATATCTTGAGCACCTGCCGAAAGAGGCGTGTATGGATGGTATAAATCACATCGTCATCCCACTACGCCAAGAAAGGTATGTATGAGCTCACAGTCCGAAAGATTCTCCAGCCAGAAAGACGCGGTACTTACATCTATGATGTTAGTTTAAACAATAATTTTATATTGCGACATGGTTTTTGGTGTAGGCTCCGGTGTTGGTGTAGAAATTTGGCGATTTGGCGAAGATCCTGTCGTCTCCCTCGTATACCGGGTATCTTTGGGCCACAACGCCAAAAGGCATTATATGGGTTGTACTCATCATCATCATGCCAAGAAAGCAGAAGGCGTGTATGAATAGATACACAGCAAATCTGATTTCACGCCAAGAAAGATATGTACAGATACTTATGCACCCACAAGCAAATATAGATTTTCTCGCCACACTAAGAAAGGCGTGTATGTAGTATATTCAACATGGGCATGAATGTCGCGTGGGCATGGGGCTTCGATTTGCTCCGCAGCGCGATGGGGATCAGCAGACGCGGAAGGATGGCAGACCGCTCACTAGGTGCATGGAGACTCAGGAGGATGGGAGTTTTATTCATGAGAGCTTCGGGGAGCGTTGTCTTTACCGTGAGTGGGAGGAGAGGAGAGGTGTGGGATTTTTTTGGGAGAATCGAAAATTAGGGTTAGGGTGAAAAGAGCGGTATTTATAAGATTTATTTATTTTTAATTAGGTATAATTTGGGTTTTTGCATCAACATTATCATATAGGCAATGTATATGTCGATCTTGGATTATTCTGATGTTCCGGACGCAACAATGTAGTCCGTTTCACGATAGGTCGTTTGGTTCAAGCCGACGTTGAATCAAGGGTCAATCTCAGTTCAAATTTGCGCGTCGTCCCTTCCGATCGCTCGATTTTCGCTCAAACTCATTTGAATTGGCGCGAACAGTCTCATTTGATAGGTTTCGACGTTTCGACGTTTCGACACTAATGGTGCAATCAATTTCGCGAATGAAGGTCGTTTGGGCGTCGTTGCGGCTTCTCAACCTCGATGTGCGCGTAGGCGCGTCGACGGACTTCTTTCTTGATTGGTCGACCGTCGAATTGTGCAATATGTATATTCTGATCAATTTCGGCATTTTGAACGCTGAGTCCGTCGTCGAGGTCATTTCGGCGATTTTGGCGATCTGGTCATTTCGGCCCGATTTGTGTGTTGTTGTATTCAATTGCTCGATATTCATGCATACTTGTCCGAATTGAGCGTGAATAGTTTCATTTGATAGGTTTCGACATTTCAACACTAATGACCCAATCAATTTTGCGAATGGAGGTTGTTTGGGCGCCGCGCGACTTCCTCGATGTGTGTCGGCGTCGATGGACTTCTTTTCTTGATCTGACCGGCGATTGTGCAATATGCATATTCTGATCAATTTCGACGTTCTAAACGCGATGGCGAGGAGTCCATTCGTCGATTGGAGATCATTTCGATTGATTTTCGATGCCGTCGAGTGTATTTCAGCAACGATTTGCGCATTGTTGCATCCGAAGTCCGTCAAATTTGTTCTTGTGAGCTCGACTCGATTGATGCAGCATACATGGAGGTTAACAAATGCCCTCAATGTGATTCGCTATAGCGAGTTATGTTTGTTGTTGGTTGACCCTTTAAGTGCCATGATCTTGAATTACTCGGTTTCAATTTGAATGGGTTCCGAGCATCTTCATCTACTCTCGATGGGTTCAAAGTCTTTCTTTATGTCTTCATAGATTTGGATTTTCTCTGATCCTAGCTTCACGCTTGATCGGGTTGGATGGAGGAATTGGTTTGTTTGCTTTGAGATTTGAAATTCCTTCTGTCCTAGCTTTAAGTTTGATGGAATTGATGAATGATTTACTTAATTTGTTTATATTGACTTATCAGGAAGTGTATATGCTAAATCTTGTGTTCTTTGCTTTGTGACTCTGAAGGATGCATCTGATGACTGCTTCATATTAGATCTATAGTGTTGAGTTATCGATAACAATAAGTGCTTTAACGTCAATAACCACGAAATCCTTTATTTGGTGTTGGCTTGTGTATGAAATTGCTTCTTCGATCCTCTTTTCCTTTGCTGACTTGATAAGAATTGACTTTGATGTCTTTTGTGCTTGATGATCACTTTGAAAATTGGAATATCACCTGCAACATATATGATTTGAGGTTTATTTGAGAGTTTCCTAAGATTGTCTTGGTCCATCGAGTGAAAAGATCTCTTGGATTCGGTTGCTTGTAGTCAATTTGGATCGGTTTGATGAAAAGCTATCATCATTGGGCCGATGAGTAGGGCTCTTTCAGCGTCTTTTCTTGCTTGTTGAGTGAAGAGCGCCATCAACTCACCATTTGTAGGCTTATTAGACCTTTAGAACTACTCAGTCTTCGACTTAAGTTGTGATGACTTGGTGATCTTGTCATCGACAAAGGAGCTCTTTGCTTTTCTTCGACTTGTTGTTGAGTGAGGAGAGCGTCGCTTGTGGGTTTCTTGAGTTCTACTTTGACCACATATCATCTTGATTTGAAGAGGTTGATGTTTTGCCAACTTAGCTGATTGAAGCTTCCGAAATTGGGAGTTATTCTAACTTGATCTTCGACATTTGACGAATCTGGAAGACAGACTTTTGACATTTATAGCTCTCTTTTCGTGCATTGAAGTAGATTTTTTTTGTTCTTGTAAGATCTACAATTTTAACAATAACATTTATAGATATATTCAGGGATCTCGCATAAAGGCCGATGTCAACCTGAATGTATATACAAGAAGACCTCTTGTTTCTGAGGTTTAACAACCTTGATCATAAAAAAAAGGCTCCTGTCTAACAGGGGGATTGCAAATTAGTTCAGAAATATATTACAAGACTTGATTTTTTTTGCTGCAAAATAGACATGTTTTTTCAATCATAATATATATCTAAGGATCTTGGCTTAAAGCATGATGTCGACTTAGATAAATATATAAAAATCTTGCATCTAACGAGGGTTTTCTTGCTTGTCGAGAGAATTTGAAATGTATTTGATCTTATGCTTTGTGCTTTCGAACTTGTTGAAGACTTCCTCTTGAGAGTTTGAAATTTATATTTTTCTTCTGTCCTGGCTTTGTGCCGTGGTGGATTTAATAGAGTTGATGATTTGTTGCGATATGAGAATATCTTCGGTCCTATGCTTAGTGTTGGATGGATTTGTTGAAGATTCAATCTCGAAATTGAAATTTGTATTTTCCTCCTGGTTTTGTGCCTCAGTGGACTTGATGGAGTTGATGACTTGTTAGCGAGATGAGAATATTTTCGGTCCTATGCTTTGTGCTTTGACGGACTTATTGAAGACTCCATCTCGGAGATTCGTATCTTGTATTTCCTTCTATCCTGGCTTCATGCATTGACGGATTTGATGGAAGAAAGTCCTGAATTGTCTTGAAGACTTATCAGGTGATACGAAATTACCTTTTGTCCCAGCTTTCTGCTTTCGTGGGCTTATAAAGGATGTTTGCCGGTGACCTAGCTCTCGAGCTTGCGTTGGGTCAATGGCGAAGAGTTATCGCCCCATGGTTTTGTGCGTAATGGACATTTTGATGACATGACTCCCTTAGTTTAGCCATTGGCTTTGTACGAACATTGGGATGACTTCTTCGGTCCTTTATTTTCTGCTTGGTTGGACTTACTGAAGAAGATTTTTCTTCGGTCTTTGCTTTCATCTGCCGCTGCATTTGCCTTTGCACCTGAGCAAGCGTAGCTGTCTCAGCGAATAATGTGTTATCTTCTTCTTCTCGTTCCTCTTCTTGCTCATCACTTGAGGAACTAAACGATTCCACTTTCATTTGACCTGGTGCTGGTTCTTCGATGTGGATAGGAGATGCGACGCTATGACACCTGGATCGGTACTGTCATACACCAGATGGTTCTCCGATGTGTTGTGCCATATACACCACATTTACCCCCATGATATCTTCTTCATCTTCCTCTTCTTCTTTTATTATCTCATCGACGCCTCCATTTGATTTCAAGCTAGAGTGTGGGACTAACATCTCCTCAATCAGGGCTGATCAAAATCAAAGGAAGATTGTTTAAGTTGGATGAGATTCCTGAGGATTCTCTTGGGGTGTACCACCCTCATTAATTATAATATTCTTTTAAGAACCCATTCTGTTGGACCTGTCATCACGGATCTCAATATGCAAACCTAAGTCACACCTTTTTTCCTTTTCTAGTAGCTTCTTCTTGAGCTTGACCTCCATACTTCCTTTTCCCGACCATCATTCTGACGTGGTTGGTGTCACTCGATGTGTTCACCTGGAGGCTTATTTGTAACCCTCCCGAGTTCTACTCTGGTAGCACGTAGTGGAGCATTATTCTCTAGAATTGGCCTTTGATATCTCTTCTTCATAAGACCTTGTTCTTTACAACTTTTTGCTCTGAAGATAATCTTAGGATGCCTTCTTTATGGGGTTGGAGCTTGGTACTATTGCTCCCAGAATGATTGCTTAATATCACCAATAGAGCTGTTCCTTTTCACCCACTTGAGATTTTCAAATTTGTTGTGAGTGGGAATCTCTGGTTATAAGGTTGTAATAATAGATGGGTCTGAGGCTCATAACCACATTTTTCTCTCTGCCTTAGTCACTTTTCTCCGGATGAGGCATGTTGGCCTTCGCAAAGGCAAGTGCAGGAAGTAGCGTTTGGATGCACCACTGAAATTGTCTGCCCAATTATAATTTTCTTCATGGTTGGAGCTTCAGTGTGTCCCAACTTTTCGAATACAAAGGCTCTCCTTCAAGGAACCTCGACGGCTGATGCTACGAAGCTTTGGTATACTTTACTGTCGGGTTGATGTGCAAATTGAGCATGATTGTCTGTCCGAGCGGTTGAGCGGTGATTGTTGGAAAATCCAAGTTACCAAATTGTATAGTAGCGTCTGTGTTGATACAGATTAGCAGCGGATGTTGGCTCTGCGTTAGATAGCGATGTGTTCAAGATCCATCGTGAAATGAAAGATGTGGATTAGTAATTGATATATCCTCATACTTTCATGATATAGAGATATAACAGAACAAACATGATAGAATATTAAAGCAAGTTATATATAAATAAAATCTTGAAAATTTCAGAATTATGTTCATCATAAAAATGATTTTAAATTTCAACCAATTTTATTTTATAAATAATTTTAAATTTTAATTTTATTATACTCCGCTGCTATTATAATTTTGATTTGACTAACCAAAGATGGAAAGATAAACTTATCCGACATAGTTGTCAAATTTATGGCTCAAAATTATCGACCTCTCGATGAAGAGATGTTGTTTCAAAAGATGGAATGGTAGATAAGATACTACTTGAGATTTCTCCTCATTTGTGAGGGTTTTAGATCTGTTAGGGTTTCTATAAGCCATAGTTAATTATCTCTCCCGATGAGAACTTTCGATTAAAATTTGATCGTTAGATCTTAATGTAGCGATAAATAGATACATGTGGAGTTTTGGAATTTTGATTTATAAAATTCATTATATTTAACTTAAAGCGATGGTTTGAACGATGACGCCATCCCACCTATGGTTTTTATCCGATCCTTGTCCCTTCTAAAGTGAGGAGGTAGTCGACCCGATAGAAGGACCCTTGTCACAGCCATGAGTTGCGTCGTCCAAGAAATCTTGTCAAGTGATAATGTTTGTCGAGACATGCTTAAGTCCTTAACTGAGAGGTTTTTTTGCCTATCGTGCACCTATAGTTCACATCTCAAGGGTAGAACCATTGGGGCATCTGAGCCACGGCTAATATAATGGTCATTGGTGGACCACGGTCGAGGATTATAGTGTACATCATATGTCTTCCTCTTACAAACAATCACGCATGTCGAGAACCGCGCTCTTTGCATGAGATTGATTGAGTGAAATAATTGTATTTGATTTGACATTGACTTCTTTTGTGAGCTTTTTTAATTTGTCCTTCAACAATTACACGAAGGTGGATTAAGTTTTAGCTTTAAGTTCTTTAAATATCAAATTTTATTTAAACATTTAATACTTAATGACATGTTATATTTTACATTTAGATTGATACTTAATTTGATTTGAAATTACAATCACATTTTGATGAAAGTATCTCCTCCGGTTGAAATCTCTATTCAACGCAGCCACATCGAGATGTATAAGTTTGCTTGATTTTTTAGTTTATTGTTTTAAATTTTGTCGACTCTATTAATTTAATAATAGGATCGATTCTGTCATATGAAAATTAGTTCTGATGTCTTATTGAGTTTTTATAATATTAATATTTGATTTTAGTTTTGTTAACTGGATCTAGACCAGAGAATCAACCTCGCTCACCTCTAAGTTTAAGCATTGATGTATTGTTGGAGCTGCGTTGTTTAATTTTAAATTGATTTAATTTAGAGATTTGAATAGTGTTCTATTTTGATTGAGTTTTATTCTGAGTTTATAATTTTAGATAAAATTTTGATAGCGTTCATCCCCATAACTACAATGGGTTTGAGTTTGCCACCATGCCAAGAAGGCATGTATGAGTTGTATAACCACCACTAGAATCGTCTCATACCAAGAAAGGCATGTATGGGTCTCAAGCACTGCATGTAACAGATTTCCTCCAGAAAGGCGTGTACATGTATTTATATATATTGATGTCAAGTTAAAACATTAATTTTAAATTTTGGGTTGAATTTTATTAAGGCTTATATATGTCGGTGTAAAGTTTGACGATTATTTTGGCGATATCATCCGTCGTGTAGGATCTATCGGGCACGCCCACCACAGAAAGGCGTGTATGGGTGGTATAAATCGGCAGATCTATCCCACCATGCCAAGAAAGGCATGTATGGGGCTCAGTATCAAACAATGATTTCTCTAGAAAGGCGTGTGTATTATGCACTCACAAACAATCTGATTTTCCGCCTCGAAAAGGCGTGTATGGATACTTATATTCAACATAGGCTTGGCGGCAGCATCGGGCGCCGCCACATTGGCTCGCGGCGTCGTCGGCTTCTTCGATGTCGGAAGTAGCCAGACTTTCTTGATGGGATCGTCGGGTGTGCAATATCGATATTATCAATTTCGACATTCGAATGCGATGGCAAAGTCCATTCGTCGATCAATCGTTTTGACGATTTTGGCCGTCAGTATTTATTTTCGATTTTGCTTGTTGCATCCGAAGTCCGTTGAATTTGTTCTTGTGAGCTCGAATCGACTGATGCATGGAGGTCAACATGTCACTCTTTAAGTATTACTCACACATCCACACTAGATTTTGCCAAAACTTTTCTACTTCGAAATAGTCCGCTATTTTTACCCTACAAGTCCGCCCCGCAGTTGCTCCCTTGTAACTCCTCAAAATCTTCAAAAAAATTGCCCATACTGTTTGTCAAAACTGCATGAAATTGTCAGGTCATGACGCTGCAGTGCTGTGAAGGTCGCACCTAAGCACTAAGTATAGCACTATTGCGTTCTCTTCTGCCTTTTACTTGATTTTGGAACTCCTTGCTTGCTAGGCACTCTACATGCTTTGGGCTTTAATTGTTGAAATTTTGCATTGTGTCTTCAACCATCTTGTTTGTCAAAAGCGCATGGCTGTCGAGGTCATGGCGCCCGAGGTGTTGTGAAGGTCGCACCTAAGCACTAAGTATAGCACTATTGCGTTCTCTTCTACCTTTTACGTGATTTTGGAACTCCTTAGCCCTTGATCGCTTAGGCACTCTACATGCTTTGGGCTTTAATTGTTGAAATTTTGCATTGTGGCACTAAGAATTCAGTGCCTTGGCCAAAAAATTGCTCTTGTAGAAGTGTCATGGTGCCACCAATGTAACGCCTAGTTATTGACTCTTCTATCTTTAGTGTTTATATCCTCCATCTGTGCCACCATGATGCTGCATCTGATTGATGCCTTTTTCTTCTCCGCTAAGAATTTTCTAACAACAACAACAATGAAAATTAACAAAAATAGATTAAGTTAATTTGACACTAAAAACACATTATAGACTCGTCAATTTCACTAACATATTTCAACTTATCAATCTTGATCACATCAACAAATTGGTAGACAAAATGAATTATGGTAGACATTCTAGTTTTGCTCCATTTTTCATATTATATGGATCTATAAGTTTTGATTAGAAATGTCAAATTTTGAAGAGACTCCAATATGTCAAATAATGTTCCCTTTATCTCAATATACAATTTTAATTTAAAGAATTAAAAAAGTTTTCAATATGGAAAATGATGCATTTCAAAATAGAACTCTCTCCTTATCCATTAAGTTGGAACTTTTTCTCATTTTAACTTAGGGGTTGTTTAGTTGGCTAAAAAAGGAACTTCATATAAAGGAATTCAATGAAAAAGAAATGTACTATATTTGAACAATTTTATGGTTGTTTGGATGGATATAAATTAAATTCAAGAGTTTTCTTTTTGCTGTTTGATTCGAGTAAAAATAAAATTAATATAAAATTAGCGGTGGGTGGTGGAGGAAGCAATTGGGCGGTGGTTTGTGGTTAGGCTAGTGGTGGGTGATGGTTGGTACATTGCGACAAGTGGTAAGCGATGGCGTTAGCGGCGGCAAGTGTTAGTGATGGAAGCGGCAATTGATGGTAGGCGGCAGGCGGTGGCGTGCAGCAAAGTAATTATGAGCAGCGATGGCGGTAGCGGAGGAAAGGCGAGTGGTGGCCGGTGGCGAGCAATGGTGGCAACTGTGGTGGAGAGTGGTGACCTACGACGGATGGTGGCCGATGTAAAGTAAAATCATCCAAATCAGACGAAATTCATTTTCAATTTGAACTAAATGGTGAAAAATGAATGCATTGAAATTTCACATTGTATTTCTTTTTCAGCCATTCAAACACATTTTCTTTTCACCCAACCAAATAGCCCCTTAATGTATAGTAAATAGATAAATACATATATGATTTATTCCCTTTTTATGGGTTTACCTTTTAAATTGAAAATATATTGTCAATTATAACTTCTTTCAAATTTTTATCACATTTAATATTATAATATTTAATAATCAATAAAACATCTGAAATTTCTTTCAACATTAAATATTAGGCTTTAAAGATGACATACATTATTTTTTGTTCATTAAATATTTAAAAGAACTTAAATTTGTTTATATCTTTAAATAATCAGGAAAGAGAAACACCTTTTTTAAAACAATTTTATTTATTAGTTAAGTAGTGAATCTAAAAAATTAAATAAAATATAATGGTAGATAAGATTACAGTGAATATTTTAAATTATGATTTGTTCCTTTTTTTTCAATGGCTTTAGTTTTGAATTTGCGATTATGATGTTCTCTTTCTAAAAGAATAAAATGAAGAAGGAAAAAAAATATCCATAATGTTTTGAAAGGGAGCTTTTGCCTTATGTTGGTTTTGAAAATGTTCGAACTTCTCGTTCATCATACTTAATGTATAACATATACATTGAAATATAAATTTTATAAATCAGATAGATGTGCATTGCTCCTTTTTAAATAGAAATATTCAAAATAAAATAATATAAAGTTCAAAAATGTTAAGAGCTTCATTCCTCTCATTGCTTAGTTTTGAAGATTTCTAAGAGGTTTTCCTTCCATTGTGGCATACTATCTTGTATATTGATTAGAATTTGGTTTCGACAGTAAATATTAAGATTTACCTTATGTTAAGAAAGGTAGAGGTAGACCTAAAAAGACTTAGTTAAGATGTATAAAATGATCTTAGTATACTTGATTAAATGAGATTTGACATAATACACAATGGAAGCGAAGAGATTCATTATACAGAGATTAAGGCTTGTTTTTGTTGTTGTATGGATGTTATTACTAGGCATTTACAAGAAGATGTACCTTGGTGGATGCTTTTTGATGATGACATTCTTCTTGTTGATAAGACTGAGAGGAGTCCAAGAGAAACTTGAATTATGGAGGTCAACCGTAGAGTCTAAAGATTTTCATTTAAGTAGATCTAAAACTGAATATATGGAGTATAATTTTAGTTGAAGAAGTTCTAGTGTTAGTGTTGTGACATTAGGTGAACAAGTCATTAAAAAGAGTTAGCGATTCAAATATCTAGGCTCTATTGTTCAAAATGATGGCGAAATAGATGGAGATGTTATTAGTACAAATCAAGTTGGATGGTTGAAGTCGAGGAATTATGCAAGGTGTGTGATAGAAAGTGCTGTTTAAACTTAAGGAAAATTTTATAAGATGGTGTTTAGACCACAATGATTTGTGTTTAGAATGTTGGCCAATAAAGAAGCATAAGACTAAGTTAGCGTTCGAGATGAGGATGCTTAGGTGGATGAGTGGCTTTACTCTTAGAGATAATGAAATAAGTATGTTAGGAAAAAGTTGAAGTAGCTCAAAGCGAGATAAGCTTAGAGAGTTGCCTTAGATGGTTTGGCCACATAAAAGCATTAAAGTTAGATGGCGGTTAGGAGAGTAGATCATTAGATTTGCTTTAGATAGAAAAAAAACTTAGTTAAGATGTATAAAACTGACCTTAGTATACTTGAATTAAATGAAATTGACATATATAGGACAATAGACAGATTCATGGTCGATCCCACTTAATGGGATTAAGGCTTCTTGTTGTTGTTGTTGTTGCTCTAAGCTTTTAAATTAAAAATATAATTTCCTCCTAAAAATTTATTTTTTAGGATGAGAGACATTTTGAAATGAAAAATTCCTCTTATATTAGGCTTTGAAATTGATAGGCCTTCCCTTTCATTAAGGCTTGTTATATAATACAAAAAAGCTTTGTTATTCAAATGGGAACCAAAATAAATCTCTAGGGCCATTATATGGATGGAACATATTATGCACATGAGTCCATCTAATGGCCTTTTAGGCTTATTTTGAGTTCTTATTTAGGCACTTTAGCATATAGATATAGATATAGAATAGAGAGATGGGACATTTGAATTGCCTATTTGCATAAATAAACAAGGTGGTTCAACCAAATCACAAACAGTACACCAGTTCAGCATTTCAACCTTCAGTCCATTACAGGGTTGTTTTTTTGTTTTTTTGTTTCAAGTCCTTCTGTAAATGATTTTAGTGCTAGACTGAACCGATCTTGGATCAGTTTGATGACTGGTTTGGTCTGCTTTTTAAATCCTTCGTGTGTGGGCAAGATGCACATGGGTAACAAGTGTTGGTTAGAGAGGTATGCATTTATGGCACACTAATGGGTAGCGAGTGTGGGTCTGGGAGGCTTAGATGGGCAAAAATCGGCATTGAATGCAGTAAAATTATGGTTTAGGAGATATGAGGGGAGAAAGTGGAAGTGGCAACTAAGATTAGGTGATCAGTCAATGAAGTCAGTCTTGATTCCTAGCTCGAGCTAAGCCACCCTAATATTATTGTATTAGGGGGAATACTCTCTGTCATGTCTTATTGACTAGAGGACCTTTATTATAAAAATAGGTGCATGTTCAATGTTTTAAAGTATAATCAAATAAACACAAATCACTCTCTAATTATAAAATATTTTTCTAAATTGATTTTTTCTTTCGCCAATAATATCATTTAATATAGGACCTTTTGGTTCTACCAACTATTTTCAAAACCCAAGTGTTGTAGAAGACAACCAAAGCTTCAAAGACAGTTCAAGCTGCTCACAGACCACAAGTGTAGTAAATCCTTACATCCATGGCTTAATCTTCAAACGTGGTCAATTTATATAATGACTCTGTCATCCATCCTGAAATCACAAGAAGATGGAAGTTGTTATTCTATCCTTTTGACTAATTTCTATCATTTTAATTTTACTCATTTATACGTGGGATTAGCACCAGTAATATTAAGCATTTTAATTTTACTCATTTACCAAAATTCAAAGCGCAACTCAATAACGAAGCTGTAAAAACTAGAAAAACTGATCTTAAATCTTCGGGTTGAAATGTACCCCCATTTAGTGGGATAAAGGCTTGTTGTTATTATTGTTGTTGTTGGTCGAAATCTGATCTGACGGTATATAACTAAAGCAGGAGATTCATGCAATTTGCAAGTAGCCTTGATAAATTTCATCAAAACAAGGATTACCCAACTATTTTTTTTCAAAATACCAACATTCAAATTTTATTTATGCTTTCTGTGTTCAGGGTGTGCTCGTTTCTACTGACCTTATGTCGCCCATATGTGCATCAACACTTCTCTTTTTCTTGTAGAAAACCCAAAGAGCATATCAAAATCTTTTCCCTAGGCAGTTAAACTCATGAAAAGTCTACAGCTAGCAGAGAAACAGGAAGCAAAGTAGTAATACAATTATTAATTTCGACTATTGTGTGGCATTGAAATTTCTAGCTACTAAAGACAACAACCATTGTTTCCTGTCCTTCCAATAATTAATTTCATGATCATTCAGATGAACCACTAATCAGAAGAAGCATTCTCATTTTCCAGACAATTTCTATCGTTATCTCGTAGTCTCGAAACTAGTAGGTGTTCTGCAACCTTTACAGATTCTTCCTTTGCTAACACAGGATGGCTCAATCCCCATACCTTCTAAGGACCCTCCCATAAAGAGCCCAACTGATGTTTTATCACCTAAGGTTGGGCTGCATGAGCCCAAAGAACATCATAACCCTGCTTCAAGGAGAGAATCCCCATCATCTAGCCCAAAAACAGTGGTGCCAAAATCAAGTGCAGCAGAGGCCAATCAGCGGCCATCAGACGCTATGGAGAAAGCACGTGCAGCTCTTGCCACAGCTGAGCATGCTTTAGCTGCTGCACGCGCTGCAGCTGAGCTCAGTAAAGTTAAATTATTTACTACTCACGAAAGTCCCAAGCACAGTGATTAATTAGTTTTTTTTTCTACTGTAAAATGATTGATAAATATATTTCTTCTTCTTCTTCTTCTTCTTCTTCTTCTTTTATTTTGCCTTTGGAGTGTAAATTGTATCTTGTAAGCCACTGGAATTTGAATTTGACTAAAAAAAAGGAAACAAGGGTTCTGTTAATATTTCTGGCCAGTATTTGTTCTCCAACCACCAAGCTGTTTGTTTAAACTTTCTTGCCATTTACTTGTTTCGCATGGCATGCCATCTTCCTTGACTGTCTTATAGGGAGATCGTGGTGGACACGAGTCTATGGCGGCTTCCGTTGACTTGGAATTAATCATGCCCATTTTATGTGTGGAACTTAAATTTTGCTTCCTTCCTTATTAAGTTTAAAAAAAAAGAAAAAGAATGTCGATATATAGATATATATAATATGCTTATGCTTAGATTTTGTACGTATATACTTTTTCTAAACAATTTTTTTTAATAATATAGTAAAAAGCTACTAAATAGCTCCTTAGCATTTCTTTGATGCATTGATTTGTGAAATGTAATTATTGTCATTATGCTAAGAATAGATCATCGCAGTTTCCAGTTAGTGCTTGTTATTGGCCTCAGGATTTAGTTAAACCATTAGAGGGGGTTAAAACTATTTTTCATTGAATACTTGAATGTAAATAATTATTTGAGATGGTTCCATAATAGTAGTCATTAGGGGTGTGTTCGAGCCGAGCCATAGTTAAATCGAAAATGGGTAATTCGAGCTCGAGTCAATCAGTTTCAGTCCTAGCAGTCGGATCGATCGAGCTTCGAGCTCGATCCATCGGAATGAAACGACTCGAAATCAGCGAGCGGTTCGAAATCCAAACAAACCTCGAAATACAAACGCTCGTTATCGAAAGTGAAATCAGGAGAAGGAATTTTAATAGCAAATTTTGTCATATGTAATAATGTAAATTGCAATTAATAGTAAACTATAATTTTAAATTACAAATATAAATCTAGAAAATGATATAATAACATTTAAAATAAACAAAAAAAAATAAAATATGAAAATGTCTTTGTTTGTGGGACTCGAGTGAGGAAAGTAATATCATCTTCAAGATTCTCAATTAAAATTTGTAATTTATATATTTTACTTGATAATTGTATCAACCTCCAGGGTTCTTGGCCATCTAGAAACTTTAAAGATAGAAATAAATCCCAACAAAGTAACAAAATTTCACAAATCGAAACATCATGCATTAATATAGTAGAATTAAAGCGAATAAAGGCTACAGGTTCACCAACGATGAGACTTATCAATAATGAAGCAAAAATAAATGAATTAGCCCAAATTACAAATATATTCTCTCATCATCTTGAAAATTAAAAAATCAAAATTCTCCATGATAAGCCCACTAGCCAGTTGAGGGTTGGTATGTTACTGAGTTGTCAGTGATAAGTAAGTTTAGAACCAAAAGCGAAAATAGTAGAAGATAAGTAGCATTAGGGAAAGAAAAGCATAGTAAAGAGAGATGAAGGACATCCGAATTACCATTAAAATCACTACCAAGTCAAAAGGAAAGAAAATTCACCACCAAGGCACCAACCAAGAGACAAATATTATAAAATAAGTAGAGCTAACTAAACCAAATGGAGTCAATACCAATAGCTAACATAAATCCCAAAACACCAAGCCATGAAATAAGCATCCAAAGCAAGATAACAGTTACAAAAAACTCCACAAAAAAGACCACTAGATCTCATATCCTCCACGGCTCTACCAACAAAATAACAAATAAGAGAGGATAAGTAGATAAAATATAGTAAGAATGTAAGATGAAAGCAATATGTTTGTAATGTCAAAACAAAATTTTAAATCTAGATAAAACTAACTATCAAGAATATCTAATATAACCCAATGAAAAATGGAAAGTTAGATCATGAGTCATTCCAATTAATATAAAAATCAATCAAGCCATTAATCAATCTCGGTTCAATTTTATCATTGAATAAATATCGCATCTATAACATAAAATATTAAAGCCAAAGTAGCAAAAATATAATGTGATTTACCTACATTCTTTGAAAGAAAATAGTCCAAAAATATATACAAAGCGTATTAGGAAAATGATAAAATAAGCTAATAGAAAGTCTCCAAAAATAAGAGAAAACAAAATGATATCACCATTTTTATATTTGATTAGTGGATAAGCTTTACATTTATAACCAAGTTCTCTTCCACAAGAACATCAAACGAAATTGCAATAGATAAAAAATGAAACTCATATATGAATAGAAGAGAATGTACTATAAAATAAAAAAAGTAAGATAATATTATCAATAGATTTTGATGATTTATATGCGGTGAATCCAGTTTTACTAAAGCATCAATATGGTGAAATTGAACTTCTATAATCTTATACGACCACCGGCTAAAAGCGATTCAAGCAACGGTGGTTCTTGGGATGGTAAAAATATCTTTTGGCCATCTTTGAGAGTCTTATATTTCATATGGCATTTTTTATTCCAAAATGTCAAATAATTTGGGCATTTCACACATGCTTCATCAAGGTATATCTCAGATCGGACTTTTGTGTACTAGAGGCCGGTAGAATCTATGAAGTCATATAAAAAATCATCATGTGAAGCATTACCACCTTCAATTGTGTTTCTTTGTTGAGAGGTGGATGCTTGATTTCTTTTGTAGGCATATAATGAGTAATAAAGTATAGCTCAAAAGTTTTGCATTACTTCCTTCTTCTCATTCACAATGTCAACATCATATATTTGTGGGTAGTAATAATTGATAGCAAAAGTTTCATTCTAGGATCTAAGCAATCGAAAATAACATAATAACAATAAGTCTTAAATTTAGTCTTCATCTTCACTGCCGTTTGAAATAAAATAAAATACTTGATAAGCATTCTCGATCAATATCTTGATCGAACTAGATTGGGAAGCAATCTATTATTTAGATAGGATGAACTTTTAAGTCGATGAAAAATTTGAAGCTCTCTTACTTTCTCAAAGTTAATCAATCTTCTTGAGAGGGTAACCATATAATTGAGATCCATAAATATTAGGAAATATATTCTTATAATAAAAAGCACTCTTAACATCTTGTATGTGGAGTTCATTTGGCATCAATCAATGCAAAGATGCGGATAAGCCAATCTGCTTTATCTCTCCAAATTTATGTAGCGACACGGAGATCTTTTATAAATAAAATAGACTCTCTTACCCTTTCAATTATTGAGCGATTTCTTCAGTCCATCCATTAAGTTTAAAATATAGCCAGAAATGAAAGAAATCACCCATCAATAGAAAACGGATCTTCTAATGAATAAAAGCTTTGATTTCTGCTACATCATTAGATGATGCATTGTCAGTTATGGTAACTTTGTTTTGTAACCATTTCAAACTTTCAGAAATTGCCCAATCACTATGGGAGGATCCAAATCGGTAAAACTAATTATCCAGATTGTAATTTCCAATCGAACTAATGTAATCTAAAAATATATACCAATGGTTTGATTTGATGTCAGTGATGTAGTAATGAAACTCTCTCAACAACTTTCAAACTTTTTTCAACTTATTTTTTTAGCTTCATACACTTTCATACACTCCTCTTTGATGCAAATCTTTAAATTTTATGATAATTTGGATTCATCGATTTCATCGAATATTGAATTAAATGTTCAATCATAAAAGGGATATTTGAATAATAATATACAATATTCTTTATTCTAGAATGATGTAGGCGAAACATATAAACTAGATATTGAACCGTTTCCTCTAAATCCTTTCTTTGGATCAAATAGTTTTTCTTTTCCTTTGTTATCAACATAGTGATTTGATTTGAAGTGTCTATTTAAGCGAGATGTGGTTCCGGTTTTTTATTTATGATTTGACACATAATTACATTTAAACTTACGCGTTTTCCCTTTTATATTCTGATAATTTATTGAAGTGTTCTTCTTGGTCGTTGTCTTTTACCTCTTATGATTAAGCTATTTCACCCACTCTCATTTTAAGTTGTTGCATTATCATCAATAGGTAGCTTGATTGAACAACTAATAGATTTACTTTGAGAAGGACTTGTCATTATATAAGAAATGAATAAAAGCGATACATAGAATCACTCAAAAAAAGCATAAATTCGGATCGTAACTATTAATTTGAACAACAAATCATCTTTGGATCAATTAATTAAAGACTAGATTAGAAGAAAGATCAACCAAGAAATTTGCTTAAAGATTGGATTAAGCATAAAAGATCCCATATATTTACAAAAGAAATCATCTCATCTCTACCACAGAACAACAAGTTACCAAAGCGGCAAAGGCATGTGAACATCATAACATGTCCCATGAATACTATGACACGAAACAAGTAAACAACCTTTATAGCACCAAAACCTCCAAGCATGAGGCAAGTATTACAAAGCCAAGTACCCATAAGGCGAGAGGCACAACATTCAAGAGTGAGCCATGATAGTGAAACAATTAGGAAATGAAACAATGGCCAATGGGGAAGTATTTCTAATCAAATTACAAAGTTTGAGATCAGAAAGCGGAAGCGATGAGTGAGAGTGATGGAGGACAAACAAAATTATTAAGTTAGCAGGTAAATCAAAATAACATCATCTGTTGCAAGTTTGTACACAACATTCAAACAATCGTTACAAACCCAGGGCGGCTAACCGGATGGCTAACCTAGGCGGGCACAAAACAACCCCTCTAACTAAAATAGTGAAATAAGAGATAATTGAAACCCTCAAATTGCAAGTACAATTGTAAAAAATATAGATACACATGGATGATTAAAGAAGCATCCCAAATCAAGCGCAGAAACATCCCCAAATCCAATAGGCGAACCTCAAATAATGGAATAACAGAAACAACTGAAATAATCAACATTTCATAGGCATGATTCTATGAAATACTTACAGAATCAGGAAGTATTTCTAGAGAAAGAAAGCAAACCAAGCACATCTGATGTCTGACCGACAAATCGAAGCAAAAGCACTCACTATCGACGGATGGCGATTCTACGGCGGCGCATACTCAAAACTAGAACGCGACCACGGAGAAGTGAGACGGAGAAGAGGAGAAGGAGAACGAGAAGTGAGAAGAGTGTAAGACTCTCGGGGGTCAATGACGATAGAATAGGGAATTTAGAATTAATCTGCATTCAATTAATCAGTGATATGCTTTCTGTGCCACAGTTCCGATCACTCATGAGTGGCAAACCATGGGTTGCAGTCCGCAAAAATAAATTCGAGCCACATTTCGGCGAAAATCGACTCGTTTCTTTGAGTCGATCTCGATTCGAGCCCAAGTTCAAGTCGACTTTCGAGTGAGCCACGATCTTCGGGCTAATTTCTCAGCCCTAGTAGTCATTCATAGGCTTCTACTATACATGCTTTGTCTTTTACTTCTTAATAACTGATGACGTATCATGCTTTTAATTTATATGGAAAATATGCTATACAAAGTCAAAATATCTTCTCCCTATATATATATATATATATATATATATATATATATATATATATATATATATATATATATATATATATATATATATATATATATAACTACTTTATTTTTTTCTATTAAAATAATAAGAACCGTAATTGACATGGCATAACGCAACATTGAAGCGTAATATATTTAAAAAAATTTCAAATTCAGGGTTTTTGAGGTGCGTATCTGTCGAATTGAAGTTTACCTGAACGCCGATTATTTTTATCCTGTGTTTCGATCATGTATTTCTACTGGGAAAATGCGCGAGTGAAGAGAGCAACATTGTTCAAGTCATCTTAATCTGATTATCCAGAACTTCGATTTTCAATCAAGAGATTTTGAGTTCAGTTTTTACATATATATTATATGAGTTTCAATTAAATTCGTTCAAATATCCCCAAAAAAAGTGAAATTCTATGCTTCTTTTTTTATTATGACAAGAATTAAAGCTACCCTGTTTCTTTATTTTTTTTTATTACTCATTCAGGAGAAATTACACCAATATCAACAATGCAAAAGTTGAAGCAACAAATAATAATAATAATAATGATACGCATGTATAAAAACAAAAAATATATTTCTCAAGAAGATATTCAGCACAAGTGTAGCATACAGGACTAAGAAAAGAAGCAAAATTCAATAAATACATGACACGTATCATTTATGATAAAAAACACTTCATTGATCTTAGTCTAAGATAACTTACGACTTGATAGCATACGAAGACAAGGAAACAATCAAGAAGCTCTCACCATTAGGACAAAGAACAACAAAATCTCATTAGCAATCAATATACAGGAGCAGAACTAGTTAATTATTTGAGGATCAATAAAATTTTAAATATTTAAATAATATAATATTTAAATAAATAAATAATACTTAAAATTAATATTTTTTTAAAGTATAAATAATTAATAAAATAATATCACTAAATTTATAACAAAAAAATATATGTGAACAAGATTATTAAACTTATGAATTTTTATTTTAATTAACTAAATAGTCATTTAAGAGTAATGAGTTAAATTGATTTTTTTGGAGAGGCATTTGATTGCATAAAATATAAATTAAGGATGGGCAAAATGTAAAAAAGTATATATTTTTAAATAAAAAAAGAATTTGAGGGAGAGCATTTGCCCAGTCTCAATTCAAGGCAGGTCGGCTCGTGTCAATAAAAAGATATAATAAACGATGATCCAAAAGACTACTAAGACTATACCTCAACATGCTTGGAGTGATAGTAGAACATACCGCCTGTACTCTTAAAATATTTGATTTTCTAATTAAACTTGAAACTTCATCTTGCACAATGATAGTGGCAACACTAAAAATATAGCTTTCATGAATCTAAATATTATCTTCACATTTAACGTTATACAATAACAAAAAAGTGACACAAAAGGTGAGCCTCTGAGCATACTGATATGAAAAAAAAAAGTATCAATAGAACTTAGCAACTAAAAGAGAGAGGGTCCTATGAGAAATCTTTTTCAAAATGAGGAAAATGTTTTATGAAGCTTCTAAGCAAAATTATAAGAGAAGAAAATATAAAAGAAACTCATAATCTATTTGACAAAAAAAGTAGGGGAGTAAGAAATATCATTTTTGACAAGTGCATTTTAATGCCACCCAAGATAACCATTCATCCAAAAATTGTGAATCTTGGTGCATAACTTATCCATCCAACCCATTTAGCAAACCAACACCCATTAAGGTGCCCTTGTACATCAAGTAGAAATCCAAGGCCAAAATTATAAAGCAATAAAGATGTTTTTTTTTTTTTTTTGTTTGTAGAGATTAGAAGCTAAAGGAGAAGGGTCTTGCCCAAATGCTCTTATATTTAGATATCCACTAAACACTCAACAACCCATTTGGTGAATTAATGATATAGAATATCAAGCAAAGAATTTTAATGATCTCACTATTAGAGTATAATTAAGTGATTAAAGTGAAAGGAAGGGCGATAAGGTTATCAAGATTAAGGGCCATAATGGCTGACCCCATTAGGCTCTTCTTGGAGGAAGACCTGATTATCTACCTTTAACTAATGTTCTTCCTGCATTTACTACTCTTTTCTCAACACCATTAGCCTTTTTATATAAATTTTACCACTTCCAATAGTAAGGAAAAAAAATTGAACTTTATGCACATGGTTGACTAAAATTAGGAGACCGTTGCTCTAGTATAGCTCTCCTCTTTTCACCACCATCAAGACTTTTTAGGTGTTAGCAAGAAACCCTGGATATGATCTTCATACACATTGCTAACCATTTCAAGTCTCTCTAGCCATCAAAAATATCATTATACCTATCCTCTAATTACATATTTTAAGGCTAACCAAAATTAGTTCAAATTAAGCACATTAATGGAATTTTGGTTTAAGCTCTATCAAACATTCCTAAACATATTAGATTCGGATCTCTTCTAAAACTTATTAATCATATCCTCTAATATTTTATTTTAACATCAAGAGGGTCCCATTCCCTAAATGGCCCTTCAGTCCATAGCCTTAAAGGTAAAATCCTAAGAAATGGTCCTAAGGCTAATTTGACCTAAACCATTAATCAAAATCATGAACATTACATTTCTATTCCTTATAGCCATTAGTATAATTTATCTATGAAGTTTCTCTTGGTATTACCTATACTACTAGAAGTCATCATATCATTTTTTATGATAGTGGATAGATTCTCCAAGATGGCTTATTTTATATCTTGATCAAAAACATATGATACCTCATACATAATAAAGATTTTCTCTAGAGAGATTATTAAATTTTTTGGCTCACCCCATCACTGTGTCAAATATAGATGTGAGATTTATTTTTATATTTTTGGAGGATATTATGAAAGTTGCTTATTTTAAAATTAAAACTTTTACATATTTTTTACCCTCAAACTATTGCCCAAACACATATTGTAAATAAAACCCTAAAAATTTATTGAAATGCTTAGTGTGAAATAGATTTGGCAATTGAGATTCATGTATCCATTTCATAGGGTACTTAATATTATTATGTCTACCACAATTAAGAAATCACCTTTTGAGATATTCTATGAATTAAATCTAAAGAGAACAATTAATGTGACTATTATTCCAACAAATATATTTTAAAATTTTCTTTTATGTTTATAAAGAATTTGAAACCCTTAAAATTGATGGGAAGAAATAACTAGCTAAAGGTAATGTAAAATATACCAAAAAGATAAATTTTAATAATTCATTTAAAGAATATAAGGTGATTATATATTAGTTTAAATACATCTTAAGAGATAATCATCCTCAAAATACAAGAAGTTTTAAGTTATGGATTGTGGCATATTTAAAATTATTAAAAAAAACTAGACCTAATGGATATCATCTTGATTTATTATTCAAAACATTAATTAGTCTAATTTTTATATTAAGGATAATATTTTTAAAAAAGTTAACTAACCTCTAGGTGATGTGAATAATCCTTTGGTAGGAGATATTTCTAATAAATTACTAGTACTCTCACCATCAAATATCTTTGAAGTGGGTTCTATCATTAGATCTATCATTATAGAAAAGTTGCTTAAATTATGCTAATAATTAAATATTTTTGATTAGATGAAAGAAAAAAGCGACCTATTTAGAATACATTAGTTAAAAAAAGATTTAGAGAAGTTGGCACTAGGACTTTTTGAAGTGTACTTGAATTTCAACTCTAGAGAGTATAATTATAATGTGCCTATGAGAGTTGCTGAAAAATATCAAATGGATAATCAGTATGGCCTCATTATTCAAGTAATATCAAGGGCTCAAGTTTAGAGTAAAAGACATAAGGGCCTCATCATATGATCATGATTAAGGGCCAAGAGAAGTTTATCTAATATAAAAGATTTTAAGAAGCTTGTATTTGAAAGTTTAAAACTATAAGCATGCTTTAAATTTAAAATTGAAAGATTATATATTAATTTTTTAATTTGTTTCATCATAAGGGAGGATTTTATTTTATTATTATTTCTCATTTTATTTTATCTTCTTTTAATTTGGAAGGTGTGGGGAGGCGACCAATCCTCTATTTAAGGTTTTATTTTTTTATTGTTTCTCTTTATTTTATTTTCCCTTAGGGCGACCAATCCTCGATTGAACTTAAAACATGTAGCCCTACTCCCCTTCCCTCTTTCACTTTGATATTTTGCTTTTAATTTTTTTTTCTTATAACCTAAAGTATTACTTTAAATATTTTAAATATTTAATTTAATCAATCCAATTTATCTTTTGATGTTGGAAAAAAAGAGGAATAAAATTTCTATATTTTTATGCATGGTGGCCATAATCCCCCTTGATTATTTGCATAATGGTTAAACTCCATGGGCTCTTTGTAGTGGATGACTTAGGTAACTTTTTTTATCTCCTACAAATTTCTTTTCCCACCTCTATTACTTCTTACACAACATTCCTAACCTCTTTTAATAGGTTTTTCTCACTTTATAAAGTAATAAAAAATTCTTTAAGCCTTTGGTCAACCATAACTAGGGCAACCTTAACCTAGTTTGGTTCTCCCATTTTCACAATCCTCTAATATCTTTGAATTCCAACCCAAAACTCCAAATAATAACTTCAAACCAACCTTTTCAAGCCTCGCTAGTTCTTAAATATATTATTAGATCCATCTTCCAATCAAATATTTTAAGACTAGCCTAATTTTATCCAAACTAGGCACCTTAACCTAGTCTTGGTATAGCCTCCACTAAATATTCTTAAGCCTATTAGATCCCATCTAAAAAATTTAAATAACATCTTCTGAATTTTTTCAATAATTTTTTGAAGAATCCATGCCCTAAATTTTTTTCCATGCCATAGCCCTAAAGGTTTATCCTCAGAGGTAGTCTTATGGCTATTTTGACTTAAGCACTTGGCCATCTCTCTATCCTTTTCCTAAGCTCCATATAAACATCTTCTACATGTTAAAAATCTTTCATACATCTTCATCAATCCACCACAATAATTAGAAGCCTTGGATTCAAACCTCGAATGTTAAGTCAATCAAATTCCAAATTATCTTATTCTTATTAGTCACATTAATAGACCTTGGAGAAGGTGGACCCAACCAATTTTATGTTTAATTTTATAAGTATTATCTAAGATATCAAGTATATTTTTGTTCTTGTCAACCTTTTAAAGACATTTGAGTAAAAATAATCAACTTTTAAAAAGGTAAATGACATGGAAGAAAAAAGGCATGGCCATAATATAATTACTCTAATTAAATTAATTAATTTGTTACATCCTACTAAAAAAAGGAGAAGATCTTAACTTTCTGATTCATTTGAAGTTATTGAATTATACTGAGTAAAAATAATATTCTATTAGCATCAAAATTCAAAAACTCTTAAATAGTACTGGATGCTTTGTTTTATTCAATTTAAGTTAGTTTGGAGCTTACTCTTTTGGCTAAGTAGTCATTCCCAATCTTAAACTCTTACACTTGACTAACTCTAATAATTTAAACTTGATACTCTACCCTAGGATAAAGATGATCAAAACAATTTCAAATTTTGATCTTTGTTATGATTGTCTAGATCAAAGTCAATCATTATTATGTTCTTTTCATGAGTTCAATTTCATTCAATGAGCCTTTATAAGTTGACTCCATGACTATCTTAACTAAAACTCTAACTTAGCCCCCGTTAGAATGAATTAATAGTACCAAACATAGATTGATCATATAGACTAATTAAACTTATCAAATAATAGAAATTACCTTTATCATTTTACTAATTATGTTAAACTTTTCATCAACTTAGACCTAATAAAAATCATCTCTAGGTCAACCCTAACTCTAGTTGTATAACTCAAATTGGTTTAATAGGCTCTTTGGTAGTTTAAAACTTCAATCACTCCATCTAATGATTAAATCATTTCTATGTTTATATTCATTGGATGTATGATTCTAAGTTTGATTAAAAGCCAACTTGGCCCTAAAACAACCAAATCCTTAGACCTAACTGTTCATTTTGAATCAATTAATCAAAGTGAATAGTAAAACAATCTAATAGGCTTTTATTAGCAAATCATAGATAAATCAATTCAAATTTGCCATTTGACTAGCCTAGAATAAGCTTAAATCCTTACCAGCTTAATTTTAAATAAATTGATTTAAAAGTACTACACATGAGCATCGAGCCAATTGACCTTTATCAATTGTTCCCAGTAGGTTCTAATAAATAAGAATTTGCCTGATGAAGCCAAATTGCTTGGCATAGTCTAATGGTTCCTTTGAACTTTAATTACCTTAAGTTAATATATTTGAATCAAATAAACCAAAACCATTAAATTGGATAATCTGATTGGACCTAAGCCTTAGATTGCGTATAAATAAGTAAATCATAAGCACACCATGATAATTTGGCTTAGACAAATCCAATTGGTTCATCAAATCTAACTTGATCCATTTGAACCCTTATGACAAAACCAATTAATTTGACCAATATAAGTTGGACCAAGACTTCCCTTTGGTTCAAGTGAATTCATTATACATGAATTAAGCTCAACTAAATCTTGGTTGACCTAATTGAATACACTTTACCCAACTTATCTTAATTGAAGAAAACATTTATGATAATTCTCGGAGATTTTTATGATAATATATTATCATTTTTATAATTTAAAAAGTTTTGTATTAATTTTAGAAAATAATATCAATTTTATAAATAATGAAAATGTATGTAGATTCTCAGTTTACTATTATGTGCATGTGCATGTTGATTATAATTTGATACTTTATTGATCACATTTTAATAAAAATTATATATTTAAATTATTGTTTTATAATTTTATTAGGACCATTAACTAAAATGCACATATCAATCATTATGGTGTGCATTAATAAGTTTGAACCAAGGTTTTTTTGGTTTTTTTTTAATGTTTATAAATCCTGATTCAATTTTTGGTTTCAAGTGAGAGGTTATTTGGTTTTCAAGTTTTTTTTTAAATTTAAAAAAGATGAAATTGGTTAAAGCAAATAAACCAAAATAAATAATGTGGATTTTTGCATTAGGGGGTTTTTTAATTAACCATATACCCTAAGCTAAGCTAAATAAGATAAGCTAAAGTAGAAAAACAAGAACATAATGTGAGGATAAACTTTGTTGTTTATATTTTACTTTTTTGAGTTACAGCATAAAGTTATAGCATGTAAAGAATCTCATCAACACATTGTTTTTGTATATTTTCAGTTGAATTAAAACTTAACCGAATTATAATTTGATTCAATTCGGTTCAATTATGCACATTGTTTGGTCGATTCAGGTATATATATATATATAATTTGGTTTACCAAATTTGCCAAGCAAACCAGCAAAACTGATTGATCTACACTCTGATCAACCATTAATTTTAGTCTAGATGGTCCTTAAAATTAAGAATCATAATTTGATTTTTTTTTATATCTATTATAGTTTCCATAAACCTTGTGTTAATTATAAAAAATAGTAAATAATTTTTATCAATATTAAATTATTTTAAAATTATTTTTATCTTAACTAATATAATTTGAAATATTACCTCTCTTTAATTGGTTACAGTTTAGTTGATTTCTAAATTTCTTAAATTAATTTGTTGACTAGGCAATGATCCTTGATATTGGTGAATATTATATTTTTGAAGTTAAAATCTTTAATTTATGAAATTAAATCATCTTGTGTTAGTTCTTTATATTAGAAAATTCTAATTTTAAAATATTAATATTAAAGCTAAATTAACTTGATAATTTCAATAAAATTTATTAGATTCATAGAAATAGCTAATACATTTAGGATTAGCTTTCATTGATTTTAGAGCATAACAATTGATTAAAATTTTCTAATTTATATTTTTGGCACATGCTTGTGCTATTTATAGATTATACTTTCGGATTTCCACCACCATCGTATTTATTATTGTAGCTTGCTTTTTCGTTCTTTTAATATTGAATTATAAGTTGCCTACTTTATTCTTTAAAATGGTTAAATTATTTATCCATAAACATATATATTGAAATACCTAGAAGAAAATTTTTTATGTAACTATAATTTAAAATTATTAAATAGTAATAAAATTAGTTATGAGAATATTTCTTAGTTTGTCTTCTTAAGGAGACACGATGACGAATATGTCAAAATTGAGCTTTGCCCATGCATTAATCATGATATATATATATATATATATATATATATATATATATATATAGTGGTCCAAGTTAGGCCATGTTAATATTTTATCAAATTTCTTAAAAATACATAACAAACCCCTTGACGACCATTTATTCCTATTAATTTTATAGAGCACGTTCCTTTGAAGTATACCCTGTCCAAATTATAATTAATTCATTTATCGAAAATATCTTTTGGAGGTGTTCTAAGAGTGTAATTAAACTTAATGGAAACATTCCATTTGGAAAATTGATGAAGTATATTCTTAAAATTTTAAAATCAATAATATAAAATTTTATGAGTTTTGATAGGACTAGTCAGTCTTATCTTTCTAAAATGACAAATCTTGAGAAATATGGAGTTTAAGTGGGAGGAACATATGATATGGGCTTAGGCTACACTGAGTGAATCCTTGAAATAAGAGAATTCTCTAGCCATAAATGAAGGTTAGGGTGGAAGAATAGTGTGGTGTTTAAAATTTGTGATGAGGACACCATATAGATTTTAGGGGGGGTACATATTAAAATGATTGAGTACGACATCAATGAATAATATACTATCTTGAAAGGTATAAATATCATCTTATGATAGACTTAATTATCTAATAAGGACTCCTAAGGCAAATGGGTCTACATGTACTAGAGATTTTTCTAATATCTTACATAGATGAAGTAAGGTAGGATTTATTTTATAGCAGGTTCTTAAGTTTCCTATAGGGGCAAGCCCCCGTAGTTAATTACATCTTAGAAAATAAATTTTCTTAAAAATATCTTGACAAAGGTGATTGGTTAATGTCTCAATGGATTTTAAAGTTTGATATTAAAGTATTGATGATCATTGAAAATCAAATGGGAGAGCTTAAATAGGAATAGTTCTTATCAAAATCTGAAGGAGGAAAAGTAGGAAGTGCTTATGATACTAAGATGCTTTGGAGCACGATGTACTTCGTTCCAGTTACGTATTGCTATTTTTTGAGTAAAGGTATACTTGTTTAAATTAACATTTTATTAGAAAGTTATGAGTTATATTCTAATACCACCAGATTGTGAAAATGCTTAAGAGTTTAAGATTTATACTCGTAGATAAAGAAAAATTGGCTACCTTTGAGCCTATGCCTAAAGTGCTCTAACACAAGCTAAAAGCTCAACTTAACTCTACTCAGGAAATATTGAGACGTGTTGGTTCACTTTCACTAGAAAGAATGATCATATCCTAACTTTTCTAGACTTAGAACCTTCGAAATTGGCTGTCAGCTATTACCACCTACCGGTTAAAATCATGTGGCTAAGTTTTATGAATGCAAGATAGTTATTAGGAAAGAGTCTAAGATCCTAAACTCAATCCTAAGAACCTATATCATGGTTGGTATAAAAATATGTCATTGACTAGTACAAAAAAAGTAAAAATATTTTATTCTTTTTGACTCATCAATTTGACTCAAGCTTGGGTGGACAAATATGCCTATAAGCATGATGAAATTATGTTATGGGCAAATCTGCGAGAAGGGTCTTCTTCAATAAAATCACTTTTAATGGTTCGCACTCTCCTATCGTGCAATGAGTGAAGATCCCCTATATTCAAGAAAGAAAAATAATATGCATGCATGATGTTATCCACATTCATCATAGTCATATCGTGTCTAAATCAATTTTATTGATTAATTTCTATGGCTTTACAGTGAGGATATGAGCTGTATTAATTTTAAATTGAAGTTATTTATTTTAATTGGATAGAAAATTTAAATTCCTAAAGAGCCTAATAAAATCTAGGTCATACAATAATCATCACACTCTAATAAACTTAAAGAAAAGCATGTAGTTCAATTGCAAAAATAAACTAAACACACTAAAAAATATATAAATTAAAAGAATAATAAAAGGTCAGTACAGCCAAGTTCTGCTATACACCCAAAAAAAAGGGTTGCTAAGCTTAACTCTTATACAACCTGGATTACAATTACATAAATGACATTAAAGCAAGTTTAAAGGGTCTTCATCTTTACTTGAACTCCAAAATCTTGGATCCTTCAGCCATCATAGGGCCTCTTAGGTCAAACCCTTCTAGCCTCTGCTCATCTTAAACCCCATGGCTATAATCCTAACACTACTACAAAAATTACATTTGAAAATTCTAAAAAAAAGAATTCTAACTAAGCTTACAAACTAAAGGTTAGCTATAACACACACACACACACACACACACACAGCTATTATAAATCACATAATTGGATTTAGCACTCATGGGTGCTAAGCCCACGTATCTTAATGGGCTATGTTCAAAAGGGCGAGCCACACCTACAAGCAAAAGGCATTCTATTTATTTATTTTATTATTATAGTTTGCCCCATTAATTAAGCATATACCATTGTAGAAAATATCACTAATCTGATAAATAATTCTCAACCATCTATATTGCACACAAACAATCCTAACATCTAGTCTAAAATATTACATTACAATAAAACACCAACCTAACCTAAGTTTAAGATCATTAGCCTATCAATCTAATGTGTGTGTAAAGGCTAGTGTGGTGTGACCAATTAGGCTTAGTGTTTGAATTATGTATTAACCAATTAATTCAAGAAAATAACTGAAAGGAGGTTTTCGCTCAAGCAATTAGCGGCTTAAGTATAAGTTTTAAATTGAATTTTAGTTAATGTTTGAGTTTAATTAGCGGCTTAAGTATAAGTTTTACTTAAGGTAAAACTTATTTTCTTTCAGTACCCTATCCAAAGATCATATCTAAAGGTATATTTTGTGATCTTTTAAACCCTTTTAATGAAGCATTAAATTTTTTTATGGGTCCCTAAGTTTGAACCAAACTTAAATGGCCATAAAACCCTTAGGAAAAGAACATTTCAATGTTAATAACTCTAGTGTGAAGAAATTCATATTGCACCATGTTGACCTCACTTTTGGAGTGAGGATTAACCTTTCTCATCTTAGACTTAGAGACCTTCTATGCACTTGGATCTCCTTAGTGATAAGACACTTCTAGTGACTAAGGGAACACTAAACCCAAGCTTAGAGACTTAGGAGGCATACCCTAAGCCCAAGATACTCCTTAGGACAAATAGGTTCTACCTATCCTATGACCTAAAACAAGACCCATTCTAATTCACTGATCCAAACTAAACTCTTATAAATGAAACACAACCAACTTCAAGCCTATTCCATTAACCTCACTTGAGTTTGTTTTCTAATCCAAGCTCCAAGCCAAATTAACTTAGGTCTTAACCTAAGTTAACTCGTCCATGATTCTATGAACACAACCAAAATCCATTCAAGCAAACTAAATCCAATTTGATTTTCTCAATCACCTCGACCATTCAATAAATCATTTCAAACTCCTCTAGCACTTGTAATCAAACCAATCGAATCAAGTGATTTGATCAACCCAAGTTAGCACATTTGACCTAAAAAGTTAAAATGAGCCAAAACCCAATCAAGCCTAAATAAATTAAAATCAAAGCCACTAATCAACTCTAAATCTATCATTGAGCCCCTCTCAACACCTAATTGACACCAACTTAACCCAATTCAACCCAATCAACCCAATTGGTTCACTTGACCTAATGTGACCTAAATGACCAATTTGATTCAAACTTCAATCCAATCCAAATTGGATTGAATCAACTCATCCAAATCTTCCATAATAATTGTTGATCAGCTTTGATTACCCAATTGCAATCAATTGGGTCAAATCAAACCAATTTGACCATTTAACCTAAGTTGACCTAATTGACCCATATGATTCAAATTGGACCAAACCTCATTCCAAATTGCAACCAATGCTTCTAACCAACCATAAATTGATTATTGAACACTTTACAATTATCAATTGAAGCCAATTCGACTAAACCAACCCAATTGACCTACTTAGACCAAATTGACCTAGAAGATCAAATTAAATCAAAACTTATTCTAATCCAAGTCAATTCAAGCCAACACCTACAATCATTCTCAAATGATCAATCAAGCTAACCCTCCATTCAAACCAATATGGCCAATTTGACTAAATTGGTCAACTTAACCCATTTTGCCTAAATGAACCCAAATGAACCAAACCTAAATCCACTTCAAATTAAATCAAACCAATTGCACCAACTCATTCATAATAATCATTTGAACATTTTCCAAGAGCTATTTCAATCCAATTTAACCAATTGTTCAACTTAACTCAATTGAACCCAAATTGATCCCGTGGGTCAAATTGAGCCAAACCCAACCAAATCAAGTCCAAATCCAACCAAACTTGGCATGACTCATCCTAGGGTCACCATGGGCCTACCAAGTGGGCTCAACCCATGATGAACCTGATTTGGATCAAACCCATTAAACCAAGCCACCTAAATGGGACAAAATCCCCATTTGGATGGGTTCTCCAACTCCCCACCCTATGATAGTCACCTTTGGCTCTTCTTGGACAAGAGGACCACTGACCTAACCTAATCCAAGGTTGTTGGGCTGATCCTTTGGCCATGAGAGGGTAAGTTCACCCATGGAAACCAATTGGTCCACCTAAGGGAGGTTATACACCCCATGCCAGCCCATTCTACTCCCTCAGCTTCTCATCCTCAGCCACCTCAACAGTCCTCAACTACCTCCAGCCACTTACCCCGGTCGAATGGGTGCCAAAGGCGAAACTAATCTTGACCCTTGGTTTAGCTAGGGAGGAAAGTATACTCCTCCCAAAGGATTTAAACTTCACAAAGACCATCTTCAGAGCATTTCGCACAGTCCCATACCCTTTCCTAAGCACCTCATGCATTCCATCGCCGGCGAGACCAACCTCCAAGCAAACCCGAGAGCCCCATCCGCCCAAGCTTCTAAAATCTCCACCAAACCCAAATTAACACTTCCCACACCTTCACCATACTTCGATGAGCCAAAATGAATTATTTTCTGAATGATTCGATCACAGGAAGGCATCCCTAGCCCAACTCTGGCGAGCTTTGTGGCTGCGTTTGGTCCACAGAGCAATCTGCCATGAGGTAGGTCATGATTTTTTCAACAGGTCTTTATCCCTTTAAGATGAAGCTACCTCTATTGATAGATCATCGGTCTCTAGCTCTAACGAGATAAAAATCTGGCAACCGTAGTTTCCCCCATATATGTTGGTTTTTTTTAAGTGAAGTGTGATTTCATGTGATTTCCACCGTAGGATCCCTTTAGATTCTCTCCCTGATCATTTTGGAGTCAACTTTTCCATCGAATGAGTTCCTGTAAACTCGTATCGAGTGGGGAAGGTGGACGATGTCCGTCTTCCTATGCTCGCGGGATGACAAATCATTGACCATACATTTTGCGTGATTAGAATGGATGACTGTGATTAATTATGCTAGAATTTCTAATTTAATCCTTTTGAAATCATTGGATGAATCTCGATTGTCTGATCCAAGATCAGATGACTGGGATGAAATTGTATTTGTTGCCTCTAAGTTAGCTGCCACGTTGGACGATTTAAATAACCAATACTATGATGCCATGTGGAAAGCGCTGCCACATCAGCATTGACATGGCACCGATGGTTTAAATGATTAATTAGGCATTAAAAATAATAAAATGGCATAACTTCAAAAAATCATAACTAATTATAAAACAAATCCAAAAAATGCAAATAAATCTACTTTAGAAAGGTTAGACAGAGAAGAATTTAAGAAAAATAAAATCTCTCATTTATATCCAATGAACAGTGTTTAATTAAAGTTTTGAAGCTTAGACTAATTATCTTAATTAAGGCTTAATTACTTTACTAATTAATTCTAAATTTGGTTAGATGATTTTATGGGATGTCCTCTGCCTCACATAATTTTCTTAGAATTATTGGTTATGCAATTTAAAGAATTTGAAATTTTAATCCTAATTACCCTCATTAATCAATTTAATATTTGTTAGAATTGCTAAACAAAGAAAATTAAATAATTTATGATAATTAATTACTATAAATAGTGGGAATAGTGAGGAGAAATAATTAGGGCCTCTTTCTTAATTATTTTTTTCTAATGTATTTCCTTAGGAGGGTTAATTAACACATGTAATAATTAGAGATTAATTAGGGAAAATTAATGATAAGATAGAAATCAAACTAAATTAACGATTGGTTTAAATAATTCAAATATAATTCATTAGTTTCTCATTATGTGTTTAATAACATGAAGTCATTAAGAAATTTATGATTGATCCATTGGTGTGGGAAAACCTTAAGAATACTTAACTTAGATTCTTTCCTTCTTTGATCCAATTAACTCTTATCAGCCTTAGATAATAAATAATTAAATCATTCAAGTAGTTAAATAAATTGAACCTAATCAATCCATAAAACCTACTTAATCACTTTCCTTGAATATATTAAGTTTCCAATGTGAGATGGGGCAAAGACTAAGTGTCATCTCTCTTCTTTAGGTTCTAATAATTCAAACACCAAAATCAAATTTCATAAGAATTTTGGTTAGCCTTAAAGAAAATTTATTTGACTTTATTGTCCTTAGGAATTAATGTATTTGAATGTATTATGTGGCAAATGTTTAGTCATTCTTTCTCAATCATTATAAATTTGCATGTCATTTGTGTCATATATTCATATTTTTAAAAAGAATCAAAAGAATATGGTTACATCTAAGTTGCACAAAATTATAAGCTAATGATGAAAATTTAAGTTAATGTTGGCTATAAATATTCAATGAAATTTACATTTACTTATAATTTAAACATGGTAAAGGATTGTTCTATTTTAATAATTCATGTGTATGTTTACATATATTTGGAGTTAGCAAGTATATAGTCTGGACATCCCAGGAACATGAGGCTTTAAGTAGCCTCAAGGAGGTCTTAGATAATCTCACTTTCCTAGTTTAACAATGGCACGTACTTGCTTAATTTCATTCATGTGTATGCATGTGCTAGAATTGGGATAGAACTTTGCTTTACATGAATAAAGGATTTGCTATTTGTTGACCTCACTTTTGGAATGAGCTTTCAATTTTTTTCATCTAAGCTATAGGACTCCTCTAGACATTAAGATTTCTTAGTCTTAAGACACTTCTAGTGATTAGGTGAACACTTAACCTAACCTTAGAAGACTTAGAAGAGTTAGCCATAGGAATAGGTTATGCCTTAGGGGCATTAGGAAAACTTGCCTACCCCATAGCTTAAACCAATCCTTACTACCTTCTTTCAAGTCAAACTTCAAATCCAAATTAACTCCAAATTCAAATCAACTTCAAACCCAAATCAACTTCAAATTCAAATCAACTTCAAACTCAAATTCAATTCCAAATCAAAATTCAAATCAAATTCCAATTTAAATGATTTCTCTCAAATCATTCAAATCAATTCCAAAAATCCAAATCACTTCAAATTCAAAATATTTTTTCACAACCCATTTATATCTTCATTTATATTCACAAATATAAGTGAGATATAAATTCAAATAACCAAAACTAAATCCAAAACTTAATTCCAAATCCAAAAATCTTTCCTAAGTCACTTTGATTTCATCTTATGGACTTAGCTCAAATCCAATCCAAATCACTTCAAACTCAAGAGATTTTCTCATAACCCATTTATATTCTCATTTATATTCACAAATATAAATGAAATATAAATTTAAACAACCAAAACCAAATTCAAAACTCAAACCCAAATCTAACCTAAATCTAACCTAAACTCTTTCAAGTCAAATTCTTGAACTTAGCCTAATCGAACTCAAATCAATCCAAGCCTTTGGATTTTCTCTTCAAACAATCAATCTTATAATCGCAAACCAAATATAAACACAAACTTCAATCATTAAACCAAAATCAAACTAACCCAAATCAAACCCATGTTTATCCTTTGAACTTGAAATTGTCAAATGAATTAAAACCCATTTGACTCTAAATCACTTACAATTGGATTTAAATTTCAATCATAAGTCCATATGTGAGTTCAACCAAACTTGAATCAAGCCTTGATCAAGTCAATCGACCCATTTAGGCTCACTTGACACAAAGTGACCTAAAGCTCCTTCTTGAGCCAAATTCTAATCCAACCCAAATTGGATTGAACTAAGCCCATCTAAGCCTCACATTGTGAGCAACAATCATCCTAAGATGATCAATCACCCAAATTGGGTCAAACCAAGTCAAACCTAGCCTTTGACCAAGTCAACACCCATTAAATTAAACTAGCCAAAATCCACCATAGGCCAAATTGATTGAAACCATTGATCTAAACAAGTTCATGATCAATGATTGAACATGACCAAGTCATCATTTGAGCCAAACCTAGCCCAATTGGCCACTTGACCCAAGTTGACCCAAGTTGGCCTAAAAAGTCAAAATGTGTCAAATCTTGATATACGCCAAATTGATTGCAACCAATGAGTCAAATTCATTCAAAATCACTTGTTAAACTTGACCAAAGTCTCAATTGGCTAACTAGACCCAACCTAGCCCAATTGACCATGAACCTAACTTGACCTAAAAGGTCAAATCAACTTGAAATCAAACTAAACTAAAATTGATTGAAACCAAAGCTTACAAAACATTTCAAATGAACAACTAAGCCTAAACCAACCCATGACCTAACCTAATTGGGTCAAATGACTCAAATTGGTCAATTTGACCCATTTGACCTAAGTGAACTCAAATGAACCAAAATCAAATATAAATCAAATTGAACTAAACCAATGACACCCATAGGCTACAAATGATCATTTGAACTTGACCTAACCCTTTGTTTGACCCAATTTGACTAATTGATCAACTTGACTCAAGTTGACCCATTTTGACCCAAATGGGTCAACATGAGCCAAATGATATCCAATCAATGCCAAATTCATTGAAAATTGGCACAACCCATTTTTCATTTGATCGTATTCCAACTCAAGACCACTTGGCATCCTCCTAGTGTATCATTTGGACACCAAGGAGAGTGGTGCACATGACCCAATGGGTTTTGGTCAGCCAAACACAACCCAAAGCCAAAACTGACCCCTCCACTCAAAATTCTCCACATAGATCACCTCTCACATTCATTTTAGCACATGTGCCTCCACACTCCCACTCTTCTACCAAAACTGAATTACATGGCACTCTAAACAACCAAAACAACCCATTCAATCAGGGCAATATGATGAAAATGGCAAAATGAGCTTCAACCATCCGATTCAAGTAGGGGAGATATACTCCCCCTCATTCCATTCCAATCATTTCACTTGCACTCGATTGAGCTCAGAGGATCAAAGGCAAGCATCCACAAGCTTGCCTAAGCATTCCTAAGCTCATTCCAAATTCCCTTTCTCAGTTTTGCCTAAGTAAAATAAGGGAGGTGAGGGAGATTTCAAACTCACTCAATTCTCAACTAAAGTCCAATTCCTCTTGCAAGTACCATCACGGCACCAAGTTAAGCTTACCCAAAGCTTTTCCCAAGTCTCCAAGCCTCCAAGCCATGGGAAGGGGGAGTTCGATCGAAGCCGCAAGATATTGAAGCAATCTTTGGTCAAATGGAAGATTCACTGCAAATTGAACCTTTAAACTTTCAATAGGGCTTCGTCTCTACTAGACGAAGCTACCCCCACCATTGGAAGTGACGGTGATAGCCTCCGGTGAGGTATGCTTCAAAACTGAGCTCCTATTGAAAAATATTTGGTCCTTTGTGGAGGGAATTGTAATCCCATTGAATTTCCACTGTTGGATCTTCTTCTCTATGCTTCTTGATGGTGTGGGCTGAATCTCAGCCTAATCAGTGAGCTCAGATAAAACCATGGAGGATAGACGACCTAAATCTCCCATAGGCGAAGGCAGGGATGAATCATGGACCGTCCATCCCACTTATTTTGGATGGACGATCCTGATTAAAATGTGTAGATCCAGTGATTTAATCCTTTATTACCATGGGCTTAATCAATTGTCGATCTTTAATGGACGACCGCGTAGCTCAGCGTGGCGTGGTATCCTATTTGACAAATTAAATAACCAATCTCGTCGTGTCACATGAAAAATGCGCGCCGCGTTAGCAGCCCATGTGGCGCCGACGGGATTTGTTATATAATTAGGCTATTTAATTACTCAATAATCACTGAAACTTCTTAAATTTATAATTAAATATAGAAAAATCAGAAAAATATAAATGAGAGCTCATTTTAAAGAAAATTTAGAGGGGAATCCAATAAAATTATTTCTAATCAATTTTGAACAATGGATTTTCTTAATTAGGGTTTAATTGGAAACTTAATAAGCTTAATTACCTTCTAATTATTTCATTAATAAATTCCAAACTTCTCAGGCATGTTTAGTGGGATGACTTCTGCCTCCTCTAATTTACTTAGAATTTATTAATGAGTTAATTAGAGAAATTAATTAATGAACCTCTAATCACTCTCTTAATGCAATTAAGAATAATTAAGCTTGTGAACAGTGACTTAATTCTTTAATTAAGATAATTAAATATTGTTTGAGTAAGTAGGAGGTTTATGGAATAAGTTTGAGATATTTTCCCTAAGCTATTCCCTAAACCCCCTTTCTTCCTTAATCCAAACATAACTATGGATTAATCCACTAATAATCTACTTAATTAGCTTAATCAAACTTTTAAAATCATTCTAAACTTAATTAATCTCTTGCTGGGTAGATCCTTAGGTGTTCAAAGCCTAAGGTAAATTTAAAGAAATCATTTTCAACCCACATGTGTGGGAAGATTATGAAAGTATTTAACTAAAATCCTTTAGCTTAATTAATCAACAATCACGAGCCAATTGCATTAGGCCCATTTCTTTCTTAGGTGAATTATTGATTTAAATTCAATGTGGTTGCATATCATATGTTGGCTCATAATTATTTGGTTAGTTATGTTAAAGTGGTATAGGTAAGGGGTAATTAATGGACTTGATTCACACCTTAACCTAAACAAAATATAAAATCAATCTAATTGTGCTAAAATTAAACTAAATTGATTCACACATGGGGAAAATGGGGTAGGACTAGAAAACTCTTCTCATATTTCCTAAATCAAATCAAAGTCAAAACTAAAATAAAAATCTCTTTAAACAATTTTGGTTCACTTTGAATAATTTTATCTTACAGGATTGTCCTTAGGAATTAAATAGGGTGAATGAAGTCATATGCTTACATCACTTTATCTCTTTCCAAGCATGTTAAATGTTATTTTCATGTGAAGTCATGCATTCAGTCTCTTTTGAAAAATCAAATTAAATGAAATTTTTCCTTTAAGTCAAATTGCATGTTTTAGATAAAGTAAAGATATGAGTGGCTATTATTTCTATTAAATTAAAAATTATTTTCAAACCCTATAAATTAAACATTATAAATGAAGGTATGCTACTTATAGATACTTATGAGCTTGCATGTGATTAGAAGTACAAAATGTGTTATGTGATCTTTCGTTCTCTTTTCTTAACATGGGTTTGAATGGAATTTACAAAGTGTATAGTTCATTTGAAAAAAACATAACACTTGCTTAAATCCATTTCTATGCATTTTCATGTTAGGGCTTAAGAAGGATCTTCGTATTTACATATATAGATTGCATAACCAAATCAATAAAAAAAATCTTTTGCATGACTCATTTTCCATTCATTTCTTTTTGTACATGCACATGTATTTAAGAAAAGTGGTATATTAGTCTAGACATCCCAAGATTGCGAGGCTTTAAGTATCCCCAAGTAGGTCTTGTACCTTACACCCCTGGTGTAGAAATAATGGCACTATACTCACTTATGTCTTTCATACATGTAAATGTGCAGTTGATTAATGGATAAAAGAGTCCATCTTTTCTACTTAATAAAATCATGCATTCATGAAACATCCAAATTTCCTTAAGCAATGTCTCTTTGCATTCATCATTAAGGTATGCTAAGATTTTGCATGACATGTATAGATATACTAAGGATCATTCATATGCATGGTATACATGTTGGAAATAAATAAATGGTTGTATGTTATGTGATAGTAATTCACCTTAATTAGTCCTAAGATGCCTTTCTTATTTGATAGGTTTATTTAGAGCAAATCTAAACTTTGGATTAATTAAAACACATAATAAAATATTCACTAAAAAAATCATTAATGAATCTACCTTAGAAATTACTTAAGGTAAGGATGAAAGAGAAATTCTCTTCTCTTTTCTTCTCTTTACAATACTTAGTAATTAAATGGAGGTTCATTCAAACCAAATCAAATCATCAAATAAAATTGACCAAATCAACTAAATAACTTAAAATGAAACCACCCTCTAAGTTGAATCTTTCCACACTTAGAAAACTCTAACTTTAAAGCCTAGCTAAGACATGCCACACAAGCCTTAAATGGCACATTAGGCTAAGTCACTATTTTTAGCTCTATGTTAGGGTGGTGCATGATTTGATGCCTAATTTTATTTTGTAATGTAATGTTTTTAGATTGGATGTTAGGGTGTATGTGCATAGACTGAATGGTAGAGCGATCTTAGTCTAACCATTTCTTCTACAGGGGATTGTGCTTAAGGGGCACTGTAATAAAAAATATATAAATACTTTTGCTGTGCAGTTGCTTATACACCTAAGCATAATCCAAAAATAGGCCAGGTGAACTTGGTTACCCATGTATGGGGCCTTAAGTCCAATTTATTTATATACATGCTTGGGATGTGTGGTGTGTTTTGCAAGTTTTAGTTAGATTTACTTTTCCCATTTTCATGTAATTTTTTCCATTAGGATTTGGAATGAATATTATGGGGAAGTGAAGGTGAACATTGGTCACAAGACCATGTCTTATGTACCATGTGAAGCCTTTGGAGTAATCACATTCCAACCAAGCCAAAAGAAAGAAAGGAAAGAAGCAAATAAAAAAAATGAGAAAATGAAGAATGAAGAAATGAAGAATGAAGATCCCCATAACATAAATTCCTTCTAAAATTATAATTATTCATTTTGTAATCTGAGTTGTATAAGGGTGGAGCTCAGCTACCCATGATTCTTTTCAGGTTTGTGTGGTGGAGCTCGATCATAAAGGCCTTTTATTCTTTTGCGCTAGATTTATAAAATTATTTCATGTTTGTTTAGCTTGTGCATTAAGATGACATATTTTTCCTAGTTTCTTCCCTACTTTGATGAATGGCTAGATGCGAATAGGCTCCTAGGAAAAAATAAATTTTCTATCCACTCAAAATTAAAATTAATAACTCATAACTTCACCTAAAGCCTAGGACATAAATCAAGAAATAAAAGATTTAGCAACCCCTTAACTGGATGTTGTATGTTTCACATCATGCATAAAATCATCTTACTTCACTCTTTCTTATGGAGGGCTTCCACCTTTGCTAGAGAATATGGCTTGACCTTTGAGAGCCATGGTGGAAACTCACCTCCTTCTTGCTAATTTTGGCCCATAACTAATTTCTCATGCATTAGGCATATGAATCCCATAGCCTATGTCAAATTAATTGTCCAAAAATAAAAATAAACTTAACAAAATTTGCATTAGATTAAGTCATGAGTTCATACTCTACATGATCTAGTCTTTTAGAGAGTGAGTTTAAGGACTTAGTCATCTATCTAAATAAACAACAGCCTAGCTATCTTACAAAAGCATAAGACTTGCCTACATATATTTAAAATCATAGGAGGAGTTACTTGGTGGCCACCCCCAGGAAGTTGTAAGTCCAACAGTCAGGTGGTTTATCCTCTATTATGGAGGTAAACCATAAGCCCATTTTTGCCTTTGATTTAGGTCATGCTTCAGCCCTCACTAAAGCCCCCTAGATTTAGGATCCGAGGTTGCTATTTCTCTTTGCGGGCTACAAGCATAAATCCTCACCTCTTAGGCATTTCCTTGATCTTGTGTCATGGAATTGTAAGTCCTAGATTTCTAATAAGAATTGAACTCAAACAAATAATTCTCTTCAAATTCAAAAATATAAAGCCCAATCATAGGATAATTTGGGATGCTCACTAAGTTTCCTAGCATCGTGAGCATCCCCTACTTATCTCCCTTTGGTTTTGATAATAACTCCCTCCTTTTTGATCAATCTCACTTGATCTTCCGAAAATAACTAATTGATTGATAGTCCTATCTTTGAAATTTTTGGAAATAATGATCATTTACCTTAATTGAGAGTATTCTTAAGGAATCTCATTCCTTAAGATATAATTAACTATGTGGGCTTGTCTCCATAGGAAACTTAATGAACTCAGTTTAAAATAAACCCTACTTTACTTTTCCATGTAAAGTAGAGGAAGAATCTATGGTACATTCGAAGACCCATCGTCCTTAGGAGTCCTTATTAATGTGATTAGGTCCATTATAGGATGGTAACTTCTGTCTCTCGAGATAGTACATCACTCATCAATGTCGTACCCGATCACCATAATAAGAACATCTTTGGATCTACGTGGTGTCCAACACAAAAGTTTATTTTTATCTTCATTTAATTCATTTTAGATGAAGATAGAAAAAATAAATTCACCACACTATTATATAATCTTTGAATGATTTTAATTCTCATGCTTGTGTATATGTTTACATATATTTAAGTTAGCAAGTATATAGTCTAGACATCCCGAGAACATGAGGCTTTAAGTAGCCACAAGGAGATCATAGAAAATCTAACTTCCCTGGTTTAACAATGGCACATACTTGTTTAAATATCTAATACATGTGTATATATGCTTAACTAAAAGATGAAATCTTTCTTTTCTACCAAAATACATGCATTAATGATCATTCAATTGTGCATATATATATATATATATATATATATATATATATATATATATATATATATATATATATATATATATATATATATATATATATATATATATATATATATATATATATATATATGATATATATATGCATATATAATATATATATATATATATATACAATATATATATATATTGCATGAAATGTATGCATTAAATCAAATACTATGATGAAGATGAGATGAGAAGTGGTGGAATGTTATCCATGTGATAGTGATTCAATTTTATTAATCCTAAGATGTCTTTCATGTTTGGATAAGATTCTTTAAGACAAACCCAAACTTAGGTTTAATAAAATGTTTAATAAATAATTCACTAAATAAACCAAAGTCATAATAACATACCTTTAGAAAATAACTTAGGAAAGGGATGAAAGGGGTCAAACCTCTTTCCTCTCTTTATAATAACTAGATGTTAAGTAGGCATCAAATGAAACAAAATAAATGTAAATTAAAATTAACTAATCCTTTCAATAATTTGAAGTAAAACCACCCTTAATGTTTAACTTAAACATCCTACACTTTAGATAATTATACTTCTAAAGCCTAACTAAGACATATCACACTAAACCTTAGCATACATATTAGATACTAAGTCACCAATTCTAGCCTTTTGGTTAGGCCGGTGTATGCTGTGGTGTTATATTTTATTTTATGATGAAATATTTTAGACTAGATGTTAGGATTATTTATGCGTAGACTAGATGGTAGGTTGTTAGTAGCCTAATGATATTTTTTAGGGGGGTTTGTGCTAAAGGTGTCGATCAAATAATAAGTAAATATAAATGTTCTTGCTTGCAAGTTTTTTATGCCCCTTAGCATAATCCAGTTAGGACATATGGGATTGGTTACCCATGTGCAGGGTGCTAAGTATAAATATGTAAATTATAATTACTTGGCTTATATGCTTGTTTAGCTAATATCTATTTTGCAAGTGTAGTTATATTTTTTTTCATAAATATGTAATTTTTGCAATAAGAATTAGATTAGTGTTATGGGGTTTAGGATGAGCAGTGGTTAGAAGGCAAAAACTTGGGAGGCCCTGTGAAGCCTGGAGCAAACCAGTCCAAAAGAGGGAAGGAAAGGCAAAAGATTGAAGACCCTCATAGCATTGATTGTAATTGTAATATTATCTTGCATTTCAGGTTATATAAGGGTAGAGCTCAGATACTCAATTTCTTTCTTTTTAGGGGTGTACGATGGTACTCGACCTTTTATTCTTTTATGAAATTCACATGTTTGATTTGTTGTGTTTAGATTGTGCAATAAAAATGACATGCTTTTCATAGGTTTCTTAAAATGTGATGATTTGATGTGTGGCCTGGATGCAATTGCCTCTTTAAGATAAAATTTAATTTTCTATCCTCACTAAATAAATCATAACTAAATTTTAATACAACTCACAACCTCACTTTAAAGTCTATGTTCATAATCAAGATAAATAAAAAATTTAGCAACCCCTTAGCTGAATATTGTTTGTTATCACATCATGCATATAATATTGTGTCACTCTTGAATAAGGAGGGTCTCCCTTCTTCCATGATAAATGATATGCTTGACCTTTAAGGGTGATCCTTTGTAGTGGAGAACACCTCCCACTGATTTAGCTCACAACACTATTTCATCATGCATATAGGCATAATTGTCCTAAGCCATAGTCCAAAATGAATGTGTCAAAATGATGCAAAAGATTATAAATTTTTGCATTAGTCTAAGCCATATTTTCATATCAATCATGGTCTAGCCTCTTAGGGAGTGAGTTTAGAACTCTAGCTTCCTTCTTAATTAAATAATAGCCTAGTTATCTTGCATCTACATAAGATCAAACTACATGATTTTAAAGCATAGGAGGTGTTAGCTGGGGGCCACTCTAGGTAGTTGTAAGCCTAGAAGAGCGGGATGGGTCTATCCTCTCTTGTGGAGGTAAATCATTATGTCCCATTTTTTTTATTAGACTTAGGTCGTTCTTTCAGCTTATGCTAAAGTACCTTAGATTTAGGTTTCGAGGCTATTTATTTTCTTCAAGCTATGAGTATAAGTCTTCACCTCTTAGGAATTTCCATAATCTTCTGTTGATGGACTATGAGCCCTAGCATTATAATAAGATTCCAACTCAAACAAAAACTAAATTCTCTCTTTCAAATATGTAAAGCCTTACTATAAGATAGATTGGAGCACTCACTAGTCTTCTTAGTATCATGAGTGTTTCCTACTTATCCTTCTTTGGAATCTGTAAATAAGTCTTCCCATTTGAACTCTTCCCTTTGATTTCCATTAATACCTAATCTTTTAATAGTTTAACTTTGAGATCTTTAGAGATACTTATTGACTACTTTAATCGAGAGTGTTCTTAAGAAATTCCTAATTCCTAAGATATAATTAACTATGGAAGCTTGCTTCCATAGGGAACTAAAGAACCCTACTTAAAATAAACCTTGCTTTACTTCTCCATGTAAAGTAGGGGAAAGATCTCTGGTTTATACGAAAACTCATCTACCTTAGGAGTCCTTATTAGCTGATTAGGTCCATTTTTAGGTGATATTTTCATCTTTTGAGATGATACATCATATTTTAAGGTCGTACCCAATCACTTCAATAAGTACCCCCTATGATCTGTGTGGTGTCTCTACGGCTCCAAATTAAAACACCACACACCAATTCAACATATCTCATTACTTTAATGATCATGCCACTAATGCTATGCTTTTGAAAATTAAAGATTATTTTATTTTTGTATTCTAAGGTTCATACTTGCATGATCTAAAAGAGCTTATCATTCAAACACAAATCCATGCTTATGCACATGCTTTTTTTAATTCATGTATAAATTTAATCCATTTAAACATATGATTTAAGAGACATATGTGGGACATTTAATGTTTATGAACCTACATGTATTTATATTTGCACTTTAATATTAGCAAGTATGTGTCATTGTTAAACTAGAAATGTGAGATCAAAACCTCCTTCGAAGTAATAGCACCATGATTTTGGGTGTCATCTCTTATATGTACATGTCTTTATTACATATAAGTGTGCTCAAGACCTTTTTTCAAACCAATAGCTCTGCACCACCGGGTGTCCATACTATATACCTTAAGAGTGTATCAAGTATACATGTGATTAACACATTTAAATTATTCCTATCTACTTCAATTAGAGAGACGTAGGTATGCATGCCCTGAATATAGTAAAAGTACATTTTGGCTTTTATTAGTGATAATAATGCTAAGCAAAATTAAATTACTAATAAAATTTTCATAAATCATGAAGCATGCATGATTGATGACCAACATAGAAATACAATAATGAGAAACAAAACCAAGTGTCATAATAAAATTTTCACTCAAGCCATTAATCTTAAGGCTAACCATATGATCTTAAAACCATTTAAGCTTAATTAAATTCTCTATTTAATATACCTTGAATTCAAGTGGATTAACCTATATGAGGAGATAAAACACAATTAAAATTACCCCTTCATGCCCTCTAGTTATTAAGAAAATTTAAAGGTAAAATCATGATTTTTATGAATTAATTAGATTTTATAATTAATTAATCTAATTAATATCCAATAGACCTTAAAATAAATTAATTATAAAACATGAGGCAAAAAAATTGTGAGAAAATTCATTGACATACAAAATAACATGAAAAGTAAACAATAAATATTTTGAAGCATTTGAGGGGCACCGCGGTGCTGCCATCGCAATGCCCAAGTGTTGTCGTCACCTTACAGAATCTAGAAGCTCAAACCACCCCTGATGGTTATCTACTTAAATGATATAACATTGTGGTGCTGTCATGAAGTTCTTCAATTTCAAAATTAGGAAAAATTATTGTTACCTCCCTAATAGCAATAACCTCCTAGGGGAAGCGGGGGAGCGATTATAGAGTGAAAAATTGCCCCCATTGTAAGAAATCCACTATAAAAGGGGAGAATTGCCCCTCTCACCCTTCTTCTTCCCTCTCCCTCACTCTCACTCCAACCCACATTCACTGTTCTTGCTCCACATCATCATATGCATTCTTAATAGCATACTTTTCATAGCTACAAGAGCGATCTCCTCATCCAAGAAACAAGATCAAGGTTTACTCTCCTCGATCCTAGGTAAAAAAAAACTTCTAGAAATGCTTTCTTTATGCAAGTGTCTTTCTAAAAAATTAAGTTTAAAAAGATTTTCACTATTGATCTTGGATTTGGTGAGAAATAAAGATGTATTATCTCCATTAATCTTGGATCCAGAGTAAAAAAAAACCCCAGACCCAAAAAATTTTAGAATCATGAAATCTAAACACCTCCACCATTGAACTTGGTTTCAGCATGAGAAGAAAAACCATCCCTCCATCGATCCTGGATCTAGAACGAAGGAGAAGAGTGTGTTTGCGCTAAATAAGCAAAAATCTAGCACTGTTAAGATGTTATGCCACCAAATTTTCACAATAAATTGTAAAATTCTGTAAGAATTTGGTTCAGAAATAGACTTCTCGCTCAGTGGCACCACAACGCTCAGGTCTAGTACTGAGGCACTTGGTCTCAGGAATAAAATATTTGGTGCTTTGTCCCATAGCACTGAGGTGTCAGATATTTAGCAATGCGGTGTTAAACTCTCAGGTTTAGGTACAATTCTTATAGTGCCTAGGCGCTATATTTCAACCACATGTTGTATTTTAGCACATTAGCGCTAAGCTTTTGTGTTTCATATCTTTGAAGTACACTGAAGCACCATTTTTCAGTGCCTATGTGCTACATCATCCACCATTGAACTTGATTTTGGCATGAGAAAAAAAAAACCTCTCTCCATCGATTTTAGATTCTTAACAAGGGAGAAGACTGTTAATGAACTAAAAATACAAAAATCTATCACTGCTAAGACATTATGCTATTGAAATTTCAAATTTTTTCAAACCTATTAAATTTAAAGCACTAATGAAACAGCACCTAAGCACTATGGATTCAATGTTGAGGCGTTGAGCTCCCAGCTTATATGGAAGAAGTGTTCTTTTAGCATCGTAACGCTATCCCTCAATCATCGCAGTGCTGGATTAGTTTCACAATTTTGGAACACTTATAACGCTGACCTTGACAAATTCTAAGTCTAAGCCTTGTCTATTCAGTGTTACAATTCTGACTCTTTAGGTAGAATGATAAGAAATGACTATCTAAAGAGCGCCACAATGCTGCAGTGCTAACCTTTCAAATAGAATGACAAAACATTTCTATCTTAAGAGCATTGCAATGCCGCATATAGAGTGCCTAGTCGCTAGACTCTCAGACTAGAAGCGCCTAGGTGTTGCATTCTCAACGTTGAGGTGCTACTACTCTGATATCATTTTAACTTAAGAAATTTCTAATATTTTAAATCCTAGAGCTATCAAATGATAAATAGATGGACATATATACAACAATATACAAATATGTGTAATCAAAATAAAATTATTAAAAATAAAAAATGGTTACACAAGTTGTACAAAAAAAGAGAAGAAAACTAGTAATCATATTCATCACCCTCCTCCTCTTCTTCTTCTTCTTCTTCTTCTTCTAATGGTGACAGGATGCTCACATAAGGCTGATATTAAGGCATCGTAGGAAGAGAGATCTGACTCGGACCTACAAAGCCATAGTTTTCAAGCATGTGAACTAATGTTGCGTTAAACTAAGACATGTAAGAAAACTATTTATATTGTTGATCTATATGCTAATCAAATTTTCTTTTTAAGGCCTCTTGCTTACGGCTACTCTCACCAACTTATTTCTTCAAATTCAAGACTTCTCCTCCAATTTCTTGAAGTTGCTCATTTAAGATTTTGGAAGATTGGGATCGAGGTTGTGGGGGCACGTGGAGCACGTGAGCTTTCCCCCACCTCAAATCTCAAATTATATCCCCTAATTATCCTCTTCATTATAAGAGCTTTCTAAATAAAAACTTCTTCATCAAGCTCCTCCAACACACCCATCATAGTACATAAATCATAAATAAGAGAAGGATGATCGAATCCTACAGTAGTACTACCCCTAAGCATATTATAAATAGAATTATAAATAATCTTTTCTATATCAATTATAAATCCCTTTTAAATAGTAAAATTCAAAATAGCCTTGTCCTTAGTCACCTCACTGATATTACAAATGGGCATCAACTTAGTATAAATAAAACAATACCAAGCCTTAGACTCTGTCATTATGCTAGCGGTAGGAAAATTGAAAATCCTTTCCTCCTTCCATTTTCACTAAATATTGGCATTTTTGCTAGTGAGAAAACTAATAACTTCATTAAAATCAAGATGATTATTATACTAGGAAAGGTATTAATTGTACAATATATTTTACAAACTGTAATATGCATTAATGATAGTGCAATCAAAACTTGAGAAATTTATTCCACAAAAGAACTCTATTATCTTGGTGCTCCTTCGCATTGGCGAAGAACTCTCACACAACAAGAATGAAATAGGGGATGCTTTCATAAGCTAGCTTCTCTCAACCATGTTTGATGATAATCCTCTCTATTCTCCCAGTCGAATTATGGAAACTTCTCCCCGAAATGAGGTGCCTGTGGATGGGGGCATATTAATACCTCTCCTCTACTTCCACGCTAACAAACTTATTGGCATCACTTGAAGTTTCCCTCCTGTTGTTAGCAAGACTCTTAAGTATCATGATTGATTTTCTAGTGTGAGAAAAAGCTAAAGGAAAAAAACTCTAAGAATTACTATAGCACTGATATAACATAATGAAAAATTTATAGCCCAATGGGTCTATTTATAAACCAGGCCAAGCACCGTGGTGCTATCCTCTCGAGTTTTGGAATAAAGAATCTGCACCATGGCGCTACAATAGCCGCACTGAGGTGTTAACCTCTTGGGTTCTGTAATAAAGAACCAGTGCCAGACTCACATCTGGCCGCTAGCCCGGTCAAAATGGTTACTATGTAGGTCAAAAAGAGCACTTATTATAATTTATTACCATTAATTCTATAACTAACAGGAACTAAAAAGTCCATCAAATATTAATGTGGCATCGTGGCGCTCTAACACAATGCTAGTCCAAAGATCTCTCCTATCTGCTAAATATGTATGCCAACCTATCAACCCATTTGAACGATCTTTTGTTTGGCATCGAAGCGCTACATAGTCAATGTCGAGGCAGTAGTCAATTTACCAACCTACTTTCAAACATCCTTTATGGAACCTATAACACCATGGTGCTGACTTCCCAACACCAAGGTTCCATCCTATTAATGCCTAGGCGTCATGATCTATAGCACCAAGGTGCTCCCCTTTATAGCTCCAAGGCACCATATTTTTAGTGTCGAGGCTCTATCACCCAAAAGTAACCTATTTATGTTCACTATGCAAACACCATATAATTCATTCACCATGTGAACACTTATATAAGCCTGAGATTCCAAAGGGATGTAAGCCCAATCATCTATCCATTTTCCACACAAACATCCCCAAACATTATAATTCATTCACCATGTGAACATCAATATAAACCCTATATGGCACTCCAAAGGGAGGTAAGTCCAATCAATTCATTCACTACATGAACATGTAAACTCTATTGGCATTTCAAGGGGATGTAAGTCTAACCCATGTGTTTGTCATGCAAAGACCTTAACAGCTTTCTAATCGATGTAAGTCTAACTCATGCTTACAATGCAAGGACAACCCAAATCCCATCTGGCTTTCCAAAGGAATGTATGTTTGATCTATCAGTTCACCATGCAAACACCCTATTGACATTCCAAAAGGATGTAAGTCCAATCTATATAATTTCCATGCAAACACCCTTACACTAAACCTTTGTTTATTTAAAATATTTAAGATAAGGAAACCCATGGTTGCTAATTAGACTCCCTTGACATTATGACTAGCCCTCTGATGTTAGTAGGCTAAAATAATATACTCCTAGGATGATGAAACCATGGGATCTTAATTGGGACTATTTTTCTATTTCCCTTAGACAATCATCTAAGTCATACCACACACACCATTAAACATTGATTCATATCAGGAAGATACATTTGTTTCCAAACTTAATCAAGAGTGCTCTCTTACTGTGGTAAGAGGGGTAATTAACTATAAAGGCTTACATTCATAGGAAGTAGAGTCCAGATCTAAATAAACCCTAACATATTGTTAGTGGAAATTTAGTTGAATATATATCAATCTACCTCAAAAAAAAATATACTTCTATACATCCCAATAAAGATGGTGGAGAGCTTCTTCAAAAGTGTTCTTGAGCGATCAGCTATCATAAATATTAAGCTAATTTTGACATGCATTATAGGTAAACCGAGCAGGTTAGCTAGCTTTATTGATGAAGCCCCATCAAAGTAGAGTTCTCATTATGATGATTGTTAAGCTTATTCCACTTTGAAGATTTTTTCATCAGGAAATTCATTGTTGAGTGGAGAGTTTGCCGGTAAGGGATGAGTAGCTAGAAAGTCAGTTAAAGCTTGCCCTTTATAGCCTTTTGTGGGACATATGTCATATCAAATTAAAATAATAGGACTGCCCATTGAGCTAACCACCAGTTAGGGTAGGTCTAGTCATTAAAATTTTAAAGGAATAACTTTAGATATTAAAGTTATTTTATGTGATAGCTTCTAGTGACGTAGTTTCTAAGTAGATAATATCAATACTAGACATTGCATCTCAATAAGAGAATATCTTATTTCGGCTTCTATTGGGCATTAACTTTTATAGTATAGGGCATTTTACTTTCCTTCTTCATTATTCTGAGCTAACAAAGCTCCTAATAATTCTTCTAAGATTGTTGTATACAATATCATCGGCTTTCCTGTTATTGGTGCTGCCAAATAAGTGATATAACAAATATTGTTTTATGCTATCAAATGCTTCTTGACAAGAATCATCTTATATAAAAGGTGCATCCTTTTCCATTAATCGAGCGAAAGGTTGACATCTCCCCAAAATATTAGAAATGAACCTTCCATTGTAAGCCAATTTTCCTTGTAGTGAATGTAGTTGCTTCAAAGTCTTAGGTGATGGAATTTATATTATTACTTCTATTTTAGAGGGATCAATTTCAATCCTTCTATGGCGCACAATATAGCCTAGAAATTTGCCAGAAGTCACACCAAAAGAATATTTCAATGGATTTATCTTTAAGTTCAAACTTCATATTATATCGAATACAACTCTTGAATCACTGATTTGATTGCTTTAATTCTTGCTCTTGACAACCAACTTATTGATGTAACATTCTACATATCTATGTATGAAGAAGTTGAATATGCAAGTCATTTCCCTTTGGTATGTAATGTCATCATTTTTCAAGCCAAATGACATCATTTTGTAACAATATATGTCGATTGGTGTGCGGAAGGACATATACTTTTTATCTTCTTGAGCCATTTTAATTTGGTTATAACACGATGAACCATCAATAAAGTTGAATATATCATAGTTTGATGTATTATTTACCAAGATTTATGCATTGGGTATTGAGAAATCATCTTTTGGGCATGCTTTATTTAAATCCCTAAGTCGATGCAGATATGAATTTGTTCATTCCTTTTTATTTAGACAATATTGGCAATCCAGTCAGCATACTTCTTTTCCGGATGAATCCTACTTCAATGAGCTTTTTGGTTTCAGCAATTACTTGCTCTTTAATTTCTAATTGCATTCACGTTGATGCTTGCTTTACAGGTTCTACATCAAATTTAGTGACAAGCTTATATGCAACTACGTCTGGCGATAAGCCTAGCATTCTGCTATAATTTCATGTGAAGTAATCTTTGTATTCACAGAGTAGTGCTTTTAATTCCTCCAACTTTTTTGATGTGAGGTTAGCACTAATAAAGGTCGGCCTAGGCTCTTCTTCAAGACCTAATTTCTTTACTTAGAGTTCATCAATGGTGGCTTGATTGGCTTCTTTGAAATCCTTTGGGAACTCTTTGAGGTTAATTATTAATTCATCTTCGGGTACATTCTCATTTTTATGTGAAATGTCCCTTCATTCATCTGTAGTTTTCGAAGGGATTTCTTCTTTATAGGATATGGCATAACAAGAGCTCATTTTGGGAAATGTCAAAGGACTATATCCCAATCCCCATGTGGTGAATTTTCCATATCTTATGGAATTTTGGATGCCATGCCATCGTCAAGACCTTTTAAATAATCGGGCTTGTATATTTATTTGTGTAGGCTGAACATTATTCTTAACTAGCTACTTTAGGGCCAACGAGAAATATTGAGGAATAATAATTGAAATGTCTTCTTTCTTAAAATCATCTTCTTCAAATAGTTCTTGCATGGGATTTGTGGTTCGTTCTTCAATTTTGTAGAAAAGGATCTTGCATTTCTTATAAACCTTTCTAAGAGAGACAAAAATAATTTATAACTATTCTTTTTTCTTTTTCCTTGAAGTTGTTAAGGATTTTATATGTGCCTTTGGTATTATAGTTATTTTTATGGCCTTGTAAAAAATTTGGGATTCAGGTACCCTTATTAAAGAAACATGAGTTTTCTCTAATTATTTTACCACATTACTAGTACTACTTCTTCTTTCTTTTGGCTAGTTGAGGCTTTCTTAGGTAGATAAAGTGCTAATCACTCTTCATTATCCTTGGAATCATTGCCAAAATGGGGAATTACTTTGGGTTGCCTCAATTCATTGGTACTTTTACCCTTTGAATTATCGCTCTTCAACATTAGTTTGATGGGTGGAGCCACTTGCTTTTGGGAATTGACATAACCTACTGTCTAAGCATGAACTACTTGGCATCATCGTAGATCTTGATCTCATGCATCAAGAATGGATTCATGCAACCACCAATTTGATGCTCTTCACCATTTTGAATATACTTTATACATTGATGGAGAGTTAAAGGTATTATGTTGTATTCATGAATCCACGGCCTACCACAGAGCGCTTTGTAAGCAACTTTGGCTTCGATCACATGAAATTTAGCTTTTGTATATAGTTCTCTGAAGCATATAGATAGGACAATGGATCATAAGATTTGTTGTCCTTGTTCATTGAATCCTTGTAGGAATACTATACTTTCATCTAGGTAGTGAGCATCTAAAGCTAATGCTCTGAGTGTCTTAGCTATTAAGAGATTGATTAAAGTGCTTGGATAGATCAATATCTTTTTAATGCAGGAGTAATTACTTTCAATTATGACATAAAGAGGTTGATTATGCTCAATTATCCATAATAATATTTCATCATCACTAAATGTGGTAGTTGTTGATTGTTGAGAGATTAAGTCCTGTTTCATTCTCTTTACAGCAAAGAATGTTTCATATTGTTCTGAATTTTACAAGCCCTTGCTTAATGTTTAACATATATCCTTAGATAATATGAGAGAATCATAGATACTTAGTAAAGTAGGGAGCTTGCATAAATGTTCCAAAATAATATAATCTACACCTATTTTGGTAGACTTTTAGGTTTAGTCGGTGGTGGAGGTAAGATATTTTCATTAATTTGAATTTCTTTGCCTTTATCACTCGCTTTCCATTGTGGAGGTGGAGAAATTAATTACTTCTTCTATCTAATCCTATTACTGGAAGAAGCCTCTAAACTCTATGTCTCTTTAAAATTTTCAAAGTTTTTAGTACTCTTAGGACTACTGCCTAATCTAGGACATAATTTCTTCGAGCCTGACTTGACCTTCCATTTTATAGGATTTTCTCTGGAAAAGTAAAGTTCTTTCTCAAAGTCAGCTAAAGTTACAATCACATAACAGGCTTCTCTTTGGATTTAAAGATTAGAATTTTCATACATGTTTATGACTCGACACATTTCTTTCGAAACCTCTTCTTCAAAATTTTTTGTGTCAAGCTTTAAGTGATGCATATATTTTCTTAGTTTAATAGGCCTTTGAAGAGGTTGTTCGTACTCCTCTAAAGAGTCAACCCATTTTTATGTTTCAGACTTTGATTTTCTAGATTTCCTTTTTTTCCTTTGATTTATTGGGCTTTGACAAAGAAGACTGATTGATTTTCGTCTGTTTTTTTGTATTATATAAAAATTACCCCTTGTTGGGGAAGAGCCTTCTTGGATTTATTTTAGGCTTTAAAGAATGCCTTTTATAGCTAAATTAATGTTAATCATTCATTTAGCTTTGAAATGAATGTCTCCCAACCACTTTATTCTTCTTCATGTGTTTGTGGAGTTTTGCATTATCATCATTTATATTTTGAGTTTCATCTGGCTTAGCATCTTTGTCTTTTGCATTCTGGATTGGGTTTGTTGTAAAAACATTCACCTTTTCCTTTTAGGATTTACCAGTAAACTATCTAATAAAATGAGTTCTCCATTTCAATAGCTCTTTTTTACCTGATCTTTAAAGACAAAATAATCTTCAATTTAGAGAATTATTAGTCTATGGAATGGATAATAGTTGGGATCATCAACTTTATCTCTTGGTCTGGCCATGTGGACATAGCAATTGTATTCTCAATTTTAAAGTGTATTTAAAGATCTTAGCAGTACATTCTCTTTTGAATGAGTACTACTTAGTCATCTTTTCTTGGAGGGTTGGCCCTATTTCTTATTCTCTGTCATCTTTGGTGCTGGTCATGAGGTTAGCACACATCCATTTCTCTTTTTGTTAACTATGAATGTGAATATTATATTCACATTATTCTTCTTTGAATCGTGCAACTTAAATTGCTTTTCTTTCCCAAAGGGGTTATTATTATAGTTCGTATTAAGGCCTTTTTTCTTGGGGAACCTTTCGAACTTGGCTACATGATCCATTGGAACATGTTAATTGTAACCATAACTAGATATGGACACATTTCATCATCAATGTTCCCCATGAGGAGTTCTGCTACATGCTTTTCTATGAGTTGTTGATCACATTTCATGCTTAGATTCCTCCATCTTGTAATGTATTTTGTAACACTTTTATCTTTCCTTCTCTTTTCCAATATGAGATCTACTATCGTTACATTATTGGTTGCACCTATAAATCTCTTGACGAAGAGTGTTTCTAATTTGGAGAAGGTTTTTACTGAGTTATTGGATAACTCAGCATACCACTCAAATGTTGTGTTGGTAAAACTGCTAAAAAATTATTTCCCTCCAGTATTTTCATAAGTGGCTTTAAATTGGGCCAAGCGTTGTTGTGTATTTTCTATGGCTGAAAAGGTATTAAATTTTGGCACAACATACCCTTTAAGGACATTATATTTGTCCATATTCTATTGGGTGTGGTAGGCCTTTTCCAATTAGCTGTTCAATAGTTTTTGAAGTAATGACTGCTTTAACTTTCTGGTTGATGAGATCTTCTTTTTGGAACATGGTAATAACATCAGCTTCTTGATAAGAGTTTAATGTACTTCTCTTGAGGGTTCTTGCTTTTGCATTGAAGTTGTTAGCAAGTTGGGTGTAGCATTTTGCATGCCCTCAGTTTCAGCTATTGGTTGATCATCTCCGAAGGATTCCTTAGAGGTATTCACTACATTGCAAGATATGAGGTTAAGTTGACCAAATATCTCTTTCATCAGTCGGTTCATTTCATTGAGACGGTTGTTGAGCTGGTTGATTTCTTTGATTTCTTGGTCTCTTCTTTGGAGTTGATAACTTATTTTTCATTATAATCTTGTTAAATCATCAGTTAGCTCTTGAGTTACTTCAACTTCTATTTGAGCTTTACCTCTGGGTTCTTGATGATTTGGGTTCTCCTGATGTTCTTTCTCATTTTGCTGCTCAGGTGCCAAATTTTTGGTCCGTAAATCTGTATCGACCATTTGAATAACTTTGACTTCCATATAATCAAATCTTCATTATTTTTGAAGTCTAGAATTTTATGCTCTTCATTGATTATAAAATTCTCATCTTCCTTAAATAGTTGATTATCTGTGTCATCATCCACAGGCTAAGTTTTTCTAGATCAAAATTTTCAACTAATGATAGGAGATTTAGTTTCTTTATCATCTAGTGGAGCTAGTTCATTTAAGTTGTCTTATCTTATATGACTAAGACTCTTTAGGTACCCAAATTAGTCAGGACCTTCCTGTGGTGGATTTCTGGGAATACATCTTAGATGTCATACCATAGTTTTTACTAGATGTTGACCTCATTTTTAGAATGAGCTCTCAACCCCTCCATCTTAGACAGAGGACTTCTCTTAGACTTTAAGAGTTCTTTAGTCTTAAGACACATCTAGTGATTAGGTGGACACTCAACCTAGCCCTAGAGACTTAGAAGAGTTAGCCATAGGAATAGGTCATGCCTTAAGGGTGTTAGGAAAATTTGCCTACCCTTAGCCTGAACCACTCCTCAGCTTCCTTCCTTCAAGTCAAACTCCAAATCATTCTTATTTGATTTTCTCCAAACTCAAATCAATGCCACATGATTGAAATCCAAAATTCAAATTCCTACTCCAAAAATTCCTAAGTCCCTTAATTTCCCTCTTAAGGACTTATCCAAAATCATAATCAAACCAATTCAAACTCATGAGATTTTTTCATAACTCATTTATATTCACATATATAAAATATAAATTCAATCAATCAAATCAAATTCAAAATTCAAGCTCCAAACTCTAAAAATTCCTAAGTCCTTTGAATCTCCTCTTAAGGACTTATCCAAAATCATCTTCAAATAAATTCAAATCAATGAGATTTTCTCATAACTCATTTATATTCTCATTTATATTCACATATATAAATGAAATATAAATACAAATCAAACAAACCCAATTCAAAAATTCAAATTCAAAAATTCCTAATCTTTTCTAAGTTCCTTAATCTTCTCTTAAGGACTTAGCCTAGATCATGAACAAATCACTTCAAATCCTAGAAATTTTCTCATAACACATTTATATTCTCATTTATATTCACATATATAAATGAAATATAATTTAAACCATCAAAACCACTTCCAAAAATCAAACTCAAATCCATTCAAAATCCAACCTAAGCCTTTCAAGTCAAAATCTTGAACTTAGCTAAATCAAATTCAAATCAAGCCAAACTCTTGATTTTTCTTCATGATTCAATCAATCTTACAATCATGAATTCAAATATAAATACAAACTTCAATCACTTAATCAAAACTCAATTCAAAAATTAAGCCAAAATCCATTCATGTTCTTCCTTCGAATATGAAATTGTCAAATGAATCAAAACCCATTTGACTTCAAACCACTTGCAAAAGGACCATTCTACCCCTTTTCATAATAGGTCAAGTTTTATCAACCATTCTATGGCCTAGGGGTAGAATGGTCATTTAGCTAATTTTTGAATTTTCTCAACATACCCAACATATCCAAATTCAAAAATTAGCTAAATGACCATTCTACCCCTAGGCCATAGAAAACATTTTGGTCAAATCCATGGGGAATTTGGTCAAGTCCTCTTCATACTAACTTGATACCTTCATAATAGGTCAAGTAGACCCTATGGAGGGTGGTGCACCCAACCCAATGGGTTTGGGTCAGCCCAAATTGACCCAAGGCCAAAATGTGGCTCAAATTGATATGGGAATCATGTTCCCACTCCATTTGAAGCACATGGGAGGTTACCACTCCACTCCTTAGCCCAAACTGACCATGTGCAAGCTTCTAATAGACCAAACAACCCATTGCCTAAGGTCAATTGGATCAAAATGGTAAGTAGAGCTTTGGCTATCCGATTGCCATAGGGTGAGATATACTCCCCCTAATTCTATTTGAATTCAACAGAGGCTAATTCGATTGAGTAAGGGAGAGTGTTAGGAGTCATCCTAGAGTGATCCTAAGCTTCCTAGAAGGATTTTGAATTTTCCATTTTTGATTTTCCTCAAGTGAAAATAGGGGAGCTCCATTGATTTGCAAATTTTCTCCACACACCAAATCAAGCCATTTCCTTTTGCACACTCTCTCAGAGGATCAAGTCAAGCTTTCCTAATCTCTCTCTCAAGTTCCAAAGGCAAAGGGAGATCTAATTCCATCAAAGCTGCAAGGAAGCTAAGAAGGGGTTGGTCCAAAGAGCTATCCACTTAACCTCAAGAGCTAATACTTTCACCATAGGTTCGTCTCAACCAAACGAAGCTCCTCCAAGGGAATCGAGTGCCGGTGATCACCTCCGATGAGGTATGACATTTTTTTATCACTAAACTCAATGTGTGTTGGTCCTTTGTGAAAGAAATTTTAATGGCATGAGATTTTGACTGCTAGATATGCTTGTCATTAGGGTTAGATGGTGTGTGCAAGATTTCATTCCAATCTGAGTTCGATCGAGCTCGAATCTTCCCTTTGAAAGTGGACGGTCTCCATTATTCCTCTGGGAAGAACAGGGATGATCTCTGGCTATCCATCTATGCATTTTGGATGGACAGCCGAGATAAAACACACATTTTATATCCTATTTCACACTTTTAAAACCTCAAATTAAATCCTAGCCGTTCGATCCTTGATCGAATGACAGATACAAAACCACGTAACGCCGCCACCACCCGGCACTACGACAAGACGTTTAAGTGTTCGCTCGTTGCTTGATGCATGTAAAGCGCATCTGAGTCACCGCCCGCATGTCATGTCATTGGATTAAGGGAATTAATTAAGGTTTATTTAATTCTAATTAATCCTCTAAACTTTAAAAATTCATATATCTCTGAAGAAAAATTAGAAAAATATGAGGTAAACTACTACTGAAAGATAATTCAATCTAGAATATTCTAGTTTTAATGGATTTTGAGTTGTATCTTTCTCTTATTTTGGGTTTTATTAAAAATCTCAATTTGCTAATTACTACCTAATTAATTCATTAGTTAATCTCAAACTTCTTGAGTATATTTTGGCTAATGACTTCTGCCTCCCTAATTTTCTTGGGATTTATTGGTGGCTTAATTGGGGGAATTGCAAATTCATTTCCTAATTACCCCTTAATGTAATTAAGGTTAATTAAGGGTTTGATTAGTGGTTTAATCCTTTATCGAAGTTGATTATGGTCTGTTTCAGTGAATAGGAGGTTTAGGGAATAATTTTGGGTCATTTCCCTTAAGCTATTCCTTAAACCCTCCTTTTCTTTCTTAATCTTCTCTTAATTATGGGTTAATTTACTAATTACCCACTTAATTAATTTCTTAAAATTCTAAAACTTTTTAGAACTTAATTAATCTACTTTGGGTAGATGCTTAGGTGTTCAAGAGCCTAAGTTCAATTAAGGAAATCAAAACTTAACTTATATGTGTGAGGGGTGTTTTGAAATTACTTAAGTTAAATGCCTTAGCTTAATTAACCATTAATCATGAGCCAAATTGCATTAGGCCCTTTTCTTCCTAGGTGCATTGCAAATTTAAATTCGTTGTGAGATTTTATGTCATCTCATTAGCTCATAATTATTTGGTTAATTATGCTTGGTAATAAGAGTTAATTAACATGTTTAATTCATACCTTAACCTAATCAAAATATAAAATGAATCTAATCATCTAAAAATTAAAAAAATATATAAAACACATATGAGAATGGGTTAGAAACATAAAATGTAATTCACATTTTCAAAATTCAATCAAATTTAAAATCAAACAAAAAAATCATATTAAATAAACTTTAATTTACTTTAACCTTGCTTATTTCATAAGATTGTCTTTAGGATTTAATTAAAGTGAATGTGTTTACATGATTTCATTGCTTTAGTGCTTCCCCAACATGCTAAATATGTGTGTCATATGGTTTCATGCATCCATGCCTTTCAAAAGTCAAATTTAAAATGAAAATGTTTCCTTTATGTCAAATTGCATGTGTTGGCTAAAGTAAGAATATGAATGGCTATTATTACTATTAAATCCAAATTATTTTCAAAATATATGAATCAATTATCAAAATTGAAAGTGTTTTACTATTATCTTAATTATAAGTTTGCATGTGAATAAAATATAAGGATGTGCTTAGTGTAGGTTTTCCTTCTCTTCTCTTTTAGTATAATTTTGAATAAGATTTGGCAAGGTGTATGGTTCATTTGAAAAAAACCTAACACTTGCCTAATTCTATATTCTATTCATTCCAATACTATCACTTAAGAAGGATACCTATGCTTGAATACATAAATTGCATAAACAAAAATAAATCAACTAACACAAACTTTTGCATTCTTTCTTTTCCATTCATTTCTTTTGTACACATGCTTGTATTTAAGGAAAGTGGTATATTAGTCTGAACAACCCCGAGATTGCAAGGCTTTAAGTAGCCCTAAATAGGTCTTGTACCTTACACCTCTGGTTAACAATGGCGTCATACTCACTTATGCCTTCCATACATTCATATGTGCATGTGAAAGTTGGATAAGAAACTTTTACTTAATGAAAATCATGCATCATAAACTTTTAAATTTCCTTAAATGAATCACTTAGCAAGCATCATAAAGTGTGTTAAACATTCTCATTTGTGTGTATAGATATGCTTAGGACTCATTCATATGCATGTTATACATGTTGGGAAAGAATTGAAGTGATGTATGTTTTGTGAATTTAGTTCTCTTTATTTAATCTTAAAATGTCTTTCTTTTTGAATAGATTTGTTTAGATTTCATCTAAACTTAGGATTAATTAAAACACCTAATTAAAAAATTCACTAAATAAAACTAAAATATGAATCTACTTTAGAAATTACTTAGGTCAGGGAAGGAAAGAGAAGTTCTCTTCTCTTTTCCTCTCTTTATAACTTAGTAATTAATTGTAGGATTCACTTGAACCTAATCAAAACATGAAATAAAATCAACCCAAAACAACTAAATCACTTAAATGAAATCTTCCTCTCAGTTGAACATGCTTCACTCTTAGAAAATTCTAACTTAAAGCCATAGCTAAGTATAACAAACAAACTTCCAAAGCATGCACATTAGGCTAAGCCACCACTTCTAACTTTAGGTTAAAGCGGTGCATGTTTTGATGCTTGTTTTTATTTTGTGATATATGCTTTAGTCTGGATGTTAGGATGTATGTGCATAGAATGAATGGTGCGATCTTAGTCTAACCATTATCTTCTGAGGATTGTGCTTAAGTATAAATAAAAATATAAATAATTCTATAATTAGGATTTTGAATGATTATTATGGGGATTAGGATGAACATTGGTCATAAGATCTCATCTTATGCACCATGTGAAGCCTTTGGAGCATCCACCTCCAACCATCCAAAAGAAGGAACTAAAGAAGAAAGAAGAAAAAGAAGAATGAGGAAATAAAGCTTGAAGACCCCCATAACAATGAGTTCCTTGCTTAATTGTATGTAATTCATTTATAATCCGGGTTGTATAAGGGTAGAGCTTGGCTATCCAATTTTTTTTCGGGTTTGTGCAGTGGTACCTGACCATAAAGGCCTCTTATTCTTTTGTGATTAGCTTTATAAATTGATTGATGATTTGTTTAGCTTGTCTATTAAGTGACATTTTTTTTCTAGTTTCTTCCTTACTTTATGTATGACCTAGATGTGGATTAGGCTCTTAGGAAAAAAAATCTTTTACCAAATTTAACAATTCAAAACTAAAATTAAAGAACTCATAATCTCACCTAAAGCTTAGGCTAAAAATTAAGATAAAAGAATTAGCAAACCCTTAGCTGGATGAGTACTTCTTTTATAACATCATGCACAAATGCATATTATTTTCACTCTTAATTAGAGAGTTTCAACCTTTTCTAGAGAAACTTAGCTTGACCTTTGAGAGCCATGGTGGAAACACACCTCCTCCCTTCTTGTTGATTTTGGCCAATAATCTCATTTCTCATGCATTAGGCATATGAATCCTATTAGCTTGAGTCAAAATAATTGTCCAAAAAATAAAAATAAAAATGAAATCTTAATTGCATTAGATTTAGGTCATTTAAAGCATGTCCTTACATGATCTAGTATCTTTAGAGATTAAGTTTAAGGACTTAGTCTCTTTCTAAATAAATAATAACCTAGCTATCTTACATAAAGCATATGACTTGCCTACATGAATTTAAAATCATAGGTGGAGTTAGTTGGTGCCCACCCCCAGGAGGTTGTAAGTCCAAGCAGTCGGGTGATTTATCCTCTCTTGTGAAAGTAAACCAAATACCCATTTTGACCTTAGATTTAGGTTGTACTTTCAGCCCTTGCCAAAGCTCCCTAGATTTAAGTTCTGAGGTAGTTTCTCCCTTTCATGGGCCATAAGCATAAATCCTCACCTCTTAGGTATTTCCTTAATCTTGTGTTATGGAATCATAAACTCTAAATTTCTAATGAAAAATTTAACTCAAACAAATTAAATCAATGTCAAAAATTTAAAGCCCAACTATAGGATAGTTTAAGATGCTCGCTAGGTTTCCTAGCATCGTGGGCATCTCCTACTTATCTTCCTTTTGGCTTCGATAATAGCTCCCTCTATTTGATCAATCTCATTTTGATCTTTCAAAATAAACTAGTTGATTGATAGTCCTACCTATTAAAATATTTGGAGACAACAATCATTTACCTTAATCAAGAGTATTCCTAAGGGATCTCATTCCTTAGGATGTAATTAACTAACGAGACTTGCCCCTATAGGAAATTTAACGAACCCGATTTAAAATAAACCTTACTTTACTTTTTCCATGTAAAGTAGGGGAAGAATCTTTGGTACATATGTAGACCCATTATCCTTAAGAGTCCTTGTTGAGGTGATTAGGTCCATTGTAGGGTGGTTAATTCTATCTTTCGAGATAGTGCACCTTTCCTCAATGTCGTACCCGATCACCCTCAATAAGAACATCTACAGATCTACGTTGTATCCCAACAAGGCATATATTCTTTTATATATTTCTATTTTCATTTATCCTTCTTTTCTCGAAAGGGAGAGGGGAAAGATGAAGGCAAGAAATGTATAATAGAAGAATAGAAAATTTCACCACACTAGATGAATTATATTTCTTTTTCTATGGTGGTTGTTGGGACCTTCCAACAACTGGCCATTTAGTATCCTTGTACTTATGGGCTTGTTATCAGTGTTCATTGAATATTGGACTCCTGGGTTTTGAGCTCTGCTCGAGACTAGTGTGATATTTTTTAATATTGGACTCCATGTCTCACCTTGATATTTGCCAGATGAATTATATTGCTTTTTTACGATGATTGTTGGGACCTTCCAACAAATCGCTATTTAGTACCCTTGTACTTAAGAGCTCATTATCAGTGTTCATTGAATATTGGACTCCTATGTTTTGAGCTCTACTCAAAGCTTATGTGATATTTTTCAATATTTCCACCTCTCTTAGAGTGGAAATTTATTAGGTTGGCAACTTGGCTCACCAACATCTTAATTCTTCTGTGAAGGTTTATGCTTTTAACCTCATCATTAATTTGGGTTTAGATTTGTTGACCTCATTGTGGATGAGGCTAACATCATTTCTAAAACTTGGTAATTATGATACCTAATCTTTGATTTGGAGCCTCCTGATTAGGCACTTAGGACATTGTATTAGGTTACCTAGTGAATCCTTCTAGGGTTTGTCCTAACCTAATCAAATTAGGACTTAAATCAAACACACATCTAAATAAGCAACTAAATCGAACACATTCAAATTGAATCCTAAATCCAATTAAGCTTAGATTAAAGTAACTTGGGTAATTAGCCCAATTATCTTATTTAAGCTCAAAATCATCTAGACCCAAAAAAATTTAAATAAATTAAAACAAACTCAAATCAAATCAAATAAAAGGCATAAAATCATTAAATCCAAATGAAAGTCAAATGAAGGTCAACCATTAGACATATAATTGACTTATGTGGGTCCTACCAAGTCAATGGTCAACCCACCAAAATTTAGCCAAATTAAATTATTCCAAAAATTCAAAATCATCAAATAAACTTAAGTAAATATAATTTTATATAAATTTAAATCCAATAAGGCCTTAATTAGGGTAATTAAATCACTTAATCTAAATAAGCTTAATGGAACCTATTAGGTCTAAATGCAAATCAAACCAAAATCAACCCAAATCAAATATCCAAAATCATTTGAAAATCATCTTGAAACATAATGTAACCAATTATAATTTGAACAATTTAATCATTTGACCTAATTAAACTTGACCCATTAAACCCAACAAGGGTCAAAATGGGCTTAAAACCAAAATCCATTTCAAATGAAATGAAATTTATTAATCTAAATCATCTTAAATACTTGAATAAACATAATTAAAGCCTATGCTTAGATCCAATGCATCAAATAAAATGAACCAAGTTAAACTCAAGGGGAACAAATGCTTATGTGAACTAACCTAATGTATTTGTCCCTCAATCCAATTGAAATGAGTTTGTGACTTATAAATCATCTTAAATATGTATTGAATAATTAATTGCTAATTCAAATCAATGAATAATAAACATTAATCATACTTAGCAATATCCAAATCATGTTAAACTCAAATCGATTAAATGTGAGTGTAAGCTTAAACCTACACTAATCACATTCCAATGCATCTAAACTCATCCTAAAGTGAGGTTAAAGTAATTAACAACTAAGGTTAAGCAAATTAAGAAGGTCGAAGTCCATCTAAAAAGGGGAATGTGGTGTTTTAATTTGGATTCGTGTGGACAGCACATAGATCTTAGAGGGTACTTATTGGAGTGATTGGGCATGACATTATGGTATGATGTACCATTTCAAAAAATAAAAATATTACCAAACAATGGACCTAATCACCTAATAAGGACTCCTAAGGCATATGGGTCTTCGCATATACCAGAGATCTTTCTACTATTTTACATGGAAAAGTAAAGCAGGGTTTATTTTATGTTGGGTTCTTTAATTCTCTATAGAAGCAAGCCTCCATAGTTAATTACATTCTTGGAATTGGGGAATTTCATAAGAATACTCTTGATAAAAGATGTCAATCAATATCTCCAAAGATTTCAAGGTTAGACTATCAAAGGATTGGGTATTTTTGGACAACAATAAGTGGGAATGTTCAATTTAGAAAGACTTATTTTTGGATTCAAAAGAAAGATAAGTAGGGAGCACTCATGATACTAGGAAGCCTAGTAAGCACTCCAAACTATCCTATGGTGAGGCTTTATATGTTTCAAAGAGATCATTTATTTTTATTTAAATTAAAATTTTATTAGAATACTAGGGCTTATAATCCATCAACACAATATTATGAAAATGCTTAAGAGGTGAGGATTTGTACTAGTAGCCCGAAGGAAACAAGCAATCTTAAATCCTAAATCTAGGATGCTTTAGCACAAGCTAGAAGCATGACCTGAATCTAAATGGAAAATGGGACATTGTGATTTACCTCCATAAGAGAGGTCAAATCCGTCCCGACTCTATTGGACTTACAATCGCTTGGAGTGGCCGCCAGCTAACACATCCTACGCTTCAAAACCATGTAGGCAAATCTTATGAATTTGTAAGATAGCTAGGTAGTTATTTAATTAAGAAGGGAAACCGGAGTCCTAAGCTCATGCCCTAAGAGACTAGATCATGACTAATATGAAAACATGACTTAGACTAAATGCAAAACTTTACAAATTCTTTATCTCATTTTGACACATAAATTTAGGACAAAGGCTTAGGAAAATTATGCCTAAATGCATTATGAAATTAGATTATTGGCTAAATCAGTGGGAGGAAGTGTTCTCCACTACAAGGGATGCCTTCATAGGTCAAGCATTCCCCTATAGTGCAAGAGTGGAGACCCTCCCTATTTAAGAATGAAAAAATATGTTATGCATGATGTTATAACATGCATCATTCAGCTAAGAGGTTGTTAAATTTTTTAATTATCTTGATTATAGCCTAAGCTTTAAAGTGAGGCTATGAATTATTTTAAAATTTAATTATGAGTCATTAATGGGGGTAGAAAACTTAGTTTTGTCCTAAAGAACCTGCATCCAGGCCACACATTCAAACATCAAGCTTAAGAAATCTATGAAGAACATGAAATTTCTATTACGTAATTTAAACACAACAACCCTAATGGCTGGTGCAGCCGAGTATCGCTGTACACCCTGGAAAAGATAAGAAATTAGGTAGTTGAGCTCTACCCTTATACAACCTTGACTATGAGAGTCTTCATTCTTTGCTCTTCTTTCTTCCTTCTAATTTGATTTTTGCTCCAAGGCTTTACAGGGCCTCTCAGGACTTTGTTTTCTAGCCACTGCTCATCCTAAATCCCATAGCACTAATCCTAATTACTATTGAAAAATTACATATTTGAAAAATAAAATCTAACTACACCTACAAAATAGATGTTAGCTAAATAAATCATATAAATCCAAGCAGTTATATTATATAATTTGGGCTTAGCACCCTGTACATAGGTAACCAATCCCACCTATCTTAATGTGGATTATGCAAAGGGGGATAAGCACCTTGCAAGTAGAAGCATTTATATTTATTATTATGGTGACCCTTTTAGCACAATCCCCTATAGTAAACAACATTAGGTTAACAACGACCAAACATCCAGTCCACACACAACAGTCCTAACAATGAGTCTAAAATATTACATCATAAAATAAAATACAATATCATAGCATACACCACTCTAAATTAGAGTTAGAAGAAGGGCTTTGTATTCAAATGTGTGTGCTTAGGCTTAGCATGGTATGTCTTAGCTAAGCTTTAAAATTACAATTGGCTAAAGCTTGGAATTGTTTAAGTCAAACATGAGGGTGGTTTCATTTCAAGTTATTTAGAGAATTGATGGATTTTAATTTGTACTTTCTTTTATTTCATTTGATATTTACTTAGCATCTAATTGTTATAAATAGAGGAAAGAGGTTTGACCCTCTTCATCCCTATCATAAGTTATTTTCTAAAGGCATATTATTATAGCTTTTGGTTTCTTTTAGTGAATGGCTTATTAAATCTTTTTATTAATACTAAATTTGGGTTAATCTTAAAGAATCCTATTCAAACATGAAAGGCATCTTAAGATTAATGAGATTGAATTACTATTACATGGATAATGTTGTATTATTCCTCTTCATCATTAATAATATGCATATGATTTTGAACTTAGAGTACATATACATGCAATGAATTTTGGCACACTTAAATGACTATGAATGCATATACTTTTGGTAGAAAGAGGGATTTCATTCCTTAGTCCAATACACATACACATGTATTAAAGATTTAAGTAACTACGTGCCGTTGTTTAAACTAGCAAAGTGAGATAATCTAAGACCTCCTTGGGGCTACTTAAAGCCTTGTATTCTCAAGATGTCCAGATTATATACTTACTATCTTAAATACATATGAATGTATACACAATCATGAGAATGCAAATTGTGTAAAAGATTGTTTGTTAATAAATTTATTTATTCATGTAAAGTAAAGTTCCATTCAAATTCTAGTACATGTACACATAAGAAATGAAATTAAGTAAGTACATGTCATTATTAACCAGGGAAGTGAGGTAATCTAAGACCTCTATGGGGCTACTTAAAGCCTCGTATTCCAAGGATGTCAAGATTATATACTTACTAACATCCACACATATGTAAACATACACATGAATCATGAAAACAAAATAATACATTAACATTGTTTAAGCTATAAGCAAGTGTAAATCAAATAGAATATTAATAGACAACATCAATTTAAATCTTATAATTTTGAAAATAATTTTGAAATTTATTAGTGATAATAACCACACATATAATAGGGTTAATCCAACACGTGCAACTTACACATAATTAAATTCAATTGATTCTTGTATTTGAAAACATGGATGGATGATATCAAATGATATGCAAAATTTATAATGATTGACAAGGAATAATTGAACACTTCCACATAATCCATTCAACTACATTAATTCTTAAGTACAATCACATTAAATAAAATCATTTTAAATCAACCAAAGTTTCTTATGAAATTTGATGTTTATGTTTGAATTATTAAACTTAAAGAGGAGAAATAAAATTTGTTGTTTTGCCCCATCCCATGTGAGTGATTTAATGTGTTTAAGAAAAGTTAATTAAATGAATATTATGGATTGATTAAGTTCAAATCTTTAAACAAATAATTTATTTTCCCTTTCCTAACTCTCTTTAATTCAATTACTCATTTAATTATGAGCCTCCAATGATATGCAAATGAGAAATTAAAATTGCAATGCACTTAGGGACCTAATTTCATGAGGCTCATAATTAAATATTAATTAAATTAAAGAAGGATTTAATTGAGTACTTATATGGTTTTCCCACACCCATAGTTTACCATAATTTCTTTAGGGGTCTTTATGCTATTGAACACATAAAGAGAAAGCAATAGATTTAATTTATATTATCTAATCTAATTATCATTCAATTTGATTTAATTTCTTCATTAAGTCATTTAATTAACCCTTAATTATCCCTTAGATAATTAGCCTTCTTAAATGAAATGGATTGAGGGAAATAATTAGGAAAGAGGTCCTAATCATTCCCATTCATCAATTCACTATTAATAGTGATTAATCAAGTTTAACTAATTAATTTTTTACTATTTAGAATTTTTAATAATTATTAAATTGTTTAAAGAGGGTAATTAAAATTTGAATTTTAAATTCTCCTAATTACCTAGCCAATAAATCTCAAGAAAATTATGGGAGGTAGAGGACATCCCAAGGAATCAACACATCCAATTTGAGATCAATTGACCAACTAATTAAGGCTTAATTAAGATAATTAGGAAATACTTCAATCCCTAATTAAACATTGTTCACTATTCAAACATTATAGATTTTATTTTTATTAAATTATCCTCTGTTTACCCTTTCTATATGGGTTTACTCATATTTTTAGGATTTTTTCTACAGTTAGTTATGATTTTTCAAAGTTCTAAGTGATTAATCATATTTTAAACACTTAATTAATTCCAAAACCCATCGGCGCCACACGAGAGCTGATGTGGCATCGCATTCCACATGGCGCCATGGGATAGGCCACTTAACTCATCCCCTATGGTGGCTGAGTTAGCGACAGCGGATGTGATTTCATCCCCATAGTCTGATCTCAGATTGGATGATGGAGATTAATCTCATGACATCTAAATAACTAAATCAAGATTTTTAGCAGATTAAATCACGGTTGTCCATTCTAACCACATGGAATGGACGACGAATGATCCTTCATCTCGAGTGCTAGAAGATGAACACTGTCTTCCTTCTGCCCCTCAATTTGAGCTCATCGAAGCTCATGGGGCATCGGGATCAACTCCAAAATGTTTGAGGAAGAGATCTAAGGAGATCATATGGTGGAAATCGCACAAAATCACAAAATATTATATAAAAGACCAACTCCTATAAGATTTTCTACAGTTTGCTAGAATTTACCTCGCCGGAGCTCAAGATTGGCAGTCTAATGACTGAGGTAGCCTTCGTCTTGAAGTGACAAAGCTCATTGAGAAGCTCAGGAGTCCCTCGATAGCTCAGGGACCAAACACCCGCAATAGTTATCAGAGTTGGTCTAGGATTGGTTTTTGGTGCTCAAATAAATCAAGAATCAATTCATTTTGAATTGTCAGAGCTTGGGAAGGTGTGGGAGAAGTTAATTGAAGTTTGATGAGATGAACAGAGGGCTCAATTTTGTTCTGCTTTGGTCTCGGTGATAGGGATGGGGTGCTCGCAAACTCTCAAGAAAAATCTCTCTATCATTTGAATTGGATGGGAAGGAGTATGCCCTTCTCCCAAATTAATTCAATGGTTGGGATCAATTCAACTTTTGGTAGTCATCTGAATGGCACAAGCAGTCAGGGGCGTCGGTGATGGGCTAAGGTGGAGGGTCTTGAGTGGCTGAAGGCATGACATAGGCTGAGGTGTTGTGCACGTCCTCTCCCAAGTGTGCCAATGGAAAGGCATGGGTTAGCTCACCCTCTCTTGACCCATGGCTGAACCTAATTAGCTTTGGATTAAGTGAGTCAGTGGTCCAAGTGTCCAAAATGGGCTAAGGGTGGCTGGTAAGGGTTGATGGGTAAGTATGACAATCCAAATGGAAATTTTGTCTCATATGGATGGGTTTACCCAATGGGTCTTGGCCCAATCCAAGCCAACCATGGGTTAGGTTCATTTGGGCTGACCATGGTGACCCAAGGATGCCAAGTTTGGTTAGGTTTGGACTTGATTTTGATGGGTTTGGCTCAATTTAACCCATATGAATCAAAATGGATTTAAATGGATTAGGTTGGCCAATTGGTCAAATTGGATCAAATTGATGGTTTGGGTAAGTTCATTTGATCATTTGGAGTGTATTGGTTCAATTGGTTTGGTTTAATTTGAAGTGGATTTAGTTTCGACTCATATGGGTTCAAATAGGTCAAATGGGCTAAGTTGACCAATTTTGCCAAATTGACCAAATTGGCTTGGGTGGAGGGTTGGTTTAGGTTCAAATGATGATTTGAGAATGATTATAGTTATTAATTTGAATTAATTTGGATTTGGGAATGATTTAGTTCCATTTGACCCTTTAAATCAAATTGGTTTAAATGGGTCAATTGGGCTGATTTGATCAAATTGGGTTCAATTGAAAGTTGAATCATGCTCAACAATCAATTTGTGATTGATTAGAAGTATTGATTTCAATCAATTGGGTTTGAAAAGAGATTTGACTCAATTTGGCCATTTAGGTCAAATTGGGTTAGCTTGGGTCAAGGGTCTAAATGGGTTTGGTTAGGTCCAATTGGTGGTCAAATTGTACTCAATACTCAATTTATGATTGATTGGAGGTATTGGATTCAATCAATTAAGTTTAGAATGAAGTTTGGTTCAGTTTATTTATATAGGCTAATTGGGTCAACTTGGCTCAAGTGATCAAATTAGCTTGATTTGATCTAAATGATTGAAATCGGTCAATCAAGGATGATCAAAAATCATTGTAGAGGAGGTTGGATGGGTTGATTCAATCCAATTTGGGTTGGATGGAGGTTTGGGTCAAATTGGTCCTTTATGTAACTTTGGGTCAAGTGAACCAAATAGGTCAATTGAGTTGAATTGGGTTGAATTAGGTTAGGTTGAGTTTGATGATTGATTTAGGATTGATTGATGGTTTTGATTGCAATTAATTTGGGTTTAATTGGGTTTTTGACTCATTTGGGCCATTTGGGTCCAATGGGCTAGGTTGGGTTAATTGGATTGGATTGATTTGGCTCAATTGGTTTGATTGTAGGTATTAAAAGTGTTTGAAATAGAGATTTGAGTAGTTTGAGTGCTTTTATGAAGTTCAATTGGATTTAGTTCAATTGAATGGGCTTTGGGTTCGATCCATTGGATGATGGTGGAATTGGTTTAAGTTAAGAGTTTAAGTTAATTTGGCTTGGAGCTTAGATATGAAATGAAATCCAATTAAGGTTGATTATGTTAGCTTGGAGTTTAGTTTTGGATGAGTGGATAAGAATGGGTTTTGGTTTAGGCCATAGGATAGGTATAACCTATTTACCCTAGGATACGACCTAAGCTCGGGGAGTGCCTTCTTAAGTCTCTAGGCTTGGGTTTAGTGTTCCCCTAATCACTAGAAGTTTCCCATGACTAGAAAAATCCTAGTGTCTTGAAGATTCCTAAGTCTAAGAAAGGATGAGTCAATCCTCACTCTAAAAGTGAGGTCAATAAGGAATATACCATGGAGAAAGAGAATGAAGCATAAAGATAAACCCTTTTCCCAATCCATTTATCCTCCTCCCATTCCTCATGTTAATTGCCTTAGACTGACCCCAATCAACTGACCACCCTTTGGAGCTAGCCTCCAAGGGTGGCAATCACCATGGCTGGCTATGGTGGACTTTGTTCCCCATATAGCTCCCAGTCTCTCATGGCTAAAAGGCTCGAGAGCTTTTCTCAAGCGGTTCTAAGTATTCCATCACTTCCTCAGGAAAAATGAAGGAGAGTGCACCCTTCCCCCGATCCCTATGCCATCGATAAGCTAAACTTTGACCAAAGCCATAAAAAATGGGCGGAGCTTGGCCTAAAGCAATCAATGGGGATACATTCCAATTCTTTGCACTAATATCTTGCCACATCCATATGAAGCTGTTTGATTCATTTCCACCGCTAGAGATCGCCACCAATGAGGCATGGATTCAAACCAACCACCTTAGCTTTTAGTGTTGACACTTTTCAAAACAAACCTAATCCCCAATGACATCAAGCCATATAAATGTGTTACAATTGAACTCTTGATAGATTTGCAAATGAAATCAAGTGATTTCACAACCTAGATCGCCTAAAATCGCTTCAATATAATCGATGGTGCTCAGTTCTCACCGTTGATGTAAGATGTAATCTCCATCGTATGTTCCTTATGTTAGAAACTGATGATCTAGATCTGGTTGGATCTTTGGTTAAAATACATATAAGAGAACTTAGGATGAATACGAGCCTTCCGATCCTCGATTGGATGGCCAGGATCAAATCACATCTCGCCACCAAAATAACATGAAATCCACATGGATTCGTGTGGCTGAATTAAGCACCACCGTGTGCAAAGCGGCACCAACATAGATATGTGGGAAAATCTGGGTTTTCTGGATTTAAAAATTGTAAACAAATTATGAAAACTTCAAAAAAATCATATAAAATAACAAAACTCAACCAAAAAATTCAAATAAGGGGTCTATGGATTCATCTCACTAAGGAGCATCCATTAAATCCAAAATTTCTAATTTTATTAGGTATTTTTGGGTTAATTAGAGTTTAAATGAAAATAATTAAACTCAGACCATTAATCTAATTAATTTGAAACTTTGGAGAATTGAAATTAAGGTTAAAACCTACTTTAGATAAAATTTTCATGATTTATTGAAAAGAAAATCAATGGATATTTAAATTTCAACCCTAAACTAATTTAATGAAATAAATTAATCATAAATTAGAAAAAAGCATCAAAATTTAATTTAAATCATTATAATAAATCTTAATAAACCTAAATATATCATTAGAACTCTATGTAATCTAATAAACTCTAAAATGGCCTAATTTGATTATTAATTAAATTAATTAATATGAACTTCAAAAAATTATAAAAATTTAATAAAATTTTAAAAAATTCTAAATAAATCCTCTATGGATACATATTTCAGAGACAAATTCAATAAAATTAAAACTCCTAATTAATTTCTTTTAATTTAAGCTTAATTTAATTATTAAAATAATTAAAACTCTAATTAGTCCTAAATTATACATCTAATTAGGATGAAACTTTAGGGAACTTAAATTGGTAAGGAACCATAATTGGAATAAAAATTTCAAAGTTAAATGACCTTTGGATTTGAAGTTATTGAATTTCTAGTCTCTAGGTCAATATAACTAAAATAATAAATCAAAAAACTAAAACAATTATAAAATTCATAAAATTAAGTTAAAATGTTTTCATTAACATCGGAATACTTAAGAAAAATTCCCTAATCCTCTGAAGTTAAGGAATTTGAATAATAATGCACTTAGGATTTAGGGTTTAATGAAATAATTAAAAGATATAGAATTTAATCTCAAATCTTATGTCATTAAATTTATAATCATTTAATTAATTAATTGATATCTAACATTAATCAATCTCTTGAATTTATTGATATGAAAAGTCCTTAAACCTATGAATAACATAATCCTAAATATAAATGAAAATGAAATAATTAATTGAATTAATTAAATAGTCTAAAGAACTAAAATAGCCTAGATTAAAGTTGAAAGCCCAAAGTAGTTCATTTCTTAGGCTTCATAGCTTATCGTTAGTAAACAAAACTATATCTTAATAAATTAGATCAAGTAATGAAACTTTAGCATATAATGTTACATTAAGCTTAATTTGATTAAGAAATTAGAAGGCATAAGACAATGAAATCCTTAAATGATAAAATCAAGACTTCCTAAAGATTGATTGAAACTAATTGAATTAACTTATCTAAATTCATATACATAAGCATTAATGAAATGAATGAATAAAATCATCACTTAAAATTAATTAAGCTGATTTATCCAAATTCACCAATATAACATTGATGAAATGAATAAATGAAATTAATTAAAATCAAATAAAGCTAAATGATAAATTAAAAATACGTAAATGAATAAATCATGGAATTAAAACATAGTAGATGAAATCAAAACTAAGTTTGAATTAAGATATCAATTTAAGTAAGTTAGTTCATTCAAGCCAATAAAAATTAATAAACATAAACATTAATGAAATAAATAAATCAGATCAATCCAAATCAAATAAATAAATAATTAAAATAAATAAGATCAAATGAACATTTAATCAAATCAAAAGAAACATAAGATCTAATATGAAGCTGAGTTACAAAAAAATATAAACTAAATAACATCAAATATAAATGAATCAAATCAAACTTAAAATGAAAACCAAAATCAAACTAAATCATGGTAATACTGACTTTAAATTTAGATTTAAAGAAGCATTTTGAATCTTAACTAAAGATCATAAATCAAACCAAAGAAACATTAATTAAAGAAAACGCAGTGAAATAAAAATGAAATCTCAAAACTCTAACTTCAAGAGAAAATACAAACATAAATCAAAATCAACTTAAAACGAATCAATCAAATGAATCCAAAAGTGGTTAATTATGATACTTAGGATCTTTTAGAATGAATTCTTATCTTTGGATGAAAATCTCATTCTATTAGTATTTAGGATGTTGAATAGAATGAATTTTACCCAAATTAGAATTTATTTGATCCTTCATTCTTTAAAACTTAAACACAAATAAAATAAATCTAAAAATGAAAATGACATCATAAATTAATTAAATCATTTAAATTGAAACCACCAAATGGCGAATTAGACAAACCTTGAAACATGAAAACTCAAAGATAAAATGCCTAATGCAGTCATACCACACAAACCCATTTTCACACACACTAGATTATTAAGTCACCGACCTTAGACTTAGATTAAGTCAATGTTCTATGATATTATGTAATATGATGTAAATTATTTTTCTTATTTTGTGGTGTACTATTTTAGACTAGATGGCTAGGATTGTTAGTCTGCTAGTTTGGATGATAGGATGTTCTTTTAGCCTAACACCATTTTCTACACAAGATTGTGCTAAAAAGGGACTGCTATAAATAATATATATATATATATATATATATATATATATTGTTTGCTTGTAGATATGCTTAAGTCCCTAAGCATAACCCAATAGGATAGGTGGGCATGGCAAGCAACTAATGTTAAGCCACATGTTTGCAAATATAATTGTTGGAGTGCTCTTTGTATTTCCTAATGTCTATTTTGTAAGGTTTAGAAATTTATTTGTAAAATTTTAAATGTAATTTGAGCCTAGAATTAAGTTAGGATCTATGGGGTCTAGAAATAACAGGAGCTAACCCTACCAGTGCATGGTCATAATGCTCCCTTATGAAGCCCATAGAGATCCTTGAAGATGGTGACAATCCAAGAAGAAGACCCTCATAAATCAAAATTTTTCGTATATAATGGGTTGTATAAGGGCAGAGCTCAACTGCCCAATTTTTTCTTTCTTTTAGGGTGTATAGCAGTACTCGACTGCATTGGCCTATTTTAATTAATTATTCTTAATTGATTTTGGGTACACATTAGAAATAACCTATTTTTCTAGGTTTGTTTCTATGATGAAATGTCTGGAACATTAAGCTCCTAGAAAAACTAAATTTTCTATCTCACTTAAATTTAAATAAATTAAACACAAAAATAAATAAACTCAAAACCTCAAGTTAATTAAAGCCTTAGGCACAACTTAAAAGCAACTAAAAATAATTAGCTTTTGTGAAACATGATAGCATATTGTTTGTTCTCGTTAAATTGGGCACTTCACCCATTGCACATAAGGAGCATCTAATCTTTCAGGATAACCACCCTTCTTGAGAAAGTGTGCCTTCTTTTTCTAATTTAACCCATGACCACTTCTAACTTCATATCATTGTGAGCATAAATTACATACCCATGGCCTTAAATGAATTGTGAGGCAAAACATAAAAGATGAAATTTGTTGCATTTGTTAGGTGCATATCATACCAAACATGATCTTAGGGATAAGGAGTGAATTTAGGTTCTTAGTGTCTTTTCTAAATATAATAGCTCAACCAACTTGCATAGCATGAAGACTGAACTCATGGATTTAAAAATTATTTTGGTGGTGTTAGTTGGCAACCATTTTAGGTGGGTGATAAATTTAGAAGACTTAGGGATAGGTTCATTTTCTCAAGTGCGAGAAAGAGCCAATAATTCTCAAAAATTGAACTAGGTTTACCCTGTGACTTATGTCAATATCACGTATAAACTTAGGTTTTGAAACATTTTTTTAGGAATAAGTCTTCAACCCTAGGCATTTCTACAGTCTTGTACTACTAGAATCTAAGTCTTAGAATTCTAATAAAATGTCAATTCAAACTCTACTAAATTCAATCATGAAATTATGAAGCCTAATGGTAGGTAGTTGAAATGCCCACTAGGAATTTCCTACTTAATCCCAATTGATCTCCAAAAGAACTCTTTCCCCTTTGAGAGTGTCCCTATTGAATTTCTAAATTATCATCATTTTAAGACAAGCTTTGATACCCATAGAAATAAAAATCCATTTTCTTAATCGATAGTATTCTTAAGAAGAGATCCTTCATTCCTAAGTTGTAATTAACTATAGGGACTTGCCCTTATAAGAAATTATGAACCCTACAGTAAAATAAACCCTATTCTACTTCTCTATGTAGTTCAAAGAAAAACTGCTAGTACATCAAAAACCCATCAACCTTAGGAGTCTTTATTAAGAAATTGAATCTAATATAAGGTAATATATTTATCTTTTGAGATGATATATTTATCCCTTAATGTCATATTTAATTACCCAAATAAATACCCTTAAGATCTATGTGGTGCTCCAATTAAAAATTCCCACACCTCTTTTTGAGGTCAAGGCTTTAGGCTTAGGCTCATTAAGAATAACTACATTTAGCCTCTTTCCTTTATTGAAGGCCTTTGGCATTTTGATGCCCTCAGTGATAGGCTTCGTTCTAAGTCCAGTAGGTAAAAACTAGATGAACTTAGAAATCATTCCAAATTGAAGAGTAGCTCCAACATAACCAGCATTGATTACGTCCTGAGGGAATCTAACGGTGGACCCCTCCCTGAACTTAACAACCATCATGTTTATCAAATTTGCCATGGAAGGTTTTGAACCTAGTCATAGATCTAAAGTCAAGTTCCACTAGATTATAGGAACCTTAACTTTGAAGGGAATATAACTTGATATTTAAGTCTATGATGACATTATATGTTTTAATTTTTTCAAACAGAGATGAAGAGAGAAGTAATCCTCAACAAAGTAGCCAAAAATCAGATCTTAGGGAAAAACATCTTTTGGAAACTTTCCTCCATCTTTACTTGGATAAGTTGGAGCATGTTCTTCATAAGGCAGATTGATGTATATTCAACTAGATTTTCTCTAACATTATGTTAAGATTTATTTAGATCTGGATTCTACTTCCTATGAATACAAATATTCTTAGTTAATTACTCATTTTACCTCAATAAGAGAGCACTTCAATTAAGGTTAGAAATAAATATATCTATCTGATATGACTTGGTGTCTAGTGGCGTGTGTGAATACTATCTAAAGGAAATAGGAGGGTAGTCCCAATCAAGATCCCATGGTTCCATCATCCCTGGAATACGTTGTTCCAATATACCAACATTAGAGGGTTATCAACAATAATGTTTAGGGAGTAATTAGTAGCCATGGGTTACCTCGTTTCAAATATCCTGAGTAGACTAGAGTTTTAGTGTAGGGGTTATGGTGTAGGGATGTTGGCATGGCAAAAAATTAAATAGATTGGACTTACATTTATAGGAAAGCCATAATATAGGGATGTTTACATGGAGAACAAGTAGATTGGGCTTACATTCTTCAAAAAATTCCAAGAAGGAATGTTTGCATGGCGAACGGATACATTGGGCTTACATTCTTTAGAAAATGCAAAGTAGGAATGTTCACATGATGAACAAATATATTGGGCTTACATCCCTTTGGAATGCCATATGGATATAGATTGTTCGCATTACAAATATATGGATTGGACTTACATCCCTTTGGAATGCCCTTATTATAGGATTATTTGTTAGGAAAACAAGTAGATTGGGCTTACATCCCTTTGGAATGTCATATGGATATAGATTGTTCACATGGCAAACTTATAAATTGGACCTACATCTCTTTGGAATGCCCTTATTATAGGGTTATTCACGTGGAGAACAAGAAGATTGGGCTTACATTCCTTTGGAATTCCATATAGATATAGATTATTTGCATGATGAATGTATATATTAGATTTACTTCTCTTTGGAATGCCCTTATTGTAGGGTTGTTCATGTGGTGAATAAATAGATTGAGCTTACATCCTTTTAGAATGGCATTATGGTTTATAATTCATGTATTAAACTGATGGATTAGACTTGCATCCCCTTAGAATGTCATTACGGTGTTCATTTGGTGAACATATACATTGGACTTACATCTCTTGGATGGCTAGTATATTGGGTTGTTTGTGTGGTGAACATTAATTTATGGTTCTGAGGACAGCACTTCAGCACTGGAAATATATCGCCTAAGTGCTATCAAGTAGCACCTCAATGCTACTAGGGTAGTTCCTCAATGCTATTAGGGTATGGCCTTAGCATCAAGTACTTAGCACTATAGGATTAGAAGGTATTATTAAAATTCGAGGGCCCAATGCCTCAACACACTATAGCTAGCGCCACAACACTTTCGATAACATGATATTGGAATAGTAGGACCAAGTTGATTGGTTGACTGGCATCTAGGAACTGGCAATTTGGCACTAGCCAACATTCAATCTGACAGACGTATAGGTGCTTTTGATAAAGAATAAACATTTTGACTAGCACTATGGTGCTGCGTCGGAGCGTTACGATGCTACATGAATGTTTGGTCTCGCTCTCAATACAACATTAGTTACAGAGTTGATTGTCATTAATGCCATTAATATATCTTTTTTGCATGTTCAACGCCACAACGCTAGTCCTGTTTTTCAAAAATTGAGAGGCTAGCACCTCAGTGCTGATAAAGCAATGTTGCAATATTAGGGCCAGTCTATAAAGTGCTCATTTTTCTTTCTGAAAGCTTTGGTTTGATTCTAGAGTTCTCTAGCCCTTTCCCTTCTTAGATTTCATTCTACTCTAACAAAGTCAACATGCTAATCAAATACTTCAACAAGGATAAGAAGAGGGAACCTGTCAACAATTCTAATAGCTTTGTTAGTGTGGAATCAAAGGAGAAAATTCCACCATGCTCTCATCCATAAACATCTTATCCCGAAGAGGAGTTTCTTCAACCCAGGTGGGAGTGTGGAGAAGATCATCAATAAATGGGGTTGGGAAAAGTAGGCCTATGACAACAACTCTTGTTCCATTCATGTGGTGTGAGAGTTCTTCGCCAACCCAAAAGAGCACCAGAATAATAGGATTTTCATTTAGGGAAAATTAGTAAGTTTTGACAATAGTTCTATTAATGCATATTACAATTTACAAGATGTTGTATATGATCAATATCTCTTTTATTATAATGATTGTCCCAATTTTGATAAAATTCTTAGTTTTCTCATTGTTAAAAATTTTAATATTTAGTGGAAAAAGCAAGAGAAAAAGATTATCAAATTTTCTGCCACCGACCTCACTACTGAGGCCAAAGCTTGGCACTATGCCCACTAGTAATATTAGTGAGGTGACTAGGGATATGACAATTTTGAATTATGAGATTCAAAAGGGCTTTACTATAAATCTCGAAAGGATCATTTATAATTCTATTTGTAATATGCTTAAGGGTAGTACTATTATAAGTTATGATCATTATTCTTTAATTTATTCTTTATGTGTTGTGATGGGTGTGCAAGGGGATTCTAATGAAGAATTTTTGATTCAGAAAGCTCTCTTTACTAAGAGAGTAATTGAAAGATTTGGCCTGAGGATTGAGGTGAGAGAAAATTCATGCGCTCTTCAGTCCTGACTTAAATCCTCCAAGACCTTAAATGAGCAACCCCAAAAATTAGAGGACAAGTCTTGGATTTAAGAAAAAGGGTTGATTAAACCAGTCGGTAGTAGTAGGAACTCAAGAGTAAATTTGACCACTATATGAATCAATAGCAGTAGTAGTTTTCATACATGGCTGAGTTTAACTCAATACTTGTTTATATGTTTGAAAACTGTGGCTTTCATGTTGGCCCAAGTCAGACTTCTTTACCTATGGCTCCTTAATATCACCCTTACGTGAGCACCCTACAAGAGCTAGGAGAAGAAGAAGAGGAGAAGGATGATAATGACTATGACTATTAGTCTTTCCCTTCTTTTTATATTTTTTTTTGTGCAAAATATGTAATCATTTTTATTTTGTAATAAAATTTATTTTTATTTCACATCTTTGTGTATCTACTACTTTAGTTATCATTTGGATGCTTTAAGATTTAAAATAAAATTAAAATAAAAAACTTCTAAGTCTAAAAAAATGACCTCAGCGCAACAACGCCTTGATGCTGGGAAAATAGCGCCTCGGTGTTGGGAAAATAGCACCAAGGAACTATCACATTTTGCACTGCAAGGATTAATAATATTGTGCAGACGAACTCAGATTTAGGCTCAAAGAGGGCAGCGCTGTGGCATTAGAAATAGACAAGTTTTCTCTTAGAACCAAAGAAGACAGTACTGTGGTGCCAAAAGGACAATGTTGTGGCACTATGGGTTAGAAATTTTTATCATTTAACCCAAGAGGGTCACACTAGGATGCTTGATAGATGGGGCTGTGATGCTTTAATATCAAGACTTTTGGCTTATAACCCATGAGGGTAGTGCTGTGGTGTTATAAGATAAGGAATTTTTGAGTCCTAACCCAAGAGGCTAGCATTGAAGTGCCTTGTTGCCGGGTGAACATAACTTAGAATTTAGATTTGGAGAATAGTATTCTAAGTGTAAAAAATTATAAATTTAATGCAATGCCTCGGTGCTTCAGAGGCAGAGCTACAACTGGATATTTTGATCCTGCAAAACCATAGAGGTCAATGATGCGATGCAAATATACGCCTTTGCGGCTCTAAGTTTAACAGATGGGCACCATATAGGGCTTTACAACACCGTGAAGCAGGATGCTACATATTTGACTTTTCAAGAAGTTAATGATGCGACACTATACGCCCAGTGCCGAGGCGCTACCAATTCGGGAACTCCATTTTTGGGTATTTTTTTTGGCAAGAATTCAATAATTTTTAGAAATTTTGGCAATATAATAGCTTAATAGTGCTAGATTTTTAGTTTGAAAGTGCAAAAGCACTCTTCTCCCTTCACTCCAGATCCAAGATTGATAGAGGGAGGGTCTTTTTCTCATGCTAGAATCAAGTTTAATAGCAGAGGTCTTTTGATTTTAAGATTCTTCAAAGTATTTTTTTTCCTGCTCTTTCTTACTTCAAATCCAAGATCAATAGAAATAGACTTCTTTATTTATTATCAGATCTGAGATCAACAATGAAAATCTTTAAGACAATTATTTTAAAGAATATTTTCAATAATCTTTACCTAAAGTTTATGGTGGCCGACTTTGATCTTATCTCATGTAAGAGGAGAGCGCCCTCGTATAGCAATGAGAAACTTAATGTGGAGAGAGTGCTAAAGATTATGTGAACAAGAAGGGGAGCAAGTGGAAGAGAGAGGGAAAAAAGGGAAGAGATGAGTGGGCAATTCCCACCTCTTTTTATAAGGGTTCGGGAAATAATTCACACTCTTCTTGGGTGATTTTCCCATCCTCTAACAATTCCCCCTCTTCCCCTCTAAATAATTATCACTGTTGGGGAAATAGTTTCCTGGTAGTGAAATATGAATGCATGGAACACATAGAAGTTATATTTATAAAATGATTGAAGTAAAATAATTAAACATTACCAAACAACTTATTTAAAGCCATTAAATCTTAAGTCTATTCATATGAAGATAATTACATTTAAGCCTAATCAAATTCATCGAACATTAATTTTGAAATTTAAGTTGTTTAAGCCTAATGAGGAGATAAAAAGTCTAAGATTATCCCTTAACCCACTTCTGTTCATTAAGTGACTTAAAATTTATTTAGGTGATTTTATGAATTAATTAAGGTTAATTAGTTATTTTTATCAATTAAGCCTAAAAGAGCCCAAAAATTCAATTATACCTTAAACATAAGTTCACAAATCATGAGAAAATTACCAAACATAAATGAGCATGAAATAAATATGTCCTAAAAATTCTAATGCAATTGAGCTTATATTTATGGGCTAACTAAATAAATGGGGAAAACCCAAAAAAATCAATTACAGTCAAAATATCCTAAACTAATTGAGGATTTTGATTTCATTGAAAATCTCTTTACTAGTTGAGCACAAAGAGGGGTTAATCATAATTTTTAGAGATCTAGGCTATTTATTATGAATTTTCTAAATCCTAATATAATTAATGATTTAATTAATTAATAAAAGCCCCTTTAATGGTGAAGTTGAAAAATAATTTGAACTAGTGGTCCTAATTAATTTGTCTAGTTAATATTAATATTATAAAATGTATTTAACATCCCAAAATATTTTTATAATTTTTCTAATTATATAAATTTATTAAATGCACAAAATGATGCTTTAGGATTTGAAAATTTGAATTTCCCAAATTATCCAACCAATAACTTGAAATAATTATGGGAGGTAGAGGTCTTCCCATGAAACTATCATCCTAAGTCTCAAGTTAATTAGCCAATAATTAAGGCTTAATTTCATTAATTAAGAAAATCTTTAAACCCTAATTGATCACTATACACTTTATAAAGTTTGCAATTTTTATTTTATTTTGTTTTCTAAATTATTTTTTATCTAAGCTTTCCGTAGAGGGTATATTAATATTTTCTAGAATTTTCTATAATTAGTTATAATTTTTTAAAGTTCTGGTTATTTAATTAAATTTTTAAACTTAATTAATCAATTTATGTAGTAAGTGCTACGTTAGTGTTAATGTGGCAACGCTTCACATGTGGCGCCACACAGTTTGTTACTTAAAATGTCTTGTGTGGCACATTGACTTAGTAGCTGTGGATGCTATTTCGTCTTAACCATTTGATCATAGATTGAATAGACATGAGTAATATTGTAGCTTAAATAGAATAAAATTTTAAAAATCTAGCATGTTTAATCACAGTCGTCCATTCTAATCATGAGAAACGGATAACTAATGATCTATCATCAACCTCTAGCGAGAGACGAATGCCATTCATCAATCGTCACTTGATCAGAGCTCACCAAAGTCTATTTCATGGTGAATTTCATTCCAAAATGTTCAAGGGATGATTTTAAGAGGATCTTATGGCTTGATTCACATCACACCATAATTTTCTTTATAAAAGACCAATTTTATGGGCTATCTCTACAGTTTGAAGAGATTTACCTCGTTGGAGCTAAAGATCGGTGCCCTAATGACTGAGTAGCTTTATCTAGTATAGATGAAGCCATATTGATGGGCCATGTGTTGCCTCCTCACTGATCGATCTTTGGATCAAATGCCACCACAAACTTCATTGTAGTTGGTCTATAACTGCCTTCTCGTGCTCTAATTGTGTGGTTCTCGATTTATTTTGACTAGACGATTCTAGGGAAAGGTGGACCTTTTTTATTGGCTGGGAGAGTTTAGTAGCCTAACATGAAGTGGACAATGCATGGTGGCTGAATCAAGGTTTGACCCATGGTGAGAGGGACCTCACCTTGGTCAACTACTGAGCCCAATAGCGTTGGTTCAAGTACAATAGCATGGGTGAGCTCAAAACATGTTAAAGTGGCTGCCTAAGCCAAAGGGAGGGGTTGGACTATTCTATTTTGAGATTTTATCACATTTAGAACTCTTGGTTCACTTGGGTTGGTCAAGGTGTGAGGTAGGGGGGGAGGGGGATGTCAAAGGATAAGTCATACCCAGTTTGGTTGGATTTGAACTTGGTTTGGTTGGGTTTAGCTCAATTGTCTCTATATAAGTTTGAGTCATGTTTGATTTGTCATTTAGAGGTGATTTAAAGCTTTCATTTAATTTGATTTAATTTAAATTAAGTTTTGATTCAATTTGACCCTTTAGGTCAAATTAGGCTAAATTGATCAATTAGGTTGGGTTGGTCAAATTGATTTAATTAATAATTGAAAAGTATTCAATCATTAATTTGAGAATGATTATAGGCATTTATTCATTAAAATTTGGTTTAGATCAAGTTTAGCTCAACTTAAACATTTAGGTCATTTTGGATCAACTTGGGTCAAGTGGTCAAATTAGCTTAATCGGGTTCAATTGTTTGCAATTAGATGATTGGTCATGATCAATAGTCATTTTGGAAGTGGTTGGAGTGATTGATTTGGTTCAGTTTGAGTTGAATCAAGGTTCGACTCAATTTGAGCTTTTAGGTAAAATTAGGTCAAGTGAGCTAAATAGATTAATTATATCATTTGAAGTTAATCAAGTAGGATATGATCAATCATTGGTTTAGGTGATTGATAGCTTTGGTTGAATCTAATTTGGATTGAATTGAATTTTGACCAAATTAAACTTGTAGATCAAATTGGATTAAATTGGGCTAAGTGAGTTAATTGGGTTCTTAGATTGTAATTAGGCCTCAATCAAGTTCAATTAAAGTTTAGAAGAGTTTGGATTGGTGTAAATTTAAATGGATTTGGTCAATTTTGGGTTTAACCCCTTTTAAGCCCAAATTGGTCATATTAGGTAAACTTAGCCAATTGATTAAATTGAGCCCCAATAGATGTGTTTGGTTTGAAATCAATTGGCCTTTGTTTAGGTTTAATTTGTAATCAATTGGTTTTGGTTTGGTCTTACATGCCATTAATTGTATGCTTTAAATCAATAGTGTGACTATTATCACTAATAAATCCTATATTATTTTCTCTAATAAGTTTAAGTACTTATTTAGTGTAAATCTAAATTAATTCTGATAGTTAAAACATAAATCAATACGTATATGTATGATCTACATGCTTGAAGATATATATTATGGACATCCCAAAAATGTGGGACTTTAAATAGTCCTAGTGAGTTCTTATATTACCTTACTTCCTTGATTTATCAATGGCATGCACCTCAAAGTTTGTAGTGAAATGCATAGCAAGGTTAAATTATTTTCAAATCTTTATGTACCTTGAATTTTTTCTATTAATCCATATATATATATATATATATATATATATATATATATATATATATATATATATATATATATATATATATATATATATGCATATGTAGGTGAATTAACAAGTACATAGTCTGTAAATCTAGGAGTGTGAGACTTTAAGTATCCCCTAAGGAAGTCCTAAATTACCTCACATTACTTGTATAAATTCAACATACTAATATGCATATTTATGTATAAGAAATTCATATAAATCACCATTTATACTAAATAATAGTCTAGCCATCTTGAATTTACATAATATCAGCCTACATAGTTTTGAATCATTAAAAGGTATTTGCTGGCAGCTACTCCAGGCAGTTGTAAGTTCAGAAGAATAGAAATGAACTCACTCTCTCTAGTTGAACTGAACCAACATATCTTAATTTTCTCTAAGTAGAATTATGTTGAGCTCTTGGCTTGTGCTAGAGCATCTTAGACATATATTCAGAGGTAAGTCATTTCTACCTTATTACGAGTTTAAATTCCCACCTATTAAGCATTTTCACAATCTTGTATTGTTGGGATATAAGTTCCAAATTTTAATGAATTGTTAACTTAAATAAACATAACTCTTTACTTCAAAAATATAAAGCTTCACTATATGGTAGATTGAAGTACTCACTAGGCTTTTTAGTGTCATGAGCACTTCCTACTTATCCTTCTTTAGATTCTATTAAGAACTCTTCTTTTTTAAGCTCTCACAATTGGTTTCTTAACAATCATCAGTCCCTTGATATCAAACTTTGAAATCTTTAGAGACAGCGATTAACTTCTTTAATCTAGATTTTTCTTAGGAAATCTAATTTTCTAAGATTTAATTAACTATGAGAGCTTGCCCCTATAAAGAACTTAAAAACCTGATTTAGAATAAATCGTGCATTACTTTATCTATGTAATGTAAGATAAAAATACCTAGTACACGTAGACCCATCGACCTTAGGAGTTCTCATTAAATGAGTGAGTCCAGTGTATGTGATATTTTTACCTTTCAAGGTAGCATATCATTCCTTGATGTCGTAGTTGATCATTTCAATAAGTATCCCTTAAGATCTACATGGTGTCCCCTCATCATAATGTCAAACATTACAATATCTTATTAATGTTTTTATAAATCAGTATTCACACTAGCTCTACTAATAAACATTAGCAAATGCTTTAGTATCTTTCTCTCAATCTCATAACTTGTCACACAATTGCTCTTTAAATATAATTTATGATATCTTTTCATAATTTGGACTCATAGTTTTGATGACAAAGTTAAATGCTTCGTACTCAACAAATTTGAATGACTACTCATGTTGAAGTATCATGTGAGAAATTAGCTCCCTCAGTCTATAAAGGTTATATATCCAATTGGTAACATTACAAGCAAAGTTAAAATCAACCAGACTTGATGTTAATGGAGGTTGTATAAGAACATTTTGTTTACCTTTCAGCTTTATCATTCTCCTCCCATAATTAAGTATCATTTATATTGAATTGTTACACCACCTTTACTTTTTATGATTTTTTTGTAATGATTACATTGAATTTTTATATTGAATTGTTACACCACCAAGTTCATTTGAACTATAATGGATATAACATGGAAAAAACCAATAAGCATTTGAAAATTCTATGTAATCCTTTAATTAGAAACATCACAAAGAGTTGAATTAATGTAATTGAAGCATTAATCTAATGTTAACCCATTCAATGGACTAATTTAGATTAACCTAAATAAAAAGTTCCTTAAATGTCACAATTGAACCCAAGTCCAAACTCAATCCTTTGGAATGCACTCAAACCCATCCTAAAATGAATTTAGGATGGCTGGTAGACAATTTTAAGTAGCCTAATTAAATCCAAGTCAAGCCAAAATGATGGAATATGCCATGGCAAAGAGGGATTGCATGAAGTCAAATCAAATTTTCCCAATCCCCCATTTTCTTAGTATCCCACCTCTACAAACCTTGGATAGCTATTAAACAACTGATGATCCTTGGAGCTAGCCTCCAAGGACATCAATTAGCCATGGTGACTAAGGAGAGAAAAAAAATGCAATAAGAGGCTCTTAGCCTCTAATGGAAAAACACCATAGACACACACTTGAGCCGAATTTATCATTCCATCATCTTTCCCACCTCACACAAAGTTGATTGCAACCTTCCCCCGATCCCCTCATCATCGGGAGGCTGGAGAACGACCAAAGCCAATGAAAAGGAGGCCAAGCTTGGTCTAGGAGGCAATCCATGAGAAGAGGATCCAATTCTATCTTCCCACAACCTTGTCGTATCATTTTGGAGCTGTTGGAGTCAATCCCATCCTAGGAGATTGCTGAAGTTGAGGTATGCCATTAAAGCCTCTTTTAAGCTTTTAGTTTCGAGACTTTTTGAAATAAGTTTGATCTCAAGTGAGATCAGACTGTATAAATCCATTTCATTTCAATCATAAATGGTTTAAAAATCAAAATCGAGCAATTTTGATGGTTGGATCACCAAAAATTAGCTCAAAACAATGGACGGCTCTCGGCGTTCATCTCCATCGAAGGAGAGATAATCTCTAATGTTCATTCCTTATCTTAGGAATGGACGGCTCTAATTTAAGTTAATTGTTTGATTAAAACCCTTAAGAAGAACCATAGATTGATCAAAGTTGTCCGATCTTTGATTGGATGGCCCATAAAAATCCCACGTGTTCCGTCATTTTTATGCGGGATCCTCATGGATCTCCCATGGACAAATACCGCGATGCCACATGGATCATGGAGTCAAATCGGATCCATGTGAATCTAATGCAGTTAAAGAAAAAAAATCGTGGTTTTTTTATTTAAAAATGAAGGAAAAATATCAAAAATTAAAAAATTATAGAAAATAAAATATAACTCTAAAAATTACAAATTTGGCTCTATGGATTCCTCTTGATGAGAGGAATCCATTAAAGCCAAAAGGCTAAATTTTTATGGGGTGATTTTGTGTCAAATTAGATTTAAATGAAAATTTTCAAACTTAAATTAATCCCAAACCATTGACCAAAATAATTTGAGACTTTGGGGAATTGAAATTGTGTGAAGATACACATTGGGTGAATTTTTCATAATTTACTAAACATTAAATCTAAATATATGCAAATTTTAATTCTAAACCTTAATTTTAGTAAAATAAATTAAATATGACTTAAATAAATTAGAAAAAATATGAAAATGATCCAAAACATAATAATACACCCTAATGAACTTAAATACATCCCCGAAATCCACTGAAACATAATGAATCACAAAATTACTTAATTTGACATTTAATTGAATTAATTAATTTAATTAAACAAGGTGAACTTAAGAAAATTATAATAAATCAACCAAAATTTTAAAAATTATGAATAAACCCTCTATGGATGCATATTCTAGAGGAGAATCAAAGAAAAATAAAAGCTTAATTTATCCTAAATTATACATCTGATTAAGATGAAATTTTAGGAAAATCAAATTGTTATGGAACCCTATTTTTCATAAAAATTTTAAACATATTTAGATTGGGAATTCTTGAATTTCCAAGTCTCTAGGTCAATTTATAGAAAATAATAAATAAATAAACCATAAAAATTATAAAATCCATAATATAAACTTAAAACATCATAATTGACATAAAAAAACTTAAATAAAAATGTTTAAGCAATCAAAAAGTAAATAAAACCTAATTAAACATAAATTAGGGATTAAGGATAAGTGAAAATGTGAAATTTAATTACATTCCAAAATTCATAATCAATTAACCATGATAAACCCATTAGTAAACTGAAATACAAAATTGATTTACTTCTGAATCTTGTAATCTATCAACATATGAATACATTAAGTCCATTTAAATTAGGGAATAAAATGGCTACAAATGTAAAGGTGGAGGATTAGGATTAATTGAACTTAAAATGACATAAAAGTTAAAATAACCTAGGGTACGTTTGATTCACATAACAAAATAATAATAACTCTTCCTAAACTTCTTTGGTCATGATGAATAAGAGAAATCACATTATGTTAAATGATAAAAAAAAGAACATTTTAAATAACATAATCATCATTCTTTTCAAGTTGATTGAAATGAATTGAACTATTTCATAATACACAACTTAGAACCAATCATCCAAGTTCATTAATAAGCATTAGAAAAATTAATGAATTGAAATACGAGAAATAAAAAATAATTAAATTTGAATAATCAATTCAAGATGATACAAATTATACAAATGGGTAAATTGAATATTATTAAACTTAAGATTGAATGTAAATTTACTTATGTTAATAAACATCAACAAAATGAACAAATGAAATTAACTTGGAAAATAAACATGATACATACATATAAATGTAATAAGAAAACTAAATCATTCCAAAATTAAATGAATAAAAAAAAAAAATAAAATGAACATAACTTAATGAATTATAAAGATGAAAGATGAAACATTAAGTTAAATGAAATTAAACATAAAGGTTTAATCTAAATTAAAGCAAAATAATAATAATGAACAAAATGGAAAAAATAAAACACATTAACCTAAACATGTTTGATTGACATAATGAATACACATAAAATAAAAATAAATAACAAATATGAGCATTAAAAAAAGGAATGAACAATAAATCAAATCAGAAGAAAATTAAAAGAAGAATCAAATTCCAAAAGAATGAAAATTACAAACTTAATTCAAATCAAAATCATCTAAATGATCTAAAAAGAATTAATTAAAATACTTAAGATCTTAGTTAGACTTTCAAAATGAATCTTCATCTTAGGATGAATGTATCATTCTATTAAGACTTAAGGATGTTGAATAGAATGGATTCTACCCAAAATGGAACTTATGATATTCTTCATTGTTGCAAATTTAATTTCACTTTAGCATAAAATGTATCTAAAATGGAAATAAAATTGCAAATCATTAAATCACTTGAAGTGAAACCACCTTTGATAAATTAAATTAATTTTAAAACTAAAATAAGAAAAAAGAATTAAAACAAAAATTTTCATAATCAGCATCATATGATATATAGTCTGGACACCCGAGATTATAGGGCTACTGGTCTGAAGAAGGTCTTGATACCTCGAATCTCTAGTATAATAATGACACGTACCTATGAATCTAAATTATGAAAATTAAAAGTCTAAAAATCAAATTAAATTAAAAATTGAAAACCCAAATTAAAACTTGAAACAAAAAGGCCTAGTAATGTCTTGCTACACAAACCCCCATTCTTCACACACTAGATCATTAGGTCACAGACCCTAAACTTAGGTTAGGTCATTCTGTGATTTTTTATGATGTTATGATGTGGAATATCTTTTTATTATTTTATTGTGCACTATTTTATATTGGATGGCTATGATTGATTATCATTATTCTAGATGGTAGGACATTAATTTTAGAATTAACATTATCTTCTACAGGGGGTTATGCTAAAAGGGGTTGCCATCATAAATAAATTATAAAATTATTGTTTGCTTGCAGGTGCTGAATAGTCCCTTAGCATAACATAATAGGACATGTGGGCTTAGTAATCAGCTAATGCTAAGCCCATATGTTTGTAAAATATAACTATTGTGTGCTATTTGTATTTTCTAGACATCTGTTTTATAGGGTTTAGGATTTATTTTTGAATTTAACATGTAAATTTGAGCTTAGAATTAAGTTAAGATCTATGGGGTCTTAGATTAGCATAAGCTAACCCTATTAGCAAATAGGTGCAATGGTCCCCTATGAAGCCCAATAGGGGTCCCTAAAGAAAGAGATGATCCTGAAAAGAAGACCCATAGATCTAAACTTGTAGTTCTAGTACAGGTTGTATAAGGGCAGAGTTTGGTTACCCATTTTCTCTTTCTTTTGGAGAGTATAGTGGTACCCGATTGCATTGGCTTTTCTTTAATTTAAAATTAGCTTGATTTATTTTGGGTGCGTAATAAAATCAACCTGCTTTTTTAGATTTCTTTTTTGTGTTGTATTTTCTATGATGAATGCCTGGATGATTAGCCTCTTAGAGAAAAATAAATTTTTGTATCCAATTTAAATCTAATCATCTTAAACACAAAAATAAAAAAAAACTTGAAACTTTACAAAATTTAAAGCCTTAGGAATAACCTAAAATCAACTATAAATAATTAGCTCTTGCAAAACATGCAATCATATTACTCTAAAATCTTGAATTGGGCACTTCACCCATTGTACATAAGAGTATTTGACCTTTGAGGATGACCGCCTTCTTGGGAAAGTCTACTTGTTTTATTGATTTGGCCCATAACTACTTCTAATTGCATGGTATTTAGGCATAAAAATGCATACCTAAGACCTTAAATGAATCATGAGTCAAAACATTTAAAAGCTGGAAAATGTGCATTAACTAGGTGCATTTCATACCCTACATGATCCTTGGGATTATGGAGTGAGTCTAGGTACTTATACACTTTGGTTGTGTTTAGCTAGCAACCCTTTCGAGCGGGTTGTAAGTCCAAAAGAGTTAGGGATAGGTTTATTCCCCTCAAATGAGAGAAATGGCTAATAATTCTTAAAACTAGAACTAGGTCGAGCATCTAACTCATATTAGAAGCACTTATAGATTTAGGTTTTGAAGCATCCTATTGGAGTAAGTCTTCAAGCCTAGGCATTTCTACAGTCTCATGCTCCTAGAATCTAAGTTCTATATTTCTAAGAAAATGTCAACTCAAAATCTAAATTAAATTACAAAATTTAAACCCTAATGGTAAGATAGTTGAAATGTCTATTAGGCATCCTAATATCAACAAGAATTTTCTACTTAATCTCGATTGGCTTCCAAAAGAAGTCTTTCCACTTTGAATTATTCTCAATTAAAATTCCAAATTATCATTTGAAAACCAACTTAGAAATCTATAGAAATAATAGCTTATTTCTTTAATCAAGAGTATTCTTAAGGAGAGGTCCTTCATTCTTAATATATAATTAACTATAAAGACTTGCCCTTATAGGGAACCATGAACCCATTTTAAAATAAACCCGATTTTACTTCCCATGTACTTTAGGAGAAAACTCTTTGGTACATGAAAGACCCATTATCCTTAGGAGTCTTTTATTTAATGATCAAATCCATTATAAGATAATATGTTTTTCTTTCAAGATAATATATTTACTCCTTAATGATGCATTAGATCATCCAAATAAGAAATTCCTAAAACCTATGTGGTGTCATAATTTTTTTTCCACATAACTAAATAGTTATAATAGTTCAACAATTAAAATATCTGCTTTAGTTCATCAGAGCACATACTTGCCACATTCAAAAAAAGTTCCTTATCCTGTGTAGATAGCATCTTTAAATAACTTGAATCATTAAACAATGTCAACTATTTAGTGGTTAGGACATGTAATTTTGGCTTCTAAAGTATAAAATTACCACATGCAACAAAAATTTCTTATTGTGACAAAAAAGAACTCAACAAACAAAATATTATTAATTACCCTAAACAAGTAAATTTTCTTTTGCTTTTAGGTAATAAACTTATACAATAAAAAAAGAAGCTCATTAAAATATCAAACTTGAATTATACTATGTGTATGGTTCTATTGACCTCATTTTTGGAGTGAGCCCTCAACCTCCCCCATCATAGGTCTAGGACTCTTATATACACTAAAATTTTCTTGGTCTTAAGACACTTCTAGTGATTAGGTGAACACTTAACCTAACCCTAGAGACTTAGAAGAGTTAGCCATAGGAATAGGTTGTACCTTAGGGATTTAGGAGGACTTGCCTACCCTATAGCCCAAACCCCTTGTTGTTTCCTTCTTTCAAACCAAACCTCAAATTCAAATTCAAATTACAAAATCAAATCCAACCATCCAATGATTGAAATCCATCACTAAATTCAAACTCTGAATTCCTTCTTAAGCCCTTTTACTTTATCTTATGGACTTAGCCTTAACCAAATCCAAATCAACCCCAATCCAATTAACTTTCTCAAATCAAATTCCAAATCATAAATCAATTCCAAACTTCAAATGATTGAAACCCATGATTAATTCCAAATTCCAATCTTTCCCTAAGCCATATGAACCACCTTCATATGCTTAGCCAAAAGCTCCTTCAAACCAACTCAAATTTGGTTGATTTCTTTATAAATCAATCATTCCTTCATTTATATTCACAAATATAAATGAAATCTAAATTCAAACAATTCAAATCAAATCAAAAATAAATCAAACCAAATCAAAACCCAAGTTAGCCTTTTTGACTTACATCCCTAAGCTTAATCAATTTTCTTTCAAATCACTCCAAACTCAAGTGATTTTTTCATAACATATTTATATCTTCATTTATATTCACAAATATAAATTAAATATAAATTCAAATGACCAAAACCAAACTCAAATCAAACCAAATTCCCAATTTTAGACATTTTAGCTAAACTTTTGAACTTGGCTAGATGACACCCAAATCAACTCAAAACTCATGAATTTCTTCATGATTCAATCAATCCTACAATCATTGGTCCACATATAAACATAAACTATCATGATCAAACCAAATCTAAATCAACCCAAATCAAGCCCAAGTTAACCCCTTTGACTTGAAATTATCATATGAACCAAAACCCATTCGACTCCAAACCAATTACAATTGGATTTATATTTCAATCCTAAGCTTATATGTAAGTTCAACTAAACTTGAATCAAATCTTGATCAAGTCAATTATCTCACTTAGGCTCACTTGACCTAAAGTGACCTAAGAGATCCATTTTGAGCCAAGTTCTAATCCAACCCAAATTGGATTGGACTAAGCCCATATAAACCTCAATCAAGATCAACAATCATCATGACGTGATCAACCACCTTGAATTGGGTCAAACCTAGCCTTTGACCAAGTCAACATGTAGCCTAAATGAAACTCAAACTAGCTAAAATCTATCATATGCCAAATTGATTGAAACCATTGACTCAAACTCATTCACAATAAATGATTGAACATAGCCAAGTCATCAATTGAGCCAAACCAAGCCTAATTGGCCACTTGACCTAAGTTGACTCAAATTGGCTTAAAAAGCAAAAATAGGTCAAATCATAATTTAACCCAAATTGATTGCAACCAATGGCTCAAGTTCATTCCAAATCACTTGTTGAACTTGACTAATGCCATGATTGAGCCCAAGTTGACCAATTGGTCAACTTGACCCAACCAAGCCCAAATTGACCAAAATTCAAATTAATTCCAAATTAAACCAAACCAAAGCCTATAATTATTTTCAATCAACCAATTGAACTTGACTCAACACCTAACTCAATCCAATTTGGTTAATTTGGTCAAATTAGTCAACTTGACCAATTTGACCCTTTTGAATCCAAATGAGTCAAAACCAAACCTAGGCCAAACCAATCCAAATTAATTGAAACAAAATATCTCAGATCATCATATGAACCTAATCTAAGCCTTGGTTTGACCCAATTTAATAAATTGGTCAACCCAACCCAACCTAGCCCAAATGTAACTCATTTGACCAAATGAAGCCAAATCCCTCCAAACCAACTTATGGGACCCTACGACTTAGTCAAACCCAACCTAAGGACACCCTACTTCATTCCCAAATCAGTCCAAAAGCCAAGTGGACTCCACCGAAGGGATCAACCATCAAACCATTGGATTTAAATCTTAAAACCAATGGATCCAAGCCAAGTCAACTCTCCCATCCCCATGGTACCTTTTCACTCAAAAGAACCTTTCCATGCCACCTAACCCACCCTAAGTTGGCCAAGGACCTTTGGGAGGTGAGTTGACTCACCTTCAACCCAAACTGAGCACCCATTGGATCAAGACCATGGCATCCTTGCACATTGGGTCCATGACAGCTCCCTATCACTCCTCCCATCCCTAGTGTGCGGCCTAACCTTGATGGAGACAACTCCGACAGTCGGATGGTGGTGAGCCAATGTAAAACATGTGCATGCTGCAGTCCATCAATGATGGAAAATTGAGAGGCATATCCCCTCAATTCAAACACGAAAATGCACACACTTGCATCGTGAGCTCTCCTAGGTGAATTTTGAATCCCCTTAGAGCATTTCCAAGGATCCTTAAGCCCTCCTAGATTGGCATTTCTCTCCTCCGAGCAAGGCTAAAATATGACACTACCCATCCGAGCAATACTCCCCCATTTCTCAATCAAACTCAAATTCCTCTTAGCCACACCATCATCACACTTCGTTGAGCACAACCGAACCAAATTCCTAAGCTCCCAAGTGGCCAGAGGTGTGAGTTCGATTGAAGCAGAACACTAAAGGAGGGGAGATTGGTCAACCTAGCCTCCCACACCAAATGAAGCTCAAAGCTCCTCAACTAGGCGAAGCTACCTCTGGCGTTGCACTGTCGGACATTAACTTTGATGAGGTAATTCCTCAAAACCGTAGCTATAGGGAAAAGTGGCTTAGTCTTTTTCGAAGAAAAATCAAACCTCATACAAAATTGACCGTTGGATGTGTGCGTCTCCCTCCCCTGAAGGTGTGGGAAGAATTTGGAGACAATCCGAGTTCGGGTGAGCTTGGATCGAGTGAGGGAAGATGGATGGCATCTGTCTTTCATTGCTCTCGAACGGAATAGATCATGAGCTGTCCATCTCACATGATTGAGATGAACGACTCTAATCAAATCTCGCGGGTAGAGCCCTCGATTCCTTTCCTAAACCACGAATCAAATCGTGACCGTCTGATCTTAGATCAGACGATCCATAGAAAGCGTCACCTGAGTCGGCATGGATGTGACTACTTAAATAGATCCATCGTCATGTAATAAGCACCCGCGTCACTATCATTGCCCGGGAATAGGGCTTTAATTAGGGCTAATTAATTAGTTTTTAATCCTGAAACTTTCTAAAATTATAACTAATTATAAAAAATCTAAAAAAATACAAACTTAGGCTCATTTTGAAGATATTTCAGAGTAGAATCTAGAAAAATTATAATTAATTAATTTTTAATAGTGACTTTAGCTTAATTAAGGTTTTATCAAAAATATAATTAGCTAAATTACACCTTAATTAAACACTCAATTAATCTCAAATTTTTTGTAGATGTTTAGGGGGATGACTTATGCCTCCCCTATTTTTCTGGCATTTTTTTGATTATTTAATTAGGGAAATCACTTGATTAGGTCCTAATCACCCTCTTAATTCAATTAATCATAATTAAAGAATGAACAGTAACTTGATTAATTATTTAAACATAATTATTTTTATTGAACAATAAGATCACTTAAGAAATATGATTGGGGATACTTTTCCTAATTCATTTCCTATGTTTTTTTATCTTTCAAAATCAAATTAATTAATTGGTTAATGTAATGGTTAATTGATTAATTAAGTGATTAATTTTCAAAATAAAGAAATCAAAATCTAATTGGATGTTTAAATGATTTAGGGATTAGGATTGGGGCCTTGCTCTTGATCCTTTCCCCTAAGTCAATTTCATCATTCAAGTTAATGCATAACCAAAATGTTTAATCAATTCATTAAAAACTCAATGAAATTAAAATCAAGAAATCAATTCATCCACACCTAAATAACCCTTAATTGATCTTGGGTTGCTCCTTGGGGGTTCAATAACCCAAGGTGAGAGATAATGAAATTATGGTTGGCTCACGTGTGAAAAAATCATAAAAGTAATTGAGTGAGATCCCTTAAGCTTAATTAACTATTAATCATAAGCCAATTACATTAGGCCTCTTTCATTTCTTAGGAACATTATAATTTTAGTTTTTATATGGTTGCATATCATATAAGCCTATTATTAATTAGTTAATTAAATCAAGGTGATCTAGGTAAGGGATAATTAATTCATTAATTCATACCTTAACCTTATCAAAACATAAAATCAACTTAAATATCCTTCATTAAACCAAATTAATTCACACATGAGGAAATGGGTTAGGATTAGCAAACCTCTCTTATGTTTCCTAAATCAAATCAAATTCTAAGTTAAAAATGTGTCTTTAAAAGAATTTTGGTTCATTTTAAATAGTATTATTTAATATGATTGTCCTTAGGAATTAATTAGGAGTAAATGAAATCATATGCTTACATTCCTTTATTTCTTTTCAATCATGCTAAATATTGCTTGCAATATGAAATCATGCATTCATTACTTTTAAAATCAATTAAATATATTTCTTTTATGTCAAATTATATGTGTTAACTTAAATTAAATATGTGTGGCTATTATCACTGTTAAATCAAAAGTTATTTTCAAAACCTATAAATCAATTATTATAAATGAAATGATGTTAATTATAAATACCTATAAGCTTGCATGTGATAATAGTATAAGATGTGTGATGTGAAGTTCTCTTTTCCTATCTTAACATGGATCCACATAGGATTTGCAAGTGCATAGTTCATTTGAAAAGAACACAACACTTGCCTAAATCTATTCCTATGCATCTCCATGCTAAGACTTAGGAAGACATGTAAATCACATAACCAAATCAAACATAGTTTCTTGCATGATTCCTTATTCATGTGGTTCATTTTGTACATTCATATGTATTTGATAAAAGTGGTATATTAGTCTGGACATCCTGGGGTTGCGAGACTTTAAGTAACCCTAAGTAAGTCTTGTATCTTACGCCCCTAGTGTAGAAAATAATGGCACCATACTCACTTAAAACTCTTATACATATGTATGTATAATATGGCTAATGAATAAAGAATCACAAATAAAATAAATCAAGTACAACCTTTTGCATGGATCTTCCTATCCTTGTAGTTATTCATACATTCATATATATATATATATATAAGAAAAGTGGTATATTAGTTTGGACATCCTGGGGATGTGAGGCTTTAAGTAGCCCTAAGTAGGTATTGTACCTTACACCCTTGATATAGAAAATAATGAATCGTATTCCCTTAAAACTTTTATACATGTGGATGTGTGCTTAGCTAATGGATGAAAAATAACTCTTTTCTACATAATAAAAACATGCATTTATAATTCAATCAATAAATAGAATATTTAAATTCAAGATACATTTCTTTGCATTCATCATAGAGGTATGCTAAGATTTACATTGCATGTATAAGTATTCTTAAGATTATTCATATGCATGATATACATGATGGAAAGAAATAAATGAATATGTGTTATGTGATGGTAATCCATTCTAATTAATCTTAAGATGCCTCTCTTATTAAATATGATTATTTATGGTGAATATAAACTTAGGATTAATTAAAACACATAATGAATCATTCATTAAAGAGAACTAAGCTTATTAACTTATCTTAGAAATGACTTAAAGTAGGGATAAAAGAGGGATTCCCTCTCTTTCTTCTTTTTATAACACTTAGTTGATAAGTGTAGGCTATATGAAATAAAGAAAATACTAAGTAAAAAAAATCTTCAAATCAAATAAACCAATTAAAGAGAAATTAACCCTTTATAAATTAAATCCCTCACACTTAGCAAAGCATAGCTCTAAAGCTTAGTTAGGATATATCACACAAGCATTAACACATGTACATTAGACTAAGCTACCATTTCTAGCTTTATATTAGGGCGGTGCATGGTTTGATGAATGTTTGGTTTTGTGATGTATTATTTTAGACTGGATGTTAGAGTGTATGTGTGTAGTTTGAATGTTAGACCAACATTAGAGCTTAAGGGGCCGTTGTAATAAAAATATAAAAAATGATTTTTACTGTGCAGGTTACTTAGCCCTAAGCATAACCCAAGTTATGACAGGTGGACTTGGTTACCCATGTGTGGGGTGCTAAGTCCAAATTATTTATATAACTGCTTGGGTTGTATGATGTGTTTAGCTAACACTTGTCTACATAGATTTAAAATGTGGAAGGAGTTAGCTGGCTGCCACTCTAAGAGGTAAAAAGTCTAGCTGTCGGGTGATTTACTCTCTCTTGTGGAGGTAAACCATATACCTTTTTTGCCTTAGATTTATGTCGTATTTTGGCCCTCACTAAAGCTCCCAAGATTTTGGATCTGAGGTTGTTATTTCCCTTTGTGGGCTATAAGCAAAAATCCTTACATCTTAGGTATTTCACAATCTTATATTGTGAAATTATAAGTCCTAGATTTCTAATAAAAATTTAACTCAAATAAATAAATCTCCTCAAAATTCAAATACATAAAGTTCAACCATAGGATAGATTGGAGTGCTCACTAGGCTTCCTCGTATCATGAGCACTCCCTACTCATCCTTTGGTTTCAATGATCTCTTTCAATTGATTTTCTAAAATAAAAATAATCCTTTGATAGTCTATCTTTGAATTCTTTGGAGACAACAATCGCCTACTTTAATCGAGAGTATTCTTAAGGGATTCACTTTCCTTAGGATGTAATTAACTATGGAGGCTTTCCACCATAAGGAACTTAACGAACCTAGTTTAAATAAACCCTGTTTTACTTTTCATGTAAAGTAGGGAAAAATTCTCTGGTATATTCGAAGACCCATCATGCCTTAGGAGTCTTTATTAGGTGATTAGATCCATTATAGGATAGTGACTTCTATCTCTCAAGATAGTATACTATTCCTTAATGTCGTACCCGATCACCCTAATAAGTACATCTGTGGATCTGCGTGGTGTCCCCTCACAAACACAACAAAACACAAAAATAAACACCACAGGTTCCTCCTCAGCATTCCCTCTTAGCCCAACTTCAAAATCATCATGGATAGTTAGACTATGTAGAAGAGAAATGTTAAACCAAAAAAAGAAACCCTGGAGATGAGATTCACAATAAATTTGTAGATAGGGACCATTAGATAGCACATAACATGCTTTGGGCAACAAGAGGTTGTGTTTTGTGAGGTAAAGGAGGAAATGATGTGAGTTGATGGAGAATGAATCGAGGGTTAGAGTTTCACCGCTTCAGGACACACTCGAGATAATAAGGAAGGATAAAACTTGGAAGGAGTTCAGGAGAGATGTGATGATGGTTTTGAAGTTTCACCATTTTGAGATTGTGTAATAGATTTAGGGCTCAGACATGGGATTGCGAGTAATCAAGCCGTCGAACGAGAGTATTTCATATAGGAAAATCAAAAACGAAAAAGCGTAAAAATGAATTAAATAATTTTATTAATTCATATCATTATAGGTTTAATTTTAATATTATTATCTTTTAAACTTTTTAAAAATTATAATTAAAAATAATTATAATTATAATTACACTAAATAATATCATTTTTTATTTTAATATAATAATACTATTACTAAGTTAATTTAATTTAATATAAAATGAGTTTATTTATGAGCTTTATCCAAGCTTATGAATGAGCTTTAATTTGAGCTTTAATCAAGCTTTAACCAAGCTTATTCATGAGTGTTTAATCGAGCTTTAATCAAACTTGTTCATGAATCTTATATGAACTTCCTCATTGAGCCTTTTAACAAACTTGTTCACTAGCTTTAAATGAAATTATTTGTGAACATAAATGAATCAAACATGGATTTGTTCAAGCTTGTTCATTTAGTAATCGTGTATTTACAAAAGTGTTCAAGCTTATTTGATTAGTTAATAAAATGATCATGAAAGAGCTCTAATTGAGCTGAGTCATGAGTAGCTTGTTAAACATTCGGTTCATTTGCAGTCTTAAGCAAAAAGTTAGGGTAAACATGTCGCTTGATACAAAATCTTTATCATCCAATTACAGGACTTGCGAATGAAAAAAACAAATGGTCATCATCTCTTTGAGTTTTCAAAAAGATGTTAATGTAAAGGCTATATATTTTGTTTACAACAAAGTTATACTTTCTCTTACATATAATTAAAGCTATATTAGGCAGGTTAATAGAACCTAAGGTTTTCATTAGTAGTAATGATGAAGAATGGTCTCAACATGACTCTATGTAGAATGAATGAGTTTTCTAACATTTTTATCATCCTTTAGAGCTTTAATGGAGCTTTGCTGGGGCTGGTCTCATGATGAAGTAAACCATCCTTAGGTACTGAGCCAATATCATGGGTGCTCATTCAAGAGAAGGGATATTATACCTTATTTTGTAGTTCCCCATCTTAAATTCTCTTGCACTAAAATTGAATTAAATATATTTAAATATCATATAATTGTAAAAATATTATTTTTTGTTGTTAGAGCATGGAAAAATATAAAAAATTTAAATGAGATCCTAGATGATCACTTAGTTGTTTTAAAAGTAAAATGCCCTTTTGCTGAGAATTGGTGTTTACTTGCCATTAAGAAATTATTTTTGATGGAGGAGATTCTTATAAAGCTTGTTGTGTGTTGAAAAAACATTATTGGAAATAGGACAAGAAGTGATAATTTTTTGCATAAAGATCCACACACATACAAATCAAAAATAGCTTACAAAAGGCATAAGAGTTTTAACATTTAAACCTAAGAACACAAGGATTATAGAGCTCAACCTACTTGAAATATTCTACTATATAGTTAAAATTACATATGCTTGCCCTTTTCTCTATTTAGAAAATATGAGATTATAAAGTATGGATTGTTGGCTCAGCCTCCTATAAGTGAATGAAAAGTTTAGGAGCACAAGTGACAAGTGATAAACAACTATGTCAGATAATGATAAAAATGAAAATCGAGTGATGTTGATAATTAATGTCGATTAACATAGGGTAGTAGCAGATGCTTGTGTCAGTTGGCAAAAGGTGATAATGATCAAAAGATGACAGTGAAGTAATGACAATCATATAATGAAAGTCAAATGATGGTTGCTGGGTGATGGAAGTTATTAAGGTGATTCCTATTGTTGATTGATGTGCAGAGTTCTAGGATTTCTCTAATCTTTATGTTCTAATCAATTTCAAGTTTTCTTCATATGTAGAGTGTTATTTATAATTGTTTGCACTGGCATTTTAGTTATTTTTATCAAAATTTTAAACACTCATTTGATGATCTATATTGATTCCGTTGATTATAAAAGATTCTTTAGGCTTTTAAATGTTTTGATGGTATAAAAATTTGAAAATTTTGAGCTCATTGGACTCTTTTGAAAGTGCTAGTTTTGATTGCAAACATGTAAGATTCAAAAATAGCACGATCCTTTTAACAATTTAGTGAAATTTTTAGTTAGACTTTTGAGTGCTTAGTTTAGGACCATTTGAACTCGAATCAAAACATTTTTTTTTTAATATCACTAGGTTAGTCTCATCATAATATTTATTTCAACTATTAACTTCTTGAAATTAGAATTAAGTTGATTTTACAATTGATTTACATATTTTTATTGAAATATTTATATTAAAATTCATATTTAATGAGATGAATTTCTTATAATGGATCAAAATTATTCCAAATTACATACCTTTTTTTGTCTTTCTTTTTTTTAAGTGGACAGCTTATCTAATTGATGCCAACTTCTTGAAATGGCTCTCAAGTGGTTTGGAAAATCCAATGAACAAATCGAGCCTACTTGGATTGACTCATCATAATAATAAAATTTTCAAGAAATAAAATAGAAAATATTATAAAATTTAGCAATAAATAATATTGTAAAAAATCAACATTTTCATAATAAAACAAACATAATTAGTCTAATAATTCACTTTTGATTATTTATCAATCATTTAAAAAAAATAATAATTAATAAATAGTCAAGATAAAAAATAAAATATTAAATAAATTTAATATATAATTACTTAATTAATCAATGTTTCAAAATAAATATTAAACTTTTATTAATAATTAATAAAATTATATTCAGATACACCAACCTTAATTTTTTGTTTCCTTCGCATATGAATGACGTGGATCCGGGTGACTCAAAATATCCACGTGATAAAAATAAAGCTCATGAAGATTCTGCTGATCTGAACGAATGCTTCCTTGTCAAGGTACAGAGACATTTACGCTTAATAAAGCGTTTTCTTAAACAATTCTTGACTTTTAACATTTTATGCAATCCATATCCATATATTTTGCGGTGTATCAAAAAGCGATTTTAATTCTTCAATCTTCATTGAATAATTAAGATTGAATTAAATAAATTCATTTAAAAATATTCTGATTTAATTAAATTCAATTCAAACCTTTCAAATTGAGGTTTAGTAATTAAACGTGAACTTATTTGTTTAATTATAGAGAATATGGACTCATTCAAAATATACTCATCAATAATATAATATTATACTCATCGTCTTTAGCTCGATTGGTATGAGTGAGCACGGCTAAAAACTCCCTGACCTCGATTTCTCCTCAGAGTGGGGTGACTTACGGGAAAAGAAATGGGGGCCGAAACTTGTGGATAAGTTGCCGCCAGGTCCCCTGAAAATTATTCATATTGAAAGTAATACACCACAAAGTGGGTGAGGCCCCAGGTGGATACCCTGTCATCAAAATAATAATAATAATAATAATAATAATATAATATCATATATGACTTATTTTGTAATTATTTGTATATAATCCTATTTTAAATGTTTTTTAAATAAAGCTATTTTGTTTAAAAATTAAAATGCTTAATTAGTAATCTTTTTTTTAAAAATAGTTATAAACGAATAAATATAAAATTTTTTAATGATTGATATTCTAAAGTTTCATAAATCTTACGCAACTCTTATTTTATTTAATATTTTTAATGCAGAGATATATATTTTATAAAAGAACCGATCAGGCAATTGGCTCATCAAACTCATCCGTACCCATTAAAAATGCCTGGCTTTAAATCCAACTGATATTTTCATCTTTCCAACAAAGAGAGAGCCGTCGATCTAATTTGCAGTAGAAAGCCGTTGGTTTGCTATCAACCTTCACTGTCATCAATTAAGAACTCCTCTCAAATTACATCTCTTCTATAAAGCCGCTCGCAGCAATCTGCTATCAGAAGCTCGTCTCAAATTTCTTTTTGTTTTCTACGGCTTTCTCTTGAATTCTCCAACTGAAGCATGGCGTGGAAAACTCCAACTCCGGCTTTGGCAGAGATGTCGAACCGTTTTTTTCCTCTTGGTACGAAGAGTGCTTTCTGGCGTTCGTTTTCCTCTTTTCTTCATCCACGCGACCAATTTGGTCTCTGACCTTTGCTAGGTCCTACTAGGTTTCGGCTTCCGCCACTCGGGAAGCAGTTCAAGGGGCAGGGAAGGACGATTGAGTGCTTTACGGCCGCGGAGCCTGCAGCAATAAAGTGGGAGGGTGTGGACGACAAGCTTGCGAAGATGGTTTCCATGGCCAACCTTGATTACGCTCCTGAGCGCCGCAGGATACGCGAGGCCTTTAAGGACGTGCAGCTCCAGATCGATCATCCACTCTTCAGGGTATTTGGCTTACCTTTTTTTTTGGAGTGGTTGTGCGTTGTTTCTTTTAGAGAAAAGAATGTTGGCATAGAATGCTTATCCATTTCTGCAACATTTATAATTTGGGATTCTATGCATTTTTAATTCAAGTAATGTTCATTTATGTTATGCCCTGTTTCTTTTGGAACCATGATATGGCGACTAGATGCTCTGCTTATAATATGGTTATGCTTTGAGGCTCGATAGTTTTTCTCTCTTTTTTTTAAAAAAATTGCAGTTCTTCTCTATTTCTTGAATTTTCTTAGTTTATATGCATAACGATGAAAAAAAATTATGTTCGTCCTTTTTTGTAGGCTTTATTGCATCTGTGAAAATTCACTACAAATTACTGGAAATTTTTTTTTCTGTTCCAAATGTAGCGTACTGTTTCTCAGTTCTTGAGGACAACTTCCAAATAAGCTTTTACAAAGAAATTCTAATATTTGTGAGAGGCGAGGTCTAGAATCTGAAATTTCGATTACTTGGTTTGTGGGCGTTGATGATGTTGAGATGAGCTTCTTGAATGCTCTCCCTGTTTTGAATCGTCTTTGCTTAGGTCAGTTATTGTGAGTCTTCTTTGCTCTCCATGTGTGATGATAAATTCACAGGAAAGCTTGTCACTAGGGAAAGTGAACTGGTATGTATTTTAAAAGATATGCGCCCCTTGATTTGAAATATGCTATCAATGTAACACTGAATTTGGACGCCTTAATTTAAGTTCATTAATAAAATGGCACGGATAGCATGAATCTTCTTTACGTATCTATGAAATTTTCTATGGTTGCAAGTTTCTAGTAGATTTTCTACAAGTATGATGATAAACTCTTACAAATTTAACATCACTTTTATTGGTGGGATGCTTGCTTATAACACTTCATGCATTATGGAGCATTCCAAATTTTCAAACAAATAAGCCAAGAAATTGAGATCCAAATCTCTCAACATAAGGTGTGAACTTTGGGATCAAATGTTGCATCATTAAGTATTGGAGCATCAAGGGTATCATCATGTATAGTAATTAACATTTAGTATAGGGATGATCAAGAATCACTTTTCGAAAAAGATAAATTATTCTTGTAGCTATGATGCCATTTACTTGGCGCATTTAACTACTTTTTTCTTAGTATGATAGCAGGATTAGATATGAGGGTTTAACTTAAAGAACAAATATCACTAAAAATTAGATTGAATTTTTATTTAGATTTTTTTTTTAATTTAGCTCAAATTGAATTTGAATTGAGTTCAACAAATTATTATTTTGTTTCAATGTGATCTTCAAGCTATTTTTAAGTCGAGTCTATTTTAAATCTAGTTGGCTTCTGATTGTCTTAGTGTGCGCATCTATACACGCACACACAATATATATATATATATATATATATATAGACATATAGACACACACACACACACTTACAAACCATGATAGAGGTTTACAAACTTGCTAAAGGGTGGTGGATAACTTGTCCAAGAAGGACTTATATCACAGTCTTTATAAAAAATTTTAATAATATTTTTTATATTGGGTTTTCTAAAAATGAAACATTATTATTGGCATTTCTGATTAACACTAGAATAATGGTCTAGTTTACTTACAGAAAAATGGGATAACGTATAAATTTTCAGAAATCTTGATTTCTATGATAGAAAATGTCAAGTAGTTTCGCTCCAGAATGCTTTTAGAAGCAGGATAGTTACTGTTATTTTATTGGTTTACCCCTTTGATAGTTGCATTCTTTCTTTATTTTCTTGTAGTTGTCTATTTGTTTTTTATTGTGGCAGCATTCATCTTACAATTTTTATGTTTTGTTTGTTGAAGTAACCCGCCTAATACAATTTTGAATTCTTTAATCATATTACAGATGCATTATCCTGGAGTTAAAATGGAGGAGGTAAAGGCTTTTTAATTTGTTAATGGTTCATTTTTTTTTTCGTTTTGAACATATTTGCTCAACTTTAAGTTCGCAAGCATTTTACTAGTCATTGAACATTGTATCTTTTCTTGAACAGATTACATGTTTACGATAACAAAAACAAGTCTTTATCCCGCTACGTGGGGTTGGCTACATGAATCCTTTTTCTTCATTGTATTCTATATGACATATTCTTATTTAATTCTAATAAAATAAGATCATATTTTATGCTTTCTAATTAAGTCTTTTTAGGTGTACCTCTCTACCTTTCTTAACATAGGCCAAATCTAATACATCAACTCTTTTAATTAGCTCATCAGATGGGCAATGTTTTATGCGACCAAATCATCTAAGACAACTCTCTCTGATCTTATGTACCACTACAACTACTCTAATCTTTTCATACAAATATTTGTTTCACATTGTTTTCTCTAAGCATAAAACCACTCATTCACGTGAACATCTTCATTTCTACAACACTTAACTCACTTTTATGTTTCTCTTTAACTGGTCAACATTCTGCTTCATAAAGTATTGCAAGTTTCACCACTATTTTATGAAATTTTCCTTAAATCTAAGTAGTAATTTTCTATCACACAATAAGCTCGATACATTCCTCCACTCCAACCATCCATTGCAAAAGTAAACAAATTACATGTTTACTATGTAAAAATATTGAAATTTAAATAATTGAAGTACTGTGAAAGTCATTTGAAAATTTTAAGCTACAAATATTCCTCAAGGGATTGATACAAATTTTCAAATAATAATATGAAAAAAGTCACTGGGGTTATGTTTCAATGCATTCTTCTTGTAGTTTATTTAATTCATTTTGATATTATATGTGAACAAGACATAAATGTGAATTAGTGATTATTTAATTCCAATTAGTATCTATGATATAAAAAGTCCAAATTTATGGTGTAACTTTATGTACTAGGATTAAGTAAATGATATTCTGCAATTTTCAACTTTTGTGTGGTTAAAATGCTATGTATAGCTCTTTCTATCATGCTTTCCTAGTTGTTGCCGATTCCAGCTCAATCATTTAATATGTTTTGGGTTTTATATTCTTTGTAAAAAATAAAAATAAATTTGAACATTATTTTTAAAAATAAATTTGAACTTTATTTTATTAGCATATCAGTTATTTTCTCATGAAATTGTTTGATGTGATTTTGACTCTCCTTTATTGCACTTAAGGATGTACTTACACTAAGTACATATTGTTTTAAAAACTCTACTTTCTCAGAATTGTCTAGCATACATGCAAAATATTAAAAAAAAACATTCAGAAATAAATAAATTAACGTTCTATAGCACTCTACAAAATTTGTATTCACCTGACGTAGAGTTTCATATCAATTAATTATCTTGAAAATAATGATAGTTCCATTTTCTCTTGTCAAGACATTTCATGTCTTAGTTTCTTTCTACACATATGCCAAATCATTAAGCCAATAACAACTTTAAGAAAGTTTTTCTTTTCTGTGAAATATTGCATTTTTACCAAGATTGATTTAAACAATGATTTTATAATAAAAAAATAAACTTCATGATTCCATTGCATTGTATTGTAAGGTCTCGGTCAAGATCTCCTCAAGAATAAACTTCCTAAGCTTATTCATGCTTTCTTTGTGAAAGCTTATGGGGCATACATCTCATAAAAAATTTATTTTCGAGACCATGAAATATTGCAAACACCTTTACCTCCTAATCCCAAGAAGCTAAGATGTCTACTTCCTTATGAGGTATATAATTTAGAGTAATTACAAAAAATAGAGTTGAAAATGATAATCAAATTAATTCAAAAGAATGCAAAAAAAAAAAAAAAAAGAAAGCTGTCATCTCATTGGTGAAGTAATAGTATATTTATAATGGATCAAGAAGACAAAGGACATCCTACCAGGTTCCTTGTCATTAGCAAAGGAGAAGAGAGAACTCTGCACTTCAAAAAAGGGTGAGGAAGTGTTATCCTAAAAAAAAGGTTCAATGTGTCATTTCACCTCTTTAGAGTTAAATAATGATCACAATAAAGAAAATAAGGAAAAAAAAAGATTGAATTTGGAACTGATTTTGATTTATCATGATTCCATTGCAACAAACTTAAACTGATCTCCTAGTGGAATGGTATAATTGACCTCAATTGGAAGAAACATAGCCAATCTTCTAATACAAGGATTTTATTGACTTTTAAGTAATTTAATAATCTCATTGAAACTTTGTTTGGTCACCTTGTTTTTACTAATGTAAGATAATTAGGGATTTGTGTTATTTTCTTGTGCTTTAATGGTTCATATTATATTCTAATTAAGTGCCTAGCTTTGAAAGGACAAAGTTTAATAGTAATATAGATAGCAGGGTAAACTAAATTAATTATTTTACTTTTCTAGCCATTTAATTTCTTGTATTGCTGTTTGTTCTAATTTAGCTTTGTGTATACACTATACAGTCAATTGAGATAAATTCAAAAGGTTTTGAGATCTTTTCCAAAAGTTGGTTTCCGAGAAACTCTCCTGTAAAGGCGTTGGTATGCTTCTGTCATGGCTACGGCGACACTTGTACATTTTTCTTTGAAGGTAAGTGATAAATATGATAGTTACATTTCAATCACATCTGCAGTGAACTGGAGATTATTACAAAATTCACCCTGTTGCAAAATTTAAACTATATGCACCATTTTTATAAATGATTTCAGAATTCATGCTTTTGCTGAAAGTAAACTATATGCGTGGTTTTTATAGGAATTGCCAATAAGCTCGCGGCATCTGGTTTTGGAGTTTTTGCACTGGACTATCCTGGTTATGGGCTTTCTGATGGTCTTCATGGTTACATACCTAGCTTTGACAGTCTCGTAGATGATGTGGTTGAACATTTTTCAAAGGTCAAAGGTATGTCGCAGCTTCTTGCTATAATTCTGAATTTTTGTTACTCCTGTGAAATTTTATGCTAGCCAAGCTATTTCTGTGGACCTTTTTTAGTAAGGCTCAATTGTTTGAATTCTGCTAGAATATATTGTAAGGAATGCCTCTGATCCAATGCACAAAGCTCTGTTTTGCATTCCCTTTCTCCCACAACACGCAGACACACACAAAGTGCAGTAGGGCTCCATCTATGTGCCATTACAATAAGTTCTAATTTAGTAACTAGTAACCATTTTCCAAACGAGTCAAGATACACAGGCTTGTTCTTTTGGCTTAATCTGTCAGTTATACATCTGAAAGTAACTAGGCGTTTACTATTTCTTCTTTGATTGTCATGCTATCAACACATTAGTAGTTTCGTCTCTATGCTAATGTATCTTATGCGTAGAAAATCAGTTCGTGAAAGTTTCACTAGCTGTGAAATCCAAAGAATTATTTAAAGATTAAAAACTTAATTTTTTCTGAAAAATCTAGAGCCTGCTAGAATCTTCACTATGTATTTGTTTTGGAGTACAAATTTTTCCCATACGGATTAATTATATGAGAAGAGCGGGGAATCCTAAAATCAAAACAACAATGATATAATGAAGCAATGAATCACGGCTGATGAAATCGTCGGATGGTGAGCGGCGATGGCCGTCGAGGATCGGGCATGTGCGGCCGATGATGACTAGCGGCGACGAGGCGAGGCGATGGTGAACCGGCCAGATTAGCGACAAGATCAGTGGCGGTGGCGTGGGTGGCGTGGTTGGTAACGGAGGTGGTCGGCGACCGTTGAGTGGTGGCACGATTATGCCGCCTGGGATTTTGCTTTCTCCTCTCTTCTTGGCTCTCTCATATGAAGAATGAGATTTAGATTGGAAGAGTGGCTTTTATAAATACATGCAAAATCAACTACTCCTCTCCATCTGACGCTCAAAATGATTCTTTTGATCATTTGATGTATTTTAAAATTTGAATACTCAAATAAAGTCGATTATGAGATCTTGGGCTTAGATCCGATTTTAAACACTCGTTAAAGTTTTCTATCTGATTTAATTATCCCAAAGTTTTCATAATATTTTAAGTCTTGATCGATGATTAACTTAGGATCAACTTGCTTTTTATCAAAATTGTATTTTGACAGTGGTATTTTAAGTGTCATATCGGTTGCCCCTCACTCGTCCTCGACGGGTTTGGAGCGATCAAGCATACGTCTATCTACGTTTTTCTCGAAAGATGCGTCTCGTCAGACCTAGGGGGGGAGGGGGGTGCACGGAATTAGGCGGCAGTTTGGGCGACATGAACGAGAGGCTGCCGTGACGTTAGTTAGTTCTTGATTTCCTTGATTTTTTTTAGTTTTTGCGTGGAGAGAGAGAGAGAGAGAGAGAAAGAGAGAGAGTGGCAGGTTTTAGATTAGGATTTCCTTTCTTGATTTTTTTTAGTTTTTATGTAAATCGCAGAGAGAGATAGAGAGAGAGAGAAATGGACTGGTGTATTGGGCTTGGGTAAATGACTAAGAAGAGCAGAGTGAAGGCTGTTGGTCTAAGCGGGTGGTTGGTGAGAACGGGGAATGGAGAGGTTGATGGTTAGGGAATTATGGGAGCTTGAGAAGGTAATGGGAGCTGTTGTGATGTGCGAAACAGGAGAAAAGAAGAGGTTTGTTGACCCTGGAGTCACTAACGAGGGTAATTTCAGTGTGGGGAGTTCGGCGTAGGAGCGGAAAACGCTGGTGTGGTGCAGAGTCGGCAAAGTTGTGAGGGAGGGGGGTCGCTTGAAGAGGAGAGGGCTGCTCGGTTGAGAGAGGAGGCGACAAGATTTCTGGAGCGATGGAGAGTTGGGTTTCGGTGGTACTGTATGGAGAAGAGGCTGGAGTGTGGGAGGAGAGGAAATAGCGTGAGATGGCGAGATGTGTATTAGGAGAGCCGGCTTTCAGCTTTTTGAAAGAAAATTTTTTTTTGCTGATGTTGTGGAGACGAGGTGGTGCAGCTGTACAAGGTCAGCTCAAGAGTACGAAGTCTGGATTTCCTGAAGTCTCGATGGATACGAGGATGGCAGTTTGATTTTTATTTTCTTTCAATCTATGCGAGACAAAGGCAACCAACTATTTGCAGTGATCATGATATTTACATTTTAGCATCAGTGAAAGCCCATTTAGGAACATGTGCATTCATTTCTTCTTTGTTAAAGAGACCCAAAAAAATTGATTCATTTCACCAAGCATATTTCAATCATTTATATATATACATGTATAAATTCAAACTAGATTTAACTAAGTTCAATAGCTACAGTTTTCTCAACTATTGTAATGAATAACTTAATTATGTTATAATTTATATAATAATCAATTAATTATCTATATATAAATAGATTAATTTTGATTTAATTTGATTTGATTTAATTATAAATATGAATTGATTAATGGAATAAATAATTAATTTTATATTACTTAATATTAATCTAACTTAATTTAAATAATCTGAATGTTAACAATTAATTTAATCTGCTTAATATTAGTTTACCCTAATATAATTAATTCATGATAGTAATAGATTTAATTTTGATGATAATAATTGTAATTTTAGTTTTTTTATAAATATGTTTATATATAATTATATGATGATAATAATTATATTTAACAAATAACTAATATAAACTAATTTTACTTTAATTTGATATAACTCGATAGATTAAATTTTATTTCCCTTTTTTTTGTTTTTGTGCATGTTATCCTATTTGCAAATTTCATCGCCTCTTACTAGTCTTAATTTATGTGCCATTGCTTTGATCGCATAGGTAATTATCTTTTGTGTTTGTGCATCGATTTATGCAATATGAGTGTCTATTTTGAATATTTTTAACATTTCGAACATGTCGGAGTAGTTTGTTCACGAACAGATATCATTCGGGCAGTATCGACTTTGATCGAGATGAATTTAGGCTTCATTTGTGCATTGTCACATCCGCAACTTGCCGTTCGCATCACAATCGATTGTGGAAGGTCTCATTTTATAGATTTCAACATTTTAGAAACATCCATGCAATTTATTCTGCGAAAGAAGCTCATTTAGGTGACATCAAGGCCTCCTAATTTTGATATGCGTGAAACTGCAGTTATGCTTTATTTTACTCAGTCATATGATAATCATATAATGTGAGAAATCATTTTTAGTCAATTTTGATGTTCTAAATGCATCGATGCAATATGTATTGCAAACGGGGGATATTTCGATCGATTTTGACCGCAACCAAAGCGGTTCGACTCCAATCTGTACGTCATCGCATCTAATACCAATCAACTTTCACCACATATGCTTGATTCTACTTATGGAATATATTTATAGGTCAGCACCTAAATCATCTAGCTTTCTATGATGGCCCAAGAGCTCTATATCCTTAATTAATTTTGGGAGGTTGGATCCCCCTTATATCTATTTGCACGTAAGTTAATATAGCACTCCATTTTTTTGGCGGGCTTTCTTTGTTGACTTAAAATGGATTTCATGTCACCATAATGTAGTTTGCCTTCGTGTACTTGAATAGCTGGTCCAATCCATTATCACCTTCGTAAAGTGTTGCTAATCCACACTTGATATAGGTTTACTTATATATTTTCTGTAGCTCACTCTCATTTGTTACTGTTTTGTTAATAATTTTTTTATGGCCATAGAAAGATACTTATAGGTGTCCTTATGTACATGACCTTATCCACTTCTCTTTATTAGTCTTTTTTTTTTTTTTTCCCTAAATGCGTGCTTCTTGTTCTAACTGATTTTTTCTTTAATGTATTAATCATCATGTGCTCATGGATGTGAAAATACATGCATGTGATTACAATCTTGTTGTGGATGTGATAATGCAATGGCTTCTTGCGTATTTCTTGCAACTTCATATTCATAATTTTTGGTTGTTTATCTTTTTTTTTTTTGATTGGATTGTTTTGGTTTTGGTTAGACTGATGTGGTTTCTTCTTGCTAGTTCTATGACTTTCTATTATTGAATGACTATTCTTAATGGGATTGTATTTGCTAGTTTCTCTCTTTGTGGGTATTTTAACTTTCTCCTATTGCTATAACTCGAGATACAAGAGGGCATTGTGATATTTTGATTTGTTATGATTAGATTATTTTTCATGTGAGGCCTTAGCTTCATTTTTGCATGTAGGGTTAGCATCTTGTTTAGCTTCATCGGCATATTCTTATCCCATTTATATTTCATGTGGCTTATTAAACTTAATAACTATGGAATATAAAAATCCGTAGGATTTATAATTTTTAATTTTGAGTGTGCAAATCATTTTTTTTTTGGGATAAAGTTTTTTGATCAATTGTGAAACTTGAAGAATTCTAAGAGAGGATATCTCGTTATTCAAGTGTTAGGTGACTTCTTTTTTGGTTCCTCTCACTTTCTTGTCTTTATTTTTTATCATTGGTTGAAAGTGAAGTTCATCATATATAGTATTATATGATTTCTTTTCTTTTTAATCAAATTTAATTGTTTAAGTTACTTTTGCATCATTAACTTTCTACCATTAATTTTTTGTTGGAAGGACAAAATTCTTCCATCTAAATTGCACATGTACCTTTTTTGTTAACTTATTTGAGTGAAATCTATAGGAATTTTAAGATTAATGGTTTGTTCCCTTGTATATATTGTATGTTTGTTGCATTATTTCTTATATTATAGCTCGTAGCATGTGCATTAAGAAAATTGTTGACCCTAAAGTGTCTTACATCCCATTACCCCTAATACCTTCTTTGAAGTTATTGTCTATGAGTAGGCCCAAAGATGCTTCTCATATGATATAATTATATTTGATTTTAATCACTAGTGAGGAAATCTTCTCACAATTCCCTCTTCATTATCAGAATCTTAAATCGTAATATTCAAGGCTAGAAAGAGCCACTCCTTAACCGAACTTAAGGGCCTGTTTGGGATAGTTGCAATGATATGAAATAGTGGTGGAGTTGATGCAGAACAAGCTGCTGTCTAAGAAGTTGCAGTGAGTTTTATAAATTTTTTTATTATAAAAAAGTTAGGTTGTAGCTTTCTTGTAGCCATCGACTCTACTAGCTCAAGTTAAAAATATAGTTTTCCCACCATAACTTAAAAACACAGCCAAAATGTAGTTTTTCAAACGCTACTTATGGTACATTTCAGACCATACGTAGGCAAAAAGTTACCCCAATTGCAACCTTTTAGTCATGAGCAAACTAGGTTGAAAAAAGATGGGAATAAAACTCAAACTTTATAGAATCTAGAATGGAGATATATAAAGACAAGGATTGAAAAGTACAAAAAACATAGGCTTAACGATAATCAGATTGAAAATGAGTATTTTTTGTCAAAATTCAGTAAAGAAAAAAAAAATTATAGGGTCAGGTCTAATTGTTCCACTAGCATGACTTATATATTACTTCTATAATTAGGGAAGATATTTATCAAAGTAGTAGTCATGATTTGTGAAAAAATCATGGAGCTTAACCTAAATATTCTATCGATGTGAATTATATATTATAAAGGATGCTCTTTTGTTGATACTAAAGAAGACATTAATCCAAATAGTAGACATGAATTGTGGAAGGTATCTTCCATATTGCAATTGGGAGTTTTAAGATGTTTGAGTTATCATGAGACAATGATGGGTTGTCATCTTGATCGCTTTATAAGAGGGAGATTGAGCTATCAGGAAGTCTATTGATAGTTGATGAACATTAGGTGTTGATCATTATTAATCATCAAATGGTGATTGCTAGTTTGCTTAACCTTCTCATCATAGGAAGAGAGTAGGATGACCATAAAAGTAAGTATTAGATGTTAATGCATGATATGCTTTAGACATTAGTAGGCATAGTGTCAGTCATTAGTGATAGCCAGTGGTTTGCTCTTTAGTTCTCCTTGTAGGTGGGAAAATCAATGACTAGTGAAATGGGTGATGCATGTTGGTGATTAACAAACATTTGACATCAGCATCTGTTGATGTTCAGTGCTAGTGTTAGTTGAGGGTGAGCATCAATGTTGGTCGACGGTGTGCATCAGGGTTTCGTTGATAGCACTTATTGAGCAGAATAATGTGGATGTTGGCATTAGGTGTTGATGGTCATCGAGTTGGGGATACGATGGCAATTGCTTCTATGATATGCGATGATGAGCATGGCGAGCTTTGACATTTGGTGATGATAAGTATTGGTATTGGTTGACAATGGACGTTTGTGTTGATTGATGGTCAACGTTCAGTGTTGATGGTTAGAGATATGAAATTCTATAAGCTGATTTTTTTCACCAAGTCTTTTCTAGAATTTCACCTTGAATGTGTAGGAGAATAGCCTATTTATAGTTATTTGCAGGAGCATTGTTGTCATCACCACCAAAAATCAGGAGACTTCATTCAGTAGTTGAAGTTGATTATCTTGATCATTCCATGTTTATTTGACATTTTAGCATCTTGAACTCAAAAGTGTGATTTTGGGCTCATCAAATTTATTTTGTTGAGATGCTCATTCCAACCATATGAAAATTGGAGGTTGATTTGTTCTCAAATGGGCTGCGAAGTTTTCAATTATTGTTTCAAGTGGTTCATGTAAGCTTATTTGGAGTTGAATCTAGTGGTTACTCTTTCTTGATACACTTATTTTGACCATAAAGTTTATTAAACATGGAGTTGGGATGGTTTTTGTGTCAATTATGAAGTCTACAGTTCAAAATTCTTGATGTTTTCAGATTGCATTGAGGTACATGTTTGATCACGTGAGTTTTTTTTTTCTTTGGTGACATATTAATACTTAACAATTTCATTATCATTATTTAATTGAACTTCAAAAGAGTAGATTTCATTTGTACACATTTAATTATTCCATCTATTTTTTATGATAAACTGATTTGAATCTCAATTTCTATTTGACACCACAAAACTATGGATGCATGCGAACATATTCACGTGTGTACTTGTATATATATTCACATTAACCGAAGCAAACAAACATAATATGCAGACACTCGCAACAAAAATATACACATGCAACCCATGAGCACAATGTGACATGATATGAGTATTTTCTTGTGTTTTTTTATGGTAATATATTCTCGGATAAACACTTAAATCTGTTGCTAAGAATTGTTTTAGTTTAAATGACAGAAAATCCCAAATACCAAAGTCTACCGAGTTTTCTGTTTGGGCAATCTATGGGTGGAGCAGTTGCTCTCAAGGTGCATTTTAAACAACCTTATGCATGGGATGGTGCTGTTCTAGTTGCACCAATGTGTAAGGTAATTGTGCTTCTAGTACCGTATAACTTTTATATCTGAAGATTATCTTTTAATAATAATTACTTCTCTGTAGATGGGAGAGGATGTTCTGCCCCCTTGGCCTTTACTGCAGCTTCTTACATGTATTTCAAATTTTTTTCCAAAAATGAAGTTAGTTCCGCCAAAGGATATAGCAGAGATGGGCTTTAAGGAGCTGAAGAAACGGGAGCAGGTTGGTTCCTGTCTCTTATCTCTTGTTTGGCTATGGCTATGGCTATTTTTTTTTTTTTATGGTTATTCCCAATTCAGTTTAACTTCAATAGTTCTAGGTGAGTTTTGCTTGTGATTTGCACATTAGATTCAGTATGCATGGCTTACTTGGATGACAAATGATCTAAAATTTGCTGTGATTATATTAATGAATATTGTTTTCCTCTAGTTCATTTTTTTTCCACTGGATCTTCAAGTTGTTCTAATATACATGTAATTAAAAGTATATTGGAATTCTAGATTGAGCTGAAGCTGGATCCCTTGTCATCTTATCCCAAGCCCAGCTTAGTCATTTTATGGGCATACCTTTTTTTTTAGGCCTGCTGGAGTTCTTCAGTTTTAATATTGATTCCAAACCGAAGAAAATTTTTGATTAGTCGCCTCTAGCTCATTGAGTGAATTTTTTTGAATGAACTTTTGTAGTTTAGTTATAGATGTACTGTATAAAATATATATGAAAATGTTTTTATTTTCTGCTTTTACAGGCTTCTTATAACGTTATTGCATATAAGGATAAACCACGGTTGAAGACGGCTTATGAGTTGCTCAAAACCACACAAGAAATTGAATGCCAATTAGCACAGGTAAAAACAATTCTTGCGTATTTGAATTTATGAGATATATATTTTCTAACTTTTCTTTGATGACATTTTGATCAATTTATGTGTTTGGCTTAGTCATATTGGACTTGTGCACAAAGTTGATGACTGATTTATTTTCACATTATAGCTTTGTAGTATCTTCTCGTTTTATTTTTAAGTTATTCGGGTTAATTTTTATCCATAATAGTTCACAGATTCCTTAGGCCAGATTCTAGATTTGATGCCCACTAATTGCTTTTTTGCTTTTACAACTTAGATTTTCACCTAGGAAAGTATAGTAACTAGTAGGCCTTCTATTTATAGGAGACTAGTCCAATCATCTTCAACACATGCTTCTAAACTGAGCCTTCCATTTTGTTTGAATAAAATTTCTTTTTTTGGTATGTATTTCTCTAGGATTATTCATAAATTGACTTGGAACACTTATAACATAGACTGTTTTGTTTTGTGTGGGAAAGGTAGGTAAGCTTTCTAATCAATCTTTAATGCCTCCTTTTGTTAACTTTTGAGCTTTTTTTTTTTTTTGGAAGGGTGTCCACCCAACACCCCACCCATTCATGTGACGTGTATAATCCCACGCGTACCACATTCATCACCCACACGTATTCGCCCGCTACTTTCCCCACTATTACATAGGCCCGCTTGGAGGAATCGAACTCGGTCCGGGGTTCTACGAAGCACGCCCACCAACCGAGCTAAGAGACGGTGGGTTTTTGCCTATCTCTCAAAGTTTGTGCCAATCGTTAATTAAATCTTCTGAGGGCTTGCATCCCATCAAACTTTTCTCAGTTAGTAGATCGAGGATGTATATCTGTTCAAAAATGAATATCTAGCCGTCGAGTGTTTCCAAGAAAAAATATTGAATCTTCTTCTTTGATTTTAAATTCTTTAGATAGTTGATTTTTCACTCTTATTTTTTCAACATCATATCCTATTATGATTGTGCCATTAACATATACTGAGATTGTAATTTTTTCTCTATTAAATTTCTTAATGGATGGAATGTGATCTCCAAGGCTTTATTTAAATTCAATCTTTTCATGTTGGAATATCTCAATAAGAAAGATTTTGTGGCAGGAAATATTGGAAATTGAAATAAAGTTGGATTTGAATGTTGGGTACATGTTTAGGTTTCCTTTTCTACTGCAGTAGGAATTATCATATCATGATGGGTTTAAATTTCAATGGTATAGATTTTATCGTCACTGTGTGTTCATTGATCTTGTATAGGGTGTTCGAGTCGATTTCGAGCCGAGCCATAGCCCGAATCGCTCAAAAGTAATTCGCTCGAGCGGTCGTGGCGAAAGTTTGAGTTCGAGCCGATCGGATCGAATCGAGCTCGATCCGCTCGACCGCGGAAACGAGCCCACTGAATTAACCGACTCAACCAAACGAACCGGCTCGAATGCAAACGAGCCGCTCGTCGAAGAATTAATCTCGCCCGTCAATTAATCGGACGGCGATCTGGCTCTGCCCGGGCGGCACGAGCCCCGCCCGTTCGCTGATCCATGAGCGAAGCACCACAGTTCGGCTCAAGTCGGCTCGAAAAGCCACATTGCTCGAAAATCAGCTCGTTTGTTTCGAGTCGATCTCGATTCGATCCCAAATTCGAGTCGACTTTCGAGCGAGCCACGATCTTCGGGCTAATTTCTCAGCCCTAATCTTGTATGGATTCCGGCTGTTAGCATGCTTTGTTTTAGTATTGGACTCCTTTTTTCCTTCAGTATAGATGTGGAAATTGTTTAGGTTTATTATGGAGTTTTTGGAGTTGTTTGAGGAAAAAAGATAGGCTTGACTAGGATATTTCTTTCCATCATTATACATAATATGTTTAACATTAGTCCTAAATTAGTTAATGATCTTATTATGAAATATGAGGACTATAAGAGAGCTATATTATGCATAGATAACAGTTCATGTATAATTCAGGTATACAAAACCATATGATAATGAAAGATTGTGTGAGTTTTATAAATACTAATCTGACAATAATGACATGATTTTCATTAGTTCTATTTTATGATTTCTTGAGCATGATATATGATAAGAAAATTTATAGGAAGAGTTTGTTCTTTGATCAGTTACTCCTAAAGTTTTTTTATTTAGATTTTGTTTGGACTAGTTTTAGTAGCAGGAGTGGAATATTCATTTGATTGAGTCATGGAGCACTCACCCATTCGTTTATCAATTGTTATCAAAAAGGTATGAAGTTTCTCTATTTCTTCTTGCATTAGTCTTTCTATATTTTTGATAGTTTTCTTCATCAAGAGATGTGTATTATTTGCTTAATGATGTCTGAATTGATTTTGATATTATCATGACTTAGTACTGGGCTTGAAAATTTCAAGACGGGAATAGACGATCAGATTGGTCAAAATTAAGATTTATTTTTTCAAAATTTTAGTAATCCAAAAGAAACGAAAGAGTCAATCTAAAGCAGTATATAAAAAAAAAAAATTTAAATTATTTTTAATTGTTGTCATTCCATCTACAGTATACATTTTCCTTTTGTTCACTTGAAATTATTAAATACCAACCTAATGAGTTTCAAACCCAATAGAATAATTATAATTTTAAATTACAATTTTCAATAAAAAGAAAATAATATGCATGTTAATTCTTTTTGTAAAATTATTAAAAATATTCATCTGAAGATTTTACTTAATTATGATCATAAATGTCTTCTAAATATTAATTATAATGCATGACTCTGAAAACATCATCTCCTATTGTACAAATATAATCTAGATTTTAAATGTTAAAGGATTTGATATCTAATTTTATACATCGGTCTTAGAAGCATTGATTAATTATAATTTAACTCACTCTTGATCGATATATATCCCATCGGTATAACAGGGTGTTCTATTATTATTTAAGGTGAAAAATTTTCAACTCACCCTAGTCAATATATCCCTCGTTGGGCATGGGCTTAATTTTTATTATTGTTCGAGGTGGAGGATAATCATCTATGTTAGTGAGTACATTGAGTCTTTAGCAAGTATTATAAGGGGGTGAACTTTTTTTTATCATACACAAGCAAGTATATTTTTAGATAAATATTTTTTTATATTCATCATAATATGCATAATTTTTTTTTATATGACATGAAGTTTGTTCACTAATCATTATATATTATATCAAATGAACTTTATATGTTAAGCTATAATGATTTAGTATGTTTTAGGAAAATTATTGCATATGCATACTTCAAATAAGACTAATGTGTGTCACATCTTTAACAATATGAAGGATGAATTTATGGTAGAGAACAAATTAATAAGTCATGAATAAGAGGAAAATAAGTGGAACATTTAAATGCATGAGATATAAAAGCATAAAATAATATTAAAATTAAGAAATGTAGTTACTCATTTATAAAATCTCAATCTTTGAAGAATCTTCTCGATGTTTGATAATTTTTACTCAACTCAATGCTAATTCAATCTATCTATAAATCAAAATTTTCAAATTCTAAGATTCATACAAATTATAGTAAATTAAATTATTAAATTTTCTTGATATATATTAATATTTTTAAAAAGGAGTACTACTTTAGTTATTTTCTAAGTAATTAAAATTTTATTCTAATGATTAGTTTATAAGAAATAGATCACTTATATTTTTCTTTTTATTTCATGGTCATACTAATCATGAAATTCATAATAATTGTCAAAATATTAATTCATAAAACCTAGATTAGACTTAAGCATATTTATTATTAATATCGATAAGTTTTTTAATACAAATTATTTAATGTAAATCTTAAATTTCTAATTAATTATGAATCTAAGAAATCTTTAATTCATAATTTCTAATATCTCAATTTCAAATTTTATCTATAATTTATGCCTATAAATTTAAATTATTATCTCTATAATAACATGCAATTATTCCGATTTTATTTTATAACATAATCATATAATTTTTAAATAAGTATTTATTCTACTGTATTTCCATTTTTTTTTAAAAATATCAATCATTGAATTCTAATTTATAATATAAGTCTGTTTTAGATAAATTTAACTATAATAGTTTTTTAACAAATTTATTATTTAAATTATATTATATACTTAATATTATAAATAATTTCTAGATTTTTTTTTTATTTCAAAGTTTATTTATAATATAATATTATGTTTTTCATCATTATTTATTATTGTTAATCACATATTATAAATTTATCTAAAATAGCTAGATATAAATTTAAAATTAAAATTTTCTTGTATTATTTCCTTATTTCTCTCAATTAATATCTTACCAAAATCATTTGATATTAAATTAACTCGCAATATCTTATTAAAGAATTCTAACACCTAAATATCATTTCTCTTTCATAAATTTTTTAAATTTCACGTACATAATAATTATCAAATTATCAAATTAAATATGAAAATGCATAAAAATCCTTCCTCCTGTCTTTCTTCTCTCGGTAGGGCTGCGTCGTCCCCCACTGCTCGAGCCGACACTCCTGTTCGCGGGGGGTGTTGCTCGGCTCCAACTCGCTTGCTATGCTCGCACGTCGACCTCGCTGGCTAGTATCCACTAACCTCGCCGGCTAGTGCCCTTCCGGCTTGTAACCGTCAACTACAAGCTTACAAGGTGTCGACTCCACCTCCCCTCTCTCCCTCGCTCTCGCTTGTGCGTCCCTTACGACTCGACACCAGTACTCTCTCCGTCTCCCACTCCTGATTCATTTCGTTTGCTCACATGGTATCGACTTGTATCCTCTCCTCTCTTAACATCGGGACCGACTATTGTCAGCGCAGTTGGGCCAGCAATAGTCGGTCCTACTCCTTTTTTTGGAATGTTACAGATATAAAGACTTGTTTATATAGACGCTTCCCTTCGAGTTTTAGCATGTCTTTTGTGTGCCTAGCTTTCCTATAGCAGCTACAAACCACACCTTGATTATTGGGCCTTAGCAGATTTGGTCTAGGTTTGTATATGCAGTGAACAAGTAATATTTTCACCTGCGGGTGATTTTCTAACATATCATGTCCCTCTTGTTCACTTCTAATGGTAGAGAAAAACTCATTTAGGTTGGAAGAGATATGCTTTTTAAGTGTTTGAATGCATACTTGATCATATTTCAACATCTAGTCCCAACTAAGAACTTTTAAATTCTTCTCCAACAAAAAGTTTTGCATTGTGGCATCTTCACTGCATATCATTTTGATATTGGTAATATTTGAGTTTGATTTATAATTTTTTAATTTTGTTATATTATTTGGAAATTGAGAGTGTACCTTAGTTATTTGATGTGAATTTTTGTTTTAATCTCATAGACTAAGGCGACATCATGCACTTTAAAATATGTTTGCTTTATCATGTCTTTAGATATTTTTGGTTGTGGTTAGGAACTTAACATTGTTTTGGTGACTTGTATTGTTGAGTTCCATAGCCAGTATATGATTGATGAATCTTCTACATCCCATATGGAAAAATTGTGATCATCTTTAATTAGTATGGGCTAATAAGGTGGCCCAACTTTTCCTTTCCTTTGAGAAAAATTTTCAATATGGAACCAAATAATGTAACTTCTTCCATTCCATGAGAATGAATATTGAAGGTTTGATACTCATCTACAATGATTTGATTAACACCATTTGAGTAGTCAATAGCTTTTGATATAAAAGATATCTTCCTTTAAGACAAAAATGGATATCCTCTTAGTGGACTAGGCGTTTTATGGCAATAAGGCTAATGGAGGTGGAGTTCAGGCTGCGGATGATGATTTTGGAGGACTGGAGGTGGGAGGCAGCTTGCAATAGTGGGAAGCAAATAGCAATATTAGGTGGTGTAGGTTGGGCTGGTGGACAATAGATTGTAGAGGGAATTTGAATTGAGGGAAATGGTAGTAAAACAACTCAATACTCTTTATTCTTAGAGCTCTGATATCACAGAGATGAAAGAAATGATATGAATTTTGTGTGTATTTCATTATTCACCTTAAAGGCTCACTGTTGAGACTCTCGTGGTCAGGGAGATGCCCTATATTACTTAGACATTCATCCAATGCTTGTCAGCAAGCACAAAGTTAACCATAGTGTTGGATCCACATCTCCTTGCTTTAATCGGCTCACAAGCAATTCCCTTGTGTGCAAGACGTCTCCTTGCTCAATCTACAATATCTCCTTAGTTCTTATAGCACCTGTATGCGAACTCAAGGACATTGGGACCTATTTTGTGTTCTCAGAAAGATAAACCTGATGGTCTTCCACATAAAAACAGATGAACCCATCTGCAATTTATTTTCTTAATATAGTTCTATGGCATGATGACCTCATCTATCTTTCAGGTATCCCTACCTTTGTTGATTCTACATGGCGAGGCAGATGTACTGACCGACTGCTCGGTGAGCGAGGCTTTATATGAGAAAGCTAGCAGCTCAGATAAGGAGATTCTAATCTACGAAGATGCATACCATTCTCTACTTGAAGGCGAACCTGATGAAACAATCAGTCTGGTACTGGATAATATCGTATCCTGGCTTGACAAACGCTGTGCGAGGACAGAATAGCTTCACTAAGATAAGCGTGGATGACAGATAAGTTGGGAAATCCCTGCAAATCTCCCACCTCATGCTTGTTCCCAAGATCCACAATATCTGGCTTTTACATGTGAATATGTCTGGAAAATGCGGTCAACTTGTTATTCCTTCCCGCGATCCTCTTCACGCTTGAGCTTGTGTTATAATTGTTGCCATTAATTTGTTTGTGCTTCGTTTGCTGCTTCTTCCTGTATAGGGATGGGTGCACGTTTTAGATTGGATGTTTGATGATTTTTTTTTATTTTTATAATTATGAGTAGGTATGTTATGATAAGTGACAAACAAGTAGGAAGGAAAATGAGAAAAAAAATTACTAGAGAATCTTTATGAGATGGACTTTAGTTTGAACATTTATGGTTGCATCATTTTTATACTTTAGTCATATGATTTAAAAGCCTATTGAAAAAGGCCTAAATTTAACAAAAATCTTTGCTATTGCGCTCTCAGTATCTAACTTTTACCTTTTAATTTGCTTTAATATTTTATATATAAATGTGCGCAGCTATGGCCACCTTCTTTACTCTTTAGCTTGTATTTCTCATGCGCAAAGATCGAGCATGGAGAGGGAATTCTCTATTTGCTTGCCTAAAACTCCTGCATTCATTCCACCTCAACGTCTCATCGTGAACTGCCTAAACGGTTGGAGTCCGCTCAACTCTTCCATATATATCTCTACCTCCTATTTTGAGGCATCCCAAAATCCCCCATTCTCTCTCTCTCTCTCTCTCTCCTTCTCATCACCTTCCATCTTTCTTCTCCTTCTCCCAATATTTTTACTCTACAATGATTCCCACTCGAGAGATCAATGGCATCCGACCATCACCATTGAAGATCCAGACGGGCTCCAGTCTCATCAAGAAGCCTGCCGGCTTGTCTGCCATTACCAACAGCATCCCATCCTCTGTTTCTTCCGCCTCACATCGCCAACCGGTCATCATCTACACACACTCTCCCAAGATCATTCACACACAGGCATCTGAATTCATGTTCCTTGTCCAAAAGCTCACCGGCTTTTCTGGCTCTTCCAATGATGACAACGACAGTTCGATCCTGCCGTCTCCTAACAATGACGGTACCCCTATTGCCAGCAAGAGAAGAAAGACCTCCATTGGAAAGCAAAAAGATGACTCAATCAAATCATCAACGAAAGACACTCTGCAATTGGTGCCGCAACAATGGCCCTCCGTTGCACCGACGACAACCGACTTAGAGTTCAATCCCCTGCATCAAGATGCCTCGTCTTTCATGCAAGGATTTTCGTCAGAGTTCTTTGATTGGCCTAATTCAAGCTATAAATGCACTGAGCTGCCTAGGATCTCTTCTATGTCTAATTTCAATAGCTCATCACCAAGATTCTCTGACATATGATCCATCCTTCTTTTTGTTCATTTTTTTTTTTTTTTGTGTGTTTGTCATTTGGCCGATCGTGGGGAATAAAGGTTTGTTAGTGTTGGTGGTAGTTTGAAAATAATAATAATAATTGCTTCTTCTGCAACAAAGGGATGACGATCATCATTTTTGTGCGATGAAAAGATTTTATTATGTTCTACCATATGGTGTAAAATGCCTAAACGAGATTGTTAATATATCTTTGAAGCAACATCCTAAATCCTTTCTAGTTTTTATTTCTTTAATTTTCAAAATAATTTAATTTGCTAAAACACTTTAAAATTAAATTAAGGGATAACTAGGTGTATGTATGCTGAGTAGGGTAGAACTTGACTCATTAATGAGTTTGTGAGTCACATTTATCAATCCATGAGTTAGAGCTTAAGCTCAAGTTTAAATGAGTTCGAGTTCAAGCTAGGCTAATTGACTCATAAGCTTGTGAGTTCGCTCAATTAAAATATATTTATATAAAATATACAATATATTATAAAATTATTGTTTATAAAAGTTGTACTTGTATATTAATTATAGTGTCTGTCTTTATTGTTTATAAAAGTTGCACTAGCTTAAAATTGTATAACTAAATTGTCAGGCAAGAACAAGTCAAGATATTAATCAATGGATTAGCCATGGATGTTTACTCATTTATGAAAGTTGCTCGTTTATTATGATAGTTTTTTTTTTTAATTACTAATGCCATTTTCCTATCATAGAAAAGAGTTGATATTGAGTAGAACTTAATTAATAATCATTTTTTTGGGGCAATTTTATTCAACTATGAAAAAATGTGTTATGATGAATCTCAAAGTCAGATTCATTTTGAGAAAAAAGCACTATATGAAAAAATCAATCAAAATTTATAGTGTACTCATCTTAAAAAAATTTTGAATGACATTAGTTACATCTTATCCAAAAATAAATAATAAAATAAAAATAGAGAGATAAATATTATAGTTTAGCTTTATTTGCTCTTTTTAGGTCTACACTAATTGGACTTCACCAAACTAAAAGTGGTTGAGAATTTATTATAAGAAGGCCAATTTATAGAATAGTTTTAGAACATCTTTCTAAAAATAACTTTTTCAAATAAAAAATTTTAATAAATATTTTATATTTTATTTTACACCAATTCATGAGTTAGAATTATGCTTATTAATTAAAAAAATCTCAATATAACTAGTAATAAAGTAAGTTTATTAGCATAACTAATTAAATGGCTACTCAAACAAATCCAACTAATCTAAAGGAGGTAGTTACTTCCCTTTCAAAGCATTTGAAGAGTATAATAATAAGCGTGGCATTCAACATCAACTAATAGCAATAATAATATAATAGTAATAATAATAATAATAATAATAATAATATAAAAAAAAAAAAAAAACACCATAACTAATAGTATCTTTTCAACCCAAAATAATTGGTGTGATAGAAATGAGAAATCATATTATATTCAATATGGTGTGAAACATGTGATCACTTGTAAGAATATAACTATAATTTCGGGTTAAGTAATGATAGGGGCTATTTATACCTTTGTTGATGCCCAACTTTAAGTCTAGCAAATATGATACCTTAAGAAACATGGATACGGAGAAAGTTGAATATCTATTGGCTAAAGGTGTTTTAGATCATTTTATATGCACATTTTCTTAAATAATGGAGGTCTATGGTATATGATAAATTCTTAAGGCTCATCTTTGTTGTGTATAAATATAAAGCATGTTAATTATTTGATCTTTACACTTCAAAATTTATTTTTTAGTAGAGATATGGAGTTCAAAGAAGAGGTGGTTTAGGATTGGCAAAAGAATTAATTTATTTTTGTTGATGATGAAGTAATCATGGTGCTTTAAACATCCTTCACCAACTTCTTGATAATCTACTTTTCTATTACCATCTTTTGAAGGCAATCAAATATATTTAAAGATAATATGCTTATTTTAGCTTTATAAAGTGACCAACAAGCTTTATCTTCTTTGCTTACTTAAAAAATGGTGATCCATTAGAGTTTAAATAAGTTATATAATATGAAAATTAGCATATCGTAATGGCCGATGAAATCAAGTCTTTAGTGAAGAATGACATGTTGGAGCTTGCAACTCCACTAAAAGGATAAAAAATCATTATTGTCAAGTGAGAGTATAAAATAAAGAAAATATAATGAAAGAAGTTAAAAGTATAAAGAAAAATTCAAAAGAAAAACATACAAGTAAAAGACATGCATCAGCTATGATGAGGTAGTTGGTCTTTTCTTTTTACATTGGAAGTATTTGTTTAATGATTTCTTTTTTAACATTAAAAGGTTGATCTATCTATCAAATCGATATGAGACCTTTTTTAGTAGATTTATTGAAGAAATATGTGTTGAGAAAATATTCGAATATATTAAAAAGGGACATAAATAAAAGTAATTAAAATTATTTTTGTGGCTTAAATTAAGAACTAAGCAAGAATTATTTTTCATTTTCTTGGAATTAAAGTGAAACAAATGAAAGGGGGACTTAGAAGAACTTGCCATATGAACATGTTGTGCCTTAGGGACTTAGAAGAACTTGCCTATCCTATAGCTTAAACCCAATCCTTGCTTCCTTCTTCCAAACCAAACCTTAAAATCAAAGTCAAATTCCAAAATCAATTCCAAATTCAATGATTGAAATCCATCATTAAATTCAAATTTCAAATCCCTTCATAAGCCCTTTGATTTTATCTTATGGACATAGCCTTAACCAAATTCAAATCAACCCCAAACCAATTTATTTTCTCAATTATCAAATTCAATCTCAAAATCAAATCCTAATCTAAATTCAAAAATCAAATCTAACTTCCAATGATTGAAAGCCATGACTAAATCCAAATCTCAAAATTCCTTTCTTAAGTTTATGGACCTACCTCCATAACCTTAACCAAATCTCAATCCAAACCAACTCAAACTTGGTTGATTTCTTTATAAATCAATCATACCTTCATTTATATTCACAAATATAAATGAAATTCAGGTTCAAACCCTTCAAACTAAATCAAAATAAATCAAACCAATTCAAACATCCAAGTTAGCCTTTTTGACCTACAACCCTCAACTTGGTCAAATTTGCTTCCAAATCACTCTAAACTCAAATGATTTTGTCACAACCTATTTATATCTTCATTTATATTCACAAATATAAATGAAATATAAATCCCAATGACCAAAACCAAACCCAAATCAAATCAAATTATCAATTTTAGCCCTTTTAGCCAAACTTTTAAACTTGGTTAAATTATACTCAAATCAAAGCAAAACCCATAAATTTCTTCATGATTCAATCATTCCTTCAATTATTGACCCAAATATAAACATAAATCACAGTTATCAAATCAAACCCAAGACCAGCCCATGTTAACCCTTTTGACTTGAAATTATCATGTGAACCAAAACCCATATAGATCCAAATCACTTGCAATTATATTTATATCTCCATCTCAAACTCATTTATTAATATAACAAAACTTGAATAAAGCCTTGATCAAGCGAATTAACTCATTTAGGTCCACTTGACTCAAAGTGACCTAAAAGGCTTTTTGAGCTAAGTTCCAGTTCAACTCAAATTGGATTGAAGTACCCCATCCAAACCTCACAACATGATCATCAATCATCCTAGGTTAATCAATTGTCTTGAATAGGGTTAAACTAAGTTAACCTAGTCCTTTGACCAAGTCAACACTTAGCCTAAATGGAACCTAAATTAGCCAAAATCTATTATATGCCAAATTAATTGAAACCATTGACTCAAACCCATTCATGATCAATGATTGAACATAACCAAACCCTCACTTGAGCAAAACCAAGTCCAATTGTCCATTTGACCCAAGTTGACCCAAATTGGTCTAAAAGGCTAAAATATGTCAAATCATGATTTGATCCAAATTGATTACAATTAATAGCTCAAGTTCATCCCAAATCACTTATTAAACTTGACCAAAGCTATAATTGAGCCCAAGTTGACCAATTGGTCAACTTGATCCAACCTAGCCTAAATTGACCTAAAGGGTCAAGTTGGCCAAAATTAAAATTAAATTTAAATTAAATCAAATCAAAGCCTACAATAATTTCAAATTGACTAATTGAACTTGACTTAACACCTAACCCAACCCAAATTGGTCAAATTGGTCAACTTGACTAATTTGATCCTTTTGAACCCAAATGAGTCAAAATCCAAACCTAGGCTAAACCAACCTAAATCAATTGAACCAAAATATCCAAAATCATCATTTGAGCCTAACCCAAGCCTTGGTTTGACCTAATTTTAACAATTGGTTAATCCAACCCAACCTAGCCCAAATGAACAAATTTTGACCATATAAACTCAAATCACCCAAATCCGCTTTGGGAACCTTGTGGTCGACTCCACCCCTTGGACCTAGGTCCTCAAACCAACCCAAGTCCATGTGGGACCCAACCCAAGGGGATTAACCAATGGACACCCTCTCATTTGCATTGGATCATTTCCTTAAGTGACAAAGTCCACTTTGTCTCCCCATGGCAGCCATCAAATGGCCAAATGAAGCACCCCTAGGACTTCCTAGCCTAACCTAACTCACCCTAGCATCTGCCATGGACCAAGAGGACAAAGTCAAGCCATTCCCCCTCATGGTTGAACCCATTAGATGCAAGGGAGGTCAATCCCTCCATATCAAGCCTTGGGACTCCTGCCACTACCTCGACCACTCCTGGAGAACCACATGGCACTGACGACGACCCCTCTGATGACCCAACGGCGGCTAATTGGCAAAAAAATACATGATGCATCCCGTCCGTCCATCATGAGCAATTGAGGGGTATACACCCTCAATTCGAGCGAAAAACACAGCGAATTGCTTTGTGAGACTTCCTAAGGCATTTTTGAAATCCCACAGAGCTTCCCAAGTGATCCCAAGCCATCCTCAATCGGCATTTCCCATTCCTGAGCAAAGCCGAAATAGGACACCACCATTTCGATCAATACTCCCTCCTCATCCAATCAAATCTCAATTCCTCTTAGCCGCACCATCACCATACCTAGTTGAGCGCAAATGAATCAATTCCCAAGCTTTCAAGCAGCGGGAGGAGTGAATTCGATCAAGTCCGAGCTCCAAAGGAGGCGAGCTTGGTCCACAGAGCATTCCACACCAAATCAAGCTCAGACTTCTTCAACAAGACCTCACCTTAACTAGGCGAAGCTACCTCTGACGACCCACCGCTAGACATTAGCTTTGGTGAGGTAATTTTGCAAACTGAGCCTGGCATACAAATATGGATTGATCTTTTGTGAAGTAAATTCAAATCCCATGTGAATTTGACTGTTGGATGTGTATCCCACTCCTTCCAAAGGTGTGGGATTGATTTGATCCCAATCTAAGCTTGAGTGAGCTCGGATCGAACAAGGAAAGATGGACGGTGCTCGTCTTTCACCGCTCATGAAGGCAGAAGATCACATGCTGTCCATTCCACGTGATTGGAATGAACATATGTGATTAGATCATGGTAGATCCCCGTTATTTTCTCCCTTAACCCACAGATCTGATCATGGTCGCCCGGTCTTTAGATCAGACGGTCCATGGGAAAGCGCATCCGTCGTCGATTGAGTCAGCGCGCGGATGTGATAACTTAAATAGCCACTCCCATCATGCCACGTGGAAAGCGCGCCGCGTTAGCCGCCACATGGACCGACGGGATTTAGGCTTTAATTAGGTTGTTTTAATTAATTTTTAAGGCTGAAATGTTCTAAATTCATAACTAATTTTAAAAAATCCAAAAAAAATGCAAACTTTGGCTCATTTTAAAGGTATTCCAAAGTAAAATCTAGAAAAATTATTATTATTTGATTTTAAACAGTGATTTTGGCTTAATTAAGGTTTAATCAGGAATCTAATTAGCTTAATTATCTCTTAATTAAGCATTCAATTAATCTCAAATTTTCTGTGGATGTCTAGGGGATGACCTCTGCCTCTCCTATTTTTTGGGATTTTATTAGTTGCTTAATTAGAAAAATCTATTGATTAAATCTTAATCACTCTCTTAATTTAATTAATGATGATTAGTGAATGAAAAGTGCTTTAATTAATTATTTAAGCCTAATTACCTTTGTGAAATAGTAAGGGAACTTTGGAAGTGTAATCGAGATATTTTTTTCTAATTCATTTCATAGATTTCTTTCACTTTTTGGAATTAAACTAATCGGTAATTAATGAGGTAATTAATTGCTTAATTAATTAATTGATGCCTAAGATGGAAATCAGAGCCTAATTGAGTTTTTGAAATGGCTTAGGGATTAAGGATTAAGGCCTTGTTATTGATCCCTTTATCTAAGCTAATTTCATCATTCTAATTAAAATATAATCAAAGAAATCAACTCATTAATTAATAAGCTTGATTTAACTCAATCTAAAATTCACCTCACATCTAAGCAACCTTTAATTGATCTTTGGTAGCTCTTTGGATGTTCAATAACCCAAGGTGAGAGATAATGAAATTATGGTTAGGCAGTTAGCTCACATGTATGAGAAAATCATAAAAGTAATTAATTGAGATCCCTTAAGCCTAACTAACTATTAATCATAAGTCAATTGCATTAGGTCCCTTTCATTTCTTAGGAGCATTGCAAAATTGCAAATTTACCTTGCATGTGATTGCATATCATATTGGCTTATTATTAATTAGTAATTAACTTAAGGTTATATAGGTAAGGGTTAATTAATTCACTTTATTCATACTTTAACCTAATTAAAACATAAAATCAACCTAAATATTCTTCATTAAACCAAATTAATTCACATATGGGGAATTGGATTAGAAGTAGCAAACCTCTTTCATATTTCTTAAATCAAATCAAACTCAAAGTTAAAAATGTATTTAAAGAATTTTGGTTCATTTTAAATAGCCTTATTTAATGTGATTGTCCTTAGGAATTAATTGGGATGAATGAGATCATGTGCTTATATTCATTTATTTATTTCCAGTTATGTTAAATGTTATTTTCCATATGAAATCAACATTCACTTCTTTTAAAATAAATGAAGTGAAATGGTTTTCTTTTATGTCAAATTGCATGTATTGACTTAAATTAAAATATGTGTGGTTATTATCACTATTAAATCAAAAGCTATTTTCAAAAGCCCAAAAATAAATTATAATAATATGAAATGATGTTAATTACAAATATTTATAAGTTTGAATGTGTTGATAATATAAGGTATGTAATATGAAGTTCTCTTTCCTTACCTTACATGGATTTACATAGGATTTACAAGTGTATAGTTCATTTGAAAAGAACACAATATTTGCCTAAATCTACTCATATGCACCTCCATGTTAAGACTTAGGAAAAATTTCATATCACATATGTAAATCATGTAATCAAACAAAATATGACTTCTTGCATGACTTCTTATCCTTGTGGTTCTTTTTGTACATTCATATGTTTCTAAGAAAAGTGGTATATTAGTCTGTACACCCCAGGATTGTAAGACTTTAAGTATCCCTAACTAGGTCTTGTACTTTAGTAGAGAAAATAATGGCGTCTACTAAAACTCTTATATATATATGTATGTGAAATGAATAAGAATCATAAATCAAACACAACTTTTGCATGGGTTTTCTATCCTTATAGTTACTTATACATCTACATGTATCTAAGAAAAGTGATATACACCTGGACCGGCTTTAAAATAGCCCTAAAGGTCTTGTACCTTATACTGCTATAAAACAATGGCTCTTCTCTTAAAAAACATGTGATTGTGTGTCTAACTAATGGATGAAAAATCTCTCCTTTTCTATTAAAAGACATGCATTCATAATCTAATCAAATGAAATATTTAAATTCCAAACATACTTCTTTGCATTCATCATGTAAGTGTGCTAAAACATACATTGTATGTATATGTATGCCTAGGATCTACTCATATGCATGATGTACATGATGAAAAGAAATGAATGAATATATGTTATGTGATAGTAATCCATTCTAATTAATCTTATGATGTCTTTCTTATTGAATAAGATCATTTAGGGTGAACCTAAACTTAGGGTTAATCAAAGCATGTAATAAGTCATTCATTAAAGGAAATTAATTAATTAATTTGCTTTAGAAGTGACTTAAGATAGGGATGAAATAGGGGTCTCCTCTCTTTCTTCTCTTTATAACACTTAGTTGTTTTGTATAGGTCATATGAAATAAAAGAAAATACTAAGTAAAATCTTCAAATTAATTAAATCACTCAAAGAGAAACCACCCCTTTATAAATTAAAATCCCTCACTTAGCAAATTATAACTCTAAAGCCTAGTTAGGACATACCCCACAAGCCTTGATGCCACACTTTAGACTAAGTCACCATTTCTAACTTTATGTTAGGGTGATTTATGGTTTGATGTATGCTTATTTTGTGATGCATTATTTTAGACTGGATGTTAGGGTGTATATGTGTAGTCTGAATGTTAGGCCGATAGTAGCCTAATTATGCCTTCTGTAGGGGGGGTTGTGCTTATAGGACCAAGTCTTATGTACCATGTAATGTCTTTAGAACAAGTACGTACAAATCAAGATAAAAGGAAGAAAGAATTGGGGCAAATCAAATGAACAAATGAAAGAAGAAAGAATAAAGAAGAAAGAATGAAGAATGAAGAAGGAAGACCCCCATAACATTCTTCATTTGTAATTTTAATTATTCTTTCATTATGTTGTGATGTATAAGAGTAGAGCTCGTCTACCCATATTTCTTTTATAATGATGGTACCGACTGACCTCTTATTCTTTATGATAACTTTATAAAATTGTTTAATGTTGTGGTTAGCTTGTGCATTAGAAAAACCATGCCTCTATATACTTTATTTATGATTTGGTGATTGTTATATGGCATGGATGCGATTAGGCTCCTAGGATAAAAATAAATTTCATATCTCATTAACAACTCATAACTAAGCTTTTAAAATAACTCACAACCTCATATAAAAGCTTAAGCATTAAATCAAGATAATAAAATATTTAGTAACCCCTTAGCTGGATGTTGAATATTTAATATCATGCATAACCATCTTATCTCACTCTTGTTAAGAGAGGGCTTCTATCTTTGCCAGATAAAAAATGAGCTTAACCTTTAAGAGCCTATGATGGAAGAACACGTCTTTCTCTGTTGATTTAGCCCATAATCAACTTCTCAGGCATTTAGGCATACAAAATCCTATAGCTTGTGTCAAAATAAAGAGTCCCAAATAAAATAAAATGTGATAAAAATTTGCATTAGATTTAAGTCATTATTCATACCCCTCATGCTCTAGCCTCTTAAGGAGTGGGTTTAAGGACTTAGTTTCTTTTCTAAATAACAGCCTAACTATCTTGCAATGCATATGACTTATCTACATAGTTTTAAATGTAAGAAGAGTTAGTTGACTATCACTCTAGGCAATAATAAGTCCAACAGTCGAGTGGTTTACTCTCTCTTGTGGAGGTAAACCATATACCCATTTTTTTCTTAGATTTAGGTTGTGCTTTGTCCCTCAACAAAGCTCCCTAGATTTAGGATCTGAGGTTGTTTTCCTTTGCATGCTACAAGCATAAATCCTTACCTCTTAGGTATTTTCGCAATCTTGCATTGTGGAATTATAAGTCCTATATTTCTAATAAAATTTCAACTCAAATAAATAAATCTCCTCACTTTCAAATATATAAAACCCAACCATAAGATAGATTGGAGTGCTCACTAGGCTTTCTAGAATCATGAGCACTCCCTACTCATCTCCTTTGGTTTTGATAATAACTCTCCCCTTTTTGATCCATCCCATTTGATCTTCTAAAATACAACCAATTTACTGATAGTCCTATCTTCAGATTCTTGGGAGATAATAATCACTTACTTTAATCGAGAATATTCTTAAGGGATTCACTTTCCTTAAGATGTAATTAACTGTGGAGGCTTTCCTTCATAGAGAACTTAATGAACCTGGTTTAAATAAACCTTACTTTTTTTTTCCATGTAAAGTAGGGGGAAAATCTTTGGTATATTCGAAGACCCATCCTTATTAGGTGATTAGGTCCATTGTAAAGAAGTGACTTCTATCTCGAGACAGTACACTATTCCTTAATGTTATACCTGATCACCTGAATAAGTATATCCTCAGATCTGTGTGGTGTCTACATATACACATACAACACAACCAAAAATAAACACCACATGAACATATCCGTATCAAATCGAAATTACTAGATTTTGTAAGAAAAATTTGACTGAGACACACTTGAAGGTGGCCAACAGTTCTTTTTTGTTATATTATAGGTACATTAACTTATGGATTATTTTAATCCCCTTATAATAAAAGCTAATGTATTATCAACCTAAATAGTAATTAGGATAGAGATCAATATAATTAAAAAAGCAAAAATAAATTTTATTTTGTACTATTTATATTATTGTCAATTGGTGTTCATAAAATCAATCAATTATTGCCCTCATTTGTAAAGTAGAATATGTCACAACATCTTTATGCATGTGTCATCCAATATAGCAAAGGAAGCTACTAAAGAATATTAGATGTTCTTAAGTGAAGATATAAAACTTTACATAAAAAAATTGATTACTGGCAAATAATTTCTTTTAATTTAAAAGTAAGCTTATTGATGTTCATTTTCACTACATAAAATATCAAATCAAAGAGAATTTTTTATAAATTATATAAAAATAGAAAATCTCTTTTTTCATATATGGCCAATAAGCATTAATCAAGATAATCCAATTAGGCCCAAGGCATGACAATAGACCAAGCTTATTGTAACACGCCAACTTGGCCATTACCATGAATATGCCAACTAGATTGACAAAAAGACACAAGCTTGTCTATTTGTCTAAGGAACTAAGCTCATTATGTCATTTGCCCAATGAACTCACCAAGAACTTGTCAATCCAATGCTTTGCACAAAGTTTAAGAATCTAACAAAAATGTGGCAAGATCATAATCTCTACTAGATCAATGGACCAAATGCCTTTTGACAATAGAGGCAAAATCACCCAAATTAATATTATATCCAACTAAGGACATGTAACCAATTGCCCTTCTCACTAGAGAGTAATGGCATAAAATTCTCTACCTTGCCTCTACCTATCACTTTATCTCTCTCCTTTCTCCATTATTTAACATATTAAGATTATAAGAAATTATGAGTAATGTCCTAGAATTTTCATGGAAAAAGTTATATCTAATATCTTGAAAAGTGTCATAAGTATATAATGATATTATAAACTAGAAACAAGCACTTTGAGAAATATATTAACCTAACCAAAAAGAGTCAATCTTTATGGATCTTGAAGATTTCATCACTAGTGGATAGTTGGTGGAGATTGAATAGAAACTTACAAGAATGATCTAATGGCACTAGAGAAAGCCTCAAGGCCCTCCTGAGGGTAGATAAGATTAATGGATCATTTAACAATCATTCAAAGAAATCCACTAGCATAGAACACTCTTCCAACCCGATGGTGGAAGACACTTGCTATCCGAATAGTGATGAGGAATCCAAACCAACTTAGAAAGTTATAAAAAGGCAATGTTGCAACTAATAAACACATTATCTAAAGAGAGTGTTGAGGTAGTGCCCTCAAAGAAGTTCAAAATCCCCTTTCTTGAATCATTTAAGGGATGAATGCAGCATGTGAATCATATAGCTTATTTTTAATCGTTACATCTCTATTGATTCTTGATGATGCTTAAAGTGTTGTTTATTCTTCATGACCTTCAATGAATTAACCCTTTATGGTTCCCACGACTTCCACTAAATTCATTGAACTTCTTTGTTGAATACAAAATCCTATTTTTAACTATACTTGAAAGTTTGTAAAAGCCTTTAAAAAACTTACAAACTTTAAGGTGGTAAGAACTAGATGAGTCCTTGAGAAATTTTATTATGAGATCTTGAAGAGAAATGCTTAATGTAAGAGATTTAGAACATGTGGTGGTTTAAATTGTCCTTACTTAAGGTCTAAGAAAGAGAGGCCATTTCATTATGCTTTTAGCTTGTAGTAGCCAAAATTATTGGAATAATCAACCCATCAATCTTAAGGAGTATATAATCGATTGGTCTTTTCTTTCTTGGCTTGGAATGGACAATTGATAAAATCCCAGAGAAAGAGCAGGCCATTGAAGTGTCATAAAGCCAAAGTAGAGATCACATTTTATATGGTCATGATAATTAAATGTCAACAAAAAGAGGCTTCAACGTTGATTCACCAATATCATACGACACCAATAAAGGTCTCTTTGGCTAAGATCATGGAATCCATCCAAAATAAAGACCACTTTAGGAGATCACTATAGGAAATGTGGCCATAATTGATGGATTCCAACGGAATAAATTGTTGGAAATAATTGATGAAAATTTAGGCAAAATTTCTGTCAACAAAATTTCTCATAGAATTTCCTTTGTAAATTCCAACAGTTAATCATTAACTTGACTCTAATGGAATTTTTGCCAAAAATTCCATCAAAACCCTATTATTAATCTACCCAATGGAACCCCTACCCCAACATTTCCTTTTCTCTTCTTTATCTCATTTTTGGTAAAATGCAAAAACTGGTAGATTAGGGCCTCCAAATTTTCACAAAAAGGTCCGATTTCTTCGATTCCTCTATAGAATCATAGAAAAAACTCTTCCACTAGCTTCTAGTAATGTTTATTTGTGAGAAAGTATGGAGAAAAAATGTTGAAGGAAAGAATGTATTGAGCAAGCATAAAAGATTGGAGATTTTTGACATAAAGATGGCATGTAAAATGGAGAGTTGATAGGTTTAAGTTACCATGGAATTTCTTAGATATTTGGTGAATAAATATATTTTTAATATTTTCATCTACTTTCTATACATTTGAATCAATTTCATGATTAATGATTAGCTTTAGTGTAGCAATGTTAAGAATAATTTAAGAATTAAAAAAATGATTTCTTTTATTTTATTCTTTAACTAGCTAATTTGTGTAATGCCTTGTTTATAGTTTCTAGAACGAGGTCAATAATTCTTAGACATCATCATACAACACATGGATATTCACAATGAAAGATCATGCATGTATTATAGGTTGAATCCATATAGAAAAGGATTAACTAATGAATTTTTGAATAGTGTTGACTATTTTGTACAAGAGACATTTCAACTTTCTATTTATCTTTCAAAGAGAAAGTTCTGATGTCCATGTACGAAGTATAAAATAAAGCGTACTTAATACTAGAGTAATTAATATAGGCTACCATAAAGGATTTCAATAAATTATTAGTTTTGTAATTTATATATTGAGCTTAAGCCACATATTGATACTCATGCTAGTGCTTCAATAAGCTCTACACCTTCAAATGAATACAATTCTAGAAGATATAAAGAAATTGTATTTGATGTAGAAAGAGCTTAGTTTATAGGAGTAATAAAGGAGACACCAAACATATAAGGTTAGAAGTTCTACAAACTATTGCATCATAACGACTGCTATGGAAAGGTTGCATGTAAGTTATCCTAATTATGAATATATTTTTTCCTTGAATTCACTAGCTACAACTTATAGTTATACTTAATAGGTTCATGATTAAATTAATATAATGAAGAATCATTACATACATGTTCTTAATTGGGGACATATATTAGTATATAAGTCTAGGCTTAGAAATCATTGTAAAGAATAATAACCTTACCCATCTTACATTGATATGTTAAAGTGATTAGGTGGGTTAGCTAGCTTTTCTTTCTATGCATGATTGTAGGTATTGTAAAGTAAGGATTATTTTAGCTTCAAGTGAAGTTAAACTTTATAAGTCCCTTTGAAAATCATTAGACCAGGTTTTGAGTGACAACTTTGTAGTAGTTGTCACTTTGGTTTAGGTACTAACACTAATAATTTCTCTTGGTCAACATCTGAAGTCCTCGCCTCGTAGGCTTATTGCTTTATGGTAGTAAAATTTTAAATCTGATTTCTTTTAATAAAATGAACAATTCAAAACATAAATTAATTCAAACAACAAAAATATAAAACTCAACCTTAAGATAATTGGAGCACTACTGACTTTTTTTTTAAGTTTCTTGTGCTCCTTAGTCTTCTTCCTTTAACTCTTAATGGAACTCTTTTCTAATTTGAGATAATCCAATTTGAGTGTCCAAATAATTGAACCCTTGAATTTAAATTTTGAATAAACTATAAAATTATTTGCCACTACTTTAATTAAGTGTGTTCTTAAGATTTTGTGCTCTTAAGAAGTAATTAATTGTAAGGGCTTGCCTCTATAAGGAGCTTGTATCCCTAATATATTAATGAAATTTCAATTAAAACCAATAAAATTTCTTGAAATTATAGACCATGCAAAATTTAAAATAAATTTTTACTATATCTTAATCCATAGATGGATAATATTTCTATTTGAGATAATATATTATTCTTTATATCGTATTTAGATATAATAAAAAAAATAAAACCCCTTATCTTTAAATATATAGTAGAATGGTATTTCTATCTTTTAAGATATTATATTATTCTTAATATTATTTTTATCATTAAACTAAAGTTAATTTTAAAGTTTGTAGGTTTCCCCTAAATTTTCACCCATGAAGTTTCAAGCATTTTTAAATTTAATTTAATCCTTATCTTTCTATTTATCCCTGTGGCACTATTAGAACACAATTTTACATGTTCCATGCTCTCATGTGCCGATACTAATGCCTATGTGGATGATGGCTCACGATTTTGATCTGAACTATATGATCAAAGATCTGATGGTCTAGAATGAAGTCTCATTTCTAAAGGAGCTAAATCAAAACATATGAGTCAAATAAAATGGACTATAGGGAGATCATCTCCCCTATCACTAGAAAAATCCATGGCCATTTACTTCAAATTCCATGATTTTGCATTAGGAAGGATCAAAATAAAAAATGCAGGTGGATCATATAGTTAGAACCTAGCTTCATGCAATTTCATTTCATAACATGTCAAGAGCAAGGTTTGGGCTACAATTTTTAAAAAATTATCTCACCTAAGCTTGTATTAAAAAGTTTTGATGTGTTGGGATGCTCTATCTAGCTGAGATGAGTTTTTGGTTAGAGTTTAACCACTTACCTCTTCGATGATCACTGGAGAGCATTGCCCCCATAATTTATCAAAGTTTTGTTAATTTCATTATTCCCAAGCTTGCAAGGAGAGGGGAATGGTTCTATTGTGATACTTTGAGCTTGGTGAAAGTTTTGAGTGAGAGAATTTCTTCTCTCAAAGTATAGTTATGGAGATGGGTGGTGATGTTGCTCAGTCAAAAGGTTTGTTAATGGTGGTTTGGGATGTAAAGGGAGTGAATCTTTGAGAGTGGTTGCAAATAGTTGTTAGAGTGCTTGTGAATGTTTTGAGTACATCCCATGGATTCAAAGTGTGGAAGACTCCATATGTGAACCAAAGTTTTAGCTTGGTTCAGGCATGGAGAGGTGGTGGCTTAACCCCTTGAGCTCAATTTGTACATGGATTGTCTACATGGAGGTCTTTAATGGGTTTACCAAGTTTGGGGAAAGATATGGATGCAAACAACCCATGGTGAGTAAACCAAGGACTTTTAATGTGGTTTTGGCTTAATTTGGACTCTTTCTAATAGCTTTAGTCAAGTTAAAGTGGTTTGACTAAGCTTAAGTGATAATTTGGTGGTTATCTAAGATGATGGTGGACTTATCATTGTTGGGTTTTATTCTCATTTAGGCATCTTGATTCAATTTGGTTCAACCTAAAATGAGTTGACCATAGGCCAAGCCCACTTAGGTAGACCCTTAGGGAACCAAGGAATGGTCTAGCCAAGTTTCATTAGCTTCGGACTTGGTTTGGTTGGATTTGGATTATTGCGACCTATTTAGGTCAAGTTAGGTCCAATTAGACTAATTTGCTAAATTGGCCAAATTAGATCCAAAGGGAAATTGGATTGAGACTAATAAATATTTTTAGGTGATTTTGTATGATTGATTTGGCCTAATTTTTTGACTTAATATAGGTCAATTGGGTCAATTTGGGTTAAGAGACCCAATTAGTCAAATTAGACTTCAATTAAGCATGGATTATGTTCAATTAAGTTATATTTATTTATTCTAAGGCTTTAGAAAAAAGTTAATTTGATTTGAATTCAACATGATTCAATAACAACAACAACAACAACAACATGATTTTATCCCACTACATAAATCATTTTTCATCAATATGTCATATTGTTGACCTCATTTTTAGGATGAGCTCTCAACCTCTCCATCTTAGACATAGGACTCCTCTTAGACTTTAAGAGATCCTTAGCCTTAAGACACATCTAGTGATTAGGTGGACACTCAACCTAGCCCTAGAGACTTAGAAGAGTTAGCCATAGGAATAGGTCATGCCTTAGGGGTGTTAGGAAAATTTTCCTACCCTATAGCTTGAACCAACTCCTCACTTCCTTCCTTCAAGTCAAATTCAAAACTCAATCTCAAGTTCAACCAAAATCCAACCTAAGCCTTTCAAGTCAAATTCTTGAACTTAGCCAAATCAAGCCAAACCCTTGATTTTTCTTCATGATTCAATCAATCCTTCAATCATGAATCCAAATATAAACACAAACTTCAATCCTCAATCCAAAACTAAATTAAAAAAAATTTCATACCCAAGTCAAACCCATATTCACCCTTTTGACTTGAAATTGTAAAATGAATCAAAACCCATTTGACTCCAGATCACTTACAAATGGATTTATATTTCAATCATAAATCCATATGTGAGTTCAATCAAACTTGATTCAATCCTTGATCAAGTCAGCTAAACCCAATTGGCTCACTTGACGCAAAATGGCCAATTTGACCTACATGAACCAAAATTTAATTCAATCCAAATCAAAATAAATTAAGCCAATCCAAACTTCATGTCATGTTTGTTGTCATCATAGGTTAATCAATCATTGGGTCAAACCAAGTCAACCTAGCTCATTGACCAAGTCAACCCTTAAACCCACATAAACCCAAATTAGCCAAATTACAACCTAAACCAATGGCTAAAGTTCACTCCAAATTGATCATTGAACTTGACCAAATCCTCAATTAAACCCAATTTGACTAATTGGCCGACCAAACCCAACCTAGCCCAATTGACCATGAACCCAACTTGACCTAAAAGGTCAAATCAAGCCAAAATCAAATATAAATCAAATTAATTAGAAACAAAGATACTAGTCCATTTCAAATGATCAACCAAACTCAAACCAAGCCATGATTCAAGCCAATTTGTTCGATTAGGTCAAATCGATCAACTTAGCCCAAATTGACCTAAAGGATCAAATTGTCAAAATCTAAATTAAATTCAATTTAAACTAAATTAATTGAAACCAATTGAACCAATGCACTCCAAATAGTCATTTGAACTTGACCCAACTCTTGGTTTTACCCAATTTGACCAATTGATCTAACTATTTGACCCAATTTGACCTAAATGGGTCAAATTACAAATTAAACCAAATGAACTTCAAATGACATGAAATTTGGTCCAACTTGACTCATTTCAAATCTCAAATCAAATTCAATGCCAAATGACCACTTTGCCTTTGGGTCAAGGGCATCCCATGAGAAAAGACACTTTTCCAAGTGATCATTTCTCTTTCTTAGCCACTTGGCACTCGTCCATTGGTCCACATAGGCACCAAGCATATTGATTTTCTGACCCAAGGAGTGGTTGGGGCAGCCATGACTCATGGGGAGGTGAAATCACCTCACCTCTCCCATTGGAACATTTGGCATGAAGGATACTCACCTCCCTTTGGCTAGGACACCCATTTGTCCTTCATGAAAGCCACTTTCCATGCCTTAGCCAATCATAGGGAGCCACCAAGCCAAATTACATGAGTTTGGAGCCAAAATTTAAAACAAAAAGTGGATTTTAGTTCATTTTCATTCACTTTTCATTCCAAGGTTTTAGTGGCTAAAGGAAACCCCCATTCCTCTCATTCTCCTCCTACTAAAGCCCCCAGAAAAACCATTAGCAATCATCCACTTCATTTTGGAGAGAAATACTCCAAAACTAAGGAGATTTCGGTGACGAAATGATGATCATTGGAGGAAACTTTGTTTGACATGAAGGTGAGAATCTAAGCTCAATCCAAGGCTTCTTCCCTCACTCGACAGTGCACTCGAGTCACCACCGCCACCGTAAATCATCCTCGGTGGTAACCTTCAAAAAATGTAGCCGACCTTAGGATCCCTCATTTTGTGAGGATTTTTATGCAATTTTTAAAAATATACTCTAGATAATTTCGCATTTTTACTTCAAATCATCCCAATTAGAAAATAGAATTTTTTCGATGTGAATTGATGCAAAAACGAGTCCATTTGGATAAGTTTCACCTAAAAATCCTATTTCTCTTTTTTTTTAAAAATCATGTTTTTACTATTCATCACCAGCGGCTAGCCATCAATCCGTAGTTGAGGATGGGATCGCATCATCTATCACTCATGGTTAATGTGATCTAGATTATCCGATCGCATGGTTCACGCGATCGGACGGCTCAAATCGCTCACTGATCATGCGATCATGGCCTTTGGATAGTGATATGATCAGATCGACTGCGTCGGTGGTCAGTGGAGGTCGCGGTTGACTCGATCTTCCATTCCTAGCCACAGAACCACACGCGATCACATGGCATGGCGCATGCCATGTGGCACCACGTCAATCACCGACGGCATTGCCACGTGGGTCGAGATTTTTTTGATTTTAAAATTAATTTAAATTACCTGAAACTTCAAAAATTCATAAAAAAATAAAATAAAATACTTAACCAAAAATTGTAAATAATGGCTCGTTGGATTCATCTTTCCGAGTGGAATCCATCAAACATAAAATCCCCAAATTTCACTTAGTATTTTGACCTTAATTTGAGTTTTAGTAAAAATCAAATTTCTTTAATTAATCCAAAAACACATATTAGATTAAGTTGAAATTTTCAGAGATTAAAACTAGTGTCAAAACACACCTACCATAAAAATCTCAAGTCAAAATGACCTCTGGATTAAAAGATATATAATTTTGAATGTCAAATGATTTATTTTAATAGAATAAATTAGTAGAATTCATAAAAATCACTTAAATCAATTGAAACTTCCTAAATTCATAAATAATTTTAGAAAATCATAAAACTATGAATGAGGACTCATTTTAAAGATAATTCAGAGGAGAATCCAATAAAATAGTTTCTAATTGAGTTTGAGCAGTATAATTTTCCTTAATTAGGGTTTATTTGAAAACTTAATAATCCTAATTATTCTCTAATAACTTCATTAATTAATTCCAAACTTCTTAGGAATGTTTATTGGGATAACTTCTGCCTCCTCTAATTTTCATTTAATCATGAAAATTAATTAATGAACCCCTAATCACTCTCTTAATGTAATTAAGTTTAATTAAGCATGTGAACAAAGTGGTTTAATTCTGACAAGTTAATTAAAATATTTTTAAGTGATTAGAGGTTTATGGAATGATTTTGGGATATTTCCTTAAGCTATTCCCTAAACCCCCTTTCTTCTTAATCCAAAATTAAGGGTTAATCCACCAATGATCTACTTAATTAATCAAATCAAATTCTCAAAACCAAAATTAATAAAACTTAATCAATCCTTCTTGGGTAGATACTTAGGTTCAATAACCTAAGTAAACTTAAGGAAATCATTCCTAACCCATATGTATGGGAAAGGTTATGAAAGTACTTAAATTAAACACTTTAGCTTAATTAATCATTAATTATGAGCCAATTATATTAGGTACCTTTCTTTCCTAGGATGCATGATTTAAATTCTTATGATTTTATGTCATACATTGGCTCATAATTATTTGATTAAATATGTTAAAGAAAGTAGGGGTAATTAATGAACTTAATCTACATAACCCAACCAAAGCATAAAATTAATCTAATCACCTAAAATTAAACTAAAATAATACACACATGTGGAATGGGTAAGGACCAGCTAACCTTCTCACACTTTCCTAATTCAAATCAAACTCAAAACAAAATGAAAGTCTCTTTAAACAACTTTGATTCTCTTTAAATGATCTTACTTCATAAGATTGTCTTCAAAAATTAATTAGAGTGAATGACATTACATGCTTACATCACTTTATTTCTTTATAATATGCTAAATGTGTATGTCATATGGTTTCATACATTCATGCTTTTCTAAAATAAAATCTAAAATGAAATATTTTCTTTATGTCAAATTGCATGTTTTGGCTAAGGTAAAAATATGAGTGGCTATTATCATTATTAAATTCAAAACTATTTTCAAAATCTATCAAATACCTAAAACTGAAAGTGTGCTACTTATAGTTTATTTATAAGCTTGCATGTGAATATAAGAATGTTTCTTATGTTCGCTTCCTTTCATTCCTCTTAATATGGATTTGAATAAGATTTGCAAAGTGTATAGTTATTTTAAAAGAACATAACACTTGCTTAAATCTATTCTTATCTTCTTCCATGTTATGACTTAAGAAAGATCCTTACACTTACACATATAAATTACATAACCAAGTCCAAACATAAGTACAAACTTTTTGCATCTTTCTTTTCCATTCATTTCTTTTGTATATGATTGTATTTAAGAAAGTGGTATATTACAACCCTGAGTGAGGCTTTAAGTAGCCCTAAGTAGGTCTTGTACCTTACACAGTTAACAATGAATCAGACTCACTTATGCCTTTCATACATACATGTGTGCATGTGAAAATGGATAAGAACCTCTTTTCTACTTAATAAAAATCATGCATCATAAAGCATTCAAATTTTCTTAAGTAACTCACTTAGCATTCTCTTCCATGCATTTCTTTTGTACATGCACATGTATTTAAGAAAAGGTATATTAGTCTGACAACCCGGGTTACAAGGTTTTAGCCCTAAGTAGGTCTTGTACCTTACACTGGTTAACAATGACGTCATACTCACTTATGTCTTTTATACTTGTAAATGTGCATATAAAAATGGATAAAAGAATCACTCTCTTCTACTTAACAAAATCATGCATACATGAAACATTCCAAATTTCTTTAAGTAACCTCATCTTAGCATTCATCATAAGTATAAAACATTCCCATTTGTATGTATAGATATGCTTAGATCCATTCATATGCATATTATGATATACATGGGAAAGAAATAAAATGTGTGTTTTGTGATAGTAATTCACTTTACTTAATCTTAAAATGCCTTTCTTTTTGAATAGTTTGTTTAGAAAATCTAAACTTAGGATTAATTAAAATACATAATAAAATATTCACTAAACAAAAATCTTAATGAATCTACTTTAGAAAGCTAAGGAGGAAAGAGAAGTTCTCTTCTCTTTACAACCTTTAGTAATTAAGTAGGTTCATTCAAAACAAATCAAATCATCAAATAAAATCAACCAATATCAACTAAACAACTTAAATGAGACCACCCTTCTTAGTTGAACCTTTTCACACTTGGAAAATCTAACCTTAAAGCCTAGCTAAGCCATACACAAACCTTACATGGAAACACATCACATTAGCTAAGTCACCACTTCTAATCCTATGTTAGGCGGTATGATTTGATGTTTATTTTATGATGTGATGTTTTAGTCTGGGATGTATGTGTGTGTAGAATGAATGGTAGGATGATTTAGTCTAATCATTGTCTATGTTTGTGCTTAAGGGTGTTATAATAAAAATATAACTTTTAGCTTTTATACCCTAAGCAATCAAAATAGCTGTGGACTTGGTTACCCATGTGTGGGTGCTAAGTCCAATTTGTTTATATACATGCTTGGGAATGTGTGGTTTGTTTAGCTAATCTCTATTTTTGTGTGTTTTAGATTTACTTTTCCTTTTTCATGTAATTTTGCAATTAGATTTTGGAATGATTATTATGGGGATTAGATGAGCATTGGTTATATATCATCTTATGTACCATGTGAAGCCTTTGAGCATCCACCTTCCAACCATCCAAAAGAAGGAACCAAAGAAGAAAGAAGAAAGAATAAGAAAGAAGAAAAGAAGAATGAAGAAATAAGCTTGAAGACCCCATAACAATGAATTCCTTGCTTAATTGTATTTTAATTCATTTGTAATATGGGTTGTATAAGGTAGCTCGATACCCAATTTATTTTGGGTTTGTGCGGTGGTGCGACCAAATGGCTTTATTCTTTTGCATTAGCTTTATAAAATTGGTGTGATGTTTTGTTTAGCTTATGCATTAGATGGACATGTTTTTCCTAGTTTCTTCCTTGCTTTGATGTATGGCTGGATGATGATTAGGCTCTTAGGAAAAATAAATCTTCTACCAAATTAATCAACTCAAAATTAAAATAAACAACTCATATTTAAAGCCTAAATTAAAATCAAGATAAAAAATTAGCAACCCTTAAGCTGGATGAGATTTATTTTTTTACATGCATAAAAATATATTATTTCACTCTTGATTGGAGGGCTTCCACCTTTGAGAACTTGGCTTGACCTTTGAGAGCCATGGTGGAAACACACCTCCCTTCTTTGATTTTGGCCATAATCTTTTTTCATGCATTAGGCATATGAATCCTATAAGCTTTGAGTCAAATGATTGTCCAAAAAATGAAAATAACATGTAATATAATTTGCATTAGATTTAGGTCATTTGAAGCATGCCCTTACATGATCTAGTCTCTTTAGGGAGTGAGTTTAAGGACTTAGTCTCTTTCTAAATAAATAATAATCCACATATCTTGCATAAAGCATATGACTTGCCTAAATGTATTTAAAATCATAGGAGTTAGTTGGCCACCCAGTTGTAAGTCCAAAGTCAGTGGTTTATCCTCTCTTATGGAGGTAAATCATATATCCATTTTAGCCTTAGATTTAGGTCATATTTTCGCTCTCGCCAAAGCTCTCTTGATTTTGGTTCTGAGGTTGCTTCTCCCTTCTATGGGCCATAACATAAATCATCACCTCTTTGGCATTTTCATAACCTTGTATTGTGAAATCATAAGCCCTAAACTTTTAATAAAAATTTAACTAAAATAAATAATTCCCTTCAATTTCAAAAATGTAAAGCCCAACCATAGGATACTTTGAGATATTTATTAGGCTTCCTAGTATCCAAAATATCCTACTCACATCCATTTGGCTTTTGATAAGAACTCTCTCCTGATCAATCCCACTTGATTTTCAAAATAAACTAATCGATTGATAGTCTTCTATTGAAATCTTTGGAGATAACAATCATTTACCTTAATCGAGTATTCTTAAGAATCCTTCCTTAGGATGTAATTAACTATGGGGGCTTGCCTGTAGGAACTTAATGAACTTTAAAATAAATCACTTTACTTTTTCATGTAAAGTAGGGAAGAATCTGGTACATATCTGAATATTCTTAGGAGTCCTTATTAGGTGATTAGGGTGGTGACTTCTATCTTTTGAGATAGTACACCTCTCAATGTCATACCGATCACCCAAATAAGAATATCTTGTGATCTAATGTCCCAAAAAAAGAATATTTCTATCTTCATTTATCCTCTTCAAGAGGATAGATGAAGCAGATATCACCACAATTTTCTAGTGACTCATGGATGGTTCCTCTCTCCATCTTTGGTAAATGATCATTGTCTTTAAGTATCGATAGTGGTTTTGTACTTTGGTATGAATCTGAGACTATCTTTCTTTCCATTGGCACTTAGCTTATTTCATTCTTAAGTTGAGTTAGCCAACATCTTTAGGTTTTAGGACCTCACTTTGGTCTTAAAACCCCATTGGTTCTCCAATGGGTAAAAATAAAGATCTAAATAAAAGAAAATATTTAAAGACTTCCTCCCATCATTTTATGATAAGGAAAGGTTCATTCTAAAATAATAAAGACAAAATAAATTTTTCATAAAAATCTTGCTTTTCAAAAGCACTCTTTCAAAATGCACATAATAAAATATTTTCACAAAATTTTCTTAAATCACCCTCATCTAATGATTCTCATAATTGTTACATGTAGAAATTTTCAAAAATAAAATTAACAAATGAACATCTTCCCTCAAATCATTTTGATGAAGATTTCATTTTCAAAATAAGTGAATAATCATCTCTCCAAAATTTAAAATCAAAATCAAAAATAAGACTTTCAAAAACCACACATGAACCTTGCCATTCAATACACTCAAATCTATTGAGTGGAAGTTTCATTTTCAAACAAAACTAAATTTTTCAAAAGCACAAATGAACATCTTCTTTCAATTAACTTTGATGAAGGTTTCATTTTCACAAATAAAATGAACAATCATATTTCCAAAAATTAAAATCAAAATCAAAATTAAAGTTTTCAAAAAAAAAAAAGCACACATGAACCTTTCCATTCAATAAACTCACACATATTGAATGGAAGTTTCTTTTTTAAATAAAATTAAATTTTTTTTAAAAGCACATATGAACATCTTCATTTAATATACTTAAGTTTATTGAATGAAGATTTCATTCCCAATAAAAAATAAACATCATTTGGAAATCCCACTTAAACAAATCTCACATAAGATTAAGTTGGAATTCCTCTCTTTCAAAAAGCAATAATCACACACAAAACAAAAATTTTCACATTTTAAAAATAGGATTGATTTCCATTACTACATACCCAAATTTGTTGAATTGAAGTCCTCTTTTCAAAAATTAAAACTTAATAGTCATATTTTCAAAAAATTTCAAACACATTTAGGAACTTCATTTAGCATACCCAAATTTGCTAAGTAAAGTTTCCAATTCAAATCAAAATCATAAAAATTTTCAAACACATTTGGAACTTCATTTAAGCATACCCAAATTTGCTAAGTGAAGTCTCCAAATTCAAAATAAAATTTTTTAAACAAATTTGGAACTTCATTTAGCATAGCTAAGTGAAGTCTCCAAATCAAAATCAAAACTTTCAAAACATATTTTTGGAACTTCATTTAGCATACCCAAATTTGCTAAGTAAAGTCTCCATAGTCAACCAAAAATCTTCAAGCACCTTTTGGAACTTCTTTCCTTAGCATACCAAATTTGATAAGGAGAAGTTTCCATTTTCAAAACCAAACTAAATCAAAAATTTTGAACACATCTTTTGAAATTTCATTTATTTGCTAGTGAAATTTCTATTTCACAAAACTAAGTGGGATTTCATCCTTAGCATACCATATTTGCTAAAGTAAAGCCTCAACTTTCAAACAAATCAAAACAAAAAAATGAAACACTTATGATCTCTTTAGCATATCCAAATTTGCTAAGGATCCTACTTTTTCAAAAAAAAAAAAATCAAAACATCCAAAAAACAAATGAAACACTTAGGATTTCCTTAGCATACTTAAATTTGCTAAGAATCCTATTTGCAACAATTGAACAAAACACACTTGGATTCCTCGCTAAGCATACTTAAATTTGCTAAGTGAGAATTCCAAATTTTCCAAAATCAAAACAACAATTCAACAAAAAGAAATAATCACTTTTAAAAAATATTTCACTTAGCATACCTAAATTTGCTAAGTAAAATCTCAAAATCAATCAAACAAAAAGAAAATGAATTTGACCCTTACTTTAACATACCCAAATTTGTTAAAGGAAAGGGTCCTCAAATCAAAAGAAAATTCAAATTCAAACAAACATGAACCTATGGAAGCATTCTTATCAAAAATTTCGAATCCATCTTTCAACTTACCCAAATTTGTTGAAGTTGGATTCATATTCAAAATTCCTCTTTCAATCAAATCTTCTCAAATCTATTTGAACCCCACTTAACACTTCCAAGTTATTGGATGTGGGTTCAAATTTTCAATTCAAATTCAAAATTTATAAAGACAAAAATCTAATACAAACTTATTTCTCATTTAGATTCTTACGGTGTACAATGATTTAGTTTTAGTCTCTTATAGTTGTTGATGGTCAATTCCGAGTTCATTTTTACCTTCCCCATGGTATGGATGGCTTTGGATCAAGCCAACTTCCCTGGACCATACCATCATTCACTTTGGTAGGGGATTGAGGGAGATTACTTGTGAGGGCACTCCCTCACTCTGATTTAGGACCATGGTGACGGGAAGCTAGTCATCGATTGATTTACCTCTAACGATGTCTCCTCACGAAAAGAAAGGAAAGCGGTCCAGCTAGTTATGATAGTACCAGCGGTCTTGCCACGATTTGTATACCCCATGGTTTCTCATGATGCCCCAGTGAGGGATAACACCCTCTCATTTATACCCTCTAAGGGTATTTGAGTATGTGTCTAGCTTTCACTCCTCCCATCCTACCAGGACACAACATAGGAACAAGAATCGCATGATCAAGTGGTATCACACTAGGATTGCAAGGGAGATGGACGTAGCCGCCCGTTCAGTTGTTGAGGAATTCCACTTTACTTCACCAGTTACAAAACTAATTTTATCCTCTCTGAGTGGATAGAGGATGGTAGGAGGATTCACATCACTCCACCAATGGTCATCGGCCGGATTAGGAGTCGAGGTCATAGCCTCGATCGCCTTGTGCTAGTGGGTGGAGCTTGGCTCAGTCGAGCTCAATTTGATCTGAGATCATCATCCCCCTGTGGGGAGCATATCCACCAGAGGGCAGAGAGGCCCATACTCATTACGGTAGAGAGACATGGAGGTTCAATGTCGGTTGGCGGCTTTATCTTATTTTTTTCCGGCTCGACATGCTCGATATCGACATCCTACTTAGGACTATTCATCAGGAGATCTCTGTTCATAGAGAGTCGGTGGTGTCTCCACCCCACGCTACCCCTCATCGTCATCACCACAGTTCTATGTCTCCATTCCATCAAAGGCCATGAAGGCCATATCTGGGGAGAAGCACACCCCATTGGTGATTTAGCTATGGAGATCCACCCTTACACCTATTATGGCGGCCGAGCTCTCTGCTTCGACCCGTGGTGGTGCAGAAGGAGTGACAACCCCGAAGCATCGTGGTCCCTTCACCAACTTTGCTAGTACAGCGGGATCTGAAGATGGTGATGGTTATTTTAGATATTGCAAATGATATTCTAGTTGCACCATTGATAGTAGAACATCCTAGGATTGTTACCCCTCTCATAGTAGTGGCGAAGTGTCACTCATGAGTAGTCCTCATAATTGACTCTATAGTAGGAGTGCGGTGCCTCTCAATGCATGATTGTGAGCACACCGATCTGCTGAGATCATTTATTTTCATTAAGATTGATTGTTCTCTCGTGGAGATAATATCACATAATCTTGTAGAGAAGAAGGAGATTTTGGGGTATGATTCATTAGATGAGGAGAAGGTCAGCTTCGATCTTAATGAAGATGATTTGTTGGGAGACTTAGCTAGGGTATGTATGGTAGATACCAGAGGATCCCTCCTCAGAGAGCATCAAACTATGGAAGGTGTTGAGTTGGAGCAAGAAGACATAGCCCACTGACACCTCTAACCTGAAATCAATAGAAGGATGAAAAGATAGAAAGGATGGAGAAAAGGCTCGAGGATATGTTAGCTATCTTAGCATTACATAGAAGCCTAGCAGTTCATCCTACCATGAGACTAGTCTAGAGTTGGTGCATGTCTTGGACCCAGAGACTTTACCTCCATGAGAGCAAGGTAACACCGGCATGTATAGAAGGTAGTGGATAGTACCTCCATACAGAAAAGATAGTCAAGTACATGGTTGAGCATCTGAAGGAAGCATTGGCTCAAGCCCAGGAGGATCATCGGTTCAAAGGGTAGACCTACCCAGAGGAATTTGATGCAATACAATATCCTAAGGATTTTGTTATACCTTCCTTCAAGAGTTTCGATGGTAGTGGAACCAGGCGACATATTGCACTTTAGGCTAGTTTTGCAATCTTGGTGGCGATGCACTTTTGCCTCTTCTTAGTAGCGTAGGGGTAGCTTTTGATTGGTATCTGAACTTCTTGGTTCAATAAAGACTTTTCTGAGTTGGAGCAACTCTTCATCAAGAGGTTTGTTGGAGCTCAAACAAAGGGTCCTTGTTCGATCGTTGTGGCTTAATAAAACCATGGTGAGTCCCACGTTGATTACATTCTCGATGCATAATTTGAGTATGAAATGCAAACACACTATCAGAGCACAAATTGAGATTCTTTTAAGAATATCCATGGCCCACACCTTCATGCTCAAGGTTTCACCATCAAAACTTTTGAGAAATTAATCAACAAGGCTATGCAAGGAGAAGCCAAGCAGTTACCTTCAGATCTACCAACAAAGCTAAAGTCAGAAGATATGAGAAGAAGCCCGGGTAGTGATGGCGATAGATAAACAGGTGAGAGCGGTTTGAGAGACCTCGTGCTCCCGCTATCACTTCCCTCCTCACCACCATAGAGCGCTACCTACGGCCTCCATGACTGCCCCTCCTCCTCGCCACATCATTAATAGCGTAAACATACCCACCGGGTAGACCATCCACCTACTCTTATGGATAAACTAAATAAAACCATGTTCATTTAAGAGGAGGTAGAAAATCTTTAAGAATCTCTTAAAAACGACTTTTAGCTACCCGAACTAAAGGAGGAGGAAGTGGGAAAAGCAATGATCCTAACTTTTGCCTCTCACCATCTTGGGTCATGTTTTGGAGGATTGCTTTACATTCAAGGGCTGGCTTGAACATAGCTTCAAGGCGGTGCTATAGTCATCTCGAAGGAATACCTTGTGGAACAACCATCCAGTTCCATTAGGTAATGGGGATATGTGATCCTTAACCAAAGAAGGTTGGGATATCTCTTTATCCAAAACCTCTAAAAAAATTATCTCCAAAATCAAGAAACTTTCCTTGCAGGTGCCTGAGTCAACTCAAACCTCCAACATCAAGGAAGGTTTGTAAGTTGCCAGTGCCAACTCAGGGAAAAGGAGAGCTCAGCAGCAATAGTATGCATCGATCCGGGATAGCCCAAAAGCGCAACCACCTGAGTTTAGAGTTCCTTGCGACTACCACATCAATGACTTCCTCTACTTCAGCTAGTTATTCTTCTTCTATTAGTAGAACTCTTGTATCGGTGGATAAGAACATCAAATCCTTTACCCCTCTTACTTTACTTGATTTCTTCATTGTACCTCCTATCAAATCTAAGAAATTGAAGAATAAAACTAGCTTTAATTATATCTGTGTCATTTATGATGGGTTGTCTAAATCTTCAATGATAACTCTTCAAGTCTAAACAATAACTATAATAATTTTGATCTTCCTCTTTCTTATTCAGAACTGGATTTTCTACTCATACTGAGTTCACCTCTTGAGATAGACTTGGAATCATTTGATTCGAGGGTCCCATAGGAGGCTATAGGTGAGCGCGTGTAGAACTTCCATTACCGCCTAGAGATCACCAAAGTCAACCTCTAGTGGCAAGGTTCTACCTCTGGGGTAGCACCTCAAGATGGGGAAACAAGTCATTGGTTTAGAGGATCAGAAGCCCACAAGGATGCTCCACCCTTGGATATGCTTGTGGAGGATCACCAAGGTGGACTACAATCCCTCTCATCTAAGAAAGTTTCCATCTAGGCTAAGCATATACGATGCCCTTGTCTTATCCAAAGAGATGAGAGGATCACTAATCAAGCTCTCCATGATCATGAGATATGCTTAGCTTAGCTGACCCCTATTAGTGAGGAGGCACATTATTCCGGAGAAGCTCAGGGAATCACTTTCACAGATGAAGACTTTCTTCTAGGGGACTTGGAGCACAACCCCCCTACATTTATTAACATGGGATTCAAACTTGAGTTCTCATTGATCTAGGTGCATTGGTGAACATTATGAGTCTAAAGACCCTTGCCTATTTGAGGATTGACATCTCCACACTCTGAGGAGATCGGATGATGTTGAGAGGATTTGATAAACAAGCCGAGCAGACTTTAGGTTCCACAGTGTTACCTTTGGAGAAGGTGGCTGGAAGATTGAAGCCAAGTTTTACATAATTGATTCAAATACTTCATTCACTACTTTGCTCTGTAGGCCTTGGATATATCAGAACAAAATAATTCCATCCTCCCTCCATCAGTGTATGAAGTTCAGGAAGGATGGGATTGAGTATTGTGTCAAAGGAGGAGAAAAGTCATTTTCAGTTAGAGATGTTGAGATATATGAGGATGCGACCTACTATCCTCCTCAAAACACCATTTCTCATTAATTTAGAGAAAACTCAAATTCAAAAGAAAATAAAATAAAATAAAAAGAAAAAGAAAATACAAAATAAAAAGAGAATGCAAAAGAAAAAGAAAAGAAAAAGGAAAATCCAAGTGAACAAGAAAGGAGAATTGAAGAAGAAATAGAGCTGCGTATCACATTCCACCCACAATTCATTCCTTCATATGACATGTGGGTAGATGACTCAACCTCCATCGAGGCGGGGGCAAAATAGCGGGTTAGATGGAAGACCCCCAGTTGGCCATATATAGGTTATGTTCCAGTTCATAGAGTACCCTATTCACATAGACTTGGAATCCAGTTAGGATGGGACAAGTTTAATGTGATTAGTATACCGAACCCCTCTGGGTTTCATTGGAGGTGACACTTTGATTGGATAAGCAGAGGGCCTCAAACAAAGCAAAGTATTTGAATCATATTTATGTGAGACTATTAGACAGCAGTTGGGAACCTTAATTCTAACCTCACTTTCACCCCAAAAAGTTGAAGGTTTAGTAGTTATGGAAGTCTCTAAGTCTTCCAGTGATATGAAGCTAAAGAGATTCTTTTTGGGATCATCATCCTCAAGTCTTGAAGTTGATGTAGAACTTGAGGAGGAATTCATATAAAGAATTAATGGAATTATTTTACTTTACTCTTGTGTTCATAATCTTATAGAAAGGTTTGGTTCCTCATACATGGTCCCAGTCAGTATTTTGAGAAAAGGAACAATATACGGGAAGCATAATCAAGAGTAGGGAAGATTTAGTATAGTGGGTCCAGTTGATGATGATTTCTTGTTACCAATCATTAGTCGATAGGTTCTTTTCACACATCAACTCTTATGAGAATGTGTGTTTAGAAATCTCGGTGATAGATGATCTCTAAATCAAAGATGCATCACCAAAATTTGAAGAGGAGATCCATTCAGTAATTGACAAACTTAAAGAAATCAACCTCGGGATAGAAGAAAATCCATGCCCAACATACATCAGTTTGTTGTTGAATGAAGAAGAAACCAATGACTTAGTTAGGCTATTGAGTGAGCTTAAGGACTCCTTTGCACAGAGTTATGAAGAGATGCACGGATTATCTCTTGATGTAGCAGTCCACACTAGCAATAGATCCTAGCCCTAACCCTATCAAGCAAGCTCCAAGGCATGCGTTAGAAATTGAGCAACAGTCAAGAAATTGATGATGTGGTTTCATCGGGGAAGAAAAATACCTACTAGTTAGCAGTGTCATAGTTAAGAAGAAGAATGGCCAAATTTGCATATGCAGATTTAGGACTTAAAAGACATGTCCTAAGGATGAGTTTTCTCTTCCTATACCAGAATTAATGGTGGACATCGCCTCATCTCATGCAGTTTTTTATTTCATTGATGGGTCATCTAAATATAATCAAATCAAGATGGCCCCCGAAGATGAATGAAACACTACTTTTTGAACCCCAGTTAAAATCTATTGTTATAGGGTCATGCCTTTCGGCCTTAAAATCGTGCTACATACCAAGCCATGACTCGATCTTCAAAACTCATCCACCATCATGTTGAGTGCTATGTTGATGATCTAGTAATCAGAGCAAGAAAAGGAAGACCATCTCTTTGACTTGAGAGTAGTTTTGAACAATTAAGAGATAACATCAAAATGAATCTCACGAGTGTGCATTGAGTAGCTTCAGAAAATTCCTTGGGTTTGTTCGACAGCGGGAATAGAAATAGATCTAGAAAAGATCAAAGCTATCTTAGAAATGCCACCTCTAAGAGTTTAACTCAACTCATCCTTTCAAGGATGGGTATCTAAGATTTATCTCCAACTCGAGGAAAATGGAAACCATTTTCAGCACTCAAAAAGGATGGCAAGTTTAAGTGGGATGATAAGTGTCAGCATGCCTTTGAAGACATCAAGCAGTATTTGGTGAAGCCACCAGTTCTAGCAGCCCCTATCCCGGGTAGGCCACTCATTCTCTATACTACTACATTGGATGACTTTCTCGGCACTCTATTAGCCCAAGCCAATGACAAAGGAAGGCAAGCACTCTCTACCTATCATCATCGATTTGTTGAAGCAAACTATCCACCTATTGAGAAACATTGCCAACTTTGATCTTTCTCCCAAAATCTACACTATATGCTTTTCATAAGGTGAACTTGATTTCTAACCAATCAATGCTATCTCATGATATGACCAATGCTATCCGGACATTTGGCATGCTGGTCCATGATTCTCTCGCAGTTCGATATCACATTCGTACCCCTCCATGAAGTAAAAGGACAAGCACTAGCAGATTTCTTAGTAGTACACCCACTTCATATTGACGCCTCGCTTAGCAACGATCTCCCTAACGAACAAATCATGAACTTAGGGAAGGTTGACAACCGCTGATGGGAGATGTATTTTGATGGTTCAGCTTCTTTTCATAAAGGAAGCACACGATCCTCTTCCGAGGGTAGAATAGTCTCTAACTCCTTGCGATGTGATGAGATTCTCATACTATCTTTTCAACCCCTGCACTAACAACGAAGCCAAGTATGAAATGCTGGTGCTACATACTAGGGCCATGACTCAGATCTTTAACAAACTCATCCACCATCATGTTGAGTGCTATGTTGATGATCTAGTAATCAAACAGAAAAAAGACCTTCTCTTTAACTTGAGAGTAGTGAACAATTAAGATAAGATAACATCAAAATGAATCTCAAGTGTGCATTGGATAAGCAGAAAATTTGGGTTTGTTATAAAATAAATAGATCAAAAAGATCAGTATCTTAGAAATGCCACCCAGAAATTTTAACAAACTTATCCTTTCAAGGATCAATTTGTTATCTCCAATAGAGAAAAATGGAAACCATTTTCAGCACTCAAGGATGGCAAGTTTAAATTATGATATTAGATGCCTTTGAAGGCATCAGCGTTTGGTGAACCACATTCTAGCGAAAATCCTAGGACTCATTCTATACTACTACATTGGATGACTTTCTGCACTCTATTAGGAGCCAATGACAAGGAAGGCAAGTCTACTACCTCTGTCATCGATTTGTTGAAGCAAACTATCCAATTGAGTTGCATTGACTTTGATCTTTTCCTCCCAAAATCTATGGCACTATATGCTTTTCATAATGTGAACTTGATTTCTAGAACAATCCACTCATTCTCTTTATGACCAATCTATCGGACATTTGGCATCTTTGGTCCATGATTCTCTCAGTTAATCACATTCTACCTCCATGAAGTAAGGACAATTCTTAATTTCTTAGAGTACACCCACTTCATTATACCTGGCTTTTGCGATCTTAACGAACAAATCATGAACTTAGGGAAGGTTGACAACATGGAGATGTATTTTTGATGGTTCTTCTTTTCATAAAGGGAAGCCGATCTACTCTTGAAAGCGTAAGAATAGGTCTTCTTTTGCGATGTGATTCTCATACTCTTTCAACCCATCTAACAAAGCCAATTGAAATCTTTTACTACTAAGAATGACTATCTTTAACAAACTCATCCACCATCATGTTGAGTGCTATGTTGATGATCTAAATCAAACAAAGAAAAGGAAGTCTCTTTACAGAGTAGTTTTGAACAATTAAGATAAGATAACATCAAAATGAATCTCAGTGTGCATCTTGAAAATTCCTTTGGGTTTGTTGTCATTAATAAATAGATACAAAGCATCTTAGAAATGCCACCTCCTAAGAGTTTAACTCAACTCATCCTTTTAGATGCATATCTACGCTTTATCTCCCTAAAAAATGGAAACCATTTTATCAAGGATGGCAAGTTTAATGGATGAAAGTGTGATGCCTTTGAAGACATCAAGCTATTTGGGTGAAATATTCTTGATATCAGTCCACTCATTCTCTATACTACTACATTGGATGACTTTCTACTCAATTTGCCCAATGACAAAGGAAGCACTCTCTTACCTCTCTCATCATTTATTGAAGCAAATATCCATTTGAGAAACATTATTGACTTTGATCTTTTCCTCCCAAAATCTATGGCACTATATGCTTTCTGAATGTGAATGATTTCTAGAACCAATCCCTGTATCTTGATATGAAATGCTAATGACATTTGGCATCTTTGGTCCATGATTCTCACATGATTAATCACATTCATGAAGTAAAGGACAAGCAGATTTCTTAGTAGTACACCCACTTCATATTGATGCCTCGCTTAGCAACGATCTCCCTAACGAACAAATCATGAACTTAGGGAAGGTTGACAACCGCTGATGGGAGATGTATTTTGATGGTTCAGCTTCTTTTCATAAAGGATACATCTACTCTTCAAACATAAGAATAGTCTTAACTCCTATGTGGATTCTCTACTATCTTTTCAACCCACACTAACAACGAAGCCAAGTATGAAATGCTGGTGCTACATACTAGGGCCATGACTCAGATCTTTAACAAACTCATCCACCATCATGTTGAGTGCTATGTTGATGATCTAGTAATCAAGAGCAAAGAAAAGGAAGACCTTCTCTTTAACTTGAGAGTAGTTTTCGAACAATTAAGATAAGATAACATCAAAATGAATCTCCTGAAGTGTGCATTGTAGCAAATTCCTTTGGTTTGTTGTGACCTTTAATAGAAATAGATCAAAAAAGATCAAAGCTATCTTAGAAATGCCACCTAAGTTTAACTCAACTAATCCTTTCAAGGATGTCATATCTACGCTTTATCTCCAACTAGCGAAAATGGAAACCATTTTCCTCAAAAAAGGATGGCAAGTTTAAGTGGGATGATAAGTGTCCATGCCTTGAAGACATCAAGCATTTGGTGACCACCTTCTAGCGATATAGGCCACTCTTTTCTCTATCTCTACATTGGATGACTTTCCTCTATTAGCAGCCAATGACAAAGGAAGGCAAAAATCTACTACCTCGTCATCATCATTTATTGAAAACAAAACTATCCACCTATTGAAACATTGCGGCTTTGATCTTCTCCCAAAATCTATGGTATATGCATAATGTGAACTTGATTTAGAACCAATCCACTTATCTCTGATATGACCAATGCTATCAGGACATTTGGCATGGGTCCATGATTCTCTAGCTTGATATCATTGTTGAAGTAAGGACAATTAGCAATTTCTTAGTAGTACACCCACTTTTATTGCGTGAGGATCTCCCAAGAACAAATCATGAACTTAAAGGTTGACAATCATAGATGTATTTGATGGTTATTCTTTCAAAAAGCACAGATCTACTCTTAGAAAGCATAAGAATAGGTCTTCTAACTCCATGATGATGAGATTCTCATACTATCTTTCAACCCCCATAACAACAAGCCAAGTATGAAATCTTTAATGCACATACTAGCCATGACTCGGATCTTTAACAAACTCATCCACCATCATGTTGAGTGCTATGTTGATGTAATCAGAAAAAAAGGAAGACCTTCTCTTTAACTTGAGAGTAGTTTTCGAACAATTAAGATAAGATAACATCAAAATGAATCTCCAAGTGTGTGCATTGAGTAAAAAATTCCTTAGTTTGTTGTCCGACCTTTGGGAATAGAAATAGATCCAGAAAAGATCAAAGCTATCTTAGAAATGCCACCTCCTAAGAGTTTAACTCAACTCAGATCCTTTCAAGGATGGCTGGCATATCTAGGACGCTTTATCTCCAACCTAACGGGAAAATGGAAACCATTTTCAGCACTCAAAAAGGATGGCAAGTTTAAGTGGGATGATAAGTGTCAGCATGCCTTTGAAGACATCAAGCAGTATTTGGTGAAGTTCTAGCGACTATCCGGGTAGGCCACTCATTCTCTATACTACTACATTGGATGACTTTCTCGGCACTCTATTAGCCCAAGCCAATGACAAAGGAAGGCAAGCACTCTCTACTACCTCAGTCATCATCTGATTTCTGTTGAAGCAAACTATCCACCTATTGAGAAACATTGCCCAGCTTTGATCTTTTCCTCCCAAAATCTATGGCACTATATGCTTTCTCATAATGTGAACTTGATTTCTAGAACCAATCCACTGCAGTATCTCATGATATGACCAATGCTATCCGGACATTTGGCATGCGTTGGTCCATGATTCTCGCTGATATCACATTCATACCCTTGAAGTAAAGGACAACTTGATTTCTTAGTAGTACACCCACTTCATATTCGCCTCAGCTTTGATCTCCACGAACAAATCATGAACTTAGGGAAGGTTGACAACCCATAGATGTATTTTGATGGTTTTCTTTCATAAAGGGAAGCGATCTACTCTTCCGGAAAGGCGAAAGAATAGTCTTCTAACTCTTGCGTGTGATGAGATTCTCATACTATCTTTTCAACCCTGCACTAACAACGAAGCCAAGTATGAGGCTTTAATTGCCAGTCTAGAGTTAGTCATCACTATCATTGTCAAGAGCATCAACATCTTTGGGGATTCTTAGTTGGTCATCAATCAGATTGTCGAGTCCTATAAAGTTCTCAATCCCAAGATCCATCATTATCACGAGTATACCATGAAGCTGTTGGCCCAAATCCATGAAGTCACCATCTACAAGGTTCCCCGAACAGAAAATGTAGTAGCAAATGCTTTGGCCAAACTTGCCAAATAATTGGCATGTCTGGAAGATGAGTCTATTCCAATAAGGGTCCAAAATAGATAAGTCTTATCCCTTATTGATGTTGAACTTATTAAGAGACTTTCTCTCGAAGGGAGGTTCATTGCCTATGGACAAGGAGAGGATTTGGAGGCAATTCATACTATTTGAACCGATAAACTACCTCAAAAAAAGTCACAAGTCCATCAGGTGAAACAGAGAGCTCTCTCCTATACTCTCGTTGATGCCACCCTGTATCGACGATCCTTCGACCAAATGTGATTATGTTATTTTGACAATCATGAAGCCTGTAGCATTATAATTGAGGTACATTCTGGTCTATGCGGAGCACATCAATCCGGTCTAAAGATGAAGATGAAGTCAAGAGACTAGGATACTATTGGCCTTTGATGATTATAGACTGCATGGATGTAGCTAGAAAATATCATCATTGCTAAGTACACTGTGTGGTCTACATCAACCACCCAACATTCTACACCCTACATTGGCCTCATGGCCATTTGAGTGTTGGGGTATCAACATTGTGGGTCCTATCGATCCTCCTTCTTCCAAGTGTCATCGGTTCATCTTAGCTGCCACTGACTACTTTTTCAAGTGGGTGGAGTCAATCCCACTTAGAGAAGTCACAACTCAGCATGTGCTTCAATTTTTCAGGAACCATACCGTATATAGGTTTGGGGCTCAAAATTATATCGATAATGAATGCTCAAAAATAGTAAAATCAAGCTTCACGAGAACATATAGATTTGATACTCCACCATCTACTACCCAGCAAATGATTTAGAAGCATTCAACAAAACTCTCATCCAAATATTAAAGACTCTTGATGACAACAAGCGGCGATTAGAGTTGGTTGATGCCTTGTGGGCTACGCACCACATGAACTCAACTCAATCCCCATTTTCTTAGTCTATGGGTCTGAAGCTCTTCTACCTTTAGAATTTCAACTCCTATCACTAAGGATAGCATTATGTAGCAAGATCACTACAGAGCAGATTGCAAAGTTATGGTTAGAAGAGCTTGAAGGTTTAGAGGAGAGTTACTTATAGGTGTATCAGAACCTTGAGTTGTACAAGGCCAAAATGATTCAAGCTCACAATAAGCTATCCCTCCCTAGGTCTTTCCAAGAAGGAGAACTTATGTTAGTCCTAAGGAGACCAATTATTTCATCAAGATGGGAGGCAAGTTTGAACCCACTTGGGAAGGCCCCATGTCATAGAAGGCCAAGGAGGATCTTATTATTGATTGTAAAGGGGAACATCGATGCTTCAATTAATGGGCTCTACTTGAAAAAATATTACCTATAAAATCATGTTTAAAATTAATTCTATCAATCAACAAAAATTTCATTCCAATTCATCAAAATCTTCTCTTCGTTCCAAGCATTGTTTACTTATCTTGTGAATCTACCATGGCATGTTTAGAGTAGGTGTAAGAGTCCCCTAGCGGCATCCTGTTCTTCTTTCACGAAACAAAAATAATCAAACACAATCTCCCTGTGCTATTAGAATAGGTCTGACAGAACACAATAGGCATCCTATTTTGATTAGCAACTAAGTTAGGTGTAAGAGAACCCAAGCATCCTTTCTTGGTGGAATCCTTTGCCATCCATGGCACCATTTCATCAAATTTCCCGTGTTTAGGGTAGGTGAGAGAACTGAGCGGCCTATTCTCTTTAACATGCACAAAAATAAATGTATATCTTTTTATCTTAGCTACTTTGATGTGAGCAAGCCCCATGGCACTCACATTAGCTCTAGGTCGGGTTTACATGCTCACTAGTATGTCAAGTGGTCCTTATTTTGGAAGATGTGAGTTCTGCTTTCTTCTAACCATTTACAAACCAATGAGCACCTTCTTAGTTTGGTAGACTTCCTTTGACTTGGGTTTAAGATAAGTCTCCCAGAGGTTCATTTCCTCTTTATTACATTTGAGTTGATATAAATCCTTCAGTGGAATTCACATTATAGTCACCTTATGTGGATAGCTTTTGTTGAGCAAGATGGACTATCCCGGCAATCTTACTATAGGAGGATGTGAGTCCCGAGCTTTCTTCTTCCTAGGTTGATTGTTGTAAACCGATAGAAACATTAGGTTAGTTGATGTTTGCTATGCTGACAGTGACGCACCTAGTAGATACACCACTCTTGGAAAATGTGAGTCCCCGTGCTTTCTCCTTGAGTTGACTACTGAATACCTATTTGATATATGACTAGCCATATCATTTTCTTCAGGGTTTTTGGATTAAGCTCTTAGTGGCCCCTCTCCCTACAGGCATTCTATCTGGATCACATCCTTTATGACCCCATTTAGATACTACCTGGGCTACTTTTGGATTGATGTCCCCTTTCCAGTAGCCACATGGTTGGAGAATTTGCCGGTGGATGTGCATTCTCTTGATTCATAAATTTGAGATAGTCTAGGGTAATATAAGCTCCTTCTCGGTTGATCCCTCAAACTAATAGGGCCCACAATAAATAAATAAACAAAACAAATAAATTAATTCGCTTGTGGATTAGAATTCAAGCAATGGCCCCTTTTCCAGGCATCTATCTTTAGGCAAAAAAAATCCTATAGGAATTGTTTGACTACTTGATTTGAGATAAATCCTCTAGTCAGTACTCACTTCGTAGTCACCCTTAGGTCAGGTTCAATCTATTTCTCCATAAGCATGTTACCCCGGTAATCATTCTGCTTTGGAAGATGTAAGACTATGACGCATTCTTCCTAGCATGACTGTCGCAAACCGATGAGCCACTCTAGGTCGAGTTTGATTTGTTGCCCAAAGCAACCGATCACCCCAATGGTCTTTTGTAGTGGAAGATGTGAGTCCCTGAGCTTTCTTCCCTTAAATTGATCATTGCAAACCGAAAGGCACTCCTTTGGTTGGATAGTTCTCCCATCGATCGTGAAGCTACTCCCTTTGGTTTAGTAAATCTGAGATAGGTCTAGGCTAATATAAGCTCCTTCTCAGTGTAATCCATCGCAAACCAATGAAATCCATCAAAATAAATCTAAAAATAAAATTAATCTTTGACTATCTTTGAGCTGATTTAAGTCCCCGGTGGCATTCACAATAATTCATAGGTCAGGTTCGATATGTTGCCTTGCCAACAAATCACCCCAATGGTTTCTTGTTTCTAGAAGATGTGAGTCCCCACACTTTCTTCTTAAAACTTGACCAATGCAACCTGAAAGGCATTCCCCTTGATTGGATAGTCCTACCTTGTGGTTGGTAGACTACTCCCTTTGGATTGTCGAGTTATAGGCCTCTACTTAGTGCAATCACTAATGGGACCCATCAAAATAAATTAAAATGAAATTAATCTTTGACTATCTTTGAGTTGATTTAAGTCTCTGGCATTCACTCAATTGTCGGTTGGTTCATCATTTGTTGCCCAAGTAATCATCACTAGTGGTTTCTTGTTTTGGAGGATGAGTCATCATGCTTTCTTCTTAAGACTTGACCATTGTGAAAGGCATCTCCTTGGTTGGATAGTCTACCTATGTGTTTGGTAGACTACTCCCTTTGGAATTATAAGTGAGTTTAGTCCAAGGCCTATATTTTACTTAGTGCAATCCATCAACTCAATCCATCAAAACAAATTAAAAATGAAATTAACCCTATCTTTGAGTTGATCTAATCCCCATTCACTCAATATCACAATTGGGTTCAATCTTGCCTTTCCAATCACCCTTCTCACTTTGAGGATATAAGTCTACTATGCTTTCTTCCAATGCTTGTTGCATATTCAAAGGCATCCTGGCTAGTCTTCAAATGTTTAGTAGACTATCCCTTTGGATGGTTAATCATTAACTACCTCTGTCCCTACTTGTACGATCCATCGCAAACCAACAAGGTCCATTTCAAAATCCAAAATTAAAAATATGAAACAAACAAAACAAAACAATCAATCAATACAAACCAAATCTTTTGCTTCTGCTCAGTGAGATGCAAATTTTCTAGCTCCCCAGGGACTTAAAATTATAATCCCTCAGTGGATTTCACAACCTTTCCTCCCATGTGGATGACTTGAACTTTCCTCCCCATGGAGAGTTCACTTGTCTATCTCCAGTCAAACAAACACAATTAAATAAACAACTTGAAACAAATTCAACCCTCCATATGAAACTTATTAATCAAATCAAATTTCTCCTCAGAGATTCAAATCAAATCAAACCTCTCATCCCTTGGATGATTTGAACTTGTTTCCAGTGAAAGGTTCACATACTCTATAAGTGGATTCCTCCTTCCCTCTCTTATGTCTGACATGGTAGAGTCACATTGCACTAAGCTCTAGATTCTCTACACCATTAGGAGTAGATTGTCATTGTTAGTGCTTGTGATGGATTGATGTTGTTGATCATTTTAGTCAACACCAATGTATGGTGTTTCTTGTCTCACACCACACTTTCATTGACCTCATTTTTGGATGAGCTCTCAACCTCTCCATCTTAGACATAGGACTCTCTTAGACTTTAAGAGATCCTTAGTCTTAAGACACATCTTGATTAGGTGGACACTCACTATAGAGACTTAGAAGAGTTAGCCATAGGAATAGGTCATGCCCATGTTAGGAAAATTTTTTGCCACATAGCTTGAACCAACTCCTCACTTTTTCATTCAAGTCAAATTCAAAACTCAATCTCAAGTTCAACCAAATCAACTATGCCTTTCAAGTCAAATTCTTGAACTTAGCCAAATCAAACTCAAATCACAAAACTTGATTTTTCTTTCATGATTCAATCAATCTTCAATCATGAATCCAAATATAAACACAAACTTCAATCTCAATCCAAAACTAAATTAAAAAAAAAAAAAATTAAACCCAAGTCAAACTCATATTCACCATTTGGACTTGAAATTTTCAAATGAATCAAAACCCATTTGACTCCAAATCACTTGCAAATGGATTTATATTTCAATCATAAATCCATTTGTGAGTTCAATCAAACTTGAATCAAGCCCTGATCAAGTCAGCTAAACTAATTGGCTCACTTGACCCAAAATGGCCAATTTGACCAACATGAACCAAAATTTAATTCAATCTAAATCAAAATAAATTAAGCCAATCCAAAATTCATGTCATGTTTGTTGATCATCATAGGTTAATCAATTATCATGAATTGGGTCAAACCAAGTCAACCTTGCTCATTGACCAAGTCAACCCTTTAACCCACATGAACCCAAACTAGCCAAATTGTAACTTAAACCAAATTGATTGCAACCAATGTCTCAAATTCACTCTAAATTGATTACTGAACTTGACCAAAGCCTCAATTAAATCTAATTTGACCAATTGGCCAACTAGACAATTGACCATGAACCGAACTTGACCTAAAAGGTCAAATCAAACCAAAATCAAATATAAACCAAATTGATTGGAAACAAAGATACCAATCCATTTCAAATGATCAACCAAACCCAAACCAAGCCATGATTCAAGCCAATTTGGTCAATTGAGTCAAATCAGTCACCTTTGCCCAAATTGACCTAAAGGATCAAATTGGCCAAAATCTAAATTAAATCCAAATTAAACCAAATTAATTGAAACCAATTGAACCAATACACTCCAAATAGTCATTTGAACTTAGCCCAACTCTTGGTTTGACCCAATTGATCAATTGGTCAACCTAACCCATTTTGACCCAAATGGGTCAAATTAACCCAAATTAAACCAAATGAACTTCAAATGACATGAAATTTGGTCCAACTTACTTTTGACTTAGTTCAAATATGTCCAAATCAAATTCAATACCAAATGATCACTTTGCCCTTGGGTCAAGGACATCCCATGAGAAAAGACACTTTCCCAAGTGATCATTTCTCTTTCTTAGCCACTTGGCACTCATCCATTGGCCCACATAGGCACCAAGGATACTGATTTTCTGACCCAAGGAGTGGTTGGGGTAGCCATGACTCATGGGGAGGTGAAATTACCTCACCTCTTTCATTGGAACACTTGGCATGAAGGACACTTACCTCCCCTTGGCTAGGACACCCATTTGTCCTTCATGGCAGCCACTTTCCATGTCTTAGCCAACCATAGGGAGCCACCTAGATGATTCTCTTCTATTCTTAACCTCCCCAATCCAAATGACATGAGTTTGGAGCTAAAATTTAAAACAAAAAAGTGGATTTTAGTTCATTTTCGTTCACTTTTCATTCCAAGGCTTTAGTGGTTGAAGGAAACCCTCATTCCTCTCATTCTCCTCCTCCTAGAGCTCCCAAAAGCCATTAGCAATCATCCACTTCATTTTGGAGAGAAATACTCCAAAACTAAGGGATTTGGTGAAATGATGATCACCGAGAAACTTCATTTCACGTGGCGAGGATCTAAGCTCATCAAGGCTTCTTCCCTCACTCAAGTCTCGAGTCACCACCACCAGAAATCATCTGGTGGTAACCTTCAAAAATCATAACCTTAGGATCCCTCATTTGTGATATTTTGCACGATTTTAGAATCTACCTAAATAATCCGCATTTTTTTACTTTAAATCATTCAATTAGAAAAAAAGAATTTTTTGTGAATCGATCTGAAAATGAGTCCATTTGGACAAGTTTTCACTTAGAAATCAAATTTCTCTTTTTAAATCTGTTTTTATTCGCTAGAGGCTACATCCGTCGAACCGCGTTCGGGATGGCTCATCGCGTGATCGCTTAGATCGCGATGTGATCAGACCATCCGATCATGGTTCGCGATCGGACGGACCAATTCATCGCGTGCGATCGGCGTGATGCGCGATCTGATGCATCATCAATTTGCGATCAGGCGGTCCAGCCTTCGTGCTCCCGTGGGTTAACCCGATCTTCGCCCTTCCGTGATGCGTGGCACCGCCGTATCGTGTGGTGCCGCGCATCCATAACCGGGCCACATGGCGTGTGCCGCGTGAGCATCGCACGGATTTTCTGATTAAAAAATTAATTTAAATTACCTAAAAATTCAAAATTTCATAAAAAATAAAATACTTAACCAAATATTACAAATAAGAGCTCGTTGGATTTTTCTTTCTGAGAGGAATCCATCAAACCCAAAATCCCCAAATTTCACTAAGTATTTTGACCTTAATTTGAGTTTTAATAAAAATTAAATTTCTTTAATGAAACCAAAAACACATGTCAGATTAAGTTGAAATTTTCAGAGATTAAAATTGGTATTAAAATACACTTACCATAAAAATATCAATTCAAAATGACCTTTGGATTAAAAGATATTGAATTTTGAATGTCAAATGATTTATTTTATTAAAATAAATTAGCAGAATTCATAAAAATCACTTAAATCAATTGAAGGTTCCTAAATTCATAACTAATTATAGAAAAATTAAAAAAATATAACTGAAGGCTCATTTTAAAGATAATTCAAAAAAGAATCTAATAAAATTGTTTCTGATTGAGTTTGAGCAGTAGATTTTCCTTAATTAGGGTTTATTTGAAAACTTAATAACCTTAATTACTCCATAATGACTTCATTAATTAATTCCAAACTTCTCAGGCATGTTTAATGGGATGACTTCTGCCTCCCCAAATTTTCTTAGAATTTTACTAATGAGTTAATCATAGAAATTAATTAATGAACCCCTAATCACTCTCTTAATATAATTAAGCTTAACTAAGCATGTGAACTGTGGTTTAATTCCTTGATTAAGCTATTCCCTAAACCCTCTTTCTTTCTTAATCCCAATCTAATTAAGGGTTAATCCACTAATGATCTACTTAATTAATCAAATCAAATTCTCAAAAAAAAAATTAATCAAGAAACTTAATCAGCCCTTCTTGGGTAGATACTTAGGTGTTCAATAACCTAAGTAAACGTAAAGAAATCATACCTAACCTGTATGTGTGTGAAAAGTTATGAATGTACTTAATTAAACCATTTAGCTTAATTAATCATTAATTGTGAGCCAATTGTATTAGGTACCATTCTTTCCTAGGATGCATTGCTGATTTAAATTTCTTGTGATTTTATGTCATACATTGGCTCATAATTATTTGATTAAATATATTAAAGTGGTATAGATAAGGGATAATTAATAAACATACTCTACACCTTAACCTAACCAAAGCATAAAATTAACCTAATCAGCTAAAAATTAAACTAAAATAATACCCATATGTGGGAATGGGTAAGGACCAACAAACCTTCTCACACTTTCCTAATTCAAATCAAACTCAAAACAAATGGAAAGTTTCTTTAAACAACTTTTGATTTTCTTTAAATGATCTTACTCCATAAGATTGTCATTAATAATTAATTAGAGTGAATGAAATTACATGCTTACATCACTTTATTTCTTTCATTATATGCTAAATGTGTATGTTATATGAGTTTCATACATTCATGCTTTTCTAAAATCAAATCTAAAATGAAATATTTTCTTTATGTCAAATTGCATGTTTTTTATAAAAAATATGAGTGGCTATTATCACTATTAAATTCAAAACTATTTTCAAAATCTATAAATCAAATACCTAAAACGAAAGTGTATTACTTAGTTTATTTATAAGCTTGCATGTGAATATAAAAATGTGTCTTATGTTTTCCTTTTCTTTCCTCTTAATATGGATTTAAAGATTTGCAAAGTGTATAGTTCTTTTAAAAGAACATAACACTTAAATATATTCTTATCATCTTCCATGTTATGACTTAAGAAGGATCCTTACACTTACACATATAAATTACATAACCAAGTCACATAAGTACAAACTTTTGCATCTTTCTTTTCCGTTCATTTCTTTTGTACATATGCTTGTATTTAAGAAAGTGGTATATTAGTCTAGACAACCCTGGGTGAGGCTTTAAGTAGCCTAAGTAGGTCTTATACCCTTACAGTTAACAATGGTATACTCACTTATGTCTTTCATACATACATGTGTGCATCTGAAAAATGGATAAGAAAACCTTTTCTACTTAATGAAAATCATGCATCATAAAGCATTCAAATTTTCTTAAGTAACTCACTTAGCATTCTCTTTCCATGCATTTCTTTTGTACATGCACATGTATTTAAGAAAAGTGGTATATTAGTCCGACAACCCGGATTGTGGCTTTAAGTATAAGTAGGTCTTGTACCTTACACCAATGGTTAACAATGGCATCGTACTCACTTATCTCTTTTATACTTGTAAATGTGCATATGAAAAATGGATAAAAGAATCACTCTCTTCTACTTAACAAAATCATGCATACATGAAACATTCCAAATTTCCTTAAGTAACCTCACTTAGTATTCATCATAAAGTATGCTAAACATTCCCATTTGTATGTCTAAATATGCTTAGGATCCATTCATATGCATGTTATACACATGTGGGAAAGAAATAAAATGTTATGTGTTTTGTGATAGTAATTCACTTTACTTAATCTTAAAATGCCTTTCTTTTTGAATAAGTTTGTTTAGAGAAAATCTAAACTTAGGATTAATTAAAATACCTAAAAAACATTTACTAAACAAAAATTATTATTGAATCTATCTTAGAAATCGCTTAAGGTAGAGAGGAAAGAGAAGTTCTCCTCTCTTTTTTTCTCTTTACAACCTTTAGTAATTAAGTAAGCTCATTCAAACTAAATCAAATCATCAAATAAAATTAACTCATATCAACTAAATAACTTAAATGAGACCACCCTTCTAAGTTGAACCTTTTCACACTTGGAAAATTCTAATCTTAAAGACTAGCTAAGCATACAACACAAACCTTACATGGCACACACATTAGGCTAAGTTACCACTTCTAGTCCTATTTTAGGGTGGTGCATGATTTGATATTTGTTTTATCTTGTGATGTTATATTTTAGTCTGAATGTTAGGGTGTGTGTGAGTAGAATGAATGGTAGGACGATTTAGTCTAATCATTATTTTATGCAAAGGATTGTGCTTAAGAGGTGTTGTAATAAAAATATAACTATTTTTGCTATGCATGTTGCTTATACCCTCAAGCTTAATAATAATTAGGCCAGGTGGACTTGGTTACCCATGTGTGGGGTGCTAAGTCCAATTTATTTATATACATGCTTGGGAATGTGTGGTTTATTTAGCTAATCTCTATTTTGTAGGTTTTAGTTAGATTTACTTTTTCCTTTTCATGTAATTTTGCAATTAGGATTTTGGAATGATTGTTATGGGGATTAGGATGAGCATTGGTTATAAGGCCATGCATGTACCATGTGAAGCCTTTAGATCCACCTTCCAACCATCCAAAAGAAGAAACCAAAGAAGAAAGAAGAAAAGAAGAAGAAAAGAGAAAAGGAGAATGAAGAAATAAAGCTTGAAGACCCCTATAACAATGAATTCCTTGCTTAATTGTACTTAATTCATTTATAATATGGGTTGTATAATGGTAGAGCTCGGCTACCCACTTTGTTTTCGGGTTTGTGCAGTGGTGCCCAACCACACTTGGCATTTTATTCTTTTGCATTAGCTTTATAAAATGTGTGATATTTTGTTTAGCTTGTGCATTAAGATGTCATGTTTTCTTAGTTTCTTTCTTGCTTTGATGTATGGCCTGGATGACGATTAGGCTCTTAGAAAAAAATAAATCTCCTACCAAATCTATCAACTCAAAATTAAAAATAAATAACTCATAACCTCATTTAAAGCCTAAGCTAAAAATTAAGATAAAAGAATTAGCAACCCCTTAGCTGAATGAGCATTTCTTTTCTAACATCATGCATAAAAATATATTATTTTACTCTTGATTGGAGGGCTTCCACCTTTGCTAGAGAACTTGGCTTGACCTTTGAGCCATGGTGGCACCTCCCCCCTCCTCGATTTTGGCCCATAATCTTATTTCTCATGCATTAGGCATATAAATCTTATAAGCTTGAGTCAAATGATTGTCCAAAATAAAAATAACATGTAATATGATTTGCATTAGATTTAGATCATTTGAAGCATGCCCTTTCATGATCTAGTCTCTTTAGGGAGTGAGTTTAAGGACTTAGTCTCTTTCTAAATAAATAACACCTATCTTGCATAAAGCATATGACTTACATGTATTTAAAATTGTAGGAGGAGTTAGTTGGCGGCCACCCCGGCGGTTGTAAGTCCAATGAGTGGTTTATCTCTCTTATGAGGTAAACCATATATCTATTTTCTTAGATTTAGATGTGCTTTGGCCCTCGCCAAAGCTCCCTAGAGTTAGAGGTTGCTTCTCTATGGGTCAAAGCATAAATCCTCAGGCATTTCATAACCCTTGTATTGTGGAATCATAAGCTAAACTTCTAATAAAATTCAACAAATAAATAATTTCTCAATTTCAAAAATGTAAAGCCCAACCATAGGATAGTTTATGATGTTTACTAGGATTTCTAGTATCCTAAATATCCCCTACTCACCTCCATTTGGCTTTGATAAGAACTCCCTCCTCTTGATCGATCCTACTTTATTTTCCAAAAATAAACTAATCGATTGATAGTCTATTGAAACCTTTGGAGATAATAATCATTTACCTTAATCGAGAGTATTCCTAAGGAATCCCCTTTTCTTAGGATGTAATTAACTATGGGGGCTTGCCCCTGTAGAGAACTTAACAAACCCGGTTTAAAATAAACTCTAATTTACTTTAAACCAATGACATGAAAAAGTAAAGTAGAGTTTATGTTAACCTAAAAATTCATGAGAACATTGTCATGTTAACCTATCTTAAAGAAAATGTGTTGAAATATTGAAGGCCGAGAGGAAAAAAGATGGAAAGACATCAATAAAAGAATACTTAAAAAACACTAATTATGAAGATTTGGGAAAATAATTTATGAGGAGATGGTGTGAAGCACATTGGTCAAGATTTAGGTCGTATATATGGATTCCTTAGAGGTTTAAGCCATATAATCCAACTCCTCTAAATGTTGTAAAAAACTCAACTTATTCCCTATTAAGATGGACAAGTGCTAACTCGATGCTAGTATTGCTCAATTGAATGTCTATTGACCATCTAATTTATAGCCTAATAACTCAATAAAAAATTTCAAATTTTATGATATCTTATTTTATTCTTTAAATTTTTAATCTTTATGCATTTGGATGAGTAAGACACTATCATACTTAAATTATGCTACTGAGATCATAAAGTATAATACAATTATGCTCCACTTCACTCACTACTTATAAAAATATATGATAAATGTGACTATAAGAGCTAGAGAGTTTTGAACAACTTAAGCTGGCACTAATCCAAAGTATTATAAAATACTTAATATCACTAAAAAGAAATAAAAATGCATGTCAAGGGGAAATTGGTCTTAATGGAAGTAGAGCATATAATTCTTTAAGTATTTGAAAGTTCACTTTTTAATGGTACTTGAACAATGTCTCCTCTAAGACCAAACTTTATCTCTGAGGACTTGAAATTGCATTTGGAAATTAGAGAGAAGAAAATATTAGGTCCACCCTTACAATATTTGACATGGTTTTAAAGAATCTTTAACATGGTGATCACATGGAGAAAGTTTAAGGGAAAGGAAAGGTAGAAAAGTAGAAAAGGTGAAAATAAATTTCCAAGAATAAATATATTACTATAAAGGTGAGGTATTGCTTATCTCACATGTCAAATCACAATATATGAAACAATAACAACATTAAATACATGTTGACATGATGAAAGTTAGTGTCGTAAAAGGTTGCGTCAATATCATTAATGAAGGCTAGGGGATGTTGAATAAAATAGCAAAGTTATTAGCATATTCTCAAACTCGATAGCTAGTGCACTTGCTCTTCCTGGTAGACCCTAAACCTTTAATCAAAAAGGTAATAAGTCTTAATGACTGAAGTAACATAATATGAGCTTGACCCCACAGATAAAATGGCTGAATAATGAAAAAGACACACCCCTCTTTGAGAAAATGACATCACTCTTCAAACTTTCTAGCTCTAACCTAAAGTTGGTAGTAACACTAAGGTGGAATTGATGCAAGCAATGAGCATTAAATGTCCCTCTAATAAGTTACCAAAGTGGATTTTCTTGACTTCTCTAAAACCTGTAGCTTGGTAATCCTCTCTATGGTTCTCAACATCTCTTGATGGAAGTTGTATGAAGACAAAGAGAGTGATGCCATTGTCTTTACTTGAACATCACTAGCATTTGTTGGTGTTCCCTTTATAGAAGGTAAAGTAGTCAATGTGAAGAAAGTTAGTGCCATAAAAGGTTGAGTCATTAGCATTATTGAAGGCGGTGGGATGTTGACAAGATTCAAGATAATAATGTTATAATGATTATATTTTATTGGCATGAAAAATAAGATAATTCTATAATATAATATTAATTTGGTGTGATTGACCTATGAAAGGTTTGTATAGTTATTTGCTATCATTTTTGGAGCATATATTCATATCATAATTATCAATCTTGAGATTTTAAATATTGAGTGTGTGGTACATCATTACTTGGTTAGAGAAATTTATTTCATAACATAAATTCAATTCATTAAGGATCAAGGCAATAATAAAAATTCAAGGTCCTCTCTCTCGAGTGTCCCATGCATATGAGAAGTCAAAATTTAAGATCTAGATGTGGCACCCTCATGCATTCAAGATTTAGAAAGTGTATATATATTGATTATTGTGAAAAATAAAATTTTTGTTTCAAACATGGAGGGGCTAACCATCCCTTGAAATGAAAGTGATATGGATACACATTTGATCATTTTCAAACTCCTTGATCAACCCCCCAATACATGCTCATAGGAAACCATGGAGAGAAGGCTAAGTGTATGTGCAAATTTTTCAAGGTTTAGCTGATGGATAATAACTATTTTGAAATATTAAATTCAAGCAAGAAAGAAACCAAATATATTATTTTAATGTGTATTATTTTCATGTAGTCAAATTCTTTCCTTTCTCTCTTCTTTTTATAATGTTATAAATATGTGAGTCCTCTTATATTCTTTTAAAATATTAGTGATGGATAAAAAAATTTGTTGCATTTAAATTAAGTTTTTTCTTTAAGTATAGTTTGGTGCCCCTTCCCTTCAAGTTAGCTTGGTGGCTCATCCTTCAAAACATAATCATTAGAACCATGTCCAAGCATCTCAAATTGGAAAATAAATGACTTATTTCCCTCTACCCCACCATACCCTCTTTCAATTGAGTATTAGAGCAAATAAGATTCACTTACATCCATATGATGATGGATTCAGTGACTCATACATCTTCTTGGTCAAAACATCCATAATGGTGTTTCTTTTCTTATTTCTTTTCCAAATACCCATCCCTTATGGCTTTTTTATTCAACATTATTTTTTATTTGCCTTTTTGGCATGATGAATTTAACTAAATGCTTTATTTTATTGAGAAAAGAATGGTTATTTAGCTAATATTTTATATTTGTTTGAATTAGCTTTTAAATAATTATTTGTAGTAGTATTTTCTTTTCTCAACTACATCCTTTAACTCTTCAAGAAAAGAGTTTATAAGGAAGAAGTGAATGAAGCAATACAATAGGATAAAAATAATTTTATATTATTAGCATGAAATTTAAAAAGTTCAATGGAAAGAAATAATTTGTCTTATTTGATTGGTCATTTTAATATAATTATATAATGGATTTATGTAGTTAAAATCTATCATGTTAAACCCACATTAGCATCAAATTACTAATCTTGAGGTTTTAAATTTTGAGTGAAAATATGTGATCCATGTAAGTATTTTCATTATTTTTCATCTTGTTTAGTTTGAGGAAGTTATTGTGCCAAATTGAATTAAATTTATGAAGAATCAATAAAACAAAAGGAAATCAAGACTCTCTATCTCTCTTAGTCATTTCAAGGACATGGGAATTTTAAATTCAAAATCTAGATGTTGTCACCCCCATGCATACCAAATCAAAAAGTGTATATATATCCATTATTAAGAAATTTTATTTTATTTTTTCAAACAAGGAGGTCTGCCACCCTTGGAAGATAAGAAATATCAAGGCACATATAATATTTTTAAAATCTTTAATTAATCCCCCAATCCAAGCCCATGCTAAGTATGGAGGGAAGGCTAAGTACATGTGTACATTTTAGGGTTAAAAAAATGGACAAATAATATTTCAAATTTTAAAATACAAGTAAGAAAAAAAGAAATCAAATAAATTATTGTTAATTGTATTTTTTTTTCTATGGATGAACTCCTCTCTCTCTCTCCCTTAATTTGTAATTATATAAATATGTGGTGTCCTCTTATAATCTTTTGAATTATTAGTGATAATTGAAATGAAAGTTGCATTCCATTGAATTAGGTTTGTTCTTTATGGTATGGGTTGATAGCCATTCTCTTTGGGATAACATGGTGGCTTATCTCTCATGAAGTAATCATTAAAACATTCACTAAGTATTTGCATTAGATATTAAATGACTTATCTCCCTCCAGCCCCACCAAACCCTCTTTTATGGAATTTCAAAAGATGAAAAAGTTGATACCATGATGAAATATGGGGTTGTTTCTCAATGGACAAGAGAATTTGCATCTCTAGGGGTTCTAACACCACTCACCTCACTTACAAAAGTATAATAGCCTTAATATCTTCAGCCCTCCTATGAATGTCATGAAAAGAAAAGTGGAATCAATTGCCTTTCTTATGCACATGATTAAGAACAAGGACATTATTCTCACATAGGTTCATCATCTCCATCCATGATGAGAAAAACTACATTGATCCATTTATTTGGGAAAGATATGCATAAAAAGTCATTGGTAGAGGAATCTTACTAGAGGTTTTGTCCTTCCTATCTTATCAACTTTCTCCTTTATCCTTTTTGGGAAAGGAGTGGTGGAGGATTCCTTCAAATTTCTCCTTGCCTCACAATCCTCATTTCATTACATCAACATCTTCACAACTTTCTAGTTAAAAAAATCTCTTACTACAACCTATAAAACTTAAAGAAAGAATTTCAAAAGAAAACCAAATGGGGATTTTAAGTGGTAAGGGAGTTATTTATAGATTTTTTTTAAAAACATAAATTAATTTATAATTAACTCCATCTCAACCATAAATACACACTATTTCATTATCTTGCTCATTGTGCAATCACCTTCCAATGATGCAAATGAATCAAATACTTAAATGCAATGCTCATATATGATCCACAGGACCAATTCAATACAAGCCAGCTAGGCATAGGGTATCATATTAGGTCAAACTCATCATAGCTTGCCTAGTCAACAATTACCCTGAACTCATCAATTTGCTAGATCAATGAAAGACACATGTTTGTTAGTTCACCCAAAGGTTCAAGCTCATTATCTAATTTGATCAAACTCACAAAATTCACATAGCCCACTATGATGTAGTTAGATCACAATCTCCACTTAAGGTTGTTGATTTAACTCCAAGATTGAATTGAAATTTAGATCGGACCGAGATTGAATTGAATATATTAAGCCAAGTTATGAGCTGACAATTTAGATCAAACTTTTTTCCAAGTTGAGCTTAAGGTAGTCATAGATAAGATTAGACAAGCTTGAGATCATATCGATTTTTTTATTATTAAAAATTATTTAAATTTATATATAATATTTATAAGTTTGTAATAATAAAAATATTTTAAAATTAAATGTATTGAGTTGTAACTTGTAATCTTTTAAAATATATATATTATAAGTATTTGAGATCATTTTACTTATATATATATATATATATATATATATATATATATATATATATATATATATATATATATATATATATATATATATATATATATATATATATATATATATATATATATATATATATAAGCTTAAAATCAAGATAAGCCAACTCGAAATCGATAGAGAAAAACGAACCAAGTTGGACCAAAATAGATTGATTCAAGTTACGAGCCGATCTCAAGCAACTCAAAAATCTTTTAGGTTGATCTTGAGCCGGCCTCAAATCGACTTGAAATCAGATCATTAACAACCCTATCTCCACTAGACGAATGGGGTAACTTTCTTTGCACAATAGAGGTAATATTTTGTGAAGAGAAATGAATATTTTCTTATAAAAGGGTTGCATGTCCTCTATAATTAAATGTCAAAAATCATCAAGAATTATTATATAGTATTTCTATGACACCAAGCTCTTTGTATATACTTATAAAATGGTGGGTGCATGGGGAGGTTAGCAGGATTATCGAGACCCAACCCTTATATTCTAGAGAGAAAAGAATTCTCGGCCTCCCCCTCCACTTCTCATCCTATCTATCCTTCTCTCCATCTTCCTTTCTCTTATCAATCTTGTAAGATCTTGTTATAGTTTGGATGTCAATATTGGATCCAACAAGATCCAAGTTGTTGATGTTTTATTATGCCAATGACTTGAGCGCTACTCATAAAATTGAATACAATTCTTTGTATGATCAAAGGAGCAATTTTTGTTCTAGAGTGGGGAGTGTTGTATTTAAACATAGAAAAAAAAATTTATTGAGTCACTCATGAATTATCTTGAAAATGATAATATGAATCTTATTATAGAGTGGTAAAAAATAGTTAGAAATTATATTAAATGGAATATATATCCCTCCATCAATTAGTATAAATAAATACTACACTTGCCATTTGTGCAAACTAATTTTAATAACAAATAATTCAATATAAATTCGAGTTTTTTTCTCTATTCCTCACACAAGATTTTCTATCAGTGCACAATATTGTGTATGCCTATTCTCCCATTATTCTTTTGCATTAGTAAGGATGTGTAATCATAGTAGGCTTGCACTATTTTTAGCACTGATGGAGATTTCAATACTTAAAAATCAATTTCCATTTAGTACAACGAGCATGAAATATTCACAGCAAGTCTTATTACTTAGACAAATCTAACATTTAAGAGAGTGCTAATTACCTGCCGTTTATTGAATGAGAATCATGTCAATTTATGAATTGGGTCTAAGTGAGCTTTATTAGCCACCCATTCATCTTAGTAACTCTGTACTTCTTCGCTGTTCTCACCGTCAAAAATTCGGTTAAGTATCAGAGCTAGTCGCAGACCCGCCTGTGCGATTCTCTTTTTAACTACTGGAAGCCGTGTGAAGAAGTACTCGTCTGTGAACCAAAACTAGTTGTAAAAATCCATCTAAAGCTATTTCTTTTATAGTAAAAACTGAACTATATTATGAAAAGCTTATAATTTGAATTGCGTATAGTTTAGTTGAATTACCTCCTAAAGTTGAATCTTGTTCAGCATCCTTGTATGCATAGTTACAAGCTAGATGTATACTTTCTTCCGCATAACTGAAAAAGAGAAAATTGCAGAGAGATTCAATAAAGTAAAAGAAGAATGGGGGAAGGAATGTGATGCAATGAGCTATGGATGCTCTAATCTTTACTCATTTGCGCAAGTTGCTCTTTTATTGCGGCAGTTTTGCCAGTCATCAACGTCTTCCGCCCAACCACCCTACACAAGAAAGTGCCCAGATTGGTCCATTATCTCGAAATCTTTACTATGTGATGCAATGAGCTATGGATGCCCTAATCTTTACTCATTTGCGCAAGTTGCATCTGACTGATCTTTACCATTCAATAAAAGAGTTTGAGAAATTATTGAGATAAAGCTTTCTTCAGGAAACAGCTTCAAAACTTCTTTTAAAAAACAGTTTTTTTCCTCAAAAAAAAAAAATTCATATATTAATTTACACGATTAAGTGCTTCTTCTTAATTTTAAAAAAAATATATATAAAATAAAAAATTCATTAGAACCTAACAATAAAGTTGGTTTATGGATCTCAAGGACATAAATGACTTAAGAAAATTCATTTCAGATAAATAAATAAAACTTACCGTTATGTTTAACTTGATGGCCTCAACCATAGTATCAAGATCATTGTCGTAATAATCGCGCATAGCTGTTTCAATCATGCTGGAATCCCATACCTTAACCAAATAATAATAAGCTTAATACAAAAACATTTGAGTAAATAAAAGATATAATTTCATGAAGAAATACTTAACGTACATGATGAAGGTTACTCTTCCGTTTATACCAGTGGACTATTATGGTGTTTCCACCTTCATCATCTTCAAATCCCACATGCAGAGGCTGGTGGATATCTCCAACGAAATGAGCGAGGAACATTAGGCTTTCAGTTAAGTTATCTGATCATTTGTTTCAAATGAGAATGGTGGCAGGCTTTGTACATAGAAAGTATTTAATTAAGGTTGTTTAAGTTAGTCGAGATTCAATGCCAGGCATAGTTAAATTTACACTGATTTGATGGATTTCCATAACCATAGAGCTGGTTAGTGTAATTATTGATAGCACCAGCTACACACATTCCTGCTTCTCCTTTAGAATTATGACAATCTCCTGCAGCACAAGCAGTAATTGTTTATAATGCTGTAAAGTTGTTTGGCTTGTTGAGTAAAGTCATAAATTTCACTCAATATTTTATCCCTGAGAAGTATGGTGTTTAAAGTTGATGTAGATATAAAACTGACGAAAGAAGAAAGATCATCAAATTTAAAATAGTATTAATATAAATAGCTACTTGTTATACAGCTTGAACCTTTCATTGCAAGCAGCTTCATTGGCTATCTCCTTGCTTTATTGACTAAACAGGTAGCGCCATCTCAACAGAAATTCAAATAGCTCAAAGCCTTCAACAATTTTCTTGGACTGTCTCTTCCAATGTCGAAAAGTGAGTTCTAAAACTGTATTTTAAAGGATACGATGTATTTATCATCATTTACTATATCAAGAATCTCTCGATGCCTCTTCATATTTTCAAACTCGAAGCTCAAATAAGAGTTTCAGACATTAGGTTAGAACCCTCTGTCCAAAAAAGATCTTCGAAATATTTAAAAAAAATGATATACATATAATATGAGGTTTAATTGAATAAAGTTTGAATTACATTTGAATATGCTATTGGTGTTTGAGCCTAAATTGAATATGGGTTGAACCTACCTATTTGAATAAAGTTGGAATCCCTGATTGTAAGGTCTGAACTTCTTTCAAAATTAGGTTTGAAATCTAGGGTTTCACCATTAGTATCAAAACATAAATTGGAATAATGTTCAAACTTAGTTCAAACCAATAACATGAGGTTCAAATCTTGATCAAACCCATTTAAAATTTTTATTTCAAACATAAGGCTTAATTATTTGCTTAAAAAGATAAGTTTGATCATATATAGAAGTCAAGCTAACTTTTCATAAATCCTCACAACATAGCATGCATTTTTTTAGATCCCTCTTTGTTTCTCTCACTTCCTTTTTTTAAATAGAAACCAATTTGACTTTCCCCACCAAAATTTATAGATGCATAACAAGTATGCCCCATAGATAGCACTCTTAATATAAAAAAAGTCTTTTAATTCCTTATGAAAAACTTTGAGGAAGAATTCATTCTTTTCAGATAAACTCTTTATGAGTGATAGGAATGGGTGGCCAAGTGGATGGCAATAAGTAATGGTGGTGGTCGATAGTGAGTAGTAATTACTAATAGTGGCAACTTGTAGGAGGTTGTTGGTGGCTATTGATAGAGGTTAGCAACAACTGGTCAACAATGTTGACTAATGATGATAGTGATAGTGTCTTAGCAACTCGTAGTAGCATTAGCTACCATTGTGTAACAATGATAATTGCTGGTAGTGGGATTAGATTGCAATATATTTGAAAATCAACTAAATCGATAAATTTTGAAATATAATAAATAAAAAAATTAAGAGGTGAGTTTTAAATCTCTCAAAACCAATGCCAATTTTTCTAAAACCTCTTACTTTACTCCCAAAATTCTTCATCATCATAATATGGAAAAATATTTTGTTGTTGCACTCATTCTTAAGAGACTTCATGCCAAAACCTTCTTATTATAGGCTCTTCTACTTTATAATTGTCAATAAAATCTCTCTTCTTAATAGATTAATTAGTAAAGATATTCTTAATAAATTTATGTAGTGTATTAAAGCCTGCATTTATATTTTTCCTTCTCCTTTATCATTAATGGTGACTTCATAAGTAATTTTACGCTTAAGATGGCTTATGATAGTGTCACCTATTATTTTTATTCACCTTTATTATGGATACTCTCATACCTTAGCAATGATAAATGTTTTAAACTAAATATTCACCTTATAACCTACTATTACAAGTTTATAAGGCATCCTATATATGTGGATGAATAATTTGTTTTTGGTAATGCTACCACATCTTAAGATTTTTTAATCAATACAGGTGTTTATCTACTAATATTAATAACTCTACTAATTTTAGCCTTTTGTGTGAGCTTCTCAAAATAAGATGTTACTCATTTCCTTTAAAACACCTTAAAATTTATGTCATCACTCTTTTAACAAAGATAGTTGAGAATTATCCTTCGCCTATTTAATAAAGATAGTTGAGAATTATCCTTCGCCTATTAGAATTAAGACTATTATTTGGAGGTGCTTGTCCTACTAGTTAAAATTCTTATCCATTGATATATTTTGATAAAAGTGAGCACTCTTGTTTCTAGATTTCTTAATAATAAAGGTATGCCTAATAAGCTTCATATCATTTAAGGATAACAAATCATTATTCTAAAATATACAGAAGGATTAGGAGCACATCACTTAGTACAATTAACATCACCTACAAATTAAAGATTTTTTAGAAAATTTTAATTAATATTGATCTCTATTGTTCTTTGTGGATATCTTGCCATTGTTCTATATAGATTTAACATTTTAACAAAATTTCTTATATATGAAAGAAGGTAAACCTTTATTGCACAAATAGGGGGATTTTTTTTTAAGTTCGTCATTTCTAGACCATTGGATTAATAGGTATTGCCCAAAACAATTTTGTGTCGATAGATTTATTATCCATTGCAACCTTTTTGTGGATACTACATTTTGTTCTATTATCTTTAATGAAAATAGTATAAGAGTCATTAACAATAATCTTGATTAGGATTAGCTCTTATGAAATGGAAATTAAGGTTTTTTTTACCCAATGTTAAGACAACTATTTATTTTATCATTCTAGACTTATATTGCTCTAAATTTATCTAGTATAAAGGCCTCCCTTTATAGTATTTTGTGTAAAATTGGATGGCTTGTTTGAATGATGTCAAAATTATTGATATTATCATTACTAGGGTTTACATGTTAGCAAAACTTTATGTCTTCTGCTTTGTGGATAATAAAACCTATATAAGCCTATTATTCTATCGTCCATACTTTTTGTGGCTAATTAGAAAAGCTCTTCCTAGAGACCAAAATTTTCTTCTCTAGACACCCTTATTATGTTGGACTATCTCTCTAGTCGCCCTTGTAATTATCCAGTAAGTATATTTACTTAATACGAGTATGTTAATATAAAAAATCTAAAAGGAATTAAATAGTTATCATAATTACATACCAAATAGATTAGAAAACCAACTATTGAGAATCAAATACCAAATCTATCTTAAAGTTAAAAGGTGGAAATATTTCATTATAAACTCCTAATATATGTAACCTTCGTAATTCTTAAGGGCTTGCTTGGGATCAATTTTATTTTAAATTTTAAATTTTTTATGTTTTTCATATAAATATATTTGTTTAGTGCCTTTTTTTTAAATTTTTAAATTTTTTATTTTTAAAAATATATAATATTAATTTTTAAGACACTCAAATAACTTTTAAGTGAAAAAATGATCCCAAACTGCCCCTCTTTTGGAATCACTTTTACTTTTCATTTTATATTTCTTTAATTTTTATTTTATTTTATTTATATTTTGATTAGAAATAAAATATATTTGGTAAAAATAATTATTTTTAAAAATAGTCAAAACATCTAAAAGTTTTTTTGAGTATTTTTAAAAATAATATGTTTTATTTTTAAAAATAAAAATACTTATATAAAATACACTAAATAAATATCTTTTAAAATATATAAAACAAAATATAAAATAAAAAATAAATTGATCTAAAGCAAATATCTTTTAAAAAATATAAAAAAATATATAAAATATAAAATAAATTGATCTAAAGCAAATTCTAAATTTTTCTCATGCTGATTTTTCACTTTTGGTGTCTTTTATTTGGGCAGTGGTTTCATTAGATATTTGCTTGATATTCTATTGTTTCCGTAGCCAGTCAGATCTCATCCTAATAGAGTCGTACAACAACAAGAATGCTTTTTGGTCTGAGATAACGCTGTTGCGACTTTTAAGTGCCTTCCTATCAAATTAACCTATTCTTAAATGGGGTTAGTTCATACACATTTAATAAATATTATATACTCTTGTAATTATTTCATTCTAACTTAAATTAAAATAAAAATATATAATTTTAAATTGCCTATCATCTTAAATTGAGCTTATTTTTTAATTCTTTAATGTATTTAATATAATCTAAATATTATTTCTTATTATATTTACTTCTTTTCCTACTTTTATATGGAATAATATAAAAGAAATATATATAATAATAAATTTTGTAAGCTTTACGTCAAAGAAGATTAAGATCCAAGCAATTTAAGGTTCAAAATAAAATAAAATAAAAATATATATAATTTATGATGTAAAATATTTTGCCATCTCAATTTTTTAAGTTTTCAGGAGTTTGATAAATATTACTTATTAATTAAATATTAAGTGGTCATTAGAGATCAGTTTTATTTTTAATTTTATTTTTTAAGTATATTTTGATATAAAATAAATATATTTAATGTTGATAGTTATTTTTAAAAATATTCAAAATATTTAGAAATTATTTCGATTATTTTTTAAAATAGTGTGAGTTACTTTTAAAACTAAAAATAAAACTTTTAACAAAAATATGATAAGCAAACATATTTTTAAAAATAGTGTAAAATAAAAAATATATAAAATAAAATTATTCCCAAAGAGGCTCTAAAAATAGCACTAAAATAATAGTTTCAACCATTTTAATTAAATTTTAAAAAATTATGAAACTAAAAGTGTTTTTACTTAAAAATACGTAAAATCAAAAGTAAAAAAAAAAAAACAATGGTTATATTCGAAAAAGTGTTATTATATGCATTAAAACTGTCAAAAAATTAATATTGCTATACCTTTTTTTTAAATAATGATTAAAAAAACAAAATATTGAACTCAACTTTTTAATATTGTGGCTTAACTTTTAAATGCTAAAAGTGTCATAAAATAAATTTATGTCTTGACACAAATTTAAATGCATATTTGATTTCGTTCGAGGAGTTTTTTTTTTTTTTTTTAAAAAAATTATTCCCGTATTTTCTCTCTCTCAAAAAAAAAACAAAAAAAATACAGATAATTAAAAAATTATAATTTTTTTTTCCTTTTTAAGATAGTAAATGTTATGTCAAACCGTAATTTTTTTAACTATAGAAAAACATTTTAAAAATCTGATATATATTTTTAGTTCAAATGTCGCATATGTTCCACATCAAATAAGAGAGAGAGAGAGAGAAAAAACAAGGGACATACTTGAATACTTGTAGTTGCAGACTCCTGGAGTGTTGATATAGTGAAGAGGGCTAGCCCATCGATACCGGAACCGAACCTGGTCGGCCCAAGGGCACATCATCGAAAGTTCGCCGCCGGCCGTCTCCGGCAATAGATCCACCACCGCCTTCAACGTCTTCTCCGTCAAATACGGCTTAATTCATACAGGCATCCAATTTCCGAATCCACGGTGAGATCGATGTCGAATAATTAACATAATGAAAGAAAGAAAAAAGGAAACAGAGATTAAAGTGAAGGGGGGAATGCGTAGATTTTGTTACCTCCGCTATTTTGCAGACCATGATATGCCCCTCTTTCCCCCATGCATCTCCCAATGGAGCTCTTGCAATTATTACTGAGAGGAGGAAGAAGATAAGGAGACGTAAGGAGCGAAACTCCATTGATTGGCCTTCTCCTTCCTTCCCCAACGTCTTGGGTTCCTTTTATTTCTCCGTTCTAATCCTCTTTTGCTCTAATAAACCCTTTTTCCTAACGTCCAGCTCAATAAAATATTGTCCACTTATTTTGAACGTGCTACAGCTAATATTTAATAATGTCTAGTGTTAATAATCGCTTGAACTTCAACTTGACGATGACTTTTTTTAAATTACTTTGATTATCTTTTGCAATAATTTCACTAGTAATTATCATATATTATAAAAGATGGACTCTTATATTCTTAGAGAAGATATTAATGCATTGTAATATAAAATATGGAAATGGAAGTCTTGACATGCTTTAGTTATCATAGATAGTTTTTTTTGAGACATTTGAGCGAATTTAATTACAAACTTACACACACAAATATATGGGACTTCAACCAAGATCTGGTTGCAAAAGTTCTCAACCCCCAAAGGGATTTATGTTATCATGGCAGGATGGGTAGTCATTTTTGATCACTCTCTATATAAGTAGAGGGATCTAATAATTAGAAGGATAAGTGTTAATTTCAATTGTTGGATAAATATTAGGGTTGATGTGCCTTTATAATGGATTGAGAGATTTAGATATCAAGAGTGGTAAATAGTTTGCTAGGTAATTCCCTATACAAGATGGGATGTTAACAATCAAATGGGCAATAATCAAATATCAGTGGTTAATAAATTTTAAATATTAGCAAGCATCATATGACTATCGGTTAGGTATATTAGATTTTGAATGATGATTGGTAATTGCTCATCCTTTTTTTATAAATGGAGAGATCGTGATAGTAAAGCATGTATTAGGCATTGATTACTGATATATATTTAACATTAGTAGGCTTTGGACCATAGTCAACTAATAGCATGAGGTGTCAAGCAATGATCGATGGTCTTCATCTAGTTTTTCATCTTGGAAGAGGAATTCAATGACCAGGATGATAAGTGATGAATTCTTATATGGAAAATGTTAAAAATTACAAATATTAAATCATAGTTAACTAGAAATATTGAATGTTGAATGGCTATCAATTGTCTACTAGATCATTTTATTTATAGACCAACAACTATGGTAGTCATTGATCATTAGTGATCATTTAACATCACGGGTGAATACTTTGTAAGTATGGGGTAATGATTGATAAAGAACATATGATGTTGGGATAAGTTGGGTGGTCTAACTCAATTCTTTTCTTTATAATAATGATGGACCTAGACATTTGAAAGGTTATTGTGAAGTGTTTGTAGTTAGGCAATTTAATTCATTAGTAATGATGGGCATTTGCTTCTCTCAATAAATGGGATCACTATTAATCAATGATAAGCATGGAAATTATTCATTGACTAACATTGGTATTACTCAATGATGGACATTAACATTAGTCAATAACAAATGATAAGGTGGGGCAATAATAAGCTTCGACATTTATTATGTGATTCATTATTATTCATATAAATTATTATGATATATTAAGTTCCCTTGTTTTTAGCATTAGAACCTTTGAATATGAAAATAATTGAATTCATAAAAAATTTGAGTTGTTAAATAAAATATCAAAAAAAAAAAAAAATCTCTACATGACATGATAGTTACATATATAGTATTATAGGAATATGTTCTTGAGTTTTAAAATTTTTTAAGGAAATTTTATTTTAAAAGTGAAAAATAATGATGTATTTGGCTTTAAAAAATCCTTAAAAAAATAACAAATGTCTTAATGCATCTCTCAAATCTTATAAAATTTCTTCGTGACATATATAACAAAAACAATAATAAGTCTTTATCCCAATATGCAGGGTCAAATACATGAATCCTTTAACTTCATTGTATCCTATTAAGTGTCACATTCTCATTTTATTCCAACAAATTAGAGACATTTTTATACTCCATAACCAAGTCATTTTAGGTCTACCTCTACCTTTTTAACATGAGTCAAATTTAATATAGTTATCCTTTGTGGGCATATCACAGATCAAAATTTTCATTATTAAGTGTTGGTTTTTCTTTAAAAGAAGCCAATGATTGATCTATATAAGACAATATGTGCATAAGCTAAGGTTTAGAATCTCTGTGATGAACCTCTAATTTCTCTAGATGGATAATTCTAAGGAGAGATACTAAAGATGCATATTCCTTATGATGAGACTATAAGTCTCCTTTAAAATAGGCTTGACTATTATCTACACTAATAATTAAATAAGATGGGAGGTGTATGCAGCTAAAATTTTTTTTATGAGCCTTTAGTTTTTTTATGGTGTTAATTATCCCCATTTGATGTATTACATGTAAGAAAAGATATATAAGATTCATAATCCCTATAATGACGCTAGGATTCTCAACTAGAAAATGTGTTGTATGTCCACGTTTGGAGATAATTATTCCCAAAGAAAGATATCCTAAGTTCATAATTCACATGACAAGGCTCTAATATCATTCTAAAAGAGTTAATTTTTTTATTTAGATGTAACAAATTTGAGGAAAGATGACTAAAGTATATAATTCATATGATAAGACTCTAATCTTCCTCTAAAAATAGGGCCATTCATGTTTATTTGAATAGATTAGATCCTAAAACAAGTCAATATAATGATTTTTCATTAAGGAGATCATGTTGAGAATTCAACACAAAGAGGTTTCCTCCAAAATCTAATGGTTTAGTTAGAAGTCTGATTTTTATAATTTTGATCAATTTATTAGAATTTTTGTTTTTTCCTTCTTTCTTTTTTCAATTTTTATTGATTTTTTTTGTATGATCTTCCGTATTTTTTATGCTTCCATTAAAAATTTTTGACCCAAAAATTGTAATTTTATTTTCAAAATAATTTCATTTTTGATTTTTTTTTACAACAGTTATGCTATTTCAGACTTGATAAATTTTTGTGATCAAAGAAATAAAAAGAATATGATTATTTATGATGACAAATGTCATGATATATTTATACACCATTTTTTTTTATGTGGTAAAAAAATTTAAAATCATACCTTTATAAAGCATGGATTTTTATTAATTTTAAATTTTAAAACTTTTCTTATGATTGGCATGCTCATTAAAATTGAATGATTTTATTTTAAACTTCTCTTTTTAAGTGCATATTATTTTAAAAAATAGTATTTTTCATTAAGAAGTTCTCCCTATAAAAAATTTGTGTTTATTAAAAAATAATTTTTGCACTATATTATTGTATTAGAAAAATTCTTTTAAAGGATCAATTGAGTATTATACTTGATGTTAAAGCTTACACTAAGACTTCTTTATGCTCGGTCCTATAGGTTGAGCAAATCTTAATACTCATTTAAGATCTTAAACTTCTTCTTTCTCCTTAATTTTTTCTATAGTTTTTAGTCTTGTATGAGTTACTTCTAATTATAACACTTCTTCAGCTCTATGTAAGCTGTTGACTATTGACAAATAATAAGGTATAGCTTTATTTAAGTTTCCACATAGTGATTTCTTCTCCTCTAGTTGGAACGTCACTACTACACGGTATGTAGATAACACTACTCTAAATGTATTTATTATTGATCTACCAAAAATCATGTTGTAAGCAAATGGTGCCCACAATGAAAAACTTAGTCATAGCCATAAATTACTTCTCTTCCTCTCCCCAAGTGATAGGGAGAGTAATCTTCTTATCATTTTTTTAAGAAAATTAATAGAGGGGAGTGGTTATGGGTGTAAGTTTTGAACTCATCAAATTTATATTATCGAACACAGACTTAAAGATAATATTGATTGAGCTTCCCATGTTAAATAATATATTGATAATTTGGTAGTTTGAGATTCGTGTTGTGATGACTATCATGTCAATGTAAGGCTTACCAACTTCGGGTTAATTTTTCTTTGCAAATCTAGTAGGGATAATATCCAAGTTTAGTGCTCTATCCACGGTCAAGTTCACCTCTCCTATTCTGTGGTATTTATTTTTGGATATGTATATGGGTGACACCACGCAAATCTAAGGGTGCACTTATTGAAGTGGTCGGGTATGACATTTGAGGTATGATGTACTATCTAGAAAGATAGAGACATCACCATTCAGTGGACCTAATCACCTAATAAGGACGGCATGATTTCTTGAATATAGAGATTTTTCACTTTACATGGATGAATAAAGCGTTTATAAAGGGTTCTAAAGCTCTATGGCAAGCCCTCATAGAATTACATCCTAAGAAAGGTATATTAGAATACTCGACAAAGTATGCAATTATTGTCTTCAAAGATTTCAAGGGTAAGACTATCAACAAATTGGCTATGTTTGGAAAATCAAATGGGAAAGATCAGAAGGAGAGACTTATTATCGAAGCCAAAAGAGATGAGTAAGGAATGCTCATGATACTAGGAAACCTAGTGAACATTCCAATCTATCTTATGGTTGGGCTTTATATATTTGAATTTGAGGAGGTTTATTTATTTGAGTTGAATTTAATTAGAAATCTGAAACTTATAATCCCACAATACAAGATTATGAAAATGTTTAAGAGGTGAGAATTTATGTTTGTAGCCTGAAGAAAATAGCCACCTCGGATCCTGAATCTAGGGAGCTTTAACAAAGGCTAAAGCATGACCTAAATCTAAGAAAAAATGGGCATAAGGTTTACTTCCACAAGAGAGAATAAACCACCCGACTGCTGGACTTATAATGTGAGTAGCTAGCTAACTCCTCCTACGCTTTAAAATCATGTAGGCAAATCATATGATTGTTCAAGATAGTTGAGTTGTTATTATTTAGAAAAAAACTAAAGTTCTTAAACCCACTCCCTAAGAGACTAGAGCATGAGTGGTATGAGCAATGACTTAGTCTAATGCAAATCTTTTCAAATTTTATTTTTTTGGACTCTTCATTTTAATAAAGGTCATAGGATTTTCATATGCCAAAATGCATCTTGAAATGAGTTATGGGCTAAATCAAAAAGAAAGAGGTATTTTTCACCACAGAGGAGACCCTCAAAGGTCAAGTCTTCTCCTATCGTGCAAGGATGGAAACCCTCTCTTTGCAAGAGTGAAGCAATATAAATGCATAATATTAAGCATACAATATTTAGCTAAGAGGTTGCTAAATCTTTTAATTACCTTGATTTAATGCTCAAGCTTTATATGAGGTTATGAGTTATTTAGAAAATTTTGTTATGAGTTGTAGTTGGGGTAAAAAAATTAATTTTTTTTTCTAAGAGCCTAATCGGATCCAGGCCACACATTAAATCATTATTCATAAAGAAACTAGAAAAAGACATATTGTTTCTATTGCGTAATTTAAACATAACATCAAGCATTTTTTTATAAATCAAACACAAAAGAATAAATGGTAGAAAGGTGCCACCGCATAAACGAAAAGAGAATTGGGTAACAACCTACATTTATATAACCTGGTATATGAAAGAATAATTATAATTATAATTAATGAATGTTATAGAGAGTCATCTTATCTTCATTCTTCATATCTCCTTCACTACTTCATTTGGATGTGCTTGCTTCAAAGGCATCACAAGGCCTCAGGATAAAGCCTTCTAGCCACTACTTAACTTAATCCCCTATAACACTAATCTTAATTCCTAATACAAAATTATATTTAAAATAGAAAAAGTAAATCTAGCTACACCTTCAAAATACATGACAAATTAGTTCTGGGATAAATTAGAAGAGAAAGATATGTCTTTCCATCAAAGGCTCTTACAAGTCAAGCATTTATTTTGCGCAGATGGAAGCTCTCTCTAACAAGAGTGAAAGAATATGACATGCATGATGTTATGCATACAATCATCCAGCTAAGGGGTTGCTAAATATTTTATTATCTTGATTTAATTCCTATGCTTTTATGTGAGGTTATGAATTATTTTAAAATTTTAATTATGAGTTATTAGTGGGATAGGAAATTTATTTTTATCTTAGGAGCTTAATCGCATCCAAGCTATACAGTAATCACCAATCATAAAGAAATTATGAAAAGACATGTTATTTCTAATACACAAGCTAAACAAAACATCACATAATTTTATAAAGCTATTGCAAAAAGCATAAGAGGCCAATCGTGGTACCACGCAATTAGAAAGAAATGTGGGTGAGCTCTAATATACATCCCGGTATAATAAAAGAATAATTACAATTATAAAATGATAAGTGTTATGGGGGTCTTCATTCTTCATCTTCCATTCTTTACTCTTCATCTTTCATTTCTTCATCTTGGTTTGCTTCAGTTCTTTCTTTCTTTTGGCTTTGATTTGCTCCATTTCTTTCTTTCTTTTAACTTGATTGGGATGTAGCTTGCTCCAAAGGCCTCACATGGTATATAAGACATGGTCTTATAACCAATGCTCACCCTTAGTACCCATAACACTTATCCTAATCTTAATACAAAATTACATTAAAAGAGAAGGAAAGTTAAATCTAGCTACACCTACAAAATAAATATTAGCTAAAATGTGTCATACAACCCAAGAGTTATATGAATAATTTGGACTTTGCACCCCACACATGGGTAACCAAGCCCACTTGTCCTAACTTGGGTTATGCTTAGGGGTATAAGCAACCTGCACACCAAAAAATATTTATATTTTTATTACATCACCACTTAAGCACAACCCCCTACATAAAATATGGTTAGGCTAATATGGACCTAATATTCAGACTACTCATATACACCCTAACATCCAAACTAAAATAATACATCACAAAACCAAATATTCATCAAACCATGCACCACCCTAACATAAAATAAGAAATGGTGACTTAATAAGGCTTGTGTGGTATGTCCTAACTAGGTTTTAGGATTATGATTTGCTAAGTGTGATGGATTTAATTTATAAAGGGGTTGATTTCTTTTTAAGTGATTTAATTAATTTGAAGATTTTATTTAGTATTTTTTTTGTTTCATATGATCTACACTTAACAACTAAGTGTTATAAAGAGAAGAAAGAGTGGGGATCTCTCTCTTATCCCTACATTAAGTTATTTCTAAGGTAAATTAATTCATGAATTTTCTTTAGTGAATCATTTATTATATGTTTTAATTAATCCTAAGTTTAGATTCACTCTAAATAGCCGTATTCAATAAGAAAGGCTTCTTAAGATTAATTGAAATGGACTATTATCACATAACACACATTCATTTATTTGTTTCCATCATGTATATCATGCATATGAATAAATCCTAAGCATATATATACATGCAATGTAAATCTTAGCATACTTTGATGATGAATGCAAAGAGGTGTATTTTGAATTTAAATGTTTCATTTTTTATTGAATTATGAAGGCATGTTTTTGTTATGTAGAAAATAAGAATTTTTCATCCATTAGCTAAACACACATTTACATGTATAAAAGTTTTAAGTGAGTATGATGCCATTATTTTCTACACTAGAAAGGTACAAGACCTACTTAGGGTTGCTTAAAGTCTCGCAGCCCCGAGATATCCAGATTAATATACCACTTTTCTTAGATACATGTAGATGTTTGAATGACTATAAAGATAAAAAATCCATGCAAAAAGGTGATATTTATTTGATTTATGATTCTTTATTTATTAGTCACATCACACATGCATATGTATAAGAGTTTTAGTGAGTACGGCTCCATTATTTTCTACACTAGGGGCGTAAGGTACAAGACCTACTTAGGGCTACTTAAAGTCTCACAACCCCGGGATGTCCAGACTAATGTACCACTTTTCTCAAATACATATGAATGTACAAAAAGAACCACATGAATATGGAATCATGCAAAAAAATTATGTTCGATTTGGTTGTATGATTTACATGTGTAATATGAAATTCTTCCTAAACCTTAACATATAAATGCATAGGAATAGATTTAAGTAAATGTTATGTTCTTTTTAAATGAACTATACACTTGCAAATCGTATGTGAATCCATGTTAAAGTTGGGAAAGAGAATCTTATATTACACATCTTATACTATCATCACATGCAAGCTTATAAATATTTGTAATTAGCATCACTTCATTTTTAATAATGGATTTATAGGTTTTGAAAATAGTTTTTGATTTAATAGTGATAATAGCCACTCATATGTGATTTAAGTCAATACATGCAATTTGATATAAAAGAAAATATTTTATTTAATTAATTTTAAAAGAAATGAATGCATGATTTCATATGGCAAGCAATATTTAGCATGATTGGAAAGAAATAAAGGAATGCATGCATATGGTTTCATTCATCACAATTAATTTCTAAAGATAATCAAATTAAATAAGGCTATTTAAAATGAATCAAAATTCTTTAAAGATTTTTTTTTAAAATTTGAGTTTGATTTGATTTAAGGAATGTGAAAGAGGTTTGCTAGTCCTAACCCATGTCCCCATGTGTGAATTAATTTAGTTTAATATATAATATTTAAGTTGATTTTATATTTTGATTAGGTTAAGGTATGAATTAAGTTAATTAATTATCCATTACTTACATCACCTTAAGTTAATTAACTAGTTAATAATAAGCCAATATGATATGCAACCACATGAAAAGTAAATTTACAATGCTCCTAAGAAATGAAAGGAGCCTAATGCAATTGGCTTATGATTAATGATTAATTAAGCTTAAGGGATCTCCCTTAATTACTTTTATGATTTTCTCATACATGTGAGCCAACCATAATTTCATTATCTCTCACCTTGGGTTATTGAACATCCAAGGATCTACCCAAAATCAATTAAGGGTTGTTTAAGTGTGGATGAATTGATTTTTAATTTTGATTTCATTAAGCCTTTAATTAATTGATTAAATATTTTAGTTATGTTTTAATTTGAAGATAAAATTAACTTAGGGGAGAGGATCAAGGGCAAGGCCATATTCTTAATCCCTAAATCATTTAAGCATTCAATCAGATTTTGATTTTCTTATTTTGAAGATTAGTCACTTAGTTATTCAATTAAGCATTTCATTAGCCATTAATTAATTTGATTTTTAATGGTAAAGAAAACTTAGGAAATGGGTTAGGGAAAGTATCCCCAATCACATTCCCTAAGCGATATTACTGTTCAACAAAGGTGACTATGTTTAAGTGATTAATTAAGTTAATGTTCATTAATGAATTACAATTAATTAGATTAAGGGAGTGATTAAGGATTAATCAAGTGATTCTCCTAATTAAGCAATCAATAAAATTATAGAAAAATAGGTGAGGCAGAGGTCATCCCTCTAAACATCTATAAAAAATTTAGGATTAATTGAGCACTTATTAAGGTGTAATTAAGCTAATTAGATTTTTAGTAAAACCCTACTTAAGCTAAAATCACTGTTCAAAATCAATTAATTATAATTTTCTTAGATTCTTCTCTGAAATATCTTTAAAATGAGTCTAAGTTTGTATTTTTCTGATTTTTTTATAATTAGTTATGATTTTAAGAAATTTTAAGATTAAAAACTAATTAATTAACCCTAATTAAAACCTTAATCCCGCCGTGAAGCGATGCGATGGATGATGCACTTTTATGTGGTGCAATGGGATTTATTTAAGTAAATATTCACGACTCACCGCATGGATGCTCTTTCTGGGTCGTCCGATCTCAGTAGTCACATCCGTGAGTTAAGGGAGAAATCAAAGGATCTACCGTGTGATTTAATCATAGCCGTCCATTTCGATCACGTGGAACGGACGTCGTATGATCTATCTTGTTCAAGAGCGGCAAAAGACGAGCGTTGTCTGTCTTCCCCCATTCGATTCGAGCTTACCCGAGCTCGAATTGGGATCAAATGGATCCTACACCATCTAAAGGAGCATACAATCACATCCAACAGCTGAAATCCCTCGGCATGGAGATTTCTTTCACAAAAGACCAACGCATAGAGGCCTAAAGCTACGATTTTGAGAAATTACCTCACCGGAGCTAATGTTTGATAGTGCAACTCCGGAGGTAGTTTTGCCTAGTTGAGGCGAGACCCTGTTGAGGAGCTTTGAGCTTGATTTAGTGTGGAAGGCTCGGTCGACCAATCCATGCATGCGCTTTGGCTTCAATTCACACCTCCGCCACTGGGAGCTTGGGAATTGGTTTGGTTGTGCTCGACGAAGTGTGGTGATGGTGAAGCTAAGAGGAATTTGGGTTTGGTTTTGAAATGGGGGAGTATTGCTCGGGATTGGGATGCCCTGTTTTGGCTTCTCACGATAATGGAAAAAATGTCGAATGGAGAGGGCTCAGGGAGACTTGGAATCACTCTGAGGGACTTTGAAAATGAGTTCTCAAGGTTCACGATGCAAGTGTCTTTGAATTAATGTTCAAATTGAGGGGGTATACCCCTTAATTTTCCATCATTGATGACGGCAGATGCACACATTTTTACCGACTCACCATCGCCCGTACCGGAGTTGTCTCCATCAAGGTCAGGCCGCATGCCAGGGATGGGAGAAGTAATGGAGAGCTACCATGGACCCAATGTGCAAGGATGTCATGGTCTTGATCCAATGGGTGCTCGGTTTAGGTTGGAGGTGAGTCAACTTACCTCATAAAGGTTCTTGGCTGACCTAGGGTGAGTTAGGCTAGCTAGGTGGATAAGGAGAAGGTTCCATGGAGTGCTAATGAGCTGCTATGGGGGATGGGTAGTTGACTTTGGCTTGGATATAATGATTTTAAGGTTTGAATCCCATGGTTTGATGGATAATCCCCTTGGTGGGGTCCACTTGGCTATTTGGCTGATTTGAAAATGAGATAGGACATGTTTGGGTTGGGTTTGGCTAAGTCTTAGGGTCTCACAAGTTGATTTGGGAAGATTTGGCTTCATTTGGTCAAATGAGTGCCATTTGGGTTGGGTTGAGTTGGGTGGGCCAATTGGTCAAATTGGGTCAAACCAAGGTTGGGTTAGGTTTATACGATGATTTAGGATTTTTTGGTTTAATTAGTTTGGATTGGTTTGGCCTAGGTTTGAATTTGACTCATTTGGATTCAAAAGGGTCAAATTGGTCAAGTTGACTAAGTTGACCAAATTAGGTTTGGTTAGGTGTAGATTCAAGTTTAATGGGTTGATTAAAAATGATTGTAGGCTTTGATTTGGTTTGATTTAGAATTAATTTGGATTTTGGTCAATTTGACCTTTTAGGTTAATGTGGGTTAGGTTGGGCCAAGTTGACCAATTGCTCAAGTTGGGCTCAATTAAGGCTTTGTTCAAGTTTAACAAGTGATTTGGAATGAACTTGAGCCATTGGTTGCAATCAATTTGGATTAAATCATGATTTGACCCATTTTGACTTTTTAGGCCAATTTGGGTCAACTTAGGTCAAGTGATCAATTAGGCTTTGTTTGGCTCAATTGATGATTTGGTTATGTTCAATCATTGATTATGGGTAGGTTTGGGTCAATGGTTTCAATTAATTTGGCATATAATGAATTTTGACTAGTTTGGGTTTCATTTGGGCTAAATGTTGACTTGGTCAAAGGCTAGGTTTGACCAATTCACCAAGGTGGTTGATCACCCCATGATGATAGTTGATCATGATTGAGATTTAGATGAGCTGAATTCAATCCAATTTGGGTTGGATTAGAACTTGGCTCAAAAAGATCTTTTAGGTCACTTTGGGTCAGTAGAGCTAAAATGGATCAATTGGCTTGATCAAGGTTTAATTCAAGTTTAGTTGAGCTCACATATGAGCTTATGATTGAAATATAAATCCAATTGTAATTGGTTTGGAGCCAAATGAGTTTTGGTTCATATGATAATTTCAACTCAAAAGGGTCAACTTCGACTTGATTTGGGTTGACTTGGATTTGGTTTGATAATGGTGATTTATATTTATATTTGGACCAATGATTTTAGGAATGACTGAATCATGAAGAAATCCATGAGTTTTGAGTCGATTTGGGTTTCATTTAGCCAAGTTCAAAAGTTTGGCTAAAAGGGCTAAAATTGGGAATTTGATTTGGATTTGGTTTTGGTCATTTGAATTTATATTTCATTTATATTTATGAATATATAAATGAAGATATAAACGGGTTATAAGAAAATCACTTGAGTTTGGAGTGATTTGGAAGCAAATTTGATCAAATTAAGGGATGTAGGTCAAAAAAGGTTAACTTAGATTTTGAATCAGTTTAATTTATTTTTGGTCAGTGGAGGGTGGGTTTCATTTATATTCATGAATATAAATGAATGAATGATTGATTTATAAAGAAATCAACCAAGTTCGAGTTGATTTGAAGGAGTTTTGGTTAAGAATATGAAGGTGGTTCATATGGCTTAGAAAGGGATCTTTGGAATTTGGAGTTAATCATGGGTTTCAATCATTTGGAGTTTGGATTTGATTCATGATTTGGAATTTGATTTGAGATTGAATTTGATAATTGAAAAAATCAATTGGATTGGGGTTGATTTGGATTTGGTTAAGGTTAAGTCCATAAGATAAAATCAAAGGGCTTAGGGAGGAACTTAGAGTTTGAATTAAATGATGGATTTCAATCATTGGATAGTTGGATTTGATTTATGATTTGAAATTTGATTTGAGATTGAATTTGAGGTTTGGTTTGAAAGAAGGAAACAAGGATTAGGTTTGGTCTACAGGATAGATAAGTCTTCCTAAATCCCTAAGGCACAACCTATTCCTATGGCTAACTCTTATAAGTCTCTAGGATTAGGTTAAGTGTTCACCTAATCACTAGAAGTGTCTTAAGACTAAGAAACTCTTAGTGTCTACAAGAGTCCTAGATCTATGATGAGAAGTTGAGGGCTCACTCCAAAAGTGAGGTCAACAAAGGGCGCAAGATGTATAGAGTCAACACATAAAATTATTCCAAAATCACCTAAATCTTTCTAGAAAGAACTCAAAGTAGATTATAATAGCATTTATAAAGGATATAGGAAGTCCCCGAGTGCTTTAAATTTTTTCAAAAAAAAGGTGTGCACTCTAGAGTGTGCATAGTGTACACATGAAAAATTGCGCCAAAATCACCAAAATCCTCCTGGAAAGAACTCAAAACAACTTATAATAGCATTTAGAAAGGATATAGGAAGTCTCACAGTGTTTTAATTTTTTTAAAAAAGGGTGTACACTGTAGGATGTATAGAGTGTACAGATAGAAAACTGCACCAAAATCACTCAAATCCTCTTTGAAAGAACTCAAAATAGCTTATAATAGCATTTAGAAAGGATATAGAAAGTCCCTCAATGCTTTCAATTTAAAAAAAAAGGTGTATACTCCAGAGTGTACAAAATATACATCTTAAGTATAGACATAAAATAACCCAAATCTCACAAATCTCCCAATACATTGGTGTATAAACATAAAATAATCCTAAGCAATCTTGATTGTATTAAATGTACAGAGTTAAAGGCTCTAAACTTGAAAAGAGTATAGAATAATAACTTATGTGGTCGTATTCGAAGGTTTAGGTGAGATGGTAATAGTCGGAACAGATGTTAAAACCCTAAATTCTCTAAAGTTCAAGAATGCACGAATTAATACCTCATCGAGTCATTTCTAGAGAATATGTGATAGTACCTCGAATTTTAATGTCCAAAAATTAGCACAACCCTAGAGGAAGATCGGATGCTCGCACTGATGCACGTCGGGAGGAAGCTAAATACAATCTCTGCACGAATGAACAGTACAAAAATGAAAATATCTAAATTTAGCTCGTGCTCGAAATCTGAAATGGCATCCAGCCTCGCTCGGGGTCGGTGTCCAGCCTCGCTCGGGAACGGCGTCTAACATGTGCAATTTCGTTGTTTTAACGGGTCGGGTCAGGTCCCGGTCACGTTAACGGCATCCGATTCCGCTGTTACTGCATGGTAAAGTCAAAATTTAATATTTTAATCATAGACATGTGTTCAACTCTAATGGTGTCTGAATGCAGAGCTACATCTGGACTTCGCACGTAATATTTTCTCGTGGCGGAGGTGGTCGTGGATGTGGTAAGCATAGTGGACAAGCCACGACAACACAGGGGTTTGATTCACTAAGATATATAGAGGAGATGAATGGACTAACAATGTTAGGTAAGAGTGGTATTTTTGTAGAGTAATTAGAATATAAGTGTTAGAAAGATAAATAGTATAGTTTAGGTGTTCATTATGTAAATTAGAAAATTTGAAGTGATAATATATATATATATATATATGAGGTGGAACCTCATTAGTGTGAATTGTCCACTCTGAGCTTTTTTATATAAGTTTAACTTTATAATTTTATTAATTTAAAAAAAAAAAAATCCTTTCCATGACATGCTTTGCACGCCATGCACTTCAGCTAAGGGAAAAAAATGAAAAAAAAAAAAAAGAGGATCGGCCATTCAACAGTACGGAGATCGGCCTTTGGGGTCTTCGGGCAATCTGGCGAGCTGGCAAAGAAAGCTCTTATATTTGTTGATGTTATCCTCAAAATCGTAATTTTCTAATGTTTATTTTGTTGTACTAACTCCCTAGCTTTGTAGTCCAAGCCTTCATTGGAATGTTCATCATTTACCTCTATTTACTTACCAAAATATCAATTGATTTTTAATAATTGTAATTGTCACATATTTAAGTGTGATTATAATCATACAATTTTCAAAAAAATTGAGCCAATTAAATTTTTTTTAAGTTCTTAACTAGATGTTTATACTTTACATTTATTTTAATTATCTGATATATGGACAATAGAGTTTGATATATTGAAATAAATCATATTGTTTATGATTCTTTTACTTCTTTTTTTAATTTCACTCATCATATTATAAAATTTTATATTTTTAAAAATAAATTCTATGAAACTTTATTTTAAATTTTATATTATGTTTTATATATTTTAAATATTATTTTTTGTATAATTTAAATATTATTTTAATATCAAAAAAGTTTGCTTGACTCTTAAAAAAATGTTAGTTCTGCCCCTATATATATATTTGTGGAGAAAGATATTAATAATTAAAATTTTTTTTTGAATTTAAATGTTTCTATAAACTAATAAATTTATATTGAATTAATTGAAAAACTTGATTGATGATAGATCCTTTTTATTTTGACTAAAAATTAAATCGAGCCAAAGTCGAAATCTTTCATTTCATATCCCGGTTGATGTGCTCGGATTCGACTCAACATCATGACCCTAGGGCTGTTTGGTTGCTTGAATTTTGAGTGTAAAGTAAAATAAATGCAAAGGTTTTAACTTTTTTTGTAATTTATATAGTGCAAGATAAAATTTTCAAGATAATATAATATATAGAATACATTACAAAGATTATTTTTGTGTATTTGAAATTCACTTGATTTGGGAGAATTTGAAATACACGATCAGTGTAAAGTGTTAAGATTGACGTCCGTTGTCACCGCCGCCCGCTGCCGGCGTATCACGCCATGGCATGTGCACCCGTAGCGTCATTCGCTCACTAAAATCTTTATATTACATTTATTTTATAGAAAAAATAAATTTATATATTTGTAAAATTTTCAATTAAATAATAATAAAATAATTCAAATACACTGCGATTCTTTGTATTTTTTTTTCTGGCAATCAAACCGTCTCTAAATAATGTTGTTTTTTCGCCGGATGATTTATAGCCATTTATTTATTGGTTTCTAATGGAGTAATTCGGGAGTTATTCTTGGGCATTTTTGTATTTTTAATTGTTGATATATGTACATATAATAATTGTCTTAGTTGGATCAGTATGAAACTTCGACCTGCGTGAAGATTCTGATTTCTGAGAAGCAAAGCGACAGTTACCAAAACGCGAGGAAAAGGCTTCAGCGTGTTCACGTGGCTCCAATTATTGAATAATGAGAGCGAAATTGTTCCGTAAATTTCCTTTCGCCTTAAATCACGTTTGTGCTGTGGCCTTTGATCTTGAGCTGAGGGTTTTACTCGGTTTGTCTAAGAAGCTATAGCTCTCTCTATTAAGTTGAGAAAATTTTTAAATTATATATAATTATAAGTTTAATTAACTAATTAGGCATAAAAAAAAATTAAACAAAAAATTAGTCATCCATTAATGGACGTCCGGCCAGCGTCAACGTCATCGCCTTAATTTTTTTAAAAAATTGGAAGCGATTGTAGTATTTCTTATATTCTCTCATCAGGTTGTGAATTGGGAGTAGTATTGTTGGAATTATAACGAAATTTTTCACAACTTTCATGTATTAAGATTGTGGCCCAATAAACAGCAATTTTTATGAATGCGCAAAAAAACTGCGGCACCAACTTGAAATTTTTGAGCAGCCGTCTTTAGTTGTCAATATCAGACTCATCAATATCGGACTCATCCGAAATCAAGCGAGCTTGGTATCGTTGGAATCGTAATGAAATTACATGGCGTGTTGATCATAAATTATGATTGTGACCCGAAAATTTAATAATTTAAGATTTGTTTATAATATGTGTTCTTAGTTTATTGTTATTTTGATAGATTATATGCTGTGATAATTAGGTTGGATGGAAAAAATGTAATTAAAATAAAATATTAAATTTAAATAAAATCTGAATTATTTTATTATTGTTAGTCTGATAAATCTATTATTTTTTAGAGAATGAGAATATTCTAAAAAAAAATTAATTATTATTATTATTATTATTTTTTTATGTTAGTTTCATTGGTTCTGTTGATCGAGTTATCTGAAAGTTTGGTTTTGATGATTTTGATGTTTCTATCTATAGCTTATATTATTTTATGTGACTAAATATGTATTAAATTCTAATTTTATTTTTTTATTAAATTTATTATTATTTGCACTATTTTTAAATAATATTATTCTATTTAAGCCTATGTTTTAGTACTATAATTAATTATATTATTACAAATTTCTTAAAGAATAAAAAATACTCATTCAAGATTTGAGAGCATATGATATATGTATGTATATATATGTATTTGTATATATGTATGTATGTATTATGTTTTAGTATTATAACAATTGTAGTTGCGTATCGGATCACAATCGTAATTTTTGATCAACATAAAAGTTGTGAAAATTTTATTACGATTCCAACGATACCAAGCTCGCTTGATTCCTACACCGGATAGGTCTGATATAGACAAATAAAGTTTCAAAAAATTTGAGGTGTCGAGTTTTTTCAGTATTCATAGCTGCTATCAATCAATCTTAATTTTCAACATAAAAGTTGTGTAAAATTTTGTTATGATTTCACGATACAAGTTCACTCATTATCTGGGATGAGTAGATATGAGCAAAATCTCATGCTTCAATTTTAAAAAAAAATTAAGCGACAGTCGTCCACTAAATATGTATTAAATTCTAATTTTATTTTTTTATTTATTATTATTTGCACTATTTTAAATAATATTATTCTATTTAAGTCTATGTTTTAGTACTATAATTAATTATATTATTACAAATTTCTTAAAGAATAAAAAATACTCATTCAAGATTTGAGAGCATATGATATATGTATGTATATATATGTATTTGTATGTATGTATGTATATATTATATTTTAGTATTATAACAATTGTAGTTGCGTATCGGATCACAATCGTAATTTTTGATCAACATAAAAGTTGTAAAATTTGTTAATTCCGATACCAAGCTTGATTCCTACACCGGATAAGTTTGACATAGACAAATAAAGGCTACCTCAAAATTTCGTGTGCTTTTTTTTCAGAGATTCAAAGCGCTATCGCCACAATCTTAATTTTTAATCAACATAAAAGTTGTGTAAAATTTTGTTACGATTTCAACGATACTAAGTTCACTCAATTCCGATACCGAATGAGGTAGATATGAGCAAAATATCAGAATCCCCAATTTTAAAAAAAAAATTAATGCTCCGTCCATTGAACCGACGACTTGGCCTATTTTGTTAAATTTTTTTTTCGGTGCCTAATTAGCTAATTAAACTTATAATTATGACTAACTTAAAAATTTCCCCCTATTAAGTTCTAGTTTTTGTGTAAGATGCAAGCCATTTTATTTGAACGAAATGTAATTTGAGGAAGTAAGAAAGTTTTCCATTTGTTGTCATCAGGGAGTGTTCTAACCAGAAGGATTTTGAGGAGGACACAAGTGCTCAAACAGATTTGACCTGGGGTTGTAGGCTTAGATAGTATCTCCTTGCTCAGTAAGACTCTAAACTATGTTGTCCATCTAAGAGCTCATGCTGACATAATGCAGTGACTAATGAGAGTCTTCGGGGTGTAGAAATTCATTTGAAGTCCATTAGGAGTTGAAGTTCTTCTTATCATCATTAAAGATTCTGTAATGCTTCAGATTTAAGTTGATGCTAATATCTGTGGTTGTTTCATTGGATTTGGCTGTCTCTTTTCATATTTATCATTCTACATTGTATTCGCATTATAAGGAAAGTATAGATTTGGGTCAATGCCTGGTGGTGAATGAGAGATCTATGAATTATGAATTTTCAAAGTCATGGCCTGATAAGTGGTTGATAAAGAAGTAAGTTGCAATTTGCTTGCACTTTATTTGTAATTCTTTTGTTTATACTCCTTATTAAAGCTTTAATAATTTGTTCTTTCACATCTTTGATTAATAAGTAATGTAATCAATATGAGCTCAAGTCAATCATCTTCATCGATGAGGTCGTTGTAATTTACAATGTGTTATATTCACAAGCTATAAAAAGAGAACTTATGGTAAAAAAATTTTAACATGTCCATGAAATTGAACAGAAGAAGATTGTGATTATTTCATCTGATTAAATGAAGATGATCATAAACTATAAGAAATGGAGAATCAATTACAAGCTTTTGAGGAGAACACAACTAAGAGACTTGAGACTATCCCAATGCAGAACAAAGTCATGTTGCCAATGCTTGCTATCGTCATTGCAATATTATTTTTTTTATTAAGTTAGTCTCATTGATAAAAAAATTATATATGATAATGTACTTTGATTTCTATTATCAATGAATGTAGTTTGTTTTGGTTACTGTTGACGTCCATATATCTCCCATAATCAGGTTGAGCAAATTTGGATAATTTGATTAATTGTGGATGTGGTGTTATGCAAATCCAAAATATACCAGTATCGAAATTAATGACACCTACGATCGACGAATGACTACACAATTGCTCAAAATATCGATATATATATATATATATATATATATATTGCATAATACCAATGGATCAAAAGAAAATTTGTCGATCTACACACATATATCGAGGTTGGGAGTGCGACGATAACCAAACCACTCCATTCATGAAATTGATCACGCCATTAGGTCAAAATGTCAAATCTATCAAATACTATATGCTCAATTCGGACGAGTTTACGCAAATATCGAGCAATCGAAGCGCGACGCTGTAATTTTGATAAATGACCCACTATTGCCGATTGAACTAAACGGTATCGCAAAACCGATAGGCGTCGTTCCCAAAACATCAAAATTATTTAAAATAATCAATATAATTAGGTTGTTGCATGAAAAAATTCACTAAAATTTACAATAAATAATTTAAGAAAGCAAAAAATATATATATAAATAAAAAATATGAGTATATACATATGTAATTTTATGATATAGAATTATGCTGATTATATCACTGTTTCTAATATTATTATATACATATATAATTTAATTCAATTTTGAAATAAATTAAATAAAGATAAGAATGAATTTATATTAACAAAATATTGATTTATGTGAAAATATGAAATCCGTAATCATTATCATTATATATTAAAATTAATATTAATCTTATTATATTAAGATTGCCACCTAAATTTTCAACCAATTATTCATCTCATAATAGTACTTTTAAATATGGAGGATATAAAATAGTTTCTCCATAATTGTTTGCATAGCTAATTTGTCAAACATTCAATCCTGCCCATCCTTTTGCTGCCATCTCCAACCAATAGCAAGCCACCAAGCATCATGCCCATGCCTCCACATCACATCTCTATACTTGGCCATGTGAAGTTTTAGAGTTAAAGCAGTTAAATGAAATAGAATAAGAAAAAAAGTAAAGAAAAAATCGGGGCAGACAGTTTTTTTTTTGGCTAAATTTTCATAATAAATCTATTTAGTAATTTAATTAGTTAATTAGATAACTTAAAAAAATTAAAATAGCCTAGTCAATGGGCAGACTGACCGTGATCCAGGTTAGCACCACCGCATCGGCGACATCATCCCAAAATATTGAATTCTCGCCGGCAGCTGGTTTTATTTTTCCGTCATGATCCCCGCAGATCGGCCGCCAGAATTGCTTCGCCGACCGGAAGCTAGTCACGTGAAGAAGGATCTCACAAGAGTTTTTGTTGAAATTTTTCGCCGATTTAGGTATTCTAACCCTAAACTAAAAAAACTTATTAAAATTTGAATTGTATGAGTTTATTTTGTATGTTTAAGCTAATTATTATGATTCTCATAAGAAGTTTGTGTTAGATCTCACTTTGTATGTGTTTTTTTACTTTTTAGGGATTGTAATTTGTGCAATATGTTTTGCATTAAGTGTGTATGTGTAGTTTAATTAGGTGTTATCAAGCTTTTTAGTTGGATCTCACTTTGTATGTGGTGTTTTTATTTTTTTAGAGGATTGTAATTTGTGCGCAATATGTTTTGTTTGATTAAGTGTGTATATGTAGTTTAATTAGGTGTTATCAAGGTCTTTAGTTTAATGTTGTGACATTCCATTTGGATTGTATTTGTTATGTTGAAATAATCTGATAATTATGAGAGGCATCATGTTCTCTTTAGGATTGTGTGATCGCTTTGAAGATCAAGCTCCATGTTGATTTCACATATGGATAGAGTGATTGTTTCAAGATTAAGTTGCCTTCTAGAATGTGTGATTCTTTCGCCTTCTTTATCATCTATTAATGCAAGCTTTCGTGCGTAATGGTAGCAGCGATAATCTGTTTGCTATTACTAGTTAGTGATGAGTTCGTGATAATGGCGGTAGTTCTTTATTATAGAACTCGTAGAGTAACGAAGTTCATTCCAACATATATTGGGAGAAATCGTCTACCCAAATCCCAATACGATTAAATTTGAGGAATTATATAAAAGAGTAAAGATGTCATTGAAGCTAGATCCATCAAAGTTCTCTATTAATCTGGTGGATCATTTTCCTATGGGAGCTGGATTTATTACAACCACATTAAAGATGAAGAAGTATGTGAAGCTATAATTAATGCAGCATGTGCACAACTTATTGTGGTGTATATCGAAGTTGAGGAACTCCCATATGGAGATAGGGAGGTTAACAATACTGAGGAACAGAGAGCTGGAATCACCACTGATTACATCAAACCACCTTCTCAGTTTAGCACTCATGTGGAATTGTATGGGTCTGCAGCAAGAGAAAATGAATATTTCCCTGGCACAAGTTTTACTCATATGGCTGACCCAGAAGGTAATGAACCGAACCCACCATCTGATGAGATGTTGAATATGAAACTATGCCCAGTGGAGATAGTAGCGATGATGATGACGAGATGAAGGACGACCGATGGGGCAATATAACCATCCCATATGGTTAGAGATTTGATTGTCGATTACTCAATGAGAACAAGTCATACTGAGGAGCATTTGATACATAATAATGATTACATGCATATTGCTCAAACCACTAGAGAATGGGATGAAGACCTTGCATTTGATGGTCCATCAGATGATTCATCCTTTGAAGAGGAGAACCGCATCCCCGGCGAATTTGAAGGTATGTGCTTTCGTGATAAGAAGTAGTTATAATTTGCTATTCGGTCAATTATGAACAGTATGTCATATATGCTCAACTAATCAAAATTCGGTTGTGCACCCCATTCTCGGCTATACCATGTTTGGGCGCTTATGCCTCGCTATTTGGGTGGTACTTGGAGGATTGGTTCAAGAGCTCACCTCATACGTACTCATTCTATTCTTAATGCCGGACACAAGTAATGCACATTACACCATCAATTATTTCATCCAACCAAGAGTGACGCATTTGATCAAAGCCCGGGAGATTGTAGTCGACGAGTCAAAGTTTAACATAAGAGTGTCTTATATGAAGGCATGGGATGCACGTCGAAAAGCAGTTAAGGCAATTTTTGGTAGTTGGGAGGAATCTTACAGATCATTGGGAAAATTTATGGCTGTTGTTTGTGCATCTATGATATAAATTTATATTATTGAAACCATGATATAAATTTATATTATTTGCAGCATGAGCACATCTTGAACACTGAGGATATATTTCAGCGCTATTTCGGTAGAGATGATGACATGGAATTTCAGGAAGACATCAACGATTATGAGCAATTGATTGTGGGAGCGATAACATCATCTCGACAAGATATAAGGATCGATTCCTGCACACCGCATCAGGCGAGATGTTTCGTCGATGGATGTGGGTCAATCATCTATGCCAGTGGTGGGACAGTCTACCTATACATTTACATAGCCACCCCAGTATTCATATCGAGATGCAGGGTCTCGTGCACTTGCCATGCACCAATCCCGCCACATATCGCCCACGTATTCCATATGACACCGCCATAATGAGTGTACCACGGTACTGCTATCTCGTGTTTTCACGATATACCATATGTTACGGACTTGTGATGCCGCAAATAACGACGAAAGCGTAAAGAGAGAGGAGGACCGCCATCGATCATCTATGTAATCCACATCAACCACCATCCCATTACACCACCGGTAGATGATTCCACCACACAGCATCGAATACGATACTGTTATCTTATTTTTACCTTCATGGCATATAGCTTTTTTATTTCTAATGTTCACTCATTTAGTTTCTTGATTGTATACTTATGGTATTGTTTGTTATTAGTTTAGTTTATTTTGGTTAATGCAAATATGAGGAGCAAAGATTCAACGTGAAATTACATATATTTCAACTCTGACTTAAGAACATTTTTTCCAAATATGAATTTTTAAGTTGGTGCATACTCAAATGTAGGTACATCTCGATACTAAATTAACATTACATGGAAATATTCAAGCTGCTCACCCAGATTCCCCAAAGTTATTAACATGAAAGTTGTAAAATTTTTCATTATCTTTCTAACGATGTCAAGTACGCCAAATTCCGACACCTAATGAGCCTGATATGGCCAAAAAATGGGGACTACCAATTTAATTTTTTTTTAAAAAATATTTGAGCCCGCCTCTAACTCAAGCTGACTAGCCTATTTTAATTTCTTTAAGCTTCTTAATTAGCTAATTAAATTACTAAACAGACATATTATAAAAATTTAGCCTTTCATTTTTCTCTTCTCTCCTATACGCCCTCTCTTGGGTTGGCATGAAGAACTGATCTCGATTTCCCTCCATAGCCACTCTCAAGTAGAGATAAGGCCAAAGTGATATGACTCCTTCTCTAAGGTGCCTTGATTTCTTCTTTCAAATTGAACTCTTCCAGTGCAAAAATTTGGCTCAACATCCTCTCGCTTCTCCTTCAACTCACAGGCATTCTACCCTCGGACTTCCTCTTTCTCTCATTCAAACGAATCTTTAGGGTAATAAAAGTTTGTGGTTTCTTTTGTTCTGTCTCTCTTCCCATCTCTACTCTCTTCCCATCTCATATATAAAAAAAATTCCCAAACTTGAATGCTCCTAAAATCCCAATTACAGCGTGTTCAACGTGACGAGTGGAACCTGTACACGCTCTTTATAGCACGGTAGGGAAAACTCGTAAGCGATGCTCACGGCGAGACAGGGAAAATTATGTGATTTTTCTTATGTGGTAACTTATACACACTCTTTGTGGCATGGTAGGGAAGAAAATACTTAGGCCGTGATTTATACCACTCATATGTGCTCTTTGTAGCGTAGCGAGTAGGCCCAGCCCCTCGATGTAACCCTCTACGAGGGGACGATGCTGGGAGGCTATTGAAATTTTGACAAAATTTCACACTTTCACGGGACTTAAAAAAAGAATGAAATATTGTGAATCAAAAGTGTTAAAACGTGAAATTGCAAAATGAAGCTAAAACTAAATTCATAAGAAATTAAAGCAAGCTTATGAGGAGTGATGAAGAGATCAAAGCCTAACTTAAGACATGAATATGAACTTTCCTGGAGGATTTGAACTTGAATTTGTAAGAAAACTTATGCAAAGGGACCTCAAGATAAGGATAAAGTGAATTATAAAGGAGAGAGATTCTACATCTATCTATAGCTTGAAAGCAACCTCCTCATAAACCTTACCATATTCAATTGCAAGCCATGCAATAAGGGAATGATTCATTAATATAAAGCCATGAATTAAGGGATTGCATTAAATGATGAGTTTTAAGAAATAGAAATATGTTCTCTGAGATACCAAACTTTGGAATAAATGAATTAACATATTTCTTCAAAATGAGAACAAAGTTCCAAGTGAGGTCTCTTAATTCAAAGGGGTGCCTTGTCCTTGAATATGGGTAGTTCTTAAAATGGAGCATATTATTGATCTTCTTATCAAAAAGCAAAATGCGAAACTCTTATTCCAAATTGACTGCATAAAGGTAGAACGAATAATAAATTCTTATGAATATTGAAAATTTGGAATAAAAGATCTTTAATCTGAATCTACTAATGCAATCAATAGATACTTACTTTTAAGCAAAAAGTTGATAGTGACGATAGCGATTTAGAGATCGTCGCATATAAACATCTCATGAAAATCTAAAGAGTATCATAAGACTATTTTTGTGAGATTCAATTCCTTTAATATAATTGATGAGAAATGAAATCAAGATTGAATGGAAAGTTATAGAAAATGTGAAGATTCTTTGAATGATGAAATTATAGTCTTGAGGTTTTCTTTTTGGGTGGGTTTCATACATGTAAACTTGTATGAATACAACTGCAAGAAGTATGCCTTTGCACAAACCTTATAACAGTCACTCCTTTAGTTCAAATGATTCAAAATACATGCAAATGGTTGAACAAAAATAAATCTGTTACACACATCTGGAATGAACCTATTCTCATTCAAGTGCTTCAAAGCTTGTACAAACTTTCAAATGAATGAATTGAACATGCTCATGCATTATAAGGTAATCCCATATTTGAACTCATTGCATCAGAATGCGTGTAAACTACATGAATGGTGAAGCAGTGCGTTCAATATAAAACAAAAATGCATATATGCAACACATTGAAATTCATATATGTTTCTTAAAATGCGATACTCACATGTATTTTAAGGGATATCTTAAATCAAATTTAAAGCCTCAAAGCATGTACAGAATATCTTACACAATGAATAAACAAATGTATGTAACTATTCAAAATTGATCAACTATCACATGGGCCCTGACACTATGTTGAATGCATAAATCTAGTGTCTGAGGATGCTACACGGGTTGATTCCCGGTTTGGTCCTAAGACTGAGTCCGGGTTAACAAAACCTAAAAATTCAATAATAATATTATAAGAATTCAAAATTTGAGAAAAATATCTGAGAAGCTAATTCTATCATATGACAGTAAATCTATTCCTCTATTATTAAATCAATAGAGTTGATAGGATCTAAAATAACAAAATGAATCATTCACCCCGATGATGGTCGTGTTGATTGAATATTTCAACCGAGGGGGATGGTTGTTCATAAGAAAATATATATTCAAATTCTAATGTCAAATCCTTATATATTCAGATTCAAATAATTATATATTTAAATTTAAATTCAAAATCCTCAAAATATAAATCTAGGTATGATCCTGTAATATTAAATTAATAGAGTCGACAAGATTTGAAATAACAAATTAAATGATTTAAGCACCCACATGGGCCCCAACACTATGTTGAATGCTTAAACTTAGTATCTGAGGATACTGCGTGGGTTGATTCCTGGTTAAGTTTGTGGACCGGGTCTAGTTAATAAAACCTAAAAAATTTAATAATAATATTATAAATATGTCAACTTTTTAAAACATCTGAGAAGCTAATTTTATCACATGATAGTAGATTTGATCCTCTATTATTAAATTAACAGAGTCGACAGGATTTGAAACAATGAAATAATAAACTACCCTGATGATAACTATGTTGAATGAAGATTTCAACCAGAGGGTATATTACTATCAACATATATTTAAAATTCAAGTCAAGTTAATATAAATTAAGTATCAATTCAAATGCAAAGTCCAACATGTTATTAAGTGTTAAATGCTTAAATGAAATTTAATTTTTAAAGAACTTAAAGGTAAAACTCAATTCATTTTTTGAAAGTATTTATTGTAGGTGATAAATTAAAAAACTCTAGCTCACAAAGGAGCCAAAGTCAAGTCAAGTGTATTTTTATATTCACTCTCAATCAATCTCATGCCAAAGACGACGTCCGTGTCCTCTGATTACATGGCTTGGCTAATAGGCTTCACATATGATGTAGTTATGACTAGAGTCCTCTAATCGGATGATTGCCGCCAAATGACACTATTACATTATAATCATGACTGTAGCCTGTATGACCCCCCAATGGCTCTGTACTTTGAGATGTGAATCATAGGGTACATTTGATAGGAAAAAATATCATCTATCACCAAAGGTGGACTTAAGCTTGTCTCCTTAGACAAACTCCATCCTAGGTCTATAAGGATTGTTTGGATGACGCAACTTATGGCTACTAACAAGGATCATTCTATCAGGTTGGGTCGACTACATCCTCTGACTAAGTAGATTAGGGACCACGATAGCCCGTGATGACGGAACCATGGAATCTAGATCGGGCGCGTCATATTTCCCCCAACCATCCGCTTTAATTTAAATAATGATGAATTTTATAAATTCTAAATCCTAAATTTTAAAACTCTACATGTTGCTACTATAAGCTACGCATTCAGCGATCTAACGACTAGCCTTAATTGAAAGTTATCTCTAAGCATTGAGATGGGTAATTAACTATAGGTGCTTGTGCCTATAGGAAACCTGGAACCAGATCTAAAGTCCTCATAAAATGAGGGTGAAATCTCTGGGTAGTGTCTTATCTACTATTCCATCTACCTTCTAAAAATTTTATCGACATTTAAATTATATTCTCTTCATCGAGAGGTTGGTGGCAAATTTTCAAAGCCCATGATTTTGGTGACTTTGTTAAGGATATGTTTCTCTTTCAATATTTGGTTAGTCGAATTTAAGCTATAGTAATTGTGGAGTATAATTAAAATTGAAATTAAAAAAAGAGAACTAATTATCAATGAAACTAAATCTATGCCAATCATGTCCTTATGATTAATCTATTTGCTCTCTATATTAATGGATCTTCAGCAATACGGTTCATCATGAAGTTAGTCACGCCAACATCCGTCTAGCTAATGTTGTCATCGATACTAAAGATGTTGGAGCTACCATCTATTTGGTAGTGTAAACTTCCCAGTTATCGCTATTGCAAATAATTCTTTACTTAAAGCATCTGCATATTATACACACCAACCTATGAAGGAGAGGAGGACAATTGAAATGGACAGTACTGCTACTAAGGTTCCTTGAAAGAGAGCCTTTGTATTCGAAAGATTGGGTCATTCTGATGCGCTAGTCATGAAAAGAATCCTGAAAGTTTCCATGCTCACGATCACTTTGTCAATTGAACATTTCACATTAAAAAGGCATGATGCTGAAGCTTTCTCATCTGAAGGAAAACTAACTAGAAGGCAAAGAAAGAGAAAAATCAACTGTGAGCTCAAATTACGCCGAATCGCTAACCATGCACGACTTGAAGTGAGTGTTTCCCCTCACAATAAGTTTAAAATTTTAAAATGGGTGAAAAGGAATAGCTCATGATGTTAAGCAATCCTGGCTCAACAAGAATACTCAAACCTCAAGAAGAAATAACCTAAAATTTTATCTGCTCGAGTACATAGAGTCATGAAGGTTGTCAAGGAAAAAGATCTTATGAAGAAGAGGTACCAAATGCCAATTATCAAAGAAGCCAAAAATGCTTCTATAAAAGCCACCATCAGTGGTAATAAAAACTCAAGATCGTTCTAAACAAGCCCTGAATGGTGAGCATCGGGGTGTGACACCTGGACTACATGTCCAGGAATCTGTCACTAAAAGGTCCTGGCAAAAGGAAAATAAATATGGATGCTGAAGCCTCGAGAAGAGGTAGCGATGCAGAAGCTTCTTCATTTGGAAGCAAGCTAACCTAAAGACATTGGGGAAAGAGAAATGCTGAACTACGTGCTCAACAACCATTATTCAAGCAAAAAATTATACAACCAGCTATAGAACCAGAAGCGAGTGTTCCAACCCATAATAAATTTGATAGCCTAAGATGAGTAAAGCGAAAAAACTCTATTGGTTAAATCAAATAGTCCTTCTGGACCTGACAACATCATGTTCTAGCTTCTCTAGTGAGAAAACTCAAAATTGTATATGCAAGAGTGCTTCGGGTCCTCAAAGTTGCTAAGGAGAAATGACTGATGAAAAGAAAATATCAAATTCATGTCATCATGGAGGCTAGAGTTGCTCCTCCAAGGAGACCTCCTCCTATAACCCAACAATATGTCAACCAATTCAAGTCATGTGCAGTGAACATCGAGGTGTGACACTTGGACCATAGGTCCAAGAATCTGCCGTCAAAAGGTCCCTACAAAATGAGGATGAAACTCGTCAAGAATGGGTACTTGAGAGAAATGTCATATGTGATGAAACTTTGACGGTAGACACATTGGAGAGTCATCTAGGATCCCGTCGCCAACCAGCTCCATATCTTTGAGAGGGGGTCAGCTTCGATCATAGTCCTCCGATTGAAGAAATACCTATTCCGCACTCTGAGCCAGAAATTCATTGGAAGCATCGATCAGAGATCCACGCCAAAGAGGAAGAAGCTGGTGAAGAAAGAAACTTCTTTCAAATATGACAAAGAATATCAAGAGGCTTTTGATAGTATCATGAAGTATATGTTGAACCCACCCATTCTCACAGCATCAATCCCAAGAAAGCCCCTCATCTTATAGACATAGTGGCACTGGAAGAATATCTAGGTGCATTGTTTGCACAACATAATGAAGAGGGAAATGAGAACACCATATACTACATCAATCGAAGGCTAATAGAAGTAGAAATGCAATACTTTCCAATTGAGAAGCATTATTAGGCTTTGATTTTTGCTATCCAAAAGCTTTGTCATTACATGCTATCTCATAAAATTACTCTCATCTCAAGGATCAATCCATTGAAGTTCTTGATGACAAGACCAGCGTTGACAGGTCGCTTGGCATGATGGGCTATTTTTCTGCTATAATTTGACATCACATGTGTTCCCTAGAAAGCGATGAAGAAGCAAATTCTAGCAGACTTCCTCACTGCACACCCCATCCCGCAGATTCATCGCTCAATGATGATCTTCTTAATGAGCATCATGCACATATATGAAAAGGAAAATCAATAAATGTGAGAACTATATTTTGATGGAGCTTCATCCATTAAATATACTCACCCCTCAAATCTCCCAAAGGCTCGAGTTGGCATTGGCCTCATCTTAATTACGCCAGAGGGTGGTATAATGAGGCACTCCTATAGGTTAACTGAGCCACGAAGTAACAATGAAGCAAAATATGAAGCATTGGTAGCAAGTTTGGAGGAACCCATCTCTATGGGAGTCTAGAATCTACAAATTTATGGTGATTCTCAGCTCATCATTAATCAAGTGCTGGGTATTTACAAAATCAATAAGCTTGAATTGGCTCACTACCACAATCAAGTTCTCAAGCTTATGAAGTAAATTCCAAATATCATTATAACTCGGGTTTATCGATGCAAGAATAGCAAAGCTGATTGCCTAGCTAAGTTAACTAAAGAGAAGGCGAGTATGGACACAAAATATTTTATATTAATTAGTGTATGCACTCGTTAAGTCCTAGAGCCAATAAATCTAAAATCCCCACTAGAAGAGGGGTCATCAAATGCAAGCCACAAGGATACAACTCACATTGCTCCTCACACTCCCTTACAAATTGCTCATCAAAATCAACAAGATGAGGCACAGACTATTTAGGAGGTAAGACCTCAATCTGAAGAAACTCCAACACCACAAAGTGAAATTCTCATGGTGGAAGAGAAGGAAGATTGGAGATAACCCTTCATCGACTACTTTAAAGAAAGCAAGATGCCAAGCAATAAGTCGATGGCTGCACAACTTGGCAAAAAACTTTGACTATATACTTATGTTGGCAATACCCAATATCGTAGGTCCTTCAACGATGTGGCTATGGTGCCTAGGAATAGAAGAACCAACAAAGTGATTGCTAAGATCCACGAAGGACTCTGTGGCGCACACTAATGAGGTCCTAAAATATCTTTCAAAATCAAAAGAATGTGATACTACTGGCCATCCATGGTAAAAGATTGCATCGATCATGCCAAGAGATATCATGAGTGCCAAGTTCACGACAATATCATTCATCAGTCTCCAAACCCGTTGCACCCAACGATAGCATCTTGGCCATTCGAATGCTGGGGAATAGATATAATCGGATCGATTGATCCTCCATCATTAGCCAGACATCAGTTCATTCTAACGACTATTGACTACTTCTCCAAATGGGCTAAAGCTACTCCGTTTAAGAAAGTCACTATTGATCAAGTCATTGACTTCTTCAGCAATAATGTAGTCTATAGATTTAGGGTACCATGATGAATCATTTCAAATAATGGTCCAGCTTTCAAGAGGGTGAAGATATACAGATTCGCTGATCGGCACAAAATTGATTGGTGATATTCATCAATCTACAATCTAGGCCAATTCAATAAGAAATTGATAAAGCTGCTCAAAAAGATTCTCACGAACAATAAAATAGAGTGACATACTAAAATGATGGAAGCATTCTGGGCATATAGGACAACTTACAAAATGCTGACCAAAACCACTCCTTATGCTCTAACATTTAGAGTCAAAGATGTTTTACTACTAGAAGTTGAGCTACTATCACTTCGAGTAGTTGTCCAATTCAATTTTACTCAAGATGAGAATGTTCGTCTGCAAATGGAAGAGTTGAATGATCTTGATGGAGTTAAACTCCAAGCTCAATAAAATTTAGAAATCTACCGAGCGAGGATGTCCAAAGCATTCAATAGCTCAGTACATCCTCAAACATTCCAAAAATGTGAATTGGTTCTGGTGTTGAGAAGGCCAATCATCCCTCATCGCAATATCGGTGCTAAATTCAAAGCTAGTTGGGAAGGTCCTTGTCATAGAAAATGTGTACGAAGGAGGAGCCTACCAGCTTATTGACAAGAATGGTCAACGACCGATGCCACCAATCAATGGTCGATATCTCAAGAAATATGACAATTGATTGCAGGTAAGTATATAAATACTTAAATGAATCTTGTACTAATAAAGCTTTCATACAAAATACACATGTAATGTCACTTGAATATTCTCTCCATAAATGAGAACATATTTTCAAGTTATTGCAAAAGCCCCCCCTATTTGATATGGGGCATTTTTTATATATTTATCTAAGTCAATATCGTGCTTTAAGCCAAGATTCTCAGATAAATATACATGATAACCAGAATGAGCCATGTTTATTTATATTAAAAGTTCAAACTTTGTAATACATTTTTAAACTAGTCTACAATCCCCATGTTAGACATGAGATATTTTTTTAGTTTTTATAATCAAAGCTGTTCAATCCTCTCCTGTGAAACATATCTTCGTATATATATTCAGGTTGATATCGAGCTTTATGTCAAAATCCCTGAATATATCTATAACTATTATTGTTAAAGTTGCAGGCTCTTGCAAGAACAAAAAGAATCCACTTCCATGCTTGAAAAGACAACCCTAATTATAAAAAGTTTGTCTCCTAGATTTGTCAAATTCTGAAGATCAAGTTAGAAAAACTCTCAATTTAAGAAGCTTCAATCAACTAAGTTGGAAAAATATCAACCCCTATATTTTCAAGTTTAAGACATGGATGAGTGCTAAAGGTCAACTCAAGCCCACAAGTGGTCGAGTTGCTAACACTCTCCTCACTCAACAAGCCACAAGAAAAGGCAACAGTGAAAAAGCCCTCGTTCGTCAGTCTAATGACAAGACCGCCAAGCCATCACAGCTTAAGTCAAAGACTTGAGTAAGTTCTAAAGGTCGGACTCAACAAGGCCACAAATGACCAAGTTGCTGACGCTCTCCTCACTCAACAAGCCATAAGAAAAGGTTGTAGTGAAAAAACCCCTGCTCGTCAGTCCAATGATGACGGTTGTTTAATCTCAAACCAAATTTAACTTAGTGATTACAATAAACCAGAATCCAAGAGATCTTCCTACTTGATCAATTGATCAAGACAATCTCAGGAAACAACTCTTAATTCAGAGCATCCTCAAATTAATTCCTATATTGCTTGCAAAGTGATATGCCAACCTCTTTTCAAGTAGTCTTATCAAGCACAAAGCACAGATCAAAGACAATTCCCTCATCAAGTGCACCAAAGCAGAAAGCACAGTACCAAGGAAGCGATTTCATAGTTCGCACAAAGGAAATTGCTGAACTAAAAGAATTTCATGGTTATTCAGTATGTTAAAGCACACATTGCTAGACTAATAACTCAACATAATATATTTATATGAGCCAGAAGGCTGGGTCATCTGTATGCACCTTTCAAAGAGTCCATCAAAGTAGTAAGCACAGATGAAGACATACATACACTTCATGACAAGTCAATATAGGCAAATCAAGTCAATCATTCATCATGTCCACCATGCTTAAAGCCAGGACAGAAGGAATTTTAAATCTCAAAATAAACAAATCAATTCCTCCATCAAATCGATCAAGCACAAAATTAGGGTCTGAGGAAACCCAGATCTGCAAAGACACAAAAAAGAGACCTTCAACGAACCCGTTGAAGCAGAGAGTAGATGGTGGAAGAAGCTTCACAGCGAAACCATTGAAATTGAAGCTGAAGTAATTTGAGATCCATTTGACATAATGGTCAGTTTTCAACAAACAAACATGACTCGCTTCACGCATAAATCATATTTGTTGGAGAGCATTTGTTGACCTCCATATATCTCCCATAAGTCAGGTCGAGTAAATTTGAAGAATTTGATGAATTATGGATGCGGTGTTATGCAAATCGAATCCAAAATACACTATGTATCGTCAAAATTAGTCGAAATGATCTCTGATCGATGAATGGACGCACCATTGCGTTTAAAACATCAAAATTGACTATATATATATATATATATATATATATATATATATATATATATATATATATATATATATATATATATATATATTGCAATTAGACCGACCAAAAGAAAAGAAAAAAGCAATATATGCACATATCGAGGTTGGGGTGAGAATAAATGCGACCTCGTTCAAAAATTGATTACCCCATTAATGCAAAATGTTGAAATCTATCAAATGAGATCAGATGCACTCAATTTGCATTTAATATCATCGGCGTGGTGATGCAAAATTTTGAGAATTGACAAATACTGAACTAAATACCGCGATGCTAAACGGATATCGTCAAAATATCAAAATTATTTAAGATAATTACTTATATTTTCTTAGGTTATTGCATGAGAAAATTCACTAAAATTTACAATGAATAATTTAAGAAAGCAAAAAAAAAGTATAAATAAAAAATATGAGTATATACCTATGTAATTTTAAGATGTAGAATTAGAATTATGTTAATTATATCACTGCTTCTAATATATATATATATATATATATATATATATATATATATATATATATTTATTTATTTATTTATATTTATAATTTAATTTAATTTTGAAATAAATTAAATAAAGATAATAATGAATTTATATTAACAAAATATTGATTTATGTGAAGATATGAAATCCGTAATCATTATCATTATATATTAAAATTAATATTAACCTCATTATATATTAAAACTGCCACCTAACTTTCCAACCAATTATTCATCTCATAACAGTACTTTTAAACTTAGAGTATATAAAATATTTTCTACATAATTGTTTGCATAGCTGCTTTGTCAAACATCCCCATACTTGGCCACATGAAGTTTCAGAGTTAAAGCAGTTAAATGAAATAGGATAAGAAAAAAAAAGAAGAAAAAATCTAGGCAGCCAGCTATTTCCATTTTTCTCTTCTCTCCTATAATGAAGATGTCAGAGTCAGACGTAGGTTTACGTATGACTCCAATCGACGACGCTGCGGCAGTATATATTGAATAAACGGCCAAAAAAAATGACGCCATAAGATGAACGGCGCTATTTTCCCGTAGAATGCACCCCGACCAACCCGATTTACTGCCTAAACCATGGGAACAAAATATCTGTCGTTTCTAGATTCTTTCGTAATACTGCATGTTTTGAAGAGAATTTCTCGAAGCCCGCCACCTCCTCACTGCTCGATCACTGCTTCTTCGAATAATTTCAAATTGAGGTATTCTGGTTGGTTACACGAGGTATTTCCACATGCATTGCTGAACTTGAAAGATTTTAGGATTTTCTGTCTTTGTCCATTACAATCCATCAAGATGTGTTTAGGTTTATTTATGGCGCCCTTTGATTTTATATGGCTACTTTTTTGTACTTTTTGTGGATATATTTGCCCCATTTGGATGATATATGTACTTTATATCGACAAGAACAATGTCGAGGTTGATTAGTTTCGGTATTTTGTATCGACTCAGATAACATGAGAGTATGAGTATTTTCCGCTTGTTTAGGCTACATTTGGCCCAATTTTTACAAAGATTGCGTTGGTTGAGACAATGTTTATCGCTTCTCTGGAAGTAGATTAGAGCATTTGCATATGTACTCTGCACTCTATACTCTATACTTTCTTGAGATTTTGCATTTATTTTCACCCATTTTTCCCGTTGATGGACATACTATGGCTAGATCTATGAATAACCTGGGAAGGTGTGTTTTGCGTGATGTTCTGTGGAGAAAATGAATCACACTTCCTCAGATCCTCTGTACTGCACTGTACTCCTGCATCCCGACTCTAAAGATGATTTTGGGCTATTTTTGTTGATTGTCTTGTTGGTTTGAGACAATGTTTACCGCTTTTCAAGTAAATTAAAGGTTGTTTGGAAGCTAATTTTGATGCTTGCAAATGTACTCAAACCCCCGTACTCTATACTTTCTTGAGATTTTGCATTTTTTCCCATTTTTTCCCGCGAGGGCATACTGGCTAGAACTGCTATGAATAACTGAGAAGGTGTGTTTTCCGGTTTGATGTGTTCTGTGGAGAAAATGAATTGCACTCAGATCTCTGCATCTCGTACTGCACTCTGCACTCCCTCACTGCATCTCCTCGATATTAGAGATGATTTTGGGTTTTTCTTGATTGTCTACCTTGAGATAATGTTTACGCTGGAAGTAGATTAGAGGTTGTTTAATTTGATGCTTGTTGCATATGTACTCTGCACTACTACTCTCTTGAGATTTTGCTTATTTTACCCATTTTATCCCAGCATACTATACTTTCTATGAATAACCTGGGGTGTGTTTTGGATGTGTTCAGAGAAATGAAATTGCATGTACTGTAATCCCCTGCACTTTGTACTGCACTCATTCCGATATTAAGTTTGCAATCCATTGTTAATATTCGATTACCTTGACTTTATTTTGAAGTTCAAAGATGTCCGCAAAAAAAGGATAACGCCAAGATGCGTGCCGAAAGTGCCATCAACATTATTTGATAATATTCCCGCTTCAAGTGAAGTGATCAAATATTGCGCTTCACCGAACCAAGCCGACACCGACCGCAAGAAGACTCTGCCATAACCTCTATCCTATCTTGGGACATGACAAAGCCTTTTCTTGGGGCGTGCATTTCTTTCACCGGATGAAGTAGTGATCGGGATGCCAAACAAAGGGGAGAAAGTTTTATGGCAAAATCCCATCAGGCACCGATTATAAGAATAAGCTCGAAGCTCGATGCTCGCGTACAGGCAACAGTACATACATCTTTCTTTCAAATTTATTTTGTATATCACAACTATGAGTAATTTTTTAATTGCCTACGATAATATTGACAATTTCTTGAGTATAATTGGGCTGAAGCCATTTGGGCCTTCTTAGTATCACAATTCAATGGCATTACATCAAAGATACACACACAGCAGGCGCCTGGCTACATGAGAGGCTTTGTCTCTCTTCTTATGGTATTTCGCCCGCCGTTATGTTTTACTTGATGTAAGTTAACTTGTATAAATGTTTCTTGTAGATTTGGGCTAGAGCACATTATTAAAGATTAGTCGCCATTTCCATCCGCACGTACCACGTATGCTGGCCTAAAATAAAGTTTGCGACGTTGCCTTCGGTTTGAAAGGAGACCGTAATGTATAGTTATGTTCATTCATTTCGTAGAATGCATTTACCTATGTTGTTTGCCGTCATATCTATCTTTGGCTTAACACAGTCCCTTTACCTGGGACTTATCGTAAGAGGAGACCCGCTCCTTGAATCATCCTCCTCCCCATGAAACTTCCACTAGCTCGACATCGCCCATCCGCATCCCATTTGCTCCATCGATTCCCAGATATCTCTCCCGATATTCCCCAAGGTGTCTAGCTTGCCTCCGCTACTACCCCCAATCAAGGATCTGCAATGAAAGTTATTTGCGTGTTTGAGGGAGTTGGGAAGTTGTGGCATCCTTCCATGCAAAGACGGCAGAGAGGTCGGATGGCATCATGCACCTGCATCGCTATTGAGGGTACCCTGCCGCACGAAGAGTGCTTCCATCCCAGGTGGAAGCACCGAAGACCACCGGTATCTTCTCGAGGTCATTGGGGCTTCAGCTTCTCCTTTAGAGGCTACCAAGACCGCCGGAGACCTAAGTGCCCTCCTGGAGGTGAAGCTCTGAGTTGGTCAAGGGGAGGCTCCCACCGAGCATACACTTGTCGCCCCTTCATTGGCCTTGCCTGAAGGCACCAGATGAGGAAGAGGAAAGCTGTTCTCTCCCTTCACGCTCACCACTAGTGCCATGGGCTAAGATCTATTCGATTTTCCCTCCACCCAACCCAGCAAAACAGTGTATTACGTTAATTTCATGAATAATATGATACAATAGATGACCAGTTGTTCGGTTTCACCCTTCAATTCAGGTCCCCGATATTTCTCCGATGAGCCATCAAAGGCTATCGTAGTTGTGGAGGAGCACCGGTAAGCAGAAGTTCTGATTCTCGAGCTTTAGATGACAATGGATATAGCTTTTTAATAATTATTTTCAGCCTAAATAATTATATTACAGCCAGCCAAGGCACAGTAGCTCGTGCACTTCCCATCTAGAGATGGCATGCCTCGCTCCAACTCATACGGTCGGTGCTCGATTCCGGTGACAAGTAAGTCACCCGATCTTGCTCCTTTTCACAGATTCAAATGTCATATCATTCTAACTACTTCTATTAATTTCTCGCCAATAAATTATAAAATAACTATTTCGATAATGCAGGGAGATCTGATGGTAAAATATTGTATTTCAGGCGATTGATGATTTATCGGGATCAAGATTCTGCCGACGCGACACATCGAGCGCGCGCATATCTAGTCGAGAAGTACTCCGCGCCTGATTGTATGTCCCATTCCTATACATTTCATGCTTACATGGGTGAGTTACCTCCAAATTTAGTGGTTCTCGCAATTCATTCATGATATCCATGTAGCTGTGACTTATAGATGTTATCTTGCATCCTAGAATTATGTGATGGCTTTTGCTAAAAGAAAGCAAGATGTATATCCAAAGATGTCATGCAGTGCATCCGGTCGAGCCGCTTATTCCCAATTATCCATAATCAACACTGGACACTTCTTGTTGGAAATATCAAGCTTGGCGTGTGGTCATTTTGACTCATTGCCAAAACGACACATAAAGCCATTCTACGGAGATGGTATGCACTCTTCTGGGTTCTGGGATCTAACTAATACCTGCCCATCTTCCGTAAAATCAAATTCCGGCTCAGATATCGGACATTATTTTGACAAAGAACCCAAGAAATGGCTTGAAACGGTGATGGGTTGCCGGCCCATTCAACATGCCGGCAGATGTTCATTTGCAAATACATGGAGGCAGCCATCGAGAAGCCACAAACCGGCTCAACGACTGGACAAAAAGATGAGATTTAGTCGACTTTGTTTATGTGATTTTTTGTTTGGCCTCAAAAAACACTTAAATCAAATTTGGATGCTTGAGTTGTTCTCGCAGACATTCGTAGTAGGATAATTCATTGTATTTCTGGTTGATTTGTTCTATTAATTTAGTTTTAATGTGCTGCTGCTCCTGCATATATGGGAGGCATGTTTGAATTGTCCCAAATTGGTCTATGTTTTCGCATTTTTTTTAGGATCACGCTTTGTTGGTCTATCCATTTTGTCTAAAGGGAGACTATTAGGGTGTATATTCATTCTCGTTATTTTAGTTTTCCTCTCATACTGTGTGGTTTGAGAGGCATTGAATTGTCCAAAGTTGGTCTTTATACTCTCTGCATCTCATGTATCAGTCTCAGATCTGCATCTGCTTCTCTCAGATCACTATATACCAGAATTCTAGACTGGCATTTTCTCAGAATTCTATACCTTCAGAATTCTCTATAATTTATACCACATTTTATACCTCTCATGTATCTCCATTCTATATCCCTTCTACACTTCGAATTCTAAACCTGCTATACCTTCAGTTATACCTTCAGATTTCTATACCTTCTCAGACTCTCAGACTCTATACCTTATGAGCTTCTCATTACTTTTCCTATGCAATTTTATATTTAAAATAAAATTAAATCAAAAAAAAAATTATTATTAAGAATCTAAATTTATTTAATATGATGATAAATTTTATCAAGTGTAAGATAATTGTTTAAAAGACAAAATGAACATAATGTTGACGTTATTAAAATAAATAAATTATTAAATTATCAATCTCAAAATGAGAGAACTTTCATGCTTTATATGCATCATTTTACATTGTCAAAAAAATAAATCATAGAACAAAATGTCATATATTTTTAATGTTAATTTTGAGAATTTGAATAGACAATTTGTATTAATCAAATTAGTATTTTATAAAGATTTTAGCAAGTCAAATTTTTAAATTTATCTGATCATGTTGAATTTTTATTTTTATAAACTATTTATTAAGCATCTAAGCGCCTTAGTAATTTTGTTATCGACAACATAAAATTATCAAATTTATCTTATGTATACTGATCTATCCATAGAAATATAATAATTGAAAATTATATAATACTTTCATCAAAATTTTAAGAGATCTCATGTGAATGAAATTAAACAAATTTAATGCTATTAAATTTATCTTATTTAAATAAAATTTGACTATATATTTAATAAAATCAAAATTGATGATTCTAAATTTATTAAAATTTTATTCAAGATATAAAATGATTTTTATTTAATTGGATTTATTTTTTAATTACATACCAATATTTATTTTAAAATTTTAAAATTTTAAGTAACTTTATTAAATTTTTCACCTAAAATAACCATTTATGTGTTTTAAAGCTTCTATTTTATTCCTCCAAATCATCTTTATTGACAATTTTAGTGGATCAAGATATCTCTTGAGTTGTGGCATTTTCAATTTAATTTGATAAAGCTTCTAGATGATGAGTTGATTATATTTTAATTATGCTTTGACTTGTGTTTTCATATAAAAGAGGTTCTTTAGGTTTTAATGTATTTCACCTAAATGAAAAATAAAAAATTTGTAACCGCTAATATTTTATCATGATTCCTACATGTGTAAATAAATGCTTATTGTGTTAGTTTTGCCGAGTTAGGCAAAAGTCATTGTGAACATCTGTTTTGACTTATGAGCCATGTAGAGTTGCAAGATGCTATTCAAGATGTTAATGTAAAAAAATTCTTAATGAGACTAAATGCTCATGAGGATTCAAATTATAATGCTTTATTATGCGTTGGTGGTTTCAAGACTTTACTAAAGTTATGAAATGAACAGACAAAAAATGACTAAAACGAAAAATGAAATTAAAAAATGCCTTCTTGATAATATCATGCATCAAAATGCCATCTTGTAATAATATCCATCGCCTTAGTGTACCCTTCAAAGATATTGGTTGATTGATGAGGTCGAATGAATGTGGTACAACATCGTAGTAATGGTACAACATCTTAGTAATGGATGAATGTTTGACGGCATCAATGTGAAATATTCTAGGCTTACTTGTGAAAAGCTGGGCATAACAGATAATGGAGCCGCAAACCGTGACGATCCCGCTCTACAAAGACTCTGACTTCACTTTGGTTTCTAAGACAAGAAAATAGAATGAATTAAATATTTACAGAACCTATAAGTAATAGCAACTTCGTGAGGCAAGTAGGTAAGTACTTGTGGATTTTTGGATTTCTCCCAATAAGCCTTGAGCCTTGGTTGGAAACACCCTTTGGACGCCTCTTGATTGGATCCTTCAAACTGTCCTTATCCTTAGCTGATGATGTGGTCGCCTTCTTCCTCTTAATTGATCTATCAAATGGTGGAGAATTCCCACTTATTACGGAGTCCACTTCATTAGATAATCGCTTAAGAGATGCAAGCATGTAATCCTCAGTAATCTTATTACCCCTGTCGGAGCTAATTTGATATGCGACTTATATGGTTCTGAAAATAATGCCGCCCATCTCTCGCTTCCACATGTACTAACCTTCAGATGAACCATCGATGTAGATGTCCCTCTTTGCTCGGTAGACCACCGCATGAGGAGGTACTTATCCCGAATGCGCAAAGACATCATTCGCTAAGAACTCTAATGCAAGCAGTGCACAAAGTATGCCCATCATTTCAAATTTCGCAACTACAAGAAATATCTACAAGACACATCAAAGTGGACAATCCAGTTTTGGATGCATTCTTCTTCTCTAAGTTCCTCACCAGTACTCCATGGGCTATCATCCGACGAATGTGATAATCCCCAACTCCATGCAAATTCTTCTTCAACATAGAGTAAAGCTTCCTCAGATAAAAATAAAGCGCCTTTTTAAGAATTGGACTACTCCTAACAACAGAATCACGGATACACTTGAAGTCTTCATCATGTTCATTTCGCCATGTTTCCATCACCTTCTCCAATCCCAAGAAACAATCTGTCAGCGAACTTGTTGGTTTCAAAATACCATGACACATGCTCTTTGTGGCCTCCACTGAGTTGAGATGCCCATACAAAATTTATCTTTGTTGAATGTGGTGGACCATTTCTGCCTAATTTTGTAAAGTTCGAGATAGCCAAGCATGATCATGCAAATTGCCTTCTAGCATGTCAAACCAAGCATCCTCAAACTCATCCTCAGGTCACATTTGCTCATGCATGTAAAAAATTTCTCTTGTTACTACTAAAGCAATGGACCTTGAGGGGCTTTCGAGATATGCCATTGGCACAACCTATGATGCGAGCGCGGTAGTACATTCTCGATAGCTCTCGCCATACCGATCTTGATCAAGAAATATCGAGGATGCGCCACCCATCAACCAAGAAATGTCCGGAATAACCATGTGAATGACTCGATGGTCTCTTCCTCGACAAAAGGCTACTCAATAAGACGCGTTGCCAATGATGATTCACTCCAACGAGAGTACGCAAAGATTATATTTATTGATGATAGCTAGTCAAAAATTATCACATCCCCAAAACAATCAAATTCAACCCTAGACATACCATTGCTCCAAAAAAACTCACCAAGCAATCGACGATCAACTCAACGAACATCCCATGCAAACATCTCGTGCCGCTTGTCTTTCCTTGAAATAGAATCGTTGCTATCACCACTTGCAATCCGTGACCTTCGCTTCTTCTCGGATGAAATTGAAAGCATCTCTTTTGTGAATCCAATATTCTCTACCCCACCAACTTCCTCTTAGATAGTTTAACGTCGCTTGTAATCTACTCCGCCTATGTCATCGCTTTCAAACTGATGCCTCTCATCAAGAATACATTCAGGCATCAGAAGATGCGAATCATCACGGACAACCAATCCTCACGCTTTGGAATTTTGTTATATGGTTTGATTGAGTTTTTTCAACTGCTGCACACGTAAAAATCTTTGATTTTAATTTCTTAGAGTTTAGCCAATAACTTGTATGGTCTTTTCTAACACCGGCTGATAATCACAAGACAGGTGCATAAGCTTTCATTCATTATGCACAACCGTGCAATATTCAAATTTGGGATAATAAAATAACTTCATCATCGCATTGCTCATTCACCACATTCATCTGCGAAAACATAGAGTCCAGGCAGTCACAGATAATAGAGAGTACAGATGAAACAGAGAGTACAGAGAGCATAGATAGTTAGTTCGAGAGTAGTATACACAAAAAATACCCAAAAAACATTCAATCCACCAAATTGCAACCATTAAATTTTAATTACATGATCTGAACAACCTACTGAAAAATGAACCTAAACTGGACAAAATCATAGTACAGTAGAGGGCAATGAGACAAGAGTATGAGTAAAGTATGAATTAGAGGTATGAGGTACACAGAGGGGCAGGTAAGGTATAGAGTGAGGAGTATAGAGGGCAGAGGTATAGAAGGTACGTGAGGGTACAGCAGTATAGTGCACAGAGGCGAGGGTACAGATACGGAGAGTACAAAGGTACGAGGTACAGAGGCACAGAGGCACAGAGTGAGAGGTATGAGAGAAGAGAGTACAAATAAAAAAATCTCCTAAAATTTATCGAACGTACCACATCGCTTGATTGGGATTTAGTTACCATGATCCGAACAACCGCTACAAAAGTGAAACAAAATTGAAAAAAATCGTCTATGAAGACAAAGAGAGTACATATGTAAATAAGCACTAAAAAATTAATCAAACCCACCAATTTTCCTCAAGGATTAATGAATATGTTTTCTCAACACAAAAAAATCATGAAAATAATTACATACATTGTTTCCATCTTACGTCATTTTTTGGCACCGTTTATTCAATATATATCGTACTTGCAGTAGTCATCGATTAGAGTCTGCGTAAACTCGTCTTGGGACTCAGGCATTATTTTCCCCTCCTATATGCCCTCTCTTGGGTTGGCATGAAGAATGGATCTCGATTTCTCTCCACAATCTCTCTCAAGCAGAGATAAGGCCGAAGCGATCTGACTCCTTCTTTAAGGTGCCTTGATTTCTTCTTTCAAATTGAACTCTCCCAGTTCAAAAGTTGGCTCGACATCCTCTCGTTTCTCCTTCGGCTCACAAGCTTTCTCTCGTTCGAACGAATCTTCAGGGTAAGAAAAGTTCGCGGTTTCTTTTATTTTGTCCCTCTATTCATCTCTACCTCCTAGCCGAAACCCTCCCCTTTCGATCTGCTCTTAGCCGAATGATCTCGGCTCTCATTCGTTCATCCCTCGGAATAGATCCGCATATGCAGGACAAGTATTTTTCTCCCTTCCTTTTCGTTTCTACCGATAGCCCCTTTCCGTCTACACTGCAAGCTGAAGAAATCTCGTTCTCCCATTACCTTCGGCTCGATCTTAGCTCTCCAATGCACGAGCCACTCCTGCTTCATCCTAGTAGCTTAGCCGAGATCCAACAATTGCTCCATTCTTGCATTTCCATTTTTTTTCCACCCATACTCTCCATGTCGGCTAGCTAGCCACCGAACTCCAGCACTTCAAGCCATCCATTTCATCTCCATGTGAATCTCCAAATCCATTCCTCCTCTCCATCCAATCATGTCATGTGCCGAGCTCAACTATGTTCTCTTCTTCATTTAACGTGAGTTGGCAGCACACCTCAAGCAACAACAAACCTCACCACCTCTCTTTCTCTTTCTCCTGCTCTCTCTCTCTCTCTCTCTCTCTCCCATCTCGGATCACAGAGAAACAAAAAAAAAGTTTTTTTTAACTCATGTTTTTCTTACAGCAAATCTCACCACCTCTCTTTCTCTTTATCCTACTCTCTCTCTCTCTCTCTCTCTCTTGCCATGAGTTGTAGGGAAAGCACAAGAAAAGAAGAAAATCTCTCCTCTTCCTCTCTCTCTTTGTGATCTACAGGAAACTGAAACAACAAAAAGTGAGGTTAATGTCTAAACCTCATTGATTGCCAAAACCAATTCATATTCATAGTTATAAAAAAATGCTAAAACTTGAATGCTCATAAAATCCCAATTGCAGCATGTTTGTGTTCGACGATGATCGGAACCTGTATGCTCTCTTTGTAGCACTACGAGGAAAACTCGTAAGCGATTCGCGGTGTGACAGGAAAAATTATGTGATTTTTCTTATACAGGTAACCTATACACGTTCTTTGTAGCGTAATAGGGAAGAAGATACTTAGGCCGTAATTTATACCATTCATATGCGCTCTTTATAGCACGGTGAGCAAGCTCGACTCAATCTGACCCTCTATGGACGATCAGGATCTTTGCCAAAATTTTGTTGAAATTTTGCCAAAATTTTACACTTCGAGGTGACTTTAAAAAAAGAATGAAATATTGTGAATCAAAAGTGCTAAAACGTGAAATTGCAAAATGAAGTTAAAACTAAATTCATAAAAAATTAAAGCAAGCTTACGAGGAGCGATGAAGGGATCAAAGCCTAACTTGAGACATGAATATGAACTTCCCTGAAGGATTTGAACATGAATTTGTATGCAAAGGGGCCTCAAGATAAGGATGAAGTGAATTATAAAGGAGGGAGATTCTACATCTATCTATAGCTTGAAAGCAACCTCCTCATAAACCTTATCATATTTAATTGCAAGCCATGAAATAAGGGAATGATTCATTAATATAAAGCCACGAATTAAGGGATTACATTAAAAGATGAGTTTTAAGAAATAGAAATATGTTCTCTCAGATGCAAAACTTTGGAACAAATGAATTAACATATTTCTTCAAAATGAGAACAAAGTTCCAAGTGAGGTCTCCTAATTCAAAGGGGTGGCTTGTCCTTGAATATGTGTAGTTGTTAAAATGGAGCTTATTATTGATCTTCTTATCACAAAGCAGAATGCGAAACTCTTACTCCAAATTAACTTCATAAAGGCATAATGAATAATGAATCTTATGAACATTGAAAATTTGGAATAAAAGATCTCTAATCTGAATCTACTAATGCAATCAATAGATGCTTACTTTTAAGAAAAAAGTTGATAGTGAGGATAGCGATTTAGAGATCGCCGCATGTAAACATCTCATGAAAATCTAAAGAGTATCATGAAGTTATTTTTGTGAAATTCAATTCCTTTAATATAATTGATGAGAAATGAAATAAATATTGAATGGAAAGTTATAGAAAATATGAAGGCTCTTTGAATGATAAAATTATAGTCTTGAGGTTTTCTTTTTGGGTGAGTTTCATCCATGTAAACTTGTATGAATACAACTGCATGAAGTATGCTTTTGCACATACCTTATAACAGTCACTCCTCTAGTTCAAATGTTCCAAAATACATGCAAAGCTTGAATGGAAATAAATCCATTACACATATCTAGAATGAACTTATTCTCATACAAGTGCTTCAAAGCTTGTACAAACTTTCAAATGAATGAATTGAACATGCACATGCATTATGAGATAATCCCATATTTGAACTCATTGCATCAGGATGCGTGCAAACTACATGATGGTGAAGCAGTGCGTTCATTATAAAATAAAAGTACTTATACGTAGCACATTGAAATTCATATATATTTCTTAAAATGAGATTCTTATATTTCAAGGGATATCTTAAATCCAATTTAAAAGCTTCAAAGCATGTGCAAATATCTTACACAATGAATGAATAAATATATGTAACTATTCAAAATCGATCAACCAGATGCTATGACCATGATAAATGCATGAATCAAGTGTCCGAGGATGTCGCGTGATTCTGGTTTGGTCCTCAGACCGTCCAAAGTTAACTAAACCTAAAAATCTAATAATAATATTATAAGAATTTAAACTTTGAGAAAATATCTAAGAAGCTAATTCTGTTATATGACAATAAATCTGATCCTCTATTATTAAATTAATAGAATCGATAGGATCTGAAATAACAAAGTGAATCATTCACCCCAATGATGGCCATGTTAATTGAATATTTCAATCGGAGGGATTTTCATAAGAATAAAATCTATTCAAATTATAATGTCAAATCTTTATATATTCAAATTCAAAATCAAAATCCTCAAAATATAAATCTAGGTCTGATCATCTATTATTAAATTAATAGAGTCGACAAGATCTGAAATAATAAATTAAAAGATTTAAGCACCTGCATTGGCCTCGATACTATGCTGAATGCTTAAACTTAGTGTCTGAGAATGTTGATTCTTAAGTTGTGGAGCCGAGTTAACAAAACTTAAAAAATCTAATAATATTATAAGAATATTAAGTTATTAAAATATATGAGAAGCTAATTCTGTCACATGACAATAGATCTGATTCTCTATTATTAAATTAATAGAGTCGATAGGATCTGAAATAATGCAACAATAAACTACCTCGATGATAGCTATGTTGAATGGAGATTTCAACCGGAGGGGATATTACTATCAACATATGTTTAAAATTTCAAGTCAAGTTAATATAAATTAAGTATCAATTCAAATGCAAAGTCCAACATGTTATTAAATGTTAAATGCATAAATGAAATTCAATCTTTAAAGAACTTAAATCTAGAACTCAATCCATCTTTCACAATTGTTTGTCGTAGGTGGCAAATTAAGAAAACTCTAGCTTATAAAGGAGCCAAAGTTAAGTCAAGTATATTTCTATATTCACTCTTAATAAATCTCATGCCAGCAAGGACATGGCCCGTGTCCTCTGACCGCATGGTTTAGCCAGTAGGCTCTACATATAATGCAGTTACGACCGGAGTCCTCTTATCAGGTGGTTGTCGTAAAATGACACCATTATATTACGATCACGACTATAGCCCGTATACTCCCCAATGGGTCTATACCTTGAGATGTGAATCATAGGGTACACTTGATAGGTCAAAAAGCCCTCTGTCAACTAAGGTGGACTTAAGCTTATCTCCTTAGACAAACTCCACCCCAGGTCTACAAAGATTGCTTAGACGACACAACCCATGGTTGCTGACAATGATCCTTCTGTCAGGTTGGGTCGACTACCTCCTCTGACTAAGTAGACTACGGACCGTGACAACCCGGGATGACAGAGTCATGGGATCTAGATCGGGCACATCATCGTTCCCCAAATATCCGCTTTAAGTAAATAATAATGAATTTCATAAATTCTAAATCATAAATTTCAAAACACCACATGCTGCTACTATAAGCTACACATTCAACCATCTAACGACTAGCCTTAATCGAAAGTTATCTCTCAGCATTGAGAGGGGTAATTAACTATAATGCTTGCGCCTATAGGAAACCTAGAACTATATCTAAAGTCCTCATAAAATGAGAGTGAAATCTCTGGGTAGTGTCTTATCTACTATTTTATCTGCCTTCTAAAAATTTCACCGATATTTAAATTATACTCTCTTCATCGAGAGGTTGGTGGCGAATTTTCATAACCTACAGTTACATTTTACTCTGATTGGTTGAATGTATATAAATCAATTTTAACTTGATTGGTTATACTTGAACTATATCAAGTGCTGAAAAATTTGTGCTATCAACTATTCATTTAATATATATTCTAAAAAAATATATGGATACATTGAAATGAATTTACTAAATTCTTACTTCTCTTTCAAATCTCTTAAACACAAGAATAGTTAGGATTTACTAGATAATAAGATAATGCTTCAACAGCCCGCAAATAATTATGGGATATTTGAGCGTATTTAATCGCAAACTCACACACGCAACGTGATATGACTCCATATCCTCAAATAGACAACAGAGGCAAAAGGAAAAGAAAAATTCCAAGTTGGCTAAAGGACTTCACAATATAAACATAAATAATTACTCAGGAAAGTAAGGAGAGATAATAATGCAACTACAGATACTAATGCAGAGACCGATAGATAAACAATGGAGAAGAAAAGATTACAAGTATACTAATTCGAGCATAAAATAATTACAATTATTACGGACTACAAATACAACATGTCCGAATAGACCGTAACCAAAGATCGAGAATGACAAAGAAGCTACAACAAAGACATTAAAAATCCCAAAGTATCACCACGTATGACAAGACAATCAATATGATAATTCTAAAACCTGCAAAGTTATCCATAATAGAATGTAGATCAGAACCCAAGAATCAAGAGTTAAAATTATAATATAACAATTTTTTGTTATTTTATAATAGAATGAATGAAACAACAGAAGCTATCAGAAATTAAGAATGATCCAACAGTTGACAATAAAAGAAATTAGATCAGAACTCAAGAATCAAGAAACCAAATAACAAAATAAGCTTTTTTGTTAAATGTAATGGATGAAACAACAGAAGCTATCAGGAAATCAAGAAGCTCGATGACTAAACCAACTAATATTCCAGAGAGATAGAAGGAAGCAACAGTGAATAAACGATCCATTGTAACTGAAATTAGTTACTCTTATAAAGAAAGCTTAGATAGAGGTTAGAAAATAGTATAAATAGGGGATAAAAGGAAAACAGAAGGTAATCAACATTTTATACAAAAACTTATCTTCTTCAAGCTTCTTCCTCTTCTTCTCTTCCACCGGCTCTTCCTTTTCTCCTGGTTATCTTGGGAACCGCATCATAAACGGGTTTCCTTTCCTCGCTCGCCTCTCACCCTCTCGAGCGCCGATCAATGGTGAAGGAATAAAACAAAAGCGATTAAAGATAGCTTCTCCTCAAGATTCATCCCAGAGAGACACCTTAACCCAAAGCAAAGGCTCAGATTCAATCCCAAGGAACACAAACTGAGGCACGGGATCAAGCCACTCGATAAGTAGTGCGTGTAATCCACACACCACACCAACAAAATACCAAACCTGTTAAGGTAGATATGCCTAGATTTAATGGAGAAAATTCAAGAGGATGGTGCTCAAAGCAATTTTTCAAGACTATAGCTTATCGAGGATCAAAATTCATAATAGCCTCAAGATACATGGATGAACCTCGCCGAGTCAATGGATTGCATGTAAACAAATAATTGCATTCATGGACAAAGTTCAAAGAACAAGTCATACAAAGATTTGGACCCTCTATACAGAATTTGAGAGGAGAATTAGCTAAACTACAAAAAAAACCACAGTCCAAGAATTCTACAATCAATTTGAGGAATTAGCTAACAAAATTTCAGGTATTCCACCTAAATTTCTACAAAGTTATTTTAATCAGGGCTTAGACAAGATATTAAGAGGGAAGTAAGAGCCTTACGCCCAATTCTCTTCAACAAGCCTTTCGCTTAGCTAAACTAATGGAAGATAGTTAGATGAGGTGTTTATGGCAAGAACAAAGAAAGATTCAATCAAGTACCATATATCAACAAGAATATCAACAACCTCCCTACACCAACAATGCCAATTCACAACAATACTAATACCAAACCAACCATTCCAATACAAAGACTCACACCAAGCTTAGAAGAAAGAAGAAAAAAGGACTATGTTTTAACTGTGATGAGAAATTCCATCACATCAGAATCAAAACTATTTGCCTATGATCAATGAGGAGCAGGAGGACAACCTCCAACAAGAAAATCAAGAAGAAAACCTTTCAATACAAGAAGATATTCCAAAATTAGCTTCAATGCATTCACAGTCGCCAAATCCTGTAAACCCTAAGACAATAATAAATAAAAAAAAGTGCAATGATGATAGTGGTTCAACCCACAACTTTATCCACCCAAACTAGCAAGTTTATAGACCACAAGAACACCTCGACGTCTTCAAAGTATTAGTAGAAACGGGAAACTTTAAAATGTTCAGAATATGCTCTAATATTCCTATCCAACTACAAGGATACACCTTCATCATGCTATTTGTCGCCAATGCAAAGATGTATATAGTATAGTGTTCTGGCTAAACAATTAGGGGAATGTACAACTAATTACAAAGAGCTCACAATGAAATATAAGGACACCTTGGTACAACCGCAAAGACACAACATCCAAGGTTCAAGGCATCACATTGCACCGCTCCACCAAATTATAGAATAAACATGAAATAGCTTCTTACCTACAAATAACAGAAGTCCAAAGTTCTGCATAAGCTACAAGTGAGTTCCAAAGCCTACACCAAAAACATTCAAGCAATATTACAAAGAATACCAAGACATATTTCAAGCCCCACGCACCTTACCTCCCCAAAGGAGTATTGACCACCATATTAATTTAGCCCCTGGAACTCAACCAATCAAAGTAAAAAGTTATAGATACCCACATTTCTAGAAAACTGAAATTGAGAAACTTATAAAGGAAATGTCGATTGGAATAATCGAGAAAGCATCACCATTCTCTTCCCACTCTTTAATCAAAAAAAGGATGGAACTTGGAGATTCTGTGGATTATAGAGCTCTAAATAAAATAACAATCTGACAGATCAATTCCCACCTTAAGAGCTTATGGATGAATTACATGGAGCCACAATATTTTCAAAGCTAGATTTAAGATCGATATCATCAAATCGAATGGTCAAGAAGATATTTACAAACCGCCTTTAGAACACATGCACTATGAATTTCTTGCAATGCCATTTGGATTAACAAATGCACTCAACATTCCAAGCTATGATGAATACTCAAACCTCCTAAGGAAATTTGTATTAGTTTTTTTGATGACATCTTAATATACAAAGACTACAATAGAGCAACATCAAATCCATTTACAAACAAGTGTTAAAAAAACAAAGACAATATTATCAAGTCATCTAAATGCTCATTCATACAAGATAAAATTGAGTATTTAGGACACATTTTATCTGCACAGGGTATAGCAATGGATCCCAAAAAGATTCAGGCAGTACAAGCATAGTTTTTACCCAATTTAGTCAAACAGTTAAGGGGTTTTTTGGGTTTAACTGGCTATTACAAAAAGTTTGTAAAAAACTATGCAGCAATTGCATCTCCATTAACATCAATGCTAGCTAAACAACAATTTCAGTGGACAGAAGAATCAAAAGCAGCATTCACACAACTGAAACAGACTATGGTATCCTTACCAATTTTAGCATTTTCAAATTTTTCCATACCCTTTATTCTGGAAACAGATGCCTCAGGTACAATAATAGGAGCAGTATTAGTTTAAAACAATCATCCTCTTGCTTATTTCAGTAAGAAATTATCTCCAACAATACAGAAAACATCAACATATGCTAGAGAACTTTATGCTATAACAAGCGAGAAGAAAGATGGAGACAATATCAACAATAAATTCACTATAAGAACAGATCAAAAGAGCATAAGGGAGTTAATGAAACAGACAATTCAGACTCTAGAATAGTAAAGATTTCTTATTAAACTCCTGGGTTTTGATTATACCATTGAATATAAACCAGGGATCACCAATAAGGCAGCTGATGCCCTATCAGAAAATACAATGAGATGAAGTAACAGTGAGAAGGCTCAACACACACACCTTATATGCTTATACTCAGTAGTTCACAACCTTGCTACAACAGATTAAAGAAGAAACACTATATAATCTTGAACTAGAGCGGTTGCAATAAACAAATTTCACAAGTCCGATTATTTCCCAATTACAGATATACTAATGGGATATATTACAAAAATAGAATAGTCATATCAAAGACTCGAAATAAGAAATATGCTTATAAGAGAATTACATTCAACACCAGTAGGAGGACATTGGGGAATTAAGAGGACAGGGGCCAGAATTACTCAACAATTCTACTGAAAAAAGATGAAGCAAGATATAAAACACTTCATAGCCACATGTCCAGTATGTCAACAGATCAAATATGATACTCAAAAACCTGCAGGGTTATTACAACCCTTACCTATTCCAACAACCATTTGGGAGGAAGTATCAATGGATTTTATCATAGGTCTACCCAAAGCCCACAACAAAACTGCTATACTAGTAGTAGTAGATAGACTTTCAAAGTATGCTCATTTCTCAGCCCTTCCAACTTGTTTTACAGCCACCTACATAGCTCAAACTTTCATTTCAGACATAGTTAAACTGCATGGAATTCCACAAGCAATAGTTTCAGACACCTATCTTTATGAGCAATTTTTGGCAATAATTATTCAAATTGAGTGGAACAACATTAAGCCATAGCAGTACTTATCATCCTCAATCTGATGGCCAAACAGACGTAACAAATAGAACACTAGAATAATACCTAAGAAGTTTTGTATTAGACACAATTGGCTACAATTTCTCCCATGGGAGTTTTCCTATAATACATCCATTAACACTTCCACAAAATGACTCCTTTCCAAATAATATATGGCAGACTACCACCTAAAATTATATCCTATAATGGCAATACAGCCACCAATATGGAAGTGGAAACATTACTACAACAAAGGGACACTGTATTACAAGCGAATAAAACTTACAAGAAGCTCAGAATGCAACAAATAGCAAACAAACACGAAGGAGCTTAGGTTTAATATAAATGATCTAGTATTAGTTAAATTACAACCATACTGATATATATCAAAGAAACCCTATACAAAGGCTGAGATAGTATTATGGTCCTTTTAAAGTTCTACAGAAAGTAGGGATGGTGGCTTACAAAGTAGACCTTCCAGAAACAGCAAGGATTCACAATGTTTTCCATGTCTCTAGACTTAGGCAATTCAGACAAGATTCAAAATTCACCCGACCATATTACTCAATTCTTAGAAGGGCATCCCACGGTGGACCCATCAAGATTTTAGATCGAGGATAAGAATACAAGGAGGCAGACCAATCACAAGTCTTAATAATGGGAAGGTATCACAGAAATAGATACTTCTTGGGTGGAAATTAAGAATTCAGAACCTTTCGACTTTGACCTTGGGGACAAGGTCAATGTGTGTGGGGAGTAATGATATGACTCCATATCCTCAAATAGACAAGAGGCAAAAGGGAAAGAAAAATTCCAAGTTGGCTAAAGGACTTCACAACATAAAATAATTACTCGGAAAGTAAGGAGGGACAATACAACCGGACATTATACATACTAAGCAGAGACCGGATAGATAAGAAGAAAGATTACAAGTATACTAATTCAGAGCATAAAATAATTACAATTATTACAGACTACAAATACAATATGTCCATAATAGCACCAGAACCAAAGATCAGCTAGAATGATAGCAAGCTACAATAATATTAAAAATCCCAAAGTATCACCACAGAAGGCAACCTGGCGAATATAGATAATTCAGAAAACCTAGTTATCCATAGCAGAATGTAACCAAGAATCAAGAGTTAAAATAATAATATACGTTTTCTATTATTTTGTAGAATGAATAACAACAAGCTCAATCAAGAATGATCCATGCGGTTGACAAAAGAAATTAGATCGAACTCAAGAATCAAGAAACCAAATAACAAAATTTATGTTATTTTGTAAGAATGGATGAAACATAGAAGCTATCAAATTAAGAAGCTCTGACTAAACCAACTAATATTCCAGAGACGAAGGAAGCAACAATGAATAAGCGATCCATTGTGGCGAAAGTAGTTACTCTTATAAAGAAAGCTTAGATAGGGTTAGAAAATAGTATAAATAGGGGATAAAAGAAGCAGAAGGTAATCAACATTTTATTAAAAACTTATCTTCTTCTTCTTCCTCTTCTTCTCTTCCTCCGCTCTTCCTTTTCTCCGGTTATCTCATGAACCGCCATCCCGATCGAAACCCTAGGGTTTCCCTTTTCCCTCGCTCTCACTCCCCTCTCGAGCGTCGGCGGCTCGAATGGTGAATGAAATAAAGCGATTAAAGATAGCTTCTCCACGAAGATTCATCCCACGAGAGCGCACCTTAAAGCAAAGGCTCGATTCAATCCCAAGGAACACATGGCGAGAGGATCAAGCCGATAAGCGTGTTATCCACTAATTCAGGAATCAAGAACTTGATTAAAGACACATCCAAGGCGAGAAAAGAAACCAAGCCATCAAGCCGGTTCAAGACTCACTCGAGAAACTCAATCCAAGTGATTAGATCCAACGGCCAAGCACAAAGCGCTAATCCAACGATTGAGCAGATAAACCTTCCCAATTATCAATAACTCGGTAGGGTTGGACCACTCGGTGAGTCATCAGAACCAAACTCAAGCCTAACCGGACTAGACTCAATTCAAGAAATTAGAACCCTATCACAATGCATGTGAAAGGACTTGAACCCAAGACCTCTTAGTTGAAAGCCAAAGCTCTCAACCATTAGGCTAAGGTGCCTTACACCCCGATATTTTGTTGGGCTTCATGTAGAAGCTCAAAGAGATTAATATAGAGCTTATAAAAGAGTTGCTTTCCACTCAGAATAATAATCTTTTGTCTGAGTTAACTGCAAAAGAGGAGAAACTGCAGATTGCACTATAGAAGTAAGTCAAACTGCAGGATAATCTTAGAAATTTATGGTCATTCTTTGAAGAATCCAGTGCTAACATTTCTTCCAGCAGCAGTTTAAAATTTGTAGAAATATGGATGGCTTCAAGTTCGCAAAAATGGAATATTAATTCTTTAAAGCACTCACGTGGTTTCTTGTACCCAATATCTGGAGTTTCCAATTAAAAACTTTACCTTCTAATAAAGCTAGAGAATCTGAACTATTTTTTACTCAAATAAGAAAAGGAATCAATACTTTTCTTCCATTGTAGGCCCAGCTTTAAGCTTTTCTACCACTTAAATCAAACAGAATTCATTACAAATCTGGAAAAAGAAGAAAGCAGCAGGGACAGATCAATTGTCCAACATGCAATTAACTCCTGGCCCTATACATCTGAACTCACTAATTAACTCTCTTGATGTAACTTTAAGCCATCCAGATAATCTTTGTAGAAATGTATCCATTTAACATTTATACACACATATCCAAAACGAGTTTAAATTTAAAGAAGCCATCCATATGTAGTGGGTTAACATTTATCCACTTCCAAAATACAAGAGAAAGCTTGGAGCATATTTCAAAAAATGCTTTGAAAATACAAAATGAAGCTTGGAGTGTACTTCAAAATGCTTTACAAAATATAAAAGAAATCCTGGAACTTTTTTCAAAAAAAAAAAAAAAAAAATACAGCAGGATTAAAAGATTTGATTATCTATGTCTCTTAAGTCCTCCTTTTAGCTGGAAGCTTGGGCCTATGAGTATGTTGCAAACTTGAACCAATATCAGGAATTGAATCATTTAGTAGGTTTTAATAGGTGCTCCTATGATGTCCAAGGAGTCCACATCTATTGTGTTTATGTGCTCTTTTCAATGTCTTATTGTTGACCTCCATAAAGCTTTTAAATCTTGTTTTCTTGGGTTGGCCATGAGGTTTTAATGTATTTGGTGCAACAATTTGTATTTCATCTATTAAGCTTGAGAGAATGCAAAGATTAGGACAGAGCTTGCCCTCTTTTAATTTAGGACATTAGAAAATTAATCGGAATCATCATAGTCTCCAAAATCTATGAGGAACCGAGAGCCGAAAAAAAAAGGCTAAACCTCAGTAGGGCCAAAAAAAAAACTACAAGTTGCAATGGAGAGCTGCCAATGGTGCAGTGAAAATTCGTAAAGAGCTTCCATTTTGAAGATAATGGGAGAAGCCAATTCTAAATGAATAAACTCCTATAGCAGAAACATGAGGAAAATAATCCAAGAAAAAGCAAACTAAGGAAAAGAAGTTCATTATATAGTGAGTTTGCCAAATTAATAATTCCATTGATAAACTTTAGTAAATAAGGCTTTTTTAAACTTAAAGCATAAAGTAGAAAAGCATGAAATTTCTCTCCCAAATAGGCAGCTATTCCTTTATCTCCAAACTTGACAAACAAATGGCAAGGAGTTAGTAAATGATAATGTTTAACAACATAGTTAATATGTCAATAATCATATTAATAAATTAATAAAATATATGATTTTTTGTTTCCATGGCAAAATGATGGAAACAACAAGATCAAGTTGGGAATATTATGCCTTTGTAATATGTCTGAAGTTTTCAACTCATACATAATGCATAGTCAAGCACTATGAAGTATCTCAAAACATATTTCATATATCAAATAAGAGTTAATTAATCCAACTTGGAGTGCCAAGGGTAAATTTTTTTTAAATGTTTAAAAGTATGCTCAATACTATTATTTCATGAGATTATGCTTGATCATTATTATATAAGAGCATAGTAGTAATGAGATCTTTGACAAGAGAATTCTCCAAAGAGATAGTTTCTATTGATTTTTAAAAATTAAAAGAGAGAAGCTGGCATTGGATTCTAGTTGAACTGTAGAAAAGATATAAGACCCAAAAATATCAAATAAAGACTTGTCATAATCTAAGGATCCCAAAAGCAACTTATATCTTTTCTTATAAATATAGTATATGCTAATTTTTTTAATTGATTGGCAATAATAAATAAAGTTTACAAAAAGTGGAGGGTTTCTAGATATTCCAATTATCCGAAGAGAGTGATGCAAGCTTTTCCACCAAATTGAAAGAAGCCCTAAGCTAGTAAGAACTCTCCACATTAGATAAGCACAAAAACTAATAGCTATGACCGAGTTAGAAGGAATGCTCAAACCACAATTACATCTAAGGATATAAGTTTTATCCCAAGAGATCAATTGCAATCTATGAGAGGTAATGCAACTATAATAAAGAAAGTTAGCACATAATCTATTGGTGTATTTGATATAGGATTTAAGAAGAATAAGAGCTCAAGACCAACAAGCTATTATATTATATATTAAATATTTTTTGAATTGATACCTATCTACAAAAGGTAAAGTGCTCACCTTCGAGCCTTTGAACTAGTAATTTTGTGGAGGAAGGGATGGATAAAGTTAGTTCCTTTTAAATATCTATGTTGATTTTTTATAAGAAAATATTCTCAAAATAGAGATAATTTCTCTAAGTTCAATTCATTTATTACATTGGATGATAATAAGATAAAATTCATTTAATAATTGGAACAATAATATTTTGTTTGTTTACTATTTTAAAATGGAAACCTTCTATTTTGAGCTTAATTTTATTCAAGTAGTTCATGCACTTGAATGTTTTTGTGAGAAATTTTGAGAAATTTTTAGGAGATAGATTGATATGTTATAATCATATATCATCATCATCATCATCATCATCATAAGCATCATCATATTCAATGCTTCTAGAATATGTAATGCTATATAATTATTTGTCACAAGCTTTATTATGGTTATATATTTTTAAGGTTCACAATTTTTGCAATGACATTTTATTTGAATTTCAGTGCATTAGAACCTCATCTTTAGAAAAGTAATCATGGGGATAAATGATAAACTATGTCATATTTTATGGTTTCATCATTTACAGTTTTATCTAGGATTTAGGGTGAAAATAAATCCAAGAACTCAAATTTGACATCTTATTTTCAAGTAAAACTTATTTACACTAGGAATATTATTATAGTGATTGGCTTGAGTTGGTATGCTTATATATATGGTCATGTGTGTCCTTGAAGAGTCATGAGTTCACTCTTCATAAAAAATGGTCAATATATAAGGTTTGAAATGAGATTATACTAATGCCACATAGTTGTATGATTTAGTTTGTTTAATTAGTAAATGATTTTTAATGTGAAATCCCTTAAGTTGTCAAAGTGAGTCAATGTTGATTGTGATTTGCAGGCTCTCAACAAGGTCAATAATGTCTTAATAACATAGTATGGCTAAGATAATAATATGTCAATGATTCGGAAGTTATGTATATGACTTCTTTTATTTATTTTTTGTCTAATGATAAAACCCTCTTTGGCATGAAAGCTTTTTTTTTTCTTTCAAGCCTTATGTGGAGGTTTAGCATACCCCTTGAAATGGACTAGTTCTTTAGAAAACTATTTTTAGGGCATTTATATCATCATTTTTACAATTTTTTAAAGTATTGGTGCATTTGTTATTCATCATTACTTGACAAGTTTCTTTTGATTAAATGGGAATAAATGAATTCATAAACATATTATTAGCAATTTCAATATCAATGAGGTTACTCAAAGATCATTATCTTTATAAGAGGCATATTCTTGTAACTTGTTAATTGACCCATCTCAAAGTCCTAGATTCTACGTCTTGGATGATTGAAGAGGTTAATGGACTATGAAGATAAGCATAATTCACATTAAGATAGATTATTTCTATCTTAATATCTAAATGCAAGTAATATAAGAATAACACCCTATGTTTGAATCTCACAATAGTGTGTCATAATGGTTAATTTTAATATATTTTAGTGATGATTAACCTATTTTATGTCATATAAGTATTTTTATAATTATTGGATTTTTAAACATTTTAATAATCTATAAAATCAAGCTATTAACTTTAAAATAAATGAGGTTTACATTCATCATTAATTAAGTAAATCAAACTATTTTCTTTAAATAGTGATTTATCTCATTTTTGGACAAGGTTTACATTCTTCCATAATCTTAAGTTAGAAGCTTCTATGGGTGTGCATTTGGTTGGTTTGAATGATTTGGATGGTCAATTTTTAAAACCAATTGGTTTTGGATTCCCAAAAAATTTGGCCAAATTGAGCAAACAAATACAAAATTGAAGAGACCAATAACAATTTAGTCCTGTTATTTTGGTTTGATTTTGGATAAATTGAAGTTTACTATATATATATATATATATATATATATATATATATATATATATATATATATATATATATATATATATATATATATATATATATATATATATATATATATATATATATATATATATATATATATGTAATTGAAAAAAAATAATTAGCTAATTTCATGCATTAAAAATTGTCAAAAATTTTATGATGACTAATTTTTTTACCAAATTAATAAATAAATTTGGTTTATTTGGTTCCATCCAATTTTTTAAATAAACCAATCTAAAAATGAAAAAAGAAATTTTCATTAATTAAAATCAAAAATTTAAATTACTAAGTTCAAAACAAATTTAAAGTGCTCAAAAACTTTGGCTTAATTTGATTTTTTTGTTGAAAACAACTAATGCATTCCCTTAGAAGTTTCTTGATTAGACACTACACTTAGAACACTACACTTAGTGACTAGGTGTATAACAAAACTAAAATATAAATTAAAATTTAATGCTAAAATTAAATGAAAAATTAAAATCAAAATAAAAAATTAAAACTAAATTATACTCCAAGCCAAGCACCTTAAGATGGTAGCTTAGGTTAGCCTAATAGACCTTACTAAGGCCTCACTTGTCCCAATTGGACTAAGTGAACCTAATCAAATCTAAACATAGTAAAATTCAATAGAAACCTAAACTAAACAAATATGAATTGAAATCTAAGTATAATTGAGCCTGAATTAAGGTAATTAAGTTGATTCATCTAGTTGACCCAATTATGCTCAAAATTTCCTAAGTCCAAAAAAAAAAAAAAAAATCAAATCAAATCAAAATAAACAAATCAATATAAACATAAATGAACACAAAATATTCCACATGGGGTGTAAAGTAGTTGATTAGATCATTTGACATAAATTAGCCTATATGTGCCTCACTAAGTCAAAAGTCAATATAACTAAAATTTGAATAAATTGAGCCATTTCAAAGGCTAAAGTCATCAAGTAACATATCTAAACATGAATTTGATTAAATCTAAACCTAATGAGAGCTCAAATGTGTTAATTGGATCACTTGATCCAAGTATACCCAAATAAACCCTATTGAGCCCAAACATAAAATTAAATTAAAATATATTCTAAATCATTTAAAAATCATAATCAAATATAATTTAACCCCTCTTTGGATCTAATTTGACTAATTTGTCATTTAGCCCAAATGAACCTAATTTAACTATTTAAGTACAATTGGGTCAGCATAGGTCAAAATCCAAATTAAATTTAAATAAATTAAAATCAATTGCTCCAAATCATCTTAAACACTTAAGAAAATATGATCATAGCATTGACTGAGTCAAATTGGTCATTTGACACAATTGAATCAACTTACCCATTTGGGTTAAAATGGACCAATTTATGTTAAAATCAAAATATAATTCAAATTAATCAAAATAAATCAACCATAATAATACAAATGATCATTTGAACATAATTAAACACAAATATAAATTCCAAAATGATCAACTTGGCTTGATGCCCAATTTGACCCATTTAGGTCAAATGGGTCAAACTAGCCCAAGACAACATTAAACCTAAACATGGCAAGAATCAATTGATCCATAAATTATGCAATGAGCAATCACCAATGATTGAAACATAAAATTAAATCCAATAAATTAAATGGAATAAACTAACCTAAACCCAAGGTAAGTGAAATTCAAATGGCATACCAAACCCAATCCAAATGAGCTTAAGCTCAATCCCTAGCTCACCTTGGTTTGACCAAGATAGATAACCAATAGCACAAAATCGTGTGAGGTGAAAACATGAAGGTTAGGTAGAGCTATGGGAAGAGAAGAAATTCAAAATTTCATGTATAAAGCAAAAAAAAAATCCTATTTTGATCCCATTTCCTCTCCCTTCCTCCATTTAATCAACCTCAGCTTATCCTAAATCAATTGACTAGCTCTTACAACAAGATTCAAGGTCTCAATTTCCTTGGCTGGCCATCTCCCACCTCCATCAATGGTGGAGGGGTTGACCAATCTTTAATCTAGGAGTGGAGTATTCCTCTCCAATTAGAACTCTTCCTACAAGTTCTAGAGGATAAAATGAGTGCAACCAATCCTTCACTTGAGTGTCTTGATCCGACAAGCTAGAAATTGACCAGAGCCGATGAAAAGGGAGATGATGTGGTGTCCATGGTGATTGGTGGAGAGTCAACTCAGTTCCTCTTCATCGAAGGTTCATCTTAGCCCAAGGAAGGTGTGAAGTGCTAGTGCCACTTGACATTAGCTCCGATGAGGTATTCCATCAAACCCACCACCCCTCTTATTTGGTTTGGTCCATTGTGATAAAAAAATTCCCCATTAAGATCAAGCTATGTTGATCGATTACAAATCGATACTTGATTATTTTGCAATCAAAACCATAAGAAAATGACACCAAAATTATCGAAAACTAACCCCTAGGGACAAATGGCTCTCAATCCCTATCACGGATGAGGGAGACAAGATCATATCCATATGTTCCTTTTATTTTAAATAGACTGTTATGATTTAGAAGCATAAAATTGGTTTAACATTCTTTAGAAATGAGGAATGAATTTGGACCATCCGATCATCGAACGGTCCCAATCAAAATGCGTGCTTACCACCATTTAAGGTGGATTCATTATGGCTCAATCTATGGCCAAAATGCAAAAAGTGACACCTGGTCAGCTGATCACTAGGTTGAGTGGAACATTAGAGTTTTTGAATTAAAAAATGCTAAAAATGAACAAAACATAAAAAATCATAGGAATTAAAATAATTAATTAAAAAAATATAAATAAGAGCTTTATGGATTCCTCTCAATGAGAGGAATTTATTAAACTTAAAATCCCTAATTTTTATTAGTTAATTTGAGATTAATTTTAGTTTTATGAAAATAATCAAATCTTTATTAAACTGAAATTAATGATTCAATCAATCTAAAGCTTTTGGGGTTTGAAATTAACGCTAAGACACATCCAACATAAAACTTTTAAGGTTTAATTCCAACTCGATTATAAATTACATAATTTTCAAGTTTAAACTTGTAATTTACTAAAATTAATTAAAATTAAATTAAAAATTAGAAAAATTTATGGAAATAACTTAAACCATTATAATTAACACAAATGCACCTTAAAAAATGTCAAAATTCTCTAAAATCTATTAAGCCCCAAATTACTTAATTTGGGATTAATTAAATTAGTTAATTTATTAAACTAGACTAGACTTTAATAAATCACAATAATTTAACCAAATTCCCAAAAACTATAAATGAACACTCACTAAACTTACATTTAAGAGGAATTTTTGAAAATTAAAAGCCCAAAAAATATTTAGTATTGTAGAATTAATTTAGATTTTACTAAAAATAATAAACCCATAATTATTCTTAAAATATTAATCTAATTATGTTGAAATTTTCAAAAAATAAATTTAATAATATAAAAAAACACTCAACATAAAAATTTTAAATTAAAATAATTTATGGAAAACAAGTAATGAATTTTAAATCCATATAGGGTAATTTGGGAAAAAATATATAAAATAATCAAGATTATGAAAATACCCAAAATTGGTTTCAACACTTTTATTATCATCACAGGACTTAGAAAAACTTCATAAGCTCTTTGAAGTTAGTGAATCTTAGAAATCACACATTTATGGATTAGTAAATGATTAAAATTTAATTGATTAAAACCTTAGGGTGTTGGTGCGGTGTGTGCTTTGCTAACCTCTATTTTTCAGGGTTTAAGATTTTTTTTAAATTTTAAAATATAATTTAATCCTAAAATTAAGTTAGGATATATGAGGTTAAAAATTACCAGAGTAGACAAACCAATTAGTAGGGACTTTGTGGAGATTAAGGAGGAGTTCTATGAAAAAGGTGATGATCCTAAAGAAAAGAAGCTAAAAGAAGACCTCCATAGATCAAAATTTAATTCTAAGTTAGCCAGTATAAGGGCAGAGCTCAACTGCTCATTTTTCTTTTCTTCTAGGATGTACAAGTATCCGCCACATTGGTCTATTCATCAATTTAATCTTATTTTTTGTGAATTGTTTTGGGGTGTGTAATAAAGCTAACTACATATTTTTCATAAGTTTCTTTCTGCGATTGACATATAGTGGAAAGCCTGGATATGTTAAGCTCTTAGGATAAAATTAAAATTTTCTACCATATTAAATTAAATTAATATATATAAAAATAAATGTAAATCATAACCTCACCAAAAGCTTTGGTTTAATCAATAAAAATTGCTTAAGCATCATAGGTCGTGATGTTAAGTCATAAAATATATTGAATTTTTTTTCTTTGAATAAAGGTCTTCAGCCATTACATGATAAGGAGTAGTGTGGAATCGTTAATGATAACATACTTGAGTAAAGAACACCTCATTGATTGGGCCAAAACTTTATTTCATATGCATATAGACATATATGCATACTTAAGCCTTCAAATAAAATTATGACTAGATAATGTATAAAAATTAAAAATTGATGCATTCATAGCATATCAATCATAATCTTAGGGTTAGGGAGTGAGTTTAGGCTCATAGCTTTCTTTCATAAATACAATAGCCTACCTATCTTGCATTCATAAGACTGAATTCATGAATTTAAAATGTAAGAGGAGTTAGCTAGCAACCCTTATAGGAGAAAAATAAGTCCAGAAGAGTTAGGATATATTCAAATTTTCACTTGAGAATTGAGAAAGAAACAAGAAATCCCAATTTTATGATTAGACTATGTCAAGTTTCTAACATATGTTAGAAGCATTATTGAATTTATATTTTGAAGTATCCCATTTCCTTTTGCAATGGAGTAAGTCTTCACCCTTTGGGCTTTTCTACAATCTTGTAATATTAGAATCTAAGTCCTATATTTCTAATGAAATGTTAACTCAAAATTTGACTAACTTCATTTTCAAAGTTATAAAGTTCAAAAGTAGGGTAGTTTGAAAGGCTTATTGGGCTACTTGATATTTAAATCATTTCCTAATCATTACTATTTGGCCTCTAAAAAAATTCTTTCCTTTTGAATCAATCCTACATGATTTTATAATTTAATCTTCTTTGAAAATAAACTTTAAAATCCACATAATAAAAGTTAGTTTCTTTAATCGAGAGTATTCTTAGAAGAGCTTTCTCTCTCCTATGATATAATAAACTATGGGGGCTTAACCTTGTAGGGAACTAAACTAAAAATCATAATTAAATAAACCATGTTTTACTTCTCCATATAATTTAGGAGAAAAATCTCTAGTACATTATAGCTCCATCAATCTTACGAGTCCTTTTTAAATAATTGAATCAATTATAGGATAATATTTCTATCTTTTGAGATATTATATTTATCTCTTAATAATGTATTTGATTATCTAAATAAGAACCTCCAAGATCTATATGATGATCTAAATAAAAACTCTACAATAGGTTTAACATTTAATTTAAGATAGAGCTAACTTCAATTAATTTTCAAAAATTTATCTAATCTAGTTTAAACTTAAAATCTATTTTCAATAAATTTTATAAGCTACTATATTTTTTAAATGCCTAGAAATATATTTGCACATTCAACCTCACATACTTATCATACTTTATTTCATGAAAATTCATTGTTAATAAGGTTGATGAGCTTATGACATGCACCAAACTAAGGGGATGGTGATTATTTAATTTGTAAAATTAAATCACGGTTTAATATTAAACTTAAGCCTTAGTTAATAGAAGAATTAAATTATGATAAAAAAATAAATCAAATAAGAATATGTCTCTTGCTTGATCTTGTGCTTGATTCTAATTGGATCTTAGCAAACAATAGGTTAATCTTGTTCAACATACTATGGTAAAAAGAATATTATAATCAAATGAATAGACTATTGTTTGTGTGTAACCAAAATTATCACTCTTGATTCTTTATCTTGACTATGGAGCCGCTAGTTTATTAAAGCTTAGTAATTCCATGAAAAGAATGCTCTATAAAAGCTAAAAAGGTCTTGTAAATTTTCTATGAGAGTGGATAATAATTTATAATGTGTGATATGAGAAACCAAAATCACCTGACCTTAATGAGACATTCCACTACTTTCTCTCACTAAAATTTTAAAAGATGAGCAAGGACTAGGTTGGCTCAAAAGCTCTAACATAAGCATAATTAAAGAATATAGGATATTACTTATTCTTTAAGAAGAACTTTAATGAATGACTTGGAATTCCACCTTGACATGATCTAGTTGGCTTTTTCAAAGGTGGTTGAATAGTCTAGATGGTAATGAAAAGTTAGACTGGGTCCAAGAGATGTGAATGTGACTAACCATGAGGTCAATTTGGAATTAAATTATATCATGAGTCAAAACAAACTAAACTTGGACATGGCCCTAATGTGGATTAGCCAACTTAAGCTAAGTCCAATTGCCTATTTATAGGTTTAATGTACCTAGTGATAACTATTATATGACTCAATTGATATATTTAAGCAATATGTGATAAATTGTTTGAAAAGCTTGAGTTTAGGTGAGCTAGGTGCACAAATTGACCCAACTAACACTTGATTTATGCTCCTGTGGCTTGAGTAAATCTTAATGTTATCTATAATGCTACCTAGGGTCATATTATATGGTGATTTGAATAAGTCATAGTCACATAATATCATAAATAGATCAAAAGGTTAAAAAAAATATGCCATAATACTATATATGAGTTATAATATTAAAAATAAATAATCAAGATTGACATTAATCTTTTAGGATTGACCCAATAAGTGTGGCACACTGCATAAAATAACACTATGACTATTAACATTGATTGAAATGTAAATAACAACAATGTAGAAAAGGTAACCATGATGACTAAAAAGTCTATGAAGAGCTTAGTTAAAACATAAGAGTAAAATACCTTCAACCTATGGATAGGTAAGGTGGGAATAGAAATAAATACTAAATGCTAATTTTTTTTTCATCTTATAATCAAGAGCAAGTGGAAAGGCTAGGTGCACCCATCATCTTATGATCTGAATGTGCAATGAAAGATGTAATATTTATGATTCTATAATATATACAATCAAAGATAAATTGAATTGGTGTATCCTATCACATCATAATCCAAGTAACTAACTAATGGTAAGCACCCATCATCTTATGATTCAATAAGCTAAAAGTAAAATGGGACATCTTATAATTTATAATTTAGATAACCAAATATATTATGGAATAATTTATCCATAACATCATAATATTGAAAAAATAATTAATAATTTCTACATATCATTATATAATTTATTAAGCTAGAGATAATATGTGATATCTAAGATCATATGGTCTAAATTACCATAAAATAGACACATTATACTCATCATTTTATGATATGGGAACCTAGCCGATGATATACATCTGTTATCCTATGATTTGGAGAATTAGAGGTATAATATGACATCTAAGATTATATGATTAAGACAAAAAGAAGATAATATAAAATCATAAATGCATCATGATCTAAACAATAAACCAAGGGTAGATATTCATTATCTTATGATTCAAATGACTGACTAAAAGTTAGGATGTTAGAGATTATATGATAATGATAATAAAAAAAGAAAAAATGGTATAAAATTGCATCTTAATTTAGGAAACCAATTAAGGGGTAAACATTCATTATCCTTTTATTTAGATAACTAGAAATGATACATGAATTCTATAATTAGAATAAAAAAAAGATAAGATTAAATTATTTTCTTAATGCTACATAGTTTGGGAAACCAACCTATGATATGCTTCTATCATATTGTGATTTAGATAGGGTTTATCAACTGATGAACAAAAAATTTAGAGCTTAAAAAAGATAACATAGCTCTAAGGAAATGAAAACTCAATAAGGTGTTTCACCTTAAAGTAGTTTGGAATAACCATGAAGATATGGACATCATGGAAATAAACTTTAAAAAAATATCATTCTTCTATTAAAGGAGAAACTAAGGACGAACTTAACACATGGAGGGAGTAAGGAAAAGTTTAAAAATGAGAGAATATCCTACACCTAAAGGGAAACCAAAGAAGAATCATGTGCTTATGTAGTAAAATTGAGGTGAAGTCAAAAACTTTTAGAACAATAGATCCTAAGCTCAAAAATACGAAAAGCCTTAAATGAATGATCTAGGCAAATCAAGAAACATTTTGAACTAGGAGTTATACACTAAATGTAAAGCAAAGTCCTCCATTCGGGATTTAATGAAGTAACTTTTTTACTTAAGGTCATTTCAAATGAGGTATTGTATGCTAGACTTGCAAGTATTAAATTAGGTAAGTGTGCATAAAAATTGTATAATTTTAAACTTTATAAGAGAATTAACTTGCAATAGATGTAATATAAGTAACAAGAATTACATGTTTTGACATAAAGTCGTGATTCTTATATAAAAATGCAAATAATAATCTAAAAAGATTTTGAATTGATAATAGTTTTCATATAGATAGTTTTAAAGTTAGATTTTCATTCCACTCAAACATAATTTTTCCTTAATCAATAGGTTAAGCTAGGGTGAATGTATCTTAGGGACAATGAATAATATGTTGGATATTACATCAAACTCACTCATTTTTATATAAAGAAGATAGTCCAAAGTATATCAAAAGTACAATTTTTTTTAATATTGATAATTTCTAAGTATTATAGGCTATAGCCCTTATCCTTAATGTCTATTACTTGGTAAGAGTAGCCCTTATATACTTACTCAACTACAAAGGGGTCTTTTTAGGTGGGCTCCAAAATTTGCACCAATTTTATTATAGACCATGATCAATCATCATAATAATAGGAGCAAATCTCCTACTTTGATAGCTCTATGTTGGTCTAATTAGGCATTACCTAGTCAAATGGTTTAACATGATATTTCAACATGCATGTTAGTTTGTTTAAAATTTTTTAACCTCAGAGAGAAATCATGTTCTATTTTCTAAGAAATTATTTACCTAGTTATTAATTTTATCTTATTTAATAATTTTCAGTTGATAAAATTATTGATATTTCAACAAAATAGTGTAATGTTGATCAAATATAATGTGAAAAAAATATAAATAATTACATTAAATTGAAAGCAATAAAGCCAACAAAATTTTCACTAACCACTTAATGCCCATGATTAAATCTACGTAAGTATAATTTGAATTAAAATAAAAATTATGGCTTAGCATGATAAATTAACATATCCATATTCTCTAAGATTATGTAACAAGAATCAAAAGAAAAAAAAAGAGTAATATGACCTTCTTCTCTTGGTCAAGATGTAACTTCTTATTGGTGTATATTTTAGCATACTTATTTTCACAACATTTCACATAAAATATACACAATAAAAGATTTAATGCCTTCATGAGCACATCATTTAATATTTAGATTTAAGAACTATTTTGAATGATAATTAGAACCTATAAAAGAGACTCATAATATGATAAGCCTGTATAGCAAACAGTTAGTGCAAATATTATAACATATCATACTAGTTAATAATTGTTGAAAGCAAGCAACATAGAACTATGCATACTAGAAGAGTGTCTATAACATTACATAGTTTGTGTTTTGTTTAGTGAAAGACTCTTATGATTCAAAATCAATGAAAAGGTTCTATTTAATTCATGTACATGGTTGATTATTGACAAATTCAATAGGATGTGCAGGGCAACATGTCAAGATTACCTAATGAATAGAAAACTAGAATATATTATATTCAAGAATTGATTTAAAGATGGGCTTAACTTATGTTGATTTAAATTTAGTATGATTTTAAAGTGTTTTAGGATTAATTTTGAAGTGCATTAATTTAAATTTATTTAATATTATTAAATTTATTCAAATGTATTAATTTAATTTAATGAGGTTTTAAAGTTTGATTAGGATTATTTTAATTATTTTAAAGGGATATTTTAATTTAATGCTTTAAATGATGATTTAAAGATTTTCAGTCACCTTCAAAGACATAAAGTTTGATTTAATAGTTGATTTAAGACAATGGGATTATTTATATAAAGTATTTAAAATGCAATGTTTACGTTTTAATGAGTTTTTGATATTTAAGATATTTGAATGCTTCAGTTGATTTTATTGATTTAATGAATTTTGATTTTAGATGATTTAAGGTTTTAAACATCAAATTTATTTAAATGATTTAAAAATATTTAACTTAAATTAATGATTTTTCAATTTAAATTTTAGAAAAACACAATTTTATATATTTAATTTATTTAAGCATTTTAAATATTTTAATTCATTCAAATTGTCTTTCAAGACTACTAAATGGCTAGCATTACAATCATCATAATCATTACTAACTAGCAATTTGTCTAAACAATTATGTATTAGAGCTCAATAAGCTAACATACAATCATGACATTCTAAATGTCAAATGATAACATATGAAAATAAGTAATACTCTAGCAATTAGGTTGATCATTATAATCATACACAAAATACATACAATATCATTTGCAATATATATATCACATAGGTTTGGGATAAAACAACATCTTCCAATGATGTTATATGATCAACAATAAATATAATATGTATACAATCATTATGGACTAACAAATAATCCAAGTCTACTTCTTAATTAAAGCTCAAAGAACTAACCTACTTTCATAATATGCTCAAACTTACCTCACATCAAAACAAGGCAATTGAATATTTCATTAGATTATTATTATTAACAAGATTGAGAAGCTCATCATGTCAACCATCAATAATGTAAGCATTTAGTATCAAGTTGGGGAAAAAAAGAAATGGTAGTATCATATATTAACATCATAAAAAAGTAATCATAGATATTTTACATATAATACTTTTATCCTAAAGTATCACATTAATTTTATACCCACTGCATATTCTCAATAAAGGACAATAAATCTTTATTTCATTATATTTTTTAGTATTACACCTATAATACTTTACTCATATTTTCCCTACTAAGTTAAACCTAAAAATTAAATCATATTGTTTTGATGCCATTCTGTCATGTCCTAACTTAAATCTTGAAGTAATTCAAAGCAAAAATATATGTTTATGATGATGGATTGCCTAAGCCACACCCTAATCTATGAATATTATAAAATAATAATAAAATGATAAAGATATTGATAATATTACATTTTTATATTTATATTATAGATAATATAAATATCTAATAAAATAAAAATCATAGCATCCAATTAATTACTCAGAACTAATCATACACATTTCATTTGTAATGCTCGTAGTCTTAAATGATTCCATCCAAGTTCATATTTCCTAAAAATATCAGTATTTGTTTTTAGAGAGGATTGGGCTAAAGTGTAAATTGAGGGTGAGTAAATTATTTTAGAATTAGCTTTTAAAATTTTTTTTTGAGGGTGAATATTTGTTCAGAGCTGTATTTTATTGGAACTATTTTTTTTTTTTTTTGATGAGTTTAAGACAAACTAAATGACGACTCATCTTAAATGCGCCACCGATTGAGTGCTCTCAATCGACAGGACTCACAATCCTACGCATTTTGAAACTGTTTGTCAATTACTTAATTACTTGTTACAAGGGAGCGTTGTATGTAAGACATTTTAGTTTAATAATTAAAAGCTTAGACTATAAATTAAAAAGTCTTAAATTCCAGTTCTTAAGCATTATTAAATGTGGAGTTTAAAGTTTCCTTTGCAATAGATTTTTAACTGCTTCGTGTTTTACATTTGTTTAAATTTATTTAATTATATCATTAATTTAAAAGTTTTTTTATTTTAGGTAACTCGATTTTTATGTCTAATTGAACTTTGTGCAGCTTTCTGACACAATTTTTTATAACATTTAAAAAACGTGAAGTGGTTTTTTATTTTAGGAAGGAGCCTAAAATAGTTAAAATTATGTTTAGCGGTTATTTATTTTAGGAAATAACCTTAAATAGTTAAAATTATGTTCCAATGAGGATTTGGTGATGTGACTTTGATGGTTAAAAAAAAAACTTGATTTTGATCCGACGGCTGCTTTTCATACCACAAACTTTTAAATAACTCTGTTTCTTTTGCAGCGACACATACTCTCTCTCTCTGCTTTACAAAACAAAATGTCTGCTTGCAAGACGTTGCCGGTGTCGTCACCGGTCGGAGATCCGCGGCCATCCTCGATTCCAACGGTAGCACCCTACCCGAACATCCTCTCCTTCCCCGCAGACTCGGTTCCGTTTTCCGTCGTCGACCTCGGCGGGTTCGAGGAGAAGCTCAGTGCTGCTCCATCACTAGTCCCACCGCTTCCATCGCCTCTCCTCCGCTTCCAATGATGAAGAGGAAACTAGATTTTTCCCCTTCCGCTCCTCTAAAACGATTCAGGAGAATCAAAAGCACCGCACTTTTCTCCAAGGAGCCCTACGAGGCCGCAGTTGTCCGTGAACGCGCAGCCTCCGTCGCTGCCGCCCTGGAGCACGCTTTCTGGGAGTCGAAAATGGCGAATGCCGAAGAAGTTGAACTGAAGATCGTGGACTATCTGATCACTATGACCGGAGCCAAGCTAGCCAACCTTCCCTTTTTTGAATAAGCTTTCCCCTGTTTTAGGAATTTTTTATTTTTTTAAAGAAAGAACAGAAATCATTACATTAGGGTAATTCGTTAGGGTTAGTTACTGATCTCATAAGCATCTTCGCATTTGCATTTAGGTTTACGGCTTTAATGTAAATATTTGTTATAGATATTGAAATGGTTCTTTGTGGTGAGTTTTTCTTCTACATTTCGAGATCTGAGCCATTGGTTATTACGATCTGCTATTTCTATTTTGTTTGATGGATTAAGGGTTTACCGTTAACTTATTTAAATCTGCAACGAGGCGTTACAGCTGAAACAGTAATGTCATTTCCAAACTTAGGTCATTGACATTTTTATAAATTAAATGCTAGAAATTTGAGTGAAATTAAATGAAAAATCTATATCAAAGTTTGTAGCAGTGATCGTTGATTCATGATTGGCCTATTAAAATTTGAAATTTTAACTTATTTCCTTTATTTTTCTTCTGTTCAAACAGTGTAATACCACTATTCTGATGTATTCATTTTGATAAAGCTTAGCGAGAAGAATTCATGAGAAAAATAAAACCGTGGAGTGGGTCTCCAAGACATAAGTTCTCCGTCCTGATTCTCAAGCATCACATTTGAATAAGTGCATGATCTCGTAACTTATTTGTTGATGTTGCTTAGCTGATCAAGTTATATATATATATATATATATATATATATATATATATATATATATATATATATATATATATATATATATATATATATATATATTACATTTTTTTATCTTGTTATTTAGTAAAATGCAATCAAAGTAATATGAATTTCATCACTACAAATATCATCAAAATCTCTTAAAAATAAAATTTTTTTACCTTAAAAATTAGTGAAAACGAAAGATCTCGTTTGTCTTTTTTACCTTATTAGATTACAAAATCATGCTCTTCCTTGAAGAGTTTTTTGCTTGGAAGATAAGGGCTCAGTATTTTCAGATTAAGCAGATCAAGCCAAGATGATGACCCAACTAAACCCTTCGACGATTGCATCCTTATGCTGCGCTTGAGAAAGAACATTCTAAGGGATTGTTTGTTTTGAATACTTTTGAGTATAAAATAAAATAAATGTTAGGGATTTAAGTTTTTGTGGGTTTGGTATGATGCAAAGTAAAATTTTAAAATAATGTAATGTATCTAGAATATTTTAGAAGAGTAAATTTTAATGTATTTGAAATTCTTCTAGATTTGGGTGAATTCCAAATAAAATGTAAAGAATCAGTACCATCTATGCCAACTCACTCAAATATCACAAAATCCCATCAAAAAAATATTTTACATTACATTTGTCTACTAAACAGAAAAAAAAGCTCATGAATTTATAGAGTTTTCAACCAAACAACCTAAAATAATCTAACTACAATGCATTCTTTTTACAGTGCATTCCTTTTCAGGCAACCAAATAGCCCCTAAGTCTGCCATTCGAAAGAAAAAGGCTGGGACAAGTTTGTCATTGGTGGATGCACCATTGGAATTTCACCCAATGCGATAGCTTCTTCTAGCCATTAATAGAATCTTATGTTTTATTGATGAGATTTTGAGATGTAGAGACTGTCAGAAATGAATATAAATACTTTCAAAAAGATTTTATGCCCAAAGCCTTCAAGGGTTGATTTTGCAAGAAATCATTTAGTATCACTATAATGAAGATTTTGAAGGTATTTGAAACTAAGCTATGGTAATGGAGGAGATGAAGTCAAAAAGATATATAGCACTCATTGATTAGAAGAAGGTATACAATCTTTATATATATATAGAAAGCAACTTTGTAAGAATTGGTAATCATAGGGCCCTAAATCAATAACTATTACCCTGATCTGTTAGTTTATAAATTAGGTATTATGGATTATATTCTGGATAGCTATCCATAATTTAAAACTTCATTTTTTTTACATTGTAAGGTTCATTTCTAATTAAGGGTTCATTTGAGAGAATTCATTCTTAACTTCATTTTAACAAATAAACTGTAACTTTATTTGTGGATTCCTTTTTCACTACTTTATGAAAATTGTATGTTTTTGTACATTTACTTTATTATTATTTATCCTTGAGATCTGATTTCGTGATCTATATTGTAATGCTCAATGCCCTTCGTATGTAGATGAACTTATTGTGCTTAACAGTTTATTGCTTTTAATTGTTTCATAAATTTTTTATCTCATCACGCAATAGTTAGTAATACTTTGGTATTTAAATTTGTAAATATTATTAATCGTAACATTGAGTAAATTAGTTACATTGAGCTCAATAATCACATTGCTTATTATCTCCATCATATAATCTACATCATTGGTCATATGTGTGTAATTTAAATGATTATCATAGGTTCAAATTTATTGATTATAATCAATTTTTCAATCGTAAACTTCATTTCTAATTAAGTGTTCATGTGGAATAATTTTATCTTAACTCTAACAAATAAATTATAATTATATTTAGGGCATTCCTTTTCAATATTTTATGAAAATAATAGTACTTTTATGCACTCATAATTATTATTTCGGATTGAATACTCATTTAGTGATTCAAATGCAGATGCTCTCATGACCTTGTGTAAATATATGATGTTAAATGTGCTAAAAAATTTATTGCTCTTAATTGTTGCATACAATTTGCCTCTCCATGTTTGTTTTATGTTGTGTTGATGTTAGCATAGAGTGTTTTAGTGTTGATTTACAAACATTATTATTTGTACAATTAACTATTAACATTGAGCTAAGTAGTAACACTACTTACTATCTTCATCATATAATCTACATCATTACTTATACGTGTGTAGTTTAATTGATCATTTAACTTCCTATCAAGATATAGACATACGGACAACTCAGCCTAAAATAAAGGGCAAATGCTGAAAATCCTAATAAAAAAAAGAATAAATAGTGATGAATATATTTAGGAGAAAATATTATGCTTATGAGATGATATCTTGACTTAGGACAAATGGCATAGTTGATAACCATAATGAGAATGACATGGTATGGCAACCTAAGTTGAAAGGATATAACCCTCATTTTCTTTAGATAGGAAACATTCATGTAGGTCACTAAGTCTCTTTGAGAGCAAATGAGCTCTAGATATCTCAAGGGGATGAGAAGTCAAAATGTCTTACTTAAGCTTAATATTTTAACATTCATATTTGTTTTCACTAGAAATGTCACAACAAGGCTAATGTAAAGAGTTAAGACTTACAATCCTAACTTTAGGGAAGCCCCGTTGTGATATGCAATCTTAAAGCTAGACAGAGAGAGATCAATGATTATGAGGACTTGAGAGGATGAATGTATGGTTTGGCCAAAATGCATATGAAATAATAAATAAATAAATAAATAAATAAATAAATAAATAAATAAAATATATATATATAAAGATTTGCCCACAATATATATATATATATTATAACAACCAAAAAAACATGGCATAAAAAATAAGAAAGTTTCATTAATTCATTATTACAAGGTTTTGGTTTTAAATGACTCCCTAAGTTCATATAGGTACTACAATGTAGTTTTTAAGGAGAAACCCCTCAATGTGAGTATTTGATGATGAAATTTCATAATTGTATTGTCCATTGATGAACATAGGCACTTGGGTGAGTATAATGTAGTGCAAAGATCCCTGTAAAATAATGAGTAGTACACTGTAGCTCAAAGATCCCCGTAAAACAATGTCATATGATGTACAACACAATGTGCAATTTTAAATATGGCATAAATAATTTAAAAAATTGTGAATTAAAATACTAATAAATATAAAAGGCTATTAATTGAAAGATAAAATCATCATGATAATAAATACAATGAAAGTAATGCCTACATTTAAAAAATACTATTTATTTATTTATGTGTTAAATTGATACTTTTAAGTTCTAATAGGTGCTTTTATCATTGTAACTCTATTCTCATTTTATTATAAATAAAAAATTATTTATCATCATTTATTTTGAGTTGAATATCCATAATACATAATTGTAAATCAAATCTTATTTGTTATTGACGCACATAACATGATATATATATATATATATACCTAGCCTAATCAATATGCTATTGCATGACTTATTTTTTCAAAATTTTAAACATATGATATACTTTTATGTATTACAATAAATAATTCTTTTATTTTTCTCTTAGAGCTACATACATTTAAACTATCTACTATTTTAAATAAATATTTTGTTATATATATATATATATATATATATATATACATATATAAGAAAAATTTAAATAATAATTTAGTTAATTTTATTTAATAATAAAACCATGCACTATTTCCCCCACACGCTGCACATGGCAAGTGCTATTTTGAACCCTTATACCGCACCATGAAAATGGTGCAACCACCCACACCATATCTATTGATCTCCATCTATATTTCATAAATCAAATGGGTATACTAGGTGAAATTGATGGATAGTGATCGTGATCTCGTGCAGTCAAGCTCGATGTGGCTCAATCATGATCATGACCATTTGAAGCATCAAAATTATCAAGCAGAGAGTCCAATAACAAATTCAATCAAATATCATGAAAATGATAAGCAAAGAAGGTAACAAAACATGAGTTGAAGTCAAAATACTTCAATTTTGCTCGAAATCAATTGAAACTACATATATTCATAAAAAGACAGCACAAATGAGTTTAAAATGCTGAAATTGCTTAAAATAGGTATTTTATATTGCCAAATAATGATCTAATAAAGAGAATAAGTCACTAGTGCGGTCTCATGCAAATCAGAGTCAGAATATCTTGACAACATGTCAACATCCAATGGACCTCCGTTCACTAAATGGATTACATTGGTGTCACCAAAAGTTGAAATTGATTGAAAGGCACAATCTGCAATTGATTTGATCGAGTGTGGTACGAAGGACAAGCCATGAAAGTGACATCGCATGAAATAAACTCAAATTCACTTAGAACAACATCGTTGTGTCTGAAACCTCAAAATTTACTTTAGAGCGATTTGGGGTGTAAGTATACTTAATTTGGCTTGCAAACCAATTCTTAAGTCAAGCTTATCAAGCCACGAGCTCAAGCTCAAGTTCATATTTCAAGCTCGTATACTATGCGAGCATTAGCTTAACCTGTCTCAGGTCATTGGCTTGTCGAGCATACTTGATAAATAAATAAATATAAGTTCATTTATGTATTGATATATAACCTCTTATATTTATAAAAATATTTTAATATATATTTAATAATTTGATTATGATAATCCTATTTTTGGGAAAACTAAAAAAAAGAAAAAGTTACTTTTTTTCCAAAAAAAAGCTATATGGGTCTACTAAAGCTATTTCCTCATTAAATTCATAATAAATGTTATTGTTTCTTATTTAACATTAACTTGTCCTTTCATATCTTTTTTCCATCTTGCAGATGCATCTCGCCAACCTAGCTTATTGGAGGAAATCTGATAATCCTTTTCCCACAAAATTTCATTTTCATCAAGCTCTCGAGCCACGAAATAAGCGAACGAGCCAAGCTTGAGCTCATTCCATGAACTCAACTCAAGTTTGAGCTTGAGTTCAACCAGCATTTTTGGCCCATGAGTTGAGCTCGAGTTCCCTGCGACTCGAGCTTCACTTGACTCGTTTACATCCTTAGGAGTGACATCCATATTACCTAAGTGTTCACACGAGAGTAAAACATCAAATTGAACATAGTTTAGAGCATATAAATGGTAAAAGTACCACAACAAAGAAAGAGGGAAGAATGATGCACTAATATATGTAAAGAAACTATAAATTAAGTGTTAAAAGAAATTTTCAAATTTAAACTTTATAGAAACTTTAGTTACAAAGGCCTTTTTAATATATTATAATAAATAAGAAAGCAACCAAGCAAGTAAACTTGTGGGGTTTGGTTGTAAAGAGAAGATGTCACAACAAATGATGGAGAAGAGATGCTCCAAGGATCTTCCACTTACCAAAGTGGAAGGGATACGACGAAGTTTTACTCACAAAAGTAGAATGGTAGCGAGAGATCACCGAATCCCTTAGACAACCGGCCACAAAGCTCTATCCAAAGACTTTTCACTCAATTTTCACACAAAAAGCCAAAAGTCCTCTACTAGATCAAAAACAGTGTTTAAATAAGTTCAATACTTCAAGGGATGTATCCCTCGGGGAGAAAACTACCAAAAAATAAAATAAAAAAAGTCTGAAGCACTGTTTCACAACACTGAGGTGCCATAGACCAGTGCTACGGTGTCACAGTCCAACTCCAAGGCACTAACTTCTCTATACTGAAACACTAAATATCACAGAGTGCATAGCCAAAGCCCCAAACCAACACATTTATAATTTGACACATGAACTCACATGTTATCAACCAGAACTCCAACACTTAAACATGATTAAATGTACCCATTACTACATAATACAACACATGAAACACAAATTCACAACACATAAAGTCTAATAGAAGTCCTTCTAAGTTCAAGCTTTGGTTTAAGATCTTGTAACATATCCTTTCTTCTTTTGAAGTGCTACATTAATTCATTCAGGAATCAAAGAACTCTTCATCGAAGAGTTAAGATTCTGAAAGTCTTTTAAAATATTTGAGGGCAAAGTTTTATAGTTCTTCTAAAGTCATCCAAGTATCCTCACTTGGTGGCTTATCTTTTCACCTGACTAAGAATCTCTGATTAGTACTATTATTTGTGGGTGTCTTAGTTGTGATGATGTTCTCCACCTTAAATAATGTTAGCTGGATAAATACATGCAAATAATTTCTATCTCCTTCTACAAAAGTTTCATCCTACAAATTTTGAGGTTGGGTAACTACTTGAAAAGATATTAGTATTAAGTTTTTTTAATAATTATAAATGGCTCACATGATCTCACTTGTAACTTCTTACATTTGGTGGAAGAAAATCTCTTAAGATGAATACAAACTAATACATAATCACCTACCTCAATTTATTAAAATTTTTATTTTTATTCTTTTACTCGGCATACATAGTATTTTGTATTTCTAATTTTTTTATATTTTCATGAAGGCTATAAAAATCACATGCAAATATATATGTTGAATCAAAAAAATGCATGAGTAAGTGTATTAGCTAGATTGATAGGCATATTAAGGATATATCCATAAACTTTCTCGAAAGGTGATTTGTGGGTTGTTCTAGAAATGTAATTATTGTACGTAAATTTAGATGTTGGCAATATTAAATCTTAGTTTTCTAAATTTTTCTCAACTAAATATCTTAGTTTATTTTCTAGTATCTTATTAACAATTTCTGTTGTCCATCAAGTTGTGGATAAAATGTAGAGGAGAATTTTAGTTGTGTTCTTATTAGTTTCTATAAAGTTTTCCAAAACAAGATTTAAATTTGATGACTCAATCAAAAATTATAGTGGACGGGTCTCCATGTAACATGACTATTTCCTTAAAGAGCAATCTTACTATTTGATATGTATCATTTGATTTTGAATAAGATATAAAATGTGCCATCTTTCAAAATCTATCTACAACGATAAATATGCTAACATGTCCACGAGGTGTTTTAGGTATACCTAATGTGAAATCTATGGATAGGTTTTCCCATGGTCTAGAAAGAATAAATAATGAAATGTAACAACCCATTCTTTATTTGGCAGTTGTAGCTTTATGACAAGTGTAACACTGAGCTATAATACACTCAATATCCTTTCATATGGATAACTAGTAAAATCTTTGCTCAATTAATATTTGGGCCTTTACCTTACCAAAATATCTTGATATACCTTCTGAATGTAATTCAAAGATTAGGAATTCCCTTAGGGATGTCGTAGGAATACATAATTGCTTACTTTTATAAAGACATCCATCTAGAATGATAAATGAGCTATTAAAAGTCAAGGGTTTAGATTCATGTTCTAAGTATATCATATGAAAATTAGAATGAATTTTATAATCTTCTTTTATAGTTATAAATCCAAGAATTTAAAATTTAAATGATGAAATCATTAGAGATACTCTAAATAGAGCATTTTTTTTTGTTAGTTTTTCTATTCTAAGTTTATGTTTAAGCACAAATGAAAAATCTTGAAGGTATTCGACCCATTTAGTGTGTCTGAATCAATTTCTTTTGAGAGTAAATAAACTTTAGGGCTTGACAATCAGTATTCAGAATAAATTCTTTATGTAACAAATAATATCTCCAATACTTAAGAGTTTGAATAATCGAATAAAACTCTCAATCATATGTAAAATATTTTTTTCTAGCATCATTTAATTTTTTAGTAAAGAAAGCAATTAGATTATTTTCTCAACTTAATATTCCACCAATTTCAATACCTAATGCATCATAAGTCACTTCAAATATTTTATTGAATTCATCAAGTCTTAAAATATGTGACAAAGTCATATGGTTTTAATTCATTGCATAGTTTTTTCAACATTTAAGGCCCACATAAACTTATCTTTTTTAAGATGCTAATGATAGGAGCTACAACAGTGCTAAAATTTCTTACAAATCTCTAATAAAAAATTGCTAATCCACTAGCATCCATAAAAAACTTCATAGTTGGCCAATCTAAAATAGACTTGATTTTTTATGGGTTAGCTTTTAATCCCTCAACAAATACATTGAAACCTAAGAAAATGACTTCACTTTAATAAAAAGAATATTTCTTAAGGTTTACATATAATTTTAATGCTCTTAATTTTTCTTATGATCATTCTTAAGTGATGTAGATGTAACTTCTCATTTGGGCTATAGATAAGAATATTATCAAAATTGATTATAAGAAATTAACCAATAAAAGGTTTCAGTAAAATGTTCATTAGTCTTATGAATGCACTAGGTGTGTTTTCAAGACCAATTGATATGACTAACTATTCATAAATACCATCGAGAGTTTTGAACACCATCTTTCATTCACCACCTAGTCTATTTATTATTTGAAGGTATCCACTTATCAAATCAATTTTTCAGAATAAAGATAAACTTGAAATAAGATTTAACATGTCATTTAACTTAGGCATAAAAAACCTATATTTTATTGTGATCTTATTTACTTCTCTGCTATCAATACACATCCTCCAAGTGTCATCTTCTTTAAGAGTTAAAAGAATAGAAATAGCACACAGACTAAGACTTTCTTGGATAAAACCCTTTTTCAAAAATTTATCTACTTTTCATTTAAACTCTACAGGTTGAGTTGGATTCATCTAATAATGAGACAAGTTAAGTATTTTTGAACCAATAATCAAATTTATAGGTTATATCCCTTAATAGTGGTAGTTCATTAGGTAAACCATCAGGAATCGAATCAGTGAATTCATATAACAGATCTAAGACCATAACATGTATGTGGTGATTCTTATAATCAATATAGATTTCTAGAAGGTGCAAGATAAATAAAGAAGTAGGGTCATTGAATGTTCTAACTAAACATTTAAATCCTAAAGTTGTGATTTGAATACTAGGAAATTCATAAATTTTACCATGTATGGAAGTATCCTCCTTATCACGATAGCAATATCACTATCAATTGAAGTTTCATATTTCTCTCTTGATTGAGTTTGAGTTGTAGTTTAGATTTGTGTGTATGAAGAGGTGCAAGAAAAATTCTATGAGGGAGTGTAATTGATTACTTTTTTTAGGCTTTACAAGAAATAACTTGAAAATTTTTTCATTATGTTTGAATACATTAGTGTTTTCATGCCCATAATGGGTCACATTCAAATCATAAAGTCATGGTCTTTCTAATAAGATATGAGTTATTTTTATTGAAAGTACATCACATCAAATTTGATCATTATAGCTACATATTTTTATTAGAATAAGACATCTATTAGATATAAGTAGGTGATTTACCCAACTAACTTGGAATGGTTTAGGGTGAGGTTTAGTTGTAAGATTAACTATAATGATAGCATAGGTTGATATAACATTCATAAGACTCCCCCTATCTATTACTAGCTTAAACCTCTTTCCTTACACAAGATATACAATGAAAAAAATATCCCTCCTCCTCTAGTCTTATTCTTTCCTAGAAGCAATTATACACCTCATAATTGATATTGGATTATCGATACTTAGATATACTTTTTCCTCAGATAGTGGTGTATCATCATGTATCTTTTCACTATCCTCTTCTTCTCCTAAATCTTCTAATTCACTTAGAAACATAATTTTTGCTCTTCATTGATTTTGCATATAATCCTACTTATAATATTTAAATTAAATTATCTGTTTCACTTTTTAATAAGTTGGTTTAGTGGGATTTGATTTAAAGGGATTGTTCGATGTAGAAGGATTAAATCTAATGGTAGACTTTTGAGATTGTGATGTGGGTGGATATTTAGAAGATATTTGCATTTTCATCTTAGATGTAGATGCAATCTTCTTATCCTTTTCTAGGAGTAAAGCATAACAAAAGACATCCTCTAAGGTACGGAGATTGTGAAGCTCTATCTCATTCCTAATATCTCTTCTTAAACTAATGACAAATTTATTAACTACTTGGCACTCTTGATCAGTAGATTGTGTTCAAGATATTTTGTCCTCAAAGGTATTCATATATATTATTACTAATATAGTTTCATGTTCAAGAGTAGTCAATTATTCATGAAGCTTTTTATCATGATTTTTAGGATACTATTTAGCCATTATGATTTCTATGGTGTTTTATTTTGGATGCGTCGGGTGGACACCACACAGATCTTAGGGGGTACATATTGAAGTGATCGGGTATGACATTAAGGTATGATATACTATCTTGAAAGATGGAAGAATCACCCAATAATGGACCTAATCACCTAATAAGGACTCATAAGGCATGATGGATCTTCGTATAAACCAGAGATCTTTCCCCTACTTTACATGGAGAAGCAAATCAGGGTTTATTTTATGATGGGTTCTTTAGCTCCATATGGAGGCAGGCCTCCATAGTTAATTACATCATAAGAAATAGGATTTTCTAAGAACACTCTCGATTAAAGTAGTCAATCAATTATCTCTAAAGATTTTAAGGTTAGACTATCAAAGGATTGGTTATTTTTGGAAAATCAAGTGAGAATGTTCAATTGGAAAGACTTATTTTAGAATCCAAAAGAAGATATGTAGGAAGTGCTCACGATACTATGAAGCTTAGTGAATACTCTAACCTATCCTATGGTGAGGTTTTATATGTTTGAAAGTGAGAGGATGTATTTTATTTGAGTTGAAATTTCATTAGATTGCTAAGGCTTATAGTCCGTAAACACAAGATTATGGAAATGCCTAAAAGATGAGGATTTATGCTCGTAGCCTAAGAAAAATAAGCAACCTCAGATACTAAATCTAGAGAGCTTTAACACAAGCTAAAACCTGACCTAAATTTAAGTGAAAAGGGGACATAATGGTCTACCTCCATAAGAGAGAGTAAATCCATTAGATTTCTGGACTTATAATAACCTAGAGTGGTCACCAGCTAACACGTACGATTTAAACCCATGTAGGCCAGTCTTTTGAAATTGTGAGATAACTAGGCTTGAGTTGACCTCACTTTTGGAGTGTGGATTCGATCTCCTCTTTTTAAATTTAGAGTCTGCTAGACACTGAGACTTTCTTAGTCACAATACACTTCTAGCTATTAAGTAAACACTTAACTTAAGCCTAGAACCTTAAAAGGTTAATCATAAGATTAGGCTATGCTTTAAGACTTAGGGAGACTTACCTACCCTATAGCCCAAACCTAATCTATGCCTACCTCATTAACCAAAATCCAAACCAAATTCAAACCTATCCTAAGCCATATGATTTGATATCATGGACTTGTCCAAAATTCCCTTCAATTAAAATTGATTTTAATTGATTTTCTAATGAATCAATTATTTCTTCAATCATCTTCCCAAATATCAATGAAACCTATGTTCACATGTCCTAAACCAAAATCCCAAACCAAATTCAAACCTATTCTAAGCCATATGATTTGATCTCATGGACTTGGCCAACATTCCCTTCAATTTAAATCAAATTCAATTGATTTTCTCATGAATCAATTATTTCTTCAATCATCATCCCAAATATAAATCAAATCTACAATCAATTGAACCAAATCCAAAATCAATTCAATCAAACCTAACCTAACCCATTTGACTTGAAATATTCAAATGAACCAAGATTCATTCAAACCCAAATCAATTGTAATCAAAGCTATAAGCTAATCCTAAACCCATATATAAATCCAACTGAACTCAATTCAACATTGACTTAATTAAACCAAATTGGTCCACTTGACCAAAAGTGACCAATTTGACCTACTTGAGCCAAATTCTAATCCTACCTAAGTTGGATTGAGCCAACTTAACCAAAACCTTCTATCATGATTGTCAATCATCCTTGGGTCAAAATAAGTCACTTTGGTCATTTGACCAAGTCAACCCACTTAACCTACATAAATCAAATTAGCCAAATTTTATCCTAAGCCAAATTAATTGAAACCAATGATTCATACCAACCTATAATCAACATCTGAACATGACTTGACCATCAATTGAGTCAAACCCAACCCAATTGGCCCTCTTGACCCAAGTTGACCCAATTTGACCTAAAAGACCAAATTGGATCAAATCAAGATCTAACCTAAATTGATCCCAACCAATGGCTCAAGTTTATTTTAAATTGATTGTTGAACCTGACCAAAGCATCAATTGAACCCAATTTAACCAATTGAATCCAATTGACCCATTTAGCCCAAATTAACCTACATGGCCTAAATCAAAACCAAATCCAAATAAACTAAAATTAAAGCTTACAATCATCTTCAATTAACCAATTGAACATGAATCAACCCCTAACCTAAGCCAATTTGGCAAATTTAGTCAAATTGGTCAACTTGACCCATTTGACCCATTTGAAATCAAATGAACCAAAATCAAATCCAAGCTAAATTGTCTTAAACCAATTGAACCAAAATATTTCAAATACTCATTTGAACATGGCTTAACCCTTGGTTTGACCCAATTTGACCAATTGGTCAACTTGACCCAACCTAGCCCAATATGACCTACATGGGTCAAATTGAGCCAAACCCACTTTAATCAAGCCTAAAATCTTGGGAATTGACCCAACCCATCATAAAATCACCTTAGGTCAATCCCAAACCAACCCAACTTGATTTGAACCTAATATAAAGCTATTGACCAATGGTTTAAGCTCCCCATATGGGATTATACCCAAATTGATAAGTCAACCCTTTCTCTTGTCACTTGGCAGCCATCCAATTCCCCAAAACAACACCTAACCTACATGCCTAGCTCAATCCAAGTGGGCTAGGCCGGCCATGGACCAAAGGGGGGTGCGTTAACTCACCTTCCCACACTTAGCCGAACCCATTAGATCCAAAGAGGAGGGCAACTATCTTGAGCCACCCACCAAGCATCCCACCAACCAAACCGAGTCACCTTAGCTTGACACTGACCTCTTCAATGCCCAAAAGATGGCTGACCAACCTAAATTAAGGAGACGATCCGAGTCGTTCGATCCAATGGGGGGGGGGGGGTGGGGATATACCCCCCTCATTTCAACTCAATTCGAACACACACACCCTCAAAGAGCTTATAGAGACTAACATGAAATCCTCAGAGCCCTCTCCAAGCCTCCCGAGCCTCCCCATTATTGAAAATCACCAAGCCAAAATAGGGCAATCCTCCACTTGACCCAACTCCACCAATACTCAACCAAACTCAAATTAATTTGACCCATACACTCCCTACACTCCATTGAGTAAGAATGAATTGTCTCTTGAGCTCCACGACCATCGGAGGTCTGACTTCGGTTAACACTGACATGAAAATCAACAGTTTGTGCTCCACATAGCCAACCATAAGGAATTAGCACATGTACTGCTCAACAGGGCGTTGCCTCATCCAGGTGAAGCTTCCTTAAGCACCGCTAGTCTTGAGCTTTGATGAGGTATTTTCCATTATACCAAGAAATCTCAAAAAAATTTGGGCCTTTTCAAAGGAAATTTGTATGTCTTGTAATTTTGACCATTTGAACCCTTCAGATCTTCCTAGTGAAGGTGTGGGATCATTTTTGTTGTCATCCAAGCTTGGGTGAGCTTGGATCGAGCGAGGAAAAGCAAATAAAGTAAATCTCTCGTAGATTGGGGGATGATTGATCATGCGCCATCCGTTCCATGTGATTGAAATGGATGGTCATGATTAATCCATTAGATTTGATACACTTTATCCCTTAAGCACTGTAGGCTTAATCTTGATCGTCCCATCTTAGATTGGAGGGTGGGGCGGAAATCGTGTCCGCCGCTAGCCAAGTAGGCGCTGAGTCGGATGGGTTTAAGTAGCCAATCTCACGACGCCACGTGAAAAGCGCACCACATCAGTGATATGCATGCACCAATGAGATTAGGCTTAATTAGGCTTAATTAGTTAGTTTTAATGACTGAATCTTTGAAAGTTCTTAACAAATTATAAAAAAATCTAAAAATACAAATAAATACTCATTTTAAAGATAAAATAGAGGATAATTCTTTAAAATTAATTCCAATTAATTTTGAATAGTAATTAAGGCTTAATTAGAGTTTAATTGCTAACTTAATCAGCTTAATTATCCTTTAGTTACTTGAGTAATTAATCCTAAACTTTATGTGTTAGTCTAGGGGATGACCTCTAGCTCTCATAATTTTCTTAGGATTTATTACTTTGTTAATTAAGGAAATTGATCATTTAAGCCCTAATTACTCTCTTAATCCACTTAATAGTTAATTAATACCTTAAATAGTAAAAATTGATTAAATTAAGTTCACTAATAACTGTTTAATAGTGAATGGGTAAGGGGAATGGGGTTAGGACCTCCTTCCTAATCCCTTTTCCTAATTCCACTTCTCTTTGATGAAAATTAATTAAAATAAGATTATTTGATGGTTTAATTAGTTAATTAAGTGGCTTAATTAATAAAATTGAAATCATAACCACATTAGATAATTAATAATAAAATTAAGAGTTTCTTTTTTATGTGTTTAATAACATAAAGACCCTTTAAAGAAATTATGATTAGCTCATAAGTGTGGAAAAATAATAAAAGTACTTAATTAGGTTCTTTAATTTAATTAACCTTTGATTATGAGCCATTTGCATTAGGTCCTTGTGGAGCATTGCAATTTTATTTCCTCACATGTTCATGTCATTTGTGGCTCATAATTAAGTGGTTAATCAAATTAAAAAAGCATTGGTAAGGGTGATAAATTGATTTAATTGAAGATCTAATTTAGTTAATTCATAAAATTCACTTAATTTCCTTTTCTTAAACTAATTAAGTTCACCAACATGGGAATGGGATTAAAACAACAAATAATTCTTATCCTCTTAAAATTTAATCAGAATCCCAAATCATAAATCAATAATGAACTTTTGGTTTTCCTTAAATGGTTTTATTTAATGTAATTATCCTTAGGGCTTAATGTAATCGAATGAGATGATGTGGTTATGTTTAGTTATTTCTTTCCAAGCACATTAAATGTTGTATGCCATTTGAATTCATATATTCATGCTTTAAAACTCAAATAAATGAAATGAATTTCTTTTATGTAAGTTTGCATGTGTTGGATTAACTTAAATATGTGTGGCTATTATCACTAATAAATTCAAAGCTATTTTTGAAAGTTTATAAATCAATTATAATACTTAGAGTGTTGATTGTTATGAATATACATAGGATTTGCATGTGTATATAGCTTAGTCATGTGATAGTAAGCTCTCTTTTTCTAAATCTTTATATAAATTTATATGTAATTGAATGCTAGTAAGTATATAGTCTGGATATCCCAAGAATACAAGGCTTTCATTAACCCCAAAGAGGTCATTTGATTACCTCACTTCCTTGGTTAATAAAGACATGTACTTATTTAGTTTCATTCTTATGTAATATTAAAATTTGGATAGAGCTTTAAATCATATGAATAAATAATTCAATCAAATAAATAAAAGTATAACATTGATGATTATCTTTTCTTTAGTTATTTATACATATATATGTATTTAAGAAAGCAAGTATATTGGTTGGACATCCTGAGAATACAGGGCTTTAGTTATCCCCAAGGAGGTCATTTGATTACCTCACTTTGCTGGTTAACAATGCCACATACTTGCTTATATATTTATACATACATGTGTGTTTTTAATTATGAAATTAGGGTCCCCCTTTTTTATTAAGAATGTATGCATCCATATTCACCTAAGTCATTAGCATATGTTATGTATAAATTAGTGCTCTCTTTTCCTTATTCATGTAAAGACTTACATAGGGATTGAATGCTAATAGGTATATTGTATGGACATCTCAGAAATACGAGACTTTAGTTAGCCCCAAGGAGGTCATTTGATTACCTTTCTTCCTTGGTTAACAAAGGCAAGTACTTATTTAGTTTCATTCTTATGTATTTTTGTGTTAGAATTTGGATAGAGCTTTAATTTATATGTTTATATAATTCAATTAAAGCAAAAATATAAATTCCAAACATATACTTTCATCATCATTTAAGTGTGCCAAAATATATTGTATGTATAGAGACACTTAGGATTGGATCATATGCATGTTACATGTGATGGAAATGAATGATTTAATATATATCATGTGATAGTAATTTAATTAGATTAATCTTAAGAAGCCTTTCACATTGGATAAGATCATTTAAAGTTAACCTAAACTTAGGATTAATTAAAAATCATTTAATATGTCATTCATTAAAGATAACTAAATCAAATCAATATGATTTAGAAAGTGGATTAAGGTAGGGATGAAAGAGGGTAATCTTCTTCCTTCTCAGCATAACACTTAGTTGCTAAGTATAAAACACATGAAATAAAATAAAATACAAATTAAAATTCACAAATCCATTAAACAACTTCAAATGAAACCCACCATCATGTTAACTTGAATAATCTCCAAACTTAGAAAAATATAACTCTAATGCTTAGTTAAGACATACAACACAAAATATTAATACACACATTAGAATTAAGTCACCACTTCTAGCTCTATATTAGGATGGTGTATGATGTGATATATATTTATTTTGTGATGTAATATTTTAGATTGGATGTTAGGGCCTATGCTTCATAGACTGGATGTTAGGCCATTGTTAGCCTAATTATGTCTTCTATAGGGGATTGTGCTTAAGGGATCACTTAAAAGTAAATATAAATGCTCTCTTTGCAGGTTGCTTAAACCCCTAAGCATGATCCAGGTTAAGACAGGTGGGCTAGTTACCCATGTGTAGGGTGCTAAGTCTAAATTATATATAATTACTTGAGATTGTATGCATGTTTAGCTAATATTTGTTTTACAGGTGTAGCTAGGTTTACTTTTTCCTATTTAAATATAATATTATAATAGAAATTAGGATTACTACTATGTGGGATTAGGATGAGCAGTGGCTAGAAGGCTTAGTTTCGGGAGGCCCTATGATGCCTTTGAAGCATAAACCAAATCAAAGGAGGAAGATAAGGTGGACAAGAAGATATGAAAAAGAAAGACCCCCATAGTATGTATTCATTTCAAATTGTAATTACTCTTTCATATTCTAGATTATATAAGAGTAGAGCTCGGTTATCCATCTTTTCTTTTTCAGGTGGTACGGCGGCACCCGACTGCACCAGCCTCTTATTCTTTTATGTTAGTTTATAAATTTGATTGATGATTTGTTTAACTTGCACATCAAGATTGCATCTATTTCTTAGTTTTTTAATGTTTAATGCTTTAATGTGTGGCCTGAATGCAGTAGGCTCTTAAGATAAAATAAATTTTCTATCAAACTAATCACTCATAATTAAAGTTCTAAATAACTCATAACCTCACCATAAAACATAGTCTATAATCAAGATAATTAAGAGATTGAGCAACCTCTTAGTTGTATGTTGAATGTCTCACATCATGCATGCATCTTCTATCACTCGTGCTAAAAATGAGGGCTTCCATCCTTACAAAATAGGGATCGCTTGACCCATGAGAGCAACCCCTGATGACGGAGCTTCAACCTCTTTCTCTCTTGATTTAGCCAATAATCAATTTTTATCATGTATTTAGGCATATAAAAATCCCAACGCCTTTTTATAAAATGATTTTTCAAAATGGAATAAATATTTGTAAGATTTTGTACTTGTAGATTAAGTCATATGCTCATACCACTCATGCTCTAGTTTCTTAGGGAGTGGGTTTAGGACTTTAATCTCTTTCAAATTAAATAACAACCCAACTATCATAAACTTTCATAAGACTGGACCATATGGTTTTAAACTATAAGAGGAGTTAGTTGGCGGCCACTTTAGATGATTGTAAGTCCAGAAATCAGATAGTTTATCCTCTCTTGCGGAGATAATCCCTCATGTCCACCCTTCGCTTAGATTTAGGTCATGCTTTATCCCGTACTAAAGCACTATAGATTTAGGATCTGAGATAGCTATTTTCTTTGAGCTACAAAAATAAATCTTAACCTCTTAGATATTCTTACAACCTTGTATTGGTGGATTATAAGCCCTAACAATCTAATAAAAATTCAAACCCAAATGAATAAAACCTCTTAATTTTTAAATATATAAAGGCCAATCATAGGATAGATTGAATGCTCACTAGGCTTCCTAGTATCACAAGCATTCCGTACTTATTTCTTTTGGATTCTAATAATAAGTCTTCTCTTTGAACTTTTCCAATCGATCTTCTAAAATAATCGAATTCTTTGATAGTCTAACCTTAAAATCTTTGGAGATAATAATTGTTTACTTTAATTGAGAGTATTCTTAGAAAATCTCATTTCTTAATATGTAATTAACTATGGAGGCTTACCTCTATAGGAAACTTAAGAACCCAACTTAATATAAACCTTGCTTTATTCATCCATGTAAAGTATGAGAAAAATCTCTGGTATATTCAAAGACTCATAATGCCTTAGGAGTTCTTATTAGGTGATTATAATCATTGTAGGGTGATGTATTTATCTTTTGAGATAGTATATCATACCTCAATGTCAAATCCACTGCGATCTATGTGGTGTCCCCCCAACATCCAAAAATAAATACCACAGCTTGTTATTTAATTTGGAAAGAGACTAGAGTCCTAAACTTACTCCCTAAGAGACTAGACCATGATTGGCATGAGTATGTGACATAATCTGAAATGCAAAATTTTATTTCATTTTGACACAATATTTTGGACAAAGGATTAGGATAAGTATGCCTAAATGCATGATAAAATTTGGTTGTTAGCCAAATCAAAAGATAAAGAGGGCGAAGCTCTATCATAAGGGGTTGCTCTAATAAGTTAAGTGGTCCCTAAAGTAATGAAATGGAGGTCCTCATATTTACAAGAGTGGTATAATATGACATGCATGATGTTAGACATGCAACATACAGATAAGGGGTTACTAAATCTTTTAATTATCTTGATTACAACCTAAACTTTATAATGAGATTATTAATTATTTTAAAATTTAGTTATGATTTGTTAAGTGGGTAGAAAAATTAATTTTTTCCTAAGAGCGTACCGCATCCTGGCCACAGATTAAAACAACAATCATGAAGAAACTATGAAAATTATGTTGTTCTAGTGCACAAACTAAACACAATAATAATCATTTTATAGATTACCATGAAAGAATAAGAGGTTGATCCTGCTGGGTACCGCCGTACACCCGAAAAGAGAAAAGTTGGGTAGCCAAGCCCTACCCTCATACAACCTGGAATTACAAAATAATATTATAATTGAAATAAAATACATGCTATGGGGGTCTTCATTCTTCATTTCTTCTTTCTTCTTTCTTCCTTCTTTTATTTTGATTTGCTCTAAGGAATCACATGACACCCTAGGATTAAGCCTTCTAGTACTGCTCATCCTAAACCCCATAATACTAATATTAATTCATATTTGCAAAATTACATTTTATGGGAAAAGTAAATCTAACTACACCTACAAAATATATATTAGCTAAACATACATACAAATTCAAGCAATTATGTAATTTGGACTTAGTACCCTGCACATGAGTAACTAATTTCGCCTGTCCTAATATGGATTATGCTTATAGGCATAAGCAACCTACAAGTAGAAATATTTATACTTATTTTTACAGCAACCCCTTTAAACATAATCCCCTGCATAAAATAACATTAGGCTAATAACAACCTAACATCCAATCTATGATCCACATTCATAACATCTAGTCTAAAACATTACATTACAAGATAACACACAACATCATTACAAACTCCATCCTAACCTAAAGCTAAAAGTGGTGACTTAGCAATCTAATGTGTGTGTTTAAGCTTTGTGTGGTGTGTCTTTACTAACCATTAGAGTTATAGTTTTCTAAGTTGTGAAACATTCAATTTAACATGAGGAATGGTTTTATTTAAGTTTTTTTTATAGGATTTCATAGTGTTTTACTTATTTCATTTGATACTCACTTAGCATCTAACTGTTATCAAAAGAGGAAAATGGCTTAACCTCCTTCATCCCTACCTTAGGTTATTTTCTAATGCATATTATTATGATTTGGTTTCTTTTAGTTAATGGTTTATTAAATATTTTATTAATCTTAAGTTTGGTTTAACATTAAAGAATCACATTTAATGTGAAAGGCATCTTAAGACTAATATAGTTGAATTGCAATCGCATAGTACATGTTATACCTTTCAATTTCATCACCCATAACATGCATATGATTCAATACTTAGTATACCTATACATGCAACATATTTTGGCATACTTAAATGATTGTGAATGTATACATTTGGTAAAAAAAGAAGATTCTCATTTTTTAAGCAAATACAGATACACATGTATAAAAGTTATAAGCAAGTATGTGCCGTTGTTTAAACCAGGGAAGTGCGATAATCAAATGACCTCCTTGGGTCTACTTAAAGCCTCATATTCTCGAGATGTATAGACAATATACTTGCTATCCTAAAAATATATGAATGTATATATAATTATAAGAAGAATAAAAATCATGCAAAAGATTATATTTTTGATTGAATTATTTATACATGTAAAGTAAAGCTCTATCAAAATTTTAATATAAATATACATATGAATGAAATTAAATAAGTACCTACCTTTGTTAACTAGGGAAGTGAGATAATTAAATCACCTCCTTGGGGCTACTTAAAGCATCATATTCCTGGAATGTCCGGACTATATACTTATTATCATTCAAACATATGTAAATCCATGCATGAACATAGGAAAGAGAGCACTACCTTCACATGTTTAAGTTATAAGCATATGCAAATCCTATATATATTCATAACTACTATCACTCCAAACATTATTATTAATTTATAATTTTTGAAAAATAATTTTTAATTTATTAGTGATAATAGCCAAACATATAATAAAATTAAGCCAACACATGCAATTTTACATAAGTAAATCTCATTTCATTAGTGATTTTAAAAATATGAATGAATGAGATTAAATGACATACAACAATTATAGTGCTTGAAAAGGAATACATAAACATAATCATATGATTCATTCAATTACATTAATTTTTTAAGAACAATCACATCAAATAAAATTATTTAAAGAAAATCAAAGCTTCTTATTAAATTTTGATTTTGGATTTTAATAGAACTTAAAGAGGAGAGATCATCTATTATTTTAACCCCATTTCTTGATCTATGGCTGTCCCAACTAGCTTTGGGTCAAGTTAGTCATAGATCCAAGGGTCCAAACTAAACGTGGCTACCAAGTGCAAAGGAGCTGGGGGTGGGCTTTAACCACCCAAAAGTGGATTTGGTCTTATGTGAAGTGCTTTACCCAATGGCTAATGGGTTAATTCAAGTTTAGTTTGGATTTGAGTTTGGTTTAGGCTGACCCATGGTGACCCAAGGATGGGCCAGGCCAAGTTTGAATGAGTTTGGAGTTAATTTGGTTGGGTTTGGCTCAATTTGACCCATTTAAGTCAAATTGGCTTGATTTGGATTGGATTTGAATTTGACTCATATGGGTTTATATGGGTCAAATGGGCTAAGCTGACCAATTTGGTCAAATTGGCCAAATTGGCTTAGGTTAGGTGTTGATTTAGGTTCAATTGATCATTTGAAGATGATTGTAGGCTTTGATTTCAATTAATTTTAATTTAGGAATGATTTAGGCCAATTTGATCTTTTAGGTCAATTTGGGCAAAATGGGTCAATTAAGTTGACTTGATCAAATTATGTTCAATCAATGGTTTGATTATGTTCAATAATCAATTTGTGGTGGATTTGAGTCATTGGTTTTATTGATTTGATGTAGGATTTTATTTGGCCCTATTTGCTCTTTTGGGACAAATTAGGGTAAATTGGGTCAAGAGGCCAATTAGATTTGGTATGGCTAAATTGGTGGTCAAGTCATATTCAAGGATAAATTTTGGGTTGGTAGGGATCATTAGTTTCAATTGATTTGAATTGGGATACGATTTGGTTCATTTTGGTTTATGTAGGCTAATTGGGTCAACTTGGGCTAAGTGGTAAAATTAGCTTGGTTTGGTTCAATTGATTGCAATTGATCAATCAAGGGTGATCAACACTTATGGTGTTTATTTTTGGGATGGTGAGGTACCATACAAATCTTAGGGGGGTACTTATTGAAGTGATCGGGTACGACATTAAGGAAAGATGCACTGCCTCAAAAGATAGAAATCATCACCTTATAATGGACCTAATCACTTAATAAGGACTCCTAAGGCATGATGGGTCTTCGAATATACCAGAAATTTTTCCCTACTTTATATGGAAAAGTAAAGTAGGGTTTATTTTAAACCGGGGTCATTAAGTTCTCTATGGAGGCAAGCCCCAATAGTTAATTACATCCTAAGGAATGAGATCTCTTGGGAATACTCTCAATTAAAGTAGACAATTAGGGTCTCCAAGGATTTCAAGTTTAGACTATCAATAAATTGGTTATGATGGGATTGTTCAAGGAGAAGATTTATTTTTGAAGGCATATGGAATAATAAGGAAATGCTCATGATACTAAGAAGTCTAGTGTGCATTCCAATCTATCATATGGTTGGGATTTATATGTTTAAAATTGAAGAGATTCATTTTATCAAAGTTTACATTTTATTAGAAAGCTAGGACTTATAATCCATAACACAAGGTTGTGTAAATACCTAAGAGGTGAGAATTTATACTTGTAGCCTGAAGGAAATAGCTACCTTGGATCCTAAATATAGGGAGCTTTGGAATAAGCTAAAGTACAACCTAAGTCTAAGTCAAGATGGGTATATAGTTTACCTCCAAAATAGACGATAAACTACCCGACTACTGGGCTTACAACCACCCAAAATGGCAGTCAGCTAACTCCTCCTATCCTTTAAAATCATGTAGGCAAGTCATATGATTTTACAAGATAGTTAGGTTATTATTATTTAGAAAAAAATAAAGTCCTTAAACTCACTCTCTAAAGATACTAGAGGATGAGTGGTATGAATAATGACTTAGTCTACAAATACAAATTTTTTCAAATTTTATTTTATTTTTGAGGTTTCATTTTGACAAAGGCTTTGGGATTTTATATGCCAATATGCATGATAAAATTATATTATTGGATAAATCAGCAAGAAGGATTATTTTCCACTACAAGGGATTCCCTCACAGGTCAAGCATTCTTCTATTGTGCAAGGATGAAAATCCTCTATTTTCAAGAGTGAAAGAATATGCATGCATGATGTGAAACATACAACATTCAGCTAAGGGGTTATAAATCTTTTAATTATTTTAATTTAATGTCGAAGCTTTATGTGAGGTTATGAGTTATTTAGAAATTTAATTATGAATTTTAGTCGGGTAAATAATTTATTTTTCTCTAAGAGCCTAATCGCATCCATGCCACACATTAAATCATCATTCATAAAGAAACTATGAAAAAGCATACCATTTCTATTGCGCAATATAGACATAACATCAAACAATTTTATAATTACTCACAATGATTCCCACACCCCGTTCTATGATAGTTTCAGCACCTACCCATCTAGCCATCCCTACCATTGCTCTACCGAGAGCTACTACCTCCTCATTGGTCACCCTGAAGAGAAATATTATCTTATCCTCTGAGATAGTCTCCTCCACTTTCGAGGTACGTACTAGTTCCCACTCTGCCTTATTCACTCATACTCAGTGATGTAATAAAAATCAAAAGATCAGCAGAGGAGAAGCGAATGTGAGAGCTTGAGGGGTCGTATGTAAGAGGGTTCTCCCAAAGAGGTCTCTCCACTTCTAACCAGTGACAAGTTCCACCTTCTCTCAGCCTCAGATGGAGAGGAAGATTATTGGAGGATTGTTGCTTCTCCTCCACCATCAGCATATTATGAGACAGGGGAGCCGCAATGTAGAGGCTTAGGGCCCTCTGCGGGTTAGCGAGCATCTGGCACCTTATTTGATTTGTGATCATTGATCCCTAGGAGTGTTATGTATCAGATCTATAAGAAGAGAGCTGTGGAGGCTCGAGCATTTGTCCAAGCAGATAAGAGAGCATGAGGTATGCCGAAGTCGGAACCTCCTATGATGGATTTTCTTGTCCCTTTGTGTCGGTCAAATAGATTGTTCTTACCACTCACCCGAGATCTCTTATTGAGGGGTAGTCAGTGTTGCCTTCACATCGCTCCCCTCATCATCCACCATCACTCGTACAGCTCACAGTATCCACCACTCCTGCCAAGAATTAGAAGCCCCCATCTAGGGAGAGACCTTCCCCTCTAGTGATCTAGCTATGACCTAGGGATCCCGCTCCCTCCATCCCACCTATTAATGTGAGATTGAGCTCCCTTTCTTGACCCTATATCTCAACTACGGTTCAACAGGAGTGGTGACCCCACAACATCGTAGTCGCATAACCACCACCACCATCAGAGCTAGTGGCAGCGGTAGTTATAGAGGGAGAAGGGGACAGTTTTATAGTTCCCATGGCAGTAGATCTCCCCAGGGACACCACTCCACCAATGAGTAGTCATGAGAATATCTCTTCAAGTTCCTAGAGCTAGCACTCCAGTGGCAGGCGGTGTTAGATGTATCTCCGTTAGTGAGCATAATCCATCTACCAGTCAGAAGAATGTGTTTGTACTGGCACAGTTAGACCGCTCCTTAGATGACATTATAGCACAGTACTTTGTTGAAAAGAGGGAACTCTTATGCAGTGATATCACAGACTCGAAGAATGAGAGGGTAGCTTTTAATCCCGATGATGATGACCTGCTTGAGGATTCGATTGAGGTCCACATGGTCGATACTAGGAGCTCCTCCATAGAGATCAACATAGTTAGGAAGGTGTTATAGTTGAAGAAAATGATGCCATCCATTCAACCCAACACCTCAATCAGCAACTTAAACAGAAGGATGATCAGATCAACTAGATGGAGAAGTGGATGGAAGACTTGTTGACAACCCTCCACGTACTTCAAAATCAAGCTTCAATCCCACAGTATAAACCGATAAAGGTAGATCATCCTGAGTAAACACATGTCTTGGATCAGCCCAAGATAACTTCTCTAGTAGATCAAGATTGTGGTAGCTTGCATAGGAAGGTGGAAGACAACACCTCCATGCATGAAAAATACATTAAAAACATAGTGAAATAGTTAGTGAGGGATGCGTTAGCACAAGCCCGAGGTGGCTCATCTGTTCCGGTAGACCCTACCCAGAGAAATTTCATGTAGGCCAATATCTTAAGTGTTTTGTAACTCCTTCCTTCAAAATCTTTGATGTTGTTAGAACCTACCTACACACTTCGCTATTTGTTGCAATGTAAGAGGCAGTGATGCTCTTCTTTTCAGATTGTTCGTTAGCAGTTTAGCGAGTGTTGCGTTTGATTGGTATGTGGAATTGCCCAATGATTCGATAAAGACATTTGCAAAGTTAGAGCACCTCTTCATCAAGAGGTTTGTTGTAGCTCAGCAAAGGGTTACTGTAGGCAACCTCATTGTGACCAAGAAAAATCCAAATGACTCCCTTGTTAATTACATTCTTAAGTGGAGAAACCTGAGTATGAAATGCGAACCACAACTATCTGAATAGCATGCCATTGAGATTCTACTCAAGAATATCCATAGCCCATTCGCTTTCATGCTTAAGGAGTTTACAATCAAAACTTTTGAGAAGCTAATCAACAAGGCAGCTAGTCTATAAGAGGAAGCTAGACAGTTACCTTTCCAAGACCAGTCAGCTAAGCCCAAACCTCAAAAGGAATTTGAGAAGAAGTCAGGGGCAATAATAATAGTTGATAAGGGAAAGTAGCCAGCTAAGGTTCAGTCAGATAGGCCTCGAGCTCAGCAGTCTCCTCTACCATCTCTTTTGCCTCCACCTCGGCCATCATACTGGCCACCTCAGTTTCCACATCAGCCTCCACCACTGCCTCCTCAGCATCCTCAATAATATCCTCATCAACATCATCAGTAGCAGTATTCCTACCCACCACCAGGTAGCTATCATTTACCTACTCTTATTGATAAATTGAATAAATCTTATACAATCAAAAGGGAGGTAGTCAGAAAGATCTTTAAGAATCTCTTAAAGAAGCTTAATTTCTAGTTACCATAGCCTAGGAGGCCCGAGAAAGTGGGCAAGAATCACGATCCAAACTATTGCCCCTACCATCGCATACTAGGATATGACTTAGAAGATTACTTTACCTTTAAGGACTGGCTTGAGCATAGCTACAAGTCAGGTGTCATTATCATCCCTAAGGAATATCTACTAGAACCATCTAGTTCTGTTAGAGTAATTCTTAAGGATACATATGATATTCTTAAGACAGAGGAAGGTTGGGATATCTTCCTATCCCGAACCTCCAAGAAAATCATCTCTAAGATCAGAAAGTTACCCATGTAGTTGCTTGAGGTAGCTTAAACCTCCAACTCTAAAGAATGTTTGCAAGTTGCTAAGGACAACTTGAAAGAGGTAGAAGCCCAGCAGCAACAGCGACAACCTTCACTTGCTCGGGATAGCACTGTAGCACAAAAATTGACCAAGTCCTACACACCTCCCATAATTGTAACTGTAATTCCTCTAGCCAACTCTTCTTATAACAGTCATTTTATATCAGCGGAGGGGGGGGGGGGGAGTGCCAAATCTCTCACTCCACTTACTTTACTTGATTTCTATTTTATACTTCCATCCAAATCTAAGAAATCAATGAAGCAAGCTGATTCCGGTTATATCTGTGTCACTTCCGATGATCTTCCTGAGTTTATTCTCTTTTTTGATTTTGAAATGGATTTTCCATTCTTGAATCATTTAGGTTCACTCATCAAGATTTATTTAGAGTCATCCGACTCTATGATCCCATAGGAGAAGTTGTAGGTGAACTTGATGAGCAGGCAGAACTTTCCAATAAACCATCTCACGAAGTCACTAGAGTCAACCTTCGCTATGGAAAAGTTCTAACTCTTAGGGTAGCACCTCAGGATAAGGGTAAACAAGTCATTGGTTCAAGTGAGCAAGAAGCCCCTCCATAGGATGCTCCACCTATGGATATGCTTGTGGAGGACCAGCATAGAGTTGACTACAATGTCCTCGCTCACCTAAGAAAGTTTTCAGTTAAACTAAGCATGTATAACACCCTTGTCTTATCCAAAAAGATGAGAGAGTCATTGATCAAAGCTCTTATTGATCCAAAAATATGCTTAACTCAGCTGACCACTATTGGAGAGAAGGCATGTTATTCAAGAGAAGCCAGTGGAGTTACATTCACTAATGAAGACCTTCTGTTGGGGATAACTGAGCAGAACCGTCCCCTCTATATCACAGTGGACATTGGCAGATTCAGACTCTCCAGGGTGTTAGTTGATCCAGGTGTGCCAGTAAACATTATGAGTCTAAAGACCCTTGTCTGCTTGAAGATTGACATCTTTAAACTCTGAGGAGATCAGATGATGTTGATAGGATTCAATGAGCAAGGTGAGAGGGCTTCAGGCTCTATAGTGTTACCATCGGAGATAGATGACTGGAAGATAAAAGCCAAATTCTTCATAATCGATTCAGATACATCTTTCACTACTTTGCTTGATTGGCCTTGAATACATGAAAACAACATGGTTTCATCCTCTTTACATCAGTGCATCAAATTCTGAGAGGTGGAATCGAGGATTGTGTTAAAGGAGACTTGAAGCCATTCTTAGTTTGAGAGATCTAGATATATGAGGACACAACCTACTATCTTCCTCTGAATCATAAAAATAAATTCTCATGAACTTGGTGAATGTTTAAAAATAAAAGAAAAAGAAACAAAAGAAAAAGAAGAAAAAGAAAAAGAAAAAAAGAGAAAAGAAAAAAAAAAGAAAAAGATAATTACAATATAAGTGAGTGAGAATTAGACACCGAGGAAGAAGTAGAGCCAGATATTGAATTTCTCCCATAATTCGTTCCTCCATACGAACACATGGGTAGGATGACTCGACCCCCACCAAGTAGAGGAAGTGGCAGATCTAGAGGCAGTTCCAGAGGTGGAAGACCTCTTCCCTGTTGGCTTCCCAATAAGAGCTATGTTTTGACTCATTGGAATACCCCCACTATCCACATAGACTTAGAATCTAGTTCAGAGGTTGAGTCTCATGTGGTTAGCTTGCCGACCAACCCCTCTCATCGGGTTCCTTTGGAGGTGACATTCAATCCAGAAAATGATGAAGACCAGGCCTTTAAAAAAAGCATAAATGTATCTAAATCACTATTATGCAGAATAGTTAGATAATAGTTGGGAACCTTAGCTCTAACCTGACTTTCTTCCCAAAACATTGAGGGTTTAGTAGTTAAGGAGGCCCCCAAGTCATTGATAGATGTCATGACAAAGAGATTTTTATTGGGAGCACCATCCTCAAGTCAAGAAGTTGATGTAGAACTTGAGGATGATTCATATAAATATTTAATATAATTTTCTTTTGGTTGGTATTCACCTTGTGTTCTTAACTTAGTAAAGAAGGGATTAATCCCACATACTTGGTCTAAACAAAAGTCAGATTACTTTGAAAGAGTATGGGACAACCAAAGTAGATATTCTTAATCAAGACCAGGACTAGGATTTAGCATAGCGGGTCCAGTCGATGATGACAACCATTGCCTAGCCATCACCACTCATTTGGGGTCTGATAGGTTCTTCTCAAATCATGCTAACTCTTATGAGAATTTATGTTTAGAAACTTTGAATGACCCAAATGAGCTTGAAGTTAGAGATGCACTGCCAGAGTTCGAAGAAGAAATAAGATCAACCATCGATGAGCTCAAAGAAATCAACTTGGAAACTGAAGACAATCCACATCAGGCATACATCAGTTCCTTGTTGAATGAAGTAGAAACTAATGACTTAGTTAGGCTATTAGATGAGTTTAAGGACTACTTCGCATGGAGTTATGAAGAAATACCTAGTTTATCTCTTGACGTAGTAGTCCATAAACTAGCAATCGAACCTAATGCTAACCCTATCAAGCAAGCTCCTTGACACATGCAATTAGACATTGAACAGTAGGTCACTTCTGAAATCAAGATGCTAGCTTTATTAGAGAATAAAAATATCCTACCTAATTAGTTAGTGTCATCCTAGTTAAGAAAAAGAATGTTTGTGATATTTATTTTTAAATTTGTTCGTGTGTGTATATGTGAGGGGACACCATGTAGATTTGAGGATGTACTTATTGAGGTGATTGGGTATGACATTGAGGAATAGTGTACTATCTTAAAAGATAAAAGTCACTACCCTATAATGGACCTAATCACCTAATAAGGACTCCTAAGGCATGATGGGTCTTCAAATATACCAGAGATTTTTTCCTTACTTTACATGGAAAAGTAAAGCAGTTATTTAGACCGAGTTTGTTAAGTTCCCAATGGACCCAAGCTTCCATTGTTAATTACATCCTATGGAAAGTGAATCCCTTAAAAAACTCTCAATTAAAGTAGGTGATTATTTTCTCCAAAGAATTCAAAGGTAGGATTATCAAAGGATTGATTATATTTTGGAAATCAAGTAGGACAGATCAAAAGGGAAGAGTTATAATCGACACCAAAGGAGATAAGTAGGGAGTGCTCATAATACTAGGAAATCTAATGAGCACTCTAATCTATCATATGGTTAGGCTTAATATTTCAAATTAAGGAGATTTATTTATTTGATTTAAAATTTTATTAGAAATCTATAACTTATAATTCCATAACACAAGATTATGGAAATGCTTAAGAGGTGAGGATTTATGTTTGTAGCCTGCAAAGCAAAAAAATAACCTTCGATCCTAAATGTAGAGAGTTTTAGTGAGGGACAAAGCGCAACCTAAATCTAAGGCAAAAATGGGTATATGGTTTACTTCCACAAGAGAGAGTAAACCACCTGACTGTTAGACTTATTACCGCTTGGAGTGACAGCTAGCTAACTCCTCCTACATTTGAAATTTATGAAGGTAAGTCATATGCTTTTTGTAAGATGGCTAGGTTGTTATTATTTAAAAAAGAGACTAAGTCTTTAAACCCACTCCCTAAGAGACTAGAGCATGAGGGGTATGAATAATGGCTTATATCTAATGAAAATTTTTATCAAATTTTATTTATTTGAGACTTTTTATTTTGACACGAGCTATGGGATTTTGTATGCCTAAATGCATGAGAAATTGATTATGTACCAAATCAAAAGGGAATGAGGTGTTCTTCCATCATAGGCTCTTAAAAGTAAATCCCATTATATCTAGCAAAGATGGAAGCCCTCTCTTAACAAGAGTGAAACAAGATGGTTATGCATGATATTAAACATACAACATTCAGCTAAAGGGGTTGCTAAAATTTTTTATCATCTTAATTTAATACCTAGGCTTTTATGTGAGATTATGAGTTATTTTAAAAGTTTAGTTATGAGTTGATAATGGGATAGAAAATTTATTTTTATTCTAAGAGCCTAATCGCATCCAAGCCATACAACAATCACCAATCATAGAAACTATGAAAAGGCATGCTTTTTTTAATGCACAAGCTAAATAAAAAACCAAACAATTTTTTATAAAGATATCACAAAAGAATAAAAGGCCGATGCATCCGGGTACCATCGTACAACCCAAAAAAGAAATGTGTGTAGCCGAGCTCTACCCTTATACAACCCGGATTACAAGAAAATAATTACAGTTAAGAATAATGAATGTTATGGGGGTCTTAATTCTTCATTTCTCCATCTTTCATTTCTATATTTGATTTGCCCCATTTCTTTCTTCCTTTTGGCTTGATTTAGATATGCTTACTCCAAAGGTATCACATGGTACATAAAACTTAGTATTATAACCAATTCTCATCTTAACCCCCCATAACATTTACCCTAATCCTAATGCAAAATTATATTAAAAGAAGGAATGTAAATCTAACTACACCTATAAAATAAATATTAGCTAAACACACCATACAACCCAAGCAATTTTGTGAAAAGTTTGGGCTTAGCACCCCACATAAGGGTAACCAAGCCCACCTATCCTAACTTGGGTTATGCTTAGGGGCTAAGCAACCAACACAACAAAAGCATTTATATTTTTATTATGATGGCCCCTTAAGCACAACCCCCTATAGAAAAGATGATTAGGCTAATGTCGGCCTAAATCCTGACTACGCACATACACCCTAACATCCATCCTAAAATAATACATTTCAAAATCAAATATACATCAAACCATACATCGCCCTAACATAAAGCTAGAAATGGTGAGTTAGCCTAATGTGAGTGAATTAAAGCTTATGTGGTATGTCCTAACCAAACTTCAGAGTTGTAACTTGCTAAGTGTGAGGGATTTGATCTATAAATGGTTTATTTCTCTTTAAGTGATTTAAATGATTTGAAGATTTTACTTAGTATTTTCTTTCATTTCATATGGCCTACACTTAACAACTAAGTGTTATAAAGAGAAGAAAGAGAGAGAATCTCTCTTTCATCCCTATCTTAAGTCACTTCTAAATCAAGTTAATTAATCAATTTTCTTTAGTGAATGGATTATTATATGTTTTAATCAATCCTAAGTTTGGGTTCACTCTAAATGACCTTATTCAATAAGAAGACATCTTAAGATTAATTAGAATGAATTACTATCACTAAACACATATTTATTTATTTCTTTCCATCATGTATATCATGCATATGATTAAATCCTAAGGATACCTATAGATACAATGTATGTCTTAGTACACTTAAATGATGAATGTGAAGAAATGTGTTTAAAATTTAAATATTTAATTTGATTGAATTATGAATGCATTTCTTTTAAATAGAAATGAGAGATTTTTTATCCATTAGCTAATTACACATTCACATGTATAAAAGTTTTAAGTGAGTACGATGCCATTGTTCTACACTAGGGGCGTAAGGGATAAGACCTACTTAGGGCTACTTAAAGCCTAACAGCCCCGGGGTGTCTAAACTAATATACCCCTTATCTTAGATACAAATAGATGTGTAAATAACTACAAGGATAGGAAAACCCATGCAAAAGTTGTATTTGATTTATTTGATTATGATTCTTATTCATTGGTCACATCATACATACATATGTATAAGAGTTTTAAGTGAGTACGATGTCATTATTTTACACTAGGGGCGTAAGGTAAAGACCTACTTAGGGCTACTTAAAGTCTCACAGCCCCGTGGTGTCAAGACTAATATACTACTTTTCTCAGATACATGTGAATGCACAAAAAGTACCAAAAGAATGAGAAGTCATGCAAGAAGCCATATTTGATTTGATTTTATAATTTACACATGTGATATGAAATTCTTCCTAAGTCTTAGCATGGAGATGTAAAGGAGTACATTTAGGAAATGTTGTGTTCTTTTCAAATGAACTATACATTTATAAATCCCTTCAATATTCATAAAGATAAGGAAAGAGAGCTTCATATTACATATCTTATATTATTAACACATGCTAACTTATAGATACTTGTAATTAACATCATTCCATCTATTATAATTAATTTATGGGATTTTAAAAAATAATTTATGATTTAATAGTAATAATAGTCACACCTATTTTTAATTAAAACACCACATGCAATTTGACATAAAAGAAATCATTTCATTTAGTTAATTTCAAAAGAAATGAATGCATGATTACATATGGCAAGCAACATTTAACATGATTGGAAAGAAATCAGAGAACATAAACAGATGATCTCATTCATCCCAACTAATTTTTAAGGATAATTGTGGTGAAAATTTATATCTTTGTCTTCATCTATCCCCCATTTGGAAAAGAAGGAGATAATTGAAAATAAAAATATATAATGCCTTGGGTCGGGAAACCATGCAGATCCATAGATGTTCTTATTAGGGTGATCGGGTACGATATTGAGGAAATGTATATTATCTCGAAAGATAGAAGTCACCACCCTACAATGGACCTAATTACCTTAGTAAGGACTCCTATGGACTATGGGTCTTCAGAATATACTAGAGATTCTTCCCCTACTTTACATGGAAAAGTAAAGCAGGGTTTATTGTAAACCGGGTTCATTAAGTTCCTATAGGGGCAATCCCCCATAGTTAATTACATCATAAGGAATAAGATTCCTTAGGAATTCTCTTGATTAAGGTAAATAATCAGTCTCCTAAGATTTTAAAAGTTAAGACTATCAATCTATTGGTTTATTTTTAGAAAAGTCAAGTGGGATCGATCAAGAGGAGGGAGTTCTTATCGAAGCTAAATGAAGATAAGTAGGGGATGCTTAGGATAGTAGGAAGCCTAGTAAGCACTCCAAACTATCCTATGGTTGAGCTTTACATTTTTGAAATTGAATTGATTTATTTGAGTTAAATTTTTATTAGAAATCTAGGACTTATAATTCCATGATACAATGTCATGGAGATGCCTAAGAGGTGAGGATTTAAGCTCGTAGCCTGCAAAGTTAAGTATCAACCTCTGACCTAAATCTAGGGAGTTTTGGGTGAGGGCCAAAAATATGTTCTAAATCTAAAGCGAAAATGGGTATTTAGTTCACCTCCATAAGAGAGGATAAATTACCCGACTATTGGACTTACAACCGCCTGGGGGTGGCCACCAACTAACTCCTCCTATGATTTTAAAACATGTAGTTAAGTCATATGCTTTTGCAAGATAGCTAAGCTATTGTTTATTTAGAAAAGTGACTAGGTCTTAAACACACTCCCTAAGAGACTAGATTATGTAGAGCATGAATTAATGACTTAAATATAATGCAAATTTTGTTACATTTTTATTTTTATTTTGGATGATCAATTTGACACAGGCTTTAGAATTCATATGCTGAATGTATGAGCAATTAGATTATGGGCCAAAATCAGCTAGATAAGGAGGTGTGTTTCCACCATGGCTCTCAAAGGTCAAGCTAAGTTCTCTAGCAAAGGTGGAAGCCCTCCAAGTCAAGAGTGAAATAATATACTTTTTATGCATGATGTGAGAAAAGTAATACAACATCCAGCTAAGGGGTTGGTAATTCTTTTATCTTAATTTATATCCTACGCTTTAAATGAGGTTATGAGTTGTTTAATTTTTAGTTTGAATTGATTAGTTGAATAGAAAATTTATTTTCCTAAGAGCCTAATCATCATCCATGCCATACATCAAAGCAAAAAATAAACTAGGGAAAGATGCCATCTTAATGCACAAGATAAACAAACATCAATCAATTTATAAAGCTAGCATAAAAGAATAAAAGACCATTTGTGGTCGGGCTCTACTATACAAACCCAAAAATAAATTGGGTAGCCGTGCCCTACCCTTATACAACCCTGATTATAAATAAGTTACAATCAAGAAGGAATTCATTTTTATGGGTGTCTTCATTCTTCATTCTTCATTTCTTCTTTCTTCTTTCTTCTTTCTTCTTTCTTCTTTAAGTTCCTTCCTTTGGATGGTTGGAATGTGGTTGCTCCAAAGGCTTCACATGGTACATAAGATATGGTATGTTCATCCTAATACCTCATAACAATCATTCCAAAGTCCTAAGTGCAAAATTACATGAAAAGGAAAAAGTAAATCTAACCAAAACCTATAAAATAGATATTAGCTAAACAAGCCATACAATCCCAAGCATATATATGTATAAATTGGACTTAGCACCCCACACATGGGTAACCAAGACCACCTGACCTATTTTGGATTATGCTTAGGGGTATAAGCACCTACACAACAAAAGTAATTTTATATTTTTATTACAACACCTCTTGAGCACAATCCCCTGCAGAAGACAATAGTTAGACTAAGATTGCCCTACCATTCAGTCTACGCGCATACACCATAACATTTAGACTAAAAAAAATATCAAAAAATAAAGCAGACATTAAACCATGCACCACCCTAACCTAAAGCTAGAAATGGTGACTTAGCTTAATGTGTGTGTCATTTAAGGTTTATGTGGTATGCTTAACTAGGCTTTAAGGTTAAAGTTTTCTAAGTATGAAAATATTTAACTTAGATGGGTGGTTTTATTTAAGTATTTTAGTTGCTTTGGTTGATTTTATTTTGCATTTTGATTTGGTTTAAATGAATCCTACAATTAATTACAAAGTGTTGTAAAGAGAGGAAAATAGAAGAGAACTTCTCTTTCCTCACCACCCTAAGTAATTTCTAAGATAGATTCATATTTGATTGTTACTTAGTGAATGTTTTATTATGTGTTTTAATTAATCTTAAGCTTATAACAACTCTAAATAAACCTATTCAAAGAGAAAGGCATCTTAAGATTAAGTAAAGTGAAATATTATCACAAAACACACAACACTTTATTTCTTTTCCAACATGTGTACATGCATATGGATTAATCCAAGCATTTCTACACATGCAAATAGAAGCATTTTAGCACACCTTAATGATGAATGCTAAGAGATGTTACTTAAGAAAGTTTTGGATGCTTCATGATGCATGCTTTTATTAAGTAGAAAAGGGGTGATTCTTTTATCCATTTTTCATATGCACATTTATATGTATAGAAGGCATAAGTGAGTATGGTGCCATTGTTAGCACCAGAGGTGTAAGGTACAAGACCTATTTAGGGCTACTTAAAGCCTCCTAACCCAAGGATTGTCCAGACTAATATACCACTTTCCTTAAATACATATGCATGCACAAAAGAAATGAATGGAAAAAGAAAGATGCAAAATTTTATGTTTGTTTATTTGATTTGTTTATGCAATTTACATGTGTATGAGTGGATATTCCTCTTAATTAATAGCATAAAAATGAATGGGAATGGATTTAAATAAGTGTTATGTTCTTTTCAAATGAACTAAACACTTTGCTAATCCTATTCAAAACTATGCTAAAGGAGAAGAGAAGGAAAGTCACACAATGCACATCTTTATGTTTATACTCACATGCAAGCTTATAAATAATTATAAGTAGCACACCTTTTAGTTTTAATATTGATTTATGAGTTTTGAAAATAATTTTGTATTTAATAGTGATAATAGCCATTCATATTCTTACTTTAGCCAAAACATGCAATTTGACATAAAGGAAATATTTCATTTTTAATTTGATTTTTAAAAGGCATGTATGCATGATTTTCATATGACATACACATTTAGCAATGTTAGAAAAAAAAGTAATGATAGCATGTAAATTCATTCACCCTAATTAATTCCCGAAGATAATCTTATTAGATAAGATTAATTAAAGTAAATCAAATTTATTTTAGAGAAATTTTTAGTTTTGTTTGAGTTGATTTAAATTTGAGAAATGTGAGATGAGTTTAGTGGTCCTAACCCATTCCCACATGTGTATTATGTTTTAGTTTAATTTTTAGGTGATTAGATCAATTGTATGCTTTGGTTAGGTTAAGGTATGAATTAAGTGTATTAATTACACCTTACCTACATCACTTTAACATATTTAATCAAATAATTATGAGCCAATGTATGACATAAAATAACATAAGGAATTTAAATCAGTAATGCACCTAGGAAAGAAAGGGGCTAAATGTAATTGGCTTACAATTAGTGATTAATTAAGCTAAAGGGTTTAATTTAAGTAATTTCATAACCCTTCCCACACATGTGAGTTGGATTTTGATTTCCTTAAGCTACTTAAGTTATTAAACACCTAAGCACCTACCCAAGATGAATTGGTTAAGTTCTAGAATGTTTTGATTTTCTTTTATAATTTTGATCAATTAAGCCATTAAATTATGTGATTAGATTATTTAATTAATTTTGTACCTTAATTAAGTTTTAATCCAAATGAAATAAACTTAGGAAAAAAGATATGGGGAAGAACTCCTAATTTGATTCCGTAAGTTCACTCACTATTCTAAGGTGATTAGCAAAATTAATTAGTGGATTTATCACTATTTAATAGGTTGATTAGTCATTTAATTGATTAAGAGAGTAATTAGGAATGAACCAAGCAATTACCCTAATCAAACCATTAGTAAATTCCAAGAAAATCATGGGAGGCAGAGGTCATCCCATTAATCAACCCTAGGATGTTTGGAATTAATCAATAGAATAATTAAGAAGTAATTAATATAATTACATTCTTAATAAAACCTTAATTCAAAAAATATCACTGTTCAAAATCAATTGAAATTAATTTTAGATTATTCCTCTTTGAACACAATGCTTTTTATTTTGTATTTTTATGATTTTCTACATTTAATTATGATATTTTGAAGTTTCCATGATTATTCATTAATTAAATAGCCTAATTAACTGACTAATCCCATCGGTACTACGTGGACCGCTGATGCAGTGTGCGCTTTCCATGTGGCATGGCAAGATTAATCTCTTAAGTTGTCACATCAGAGTACCACATCAGCGACAGCATTACGTGCTTTCTCCTCATCCATCTGATCAAAGATCAGATGGTTGATATCAAGCCCGTGGTTCTTAAGGGATTAATCCATGGATCATATGCAGCTTGATCGTGGACATCCATCCAAAATGTGTAGATGGACGACCCATGATCCATCCCTGAGCTCGCCTACGGCAGATTGCCACCGTCCATCTTCTAGGGCAAGATCTGAGCTCAATTGAGCTCAGATTGAGCTCAAACTCAACCCACACCATCATCATGCAAGGGTATGAAGATCTGAAGGCCCACTTCACTTGGGGTGAAAATTTCTTTCACAAAAGACCACACACTCTCTATTTTAAGCTGGGGTTGAAGGAATACTTCACCAAAGGCTATCATCGGCACTCGAATCCATCGAGGTAGCTTCGTTTAGTGGAGATGAAGCCCTGTTGAAGGTTTGAGGGGATGAGGTTGAGTAGATCTCTCTATGGACCAAGCTCCTCTTCAAATGCTTGTGGCCTTGATCAAAGTCCCTCCTCCCTTGCCTTGAGCTTTTGGGAAACACCTTAGGCAAGTTTCATTGAGTCCTTTGAATATGCTTGCGTGAGGAATTGGGTTGATTTTGTGTATTGAGTATGTTGGAAAAATGGTGGAGCTCCCCTATTTTGGATTTCAAGAAATCGAGAAACAGAGAATTGGAGATGGCTCTAGGAAGCTTAGAGAGACTTGCAATTACTTGCTCTGAGTTTCCTAAGCTCAATCGAGTTTGAGAGTCTTCAATTCAAGTGGAATTAGGGGGAGTATATCTCCCCCTTGAAAGATCAAATGACCACAAGCTCTCCTTCCATTTTTGATCAATGGATGAGATGGAATGAGTTTTTTAGGCTGTTAGGACTTGCACATGGTTAGTTTTGGGTGTGGAATGGAGTCGTGAAGCCCCCATGTGCTTTAATTGAGTGGAGGAGGGATCCCATGTGCTCAATTCCTAAGTGGGTGGTCGGTTTGGCCATTGGGTTGGATTTGGATGACCCAAACCCATTGGGTCATGTGCACTATCTTCATTAGTGACCATTTGGTCCACTAAGAGGATGCCAAGTGTCCATGAAATGGAATTGACCAAATTCCAAGTGATTTTGATTTTGGGTTACCCGATGGCCTAAGGGTAAAATGGTAATTTGGATTTGATTTCAGTTTGAATATGTTTGGTATAATTGAAAAATGGGTTGGGCCAAGTTTCAATGAATTTGGAATTGATTTGATAGGATTAGGCTCATGTTGACCCATTTAGGTCAAAATGGGTTAACTTGAGTCAAGTTGACCAATTGGTAAAATTGGATCAAACCAAGGGTTTTGTCAAGTTCGTATGACCAATTGAAATATGTTGGCATCATTGGTTTGGTACAATTTGGTTTATATTTGAATTTGATTAATTTGATTTCATTTAGGTCAAATAGGTCAAGTTGACCAATTTGAGCCATTTGACCTATTTGGTTTAGGTTTCATTGGTCATATGAAATGTAATGGTATCTTTGTTTCCAATCAATTTTGGTTAATTTGATTTTGTCTCAACATGACCTTTTAGGTCAAGTTGGGTTCAAGGTCCATTGGGCTAGGATGGGTTTAGTTGGCCAATTAAAGATTTAGTCAAGTTCAACAAGTGATTTGAAATAAACTTGACCCAATGGTTTTAATCAATTTGGCTTAGATCAAGTTTTGACATATTTTGACTTTTTAGGTCAAGTTGGGTCAACTTGGATCAAGTGGCCAATTGGGCTAGGTTAGGCTCAAATGATGACTTGGTCAAGTTCAAACATTGATCATGAATGAGTTTTGATCAATGATTTCAATCAATTTGGCCTATGGTGGATTTTGGCTAGCTTGTGTTTATTTGGCTAAGTGTTGACTTGGTCCACCATTAGGTTTGACTTGGTTTGACCTAATTTGAGTGATTGATCATCTCATCATGATTGTTGCTTACAATGCGAGGCTTAGTTGGGCTTAGTTCAATCCAATTTAGGTAGGATTAGAATTTGGCTCATAAGGGGTACTTTAGGTCCCTTTGAGTCAAGTGAGCCTATGTGGGTCAATTGACTTGATCAAGTCTGAATCAAGTTTGATTGAACTCACATATGGACTTATGATTGAAATATAAATCCATTTGTAAGTGATTTGAAGTCAAATGGGTTTTGATTCATTTGACAATTTCATGTTCAAAGAAGTGAACATGAGTTTGACTTGGGTTTGACTTTTAAATTTAGTTTTGATTTGATGATTGAATTTTATATTTATATTTGGATTCATGATTGAAGTATTGATTGAATCATGAAGAAAAATCAATGGTTTGGCTTGATTTGAATTTGATTTAGCTAAGTTCAAGATTTTGACTAGAAAGGCTTAAGTTGAATTTTGGTTGAATTTGGATTTGAGTTTTGAATTGATTTTTGGATTGATGATTAAAGTTTATATTTATATTTGGATTCATGATTGAAGGGTTGATTGAATCACGAAGAAAAATTAAGGGTTTGGCTTGATTTGAATTTGATTTGGCTAAGTTCAAGATTTTGATTTGAAAGGCTTAAGTTGAATTTTGGTTGAATTTGGATTTGAGTTTTGAATTGATTTTTGGATTGATGATTGAAGTTTATATTTATATCTAGATTTTTTATTGAAGGGTTGATTGAATCATGAAGAAAAATCAAGGGTTTGGCTTGATTTGAATTTGATTTGGCTAAGTTCAAGATTTTTACTTGAAAGGTTTAGGTTGAATTTTGGTTGAATTTGGATTTGAGTTTTGAATTGATTTTTGGATATTTCAATTTATATTTCATTTATATTTGTGAATATAAATGAGAAAATAAATAGTTTATGAGAAAATTTCTTGAATTTGGATCGATTTGGATTTGATTTGAGCTGTCCATAAGATAGAATCAAAGTGACTTAGGAAAGATTTTGGATTTAGATTTCAATCATGAGTTCCAATCATTTCGAATTTATTTGAGTTTGAGAAAATCAATTAAGTTGGAATTGATTCAAATTTTGATGTCGATTTGATTTGGAGTTTGGAGTTGGTTTAGACTTTATTTGGAATTTGACTTGAAGGAAGGAAGTGAGGAGTTGGTTTAAGTTATAGGATTGGTAAATTTTCCTAACACCCCTAAGGCATAACCTATTCCTATGGCTAACTCTCCTAAGTCTTTAAGGTTCGGTTGAGTGTCATCCTAATCACTAAAAGTATCTTAAGACTAAGGAGACTTTTAGTGTCTAAGAGAAGTCATATGTCTAAGATGGAGGGGTTGAGAGCTCATCCTAAAAATGAGGTCAACAAATGGCGCCCAATAGGTGTGGTGTGACTGACAAGGTACACCACACGTATTGGTGTTGACCGAGATGATCAACAATATCGAATGATCACAAGCACTAACATAAATGATCTACTCTTAACCCAATGTGTAGAAGGAATCCAAAGCTTAGTGCAATGTGACTCTACTCATGTCATATACATAAGAGAGTAAAAGAGGAATCCACTAGGGATAGAGTATATGAACCTTCCACTAAGAAAATATGTTCAAGTCATCCACGAGGGGATGAGAGGTTTGATTTGACTTGAGTCTCTCTAAGGAGAGAAATTGATTTGATTTGCTTATTTGTTTAATTATTTTATTGCTTTTTCTTGTTTGATTGTTTTGTTTAACTCCACTGAGGGAGGAGGATTGAATTTATTTCAGCTTTTTAGTTTTTGGATTTTGAGATGGAACCTGTTGGTTTGTGATGGACTGTACTGAGTAGGGGCCTTGGAGGCTTTGGACTGGCTCAGATTTGCCAATCTAATGGGAGTAATCTACTAACCACAAGGTAGGACTACCCAACCAAAGGGATGCCTTTTGGTGTGTAGCAACTATACTAGGAAGAAAGCGTAGTAGAATTACATCCTCCAAAGTAGAGACCAGTTGCTGGGGTGATCCATTGACAAGGCAACGGATTGAACCCAACCTAAGGGTGATTATTGAGTGAATGCCGCTGGGGGGAGTTAAACCAGCTCAAAGAAAGTCAAAAGATTGATTTTATTTTTTAGTTATGAATTGTTTTGATGGATCCCATCGGTTTACGATGAACTGCACTAAGTAGGGGCTATGGTGGCCTTGATTTAACTAAGACTTACCAATCCAAAAGGAGTAGTCTACCAACCATATAGTAGGACTATCCAACCAAAGGGGTGCCTTTCGATTTGCAGTAGTTTATCTTAAGAAGAAAGTGCGGGGACTCACATCTTCCAAAACAAATGACCATTAGGGTGATCGGTTGGCAAGGCAACAAATCGAACTTGACTTAGGGTTAAGTGAATGCTGCTAGGGGGCTTAAACCAGCTCAAAAATAGTCAAGAATCATTTCATTTTTTAGTTATTTTTGATAGATTCCATTGGTTTACGATGGATTATACTGAGATGGAGCTTATATCAGCCTAGATTTATCTCAAATTTACTGAAACAAAGGGAGTAGCTTTGCAGTCGAGGGGAGGACTATCCAACCAAAGGAGTTCCTTTAAGTTTGCAAAGGTCAATTCAACGGAAGAAAGCATGGGGACTCATATATTTCACTATAAAAGACCACTGAGGTGATCGATTACTTTGGGCAACAAATCGAACCCGACCTAGGGCTGCCCGTTGGTTTGCGCCAATCATGCTAGAAAGAATGCGTCATAGGCTTACATCTTCCAAATCGGAATAACTGTCGAGGTAACCTGCTTGTGGAAAAATAAATTGAACCTAACCTAAGGGCGGCTATAGAGTAAGTGTTGACCCAGGGACTTATCTCAACTCAGGTAATCGGGCAATTCCTGTATGGAGTTTTACTGGCACTGCCCTAAAGATAGGATGCCTGCTTGGGAAAAGGTGCCATTTAGGGGCTTGAATTCCTAATACATAAGTGAATATTTTATTTATTTGTCTAGTTTATTTATCGTGGACCCTGTTAGTTTATGAGGGATCAAACTGAGAAGGAGCCTATATCAGCTTAGACCTATCTCAGATTTACTGAACTAAGAAAGAATCTACACATACGCTGACCAAATTCTTCAACCACATAGGCTGTTACCAGGAAAGGTGGATTGTCCAATCCAAAAGTAACTCGGGTAGTGTCTAGATGGGGTCTCAAAGGATGTGATCCGAATAGAATGCTCGCAGGGAGAGGGGTTGCTAAGGGCTTGATCCAATACCTTGGAGAAGATGACATTACTAGTCATATATCAAATAGGTATTCGATGCCCAACTCAAGGAGAAAATTCAGAGACTCATATCTGCCAAGAATGGTATATCCACTAGGTGATTCACTGTTAGCATATCAATCATCAACTAACCTAAGGTGCCCATTGGTTTGCAATAATCAACCTAAGAAGAAAGCTCGGGGACTCACACCCTCCTATAGTGAAACTGATTGCTGGGATAGTCTATCTTTGGCTCGACAGGTGCCATCTGACCAAGGGCGACTACTGAGTGAATGCCACTGGGGGGCTTATATCAACTCAAACATAGTCAAGAGGAAAGGAGCCTCTGCAGGACTTATCCTAAACCTCAAATATACTCGACCTAGTTAGTGCATGATGATTTATTTAATAAGAAAGTGGGGGGACTCACATCTTCTTAAGCAAAATCAACATGAGATAGCTCACTGGCTGGGTAGTGAAATCTACCAAAATAATAAGGTGCTCGTTGATTTGCAATGGTCAAGTTAGGAAGAAAGTGTGAGAACTCACATATTCCAAACAAGTGATCACTAGGGTGACAGGCTAGCAAGGTAGCATGTAGACCCGACCTAGAGCAGCTAATGAGTGAGTTCTATTGGGGGCTTGCTCCCACATCAAAATTGCCCGAGATAATAGATTTGTGTTTGTCCAAACAACATAACCACATCTGATCAAAGGACCATCGGTACAAGGTCCATCAACGAGAGCATAGGAGAGGGCTCTCTACTTCACCTGATGGGCTTGTGACTTTTCTTGAGGTAGTTTACTGATGTTCAAGTGAACGATTGCCTCCAATCCAGCTCCTTGTCCTTATAGGCAACGACAACCTCCCCTTCAAGAGAAAGTCTCACGATGAGTTTAACATCAATAAGGGATAGGACTTGTCTATTTTGGACCCTTATTGGAATAGACTTGACTTCTAGACATGCTAATTCTTTGGCAAGTTTGGCTAGCATCTGCTACTATGTTCTCTGCTCGGGGAATCTCGTAGTTAGTGACTTTAGGGATTTGGACCAACAACTTCATGGTATACTTGTGGTAATAACAAAGCTTAAGTTTGAGAACCTTGTAAGACCCGACAATCTAGTTGATGACCAACTGAGAATCCCCAAAGATGTTGATGCTCTTGGCACAGATTGTAATGGTTAACTCTAGACCGACAATTAAAGTCTCATACTTAGCTTCATTATTGGTGCATAGATTGGAAAGATAATATGAGAATCTCATTATATCGTGATATGGAGTCAGGAGAACTATTCTTACCCCCGCCTTTCCTGAAAGAATAGATCATGGTGCTTCTCTTTTATGAAAGGAAGCTGCACCATCAAAATACATCTCCCATCGGTGGTTGTTGACCTCCCCTAAGTTCATGATTTGTTCATCAAGGAGATCATCACTAAGTGGGAAATCAACAGGAAGTGGGTATGCTGCTAAGAATTCTGCCAGTGCTTATCCTTTTACCAGATGGAGGGGTACAAATGTGATATCAAACTGTGAGAGAATCATTGACCAATGTGCCAAACATTCAAATAGTGTTGGCCGTTTCATGTGATACTGTAGCAGATTGGTTCTGGAAATCAAGTTCACCTTATGAGAAAGCATATAGTGTCGTAGTTTTTGAGATGCAAAGATCAAAGCTAGGAAATGTTTCTCAATAGGTGGGTAGTTTGCTTTAGTAGAAATCAAATGAAGGCTGAGGTAGTAGAGAGCACTCTCCTTCCCTTAATTGTTGGATTGGGCCAACAAAGTGCCAAGAGAGTTGTCCAATACAACAATGTAGAGGATGAGTGGCTTGACTAGGATAGGGGCTACTAGAACTGGCGGCTTCACCAAATACTGCTTGATACCTTCGAAGGCATGCTTGCACTTGTCATCCTACTTGAACTTGGCGTCCATTTTGATAAATGCTAAAAATGGCTTGCATCTCCCTGATAGGTTAGAGATAAAGCGTCTCAGATACACCAACCACCTTAGAATAATCTAAGTTGAGTTAAACTTTTAGGAGGTATCATTTCTAAGAAAGCTTTGATCTTTTCTGGATCTATTTCTATTATGTGGTGTCAGACAACAAACCCAAGGAATTTCCCTAAAGGTACTCTGAATGAACACTTCTGCGGATCCATTTTGAGGTTATATTATCTTAACATTTTGAAAACTACTCTCAAGTCAAAGAGATGGTCTTCCTTTTCTCTACTTTTGACTACTAGATCATCAATGTAGCACTCAACTTGATGATAGATGAGTTTATTGAAGATCTGAGTCATGGCCTATTGGTACGTAGCACCAGCATTTTTAAGGCTGAAAGTCATGACTTTATAATAGCAAATTTTGATTGAGGTTCAAAAAGCAGTGTTTCTTTCATCCTCAAGAGCCATCTTGATTTGGTTGTAGCTAGATGACCCATCCATGAAGAAGAAAACTGCATGAGATGAGGTGATGTCCACCATTAATTCTCGTATAGGAAGAGGAAACTCATCTTTAGGACATGCCTTGTTTAAGTCCATGAAATTAACGCATATGTGAATTTGTCCATTCTTCTTCTTAATTGGGATGACACTAGCTAACTAGGTAGGATATTTTTCTTTCCTGATGAAATGAGCATTGATCAATTTCTTGACTTCAGAAATGACCTGTTGTTCGATTTATAATCGCATGCATCTAGGAGCTTGCTTGATAGGATTAGCGTTAGGATCCATTGCTAGTTTATAGACTACTATGTCAAGAGATAATCCAAACATTTCTTCATAACTCCATGCAAAGTAGCCTTTAAACTCAGTCAATAGCCTAACTAAGTCATTAATTTCTTCTTCATTCAATGACGAACTGATGTATGTCGGGCGTGGATTTTCTTTTGTCCGGAGGTTGATTTCTTTAAGCTTGTCAATCATTGAATGGATCTCCTCTTCAAATTCTAGTAGTGAATCTTTGATTTGGAGATCTTCTGGATTATCTGAAGTTTCTAAACACACATCCTCATAAGTGTTGGTGTGAAAAGAACCTATCAGACTCTAGATGGTTGGTGACAACTAAGCAGTAATCATCTTCATCGATTGGACCCATTGTATCGAATCCTAGTCCTGATCTTGATTGTGCATCCCTGCCTCTATTGTTCCATAGCTTTTCAAAGTACTCTAACCTGTGCTTGGACCATGTATAAGGAATCAAGCCCTTCTTTGCAAGATTAAGAACCCAAGGTGAATACTAATCAAAAGGCAATTCCATTAATTTTTTATATGAATTATCCTCAAGTTCTACATCAACTTTAGGACTTGAGGATGATGATCCTAAAAGGAATCTCTTTGACCTCATATCACGGGAAGACTTAGGGGCTTCCTTAAATACTAATCCTTCAGCTTTTTGAGATGAAAGTGAGGTTAGAGCTAAAGTTCCAAACCACTATCTAATAGTTTCACATACATCTCATTTGAATACTTTGCTTTGTCTGGAGGCCTAGTCTAGTTGCTATCCAGCATGAGTGTCACCTCCAATGAAACCTGCTAAGATGGGTTGGATGGTATACTAATCACATTAGACTCATCCTCAAAGCTGGATTCCAAGTCTATGTGAATTGTAGAGACGCTCTTGTCAACTGAAACATAACCCCTATTGGCTGATGGCCAACTAGGGGGTCTTCCACCTCTAGAACTGCTTCTATTTCTCTCACTGTCTCTGTCTGGTGGAGGTCGAGCCATCCTACCCACATGTTCATATGATGAAATGAATAGTGGGTGGAATGTGATATGGAGCTCCACTTCTTCCTCAATTCCCTTTTCTTGTTCATTTGGACTTTCATTTTTCTTTTTCTTTTTTTTTTGCTTTTTCTTTTTCTTCAATTTCTTTTTCTTTTGAATTTAAATTTTGTCTAAGTTCATGAGAAAGGGTGTTTTGAAGAAGATAATAGGTCGTATCCTCATATATCTCAACCTCTCTGACTGAAAATGGCTTTTCATCTCCTTTGACACAGTACTCAATCTCATCCTTCATGAACTTGATGCACTGATGGAGGGAGGATGGAATCATTTTGTTCTGATGTATCCAAGGTCTATTGAGCAAAGTGGTAACAAAGTATTCAAATCAATGATATAAAACTTGGTTTCAGTCTTCCAATCACCTATCTCCAAAGGTATCAATATGGAACCTAAAGCCCTCTCACCTTGTTCATTGAATCATCTCAACATCATCCAATCTCCTCAGAGTGTGGAGATGTCAATCCTCAAATAGGCAAGGGTCTTTAGACTCATAATGTTCACCGATGCACTTAGATTGATGAGAACTCTGGCTAGTCTGAATCTTCTCATGTCAACTGTAATGTAGAGGGGACAGTTGTTCTTCATGTACCCTAGAAGTAGGTCTTCATCTATGAAAGTGATTCCTGAAGCCCGAATAATGTGCCTCCTCTAGTAGTGGTCACCGAAAGCATATCTGGATCAAGATACCTTGATTAATGATTCCATCATCTCCTTGAATAAGACAAGGGCATCATATATGCTTAGCTTAGATGACAACTTTCTTAGGTGAGAGAGGACATTATAGTCCACCTTAGGCTGATCCTCCACAAGCATATCCAAGGGTAGGACATCCTGTGGTGGGGCTTCTCAATCCTCTGAACTAATGACTTATTTCCCTCTCTCTTGAGGTGCTGCCCTAGGAGGTAGAACCTTGCTACTATAGAGGTTGACTTCGGTGATCACTTATGGCAGGGTAATGGAAGAGTCTACCTGCACGTCAGGCTCACCCGCAGTTTCTCCTATGGGACCCTCAAAATTGGATGATTCCAAGTCTATATCAAGAGGCAAACCCATAGTATTTAGAGAAGGAAGATCCAACTCTGAATCAGAAAGAGGAAGATCAAAATTATTATAATTATTATTTAGAATTGAAGAGTTATCATTAGGAATAATTTAAGCAACCCAGAAGTGACACAGATATAACTCAAGCTAGCTTTATTCTTCAATTTCTTGGATTCGATAGGAGGTACATAGTAGAAATCAAGTAAAGTAAGAGGGGTGAGGGATTTAATGTCCTCATTTATTGATATAAGATGTCTACTAGAAGAAGAGCTAGTTGGAGGTAGTAGCTGATGTAGTAGCTGCAACGGTGGTCTGGAGGCTGGACTTGGTTGGTGGTTGTGCTACTTAGCTATCCTGGTCTGGCACAAGCTGCTACTGTTGAGCTCCCCCTTTCCCTGAGTTGGCTCTGGCAACTTGCAAACCTTCCTTGATGTTGGAGGTTTGAGCTATCTTAGGCATCTGCAAGGAAAGTTTCTTAATTTTCAAGACAATTTTCTTAGAGGTTTTAGATAAGGAGATATCCCAACCTTCCTTGGTTTTGGAAGGATCGCAAGTATCCTCAAGGATTACCCTAATGGAACTGGATGGTTGTTCCACAAGATATTCCTTCGGGATAACTATAGCACTAGTCTTGAAGCAATGTTCAAGCTAGTCCTTGAATGTTAAGCAATCTTCCAAAATATGACCTAGTATATGGTGGTATGGGAAAAAGTTAGGATTATTACCTTTTGCCCACTTCCTCCGATCTCCTAAGTATGGGTAGTTAAAAATCAGGCTTCTTTAAGAGATTCTTAAAGATCTTCCTGATTACCTCCCTCTTAAATGAATAAGGCTTGTTAAGTTTATCTAAAAGAGTAGGTGGACCATAGCTGCCTGGAGGGTATGTGTACCATTTCTATTGATTATGTGGCTGAGCAGGAGGCAGTGTAGGCTGTGGAGGCTAGGATGCCTCGGTGGTGGTAGAGGAGTTGGAAGTGATGGCTGTGGAGAACAAGGTCTGTCAAACTGCTCTTTGGCCTACTATTTCCCTTTATTTACTACTATCACTGTCCTGGGCTTCTTCTCAAAATCTTTCTGTGACTTCTGGATTATTGATTAGTCTAAAAAAGGCAACTGTTTGGCTTCTCTTTGCAAGCTAGCTACCTTGTTGATTAACTTCTCAAAACTTTTAATGGTGAAATCTTTGAGCATGAAGGCGACCAGGCCATGGATATTCTTAAGCAAAATCTCGATGGCATGCTATTCAGATAGCTATGGTTTGCATTTCATACTCAAATTACTCCATCTAAGAATGTAATCAATGATGGACTCACCAGGGTTTTGTTGAGCCACAAAGAGATCACCCATAGTCACCCTTTACTGAGGTCCAACAAACTTCTTAATGAAGAGTTGCTCTAACTCAGCAAAAGTTTTCACTGAACTGTTGAAAGTTCAACGTACCAATCAAAGGCTATGCCAGCTAAGCTACTGATGAAGAAATGAAAGAGTAAACTGCCACTACCACCAATGTTGCAATAAATAGCTCTAAAGTGCACAATATGCTACCTCACGTTTCCATTGCCATCAAAGCTTTTAAAGGAAGGTGGCACAAAACCCTTAGGATATTGGATGGCATCAAATTTCTCTGGGTAAGGTCTTCCCTTTAGAACTGATGATCCTCCTTAGGCTTGAGCCAACGCTTCTCTCACCTACTGCTCAACCATAGTCTTGATATCTCTTTTCCTGTATAAAGGTACTATCCACTACCTTCCTATACATGCTGGTGCTACCCTGCTCTATTGGAGGTAAAGTCTTGGATGGATCCAAGACATGCACCAACTATGGTTGACTAGTCTCAGCTATAGTTGGATAAACTATCGGGGCTTATTTTTGAAGTGCTAAGACCACTGTTAATAAGTCCTCGACTTGTCTCGCCATCCTATCTATTTGTTCATCTTTCTATTTTAATTGCTAACGGAGGTGTTGGGTCGATTGAGTTGTGTCTTCCTGGTCGGCCTTAACACCTTCCATAGTCTGTTGCTCACATAGAAGAGAACCTCGGGTATCTACCATGTGTACCCCCACTGAATCCTCTAGCGAATAATCTTTATTAGGATCAAAGCTGATCTTCTCATCCTCTGCATCAGACCAAGCATATCTTAAGATTTTCTTCTTATCCACTAGATACCGAGCTACTATGTCATCTAGGGATCGGTCCAACTGCAAATGCATGAAAGATCGGGTTTGACCAGTAGTAGGGTCACTGTCATGCACATATATGCACCAAACCTCTAAAGCTGTAGGCGAGCTGATCTTGTGAGAACTATGCTCACTAGAGGAAAGATACTCCTCACTACTGTTGGATCTGGACGGAGTGTCACTCGTAGGAGAATCTATGTTCATAGGGGTGACTGAGCTATCTCCTCCTCCCTTAACTACTGCAACTATCTCCATAACCTATTCTGGTTGTGGTGGTGGTGGGACGACTACGATGCTTCAAGGTCGCCATTCCTTCTTTACCGCTACTGGGGTAAAAGTCAAGCAAGAGAGCTCGGCCTCACCATAGTAGGCAGTGTAGATGGGATAGGATCTCTCGGCCATAGCCAGATCACCAACAAAGTTCTCTTCTCCCCCAATGCGGCCTTCATGGCCTTAGCTGGAAAAGTAGATGCTGAGACATGTACGGGAGATGACGGATGGGGGGTAGAGCAGTGTGGTGGAGGCACCACCGACTTTCTCGGGATAGGAGCTCCTCTTCTATGATGTGTTATCCATGTGAGTTAGATGCTATCATTATGATCGGTACAGGTAGCACGCCGATCTAGAAAATCCACAAGTGTAGAGGCCGCTGACTATCTGCTATACCTCCAACGCTCCCGACTAGTAACATGAACTGATGTACGCTTCTCTAACCCTCTCCTACCTAAGCTCCCTACCAACACTACTGGGAATGACAGATCTCAAATCAAACTGAGCTACAGACTCAAATCACCCGTAGGCTCCGCATACTCGGCATAAAATTGATCGGAGGTCGACGTATGACCTCCTCCTCTCAATGACTGGTGCTTGAAACTGAACCACTGGCAGAGGTGAAGTAGAAATCCTCTTAGCATCCTCTCTATCAGATCTAGATAGAGGGTGGAACTAGTTTTCTGTAACCAGCAGGGAAACCATCCTGGGCATCCTCTACAATGGACTGAGTGGCTACCTCTAACTCCCTAGCAAAATGAGTGTGATACCGCTTTATCATGCAGTTCTTATTTTTTCACTCAGTCCAGGAAGGGTGAGCAGAGTAAGAACTAGACCCAACCTCAAAAGTAAGGGAGACAATCCCTAGGATCAAGGGAGCCTTCCCATTAAAGGGTGCTAATAAGTGGGTGCTTGCCCTAACTGGGGCAGCATGGTGAATAATCGGGCACACTAACACTGGCACTAACACTGCTGCTATGGGAACCCCCTCTTCCTTCCTCTTCAATAAGGGAATATCCGAGTCAAATGGCATGTCGATCTGGATGACCAACTTCTGCTCGATCACCGTGCTCCTAGTGACTGTGGTAAGGGGGGGTTCCCTCACATGTAATCCTAGTCTCCTCGAAGCCTTGACCAAAGTGGATGAGGTGGGCATAGTTAGATTATGGAAGGCTGGCCTGGTCTGGGGCCAAGTCCATCCCATGAGGAAACATGAAAACATATTTTTGCGCTGCCATTGCAATCAACTGAAACTGAAATTGAGACTAAAAGTGATGCCGACTGAAAGTCTGCAAGGTTGAAAATAAACATGAATCAGATTCCTATTTTAGTTTATTTTTGAATTTGAATTTTAGAATTTGAAACCCACACTCAAAATCTTGAAAGTGTTAAATGGGGCTCAAATGGATTTAGAAGAGATTTTGTTATTGATTGAAAAGAGGATTTTATTTTTGATTGTAGAATCCACTTTCAACAAATTTAGGTATGTTAAAAATGGGTTCAAATATTTTTGGAGAGATGCTTCCATAGGTTCATGTTTGAATTTTGATTTTTGAGTTTGAGGACCCTTTATTCAACAAATTTGAGTATGTTAAAGCAAATGGTCAATTGATTTTGTTTTTAATTTGAGATTATTTTTTTGAAATTTACTAACTTAGCAAATTTGGAGTGACTAATGAAGAAGGTAGGATTCTATTAGAATTAGCCTTAGCTTATGATTTTGTAGTTCTTAATACTTTATTTGAGAAAAGAGATGAACATATTATTACTTATAAAAATGGATCTAATAAAACACAGATTGATTATTTTCTGATAAGAAAAATAGATTGTTTAGATTGTAAAGATTGTAAGGTCATTCTAAGTGAAAGTTTAAGTACCCAACATCGATTGTTAGTTTTAGATTTTAAGATTAAAGATTGTAAGAGAAAAAATAAATCAAATTATTGTCTTAAGATTAGATGGGGTTATTTAAATAACACGAATAAAAATATTTTTAAGAGCAAACTATAAGAGCTTAGAATTTGAGATGTTCATAAGGAAGCTACTGTTATGTGAGAAAAAGTGGCAAGTGAAATTAAGCAAGTTGCTAAAAATGTGCTTGGAGAATCAAAAGGAAAAGCTTCTTTTAATAAAAAATAGTTGGTGATGAAGTCAGAGTGTGCTAGAAAAGATAAGAAATAAGAAGCATTATTATCAAACTTGGCTTAGATGTAAAAATTTAGAGAATTGGGAAAGATATAAAGTGGCCTGTATGGATTCTAAGAAAGCAATATATGATGCAAGAAATTTAGCTTTTAGTGATTTATACAATAGATTAGATACCAAAGAAGGTGAAAGATGTATGTATAAGTTAGCCAACCAAATAGATAGGAGAAGTAAAGACTTAGTTCAAGTGAGGTGTACTAAGGATGAAAATAATAAAATACTTTTATTAGAAAATGTTATTGAAAATAGGTGGATGAGATATTTTGATAAACTTTTCAATGAAGGATCTGAAAGAATGATTGATTTTAGAAACCTTAATATCCTAAACAAAAATAGAGAATTTTATTTTTATCATCGTATTAGTAAATCTGAAGTTAAAGAAGCTTTAAAGAAAATGAAATGTGGTAAAATAGTAGGACCTGATGATATTCCAATAGATGAGTGGAAATGTTTAGGAGATCAAGGAATTTCCTGGCTTACAAATATTTTTAATGTTATTTTAAAGACTAAAAAGATGCAAGATGAGTGGAGAAAGAGTTTGTTGGTTCCTATATTTAAGAATAAAGGTGATGCACAAGAGTGTGCAAATTATAGAGGAATTAAGTTAATGTGTCATACATTAAAATTATGGGAGAGAGTAATTGACCATAGGTTATAATGTGATACAAAAGTTTCTCACAATTAGTTTGATTTCTTGCCAGTAGATCTACTATGGATGCTATACATTTGTTAAGAGGTTTAGTGGAGAAGTATAGAGAAAGTAAATAGGATCTACATATGATATTTATTGATTTAGAGAAAGCTTTGGATAAAGTTTCAAGAGATGTTCTTTGGAGAGTTCTAGAATAAAAAGTAGTTTATATTAATTGTATTAAAGTCATTAAGGATATGTATACTATAGCTGTTACATGTGTCCAATCACAAGGAGGATTGACAAAATATTTTCCTACTTCAGTTGGATTACATCAAGGATCAGGTTTAAGCCCTTATCTTTTTTTACTTTAGTTATGGATGTTCTTACTAGGCTTTTACAGGAAGATGTACCTTGGTGTATGCTTTTTGCTGATGACATTCTTCTTGTTGATAAGACTAGAGAGAGAGTCCAAGAGAAACTTGAATTATGGAGGTCAACTTTAGAGTCTAAAGGGTTTCATTTAAGTAGATCTAAAACTGAATATATGGAGTGTAATTTTAGTTATATAAGTTCTAGTGGTAGTGTTGTCACACTAGGTGAATAAGTCATTAATAAGAGTGAGCGATTCAGATATTTAGGTTCTATTGTTCAAAATGATGGTGAAATAGATGGTGATGTTATTAATAGAATTCAAGTTGGAAGGTTGAAGTGGAGGAATGTATCTGGCCTGTTGTGTGTTAGAAAAGTTCCATTTAAACTTAAGAAAATTTTGTATAAGATGGTAGTAAGACCTGCAATGACTTATGGTGCAGAATGTTGGCTAATAAAAGAGAAGCATAAGACTAAGTTAAGTGTTGCAGAGATGAGGATGCTCAGGTGGATGAGTGACTTTTCTCTTAGAGATAAAATGCAAAATGAGTATGTTCGAGAAAAAGTTGGAGTAGCTCCGATGTGATAAAATTAGAGAGTCGCCTTAGATGGTTTGGCCACATAAAGTCGGTCGTCCGATGACTTAGGAGAGTAGATGCATTAGTTTTTACTTATGTTAAGAAAGGTAGAGGTAGACCTAAAAAGACTTGGTTAAGAAGTATAAAAAATGACCTTAGTATACTTGAATTATATGAGAATTTAACACATAATAGAACACAATGGAGATGAAGGATTCATGTAGCTGACCCCACTTAGTGGGATAAAGGCTTGTTGTTGTTATTATTGTACTCACTTAGCAAATTTGGGTATGCTGAGTGAAGTGTTTGAAAATAATTTCTTCTTTTTCTTTGTCTACTTTATTTTGTGAATCATTTGTGATTTGAAAATGGAATCCTCATTTAGCAAATTTAGGTATGGTAAATGAGGAATCCAAGTGTGTTTTTTTTTTTGAAATTTTTTGAAAATAGGATCCTTGGTAAAATTGAGTATGTTAAGAAAATCCTAATGTGTTTCTCTTATTTTTGATTTTGTTTTGAAAAAGAGGATCAATAGCAAAATTGGGTATACTAAGAAAATCCAAATGTGCTTTTATTTTTGATTTTGTTTTGAAAATGGAAACTTAATTTTATCAAATTTGGGTATGCTAAAATGATTCTAAAGGTGTTTCAAATTTTGTGAAATGGAGATTTCATTTAGCAAATTTGAGTATGCTAAAATGAAATTCCATAAAAAAAATGTGTTTCAAATTTTGTTTTGAAAATGGAGACTTCATTTTAGCAAATGTGGTATGCCAAAATGAAGTTCCAATGTGTTTTGAATTTTGTGAAATGGAGATTTTACTTAGCAAATTTGAGTATGCTAAATAAAATTATAAAAACAAAGTACTGTAAATTTTGTTTTGAAATTGGAGACTTCACTTTAGTAAATGTGGTATGTTAAAATAAAGTCCCAATGTATTTTTGAAAATTTTATGAAATGGAGATTTCACTTAGCAAATTTAAGTGTGCTAAATGAAATTCCAAAAATGTGTTCAAGTTTTATTTTGAAAATGGAAACTTCACCTTAGCAAATGTGGTATGCTAAAATGAAGCTCCAAATGTGTTTTGAATTTTGGGAAATGGAGGTTTCACTTAACAAATTTGAGTATGCTAAGTGAAATTCCAAAAATATGTTTCATTTTTTGTTTTAAAATGGAGAGTTCACTTTAGGAAATATGGTATGTTAAAATGAAGCTCCAAATGTGTTTTAAAGATTTTTGTGTTTTGTTGATTTTGAAAAGAGAGATTTTCATTTAACAAATTTGCATATGTAAGATGGAAATCAATTATGTTTCATTTTTCAAAGATGTAGTTTCGTGTGTGATTATTGCTTTTTCTTTTGAAAGAGGAAATTCCAACTTAATCATATATGAAATATGTTAAGTGGGATTTAAAAATAGTGTCATTTTATTTGGAAATGAAATCTTCACTCAATAAATTTGGATATATCGAATGGAGATATTCATGTGTGCTTTTTGAAAGTTTATTTTTAATTTTGATTTGAAATAAAACCTCCATTCAATAAATGTGGGTATATTGAATGGAGAGGTTTCATATGTGCTCTTTTTTTTCTTTTTTTTTTGAAAAGGTGAAAATTCCAACTTAACACATGTGGAATGGGTTGAGTGGAATTTCAAAGTTGTGATTTTGCTTGAAGATGTAGCATCCATTCAACATATTTGAAAGTGTTGAATGGAAATGCCCATCTTCAAATTTTGTGCTTTTTGAAAAATTGATTTTTGAAATTTTATTTTTGATAATGAAGTCTTGATCAAAATGAATTGAGTGAAGAAGTCCATTTGTGCTTTTGGAAAATATGATTGTTGGTTTTATTTTTGAAATGTCCCTACATGTAATAGTTATGAAAATTGTTAAATGTTGTGCAAATATTTTATTAAGTGTATTTTGAAAAAGTGCTTTTAAAAAGCTAGACTTTTATGAAGGATTGATTTTATCTTTACTTTTAGAATGAGCATTTCCTTACCATAAAAGAGGTAAGGAGGATGTCTTTGATCACTTTATTTTTATTAAATTTTTATTTTCACCCATTGGAGAACCCAACGGAGGTTTTAAGATCAAGATAAGGTGAGGTCCTAAAGCCTATAGATGATGGTCAGCTTAAGTTAAGGACGAAATAAGCTAAGTGCTAAGAGAAAAGAAAGATAGTCTTGAATTTGTATAAAATATGAACCCACTATCGATACTTAGAGACAACGATTATTTATCAAAGATAGAACGAGGAATCATCCCAGTGGAGTCGCTAGAAAAATCTGTGGTGAAAATTTATATCTTTGTCTTCATCAAACCCCTTTTGGAAAAGAAGGAAATAAATAAAAATAGAAATATAAAATGCTTTGCGTCGGGACACCACGTAGGTCCATATATGTTCTTATTAGGGTGATCAGGTATGACATTGAGGAAAGATATACCATCTTGAAAGATAGAAGTCACCACCCTACAATGGACCTGATCACCTTAATAAGGACTCCTAAAGACCATGGGTCTTCAAAATGTACCAGAGATTCTTCCCCTACTTTACATGGAAAAATAAAGCAGGATTTATTTTAAATCAGGTTCGTTAAGTTCCCCACAGGAGCAAGCCCCCATAGTTATCTCTCAATATTTTGAAAGCTAGGACTATCAATCGATTGGTTTATTTTATAAAAGTAAAGTGGGGTTGATCAAGAGGAGAGAGTTCTTATCGAAGCCAAAAAAAAATAAGTAAGGAATGCTTATGATAGTTGGAAGCCTAGTAAGCACCCTAAACTATTCTATGGTTGAGCTTTACATTTTTGAGATTGAACTGATTTATTTGAGTTGAATTTTTATTAAAAATATAGGACTTATAATTCCGTGATACAAGGTCATGGAGATGCCTAAGAGGTGAGGATTTATGCTTGTATCTTGCAAAGGAAAGTAGCAACCTCTGAACCTAAATCTAGGGAGTCTTAGCGAGGGCCAAAAGTATGATCTAAATCTAAGAAAAAAATGGATATTTGGTTCACTTCTACAAGAGAGGATAAATCACTCAGCTGTTGGTCTTACAACCACCTGGGGTTGGCCGCCAACTAACTCCTCCTATGATTTTAAAATAAGTAGGCAAGTCATAAGCTTTAGCAAGATAACTACATTGTTATTTATTTAGAAAGAGACTAAGTCCTTAAACATACTCTCTAAAAGACTAGATTATGTAGGGCAAGAATTAATGTTTTAAATCTAATGAAAATTTTGTTACATTTTTATTTTTATTTTGGATGATCAATTTGACACTTGCTTTAGGATTCGTATGCCTAATGCATGAGAAATTAGATTATGGGCCAAAATTAGTGAGATAAAGAGGTGTGTTTCAACCTTGGCTCTCAAAGGTCAAGCCAAGTACTCTAGCAAAGGTGGAAGCCTTCCAAGTCAAGAGTGAAATAATATACTTTTTATGCATGATGTGAGAAAAGTAATACAACATCCAACTAAGGTGTTGCTATTTCCTTTATCTTGATTTATAACCTATGATTTAGATGAGGGTATGAGTTGTTTAATTTTTAGTTTGAATTTATTAGTTGGATAGAAAATTTATTTTCCTAAGAGCCTAAACGTCATCCAGGCCATACATCAGAGTAAGGAATAAACTAAGGAAAAGATGCCATCTTAATGCATAAGCTAAATAAACATCAATCAATTTATAAAGCTAGGGAAAAAGAATAAAAGGTCATTTGTCACCGGCTCCACCGCACAAACTCGAAAATGAATTGGGTAGCCGAGCTCTACCCTTATACAACCCGGATTATAAATGAATAAATTACAATCAAGAAGGAATTCAATATTATGAGGGTCTGTATTCTTCATTCTTCATTTCTTCTTTCTTCTTTTGGTTCCTTCCTTTGGATGGTTGGAATGTGGTTGCTCCAAAGGCTTCACATTGTACATAAGGCATGGTCTTATAACTAATGTTCATTCTAATACCCTATAACAATTATTACGAAGTCCTAATTTAAAAATTACATGAAAAGGGAAAAGTAAATCTAACAAAAACCTATAAAACAGAGATTAGCTAAACAAACCATACAATCCCAAGCATATATATTTGTATAAATTTGACGTAGCACCAAACACGTGGGTAACCAAGCTTACCTATCCTATTTTGGATTATGCTTAGGGGTATAAGCACCTACATAGCAAAAATAGTTTTATATTTTTATTACAACACTCCTTAAGCATAATCCCCTGTAGAAGATAATAGTTAGACTAAGATTACCCTACCATTCAGTCTATGCACATACACCCTAATATCTAGACTAAAATAAAACATCACAAAAGAAAAGCAAACATCAAACCATGCATTTCCCTAACCTAAATTTAGAAATGGTGACTTAGCCTAATGTGTGTGTCATTTAAGGTTTATGTGGTATGTTTAGCTAGGCTTTGAGGTTGAAGTTTTCTTAGTATGAAAATGTTCAACTTAGATGGGTGGTTTCATTTAAATGTTTTAGTTGCTTTGGTTGATTTTATTTTGTATTTTTATTTGGTTTACATGAATTCTACAATTAATTACTAAGTATTGTAAAGAGAGGAAATAAGAAGAGAACTTCTCTTTCCTCCCCACCTTAAGTAATTTCTAAGATATCTTCATATTTGATTGTTATTTAGTAAATATTTTATTATGTGTTTTAATTAATCCTAAGTTTAGAACAACTCTAAACAAACCTATTCAAAGAGAAATATATTTTAAGATTAAGTAAAGTGAAATACTATCAGAAAACACACAACACTTCATTTCTTTCTCAATATGTGTAACATGCATATGGATGAATCCTAAGCATATCTACACATGCAAATAGAAGTGTTTTAGCACACCTTAATGATGAGTGTGAAGAGATGTTACTTAAGAAAGTTTTGGATGCTTCATGATGTAAGATTTTATTAAGTAGAAAAGGGGTGATTCTTTTATCCATTTTTCATATGCACATTTATATGTATGAAAGACATAAGTGAGAACGGAACTATTATTAGCACTAGGGGTATAAGGTACAAAACTTACTTAAAGCTACTTAAAGCCTCACAACCCCAAGGTTGTTTAGACTAATATACCACTTTCCTTAAATACATATGCATATACAAAAGAAATGAATGGAAAAAGAAAGATGCAAAAAATTTATGTTTGTTTGTTTGATTTGTTTATGCAATTTACATGTGTAAGTTTGAATACCATTCTTAATTAATAGCATAGGAATGAATAGGAATGGATTTAAATAAATTGGGACATAGATTTAAGCAAAAGGGCCACACGAAGGGGAACATAGAGGTAGAAAAGTGTAGAAAAATAATATGTATTGCCCTGAATTTAGGTATAGAGTATAGATCTAGAATGATAGCCAAAAGGTCCCCTCATAAGGGAGAAGCCTTCCTTTTATAATATCATGGAATGACTATACATAAAAAAATACATATAAAATAAGTCTGGTACAAATAAATTCCTGCCTAAAATGATGGAAATATGTATGCGAGCCAGTGTAGATCTACTAGTTGATAGAGACAAACAACCCATCATCGGATGAGTATAAATGTAAAGATGGGACTGAAAGTACTCACCCCATCCTTTGGAGTAGTCATCCATTATCAGCAAGTTAAGTCATGCCTTGTCCTTTCTGTTATTATCTTCTAAGAGCTTTGCTCATGAGATTAAGTCAATCTTCCTTCATCAGATGCACCTTTCGGTGAGTATACATATTCTTGGTTATTGAGTACTCTTAGCACAAGTATACTTGTATTAATAGCAAGACTCGATTGGGCCTACCTACTATTTTAGGTATACACTTAACTCTCCAATTATTTTTCTCCTCAGAGAGGTACCTCGAAAAAAAATGAGAGAATAATTTAAAAATGAATTACTATAAAAATTTAATAATTTAGAAAAATATATAAAATTATTAAAGGGTCACATTACCCTTTGTCTGATTTGATTATTCAAAGTACTAAATGCTATAAATGGATTCATTCTTTCTTTTTTGATGTGCCCAGCATTTCTTCAACTATTTGCTAAGATAAAATCTTATACATCCAAGCGTCAAATTTGTAAAATTTGTTGAAACACAATTACTATGGATGCTAAAAAGCTTCTTGGTGACATTGATCCTGTGACTCTATGGGCTAGTCCTTTTAATAAGGAAAAGAAAGCAAAGATGTTAAATGAGATTTTTGGTCATTCTAATGGCCTCGACGAGCATTTTAGTTACTACAACTATAGCAACTGCAACTCTAGTAACTTTCTCTAACCTACTAGGACAGGCTAACATTCTCCCCTCTCAGGAATGGGCCACTGCGGTGAGTGCCCGACCTATAAGTACCCCTCGATAGAAGAAAGGGAGAAAGGAGACACCCTTGATTCAATGTAGGAGAGTGTTGTTGAGTCGATTGGTTCGACCGGCTACCATGAGGGCAACCATAGAGGAATGTCTTGTTGAGGAGAGTTATGCTTCTCATCACATATGACAAGCTTTCATGTTTGTGTCTCATACTTTTTGTTGTCATAACTGAGTGTGCCTCGATGAAAATAGTGAGGGGTACTTACCAGCCCTTCAAGTAATTTCTTCCAACAATCTAGGTAGCTTCATGGAGTCACTTCACCTTTTCATGGGTGATTTATTTAGCCATTTTTTGAGTTAGAGGAATTTCACTTATTAGGTAGGTGGATTTCCTTAACAAATCCCCTAATTAAAATTCCTCTCTCAAATTTTAATGAATTCTTTTCCACTGACTAACTCTGACTCCATGTTTGTCACAGACTAAATCGATGGCTCCGTGCATAGACCTAGTGGAGTTCATGTCTAATAAAACATTGAAGCTCCCATGGCTATGACCAGCTTCAGTTGTACTAACTTTAGGAAAATGATAGTCACATTCTCCTTTATTACTCATAGAAATAGCGGCGTGTCTACATGGGGCTATGTTTACCTCACTTTTGGAGTGAGGATTGATCCCTCCTATCTTAGATTATGGAGTCTTCTAGACATGTATACTTCCTTAGTGCTAGGACACTTCTAGTGATTAAGAGAACACTAAACCTAGACCTAGAGACTTATAAGGCATAATCCTAAGCCTAGAGTTTACCTTAGGACAAGTAGGTTTCACCTACCCTAAAGTCTAAACTAATTCTCATGCCCATTTACTCATCCAAACTTAAGCTCATGTGGTTGGAGCTAAAATAACTCAAACATATTATATTAATTATAATTGAATTTGGTTCTCTAATCCAAGCTCCAAGCCAAATCAGCTTGGACCTTAACTCGAGTTAACCCACCACAATCTTAAAACTCCATTAAAACCCATTTAAGAAAATTAAACTCAATTTAATTTTCTCAATCACTCTAATTATTCAATAGATCATTTCAAACTACTCCAACATTTACAATCAAACTCATAGAACCAAGTGAATTTGATCAACCCAAGTTAGCCCATTTGACCTAATAGGTTCAAATGAGACAAAACCCAATAAAACCCAAATCAATTGCAATCAAAGCCACCCATCAACCCCAAATTCATCATTGAACACATCCCAACCATTCATAACTCCAATTGGTCGACATTGACTTGACCAAGCCACTTGACCAAAAGTAACCTAAAAGTGGTAATTAAGCCAAACTTCGATCAAACTCCAATTGGATCAAACCAAGCCATACAACCCCGTAATTGATAATTGTACGTCATTATTGAACACTCCACTACAATCAGTTGAACCTAATCAAGCCAATTTGACTCTTTGACCCAAGTTGACTCAATTTGATTCAAAGGGTCAAATAGGACCAAATCAAATCTTGGGCCAAATTGGTTGAAACTAATGCTTCTAACTAATTACCAATTTAATATTAAACATGATCCAACATTCAATTGGACCCAACTTGGTCAACCCAACCCAATTGGCTTACTTAGCTCAATTTGACCTAACTTGTCAAATTGAACTAAATCACTCCATAATTCAAATCAATTCAAATAAACTCTTCCAATGAAATACAAATGACCAATTAAATATACACCTAACCCATGCTCAAGCTAATTTGACCAATTTGATTAAATTGGTCGACATGACCCATTTGACTTAAATATAACCCAAATTGAATCAAATCAATTGAACTCACTCATTCCAAGTGAGCAATTAAACTTGTACAAAATGATAAACTTAGCCAAACATGACCCATTTGACCTACATGGGTGAAATTGAGCCAAATCCAACTGAACCAAGCCCAAACCCAGCCAAACTTGGCATGACTCATCCTTGGGTCACCATGAGCCTACCCAAGTGGGCCTAACCCAAGAGGACCCTACTTTGGGTCAAACCGATTGAACCAAGCCCTCCAAATGGGACAAAATCTCCATTTAGAAAGGTTCTCTAACTCCCCACCCCTTGGCAGCCACCTTTGGCCTTTCTTAGATAAAGAATCACTGACCCAACCTAACTTAAGGCTCTTAGGTGCAACCTTTGGCTAGGAGAGGGTGAATTCAACCATGTGCAACCATTGGTCCACCTAAGGAGGAGTGTACACCTCATTTCATCCCAGTACACTCCCTCAGCCTCTCATACTCATCCACCTCAGCAGTCCCCTGCCACCTTCGGCCACATACTCTGGCCTAACCCTTAGTTCAGCTAGGGAGGAGAGCATACTCCTCCACATCCATTCAGACTCAACAAAGAGCTTCCCTACTAAATTCTACATAGTCCCATACCCTTTCTCAAGCTTCTCGTGCACTCCACCGCCGACGAGACTAGCTTTCTATTAGACTCGAGAGCTCTGTTTATCCAAACTCTTCAAACATACACCAAATAAAAATTAACTCTTCCCACACCTTTACCTCACTCTGGCGAGCCAAAATGAATTATTTCTCGACCGATTTGACCACTGAAAGATGTCCTTAGACCAACTCTAATGAGCTTTGTGGAGATGTTTGGTCCACAGATCAATCGATGATGGGGTAGCTCAAGATCTTCTCAACAAGGCTTCATCTCTTCAAGACAAAGCTACCTCTATCGATACCACCGATCTATAGCTCCGGCGAGATAAAAATTTGGCAATCGTAATCTTGACCTCTAGTAGTTGGACTTTTTTAAAGTGAACCATATTTTTTTGCGACCTCCATCGTAGGATCTACCTAGATTTATTCCTTGATCATTTTGGAGTTGATTCTACCATCGAATGAGCTCTAGTGAGCTCAGATCGAGCAGTCTAAGGCAAACGGTGTCCATCTTTTAGAGCTCGTGGGACAACGGATCACCGACCATCCATTCTATGTGATTAAAATGGACGACCCTGATTAATTGTGTTAAAAATCTTGATTTAATTCCTTCAAAATCATGTGATTAATCTTGATCATCTAATTCGAGATCGGACGGTCAAGGAAAAACCCTGTCTGTTACCGCTGAGTTAATTGCTACATTGAATGATTTAAAGGATTAATTAAGGCTTAAAAATGTAATTAAATGGCCAACGGTACCACATGAAAAGTGCAGTTGCGTCAGCATCGGCGTGGCCCCAATGGTTTAAAGGATTAATTAAGGCTTAAAAATGTAATTAAATAGCCAAAATTTCAAAAAATCATAATTAATTATAGAAAAATCCAAAAATACAAATAAGCTATTTTGGAAAGGTTAAATAGATGAGCATTTATTAAAAATAAAATCCCTAATGAATAGTGCTTAATTAAGGCTTGATGCTTAGATAAATTACCTTAATTAAGACCAAATTACTTGGCTAATTAATTCTAAATTTGGTGGGATGGTTCAATGAGATGTCCTCTTCCTCCCATAATTTCTTGGAATTATTTTCCATGTGGTTTAAAGATTTCAAAATTTTAACCATAATTATCCTCTTTAATTAATTAAATGATTATTAAACTTGGTGAATAATAAAAATTAAATAATTAGTGTTAATTAATTAATGCAAATAGTGGGTATAATGAGATAAATGATTAAAACCCCTTTCCTAATTATTTTTCCAAGTATACTTCCTTAAGAGGGTTAATTGATATGTTTAATAATTAAGAAATAATTAAGAAAAATCAATGATAAAATAAAAATAAAAATAGAAATTGATTTAGATAACTCAAATATAACCCATTAATCCCTTTATGTGTTTAATAGTATAAAGACATTAAAGAAGTTATGATTATCTCATTGGTGTGGGGAAATTATAAGAGTATTTAACTTAGATATTTTTTTCCTTTAATTTAATTAACTCATAAGCATGAGCCTAATTGCATTAGACTCCTTTAGGTGTATTGCTGCTTTTCTTCCCAAAGCATATCATTAAAGGCTCATGAACAAGTATTTTATCAAATTAATGAAGCTTGGGGGAAAGGTAATTAAGTTAATGTGATTAATGGCTTGAACCTAATCATCTCATAAATCCTATTTAACTGCTTTCTTTAAACGTCAAATAACCAACATGGGATGGGGTGAATCGAAAGTATCATTTCTCCTCTTTAGGTTTTAACACCTTAAACATTAAACTTAAATCTTATAAAATCTTTGGCCATGAAATATCACTTCATATTAATTTCATTCAAAAGAATTCTTTAAATGGAAGCTACTTTAACTTAGAATGGCTTATTTCAAAATTATCAGGAGAATGTCAACTTTTTGTTTCCTTAAATCAAATAATTCAAAATTTATTAGGGGTGAGAAATGTCAAGGTACGTTTGGGAAAATCTAAGAGTCTACTTATTCCTCTTACTTACATTCAAGGAAAACAACAAAACTTGCATATTTTGTATCTTTAAAGGAATCTCTTAATCTTTATTAGTCTAAGTCAATAAAGGAAACAAAGAGAATGCCTTGTCGGCTACAGTTTCATATCAATAAAAAATTGAATATATATTAATTATACTTTAAGAGCAATCTCTTGATATTTCATTGACTCAAGTCAATAAAAAAATTCAAGAGAATGTCACGTAAGCTCAATATTCACACTAACAGAAATAAAATACTTATCAATTGAGAAGCATTATTTGACTTTGGTTTTTTTTGCCCAAGAATTAAAATTTCACATGCAAGCTCAGAAAATAAATCTGTCAAGTTGATACTATATGATGTCTTGTCTAAATTTGAATAGACATTTAAGATGGCCATATATAACTTTGAGATGATTAAAAATAATAAAATTTTATTCTTATGATATTAGCATATTATACATTGGGTCTAAAATTAAGTGGTTCTAAATCTCTCATCTATTAAAAATACTTTAAATCTTTGATATCTTCTTCACTAAACTCCTTCATATTAGGTTAGGATTAAGGCTGAGTGACCTGTGTTTATTAGTTAAAGACTTGAGGATTAGGAATTAAATCACCAAAGGACCTTTTCCTCATTCTTTCCATCCATAGGTTGGGAGTAAGCCCTTTGTGGAACCCTCCCTATACATCTTTTGGGTTTGGAGTAAGCCTTTATACACAAATCCCATAAGTTTGAAGCAAGCCTTTTGTGGCACCATTCCTACTTTCCATATGTTCAGAGCAAGCCCTTTGTGGCACCCTTCCTATACATCTTTTGGGTTTGGATGGAGTAATCCTTTGTGCGCCATTCTCATAAGTTTGAGTAAGCCCTTCGTGGCACCATTCTTGTTTTTTATAGGTTGAGAGAAAGCCCTTTGTGACACCTTTCCTATACATATTCTGTGTTTATAGTGAGCTTTTGCACCATTCCCATAGGTTTGGAGTAAGCCTTTCATGGCACCATTCCTGCTTTCCATACGTTGGGAGCCCTTCTTGGCACTCTATTGACCTCACTTTTGGAGTGCACTCTCAACTTCATTATCATAGATTTTGGAATCTCATAAACATTAAGAGTTTCTTAGTCTTAAGATACTTCTAGTGATTAGGTGAATACTTAACCTAACTCTAGAGACTTAGAAGAGTTAGCCATAGGGATAGGTTGTACCTTAGGGATTTAGGAAGACTTGTCTACCCTATAGCCCAAATCAAATTCTTGCTTCCTTCTTCCAAATCAAATTTCAAATTCAAATCCAAATTCCAAAATTAAATCTGACTATTAAATGATTTAAACCCATGATTAAATTTAAACTCCAAATCCCTTCATAAGCCGTTTGATTTTATCATATGGACTTAGCCTTAACTAAATTCAAATCAACCCTAATCCAATTGAATTTCTCAATTATCAAATTCTATCTCCAATCAAATTCCAAATCATAAATTAAATCCAAATGATTGAAACCCAAATCAAATCAATTCCCAAGTCAACTACATCCTTCCTTGGTCAAATTTGCAAATCACTCCAAACTTAAGTGATTTTCTCATAACCAATTTATATCTTTATTTATATTCATAAATATAAATTCAAAAGGCTAAAACCAAACCTAAATCAAATTCTCGATTTTATCCCTTTTAGGAAAATTCTTGAACTTGGCTAAATGATACTCAAACCAACTCAAAACCCATGGATTTCTTCATGATTCAATCACTCCTTCAATTATTACAAATACAAACAAAAACTACAACTATCAAACCAAATCCAAGTCAACTTAAGTCAAACCCAACCTATCCCATTTGACTTGAAATATTCAAATGAACCAAAACTCATTTGACCCTAAACCAATTGTAATTGATTTTATATGTCAATCTCAAATCCATATCAAAAATCAAGCCAACTAAGCCCAATTAGCTCACTTGACCCAAAGTGGCCAATTTGACCTACATGAACTAAAATCTAATTTAATTCAAATCAAAGTGAATTAACCTAATCCAAACTTCATGTCATGATTGTTGATCATCTTAGGTTAATCAATTATCATGAATTAGGTCAAACTAAGTCAACCAAGCCTATTGACCAAGTCAACCCTTAAACCCATATCAACCCAAACTAGCTAAATTGCAACCTAAGCTAAATTGATTGCAACCAATGGCTCAAGTTCACTCTAAATTGATTATTGAATTTTACCAAAGCCTCAATTGAGCCCAATTTGACCAATTGGTCAACCTAACCCAACTTAGCCCAATTTGATCTTAAAGGTCAAATCAATCTAAAACCCAATCAAATCCAAATTGAACTTAACCAAAGCCTATAATATATTTTAAATGATCAACCAAACCAAAACCAAGCCATGATTCAAGCCAATTTGGTCAATTGGGTCAAATTGGTCAACTTAGCCCAAATTGACCTAAAGGATCAAATTTGCCAAAATCTAAATTAAATCCAAATTAAAAAAATTGATTGAAACCAAATTGAACCAATATACTCAAAATGATCATTTAAACTTGACCCATCCCTTGGTTTGGCCCAATTTGACCAATTGGTCAACCTAACCCATTTTGAACCATTTTGACCCAATTTCACTCAAAGCGAAATTAATTGAATGAATGACATGAGAAATTTGGTCAAACTCACTTTTGACTCATTTTAAATCTGCTCAAATGAAATCAAATATCAAATGACCACTTTTCCCTTGAGTAAAGGGCATCCCATGAGAAAAGACACTTGCCCAAGTGGGCATTTCTCTTCCTTGACCACTTGACACTAATCCATTGGTCCACATAAGTACCAAGGACACTGATTATCTAACCCAAGAGGTGGTTGGGGTAGCCATGACTCATGGGAAGGTGAATTCAACTCACCTATCCCATTGGAACACTTGGCATGAAGGACACCCACCTCCCCTTACTAGGGCACCCATTTTTCCTTCATGGTAGCCACTTTCCATGCCTTAACCAACCAAAATGAGTCACCTAGGATGATTCCCTTCAATCCCCAACCACCCCAAGCCAAATGACAACATTTTGGAGCCAAAAATCAAACAAAAAGAAGGATTTTTTAAAAAATCAGACACAAGGCATTAGAGGCACTGAAACTTCTCCACCCGCACACTTTTCCATCCCTTAGTGCTCCCAAACCAACCAACAATCATTCCCACTTGATTTTGGGATGAAAAATACCAAAAATAAATGTATTTCAGTGAGGAAGTAATGACAATTGGAGAAGGCATCATTCCAAAGAAAGGCAAGAGGTCTAGGCTCATTCAAGCTTCTTCCCCAACTCAAAAGTGTGCTCAGATCATCACCGTCTTCAAAAATCATTCTTGGTGAGGTAATCTTCAAAAAGTCATAGCCGGACTTCGGATTTTACTTTGGGTAACAATTTTCTTATGATTTTAGGAATTTTCCTTTGATAAATCTTGTATTTTTTTTCATTTTATTTGAACCCAAAATGAAATAGAATTTTTTCGATGAATATCGATGTGAAAATGAGCCCAATCAGACCTCATTTCTCATTTTGTCCATCTTTCCCATCGGTTTTACCGGTGGGCGGCGACCATCGATCCCTTTTTTGTTGAATGGGATGGCTCATCCGCCAAACCCTCATCTTTTCGACCCCTAGATCACGCGATCTACCATCAAATCCAGCAGATCAGATCTGAACCGTCTGATCCACGATCGAATGGTCAAATTTGATCCACGTATTGTGATTACTATTCCCTCATTTCCCCTGCATCCGCCGCCCTCACATGACACCGCGTGCCATGCAGAACCATGTGTCCAATCATGTGGCACTACATGGCACCACGTTGCCATGTCAACGCCACGCGTAGTGCAGACTGGGTTAAGTGGAAAAATCTAGATTTTTTTATTTTAAAGAATTATTTAAATCACCTAAAAATTCAAAAATTAATAGAAAATAAAATACTTAACAAAAATTGCAAATAATGGCTCATTGGATGCATCTTTCCAAGAGGAATTCAATAAACCCAAAATCCCCAAATTTTGCTAGATAGTTTAGCTTAATTTATGTTTTGATAAAAATCAAATTTCATTAATTAAATCAAAAATACACTTCACATTAACTTGAAATTTTTAGGGATTGAAATTGAAGTTCTAATCTACCTAACATAAAATTTGTAATTTAAATGACTTCTCGATTGAAAGATAGTGAATTTTGAAGTTTGAATGATTTATTTTAATAAAATAAATTAATAGACTTCATAAAAATCATCTTAATCAACTGAAATTTTGAAAAATCATAACTAATAGTAGAAAAAAATCCAGAAAATATAAATAAATTCTTATTTTAAAGGTATTTCAAAGGAGATTAATTTAAAATTAATTCTAATTAATTTTGATTAGTGGTTAAGGATTAATTTGAGTTTAAGTAAAAACTTAATTAGCTTAATTACTCCTTAATTACCCAAGTAATTAATCCCAAACTTTTTGAGTTTGATTAATGGGATGACCTCTACCTCCATAATTTTCTTGAGATTTATTGCTTGGTTAATTAGGAAAATTGCTTATCGTAGCCTTAATTACTCTCTTAATTAATTATGTGATTAATTAACATGCTAAATAATAAGAAAATCATTAATTAAGCTTGTTTATCATTATGAGACAGAAAATGGACATGGGGAATGAGATTGTGACCTCTTTTCCATTCTTTTCCCTAAGTTCATTTCACTTGACTTGAAATTAATTAATTTGGGATTAAATAATGGTCTAATTCATTAATTAAATGGTTTAATTAATTAAATTGAAATCATGATAATTCTAGAACTTGTCTAATTAACTTTTGGGTAGCTCTTTGGGTGTTCAATAGCATAAAGAGAGAGCTAATAAAATTATGATTAGCTCATATGTGTGAGAAAATTATAAGAGTAATTAAGTGAGCTCCTTATGCTTAATTAATTAATAATTATGAGCTAATTACATTAGCCCCCTTTCATTTCATTGGAGCATTTCTATTTACTTTTCTATGTGTTTGCATATCATATTAGCTCATAATTATTTAATTAATTACCTTAAGGTGACATAGCTAAGGGTTAATTAATTGATTTAATCCATGCTTAACTTAATCAATCCATAAAATCAACCTAATTTATTTTTATTAAAAAAATTAACTCACACATGCAGGAATGGGATTAAGACCAACAAACCTTTCTCACATTCCTTAAATCAAATCAATTATGAAAATGAAATAACATTAAAGAACTTTGGTTTGTTTTAAATAATCTTATTTGGTTTGGTTGTCCTTAGGACTTAGTTGATTTGAATGAAATCACATTCTTATGTTCCTTTATTTCTTTCCAATCATATTAAATGTTGCTTTCCATATGTAATCATGCATTCATTTCTTTTAAAATTAACTAAATGAAATGGTTTCTTTTATGTCAAATTGCTTCTATTGATTTAAATTAAAAATAGGTGCGGTTATTATTACTATTAAATCAAAAGTTATTTTTTAAAAGCCCATAAATCAATTATAATAGATGGAATGATGTTAATTACAAGCATCTTTAAGTTTGCATGTGTTGATAATATAAGATATTCAATATGAAGCTCTCTTTCCTCATCTTATATGGATTTGCATGGGATTTATAAATATATAGTTCATTTGAAAAGAACACAACATTTGTGTAAATCTACTCCTATACATCTCCATGCTAAGACTTAGGAAGAATTTCAATCACATATGTAAATCATATAATCAAATCAAATATAACTTCTTACATGACTTCTCATTTTTTTTTGGTTCTTTTTGTACATTCACATGTATCTGAGAAAAGTGATATATTAGTTTGGACACCCCAGGGCTGCGAGGATTTAAGTAGCCCTAAGTAGGCCTTGTACCATATGCCCCTGGTGTAGAATAATGTAATCGTACTCACTTGAAACTCTTATACATATGTGTGTATGATGTAACCAATGAATAAGAATCATAATTAAATTAATTAAATAAACCTTTTGCATGAGTTTTACTATCCTTATAATTATTTATACATCTATATGTATCTAAGAAAAGTGGTATATTAGCATGAACACCCCGAGGCTGCGAGGCTTTAAATAGCCCTATGTACGTCTTGTACTTTATGCCCCTAGAGTAGAACAATATCACCGTACTCACTTAAAATTTTCATACATGTGAATGTGTACTTAGCTAATGGATGAAAAATCTCTCTTTTCTATTAAAAATACATGCATTCATAATTTAATCAAATAAAGTATTTAAATTCCAAACACATTTCTTCGCATTCATCATTTAAGGATGCTAAGACATACATTGTATGTATTGGCATGCTTAGGATTTAATCATATGCATGATATACATGATGGAAAGAAATGAATAAACATATGTTATGTGATAGCAATTCATTCAAATTATTCTTAAGATTCCTTTCTTATTGAATAAGGTCATTTAGAGTGAACCTAAACTTAGGTTTGATTAAAACATGTAATAAGCCACTTACTAAAGGAAATTAGTTAATTAACTTACTTTAGAAGTGACTTAAGATAGGAATGAAAGAGAGGTTCCCTCTCTTTCTTCTATTTATAACACTCAGTTGTTAAGTGTACGCCATAAGAAACCAAAGAAAAACACTAAGTATAATCTTCAAATTAATTAAATCACTTAAAGAGAAATCAACCCTTTATAATTTAAATCCCTCACACTTAGCAAATTACAATTCTAAAGCCTAGTTAGGACATACCACACAAGCTTTAATGCACGCACATTAGACTAAGTCACCACTTCTAGCTTTATGTTAGGGCAGTGCATGGTTTGATGTATGTTTGTTTTGTGATGTATTATTATAGACTGGATGTTATGGTGTATGTGTGTAGTCTGGATGTTAGTCCGATATTAGCCTAATCATATTTTTTGTAGGGGGTTGTGCTTAAGGGGCCGCTAAATAAAAAAATGCTTTTTATGTGCAGGTTGCTTAGACCCTACGCATAATCTAAGTTAAGACAGGTGGGCTTGGTTACCTATGTGTGGGGTGCTAAGTCTAAATTATTCATATAACTGCTTGGGTTCTATGTCAGCTAACATTTATTTTGCAGGTGTAGCTAGATTTACTTTCCATCTTTTAATGTAATATTGCATTAGGATTAGGATGAGTGTTATGGGGGATTAGGATGAGCATTAGGTATAAGACCAATTCTTATGTACCATATGATGCCTTTTGAGCAAGCATATCCAAATCAAGCCAAAAGGAAGAAAGAAATGGAGCAAATCAAATGAAGAAATGGAAGATGTTGAAATAAGGAAGGAAGAATGAAGAATGAAGATCCCCATAAGATTCATCATTTGTAATTGTAATTATTCTCTTGTAATCTAGGTCGTATAAGGGTAGAGCTCGGTTGCCCACGTTTCTTTTCAGGTTGTATGGTGGTACTCGACCGCACTGAACTTTTATTCTTTTGCGATAGCTTTATAAAATTGTTTGATATTTTTTTAGCTTGTGCATTAGAAAAAATATGCCTCTTCATAGTTTATTTATGATTGGTGATTGTTATATGACATGGACATGATTAGGCTCCTAGGATAAAAATTAATTTTTCTACCCAAATTAACAACTCATAACTAAACCTCTAAAATAACTCATAACATCATATAAAAGCCTAGACATTAAATCAAGAAAATAAAATATTTAGCAACCCCTTAGCTGGATGTTGCATGTTTAATATCATGCATAATCATCTTATTCCACTCTTGTTAAGAGAGGGCTTCCATCTTTGCTAGATAGTAAGGGATTAACCATTAAGAGCCTATGATGGAAGAACACCTCTTTCCTTTTTGATTTGGCCCATAATCAACTTCTCATGCATTTAGGCATACAAAATCTCATAGCTTGTGTTAAAATAAAGAGTCCCAAATTAAAATAAATTTGATAAAACTTTGCATTAGATTTAAGTCATTATTCATACCCCTCATGCTTTAGTCTCTTTGGGGGTGGGTTTAAGGACTTAGTTTCTTTTTAAATAATAATAAATGCAAAAGCATATGACTTACCTACATGGATTTAAAGCATAGGAGGAGTTAGCTGGCTGCCACTCCAGGCGATAATAAGTCTAGCAGTTGGGTGATTTACTCTCTCTTGTGGAGGTAAACAATATACCCACCTTTCGCCTTAGATTTAAGTTAAGCTCTGGCCCTCACTGAAGCTCCCTAGATTTAGGATCTGAGATTGCTGTTTCCTACGAGCTACAAGCATAAATCCTCACCTCTTATTCATTTTCACAATCTTGCATTGTGGAATTAGAAGTCCTAGATTTTCAATAAAATTTCAAATAAAATAAATAAATATCCTAAATTTCAAATACATAAAGCTCAACCATAGGATAGATTGGAGTGCTCAGTAGGCTTCCTAATATCATGAGCATTCCCTACCATCTCCTTTGGTTTTGATAATAACTCTTCCCTTTTGATCCATCCCACTTGATTTTTTTATAAACACAACCAATTTATTGATAGTCATATCTTTGAATTCTTTGGAGACAATAATCGCCTACTTTAATCTATAGTATTCTTAAGGAATTCACTTTCCATAAGATGTAATTAGCTATGGGGGCTTGCCCCCATAAGGAACTTTAGAACCCATTTTAAATAAACCCTACTTTATTCATCCATGTAAAGTAGAGAAAAAATCTCTAGTATATTCGAAGACCCATCATGCCTTAGGAGTCCTTATTAGGTGATTAGGTCCATTATAGGGTAGTGACTTCTATCTTTCGAGATAGTATACTATTCCTTAATATTCACATCACATCAATAAGTACACCCTCAGACTGCATAGTGCCCCCCACTTGTAATGAATACTTTAATCTAGAGTATTCTTAAGGAATTCACTTTCCTTATGATGTAATTAACTATGGGGGCTTTCCCCCATAGGAAACTTTAGAAATTGGTTTAAATAAACCCTACTTTATTCATCCATATAAAGTAGAGAAAAATCTTTAGTATATTCGAATACTCATCATGCCTTAGGAGTCCTTATTAGATGATTAGGTCCATTGTAGGGTATTGACATCTATCTTTTGAGACAGTACACTATTCCTTAATGTCATACCTGATCACCTAAATAAGTACACCCTCAGATCTATGTGGTGTCCCCCCCCCCTCCCACCCCTCATGTACAAATGAATCAAAAATAAACACCACACACCCTTTCTTTAAATCTCTTGGGTTGGAGTAAGCCTTTGTACACCTTTCCCACAGGTCTGGAGTAAGCCCTTGATGGTACCATTCATGCTTTCCATAAGTTGAGAACAAGCCCTTTGTGACACCCTTCCTATAAATCTCTTGGATTTGGAGCATTCTTTGTGCACCATTCCCATAGGTTAGGAACAAGCCCTTCGTGGTACCTTTCCTATAAATCTCTTAGGCTTCGAGTAAGCCTGTTGACCCCACTTTTGGAGTGAGCTATTAACGTCATCTCCTTAGACATAGGACTCTTCTAGACACTAAGAAATCCTTAGTCATAAGACACCCTAGTGATTAGGTGAACCCTTAACCTAAGCCTAGAAACTTAGAAGTGTTAATCATAAGATTAGGCTATGCCTTAGGGCTTAACAAAATTATCTATCCTATAGCATAAACCTAATCTAGATATACCTTCTCAAATCAAACCTTAATTCAATTCTCAAACCAAATCTCAAATTAAAATTCAAATTCTAAATCTAATTTCGAATTTGACTCCAAATGATTGAAACCCAAAATCAAATTTAAATCCTAAGACCCTTCCTAAGCCATATGAACTACATTCATAAGTGTAGCCAAACTCCCTTTAGATCAAATTAAACTCAATTGATTTCTCTATAAATCAATTATTCTTTCATTTGTATTCTCAAATATAAATGAAATCCAAATTCAAATGACCAAAACTATATCGAAAATTAAATCCAAACTCAATCTAAGCCTTTTAAGCCAATTCTTTGGACTTAACCAAATTCTATCCAAATCAAGTCAAAACCAATTAATTTTCTCTTAAATCAATCATTCATTCAATTATCTACCCAAATATAAATGAAACCTACAATCATCAAATCAAATCAAAGTCAAACCCAACTTTGCCCTTTTGACTTGAAAATTTTAAATGAACCAAAATCCCTTGGTCTCCAATTTGATTGCCGTTGAATTTATATTTCAATCCAGGGCTCATATATAAGTTCAACTAAATTTGAATCAAACCAAAACCAAACTGTTGACCTCATTTTTAGAATGAGCTCTCTACCCCACCATCTTAGATATAGGACACCTCTTAGACTTTAAAAGTGCCTTAGTCCTAAGACACATGTAGTGATTAGGTGGACACTCAATCTAACCCTAGAAGAGTTAGCTATAGGAATAGGTCATGCCTTAGGGGTGTTGGAAAATTTCCTACCCTTAGCCTAAACCAGTCCTCACTTTCCATCCTCCAAGTCAAAATCCAAATCAATTCTATTTGATTTTATCCAAACTCAAATCAAATCCATGATTGAAATCTATGATTAAAACCCATGATCAAAATCTATCAAAAATTCCTAAGTCCAAATTTTGCCTAAGTGTTTAATCTTCTCTTAAGGACTTAACAAAAATCATGATTCAAACCAATTCAAACCTTTGAGATTTTCTCATAATCCATTTATAGTCTCATTTATATTCACATATATATAGATGAAATATAAATTCAAATCAATCAAACTAAACTCAAAATTCCAAATCAATCCTTGAAATTTTCCTAAGTCCCTTAAATTTTCATTAACGGACTTAACCTAAACCTTGATCAAACCATTTCAAAGTCATCGGATTTTCACAAAACTCATTTATATTCTCATCTATATTCCAATATATAAATGAAATATAAATATAAATCAATCAAATCAAATTCTCAATTTAAAATCTTTTTAAGTCATTAATTTTCCATTAATGCACTTAGCTTAAATCTTGATTAAACCATCTCAAAGTCATGGGATTTTCTCAAAACTCATTTATATTCTCATTTATATTCACATATATAAATGAAATATAAATATAAATATATCAAACCAAATTCAAAAATTCAAATTCTAAACTCCAAAATTTTTCTAAGTCCCTTAAATCCTTCTTAATAGACTTAGCCCAAGTCATGATTAAACCACTTCAAATTCTTAAAATTTTCTCATGAACAATTTATATTCTCATTTATATTCACATATATAAATGAAATATAAATTAAAACAATCAAAACCAATTCCAAAAACCAAACTGAAATCAGCTCAAAATCCAATCTAAGCCTTTCAAGTCAAAATCTTGAACTTAGCCAAATCTTTTTAAATCAAGACAAACTCTTGATTTTCTCTCATGATTCAATCAACCCTACAATCATAAGCTCATATATAAATCCAAACTTCAATCACTCAATCAAATCTTAGTTCAAAAATCAAACCCAAAACCCCTTCATATTCTTCCTTTGAATATGAAATTTTCAAATGGATCAAAACACATTTGACTTCAAACCACTTGTAAATGAATTTATATTTCAATCATGAGTCCACATGCAAGATCAACCAACTTCAAATCAAGCTTTGACTAAGCCATTTACTACTTAGGCTCACTTGACCCAAAGTGACCAAAAGTACCCTGATGAGCCAAATTTTGATCCTAACCAAATTGGATTGAACCAAACTCATATATCCCTTTCATCATGATCAAAAATCATCATGGGATGATCAATCAATTAAATCGGGCCAAACTAAGTCAAACATGAGGGTTGACCAAGTCAACATTTAACCCAAAATGAAACCTAACATAGCCAAATTCCACCATCGGCCAAATTGATTGAAACCATTGATCTAAGTTCACTCATGACCTATGTTTGAACTTGACCAAGCTAACATTTGAGCCTCTTGTGATTGGTACCCAAATTGACCCATTTTGACCTAAAAAGTCAAAATGTGTCAAAACTTGATCTAAGCCAAATTGATTAAAACCAATGGGTCAAGTCCATTCCAAATCACTTGTGGAACTTGACCAAAGCCTCAATTGGCCAACTAGACTTAACCTAGCCCAACCATAGACCCAACATGACCTAAAGGGGTCATATTGAGCCAAAATTAAACGTAACTAAAATTGATTAGAAACAAAGGTACCAATCCACTCCATATGACTAACCAAACCTAAACCTACCCATGACCTAGCCAAATAGGTCAAATGGGTCAAATAGGTGAACTTGACCCATTTGGCCTAAATGAAGTCATATGAGCCAAATCTAAAACTATACCAAATTGAATAAAACCAAAGCCACCAAAATATTTCAAATAGTCATATGAACTTGACCTAACCCTTGGTTTGACCCAATTTGACCTATTGGTCAACTTGATCCAAGTTGACCCATTTTGACCTAAATGGGTCAATATGAGTCAAACTCTATCAAATGAATTCCAAATCTCATGAAACTTGGCCAAACCTAGTTTCTCCACATACCCAACATATCCAAATTGGAAAAATACTAAAATGGCCATTCCACCCCTAGGCCATAGAATAAATTTTGGCTTAATCGATGGGTAATTTGGTCATACCCTCTTCACTGTCACTTGAGGCTTTCCTAAAAGCTCAAGGGGACCTAGGAAAGGGTGGTACACCCAACCCAATGGGTTTAGGTCAGCCCATTTGGTCCCTAGACCTAACCCAACCCTATGGGTCAAAATTGAAAATTCAAACTCCCTCTCAAGCTCAAATTCAAGTACATGGGATGTTGGAAATCCACTCATTGGCTCAAACCGACCATGTGCACACTCCTAACTGATCAAACAACCCTCTAAATATGATCAATTAGATCAAAATGATAAAAGAATTGCAGACCATCCGATCCTTCAAGGGGGAGATATACTCCCCCTAATTTAATTTAATTCTCACTTCCCTCTGTCGATTGAAGCTAAAGAACTCAGAGCGATCATTAGAGAGGACTCCCAAGCTTCTTAGAGAGGATTGGAAAAAGCTATTTCCCAATTTTCAAATAGTCAAAATAGGGGAGCTCAATCCATTCTCCAACTTCTTCCACACTACAATCCATTGCAATTCCTTTCGCAAGCACACTAAGGTAACCAAGTCGAGCTCACCTAAGTTCATTCCCAAGTTCTAAAGGTAAGGGAGAATTGAATTGGATCAATGTTGAGCTCAAGCAAAGGAGGAGATGACCCATAGGAAGATCTACTCAACCTCAAGTGCTTAAAACTTTAGCAAGGCTTCGTCTGAACTAGACAAAGCTTCTCCAAGAGAATCGAGCATCGGTGATCACCTCTGGCGAGGTATGGGATTTTCTGACCATTAAACTCAATGTGGTTTGGAGCTTTGTGAATGAAATTTTCACCTCATCGATTTTTGACCGTTGGATTGGCCGCTCTCTTGCTGTAGATGGTGTGGGTTGAGTTTGATTTAAATCTATGCTAGATCAAACTTGGATCTTCCCCTTGATCATGGATGGTCTCTATTCATCAAAGGGAAGAACATGGGAGATCTCAGCATCCATCCGCGCATTTTAGATGGACGGTTGAGTTATTTCCATGCCTTTACAAATCCTTTACTCATTTTAAAACCACAGCGAGATCTCTGGCTGTCCGATCTTTGATCGGACGGCAAGAATCAAACCGCATGCACCGTCAACTGCCATCTGGATTAGACAAATTAAGTAATCCCCTCAAAACGTGACACATGTAAAGTGCGCTGACCATCGCCACCATGTGTCACGCCGTGAGCTAGGGATTAGTTAGGATTACTTAAATGCTTAATTAATTCTTAATTAACTTAGCAATCTTCCAAAATTCATAATTCCTTCTAGAAAATTCAAAAAAACGTGAAATTAAATCCTATGGAAAGATAATTCAACCAAGGATATTTTAAAATTAATTTCTATGGGTTTTGAATTATATTTTTCTCTGAATTTGGGTTTTATTGGAAAGTTTATTTTGCTAATTACATTTTAATTTGGCCTGATTAATCCCAAATTTCATGGGTATATTAGAGGGGATGACTTCTGCCTCCCCTAATTTTGTTGGGATTTATTGACTACTTGATTAGAATAATTGCATATGAATTTTCTAATTACCCTCCTTATGTAATTAAGGATAATTAGGGTATGATTAGTGATTCTAATCTATGATTAGAGTTGATTAAGGTTAGATCCAGTAATAAGAGGTTTATAGAATATTTTTGGGGCATTTCCCTTAAGCTATTCCCTAAACCCCCTTTTCTCTCCTTAATCTCCTCTTAATTAAGGGTTAATTCATTAATTATCACCTTAATTAATTTCTAAAAATTCTAAAATGTTCTAGAACTTAATTAAACTACTTTGGGTAGATGCTTAGGTGTTTAATAGCCTAAGTGCAATTAAGGAAAGCAAAACCCAATTCATAAGTATGAAAGGGTGTTTTGAAAATAATTAAGCTAAGCCCCTTAGCTTAATTAACTTTTAATTGTGAGCCAAATTACATTAGGCCTTTTTCTTATTACGTGCATTGCAAATTTAAATTCCTTGTGGGTTTTATGTCATCTCATTAGCTCATAATTATTTGGTTAATTCTTCTAAGGTGGTGTAGGTAAGGGTTAATTAAGTTACTTAATTCATACCTTAACCTAATCAATGCAGGAAAATGCATTTAATTATCTAAAAATTAAGCAAAAATATCAAACACATATGGCAATGGGTTAGGAATAGCAAACTCATCTCACCTTTTCAAAATTAAATCGAACTTCAAAGTAAACAAAAATCACTTTGAATTGACTTTGATTTATTTTAAACTTTCTTATTCTATAAAAATGTCTTTAGGATTTAAGTGAAGTGAGTTTGTTTACATTCTTTCATTGCTTTGAATTTTTCCCCAACATGTTAAGTTGTATGCCATGTGATTTCATGCATTCATAATTTCATTTTTCAAATTTTAAAATGAAGTTGTTTACTTTATGTCAAATTTGCATGTGCTGGCTAAAGTAGAAATATGAGTGGCTATTATCACTACTAAATCCAAATTATTTTCAAAACATATAAATCAAATATCAAATCTGAAAGTATGCTATTTATATTTTAATTATGAGTTTACATGTGATAGAATATAAAGATATGTTTATCATAGGTTTCCTTTCTTTCTTATGTTGATATAGTTTTGATAGGAATTTGGTGAGGTGTATGGTTCATTTGAAAAGAATCTTACACTCACTTAATTCCATATCTTATTCATCTCAAAGCTATCACCTAAGAAGGGTTACCTATACATCATACATAAATTGCATAAAATAAAAATGAATCCATTAAACAACTTTTGCAATCTCCATTAAACTAAAATGTAAATTTATGCAATTAGGATTTTGGAATAATTGTTATGAGGTTAAGGATAACATTGGTCATAAGAGCCTATGTTATGCACCAAGTGAAGCCTTGGAGCATCCACCTTCTAACCATCTAAAAGAAGGAACCAAAGAAGAAAAGAAGAAAAGAAGAAGAAAGAAGAAATGAAGCTTGAAGACCCCCATAACAATGAATTCCGTGCTTAATTATAATTTAATTCATTTGTAATCTGGGTTGTATAAGGGTAGAGCTCGGCTACCCATATTTGATATTTTTGGGTTTGCGCGGTGGTGCCCAATCATAACAAACTTTTATTCTTTTTGCGATTAGCTTTATAAATTGGTTGATAATTTATTTAGCTTTTGCATTAAGTGACACACTTAGTTTCTTCCTTGCTTTATGTATGTCCTGGATGTGAATTAAGCTCTTTAGGGAAAAATAAATCTTTAACCCAACTTAACAGCAAACAATTCATAATCTCATTTAAAGCTTAGGCTTAAAATCAAGATAAAAGAATTAGCAACCCCTTAGCTGGATGAGCACTTCTTTTATAATATCATGCACAAATGTATCTTATTTCACTCTTGATTGGAAGCTTTCCACCTTTTTTAGAGAAACTTGGCTTATCTTTTGAGAGCCATGGTGGAAACTCACCTCCTCCCCTCTCGCTGATTTTGGCCAATAAACTCTTTCTCATGCATTAGTCACATGAATCCTATTAGCCTCAATCAAAATATTTGTCCAAAATGAAATTTGAAATGCATTAGATTTAGGTCATTTGAAGCATGCCCTTTACATGATCTAGTCTCTTTAGGGAGTGAGTTTAAGGACATGGTCTCTTTCTAAATAAATAAAAGCTTAGCTATCTTGCATAAGCATAAAGACTTGCCTACATGTATTTAAAATCATAGGAGGAGTTAGTTGGCGGCCACCCCCAGGCGATTGTAATTCCAAGCTGTTGGGTGATTTGTCCTCTCTTGTGTAATTACCCATTTTGCCTTAGATTTAGGTAGTGCTTTGCTCATTCGCTCCTGATTAGGTTATTTCTTTATTTTGTGGGTCATAAGTATAATTTCTCACCTCTTAGGAATTTCCTTAATCTTGTGTGAAGGAATCTTAAGTCCTAAATTTCTAATGAAAAATGCAACTCGAATAAACTAAATCAATTTCAAAAATATAAAGCCAAACTATATGATAGTTTGAAATGCTCGCTAGATTTTTCTAGCATCGTGAGCATCTCCTACTTATATCCCATTTTGGCTTCGATAATAATCCCCCTTTTGATCAATCCCATTTAATCTTCCAAAATAAACCAATCGATTGATAGTCCTTTCCTATTAAAATCTTCAAATACAATGATCATTTACCATAATTGAGAGTTTTCCTAAAGGAATCCCCATTACTTAGGATGTAATTAACTATGGGGGCTTGCCCCTATAGGGAAATTAATGAACCCAATTTAAAATAAACCATATTTTACTTTTCCATTTAAAGCAGTGGAAGAATCTCTGGTACATATGCAGACTCGTCATACTTAAGAGTCCTTATTGAGGTGATTAAGGGTAGTGACTTCTGTCTTTCGAGATAGTATACTATTTCCTTGATGACGTACTCGATGATCTGAATAAGCACATCTGTAAATCTACGTGGCATCCTAAAAAGATAAATTTCTATAAGAGTCTTGTCCTCTTTCATTTCTCACCAACAGATTTGAAAGGTGACTCCAACCTCCTTATAGGAACTTTTCTCCACAGATTTTTCTAGTGCCTCCACAGAGGATGGTTCCTCTCTCCATCTTTGGTAAATGATCATTGTCTTTGAGTATTGATAGTGGGTTTGTACTTTGGTATGAACCCAAGACTATCCTTCTTTCCATTGGCCCTTAGCTCATTTCATTCTTGAGTTGAGTTAACCAACATCTTTAGGTTTTAGGACCGCATTCCTTGTTGGTCTTAAAACTCCCACTAAAATAAAAAGATTTAAATAAAAAGAAACATCTTAAAAACTTCCTCCTTATCATTTTCATGATAAGGAAAGCTTCATCTTAAAAATAATGAATCTTCCATAAAGAACTTTGCTTTTCAAAAGCACATTTTCAAAAAATACACTTAATAAAATATTTTCCACAAAATTTTGTCACCATGATTTAAGAATTCCCATAATTGTTACATGTAGGGATTTTCGAAAATTAAACTAAATAATATTTTTTTTAAAAGCACTAGTGAACATCTTCTTTCAAGTCACTTTGATGGAGATTTCATTTTCAAAATAAAATGAGTAATCATCTATTTCAAAAATCACAATCATAATCATAAAGTTTTCAAAAGCACACATGAATCTTTTTATTCAGTACACTCACACTTATTGAATGAAAAGTTCACTTGTAAACAAAATTAAACTTTTCAAAAAGCACATATGAATATCTTTATTTAATATACTCAAATTTATTAAATGAAAATTATATTCCCAACTAAAAATAAAATATCTTTTAGGAAATCTCACTTGAGCATATCTCACATATGTTTTAAGTTGGAATACCTCTTTTCAAAAAGCAACAATCACACAAAAAAAGAATTTCATATTTCAAAAATAAAATTGATCTGCATTCTACATACCTAAATTTGTTGAATGGAAGTCCTCTTTTCAAAATATTAAAACTTTAACAATCATATTTCAAAAATTTTCAAAACACATTTTGGAATTTTACTTAGCATACTTAAATTTACTAAGTGAAATTTCCAAATCCAAAAATCCAAAATCAACAATCAAAATTCAAAATTTTCTAAACACATTTGGAATCTCAATTAACATACCCAAATTTGTTAAGTGAAGTCTCCAAATTCAAAATCCAACAAAAATTTTCAAACATACATTTGGAACATCATTTAGCATAATCAAATTTGCTAAGTGAAATTTCCAAATGCAAAAATCCAAAATCAACAATCATATTTCAAAATTTTCTAAAACACATTTTAGAACTTCATTTAACAAACCCAAATTTGTTAAGTGAAATCTCCAAATTCAAAATCCAAAAATTTTCTAAACATATTTTGGAACCTCACTTAGCATAATCAAATTTGCTAAGTGAAGTTTCCAAATCCAAAATCAAAATCAACAATCATATTTCAAAATTTTTTAAAACACATTTTGGGACTTCATTTAGCATACTAAAATTTGCTAAGTAAAGTTTCCAAATCTAAAATCAAAAATCAACAATCATATTTCATAAATTTTCAAACACATTTGGAACTTCATTTAACATACCCAAATTTGTTAAGTGAAATCTCCAAGTTCAAAACTCAAAAATTTTCAAATATAATTTTAGAACTTCATTTAACATACCCAAATTTGTTAAATGAAGTCTCCAAATCCAAAATATAAAAAATTTCAAATACCATTTGGAACCTCACCTAGCATACTCAAATTTGCTAAGTGAAGTTTCCAAAGTCAAAAATAAAATTTTCAAACAACTTTTGGAACTTATTTCCTTAGCATACCAAATTTGCTAAGGAGAAGTTTCCATTTTTCAAAACCAAAATAAATCAAAAATTTTAACGTACCATTTGGAAATTCATTTAGCATAGTCAAATTTGCTAAGTGAAATTTCCATTTCACAAAACAAGTGGAACTTCGTCTGTAGCATGCCAAATTTTCTGAAGTAAAGTATCCACTATCAAAAACACATCAAAAACAAAAAAAAAAACACTTAGGATTCCCTTAGCATACCAAATTTTCTAAGGATCCCACTCTTTTAAAAATCAAAGATTCAACAAAAATAATCTATTTTCAAAATCAAATAAAACACACTTGGGTTCTTCACTTAGCATACCTAAATTTGCTAAGTAAGAATTCCAAATTTTCAAAAAAATCAAAACAAATTCACAAAAAGAAATAATCACTTTTCAAACACTTACTTAGCATACCTAAATTTGCTAAGTAAGTAAAATTCAAAACAATCAAACAAAAAAAAATCAATTGACCCTTACTTTAACATACCCAAATTTGTTAAAGGAAAGGGTCCTCAAATCAAAATTCAAATTCAAAAACAACATGAACCTATGGAAGCATCCTTATCAAAATTTTGAATCCATATTTCAACATACCTAAATTTGTTGAAGTTTGGGTTCATATTCAAATTCCTCTTTCAATCAATCTTCTCAAATCCATTTGCCACTTAATACTTCCATGTTGTTGGATGTGGGTTCAAATTTTTAAAATTCAAAATTTAGAAATCTATGAGATAGAAATCTGATACGAGTTCATTTCTCATTGCATTCTTCGAGTCAATGGAGTTAGTTTAGTTTCAATCTTATTGAAATGGCGGTTCTTAGAAGTTTGTCTTCACCTTCCCCGCGTATGGATCTAACTTTAGATCGGACTTCTCATTTGGACCATACCCACGATTCACTTTGGTGGGATTTGAGGGGGAGGATCACTTATGAGGGCATTCCCCCACGGTCGACAAGACCAGGTGTGGCGGGCAAGTCATCGATAGACTTACCTTGATTAATGTCTCCTCACTGAAGAGGAAAGGTGGCGTACCAAGACTTTAGTTGCTATAGTACCGGCGATCAAGCGGTTCATCTGGTGCAGTTCATCCCAGAGTTGCTTATGTTGCCCCAGAGTAAGGCTCCCCTGGTTTCATGGCTTGCCTCCCCTACATTTGAGTATGGGTCTAGCTTGTACTCCTCTCATCCTACCTGTACCTAGCATAGGAACATGAACCATATGATCAAGCGGTTCCACACTCGGATAGCTAGGGAGCTAGAGGCAGCAGCTCGATCAGCCATGGATGAGTCTCCCATCATCACTTCACCACTGGTTATAGAAAACCAGTTCCATCCTCTTGCTAGATCAAACATAGAGGATGCTAGGAGGATTCGTTCGTCACCTCCTCCAGTGGTGCACTTGCAGCCAGCAGCTTCTAGGAGTAGGAGGTCATACGCTGGCCTCCAATCTATTCTATGCAGGCAGGTGGAGCATATGGATGCTCAGAGTCTGGGACTCAGTTTGACCTTCGATATGTTATCCCCCATGGTGTAGGGAGGTAGATTCATCAGGAGAGGGCCATGGGTTGTTGCCGGTTACTTCTACATTGATTAATTTTTCCGGCTCGCTACTACCGACCATCTTGATAGTATTCTCCTCACGGGACCATCCACACAGGAGGCTTCCTGCATAGAGTCGTGGTGTCTCCACCCCGCTTCCCCACCCTCCTCCATTGCAGTGCATTCTGACATCTCCCATTTCATCTAATGCCATGAAGGCTGCATCTGAGGAAAAATATACCTTGTTGTGGTAGGGTCAATCTCTCATGCTTAACCTTCTACCCAAGTGGTGGTGCGGACGGACTGGCGGCCCTGAAGCATCGTGGTCATTCCTTCACCAACTCCACTGGCGGATGTGGAGATGGTGGCTATTATGATATTCGGATAGTGATTCAGTTTGGCGGTGGTAGAGGAATATCTAGAGTATTACCCTCTTATAGCGGTAGTCAAGTATCATTCATCCAATGATAGTCCACGATTGACTCTACGGCGAGGTCCGGTGCCTCTTAGTGCACAATAGTGATCCACCCTCTAAACTATTTGTACCTAAGTTTGATCATTCTCTTAGATGAGATAGTTGCACATTATTTCATGGAAGAAGGAGATCTTGGGTATGCTGGTCGATGAAGAGAGAGTCGTTTGATCCCAATGAAGATGACTTGATGGGGAATTCTGAGTATGCATGGTTGATACTAGAGGATCTCTTCTTGGGGAATAACAAGCCATGGAAGGTGATGAGGTTGATCAAGGACACCATAGAATCAGAACACCTCGACTGTTAAGGAAGGATGAGCAGATTGATAGGATGGCACATGTTGAGGACTTGTTAGCGGCAGTATTGTGCCAAAATAAGCCTCCAGTTCATCCTATTACGATTATTAGTCGACTGAGTTAGTGCATGTCTTGGACCCAAGACTCTACCTCTTATTGAGCAAAGTAGCACTAGCCTATATAGGAAGGTAATGGAAAGTACCTCCATACAATAAAAAGATATAAAATCCATGGTTGAGCAATAGGTGAAGGAAGCTTTGGCTCAAGCTCGGGGAGGATCATCGGTTCCAAAGGGTAGACCCTACCCAGAGGAATTCAATGTTATCCAGTATCCCAATAGTTTCGTGCCTCCTTCCTTCAAAATCTTTGATGGCAGTGGAAATCTAAGGCAACCCATAGAGTATTTTAGGGCCAATTATTGCAACACAGGTGGCAGTGATGCTTTGCTATTCTGACATTTCATTAGTAGCCTAGCAGGTATTACTTTTGATTAGTATGTTGAACGCCTTGGTTGAGATATTTTCTGAGTTAGAGCAACTCTTCATCAAGAGATTTCCTGGAGCTCAATAAAGGGTTACTGTAGGTGATCTCGTTGTAGCACAACAACACCACGGTGAGTCCCTTATTGATTATATTCTCGATGGCATAACAGTATGAAGTGAACCTGTTATCGAACAACATGCCATTGAGATTCTCTTGAAGAATATCCATGGCTTGCCTTCATGCTTAAGGGCTTCACTATCAAGACATTTGAGAAGCTAATCAAACAAGGCGCTAGTCTACAAGGAGAGGCCAAATAGTTGCCTTTTCAAGATCGGTTGCTAAGCATAAGCCAAGGTCTATGAAAGAAGTCGAGCGGTAGGATAGTTGAAAAGGGGAAATAGCTAGCTACAGATCAATCCAAGAGACCACAACCTCGTGCCTCCACCTCCTTTTGCCACAAGGCAACCCTCGGCCTCCAATAGCCTCCACACGACCACCACCACCTCGCCAACCACCACCACCACCGGCATGCATACGCCAGTAGCTATGGTCCACCTACTCTTTTAGATAAGTTAAACCTTATTCTTTTAAGAGGGAGGTCAGAAAAATCTTTAAGAATCTCTTAAAGAAGCTTGATTTTTAGTTTCCAGAGCCTAGGAGGAGGAAGTAGGCAAAGTCATGATCCAAACTTTTTCCCTTACCGTGCTAGGCCACATTTTGGAGGATTGCTTCACATTCAAGGTGGCTTGAACATAGTTTCAAGATGGTCTAGTTATCCCAAAGGAATCCCTTGTCGGATAACCTTCCAATTCCATTAGGGTAATCCTTGGGGATACATGTGATCCTACCAAAACCAAAGAAGATTGGGACATTTCTTTGTCCAAAACCTCTAAAAAAATAATTCAGAAGATTACGAAGCTTTCCTTGTAAGTGCATGAGTCACCTCAAACCTCCAACACCAAGGAAGGTTAGCAAGTTGCCAGTGCCAACTCTAGGAAAGTGGGAGCTTAGCAGCAGCATGTGTCAGCCCAAAATAGCCCCTTAGCACAACCATCGATGTCCATCCCCCTTGATTCAGCTTCCACACCCGGTGACTTCTTCCATTTTCTAGCTCTTCTTCTTACTAGTAGAACTCTTGTATTAGCGGATAAGGCATCAAATCCCTTACTCCCTACTACTTGCGCTACTACTTTCAAATAATTCCAAGAAATTGAACAATAAAACTAGTTTGAATTACATCTATGTCTCTTCTAATGAGTTATCTTGTTCTATTCCTAATGATAACTCTTCAAGTCTAATTCACTATAACAATTATGATCTTCCTCTTTCTAATTAAGAGTTAGATTTTCCAACTTTGAATACTACAGGTTCACCTCTTGAGATAGACTTGGAATCATCCAATTCTGAGAGTCCCATAGGAGAAGCTATAGGTGAGCTGAGTGCAGTAGAACCTTCACCACATTGCCACAAGAGATCAAAGTCAACCTCCATAGTGGCAAGTTCTACCTCTAGGGATAGCACCTCAAGATAGAGGGAAACAAGTCATTGGTACTGAAGATTGAGAAGCCCTTCCACAGAATGCTCCACCCATAGATATGCTTGTAGAAGACCAGTTGAAGGTGGACTACAACATCCTTTCTCATCTAGGAAAGTTTCCATCTAAGTTAAGCATATATGATTCCCTTGTCTTATCCAAATAGATGAGGGAATCACTAATCAAGGCTCTCCTTGATCCTCAAATATGCTTAGCTTAGCTGACCGCTATAGGTGAGGAAGCACATTATGCAAAGGAAGCCCAATGGATCATCTTCACAGAGATGAGACCTTCTTGGGGACTTGGAGCACTCCCTCATCAGTTGACATGGATAGGTTCAAACTCACCAGGGTTCTCGTGGATTCAGGTGCATCAGTGAGCATTATGAATCAAAAGACCCTTGCCTATTTGAACATCGACATCTCTACACTCTAGGGAAATAAGATGATGTTGAGAGGATTCAATGATCAAGGTGAGCGGGCTTTAGGTTCTATAGTATTACCTTTGCAGATAGGTGATTGAAAGACTGAAGCCAAGTTCTACATCATTGATTCGAATACTTCGTTCACTGCTTTGCTTGGTAGGCCTTGAATATATCAGAACTAGATCGTTGCATCCTCCCTTCATCAGTGCATCAAATTCAGAAAAGATAGAATTGAGTACCGTGTCAATGGAGATAAAAAGCCATTTTCAATTAGAGAGGTTGAGATTTATGAGGATGTAACTTACTATCTTCCTCAAAATACCCTATCTTGTGAACTTGGACAAAATTCAAATGCAAATACAAAAAAAAAAAATGAAGCAAAAGAAAAGATAAAAGAAAATGAAAAGAAAAATAAAAGTTCAAGTACACAAGAAAAGGGAATTGAAGAAGAAATATCCAATATCACATTCCACCACATTTTCATCATATGGACATGGGTAGGATGGCTCCACCAGGCGAGGTAGAAATAGAGGTAGTTCAAGGTGGGAGACCCCTAGTTGGCCTTGATAGAGGTCATGTTCGTTCATAGGAGTATCCCTACTATTCACATAGACATGGAATCCAGTTCAGAGGATGAGTCTAATATGATTAGTACAACAACCAATGCCTCTCAACGGGTTCCATAGGAGGTGACTTTTGATCCAGCCAGAGATGAAGACCAGGCCTCCAAGCAAAGCAAAGTATTCAAATTTGGTTTATGTGAAACTATTAGGCAGCTGTTGGGAACCTTAGCTCTAACCTCACTTACATCTTAGCAAGTTGAAGGTTTAGTAGTTAAGGAAGTCCCTAAGTCTTCCAATGACATGAAGCAGAAGAAGTTCTTTTTGGGATCATCATCCTCAAGCCTTGAAGTTGATGTAGACCTTGAGGAAGATACTTTTAAAGAATTAATAGAATTATCTTTTGACTTTTACTCCTGTTCAAATCTTATACAAAGGTTTAGTTCCTCACATATGGTCAAGCAGGTCAATACTTCAAAAGCTATGGAACAATACAGTAGGAAGCACAATCAAGAGCGACTAGGATTGTATAGTGTCATGATGAAGATTATTGCTTAGTTGTTACCAACCATTTAGAGTTTGATAGTTTCTTCTCACACATCCCCAACTCTTATGAGAATGTGTTTTTAGAAACTTCAGATGATCCAGATGTTCTCCAAGTCAAAGAGGCACTGGCAGAATTTGAAGAGGAAATTTATTCAACAATCGACAAGCTTAAAGAAATCAACCTCGAGACTGGAGAAATTCATGTCCGACATACATCAATTCGTTGCTGAATGAAGAAGAAACCAATGACTTAGTTAGGTTATTGACTGAGTCTAAAGATAGCTTCGCATGGAGTTATGAAGAAATGCCTGGATTATCTCCAGACGTAGTAGTCCAAAAGCTAGTAATAGACCCTAACATTACCCCTATTAAGCAAGCTCCTAGACGCATGCGATTAGAAATTGGTCATTTAAGTCAAGAAAATCGATCTGGTTTCATCAGGGAAGAAAAATATCCTACCTGGTTAGCTAGTGTTGTCCTAGTTAAGAAGAGGAATGGCCAAATTCACATCTACGTCGATTTTAGGGTCTTAAACAAGGCATGTCCTAAAGATGAGTTTCCTCTTCCTATACCATAATTAACGGTGAACATCGCCTCAAATCATGCAGAATTCTCTTTCATGGATAGGTCATATGCCTATAACCAAATTAAGATGTCTCATGAAGATGAAAGAAACACTACTTTCTAAACCCGATCAATCTTCTATAGGGTCATGCCTTTTGCCTTAAAATCTTTGTACATACATATGGGCCATGACTCGATCTTCAATGAACTCATCCATCATCGGTTGAGTGCTACATTGATGATCTAGTAGTCAAGAGAAAAGGAAGACCACCTCTTTGACTTGAGAGTAGTTTTCAAATGGTTAAGATAATATAACCTCAAAATGAATCCCAAGTGTGCATTGAGTAGCTTCAGAAAATTCCTTGGGTTTGTTGTTGATATGGGAATAGAAATAGATCCTGAAAAGATTAAAGCTATCTTAGAAATGCCACCTCCTAAGAGTTTAACTCAACTCAGATCCTTTCAAGGATGGTTGGCGTATCTAAGATGCTTTATCTCAAACCTATCGGAGAGATGCAAACCATTCTTAGCACTTATCAAAAGGGACACCAAGTTCAAGTGGGATGACAAGTGCCAACATGCTTTCGAAGATATCAAAGAGTACTTGGTGAAGCCGGTAGCCCTATCTCGAGCCACTCATCCTTACTCTTGCATTGGATGACTCTCTCTGCTCTCAAGCCAATGATGAGGAAGGAGAGGCTCTCTACCTCACCATCATCGATTCTCTGAAGCAAATTATCCACCTATTGAGAAATATTGCCTAGCTTTGATCTTTACATCTCAGAAGTTACGACACTACATGCTTTCTCATAAGGTGAACTTGATCTTCCGAATAAATCCACTGCAGTACCTCATGACACAACCAACGCTTTCCAGATGTTTGGCTTGTTGGTCCATGATACTCTCACAATTTAATATCACATTTTTACCCCTCCGTGTGGTAAAAGGATATGCACTAGCAGATTTTTTACCAGCACACCCACTTCTTGCTGATTCTCGGCTTAGTGATGATCTCCCTGATGAACAAATCATTAAATTAGGGGAGGCCAGCAATCGCTGATGGGTGATATATTTTGATGGCGCTACTTCTTTTCTTAAAGGTGAAGCACCATGATCTATTCTCCCAGGAAAGGCAGGGGTAGGAATAGTTCTTCTAACCTACGTGATGTGATGAGATTCTCATACTACCCCCACCAAATGAAGCTAAGTATGAGGCTTTGATTATGCGGAGTTAGCCATCACTATCGTGTCAAGAGCATCAACATCTTTGGGGATTCTCGGTTGGTCAACAACCAGTTGTTGGGTCCTACCAGTTCTCAAAAGCTTCATTACTATGAGTATACCATGAATTGGCCATTCTAAGTCACCATCTACAAGGTTCCTCAGACAAAGAATGATGCGATTCTTTGGCCAAACTTGCCAAAGAGTTGGCATGATCGGAATATGTGTCCATTTCAGTAAGGGTCTAAAATATACAACTCTTATCCCTTATTGATGTTGAGCTCATTGAGAGACTTTCTCTTGAAGGGGAGGTTACTGTTGCCAAAATTGGCAAGGAACTGGATTGGAGGCAACCATTCATGGATTACTTAAGCACTGATAAACTACCTCAAGAGAAATCACAAGCCCATCAGATGAAATAGAGAGCTCTCTCTTACGCTATTATTGATGACACCCTATACCGCCGGTCCTTTGACCAGATGTGGTTACGTTGTTTAGACAAATATGAAGCCAATGGCATTGGAACCAAGGTGCACTTAGGTCTATGTGAAGCTCATCAATCCAGTCTGAAGATGAAGATGAAGACCAAAAGACTTAGATACTACTAGCCTTCGATGATCACAAATTGCATGGATGTAGCTAGGTGAAGTCATTAGTGTTAGGTGCACGGTGTGGTCCTCCACCAACCACCCTACATTGGCTTCATGGTCATTTGATTTTTGGTGTACCAACATTGTGGGTCTGATCGATCCTCCTTCTTCCAATGGCCATCAATTCATCTTAACTACTGCCGACTACTTTTACAAGTAGGAAGAAGCCATCCCACTCAAATAGGTCACAACTCACCATGTGCTTCAATGTTTCAGGAACCATATTGTATATAAGTTTGGGGTGCCTTGATAAATTATATTCGATAATAGTACTGCATTCAAAAGCATGAAGATCAACAGCTTTGCTAGAAGATACGGTATAGATTGGAGTTACTCCATAATCTACTACCCCAGAGCTAATGGCTTAGCAGAAGCTTTCAACAAAACTCTTAACCAGATACTAAAGAAGACTCTTGATGATAATCGATAGTGAAACGGCGGTTGGTTGAAGCTTTGGGCTACCGCAACATACCAACTCCCTACCCCATTTTCCTTGTGTATGGGTGCAAGCCGTTGTTCCTTTAGAAGTTCAACTCCCATCACTAAGGATAGCATTAAGTAACAAGATCACTATAGAGCAGAATGCAAAGTTGTTGTTAGAAGAGCTCAAAGATTCGGAAGAGAGTCGCCTACGGGCGTGCCAAAACCTCGAGTTGTACAAGGCCAAAATGATTCAAGCTCACAATAAGTTGGTCTGACCTAGGGCTTTTTGAGTAGGAGAACTTGTGTTAGTCCTAAGGAGACTAATTGTCGCCCATCGAAAGATGGGAGGCAAGTTTGAACCCACATGGGGAGGCCCCTATGTCATAGAGTAAGCCTACCAAAAAGGATCTTATCAGCTTATTAATTGTAAAGGGGAACACCTGATGCTTCCAATTAATGGGCTCTATCTAAAGAAATATTACCCATGAAACAAATCATGTTTGAAAATAATCATTAATAAAAAAATAAAATATGATTCCATTCATCAAATCTTCTCTTCTTTCAAAGTGTTGTTTGCTTGTCTTGCGAATCTGCCATGACGTGTCTAGGGTAGGTGTAAGAGTCCCCAGTGGCATCATATCCCTCTTTCACAACACAAACACAATCTCTTGATGCTATTAGAATAGGTGTAAGAGAACCCAAGAGACATCCTATTTCAATTAGCATAACTAAGTTATGTGTGAGAGAACCCAAACAGCATCCTTTCTTAGTGGAAATTCTTATTGCCATCTGTGGCATCATTCCATAATTCCCCAATGTGTTTTAAGGTAGGTGTAAGAGTCCCCCAGAGGCGTTATATTCCTTTTAGCACATGCACAACAACAAATATGAATCTTTTATCTTGAGCTATTTTGATGTGGGAGAAAGCCCCCTGTGACACTCACTCATTAGCTGCTCTAGGTCGGGTCTACATGCTAGCTCACTAGTATGTCACTCTAGTGGTCATTTTTTTGGAATATGTGAGTCTCCGAGCTTTCATCCTAACTTGACCACTACAAACCAATGAGCTCCTTGTTAGTATGGTAGGCTTCATTGCCCAGTCAGTAAACTACCTCATGTTGACTTCGTTTAAGAAGATGTGAGTCCTCGTGATTTTTTCTTGAGCTAGCCATCATGTTCTAGCTAGGTCAAGTATATTTGAGGTTTAGGGTAAGTCCCCCAGAGGCTCCTTTCCTCTTGACAACTTTTGACTTCTTCACTCAGTAGTCGCTCTAGGTCAGATAGCACCTGTCGAGCCAAAGATATACTATCCCAACAATCAGTTCTACTATAGGAGGATGTGAGTCCCCGAGCTTTTTTTCTAGGTTGATTATTACGCGACCACCTTAGGTTGGTTGATGTTACTATGACTCACCGTGAGTATATCACTCTTAGCAGATGTGAGTCCCCGTGCTTTCTCCTTGAGTTGGACATTGTATACCTATTGGACATATGACTAGCTATGTCATTCTCTCCAGGGTGTTGGATTAAGCCCTTACCGGCCCCATCCCCTGTGGGCACTCTATTTGAATCAAGTCCTTTGCGACCCCATTTAGACACAAACCAGGTTACTTTTGGATAGGACAACTCCCCTTTCTTAATAGTCACCCCTGTGGTTGGAGAATTTGTTTAACGGATGCACAAATTCTCCCTTGATGCAATAAATCTGAGATAGGTCTAGGCTGATATAAGCTCCTTCTCAATTTGATCCCTCACAAACTAATAAGGTACACGAACAAACTAAAATAAACTAAACAAATAAAATTAATTCGCTTGTTGATTAAAAATTCAAGCCCCCAAGGGCCCCTTTTCCCAAGCAGGCATCCTATCTTTACGGCAGTGTTAGCAGAACTCCCTATAAGAATTTCCTGACTACCTGAGTTAAGATAAATCCCTAGGTCTATACTCACTTCGTAGTCGCCCTTAGATCAGGTTCAATCTATTTAGCCACAAGTAGGTTACCCCGACAGTCATTCTGCTTTGAAAGATATAAGACTATGATGCATTCTTTCTAGCATGATTGTCATAAACCAACGGGCAGCCCTAGGTTGGGTTTGATTTATTGCCCAAAATAATCAATCACCCTAGTGGTCTTTTCTAGTGGAAGATGTGAGTCCCCGAACTTTCTTCAATTGAATTGATCATTGCAAACCTAAAGGCACTCCTTTGGTTGGATAGTTCTCCCATCGGCCAAGAAGCTACTCCCTTTATTTTAGTAAATCTGAGATAGGTCTAGGCTTTTATGAGCTCCTTCTCAGTTTGATCCATCACAAACCAATGGAATCCATCAAAATAAGAAAATTTTGAAAAATGAAATTAATCCTTGACTATTCTTGAGCTGATTTGAGTCCCTTAGTGGCATTCACTCAATAATCAGCCTTAGGTCGAGTCCAATTTGTTTCCCAAAGCAATTGATCACCCTAGTAGTTTCTTGTTTCTAGAAGATGTGATTCCCCATGCTTTCTTCTTAAGACTTGACCATTGTATACCAAATGGCATTTCCCATTGGTTGGATAGTTTTACCTTATGGTTGGTAGACTACTCCCTTTGAATTGTTAAATCTAAGTTAACTCTAGGCTTCAATGGCTCCTACTCAATGCAGTTCATCGCAAACCTATGTGATCCATTATAATCAAAACAAAAAAAAATTAAAAATGAAATTAATCTTGACTATCTTTGAGTTTATCTAAGTCCCCCAGCAACATTCACTCAATAGTCATCCCTAAGTTGGGTTCAATATATTACCTTGTTAAGATTACCCCTGTCCTTACTTGGAGGATCTCTACACTTTCTTCTAGTACAACTTCATAAGGCATTCCTTTTGGTTGATTAGTCATACTATGTGTTTCAGTAGACTACTCCTTTGAATTGGTAAATCTGAATTAGGTGTTAGCCTCCATGACTCCCATTCAATACAACCCATTACAAACCAATAGGTTCATCTCAAAATTCAAACCTAACAAAAAAAAATTGAAATAAATTCAACCCTCTTCCCTAGTGGAACATAAAATAAATCAAATCTTTTTCCCATCAGTAAGAATCAAATCAAACCTCTCATCCCCTTATTGATGACTTGAACCTGCTTCCCTTATGGAAGGTTCACACTCTATCCCTCAGTCGACTCTTCCCTCTCTCTTATGTCTTGGACATAAGTAGAGCCACATTACACTAACCTCTGGATTCATTCTTTTCCTTGGGTTAAGGAAAGATTATCTCTATTAGTGCTTGTGATCTCTTGGTGTTGTTGATCATTTGGTCAACACCGTCGTGTTCCTTGTTAGTCACCACACATTCCCTTTGTTGACCTCATTTTTAGAATGAACCCTCAACCCCTCCATCTTATACATAGGATTTCTCTTAGACTTTAAGAGTTTCTTAGTCCTAAGACACATCTAGTGATTAGGTAGACACTCAACCTAACCCTAGAAGACATAGAAGAGTTATCCATAGGAATACGTCATGCCTTATGGGTGTTAGGAAAATTTCCTACCCTTAGCCTAAACCATTCCTCACTTTCCTTCCTCCAAGTTAAACTCTAAATTAATTCTATTTTATTTTCTCTAAACTCAAATCAAATCAATGATTGAAATCTATGATTAAAACCCATGATCAAAATCCATCAAAAATTTCTAAGCCCAAATTTTGACCTAAGTCCTTAATCATCCCTTAAGGACTTAACCAAAATCATGATTCAAACCTATGAGATTTTCTCATAATCCATTTATATTCTCATTTATATTCACATATATATAAATGAAATATAAATTCAAATCAGTCAAACTAAACTCAAAATTCCAAATCAATCCTTGAAATTTTCCTAAGTCCCTTAATTTTTCATTAATGGACTTAGCCTAAACCTTGATCAAACCATTTCAAAGTCATGAGATTTTTTCAAAACTCATTTATATTCACATATATAAATGAAATATAAATATAAATCAATCAAATCAAATTCTCAAATTAAATTCTAAACTCCAAAATTTTCGTAAGTCCCTTAAATCCTTCTTAATAGACTTAGCCCAAATCATGATTAAACCACTTCAAATTCTTGAAATTTTCTCATGATAAATTTATATTCACATATATAAATGAAATATAAATTCAAACAATCAAAACCAATTTCAAAAACCAAACTCAAATCAACTCAAAATCCAATCTAAGCATTTCAAGTCAAAATCTTTAACTTAGCCAAATCTTTTTAAATCAAGCCAAACTCTTGATTTTCTCTCATGATTCAATCAAACCTACAATCATAAGCTCATCTATAAATCCAAACTTCAATCACTCAATCAAATCCTAGTTCAAAAATCAAACCCAAAACCCCTTCATATTCTTCCTTTGAATATGAAATTTTCAAATGGATCAACACCCACTTGACGTCAAACCACTTGTAAATGGATTTATATTTCAATCATGAGTCCATATACAATATCAACCAACTTCAAATCAAGCTTTGACCAAGCCTTTTGACCCACTTAGGCTCACTTGACAAAAGTAACCTAAAGTATACTTATGAGCCAAATTATAATCCTAACCAAATTGTTGAACCAAACTCATATATCCCTCTCATCATGATCAACAATCATCATGGGATGATCAATCAATTAAATTGGGTCAAACCAAGTCAAACCTGAGGGTTGACCAAGTCAACACTCAAACCAAAAGAAAAACATTATACCATAGGCCAAATTGATTGAAACCATTGATCTAAGTTCACTCATGACCTATGTTTGAACTTGAGCAAGCCAACATTTGAGCCTAACCTAGCCCAATTGGCCACTTGACCCAAGTTGACCCATTTTGACCAAAAAAGTCAAAATGTGTCAAAAATTGATCTAAGCCAAATCGATTGAAACTAATGGGTAAAGTACATTCAAAATCACTTGTGAACTTGACCAAAACCTCAACTGGCCAACTAGACCTAACCTAGCCCAATTGACCTTAGACCCAACATGACCTAAAGGGGTCATATTGAGCCAAAATTGTACTTAACTCAAATTGATTGGAAACAAAGATACCAATCCACTCCATATAATTAACCAAACCAAAACCTACCTATGACCTAGCCCAAATAGCTCAAATGGGTCAAATAGGTCAACTTGACCCATTTGACCTAAATGAAGTCATATGAGCCAAATCCAAAACTATACCAAATTGAATCAAACCAAAGACACTAAAACATTTCAAATGGTCATATGAACTTGACCTAACCCTTGGTTTGACCCAATTTGACCTATTGGTCAACTTGACCCAAGTTGACCCATTATGATCTAAATGGATCAATATGAGCCAAACCCTATCAAATGAATTCCAAATCTCATGAAACTTGGCCAAACCTAGCTTCTCCACATACCCAACATATCCAAAGTGGAAAAATAGCAAAATGACCATTTTACACTTAGGCCCTAGAACAAATTTTGGCTTAATCCATAGGTAATTTGGTCATACCCTCTTCATTTTAACTTAAGGCTATCCTAAAAGCTCAAGGGGACCTAGGGAAGAGTGGTGCACCCAACCCAATGGTTTTGGGTCAGCCCATTTGGTCCCTAGACCAAACCCGATCCTATGGGTCAAAATTGAAAATTCAAACCCCCTCTCAAGCTCAAATTCAAGCACATGGGAGGTTGGCAATCCACTCCTTAGCTCAAACCGACCATGTGCACACTCATAACTAATCAAACAGCCCTCTCAATATGATCAATTAGATCAAAATAGCAAGAGCATTGTCGACTGTCCGATCCTTCAAGGGGGAGATATACTCCCCCTAATTCAATTAAATTCTCACTTCCCCTCTGTCGATTGAAGCTAAGGAACTCAGAGTAATCATTAGAGAGGACTCCCAAGCTTCTTAGAGAGGATTGGAAAATCTATTTTTCGATTTTCAAACAGTGAAAACAGGAGAGCTAAATCCATTCTCCAACTTCTTCCACACTACAATCCATTGCAATTCCTTTTGCAAGCACACATAGGTGACCAAGTCGAGCTCATATAAGTTCATTGCCAAGCTCTAAAGGCAAGGGAGGATTGAATTGGATCAAAGTTGAGCTCAAGCTAAGGAGGAGGTGACCCATAGGAAGATCCACTCAAACTCAAGTGCTCAAAACTTCAACAAGGCTTCGTCTCAACCAGACGAAGCTTCTCCAAGGTAATCGAGCATTGATGATCACCTCCAACGAGGTATGGGATTTTTTTACCATAAAACTCAATGTGGTGTGGAGCTTTGTGAAAGAAGTTTTTACGGCATCAATTTTTTATCATTGGATTGGCCGCTTTCTTCCTTTATATGGTGTGGGTTGAGTTTGATTTAAATCCAAGCTAGATCGAGCTTGGATCTTCCCCTTGATCATGGACGGTCTCTATTGATCAAGGGAAAGAACTTGCGAAATCTCAGCAGTCCATCCACACATTTTAGATGGACGACAGATATATTTCCGCACGTTTAGAAATCCTTTACTCATTTTAAAATCATGAGCAGATCCCTGGCCATCTGATCTTTGATCGGATGGTAGGAATCAAACTACATGCGCCGCCAGCCACCATCCGGGATTAGACAACTTAAGTAATCCCCTCATGGCGCATGTAAAGTGGCGACTCACCAGCTTCGTGGTGAGCAGAGTTAGGATTAAAATGCTTAATTAATTCCTAATTAACTTAGGGTACTTCCAAAATTCATAACTCCTTCTAGAAAATTCAAAAAATGTGAAAAAATATTCTATGGAAAGATAATTCAACCTAAATTATTCTAAAATTACTTTCAATGGGTTTTGAATTATATTTTTCTCTGAATTTAGGTTTTATTGAAAAATTTATTTTGCTAATTACTTTTTAATTAGGCCTTTGATTAATCCAAAATTTCTTAGGTATGTTTTAGGGGATGAGTTCTACCTCCCGTAATTTTTTTAGGATTTATTGAAAGCTCAATTAAAATAATTGCATATGAATTTCCTAATTACCCTCCTTATATAATTAAGAAAAATTAGGGAATGATTAGTAAATTTAATCTATGATTAGGGTTGATTAAGGTCAGATCCAGTAAATAGGAGTTTTATGGAATATTTTTGGGGCATTTCCCCTAAGTTATTCTCTAAATCCCCTTTTCTCTCCTTGATCACCTCTTAATTAAGGGTTAATTCATTAATTATCCCCTTAATTAATTTCTAAAACTTCTAAAAAGTTTGAGAACTTAATTCATCAACTTTGGTTAGATGCTTAAGGGTTTAATAGCCTAAGTTTAATTAAGGAAATCAAAACCCAATTCATAAGTATGAAAGGGTGTTTTGAAATTACTTAAGCTAAACCCCTTAGCTTAATTAACATTTAATTGTGTGCCAAATTACATTAAGCCTTTTTCTTATTAGGTGCATTACAAATTTAAATTCCTTGTGGGTTTTATATCATCTCATTGGCTCATAATTATTTAGTTAATTCTTCTAAGGTGGTGTAGGTAAGGGTTAATTAAGTTACTTAATTCATACCTTAACCTAATCAATGCATAAAAATGGATTTAATTATCTAAAAATTAAACTAAAATATTAAACACATGTGGGAAGGTGTTAGGAACAACAAACTCATCTCACCTTTTCAAAATTATATCAAACTTCAAACTAAACAAAAATCACTTTGAATTCACTTTGATTTATTTTAAACTTTCTTATTCTATAAGAATGTCTTTAGGATTTAAGTGAAGTGAGTTTGTTTACATGCTTTCATTGCTTTTAATCTTTCCCCAACATGTTAAGTTTTATTCCATGTGATTTCATGCAGTCATAATTTCATTTTTCAAATTTTAAAATGAAGTTGTTTACTGTATGTCAAATTTGCATGTGTTGGCCAAAGATGAAATATGAGTGGCTATTATCACTACTAAATCCAAATTATTTTCAAAACATATAAATCAAATATCAAATCTGAAAGTATGCTATTTATATTTTAATTATGAGTTTGCATGTGATAGATTATAAAGATATGTTTAGCATAGGTTTCCTTTCTTTCTCATGTTGGTATAGTTTTGAATAGGAATTTGGTGAGGTGTATGATTCATTTGAAAAGAACCTAACACTCAATTAATTCCATATCTTATTTATCTCTATGCTATCACCTAAGAAAGTCACCTATACTTGCATACATAAATTGCATAAAATAAAAATGAATCCATTAAAGAACTTTTGCATTCTCCTTTTCTATTTCATATCTTTTATACATATGTTTATATTTAAGGAAAGTGGTATTAGTCTAGAAAACCTTGAGATTGCGAGGCTTTAAATAGCCCTAAGTAGTTCGTATACCTTACCCCTCTGGTTAACAATGGCACTGTACTCACTTGTACATTTCTTACTTTCATGTGTGTATGTGAAAATTTGGATAAGGAAAATCCTTTTTACTTAAGAAACATTATGCATATTCAACTTCTAAATTTTCTTAAATGGATTACTTAGCATGCATCATAAAGTGTGTTAAATACTCTCATTTGTATGTATAGATATGCTTAGGGTCCATCCATATGCAAGTTATATGTTGGGAAAGAAATGAAGTAATGTGTGTTATGTGAATTTGGATTCAATTTATTTAATCTTAAAATGTCTTTCTTTTTGAATAGGTTTGTTTAGAGTTTATCTAAACTTAGGATTGATTAAAATATTTAATCAAAACATTCACCTAAACAAAACTAAAATGTGAATCTACTTTAGGAATTACTTATGTTAGGGAAGGAAAGAGAATTTCTCTTCTCTTTCCCTCTCTTCATAATCTAGTAATTAATTATAGGATCCACTTAAACTAAATCAAAACATAAAATAAAATCAACCCAAAACAACTAAAAAACTAAAATGAAACCCCCTCTAAGTTGAACATGTTCTTCACACTTAGAAAATTTAAACCTAAAGCCATAGCTAAGCATACCACACAAACCTTCAAATGACAGACATTAGCCTAAGTCACCACTTCTACCTTTAGGTTAGATCGGTGCATGATTTGATATTTATTTTACTTTATGATATATGTTTTAGACTGGATGTTAGGATGTATGCACTTAGAATGAATGGTAGGACGATCTTAGTCTAACTATTCTTTTCTGTAGGGGATTGTGGTAAAGGGGCGCTCTCATAAATAAAAATATAAATGCTTTTTCTTGCAGGTGCTTTATACCCCTAAGCATTATCCATAGCCCAGGTGCTTAGTCACCCATGTGTGGGGTGATAAGTCCAATATACATGCTTTGGATTTGTGCGGTTTGTTTTAACTAGCCTTTATTTTGTAGGAGTTAGTTAGATTTCCACTTTCCTTTTTTTTATGTAAATTTGTGCAATTAGGATTTTGGAATAATTATTATGGGGATAAGGATAACATTGGTCATAAGAACCTATCTTATGCACCATGTGAAGCCTTGGAGCATCCACCTTCCAACCATCCAAAGAAGGAACCAAAGAAGAAGAAAAGAAGAAAGAAGAAATAAAGCTTGGAGACCCCCATAACAATGAATTCCTTGCTTAATTGTAATTTAATTCATTTGTAATATGGGTTGTATAAGGGTAGAGCTCGGCTATCCATATTTGATATTTTTGGGTTCGTGCGGTTGTGCCCGACCACAATGGCCTTTTATTCTTTTTGTGGTTAGCTTTATAAATTGGTTGATAATTTATTCAGCTTTTGAATTAAGTGGCATGCTCTTCCTAGTTTCTTCCTTGCTTTATGTATGGCCTGAATGTGGATTAGGCTCTTTAGGGAAAAATAAATCTTTTATCCAACTTAACAACTCAAAATAAAATTAAATAATTCATAACCTCATTTAAAGTTTAGGTTTAAAATCAAGATAAAAGAATTAGCAACCCCCTAGCTGGATGAGCACTTCTTTTATAATATTATGCACAAATGCATCTTATTTTACTCTTGATTGGATGGCTTCCACCTTTTCCAGAGAAACTTGGCTTGACCTTTGAGAGCCATGGTGGAAAGTCACATCCTCTCTTTTCGCTAATTTTGGCCAATAATTTTCTTTCTCATGCATTAGTTATATGAATCCTATTATCCTAAGTAAAAATATTTGTCAAAAATAAAAATAAAATGAAATTTGAATTGCATTAGATTTAGGTCATTTGAAGTATGCCTTTTACATGATCTAGTCTCTTTAGGGAGTGAGTTTAAGGACTTAGTCTCTTTCTAAATAAATAATAGCCTAGCTATCTTGCATAAGCATAAAGACTTGCCTACATGTATTTCAAATTATTGGAGGAGTTAGTTGGCGACCACTCCCAGGTAGTTGTAAGTCCAAGCTGTCGGGTGATTTGTCCTCTCTTGTGGAGGCAAACCAATTACCCATTTTCGCCTTATATTTAGGTTGTGCTTCTGGCCCTCGCCAAAGCTCCCTAGATTTAGATTCTTGAGGTTGCTTCTCCCCTTTGTGGGTCACAATCACAATTCCTCACCTCTTAGGCATTTCCTTAATCTTATGTTAAGGAATCTTAAGTCCTAAATTTCTAATAAAAAATATAACTCAAATAAATTAAATCAATTTCAAAAATGTAAAGCCTAACTATAGGATAGTTTGAAATGCTCGCTAGGTTTTCCTAGCATCGTGGGCATCTCCTACTATCTCCCATTTTGGCTTTGATAATAACTCTCCCTTTTGATCAATCCCATTTGATCTTCCAAAAACAAATCAATCGAATGATAGTCTTTTCCTATTAAAATCTTCAAAGACAACGATCATTTGCCCTAATCGATAGTTTTCCTAAAGGAATCCCCATTCCTTTGGATGTAATTAACTATGAGGGTTTGCCCCTATAAGGAACTTAATGAACCCGATTTAAAATTAACTTTGTTTTACTTTTCCATTTAAAGTTGGGGAAGAATCTCTAGTACATATGCAGGCCCATCATCTTTAGGAGTCCTTATTGAGATGATTAAGTCCATTAAAGGGTAGTGACTTATGTCTTTCGAGATAGTATATTATTTCTTTGATGACATACTCGAACACCTGAATTAGCACATCTACGGATCTACGTGGCATCCTAAAAAGATGAATTTCCATAAGAATTTTGTCCTTTTTCATTTCTCCCCAATATATTTGAAAGGCGACTCCAACCTCCTTATAGGAATTTTTCTCCACACAAACCAAATGAACCACTAAGGTGCACTTGACCCAAAGTGATCTAAAGGACCCATTTGAGCCAACTTCCAATCCAACCCAAATTGGATTGAACCAAGCTCACCAAAACCTTCCATCACGATTGTTGATTACCCTAGGATGATCATTTATAATCAATTTGGGTCAAACCAAGCCCAACAGGGCATGTGATCCAAGTTGACACAAATTGGCCTAAAGGACCAAATTGGGTGAAATCATGATCTAACCCAAATTGCTTGCAAACAATGGAACAAGTTCATTCCAAATTGATTATTAAACTTGGCCAAAGCCATAATTGAGCCTAATTTAACCAATTGGTCAACTTGAGCCAACCTAGCCCAAATTTGCCTAAATGGTCAATTTGGCCTAAATCCAAATTAAATCAAAATTAATTCAAACTGAAGACCACATTTATCTTCAATTAGCCAATTGAACATGAATCAACCCATAACCTAAGCCAATTTGACCAATTTTGGCAAATTGGTCAACTTGACCCAATATGACCCATATGATCCAAATTGGGCCAAATCCCTTGAAACCAAACCATGACCCATTAGGGGCTGATCAAACCTGACCCAAATCCATTTAGGATCCACCCAAAATCAACTCAACTGAATTAAATCCCTCATGCATCCTCCCCCATATAAAATTTCACCCAACCTTATTTGATTCTCCCCCACCACATTCACTTAACTCCTCCCCAACATTTACATTGAATAGAGCTATTCACATGATAGCAAGAGATGACTTTGGAGAAAAAATCTAAAGTCCTCAATTGATCCATCATCCATCCCAACCACCCCAAGGAAGATAATAATACTTTGGAGCCAAAAAGTTCAAAAAAGGTGGATTTTTGACCATTATAAAAGGAGGGGAAATGAAGCTTCATCCTTCTTCCTCCTACCTTTATTCAACCCCTAAGGGCTCCCCAAAGCAACTAACCACCACTTCCCCACTTGCCAAAACATCAAAATTGGGTGGATTTCAGAGAGGAAATAGTAAGAACTGAAAAATACTTCATTTTGACACGAAGGTGAGGATCTAAGCTCAGTTTGGCTTCTTCCCTCACTGACGACGCTCAGTTACCATGAATCATCCTGAGGTAACCTTCAAAAAACTATAGTCAGCCTTAGGATCCCTCATTTTGTGATGTTTTTTTGCATAATTTTTAGGAATCTACCCTAGATAATCCTGTATTTTTACTTTAAATTATCCCAATTAGAAACAAGAATTTTTTTCGCTGCGAATTGACATGAAAATGAGTCTATTTGGATAATTTTTCACTTAGAAACCCTCATTTTTCCAAAAAATAGCTATTTTTATTGTTCACCACTAGCGGGCTACAATCATCGTCCGATCTTTTGTTCAGACAACTTGGATGCTTTAGATCCGCGGCGTGGATATGGATCGCGATCGGGCCGCCGGATAGCCTAATGCAATCTGGACTATTCGATCACGCATTTAGCATGATCGAATGGCTCAGATTGTGTGCCGATCACGCGATCCTGGCCTATGGATCATGCGATCTGATCTGGATCATCTAATCATACCGTCCGAGTGATGACGATCTAAACAAAGCGGATGCTCCCTCATTGACCCATTTCACGCTTCATCGCAAATGTCGTGCAGCACCATGTGATCCGTGCATGCCATGCGTCACCGTGCATCCAATCACGCAGTGCCACATGGCACTGCGTTGCCACATCAGTGCCGCGCGGATTTTCTTATTTAGAAAATTGATTTAAATAACCTAAAACTTCAAAAATTCACAGAAAATAAAATACTTAACCAAAAATTACAAATAAGGGCTCGTTGGATTTATCTTTTCGAGAGGAATCCATTAAACTCCAAATCCCCAAATTTCATTGAGTATTTTAAGCTTAATTTGAGTTTTAGTAAAAATTAAATTTCATTTAAGTAAACCAAAAATATATGTTAAATTAAGTTGAAATTTTCAGGGATTGAAATTAAAGTTAAAACACACCTACCATAAAAATCTCAAGTGAAAAGGACTTATGGATTGAGATAAATTAAATTTGAAATTTAGATTGTTCATTTTAATAAAATAAATCAAATAAAAATTCAAAAATTTACAAAAATCTTCAAAATGGCCATCACTAACATTTAGGACTCTTAAGGAAATAATTTGATTTTCTAAATCCTAATGAACTCAAACACTTACGATTAAAGTTTAATAAATTGGGACTTAATTAAAATATAATCTAAAAATAATTTAAATATCAAAATCAAAATCATAAATGAAATAACACTTAAGCAATCATTAATCAAATCTCAAATCAGAAAAATATCATCCTCCTAAGAAATTAAATTAAATATAATGTAATATTTTAGACTGAATGTTAGGGTGTGTGTTTCGTAGACTGGATGTTAGGTCGTTATTAGCCTACCCATGTTAGGATAGGTGGGCTTGGTTACCCATGTGTGGAGTGCTAAGTCCAAATTATTCATATAACTGCTTGGGTTGTATGGTGTGTTTAGCTAACATTTGGTTTGTAGGTGTAGCTAGATTTACTTTTTCTTATTTTTAATGTAATTTTACATTAGGAATTAGGATTAGTGTTATGGGACATCAGGATGAGCAGTGACCAGAAGGCTTAGTCCTTGGGGTGCCCTGTGATGCCTTTGGAGAAAATCAAAATCAAAAGGAAAAGAAGGAAAAAATGAAGAAAAGAAGACCCCCATAATATATATTATTTTTGTAATCTGGGTTGTATAAGGGTAGAGCTCACCATATTTTTTCTCTTTTTTTGGTGTCTGTGGAACGACTATCGGCCTTTTATTCATTTATGGTAGTCTATAAAATTGTTTGATGTTGTGTTAGATTGTGTATTAGAACAACATGTTTTCATAATTTCTTTGTGATTGATGCTTGAATGTGTGGCCTAGATGCGGTAGGCTCTTATGATGAAATTATTTTTTTTTACCCCAATTAACAATTTATAACTAAAATTTTAAATTAACTCATAACCTCACATAAAAACTTAGGTATTAAATCAAGATAATAAAATTTTAGCAACTCCTTAGTTGGATGAATGAATGTATAATATCATGCATGTCAAATTCTTCCACTCTTGTTAAGACAGGGTTTCCATCTGTGCCAAAGAATGAAGGCTTAACCTATGTGAGCCTTTGATGGAAGAACACCCCTTTCTCTCTCGATTTAGCCCATAATCAAGTTCTCATGCATTTAGGCATACAAAATCTCATAGCCTGTGTCAAAACATAGAGTTCAAAAGAATCAAATATATTTGATAAAATTTGCATTAGATTAAGTCATGAATTCATATAACTCATGCTCTAGTATCATAGGGAGTGAGTTTAAGGACTAAGTCTCCTTTCTAAATAAACAACAACCTAGCCATCTTGAAAACCATAAACTTACCTACATGGATTTAAAGCGTAGGAGGAGTTAGCTGGCTGCCACTCCAGGTGGTAATATGTCCAGCAGTCGGGTGGTTTATTCTCTCTTATGAAGGTAAACCATATACCCATTTTCACCTTAGATTTAAGTGTCATTTAAGCTCCCTAGCTTAGGATCTGAGGTAGTTGTTTCCTTCGGGCTACAAGCATAAATCCTCACCTCTTAGGCATTTTCACAATCTTATGTTGTGGAATTATTAGCCTAACAATCTAATAAAATGTCAACTCAAATAATTAACTCTCTTCAATTTCAAAAATATAAAGCCCAATTATAGGGTAAATTAAAATGCTCACTAGGCTTCCTAGTATCATGAGAATTTTCTACTTTTTTCCTTTGAATTCCAAAAATAAGTCTTCTCTTCATCTATCCCATTTGATTTTCTAAAATAGCCAATCCCTTGATAGTCTTAACCTTGAAATCTTTGGAGACCCTAATTGTCTACTTTAATCGAGAGTATTCTTAAGGAATTTCCATTCCTTAGGATGTAATTAACTATGGGGCTTGCCTCCATAGGGAACTTAATGAACCTAGCTTAAAATAAACCTTACTTTACTTCTCCATGTAAAGTAGGAGAAAGATCTCTAGTATATTTGAAGACTCATCATGCCTTAGGAGTCCTTATTAGGTGATTATGTCCATTATAGGGTGATGATTTTTATCTTTCAAGATAGTATATCATTCCTTAATGTCATACCCGATCACTTCAATAAGTACCACCTAAGATCTTCGTGGTGTCCCACATCCCAAAAATAAACACCACAAAACCTTTGTGCACCCTTCTCACAGGTCTAGAGTAAGCCCTTTATGCACCATTCTTAGTTTATATATGTTAGGAGCAAGCCTTTCATGGCACCCTTCCTATATATATCTTGGGTTATGAGTAAGCCTTCATGCACCATCCTCATGGGTTTGGAGAAAATCCTTTGTGGCACCATTCCTATTTCTTATAAGTTGGATGCATGCCCTTCATGGAAACTTTCATAGGTCTCTCTTGGATTTGGAGTAAGCCATCATGCACCATCCCTATAGGTTAGAAGCAAGTCCTTCATGGCACCTTTCCTATACATCTCTTGGGTTTGGAGTAAGCTTTTATGCATCATTCCCACAAGTCTGGATTAAACCCTTTATGGCACCATTGCTACTTTCTATAGGTTTAGAGCAAGCCCTTTGTGACACCTTTCTTATATATATCTTGAGTTTGGAGTATGCCTTCATGCAGCATCCCCATAAGTTTGGAGCAATCCCCTTGTGGCACCATTCATGTATCTTAGAAGTTAGGAGCAAGTCCTCCATGGCACCCTTCTTATGTCTCTCTTGGGTCTGGAGTAAGCCTTCATGCACCATCCCTATAAGCTAGCAGCAAATCCTTTGTTGTACCTTTCTTATACATCTCCTGTGTTTGGTGTAAGGATTTGTACACCATTGTCATGTTACAGTTGTCATAGATAACTATTTATGGCACTATTCTCGCAGTTGAAAGCACTTTGTGGCACCTTTCTATATATATATGATGAGTTTGGAGTAAGCCTTCATGTATCATTCCCATAGATTTGGAGCAAGTTCTTCATGGCATCATTCCCTTTCTCATAAGTTGGGAGCAAGCCCTCCATGGAACCAATCTTATGTATCTTAGGTTTGGAGTATGCCTTTTTGCACAATTCCCATAAGTTGCGAGCAAGCCTTTCATGGCACCTTTCTTATACAAATCTCTTGGGTTCGAAGTAAGTCTTCATGCACCATTCCCATAGGTTTGGAGTAAGCCTTTTGTGGTATCATTCTTGTTTCTCATAAGTTGAGACCAAGCCCTCTGTGGCACTCTTCATATGTCTCTCTTAGGTTTAAATTAAGCCCTTCGTGGCACCATTCATATTATCCATTGGTTAATATTAAGTCTTCACGAGCCCTTTCTCTAATTCTAGCTATTTAGTTTGGAATTAAGACATTGATTTTTAATAACCAACTAGATTAGGACTAAGTCCCCAAGAGGCATACTTCTCTGGTTGAAATCAATGTAGTTTGAGTAAGAGTAAATATCCACAGTGTCATTCTATTTCTCTAATTAGGTGTAAGTATCCTAAGAGGCATCCTTCTTTGGTTGAACTTAGTGTAGTTTGGAGAGGAGTAAGTATCAATAGTGGCATTCTTTTTAAGAATAAAAAACAAGTCATTAAGTACTATGAGGTTAGGAATAAGTATCTACAATGAAGTCCTATCTCTCTAGTTCAGCAAAATTAGGTGTAAGTCCCAAGAGACATCCCTCTTTGGTTGAAGTCAGTATAGTTTGGTTCAGAGTAAGTATCCACGTTGTCATCCTCTCCAACTATCACATCTAGATAGGAGTAAGTATCCATAGTGGAATCATTTATAAGATACAAAAAATAAGATCTAGTTTATCCATGTACATGTATCTATAGATCCTACCCATAGGTTGGTTAGTCATTAGGGCTATACCTTCGACTAGTTCCACCTAGAAAGATGTGAGTCCCTATGATTTCTTCCAAGGTTAGTCATTCAAAATCAATGGGAACCCCTTAGGTTAGTTAGTCACTAGGGCTATCCCCTTGGCTAGTTCCACCTAAGAAAATGTGAGTCCTCATGCTTTCCCCTTAGGTTAACTATTGTAAACTAATAAGAAAGGAAATAAATCATAATATATAGTCTATCATAATGTACGCATCTATATATCCTTTCATTAGGCTGGTTAGTCATCAAAGCTATCCCCTTAAATAGTTCCACTTAAGAAGATGAGTCCCCATGCTTTCTTTCTAGGTTAGTCATTAAAATTTGATAAGAACTCCTTAGGTTGGTTAGTCATTAGGGTTGTCCCCTTGGCTAGTTACCACCTAGGAAAATGTGAGTCCCTGTGTTTTCTTCATAGGTTAGCCATTGAAAATTGATGAGAATGGAAACAAAATATATGATCTAGTCTATCCCAATGTAGATGTGAGTCCCCATGCTTTCTTCCTAGGTTAGTAATTGAAATTTAATAGAAACCCTTAGGTTGGTTAGTCATTAGGCTTATCCCCTTAGCTAGTTCCACCTAGGAAGATGTGAGTTCCCATGCTTTATTCCTAGGTTTTTCCATTGAAAATCAATAGAAAAGAGAACAAAACATTGGAACTAGTCTATCTTAATGTAAGCATCTATAGATCCTCTCCTTAGGTTGGTTAGTCATGAGGGCTATCCCTTTGACTAATTTCACCTAGGAAGATATGAATCCTCATGCTTTCTTCATAGGTTAGTCATTGAAAATCAATGGGAACCACTTAGGCTGATTAGTTATTAAGGATATCCCCTTGACTATTTCCACCTAGGAAGATGCGAGTCCCCATGATTATTACCTAGGGTAGTCATAAAAAATTGATGAAAAAGAAAATAAAACATAGAATTTAGTCTATCCTAGTATAGATGTGAGTCAACATGCTTTCTTTCTAGGTTAGTCATTGAAAATCGATGGGAACCCCTTAGTTTGGTTTGTCATTAGAGTTATCCCCTTGGCTAGTTTCACCTAGGAAGAAGTGAGTCCACGTGCTTTCTTCTTATATTAGCTAATAAAAATCAATGATAAAGATAAAAAAAATAGGATCTGGTCTATCATAGTGTAGGCATCTATAGATCCTCCCCTTAGGTTGGCTAGTCATCAGAGCTAACCCCTGGACTAGTTCCACCTAGGAAGATGTGAGTCCCCATTATTGGTCTCATTTTTGGATGAGGTTTAACATCATCTTCAATCTTATCGATCTGTAAACCTAATCATAGATTAGGGATTTACTATTCAGGCACTTAGGACACTACACTTCGTGACCAAGTGTATAAGAAAATAAAAATCAAAGTTAAAAGCAAATCTCAATACCCTAATACTTTAGCTATCTTAGTGAATCTCTATGGGATTTGATCTAACCCAATTGAATTAAAATGAACTAAAACCAAGCTTGAATTTAAATAAAAGAATAAATTAAATATATCTTAATTAAAATCTAAATTCAACTAAACTTAGACCAAGATAATTGAGGTGGTCAACCTAATTAACCTATCTAAGCTCAAAATCACCTAAATTAAAAACAATAAAATTAAATCAAATAAAAAGCATGAAGTTGTTTCATGAACATGAATGAACCTAAAACTAAATACAAATAAAGGCAAGAAAATGATCAACCATTCGACATAGAGTTGACTTATGTGGGTTTCACCGCATAAAAGGTGAAGCAACCAAAATTTGACAAAATTAAATAATTTTAAAGGCTCAAGAATATCAAATGAACTTGTCTAAACATGAATCTAAATAAATCTAAATCTAATAAGGTCTTAATTGGGTTAATTAGATCACTTGATCTAAATGGGACTAAATGGACCCTGATGAACCTAAATTCAAATTAAATTAAATTCAACTCAAATTAAATATCTAAATCATTTGAAAATCATAATTAAATATAATTCAACCAATTATGGGGTTTAATTTGATCGATTGGATCATTTGACCCAATAAGCCAAATTTAGATCAAAGTAGGTTTGCATTCAAATTTAACCTCAAATGAAATGATATTTATTGATCCAAACCATCCTAAATACATGGCTAAACACAACTAAAGCCTAAACTTATATTCAATCCATCAAACAGAATAAATCAAGCTAGACCAAAGGGAACAAATACTTAAGTGAACTAACTTAAGGTGTTGTTGCCTGCGCAACCTTCAAATGAGTTTGTTTAACTGATGAATAATCTTAAATTTAATTTGGATAGCTAATTATTAATCCAAATGAATGAATAATAACTATTGATCATACTTAGCTTAATCCAAATCAAGCTAAACCCAAATGGACTAAATGTGAACATTTGAACCTATTTCAAACCTACCAAACCCTCATCTAATATGGGTTGATTGGATTCTAAATAGTTTGTTGAATAATCAACACTGAATGAAATCCAAATCAAAGGTCAATTAATCAAAAGAAACTTAATTTAACAACTTTAATCAATTTAAATCAATTTAGCATCAGGCTAACTACAACCATCAAACACATATCAACATTGAGTTGGCTTAACTCAAAGACCACTTTCAAATTGATTATGATTGATCATACCACAATTTAAGTAACATGCTTAAACATGAATTTAAATAAACTTATATTTATTTAGGCCTTATTTAGGCTAATTAGATCATTTGATCTAAATGGACCTAAATGAGCCTTATTGGGTTCAAACCCAAATCAAATTGAAATAAACTCAATTTGTTTGTCCAAAATCATTTGGAAATGATCATTAAATATAATTCAAACAATCATTACGTCTAATTTGACCACTTTTGTCATTTGACCTAAATGAATCCAACTTAACCCATTAAGCCCAATTTGGGCCAAATGGGTCAAAATTGAAATCAATTTTAAATCAATTGAAATTAATCACTCCAAATCATCTCACACATGTAATTAAACATGATTGGACTCTAAACATAATTTAATTGAGTCAAATTGGTTATTTGACACAAATGAGTCCAACTTAACTTATTTAAATCTAAATGGTTCAGGTTGACATAAAATCAAAATCAATTTAAAATTCAAGAAAATTAATCAATCTAAAATGTCATATGTCATCAATCAAACACAATCAAAGTCTAATTTAAATCCCAAAATGACCAATTGAGCTTAAAGATCCAATTTGATTCATCCATAATCAAATGAGTCAAACTAGCCTAAATGACATCAAACCTTAACATGGCATGGGGTAATTAAACTACAAATTATCCATTGGATAACCAACATTAAATGAAACTTAAATCTAAATCCAATTAATCAAAAAAAAAACATTTAAACCATTTTAAAATAATTCAAACCCAAATAGCATCAACTTAAGATCAATTTCCAAATCCAACTCAAATGGACTTGGGTTTAACCCAACACTTTATCCATACTAAATGGTTTGACTTGGGTCAACAACCAACCAACAAACTACAAGATAATGAGGTGGTCATGGGAGAAGTTAGGTGTACTGTGGAGACCATGTAAAGGAAAGATAAATTGAAATTCCAAAGAAAATCAAATCCTACTTCCCCTCCTCCATATCTCATGTATCCACCTCTTCACCTCAACAAAAAAATTGGATTCTTTCTAATTAGTTAACTACCTCTTGGAGAAAACTTCTAAGGCAGATCAATGGGATAATGGCTAGCACCATGGCAAGCAAGGAAGAGAGCATTCCATGGATGATGGCTCACGGCCAAGGTGAGAAAAGAGAGGAGGAAACTTCCTCCGCTCAAGATAATCACCCAAGTGTTGTTATAAGGTCAAGAGGGGCTAAACTACCCCCTTTGGTTGAGCCTCTTACCACCGATGGCTAGATTCTGACCACCCTAAACATCCTATATTTGGCTTTCGGCCATATAAGTAAAGAGGGGAAAGAAACCCCCTCTTATGAATCTAATCGTACCTACACACTCCTTAGGTGAAGAGGGACTCATGCTAACCCTTCCTCGAGCCTCTCGCCACTGGCAGGCTGGAGATGGCCCACGATAAAGAAGATTAAAGCTCTTATCCATAAGAAGGAGAACAAGAAAATGATCCCTTCAACCTCAATCGAAGATTCCTACACATTTTATGAGTCAAGGCGAAGTTAATCAAACCTTCCCCTGATCCCTATGTTGTTGGCGAGCTGGAAAATAATCAAGACTAGCAGCAAGTGGTGGAGTGTTGGTCTACACAGCATTTGGTGGGGAGGCAGAACAAAATTTCTTTACCATAGCTTCAACTCATCAAGATGTTCTACGAACCATCCCCGCCGCCCCCATGCTGCCGAGATATGTCCCAAAAATGATTTTTTAAGCAATTCAATTTGGTCCTTTATGAAGGGAAATTGATCTCAAGTGAGATCAAGCAATTTAAATAGGTTTCAAATTGCATCTTATCAATTTGCAATCAAAATTAAGGGAAATTGCATTCTAGATCGCTGGAAATCAGTCCCTAATAGCAGACGGATCTCGAATCTCCAATAAAGGGAAGGAGACAAAATCTCTACTATATGTTCCTTTTATTAGGAATAGATGGTTGATATCTTGTTGGACATTCGACTTAATTCCCTACATAAAATGAAAGCCAAATCGTGACCATCCAATCTTCAATCAGAAGATGGTAGATCGTTCCGCAGTCCCTACTAGTTTTGACATAAGATCCATGTGGCCTAATCGGGCCATGCCATATGGCAATGGTGCCACATTTGTGCTGACCATTTAAAACAAGATTTTTTTTTTATATTTTAAATTAAATAAATATTTAAAAACTAAAAAAATTAAAAAAATCATAAAAAAATAAATTTTAAATAAAAATACAAACAGTGGTTCTATAGATTCATCTCTGTTAGAAGAATCCACTAAATATAAAACCCCCAAATTTTATTATGCAATTTTAGGTTAATTTAGGTTTAAATAAAAATAATCAAACTTAAATTAATCACAAACTATTAATCAAATCAATATGAAACTCTAGGGAAATGAAATAGTGGTTAAAATAGACCTTAAAAAAGTTTCATGATTTATTACAAAGTAAATGATTTATTACCCTAATTTTAATGAAATAAATTAATATTAAATAAAGAATATCATAGAAAATTATAAATTCACCTTAAATCATCATAAAAAACTTTAATGAACCTAAAAAACACCACTAAAACTCATTGAAACTTAATAAATCATAAAATGGTCTAATTTGGCATTTAATTAAAATAATTAATTCAATTAATCAAGCTAAACTTAGAAACATTATAACAGATCAACCAAAATTACAAAAATTTCAAATAAACCCTCATGGATGCATCTTTTAGAGAGGAATCTTTGAAAAATAAAACTCATAAGTAATTCCTTATAATGTAAGCTTAATTTAAATTTTAATGGAATAATTTTGACTTTAATTAATCTCAAAATACAATTCTGATGAGCATAAATTTATAAGGAAATCAAATTGCCAAGGAATCCCACTTGTCATAAAAAGTTACAAGGTTAATTGACTTCTAAATTGGAAGTTATTGAATTTCCAATCTCTAGGTTGACTTATATGAAATAATAAATAAAAAAATTACAAAAAATTATAAAACTTGATAAATTAATTTGAAGCATTTTCATCAACATCAAAACACTTAAGGACAATTTTCCAACACTCTAAGTCAAAGTATTTGATTAATTAAAAACTTAGGGTTTAATGGAAACCATTAAAAATCCAAAATCTAATTAAACCATAAAGTTATTAAATTATTAAATTCATGATAAATAAATTAATGGAATCTTAACACATAATCAATTCAAATTAACTTTGGATTAAATATTAGGTTAACGTAATTTAAATTCTATAAATAAAATTAAATTGACATAAACTTTAAACTAATTAAAATCAAATTGAAAATAATTCGAACTCAGAAACATATAATCAAATCAACATAAAAGAAATGAAGAATTAAATTCTAAAGACAAAATTAAAACATTGATCTAAATTAAATGCACATCCAACTTAAATGAATCAAAATAAGGTTAATTATGATACTTAGGACCTTAATTTGACCTTTAGAATGAATCTTCATCTTAGGGTGAAGGCTTCATTTTATTAGGATTTAGGATGTTGAATAAAATGAGTTCTACCCAAAGTGGAATCTATTTTACTCTTCATTCTTGAAAATTAAGAATTCATTTTAACATAAAAATGAAAATAAGAATTACAAATCATTAAATCATTTGAATTAAAATCATCTAAAGGTAATCAAACAAACCTCAAAACTTAAATTGAAACTTGAATCTAAAATGGACTAGCAAAGTCTTACAACACAAATTCAATTTCTTCACACACTAGATTATTAGGTCACGGACCCTAGACTTTGGTTAGGTTGATCTGTGATATTCTATGATTTGATACATTTTTCTTGTTTTATGGTGTACTATTTTACACTAGATGTCTAGGATTATTTTCTTGTTATACTAGATGGTAGGAAGTTCTTTTAGAACTAATGTTGTCTTCTCCAAGGAGTTATGCTAAAGGGTTGGCTATAATAAATTATAATATTATTATTTGATTGCAGGTGCTGTATAAATCCCTTAGCATAGCCCAATAGGATAGGTAGGAATAGCAAGCAACTAATGCTAAGCTTGTATGCTTGTAGATATAACTGTTGTTATGCTATTTGTAATTTCTTGGTGTTTATTTTGTTGGGCTTATGATTTATTTTAAAATTTAAAATGTAATTTTATACTTAGAATTAAGTTAGAATCTATGGGGTCTACAAATAGCAGGAGCTGAACCTACCATCAAATGGGTGCAGAGGTCCACTGTGAAGCCCAATGGAGGTCCCTGAAGAAGGAGATAACCCTAAAAAGAAGACCCCCACAGATCTAAACTTGTAGTTCTAGGCCCTGCTATTTAAAGGCAGAGCTCGGCTGCTCATTTTATCTTTCTTTCGGTGTGTATAGAGGTACCCGGTTGCATTTGCCTTTCTTTTAAATTAAATTGGCTTGATTTACTTTAAATGTGTAATAGAATCAACCTACTTTACTAGGTTTTTTTGGATCTTTTTGTGATGAATGTTTGGACATTAGGCTATTAGGAAAACTAAATTTTCTATCCAATCTAAATCTAATAAACTTAAACAAAAATAAATAAACTTAAAATTTTACATAAATTAAAGCCTTGAGAATAACTTAAAATCAACTATAAATAACTAGCTTTTACAAACCATGCTAGCATATTGTTCTAACTCTATGAATTTGGTTCTTCACCCATCACACATAAGGGGCGTCTGATTTTTGAGGATGACCACCTTCCTAGGAAAGTATGCCTTCTATTCTTGATTTGACCCATGACCATTTCTAATTGCATGTATTTAGACATAAAATGCATACCTTAAAGCTTTAAATGAATTGTGAGTCAAAGATATTTATAAGATAAAATATGTTGCATTAGTTAAGATTATTTCATACCCAAATAATGATCATAGGGATTAGGGAGTAAGTCTAAGTTATTAGATTCTTTTCTTAAATACAACAGCCTATCCATCTTGCATACATGAGACTTAGCATCATGGATTTAAAATTCTCTTAGGTGATACTAGCTGGTAGCCCTTCTAGGCATGTTATAAGCTCAGAAGACTAAGGGATAGGTTTCCTTTCTTAAATGAGAGAAAGTGCCAATAATTCCTAAACGTGAAATTAGGTCGAGCCTCTGATTTGTATCATAAGCACTTATAGACTTAGGTTCCGAAGCTTCCTACTGGAGTAAGTCTTCAACCCTAGGTATTTCTATAGTTTTGTGCTACTATAATCTAAGACCTAGATTTCTAATAAAATGTCAACTTAAATTTCTTATAAATTATAAAATTTAAATCTCAACAATAGGATAGTTGAAATACATACTAGGCATCCTAGTATCGATAGATTTTTCCAACTTAATCTGATTGGCTTCTAAAAATAACTCTTTCCACTTTGCAATATTCCAAATTAAATTTTCCAAATAATAGTTCCTTTGGAAACCAACTTAGAAATTCATAGAAATAATAACCTATTTCTTTAATCAAGATTTTTCTTAGGAAGAGGACCTTCATTCCTAAATGTAATTAATTATAAAGGCTTGCCCTTATAGGGAACCAAGAACCCTGTTTAAAATAAACTTTGCTCTACTTCCTTATGTAGTTTAGGTAAATACTCTCTACTATATTAAAGACCCATTGGCCTTAGGAGTATTTTATTAAGTGATCAATTTATTATAGGATAACATGTTTATCTTTCAAGATAATATGTTTATTCTTTAATGATGCATTTAATCATCCAAATAAGAAATTCCAAAATCCACATGGTGTCATAAAATTTGCCCACAATTATAGGTGATGTACAATAATGGATGAAAGAAAACAAAAATCAAACCATAAAATGGAAAATCCCAATTCCCACCTCCATGCCTTAGCCATCTCTTCATTTTAAGCTGATAAAAATTAATCCTAATCAGTTGACAACCTCTTGGAGCTAGCCTCAAAGGATGGAAATCACCATAAGAAAATTCATTTTGAATTCCCCATAGGAAGCTTTTAGTCATATAGGGAAAGAGAGTAAGGAGAGGAGATATTTCCAATCTAAGCATCCTCACACATTCCTGAGGTAAAGAGAAAAAGACAACCCTTTCCTCGAACCTCCCACCACCGGCAAGATAGAATTCGACTAGACCCACCGACAAACTAGTGGATCTCGACCTCTACAGCTCTTCTAGAAAAGCCAACTCAATTCCTCTCTCCTAGAGGTTCATCACATCCCAATGTAGGTCATCGAAGCATCCTAATCACCAAAGATCATCACTGGTAACGTACGCATTAAACTTGACCGCCTTTACTTTCAATTTTGCTACTTTGTGAAGTAATTTTGATCTCAATTAAGATCAAATCACATATATGTATTCAAAATGCAGTCATGATCATTTCCCAATTGAAAATGCATTAAAATCCCCCTCAGATTGCCAAATTTTGGACCTTAAATGCAGACAGTTCACAATTGTCACCGGTGAGAATATGGATGAAATATGCATTATTTGTTCCTTATATTTAGAATGGATGGCTATGATCTAGCAACATGATATGATTTAAATCCCTTAAGGAATGGCGGGTTAAATCCTGATCATCCGATCATTGATCGGACAACCGTAAATAAACTTGTAGTCTACGCCACTTTCGAGCTAGATCAACATGGATCTAGTCGGTCCAATGGCACTATGCCACATGGCAAACAGCACTGCGTTATTTCCAGTTGTATTAAATGGAAAAGCAGCTATTTTCTCATTTAAAAATTGTAGAAAATTAAGTTGAACTTCAAAAATTCATAAAAATAAAATAAAATATTTAACCAAAAATACAAATAAATGCTCTATGGATTCATCTCAATGATAGGAATTTATTAAATCCTAAATCCCTAATTTTTATTGGGTATTTTTTTGTATAATTTAAATTTAATTAAAAATAATCAAACCAAAATTAAACTCAAACCATTAATTCAATCAAATTATAACTTTGGAGGAATGAAATTAAGGTTAAAAGACACCTTAAATAATTTTTTTAGGATTTATTGTTAGCTTTATGAGCCTTATGTTCAATCCTATTAATTTTGATGATAACAAACATATGCTTGGATGTTCTAATGTATATTTCATGTGTTCCAGACATATTAATTGCTAATTACAAATCCAATACATCTCATAATATGTTTGATGAAATTGCAAGTATGAAAGAATGAAAGATAGATCAAAATGGATACCTTAAAGCTCAAGATTCAATATTTCAGGTTATAGGCATTTATAACAATCTTAGAGGTTCATAAGTTCATGGCATGAGTTAATTTTCTCACAACTTAACATATTATTTTTATGGGGGGTTTACATACATACCACTCAATTCTTATGCATTTACATATTTCACACCCAAACTTGAATATTTACTTAAATAGCACTTAAATCTTTATTATTACATCAAAAATACCACCCTGGTTACTTTTTTCCAAGTGAAATGTACCTTTTTCTGCATAGAGAAAGTGCTAGTTTTGTAAATATTCAAGTTTGGGTGTGAAATATGTAAATGCATAAAATTCCATGGTATGTATGTAAATTTCCCTACTTTTATTTATTTTAAATAATAATAATGAGGTCAATTTATATAAACCTTTATCTAATTAACATTCAATGCTTCATACATAGTATTTTAATTGTCAAAATAATTAATGATAATTAATTATAACTATTGAGTGTAACTAATTTATATACATAATATAATTAAATATTTTAATTTAATTTAAAATTCATGTGATAACTAACATATGTATGATTACATCTAAATTATATCATAATTTTTAAATGTTATATTTCAAAATGGATTAGAGGGATTAATACAAAAGATACCTCTTGAAGAAAAAGTATTTATTGGGGGAGATTTAAATGGACATGTTGGTAGAGTGGTAGAAGATTTTAAAAGTACTCATAGTGGTTATAGATTTGGGGATGAAGAAGGTAGGGGTATATTAGATTTTGCCTTAGCTTATGATTTTGTAGTTGCTAATACTTTATTTAAGAAAAGAGATGAACATATTATTACTTATAAAATGGATCTAGTAAAACCAGATTGATTATTTTCGATAAGAAAAATAGATCGTTTAGATTGTAAAGATTGTAAGGTGATTCCTAGTGAAATTTTAAGTACCATCTATTAGTTTTAGATTTTAAGATGAAAGGTTGTAAGAGAAAAAATAAACTAAATTATTGTCCTAGAATTAGATGGGGACACTTAAAGAATACAAATAAAAATATTTTTAAGAGCACGCTACAAGAAATTAGAATTTGGGATGTTCATAAGGAAGCGTTATGTGGGAAAAATATCAAGTGAAATTAAGCAAGTTGCTAAAGATGTGCTTGGAGAATCAAAAGGAAAAGCTTCTTTTAATAAGAATAGTTGGTGGTGGAGTCAGAGTGTGCAAGAAAAAATAAGAAATAAGAAGCATTGTTATAAAACTTGGTTTAGATATAAAAACTTGAAGAATTGGGAAAAATATAAAGTGGCCTGTAGAGATTCTAAGAAAGGAATATAAGATGCAAAAAATTTAGCTTTTAGTGATTTATACAATAGATTAGATACCAAAGAAGGTGAAAGATGTATGTATAAGTTAGCCACCCAAAGAGATAGGAGAAGTAAAGACATAGTTCAAGTGAGGGGTATTAAGGATGAAAATAATAAAGTACTTTTCTTAGAAAAAGATATTGAAAGTAGGTGGATGAGGTATTTTAATAAACTTTTCAATGAAAGATCTGAAAGTATGATTGATTTTAGGCAACGCAATACCTAAACAAAATAGAATTTTATTTTTATCATCGTATTAGTAAATTTGAAGTTAGTGAAGCTTTAAAGAAAATGAAATGTGAAAGAGCAGTAGGATCAGATAATATTCCAATAGATGTGTAGAAATGTTTAGGAGATTAAAGAATTTCTTGGCTTACAAATCTTTTTAATGTTATTTTAAAGACTAAAAAGATGCCAGATGAGTGGAGAAAGAGTTTGTTGGTTCCTATATTTAAGAATAAAGGTTATGCACAAGAGTGTGCAAATTATAGAGGAATTAAGTTAATGTGCCATACATTAAAATTATGGGGAGAGAGTAAGTGAGCATAGGTTACGATGTGATATAGAAGTTTCTCACAATCGGTTTGGTTTCATGCCAGGTAGATCTACTATGGATGTTATACATTTGTTAAGAGGTTTGATGGAGAAGCATAGAGAAAGTAAGAAGGATCTACATATGATATTTATTGATTTAGAGAAAGCTTATGATAAAGTCTCAAGAGATGTTCTTTGGAGAGTTCGGAGCGAAAGGAGTTAATATTGGTTATATTCAAGTCATTAAGGATATGTATACTAAATTTACTTGTGTCCAAACACAAGGAGGATTGACAAAATATTTTCCTATTTCAATTGGATTACATCAAGGATCAACATCAAGCCCTTAACTTTTTTACTTTAGTTATGGATGTTCTTATGAGGCATTTACAAGAAGATGTACCTTGGTGTATGCTTTTTGTTGATGACATTCTTCTTGTTGATAAGACTAGAGAGGGAGTCCAACAGAAACTTGAATATGGAGGTCAACTTTAGAGTTTAAAGGCTTTCATTTAAGTAGATCTAAAACTGAATATATGGAGTGTAATTTTGCTGATGACATCAAGGATCAACATTAAGCCCTTATCTTTTTACTTTAGTTATGGATGTTCTTACGAGGCATTTACAAGAAGATGTATCTTGGTGTATGCTTTTTGCTGATGGCATTCTTCTTTTTGATAAGACTAGAGAGGGAGTCCAACAGAAACTTAAATTATGGAGGTCAACTTTATAGTCTAAAGGTTTTCATTTAAGTAGATCTAAAACTGAATATATGGAGTGTAATTTTAGTTGTAGAAGTTTTAGTGATAGTGTTGTGACTTTAGGTGATCAAGTCATTAATAAGAGTGAGAAATTCAAATATTTAGGCTCTATTGTTCAAAATAATGGTGAAATAGATGGAGATGTTATTAGTAGAATTCAAGTTGGATGGCTGAAGTGGAGGAATGCATCTAGCCTATTATGTGATAGAAAAGTTCCACTTAAACTTAAGGAAAAATTTTATAAGATGTTGGTAAGACCCAATGACTTATGGTGCGAATGTTGGCCAATAAAGAGAAGCATAAGACTAAGTTAAGTGTTACAGATGAGGATGCTCAGTGGATGAGTGGCTTTACTCTTAGAGAATAGAATGTAAATGAGTATGTTCAGAAAAAGTTGTAGTAGCTCAGGTGGTAGATAAGATTAGGAGATTCAGCCTTAGATGGTTTGGCCACATAAAGCGTCACCGTCAGATAGGAGAGTAGATGCATTAGACTTGCCTTATGTTAAGAAAGGTAGAGGTAGACCTAAAAAGACTTGGTTAAGATGTATAAAAAATGATCTTAGTAGACTTGAATTAAATGAGAATTTGACACATAATAGAACACAATGGAGACGAAGGATTCATATAGCCGACCCCACCTAGTGGGATTAAGGATTGTTGTTGTTGTTGTTGTTGTTGTTGTTGTTGTATATTTCAAAATAAACAAAACTACATGAAATTTAGTATTTTAGCCAAAGTCATTTTATAATCAATGAATTTAGATCTGATTCCATCTACAACGGATTCCTTGGATTTTTTTTTTCTTTTACTTTGATGGATTACATGACTCATGTTTGATTAAAATTAAATTTATTATGATTTTTAAAACATTATGTGATTTTAATAATGAATGCATGCTACTTGATTTGAATATATTAAGAGTCATATTTCATTATTTTTTAATTTTCCCATGTGACTAGTTGATTTTTGGCAATTTGAATTTTATATTTATTTAATATAAATTATATTTTTATTGAATATTATTTTATTATATGATAAAATGATGTTAGAATAATATATTTCTTTGACATAATTCAAAATGATCTTCTAGCTTATAAATAGCTCTCATTCTCTTCATGAATGGGTTGCTAAATCAAATTCAAAATCTCTCAAGCAAATCTAAGAGAAAACTTCCTAGATTTCCCTTCCAAGTGTTCTCCAAATATAACAAGATCAAATCTTTAGTTTGGAAGCTTCAACATCTTCAACTAAGCAAGCTTTCTCAATTATTTGATTTTATTTTTTCTTAGTCTTAATCTCTTTTAGTTGTTCATACTATTTTTACCATCTATTTGTTCTTTCAAATTTTTACTTTTTGTGGATTATTCTTTGGACACCAAAGTTTAAGTTTTTCACATCAAAAGTTTCTTCAATCATTTTTTTATGAAAAACTCTTGTGATAGATTGTAAGATTTATTTCATCTTGCTGAAATTTTTATCTTCCTACAAATTAATTTTGGTTTCTTGAAAAACTTTTTCATTAGACTTTTTTGAAAGATCATTTATTCTTAGATCTATTTTAAAAGTTTATTTTAAGCATTTTAAATTAATTTATTGTGCTAAAAATATTTTCATATTTGCTCGATCTCTCTTTTTAATTAAAAGTTTACTAGTTTACTTAGATCCATCATATACTACTTTTCTTTAAGTATTTTGTGATTATTTGCATTAATTGAAAGTATCATTTTGGTTAAAATAAAATAAATTATTCCTGAAATTTTTGAGTATATGCTAGATCTATTATATATCAAGTTTCTTTATCAAAATAAAATTTATAAAAAGTTAAATTATTTTGTTTGTCACTTATCATTTTATTCCTACTAATATCCTTTGTTTAAATAATTTTATCTTGTTGAAATTTAGTAAAGCTTACTATTTTTATTATTTAATAATTAAGAAAAAAATAAGTTTAGTAGAGAGTTAATCATTCTTACACTATTATATACATACTAGTTATAGTTTCTCTTAAACTTAAAATTATTCCTTGCTGAAATTTATTTTATTGTGTAATAGACTATTGTGAATTTATTTTGAAGTCATTTTTATATCAGTCTACAAATTGTCATAATATAAACATCTTAGTAAGCTCACTTTAAGATATTTATTTTATTTCTTATCCAAATTAAGTGAGCATTCTATCTTGTCAAAATTATAAGTTGTAAAGTGATCATTTATAAATTATGAGATCACTTTTTGAATTGGATAGCTAGGTATATTTGTGAGAAATATTTACCAAAAATTTATTATTTTGTATTTTTCTTTTCGTGCTGTAAAATTTATATTAGAGTTGTACTCGCCCCTTTGTAGGAGAGTACATATTGTTCTATTGGTTGTACTTGCCCCGTTGTAAGAGAGTGCATTTTGTAAGCTATTTTACATTTAGTGGATTCCTAGCAAGGGGTGGCTAGGCGTGGCTTAGGCTGGTTTTAGGGTATGGCCGAACCACGTAAAAATTATATGCTTATTGTCTCTCTTTTACTTTAATATACTTTTTTTGCTGCATTGAGAATTATATCTTATCATTATAAAATCAAAAATTAATTTTCTACTAAAAGTTAAAATTTAAGATTTAACTTTTAAAATTTTTAATAACTCCCAATTCACACCTCCCCCACCCCCCTCTTGGGTGCAATAGTGACTCACATTTATTGAAAAGTAAACCCAAAGATATGAAATTTTTAATCCTAAGCCCCTTTATTTAATGAAATAAATTAATAATAAATTAAGAAAATTGGAAAGAAGTTTAAAATTAGTTTGAAACACCATAATCTACATTAATAGACCTTAGAAAATTAGAAAATCTCATGGAAAACACATAATCCCCAAAATAACCTAATTAGGTAATTAATTTAATTAATTGATCAAAAATTTTAAAAAATCATAATATGCCAATCAAAACTCCAAAAGAAATCTAAATAAACCCTCTATGAAATCATCTTCTTAGGGGGAATCAAAAAATTAATTCCTGACTATTAGGGCCTGATTTAAATTTTAATGAAATAATTAAAACTTTGATTAGTTCTAAAATTTACATCTCATTAAGATGAAATTTTAAGAAACCTAAATTTGCAAGAAATTTCACTTGTCATAAATATTTCAAGGCCAAATAACCTCTAGATTAGAAGTTATTAAATTAATAATCCCTAAGTCAATTTACATGAAATTAAAAATTAGAAAATTATTTATAAAAATTTATAAAATCAATGTAAAATAATTTTATTAATATCATAACACTTAAGAAAATTTTCTTAACCTCTTAAGTTAAATACTTTAATTAATTATACACTTAAGAGTAATGAAATCACTAAGAAAGTGTAAAATTAATCAAACCTTAAATCATTAAATTAATTAATTTACATTAAAATAATTATATTTAAAATTAATCAACCTCTTAACCTCATACCCAAATTAAGATACTCATTAATATTAAAATTACTTTAACCATTTTAATGTTAATGAATTATGATAATTTCACTTGAAAATAAAAATAAATAATCAAATTAGTTAATTTAAATGTCCTAGAAAATTAAAATGGCCTAGATTTAGATTGGATGCCAAAAGTAGCTCATTTCTTAGGTGTGCTAGGTTATGATTGATAAGACAAACTTCATCTTAATAAGGTAAATTAAATAATGAAACTTTAACATATAATGTTCCATTAAAATTGATCTAAATGATGAATTAAAATGCATAAGTTAATAAATTGTCTTAAATTATGAAAGTAAAATATAATGAATTCCTTAAGTGATGAATCAAAATTTCTTAAGGATTAATTGAAACAAATTAAGTTAACTCATCCAAATTCATAAGCAAAAACATTAATGAATTGAATAAATGCGATCTATTCAAATCAAACAAACCAAATAATTAAAACACATAAGATCAAATGAACATTTAATCAAATCAAAAGAAACATAAGATTAAATATAAAGCTAAGTTATAAAAATAATATAAAATATTAACTAATATAAAATATAAATGAATCTAATCATTTGAAAGGAAATCAAATTAAAATAAAAAATGACATTAAACTTAATCCTGATAGCATAAACTTTTAATTAAGATTTTAAAAAGTATTTTAAATTTCAATTAAAGATAACAAATCAAATTAAAGAAACATTAATCAAAGTAAAAGAAATAAAATAAGAATGATGTCTTCAAATCTTAATAAAGTTAGAATACAAAAACTTTAAACCTTAAAAGAAAATTTAAAACATTAATCAAATCGAACCTAACTTAAAATAAACTAATTAAATCAACTCAAAAGAGGCTAATTAAGATACTTAGGATCTTAGTATGGCCCTTATAATGGACTTTTATCTTAAGTTGAAAATCTCATTATATTAGGAACTAAGATGTTGAATAGAATGTGTTCCACCCAAAGTAAATTTTATTTTATTCTTCATTCTTTAAAACATAAACTCCATTTTAACACAAAAAAACCTAAAAATCAAAATAAACTTATAAAATAATCAAATCACTTAAATTGAAACAATCAAATGATAAATTAAAAAAAAGTTTGACCACAAACTAAATTTAAAATTAAATAAAACCTAGCATAATCATACCACACAAACCCCTCCTTCACACACTAGATTATTAGGTCACCGACCTTTTAGGCTGATGATCTATGATGTTCTATTATGTTATGTGATTTTTTTTTTTTTGTGTAATATTTTTAGACTAGATGGCTAAGTTTATTTGCCCAGTAGTCTAGATGCTAACGCATTCTTTTAGGCTAATACTAATTTCTACAAGGGGGTTGTGCTTAAAAGGATTGCTATGATAAATATAAAATAAATGTTGTTTGCTTGCAAGTGCTGCTTAAATTTCTAAGCATAGCCATGTAGGATAGGTGGGTTAGGCAAGCAATTAATGTTAAGCCCATATGTTTTAAAAATAAATTGCTAATGTTCTACAAGTATTTCTTCATGTTTGTTTTGTAGGGATTAGGAATTTATTTTAAAATTCTGAAATGTGATTTAAGCCTAGAATTTGGTTAAGTTCTATAGGCTCTAAGAGTAACTAGAGTTGACTTTACCAGTTGGTCATCCCCTATGATGCCCATGGAGGTCCCTAAAGAAAGTGACGATCCTGAAAGAAGACCTCCATAGATCAAAATTGTATAAAGCAGGGCTCAATTATCAATGTTTTTTTTCTTCTGGGATGCACAGCGATACCCGACCCCACTGGCTTATTTTATTAATATGAATTAGCCTGAAATATTTTGGGGTGTTCAATAGAAATGTATGTTTTTTCTAGGTTTCTTTTTTTGATGTGTTTTGTGATAAAATGATTAGAACGTTAGGCTCCCAGAAAAATTAAAATTTCTACCCCACCTAAGCTAAATAACTTAAACATAAAAAAAAAACTCATAACCTCATTTAAATAAAAGCCCTAGGAATAAATTAAAAGCAACTAGAAATAATTAGCTTTTGTGAACCATGAGAGCATATTATTTGTTCTTCTTGAATTAAGTCATTCACCCATTGCACATAAGGGGACATCTAACTTGTAAGGATGACCACCCTTCTTGGAGAAGTGTGCCTTCTCTTTTTGATTTGGTCCACGACCATTTCTAACTACACATCATTGTAGGCATAAATTGCATACCTACAACAACAACAACAACAAGCCTTAATCCCACTAGGTAGGGTCGGCTACATGAATCCATCATCTCCATTGTGTCCTATTATGTGTCAAATTCTCATTTAAATCAAGTATACTAAGATCATTTTTATACATCTTAACCAAGTCTTTTTAGGTCTACCTCTACCTTTCTTAACATAAGGAAAATCTAATGCATCTACTCTCCTAATCGGGTCATCGGATGGCCGACGTTTTATGTGGCCAAACCATCTAAGGCGACTCTCCCTAATCTTATCTACCACTGGAGCTACTCCAACTTTTTCCCGAATATATTCATTTTGCATTTTATCTCTAAGAGTAAAGCCACTCATCCACCTAAGCACCCTCATCTCTGTACCACTTACCTTAGTCTTATGCTTCTCTTTTATTGGACAACATTCTGCACCATAAATCATTGCAGGTCTTACCACCATCTTATAAAATTTTCCCTTAAGTTTAAGTGGAACTTTTCTATCACATAATAGGCCAGATGCATTCCTCCACTTCAACCATCCAACTTGAATTCTACTAAGAACATCTCCATCTATTCCACCATCAATTTGAACAATAGAGCCTAAATATCTGAAACTCTCACTCTTATTAATGACTTGTTCACCTAATGTCACAACACTACCACTAGAACTTCTACAACTAAAACTACACTCCATATATTCAGTTTTAGATCTACTTAAATGAAAACCTTTAGACTCTAGAGTTGACCTCCATAATTCAACTTTCTGTTGGACTCCCTCTCTAGTCTTATCAATAAGAAGAATGTCATAATTCAAGTTTCTATTGGACTCCCTCCATAAATTGCATACCTAAGACCTTTAAAATAAATTATGAGTCAAAATATATAAAAGATGAAATTTATTATATTAGTTAAGTACATAACATGCTAAATATTATCTTAGGGATAGGGAGTGAGTTAAACTCCTACCTTTAAGTCTAAGATTTCTAATAAAATGCTAATTTCAAATTTTATTAAATTTAATCTCAAAATATAAAGCCCGATGGTAGGATAGTTGAAATGCTTATTGAGTATCCCAGTATCTATAAGCATTTCCCACTCAATTCTGATTAACTTTTGAAAAAAAAATTTTCCCATTTGAAGCATTCCTTATTGAAATTATAAATTAAACATTCTTTTAACACAAGCTTTGAAATTCATAAAAATAATAGTTTATTTATTTAATCGACAGTGTTCTTAAAAAAATTTCCATCTTCTTAGGATGCAATTAACTATAAGGGCTTGCCCTTATAGAGAACTATGAACCTAGCATATAATAAATCTTGTCTTACTTTTCCATGTAGTTCAAAAGAAAATTTCTGGAATATCAAAGACTCATTAGCTTTTAAAGTCCTTATTAAGTAATTGAATTCATTATAAGATAACATGTTTATCTCTCAAGATAATAAAATCACGTATTCAATTATCAAATTAAGAAATTTCTAAAATTTATGTGGTGCCTAATTTTTTTTTATACACTTGTGCTTTTTTCCTAGATTAGTCATTGAAAATTGATAGGAACCCTTTAAGTTGGTTAGCCATTAGGGTTATCTCCTTGGCTAGTTCCACCTAAGAAGATGTGTGTCATCATGCTTTCTTCTTAGGTTAGCCATTGAAAATTGATGGGAAAGAAACAAAATCATATGATCTAGTCTATCTCTGTACATGCATCCAAAGATCCTCCCCTTAGGTTGGTAAGTCATTAGGGCTATCCCCTTGGCTAGTTTCACTTAGGAAGATGTGAGTTCTTGTGCATTCTTCCTAGGTTAGCCATTGAAAACTAATGGAAACCAAACTTTGTTGTAGTCAGGATAAGAATAAGCACTTCAGAGGCATCTATTTTAGCTATCATAACCATGTTAGAATTAAATTCTTTTATTGAGTCTTTTCCTAATAATATCCCTATTCTTCTTAAAAATTAATAAATCTAGATTTATCTAAGATTGAACCTTTCTAAATCGAAACAACTTAAAGCAATTTATGTCAATCTTTCATAATCAAATTCAAAACAAAATTTTAAATCAAAACTGAAGCTAAATCCAAAATCTAATTTTCAAACTAAAGTTCAAACCTTTACAAGCATTGTCACTTATAGTCTTCATAGACTTTGTTGACTAGTTTGGTCAACGTTAATATGTGTGGTGTTCTCTAACTAGTCCCTCACACATATTGGGGGTCCATTTGTTGACCTCATTTTAAGATGAGGTTGATATTATCCCCAATTTTAGTTATTAGGACCCCTAATCTTCGATTAAGAGCTTCCTAATTAGGAACTTAGGACACTATATTTAGTGACTAAGTGAATAAACTAAAATCACATAATAAATCAAATCAAATATAAATCTAAAATCAAAATTCAATTTTGAATTCAAATCAAACTCAAAGCCTTAAGTTGAAAGCGTAGGTAATCCTAGTGAATTCATTTATGACTCGACCTAATTTAATTGGATTAGGTGAACCCAATCAAATATAAATCTAATAAAAATCAATAGAAATCAAAATCAAACACAATTTAATTAAAATCTAAATTTAATTGAGCCTAGATTTAGGAAGTTGTATGATTGAACTGATTGACCCATCTAAAGCTCAAAATCACCCAAGTCCAAGAAAAATTAAAATTAAATTAAACCAAAAAGATAAAATCAATGTACAAACACAAATAAATTCAAAAAGAAATCTATATGAGATTCAAAGCAATCAACCTAGCTATTTGACATAGAGTTGAACAATGTGGGTCCTACCAAGTCAAAAGTGAACCAATCAAGATTTTTCCAAATTGACTCACTCCAAAGACTCAAAATCATCAAATATAAACTAAATAATTTGGAATCTAGTAAGGCCTCAAATGGGTTAACTAGGTCATTTAACTCGAATAGACTTAAATGAACCTTATTGAGCTCAAACTTTAATTAAACAAAAATTAATTCAATTTAAAGACTCCAAATTATTTCAAAATTCATAATTGAGCATAATTAAACCTCTCTTTAGATTTTATCTAATCAAATGATCACTTATCTCAAGTGAATCCAAAGTAACCCATTAAGTCTAATTTGGGTCAAAATGGGTTAAAATCAAAATTAACTCCAAATAAATTGACTTAAATCACTCTAATTAATCCATCAAATATAATTGAAGCCTAATCTAAACCCAAAATAACCAATTGAATCTTATAAATCGATTTGACTGACTTTGATCAAAGTTGGTCAAAATTGGTTAAAATAGGTCAAAGTAAAGTTAAAACCAGATTAGATTGAAATCAAATCCATGTGATTGATCTTTAAAATAACTTAAATGAACAATTAAATGTGACTAAAACTTAATCTTAAAGTCAATGAACCAACTTAAAACCACTTTAGTTAAATTAGGTTAGCCCATAATTTAACCCAAAATCAACTTGAACGAGGCTTTGCCAACCCATGAATCTCTCAAAACTTGATTCAATCTGATATTATCTCAATCCAAATGATGTGTGAGAGAGTCAAGATTTCTTTTTTTTTAAAAAAAAGCAAAATAAGAAGAAGACAGAAAAAACCAAACTCAAACCCATTTAAAAGGTAATCAAAGCAACCCTACATCCGAAATTGTAATGGAGCCATAACCAATCTTTTCCATAAATTTGATCTTCTATGTCATAAAAAATAGCAAAATTATATAAATCAAGCAACTAGCTCAATTGGGAAGGAGGGAGAAGGGACGCAGGCAAGGAAGTCAAAGAAGTATCCAAAATCCCACTACCTTGCACATGGCCATTCCATCGAGATGATAACCTCTTATTCTTCATGCTTAGACTTTTGATGACGGATGCATTCAGTTGACTGCCAAATTCTAGGCGAAAAGAGCTGATTGGCTGGCCATCACAAGCCCTCCATAATTGAAGATTTCAGCCAAGCTTTAAAAGGGCATAAACCGAGCTCCTTAAGGGAGATTGACTCTTCCAACACATTCTAGGTGAGGGAAGGAGTGATTTTGAGTGTTTACCCAAAGACCTCGATAGTGGTGAGCAGGAAATTTGTCAAATCCAACTACAAGAGATGGCCCAATGGTGTTCCTAGTGATTGGCAACGAGGCAAGTGGGCATATCCATCTCGGAGCTTCTTCTTACATCCAAGAATGTAACCAAATCGACTTGACAGCCAGACATTGGATTCGATGAGGTAATTCCATCAAACCTTAGCAAATCGATAAGTATTCTATTTTGTGGAAGTAGGAAGTTGATTTTAGCAATTTTCATTAGATTATCCTAGGTTTTTCATTTTGAACGATCCTAGTGTGAGAAATGGCATTTTTCGATGAAGTTTGCTGGAAAACCAACCTTGAATGGCCACGGGAGGCCAAAATTTCAGTCTCACCTTAAATTGGCCATCCATGGGAGAGAGAGTACAACATTCATCCGATACCCATTAAATGGGATATACGACTAAGATTAAAACACAATAGCTACTTAATTTGAACCCTTAGAGCATGAGCCTCGATTTGGACCATATGATCTTTGGTTGGACACTCCGAATCAAATTCTCATTTTCCTACTCAATCCATGCCATGGTCAGCATGGCCCAATAGGTCACTTATATGCATAACGGGTGATATAATCAGGGATGACTAGATCAAATAAAAAATTCAGGATTTTTGAAATTTTAAAAATCCTAAGAACCTACTAAAACATCAGAAATCATAAGAAATAAAATACATAACGAAAATTCATAAATAAGAGCTCGTTGGATTTATCTTTTCAAAGGAATTCAATGAACTTAAAAGCCCCAATCTTTATTAGGTATTTTGGGCTTAATTTAAGTTTAAATAAAAATCAAATTTCCTTCATTAATTCTAAAGTATTAACCAAATTTACCTAAATTTTTTAGAAACTAAAGTTAAGGTTAATATCTACCTATTACGAAAATTTCAAGTCCAATTGATAAGTAGATCAAAAGTTGTTGACTATCAAAGGTCAAATGCTTTAATTTCATGAAATAAATAATTTAAAACCAAAGAAATTATAGAAAATCATTAAAATAGTTTAAGCAACTTTCATTAAATTCATGGTACTAAGGAAAAAAATCTAAACTTTTTAGATCTCACTAAACCTTAAAATAGTCTAATTAAGGCTTAATGTGTCAATTAAAACTAACCGATTTAAAGTTGAGAATTCATTTTAAATTAAATTAAATAAATAAATCATTATTGACCCTCTTTTTAACTTGAAGGGAGTTTCACAAAATTAAAGTCCATGAATTTTATTAAATATTTTATAATGTAATTAAATTTTCATAAAAATAAATAAATAAATAGATAATTTACTAATCAATCTTAAAATATACATTCAAAGAGTTTAAGGTCCATGTGGCGAGCTTGATATGCTAGCATCTCATTACTATAAAAATTTTCAAGTCATAAAAACTATTAACCAAAGAGGAATAAAAGATTTAGCTATCATAACATCATTTAATAAAACAAAAAAAAATTGGAATAGAATAAATTTAAGATATGCATTTGTTTGAAATTACAAAACCAAGAATACAATTAAAATATTTGAAATAGACTATTATATTACCTAAGTTTAGTTGAAGCACACAATCATAAGAATCGAACATTAATTATTTTGATTAACTATAAGTTAATGAAACATAATAAAGTTAATAAACTATTGATTAGAATTCAGTTAAGAGATGAAATCGAATACTAATTAGACTTCAAAATTAAATTTTAAATTAAATCAACTTAAAATATAGTAAATCATTGATCAAATATTGGTTAACGTAAGTTAAATGATTATTGATTACATCTCAATCAAATTAATCATTTAACAAAATTAAGAAATAATGAACTTAAATTAAACACAGATAAAATAAATTAACAATTTAACCAAACTAATCCAACGTTGTTTACATAGGATGAACTAATAGTTAATAAAACTTGAATTGCATAATGAACCTTTAATTAAACCACTAATAAAACCTTAATTAACTTGGTAAGAAATCATAATTAGACTTTTACTAATTTAATGGAGGCTAAATTGAGTAGCTAATAATCAACAACTAATTAAATGAATCATTAAATTAAGACTTCAATTGAGTTTAACCCTTAATTGAATTAATGCTCATGAATCCAATTAACGGATAAGTTAAATCCTAATCATTTGATTAAATCATTAATTGAGTGAATTGCGAATGTTTAAATAATTTCAATTTAAACTGCGATAATCTAATCAAAGCTAAAATTTTGATTAAGGATAAGCTTAATCAGTTATTAATTAGATGATTAATCAAATGAATGAATCAAATCAATTGATTAAAGAAACAATTTCAATTCAATTAAATACTTAGTTAAGATAATCATTTGATTAATCTAGTAATAATGAAATTAAGTGAATTTAATTAAGATTGATTCAGTTGACAATTAAATAAATCAAAATCCTTAATTAGGCTTTTCATCAAATAAGTCATTTAATAAAGTTAAATTTAATTAATCTTTAATTCAATGTTAATTGATTAAATTAAACATAATTCTTAATTAAACTCTTAACCAGCTAAATGACCTAATAGAATTAATGGTTGATTAATCGCTAATCCAATGTTAATTGGATTAACTATCAAATCAAATTAAATGTATTTAACTTTTAGTTAAGATCAACTTTTAATCAAATTGATAATTGAATTTAAAATTGAGTTAGTTAATTATTAAAATAAATTAAATTAAAATTAAATAAACCATATCAAAAATAAACATTAACATGAAGTTTAGTTCAAATCAAACTCTTAATTAAATTTATTATCATGTTTTAATCAAAATAATCAGGGTTAATTAAATCATTAATTAATCTATAATTAATTTAATCAAATCTCTTTGTCTAATTAATTACATAATTAAATCATATTAAACCTTAAAAATCCTTAATTTAATTAAATCAACTAGACATCTAAGTTAAACCTACTATAAATAATTGAATTTAAATAAGATAAACTAAAGTAATTATTACTCAACTCCAATTATATCAACTAAATCAAATTAATCATGAACATCCAATTAATCATTAGTCATATTTTAATCATATTAATCATGATAAAATTAAGGAATCTAATTAAAATAATCATTTAAACCAATTTGTAAACAAACAAATAAAGTAACTGAGTCAATCATCAACATCCAATCATCTTAGTTAACTATATAAATCAAACTAACCCAATTAAACCTTGATTAAGCATTGAATCTCAACCATATAAAACTATTTAAATTCAATAAGCCAAACTAAATTAAGCCTTGATTAATCATTAAACTTCAAATTAAATTGCTCATAAATCAAACACATATTGACTAATCATTGAATGTTAGTCAAATACAATCAAATGAAATTAAAATAAACTTAAATCAATTTAATAAATAACAAAATTACATCTAACTGAATTTATTTGAATAAGATAAATTAATTAACCATTAAATATATAGGAATAATAATAAAAATAAACTTTAACTATTAATTAAATACATAAACCGAATTCTAGTTAACATAAGAAATGAATCAAAATATATGGAACTCAAATTACAAACAATCAAATTTAATTAAAATCAAAGCAAATATTTATTCAATTTAATTTAAGCAAACCAATAAATAAGTAAAGCTTAATCAAATCAAATAAACATAAAGTTAAGAATTAACTTTAAGCCATTAAATCATATCTAATCACAACCAATTTCAAACAACATAAAAATGAATCAATCAACATAAAACTTAAACAAATTAAACAAATTAATTATGCTAAAATAAAATATCATTTAAGTTAGGCTAAATAATTATCAAACTAAAAGAATAAACATACAAATCAAATAACCAAATTGAATAAATTCAATGATCATATTATTAGTTTGAATTTAAATAAAAGTTCACATTAAACTTCAATCAAATCACAAGTTGATTAAATTAAAACATAATAACCAATTCAAATCAAACATAAATAAAAAAATTTAAATCATAAAATTTAAATAACATTGCAATGATTTAATCAATACAAATCATATAAAATTAAATCTTTAAAGTGAAATAAAAAAAGAATTAAACATTAATTGGATTATCAAAATTGAATTGAACCAAACTAAAACTCAATAAATCTGTAATCAAAATACATAAAGTCAAATAATCTCAACAAATTTAATTTTTAAAGTCTTAACTAAATCAAACAAAAATAATAATAAATAATTAATTAATTACATTAAACTCAATCCAATTAAATTATTCATGTAAATTCAACAAGGTTAATTAAGATACTTAGGTTCTTAGTTCAACTCCTAGAATGGATTTTCACCTCATGATGGACATCTAATTTTACTAGGATTAGGATGTTGAATAAAATTGATTCTACCAAAGTAGAATTTATTTTATTCTTCATTTTAGAAATCTAAATTCAACTTTAACATAAAAATAAACCTAAAATTAAGATATCAATTAGATCATTTAAATTGAAATCATCCAATAGTAAAATTGAACAAACCTTGAATAAAAATCACAATTAAAACCTAAGAAAAAAAGGTATGGTGCATCATACGGACAAACCCCTCTCCTTTACACACTAGATTATTAGGTCACCAATCCTAGACTTAGGTTAGGCTAATGATCTATGATCATTTGATGTGATGTGATATTTTTTCTTATTTTATGATATACTATTTTATATTCGGTGGCTAGACTTATTTGCTCGCTAGTTTGGATGTTAAGACATTCTTTTTGGCTAACATTATTTTATACAGGGAATTGTGTTTAAAGGGACTGTTATCATAAAATAAAATAAATATTATTTTCTTGCAAGTGATGTTAAAGTCTATAAGCATAGTCCAATAGGACAAGTGAGCTTCACCACCATTGATGATATGTCCATATGTTTGAAATATAATTTGCTGGTGCGCTATATGTTTTTCTTGACATCTGTTTTGTAAGATTTAGGATTTTATTATGGACTTTTAAAATATAATTTGAGCCTAGGATTAGGTTAGAACTTATAAGGTTTAGGATTAATAGAAGTTGATTGTACCTATTTGATGGCTCCTAGTGGAGTCTAAGGAGGACCCTGAAGAAGGAATCCCTAAAGTTAATAAAGACCCATAAATCAAACTTTTAGTTTTAGGTCGGGCTATATAAGAGCAGAGCTCAGCTGGCTATTTTATTTTCTTCTAAGGTGTACAACAGTACCTCGCCGCATTGGCCTACTTTATTAATTTTATTTGGGGTGATTTATTTTGGAGTGTGTAATATAACTGCATGCTTTCTTAGGTTTCTTTTTATGATGAACAACCTAGAAATATTCAACTCTTAAGAAAACTAAACTTTTTTACTTCATTAAAGTTAACTTAAACATGAAATAAAAACTCATAACCTTGCCATAAATAAAGCCCTAGGCATAACTTAAAAGCAATAAGAAATAATTAGAGTTTGTGAACCATGCAAGGATATTATTCATAATTCTTGAATTGGACACTTCACCTATTGTGCATAAGAGAGCGTCTGAACTGTGAGGATGACCACCCTTCCTGAGAAGTGTGCCTTCTCATTTTGATTTCTCCCATAACCATTTTCTAACTACATGTCATCTTAGGCATGAATTGCATACTCAAATAAGATTTTCTTAATGTTTAGGACACCTCACCTAGTGTCCTAGAGCATCTTTTTGAGTTTATTCTAACCTATTTGATATAGGTAGAATCAATTCAAACTTTCAATTTGGATTAACTCAAATAAATCAAATTAAAATGAATGAAAGAAAACCCATTTCATTTGAATAAAATTGATCATTTGAACTCATTTAAAATCATACCTAACCCATTTAAGCTAAATGAGTTAAAATGAAATTAAATTTAAAATCAATTTAAATTAAATGGTTTAACTCAAATCATAATGCAATTGATCATCAATTGCATTATGGTTTAAAAAAAATAAACTGAATACAATGGGTAAAATTAAATTTAAATACTTTGCATCAAAGCATTTAATTGGATTCAAATTTCCTAAGAAAATTCAAATGGAATTAAATCTAATCTCAAATCCATTTTGAGATTAATTTGGGCATATCCTACTTTAATCCAAACTAAGATGATAATGCCATATTACATGAAAATAATAAAAGTAAAATAAAAGAAAATGGGAAATAAAAAAGGGAAGAAAAATGCTAATTTCCTTCTTCCATCTCGTCCCATGCAAAATCTCTTCTTCCCACTTCATCCACTCTAAGACAAAAAGCCACCTCTTAAGAGGTGGCTACCTTCAAGAGAAGGTAATGGAGGCAATTAAGTGCCAAGGCAAACCTCCAAGAGTTTGCCTAAAGCATAGCAAACCAAGGGAAGAAGAAAATGAAAAACGAAGAAGAGAAGGGGAGCTCTCGGTCATGCACAAGGAAGGAAACTCTCCACCTCTGATGGGAACATCCCATTATGATCACAAGACCAAAGGAAGGTTGATCCCACACCTTGACCGGCCTTGCTATCGCCGGTGGCTGGAGTTCCATCTTCAAATTTCTTCCATATAAAGCTCTCGGCCAATAATGCAAAATGGGGTAGGAGAGACTATTACTTCCCCATTTTCATTCCAAAAGCATCGCCAAGGAGAGTGATGAAGTTTCCAACCATCACTGGACCTTCTCTCCGTCGGCAAGCCAGAATCCGGGTATGCAATTTCTCCCTCCCCCTATGCATTTGATTCTGGAGCTTTCTGAAGAAAGTTGGATCCTCAAATGGATCCAACCGTATGTATTGACCCTAATTCGATCCCCGATCATTTTGGGATCAAAATCTTGGCTTGATTTGCCAGCGACCGTCGACGATTGGCAAGAAATCATGGACGATGTCCATTTCTCGCCGGCGGGCCTCAGGATTTAATCCCAACCATCTGATCCTTCTCTTAGGATCGGACGGCTCTGATCTAGACGCACAATTTGATTTAAATCCCTCAAGGATCGCAGGGGTGATTCAAACCGTTCGATCCATGATCGGATGGTCCAGGATCGCCCGCATTTTCAACCCATGTGACACGTGGACCGTCCAACCTGTAACATGCTGTCCACCGCGCCATGTGACACACGGTCTGCTGCGCAGGATCGCGGGATCAGTATGGAGATCGACGGTCCGTAAATGATCCTGCTCTTTTGACTTATGTCGCGTGGGATCCTCCCCACTTAAAACTGTTAACATTAGTTAATTAACAGTTTAACTAATTAATTAAAATCCTAAAAAATTCAAAACATCATATAAAATAAAAAAAATCAGAAAATTACAAATAAAAGCTCTATGGATTCATCCTGATGAGAGGAATTCATAACAATTAAAATCCCCAATTTGTATTGGGTAATTTTCTCTTAGTTTAAGTTTAATTGAAAAATATTAAACCCTAATTACTCTCAAATTAATAATCCAATTAATTTGAAACTTTAGAGAAATGGAATTAAGCTTAAAGCATACCTTAAGAAACTTTTTGGGGATTTAATTCTCTGAATTTAAGGGAAATTTTAACTTTATGTGTATTAACCTTTAAATTAATTAAATTAATTACCCTTTAATGAAATAATTAAAAAACTTTAATCTAATAACCTTAAATCAATATAATAAATATTAATGAATATTAGAATACTAATTAAACCTAATCAAACCTATATGAACCTAATAGATCACTAATTAACTCAATTAGGTAATTAAAAGAATTAAATAATTCAATTAAAAGACCTGAACTTAATTAAATCATAATAAATCAACCAGTTAACCAAAAACTATGAGTAAAGCCTCATTGGAAAGGTATTTCAGTAAAGAATAAGTGAAAAATAAAATACCTTAATGAATCTTAATAAATTAGACTTAATTTAAGTTTTAATAAAATAATTAAAACCTTAATTACACCCTAATTACATCTCTAATTAAGTTGAACCTTTAGAAACATAAAATTGGCATGTAACCCCACTTTGTCATAATTATCTCAAACTCAATTGGTCTATAAATTTAGAATTCTTGATTTTTCAAATATCTAGGTTAATATGAACTAAATAATAATTAAGAAGAATCATTAATTCGTTGAATAAATAAATTTAACTAATCAGAAATAAACAATAGAAATACTTAGGGTAATTCATCAAAACTTCCTAAGTCAAAGAATTTAATCAAATATCAAAATTTTAAGAAAATCAATACTTAGTGAAATTCAAACAAAATTAAACATCTTAAGTTAAGTTTAATGAAATCATTCGTCAATAATAAACTTAAATAATAAATCTAAACATAGATTAATTAAATTAGATCAAGTAATTAACCTAAGTACTTTAGGTTAAGCATAACCCCTGGACAAACCTAAAGTACTAAATGAACTTAAACCTTAAGCTTACAAATTCATAATTTAATAACTTAAGTTAAATTGAATAAAATCAAACTCCTTAAATTAACATAAGCCAAATCAAATGAAACCCATATAACTTAATTAAAAATGAAACAAATCACAACTTAAATAAATCAAATAAATTAAATAAAATAAAATAATTCAAACAAATGAAATAACATAAATCAAACACAAACATAATTAAAATTAAAAGGATTAATTAAAATACTTAAGGATTTTAGTTAGACTTTTGGAAACTTCATTGGGAGTTAGAATGTTAAATGGAAAGAGCTCCATCCAAAAATGGAATCGTTCCACTCTTCATTCTTAAAAACCTATACAACTTTAACCAAATAAAGTGAACATAAAAATGGGAATTAAATCACTAAATCATTTGAATTGAAACCACCCAATGGTAAAAATTAAACCAATTCAAACTTCAAACTTGAACTTAAAGGCCTAGCAAAGACTTACCACACAAACCCTTCTACACACACTAGATTACTTAGGTGATAGGTTAGATCGCTCGCGTGATTTTCTTTTAATCTCCTGTGATATGTTGTGCTATGTTTCACATGTCTATGTGGTGTATTGCTTTAGACTAGATGCCAAGGCGTGTTTGTTCATTAGACTAGATATTAGGGCATTCTTTCTAGATTTAATATTATTTTCTACAGGGGACTGTGTTAAAGGGATCGTTGTAATAAATAAATCATAAAATTATTATTTGCTTGCAGGTGCTGAAAATCCTTAACATAGTTCATAGGACAGGTGGGCTTGGCAAGCAACTAATGCTAAGCTTATATGTTTGTGAAATATAAACAGCTCTGTGTGCTATGTGTATTTCCTAACATCTGTTTTGTAGGGCTTAGGATTTACTTTTGAATTTTAAATATAAATTTGAGCTTAGAATTAGGTTAGGATCTATGACATCTTGGATTAACAAGAGCTGACCCAACTAGGAGAAGGTGCAGTGATCCCCTATAGAGCCTGATGGATGTCCCAGAAGAAGGAGACTTTCATGGAAAGAAGACTCAGATCTGAACTTGTAGTTCAGAGGCAGAGAACTTCATGCCCATTTTTCTTTCTTCCGGAATGGGCAATAGTACCCAGCTGCATTGGTCTTTTTCTTATATAATTTAATTTGGCATGATTAATTTTGGGTGTGTAATAGAAATAGCATGCTTTTCTAAGGCTTCTTTTTGTGCTATGTTTGTGCTGTGATATATGTCTGGACGTAGGCTCATAGGATAAACTAAATTTTCTACCCAACTAAATCAATTGGAACATAAAAATAAATATAACTCATCATCTTCATATAAAAGCCTAAGTATTAAAGCAAGATAAAATATGTAACAACCCCTTAGCTGGATGTTTTAATATCATGCATAATCATATTGTTTCACTCTTTGCTAATGAAGGACTTCTATCCTTGCCAGAGAACCTAGCTTGACCTTTGAGAACTTATGATGGAAGTACACCTTCTTCTATTCTGATTTGGCCCATAATCTTTTTCTAATTGCATGCATTAAGCATAAATTGCATTCTTATGACCTAAGTGAATCTTGAGTCAAAATTCATAAAATTTGAAAAATATGCATTAGTTAGGTGCATCTTCATACCCTACATAATTTTAGGGGTTAAGTCTAAGTTCATAGATTTATTTCCTAAAATTGCAACAGCCATCTTGCATTGATATGACTTAGCCTCATTATTTTGAAATGCACTTAGGTGGTGTTAACTGGCAGCCTTCTCTAGGCAAATTGTAAGTCTGGAAGAGTCAGTGATAGGTTAGTTCTCTCAAGTGAGGAGAATGGCAATGATTCCCAAGGATAGAACTAGGTCGAGTATCTGACATGTATCAGAAGCACCTGTAGACTAGGTTCTGAAGCATCCTTTTAGGAATAAGTCTTCAACCCTGCATTTCTAGCCTTGTGTCTAGAATATAAGTCTTAGATTTCTAAGAAAATGATAACTTGAAATCTAAAATTAAATCCCAAATTTGAAGCCCAATTATAGGATAGTTGAACTATCTACTGGGTATCCCAATATCAATAAACATTTCTTACTTTTTTCCATTTGACTCTTAAAAATAACTCTCTCTAATTTGGTCCTCTCCCAATTGAATTTCCAAAAATCATTCCTTTAAAAACTACCTTAGTAGTCTTTAGGAATACCCACTTATTTTTTTAATCGAGAGTATTCTTAGGAAGAGACCCTTCCTAAGATGTAATTAACTATAGAGGCTTGACTTTATAGGGAACCATGATCCCAGGATAAAATAGGCCATGTTCTACTTTTCCATGTAGTTCAGGGGAAAATACTCTGGTACACGAAAGACCCATTAGCCTTAGGAGCCTTTTATTGAAATGATTGAATCCATTATAGGAGAGCATGTTTATCTTTCGAGATAATATGTTTATTCCTTAATGTTGTATTTGGTCATTTAAATAAAATATTCTTAAACTCTATGTGGTGTCATTTTTTTTCTCTATTCGTGATAATATGAAATCTCACCCAAGTACTTCTAGTCTCCTTCTCCTATCTGCTCTCCACCTTTATTACCCTTCCTTGGGTAGCAATCCAAAGGCCTCGTCAATGACCATTTAGTGCTAACCAGTGACACTAATTGATCTACTTACTTATATTATTTAGTGTTCACATGATTATTTACCAACTTTAACAGTTTGATGAGTATTTTAGGTTGTTGGATCCCCAAGGCATACATGAAGAGATCCTCCTTCAAGCCTTATGTGAGTGGTGCTTGAGCAATCACGGGTTCTATATCTCTAACTTCCAACATCTCTTACTAAAAATTCAAGGACTTTTTGAGTTCCTATCTCATCTGTAAGAAAGCTTGAGAGCTATTTAGTAGCTTTTGAGCACTAGCAAATTGGTGGAGAACATTCTTTTGAAGTCAGAGAATGATAGAATGACTCCTAAAGGAAGGTATGAGCCACCTATAAGCTGACTCTTTGAAGATGGTGAAGAAGAGTTGGAACTTCATCACATCATCTAAGTTTAGTGGCGATGTGGTTGACTCAAAATATGTTATATCGTAAGTGGGATCTGTCTGACCTTTGTATGATTCAAGATGTGGGATCTTGAACCTATTAGGAGGGTAAACTCTAGCTATCTTCATAGAAAAAGCATTGATAAGTTATGGTTGCTTCTTTGATACATTCCCATCTTCACTAGTGTCATAAGATTCATCCTTAAAGTCAGAGATTTTGAACAAATGATCACTAGAATCCTAGATGAGCATCTTCTATTATTTAGCAAAGACCAAAGGGGTGAATTAGGTTTTTTTAAAAATAGTTTTAAAAAATTTAATTTTAATATTTTTATAGAAGATTTAATCCATTAATGATTATGCTTCGATGAAATATAAAAAAAACAACATTATAGAAAGGTAAAGTATCGAAACATAAAAAAGAGAACACAGTGATTTTTATGTGATTTTGTCAAACCCCAAAAATCGGCCTACATCTACGCCTAGCCACCAAGTTAGGAATTCTCTAAGTCAAAGTTGAGATTAAAATAAATCTATTGTACTCTCCTTCATGAGCAAGTACAAACTAACATTGTACTTTCCTTAAGGTAGGTACAACCCAACATTATACTTTCCATAACTAGCATGTACAACATAATAACATACTTTCATTAACGGGCAAGTACAACCCAACAAGAAAACAAGAAAGACAAATATAAAAGTATTTTCTTCTCACACTCAACTACAACAATATTAAGGAAAATAAAATCACAAGAAAAAAGAGAGTTCACTTCAATTTATATTTAAAATTGAAAGCAATGATTAAACATGTAAGATGTATATGACGCAAGTAAATCTTTAAAATGTTTGAAGAGAATATAAGAACTTAAAATCAAAGTGATATAGTTAATGATCTAAAGTGTAGCACGATAATGATTTGAAAACTAAACCAACCAATTGTTATATGGAGACTTGAGTTTTGGAAAGATCAAATGAATATGCAATATTAAAGCAAATAAACACAAATGAAGTCTCTTTTAAAAGAATTATCACTTATGCAAAAGATGAGACAATTTAAAAGAAAATAAATCTTGCTACTCACAAGAATTCTATATAAAATAATCACCACAAAAATAACCTCACTTAAGGATATGTAAGAATAAAGAAGAGAAGAAATTACAAACACAAAACTTTATCCAAACACAATCAATGTTTTCGGCTAACTTGTAAAAGGATATGAAGAGATGTGTTAAGCCCAAAGCAAATTGACCAAATACAAAGATATCTTAAACCAAGAAAGAGATCATGGTTTTACACAAGAATAACAATAAAGATAAAAAATAAAAAACCCTGAAATAAGCTCTCGTCCAAGATGGATTTCCTCTAATCCTCCAACTTCTTTTGTGCAATCTTCAAGGCAATCACTAGTAGGTTCGAATATGGAAGGATGATGAAGACATTAGCACTTGATTCATCAAGAAAGATCTCCAAAAAAAATTTGCAAGAGTTTAGCCAAGGGAGGAGAAAAGTCCAAGAAGAATTAACCTCGTCTTAAGAGCATTATATATAAGAGAAGGCGTCAAGAGGGTCGGCCAAAAACAAGAGAATAGGAGGGAAAATCTTTTGAAATTAATTAAACACAAGCCAATTAAAATAAAGATCAATTAGCATGAGGGAATAATTCGGCCAAGGCAAATAAGAGGGAAACTCAATTTGGAAAGTTGGTTTAATTTAAATCGACTCAATTTGAATTTCAAAAAGCATGATAAGGAGTTCAACCAAGGTAAGGAATATGGAATATTCAAATGGTTGATTCAATTTGAATCAATCAAATTAATTAGATTGGCATGACAAAGGATGGGCCAAGAAGATATGGAGGGAGACTTGTAATGGAAAGAAGTCTAATTTGATTCAATTCATCTCATGACAAAATCTCCAAATCAATTAGGAAGTTAATTAACATGAGGGTTAGCCAAGAGAGATGTATAAGAGAGGGTGAACTTGAATTATTAGAAAACATATCATGACACCATTAATTTTCTAAGTAAAAAAGGGCAATAATTTAAATTTGATTGATTAAATTAAGCATGAGATAAGTTCGGCCAAAGGTGGTTTTCATGATGGAATTCAATTAGGATTAAATAAAATATCATGGAATATTCAATCAATTAATCTTGATTGAATGAAAGAGGGAAAGTTATGATACACAAGTTTTATTAAATAAGATCCAAGGGAAAATAAAAAAAATGGCCAAGCTTGTTTCCAAAAATAGATTAGATCTATTTTAATGCACTTAATTCAAATTAAATGATGATGAATCAGACTATAAGAGAATTCAAACTAATATTCATCATGTGATTAATTTAAATTTAATTGATTGTATGGCCATCTAAGAATAATTTTCAAAAATACATATTTATAAAGGGAAAGAGGGAAATGTCATGGCTCCTTTTAATTGAATTTGAATTAACTCAAATAAATTCAAATTAGCTTAAATAAAATATCATATGCGGCCACAGTCATTCCATAAAGAGCTCGGTTCAAATTTGCACATGTAAGCAAGAGAATATTCAATTTGAATTCAAAATAATTTAAATTAAAGAATCAAATAAATAATTTTTTAATTTATAAAAAGATGGAATAATTATGGAAATAATCTAAATAACTCTCACATAATTTATTTTTCAAATATATAAGAAAAACATTTAGCCAAAATGGTTTAGGATGATAAATAGGATAGAAAAGAGAAAAGTAGGATAATAAGAGAGAGAAAAATAATATATTGAATAATTTAGATTTATGCATCGAACAAATGGATAATAAATATGATTAAGCATGGAAATAATTTAATAAAATGTGAACTTAATTTAACTTGCATAAAAGCACAAAAAATGGAATAAAATTTATGCATTTAGTTCACATTATCCAAAATGGATAATTTAAAGAATAATTGAAAATATGAAATAAAGAATTTATGAATAATTCTAAAATAAATTATTTTGAATGAATGAATGATTTATTTTATTTTAGTGAGCTTTTAATTTATCTTAATATAGTTATTCTTAGAAAATTTTCTACTCAATTCATGTCCAAAAGCTTTAGCATTCTGACTTAAGAAGATAGTGAAGACTTTTTCGGCACACTTGAATTTAATTTGAAGTAGAATTTGAACATGTGTTTGTTATCATCAAAATCAATGTCATATGAGGTGGGGCTCATGTAGTCAACATCTTCTTTCTCGCTGAGATCGATCGATGAGTATCCAATACCATGGATTCCTCATTCTCTTCTGATATGTGTTCTTCATAGTGTGACTTCCTAATGGACGCCTGCACTAGGTGAGTGTTCATGTCCTCTATGTTGGGAAAATCTTATTGAGTTGCTAATGGTTGGACGTTCTACTCTATGTCGGCCAAGCGATCTCAAGTTAAAAGTCTTGCTTCGCTTTGTATCTAACTTCTAGTCCACAGTCACCACGCCTAAAAGGATGTTGAATCCAAATCTATTTGTTGATGGTGGAAGAACCTTCTAAGCTATCTAAGAAGTACGATAGATAAAAATGCCCATGCAGGAGGATATAGAGGTTGAAAGTGCATAAAAATAATTTGTATTTACCGAAACCTATAGAGTATAGGGATCTAGAATGAGAACCAAAAGATCCCCTCGTAAGAGAGAAGCCCCCATTTATAATATTAAGGGGTGATTATATATGAAAAATAGAGATAAAGTAAATCTATTGTAAATGATTTCCATCCTAAGCTAATGATGGTATGCATACGAGCAAGAGTAGATTTTTCATTTGATGGAGGAGGATAGCCCATCGTCAGACGAGTAAGCGAGTGAAGATGGGACAAAGAGTAATCACCCCATCTTAGTAGTCGCCTACTATTGGAAAGTCAAGTCAGGTCTTGTCCTTTGAGTTATTATCTTCTAAGAGCTTAGCTCATATGATGATTAACATCAAAGACCTATTTTATTAATGTTTATATTATTTTAATTAAATAATTAGGGTATTAATGACCAAAACTTAGGAAAATCAAAGCCACTAATTAACAAACAGTTTGACTTGAAATAGTTATAAGAGATGAGAGGCATCATCAATAATATCCCCTAAAAATTTTAATTCAATCAAAAAAGTAATTAAGGGTTAATTTCAAAATTATCTTTTTTAATTAAACCCTAATTACTCTTAAATTAATGGACATAAATTGAGACTTTTTTTCTAAATTATCCTCTATCTAAGCTTTCTATAGAGTATTATTTATATTTTTATATTTTTTTTATAATTAATTATGATTTTTTTAACTTCTCCCTAATTAATCTTATTTTGAATCTTAATTAACTGATTTTACATAGTCTGCATCTAAGTCAGCAGTGCTTTATAGGCAGCGCCACAGAATTAATTATTTAAACTATCCCACGTGGCTGCTAACTCAATGGTAGTGGATGTGGTTTCATCTTGACCAATTAATCTTGCAATTTTAAAGGATTAAATCGAATAAACCTAATGCAGATTAGCCACCACTGTTCATTCTAATCACGCAAATTGGACTGTGTGATTGTCCCAACCTCCAACAAGAGACGAAAGCCATCTATATCTTGTTGCTTGTGACGAGCCAACCAAAGCTCAAATCATGATGCAATTAAATCCATTAAATTAAAAACTAAAATGCATGGGTTCCCTACTACTTGATCTACATGAAACAACAAATAATATAATAAAACACCAATGCCTAAGGGGTTTTCTATGGTTTGAAGGTGACTACCTCATTGAAGCTCAAGATTGATGGCCCAATGAGTGAGGTAGTTTTTCCTTGAAGAGGCAAAGCCTTGTTGAGAAGATTGTTGTTTGCCTCTTTGTCATTTGCTCTCGAGACCATGCACCACCATGAGTTTGTTGAAGTTTTATCAAACACCTACTTTCAGCGCTCAAATCAAGTTGTTCTCAATTTTTTTGTTGCTTGTGGGGATATGGGGAAGGTGTGGGAGGAGTTAATTAAGCTGAGATTGAGTTTTGGTGAAGTTGGAAGCTTGGGATGTTTGATCTGAGAAGTTAGTTGGTCTTGCCAATGATAGGGTGCAAGGGGATCTCTGGGAAATTTGGAGACTATCCCTAGGATGCTTGTGAAGGTGTATCTTATGTTTGGAAGGTTAGGGAGGTGTATACCTCCCTCTTTATATGAACCACTCATTTGGGTTGGTTTAGGCCATGATAGCCAGTCATACAGTGAGCATGACTGATTTTGATCTTGGACTTATGATGAGATGGAGTGTTAGGAGTGGTTGGCCAAGTTTGGTGGGCAGTGGTGAAGGGGATAAGCCATGGTGGCTAACCTAAGGGTAAACCATGGTGAGGGCGACTCTTTCTTGGTCAATGGTTGGATTAACGACCTTTGATCAGCTTGGATCAATGAGGGAGAGCTCAAGGCAAGCTAAGGTGATTGTCTTAACCAAAGAAGGAAGTTTGAACTTCTTATTTTGGGATTTTATCTTATTTGGAACCCCTAGTTCTCTTATTTTATGTTGAACTAAGTTCACCATGGGTTGGATCCACTTAGGCGGTCAAGGGTCGTGATAGGATAAGTCATGCAAATTTGATTAGGTTTGGCTCATTTTGACTCATGTAGGTCAATTTGGGTTCAAATGGGTCAAATTGACAAATTGACCAAATTGGGCCCAAAGGGAAATTGAGTTGTGTTCAAATGATGATTTGGAACACATTGGTACAATTAGTTTGATTTAATTTATAGTGGATTTGAATTTAGCTTATATGTGTTCATATGGGTCAAATGAGTCGAATTGACTAATTTGATCAAATTGGCCATATTAGGTGCAATTATGAGATGAGTCATGTTCAATTATTTATTTGGAGTTGATTGTAGGCTTGATTTTGTTTAATTTGATTTTGACTAGGTTATAATTTAATTTGGTCATTTAAGTTAATTTAGGCTAAGTTGGTCAATTGGGTTAGGTTGATCAAATTGTCTTTAATTGGTTATTAAGAAGTGTTCAATAATCAATTTAGAACTAATTCAAAGTGTTAACTCAATCTAATTTAAATAGGATCAAGGAAATAAACAAATAAATAAATAAAGCAATTCTTAATTCTCAAAATCATAACATTAGTGGCATGATCATTTAAGTAATGAGACATGTTGAACAGGAGACATAAAATTTTTCTCACATGAGTTATTAATTTTGAGATGATGTCTTTCTAATGATCTTAAGGTCATTTAAGTTTGATTCAAACTTAAGAGCCAATAGAACCAAAAAAAAAATCTTAATGCTTCTTTAAAAGGGTTAAGAAAATCATAAAATATATCCTTATATATGACCTTAGGATAGGGAATTGAAAGGAAATAAGTTTCACCCCAAGTAAAACTTATGAATTTTTATACTCTTTAAAACATTAAATGCAACTTAAACATAAACTAAATATCAATTTAAAACTTATACTTAATCCATTAATTACTTGAACCAAAATTACCCTTTTCATTAATTTCCTAAATTAATTGGTCAATCCATAATTCAGACACTAAGCCTAATTTGGCCTCACTACACTAACCTCTACACACATATTAGATTGATAGGTCACCAATCCTAAACTTAGGTTAAGTCGATGTTTGATTATGATGGATTTATATTTATTATTTTGTGATATAATATTCTAGACTTGATGTAAGAATTATTTTTGCATAATCTGGATGAAAGAGCATTATTTATTAGACCATTGATATTTTTTGTAATGCCCTACCATATGATATATTAAAGAGCTCACTATGATTCCTAATATCATGAGCACTCTCTATCTATCTTCTTTTGGAGCTTATTAAGAACTCTTCCTAATTGTGTTTTCCCACTCAATTTTCAAAAATTATCAATCCTTTGATATCAAGCTTTGAAATTCATAGAGATGTTAGCCAATCAGTTTAATCAAGAGTTTTTATAGGATATTCACATCATCTAAGTTGTAATTAACTACAGGGGCTTACCCCTATATGGAACTTATGAACTCGACTTAAAATAAACTCTGTTTTACTTTTTTCATGTAAAGTAAGGGAACGATCTAATGTACATAGACTCATCAATCTTAGGACTCTTTATTAAATTATTGATTCTATCGTTGGGTGATAAATCTACCTTTCAAAGTAGTATATTATTCCTTGATATTGTACCTGATCATCTCAATAAGTAGCCTCTAAAATTTGTGTGGTGTCCCTCTCATCACATTTTTAAACACCAGAAGGGGCACAAAGATCACTTTAGTCTTAAATTCTCCTTAGGCACTTTATGCTTTTTTGACAAAAAATTTTTAGTTTCAAAAACACCACATTTTGTGCACATATATTGATGCATGCAATTTAAAATGCAATAAATTATGCCTAGATTTAAAAGCCTCAAGTACTTATGATCCTAAATTTTTTTAAGTTATGATAAATAAATAACTAATTCTACTACTTATAATTAACATACAAAATTAAAAAAGGTTACTGTGGTGTTTATTTTTGGATGTATAAGGTGGACACCATGTAGATCGTAGGGGGGGTATTTATTGAAGTGATCGAGTATGATATTGAGGTATGATATACTATCTCAAAAGATAGAAATGTCACCTTTCAATGGACCTAATCACCTAATAAGGACTCCTAAGGTATGATGGGTCTTCTAATATACCAGAGATTTTCCTCTGCTTTACATGGATGAATAAAGCAGGGTTTATATTAAACTGAGTTCTAAAGTTCCCTATGGAGGCAAGCCTCCATAGTTAATTACATCTTACCGAATGAAATTCTAAGAATACTCTTGATTAAAGTAGACAATTATCATCTCCAAAGATTTTAATGTTAAGACTATCAAAGAATTGGCTATTTTGGAAATCAAGTGGGATAGATCAAGTGGAAAGACTTATTTCAAAATCCAAATGGGAACAAGTAGGGAATACTCATGATACTAGAAAACCTAGTGAGCATTCTAATATATTCTATGATTGGGCTTTATATATTTGAAAATGAAGATTTATTTGTTAGAGTTGAATTTTATTAGATTGCTAAGGCTTATGATCCACCAACACAAGTTGTGAAAATTCCTAAGAGGTGAGGATTTATGTTTGTAGCCCAAAGGAAACAACTATCTCAAATCATAAATATAGGGAGCTTTAGCATGAGCTAAAACATGGCCTAAATCTAAGTGAAAGATGGACACAATGGTTTACCTCCACAAGAGAGAATAAATCGTTTGACTTCTAGACTTATAATCACCTGGAGTGGACGCTAGCTAACTCTCGCAATTTCAAAATCATGTGGTACAGTCATATGAAATTATAAGATAGTTAGGCTATTATTTTGTTTGAAAAAAACTAAAGTCCTTAAACCCACTCCCTAAAAGACTAAAGCATGAGTGGTATGAGCAATGACTTAGTCTACCAATGCAAAAATCTTACAAATTTTATTTCATTTTAGACACATCATTAAAAAGGCTATAGGATTTTGATGCCTACATGCATGATGAAATAAATTGGTTGGCTAAATCAGTGGGAAGGAGTGTTTTTCAACACCAGGGATGCCCTCAAAGGTCAAGCATTTTCCCATCGTGCAAGGATGGAAATCCTCTATCTCCAAGAGCAAAATAATATGATATGCATGTTGTGAAACATTCAACCAATCTGCTAAGGGGTTGTTAAATCTATTAATTATCGTATTTAAGACCTAGGCTTTACGATGAGGTTATCTGTTATTTTAAAATTTAGTTATGAGTAATTAATGGCGGTAGAAAAGTTATTATTACCCTAAGATCCTAACGTATCTAGGCCACACATTAAAGCATCATTCATTTAAAAAACTATGAAAATCATGATGTTTCTAATGCGTAAACTAAACATTACATCAATCATTTTATAAACTACCATAAAAGAATAAGTGGCCGGTGCGGTCGGGTACCGTCATACAACTCGAAAAGAGAAAAGATGGGTGGCCGAGCTCTACCCTTATATAACCCAGAATATGAAAGAATAATTACATTTTTAAATGAGTAAATGGTATAGGGGTCTTCTTTTATTCATTATTCATGTCTTCATATCTTCATGTGTTCATTTGATTTGATTCGCTCCACTTCAAATCCATCACAAGGCACCTCAGGATAAAGCCTTCTGGCCACAGCTCATCCTAATCCCTCATAGCACTAATCCTAATTCTTAATGCAAAATTATATTAAAAATAGAAAAAATAAATCTAACTACACTTGCAAAATAGATGTTAGCTAAACACACATACAATTCCAAGCAGTTATATGTATAATTTGGACTTAACACCCAACACATGAGTGACCAAGCCCACCTGTCCTAATTTGGATCATGCTTAGGGGTTTAAGCAACCCAAAAAGAGAGCATTTATACTTATTTTTAAGTATCCCCTTTAAGCATAATCCACTATAGAAAATATGATTAGGTTAAAATGGCCTAACATCCAGTCTACGAAACATACACCCTAACATCTAGTCTAAAATATTACATCATAAAACAAAATATGCATCACATCATGCACCGTCCTAACTTAAGACTAGAAGTCGTGGCTTAATTATAATGTTTGTGTTAAGGCTTGTGTGGTATGTTTTACTAAGCATTAGAGTTATATATTCTAAGTGTAGAAGGATTCAATTTAACTTGATGGGTTGGTTTCACTTGAAATTGTTTAATTGATTTAAGAATTTTAATTTGTGTTTTCTTTTATTTCATTTGATTACACATAGCAACTAAGTATTATAAAGAGAGGAAAAGAGGATTACCCTCTTTCATCCCTACCTTAAGCCACTTTCTAAAATATATTAATTTGATTTAGTTCTCTTTAGTGGCTACATTTTAAATTAATCTTAAGTTTAGGTTCACTTTAAATAACTTCATTCAATATGAAAGCATCTTAAGATTAATTTAATTGAATTACTATCACATGACATATACCAAACCATTCCTTTCCATCATATATTACACACATATGATTCAATCCTAAGTCCATCTATACATGCAACATGTTTTAGCACACTTAAATGATAAATGTATATGTGTATATTTAAAGTTTATATTCTTTCATTTGATTGAATTATTTAATCATATTAATTTAAAGCTCTATCCAAATTCTTATACAAAAATATAAAGGGATAAAGTTAAATAGGTATGTACCATTATTAAACCAAGAAAGTGAGGTAATCAAATGACCTTCTTGGGGCTAGCTAAAGCCTTGAATTATTGGGATGTCCAGACTATATACTTATTTGCATTCAAACATATGTAAATTTGCATACATGAACATAAGAAAATAAACTCCAAATTTCATGATTAATTAATTCAATAACTTAGTCATTCATGAATGCATGTATTTTAATATAAAAGGGGATTTTTATTCTCTAATTAAGCATACCTACACATGTGTAAAAGATGTAAGCAAGTATGTGACATTGTTAAGTAAGGGAACTGAGGTAATCAAATGACCTACTTGAGGTAACTTAAAGCCTCGTATTCCCATGATGTCCAGACTAAACACTTGGTTTTCTTACGTACACATGAATGTATACATAAATGAAGGAAAGAAAACTATGCAAAGATTATATTTTTGTTTGATTGAATCATTTATGTATATGAATTAAAGCTCTATCCAAATTCTAATATTAAAATACATAAGAATGAAATAAAATGGGTACGTGCCATTGTTAAACTAGGGAAGTGAGGTAATCAAATGACCTCATTGGGGCTAACTAAAGCCTCGTGTTCCCATGATGTCCAGACTATATGCCCACTTGCATTCAAATCTTATATAAATCAACACATAAATAGGGGAAAAGGAACTCAACATTCATACACTTAAGCTATAAACACATGCATTTCTTATGTATTTATAACTAACATCATAACACATATTATTATTCATTTATAAGCTTTTGAAAAAAAAAATACATTTGGATTTAATAGTGATAATAGCCATACATATATTAAATTAAATCAATAAATGCAAGTTTACATAAAGAGAAAATCATTTGATTTAATTAATTTTGAAAAGATGAATGTATGATTTCAAATAACATAGAACATTTGACATGATTGGAAAGGAATGAACAAACATATAACACCTACTTTCATTTAATCAAATTAATTCATAAGGACAATCATATTAGATAAATCCATTTAAAGTAAGCCAAATCTTTCTTAATATCATTTTTAATCTCATGTTTTGATATAATTTAAGGATTGGGGGAGGAGGTTTGCTGATCCAAACCCACTCCCATGTTTGTTAATTAATTTGGTTTAATGAAATATAATTAAGTTGATTTTATGAGTTAATTAAGTTGTAGTATGCATTAAATACATTAATTAACCCTTCCTTATGCTATCTTAATATAATTATCTAAATAATTATGAGCCAATATGATATGCACATGAACTGGAAATTAAATCAACAATGATCCTAAGAAATAAATGGGGCCTAATGCAATTGGCTCATGATCAATGGTTAATTAAATTAAGGAACTTAATTAGGTACTTTCATGATTTCCCCATACATGTGGGTTAACCATAATTTTTCTTAAATAGCTTTAGGATATTGAACACCTAAAGGACTACCCAAGAGTTACTTAAATAAAATTTAATATGATTATGATTTCAATTTAATTAATTAAGTACTTTAATTAATTAATTAAGCTTTGATTGATTTAACTGATGAAATGAACTTAGAGAAATAGATTAGGAAGGAAGCCCTAACCTTATCCCTAGGGTTCATTCATCTTGAATAATGATTAACAACTTAATTAACCTATTTGTTACTGCTCATGGAATAAATTAATAATTAATTAACTTAAGAGAGTAATTAAAGCTTGATTAGTCAATTCTCCTAATTGAGTAAGCAATAAATTCAAAGAAAATCATAGGAGGCAGAGCTCATCACATTAAATTAACCCACAAAATTTGGGATTAATTGCTCAAGTAATTAAGCTAATTACTTTTTCAATTAAATCTTGATTACTGTTCAAAATTAATTAAAATTATTTTTCATTGATTCTCCTCTCAAATATCTTTAAAATAAGTATTTATTTATTTCTTCTATTTTTTCAATTAGTTATGATTTTTATAAATTTTAGCCATTAAAACACATTAATTAAGCCTAATTAACCCTTAATCTCGTTGGCGCCATTCCATGTGGTGTCATGGGATTGATTATTTAAAATTAATCCCACTCCGTCACGCGGCGGACATGCTTTCGTCACCGATATAAGACCGAGCCACGATTAAGCCCATGGCTTAATAGGATTAAATCAGATTATTTTATAGGATCTAATCATGATTGTCTGTTCCGATCATGCGAAATAGACGGTGTGATCTATCATCATGCGAACAAGAGAAAGGAGTCCGTCCGCTAATGGTCGCGTGATCCGAGCTCAGATCGACTCCAAACGGATCTCACACCTTCACGGCATTGATTGAAGGGGATATAATGGTCAAGATCATGCGAGATGAACATTTCCTTCAAAAAGCTTCAACTCCTTTTTCACCAAGGTCAGTTTCAATGGCATACCTCAACAAAGCTCAAGATCGATTGCAAATTTGATTAAGGAAGCTTCATCTAGTGGAGATGAAGCCATACTGATCAGTACAAGCTCCAATTTGAGGTGGATGGCTCGAAAGATCAATACCCAAAGCGTGGGAGGCTGGTGTTTATCAAAATCAGTCCTCCGGTCATCGGGAAGCTTGGAGAATGATTCGTTCTTACTCGACTAGCTCCAAGGATGGTGTGTGCAAAGCTAATTGCACTTTGGTTGAGCCTTGAACAAGTGGGAGTGAGATGAAGGTGGCCCTATTTCGGCTTGAAGGAAATCGGTAATAGGGATTGTGGGGAGGTCGAGAAATTCTCTATGAAGTTCAAGGGGACTCTCCTTAGGGTTCTCTAGCTCACACTGAGGTTCTCTCATTGATTTGGATTGAAGTGACAGGGTATACCCCCTCATTCCCAAGATTAGACAGGTCAACCAAGTTTGGCTCTTTTGTGATCATCTGGTCGTTGGTGGAGGTCAAGGATGATAGGGAATCATCCTAGGTTGCTCGACTTGATTGGCAAAGGCTTGGGAGGTTGCTGCCAAGGGGGATTAGTGATTGTCCTTGGTGTTTCAAGTGCACCAATGCAGGAGGTGAGACAATTTCACCTCCCCTTAGGTCATGGCAAACCCAACCACCCTTGGGTTAGGTTAGGCAGTGTCCTAAGTGCCGATGTGGACCAATATAAGGATGTCAAGTGGCCGAGGAAGGGAAATGACTACTTACATGGGTGATTTGTCTCATGTGATACCCTTGACCCAAGGGTAGAATGGTCATTTAGCATTGGATTTGATTTGGGTAGATTTGAAATGAGTTAAAAGTGGGTTAGCCCAAATTTCAATTGATTTGGAGTTGATTAGGTTCAATTTGGATCAATTTAGCTCAATTTGACCCATTTAGGTCAAATTGGGTCAAATCGAGTTAGGTTGACCAATTGGTCAAATTGGGTCAAACTAAAGGTTGGGTCAAGTTCATATGATCATTTGAGATGTATTGGTATTATTGGTTTGGTTTAATTTAGCTTAGATTTGATTTTAGTTTATTTGAGTTCATTTGGGTCAAATGGGTCAAGTGGGAGTGAGAGGAAGGTTCATCTAGTGGAGATGAAACCCTACTGATTAGCACAAGCTCTAATTTGAGGTGTATTGCTTGGAAGATCAATACTTGAAGTGTAGGAGGCTAGCATTCATCAAAATCAGTCCTCCAGTCATTGGGAAGCTTAGAGAATGATTCATTCTTGCTCAATTAGCTCCAAGGATGGTGTGTGCAAAGTTAATTGCACTTTGGTTGAGCCTTGAGCAAGTGGGAGTGAGATGAAGGTTGCCCTATTTTGGCTTGAAGGAAACCAGCAATGGGAATTGTGGGGAGCTCAGGAAATGCTCTAGGAAGTTCTAGGGGACTCTCCTTAGGGTTCGCTAGCTCACACTAAGGTTCTCTCGTCGATTTGGATTGAAATGAGAGGGGTATACCCCATCGGCCAAGTTTGGCTCTTTGTGATCATCCGGCCACTGGTGGAGGTCATGGATGGCAGGTAATTATCCTAGGTTGCTCGGTTTGATTGGCCAAGGCTTGGGAGGTGACTGCTAAGAGGGATTAGTGGGTGTCCTTGGTGTTTCAAGTGCACCAATGGGGGAGGTGAAGTAATTTTACCTCCGCTTAGGTCATGGCCGACCCAACCACCCTTGGGTCAAGTTGGGCAGTGCCCTAGGTGCCCATGTGGACCAATAGGAAGATGCCAAGTGGCCAAAGAAGGGAAATGACCACTTACATGGGTGATTTATCTCATGTAATACCCTTGACCCAAGGGTAGAATGTTCATTTGGCATTGGATTTGATTTGGGCAAATTCAAAATGAGTCAAAAGTGGGTTATCCTAAATCTCAAGTGATTTGGAGTTTATTAGGTTCAATTTGGTTAAATTTGACCCATTTAAGTCAAATTAGGTCAAATCGGGTTAGGTTGGCCAATTGATTAAATTGGGTCAAACCGTTGGGTCAAGTTCATATGATTATTTGGGATGTATTGGTGTCATTGGTTTGATTTAATTTGGCTTAGATTTGATTTTGGTTCATTTGAGTTCATTTAGGTTAAATGGGTCAAGTTGACCAATTTGACCCAGTTGCCCAAATTAGCTTGGGTCATGGCTTGGATTGGGTTTGATTGATCATTTGTAATATATTGTAGGCTTTGGTTGAGTTTAATTTGGATTTGATTTGGTTTTAGGTTAGTTTGATCCTTTTAGGTCAAGTTAGATTCAATAGGTCATTTGGGTCTAGTGGGTCAATTGGGTTCAATTAAGGCTTTCAAGTTCAACAATCAATTTGGATTGAACTTGAGCAATTGGTTGCAATCAATTTGGATTGTATCAAGATTTGACCAATTTTGGCTATGTAGGTTGGGTCTAGTCAAGACGGCCAATTGGGTGGTCCGCTAAATCAGAAGTCGAAGTTCAAATGTTGTTTTGGATGGGTATGGGTCATTGGTTTCAATTAATTTGGCTTAGATTGAAATTTGACTAATTTGGGTTCATATGAGTTAAGGGGTCGACTTGGTCAAAGGACCAAGTTGTCTTGGTTTGACTCAATTTATGATAATTGATCAACTTAGGGTGAACAACAATCATGATAGGAGGTCTTGGTGGGCTTGGTTCAATCCAATTGGAACTTGGCTCAAATAGGCCAAATTGGCCACTTTAGGTCAAGTGGACCAATTGGGTTTAGTTGGCTTAATTTTGGGTTGAGTTTGATTTAGTTATGGATTTGGGATTGATATATAAATTCAATTGCAATTCGTTTGGGCTTTAAAATCAAAGGGTTAAGTTGGGTTTGACTTGGGTTGATTTTAGTTTGGATTGATGATTGTAGATTCATTTATATTTATGAATATGATTGAAGGTATGATTGATTTATGAAAAAATTAATTGACTTAGGCTTGATTTGGATGAGATTTTGGCTAAATTTATGAAGTTAGCTCAAAGGGTTTTAAGGAGGATTTTGATTTAGTTTTATTTAGTTTTATTTAATTTTGATTATTTAAATATATATTTCATTTATATTTGTGAAGATGATCGAAAATATGATTGATTTGTAAAAAAATCAATTGAGCTTGACTTGATTTGGATTAAGATTTGGCTAAGTCCATGAAGATAAGTCATAAGGCTTAGAAATGATTTTGTATGATTGCAGATTTTGGCAAATTGGATTTGGAATTGAATTTGGTTGTAAGGTTCATAGATTGATTGAAATTATGGGAGAAGCGTAATTGAGCATAGATTACGATATGATACAGAAGTTTTTCACAATCAGTTTGGTTTCATGCCAGGTAGATCTACTATGGATGCTATACATTTGTTAAGAGGTTTGATGGAGAAGCATAGAAAAATAAGAAGGATCTACATATGATATTTATTGATTTAGAGAAAGCTTATGATAAAGTCTCAAGAGATGTTCTTTGGAGAGTTCTAGAACAAAAGAAGTTATTGGTTATATTCATTAAGGATATGTATACTAGAGCTTGTGTCCAAACACAAGGAGGATTGACAAAATATTTTCCTATTTCTTGGATTACATCAAGGATCAACATTAAGCCCTTATCTTTTTACTTTAGTTATGGATGTTCTTAAGGCATTTACAAGAAGATGTACCTTGGTGTTTTTTTTGATGACATTCTTCTTGTTGATAAGACTAGAGAGGGAGTCCAACAGAAACTTAAATTATAGAGGTCAACTTTAGAGTCTAAAGGTTTTTGTTTAAGTAGATCTAAAATTGAATATATTGAGTGTAATTTTAGTTGTAGAAGTTTTAGTGATAGGTGATTCAAGTCATTAATAAGAGATTTATCTGATATTTAGGCTCTATTGTTCAAAATGATGGTGAAATAGATGGAGATGTTATTAGTAGAATTCAAGTTGGATGGTTGAAGTGGAGGAATGCATCGGCCTATTATGTGATAGAAAAGTTCCACTTAAACTTAAGAGAAAATTTTATAAGATGGTGGTAAGACCCAAATGACTTATGTTAATGTTGGCCAATAAAAGAGAAGCATAAGACTAAGTTAAGTGTTACAGATGAGGATGCTTAGGTGGATGAGTGGCTTTACTCTTAGAGATAGAATGCAAAATGAGTATATTCGGAAAAAGTTGGAGTAGCTCCGTGGTAGATAAGATTAGGGAGAGTCCTTAGATGGTTTGGCCACATAAAGCGTCGTCAATGAGAGAGTAGATGCATTAGATTTGCCTTTATGTTAAGAAAGGTAGGTAGACCTAAAAGACTTGGTTAAGATGTATAAAAAATGATCTTAGTATACTTGATTTAAATGAGAATTTGACACATAATAGGACACAATGGAGACGAAGGATTCATGTAGCCGACCTCACCTAGTGGGATTGAGGCTTGTTGTCGTTGTTTTTGTTGTTGTTGTTGTTGTTGTTGTTGTATTAAGCTCTAATTAAATGGATTTTTATTTTGAATTATCTAGAGGGCTTAAATATTTTTTTTTAAGTTCCTGGATATGTGTTAGAGTGTCTTGAACTATTTTGACAAATTTCTATACTTTTTATAATTTTAACTATGCATTTATTTATAAATCAACTAGTGAACTTTAAAATCTAATAACTCCTAAATTAGAAGCAAATTTGAATTAAATTTTCTATGATAGATGGGATTAAAATCAAGATTAATTGTTAAAAATTTCAACTTAATCAAATTAGCATTTGTGATTAGTTAAAAATTATAATTTTTTATATTTTTAATTTAATCTCAAAATACCTATGATGATTTTAGGTTTGTTGAATTCTCTCTAAAAAAATGAATCCATAGATGTCTTATTTAGAATTTTTGATTGAGTATTTTAATTTCTATGATTTTTAAAATTTCAGCTCTTTTTTTGTCAATTTTTACATCTAAAAATTCATCTAATTTTCTACTTAAACTTGCCAGTGCTGATGTGACACGCCTCTATATATGTTGGTGATTGGACCACACAAAGATAACATGGATTGAACGGAAAATAATCACATATAAAACTCCGATCTTTAGATCGGATGGTCCAAATTAAATGGCATTTAAAATAAATCAAAATGAGGGATCTAATCATGGTCGCTATTCAAAGCAAGTAGAATGGATGGCTAGAGGGTTATTGTTACCATGGACAGCAAACTAAAGGGTTGTGCAAACAGAATCTACACCAAACTTCACCGGATCTCGCAATTTTTCAGCAATCTTTGCAGGAAATCACTTCGCTTTGTATCATGGAGATTCAAAAATGAAAAATGCAAGAAAATTTTAAGAGAAAAATCTTAGAATTGCATCATCTTTTTCACAAAGCAAAAAAACCTATGGCTTGCCTATGAAATTTGAAATTTATCTTAGTCGAGCCCATGCTAAGTGAATTTTTCAATTTAGAGATGATTATTGACCTGAGATGAAGCTTTGAAATTAATTTGCTCACTTACATCTCCTCAGATTGCTCCAACCACTGAGTGTCATCGCCCTACATCAAAATTTGATTAATTTTGGTATTTTAGTGAGTGAAAAAGGAGGATGGATTGATCTTACTTCTTCGGAGATGGAGAAAGTATTGGATACAAGAAAGAAAGAATTTGGAGGCTCTTTATTTCTCTTCCCAATTCTTGGATGAAAACCATGAGAGATGATTTTAGAATAATGGTCATTAATGGTGGGTAACATTCATTGTGATAAGTGCTCAAGTGATTAAAAATCACTCCAAGCCAAACAAGTGAAGTGATTTTGTAACTCAAGAGTCTATTCGATTTTGGTTTCTTATTAGGAACCTTAGGATTTGATTGGATAACCGGTAGTTTCGAATTTTGTTCTTGATCCGGGGTCAATTCCTTCTTTTTATGTGCATTTTTCTTCTTTGTCGGTGCAGTTGCTAAATTTGCACAATTCCCCCTTCACGTATGGTTACCTGATGCCATGGAAGGCCCCACTCCTCTTTCGGCTCTTATACACGCTGCTACTATGAGCAGGAATTTGTCTTGTAGCTCGGCTTCTTCCTCTTTTCATAGTTCTACCTGACATAATGAATCTCATTTGTTTAGTAGGTCTAAGAACAGTACTTTTAGGAGCTACTTTAGCTCTTGCCCAATTCAAAGAAATTTAGCTTATTCTACAATGCCTCAATTGGGTTAGATTATGTTAGCTCTAGGTGTGCGGGGATTGTGAGTTTTGGAGTTTGCACCCTTTTTTTCCTTTCTCATCCCCAGATTTTACGTCTCTTCCCTCTCTTTAAAGCTAAACGACCAGCTCACACATAGGGAGATTGGGTGGTTTGAATCACAATTGGTGGCTTTAGGTTTGGGTTAACCTAATTGATTCAGATTATGCCAAATGTTTAATTTGATCAATTTAGATTTAGATTGTACTTTAATAATATTTAATGAGTTATTTAGGGTGATTGAGTTTAATTAATTGTAATTGATTTAAATTTATTTTGAATTTGACCTAAATTGACCTAACTGGATCAATTTGGGTTCACTTGAGTCCATGAACTATATTGGCCAAATTGAACCCCAACGACGGTTGGATTGAGTTCAATTAAATTCCCTAAGTGATTTGAAGTAATCGATTTGATTCAGTTCCAATTTATTTGGATTTTGGCTGCTTGAGTCAATTTGAGTCAAATTAGCCAATTGATCAAATTGAGCCATGTTCAAATGCTAATTTGAAACATATATAAGTGATTGGTTTGATTCTATTTAAGCTAAATTGGATTTCAGCTCGATGTAGTTCATATAAGTCAAATTAGGTTAAATTTGATCAATCGACCAAATTGGCCAAATTGAGTTCAATTGATCATTGAATTATGTTCAAAATTTAATTTAAAGTGTTTTGAAATACTTGTTTGGCTCAATTTGGATTAGACTTGGATTGAAATGATTTTGATCCTTATAGAATCCAATTAAGCTAACTTGGGGTGAGTGAGCCAATTAGCTAAATAGGGTCTTAATTAAACTTTAATCAAGTTCAATTAAAATTTTAAATAGTTCGGGTAGGCTCAATTTTAAATGAATTAGATTAATTTTAGGTTTAGCCCTTTTTAAGCCTAAATAAGTCAAGTTGTGAATTGGTCAAATTGAACCTCAATTAAGTGTGATTTGCATATGATTGGTGTCAATGAAGGGGTATGTATTGTTTCAACTAGTGCTTGGTGTCAAGGAGTCTTTGAAACCACCAATGCAGGAGACAATACACTCAAGGAGATTTCTTAAATAGCATGCTGCTCCTACACATCATTTTAAAAGAGGTAAGATGCCCTATGTGATGTGGTTCATGCAAAGTTTTGTTCTCTCAATCCACACTTTTGATTATTTATTTTTTTGAAAAAGGACAAGTAATAACATTAAATGTGATCAAATAGAAAACACCTAAGCATTGCCGTTTTTTAAGTATTCATAGACAAGGATATAGGTTCTCAACCATTTGATTGATGAAGATAATGCGAGGAGTGAAGTCTCTTAGAAGATTGCTAAGAGGGCCCAATTAAGAGTAGGCTCTCTAAATGAGCTTCCAAGAAGAGAATACTGACTAAAAGTCAATTGGAATAATCTAAAACAATCAATGCAAAGTTGGATCTCATTCTTAAATCAAGCAATCGAGAACACACCAACATTTGTGAGGCATCGTCGAGAGAATATGATCTATGATTAACCTTTAGTAGGTAGCCCAAAAAGCATATGCTTCAAGACCAAGATGGGCCATTAAATTGACCCATAATACGTGAGATGTCGCTGTAATGCACCTCTTGTATTAAATTTTATGATAGGTTTTGTGAGATATAAATTTTATGTTTATTATTATTACACTTATATGTACTATTAGTTCTAAGAAAAGGTAAGACGCAGATGGAATAAATGGCTTGAGGATGTCCTTTTCCAAGGATATTCTGGGTGCTTATGTGTTATTTTTGAAATAACGATTCGTATGTATTTATTTGCATATTTTGTATGGATAAAATCATGATAATGTATATTTATTATTTTGGATCATAATTAGTGGAATTATCATAAATGAAACTCTCACATTATTTTCTACAATGCATATGGTTCTATGATGAATTGAGTAGCTCTATGCCTATTTGATTGGAAATAAGGAATCATTTTTTTTTATGATCCCTACTGTCTAGGGGAACGAGGTTATGGAAGAAATGCATGTGATAAATGTTATATGATAGGGTAATTTTCTGCTAGTTTGTTGCACCTTAGTTTGGAGTAATCCACTATAAAATAGGGGTTGAGTAGGGTTGGAGCAAGATAGGAGTTAAGTGGCATGCATTGAATTCCAATACTCTGAGCTTATGACAGCTTCAACATTTAAAAATTTTCTTAAATTAGCTAAATCTTCTTTATTTATTATCACTCTAATATGATTTTCATTTTTGTTTGGATAGGTTTCTCATTTTTGTGAAAATGAATATACTTCATGTTTAGAAAGACTACTACTACTTTTATTTGAACACCAATGTGGCTTCCCTAGAATAGATTAAATTCTTTCTTTGTGTAAATGTAGATCACTATTTTAGTCAAATCACGAAAATCTACTGATGGTTAGTCTTTTTTTAATTTTGTATGTTATCACATTAGATCCTAGTAAGTATTTTAGCATAAAAAATTAGGTTTACTCCAACAAAACATGTTTTAAGTTAAAAAAGGAAACCATTTTACGAAAAGAACAAGCAGATAGCACATAACAAACTTTGTTTGCAAGCATGTCCACATACGAATTTCACTTAACAACAAACAAAGCACATAAAAACACTGTTCTACATCATGTATCAAGAAAATAAAACAACTAATTGCAAATATTAGCTGTATAGTGCACTAAGTTGTCTAAAATTTAAGAAAATGCTTACTAATGGCAAGCATAGGAAGTTCATTACGCAAGGTATATACGATACAATGAAAGCACATAATAAAACGTACGAACCTAAAATCAAAAATATGGCCACGGCATGCTTTTCTAAAAATGCGCCAGCCTAGTACCTAGAAATAGTATCTACAAAATAACTATTATATATATAGTAGAATTCAAGCTATCATACTAATAAATATATTAAGATGATCATTAAAAAATCAATGGTTTTGCAAGAGTGGTTATATGCATTGAACAACACTTCAAAACAAGACAAGAAAGTAAGAGTATATATGATAACATAAAGAGCAGAATGTTCACCTATGCGAAGATAACCAAAGAAGGTTGTCCAATTGCTCGATTTCAAACACCAAAATTGCTGCAAGAGTTGATAATAATTGATAATAAGGAGCAAAGCTTCATAATGCAGCTGCTTTAATGCATTACTCTGGAATCTGGATGATAAAGTCAATATTTAGATAATTGTCATCATAATGAGGCGCTGATCAAATCTGATTATCCCTTTGATTTCCTTCTAAGTCTCCTCCCTCTTTCTCCTGGTCTCTCTTCTCCCTCTGTAGCTCAATTCCCACGGTGGAAACCGCCGGAAAACACCAAAGCAGGCGCAACCTCCGGATCTCCTCCAAATCTATCTCAAGCTGGTTCCGGCACCCTGCCCTTTCACGGTGGATCTTCCTTGGACCGGCGTGCGGTAAGGATCTCCTTCTTCTCCTCCGATTCTCCCCTCGAAACCCTAGCGAGCGAACGAAGCTGAAAGGAAAATCAAGAAATGAATTAGGGTTACTCGATTCGATCCCGTAATTGAATTTGCCGCCGATTTGACACACAGTATCCCAATCATCCAACGATCCGAGATCAAAATACAAATCAAGCCGCTCAGACAACTCCATCTGTAATCCACTCACAGCTAGAAAGAAAGGCAACCGAGTGATCAAGAAACAAATCGAAGGGCTGAAGATAACACGGGCTAATCCAACGGCTAGAAGGCCGCGCAAGAAGACACAAATCCAAGGGAGCCCATCCAACGGCCGAGAAGAAAAGGCGCTAGATCCAACGGATCTAAAAGTTCCCGAACGTTTCCTTCTAGTAACTCAGGGTTGACTCAATTGGAAAGGACTTCACTCCTTTGCTTGACTCAACTCACACCCGACCCATTGGAGCGATAAGCGAGCGACTCAATCAGAAAGAAATAATCACTCAAGCTCCTTGTTTCAAAGCTCATTCTGAGAAATTAAGCATACTCTCCGTGTAATATCGATATTAATCCATATCATTGGTGTTTACTGTTGAGTGTTACGGAACCCATTTTGCTTTACGATCCGTTGGATCTGCGCCTTATGCTTGTGGCGTTGGATCCATTCACTGGATTGAGGTTTTGTCAAACCGTGCTTTTAACCTTTGGATTAAATTGTTTATTCGACCTTTGGATTGGTTTCTTGATCAAGCGGCTCCCCGATTCTTTCGTGTGAGTGGATTCCAGGTGTTGATTTAGGCGCCGCGTGATTTTGTCATTAGATCGGAGTCGTGGATTGAAACCGCGTGACGGATCTTGATCGTTGGATGTCGATTTGAATTAACCTAACCTGATATTTGATTTTGCTTTCAGTTGTTTAGATGCATTTGAGTCGTGAAGAACTCCGAAGGAAGATAAATGGTGGAAGCGGAAGCTGTTTCTCCGGTGGCTTTGCGATGGTTTCCGTGAGGGAATCAGAGGAATCTGTCGAGGAAGAAGAGAGGCAAGGAGAAGACTAAGAGCTAAGTTCCTTTCGTAGAATCTTGATTAACTCCCTCTTTTGGCTTTGGAGTCTATTTATAGTTTTGTTTTGGGTTGGATCTAATTTCTCTATCCCCTACTTTTACATTACGATAGATTTACATATTATCTGTTATGGATCTTGCTTCTTTCTGTTAGGATGGAACGTTGGAGCAGTCCTGTTGTTGTAATTAATTTTTCTTACTGTTTTGGGTTTCTTTTCTTCTCTGTTGTAGGCATGCCTCGTTACGGGTTTTCTTCTGTTGTAAAGGCGATGTTTGGAATACTTCTAATGTATGTTATTCTGTTGTTGGCTTGGGGATATGTGTTCATATCATTACTCCCCTCTCACCGACCTTGTCCTCAAGGTCAATTCATAGATGCTCTCTTTCTTTACTTGAAATTGCGGCGGTTTACGTGGCTAGAAATCCTTTTGATTAGCTTAATCCGTAATTTGGCTTTTATTGGTTAATTAGTTCTGTTTGGATCTGTATTCCCTTGAATTTGGACCTTTATTTGGACTTGAGTCTATTCTTGAGTTAAACCACGCTTGGTCTCTTGTCCCAGAGGTCGTGGAATTCTGAACTTTCTGTTTGCTTTGATATTTCTTAGTTTTGTGGGCTCCCGTCAGTGTTTTTCTGTGACCTAAAACTTCTGAACAAGCTTGATTATCCTCTGTCCCTCTTCTGAACTGAATTGGTGATTTTACTGATTGTAGTGTAAAGCTTGTCTGAATTGTCTTGAGTCTTGGATTGAAGCTCTCTTTATTAGCCCTTTGTTTCATGTTGTTGTTGAGCTTCACTGAGTTATATGGTTTGTCCAACCTATATGTGGTTTGTATTATGTGACCTTTCCATCTTATTTCGGGTTGTCACTGTAATATGGCATTATTGTTGTTGTGGGAATGTTGTGGCCATCTACTTGAGGTTGGAAGGAATTGTTGTGCCGGTGACTTAATATGGACTATCTATTCTACCTAATTGGATTATATCGACCTAAATTCTAAACTAAGTTAGTGGTTAGACTATTTATAATATGTATACTTATACAATCGTCATATTTGCTTTGGATTGAAAGGTTGGTATTTAAAGCTTGTATTTAATGTCTCTTGCTTGAATTTGTGGAATATCATCTTGTATTTCATGATAGTCTTGTTCTTCATTGACACTCATGAATGCACATAAGTTGGCTAAGAGTTTGTTTGTTGCTATATTGATTGCCATTTGGTGGATTAAGTGTTGGTGTTTTCTTTGTATTTCTTTGTTGCTTTTCTTCTATATCTTTGTATTTGTTCGATAGCCTTCCTCCTAATTATGGATTGAAATGCTTGTTGCAATGAAGTAGGTTGTAGGGCTCGATTTCTCTTCTAATTTGGTTTAAGCCACGATTCAAAGCAACTTTGTAGCAATTCTGTGGGATATCGACATTTGGTTAGGTAGGTCTTCTTCAATCTCGGCTATTTTGCTTGTTGTTTGTTGTTGAAGCTTAGCTAGTTCTCCTCTTAAATGCATTAAGAGAAGGGCCAAATCTCTATAACTTGTTCTTTAAATTGATCCATGAGTGTATTTGTTTATTAAGATGCATATATTGATCTGTAAGTCAGTCCATCCATATAAGCGAGGCAATTAAGAACTTTTGTTCTTACATGTGGTATTGGAAGTATTAGTGCACTTTGAGCAGGACCTTTAGGGTTGTCTCCATTAAATCTGAATATATCTATATGCATTGTGTTATTATTGTGTATGTGGTTTGGAGAATAGGATTCATAAAGGGATGCATCACATACGGCTTGGAAATTTGTTTTTTTTTGTTTTTATTCTTTGTCTGTTTGATATTTCATTCAATGCTTATTTGAGGTCATTTGCTCTTCATTTACATTCGGTCTGTTTAGACATTCTTCAGTTTTGTTGTATATCTTGTACCATCTGCCATTGTTTGGAGGTTTCTCTCAACGAGAGCACCAATGATAAGTAGTTTTTCTTGATCTTAGATCTGATACAGTGAGGATTGAGAGATTTACATTTGAGCTAATTACAGTTGGTTCTTGTTTCACATAGAACATTGGGTGAAACTTGAGCTTGATTCACCTACGAGTTATTTCGGTTGAGTGTTTACGGAACATTTTGCTGATCCGTTGGATCTGCGCCTATGCTTGTGGCCGTTGGATCCGATTCCTCGGATTGAGGTTTGTCAAGCCGTGCTTTTAACCTTTGGATTAAATTGTTTATTCGACCTTTGGATTGGTTTCTTGATCAGCGGCTCGATTCTTTCTGTGTGAGTGGATTCAGTGTTGATTTAGGTGATTTTGTCATTAGTCATTAGTGGATTGAAAGCCGCGTGGCGGATCTTGATCGTTGGATCGATTTGAATTAACCTAACGATATTTGATTTTGCTTTTTTGTTTACATTGAGTCGGCGAAGAACTCCAGGAGAGGAAGATGGCTGCTGGAAGCGTGCTTTCTCCTGGCTTCGATGGTTTCGGTGAGAATCAGGAGGAATCTGTGCAGGAAGAAGAGAGGCAAGGAGAGAAGACTAAGAGCTAAGTTCCTTTCTGTAGAATCTTGATTAACTCCCTCTGTTTGGCTTTGGAGTCCTATTTATAGTTTTCTGTTTAGGTTGGATCTAATTTCTCTATCCCCACTACTTTACATTCTGATAGCAGATTTATTATTATCTGCTATGGATCTTGCTTCTAGGATGGAGCGTTGATCACTGTTTAATTAATTTTCTTCTTGTTTTAAGTTTCTTTTCTTCTACCTGCATTATAGCCTACATTGCAGGTTTTCTTCTCTTTCATTTGGAAAGCTGATGTTTGGAATGATATGTTATTTGTTGGCTTGGGGATATGTGTTCATATCAATTTAGATAATTGTCATCATAATGAGGCGCTGATCAAATCTGATTATCCTAATGCATAGTTCTCCGGATAGTCATAAAACCAGGAAAAATCCAACTGATCTGACGCAGTTGAGGCAATTGCTAACGATAAGAGATTATAATAATTGCTGGACATTGAGGGGCAACAACAGAGAAAAAACCAACAATTTACGTCATTAGGCTCTGCAAATCTAGATGCAAGTCTTATAAAGGATGACAACAGCATATTGGATGCAAAGGTAGATTAACAAGTCGATTATCGAAGCATGGCATCTTCTGATATGGAAAGCATTACAACAATATACCATTATCGGTGGCTGATTGTTCTGTGTCTACCACAGAAAAAACAGAAAGAGTATATAGATACAAAAATACCATGAGAAACTAGTTAATATGTCGAGAACCGAACAGATTAAATATACTTCATTCCACTAGTTCACTTTTCTATGACAAGCATTTACTTTGTGGCAGAAGAGAACTGACGTTCAAACCGAGACTGTGGTGTCCCCCCTCCCCTCCCCTCTGGCTGGCTCAAAGCAAATGTGGATGGCTTCCTTCTTCCATCAAGAATGGCTGGCATTAGCATTGGCATTAGGGATGATGGTGGGAATTTTGTCAAGGTCTTGAGACACTCTCCAGCACTGGGACAGTTCCTTTATTGAACTACAAGCCATGATCTTCATCAACAATATTATTGAACCCTGTATGTATGAATACAAGGGGATTATTGTGGAGGGTGATAATAGCAGTGTGGTGGATTACATGAAGCAGAGCATGAAGACAGAAATATGGACTTGCAATCCTAAGGATGGCCCAGATATCAGCTTCTTCAAGAATTTCCATCAGGTGATCTTTTCACATATACATAGAGACAACAATAGACTTGCAGATTTTTGTGCAAAAATAACTACAGGTTTTGACTTTATTTGGCATGATAGCAACAAGCATACTATTCCTCCACAATTTTTTGTTATTTTGGAGGATAGAGCACATGTTGTAGCCTTAGTTTTGTTTCTTTTTGAACCCTTTTGTACACATGTTTTTACTTTATTAATGCAAATTAATACTTCCAAGAAGAGAACTGACGTTAGTTTCTACATTTTCTATTTTCGCCCCCAAATTGAAATTTCCAAAATCTTTCAAATGTACCAAATTGCATAACATTCACATGAAATAAAATAGGGGGATTTACATACATACCACGCCAAACATCATTATTTACATATTTAACACCTAAACTTACTATTTTATAAATTTAACACCTAAAACATTCTAACACAACAATATTACCACTTTCCGTCTCTCCCCGTAAGCGTTCGTTTCTTCCCAACACTTCCTGGTTCGCCTCCGTTCTGGCGCTAAGCGGTCTTCTTTCGAGCTCGCCTTCGTGGTCCCGAGACAAGAGGATTTTAATGGCTATGGATTGAGAAGTCGTTCAGCCCCATCGCGGCTCTTGTTCTCACTGGCAACGCCACCTCACTGTCTTCTTCGCTGTCTGCTTCGACCGAGTGGCTGAGGCTAGGATTGAGAAGTCGCCGAGCCCCGTAGAATACGCTGTGTTGGAGACGCTTCCATTCTAGGGGGCTAAGGATTGAGAAGTCGCTCACCATCATGTTCTCTCGCCTCCCCACGCAAGAACCTCTGAGTCTTCTTCACTGTGTCTTGTAAGTCGCTCGCTTTTATATTGCCCTTGTAAGCTTTTACTTATTTGTTTTCTTAATCTTTTTCCACATTGTCTTTGCTTTTCTATTTTGTAAAGATTTTCTCATTGGTCCAAACAAGACGATCTGGGAAAAATTTTCAAGAAGTTTTGGAAGAAGCTACAGCACCCTCTCAATATTGAAGGCAAGTTATACATAGTATCCCTCCGTGTGAGGAACAAACCAGTATCTACCATTCAGGGCTAAAATTACCCTTTTTTAGTGAAGACAAGTACAAATTAAACGAGATAATTTTAATGGTAGATAGAAATTAATCTTAATTATATTCTTAGAAATTTAAAAGTTATAGATTTTTTTATTTGTTGTTTAGATAAATTTGAATCTAATATGTCATGAATTTTCACCTATTTAAGCTCTGTAAATAGGACCCTAGAAGAGCCTATTATATGGATTTTACCTCTTACGATAGGAATAAAGTGGATGCTTGTGTTTTAACGAACATGATTTGGAGATGTAAAGGGTAAAAGACAAAGAGAGGGAGATAGAGAAGAAAATATTAGAGCTGGAAGAGAAGAAAACATTTCGGCTTAGCACTAGTTCTATACACAATAGTGTTTCTCTGTTCATTTTTAAAGACTAGTTTAGCTTTTATCTTTGCCATTTAGGATTGTAAATAGGCTATAAATTCTAAACTCTCGTTATTAGATTTCAATTTACTTGTTAAGAATTTGAATTCTGATTAAATTACAATAGAATAAATAATTTGAATAATATTTGAATCATGGTTCAATATTATTCTCTTAGTATTTGAAAATAAATAATGCTTCTTTTGTTAATTATATTGGATTTTCGTTTATATGGAATGCTGAGAAATTATTTTCTACTTACCCTATCGATGAAGATGACTAAATTTTAATTTAAAAGCAGATATGAGTCAGTGGCTATATGTAATCTTCAAATTTGGTGGACATTGGGTTGAAGTCAAGAGAACAAATAGAAGTAAATATGAAGGCGGAAAACAAAGAACAGTTAAGCTTGAGAAAGACCTACTCAATTTTATTGTGCTTAAAGAGAATGTGGAAGGAATTTGCCCATGGATACAAGGATATGGATTTAAGTTATTTTATCATATTTTTGAGACATCTCCAAAGGAATATAGACTTATTGAAAGTGATGTTGAAGTTTTGCAAATGATTGAGGAGTATTTTGCAAGTATCAAGGTTGAGGTGGTGGTTGCAACAGACGAAGATAATGCAAATAATACATTGTCACAGGATAGAGATGTTCTTTTCATAGTGACATGCTTGAGTGCAATCATTCCTATCCCAACAGTATTGATGTTTTTACTTGATGAAGTTAACGATGCAAAAGCTGTAATAGTCGGTGCATGTTTTCAAGATTCAACAACTTTTAAACAAGCCTTACGAACCACTGCAATTATAAATAATTTTGGGATTAAGATCAAAGCTAGTGATAAAACCCGTGTATTGCTACTTGCTCATACAAAGATTGTCCATGGAGAATTAGAGCATCACAGGCCGATGGTCAAACATTTGAGGTTAAGAAATATACTACGGCATACATGTCCTGGTATTAATAGAGCGGGGAATAGATTGGCAACTTCCTCTTGGGTTGCCCAAGAGATACAAGATATTGTGAAGAAGCAACCAAATATTCTTCCAAAACATATCAAAAATAGCTTGGAGTCAACTTTTGGGTTATCACTACCATACATGAAGTTATAGCGCTCTAGAGAGGTAGCTCGAAGCATTGCATTTGGGCCAATCGAAGATAATTACAGATTATTGCCTTCACTTGTCGCAGAGCTTATTGATAGAAACCCCGGTTCTCGCATCATTTATACTTACGATAGTGATGACCGGTCATTCAGCGTTTGTATGTGAGCTTCAAGGTTTGCATTGATAGCCGCGGGATGCACATCTAATAGGGCTTGATGCTTGTCACTTGAAATCGAAGTACTTAGGGGTGTTGCTATCTGCAAACTCCCTTGATGGCAACAATGGGTTGTTTACCCTGGCATTTACGGGTAGAAAGTGAGTCTAAGACATCGTGGCAATGGTTTCTGGAAAACTTATTTGAAAGTCTTGGTTACGAGTTATATGCACTAGCATTCATATCAGATATGGAGAAAGGACTAGGTGAAGCAATCAAACTCGTGTTTCCTAATGCAGAGCATAGGGTTTGTATCTATCATTTGTGGAAGAACCTTAAAAAATATTTTCACTGTCCTGATAGTCATAAATTGCGTAGCCTTGTGTGGTCCACTGCGAATGCATACACAGAGCATGAATTCAATTCCAAAGTTGCTGAAATATATAATATTAGCCCACAAATTTATTCGTACTTACATGCATTGCCTTATAAGTGGTCTAAAAGTACATTTTCAGCTTAAATAAAAAATTGTTATAATACAAACAATATGGCAGAATCCTTCAATTCTTGGATTGGACTGAGAGATAAACCTAGATCTTGTTGGATTAGAGGAATGATCATGGAACAAAGAGCTCGAGAAAAATCGACGCTACAAGATGGCACAGTGAGTTAGTTCCCCATATTGAGGAGTACATCAGAGAAATTACAACTCGAAAGGAATACTTTATCATCAGGCAATCAACATCACAGAGGGTTAAGGTAGAGGGGCGTTATGATAGACATGAAGTAGACCTTGAAAATAAATGTTGTACATGTAGACAATGGCAGATGATTGGTTTACCTTGCATTCATGCAGTTGCCGTTGTAGAGAGTAAGGAGCACCCTCTGTGGCATACATATGTTGATGACATTTATCATGTTCATAGGTATGACTTTAATATCCTTCTTTTATACATATTTGTTTCTAGTGTGTTAAGCAAATTTAACTAATTGTAGGTACCGAATGGCATACGAAGGAGCAATATCAACTCTTTTAGGAAAAGATCAATAGAAGACTTTGGACAGTGAATATTATATTCAGACTCCCAAAACTTTGAGGCCACGCGGGATACCGAAAAAGAATAGATTCAAGAACTTTTTAGAAAAAAATAACCAAAAAGCACGAAATGTTCATAAATGTAGCAGGTGTGGCTTATGGGGACACCACAGAACTACATGCAAGAATGCTAAATCAAATAAGATGAAGATGCGTATCCATGCCTCATGTGATAGTAGAACTCATGCCAAGTTACCAATTAGAAGGGAAGAAATTTGAAAAAACAACTTAGGTGATTTTTTGGAACTATTTTTGATGTGACTATTTTTGGTTTGATACTATGACTAAGTCACATAGCTTTTGTTCCTGGCATTTCCATTTTATTTGAACTTTTATATTATCCATGATTACTATAACAAGAATGTCTTTTTCAGGTGAAGTTGCAAATTAATTGATGGTTGTAATTTTTGGGGATTCAGAGCTAAATGGATGTATTGACATCCTTTTCTTAACTATGATGCGTTTAATCCACTGTTTGAATCTTTGGTTGCCTTGAAATTGCGTTTTATTTAAGTATATGCTAATTTGAATCATTTGATAGAATATGACATCAAATTTGATAGCCGACTTAAGGTGTCACCTAACAACTTCTTCTTTGATTCTTTTTGTTTTAGTCTGAACTTGCTGTTAAAGAGTATTTTCTCATTTGAAAGAGTATTTTCTCATTTGATTCTCTTTATTCGTGAGGACAGATTGGCAAAGCCCGCGATCGTGGACCGACATTTTCTTTGAAGGGACAAGCATTCGTTTTCGGCATTGTTTCAATCGGAATATTGGTGTCATATTTTCTGCTTCAGAAATTCATATATGACTGGTGGAATTACAACCTTTCCTACTCTGTGTGTATATACATATATATCTATATATATATATATATATATATATATATATATATATATATATATATATATAAGAAATATTGAAGATAAATGGAAAATTGTAAAACCACCTGCACTAATATGCAAACTTCCATCTTGAACCACCTGCACTAATAATATTATTTTGATGTATTTGTTTGTGGTAGCAAGAATGAGCTGCCAATTAATTCTTTTTTACTTCTTTTATGTCATGTGAACTGTGAAGTTTGAGCTTTAGTCATGGAATTAGCATTTCTATCATGAAATTGGATATAAATTAAGTGACTAAATAAATTTTCATTAGGTCATTTGCCTGATATGGTTGCTTAAATTTGTTCTGTAATATCACTATTGCTTTAATTATTGTCTCTTAACACTTGTATTCAGGAAAATTATAGAGGTAAATATATATGTGAGCTATGCCAGAAGCATGGCAATGTAGAGAAGCCGCCTGCTCAAAACAACAAATTGCATGAGGAACTCTCACATGACTCATTTGATGCTACCGAGACTGGCGTAAACCTTGCATGATAGCGGCAAAGTCTTATAGTGAACTGTCAACTAGACAAGGTCTCAGTATTCATCTATGGAAATCACCTTAAATACCGCTTATAGCCATCTTCTCTATACAAGTATTAAAATTCTTGATACATATCTCTCGCTTTTGTCCCATAGTTTCGATCATAGAAGCTAAGAATCGTGCTTGCATAGGTTCCGAAAATGCTTCAAGTTTTAAAGGAAGAACATCATCTCTAGCCAAAAAACTTAAGAACATCGTCGAGTTCATCTTCGTCGATGCTCCTCATGAGCTGCCTTTCATTTATCAACCATCAGAATCATGTTCCCAACAAAAATCCCCAGTACCCTTGGAGAAGTGCAAGAGAAGATTTGCCTGGCTCATTTCACCAAATTCAACTTCATCGATGAAAGCAAATGGAGAGTAACAGACAACAGCTTTGATCCTTTTCAAGATAAAATGCAAACGAAGGTTTCAAGTGTCATATTCTTACCTACAAGATCGATCTTTAGAATGGGTCCGATTGATGGAATCCTTGGATTCTCGTGGTGCTATGACCGCCTTGTTTTGGAGAAGCGAATGAACCGGTCGAGTATCGATCCTCGATTCCATCTTATGCTCCGGTTTTCTATGTTTCTAGCACATTCGTCGATGATGGATTTATTAAATGCCCTTCTCTGCATGTTTTTTGGTGATGGTTGGGGAAGGGATAGGCAAATTGACAGTGAAGCTAGCAGGGAGCTTGTTAAGTTGTTTGATAAGGATTGTTCAGTGACCATTGAGCACGATATGGGTCATATTATTCCCACTAGATCACATTATATTGATCAAATGAAGGCATTTCTCATGTCTTTTCTCTAACTTATTGTAGGAATTAACTAAATTTGTGTAATTTTATTCTTATTTTTTTATTTTTTGAGAATTCAAATACTTCAGTCAATTATTAAATACCATAGGTATATTTTCCTGCAAATCCCTCATGGCTGCCAAGGATCAAAACCACACATTAAGAACCCTTTACTTGCTTTTTATTTATTTATTTTGGGACATTTGAGTGAATATAATCACAAACTCATATGCATAACATATGTGCACAAATTTAATTATATCAATAATTAGATCTTAACAGTTTGACTGTATCATATTCAGCTTTGCAATGTTAGTTAAGACAACCATTAAACATATATATATATATATATAATCCCAAAATTATGAAAAACTCAACTCACTCAAGATCAAAGATCATAATATAATTTTCAAGCAAAGGCATGATCCAAAAAATTAAAAAAAGAAAAAAGAAAAAATTTACTTCATTTTATTCTAGTTAACTTGCAACAAGAAACCGGTAGCAACTAATACACAAAGTGCAAAACTAAAAGAGTGCACAAACGTAACCATAATCCTAACTCACCTAAAAATTTCAATTATTGTCCACCGCTTCCATAAAAACTAAAGCGTAAGTTAGTATTCCACCTCGAGTGTGTTGAAAAAACTTGATATATAAAATATATACAAAGATTAGTCTCAAGAAACGCTAAATTATGCTTAGCTAGGTTATAAAGAATGGATACACTGTTAAATTTCCATGAAAGAAAAATTTAACAAAATACAATGCACTGAATGCGCAGAGAGAAGAACAATACACTTCTAAATACATGTACACATGCACTATCCAAAATTAAATTTGTACATCAGCTTCAGTCAATCTTCATGCATCATTACAGAATACATGTCTCAAGGTACTCTAAGAATGTATCTTCACAAGAAAGAGCCATACTCTCATCGACCAAACAATTCTTAGGTTAGCCCTCGACATCTCTCGTGGAATGGAATACCTTCATTCGAAGGTGTGATCCATGTGGACTTAAAGTCTCATAATTTGCTTAATGATGAAATGAGGGTCAAAGTTGCACTTTGGCACCTCCGAGACTCACCGAGATTCCAAAGGTAATATGGGAAGATCCGTATCAAAGCAAAATGAGGCGCTCGGTGAGCAGAGAGGCACGATGGGCAACATTCTCAATCCCTTAGCCTCCGCTATCAATCGGAAACGCTCCAACACTACCAAAAGCGAATGCTTACAAAGGCACTAAGAAGACTCACTGAGGCGTTCCACGGAGCAGAGAGGCACGATAAAAGCTTCTCAATCCCTTAGCCAGAAAATCCTCTTCGCTGCTCGAGACACTAAGACGAAGCTTCTACCGCACGGGAGCTCGAGGGAAGACCAGCTCAGAACGGAGGCAACCGGAAGTGTTGGGAAGAAACGAACGCTTACGGGAGAGACGAAAAGTGGTAATATTGTTGTGTTAGAATGTTTTAGGTGTTAAATTTGTAAAATAGTAAGTTTAGGTGTTAAATATGTAAATAATGATGTTTGGGGTGGTATGTATGTAAATCCCCCAATAAAATATTGATGATGTCAAAAATATGATTAAGATGTCATTAGATAAGAAGAATTCTGAGCTACATAAAAAAATCATGTAGCACACAAGAATAACTTCATCATGTCAGCTAGTCCCAATCAACTTATTTAAGGTTGATGAATATTTATACTACATAGTAATCAATCCCTTATTAAACTTAGTCTCAATGCCAATCTCACTAAATCCCATCAAAAAAATTTTAAATTGTTTAACTAGGGTGTTCATCTTCCTAGTCCCACAAAAAATTCCATCATCTCATATGAGAATGATTATGCCATCGTATTATATTACATCAAGAGACAATGCTGTTGTAATATCAAAAGTATATGCATAAAAAAAATTTCATTATCTAGATAGTATTATCTTCCTTTCTATTTCCATGAAAGTTCGCATCTCATTCATTACCTTATGAACAATGGCCATATCAGTGCCATCTTATATTTACTCGAAAGATGCCTCTATGAGACTATCAAAGCATATGCCTTTCTTCTTCACAATGAAATATCATTGATCTTTGTATTCTCAAAAAAACCGCATTAAAGTAGCTCCTTCCAAGCCACCAAAAATAAGCAATTCACATTTTTGATGGAAAGCTTATCATTGCAACATATCATTTTTTTTTTCCACATGAAGAAATGTTCATGTTATTCGAACAAGCCAAAACACATTGTTGGATTTAAATTTATGATACCAAAACTTTTTTTTGCAATAACAAATCAAGCTAGAGAGGTAACAAGAATAGAGAGAAAAAGAGTCTAGAGTAAGTACAATGCCAAAGATACATGACTTGAGCAAATCATTTAATGTATATAGCTCACTCTCTAATCATTTATTTATATGTTTAGGTCAAAACATATCGCCATAAAAAAGACTATATTTGAACTTAAACAAGTTAAAAGAGCATAACATAGATTAAAAAAATTCTCATTGTAGGACCAGGCAAACACAAATATAAAATGAATACATAGTGATTGAATGATAAGGGTCGAATTTATATGAAGTCATTTGCCGACTCTATTGTGTCTTGTTGAGTATTGAAGTGTAGCTTGGATAAATGGGTGAATTTACTTGGCAAGTTGAATGAATGGCTTCAACAAGTTAAGCAAATAGTTTTGATGCTTGGGAGACTAGCCATGACAAGTTGAGGCGACTTTACCTAGTTGGCCCTAGAGTCAAGTATGCTTGAATAGAAACATTGGCTGATTTGAATTCAGTGGCAATTTCACTATAATCTTGGCGACTTTGATGGGTTGATCTTTTTAACTTGGTCAAATAATCTTGAATCAAATCTGCATTACCAAGTGATCATGGACCAACTTGCACAGGAATCAACTTAAGTGTTATTTGCAGTATATTTAGTTCATGATTCTTTTTTTTTTTTTTTTTTTAACATGTCACAAAATAGCAAAAAAAATATAATATTTTTCCATTCTAAATTAACACTATGACTATGACTAATTATGTGATTTTGATAGCATATCCATACACATCAACATCAAGAAGAGTTTATAAATACTTTTTTTAACTTATCTTCTAAGGACTTTGCATAAATTGCTTTCATATTTTTAAAAATATGGATCAAGTCAAAAAATCCTCCAGCGTAGAAGTTTTCATAAAGTTGCTAAGAAATTATGAGTGAGAAAGACAAAAGACTATGGATTAATCTTCTTCCTCACCTCCTTTAAACAAGATCAAAGAAGAGAAAACTAACTTCATGCAAGAATGAAGAAGTCATTGCCAAGTTGCCCATTGTACGTGACCGTTAAATTAGTTTCCCAAAAAATATACTAGTTATTAGTCTTCTTTGTAGAGTTAACCTTGGATAAAAACAACAAAGAAAATTTTTAGTTACATTGTCACTACACCTAATCAACTACTAACTTCTGAGATTGGTGAGTTATCGATTTTCAAAGCAATCAACTATGGCAGTGAAGAGTATGCTAATGGTGCCATTAGTTACAGGGAAAAAGTGAAGGAAATTGATCTTGAGGGTCAAATTGAGATGCTGACCTTAAAGTTACTGACTGTAGAAACTCTGGCTCCATTGGTGAAGGAATTTGAATCCATTTAGAATAGTATAGTTGCCTTTCAAACTAAATTGAAACTTGACAAGTCAAATCCTATCAAATGAATAACATAGCTCAAACTTTTTGGTAAAATCAAAAGAATTTTCTTTAGTAACTTGATGAAAAGGCTAGTTTTACTTTCTAATCAACTTAATGTCATTTTATAAGTGAAGTCGCCTTCAACATTAGGTGAGCATTGAGCAATTTGAAGAACGAAGTTATCAACTTGAAGAAAAGTATTATCTTCTCAAAAGAATTAATTTGTTGGTGGCATCAAGTTCTTACACAATCATTTGATTCGCCATGAATAAATCTCAAAAGATGTCTCTTTTGATCCTATTGTGCAAATTCTAGAATAAATGGGATTTGCTTGAAAATAAATAGCTACATCTAAAGCTATATGATATGTCCTTATATCATATTATACTATTGCAACATTCAAAATAAGAAGATAGTAACCTCGAGGGTGAGAAGATTAATTGTAAGGTACACTTTCGATATTAATGAATAAATCTTAGTTTGCAACAAGATGGCGTGCGTGATTGTTAAGAATAATGATTTTCTTAACTTGGTAAGACTACATGATACTTTAGCCCATCAAAACATTGGAAACCTAAGTAACTCATTTTGTAGAGTTATAAAGATGTAATATTGTATTGTCATCTCATTTAGCAAGGAGGAAGATTTGTTGAGATTTTGAGTCTTAGTTTGCTATTGTAAGCACAAAATTTAAATAATATTATTTTAGAATAAATAGAATTTATTGAGTAACTTATTGAAATAAAAGTTTAAATATATCGTGCAAACTCTCTCTCTCTCTCTCTCTCCACCCCTCACAGATACAATTCCTATGCTTTTGGCTTTGAGAGAATGGTTCAATGTGCAGGTGAATTCCTCTTGCAGCTTTGATTTAAAAAGAAACAAAGAGATAAGGACTTGGAGAAATTAATTAGAGATGGATACAAGAGAGAATGTGAAAAAAAAAATTTCCAATTGAAATACTATCTTGATGGAAGAACAGTGATGCCATAAATATTGCAATAATTTCATAAATATGTGGAACGATGACACCCTAGTATGCAGAACTTTCAAGTGAAAGAATTTATTGGAGTATTTAAAGTATTTCTTCATTATTATTGCTCTTATATGATACACTATTCTTCGGTAAGAAATCTGGGGTTGCCCATGTTTGTGAGATTATATATTTAAATTTTGGGAAGAATATTGTCTTTTGCTCCTTTTATTTGAACATCTATATGGTTTCTCTATCGTAGATCAAATTCTCTCCTCTCTAGTAAATATAACTATTATTTTAATTTAATCACGTATATCTTGATATTTTTATAGTGTTTGATCTTTTATATATTCGTGTTCAACATATATGCTCATGGTAAGCATTTTTACAAAAAAAAAAAAAAAGGTTTATTCTAACAAAGAATGTTTGCAATTAAAAAAAAATAAAAAAAAACAAGAATGCATTACAGCAAAAAATCAAATAAACGATGGCACAAGCCTAATTTGGCAAGCATGCCCAAATGTCTATTTTAGGTTAAAAGGTCCTCTAAAAGATTCTTCTACAATCATATATCAAGAAAATCATAAAGAATTAGTTGCAAATATTGTAAATATTGCATATAAAGTTGCCTAAAATTTAAGAAGACACTTTACCAATGACAAACATAGGCCTGTCATTAAGCAGAAAAATTTTATAAGATATAATGAAAGCCCAATCAAATTTATGAAGTAAAATGTGTAGTATTGTTACATTGGGAATATGACCACGGGTTGCTTTTTTTCTGATAATGCATCAGCTAGAACCTAGGAAGTATATCCCCGCATTAACTGTTGCATAAATAGTGGAATTCAAACACGCAATATCATACTAATTAATATATTAAGATGAGTGTGAAAACTTGTACGACTATGCAGAGTAATACTTGAAAAGCAGACAAAGAAATATAACTTGATATTACAACAAAAAGAACAGGATGATCACCTATGCCAATATGATCAAAGAAGTTATTCCAATTGCCAGATATCAAGCACCACAAATTGCTGCAACAGTTGTTATTAATGAGCAAAACTTCATAGGCAGCTGCTTTCAAGTATTATGCTCGATGATTAAGTTCATATTTAGATACTTGTCATCATAATGAGGCATTGATCAAATCTAACCATCCAGATGCATAATTCTCCATGCAGAATTAATCATAAAACCAAGGCAAAGTTCAATTGGCCTGAAATAGCTGAGATAATGCTCTATGGAAACTGTGGTAAAAAAATATATCTAACAATTTATCCCAGGTCCAAATAGATGCAAGTCTTATAACGGATGGAAGCAGCTTATCAGCTGCAAAACGCCCAATAGAGGTAACAATTATCACAGATTACAATGGTCGATTGTGGAAGTATGGCATCATATGAAGGTCGGTAGGCATTATAACTGTATGAGATCATCAGTGGTTGGTTGTTAAATGTCCATCACAGAAAGAACAGAAATGGTATAATAGATACAAAAATACCATGAGAAACTAATTTAGACAAAACATGACAGATTAAATATACCTCATTCCACTCCACTTTTCTATAACCACCATTTACTTCGTGGCAGAATAGAACTGAAGTCACCATCTACATTTTCTGCTTCCGCAACCAAACTGAAATTTCAGAACCATTCAAATGTTCCAAATTATAAAAATTTACATTCACAAAAAAAAAAATGTTGATTATGTCAAAAAATGAAAATTTCATTAGAAGCCATGCAGTATACAAGAATAACTTCATCAAGTCAGCCTTTCCTGATCAATCTTATCCCGTGTGACATAGTAATGACATAGTGATCAATACCCTTCTTTTTGACTTACCCAGCTAGGCTGTTCATCTTCCTATTCCCACAAAACAATCCCTCATCTCATATGATGAGCATGTTCATGCCATCTTATATGCTATTAGATCAAGAGACACTGCCACTATAATATCAAAAGAATATGTATCAAAAATTTTCATAAAACGTTTCACCGTGTAGTATCATCTTCCATCCTATTTCCATAAAAGATCCCATCTTATATTTCCTCGAAGGATGCTGCTACTAGACTATTAGAAGGATAATCCTTTCCTGCTCACAATGAAATATCAACGATTTTAACATTCTTAAAAAGCCACACTATAATAATTCCCTCCAAGCCGCCCAAAATTAAGTCATTCACATTTTTGATAGGAAAGCGTTACCTTACCGTCTACCTAATTTCCTTATGACAGCAACAAATGTTCTTCGAACAAGCCAAAGAATCTCTTTTATTTAAATACCAGTAAACTAGGTTTTCGTTTACCATTTTGGCATCAGTAACCAGCCTTGTTCAAACTCCTGTGATTGGTGAAATGAATTCCACGCAAAACATTTCTATCTTCTCTTCATCAAAGGAGATACGTTCCCAAAAAAAAAAAAAGGAACTCTAATCAGAACGACCAAATCCTTGGAAAGCAGTACTCTAATTAAAAATAACATTAAAAATAAAATTAAGGGAGATTTACATAAATACCACACAAATTTTATATATTTACATATCTAACACTTAAACTTTAATTTTTACATATATAACACTTCAATCTTCAATATCACATCAAAAATACCATCATCACTCACTTTTTAAAAGTAAAATGCATCTTTTTAAGCATAGGAAAGTGTTAAATAAGTAAATATCTAACTTTAGGTGTTAGATATGTAAATGCATAAGAATTGTGTGGTATGTATGTAAATCTTCTTAAAATTAAATACAATAGATTTATTAAAACCTTAAAACAAAGAAATTAAATATCGTATATTATGAGAGCAATATACAATATTTTATAGTGCATCAATAGCACATATAGTGCACTCTATTTTGACGACACATGCCTTCATATTAACGTGGGAGATAATCCTCATTACACTATAGGCTATGAAACATGCTATTTTGTGTTATTTGCATATATTAACTCGGCCTCTAACATTCTTCATCAATCATCACTTTGCCCCAACAAAAGACTAATGTGCAAAGTTTGCCAAAACTAAAATTCCATCAACCACCAACATTTGATGCCCATCTTCTCAATCACTCAGTTTGAGATCAAGTAGAGTGTTGACAAGTGCTTGGTGATGAACCAAACATCACAAGACTCCTACTACTACCATGAGAGATATCTTCCATAATTTTGTTGACCTGCATATCTATTCCATCACCCAAATAGAACAAGTATGGGCTCGGGCACGACATTGCACAAATTTGGACCAAAATAATCAAACAAGCATCGAAACTATTCAAATTGCCCCCGTTCATGAAACAGACTACGTTGATGCACTCAAAGCAATGAAATCAATCAATTAGAACTCTCTAAAATCGACTCTACCAAACACGATGACAACGATGAATTATGAACCAACATCACACAAGCCAAGTCAAGATTGTGTCAATCACCGTTGAAGTTTGTCAAACAATGCCTGTTCGTAAAATGGATAGTATCAATGAATTCGATGTGTTGAAATTACTTAGGAAGGACATCCAAATTACTAGGGGGTTGTCACATGAAAAGATTAATAAGTTTTATCAGTGTGCTAGATGATAACATATATTTTAAAGTAAAGATGTGCATTTCAAAGTGCACAAATGACAACAAAATTTTCAAAGCTATATTTAATAAATTCATAATTTATTTTTATATATATATAATAAATGAAGAAAATATCATTATTACTCAAATTATCAATAAAAAATTAATCACTATTGTTAATATAACTATTTGACTAATTAAATCTAATTACATAAAAAGGGAGAGTTATTATAATCTTAATATAATTAATTTTTAATTGATCAAACTTAATCGTCTAAAAAAGAGAAATAATGTCAACAACTTATTAGATTAATATTAACATATATACAACTCTTTATAAATAAATTTATAAATGAAATCTATTTAATATATAATTTCTGTCACGAACCAATTTAGCCCATTCTTATTTCCCTCCTTGCTAACATTTTCCACATCTCCACCGCCATGTTCAACTAATGACCAACCATTAATAACCTGTCCCTCATACAATTTCACGTGACGCATCAGAGCTAAAGCAACTAAATAAAATGTGATAAAACAAATAAAAAAATCGGTGGGCGAAGCCAACCTAGCCCGCATTTTATCTATGAAACTTCTTTTTCCCCATTTCTCGTGGAGTTTTCCTGCTCATCGGTGATATCTTCGACCTCAAGACGCAACCACTCCTAATATCCCCATCACTCCCTCCTCCTCTATGCCCTACTTGCCCACTCTATCTCCTTCACAAAGCCATGGTCAACCCTGACTCTACCCAAACACCCACATTTCACTTCGCTTCTCCTTGTTGTGCATGAGGCCTCCAACCAAGTCTCTACCACACAAGCACACCTCCGTGTCGACCACGCCTCTCGAGCTTTCTTCTTCTATTTTTTTTCTTAGAACTACACTCCTCACGCACAGCAACCCAAAACCTCTCTCCTCTTGGCATATTCGACATTCCTCTAGGTACAAGCTAGCCAACCCGAGCTCTTCACTAGACCCAAATCGCCGCTCCAACCGTTTCTTCATGCCAACCCCCACAAGTAGCCCTAGATCCATTTCGTCTCCCTCTCTTTTGCCATCCCATACAATCAAATTGCAGGCCTCTCTTTCCTAGAGCAAGCCACCTACAACCTTCAGCCATATGCCAAGCGACCACCAATCCCAAAGTACTACCTGTGTTCATGTGAATCCCAGCCTCCTCTCTTAAACCTCTCAATAATCTCTCTCTATCCGAAAATCCCAGCAACTCTTATTCCCGTCCCTTCCTCCCTCTAACAGAGAAGCAAAAGTTCTCTTTCTCTTTTATCTTCCCTTCTCTCCTCGGTTCACTTGACATGGAACAAAATCTCTCCTGCTCACCAGCAGCCAACAACACCCACACCTCTCTCATTTCTCCCTTCCCTCCAAATAGAAGAGTTTTTCCTAATATCGATCTTTCATATCACTACTTCACGCATAACAAGGTGTAAATGATAAAAAACATTCCCAATCCGTATTAATATTTATTAGAAATCCTTATTGTGTTTTTAATATTCTAAACAGATATTAAAGGTGTGTGCACATTTTTTAAGCATGGTAGGTTAACAGCCATACGCGTAATCTTGAAGTGACGAGAAAACCTTATTATGCATGTAATTTTCTTTTGCAGTTACAAAAACTCCATACACGCTTTTATAAGTATGGTGGATTTAAAGACCATAAGCTGTAAATGATAAAAAACATTCCCAATCCGTATTAATATTTATTAGAAATCCTTATTGTGTTTTTAATATTCTAAACAGATACTTATAAATGCGTCATCTTGAAGTGACGAGAAAGCCTAATTATGCATGTAATTTTCCTTTGCAGTTACAGAAACTCCATACACGCTTTTATAAGTATGGTGGATTTGAAGACCATAAGCTGTAAATGATAAAAAACATTCCCAATCCGTATTAATATTTATTAGAAATCCTTATTGTGTTTTTAATATTCTAAACAGCTATTAAAGGTGTATGCACATTTTTTAAGCATGGTAGGTTAACAGTCATACGCGTCATCTTGAAGTGACGAGAAAGCCTTATTATGCATGTAATTTTCCTTTGCAGTTACAGAAACTACATACACGCTTTTATAAGTATGGTGGATTTGAAGACCATAAGCTGCAATGTCATACGACACTGACCATGAATGCTTTTAGACCTGACAAGTAGGCTCAATGTACCCGATGTAGCCCCCTATGTGAGAATTACGTCAGGATGCTGTCACGACCCAGTCCGGAAGTTTAGAATACCAAAGTAGAAACAGACGGCCAAATAGAAAAAAAAACTTTAATCAAACACATTCAAAACAACACAGTACATAAATCTGTCAAATCCATAAAAAGCCACTAAAAGTCCACAATCTGTCTCAAACTGCATTCATCCAAATTTGAAATTATAAAAAATCTAAGATTAATCAAATACCTATATCCAGAAGTTCCTTGACAACTGTAAACAAAGTCCCGTCTACTATCTATTTAATTTTTGGAAGGATCGCCTAAAAAATTTGCAACAATTAATATATAAGTCAACAACTTAATGAGTAAAAATGTTTCTAAAGTACAATAATTCAAGAAAATAGAAATGACATGTACGAGCAGTTATATAATAGTTGAGTATGAAAATAAGTGAAGTAAATAGTTGAGCATAAAAAATAAAGTGAAGTAAACATTACTTAAATTGTACAGTAAATTTATTATTTCATATTTTCAACCGTCACAAGAGTCGTCACCTAAAAAAAACATTTTCCAAAAAGATTTTTTTTTAACTCATCCATTGAATAGAATAGGCAATCATTTCTACTTTCATTTTCATTTACGTGTACGAATACATTGCCTCCATCCAGTATCATAAGAGGATGAATTCCATCCTCAAGTCATGCACAAGCAATCATAAACATGTATACCTCATTTATTTCCTTTACCTCAAACATTTATATATGAGCTTTAAAAACATAAAGATATTAAATCACTGCATTTAATTTTATGAGAGACATTTGAGATTATATGCATAAATGACATTGGTTTCTATTTATCCAATATGAAAACTTTGTAAATGAAGCACAAGTGAATTATAAAAAAGCATAAAAAGTTTTAATAATTTAATTATAAATAAGTGCATTTGATTTAAAGAGATAAAAAGATCAATCACTATAATAAAGAAATAATAATTACCCACTTTATGATGAAATCTTCGAATCTATTTTTTTTTTAGTTGCTTGCTCCCTTCTACAAGAAACTTAAAATAATTATTGTACACAAGATTAATATTTAATAGTTATTTAATTTATTAATTTTATGACTTTCTTAGTGCTTTGAATTTAACTTATACTTTAGATTCTTTCAATATCTTATGTTCCTCTCTTCTATCCATCTCATAATATTTAAATTCTACTTTTAAGTCCACAAAAGCTTGCATTTATACTATCGTATTGGCAATTAATGTACTATAGTTCTACTATCATAAGTTGTACTATATATAATATATATAATACTTTATTCATATTTATTAAGCTTAATTTCACTCCAATAGTTGATGTTGTATTTTACATATATATAGTTTGCATTTAGTAAATTGAATGTGACCTATGCTATATACAAAAAAGGGATGAAATTATTTTATCTATTAATAATAATTTAATCGCATTCTTGTTATATCCAATTAATGAATAAATTCAAGTTAAGTGATCTAAGTGATTTCCTACATAATTTTCACTTGAAGTTGCAACTTAAGATTAAAGTCTTATGCTAGCTATAATTTTCATAAATTTAGAAGAAGAAAGAGAATTGTAGGTCTTTAACTATAAGTGTGCAAAGATCCAACTCTTTGTTGATTTCAATATTTCTTACAATAACCCTATCAATTCAGAAATTCTCTCAACATAAAATTAATGTTTAAAATTAATCTACTAGTATTAATCAATTGAGAAAAATGGAAGTACCAAAATCTTGCTTAGAGACAAGAAAAACTTAGATTCCTTGTTGATTTACTTTTCTTGTAAGAACCTATCAAATCAGAGATTTTCTTTTAAGAATAAACCTATTTTGTTTAAGATTCTCAAAAATAATATAACATAAATCTAATTTTATAAATTATCTATTTTACTTCTCAATTCAGATTGTGCCCGCTTCACCTAACCCATGCGAAGCCGATTTTCCCTTTATTTCTCCCTCTTTGTTGACTTTATTGTTCTCAAGTCGCCAAACCGCTCGGCTACCTCAACCACAACAACCACACGCAACATCATTACAGCTAGGGCATGCACGTAGGGTGTCGTGCGTTTGACCTTCCTTGGCGAGCTCATGTAAGACGTCATTGTTGCTTGTCGTCTACACTCTATTCTCGATGCAACCTCTCCTACTCTCATTTTGGGCCCGCCCCTTCTCCCGTACTTAGAATCGATGGCGTACATTCCCTTTTTTTTATTATAAATGCTAACGAATTTTCACCAAACTTTGGACTTATACAAGACTTAAACAGAACAAAATAAATGATAAATAAATTTAAAATTGAGAATCAAATCAAAAACAAATTGAAATACAAAATTATAAAAGTTTAAAATAAAAAATTATAAATATTAAGTTTAAGAAGCACTTTCAAAGGACTCAAAGAAAACACGAAACTCTCTCCTGAGCAACGAAAAGAAACCTCCTCATGCATAGAACATTCATAACACTCTGTGGAACTAAATAAATTGGAATGAAAATGAACTGAATAGTCACCTTACATATAACTGAAGAAAGATGCCTAGCAAGACTCACCAAGTAATATTCAATTCATATAAAAATAAATAGCGTCGTTTTTGAGAGAAAACTAAATATAAAATGAGATTTGATTGATAAATCTATCATTGAACTTATAACTCATTCATGTGCATAGGCAAAAAGGATGGTTATTTTGAGTATTCAAAATGTGACTATTATATGCTATTGGATGATAAAATATATGCATGAACCTCTAAATTCTTGAATAATTGTGGACTACATGAATTTAGAGATTATTCTCAATTAAGTCATAATGTCTCGAGATTCATGCAAATACTTTAAAAGCTTAAGAGAATAATTAGCTAAAGAGTAGAAAATAATGAAAATATTTTCCCTAAAAATGATCAATAGAATTTCAATAATAAGAAATTAACGATACCTGCCAAAGTAGAGTAATTGATTGCTATCAATCTCTTTGCCCAATGTGGCAATGACAATCTTATAAGGGGCTATTTGATTTAGAGACTAGCCTTCAGATGAAACATAATCCAAATTAGAATCAAAAGTAAAATTAAATTAACCTAAATGTATTAATAACGAAGGCATGCTGATACATTGTGTAAATGGATCAAACATTGCACAAATACATAATGTAGATGCACCAAAACTTGCACAATCAAGTCAAATAATCTGCATATGTCCCGACACATATATTAAATGTTTAATTCTAATGTTTGAGGATGTTGTATGAGTTAACATAAAATAAATTTAAATATGTCTGCGTGTGCTCCGACCAATATGTTAAATACTAAATCATATAATCTAAGAATGATGCAAAGGCTATATATATATATATATATATATATAACAATTGTTTTATATTAACTCTACTCTAAAAAGCATGCAGATATTTTGATAAAGCATGTTAAGGTAAGCATCCTCTCTGTTTCGCAGGTCCAATCTTCCAAAGAGATGAAAATTAAGAGACTCATATTACTGTCAAACGACATACTCTCCCAATTAGGTCTTCAGATTTTGTCCGAGTTAATAAAACTTATTGGTATTATCATAACATTCTTTAAGAGAATCTTTGAAAAGTAAATTCTGTCATATAACTATGGACGATTATTTCTAAATACATAGATGATGGCTGTGTTGATCATAAATTTTGACAGAATGGGTTATTATTATCAAAATTTTCAAATATTAATATTAAATCATCTCAAATCTAAATTCTTAAAATACAAATCTTAGACCTAATCCTCTACACTCAAGCTAGAGTTAACAAGGTCTGTAAGGTGGTTCATCTTCAAATAAAATTCAAATCATAACAAACTATAAACTCGATCCTCTGCAAATAAATCAACAAAGTTGATAAAGTCTATACCTCGATGAGGTCATGTTGATTGATACTTCAACTGGAAGGATTATTATTATCAAAAATTTCTAAAATCTTAATGTCAAAAAAACTAAGTTCAGATTCTAATAATTTTGACAAATTCAAAAAAAAAAATAATTATAAAAAGCACTTAAATGAAATTAATCAATCAAAATACTTAAGAATTCATTCACTCATTCGCAACAATTTGTCTAGAATGATAATTTCAAAAGATCATAGCTCCCAAAATGGTCAATGTCAAATCAAATGTATTGTTATATTCACTCTCAATAAATCTTTAGCCAATAAGAACGTGGCTCGTCTCCTCTATCCACGTGATTTTACTAACAAAAATTATGATTATGACCAAAGCCCTCTAACTAAGTGGTTTGCTACCAAATGACATAACTAAATTACGATCACAGTTGTAATCAATAATTTCCCCAATAGCTTTGTCCTTAAGTTGTGGAATATAAAATGCATCTTATGTTGGAAACCAAAACAAAAAAGAGCAGTTGAACCTCACGAGCCATCCTCCCCCACGATCCCATGAATTACACCCACGTCATATGTCTAGCCTCGCATGAGTTCGACCTACACCCCATGACCTTGCACCAACTCGATCATGCCTCCACACACAATTCATGGCCTCCAAATTATGCAGGTATGACTCCGTTGGCTATAAAGCGAGGAAAAAAGTGGTCAGTGGAGCAATTGTTGCGTATGCAAGAGAAAGAGAGCCAAGAAAGCAAGAGAGAGGAGAGATTGAGAGAGGAAGCCCATTCTCAAACCCTATTGCATGAGAGAAAGGCCAAACCAAGAGCTCCTTGCATGAAGAAGCCAATCGGACCATGCCAAACCCTAGCCAATCCCTAACCAAGACTTAAGAAGATTTAGGGAGGGTATTTTGGGAGATTTTGAGATACCTAAAGAAGATTTAGGGAGGGTATTTTGGGAGATTTTGAGAGCTTTAAGTAAGCAAAATCTATTTAGATTTTTTATTAATACAGGCCTTAAATTAAGAAGACCCATGCACGTCAATCTTGAGTCTGATCGGAATAAAATTTGAATAGCACTATCGTCGATCTTAAGTCCGACGAGAAATGAAATCCTCCTACCGTCGATCTTGAGTCTAAAGCAAGAGAGAATTATATGCAATCGCACTAAATTTCACTAACATAGCACTGGTAAGCTGTCAGGTTACCAACATTTAAAAAAAAAAAAAAAAAAAAACATAAATTCAAATGATTTAAAAGTCAAGTAATTTATAGGTTTTAAAATTAGACATCTATTATCGATCTTAGGTCCGATAAGTATTGAAATCCTCCTTTCGTTGATCTTGGGCCTGAAACAAATAAGAAGAGTACAAAATCACACTAAATGTCACGAATGCAACATTACTAAGCAATTAAACAGTAGAAATTTTATTAAATTTTGAAAATTTTAATCTTTTTCTATAAAAATCATAAAAATGAGAGAAATGACAAGATGATTCACGTAAAAATAAAAATTAAAATCAAGAAGTCAAATATTAAAATATTAGATGTAAATGGTCTATAATTTTTGATAAGTTGAGTTAAAAGTACTCATAATCGCTCAACATTCTTCCCTCTCATATTAAAATAATACAATTTAATCAAAATTATAAATTGAGGATTTACACATAAATAACTAATCCTCTAAATGAATTTAAACATATTAACAAATTCGAAATCTATTCACTCGTGTGAAAAATTCATTCGTGTGATGAATGTTATAAAACTCAAGAATAATCAAGTCAGAATAAATTTAGTCATGTGACGAGTTTTATAAAATTTAATAATTATCAATTATTCAAAAAAGTTAAATAATTGCCAATTATTCAATCGATCGAACAATATGTATCAAAAAAAAAATTCAAATGCAATCTAACCATCAAATAATATAACAAACTTAGGTTGCTTCAACTCTGAAAAAATTACAAACTATAATTATAATTATAAAGGAATGTAAGTCCAATATATATTCATAAAATGAATTACATTTAATAAACGGCATTCCAATGGATGTAAACCCAATTTTTATCTGCAAGGAGGACCCCACACTTAGTCTAAACATTCCAATAAATATCAGACTAATTTTTATTTATAAATATGAAATTCATTAAGTTTTGAATTTCCAATAAATATAAGTCTAATCTATGTTTACAAGACAAACACCATTCACATCTTTGGCATTCCAATAGATGTAAGCCAAGTTTATTTTCATAAAATAAATTCTACCATTAAATAACAATCTTCCAATGAATATAAGTCCAATTCATATCTGTAAGGAGGACTCTACTTTTAACAATTGGCATTCTAATGGATACAAGCCTAAGTATATCCACATAAAAATGAAATTCCACATACAAGACATTTCAATGAATATAAGCCCAATGTGTATCTCAAAGCGGACTACACTAATGCCTAAAATATTTCAATGGATATAAGCCCAATTTATGTATGCAATACAAACTTCATTTATAACTAACCTTACCTATCTTATAAAACCTTTTTAATCTTTTTTGTCTAAAAGATGAAAGACTAAATGATTAGACAAATTAAAAAACTAAGTTTAGCTTTAAGTAACCTAATGCACACATGCACAACAACTCTAGTTTATTCAAGATTCCTAGGATGAGACAATTCATGGCTGCTAATCTAGTTCTCTCGATATTATGGCTAATAGCCCTCAGATGTTGATAGATTGAAAGAACAATAGGCCCAGAATGACAGAACCATGGGATTCTAATCAAGACCACTTTTTTTTACCCAAATAGTCATCCGCATAATATCACTAAGCACTGATTCACATCAAAGAACAATATAGATATCCCACCTCAATTGAGAATGCCCTCCTATTATGATAAGAGTGGTAATTAACTATGAATGCTTATTTCCATATATTGGGAGAAATCTGGTTTAATAAAAATCAATCTGTCTTATAAAGAACAAATTCTCTAACATCCTAGATAACAAATTTTTTAAGTTGTTTTTTCTAAGCGATTATCTTGATAGAACATAAAATCTTTTGTTATCTAAGGTGAACATAAAATTGTCTCCCTAAACAAACAATCACCCCAAGTCTACAAAGATCCTTTGAACGAAGCAACATATGGTTGCCGAGAAAAATTTTTCAATTAGTCTGGGTTGACTACCTCCCCAACTAAGTTGACTAAAAACTATGATAGACTGAGATAACAAAACCATGGGATTTTAATCGAGCATGTCATCATTTCCCTCACAATACGTTTTAAAGTTAATCTTGATGAATTTATTAAATTCTAAACTCTATTTATTACTATTATACGCTAGCACTTATCAACCTAATGACTAACATTAATCGAAAGTTCTCTCTCACCGTTGAGAGAAATAATTAACTATAAGTACTTGCACCTATAAGAATCCTAAAACCATATCTGAAGTCCTCATAAAATGAGGCAAAATCTTCAAGTAGTTGTCTTATCTATAAATTCATCTAACTTCTAAAAGTTTAACTTCAACAGAAATCTACACTCACTTCATCGATAGGTCGGGAGTAAATTTTCGAAGCCCACAAATTTATATATACTATAGTATATTAATGCTCTCACCGGATATCATTAAAATTATTTCATTTTGCTAGGCACCATGATCTTTCACATTTTCATGTTTCCACTTATGAAGTATTATATCTCCTATGAGATACTCTAAAGGGCTTTTTGAGATCACTTTTATTTTTAAATTTATATTCTTCATTTTATTTATATTTTTGATTAAAAATAAAACAGATAGGGTTATTAACAAGCCAATTTTGAGCTAATTTGAAGCTGGATCAAGATCGGCTCGATAACTTTTAGAGTGGCTCAAGATCGACTCATGGCTCGAATCAATCAATTTTGAGTCAACTCAGCTCATTTTTTAATCGATTTTGATTTGGCTCGTTTGATTTTAAGCCTATTCAAATTGAACTTTTTCATTTCATTTTGACTTAGAATCATATAAAGTTATCTCATTTTGATCAAGCTAGGTCTAATTCAATAAAAAAATAATTATTAAAAAATACAAAAAAAAAGTAATTGATTGCATGAAATAAAAAATATGATTTCAAAATATATTATAATGAAATTATGTTTATATTTACAAAAATATTACATTTATTTTAAAAGGTTACATGTTACAACCCAATGCACTTAATTTTAGAAATAATTTTATTGTAGCAAACTTACAAGTATTATATATAAATTTAAACTATTTTCAATAATAAAAAAATTTTGATTCTATCTCAAGCTAGTTTGATCTGATCTGTGGTGGGCTCAAGATCGGCTCAAAAATGATTTCCTAACCATCAGCTCAATATGTTTGATCTAATCTCGATCTTATCCAAATTTTCTTTCAATTTAGAAGCGATTTTTTATTTTTGAGCCAAACTCACAGCTCTAAAAACACGTTAGATGATGATAATTATTTTTAAAACAGTTAAAATAACTTTTGGATATATTGAGTGTTTTTAACAATAAATTGATTTGCTTTTAAAAATAAAAAATAAAGACAAAAAATGAATCAACCAAACATATTTTTTAAAAACAACATTAAAATTGAAAACAAAAACACAAAACAAAACTAATCCCAAACAAGCCCTAAACTTATATATGTCTATAGGACTTCTATGCAATGATAAAATGATGAACTATTCCTTTACCATGTCAAATATTCCAATAAAAAAAATGGTATAAGCAACAGATCAATTAAAGCTATGTGAGTCCAATATGTATGAAGTACAAATATAATATCTAGATATTGCTGATATTAAAAAGAATAATTATTTAACAAGAGAAATTGAGTTAAGATGTGACTATTTGAGCACAAGTTCAATTAAAAAAATTCATAGACATTGTTAACTAAAGAACTTTAGCATTATTGATGTACACACAAACATTTGTAATTTATGAAATTTGTATTGCTGAATGATCATAAACAAACCTTCTTTGACATTATTATGTCTCTTCATAAAAGCTCTCGCCATGTTGAAAAATCTTCAGATCCATGTTATCATTCTTTTGATCATCAACTAAAATTTCACTTCTACAAAACCCATTGTATGAATGTCAATTGACATATCAAAAGGTAAAGTGAGAACTACTTCTATTGAATATGTTTGTGAAATATACTCACATGTTAATCATTCCATTAAAAATATCTGTTGCATTAACATTGTTGCACTTTCTTGGGCATTATTAACCCCATTTTTCTCAAGGCCAATAATTAGAGCATCATGTGTAATATCATTTGGAATAATATTACTCACCTTCATCATGATTAATAATTGGCGAGCTTTAATAATGTCACCAACACTACAAAATCCACGTACTAGAGTATTGTACAAGATCAAGTCAGGCTCTAAACCAGTATCCAACATCTTGCGAAATAGAATGTCGGCATCCTGCATACGATGCATTTTACAAAACCCATTTAACAAAGCACTGCAAGTGACAACATCAGGTTTCATCCCTCTCTTGCTCATACCACACCATATAAGATAAGCTTCTTCTAACTTTCCTTCTTTAGAATAGCCATGAATAATATTTGTGCAAGTAAACTTATCAGGTGAATAAACCTCATCAGGAGAATACCCTCTTCTGACAAGTTCATTGAAGATTGTTTTAACAGAAAATCCTCTCTTAATAAGACCATGCATAATCATGTTGTATGTCAAAGAATCTGGAGAAACCCCAGCCTTCTTCATCAAATCCATTAGTTCATATGCTTTGTGCATATGTCCTTTATTGCTATATCCATTGATCAAAGTGTTATATGTAGCTACATCAGCTTCCAATCCATCTCTTTCAACTGCATTAAAAACGAACTCTGCCCCTTCAATATCATCAATTTGACAATGGCCGCCAACCAAAACAGCATAAGTTACAATGGTTGGTTCAATTCCTCTTCTAATCATTTGAGCAAAAGTTTTCAGAGCATGACTTATTTGGTGTAGTCTACAATAGCCCTTGATCACAGTGGTATAATTAATACAATCAGGAGCTATATCTAACGCAAACATCATGTTCAATAGCATATGAGCACTTTCAACATCTCCATTTTGACACCATGTGAAAATAAAGCTATTATAGATGAAAGAATCAGGAATACAAGATGATATGTTCAACAGAATCATTGCAGATTCCGGCCTTCCAATCTTACAATAACCATGAACAAGAGAAGCAACTAAAGTAGAATCGAAGGATAAACCCACCTGAGCCATCTTGAACAGCAATGAAGTTGCCTCTTTCAGGAAGCCTCTTTTGCATAATGCATCTATCACAATTGTGTATGCAGCACAATCAGCCTTGCCACCAAAAGTTGGTATGTCATAAAGTAACTTGCAAGCAGACTCCAAACAGCCACAAGCACAAAATTGCCGAATAAATAAGCTTAGAGTCAATCCAATCAACCGAGCTCCCAAGCTTTGCATTTCCACAAATATATCCCTATCGGACTCAAATTTCTTGGTAAACTGTGACTTCAACAAAAAACCAATGGCAATATAGACACCATTGCTTGGATAAAAACCAAACTTCTCCATCCTTGTCATCAATTTAATAGCAATATCCAGTATGCCCTCCTCTGCAAAACAAATAACAAGCATACTATAAGCAGTTTCCAACTCATTTGCATTTCTTCTTGTCAGCCACAATGCATGGAAGATCAGATTAAGCCCATCTTCAAATTGATCATTACTTCTAACAATCCTACAGAGAAGGTTCTTAGCAACATGGTTCATGTTACCTGAAACAGCTATGTGCACCATCGTGCAGTAGGCATGCAACTTATGCTCCCAATTATCATCGCACCTCTGCAACATCCTGAACAAGTAATACACGAGAGCAGCATCCAAGCTCTCATCGAACAAATCATTCAGCATCCGGGTAAAATACCAAGAATCCAGACCGATGCCAAAAGAAGTATGAAAACTTAGATCCCATCCTTGCTTTGTAAGAGCTAACTTGATCCTTTTCATCAAATTCTCTTTGTGGCACTGCTTTCTATCGATGGAATTTCCGGAGCTAATTTTATGATCTGGATAGAAAACACGGTTAATGATTGGAATGAAAGAGGTTTCGGGGGGAGGTCGCGGGACATCGTGCTCGATCTCGAACTCGTCCGAGTTGGACGAGTCAAAATCCAAGAGAAAATGGCAAGCAAACCCTAGATGACGACGGAGACAACGTGGCGTGAGGAAGTGTAAAGGAATAGGCGAAGAAGACACACAGTGGAGAAGGGGAGCGAGATTGAATGGAAAATGGATAGATCGGCACAGAGAGCTAACCATTTTCTAGAGAAAATAAAAGGCTAAATTCTGAAGATACGAACTGGAGTTCCATGGATCTTGGGAAAGTAGAGGCAAGGAAAGGGGTGAAGAAGGAGGGAAGGCAAGGGAGAAAGGGCGGAGCTTCACAAGTAGTTTCGTCAAGCTGCGGCTTTAAGCCCCCGTAACTGTAGAGTGAGAAGGAGAACAAAGGGGAAGCCCAAATTATGGGAGCAAAGGAAGAAGAATGCTGCTTCTTCATCTCCTTTAGTTTTCCTAATCCAATTACCTCTCCTCCTCCTCATCTCCAATGTCACTCTACTACAAGGAAAACGAATCATAGCATAAGGTTTCTGCATTACGATTACATAAAGCATTAGAGATCAACGGCGTAAGAAACAAGAGGCAGACGGGGCTGGGGTCGGCGACTTTGGTCAGCATATAGTAGTATAGTAGGGCCCAAACCTAGCCTAGTGAAGAGAATAAGCAATGATTTCACGTTTTGTTCAAGGTAATTTAACATATATTATCATTGGTAATATATTTTCAAATAATAATGTTATTTTGTAAACGTATTTATTTGATTTCATATAATCTTATTTTATATAATTTAAAAAATAATAAATGATAATTAAGATTTTTTACTTCTCCTAAAAATAATTTAGATTTTTTTGGCTCATTTAACCTATCAAAACTCAAAATTGAGATTATTTAGATAAGATTAAATTTATTCACTTTTTAGATGATTTCAATTTTGTTTACTAATATTATTCACTCTATATCAATATGAGTGATAATATTGAATTAAATATTTTTATTATAAAGAATATAACATAAGATCCCAACAGTCATGTGATATTAGTCAAAATTAGTTGACTTCAAACTCTCAAATTTAGCTTTTGACTCTATCATTCTCCCTACATTTAAGTAACTTAATAATCTCATAATTAAGGGATCTTCGTTCATTGGATTCTTCTCATCGAATCGCTTGATTTGACTCATTTAAAGCTTCAATTAATTATTTACAACTTTCAATTATACTTAACAACTTAATTTGAGCTTATTTGAACTTAAATTAAATCACTTTTAATGTTGTTAAGCTCCTTTTATTGAGATATTCAATCTGACTATAAATTTATTAAAAATTTGAGTTTGAATGATCATAAATTTAATTCTAAAAGACTTGTGTATATGGCATCTTGATTTGTGCCCAATCAACAAGATTATTAGCTTATAAATTATTTATCCCTTTATTTTTGGATCTTAACCTTATGTTGCCCAAAAATATATTAATTTTATAAAATTATAACTTTAGAAATTTGAAGGCATGATTGGCTCCACATGTCAACATAGACTTTTTAATGTTGTCAAATAAATTATTTGTAATCAAAACTGTTATTAATAAAAAATTAGGCCTCTGATTATTAAATTTGTTTAAAATGATATTATAAGTTTTATTTGGCTCTAAAAATATCAAAATTTAGTCCAGATCATCAAAAATTATTATGAGGACACCAACAATATTTGAATCAAACTATTCAAAATCAAACTATTGTTAAGTTTTTATTTATTCATTTATATGTAGGATATGAGATAGGAGTGAGCTTCACCCGTGTCTTAGTTTTTTATAACTTATTATGCCCACCTCTAAGGCCTATATGTCTAAAAAAATGAAAAGGTAAAGAGCAGAACATCCCTTGCTTTATTTTTTTTTTTTTTTTTTTTTGCCCCCTTACGGTGCACAAAACACGTGCCCTTGGGCATGTGTAGAGATTGGGCATCATGAATGATCAAAATAAATAAAGTGAGTGCTCCATTCTATAGTATAGTGAAGTTTTATATATTTGAAAGAGAAGATTTATTTTTAGTTTAAATTAAAATTTTTATTAGAATGTTAGGATTTATAGTCCATCAACACAAGATTAAAAGACCTAAGATATAAGACTTATACTCGTAGCCCAAAGAAAATAAGTAGCCTTGGATCTTAAATCTTATATGTTTTAGCACAAGCTAAAGGCACGACCTAAGTCTAATAAAAAAATGGGACATAATAGTTTACCTTTATAAGAGATAGTACCCGTCCCGACTCTTCTAAGCATACAATCGCCTAGAGTGGCCGCCAGCTAACAGCTTTATGCTTCAAAATCATGTATGTTGGTTTTATATAAATGTAAGATAGTTAGACTATTATTTAGTTAGGAAAGAAACTAAAGTCATAAACTCACTCTTTAAGAGACTAGATCGTGATTAATATGAAAACATGACTTAGACTAATGTAGAAAATTATAGTAGTTTTGCACCATTTTGACACATTCATTTTGGACTAAGAATTGGGAAAATTATGCATATATGCATGATAAAATAAGGTTATGGGCTAAATCAGTGGGAGGAGGTGTTCTCCACTACAAGGGATGTCCTCAAAGGTCAAGAATATCCCATGTTGTGCAAGAATGGAGACCCTCCATATTCAAGAGTGAAACAAGATGATATGCATGATGTTATAACATTCAACATTCAGCTAAGGGGTTCTTAAATCTTGATTATAAACTTAGACTTTATGGTGAGGTTATGAGTTAAATTAAAATTTAGTTATGAGTTGTTTAGTGAGAATAGAAAATTTAATTTTATCCTAAAGAGTCTATCGCATCTAGGTCACACATCAAATCATTAAATTTTAAGAAACCTATGAAAAGCATATTATTTCTATTACACAAACTAAACACAATAATCAAATATTTGAATTTTCGTAAAAGAAATAAAAGGTCGGTATAGTCGAGTACCACCATACTCCCCGAAAGAGAAAAGAATTTGGGTAGCGGAGCTCTACCCTTATATAACTCAAATTATAAAAGAATATTACAATTACAATGAAATAGATGTTATAGGGGTCTTCATTCTTTGTCTTTCTTTCTTTCTTTTGGAATGACTTGCTCCAGACTTCATAAGGCCTCCCAGGTCTTTACCTTCTAGCCATTGCTCATTCTAAATCCATAGCACTAATCCTAATTTCTATTGTAAAAATAATATATTTATGAAAAATAAAATCTAACTACATGTGCAAAATAAATGTTAGCTAAATAAACATACAAGCTAAGCAATTATATTTCATATTTTTGGACTTAGCACTCTACACATGGGCTAACCAAGCTCACTTGTTATAATTGGATTATACTTAGGAGCATAAGCAACCTGTAAGCAAGAATATTTATTTTTATTTATTATTTCAGCGGCCCTTTTAGCATAATCCCTTGTAAAAAATATCATTATGCTATTAACGACCTATCATCCAGTCTACGCATAAGCAACTCAAGTATCCAGTCTAAAATATTACATCTTAAAACAAAACACAACACCACAATATACACCGGCTAAAATAGAGCTAAAAGTTGACTTAGTATTCTAATGTGTGTGATAAGATTTTGTGTGATATGTCTTTAGCTAAGCTTTAGATATATAATTGTCTAAAGTTTGGATTTGTTCAAGTTAAATATTAAGGAAGATTTTACTTCAAATTATCAAAAGGATTAGTTAATTTTAATATGTATTCTCTTTATTTTATCTGATGCCTACTCAACATGTAATTATTATAAAGTGGGGAAAGAGGTTTGACCTCCTTCATCCATATCCTAAGTTGTTCTCTAAAGGTATGTTATTATAACTTTGGTTTCTTTGGAATATGGAAGCAATCTTTTGATTAATAAAATTGAATCACTATCACATAGATAACATTTCATCATTCCTTTTCATCATCAATAACATACACATATTTTATTTTATTGTTCATGATATTTAATTTAACATACTTATCTATTAATGATATATATATATATATATATATATATATATATATATATATATATATATATATATATATATATATATATATATATATATATATATATATTATATATATATATATATATATATATATATATATATATATATGTGTGTGTGTGTGTGTGTGTGTGTGTGTGTGTGTGTGTGTTAAAGATTTAAGCAAATATGTGTCATTGTTAAACCAAGAAAGTGAGATTATCTAAGACTTCTTTGGGGTTACTTAAAGCCTCGTATTTCCGATATATCCAGATTATATACTTGTTGTTTTAAATACATATAAACATATACATAAATATAGAAATAAAAATCATGTAAAGATTGTATTTACAAATTCTTTATTCATGTAGAGTAAAGTTCTATCTAAATTCTAGTACATGCATACATATGAATGAAATTAAGTAAGTATGTGTCGTTGTTAAACCAGGAAAGTGAGATTATCTAAATCCTTCTTGGGCCTACTTAAAACCTCGTATTCTTGAGATGTAGAATATATACTTGATAATCTTCAAATATATGTAAATATACACATGAATTATGAAAATAAAATAATACTTCACCAAGTTTAAATGTAAATTATATTCAATATTCATAGCCATCATTAACTTGGATTCTCATCATTAATTTATAACTTTGAAAATAATTTAAAATTTATTAGTGATAATAACCACACCATATAATATTTGTCCAACATATGCAATTTAAATATAACCATATTCTTTTGATTTTATCTTGAAAATATGAATGTATGACACCAAATAGCATGCAAATTTATAATGATTAAAAAGGAATGACTAAGCATTGCCACATAATACATTCAACTATATTAATTCTCAAAAGCAATCAAGTCAAATAAACTTCTTTAAAATTAACCCAAGCTTTCATGAAATTTGAATTTTGATGTTTGAATTATCAAAACCTAAAGAGAAGAAATGACATTTAGTGTTTGCCCCATCCCACATTAGTGACTTAATGTTTTAAGGAAAGTGATTAAGTTTTATGGATTAATTAAGTTCAAGTCATTAAGCAATCAATTTAATTATCCTTCCTTGAGCTTTTTCAATTTAATTAACTACTTAATCATGAGCCTCCAATGATATACTTATGAGAAATTAAAATTTGCAATGCACTTAAGAAACCTAATGCAATTAGGCTAATGCTTAAGAGTTAATTAGATTAAAGAAGGAAATAATTTAATTTAAGTACTCTTATGATTTTCCCACACCAATGAGTTAACCATAAATTCCTTGATGACTTTATGTTATTAAACACATACAGAAAAAAATTAATAAATTACATTTAATTATCTAAAACAATCATTAACTTAACTTAATTTTTATTTAACCATTAATTTTTCTAATTAATCATTAATTATTACACATGTTAATTAACCCTTCTATGGAAATGCATTTAAGAAAGTAATTAAGAAAGAGGTCCTAATTATTTCTCCTCACCATTCTCACTCTTTATAGTGATTAATTATCATTAATTATTTAATTTTTCTTATTTAATAATTTTAATGAATATTAAATTGATTAATTAGGGTAATTAGGATTGAAAATTCAACATTCTTTAAATTACATGACCAATAATTTCAAAAAAATTATGGAAGGTAGAGGACATCTCATAGAACTATTTCATAAAATTTAGAATTAATTAACCAAGTAATTAAGCCCTAATTAAGCAATATTCACTGATCAAATATTAAAGATTTTATTTTTATTAAATTCTCCTATGTTTAACCATTCCAAATTAGGCTTACTTATATTTTTTAAATTTTTCTACAATTAGTTATAATTTTTTAAAGGTCTAGTCATTTAATTAAAATTTTAAAACCTAATTAACCACTTAAACCATTGGCACCACGCAGATGCTGACGCAGTAGTGCTTTCCACATGACACCATAGATTGGTTATTTAAAACATCCACGCGGACTGGTGATTGGCGTGCGTTTTATCCGCCATCTGGATCGAGATGGTTGAGATTAATCCTGTGGTTTAGATGAATAAAATCAAAAAATTTGGCGGATTACATTGCACGTGAGCGGATGCATATATATCATCCTCCAAGGGGAAAGACATTGTTCACCGCTCAATTTGACCTCACTGAAGCTCGTTCAATGGTGAAATCGACTCTAAAATGATCAGGGAGAAATCTAGAGGGATCTTACGATGGAAATCACATGAAATCATATTTCACATCAAAAAAGACCACCACCTAGGGGGAAATCTACAGTTGCCAGATTTTTTCCTTGTAGAGCTAGAGTCCGGCGGTCCATTGACTGAGGTAGCTTTGTCTTGAAGAGGTGAAACCCTGTTAAAAAGATCATGAGCTACCTCCTCGTCACTCGCTTTGTGGACCAAATGCCGTCGTGAAACTTGTCAAACTTGGTCTAGGGACGCCTTCTGATGATCAAATCGCTTAGAAATGATTCATTTTGACTTATCAGAGTGAGGGTAAGGTGTGGGAAGAGTTAATTTGGGCTTGGTGAACTTTTAGTGATGTTGGACTGATGGGACTCTCTGTTTCGCTCAGGGGTTGGTCTCGTCAACAATGGGGTGCGAAAGGAGCTCGGGGAGAAGCCATGGACTGTGCGGAATGCTTTGAGAAAGGTCTCTATAAAGTTTGAATCGATGGAGAGGAGTATACTCTCCTCCCCATTTGAATCAAGGCATGAGATTGGTTCAGCCTTTGGCAGCCATCTGACCAGGGTAGGTAGGAGGTGGCAGGGGATTGTTGAGGTGGAGGTGCTTGAGTAGCCAAGTGAGTGGCATTGGCTGACATGGGGTGTACCACCTTCTATAGGTGGACTAATGGAGTTTCATGGGTGAACTCACCCTCTCATGGCCAAAGGCTGAACCCAACAACCTTGGGTTAGTTGGGTTAGTGGTCCTATTGTCCAAGAAGGGCCAAAGATGGTTGTCAAGGCATGGGGAGTGGGAGAACCCATCCAAATGGGAATTTTGTCCCATTTGGGTGGCTTGGTTCAAGAGATTTGACCTAACATAGTTCATCATGGGTTGGTCCACTTGGGCTCCAAGAGACCCAAAGATGAGTTATGCCAAGTTTGGTTGGGTTTGGCTTAATTTGATCCTCAATTTGGGTTCAATTAGGTTAAGTTGACCAATTGGTCAAATTGGGTCAAACCAAGGGTTTGGGTGGGTTCAATTGGTCATTTGGAATTCATTGGTGTAATTAGTTTGATTCATTTTGAAGTGGATTTAGATTTGGTTCATTTGGGTTCATTTGGGTCAAATGAGTTAAATTGACCAAATGGCTTGGGCCTAGATTATGTTTGTATTTAATTGATCATTTGGGAATGATTGTAGGTGTTGGTTTGAATAGATTTGAATTAGAATGATTTGGTTCAATTTGATCCTTTAGGTCAAATTTGGCTAAGTAAGTCAATTGGGTTGGGTTGACCAAATTGAAGGTTGGATCATGTTCAATAATCAATTTATGATTGGTTAGAAATAGTTTCAACAAATTTAGCTTAGGATTTGATTTGACTTAATTTGGCTCTTTTGGGTTTAATGGCCTAACTTGGGTTAAAGGATCAAATTGGCTTGGTTATGTTCAATTGGTGGTTGAACCATGTTCAATACTCAATTTGTGGTTGATGGGAGTCATTGATTGCAATTAATTTGGCTTAGAACATGATTTGTCTAATGTGGCCTTTTAGGTCAATTGGGTCAACTTAGGTTATATGGTCAAATTAGTTTGGTTTGTCCTAATTGATTGTAATTTTTGTAATCAAGGATGATCAACAATCATTGTGAAAGGGATTGGATGAGTTGATTCAATCCAATTTGGATTGGATTGAATTTTGAATCAAATTGGTCATTTTGGTCATATTGGGTTAAGTGAATCAATTATGTTGATTGGGTTGAATTGGGTTGAGTTGGTGTCAATTAAGTGTTGAGAGGGGTTCAATGATGGATTTGGAGTTGATTAGGGGCCTTGATTGCAACTGATTTAAGCTTGATTGGGTTTTGGTCATTTGAACTTTTTGGGTAAAATGGGCTAACTTGAGTTGATCAAATTCATTTAATTTGATTGGTTTGATTGAAAGTATTGGAGGAGTTTGAAATGATATTGAATGATTAAAGTGATTGAGAAATTTAATTGATTTAGTTTGCATGAATGAGTTTTGGGTTGGATCATAGGGTCATTATGAGGTTAACTTAGGTTAAGGCCTAAGTTAATTTGACTTGGAGCTTGGATTAAAAAATAAATTCAAGTGAGGTTAATTGAGTAAGCTTGAGGTTGGTCATGTCTCATTCATATGATTTTGGTTTGGATGAGTGAATAGGCATGGGTCTTGGTTTAGGTCATAGGATAGGTAGAACTTATTTGTCCAAAGGCATATCCTAGGCTTAGGGTATGCTTCTTATATCTGTAAGCTTTGGTTTAGTGTTTCTTAGTCACTAGAAGTGTCTTATCACTAAGGAAGGTCCAAGTGCCTAGAAGGTTCCTAAGTCTAAGATGAGGAAGGTCAATCCTCACTCTAAAAGTGAGGTCAACAATAAAAATCAACACAACTAAATAATAGTTCACCAATAAGGACACACACATACAACTTGGGTTGCCTCAAAAAGAACTTGGTTTATAGTCCTCAACCTAACTCAATTAATGGTTAATCTTCACACTAAACTACTTTAATCGACCCTTTAAGTCGATTCACTTCACCTCCATAATAATGCTTAAGTTTTGACCATTCATCTTAAAGATATTTTAAGTTTTTAAATCTTGAATGTCAACATCACCATGTTTATAAGTTTTAATGATTAAGAATGAACCCAATCGTCTAGAACTTAATTTCTTTGGGACTAATTTTAATCTCAAATTGAATAACAATATATGTTGTTCAAGCTCAAATTATTTTTAATACATAAATTCAGAGTATTAACTTTCATCGTAAGAACAACATCTTTATTTTATATAGAAAATTGAAAAAATATATTTTCTAAAATCAAAATATATTTGTTTCTAAAAACTTTACTTAGTTAAAAGTGAACTTAGTATGATCTAGTAATTAATTAGTTCATCCATTATGGGAATTATACTCAGATTCATCATTGTATTACTTGATCCAAGTCGCACACTTGCGTGTAAATTTTAGTTACATCAAGTTTTTGGCATCATTGTCGAGTATTGAGGTGATTAAGTTGATATTAGTCAATCTGAGTAATTTTTAGTTCAACTATTTGTGTGTTATTATTCCGAAGTTAAGCAATTTTTAGTTTACTTTTGTTAGTGCAAAATTTGTGTGGTTATTTTTGTGTATGCATAGCAATAAAACTGCTGACATATTACCATTGAACTTAGAAATAGAAAACTCTACAAAAATTTAGAAAGCAACATAAGACTTAAATTAGAGAATTAATAATGACAATCAACTAGGAGAAGGAGAAATGCCAAACCTCTTAGGGATTATGCCAAAGCATAACAAAATCAATAATTCAAGTGAATAACTTTGAATTAAAATCTATAATTCAAATGATAAATTTTCATTTTAGGGGTTCATCTATAGAAGACCCTACTATGCATATACCTAATTCTTTTAGAAATTTGTGTAACATTTAAATACAATGAGGTTAGTGATGATGTTATTAGACTTAAGCTATTTCTTTTCTTATTATGAAATGAGGCTAAAATTTGGCTTAATTCATTTCCATAGGGATTAATAACAACTTGGAACTATCTAGTTTAAAATTTTCTGGTTAAATATTTTTTACCATCTAAAATTGGTAATCATAAAATGGTATTACATATTTTATTTAGTTAGATAATGAATCAATATATAAGGCTTAAGAGAGATATAAAATTTTATTAAGAAAATATCCTCATCACTCATTACCTGATTGGTTGATCATTCAATCATTCCACAATAGCTTAGTAAGTTCACTTAAAACTATTATTAATGTAGTAGTGGGAGGTAGTCTTATACCAAAACCTTTCAATGAAGCTTATGTTTTGATCGAGGAAATAACTACTAATATTTTTCAATGGCATCTGATAGATTGAACCCTAAGAAAGTAGATAGTGTTTATAATCCTGAGGTGATTGCAATATTAACATCACAAGTAGCTTCCTTATCAAAAAAAAAAAAAGGATAGCTTAGGGGTTAATCACAATACGAACACTATAAATCAAGTAGGAGATAATAATGAGGTGTTTGCTACTGAAGAGCAATAAAATCAAGAAATAGAAATGTTAAATTATGTCACTAATATACCTAATGTGCCTTTTCTCAAATCCATTTAATCTAAGTTGGAGGAAGCATGCTAACTTTTCATGGAATAATAATGCAAATAATAATCAAAATGAGAATCTAGAAAATTGGAATAATAAGAATTATACCAATCAAAATCAAAATTATAAACTTATAATTCCACTTGGTTATCCTCCTCCAAATCAACCAAAAAATAAAAAACCTACTTTAGAAGAATTGGAGTTGCAAATGGGGACTCAGTTACAAAGTCAAGCAGCTCCAATTAGAAATTTAGAAATACAAATAGGGTAATTGGCCAATAATCTTGAAATTAGACCTTAGGGTAGTTCGCCTAGCAATACTGAAATAAATCCTAAAAAAAGAACAATGTAATGCTATAGAGCTACGGAGTGGAAGGAAATTAGTAAAGGAAGAAAAGATTGAAGAAAAAGAAAAGAAAAAGATGGAAGAAAAGAAAAAAGAAGCACAAAGAGGCATTTAGAAAAAGGAGAGAATGACTACCACCTTCATGTCTCTAAAGATTGCAGAAATAAAATTTTGTTAAATAATTTTTAAAATTTTTATATGATTTCAAGAAATTAACCATGAATTTTATATTTGCAGAAGTATTAGAGTAGATCCCTTCTTATGTGAAATTTATGAAATGTATGTTATATAAAAGAAGGAAATTTTGAGGAAATGAAATAGTAGCCTTAACTAAAGAATGTAGTGAAATCATTCAAAGGAAACTACTTGAAAAACCTAAGGATCTAAGAAGGTTTAAAATACCTTACTCTATAGAAAATAAATTCTTTGGGAAAGCTTTATGTTTTTTTTTTAATTTTAATTTTATTTTTTTATTTTTTTTATGTTATTTTATTTATTTTATTTTATTTTATTTTTTGTTTTTTTTTTGGTTTTTTGTTTTTTTTTTTTGGGAAAGCTTTATGTGATCTAAGAGTAAATATAAATTTAATACCTCTATCAATTATATACCCTATATTAGACAACACATGGGTTAGTCCAGTTTATTGTGTACTTAAAAGGCGGGATGACTATTATAACTAATGATAATAATAAATCCATTCTCATTAGAATAGTCACAAGTTCAAGAATTTGTATTGATTATAGGAAATTAAGTAAGGCCACAAGAAAATATCATTTTTCATTACCTTTCATTGATCAAATGTTAGATAAACTAGCAGGTCATTTATATAATTGCTTTTTAAATGGATATTCTTTATATAACCGAATTGCTATAGCACTTGAGGATCAAGAAGACAACATTTACTTGTCCTTACATACATTTACTTTTAAAAGAATGCCCTTCGATTTATGTAATGCACATGTTATCTTTCAACGTTGTATGATGACTATATTTTCTTACTTGATTGAAAACTATATTGAAGTTTTTATGGATAATTTTTCTATATTTGTTCTTACTTTTGAATATTATTTAGAAAATCTAGAAATTATTCCTAGAAGATGCGAAGAGAAAAACAAAGTGCTTAATTGGAAAAAATGTAATTTCATGGCTAGAGAATGAGTATTACTATATCACAAAATATTAAAATAAGGAATAGAAGTAGACAAGGCTAATGTTCAAATTTTAGAAAAAATTTCACCACCAATAATGTTAGAGTTAGAGGTTTTCTAGGAGACACGTTGGATTCTATAGGAGACTCATCAAAGAATCTTTAAAATTTTAAAACCTCTTAAGAACCTATTAGAAAAAAGACACACCCTTTGTATTCACACCAAAAATTCATGAAGCATTTGAGTTGTTATAACTAAAACTTAATTTAGCATCCATAATTGTTACACCAGATTGGAGTCTCCCCTTTGAACTAATGTGTGATGCAAGTGATTTTACAATAGAGGTAGTCTTAGGACAAAGGAAATATACAATTTTTCATGTGATTTATTATGTTCATAAAACTTTAAATGAAAAATAATTAAACTATTCAACAACTAGAAAAGAGTTACTAGCGATTGTCTTTGCCTTTTGATAGATCTAGATCTTATCTGATGGGTACAAAAGTCATAGTATATATTAATCACATAGTATTTAAATATCTTGTAGAAAAGAAATATGCTAAACCTAGATTGATTAGATGAGTTCTCCATTGTAAGAATTTGATTTAGAAATTAAAGATAAGAAGAGTACTGAAAATTAGGTAGCTGGTCATCTATCTAGATTAAGAGCTAGAGAAGAATTAATAGTTAGTGGAGAAATTAAAGAGGAATTTCTAGATGAACAATTATTTGCAAATAAACATAACGTCATTCCTTGGTATGAAGATATTGTCAATTATTTAGTGAGAGAAATTATTCTGTATGGAATGAATTATTAGTACAACTAAAAGTTTTTCCATGATGTAAATTCTACTCTTGGGATGAATGATTTTTGTATAAAAAAGTTCAGATCATATTTTAAGAAGATGTATCCCCAATAATGAAATGTTAGATACTTTAAGATCGTGTCATAATTCTATATATGGAAGGCATTTTGGAGGAAATAAAACAACCACTAAAATAATATAGTGTGGATTTTACTAGCCTACCATATTCATAGATGCTCATAAATATGTTAAACATTGTGACAAATGTCAAAGAATGTGGGAACATTTCTAAATGTTAGGAAATGCATTTAATTTATATCTTAGAGGTGAAAATTTATGATGTATGGGAAATAGATTTCATGGGACCATTTATTTCTTCATATGGAAATGAATACATTTTAGCTGGTGTAGATTATGTCTCAAATGGATTGAAGCTATAGCTAGTCCAAAAAAAAAAAATGTTTGAAGGTGGCTACCAAAATTTTTAAAAAAAAAATTAATAAGATTTAGAACGCTTAGGATGCTAATTAGTGATGAAGGTACTCATTTTTGCAATAGAAATGTGAAAAAATTCTTAGCAAAATATGGAGTACAACATAGAATCACAATTGCTTATCTTCCTCAATCTAGTGGACAAGCTAAAATATCAAATAAGGAAATAAAAGAAATTTAGAGAAAACTATAGAGGGGCTACTATAAAGATTGATCTATAAAACTTGATGATGCACTATAGGCCTACAGGACTGCTACAAGACTCTTATCAAAGGTCCTTTTTATAGACTAGTATTTGGAAAAGCTTATGATTTATCACTAGAATTGGAGCATAGAGCATTTTGGGCAATATAAATAAATAAATTTTGATATGAAAGAAGTAGCAGAGAAAAAAAAGACTCTTAGATCTAAATGAATTGGAAGAATTAAGATTGAGAGCTTATGAAAACTCAAGAATTTATAAAGAGCAAATGAAAAATATGATATAATAGAAAGCTCCTTAAAAAGAAATTTAAGCACAAACAACTTGTACTATTATTTAATTTGAGGTTAAAACTATTTCAAGGAAAATTGAAATTGTGAGGATTAGGAAATATTTTAGTTGTCAAAACCTATGATCATGGTGCTATTAACATTCAAGACTTAAGAAGTTAAAAATATTTCTGAAGTGAATGGTAAAAAAACTTAATCTTTACTATGGAGGAGAATGGATACAACTTAAAGATTTGATCAATTGATCGACATTATAAAAAATTAAGCATCAACTTAGTCAGGATGAGGACATTAAACCAAGCGCTTGTTGGGGGCAATTCAATGAATATGTAAGATGATGTAGATAAGAAAATGAGTAGCATATGATGTATGAAGTTGAAAATAATAAAAAGATAAAAATCAGCACAGTGCTAGGCACTGTATACATAGCACCACGGTGCCATGCCCTTTATTATATAAACTAAGGCCAAATCATCCAGAAGGTGAAAGGGTTAACTAGTTGACCAATGCATAGGCGCTGCATGTTTAGGGTCGTGATGCCTATCAAAGTAGGTTCCAATGTTGGTAATTCAATGGTCATTAAATTTAAAAGAATAACAATATTGACCAGTGCCACAATGCTACATTAATTCTTTCTAAAAATATTTCCACTAATTTAAAACAAATTTATGACTGTCAGTTATGAAATAATTGACTACAATTACACTTTAGACCAATAATTGAAAACATATGATCATTGACTAGTGCCAAGACACTACATATAAAGCACAACGGTGCTACGCTCAGAATAATTAGACAGAGAGGCCAACACCTTAGCACTACCAAAGTAGCACTGTGACACTGGAATTCTTTATATATATAACCCTTTAGCTGAGAATTCTTTTTTATTCCAGCCCTTGCCTTATAAGTTAAGAGAGTTTCCCTCTAATTTAAAAGCCAATTCCCTTTAGCAGTATACTGCTAGTCAAGATTATACAAAAGAACAAGAGAAGGGCATGAGCTTATGATTTATAAAACTTATAAGCATTGAAATAGAGAAAAGATACCATCACACTCTAATCTATAAGAATCTGATTTCAAAGGTATTCATAACTCTAAGAAGAAGAGAGGAAATTATTATCAATGAATGGGGGAACACACTGTCTATGGCCACAATCCCGGTGTAGTCCTTGTATTGGGGGAGTTCTTTGTCAATGCTAAATAGCCCATGATTGACAATGTCTTTGCCTCGGGGAAACGGATAAGTTATAATAATGTTACCATTAATTCATATTACAAGTTATAAAATTATGCATCTGATGGATATCTTGCCTACTATAATAACCATCATGATTTTGATGATATTATAAGATACATCACTTTAAAATGCTAATATTCAATGAAAATGGTGAGAGAAAAAGATCATTAATTTTCCTGTCACTAGCATGACTAACGAGATTAAAGCATGACACTACTTCATTTTAACCAAGTTGATGCTTAGTAGGAATATCAGTAAGGTAACTAAGGATTAAACTCTTTTGAATTATGTAATTCAAAAGGGTATTTTAATAAATGTAAATAAGATTATTCATAATTCAATAAGTAATATGATTAAGAGTAGCACTATAGTAGGTTATGGTCATCCTGGGATAGTTTATGCTTTGTGTCTAATAGTTGGTGTGGTTGGAGATCCTAAAGAGTTGGTAATACTCCAAAGGGCTCCCCTTACCAAAAGTTTTATTATGGGAATGGAGTGGAAAATAGAAGTGGGGGAGAGTTCTCGCACTCCCTTATCTAGACCCGGGACTTCCAAAATTGTAGGGGAGCATCTTCAAGACTTTAGAGAGTAGGTTTCTAACTTGTAGCATATGGTTGAAGAAAGCAACAACCGGCAATAAGAAATGTGGAGAAAATTTGATCATTATATGGGTCGGCAACAATAGTTCTATATGGCTGAGTGTAACTCAACATTAGTATAATGTTTGAGAACTACCATGTAAATATTGGCCCGAGCTAAGTAAACTTTTCTGCAACACCTCAGTACCAACATTATGTCAACCACACACTAGTAGAAGAAGAAGAAGAAGGAGAGAGGAGGAGGAGGAGGAGGAAGAAATAATTAGGGTTTTTTTTTCCTATTTCTATTTTGTATGTAGTTGTATTTTTTTCTTTATTTTTTTTAGTTCAGTAGTTTGTAATTATTTTTCTTAGTTTTTTATGAGTTTGGGGATGGGGGAAATTTGTAATTTTTCTTACTTCGTAAGTGTAATAAAAACCAATTTTGAAAATTTTATGCATTAGCACCACAACACTAATCATGTTGTGCTATTTTTGTGTTGTTTCGATTGTTCAAATTTTTGTACATATTTAATATTCTTAAATGATAAATATTTTTGAAATTAATCTAGTATCATTTGAAGAAACTTGGAGTACTTAAAATACATAAGTTTTCAAAATTTAAATAATTTAAGAAAAAATTAAATTGAAAAGAAGACTCTACACTATACATGTTAAATTAGAAAATATATTCAACTAAATTAACTAAATTATCTTAAAATGAATTAATAATTTTAATATATCAAAAATTCCCCACAACAAACAACACATATAAGAGATTCTTATTGAACTTAAGCATTTAATTTAAGATAAATAGTCAAATTATTAATAGAATAACATAGCCTTGATTAATATCAATTAAAGATTAACATGTTAAGTGAAAAAGTTAATAATTTATTTAAATTTGTCTAATAGAAAGGAATGGTGAAAAGTATATACTAAAGTATAGATTACAAATACAAAAAGGTGAAGTTATTAAGTATATAAAAAAAGAGAAGAGAAAAAGAGAAAACAAATACTTGAGTTTGAGTATCATACAAATAAAAATACTTGAAGTCATTCTACACTATTAGAAATTAAACAAAATTATTACAAGTAACTTAATATGTCAACTTTAAATGAAAAAAATTAAACTATGATTATTTACTTAATAAATAATGATTATTTACTAAAAACAAATTAATTTAATTTATGAGAATCGATTATATAATTGAGATGCACATGGAAATTTTGATGTAAGAAAATATTAGTTTAACTAAAATTTAGCCTAATATAATTGAATTATTTTTATAAACAAATGTCTAAGTGTGACTTTAAACTTCAATTCAACGTTGTTCTATTCTATTTTAATTACTAAAAATTTTGTTATCCAAACACTCCAAGGATTTGTAAAAAATATTAGATTATTTAAGGACAAGTAATGATTTGAGTTTGGGGGTATTTATTTAGTATCAATTATGTTAAAATCTTAGTATATTTTGGGCTAATTGTTTGTTAAAATTCTATAAAAATATGCTATTTATAGTTGATTTTGTGTTGAAATAGAAACACTTCAAAGTTTAGTAGAAAAAGCAAAAATTAGGCTCAACGCAATATGTGCTACAAAAGTAGCATCACGACATTATATTGGGTTTCATTTAAGATCAAAAGATAGAGAAGCCAGTGCTTAGGTGTTGCAAGGTAGTGCTTAGGTTCCACAATGCAGTGTCGTGGCACTCGAGGATCAAGCATCAAAAGATAGAGAGGCTAGTGCCTAGGCATTATAGAGTAGGCGGTGCAATGTTAGGACTCAGACAAATTTCAGCTAGTGGACACTAAGGAGTATCCTACAGTGCTAAGGAGTTGCAATCTAAGCTTTGTGGACAAAATCACTAAATAAAGCCAAAAATAGAGGAGCTAGCACTGCAGTGTTACACATAGCACTAAGCATAACAAACTAACATGAGCAATTTGAGTAGTTTTGATAAAGGTTTGGGTGATTTTCGTACTAGATTCAAGGGAGCAACCACCCAAACTCCACCTAGGCTATAGATAGGGGACTAATTTCAACAAAAGAGGATTTTCGCTATGTGTGGTTTTTAAGTGTGAGTGATTGAGGGACTGCACTTAGAGAGCGACACTCCAAGCGTAGTGCTATGTACTGTGTAAGTGTTATGTGAGTTTGTATTGTGTTATACTCACTGTTAAGTGTGAATTCATGTGGAAGATAAGATAAATATGATTCAAGATGGAGTTTGTAGGTTGAAGTCATGTTGTTCTCCATCATAAAGTAAGGATAATGTAGTAAAAAGCAGATTTAGGAAAAACTACTTGGCTTTCTCTTCCCTTTTTCTCTGATTATCCCTAGTTTGATCTATGGATTTTCTCACTTGTATTATGAGTAGCTAAAGTTATAGTGCTTTGAATTTTTGTATATTTTAACTTTATCTTGTATTAAATTATTATTGTGGAATGATATAAGAAAAGTGTTTGTGCTTTCATTGCAAATTATGTCTTTATTTTCCATGAATGTAATTTACTTATAATCTGGCCAATTATAATGTTAAAATTAGTTATGATCTAAGGACATCTGAAGAGTACTAGAAGAAACAAATTGATATACTAAATTGGTGTTTGAGATACATTTATTTTGGGGATCTATAGTCAATGGAAATAAAAAAAACACAACTTTTCAAAATTTATTCGGGATTATGTAGAAAATTGGTTAAAGGGATTAGTTAGGTTATATTGATCTAGAAATAAACAATATAACATATATGTTCCTAGCTAATACTATAAATTCAAATGTCATTCCTAAGTAGACAACCAGGCGAGCCATGGCACTGCATCTAATTAAAGATAGTTTAGTCTAGACAAATGCCAAAACTACATAAATTTAGAGTACTAGTTTTTATCACAAGAACATCACCTTTATTTATATAAACAACCATAAACATATATTTTCTAAAATTAAAATATATTTGTTTCTAGAAACTTTACTTAATTGGATAAAATGAACTAAGTACAAACTAGTAATTAACTTCTCAATCTAGTAAAAATAATACTCTATTTATTACTATATTACTTGATCCAATATGTGCACTTGCATATATTAATTTAGCCAGGTAAATAGCCATCATACATATTTGAAAAGTCAGGAGCATTACATAAACCAAAAGGAATCCTTCTAAAAGCAAAAGTATTATATGTACAAGTGAATGTAGTCTTTTTTTTAATCATTAGGTGCTATAGCTATCTGATTATATTTAGAATATCCATCTAAATAATAATAAAATGAATATCCTGCTAACCTTTCTTGATCTATGAAAGTAATGAAAAATTTCTAGTGAAATTATTTAACTTCCTATAATCGATGCAAATTCTCCATCCTATGATTGTCTTAGTGGATATTATTTCATTATTTTCATTAGTAATAATAGTCATCCCCTTTTAGGCACACAATTGGACTGGACTAACCCATGTACTATCTAAAATAAGATAAATAATTCAAACATCAAACCATTTTAAAATCTCTTTTTTCATGACTTCTTTGACGATTATATTAAGTCTTCTTTGATTATCTACTAAGAGTTTCTTATTTTCTTCTAACAAAATCTTATGCATATAAATATAGATGGGCTGATTCTCCTGATATCTGCAATAGTCCACCCAAAACACTTTAAAATTTTCTAAGTACTTTAATCAACTTATCATTTTGATTTTCATCTAAATCAACAAATATGATTATTGTTAAAATTGATGATTTTTCTAAGTATGCATATTTTAAATGACTTGGCAATGGTTTCAAATCTAATTCTAAGGCTTCTATTATGGATGGTTTAAGACTGAGTGCCTGTATTGATTTCTAAAGTTTCAATTCTTTCCTTAAATGGATTAGGAATAGATCTAAACTATTAAATATCTTTACTTTCCTCAATTCTCTCTTTTTAAGTGTGTTCTAAGATATTATTTATTATGTAAGAATCTAACTCCTTTTTATCCTATTTTCACTAAGCCCAATCCTATAACACTCCTCATTCCTATCATCAAAAAATTTAATAGAATTAAACACATTAAATTTAATCTCCTGATTCTTAACTCTCATGTTTAATTATCTTTTTTACACTTCTATTATAGTTCTACTTGTGGTTAGAAAAGGTCTACATAAGATGAGGGGTATCTTTAAACTTATCAACTTTTATTACATCATCAATAATTTCTTTAGGATAAGTCAAAGATCTATCAGTTAGTTATAGGGTTACACTAGTGGGTTATACCTCTCCTAATCCTAGCTTCTTAAAGATGGACAAATGAATTAGATTGATGCTAGCTCCCATAATAACATAGTGCTTTACCAAAGAAATTATCCCCTATAATATAAGGAATCATGAAACTACCTGAATCCTTAAGTTTCTCAGACAATTTTCTATGAATTATGGCACAACACTTTTTAGTTACGGCTACGATTACATTTTCTCTTAACTTCCTTCTTTTGTACAAAATATCTTTCAAGAATTTTGCATAAGAAATCATCTGGTCTAGGGCTTTAGTAAAGAGAATGTTAATTGAAAGTTTCTTAAAGACTTCTAAGAATTTAATAAATTGATTATCTAATTTTTGTTATTGAAGTCTTTAATGAGATAACGATGGCGATCTTACTCTCATTTTTTAATTGCTTTTCTATTGATTTCCTTTTGCTTTTCTTCTAATTCATTGTTCTCCTTATCTTCTAAATCTTCAAGATTTTCTTTTTCATCTTCTGCATCTTCGTTATTAACTTTCATTTTTCTTAATTTCTTTCCACATCTCGGTTTATTGCTTTACATTGCTCCTTACCTTTTTTTTCCTTAGGATTTATTTTTGTGTTACTAGGTAAACTACTTAAGATATTTTGTAAAATTATTAACCAATTATGCTAATTGAATTTGTAAGTTTCTAATTAACACTACTTAGCTTTGTAATTGAGTCCCCATATATAACACTAATTCTTCTAAATTACACTTTTTCTCTTTAGATTGGTTTTGTGGAAGATATCCAGGTGGAATTGTAGGTATATAATTTTGATTATTTTAATTTCTATTATTCTAATTTTCCATATTTTTATTTTTATTATAATTTGAATTATTATTCCAAGAAAAGTTTGGGTGATTTCTCCAACCTCAGTTAAATGAGTGTGAGAAGATTTCATTTGGTAATTATTTACAGAATTAACATTTGTACTCCTTGATTGTTTTGTTCTTCTATAGCAATTACTTCATTAATGTCTCCTTGCTAGAAATGAAGTTTTTGGTAACACCTAAACTATCCATTGTTTTAGACAAGACCATAACTTCTGAAGTCAACATTGCTATTTCATTACTATTATGCACATTAGCCATTTTCTCGAGGTTAAGTCTATTAGAAGGCCATTAAAAATTATTTTTAATCATTTCCTCTATTAAAGTATAGGCTTCATCAAAAGGATTGGACATGAGACTACCTCCAGCTGTTGCATCTATGATTGCTCTAAGTGAGCCTACTAGTCCATTATAAAATGATTGAATAATCAATCAATTGGGCAATGAATGATATGGGTATTTTCTTAATAAATCTTTATATCTCACTCAAACCTCAGATATTGATTAAATAATCAATTTAATGAAAGATGTAATATCATTCCTAAGCTTAACAATCTAATTATATGGTAAAAAAATTAGCTAGGATGTTTTGAGCTAGTCCATTCCAAGTTATTATAGATCCCTGAGGTAATGAGTTTAACTCCATCTTAGTTTTATCCCTTAATGAAAAAAAGGAACAACCTAAGTTTAAAGGCTTTATTACTAACCCCATTATACTTATAGGTAGCACAGATCTCTAAGAAGTTGGCAATATGCATATTTAAACTTCTATAGGTGACCAAACTGAGAAATCTGCACCATTTGGATTATTGAAGGTTTCAAAAAATTATTTGCTTCGATTGTAGGTATAACTATGCTTTGGAGTACTCCATCCACTAATGGTGTAGCGTAATCTCTAAGAGGTCTAGATTGTTCTATTTCTCTTTGTGGGTTAGCCATCGCTAAGTTTCTATTAGATTTTTTTTCTCTCCTTTCTAAATTTCTTACAAAGTTTTTCAATTTCTAAATTCAAAAGCAATACTTCTATTATTTTGCCACTATGCATGTAAAGATTGAACACATAATTTTTGTACAATCATAGAAATAAACAAACAAAAGCTAATCACTTTTCAATGCTTAAATAAAAGACAACTCATAATTCACTGAACATATAACACAAAATAGTTGAATTAAAAACGACTTAGTTATACTAATATTAACTCAATATGATCTACACTTCAATTTAATCCCCGACGATAATGCCAAAAACTTGACTGGTGTACAAAAGTGCATATGTTGATTCAAGTAATATAATGTTGAATAAAGTATTGTTCCTCCAAGAATTGAGAAAAGTGTGTAAATGAAACTAATCTCCCTAAGATTAATTTTTATTTAACCTATTTAAAATGCTGAAATTAAACTCAAACATAAATTATAAGAAAAAAGAGAAATTTTAGGATTTTGTAGGTTATGATAGTGTTATTCTTTAAATTTTAAAGTAATACTCTATATTTATATAATTCTGATTGATATATATTTTTTCAAAATTAATATTAGAATTTATTTAAATTGTAGTATTAGTTTGGAGCATAAAAGTTATATTGTCTATGCCTATATCAACATAACTAAATCACTTCTTTTAACTAGCTAATCCTTCTAGTCTAATTAAATATTAAGTGATTATGTTATCCAAAATTTTCTTTAATGACTCAGATGTGAAATAACATATCCCTATGTCTATTTAGTAAATCCGTTTATTTTTCCCACCGTTCTTCTAGGACTTTTCCAATATCTCTAGATCACAATTCATTTTAATATTACAATTGTCTAGATTGTAAGTAAATTAAGTGCGAAAAAATTCAAACAACATTTCTTGAAAAGTATGAATAATTTTCTTATAAAAATTTCAAATATTAAATTTGATATAAGAACATTAATGCAGAATTACAAAAATTTAGAGAACATTATGAATTTAATGCATTATATTAGAGGAGAAGAAGAACATATTTAAAATCATAAAATAAGATGATAAGATAATTAGAGGAAAAATAAAGAGTAAATCGAGTAATTCTTCTAAGTCTAATCTTTACGCTCTCCTACTGTTTCATTGTGAAAATGTGCAAAATCTCATGACAAACCTTTGGTTTGGATCTTCTTCTCCAAGCCTCCAACAATCACATCGCACCAACACACAACCCTCATAATGAAACAAGAGAAACACACACACACACACACACAACACTTGAAGTTTCACTCTCAAAGTGCTTCTTACACTGACACTCACACTTATTTGCAAAAACTATTCCTTTAACAAAACACCCCTTATTTATAGCTTGTTGGTCCTCCTATTAATTATTCCCTTGCTCCCCAAAACTTGCCTTGAAAATTGCATGAACTGACTGCTGTAATTGCTTGATGGTAGCCTCGATGCTGTGTATAACGTTGCAGCATTACTAAATAGCTACGGTTCTAGCTCTTCTATCTTTTACTTGATCTTAGGCTCCTTGGTGATGTAGTATTGTGATTGTGGTGCCTAGTCACTCTGTGTATATACGATGACTTAAATACTTGATAATTTTCTAAGTCCTCAGCACTATAGTACCAAATCTTTATCTTTTGTTTTAAACCTTTATCCTTTTTTGGCTCCATTGATACAACACATATGCACTAGCCTTTTTGTTCTTTACTTCAAAGTAGGTCATGTGTAGCATTGTGCTGTTGCTTGTGCAGCATTATGATGCTGCTTATGCAACGTCTAGGCACTAATTATATATATATTTTCCATTTTCTCTATTTTTTAGAATTTTATTAAAATAATACCAAAATAAACTACATATAACATGTTTAAACACAAAATAAGCATAAAATGCATAATTTAAGTATAAAAATATTTCTATACAAATACACTTGCCAAATTGCTAACAATGTAACTCATGTTGCCAATGTGATTCAAGGCACAACAAAAGCTGTTGAAAATATAAAATTGTTTACTAAACTTATGGCAGAGCTATCAAGCATTCCAAGTTTCTATGAAGAAGAGGTCAGCATTATATATGATAATTTATTAAAGAATATATAATGATTCAATCATTCCTTTCAAACCTAAAGAGTCAAAGGTAAGATGGATGCAGAAAGAATTAAATAAATGATTTTGTGTTGCTTGGCTTATTATAGTTTTGATTATTTTGGGTTTATAACTTGATGCCATATTTTGTGTTGTAATCGTGATGACTACATAAAAGGTTTTAAATCATATTTGCAAATGTATTTTAGATTTATTACCAATAAGGTATTGAAAACTACATTAATAGTTGTATATTCTGCATTTTAGCTATTTAAATTGAAATCTTCTATACATTTTCTTAAAATTCTAAAGGCTTTTGCTAGTTGTTAAAAATTTAATGTTTTCTAAATTTTAATAGTGGTATGTCATCATCATATTTCATATTTGCTTGTAAACAACTTTAAATTCAATTGCTTGTTTCCATACTAATTCAAAAGGTATGAGTACTTGTTGGAAATTTGATCAATCAACTTGTTGGAAACTTCACGTCTATAACTGTTCAATCATGAACTTTAACTTGTTGAAAATTTGATGTTAAAAATATGTAATTAATGAGCTTGATTTGTATATATAGTGCTTGTAATGATTTAGTGGCCAATTCTTAAATATATAATTCTTATAACATAAATGGGCCACATCAATTACTTGCCACAATTGAAACACAATATAAGGTCCTAATTTTACTTTCTAAAGATTTAAATATAAATAATGCATCAAAGTTTGCAATGAATTAGGTGAAAAGGTATACTCTCAACTGCGTATAGTGACTAGTGATCAGGTGTTCATGCAGACATCTTAGCTTCTACAAACTGTAGCTTATTGTAGTGTTTATTTTTGGGATTCATTTGCATGTGTATATGTGAGGGGACAGCACGCAGATCTGAGGGTATACTTATTGAGATGATCGGGTGCGCTATCAAAGAATAGTGTATTATCTCGAAAGATAGAAATCACTACTCTACGATGAACCTAATCACCTAATAAGGACTCCTAAGGCATGATGGGTCTTTAAATACACCAAAGATTTTTCTATTTTACATGAAAAGTAAAATAGGGTTTATTGAAATCGAGTTCGTTAAGTTCTCTATGGAGGCAAGCCTCCATAGTTAATTACATTTAAGAAAAGTGAATCCCAAAAGAATACTCTTGATTAAAGTATGTGATTGTTGTCTCCAAAGAATTCAAAGATAGGACTATCAATATTTTAGAAGATTAAGTGGAATGGATCAAAAGGGAAGTGTTATTATCAAAATCAAATGAGCTGAGTAAGGAGTGCTCATGATATTAAGAAACCTAATGAGTACTCCAATGTATCATATGATTGAGCTTTATATATTTAAAATTGAGGAGATTTATTTATTTGAGTTAAAATTTTACTAGAAATCTAGGACTTATAATTTCACAATACAAGATTGTAAAAATGCCTAAGAGGTGGGGATTTATGCTTGTAGCCCATAGGAAACAACAACCTCAGATCCTAAATCTAGAGAACTTTGGCGAGGGCCAAAGCACGACCTAAATCTAATAAGAAAGTGGGTATATGGTTTGCCTTAACAAGAGAGAGTAAATTACCCAACCGTAAGACTTATTATTGCATGGAGTGGCAGTCAGCTAACTCCTCCCATGCTTTAAATCCATGTAGGCAAGTCATATGCTTTTGTAAGATGGTTAGTTTGTTATTATTTAGAAAAAAAAAAACTAAATCCTTAAACTCACTCCCTAAGAGACTAGAACATGAGGGATATGAATAATGACTTAAATCTAATGCAAATTTTTATCAAATTTTATTTAATTTGGGACTCTTTATTTTGACACAAGCTATGAGATTTTATATGCCTAAATGCATGAGAAGTTGATTTTGGGCCAAATCAAAAGGGAAAGAGGTGTTCTTCCATCATAGGCTCTTAAAGGTTAAGCTCATTCTATCTAAAAGATGGAAGCCCTCTCTTAACAAGAGTGAAATAAGATGATTATGCATGATATTAAACATACAACATCCAGCTAAGGGGTTGTTAAATATTTTATTATCTTTATTTAATGCCTAGGTTTTTTTATATGAGGTTGTGAGTTATTTTAAAAGTTTTAGTTATGAGTTGTTAATGGGATGGAAAATTTATTTTTATCCTAAGAGCTTAATTGCATACAGCCATACAACAATCACCAATCATAAATAAATTATGAAAAGACATGTTTTTTCTAATGCACAAGTTAAACAAAATATCAAACAATTTTATAAAGCTATCACAAAATAATAGAAGGCGGTGAGGGCCGTCGCATAAACCAAAAAGAAAAGTGGGTAATCAGCCTTTATACAACCTGACAAAAAGAATAATTACAATTAAGAATAATGAATGTTATGGGGCTCTTCATTCTTCATTCATCCTTCTTCATTTCTTCATCTTCCATTTCTTCATTTGATTTGCTCTATTTCTTTCTTCCTTTTGGCTTGATTTGGATATACTTGTTCAAAAGGCATCACATGATACATAAGACTTAGTCTTATAACAAATATTCATCCTAATCCTCCATAGCACTCATCATAATCCTAATGCAAAATTACAAAAAGAAGGAAAGTAAAACTAGCTACACTTGCAAAATAATTGTTAGCTAAACACACCATACAACCCAAGTAATTATATGAATAGTTTGGACTTAGCACCCCACACATGGGTAACCAAGCTCACTTATCCTAACTTAGATTATGCTTAGAGACTAAGCAACCTGCACAACAAAAGTATTTATATTTTCATTACAGCGGCCCCTTAAGCACAATCCCCTGTAGAAAATATGATTAGGCTAATATCGGCCTAACATTTAGACTATGCACATACACCCTAACATCAAGTCTATAATAATACATCATAAAATAAGGGTACACCAAACCATACACCAGCCTAACATAAAGCTAGAATTGGTGAATTAGTCTAATGTGTGAATTAAAGTTTGTGTGGTATGTCTAACTAGGCTTTAGAGTTATAATTTGCTAAATATGAGGGATTTAATTTATAAAGGGTTGATTTCTCTTTAAGTGATTTAATTAATTTGAAAATTTTATTTAGTATCTTCTTTTATTTCATATAGCCTACACTTAACAATTAAGTGTTATAAAAAGAAGAAAGAGAGGGAATCTCTTTTTCATTCTTACCTTAAGTCACTTCTAAAGCAAATTGATTAATCAATTTTTTTAGTGAATAATTTATTATATGTTTTAATCAATCCTAAGTTTAGGTTCACTCTAAATAACCTTATCCAATAAGAAAGACATCTTAAGATTAATTAGAATGAATTACTTTCACATAACACATATTTATTCATTTCTTTCCATCATGTATATCATGCATATGATTAAATCCTAAGCATACATATATATACAATTTATATTTTTAGCATACTTGAATGATGAATGCAAAGAAGTGTGTTTTTAAATTTAAATATTTTATTTAACTGAATTATGAATGCATGTCTTTTTTTAATAGAAAAGAAGGATTTTTCATCCATTAGCTAGATACACATTCATATGTATAAAAGTTTTAAGTAAGTACATCGCCATTGTTCCGCACTAGGGGCGTAAGACACAAGACCTACTTAGGGCTACTTAAATCCTCATAGCCCCGGGGTGTCCAGACTAATATACCACTTTTCTAAGATACAGATGAATGTATAAAAAGAACCACAAGAAGAAGAAGAAGTCATGCAAGAAGTCATATTTGATTTGATTATATGATTTATATATGTGATATGAAATTCTTCCTAAGTCTTAGCATGGAAATGCATAGGAATAGATTTAACAAATGTTATGTTCTTTTCAAATGAACTATACATTTATAAATCCTATATGAATCCATGTAAGATAAGGAAAGAGAGCTTCATAATGCATATCTTATATTCTCAACACATACAAACTTATAGCTATTTGTAATTAACATCACTCCATTTATTATAATTAATTTATGAGCTTTTGAAAATAACTTTTGATTTAATAGTGATAACATCCACAATATTTTAGTTTAGATCAACACATGCAATTTGACATAAAAGAAATCAATTTCATTTAGTTAATTTTAAAAGAAATGAATGCATAATTACATATGGAAAGCAACATTTAACATGATTGGAAAGAAATAAAGGAACATAAGCACATGATCTCATTCATTCCAACTAATTCCTAAGGACAATCATACTAAATAAGACTATTTAAAACAAACCAAAGTTCTTTAATGTTATTTCATCTTTATGTTGGATTTGAGTTTGGAAAGTGAAAGAGGTTTGCTGGTTCTAATCTCATTTCCCATGTGTGAGTTAATTTTGGTTCAAGGAAGAAGTAATTAAGTTAATTTTATGATTTAATCAGGTTAGGGTATGAATTAAGTGAATTAATTAATTCTTACCTACATCACCTTAAGTTAATTAACTAATCAATAATGAGAAAATATGATATGCAACCACATCAAAAGTAAAAGCATAATGCTCCTAAGAAATGAAAGGGGCCTAATGTAATTGGCTCATGATTAATAGTTAATTAAGCTTAAGGGATCTCACTTAACTACTTTTATAGTTTTCTCACATATGTGAGCTAATCATAATTTCATTATCTCCCCCTTGGGTTATTGAACACCCAAAGGGCTACCCAAGATTAAATTAGAGAAAAAGATTCAATTGAATTAATTAAGATCATTAATTAACTAATTAAATCTTAATTAACTTTAACCAACCAAAATGAAAAAGAGAAAGAAAGAGAGCCTAAGTCTCAATCCCAAATCCTTTCAATTAGTTGATTAAAGTTCAGGTATGATTAGAATTTTGATTAATCTTGTTGATTAATTAATTAAAGGGTGTTAATTAATTAATTATTTAAGAGAGATTAGAGAAGACTTAAAGAAAATATTGGAAGAGGGAATCCCAATCCATTTTCCTAGACTTCATCATCATTAATAGATGATAATAAGATTAATTGATTGATTAATTTTCTTTTCATTTATTTAATTATCACCAATTGCATTAAGAAAGTGATTAAAGCTTAATCCATTAGTTTTCCTAATTAAGCAACCAATAAAATCCTAGAAAAATAGAGGAGGGTCATCCCCTAAACATGCACAAAAAGATTGAGATTAACTGGATGGTTAATTAAGAAGTAATTAAATTAATTATATTTCTAATTAAACCTTAATTAAGCCAAATCTACTATTCAAAATTAAATAATAATAATTTTCCTAGATTTTACTCTAAAATATCTTTAAATGAGCCTAAGTTTATATTTTTTAGATTTTTCTAGAATTAGTTATGAATTTAAGAAGTTTCAAGATTAAAAACTAATTAATTATCCCTAATTAAAGCCTTAATCCCGTCGGGCCACGTGGTGGTTGACGTGGCATGCTTTCCACATGACACGACATAATTACTATTTAAGTTGTCACATCCAAGCACAATTTGATGATGGCACACGCAAGAATCATCGCTTTGATCTAAGATGGACTACCATGAAACCGGCAATTTCAAGGAATTAATTAGAGGCTTTAAGCGTGATTTGATGAGGTCCGTCCATCCCTATCAGGCGGGATGGACGGTTTATGATCTATCTCCTCCCGAGTGTCGAACAATGGCTACCGCCCATCGATCATCACTCGATTCGAGCTCACCCGAGCTCTGATGGAGATGAAAATGATCCCACACCTTCAGGGAAGCACACCAATAAAATCTAATGGTAGAAATCGCATGACATAAAAATTTATTTCATGAAAGACCAACCTATTTTTATTCAAGGATCGGTTTCAATGGCATACCTCATCAAAGCTTATGACCGGCGGTTCCAACGATTGAGGAAGCTTCGTTTGATAGAAACAAAGCTCTATTGAGCCGCACGAGCCTTGATTTGGTGCAATTTGCTTAGAAGACTTAAGCACTAGATGTAGGTGGTTGGGCTTGATTGAACTCTACCCTCTGCCATCGAGAAGCTTGGGAAAGGATTCATTCTCACTCATTTGGCTCCAAGGAAGATGTGTGCAAAGTTAATTGCACTTTGGTGGAGATTTGAGCAAATGGGAATCGAAGGTGGCCTCCCCTATTTTGATTTTGCGTAAAATCAAGAATGGGGGGGAGCTTGGGAAGCTCTGGGAAGTCTTTCCTTGGCTACTAGGGTTGAATCGAGTGTGAGTCTCTAACTTTGAGTTAGAATGAGGGGGGTATACCCCATCATTCCTTGGATCGGACATTCATGACTTATTTGGCTTCTCCTTGATCAATTGGCCACATTAGATGTTAATGGAGGTCATGGGTGCATGATGTGGCTCAATTGGTTAGGTGAGGGCATGGAGGTGGCTACCAAGGGAGTAGTGGGTGTCCTATGACTAGTTTGGAAAGCTTTAATGGGGGATGGAGAGATGATTTCACCTTCCCATGGATCATGGCTGACCCAACCACCTTTGGGTCAGGTTAGCCATGGTCCAAGGTGCCTAAGTGGACCTATGAAAGGGTTCCAAGTGGCTAGGGGAGAAAATAAATCAATGAGCATGTGTCTTATCTCATGGGATGCCCTAAACCTAAAGGAAAATTGATCATTTGGTTATGGGTTTGATTTGGATAGATTTGGGATGGGTCAAAAGTGGGTTAGCCCAAATTTTAAATAGTTTGGAGTTTGTTTGGTTTAATTTGGCTTGATTTGACCTATTTAGGTCAATTTTGGTTGGGTTGGGTCAAGTTCACATGAGTGTATTGGTGTCATTGGTTTGATTCAATTTGCTTTGGATTTGGTTATGGCTTATTTGGATTCAGGTAGGTCAAATTGGTCAAGTTGATTAAGTTGACCAATTTGACCAAATTGGGTTAGGTTAGGTGTTGAGTTGAGTTCAATTGGCTAATTAAAAATGATTGTAGGCTTTAGTTTGGTTTAATTTAGAATTAATTTGAGTTTTGGCTATTTTGACCTTTTAGGTTAATTTGGACTAGGTTGGGTCAAGTTGACCAATTAGTCAACTTGGGCTCAATTATGGCTTTGGTCAAGTTCAATAAGTGATTTGGAATGAACTTAAGCCATTGGTTGCAATCAATTTAGACAAATAATGATTTAACCCATTTTGACTTTTTAAGTCAATTTGGGTCAAATGGCCAAGTAAGCATGATTTAGCTCAAGTGAGGTTTGGTCATGTTCAATCATTGATTATGAGTAAGTTTGAATAAATGATTTCAATTAATTTAGCATATGGTGAATTTTGGCTAGTTTGTGTTTCATTTGGGCTAAGTGTTGATTTGATCAATAGGCTAGGTTGACTTAGTTTGACCCAATTCAAGAAAATTGATTAACCTAGGATGATTGTTGATCATGTTGTGAGGTTTGGATGTACTTAGTTCAATCCAATTTAGGTTAGATTTAAACTTGGCTAAAAAAGATCCTTTATGCCACTTTGGGTTAAGTGAGCCTAAATGGGTTAATTGGTTTGATCATGGTTTGATTCAAGTTTAGTTGAACTCACACATGAGCCCATGATTGAAATATAAATCCAATTGCAAGTGGTTTGGAGCCAAATGAGTTTTGGTTCATATGACAATTTCAAGTCAAAAGCAATAACTTGGGTTTGATTTGGGTTAACTTGGATTTGGCTTGATAATTATAGTTTATGTTTATATTTAGGTCAATGATTGTAGGAATGATTGAATCATGAAGAAATTTATGAGTTTTGAATTAGTTTGTGTATCATTTAGCCAAGTTCAAGAATTTGGCTAAACTGGCTAAAATTAAGAATTTGATTTGGGTTTCACTCATTTAGAGTTTGGAATTGATTTATAATTTGGAATTTGATTTGAGATTGAATTTGATAATTGAGAAAATCAATTGGATTGGGGTTGATTTGAATTTGGTTAAGGCTAAATCCATAAGATAAAATCAAAGGGTTTAAGAAGGGATTTGGAGTTTGAATTTGATCATTGGTTTTAATCATTTGATAGGAATTTAGATTTAGATTTGTTTTTTTTTTTTTGAATTTGAAGTTTGGTTTGAAAGAAGAAAATAAGGATTTGGTTTGGGCTATAGAGTAGGCAAGTTCTCCTAAATCCTAGGCACAACCTATCCCTATGGCTAACTCTTCTAAGTCTCTAGGGTTAGGTTAAGTATTCACCTAATCACTATAAGTGTCTTAAGACTAATAAACTCTTAGTGTCTATAAGAATCCTAGATCTATGATAAGGAAGTTGAGAGCTCACTCCAAAAGTGAGGTCAACACTTATATGAGCTATTTTTTGTCGTTACTAAGCAAGGTAAATTTAACCAACATATACATTATAGAATTGAACTCAAGAAAGCCAAAAAGGATTTTGTATAGCAAATTCCATTCAATATTTACATTATGGATGGGATTACATTTATTGATTTAATCTTTATTAACTATAATTTGCAATAGTCAATGAACAATCTATATCAATAAATACAAACTACAATTATATTCAGAAAAATGTTGGAATGACAAATCACACTTTTTTACATCATTAAATACAACATATGCTATTAGCAACCTCTTGAATTAACTCTCATTATTTGTGGAGCCAACTCTCTTGAATTTTTATTTGAATATGAAGCGTGCTTATTATTATCCCTCCTTATAGAAGATGAAAAGGAAAATTGTTGACAAGGATCTTTTAAAGTATAATTTTCCCTCCTCATAGGTGATTGAAATTATTTCATGCATACTTTTTAATTATGTTAAAATTTCATAACATAGATCTTTCAAAGTATAAATATCATGTATTTGAAGATTTTGATGAAAGCTGTTTGGGTATCAATATTTTTATTTCTTTATGTACTTGGATAACCTAGTTCCTGCTTGTTCATATGGACTTAACCCAATGCTTCAATGTACTATCATTAGCTAGGTCAAATAAATCCAATTTTTGTGTATTGCATTTACTTCGAATAGTAAGCAAATTGTTGCCAAAATCATGCATATGATTTTCAAAAATTATAGTAGATTTGTTTATTATTAGCTGAACTCGTTAAAATGAAAGTTGTAATGAATTTAATTAGATTTCTAAGAAAATAAATTTATCAAATTTAGTTTAATAACGAGTGAGTTATGTGCAAAATAGTGGAACAATGACTAATTTTTAGTATTATGAGATTTTTCAATCACACAAATTGTATAACATTCGCTTGTAATTGCCCAAACTGGTCAACATAAAAGTTATATATAATTTTGTTAGCTTTTCAACGAGACTAATTTTATCAAATTCAGATAATTAACAGACGAGTTATGTGAGAAATATTGACTTAAGGTATAATTTTTAGTATTTCAGTTTTTTTTATTATACATTTTCAAAACTGTAGCGTATCAAGTTTTAATTAACCATAGTAGTCAACATAAAAATTATAAATACTTCAATTAGATTTCCAACAAGATCAATTTTATCAAATTTGATCAACAAACAGGTGAGTTATGTGCGAAATAGTTGAATAATGATTGATTTTCAATAGTTCAAATTTTTTTTGAACAAACAATTATAACAACTATCCACATCTACTTGTAATTATCCAAAGGGGTACATGAAAGTTGTATATAATTTTATTAGCTTTTTAACAAGACTAATTTCATCAAATTTAGATAAATAATGAGTAAGTTATGTGCAAAATACCAATCCAAGATATAATTTTTAGCATTTCAATTTTTTTGACGATTATACGTTTTCAAAAATTTTAGCGTATCTGTCATAATTAATCAAAGTTTTCAACATAAAAGATATAGAGAATTCAATTAGACTTTCAATGAAATAAATTTCATCAAATTTGGATACATAACTAGTAAGTTATATATGAAATAGTGGAACAATGATTGATTTTCAGCATTATGAGTTTTTTTATCACACGATTATAAAAACTGTACTACATCTGCTTGTAATTGCCCAAGGTGGTTGACATCAAAATTATAGATAATTTTATCAGATTTCTAATGGAACTAATTTCATCAAATTTGGACAAATAACGAGTGAGTTATGTGTGAAATATCGACCTAAGGTCTAATTTTCAATATTTTAGTTTTATTTTAAATGATTATACATTTTTGAAAATTGTAGCATATGCAGTCATAATTATCCAAAATGGTCAGGATGAATTTGTAGAAAATTCAATTAGCTTTCTAACGAGATAAATTTCATCAATTTAGATCAAATAACGAGTCAGTTATGTGCGAAATGGTAGAACAATGATTGATTTTCAGCATCATAATTTTTTTTTATCACAATATTGTAAAATTTGTACCTTATTTGCTTATAATTATCCAAAGTGGTCAACTTGAAAGATAGAGATAATTTTATTAGCTTTCCAATGAGATCAAATTCATCAAATTGGATAAAAATCAAGCCAGTTATGTGCAAAATATCAACTAAAGGTCTAATTTTCAGCATTTTAATTTTTTTAATGATTATATATTTTTGAAAACTATAGTGTATTTGGTCATAATTAATCAAATGATTAACATAAAAATTGTAGAAAATTCAATTAGTTTTCCAACTACAGCAATTTTATCAGAATTTGGCTAAATAATTGATAAATCTGTATTTCAGTTTTTTTTTATAATTATATATTTTCAAAAACTGTAGCAGATCTTATCACAACTTGCGGGCAACATAAAAAATATAAAAAATTTAATTAAAATTTTAATGAGACTAATTTCATTCAATTTGGTTGAATAACAAGTGAGCATTGTGCAAAATACTATGTAGGCCTGATTTTCATCATTTTAGCTTTTCATGTTTATACAATTTTGAAAATTATAACATGTCAAGTTTCAAAGAGTAGAAGTAGTCTAATCCATATTATCTAATAAAAGAATATATAATATTAATTAATCTTATTAATTATTATATGATTTCACAATTTTATTTTTATTTTAATATGTCTTTAATATATAAATCATAAAGATGTTATTTTATTTTAAAATAAATATATAATAAATTTTTTTAACCAAGTAGTAAATTTTTAGTAATAATTTCTTTGTTTTTTAATATATATATAGATTTTATTTAATAATTCTATTAGTATAAATTCTATAACTAATTTATATTCAAGCTGTATTTACTTACAAATATGTCACTCAAATTTATATAATTTACATCTTTAATCTTATAAATTTTATGGTTACTACTACACCGACTAAAATATTTTAGGGAGATTTATATATATATCACATGTGAAAAATATTAGATATATAAATATCTAATTTAAGTATTAGATATGTAAATATATAAAAATTGTGTGTAAATCCCCAATATTTTAATAGATCAGTTTTGCCACTCCGGTTACCCTCTGCTCCATCGTTCTCTCATTCACCGTCAAATACATGACGCCCTCTCCCGCCAACGTCCTCTCCTACCCACACACAAAGCCGCAACTCTTTCTCTCCCACGGGCAGAGACCTGGAATTGTCGATGAACCTCCTCCACTGACTCCTGATCACAAAGGCTGCACCGATTTAGGTCAAACTTTTGAATTGAAAAGGAATTTGCGGATCTAAAGTAAGCTGCTTCTCATTCAATTCGTTCTTCCAGCTTTTAGAAATTCACAAGTTTCCCGTCCATTAGGTGTAGATCCAAGTTCTTGTGGTAATATTTTTCATATTTACTTCGATGAGTTTTCTGAGTGTTTGTTGATTTTATTTGTTTTATAAGTTCTCTTGAATGATTTGCATGACTCCAGGTTGATATGAAAAATATTTCTTTGGAGCCTTCTTAATTCTTGAAAGGTTGATCAAGTCAGTCGTCATCATAATGCGAGTAAGCTTCCTTGTTTGGATGCCTTGAGCAAGGCAGCTTTGACTCCAGGTTGAACACTGTCCATTGGTTTTGGATGAAAGTGAGCTCACAATAAACTTAAAAACTAAATTGTAACTGCATATCCAGAAATTTTACACACTGGATCTTTATAGTTGGCAATTCTAGTCAGGAAGCTAAATTGAAACCATTGCATAGGGAGTGCTTTCACACAATTGCATCAGGTGCAGCAAGCATAATAAGCATTCGTAAGTATTATAATTGACATGTTGATATGCTTTGTAAGCTTTATTTATTGCAGAGTATGGCTTCGTTGTAATTATTTTGTGTGTGAATTATTATTTCACACGGCTTTCCTATTTATAACTTGAGAAAAATATGAATACATCATATATTTTCATCCCGGCTTCATTTAATTAAACTCTAAACACTACTTTTAGTGATAAAATGCTCTAACTTAATAAGTTCCCAATTCCAGATTTTCCCAAATTCCAGATTTTTGTAACTTCTTCAAAAAAGATTTTTGTGAAATGCCATTTTTCTGTTGCTTTTTGCATCAGTTCCCAAATTCCAGGTGTGATTCGTTTTTTACAGAGAGCAGATGACGGAAATGCCCCAATTGTTTACACGAAGGGACGAAATTCCATTCTTTGGCCTCTACATTGTCGTTAACTGGAACAAGCTGTAGCTCTTCATCTCCAATAATAATAAAAAAAAAAAATCATTTCTTGAAGCGGAACTTCCTCCAATAGCTCACTAAGCTTTGTACTAACGTCCGAGACATTGACTCATTGCAATTCTCTTTACCGTAAGTACAACTTTACTTGATTTAAGCTCTGAAATTCTCATTTTTTTTAAATTTATATACATTTTTTATAATTTTTTTTAGTTTTTTTATTACTTCATGAATGAAATATTTTCTTTTTGTCTCTGTACTTTGTTGTTTGTTTTCAAATTTCTAATTTTATGTAGCAGCCATTTGAACTAGTAATAGTTAAATACTCACATAGCATTTGAGATTGCAAATAAATTCAAGTTTTCTTCATAATTAAAAATTATTACTATAAGTTATTCCGATTTAATACGCATAAGAAATTAACTATGCGATCACATTTACAAACAAAAATCCACTTGTTCATATACCATTACCTTTTAACAATAGAGCAGGTCAAACTATGACTTTTTTCTGGTTTTATTTAATTTTTTCTTCATAAATAGATGGAAACACTAAAAGAAGGTGGAGTGCCAACAACATAAGAATTAGAAACTACTTTAATTTATGGTGATATGTGCATAAACGAAATTGATTTGAGATAAAGGCCTACCACTCATTTCAATAAGAATGGATAGAGAAATATAATGAAAACTTCTAATAGGTTGAACATATGATTGGACACAACTCAAAAAATTAATGGTATCAACTTAAGGAGTGAAAGCTAGGGAAAGAGTTGATGCGTGGCAAAATTGGAATTGGATGGAATCCAATAAAGAAAACTATAGATGCATTAATGGAATGAAAACAAATACAGGTCTATAACATTTAACATTGATTTTGATTACATTTACCTTAATTCCTACAAAGTTCATAATTAATTATATGATTTCTTATATAGATGATATGAGCTACAAAGAAGTTTCGGTATAATAGAATAATGCTAGAGTTGGAAGAAAAAGTTGAAAAAAAAAATGTTTGGTAAGGTTATGGCCACCGGAGATAATGTTTGGGTTTCGAACTCTAGTGTACTACCTCTTGAATTAAGAGAGGGACAAGGAGATTCATTTGACAATGAAAGCAGTTTAGATGATGTACATGTCAATGGCATTGAAGAATTAAGTAGAAGTTACTCACAATGAACTTATGTAACTGACCTACATCAAAATAGGAAAAGAAAAGCACGAATATGTAAGTTAGGGGGTAGACAACTCTTCACAAATCATATTAAAGATCTAGTGAACGCTGCACGGTCTATTAGTGCCTCTATAGAAACATGAAATGCTTTACCAAAAATATTTATCATCATGATGCGTTGGAGGAGATTTCATACATACCATAAATTTTTGATGATATCGAGTTCTTTGACTTTGCCATAGACTTCATGTAAGAAAAAAAATCAAAAAGAAACTTTATGAGCGAGATTAAAGATAGAAAAGTATGGTGGTTAAGAGGATGATTGCTCAAGAGTTTTACTTAGTTTGTTATGAATAGTAATTGGTTTTTTTTTAAAGTCTGCTTAGTTGTGTATTTATATTTTCAATTATAAACTATTACAGTTTATCTATCATGTATTATTCTCAGTATATATTATGATTCTTTTTTATTTAGATTTAGACTTATTAATGTGCATGTTTGTGGACCTAATATTTTATTGATTCTTAGTAAAGGTTAAGAATACTAGTCTATTATGCTGTAAGTGCAATCGACCCTGACTAATTTTTGTACAAGCTTCTAGAACTAATGCAATGAAGTTCAACCATGATGAGGAAAAATTTGATTCAATTTTTTGCAAAAAGAAAACCATATACGCAGGAGTAAATTATATTATACAATGTCTTTAATGGAACATAAACTTTCTTAAAGAATTAAAAAACACAAAGCAAAATGTTTCCAGCTGCGACCAAGTTTCCTAAAATTATAAAGGTTTCAAATAAATCCAATTTGATTTTCTACCAAGTGATCCAAATAGTTACATGATTTGCTTTACTTTGGCTTACATGTTAATATTTTCTTGAAATTATTATAAAAAACATACAAAACCTGTATCTATTAATATTTCAAGCACTGCAGCCATTTTGAACGCAAAAGTAAAAATCCACAAACAAGAAGCTTTGTTTTCTTTTTGTGAGATTTGGTTGCTGAAAAATAATTTTTTTTTGAGAAATTCCATAGAATAAAATTTTTTTCTTTGCAAAATTCTTTACTTGAATTCTCTGTCATGACAAAAATCAGTCAAAGAGGTGTCTTCAAGTTCCAGGATATTGAAGGAAAACTTTAAGCAACCACAGGCTTTTGTCTTCTTAATTTTTTAAAAGCCGTGAACATCTTGTCAAGTTGTTCTCCACAAACTAAGTTCTTCATTACTTGCATATCAACTTATATTGGAAAAATTTTCTAGAACAAACACATTTGCAAAACATCAAAATAGTTATAAAATCAAAGGAAGTGTCTTTACGTTAAATTTTATCTGCATTCTTTTAGCTTCATGAATTAGCAGAAAATTCATAACTTTGAGCTTTTATTTGAGTTGAACGTACAGAATATTTACATTTTAAAATATTTTATTAATTTAAGTTATTATTTTCACTCCTTTTAAAAATATCTAATAAGAATTTTTTTTGTTTGAAAAACCTCAAAAAAAATAACGCTCTACTGTTAATTTGCCAAAAAAATTTTCCTCACCTAAGCACATTTCTAATTTTTTCCTTTATTATATAGTAATTGACATAGATATTTCATCAACTGCTCTTGATAATCTTTTCTAATTTATAATCTATGATTGTTAAAAAAATATTATTCAAATTAAATTGTAATATGCATTGCTTTTGTATTGTAGTTGGGCCACAATGGCCGAGGAAGCATGTGACTATTTTTCAGATAGTTCAGAGGATAAAGTTGTTCGAGGTACTAAAGATATGACTCTTATTTATTTTTCAAACATATTGATAACATTGGCATGTTTAATCAATGGTTATTATAGTTTGTACTTAGATAAAAGGCCGTGTATGATATCAAGTCAGATTGATGATAAATGAGTTTTAGACTTTTTACTCTGCATTCAGTGAGATTTAATAATATGTTTAGAATGTCTCCAAAATTTTTTAAGAATTTATTTTATTTGCTTTAATAAACTCATGGGTTGTACGGATCACAACAAATTACTGATAGAGAAGTTCTTGTCATAACGTTATATATATTGGTCCATAATGAATCTATAAGAGCAATGTGTGAACACCTTCAACACTTGATAGAGACAGTTAGTAGATATTTTTTTATTGTATTAATGTATTGCTTAACTTAGCAATGAATATCATAACCTCAACAGATAAGCAATTTAATAACATTCCATCTTAAATTCTTAATGATGTGTGTTATATGCTTTTTATCAAAGACTGTATAAGAGCAATCGATGACACACTTGCAAAAGATTAATTTGCTTCTATAGGTCAACTTCATTCATCAAATCAAAATGTTAAGATTGTTTGTGACTTTAATATATTCTTTTTCTCTATTGCGTCGAGATGGGAGATTTTAGTGCATGATGCTCACATCTTTCAATATGCTATGATGGATCTTACACGTAATTTTCCTACACCACCACAAGGTATTTTGTTAAGCATTTTATGTTAAAAATTTTATTACCTTTTCATTATTCGTTGGCAAATTTTATCATTTTCTAAGTTAGCCAAGCAAAGAGATAGGAGAAGTAAAGACATAGTTCAAGTGCGGGGTATTAAGGATGAAAATAATAAAGTCTTTCTTAGAAAAAATATTGAAAATAGGTGTATGAGATATTTTGATAAACTTTTCAATGAAGGATGATGCGATTGATTTTAGCAACCTTAATACCTAAACAATAATAGAATTTCATTTCTATCGTCAGATAGTAAATCAAGTTAGTGAAGCTTTAAAGAAAATGAAATGTGGAAAAGGCAGGACCGGATAATATTCCAATAGATGTGGAAATGTTTTGGAGATCAAGGAATTTCTTGGCTTACAAATCTTTTAATGTTATTTTAAAGACTAAAAGATGCAGATGAGTGGAGAAAAAGTCTATTGGTTCCTATATTTAAGAATAAAGATGATGCACAAGAGTGTGCAAATTATAGAGGAATTAAGTTAATGTGCCATACATTAAAATTATGGGAGAGTAATGAATTGAGCATAGGTTACAGTAATCTGAAGTTTCGACATCGGTTTGGTTTTATGCCGGAGATCTACTATGGATGCTATACATTTGTTAAGAGGGTTGATAGAAGCATAGAAAGTAAGAAGGATCTACATATGATATTTATTGATTTAGAGAAAGCTTATGATAAAGTCTCAAGAGATGTTCTTTGGAGAGTTCTAGACGAAGAGTTAATATTAGTTATATTCAAGTCATTAAGGATATGTATACTAGAGCATTACTTGTGTCCAAACACAAGGAGGATTGACAAAATATTTTCCTATTTCTTGGATTACATCAAGGATCAACATTAAGCCCTTATCTTTTTACTTTAGTTATGGATGTTCTTACGAGGCATTTACAAGAAGATGTACCTTGGTGTATGCTTTTCTTGATGACATTCTTCTTGTTGATAAGACTAGAGAGGAGTCCAACGAAACTTGAATTATGGAGGTCAACTTTAGAGTCTAAAGGTTTTCGTTTAAGTAGATCTAAAAATATATGAATGTAATTTTAGTTGTAGAAGTTTTAGTGATAGTGTTGTGACTTTAGGTGATCAAGTCATTAATAAGAGTGGCGATTGATATTTAGGCTTGTCCAAAATGATGGTGAAATAGATGGAGATGTTATTAGTAGAATTCAAGTTGGATGGTTGAAGTGGAGGAATGCATCGGCTTTTATGTGATAGAAAAGTTCCACTTAAACTTAGGAAAAATTTTATAAGATGGTGGTAAGACCATGACTTATGGTGCAGAATGTTGGCCAATAAAAGAAAGTATAAGACTAAGTTAAGTGTTACGAGATGAGGATGCTTAGGTGGATGAGTGACTTTACTCTTAGAGATAGAATGCAAAATGAGTATGTTGGAAAAAGTTGTAGCTCAGGTGGTAGATAAGATTAGGGAGAGTCGCTTAGATGGTTTGGCCACATAAAGCGTCTAGTCCAGATGACGATTAGGAGAGTAGATGCATTAGATTTGCCTTTATGTTAAGAAAGGTAGAGGTAGACCTAAAAAGACTTGGTTAAGATGTATAAATAATGATCTTAGTATCTTGAATTAGATGAGAATTTGACACATAATAGGACACAATGGAGACGAAGGATTCATGTAGCCGACCCCACCTAGTGGGATTAAGGCTTGTTGTTGTTGTTGTTGTTGTTGTTGTTGTTGTTGTTATTAGGAAAGTGCTATTTAGTTGATGCTGGTTATCCTCTATGAATGACCTTTCTTAAGCCTTATCTCAAAATAAGATATTATATACTAGATTTTATATGACGAACTCATCTAGTTACGAGTCAAAAGGAGATATTCAATAGGTTATATTTGTCACTCAGAAGTGTAATTGTATGTGCTTTTGGTGTGTGGAGGAAAAAGTTGAAAATTTTAGAAGACATGTCAAATTAGACTTTCAAAAAATGTCTTATTATCGTAGGTACAATAGTATTACATGATTACATAAGAAGGTATCGTTCATAGATTGGCCTTGAATTCGAGCAATGTGATGCAGATAAAAATTTTGTTTATCCAGAGGCACATCAGTGTCAATTAGGAGAATGTGTTGAAGAAAAATATAAGAATGAATATTGATATAGATATGATAGATGATAAGGGTGTGAAAGAGATGGTTTAACTTAGAGATTAAATTGTTACACAATTATGTTGTTCTAATTGGTAAGACACATTAATAGTTTGTTCTTACAAAATTATTTTCTTATATATATACAACAACAACAACAAGCCTTTATCCCACTAAGTGGGATCGACTATATGAATCTTTCGTGTCTCCATTGTGTCCTATTATGTGTCAAATTCTCATTTAATTCAAGTATACTAAGGTCATTTTTTATACAACTTAACCAAGTCTTTTTAGGTCTACCTCTACCTTTATTAATAAGGAAATTCGCTCTGGCAATGGATAGATGCTTTATGTGGCCAAACCATCCCAAGGCTTTCTCTTATCACATACTACTCCAACTTTTCCCAGAACACTCATTTCACATCTCTCCAGACTCAAATCTTTGTTAACTTAGTCTTGCTTCTTTTATTGGACATTCTCCCAAAGCTTATAAAATTTTATTGGTCTTTTTCATCTCCAACATTTTCCATCTTTTCTTGAATCAAACAAATCAAATAACTAACAATAAATCATTTTAATAAACATTCATCTCATTTTAATCAAAACATTAACTCATATATTCTCTTAATCATAATAATTCTATCAATGTTCCAAAATTTAAATACTCTTTAGAACTTAAACAAAAATATAATTTTTCTGATAAAACATTTTCTTTACATCTCTTTTATCACCAAGATCAACCATCACAAGAATCTGAAACGGTAATATCTTTATAAAATCCTAACAAAAATCTTTAATACACAACAACTTACATCAGTAACTGTAAATCATCCTTGTCAAAAGCAAATGTATATTTTCTTTAATCTCTCTCATATCTTTAAAATCCATTTTCTATAATAAATAACTTTCTTTGTATTAACATCTTCTTTACTTTATCTTTCCTCCTATTTTTATTAAAAACTCCTTTTTCTCATACTTTTTCAATTTAACATTTATGTTTCTTTAAAACTTATTTTTTAAATCATCTAATTCTACTCTTTAAAATTTAATTCTATCTTTTTTGTGTTTTAAATTCTTAATCAAAAATAATTTTGATTTATTTTCATATAAATCTTTCTCCCAAATCTATATTCATTTTAAAATTTAACTTAATTTTTTTCTTTAAATCTCATCTATGACCTTTAAAAATATCTTTTTTCTTAATAAATTTTTATAAATAATAATATTTTTCTTCTTTAAAAAAATTTCTTTTCAAATTTAATAAATATCTATATCTTCACTTATCTTCTCATGTAATATACATTAATCTTTAAAGATCTTTTATTCTTTTTTTAAATCTCATAAATATTTATATATTTTTTTTTATTAATCTTTTAAATTTAAAAAATTTTCTTTTTTTCTTTTAATGCTCATAAATCTTTCATATTTTTATATGTAATTTTTTAAATATATTCTTCTCCACTTTAATATTTTATATTTTATCTTTAATTTTTTCTAATTCCTTTATTCTTTTATCTTCTAAATCTCATTTAAAATCTTCGATCTTTTCTTTCTAAACTTTTTCTTATCTTAAAATATTTATTTTTTCATAATGTCATTAATAATCAATTTCTCCTTTAATCTTTTATATAAATAAATTAATTTTTTAAAAAATATAATTCTTTTTCTATTTAAATCTTATTTAATATTCCACATTCAATATTTTTTTTTATTCCTATAATCTCAAATCTTCTTTAACACAATATTTAATTATATCATATTTTTTCACAATTTTCTTATTTAACATTCTTATAACTCGGCTTTTCATTACTTATAAAATATTATTAGTAAATTTAGAAATGTGTAATCATCAGTAATAATTTATTGTATTTTAGGTTTAACAAAAATTGAAGACTTAGAAAGTGATTATTCATAGTGTTCCAAGCTATAATATTTCTTCCCTCCAATATGTATTTGTTACTCTCTGCTAAAGTAGTTGTTCATGTATTTGTAGTTTTTTATACTTTTGTGGTATTATGTTTTTATTTATGTAAACGTTTATTAGAATTAGTTTTTTAATTTTATGATTCAATGCAAACTTTAGAGGTCACTTTATAATTATATAAACAAAATAATAACATCAGCTTTTTGGATACAAATGAACAATATATTTAAAGTAAAATAATACAAAATAGTAAGTAAATGTGAGTTAGATTAGTCATATAATGAAGTTTGGATGCATGTAATAGAGCACATTTTATTTTGTTTTGTTGAGCTACCAATTTAAGTTCTATAAAATAATAGACTTTCAAGTATTATCTAAAATAATTTACCCTGATAAATTTGTATTTTGTAAAAAATTGATCATATTAAAATGTGGGTCGATTAAAGTATAAAGTGTATGTTTACTACTTTTTTATAAGTATATTTTAGTCTTTTACATTAAAAAAAGCTATAAAAATTTGTTTCACCAAACAGACGTGATCTTATTTTCAAGGTTACAAAGCAATCTTTCAGCAGATTATTCAAACACAACATTAATAAGTAAACTACAACAACCTTGAAATTCCTTTTTTCCAAAGGCTACTCTAAAACCAATTTTTTTAAAGCCTGAAATTGTTCCAAACGAGGTCTAAATTAATTGTGCTTATTTATCTTTACTTTTCTCTCATGAGCAATTTTTTTTAAAAAGCATGTAAATATTATTTAAAAATTTTCTATTGTGCATCTATTATTAAACTTGATAGCCAACATATTCTTAAAAAATGAGTTCAAATAACTCATCAACATCAAAGAGAATTACATACCATAAAATTTAGTGTAGATGCAACCTATTAATTCTATTGTTCATTTGCTACTGAGATGATAATCATAGAAGAAGATTTTATCGATGTCTCAAAATCAAATTTAATTCGACTGCATCTACTTCAAATGGATTGATGATATTAATGATGCTACATTTGATATGAATTTCATAAGTGGAATAACTTTCGAGGAGCTAGGTTGAAGGAATCATGAGAGTGCTAGAAGGAACAATCAAAACTTTGAGACACTAAAATTTCAACTCAATATTGTAATAGTAATCCTAATGGTGGTAGTAGTTAAGTTTTTTTTTTTTCTCTTGAGTGATGCTTGTTTGTTTTAGTTTAATACTTGAATATCTTTAAAAATTACATTGTAATAGAAATTATCCATGAATGAAACGTTGTTTAACCGATAAGTTGTACAAACTTGTGTATTTACTTCAAAGTTTTTGTTAACTGAGGTATTACATGAGCTGATGCTTAAGTGAGGCTTGTTTTAAATTTGAATTTTGTGAGCTTTGCTGTGCATTTACTCTTAATCGTTTGTTTAAAATTTCTCTATTGAGAGTTGATACTTAAGTCAGGCTTGAAGAATGTATAGGACTTTTGAGTTTGTTGATGCACCAAGCCCATAGGAGATTGACAAAACCATGTAGATTTTTGTTCAGTTAAGCGCTGTGGTGTGCAAAAAGCATTTCTTTGAGCCTACCCTTACTAGTCGTACCTTGGTTAAATTGGGTATTGAGCCTTGGCTTGGCAAAATAATTCTAGAGTCATTTTCATGTGGTTTAAGCTAGAAGGGTTTATTATTGGAGTTGGAAAATTCCCATGCAAAATTTGGTTCAGTTAAAGCCGACTGCTTGAATGTTCCTTTCTGCCGCCATGAAACTATTTTGTAGTTGGAAAATTGCCTAAAAATGAGCTCCATGTGATTACTCCCAGCTATTTTTTATGAAATACGCATAAAACTAAAGAATATCATAATGATTGGGGTCATGCTCTTTTCTCTTGTGAAGAATGTAGCTATGTACACTGTGATGCAGAATTATAAAGAACTAAACTAATGTTTCTAAACAAACTGCCTTCCTGATCGCCATCACCACGCCGCCACCAAAGGTTTCTTGAAGAAGGTTCTGACAACTTTACTAAATTCCCCTTAGATCAGTCTAATGAGAAGATCTAAATTTTAACTAGAGAGAAATTTGATCATATGGGAAACTACTTGATTCATTCTGAACTTTCTATTAAGCGAGTTGATATGCAGTTGGATAACACAAGAATGAAGCTTACTGCAGTAAGCACCACACTGAGCACTGGTAGTTAATTAAAATTTCTAGTAAAAAGTTATGGTTTTCAGTAATTGAAATTACAAGTTTATATTTTATTTGTAAATCTATATGATGAATTATATATATTATTTTCATATTATCAATTCTATACATTTTTGACACTTGTCGCAATCCTTAATCTAGTTTGCATGTTTATTTACATTATTTTTAAAATACATTATTAACTTAATATTTGAAGCAAAATTTTATTTATTTTGAAATAAAGCAATTTAAAAAATTTCAGCGATAAAGTCTTGTACGACTTCTCTTTTTTATTTTTTATTTTTATTTTTGTGCTTTAAAACAGAGTGGAGAGAGAGAAAACAGCAGAGAGAGAGAGAGAGCAGGGAGGAGAGAGAAGAGGAGAGAAGAGAGAGAGAAAGAGACAGAGAGATAGGAGATTTTTTTTTTAATTTTTAAATAATATAATTATTTAAAGTATATAATTTAAAATATTTTTTATAAAATATTTAATAACTAAATATTATATATTTAATTATTAATTTATATATATAATTAAATATATAATTTAAAATATTTTAATTATATATAAATTTATATTATTTAATATTTTTTTTTATAATTAATATAATTATGTATAATATATATTTTTTATTAATTTTTTGTTAATATATAATATAAAATTTTTTTTAAAATATATAAATAAATAAAAAAAAGAATAAATTTTTATAAATATTTTATAAACTATATAAAATAAAGTAATTATATATATATATATGTATATATATATATATATATATATATATATAATGTATATATATATTTATATATTGTTATTTATATGTTTTAAATTATATAAAATATTTTTAAGTTATATATAATTTAAAATAATTTTTATAGAATATTTTAATTATATATAAATATATATATATATATATATATATATATATATATATATATTTATTAATATAAGTCTTTAATAATAATAACAAAAAATATAAAAAAATATAAAAATATAAAAAATAAATAAATAAATAATTTTTAATAAATAAATAAAGAAATGAATAAATATATAATAAATAAAATATATATATATATATAAATAATTAAATATTTTATAAATATTTAAATAACTAAATATTTATATAATTTTATTTATTTATTTATTTATAATTATATAAATATTTAGTTATTTAAAAAATTGTATATATATTTAGTTATTATATAAAAAATTTTTTAAATTATTTAATATCTTAAAAATATTTATATAATTTAAACATATAAATAACTAAATAAATTTATAAATATAATATATATATATATAATTACTTTATTTATATAGTTTATAAAAATATTTATAAAATTTATTCTTTTTTTTTTTATTTATTTATATTTTAAAATTTTATATTATATATTAACAAAATTAATAAAATATATATTATACATAATTATATTAATTAATAAAAATATTAAATAAATTTATAAATTTATATATAATTAAAATATTTTTAAATTATATTTAATTATATATAAATAATAAATTAATAATTAAATATATAAATATTTAGTTATTAAATATTTATAAAAAATTTAAATTATATACTTTAAATAATTATATTTAAAATTAAAAAAAAAAATCCTTATCTCTGTCTCTTTCTCTCTCTGTCTCTCTCTCTCTTTCTCTCTCTATCTCTCTCTATTCTCCATCTTACAAGAAAAAAAATGACCAGCCTATTTTCATAAATAAAATTTTTTGATGTCTAAATAGCTAATTAAAATTAATACTGTGCCTATTTTAAAAATAATCCTTATTTCCGATTGCAAATATGAAATACCAGATATCAATATGCATCCACGCATGCACTCAATATGAAATACCAAATCTCTTATACAATATCAGCTTGAAGCCCCAAGCTTCAGATCCAAAATCAGCTACAATTCCCTTCACCATTTTCCACAAGCGACGGCAAGTTTAAGTCAAACAATTGAGACCCAAGCAGCTCATAACCAATCTCTCTTGTAGTTTTCTTCCTTTCTCTTCCATCACCCTTTGTTAACCCGGCGTGGCCTCCAGATAGAGCCATTTAAAATAGAAGCCAGAGGAGAACGGGTTAGAGCTGGCAGGCGAGTCATTGGCGAGCAAGAGTAGAATGGCGGTGACCTAGAACTCTTCATTGGTGAGGTGGGATCGACAAAAATGAGGTGGGGGTTTAATGCCGCACCTTTGGCGTTCCGGGTGGCATGGCAAAGAGAACTTTCCATGATGAGAAGCTCTTGTCGCATTTGGTGCAAAGCAGTGTGGATTTGGGTTGGTTTGGCTTGACATTGCTCTTGGTGCGGGGTTTGCGGTGAAGAGGAGGGAGAGAGGTAGTGTGAAGCAGGTGGAGAGAGAGTGGTGGGGCTTTTTCGGACGATATCTGCCTTAGAGGCTTCATTCTCGGAGAACTTGAGCTTTTATAGTGTGTAAATTAGTCATAAAAATGGCTCAAATGATTTTTTTTTTTTTTTTTAAAATTTCGTGCATGATTTTTCTATGGTGTTTATGAGTTTTGGGTTTAGACATGTAAATAATAATCTTAAAATGTTAGATACGTAAATTATCATATTTGAAGTGTTGTTTAAGCAAATATCCTATTATTAAATTTAGAATTAGTAAAGTTATGAAGAACCCCATCAAGAATGATATAATGCATTTAATAACCAATGAATTTCATAAAAAAATATTAAGGTTTTATGTTCTTGATTAAATGTAATTAAAAAATAAAAATAAGTAATTAAATTAGTGAATACTAATCGAGAACTTTTGGAAATTCATAAATAATTCAAAATAAATTCTAAAAATATGTAACAAATTTTCACACGAAGGAATTAAAATAATAAATCAATAAAAGTTAGAATCAGTGTAAAAAAATTGAAATTTTAAAATATTATAATTAAAGAATTTAAATTAATCAAATTAATTAAAAAGTTTAAATTAATTTAAATTAATTTCAAAATTTTATGGATGGCTCCAAAGGTTAACATGAGCCTTTGGAACAACTTTTATAATATTTGAAATTAATTTGACATGAAAATTAAAATTAGTAAGAAAATTCATAAGTAATTGATAATAAAAAAATATAAAGATATCAAATACCATTAGAATATTTCTCAAATATTAGTGAGAAGCCTTTTTTGCTGTTTTGAAGTCAGAAATTTTTTTTATAATTTTGCTATTATTTTAATAGTTTTCATAAATTTTGAAAGTATTAGGCATTTTGTGTGATATTCCACACACACACATATATTTGTGTGTGTGTGTGTGTGTGTGTGTGTGTGTGTGTGTGTTGGACTAGGATGTATTTCTTATTAACCTGTGGGATTTGAGAAGGATGTAGAAAGAAAAAAGATGAACTCTAAAAAGGAGGATCTTTGTAGTCATTTTGGAGCCCAAAAGAACCAAAAGAACTATAAGAAGAAGAAGAAGAAGAAGCAGCAGCAGCTAGAAGACCCACAAGTTGAGTTTAGTTGTTAATAAGTCTAGGCTAGGCTGTTTAAGCCTAAGCTTAGCTACCACTATTTTTTTTTCTTTTTATGGGATTGTATTTTGTGGATCCTTAGCCACATCAGCCTTTTTATTTATTATTTTATAATTTATTTGTGATTGTTTGCTTTTGATTTTATTGCTTTTGTGATTTGTGATAGTTGTTTAGTATTGAATAAGTCACATCAGAATTAAAATTAAAAAAATTCTATTGTAATCAAAATTAATTAATTGACATAAGAATAAAATAAAGTAAAAACTTATAAGTTATGTCATCATGATTGCATCTATAATGCTTCTTCTTTTTTTTGTTAAAGCACTCTACCTTTATTGCATGAATATTGCTTCTTCTTTTTTTGTTAAATCACTCTACCTTTATTGCATGAATATTAGCCACTTGACTTTTGAGGGTGACAATTACATAAAGGAGATAGACCAACATTAATATAGAAACAAACTAGGGCATGACATTCCATTTATACTAGAGTAGTGTCTTAATTAACAAACAAATTAAATTTAAGCTTTAATGCATTTAGTCTATGAGTATTGCATGCACACATATTTAGACTTAGTGGCTAAATTTAGAACTAAGATTCTTTCTAATAGACAATAGCCTTACCTATCCTTTGCATATGCATGTGACTAAACTTTGTGGGTTTAAAGTGCTTAGGTGGTTTAGATGTCATCCTTTATAGGTAGAAATATAAGTCCGAAAGAGTCAGGCTTATTTCAACTTCAGGAGAATGGTAAATATGTAATTCCCATTGCATATCATTAGGTTATAATGTTGATAGTTTTTTTTTAAGGCTACATCACAAGGTCTATCCCTTTAGGAAAATTCATAGTCTTATGCTAGTGAATTATAACCTCAACTTTCTTATATAATGATTGACTCAAATTAAATAAATTTGAATACTAAATTTAAAGCAAATCCTTAAGATAATTTGGAGTGCTTTTGGGAGTCTTAGTATCATGCATTCTCTATTTTTCTTTCTTCGGCTCCTAAATATAATTATTTATGAATTTGAGCTTGTCCCTTTTGAATTTTTTAAGATCACCAATCCTTGAATTTAAATTTTGAATAATAATATAATTATTTGTCACTTTTTTAATCGAGGAATTTTTAAGAGTTCATGATCTTAAGATATAATTAATTATAACGGTTTGCCTTTATAGGAAACTTGTACCCCAAAATCTAAATAAAAATGTAAATGCAAATAATTAGAAATACAAACTAGACAAACTTCTAAACCCATCTAGTTATTATACCCAAATCCATAGCAAAATGATTTCTTTTCCTCTTAAGATAGTTTATCATTTTTCATATTGCATTTAGGTACAATAAGAAAGGAATCTTCTTTATTTTGGTTTTTAAATACATTGCAAAATAGTATCTCTATCTCTTGAGATTAGAATAAAGTAATTTCAAAGTTTGTGTGTTTTTTTCTCCGCATTCAATTAAAATTTTCCCACACCCATATCTTTTAAGACTTTTAATCTTTTCAAAATTTTGATGGGCCTATACCTGCCAAAGCTTTTAACTTTTTAAAAATTTGATGTGAGTATAACTTTTGAAGTTTTTTGCCTTTCGAGATTTTTGATATAACCATACTTTCTAAGGCTTATAGTCCTTTGTTATTTTTGATGAGTAATGATCCCGTCAACTACATGCTTTCTTAAAGTCTTTTTAGTTGGAATTTTATCCATTTCTAACTTTACATTGAGACTTTCTCAAGAGCATGCTTTCTAAGAGCCATGAATGGAGACCATCTCTATCACTTGTCCTTATGTGATCTTTCTAGTGATAGTCTTATCCATTACTAGTTTTTCATCAAGGAGTTCTCATGGACACGTCTTCCAAGAATTTGTTAGAGAAGATATAATATGATTCATAATAAAAAAAATGTATTGACAATAAAACTTATGAAATGATAAACCCTTACATTTAAAAGATGATAAGTTAAACTTCTTTGGGCTTTTGATAATTTCAATAATTTTTTATTATGATCTTCCGAGTTTCTCTATTTTGAGGCTAATGGTTTGTGTGTTACTCTAGTAATTAACGGCCTATATATCTTTGTTGAACTAAACATTCAATTTCTTCTTTGAAATGGATACATTTTGTTGTTGAATGTTCTCTTGAATAATGAAAATGATAGTATTGAGATCGGTCTTCTCCATTTGTATTCTTCAATGATTTTATTTTTGTCAATTTCTATTAAGTTGATGTTAGCTTTGGCTACCCAACTTTCAGTAAGAGCTGAAGAATATAAGTTTAATGCTCCTTTATTATATACATGTATTCTTTCATAGTTAAAATGGGTTACATCTCTAGTAAATAATGTTGTCCATGATTGAAAGTCTTGTTCTTAGCCATTGGCAAAGTGTACTAAAAATATTTTTTATAGATAGTGCCAAATTATTGCATGCTAACAAATTTACAGTGATAGGTATAAATTAAGTTTTAGCTTGGTAAGAATATCCATCAAACACACAAATAAAAGTGTTATAAGATAACAAGACTTTAACATATATAACCCAAAAAGAACAAAAAAATGTTAGGCCTAGCCTAATTAAGATAGTCCATTAAATCTTTGAAGTTGCAAAGTTCTAGTCTTTTTTTTTGACTAAAAAGATGTGATTACAAAGTTTGAAATACTCATTATTTTTTTATTATATGAATGTTTCACTACTATCACTTAAGAGTAAGGCTACAATAATTGTTTGATAGTTGTGAGGCTATAATAGCCACCGGTGGTAGTCATTGATGATTAGCTAACTATTAGTGGTGGTCATAGATAGTTGCTAGAGGAGATCAACTTGAAGTATTTTAAGTTTAGCTCTTGGTCTTTTGTTGTGGCAGTAGATGCCAATAAAAGATGAAATTATCCAAGTATAAAGACATAAATAAGGAGAGTTGAAGGACAACATGAAGGTCCAATCATTAGGAGCAAGATAAAGACTTAAACATAAGAATTTATTATCATATTTTATGTGAACATGTTATAAAAGACTATGTAATTATAGTGCTTTATGTGAACAATGTGTTGTAGTAAGAACTCCAAATTTCTATATTCATGTCTATGGATTTATGAAGTCTAGAACTCTTAGTGCGAGAAAATCATTTATATCCTAAGAAATATAATTATTTGCAAAAAAATAATTCATATTTCTTTACTTTGGCTGGCTAAGGTGCATTTAAAATAAAGTGGGCTATAAATAGGGAGGCCATGTAGTTTTAGGTAGTTATATGGTTAGCCCTATAGGGGATGTAGCTGTGGCTAGCCCTCCCTCCTTCCTTGCTAATTTCAAAATTAAAATATTTGAACATTTAAGAAGACTTTTGGTGGTAAAATGGAGCAAATGTTGTCATTTTTCACTAAAATTTTGAGTGCAAGGAGGAAGGCTTAGTGGATAAAGTCCTCATAAGGGGCAGACTTGTTGGCTTGTCTTCTCTCAACTCTATTTTGTTGAGTAAGATTTTATATATTTATAATAATTTATTAATTTACTATTGTTTAACTCTCATATTATCTTCCTCCATCACTTCTACAATTTATTTTATAATTATCCCAAATAAAATTAATTTTCTAAGCCAAAAGGGGCTCTTAGTTAGAGAGTGCTTCTACAAGACTTATTCTTGTTCCTTTGAGCAAATGGTTACCTTAAACCCAACCCAAAAAAAAAAAAAAAAAATCATTTGATCCAAAATTGCCATAAACATATTTCTTTGTTAAAACCAAAATTCTAAAGCCTTTGATCCCATCATAAAATCACTTTTCAAAATCATAATTAAAGCTGCTAGCTATAGAGAGTTTTCTTGAAAACCTAGTTGATTCCATATCACTTTACAATGGCATAAGCTCTATATAAAATCATGAAAAACTTTAAAATATAAATAGAGGATTTTCTTAATTCACTTAAATCATTTTAAGCCTCTTCTTTCAAAATTTTTTAGAGATGATCTCATTGGGAAAATAACCCTAATTCACCCATCAAATCCTCTTTTAATAAGACCACTAACTCGAAAAATATAATAGAGATGTACACTAATATTTTAAAAATATTTTACTAAAATTTGAAGCCCACATCACCCTCTCCTTTTCATTTTAAGAATAGGGTCCTATTTATAGTGTTTTGGATGGACATTTTAAAATTTTGCTAAAATTTTAAAATGCTCTATCAAATGATTGATATTGAATTATTTGATCTTATATCATTCGTTTAGTATTTAAGTATCTTAATGACCTTTGATTTGAGCGATCTTGGGCTCTTTAAAACCTTTTATTAAGCTATTTAATTTGATCATAAGCATGATAGATTTGCAGATTATTTAAACTTTTAACTGCACTTCAAAAACTTGTTTGGGTGGGCTTGAATTGAATAGATTTTGATATAATTTTATTTATCTTATCAAGATGTTCAATTCTATTATAAATTTATTAAAATAAGAATTTGGATGATCATGAATTTAACTTTAAAAGATTTTAATACATATGTGACATGAGATTCATTCCCAATCAACTAGTACTTTAGATGATATATCAAAGTTGATGATAGATATTTTGAGACAAATTTGTTAATGATTTAATTTTTTTAATTTCAATTTATTTGATTGTTTAAGATTTTTTTAAATATGTAAAAATTGCAGAAAGAAAATCATTGAGAGAAATTAAAGATTAGTGGGCTATTGTGCCTTTAGTAGTATAATTTTGATTGTTAGAGTGACATTGAAGCTCAATTACATCAATAGTTTAAAATGAGAAAATAAATTATGTGAAAGAGTGATTTAGTAAGGAAACCATTTAGAGGATCTATCTCTTTATCTTATCTTTTCTTTCTCTAAGATTTCCATATCTCTTTCTCTCTCATTCTCTTTTCTCTTCCATCTTTATCTTCTCTTCTCATCTTCTTCTTCCTTCTTCTTCATCTTCTTCTTCTTTTTCTTATTTTCTTCTTCTTCTTCTTTCTTTCTCCTCCTCTTCTTCTTCTTCTTCTTCTTCTTCTCATTATTAAGTTAACGCCCGATTAAATTGAGTTGACTAGACCTTTTCAACTTAAGAATGAATTAAGGAGAGTTCAGATTGCATTAGGATAGATCCTAAAGCCTAGGGATAGTTTGTGTGTGCCTCATGAGCCCAATGACTCATTACTTTAGATTTCTATAATACCAAACATCTGATTGGACTTACTATTATTTATTTTTTAGTATTTCAAGACAACAATCAAACTCAATAAACAGAGCAGACATGATCAAATTTTCATAAATTTGATGGGTTTTAAAGTTAATATATTGTATTTTGCATAAACTTCTAAATTAGCTTATAAATTAAAATAATAAAATTATTTAGTATTTTCTTCTCATTTTTAATTCATCAAATTTTGGTTTAAAATTTTCAAAATTCACGCAATTCTTGCATGCATTAAATCTTTCATACATGATTTTATTGAATCTTTATTTCATGTTAAATTAATGTTTATATTCTTCATTTATTTGGATCATTAGTGAATTATTAATATATATAAACTTAAGATAAATTAAATCATATTTAATTTTTATAAAACAAAACTTTTAAATTCATCCATGGTCAACTTTTAGCTATTTTTATTCACTTTTTTTTATTTTTATTGATATTAAATGGTCATATTATTATTATATATATACATGATATGTTCCATTATTACTTATTTAACCAAATCACTTTATAATTGGCTTGGATTAATTTTGCTTGAAAATTTTAGGTTTGTTAATAAAATATTAAATCATATCCTCTATACTCATTAATTCAAATTTAAAATTGTCTCCTTCAGTTACTGTATCAGCCGTTTGAATTTTATTTACTTTTCTAAAATAAAATAATTAATTTGGGGGCATCTACATATTAATGAATTTTAATTATATTCAATAAAAACATTCCTTTTTTTTTCCTTCTTATAGCTATGGACCTGTCTTTTAGATTGTAAAAAATAACTTATTTTTATTTCTTCTCTAAGAGGTATTGGCATTTAGACATCAAAAATCTACACCAAAATTGTGAGCACACTATTGGAGATTAAAAAATTTCAATTAATTTTTTCTTAGGTTCTTTCAATGCAAAATAAGTGTTAGATTTTTATTTGCATGCACTTTCATATTCATGTGAAAATCACTTAAAATTTTTAATCACACATAATCATTTTGTATTTGTTGAAATTAAATTGTTTTTTGTTAAAATTATATTTTCTAATTGATTAGACAAGTTAATATTTTCTTAAATTTAATTTTGATTTATTATAATTGATTATATCTTTATTATTCATTGAATAAAGCACTTTGTTTTTACAATAATATGGACCTCACTTTTAGTGAGGTTAATATACATCTCCATTAGCTCTAGGAATCCTATCTTAATAATATGATCTCCTCACTTAGAGCCTTAACACAGGCTTAGTGTTTAAGGGTACACAAAACCCAAAATCTAAGACTAATATGATTAAACCTTAAAGTTAGTCTTACTAGGTTAATGGACCTTACTTGGCCCTTGATGCCCAAATTAACCTAAGTCATCCTTAAGGAAAGACTAGTGGATCTAAAACAAATCCAACACATGATCAACTTAAATGGTCCCAAATTAAGTCAACTCAAGCTAAACTCAACAAAGGCCGAGTTCAATTGAAATGGAATTAGTAATCTAGGTTAATGGACCTCACATATGATCTTGCTAAATCTCAAACTAATAACTCCATTGGGCTATAGTTTAGCATCACAATCTCCTCTGAGCTAATAAAGAAACAAGTAATCTACTAAAATGGCATAGGAGAGACAATGGTGGCTTCCCCTTTATTTCTTATCTATGATTCATATGGTTTCCTAGCTACCTCTTGATCCCATTGGCCCAAAGCTTGCCACCAAATCCTTTAAGCCCAAGATCACCTTGCATGAATCCAGCTTTCCCAATCCTACCACCAAAATCTCCAAATTTCCATTTGAAGCTCTGGGCATCATCTATCCCCATTTATGAGTCATCCAACTGAGTGCCTCTCCACTCCAATTGACCAATTGAGCACATTCCCCAAAGGTCCTCAAGTAAAAATGAAACTTCCGCCATTGTTCACAAGTACTCTAGCATGGAGTTCGATCAAGGGCCGACAGGAGGCGATGGAGCTTGGTGTATCTAGCAATTGACATAGAGGCATTCATCGAGTTTATTAATAGGGCTTCGTCTCTTTAAGATGAAACTATTTTATGTGCGGTAACCAACACACATAACTCCATGAGGAACTTTTCTAACCTTTAGCTTGGTCGTTTAGGTGTTAGAGCTTTGTGAATTAAACATGTATTATGCTAGGATCCAATCGTTCAAAGCCATACATGCCCACTCTTGATCCTTTTGAATGCGTAATTCTTTATCTCATAGCTGGAATCTCCTAGATCACCGCCACCTTTGTGGATAGCAATGATTCTGTGCGAGAAGAAAAAGACAACCTTTTGGCCATTAAATCAGGGGTTCGGGTATCGAGTTTGAATCCGTTAACCCAAACCCACTAATTCGAACCCATTAGGGACCATCTACATGATGCCATCTGTGTGGCTCTATCTCCCTGCCAAATTGGTATGATGTTAGAGTGCCATGTGGAAAGGGAGAGTAGTGATTTTCTTCAGCTAATAAAATTAATTAAAAATATTAATTAATCATGCAAAATTTTAAAAAATCATAGTAAATCATAGAAAAAAAATCTAAAGTATAAATAAATTCTCTATAGACATAAGAAAGAAAGGAGAGCACTAGAAAAATAAATCCCCAAAGCTTTCTGAGAAGAATTCCCACTTGGATTGGGAGTGAGAACCCGATCTCCAGAAGCTCATTTACTCTCATTTATGAGTAATTAGGCTTTATATAAAAATAATATTTATAAAATTATCATCAAAATATAAACTCAAATAATGTGAAAATTTTATGGTGTGTTTATGATGTCATCATCCATTTCTAGTAAAATTTCATTATATTTGGGTTCATAAATAAGAAGTTATTAATTTTTGAATATAAATGAATAAACATCCCTTAATAAATTGTTTGAAAATTATAGAAATCCACTAAAAATTATTTTTAATACTAGGGATGCTTTATTAAATATGAAGGAACTCAATAAAAAAATAATTAGAGCCTCTTATTTTGATTAAAGCAAAATTCTCATAATTTGGAATTAATTAAATCATGAAAAATCATTTAAATGAATCTAATTTTTTGGAAATTCATAATGAATATGATTATCTAGAAAATATAAATAACCACTAACTTGAAAGTGCTTTAAAAGAGGAACATTAGGAAAAGAAAATCCCCAAATTTTAGTGGTTAATTTAAGATTAATTTGAGTTTAATTGAAATTAGTATTTTAAAATTAAGTCTAAATTACATACCTAAATGACTTCAAATTAGCATTTTACAATATAAGTCTAAATTACATGCCTAAATGACTTGAAATTTTTATGTGACATTCATGATGATGTTTTCTATCCCTAATAAAATTTCTTGAAATTTGGGTGTGTATATCATGAGTTATAAAATTTTGAAACCTTTGTGTTCATATTAGCTTAATAATTAATTAGATTATTATAAATATTATGAAAAATATATTTTCAAGGTCTTACAAACTTATCTAATATAGAGGCATTTAGAGAAAATAATTATGTCCTATGGTTTAATTAAAACATTAAATCACCAAATTTAGAGTTAATTAGCCATTAATATCTAATTAAATCACCTTGAACTTAGAAAATTCATCACTAATTGCAAAAAAACTCCAAAAACTATAAACAATCCCTCTATGTGCTTAGCTAATAGAAAATAATTCAATGAAATCAAAAACTCTTAGAGTAATTAATTACTTATTAGAATCTTAATATGTAATTAGTCATAAAATATAATCACAAATTTGAGGGTAGTTTTTGTATGTGTTCATCTGGTCATGTAATTTTTCTATAATTTTTTTTTGTATGTTTTATGATTTATTAGAATATTAGGGTTAATTCAAGAAATAACCTAATTAATTTAATTTAAAAAATCATGAAAAATTATAAAATGGCATTTTAAGGTCATAAATCATTTAATGAATGGAGAAAAATAATAAAAAAAATTATCAAACATATTTGATAGTCTTCAATTACATAAAAGAATTAAAATAATTAATTTGTTAGTCCCCTAATTACATATATTCAAATAATTACTTTGTTAGTCCCCTAAATTTGAAATTTCATAATGGGTTAAAGAATGAATGTTAAGGAGGAATGCTTGTAAACTAGATGTTAGAGCATTGTTTATTAGACTAACATTGTCTTTTATAAGATGTGCTTATAAAAAGGAGCCTCCATAATAAATTTAAAACTAACAAGTTTGCTTGCAAGTGCTATCTATTTAAGGTCTTAAGCATAACCCATTATGATAGATAGGCTTGATACCCAATGGTGTTAGGCCCCACTATATAAAATATAATTGCTTATGTGTAGATTTAGTTAGAATTTTATTTTAAAATTTTAAAATATAATTTGAACTTGAATTATGTGAAAGCATAAGGTTCAAAATGAGCAATGATTAGAAGGCATAGACTTGGGAGGCCCTATGAAGCTGAGTACTCACACAATAAAGATGAAGATAAGAAGACCCTTATATGCAATTTATTTACTTAGTTCTAGGCTGGGTTGTATAAGAGCAAATCTTGACTCCCCATTTTCTTTTTTTCTTCTGTGGTGTATAAAAGAACCCAACCACATTGCCATTTTAATTATATTATTTTGATTGACTAATTGTTTGTTTACATTATATTGAGCATTAGAAATACCATATTTTTTAAAAGTTTCTTTCTATGTGATGTTTGCTATTTATTTTCTGGACCTTATTAGGGCTCTTAGGGAAAATCTAATTTTCTTACCCAACTTAATTAATTAACTCAAATTAAATAATAGAACTTATAACTTCATCTAGTTAAAGTCATATGTGTAAATTAAAAAAAAAACTAGAAACTCCTAGAATTTGTGAAGCATGCTACATATTCCTCATCTTCCTTGAATTTGAGTTTTTCTTATTGCATAAAAGGGACATCTATCTAGTGAAAATAACCAGCTTCTTGGGAATGTCTACATTTTCTATTTGATTTAGTGCATAACTATTCTCTAATTTTATGCATATATGCATAATTACATACCTAAATTTTGTAAAATAAATTTTATGTCTAAATATATAAATTTATAAGTTTATTGCATTAGTTAATAGCAATTTTCATACCAGTCATGATCTTAGAGTTTAGAGAGTGAATTTTGATTTTTAGATTTTTTTTCCTAACTAATAATAGACTAACCATCTTGCATTTCATAAGACAAACCATATGAATTTAAAATGTAGGTGGTTTTTAGTTGGAAAATCATAAAGGCAGATAATAAGTCTAATTGAGTCGGGATAAGTTTACATTCCTTAGTGGGAGTGAGCTAATGCATTCCATTTTTTCCCTCGTTAAACTAGGTTGAGCTTCTACTTTGTGTTGAAGTGCCTTTAGTTTAGGATCTGAGGCCACATATTTTCTCCTTTGTTACGGGTGTAAGTCCTCACCTTTAAGCATTCTTACAATCATGTGCTATTGGGATATGAGCTTTAGTATTCTAATAATATGTCAACTTAAAATAAAAAAAAATCTCAAAATTATAAATTCAAACATAAAATATGTTGAAGTGCTTATTAAGATTTTCAGCATTGAAGCACTTCCTACTTATCTTTCCTTGGATTCGGAAAAGAACTGCTCCTATCCCATCTCTCTAACTTATTTTTTCAAATTAGCAATCTTGATATTAAACTTTAAAATCTATAGAGATACTAGTTGACTACTTTAATCGAGAGTTTTTTTAGATTCACTTCTTCTAAGATGTAATTAATAATATGAGCTTACCCCTCTAGGGAGCTTGCAACTTAGGTAAAATAAACCCTATCTTACTTTATCCATGAATGATTGAAGAAATATCTCTAGTGCACGTAGAGTCATCAGTCTTAAGAGTATTTATTAAGTGATTGAATCCATTATATATTGATATTTTTATCTTTTGAGGTAGTATAATATTTCTTGATGTGTTAGATCACCTAAATAAATACCCCTAAAATTTGCATAGTATCCTCACACATTTTAATTACCATAGATTTCTTGGTGACTTTACTAGGGAAAGTTCCTCTCCACATCTTTAATAATTGGTTCTTATTTTTATACATTGATAATAAACTAGTAAAACTCATAAATTTAAATTATCATTTATTATGTTGGATAACTTATTCATTTCTTCTTTGGGCTAGTGTTGTCAACATCCTTAAGTTTGGTTTAAAACTTCTTATTTATCACTAGTTAACGAATAGATTCTAGATTATCCCATTGGATCCCCTAATAGGTCCCGTTTCTCTTGGTATAGGCAAAGTCCCAATATTTGCAAAAGAATTCAAAATTAATCAAATCCCTTCATCTAAATTTATCTTAGATTTAAATTCTGTAAATCAAAACCTTTGACTCTTCAAGGTCATAGATTTTTAACCTACTTTCATATTCAAATTTAGAAGTTAGGTTCTAAAATCCTCAAACAAAATTTTGAACTTATTATATGGTAAGCTTCAAATGTAGAATCTTTCCAAAATCTTTCAAATATTTTGAACACCACTTATCATAACTAAATTTGATGAGTGTGGATCCAAATTCTATTAAATCTATCAAGAAAATCACATCAAAATTCTAGCATTATGCTTGTAATCACTTACAAGAAGATGTATTTAAGAATTGTATTTTCTCCTTCAGTATTGGACTAGACTTCAACGTAGATTAGGCTTATCTAGTCAATAACCCCATCATTAAGTTTGGCATGGGATTTGAGCAATTGAAGATGACTTGTGATGTTAGAGCCTTCACAATAGTAGACCACCGAGATAAAGTGGACACAAAGCTCCTCTCATAGTTTAACTTAAATCAGAGGTAAAAATTTTCTTTTTGAAGAGGAAGGCAGTAGAGTTTCTTACAGCCTCTCCTGTTGTTTGCACCACTGCTATTTCTAAAGTTAGTGCACTTGAGAAAATACCGGTGGTAGCCTCGACATCTAAGGGAGGCCAGTTTGAGCTACTAGTTAACCTCTCAATACACCTCTGATGCTTTTAAAGCCATGTAGCTAAGTCTTATGAATGTAAGATAGTTAGGGTGTTATTTAGTAAGAAAGAATCTAAGATCCTAAATACATTTCCTAAGAGCCTATATCATGGTTTGTATCAGAGTATGTCTTAAACTAATGTAATAAAAGTTATAAATTTTGTTTAATTTGACTCATCATTTTAGACTTAGGCTTGAGAGGTATTTTTTCTATATGCATAATGAAATGGAGTTATGAGCTAAGTAAGAGAGAAAGATGAGTTCTCACTACAAGAGAAATGCTCTCACAAGTCAAGCATTATCCTTTATTATACAAGACCGCTATTTACAAGGAATGGAATAATATGCATGCATGATATTATTGCATACAACAAACAACTAAGAGGTTACTAATTTTTTTTTATTTTGATTAAATACTTATGGTTTAAAGTGAAGTGATGTGTTATTAAAATTTTAATTAGAGTTGATTAGAGGATAGAAAATTCAAGTCCTTAAAGAGCCTATTACAGCCAGACTATACAATAAACATACACACTTTAAGAAACATATAAAAAGCATGAAGTTATACTACATAATTAAAGTAAACAAGCCAAATAATATCATCAATTAAAAGAATAAGAGCCCGGTGTCGTCATACACCCTGGAAAAAGAAAAGGAGGGTAGCTAAGCTCTACCCATATACAGTACAAATTATAATTAATTTATAATAAAAATAAAATTATGGGAGGTTTTCAATCTTCATCTTCATATTTATAAATTAAGTTCTTCAAGCATTATAGGGCCTTCAAAGTTAAGGCCTTCTAACTAGGGGTGTAATTGAGTCAAGTCGAGTCGAGTTTTTACCTAATTGAGCTAAGCTTGTGTAGTTTTACAAGAGCTCGAGCTCAGCTCGTGAAAAAAAAAAAAAATGCTTGAGCTCGATTTTAAAGCCCGAGCTCGATTAAGAAGCTTGATTTTGAAGCTCAAATTCAAAGGTATATATATATATATATATATATGTTGTTGTTGTGCAATCATCTAGATAAGAAAACTGCTTTTATAACATGTAATTGTATGTAAACATCTAATTGTTTTATTTGTACTGTAAAGTAATTACACATTACCTTTGGCTTAACTCAATATAAAACAGATAATAAATTGTAGATAACATATCATGATAAATACCCCATATAAATTTACTATGATAGTATCATACAATCTTCTAATTTCAAATCAGACAACCTTGTAATTTTATATAAAAAATAAGAAAAACTATAATTTGTAGTAGATCAATACATCAAAATAAAATTTTGTAGTAAACCAAACATCCTCTTCTCTTGGTGTGAGATCCTCACATCATGAACATGACCAAATTTCCTGCATCAAAATACAAATTTATAATAGATCAATACATAGTTTTATACAGAAAATAAGAAAAACAGTAAATGTGTTTTCAGTAGGGAAAGTGAGAAAAATCTGATGAGAACTATAATTTCCAGGTTCATTTCTTTTAGAAGCATCCTCATCTACTACTACCCAAGGCTGAGTATAAGGCCTAACAATCACAATACAATAAAATGAGTTTTTTAGAGCAATAAATTTAGGCTAGAAAAGTCTCAAATAAAGAGCAAAGTAAGGAAAGTCTCAAAAAAGGCTCAGGCTCAGCCAAAATCATCTCAAGGAGCAACAAAAATATGTAAGTATCCAAACTTCAATAGAAGGGTTACATTCACATATAATGCTACCAGCCAAAGAGAAGAGAGAGAAAATATCAAATCAATCATAGCCAACTTACCATGGCTAAGGAATTCAACCAAAGACCAATTGCCAATAAAGCTCCAGTTCTTGCCACCAAAATAACATAAACAACAAAAACAAAACCAAAGCCCAATAACCAAAGCAAACAAGAATAATAGGAGTAGCAACCAATCCATCACTAGAAGAGGAAAACACCAAAGGACAAGCAACATTGCACAACATCTAAAACCAATAGGGATGCCAGCAAGAAGCCCTAAAAACCAATATATCGACCACCAGTCGACAATAAATCCAATAGTAATACAACTCAATATAAGGTCCAAAAGATAGAAAAATAACCAAGATAGAACAACAACAACAACAATAACTGCAGAAAGGAGTAAGCTATAATGCTACATAACAAGATGACAACAAAGGCTCAGCAGCACCAACCAGAAGCTTGTTGAAAACCACCACCTAGAGTAGCCACAAAATCCAAGAGCCAAGCTCCACACCAGAAAACTAAAGAAAAGAAAGACAGCTCAAGATTGAGTAGGCTCAAACTTCAAAAATAAGGAACCTCTATAATGAGCCAAAAGAAAAGGTTTAAGTTTAGAGTTAGCCTAAACTTCCAAAAATAAGGAACCTCCATAATGAGTCAAAAGAAAAGGTTTAAGTTTAGAGTTAGCCCAAAATTTCAAAAATTATTAACCTACATAATGAGCCAAAAGAAAAGGTTTAAGTTTAAAGTTAGCCCAAACTTCCAAAAATAATGAACCTCCATAATGAGCCAAAAAAAAAGGTTTAAGTTTAAAATTTATATGAGTAAAAATAAAAAATAAAAAATCCTATAAATTAGATTTTGTTGGTCTTTTACTTGCATTCACTATTACATATGTAGTAAAATCATGCTATACACTAAACATTTTTATATAATTGCTTGAGTAGGCCCACTAACATTGTCTCCACTAATCCTTTTTGACGTCTCAACTATCAAGTCACTATCACCTTCAGGTTCAAAACTAACTGCATACTCTTCAAATAACTCATACAACGAACTGCATATAATTGCCACATTCCTCATGCTTTCATCTCCTATATAAATCTTATAATATGCAAACTCAATCATCATGAATTTCATCATTAGATCCATAATAGCACCAAAGGCCATAAGAAGGTTACATTCACCCTTATTTGTCAAACTTTTTTTTTTTTATTTTCTTAGTCATTTTATAATAAAAAAATTAGATGAAAATGAACCCTCATCTAAATCTTTTTTTTATAGTGCAAATTTGAGAGAGGAATAAACTAGCTATTGGGTACTCAGTGCCAGAGATGATATTAGTTGCTTCATTAAAGAAGACACATCACAAACTTTTTTAATTTTATTCCATTCTTTATATGTAAGACAATTAATATATGCAACTTCTCTTTCACCATAAGAAAAAAAAGGCTTCTCTTAATTTCAATGCAACTGTCAACATAGAATAGGTAGAGTTCCAACGAGTTGGACAATCCATCACAAGCTTCTTGTTGGTAATTGCAATTGTTGCACAACATCAGCAAATCTTAGTAATCTTCCTTAGATGGATTAATAAAACTAATTGTATCTTTGATTTTATCAACAACATATTCAATACTTTTGATCCCATCTTTCACCATTAAATTCAAAATATGAGCACAACAACATACATGGAATAGTCGCCCACCAAAAAATAAAATTTTTTTGATTCTAAAACTATATTTTAATAACTTAATGGCCATATCATTACTAGCTGTATTATCAACTAATATGGTAAAACTTTATTTTCAAGTCCCCAATCGAAAAGTGCCTTATCAACACATTTTTGTAACCTCCAACTAGTATCAACATAATGTGCTATCACAACCATATAAGATATCCTATGATTCTTTGACTTCCATATGTCTGTGGTAAAGCTGATTCTAATTTATATTTTTCAATGAGTTTTTAAGCCTTTTTTCTCTCTTTTTCATACACCAACATAACATTATTACGTGCAGCATGTCATGGAGAGACTTTTCCCAAGTCACCCGTACGGCCATAGCACTCCTTGATGCTAAGTTAGCCTACCCCTTACAACGCAGGACTAGGATGCTCAAAACGTTTTAGAGAGGAGAGGTTAGAAAGATTGGGAAAGCACTTTACTAAGCAAGGAACTTTACAATACAAGATTGCTTGGGAACCTTGGGTTGTTCCAAATGGGGGGTGTCAAACTGCAGAAATTATCTCATCAAATGGAAAGGGTTGCTAGATAGTGAGGCCAATTGAGTGATTGAGATGAAGGCACACGATGAGGGCATCACATGTTTAGGTGGGGGAGAATGTCATGGAGCTATATTAAGGGAGTTAGCCATGCTCTCTTAGCCATACACAAGGAGAAAAGTTTTTATAGAATTATAGAAAGATGGGGAACAACCTTGAGGACTCCAGAAGGTTCCACCAAATTCCACAAGGCTTTGGAAGAGGAATGCTTCAAGAGAACTTTAGAATAGTATGGAATACTCTAAAACCCTTGCATATTTGATTATATTCTAGTATATGCTTTCTAGATTATTCTTAGGACCATGGGGGAGGACTATAAATAGAGGACCTCACCCCTCATTTGGAACAACCCAAGGTTCCCAAGCAATCTTATATTGTAAAGTTCCTTGCTTAGTAAAGTGCTTTCCCAACCTTTCTAACCTCTCCTCTCCAAAAAGTTTTGAGCATCCTAGTCCTACATTGCAAGGGGTAGGCTGACTTAGCATCACAAAGGAATGCTAAGGCCGCACAAGCGACTTGGGAAAAGTCTCTCTATAAGCAGCTGTTGAATACCTTATGAAATAAGGAGACATTGACTTTGAAATAAGATTAAACCCAAATTTGTCAACAATTGAAAATGGATTCTCTTAATCAATATATAATGAGCAATTATCTCTCTAACTTCTTCATGATCATATCTGAATATAGTTAAAACACCAACATCTTCAACAATTTGGAGCCTTCCACTTTAATCATCAGTTGGCTGAAAAGATATCACATTCCCATTTTCTTTGACTATCTGAAAGAACTATTTCTTTGAAATCTTCCCAAATCTCTGATGTCTTCTTTCTTTTCTTCCTTTCTATCACTATCATTTTCATTTTCTATATCAATCTCATTATCAACATTCTCTCCATCACCATCATTCTTATTATAATTACCATCATCACAATGCTCATTTTTAATCTCAAAGTCAATAATACTAATAATATTTGTTGGTCATCCATATGAAATTTAACATGTTCCTCAAATTTTTATTCCCAACATTAATTGAGTCATTAACTTTAACTTCAATAACTCTTTCCAATGATACCTAAATATTTTATAAAAAAAAAAGAATTTAGCATCACTCTAACAATAAATACAATGAGAATCATGATAGGGAAAAAATAATCTCACAAAAAACTATAATAATCACATAAAAACCTTTAACAAAAAACCACGAACAAACCCTAAACCCTTCAATCAAAGATTGATAATTATGCTCTCTTAAATCAATGAAATCCAATATAAATGAAATATAACCATTAAAAATACCAAATAAAATTATGACAAATAATCGATATGTACAAATGACACAAATAACACTAATCAAAATAGAAATCAAGAAAATAATAAAACAAATAGTAAATTAGGAGAACAAGTAGATATAAATTGAATAAACTTACATCATTCCTCAATAGTCCCCAGAGATTGACAATTTTTTTTTTCTGATTTGCATAAGAAAAGAAAGAGAAAATACATACCTAAGAAGAAATCAATTGATCTGACAACTATATGTGACTAACTAGGAAGGATTCATGCGACGTAAGCCTGAATATAAGAAGAAACACATTTGAATTTGATTTATGCAAGGAAAAAAAGAATAAACCAAAATGAATTTTCAAGCTTTTCCTATCCTGACTCTCGAGCAAGATTTCTTCTATGGAGTGGCAATCATTTATTTTGAGTAGTGGTTGCTCCTAAAAGTGATTACCTGCAATCGAAGTGGAGCGTGAAGAAAAAAGAAGGAGTTCGACCTATGGGAATTGCATTCAGGAATCAAGAGTTTCTGGAGGACGACTGCCACTTCTCATTTTAAGGCTTAATACCAAACATAAGTCGGAAGTCGAGAGACGAGGTCACAAGAGTCTTTGGGCTTAATTCATAAAATAATACCATAAGTCGAAGTCAAGTAGTCAAATAGCAGGCGGGTATATGATACGAGTAGATTATTAAGCTTCCGAGTCGAGGCAGGCAAAGCTCAAGCTCGAGCTTGTATATTAAACAAACTTGATTACTACTGGAGCTCGAAGCTCGATAAACCCGACTCATGAGCTCGAAAATGAGTGAGTTTGAGTAGGCTCATGAGTCAGCTCGGCTCACTTACACCCCTACTTCTAACCACTTGCTCATCCTAAATCCCATAATTCTAATCCTAAACATATTACAAAAAATTAAATTTTCATTAAAATTAAAATTTAACTACACTTACAAAATAGAGGTTAGACTTATATATATAAAACACAAAGTGATTATATATTACACAATTATACTTAGCACCACATGTGCTAAGCCCACTTGTCCTAGTGGGCTATGCTAAAGGGGCAAGCAATGCATGCAAGCAAAAGAATTGATTTATTTTCATTATTATAGCTTCCTTTAATTAAGCACAACCATTGTGAAAAATATCATTAGTCTAATAAATAATGATTAACTATCTAGACAATGTGTATACACCCTAACATCCAATCTAAAATAGTGCAATATAAAATAAAAGATCAATCCACAACAAAGCACCATCCTAACTTAACTCTAGTATTGCTGACCTAGCATTTTAAAGTGTGTGTAAGAGTTAGTGCAATGTGATAAAATTAGACCTTAATATTTGAATTATGATGTGAAAATGGGTGTTTAATTTTATGATTAAAGGGATGATTGCAATTTATATGATTAATAATTTTAAGGTAATTTTAGATTTCAAGTTATTTATTAATTTTTAATTTCACTTATATTAGAGTTTTAAAGAGTTAGAAGATGAGTAAAACCACTTCAAACCCTAACCTTAGGTTGAACCTAATGGCAAATTTTATGTCTTTTAATCATTTTAATGAAGTGTTAAGATTTTTTTTATTAAGTTTTATGTTTGGATTCATTTAAATGTTATAATAATAATACAAAAGTTATCTTAAGATTAATGGATTTAAATCATGGTTAATTTTGTGGCGCTTTGTTGACTTTGCTTCTTCATTCTTAATAATCATTTAAAATATTAACTTATTTTTTCTTACTTCAAGGAATAATAGGATTTATTGTATATATATATATATATATATCTAGACATTGATGTATGAATGAATACTTAAACTTATTAGAGAAGATTTTTTATTTACTAGTGATAATAGTCACACTATTGATTCAAGGCATGCAATTAATGAAATATTTTATTTTTGAAACATGGATTTATGGAACATATGGAACATACATTTATAAAATGATTGAAGCAGAGTAATTAAACTTTACCAAACAACCAATTTAAAGCCATTAAGTCATAAGTCTATTCATATGAGGATAATCATATTTAATTTTAATCAAGTTCATTAAGTATTGCTTTTAAAATTTGAGTTAATTAAATTTAGCGAGGAGGCAAAGAGTCTAGGGTGGTTATCCCTTAACCCACTTTTGTTCAATAAGTGATATAAAATGATTTAAATGATTTTTATAAATTAATTAAGAATAATTAATTATTTTAGCAATTAAGCTCAAAAGAGACCAAAAATCTAATTATATCTTAAACATAAGCCCAAAAATTATGAAAATTATCAAACAAATAAGCATAAAATAAATATGTCCTAAAAGTTTTTAATGCAATTGGACTTACATTGAAGGACTAAGTGACGAAACTTAAAAAAAAAAAAATCCAAAATCATTAATTACACTTAAAATATCCCAAATCATATTGAATATTTTGATTGCATTGAAAATCTCTTTGTTAATTGAGCACAAAGAGAGGTTGATCACAATTTTGAGGGACCTACGCTATTTATTATAAATATTTTAAATCCTTAATCAATTAATAAATTAATTAAATAATAAATATCTTTAAAGTTAATTTTGTAAAATAATTAGAACCAATGGGCCTAATTATTTTCTCTAGTCACCATTAACATTCTAAAATGTATTTAGACTCCACAATAGTTTTCATAATTTTTTTAATTATATAAATTTATTAAATGCACAAAATAATCTCTTAGGATTTGAAAATTTGGATTTCCCAAATTACCCAATCAATTAATTTGAAATAATTATGGGAGGTAGAAGTCATCCCATTGGAACAATCATCCAAAATTTCAAGTTAATTAGTCAAGTGATTAGGGTTTAATCTTACAAATTAGAGAAACCTTCAATCCTAATTAGTCATTATACACTTAATAAAAATTAGGGTTTTTATTTTTCTTAGATTCTCCTCTATCTAAGCTTTTTATAGAGGGTTCACTTTAGTTTTTTTATATTTTTCTATAATAAGTTATGACTTTTTTAAGGTTCTGGATAATTAAGGTAATTAATTAGTGCTTAATTAAACTCTAATTTAATTATTTTTATGGTTTAATGTGATCTAGAGGGTATAATTAATATTCTTGAGATCTCTCATATTTATTAAAGTGATTTAAATTATTTGGATAAATTTTCATAATTTTTATAAAATTTAATTAATTATTTATTTAAAATTAGTCAAATAGCATAAAAAACTAATAACTCTTACAAAAAAACTATTTAACTTAAATTTTTTATGATAGATAGACAATAACATTGAGTTTCTTTATTAAGATTTTCAACTTAATTGATTAAGTATTTTAAGAGTAATTAAAGAAATATTGTTTTCACTAAAACTCAAATTACTCCTAAAATATGTAGCCAAAATATGGAGATTTTTGGTTCATTGGATTCCTCTTGAAAGATACATCCATGGAGACCTTGTTTTCATTTTTTATTAAGTATTTTATTTCTTATAATATTATGAAGTTTGATGTTAGATCTAATGGAATAAAAAAATGAGATCTAATCATGGCCATCCATTCTATGCAAGTAAAGTGGACGGTGTAGAATGGAAGGCCTGGAGGTTGTCTTCCATATGGGAGATAGATTAAAGAAAGTTGGTTGGATGGGATTTACCCAAAATACCACCAAATCTGACAATCTTTCAGTGATCTTAGCCAGAAGTCCCTTTGTTTCACATTGGGGATGTTTAAAATGAAGAGTGCAACATGGATCTAAGGAAAAAAAAAATCTAGAATTACATCACTTTTCAACAAATCATGCATTATGGCTTTCATAAAGAGTTTTTTTAGAAATTATCTCACTCAAGCCAATGTTGAGTGGATTTCTTATGTTGAACTCAGTCTTTTCCTTAAGTCAATGCTCTCATACAATCCTCCTCTTTTGCCTCTTCTTGGATCATCCTCCTATTGACCACTATGGCATTTTATTGGAATCTACTTAATATGATATTTTTATAAGTAAAAATGGTGGGGGATGGGTTGGAATTACTTCTTGGGAGGTCGAGAAGGTGTTGGATGTCAAAAAAGCTCTTTAGTCTCTCCCCCATTCTCTTAGATTGTTCTTGCCACTGACCACAATAGCATTTTACTAGAATATACTTAATTTGCTACTTTATAATTGAAAAAAAGGCATGGGATGGGTTGGTCATACTTCTTGGGAGGTGGAAAAGGTGTTGAATGCAAAAAGAGAGCTCTTTAGTCTCTCCCCCCCTCTTCCCCATCCTTCCCCGGTATATGGCCTAAAATCATAATGGAAAAAGTGATATGGAGGTGTGACTATTGATGGAGTGGTAGCTGGCATTCATTATGGGGAGTGATTGAGTGATTAAAAATCACTCCAAGCCAAAAAAATGGATTAATGGGAGGGGATGCTAGTGATTGAGAATTTTAAAACTTGCATCATTTTCTTTCTTTCCCATCCCAAACCTTTGACTTTTAATTCTCCTTCATATGGGCTAAGATCTCAGCTCATGTGTGGTGAGATTTCTACAAGGGTTTAATGAGTTTAGTTTGGGTTTGGGTTGGTGTGAATCCATCTTGACTCAAGGCTTAAATGGGTTAGGTTGGATCCAATGGGTTGGTTTGGTCAATTTAAGTTTAAATTAGATTAATTATATTTAATAAATTATTTAGAGTGATTAAGTTTGATTGATTGTAATTGATTTGGACTTATTTTGGGTTTGACCCAAATTGGTCTAATTAGTTTAATTTGAGTTCACTTGTGTCCATTGGTCAGATTTATAAAATTGGACAAATTGGTTCTAAATAAGAGTTGGATTGAGTTTAATTAAGTTTCTTAAGTGATTTGAAGTGATTAGTTTAATTTAATTTTAATTTATTTTGATTTTAGCTTGATATGGTTCGTATAGGTCAATTTGGATAAATTTGAGTTAGGTTGACCAATTGACCAAATTGGCTAAATTGGGTGAAATTGAAGTTGAGTCATATGTAATTATTAAATTAAGAATGATTGTGGGCATTGATTTGGCTTAATTTTGGTTGAGTTGTGTTTTGATTTTAACCCATTTTTGACCCGATTTAGGCTTAATGGGTTAAATTGGGTTCACTTGGGTCAAATGACCAATCTAACCCAAATTGAATTGTGTTTGAGCTTCAATTATATTTTATTGAGTATTCAAAGTGATTTGTAGTAATTGATTTTGATTTAGACCCATTTTGGTCCAAATTAGATTTAGTTGGTCAAATTGGGTTCACTCAAGTCAAATTATTGGTCAAACCAAAATTCAAAAAAAAGTTGAATTATGTTCAAATATGATATTAAAGTATTTAAAAAAAATTAATTTGAATTTAATTAGAGCCGGTTCAATAGGGTCCATTTGGGCTCACTCGAATTAAGTGACCTAATTAAGCCTTTTGAGTCATTATTAGTTTCAAATTCATTTATTTTATATTTGATTGTATCTATTTGATATTTTGAGCCTTTGGGATGACTCAATTTGATCAAATTATGATTGGTTGATTATTGACTTGGTGGGGCCCACATGAGTCAACTTAGGTCAAATGACCTAGCTAGTCATTTTATACCACTATATGAATTCATTTTTATCTTTGTTTATGTTTATACATTGGTTATATATTTTTCATTTGATTTAATGATGTTTTAAGGGCTTAGGTGGTTTTGAGCTAAAATAGGGTTAATTGGGTCAACTATCTCAATTACCTTAATATAGGCTCAACTAAATTTAGATTCTAATTTAGATTTACCTAATTTAAGTGTCTATTGAATTTTATTGAATTTGGATTTGATTGAATTCCCCTTATCAAGTTAGGTCTTGTGGGGTCTACTAGGCTAACCTAGGTTTTAATTTAATGTGTTGACTTTTAATTTATTTTTATTTCCAAATTATGAATTCAGTTTCACTTTAATTTATTATTTCCATTCTTACCTTAGTTTGGGTTTGTACACCTAGTTTCTAAATATAGTGCCCTAAGTCTCTAATTAGGAAGCTCTTAATCTAAGATTGAAGATTCTAGTTACTAAGATTAGGGTGATTGTCATCCTTACTCAAAAGAAAATGAGGTTAATTGAACCTTAGTGCCTAGATCAAATTCGAGGTTTAAGAGGAAGGTTATCAACTTCACTAAAAGTGAGGTCAACAAATGTCATCATTGCACTACTTGACTCATAAGTCACCTTCTCTAGTCTAGTTACAAGCATTAGAGGTACCATAAAAATATCATAAGTAGACTAAAGAGAACAAGATCCATGTTTAGTGATCAAACTATGCCTTGAGGGCCACCCCTCTTCCTCTCACATTGATGATCCAAGGTCGAGCACCCCTGCTCGTCCTTTTATAACATCAATTGAGAAGAGGGTGTGTCATCCAAAGAGCATGGTTTTAGCACCATTACGATCATTAGATGTAGAGGAGGAGAAGATAGGAAATCAACTCATGCATAAAGAGTCAAAACAAGTTAGATAATAAGAAGAAGAAAAAATAAAAGATGAATACAAATGATTAAGAAAGGATAATGATCATCTTAAATATGTCCAAGTAGATCCTAAACATATAGATGATCGTTCCTTAGATGAGATTATGGAGGCTTATTGGGATACAATTTGACAGATGGTTTGGGATGACCATTAAGAATGGAATAGTGGTATGATAGACTTTAACCCTGATGATGATGATGACTTATTATATGAACTTACGAGATTCATGCAATTGGGAGCAATACATCATTATATTGAGAGCAACAATAGGGAGTTAATCTATAGGATCTTGCAATTGAGGAGGGTGAGGCAATGGACTTGACCTAACAATTGCTAAAATAAAAGGATGACAAGATCAGTCGCATGGAGAGAAGTGTTGAGGAGTTGATGTGTAGTATTGGCTTTCCAAGGATAGACATTGATAATGCAGGTCATGCTAGTCAAGACAGACAAGTCAGAGGTAGTGCTTTTATTTAAGAGAAACAAGTGCACCACTCCAATAAATGAAGATTCAAGCACTATGCATAGAAAAGATATGGATAATATAATATTACAAGAAATGCATATTAAGCACTTGGTAGAACAATAAGTTAAGGAGGCATTGGTGCACAAGCCTCATTAGTTCTAAAGGGTATATCTTATTAGAATGAATTTGGTGTAATCTAATACCTCAATGGATTTGTGCCACCATCTTTTAAAGTGTTTGACGATAGTGGGAACCCAAGATAGTAGTACATAGTGCATTTCATGGCCAGTTGTTATAATGTTGGTGTTGACCTCACTTTTAGAGTGAGATTAACAATCATCTCCTTAGATCTAGGATTCAAGGTCTTCCTTGAATAAGGACACATCTAGAGGTTAGGTGAACACTAGGTTTAAGCTTAGAAGACTCATAAGATTTAACCCTAGAGTTTGCCTCAACTTAGGCTAGATAAGGTCCATAGATAATGGTCAACTATGCCTTGATTGTAACCTAATTGAGTTTAATTGAACCAAGTTAACCCTTAACCCAAGTTGACCTATTTGAACCATATAAGGCTAAAGATTCAATTCAATGTGATCTAAGAAAAATTGAATTAATCCAAGCCTCATGATCATTATAGACACTTAATTGAACATTCAAATTTACTCCAACCAATTCATTTCCATCAATTGGTTAAATTAGCCTAACTTGACCCATTTGACCTAAAGAGTCCAAATGAGCCAAAAGTTAATCTAGTCCAAATTGATTGCAATCAAAGCCAATCAATCAACTCCAAATCCATCATTGAACATCTCTCAACATTCAATTAGCCCCAATTGAATCTAACCAAGCCAATTGGCTAACTTGAAATTTGGCCTAAAAGACTAAATTGAGTAAAAAAATCCAATTTAACTCTATTTGGACCAAATCAATTCATCTAATCTCTTCCAAAATAATTGTTGATCTTGATCAATCATTGAATCGCAACCAATTGAGCCCAACTGAGTCAATTTGGCCACTTAACTCAAGTTGTCTCAATTTGACCTAAAGTTCCAAATTAGGCCAAAACTCATTTTAATCTAAATTGATCTTAACTAATGCCTTCAATCAATCATAAATTGATTATTAAATACTCTCCAACCATCAATTAAATTTAATTTGGTCAAATCAAACCAATTGATCAATTTAGCCTAATTTGACTTAAAGAACCAAATTAAGCTAAACCTATCTGAACCCAAATCAATTCAAATCAAAATTCCAATCACTTTCAAATGATCAGTCAAACATAACTCAACCCCTCATTTAATCTAATTTGGCCAATTTGATCAAATTGATCAACTTAACCCACTTAACCCAAATGAACTCCTATGAACCAAATCTAAATCTACTTCAAATTGAATCAAATAAATTACACCAATATATTCCAAATAATTAGTTGAACTTAATCGAATAGCTCTCTTAACTTTATTTTATCAATTAGTCAAACTAACCTATTTGAACCCAAATTGACATACATGGATCAAATTGAGCTAAACCCAACCAAACTTGCATGACTCATCCTTAGGTCCCCTTTGACCAACTCAAGTGAACTTAACTCGTGGTGAACTAATTTTAAACCAAACCAAGTAAACCAAGGGTTCAAAATAAGGAAATATCTCTTTTGGAAGGCTTTCCCACTCGCTTAGCCCATGACAACCACTTTTGGCCTTCTTTAGACATAGGACCATTGACCCAACCAAACATAAGGCTATTGGGTTTAGTCCTTGACCAAGTGGAGGACCTCCTCCCCTTAACCGGTCATTGGTCCACCTCAAAAGAGATGTACACTCCATGGCAGGCTATGAGGCTCTCTCAACCACTCAAGCACACCCACCTCACTAGTCCCCTGCCATCTTTGGCCACATACACTGGTAGGACAGCTGCCAAATGGTTGAACTAATCCCATGTCTTGGTTCACTTGGGGAGAAGAGTATACCTCTTCCCCCATTCAAATTGAAGAGAGACATTCACCAAAGCCCAAGGACTAGTCCCCAAGCTTCTCTAGAGATCCCCATGCCCTTAGCCACGAGACCAACTTGACCAAGTTCAAATTAACTTTACCTATACCTTCCCCTCACTCCAAAGAGTAGAAATGAATTAAGCCTCACTCGATTAGAGCATTAAAGCACTCCAAGACTAACTCCGATGAGCTTCATGGCGGTGCTTAGTCCAAAGGATGATCAGTGGGGAGGCAGCTTGTCATCTTCTCAATGGTTTTACCTCTTTAAGATGAAGCTACCTCAATCATTAGCCACCGATCTTTCGCTTCGGTGAGGTAAATTCAATTGAGCTTTAGAAAACCTTAGGATTCTTGGTCTTTTATGAAGGAAATGTGTATATGATGTGAATCAATTATAGGGTCTCCTGTAAAATGCTCACTTGATCATTTTGCATGCGTTTCCACCATCGAACAAGCTTTGGCGAGCTCGAATTAAGTGGCAAAAGGTAGATAGTGTCCATCTCTTGCCTCGGGTTGATGATGGATCATCGACCATTTATTTTGCGTGATTAGAATGGATGGTCATGATTAATGTTAGATTTATTCAATTTATTCCTTTTAAATCACAGGATTAATCTCTGCCATCTGATCCATGATCAGATGGTTGAGGCGAAAGTGCATCCACCGCCATTGAGTTAACTTCCACGTGGGATGATTTAAGTAGACAATCTTAAGGCACCATGTGAAAAGTGCTGCCACATCAGTGTTAATTGTGTAAGTAAATTAACCAGTGTTTAAAATGTGTTTTAATTAGCTAGAACTTTGAAAACTCATAACTAATTATAAAAAAATTCAAAATATATAAGTAAACCTATTTTGAAAAGCTTAGACAGAGGAGAATCTAAAAAATAAGTCTTAATTTTTATTAAGTGTACAATGATTAATTAGAGTTAAAAATTTTACTTAATTATCTTAATTAAGCCTTTGATTACTTGGCTAATTAACTTGAAATTTGGTGTGATCATTTCTTAGGATGACTTATATCTCCCATAATTTTCTGAATGTAATTTGCTAAAAATTGAAAATCTTGATTTAAAAACCCTAACTAGCCATTTTATGTATTTTATAATTAATTAAAATTGGAAAAATTATAAAAATAAGTATGGAACCCAATTAGACATTAAAAAGTGAGTGAGATAATTTAATTAGGACTTTTGATTATAATTATTTCCCAAAATCACCTTAAAGGGCTTTTATTTAATTAATTAAATCATTAATTAGCCTAAAATTTAGGAAAATCACAGTTATTACCCTATACCACTAAAAATTTTGACCAAACCCTCTTTGTGCTCAGCTAACAAAGAGGTTTTCAATGAAATGAGTGTAATTAGTGATTTTGGCTTTTGCCCTTTTATTTAATCAACCCCTAATCATATGCCTAATTACATTAGAATTTTTAAGGAATGTTTATTTTATATTTATGCATTTCCAAAAATTTTCTCATAAGTTTTGGGCTCATATTTAAGGCTTAATTAAATTTAGGGGTTCTTTTAGGGTTTAGTTAATTAAACAATTAATTAACATTAATTAATTTATAAAAGTCATTTAAACCACTTTTTAAACTACTTAATAAACAAAAGTGGGTTAAGAGATAATTTTTTATAATTTTATCTTCTCATTAGGATTAGATGGTTCAAATCTCTAAAATAAACCTTTAATAAATCTAATTTTTCTTAAAGGTACTTGTCTTAATATGAATGCCCTCAGGTATGAATGAACCAAATGGCCTATTTGATGATGTTTAATTACTTTGCTTAAGTTATTCATTATTATTTTTGCGTGTAACATATGTTCATGCATTCATTTTCCAAAAGTGAAAAAAAAATTATATGAATTCTTGCATTTGAATTAAACAGTGTGGCTACTATCACTAGTAAATTTTAAATTATTTTCTCAATTAATAGCTATTAGTCTAAATATAAATTAATATAAATAATTAAAGCTTAATTTTAATTTGAATATGTATGAACTATGGTTTGAAATGTAAGTGTCGAAACCTGAGGTCATAGGGCTACTAGTTCGAAGGAGGTCTTGATACCTCATACTTCTGATATAATAATGGTGCATACTTTGAGATTTATAGTAAATTATTTTTAAGTAAATTTAATAAATTTTTATAATTCCATCTTTATGCCCATATATATGTGCATATGCATGAATTAACAAGTATATAATCTGGACATCTAAGGAATATAAGACTTTAAGTAGTTCTAAGGAGATTTTTGATTACTTCGCATTTCTATATACATATGTGTATGTATATGCATAAAATTAAATTTATTCATGCATTAGATGCGAAATAATTTAATAATATATATACATATATGTTCATTAATCTAATTACCTAATTATATATATATATATATATATATATATATATATATATATATATATATATATATATATATATATATATATATATATATATATATATATATATATATATATATATATATATATATATATATATATATATATATATATATATATATATATGAATAATGAAGTCAAGTTAAGAAAACATCATCAAGTTAATTATGTTTTGGTTTTATTAATAGTAAGATGTCTTTTACATTTGAGATACTCCTTTTTAAAGCCAAATCCAAACATATATTTCAATAAAAAAAATTTATAACACTTCATTAAGAGGATTAAAAGTCATAAAATTCATTTTTTAGGTCCAACTTAAGGTTCTACCCCTCCTTTTTCTCTTATAATCCTAAGCCAAGATGAAAGCAAAAATATAATAAAAATCTAGGTCTAAAGTCATCTCAAATTATTAATCATGTAAAGTGTAATCTCCCCTTAATAAAGGGTTTAAATATTTATCATTAGAAATTTTAAACACTAAAGCCCAATCATGTCATACCACATCAAACTTAACACACACATTAGAATACTAAGTCACCAATCTTAGTCTTAGCTTAGGACAATGTTTGTTGTGATGATATGATGTTTTATTTTGTGATGTGTTGTTTTAGACTAGATGCTAGGATTGATTGTGTATAGTCTGGATGTTTGGATAATATTAGACTAATGATATTTTCTATAAGAGATTGTACTTAAGAAACTGTTGTCATAAAACTTAGAAATGTTTCTTGCTTGAAAGTGCTATTAAAGTCCCTAAGCATATTCAATTAGGATAGGTGGACTTGGTCATCCAAGATAGAGTTCTTAGTCTAAATGTGTGAATGTGTGTTAAACAAATCTTCATTTTTTAGGTATAACTAGATTTTCATTTCATACAAATATAATATTTTTTTTTTGTAATAGGATTAGGATTAGAGCTATGAGATTTAGGAAGAGCTATGGCTAGAAGGCATAAACATAGGATGCCTTGTGATATTTAAAGTGACAATCCATGAAGTGAAGATGTAGATGAACAATTGAAGACCCCCATAGCTTTATTTTACTTATAATTTAGTTATAACCTGGGCTATATAAGGTAGAGCTCGACTACCCAATTTATTTTTTTTTTTGAGGCATATGATAGTACCCAGAGCACTGACCTTTATTATTTTAATTGATTGATGTTTGATTGTTATGTTTACATTGATTGTGCAGCAAAAATGATATACTTTTATAGGTTTCTTAAAGTTTGATCGTTTGTTGTGTGGCCTGGATGTGGTGGGCTTTTTTGGAAAAAAAATTAATTTTCTATCCCGACCAATAATATTAACTAAGTTTTAATCAACTCATAAACTCATTCTAAAGCCTAAGTATCTTAATGAAGAAATACAAGATTTAACAACCTCTTAGTTGTATGGTTGTATATTGACTATCATGCATGCATCTTATTTCACTCTTGAAAATAGAGAATGTTGACTCTTGCATGATAGGGGACAAAGCTTGATTTGTGAAAGTAGTATGTTATAGTGGAGAACACCCCTTCCTGCTGATTTAGCTCATAACCTAATTTCATCATGCATTTAGGCATAAGTTCTCCCAAGCCCGAGTCCAAAATGATGAGTCTAAAATGAATAAAAATTTGTAAAATTATCTTGCATTAGTCTAAGTCATAACTTGCACACCAATCATAATCTAGTATCCTAGGAAGTGAGTTTAGGACTCTAGATTATTTCCTAATTATAACAACCTAGCTATCTTGCATTTACATATGACCAGTGCACATGATTTTAAATCGTAGGAGGTGTTAGCTGGCAGCCACTTCAGGCTATTGTAAGTTCATAAGAGTGGAGATTGGCTCACTCTCTCTAGTGAAAGTGAACCAACATATCCCACTTTTATCGAATAGAATTAGGTTGAGCTCTTAACATGCTAGAACACTTTAGATATATGTTCATAGGTTACTTGTTTCTCTTTTTTTTATAAGTGTAAGTCCTCACCTCCTAGGCATTTTCACTAAGTCCAAGAATTATAATAAAATTTTAACTCAAATAAATATAACTTCTCTCCTTTAAAAATATAGAACCTCACTATATTGTAGATTAAAGTACCCACTAGGATTCCTAGTATCATGAGTGCTTCCTACTTATCCTATCTTGGAATCTATTAAAAATTCTTCCTACCTTGAGTTTTACCACTTGATTTCCAATAATTAACAATCCTTTGAGCATCAAATTTGAAATCTTTGGAGATAGTAGTTGACTACTTAAATAGAGAGTATTATTAAGAAATTTTTATTTCCATAGATGTAATTAATTATGGGAGCTTGATTCGATAGGGAACTAAAGAACCTAGTATAAAATAAACATTATTTTACTTCATTTATATAAAGTAGACAAAAGATCTCTAGTATGCATAGACCCATCTACCTTAGGAGTCTTTATTAAATGATTGAATCTATTATAGTATTTATATATCTCGAGATAGTATATCATTCCTTAGATGTCATACTTGATCATTTCAATAAGTAGCCCCTAAGATCTGCATGGTGTCTCTACAATTTCAAATATAAACACCATAAATTTTTCTTGTGACTTCACTAGGGATGTTCCTCTCTCCATCTTTAATAGTCAATCATTATCTCCAAACATCGGTAGTAGACTTATATCTTTTATTGGTCCAAGATTACCTTTCTTTTCATTGGATTCCTTGCCTATTTCATTCTTGGACAAGTGTTGCCAACATCTCCATTGGTTCTAGAACTTTTCTAAATTAGGTTCTAGAACCCCTATTGGATCCCCAATAGGTGGATTAAGCCAAAAATAGATCAATCATGCAACTCTTTCAATTTTAGAAAACTTAATTTTAATATTTGGTAGAAAACATAAACCTTTAATGATTATGCTTCAATGAAATATAGCAATAATCAACAACATTATTGAAAAGTAAAGTGTAGAAAGTTAAGAAAAGTGAATACAGATATTTTTACATGGTTCGGTCCAAACCCCAAAAACTAGCCTACATCACGCAGCCACCCAAGCTAGGAATTTACTAAATCAAGGTTAAGATTACAATAAATCTTTTGTACTCTCCTTCATGGGTAAGTACAACCTAACATCATACTTTTTTGAACAGGCAAGTATAATCCAACACCGTAAATTTCTTAATGGGCATGTATAACCCAATAATATACTTTTCTTAACGGGCAAGTACAACCCAACAAGAAAATAAGAAAGAGGAATATGAATGTATCTAACTCTTAATTTAAAAGTATTTTGCTCTCACAATCTAACTATAATAATATTAAGGCAAGTTAAATCACAAGAAAAAAGGAGAGACTCACTTTAATTTGTATTTGAAATTGAAAGCAATGTTTAAACATGAAGGATGTTGTTGACCTTATTTTAGAATGAGCTCTCAACCCCTCCATCTTAGACATAGGACTCCTCTTAGACTTTAAGAGTTCCTTAGTCTTAAGACACATCTAGTGATTAGGTTGACAGTCAAACCTAGCCCTAGAAGACTTAGAAGTGTTAGCCATAGGAATAGGTCATGCCTTTGGGGTGTTAGGAAAACTTTCCTACCATTAGCTTAAACCTTTCCTCACTTTCCTTCTTTCAAGTCAAACTCCAAATCAATTCTATTTGATTTTCTCGAAACTCAAATCAATTTAATGATAGAATTCCATGATTGAAATCCATGATTAAAATCCATGATCAAAATCCATCAAAAATTCATAAGTTCAAATTTTGACTGTCCCTAAGCCTCCCTTAAGGACTTAACCAAAATCATGATTCAAACTTATTCAAAGCTTTGAGATTTTCTCATAATCCATTTATATTCTTATTTATATTCACATTTATAAATGGAATATAAATTCAAACCCATCAAATCAAATTTAAAATTCAAAGTCAATTCATGAAAGTTTTCTTAAGTCCCTTTAATTTTCCATTAAAGGACTTAGCCAAAATAAATACTAAATCTTGATCAAACCCATATCAAACTCATGTAATTTTCTCAAAACTTATTTATATTCTCATTTATATTCTCATATATAAATGAAATATAAATATAAATCATTTAAATCCAAGGCATAAAAATTAAATTCCAATTGAAAATTCCTTTAAATCCTTTAAATTCCATTTTATGGATTTAACTAAATCATGATCAAACTCATTCAAATTCATGGGATTTTCTTAAAACTTATTTATATTATCATATATAAATGAAATATAAATATACATCAATCAAATCCAATTCAAAAATTAAATTTCAAATTAAAAATTCTCTTAAATCCTTTAAATTCCCTTTAATGGATTTAACCTAAATCATGATTAAATCACTTCAAATCATTAAAATTTTCTCATGATCTATTTATATTCTCATTTATATTCACATTTATAAATGAAATATAAATTCAAAAAATCAAAACCAATTTCAAAAATCAAACTCAAGTTCACTCAAAATCCAATCTAAGCCTTTCAAGTCAAAATCTTGAACTTAGCCAAATCACTTTCAAATCAAGCCAAACTCTTGAATTTCTCTCATGGTTCAATCAATCCTACAATCATGAGCTCATATATAAATCCAAACTCCAATCAAATAATCAAACCTAAATCAAAAATCAAACCCAAGACCCCTTCATATTCTTCTTTTGAATATGATATTTTCAAATGGATCAAAATTCATTTGACCTCAAACCACTTATAAATGGATTCATATTTCAATCATGAGTCCATATACAAGATCAACCAACTTCAAATCAAGCTTTGACCAAGAAATTTGACCCACTTAGGCTCACTTGACCCAAAGTGACCTAAAGTATCCTTATGAGCCAAATTTTGATCCTAACCAATTTGGATTGAACCAAACTCATATACCCCTCTCATCATGGGATGATCAATCAATCAATTTGGGTCAAACCAAGTGAAACCTAAGGGTTGACCAAGTCAACACTTAACCTAAAATGAAACCTTACATAGCCAAATTTCACCATAGGCCAAAGTGATTGAATCCCTTGATCTAAGTTCACTCATGACCTATGTTTGAACTTGACCAAGCTAACATTTGAGCTAACCTAGCCCAATTGGCATAGTTGACCCATTTTGACCTAAAGGGTCAAAATGTGTCAAAACTGATCTAAGCCAAATTGATTGGAACTAATGGGTCAAGTCCATCCCAAATCACTTGTGGAAATTGACCAAAGTCTCACTGGCCAACTAGACCCAACCTAGCCAATTGAGACCCAACATGACCTAAAGTGGTCATGTTGAGCCAAAATTGAACTTAACCCAAATTGATTGGAAACAAAGATACCAATCCACTCCATATGACTACCTAACTCAAACCTACCTTTGACCTACCTCAAATAGGTCAAATGGGTCAAATAGGTCAACTTGACCCATTTGACCTAAGTGAGGTCATATGAGCCAAAACCAAATATATACCAAATTGAATCAAACCAAAGGCGCCAAAACATTTCAAATGATCATATGAACTTGACCCAACCCTTGATTTGACCCAATTTGACCAATTGGTCAACTTGACCTAAGTTGATCCATTTTGACCTAAATAGGTAGCATGAGCCAAACCCTATCAAATGGGGTTATCTGCTCACTTGACCCAAGTTGATCCATTTTGACCTAAATATTTTAATTGTAAAGCCCTTAAGCATGAAAGCACCTCCATCGTAGCCCCTAAACCTCCATCGTGGAATAATTCTACCTCTTAGGGTAGCACCTGAAGATAAAGGTAAATATGTCATTGGTTCTAGTGAGCAGATAACCCCTCCATAGGATGCTCCACCCTTGGATGTCTTTGTGGAGGACCAACCCAAGATTAACTATAATGTCTTGGCATATCTTAGAAAGTTGTAAGCTAAATTAAGCATATATGATGTCCTTATTTTATCCAAAGAAATGAGAAAATCATTAATCAAAGTGTTGCTTGATACTAAAATATTTTTAGCTCAGTATATCACTACGAGTTCAACTGAAGAAGAGGCATGTTTTTTGAAGGAAGTCATAAGAGTCACCTTTTCAGATGAAGACCTACTGCTTGGGATGACAGAACACAATCACCCTTTATACGTTATAGTAGATGTTGACAAATTCAGATTGTCTATAGTACTTGTTGACCCGGGTGCATCAGTCAACATCATGGGCCTAAGAACCTTTGGCTTTTGAGGATTGACATCACTAAACTTTAATTTAAAAAGATGATGTTGAAATGATTTACTGAATAAGATGAGAGGGCCTTAAGCTCCATCACACTACCTTTGGAGATAGATGATTGGAAGATTGAAGCCAAGTTTTACATAATAGATTTAGATACATTTTTAAATACTTTGCTACGGTGACCTTGGAATCATAAAAATAATATAGTACCATCTTTGCTCCACCACTGCATCAAGTTCATAAGGGATGGCATAAAGTATTGTGTCAAGAGAGACTTGAAGCCATTTTCAGTACATGAGGTTAGGATATATGAAGATACGACTTACTATCTCCTTACGAAACAAAGTGCCTATTCTTACAATTTAAATAAAAAATGATAAAGAAAGAGATGGAAAAGAAAAAGAAAATGAAAAGAAAAAGAACATGAAAAAAAAAGAAAAAAGAAGAAGAAAAGAGAGCAAGAAAAAGACATTGGGGGAAGAAGTAGAGCCTGAGATTGCATTCCATCCACATTTCACTACGCCTTTCGAATGGGTGGGTGAGATGTCTCTTCTTATCTCATTCCATCTCTTAATTGTAAAAAATGGCTACCATCAATTGAAGGCCACTAAGCTAAAGAAAAAGAGAACTTTGCTTTCTCCAAGGGAAGAAGCCAAGGAGAAGGAAAAGAAAGAAGAAGGAAGAAGGAGAGAAGATGGCTCAACCAAAGGAAGAAAACAAGTAATAAGCCTTCTTCCGTTCCATGGGATTATCCAAGCATGTTCACAAGGCCAAGGGGGATTGACTCCACGCCTTGGCCGGCCTTGCTACCACCGGTGGCCGAATTTTGGACACCAAAAAGCTCATAAAAGAGGCTCTCGGCCATCCATGAAAATAGGGGAGGGAGAGCTTATTACCTCACCATTTTCATTCCAAAATGTCCACCAAGGCAAATGATGAAGAAGGGGACCCTTTCCCCAGCTCTCACTGTCAGGATGTCGGTGAACATAAGGAAATGGAGTCTCTCTCATGGTAAAATCCAAGGGAGTGGTTTTCTCATTAATTGAAGGTTCCAATACATTCTAGAGGTCCAGGCGACCTCAAACAAATTGCCACCCTGACCTCTTTGGAATGGAAAATGGTAGACCACCTAAAATTAATTAATGTTTGGATCAATCCACGGGAGACAAGCGTCAAACTTCACCCACACCTTAGTCAATGGAGTCGATCCCATCATCGTTGATTGTTTGAATCTAGGTACGCTCCCTCTCCACCTCCCTAGGCCATCAATTTTGGTCTTTTTCGAAAGTAATTTGATCCCCAAGTTGATCAAATCATGTAGATGGGTCATAATTTGACCACTGATCAATTTGCAGTCAAAACTGTGATGAAAATTGCCGACGATTGCTAGAGATTAGGCAAAAATGATGGATGACATCTATCTCTTGTCGGTGAAATGCGAAATTGAATTTTTGCCATTCGATTCTTCTATTTGGAACATACAACCTTGATTTGGTCAAACAGATCGATTTAAACCCCTTAAAGAGCCACAAAATCAATTAGGACTATCCGATCTTTGATCGGATAGTCAAGGATTATTCTACATGGCCCACTCACCCATGTGAGGTGCCAAAGAATTAATACGTCGGCCATTAGAAAATGACTAATTCACTTTAAAATTACTTAAAAATCACAAAAAATGTAAAAATTCATAGAGAAATAAATATAAATTTTAAAAAATGTATACTTGGGCTCTATAGATTCAACTTGGTGAGAGAAATTCATTTAAATTAAAATCTTTAATTAATTTAATATATTTTATCCTTAATTTGGCATTAATTAAAGTCAATTAAACCTTTATTAATCTCAAATCATTAATCCAATTGAAGTGAAACTGTGGGGATTTGAAACTAATGTTAAAACACACCTCAGGAAAATTTTTCATGAGTTATTGTAATGTATTCCATGAGAAATGAAATTACAAATCCTAAACCTCCATTTTAATTAAATAAATTAATATTAAATAAAATAATTAAAGAAACTGATTTAAACAATCTTAAATTAACTTAGTGAACCTTAATGAATATTAAAATACCAATGAAAATCATTTAAACTTAATAAATCATAAATTGGCTTAATTAAGCAATTAATTGAATTAAATAATTTAAATAATTAACTAGAATTTAATTAAATCATAATAAATCAACAAAATGTCCAAAAATTATGAATAAATTTTTTTTGGAAACATTTTTTGGAGAGGAATCAATGAAAAATGAAACCCTCAAATAATTTGCAACAAAATAGGCTTAATTTGAGTTTTAATGAAATAAGTAAAACCTTAATTACACCCCAATTTTATATCTAATCAAGATGAAACGTTGAAAATATGAAATTGGCATAGAACCCCACTTGCCATAAAAAATTTAAACCCAATTGATCTTCGGATTGGGAATTGTTGAATTTCCAAATTCTCTCATGAATGAATGAATAAAAAAAAAATTTATAAATCCATTAAATCATGAAACAACTTGAACTAATCTCAATCAAACATTAAAAACTCTTAGGAAGGTTTTCCAACATCCTAAGTTAGAGAACTTAATCATTCTTAGGGATTAATGAAAAAAAAAAGAATAATTAAACCTTAAGTTAATTGGATTAATAAAAACTCAATGAACCTATAAATCCACAATCAAATTAACCTAAGAATGAATTCAAGTATTAACCTAAATGCCTTAGGTTAATATAAACCGAAATAAAATAACTTAAAACACCAAGTCAAACTAAATCAAATGAAACAAGTGAAATAAATGAAATGAACCAATTCAAATAAAATTAATTGAAATAATTCAATCAAATCAAATAAAAATAAAATCAAATCTAAATTTCAAAGAAAAGAAATTAAACATCAATCATAATTCAAACAAACTAAATGAAATTAAAAGAATTAATTAAGATACTTAAGGATCTTAGTGAGACCTTTAGGATGGATCTTCATCTTAGGATGAGGATTTCATTCTATTAGGAGTTTGGATGTTGAATAGAATAAATTTCATTCAAAAATGGGATTCATTCTTCTCTTCATTCTTGAAAACCTAAACTTCACTTTAACCAAAGAAAAGTGAAATTAAAGATGGAAATAAATTATTAAATCAGTTGAATTGAAATCACCAAAAGGTAACATTCAAACAAAATCAAACTCCAACTTGAAATTTAAACTAAAGAGGCCTAGCAAAGTCTTGCTACGCAAGCATGTTTACTTCACACACTAGATCATTAGGTCATGGACCCTAAACCTATGTTAGGCCATTTTGTGATTCTTTTATGATTTTTTGTGATGTGTTGTGAGATGATGTGCTTCACATGTATTTGTGGTGTAATGTTTTAGACTGTATGTCTAGGATTATTTTTCTGTTAGACTGGATGATAGGACATTATTTTTAGATCTATACTAGAAAGGATTGCTATTATAAATAAAACTAAAAATATTATTTTCTTGCAGGCATGCTTTAGTCCTTAAGCATAGCCCATAGGACAGGTGGGCTTAGCAAGCTGCTAATGTTAAGCACATTTATTTGTGAAATATAATTACTGCATTCTATTTATATTTTGCTGATATTTGTTTTGCAGGGTTTAGGATTAATTTTGAAATCAAAATGTAAAGTTGAGCTTAGAATTAGGTTAAGATCTATGGGGTCTAAGATTAGCAGGAGTTGACCTTACTAGAAGATAGGTGCAGTGGTCCACTGTGAAGCCTAATGGATGTCCATGAAGAAGGAGATGATCTTAGAAAGAAGACCCATAGATCTAGACTTGTAGTTCTAGGCTGGGTTGTATAAGTGCAGAGCTCGGCTGCCCATTTGTATTTCCTTTGTAGATGTACAGTAGTACCTAACCGCATTGGCCTTTTTCTTAAATTAAATTGGCATGATTTATTTTTTGGTGCACAATAGAATTTTAGGTTTCTTCTATGTCTCTTTCTGTGATTGAATGCCTGTATGATTAGGCTCATAGGGAAAACAAAATTTTATACCCAATTTAAATCTAAACAACTGAAACAAAACTAAAGAAAACTTAAAACCTCATATAAACTAAATCCTTAGACAAAACATAAAATTAATTAAAAATAATCAAGTTTTGAAACCATGAAATCATATTGCCTCAATCGTTGAATTGGATAACTTCTCCCATTGCACATATGGGGCATATGACTTGTGAGGATGACCACCTTCTCGGGGAAGCTTGCCTTCTATTATTGATTTTTCCTATGACCATTTATAATTGTGTAAAATTAAGTAAAAAAAATGCATACCAATGACCTCAAATAAATCTTGAATCAAAACATTTAAAATTTGAGAAATTTGCATTAGTTAGATACATTTCATACTCTACATGGTTCTAGGGACTAAGGAGTGAGTTTAAGTTCATAGATTCCTTTCCCAAAAATGCAACATCTCAGTCATCTTGCATTCATAAGACTTGAAATCATGAATTTAAAATGCTTAGGAGTGGGCTCTCCGCGTTATAAGTTTATAAGAGTAAGGAATAAGTTAGTTCCCTCAAATGAGAGGAATGACCGATAATTCCTAAAATAAAACTAGCTCAAGCATCTGACATGTGTCAGAAGAACCTATAGAATATGTTCAGAAGCATTCTTTTCAGGAATACGCCTTCAACCCTAGGCATTTTTGCAGTCTTATGCCGCTAGAATCTAAGTCCTAGACTTCTAAGAAAATGTCAACTCAAAATTTTAATTAAACCCTGTTTACTAGGATAGTTAAAATGTTTACTAGGTATCCCAATATCAATAGGAATTTCCTACTTCTTCCCATTTAGCCTCCAAAAGAACTCTCTCCACTTTGAACTGCTCCCAATTGGAAATTTCAAAAATCAATCCTTTGAGAACCAACTTAGAAATCTATAGAAATAATAACTTGTTTCTTTAATCAAGTGTATTCTTAGGAAGAGACCCTTCTTAAGATGTAAATAATTTTAGGGGTTTACCTCTATAAGGAACCATGAGCACAATTTAAATTAAACCCTGTTCTACCTTCTATGTAGTTCAGGGGAAAAATCTCAAGTATACAAAAGACCCATTAGCCTTAGGAGTATTTTATTAAATGATGAAATCTATTATAGGAAAATATGTTTATCTTTTGAGATAATATGTTTATTCCTTAATGACACATTTGATCATCCAAATAAGAAATTCCAAAACTCTATGTGGTGTCACAAATTTTCTCAACAATACCATCATCGGATTTACTATCAAACTTTCTTAAAGACTCTTTACCATTATTCAAAATGAAGCATTTACAATAAAAAAATATGAAAAATATCTAATCATAGGTATCTTACCAAAGAGCAATTCATAAAGGGTCATACTTAAAAGAGGTCTCTAGTATACACGATTCATAACATTGCATGTAGTGTTAACGGCTTCTGCTAAAAAATATTTACGCAATTTATAATCATCAAGCATAGCTTTACTCAATTAAATTAAAATTCTATTTTTTCCTTTCAACAACACCATTTTGTTGAGGGGATCTAAGAGCAAAGAAAAATGTGTATACTATCAAATTCATTACAAAATTTTCAAAATTGTTATTTTCAAATCACCACCATGATCAAATTGAATTTTACTAACAAGAATACTTTCTCACATTGAATATGTTTAACAAATTTTCTAAATTGTTCAAAAGTATCATTTTTATAAATTAAAAATATAACCCAAGTAAATCTTGAATAATCATCAACAATAACAAACCCATAGAATTTTCTACCTAAACTAGTAGTGCTAACAGGACCAAATAAATGCATATGCAATAATTCTAATGATCTCATTGTAAAAACAATAATTTTATTTTTATAGAATGTTTAGACTATTTTCCATGAATACATGCATCACAAACATAATCAAAATGATATTTTATTTTAGGTAAACCATCAATTTGTTTAATGAATCCATGTTAATGTGACATAACCTTTTATACCTTAACCAAACATCATCAACTGAACTTTGAAACAAAGTAAACTTAAAATTGTATTACTTGCATTTTCAAAATCAATAAGGTAAATGTTTTTGTATCTATGACCAACAAGCAAAACAATTTCTTATTTCTAATAGTACAAAAAGATACATAAAATTCAACATTAAATCCTTTATCACATAATTGACTAATAGAAATAAGATTATACTTTAAACCTTTGACAAAATAAACTCTATCTAAAGTAATTGAATCCTTAGAAATAGAACCAACTCCAATTATCTTTCTTTTAGTATTATCACCATAAACTACAAATCCTTCTTCACAAGGTTCTAAAGTAGAAAATTTGGATTTATCACTGTCATAGGTCTTGAATATTTGTTGTCTAAGTACCATATGTCTTCTTTGACTTTGCTTTGAAGGCATTCCTGCAAAATAAAATATGGGATTAACTTTTGAAACCCAAACATGTTTAGGTCCACATCCAAATGAAAATGTACACAATGAATGCTGTGTAGTATGTGTAGCTATTTTATTTTTAGGCATCCAAGTAAATTTTAAATTAGGAAATGATTGAGATTTTCTTGCATGACAGTAAAAAGATACATGATCATTTTTATTACAAAAATTACATGTAACATTTGTATTTTCATAAGGTCTAAATTTAAATGATCTTGATGCATATGATAACTTATGTTTAACAAATGGAACATGTGAATATAATCTACTACAAGAATCTAATTTTGCATGAAGTAATAATTTTTTATTTTTCAACTTCTCCATAAGCATTGATTGATCCAATAAAGCATCATTCTTAGACTTTAATTCAACACATTCTTTTTCTAAAGATGAAGCATTCACTTCTAATTTTTTTTCTTTTTCTAACATATTGAATTCTCTTTTCAGCTTTTCATATTCATGTGATAATTCATTGAATGCACCATCTAATTCTTCATAAGAAATATTTTCACATACCTCTTCTAAATCAAAATTTGCCCAAAATGATTTTTTTAGGCTTTTTTATTTTTCAAAGACTTCTTTCTTTTAGCATTTTTTTCCAGCTAAGTCTGGACACTCACCTCTTATATGTTCAAGATTTTTGCATTTAAAGCATACCATTCCTTCTCATAGATTCAATCTTTAGTAGGAAATTTATGTACTTTAGATTTTTCATACCTGTGCTTTTATCTTTCTGATCATATTTGCTAGCCTTTTTGAAAGCAAAGCAATCTCATCACTATCAGTATTTGAACATGAAGAATTTTCTTCACAACTATCTTCCACTTACAAAGCAATTAATTTTTCTTTCTCTTTCTTTTGAGAAGAGTCATTTTGATCCTTTTATACAATAACCTATTCATAAACTATCAAAGAATCAAAAATTTGATCAAGTGTATAAGTAGTTAAATCCTTTGCTTCACTAATAGTAGTAACTTTTGCATCCCAATATTTTGGAAGGCATCTTAAAATTTTATAAATCAAATCTTTATTTTTATAGTTTCTTCCAAGTGAATGCAAGGTATTTATAATTTTTATGAAGCAAGTATACATATCATAAATACTTTCATTTGATAACATATGAAATAATTCATATTCATGTACTAACCTATTTATATGTGCATCTTTAGCTTCGTTAGTACCTTCATAAGTAGGAATCAGTTTATCCCAAATTTCTTTTGCCATAGTAAGCATGGAAATTCTCATGTAGTCATCAAGAAGTAAAATACAATAAAGAATATTATAAGCTTATGCATTTAATTCATCCAAATTCTCTTTCAAAAGCAAACCATTCATCAAATGGTTTGTCAACTTTTAAACCATTCATAGCAATAGTAGGTGTGTGATATTGGTGTGTCAACATATGCCACATTCTAGAATCTTGTCCACGAATAAAAGTACTAATGCATTTTTTCAATAATCAAATGGAACATTATCAAGTAAAGGTGGTCTATGTGTAGACTATCATTTAGGTAGAGTACCTTTAGGAAAAAACTTGTTTCATAGCAATCAAACTCAAGGATGTTAAGCCATAAATTGAGGTGGGACTCAGATACCAAATATTACTAATTATTAATTTTTAGTTTTAAAAATTAAAGTTCAAAAAAATTTAATTTTAAATTTTGTTGAAGACTTAAATATTTAATAATAATGCTTTAGTGAAATGAAACAACAGAAAAAAATAATATCATAAAAGTAAAGTGCAGAAAAATAAAGAAAAAAATACAAAATTTTTTTTATGTGGTTCGGCCAAACCCCAAAAATTGGCCTACGTCCATGCCTAGCCACCCAAGCTAGGAATTCACTAAATCAAAGTTGATATTATAAAAAAATTTCTATACTCTCCTTCATGGGCAAGTACAACCGAACACACACTTTTCTTAATGAGCAGGTCCAACCCAACAAGAAATCAAGATAAGGCAAAGAGAAAGATAGAAGTTAAACTCTCAATTTAAAAATATTTTTGGCATTCACAACCCAATATATACTAATATTAAGGTAATTGAATATTAATGAAAAATAGAGCTCACTTTAACTTCAAAAGAAATTAAAACAAGATCTTAAATCAAATATTTAATGCAATTAAGTAACTTAATGTTGCTTGAATGTTCTTTAAAAAGTTTGGAATGATTTTCTTGAATGACTTTGAAATGCAAACTAAAATGCAATCACAAAAACTTTACTTTGAATTCTTTTTCACAAGCTAACTTTTATTCAAATGATAAATGTATTTGCAATTGGAATAACTAAACAATCACTTGAATAAGAATTTGAATTATACCACAAGAAAGCTATCACATAACATATACATAAACTAATTGAAGACAAGTAATCAACAAGCACAAAATAATTTATACAAGAGGTGGAGTGGTCAGCCAAATAGAAGATTAAATGAAATAAAATGTTAAGCATAATCAAATTTAACCAAGCTATATGAACCTTTAAGTCAAAGGGATAAATAATGGATATTCAAATGATTAAGCACTAGGAAATTAAAAACCTTTGAAAAAGACTTCATCCAAATAAGAAATAAAAGGATTATCCAATGATTAAGCACAAAATAAATTGATCTCCTTATGTTAGCTTTAGCCCAAATAAGAAATCAAAGGATTATCAATTAGTTAAGTCTAAAACAAATTGATCTTCTTATGTTTTTTCTTGGCCAAACAAGAGCTAAAGTTCATGAAGAGAATGAACACAAGATAATTTAAATAACCTTGTAAACTTCAAAGCCAAGAATAAATAAAAGAAGTGTATGAACTTAGCATCTTAGAAAATCAAGACTAATGCTATGATGCTTTTGGCCAAAGGAAGATACACCCCAAACCTTTACTTTTCCCAATCAATCTTCAAACCAACTAAATGTCCAAGGGAAAGAGAAGAATGATGAGGAATGCTTGCACTTGAATCACCTAAAATCTCCAAATATTTGCTTTAGCAAGGATCGACCAAGGTGGAGAGGATGAGCATGAGAGCAAGAGAGAATTTTAACTTTTTGGAACCTTTTTAAAGTTAAAAGAAAGCTCTTAAATAGATGAAGAAGGAGTTTAGGGTCGGCCAAAAACTGATCCAATGAGAGGGAAATGGATTAGGAATTATTTTGAATTCAAAGGAATAAGGATCAACCAAGGAGATCTTCAATAGGCTCCTTTACAAATTTGCTTTAATCTAATATTGAATGTTTGCTAAAGATAGAGGAGACCTTATAGGAAATTTGGCCACGAAGGTTTAGATATGAAGGGAAATATTTGGAGAATATTATATGGAATTATTTTGAATGAAATTCACACAATTTATTACACAAAATGCATTAAAAAATTTGGCCAAAATATTGTCAATATGAAAATGATAATATGAAAGAGAAGAAAGAATAATAGGAGAGATAATAAGAGAAAAAGTATAATTTTTAGATAATTCAATTTTCATGCACTAAAAAATAGGAATAAAAATTATGAATAATATGAAAATGATTTAATAAAATTTAAACATAATTTATTTTGCTTGAACACACATTTAATAAAACTTATCTTATGCATTTAGTTCATACTATCCAAAATGAATAACTTAATGAATAATTACAATATTAAGATATATAGAAATATAAATAATTTTAAAATGATGAAATTAAAATTGAATGAACCATGTATTTTATCTTAGCGAGCTTTTCATTTATCTTAATGTAGTAATTCCAAGAATAATTCTCAACTAGTACATGTCTGAATGCTTTAGCAATTTGATGTAACTGGAGAACTAGGTGCTAAAGAATTATTCTTACACACTTGAATTTAACTTGATTAGTAGCATTTGAGCATGTGTTTATTATCATCAAAATAAATCTCATATGAGATGGGGCTCATGAAGTCAACTGTTTGTGTGTAGTTTTGATGTTAGGGCGATATTAGACTAATGATATTTTATGCAAGAGATTATGCTTAAGAGACCTCTGTAATGATAAATATTATAAGTGCTTCTCGCTTATAGGTACTACTTAAGTCCCTAAGCATAATCCACTAGGATAGGTGGGCTTAGTGACCCAAGAAATGGAAGCTAAACCCCATTGTATGAAATATATAAACTATTTTATGAGCATGCTTGTTAATCTAACCTCTATTTTACAGGTGTAGTTAGATTTTTATTTCATAAAAATGTAATTTTTGCAATAGACATAGGATTAGAGTTATGGGGTTTAAGATGAGCAATGGCTAAAAGGTTCAAAGTTGGGAGGCCTTATAATGCTTAAAGTATCTAATCCATGAATTAACGATGAAGATGAAAATTAAAGACTCCCATATCTTTACTTTCATTTATGAATTAATTGTAATTCGGGTTGTATAAGGGTAAAGCTCGGCTACCTAATTTCTTTTCAATTTGGAGGTGTACGTCGGTACCTGACTGCACAAGCCTTTATTCTTTCAATCGATAATATTTGTTTGCTTGTTTACTTTGATTTTGCAATAGAAATGATATGTTTTTCATAGGTTTCTTTAAGCTTAATTATTTGTTATGTGGTTTGGATGCGGTAGGCTCTCTAGAAAATTAAACTTTCTACTCCAACTAAACAACTTTAACTAAATTTTAACAACTCATAACTTCAGTTTAAAGCTTAGGTTTTTAATTAAAGAAATAAAATATTTATTAACCCCTTAGATGTATGGGTGTATATTACAATATCATACATGCATATTATTTCTTCCTTGTAAATAAAAGGATCTCCATTATTGGATGATCCATGACAAAGCTTGACCTGTGAGAGTAATCACTTGTAGTGGAGAACACCCCTTCTCATCGACTTAGCCCATAACTTAATTTTATCATGCATGTAGGCATCTCAAACCTAGGTTTAAAATACCAAGTCAAAATGGAATAAATTTTGTAAATTTTACTACATTAGTCTAGGACATGATTTTTATGCTAGTCATAATCTAGTCTCTTAGTGAGTGAGTTCAGAACTCTAGATTATTTCTTAATAAATAGAATCCTAGCTATCTTGCATTTACATAAGATCAGTCCACATGGTTTTGAATCATGGGAGGTGTTAACTGGTAGCCACTCCAAGCAGTTGTAAGTCCAAATGGTTCCACTCTCTCTTATGGAAGCAAACCAATATAACCCATTTGCTTGTGTAGAAGTAAGTTGAGCTCTTAGCTTATCCTTAAGCACTTTGGATATAGGTTTAGTGACTACTTATTTCTCTTTTCCTATGGATGCAAGTTCTCACCTCTTAGGCATTTTCATAATCTTGTGTTGTTGGGATCTAAGTCCTAGCTTTCTAATAAAATGTTAACTCAAATAAATGTAATTTTATCCCTAAAAAATAAAAAGTATCACTACAGTATTGACTGAAATGCTCATTAGGCTTCTTAGTATCATAAGTATTTCTTACTCACCCTCCTTTGAAATCCATGAAAACTCTTTCCATTTTGAGTCATCCTACTTGACTTTCCAATAATTACAAATCCTTTGATATAAAACTTTGAAATTTTTGGTGACATTAATTGATTATGGGAATCCTCATTTCCTAGGATGTAATTAAATATGGAGGTTTGCCTCTATACCAAAGAACCAATCATAAAATGAACCCTATTTTTCTTTATCCATATGAAGTATAGGAAAGATCTCTGGTATATGTAGACCCATCTACCTTTGGAGTCCTTATTAGATGATTGAATAAATTGTATGGTGATATTTCTTCCTTTTGAGGTAGTACATTATGCCTTAATATTGTACTCGATCATTTCAATAAGTACCCCCTAAGATCTACACGGTGTTCCTATAACTCTAAATACAAATACCATAGAATTTCCTTGCGACTTCGCTGGGGAAAGTCACTCTCTCCATATTTAGTACTCAATCATTCTCTCTAAGCATCGGTAGTGGACTTAAGGTTTTCAGGAGTCCAACACTACCTTTCTTTACATTGGATTCCTTGCCCATTTCATCCTTAGACAAGTGTTGCCAACATCTTCTTAGTTCTAGAACCTCTCACAAGTAGGTTCTAGAACGCCTATTAGATCCCCAATAAGAGGAGTAAATCCAAAATAAATTATGTAAATCTTTAAAAGAAATTTGCAAATCATATAAAGGAATCTTCAACTTATACCTATTATCACACCCAAATTTGACAAATTAGGTTATTGATCTCTTAAAAATTGATTAAACCTACTTCATAGTGGGGTTCAAGTTTAAAGTCCCTCTCTCTCATATCAAATTCTCTCCAAATTATAAATCCAATCTAGCATAACTAAATTTGTTGGACGGAGATTCAAACTCAAAATTCCAACAAGACATTAACCTTTACCCTTCTTCAAACATAGACAAAGTCACCAATCTCTCCATTAGCAAGCAACAATTTCAACAACAAGCATGTTGTCTGGAGAGCTCATCTTTTCTTTACCTCTAGAAAGCTGATCATTCAAATAATATAGTTGTCAGCTATTCTTATTAAGGGAGGAGATCCTTGGTGGAGGTGCAGCCGATGCCACCAACACCTTAGCACTGCTTAACTCACCACCCACCATCACCCATCCATGTCACACCGTCTAAAGTCCCCACCAAGTACTACAAATCTACATATGGTAGGAAATCCTCACCATTGGGGATTCATTTGCAACCTTAGGGCAACATTTCATCTTCTCACACTAATGGTGTGAGAAAGACTCTATTCACCTCCTACATCAGGTGGAGGGAGAGCCAAGAGTGTTGCCACCACATCATTAACCCAGTAACATGAGGAAGAAGAGAAGAAGAAGGATAAGGGGGAAGCCTCCATGTCAGTTGAGCCCATCATGGTTAGTATGTCATCAGCCCAAAATATTTAGTGCACTCCCTCTATAGAGGTTCACATAGTAGATGATCATCACCTTGGAATCATTAATTACTTAAATTTTATTATTTGACATTTTTAATAATTATTAAAGTAATTAAGAGGGTAATTAAGGTTTGAATTTTAAATTCTCCTAATTACTTAGCCAATAAATCTCAAGAAAATTATGGGAGGCTGAGGACATCCCATTAAATCAACCTTTCAATTTTGAGATCAATTGGCCAAGTAATTAAGGCTTAATTAAGATAATTAGAAAAATCATCTATCCCTAATTAAGATCTAGTCATTATACAAAATTTAATGAAATCATTTTCACTAAAATCACCTTTGTTTACCATTTCCAAAATGGGTTTAATCATATTTTTGAATTCTTTCTATAATCAGTTATAATTTTATGAAGTTCTGTGTCATTAATTGTATTCTAACCTTAATTAATCTCTAATTAGGAGCTGAGGTTGGTGATGCTTTCCACGTGGCACCGTGGGATTGGCCATTTAAATCATTCGACGTGACTTATTGATTCAGCGACAATGGAATCCCTGTCGTCTGATCTCGGATTGGATGGTGGGGGGTTAATCTCATGAATCTAATAGGATTAAATGAAGATTTTATACTTGAATTAATCACGATCGTCCATTCCAATCACGCTGATCAGATGGCGGATGATCCTTTATCCCCCGAGCGACAGAAGAAGGACACCATCTACCTTCCTCTGCTCAATCCGAGCTCACCGGAGCTCGATAGGCATCGAGATCGACTTCAAAATATCTAAAGAAGAGATCTAAGGAGATCCCACAGTGAAAATGGAGCAAAAATGCAAATCACTTCACAAAAGACCAACTCCTAGAGGGATTTCTATGGTTTGCCAGAATTTACCTCGTTGAAACTCAAGGCTGGTGGTCCAATAATTGAGGTAGCTTCATCTTGAAGAGATGAAGCTCTGTTGAGAAGCTATCAACTTGCCTCCCTATCGGTGGCTCTTTGGACAAAGGGCGGCTAGAAATTCACCAGAGTTGGTCTTGGAGTGGTCTTTAGTGCTTGAATCAATCGAGAATCGATTCATTTCACCTTGCTGGAGCAAGGGGAAGGTGTGAGTGAAGTTAATTTGGATTTGGTTGAGTTTGAGTGGTGTTTGATGGAGTGGAGGCTCAATTTTACTCTAGTTTGGTGTCACCGATGATGGGAAGCTCTAGGGAGGTCGGGAAGGTACTAGAAAAGCTTGTCTCGACTCACTGAAGCTATGTGAATGCGTGCGTGTAAGTTTGGAATGAAATGGGGAGGAGTATACCCTCCTTTTCATAGAATCAATGGTGGAACTTTTGTAGATGTTTTTGCAGGTGAGCTAATGGCATGGCAAGAGTTTCCTCCTGACCCATGGTGACCCAACTCTGGTTAAATGGTGGGCCAAAGGTCAAATTTGAGCTTAAGGTAGCTTCCAAGGGAAAAAGGGTAAGTTTGGCCACCCAAATGGAGATTTTGTCCCATTCGGAGGGGTTTACCCAATGAGTCCTAGCCTAATTAAGGTCATAGATGGGTTGGGTTTGATTTGGGCTTGGTTTGAATGGGTTTGGCTCAATTTGACCAATGTAAGTCAAATTGGGTTCAATTGGGCTAGTTGAACCATGGGTTAAATTGGGTCAAACCAAGGTATGGGTTTTGTTCAAATGATGATTTGAGATGTTTAGGTTCAATTGGTTTGATTTGATTTGGAGTGGATTTGAAGTTGACTCATATGAGTTCATATGGGCCAAATGGGCTAAGTTGACCAATTTGGTGAATTTGGCCAAATTGGCTTGGGTTAAGTGTTGATTTAGGTTCAAATGATAACTTGAAGATGATTGTAAGTGTTGGTTATAATTAATTTAGATTTGGGAATGATTTAGATCTATTTGACCCTTTAGGTCAATTTAGGCTAAATGAGTCAATTGGCTTCACTTGGTCAAATTGGGTTCAATCAAGGGCTTGATCATGTTCAATAATCAATTTGTGATGAATTTGAATCATTGGTTTCAATCAATTTGGATTAGATTGAGGTTTGGCCCAATTTGGCCTTTATAGGCCAAATTGGGTCAACTTGGGTCGAGGGGCTAATTGGACTTGGTTTGGCTTGATTTGATGATTGGTTTATGTTTAAGGACTAATTTATAGTTGGTAGGGATCATTAGTTTCAATTGATTTGAATTGGAGTGAGATTTGGTTCATTTGATTCATATGGGTCAAAATGGGTCAACTTGAGTCAAGAGATCAAATTAACTTGGTTTGACCCAATTGATTGTAATTGGATAATCAAGGGTGATCAACAATCATTGTAGGAAGTATTGAATGTGTTGGTTCAATCCAATTTAGGTTTGATTGAAGTTTGGATCAAATGGGTTCTTTAGATCACTTTGAGTCAAGTGAACCAAATGGGTCAATTGAGTTAGATTGGTGGAAATGAGTGTTGAGTTGAGTTTAATGATGGGTTTGATATTGATTGTTGGCTTTGATTACAATTAATTTGGGTTTAATTTGGATTTTGGCTCATTTAGACATTTTAGGTCAAATGGGCTAATTTGGGTTCATTGAAATGATTTGGTCAATTGGTTTGATTATAGGCTTTGGAAAGGTTTGAAATGATGATTTGAATGGTTGTAGTGGTTTGGAGAAGTTCAATTGGATTTGATTTAATTGAACAGGCTTGGGTCGTAGGATTATGGGATGATTGTATGATTTGTTTGGATTAAGGGTTAACTTGATTTTGGCTTGGTACTTGGATATGAAATGGGATTCAATTGGATTTGATTGTATTGATTAAAGGCTTGGTTTTGCATGAATGGATAGTCATGGGTTTGGTTTAGGCCATATGATAGGTTGAACCAATTTATCTTAGGGTATGACCTAAGCTCGGGCTGTCCCTTCTTAGTCTGTATGCTTAGGTTTAGTGTTCACCTAATCATTATAAGTCTCTTATGACTAGGGGAGTTTTAGTGTCTAGAGGATTTCTATGTCTAAGATAGGGAGGATGCACCCTCACTCTAAAGGTGAGGTCAACAAAAGGACCTCGAATAAGTGTGGTGTAACTAACAAGGCACACCGCATGCATTGGCATTGACCGAGGTGATGAACAATAACCCGGGAAGTCACAAGCACTAAGGATGGATATCCATACCTAAACTGAGATGTAAATGGAACCATGAATCCTAATGTGATGCAGTCCACCACATTCTAAGGTCATGAGAGAGATGAGTAGGTTTGGTTTGGTTAGTTGAGAAATGACTTCGTGTTAAAGACACGAAGAGAGATCTGCTGGTGATTCACACTTGAACTCGATTAGTTTATAGATTGATTTATGCCAAGGGAATAAAGGGTGATCCACTGGGGGGGTAAGATCATATTTGTTTGATTGATTTGGGAGGAATTTGGAGTAGAGTTGATTTAGTTTGGTTAATTTTAGTTTAATTTATGGAAGAATAATCCACTGAGGATATGGGTTTTATTGAGTTAGATTGGAATCCACTAGGGATTAAGGCTGGATTTATGGTAAATTGGAATCCACTAGGGATTAAGATTGAATTTGTTTAATTTAATTTGATTGATTTGATTTGTATGGTTTGTTTAGCTAATCTCTATTTTGTAGGTGTTAGTTAGATTTACTTTTTCTTTTCATGTAATTTTTGCAATTAGGATTTTGGAATGATTGTTATGGGGAATTAGGATGAGCATTGGTCATAGGATCTCATCTTATGTACCATGTGAAGCCTTTGGAGCATCCACATTGTAACCATCGAAAAGAAAGAACCAAAGAAGATAGAAGAAAAGAAGAAGAAAGAAGAAAAGAAGAAGAAAGAAGAAAAGAAGAAAGAAGAAAAGAAGAAATGAAGACCCCCATAATATGAATTTCCTTGCTTAATTGTAATTAATTCATTTGTAATCTAGGTTATATAAGGGTAGAGCTCATCTACTCAATTTGTTTTCAGGTTTGTGCAGTGGAGCCCAACCACAAATGGCTTTTTAGTCTTTCGCATTAACTTTATAAAATGTTTGATGTTTAGTTTAGCTTGTGCATTAAGATGACATCCTTTTCCTAGTTTCTTTTGTTGCTTGATGTATGGCCTGGATGATGATTAGGCTCTTAGGAAAAAGTAAATCTTCTACCAAATTAATCAACCCAAAATTAAAAATAAAAAACTCATAAACTTACTTAAAGCTTAGGCCATAAATCAAGATAAAAGAATTAGCAACCCTTTAGTTGAATGAGTATTTATTTTCTAACATCATGCATAAAAGCATATTATCTTCCACCTTTGCGAGAGAACATGGCTTGACCTTTGAGAGCCATAGTGGAAGTTCACCTCCCCCTTCTTAATGATTTTGGCCCCTAATCCTATTTCTCATGCATTAGGCAAATGAATCCTATAAGCCTAAGTTAAATGATTGTCTAAAAATAAAAATAAAATGTAATATGATTTGCATTAGATCTAGGTCATTTTTCATGCCTTTACATGATCTAGTCTCTTAGGGAGTGAGTTTAAGGACTTAGTCTATTTCTAAATAAATAACAACTTAGCTATCTTGCATAAAGTATATGACTTACCTGCATGAATTTAAAATTGTAGGAAGAGTTAGTTGGCGACCACCCCCAGGCGGTTGTAAGTCCAAGCAGTCGAGTAGTTTGTCCTCTCTTGTGGAGGCAAACCAAATACCATTTTTGCCTTAGATTTAGGTCATGCTTTTGGCCCTTGCTAAAGCTCCCTAGATTTTAGTTCAGAGCTTATTTCTCCCTTCTATGGGCCATAAGCATAAATCCTCACCTCTTAGGCATTTTCATAACCTTGCATTATGGAATTGTAAGCCCTAGCATTCTAATAAAAATTCAACTCAAATAAATAATATAATTTCAAAAATGTAAAGCCCAACCAGATAGTAGTTTGAGATGCTCGCTAGGTTTTCTATCATCATGAGCATATCTTACTTATCTTCCATTGGCTTTGAAAATAACTCTCTCTCTTTGATCAACCCCATTTGATCTTCTAAAATAAACTAATCGATTGATAGTCCTACCTATTGAAATATTTAGAGACAATAATCATTTACCTTAATCGAGAGTATTCCTAAGGAATCCCCTTTCTTAGGATGTAATTAACTATGGGGCTTGCCCTTGTAGGAAACTTAACAAACCCGATTTAAAATAAACCCTACTTTACTTTTCCATGTAAAGTAGGGTAAGAATCTTTGGTACATATGCAGACCCATTATCCTTAGGAGTCCTTATTGAGGTGATTAGGTTCATTATAGGGTGATGACTTCTATCTTTTGAAATAGTACACCTATCCTCAATGTCATATTTGATCACCCTAATAAGAACATCTAGATTTACTTGGTGTCCAAATGTATAAAGAGTATATTTCTATCTTCATTTTATCCCAGATAGATTGAAGATGGGAGTATACACTTAAGAAAGAAACTTTAAAATATTTAACCACACCACCATATGGACATTTGGGTAGGATGAGTCGACCTCCACCAGACAGAGGTAGAGGCAGATACAGAGGTAATTCCAAAGGTGGAAGACCCCCTGGTTGGCGGCCAGCCAATGGGGGCCATGTTATAGTTCATAGGAGTACCCTTGCTATTCACATAGACTTTAAATCCAGCTTGAAGGATGAGTCTCATGTGATTAGCATACCAACCAACCCCTCTCAATGAGTTTCATTAGAGGTGACACTCGAGCCAGGTAGTGATGAAGACTAGGCCTCCAAGTAAAGCACGAATGCATTCAAATTAGGTTTATGTAAAATAATTAGGCAGCAGTTGGGAACTTTAGCTCTAACCTCACTGTCTTCTCAAAAAGTTGAAGGTTTAGTAATTAAGGAATCCCCTAAGTCTTTCATGAATGTCAAGCCAAAGAGATTCCTATTGGGATCATCATCCTCAAGTCTAGGAGCTAATGTAAAACTTGAGCATAATTCATATAAAGATTTAATGGAATTACCTTTTGATTGGTACTCGCCTTGTGTTCATAATCTTGCAAAGAAAGGTTTGATTCCTTATACATGGTCAGTGCTCAGAGTATTTTGAGAAGCGAACAACAAAGGATGTACAATCAAGACCAGACTTGGATTGATAGTGTGAATGATGATGATTACTGCATAGTTGTCACCAATCATTTGGAGTCTCATAAGTTCTTATCAAACCACACTAACTCTTATGAAGATGTGTGTTTAAAACTTTAGATGATCCATAGGGGGAGATAGATTTGGTAGGATTTTCTTGATTTGGGTTATTAATTTGATTTGATTTTAATTAATTTTCTTGATTGGTTTTGAGTTTGATTGAGTGTGATTGAGTCATTTTGATTCACTAGGGATGTAAGTTTGAATTTGAATTTGTTTTGGTTTTAATTTTTCTCCACTGGAGATGTAAGTTTGAATTTGAATTTATTGTGGTATATGATTTTGCTTGATTGATTTAAATTGGACCTTGTTAGTTTGTGATGGACCGCACTAAGGAGGGGCTATGTAAGCCTGGACCTATCTCAAATTTATCTATCAAAATGGGTAGTCTACTAGCTGAAGAGTAGAAACTATCCAACCTAAGGGTTTCCCATCTATTTGCAATGACTGTGCTAAGAATAAAGTTCGGGGATTCACATCTTCCAAAGTAGAATCAACCACTAAGGCGACCCGTTGATGGCACAATGAGTCAAACTTGACCTAGTGTGACTATAAAGTCAGTTCCTCTAGGGGTCTTATCTCAACTCAGAGTAGTCAAGAGGTTTCTTATAGGGAGTTTTACTAACACTTCCCTAAAAGATAGGATTCCTACTTAGGAAGAGATGCCTTTGGGGGTCTTATCCTAATCCATAAGATATTTCAGTTAGTTAGTTTGTTTAGTGTAGACCTTGTTGGTTTATGAGGAGCCACAAAAAAAAGGAGCCACAGGGGGCTTTGGCCTATCTCAGATTTACTGGCCAAAGGGATAGTCCGTACATCCACAATACAAAACTTTCAATCAAAAGGGTGGCTACTCAAAAAGGGGAACAGTCCAATCCGGTAGTAACCTGGGTCATATCTAAATGGGGTCTTGAAGATGAAATCCAAATAGAATACCCACAGAAAAGGTGCTTCTGGGGGTCGTAATCTAATCTCTAAAATATAAAGCCTGTAGGTATGCAGTGGTTAACTCAGGGAGAAAGCATGGGGACTCACATCTACTTGAGCAGTGTTATCCATTGGGTGGGTAGCTGTCAGCAAGAAAAACACCAACCAACCTAAAATGCTCATAATTTGTGACAGTAAATCTAGGAAAAAGGCATCGAGGACTCACATCTTCCTGAGTGGAACTGATCGTCGGATAGTCTGTCATCGGCTAGATAGCTACTATCTAACTTAGGGTGACTACTAAGTGGGGAGTCACAAAGAAGGATTGAACCCAAGCTTGAAGTAGTCAGGAGGAAGAGGAGAAACTGGGGGTCTTACCCTAATCCTCAAATACTAACTCAGACTCGATCAGTGTATGATGGCTAGTTCAAAAAGAAAGCTCAAAGACTCACATCTTCTTAAATGAAGTCTACATGAAAGTAGCTTATTGGTTATGGAATAAGGCATACCACACTAACAAGGTGCTCATTAATTTTTAGTGGTTAAGCAAGGAAGAAAGCATGGGGACTCACATCTTCTTAAGCCCCAAGGCCACTGAGGAGACACACTAGCTAGGTAGTGAGTCATGCGCGACCTAGAGCAACTAATGAGTGAGGGCCACTGGGGGTCTTATCTCAGCTCAAAGTAGCTTGATGCAATTGGATTTAAGTTTGATTTGTTTGTGTTTGTGTTGTGCTAATGAGGGATAAGATGTCACTTGGGTTGTCTTACACCTACCTTAAACACACCATGACAAGTTTGGTAAATAGAAAGCTTCCAATTTAAAGAGAAGTTTGATTAAAAGAAAAATTTTATTGATGAACAAATTTTCTTGGAACATTATTATGGATAATATTTCTTAAGGTATAGCCCATTGTTAGGAAGCATCGGGCGTTCTCCTTTGTGGTTGATGAGCTGGTAGGATCCACCTTGGTAGGCATTTTCTATGGAAAAAGGGCCTTCCTAAGTGGGTTCAAACTTGTCTCTGATCTTGCGATGGGTAGCAATTGGTTTCCTTAGAACTAAAATAAGCTCTCCTACTTGAAAAGCACTAGGGTGGACTAACTTGTTGTGAGATTGAATCATCTTTTCCTTGTACAACTCGAGGTTTTGACACGCTCATAAACATCTCTTCTCCAAACCTTCGAGTTCTTCTAACTACAGCTTGGCATTCTATTCTATTGTAATTTTGCTACTTATAGCTATCCTTAGTGCTGGGAGTTGAACTAATGGTAGAATGGCTTCAGACCCATACACTAAGGATAATGGGGTAGATTGAGTTGGAGTTTTATAGGTAGTACAGTAGGCCCACAAAACTTCAACTAACTATTTATGCCACTGTTGCTTGTTGTCGTCAGGTGTCTTCTTGAGTATTTAGATAAGAGTTTTATTGAAGACTTTTGCTAAACCGTTGGCTCATGGATAGTATATGGTAGGGTATCTCCAATCTATGTCGTGTCTTTGGGAAAAATTATTTATTTTGGTGCTCTTGAAAGTGGTACCATTATCAGATATTATTCAACGAGGTACCCCAAATCTGTACACGATATGGTTCCTGAAAAACTGAAGCACATGTTGAGCTTTGACCTCATTGAGTGAAATCGCCTCCCGTCCACTTGGAAAAGTAGTCCTTAGCAGTTTGGATGAACTGGTGATCCTTGGACGAAGGAGGATCGATCGGACCCACTATGTCAGTACCCCAACACTTGAATGGCCATGAAGCCAATGCTGGATGTAGAATGTTGGGTGGCTAGTGTAGGACCACTCCATGTGGTGGCATCGCTTTGCTACATCCATGCAATCCATGATCATTGTCGACCAATAATATCTGAGTCTCTTAATTTTGGCTTTCTACTTGGGACAGAATTGGTGAGCTCTGCATAATCCTGAATGTACCTCGGTCACAATCTCATGGGCTTCGTGCTTGTCTAAAAAATATAACCACATATGATAGAAGGACCATCGATATAAAACACTATCCACGAGGGCATAGGAAAGTAGCATTTTCTTCACTTGATGTGCTTGAGACTTCTATTGAGGCAGTTTGCTTTTATTTAGGTTATCAATGAAGGGTTTCCTCCAATCGAGTTCTTCATCCTTTTTGGCAACAACATCCTCCCCTACATGAGAGTATTTGTCGATGAGTTCAATATTAATGAGTGGTAGGACTTGCATTTTGTGGACCTCTATTGATATGAACTCATCTTCCAGACTTGTCAATTCCTTGGCAAGCTTGGCTAAGGCATCCGCTATGGCATTTTCTACTCCATGGTGTACTTATGGTAGTGATGGAGTCTAGGCTTTATAACCTTATAGGACCTAGGGATTTGGTTGAATACTAGCTAAGAATCCCCAAAGATGTTGATATTCTAGATGCCTAGCGAAGTGGCTAACTCCAGACTGGCAATCAGAGCCTCATATTTGGCTTTATTATTGATGCAAGGATCGGATAGATGATATGATAATCTCATCATATCATGATCTGACGTCAGGAGGACTATCCTTATCACTGTCTTGCCTAGAAGAGTAAATTATGGTTCTTCTCCTCTTTGAGAGGAGGTCGCACCATCAAAGTACATCATTCAGTGGTGAATGTTGGTATCCCCTAAGTTCATGATTTGTTCATTGGGGAGATCATCACTAAGTAGAGATTTTGTAGGAAGTGGGTGTGCTGCTAAAAAAATCAATGAGTGCTTGTCCTTTCACTGCACGGAGGGGGTACAAATGTGATATCGAACTATGATAAAATCATGGACCATCGTGTCAACCATCTGGATAGTGTCAGTCATGTCATTAGATATTGTAGTGTGTTGATTCTAGAAACCAAGTTCAGTTTATGAGAAAATATATAATGTCGTAGTTTTTGAGCTGCAAAGATTAAGGCTAGACAATGCTTCTCAATGGTTGAATAATTTGCTTCAGCAGGTATTAGATGACAACTGAGATAGTAAAGTAAGTTCTCTTTCCTTTCGTCAGTGGCTTGGGCCAACAAAGTGCCAAGGGAGTCATCCAATGCAATAGTGTAAAGTATCATGGCGAGATAGGGAAGTTAAGTCCGGCAAGATCATGAGTAGCTTGATGTCTTCAAGGCATGGACACTATCATCCCGCTTGAACATGGCATCCTTCTTGCTTAATGCTGAGAATGGTTGGCACCTGCCTAATAGGTTGGATATAAAGCATCTTAGATATGCCAACCTCTCTTGGAATGATTTGAGTTGGGTTTAATTTTTATGGGGTGACATTTCTAATATCACTTTAATCTTCTCCAGGTCGATTTCAATTTTGCGGTGCCAGAAAATAAACCCAAAAATTTCCCTGAAGATACTCTGAATGCACACTTTAGAGAGTTCATTTTAAGGTTGTATTGTCTTAACCACTCGAAAACTACTCTCAAGTCAAAGAGATGGTCTTCCTTTTCTTTGCTTTTGACTATGAGATTATCAACATAGCATTCGAGTTGGTGATGAATGAAGTTTGTCAAAGATTCGAGTAATGGCCCACTGGTATGTGGCTCTAGAATTTTTAAGGTCGAAAGGCAGTACCTTATAATAATAAATTCTGATCGGGGTTCTGAAAGTGGTGCTTTTCTTATTTTTAGGGGCCATCTTTATTTGGTTATATCTAGATGAACCATCCATGAAGGAGAAGATTGCATGAGATGAAGCAATGCCCACCATCAGCTCTGGTGTTGGTAGTGAAAATTTATCTTTTGGACATGCCTTATTAAGATCCTTAAAATCAATGCATATACGAATTTGGCCATTCTTCTTCTTAACTAGGATAACACTAGCCAACTAGGTGGGGTATTTTTCCTCCCGGATGAAATGAGCATCAATCAATTTCTTGACTTCAAAAATGATCTGTTATTCAATATCTAATCGCATGCATCTAGGAGCTCTTGATGAGTTAGAGCTAAGGTTAGCTTATGAACCTCTACATTAGATCGCATCTCTTCATAACTATGCAACAGCCCTTAAACTCGAGTAGTCTAACTAAATCATTGGTTTGATTCATTCATGACGATGTACGCGGGTTATCTTCAATTCCCAAGTTTATTTCTTTGAGTTTGTCAATGATTGACTTGATTTCTTCTTCAAATTTTGGAGGCGCATCTTTGAATTGGAGATTATTTAGATCATCTGAAGTTTCGAAGCACACCTCCTTATACAAGTTAATATAATTTGAGAAGAACTTATTAGATTCCAAACGATTGCTGATGAACAAGCAATAATCATCATTCTCGACTGGGCCCATTGTATCGAAGCCTAGTCCTGATCTTGATTGAGTGCTCTTGAATTTGTTGTTCCATAACCTTTCGAAGTATTCTGACCTATGCTTAGACCATGCATATGGAATCAAACCTTTCTTTGTTAAGATAAGAACATAAGGTGAGTACCAATAAAAAATAATTCTATTAATTATTTATATGAATCATCCTCAAGCTCTACATCAACTTCTTGACTTGAGGATGTGGCTCCTAGATAAAACCTTTGGATCTTTGTGCTTGTACATTTTTTGAGGGCTTCCTTAACTACCAAACCCTTAACTTTTTATGAGGAAAGTGGAGTTAGAGCGAAGGTTCCCATTTGATGCTTGATAGTTTCACATAAAAAAGACTTGGATACACTCATGCTTTGCTTGGGGACCCGGTCTTCATCACTATTTGGCTCGAGTGTCATCTCCAACAGGATTTGTTATTGAGAAGAGCTAGCCGATGTGCTAACTACATAAGACTCATCCTCAACAGATTTAAGTATTTAGATAGGTGCACTCTTGGATCCGGAATGAATCTCAGGTGGTGGTATGGAGGCCTTCCACCTCTAGACTCCCTCCGACTTGCCTCTTTCTCGTCCTGGTGGAGGTAGGGTCATCCTCCCCACTTGTTCGAATGGAGTAACGAACTATGGGTGGAATCTAATCTCAAGCACTACTTCCTCCCTAAAGTCTTCTTCTCATTTCCTTTACTTTTCTTTTCCATTTTCTTTTTTTTATTTTTCCTTTTCATTTTGACTAAGGTCATGAGAGAAGACATTTTATTTTTAAGGAGATAGTAGGCCACATCCTCATAGATTCTGACTTCTTGAACTACCAATAACTTAAGATCTCCTTTGGCACAATACTCATTTCCACCATTTAAGAACTTGATGCAGTGATGTAAAGAGGATGGAACCATATTATTCTCATGTATCCACAGTTTCCCAAGCAAATCTTTGAAAGATTTATTCGAGTCTATTATGTGAAACTTGGCTTCTGTCTTCTAGTCACATATCTTGAAAAGCAACACTATGGATCTTAAGGCTCTCTTGCCTTGCTGATTGAATCCTTTCAACATCATCCTCTCCTTTGGAGTTTAAAGATGTCAATCCTCAAGTAATCAAGGGTTCTTAGGCTCATAAAGTTAATTGATGAACCTGGATCAACTAGAACTCTAGATAGCCTGAATTTGCCGACATCCACTATAATGTAGAGGGGATGGTTGTGCTCGATTGTACCTAGAAGTAGGTCTTCATTTGTGAACATAACTTCTAGGATATTTTTTGAATAGAATGCTACCTCTCCAATAGCGGTTAGTTGATTTAAGCATATTTTTGGATCAAACAAGGCTTTGATTAATGACTCACTCATCTCTTTGGATAAGACAAGGGCATCATATATGCTTAACTTAGCTGGAAACTTTCTAAGATGCACGATGATGTTGTAATCAACTTTGGACATGTCCTCCATAAGCATATTCATGGGTGGAGCATCTTGTGGAGGGGCTATCTGCTCACTAGAACCAATGACCTACTTACCCTTATCTTGAGGTGCTACCAAAGAACGTAGAACTTTGCCACTACGGAGGTTGACTTTAGTTACTTCTTGAAATGGGGAGCTTGTGGAAAGTTCTACCTGCTCATTGGGTATACCTACAGCTTCTCCTAAAGGATCATCATAGTTTGATGACTCTAAATCAATCTCAAGAGGTGAACCTTGATGATTGAAAAGAAATCCATTTAATCAATGACCGACAATTATTTGAGTTATTATTATGACTTAGAGCTAACCAATGAATTCAATGAGATCATTAAAATGTTAGAATCAAGTGAATCATTCTTCTTCATTAATTGTTTTGGCATGGTAATTCAAGTAAAGTGCAGATTGATGGTCTACTACCATCTATCCTGCGGCCAAATGAAGCTTCCACCCTCCATGAGTTATCCTTCATAACTGGCAAACTTTCTTTGATGTTGAAGGTTTGAGCTGAGCTAGGCACCTACAGAGCAAGTTTCTTGATTTTAGAGTTTATGTTTTTAGAGGTACGGGATAAAGAGATATCTCAACCTTCTTTTGTCTTAAGAGGGTCAGAGGTAATCCCAAAGATTACTAACAGAAGGTTGTTTCAAGTTTTCCAAGGATAACTATAGGTCATGATTTGTAGCTATGCTCAAGATAATCTTTGAAAGTGAAGCAATCCTCTAATACATGACCTAGCATGCTGTGATAGGGGTAGTAGTTAGGATCATCACTCCTACCCACTTCCTCCAGCTTTCTAGGCTTGGGTAGTTAAAAATCAGGCTTCTTAAGAAGGTTCTTAAAGATCTTCCTGACAACCTCTCTATTGAATGAGTATGACTTATTGTGTTTGTCACAAGATTGGAAAATAGCTACCCATGATACCAATGGCCATGTGAATCAATTGATGGTGGTAAAAGGAGGTAAAGTGGAGGCTACTGAAATCTAGGCCTCTCAAACTATGCTCTCACTGGCTACTTCCCCTTATCCACTGCCACTATAATCTCTGGCTTCTACTCAAATACCTTCTCAGGCTTGGGCTTAGATGACTGATCTGAGAATGGTAACTATTTGGATTCCTCTTGTAGGTTAGCCGCCTTGCTGATTAATTTCTCAAATGTCTTAATGGTGAAGCCCTTGAGCATGAAGGCGACTGGGCCATGGATATTCTTGAGTAGAATCTTAATGGCATGTTGCTATTGTAGCTATGGTTTGCATTTCATGCTTAAGTTGTACCATCGAAGAATGTAACAAATAAGGGACTCATTTGGATTTTGTTTTCAAAAATGAGGTCCCTCACAGTTACCCTTTGCTGAGCTCCTACAAATCTCTTGATGAAGAGATGCTCCAACTCTGTGAAGGACTTCACCGAACCATTTGGTAGTTCAGTGTACCAATCAAATGCTACCCCTGAAAGGCTACTAACAAACTGCCAAAAGAGTAATGCCACTATGCCGACGTAAACAACCGACTAAAATGTACCAATGTTTCCTTGGGTTCCCACTGCCATCAAAGATCTTGAAGGATGTTGGCAAAAAACCCTTGGGGGGTATTGAACTACTTCAAATTCCTTTGGGTAGGGTGTGCCCTTTAGAATAGATGAGCTCTCCTAGGCTTGCGCCAATGCTTCCTTCACTTGCTGCTCCACCATTTATTTAATGTCTTTTTCAAGCATGGATGTGCTATCAATACCTTCATATGAAAGCTACCAACATCCTCATCCATAGGGGACGATCGGTATGTACTAGCAAGTTGCGCCTCCATCGGGAAGGTTGTGCGGGCTTAGTGCATGTATGACCACTGCCATTAACTCCTTTACTCTTCTCTCCATTCTGTCAATTTGATCATCTTTATATTTGATTTATTGGAGGAGGTGTTGAGTTGAGTCCACTTACCTTCCTCAACTACAATGCCTTCCTAGCTAGGTTGCTCCCTATGTAAGGATCCTCGAATATCTACCATGTGGACTTCTGCTATATCATCTAAAAGGTCATCCTCATTTGTGTTAAAATCAATCATACCCTCCTATTAGTCAAACAGATCATCTCAGACTATCTATCGCACTATGGAACAATAATCATCCAAAATATCATCCAAAGATTGGTCATCTACCCCATCTGGTGCTACTGGAATATAGGATGAATGGTGATTGACCACTAGATTGAGCTCTATAGAAGCTATGCACTGAATTCTCTGAACTGGCGGAGTGCTAGCTCTGACTGATTCAATAATAGAGGTCATCTCGGTATCCCCTTCCTCCTTCTCCTCTAACTGTGGTGGTGGAGCGACCATGACACTTTTGGGCTGCTATTCCTTCACCACTGTTGGGATGGAAGGTTGAGCAAAGGAGCTCAGCCTCACCTCAATGGGTGGAGTAGATGGAGTGGGGTCCTTGAGATGTAGTCGGATCACCAAAGGGGAAGCTCTCTCTCCAGATGCGGGCTTGTGGAACTTGGTGGGGACTCCAGATGGTGGAACCTAAATTGGTGAAAGTGGTCGCCGAGTGGAGCGGTGTAATGGGGGTGATGCCAGTTTCCTCTTATCCGAAGATCTCCTTTGACTGGTGGAATCGATAAGAACTATACAAGCAGACTGATTGACTTTATCAGCTCAGCAATCAGAATGGTTAATCAAAGTGGAGGTCATCGACCGTATAATAAACCTCATCCTCTGTCCTTTCTCGCTGGGTAGCTATCTTGGCCTCATTGGCCCTTTCTCTATAAATTTGATCCCTAATGCTCCTAGGGATCAACCTCCTCAAATCATGCAGTGTGCTAAACTTTGAGCATCTATGGGCCCTCCCAACTCTCTTAAGTAATCTTCCTGTAGTTCTCCTCTCCCTTTGAAGCTGAGAGGGGGTGAAACCTATTGCCACGAAGAAGGGGAGAGGTCTCACGAGGAAAACCCTACTCAGCCATATGGGAGACTTCCTCTATCTCCTTTGCCACATACTTGTAATGTATTTTAATTTTTCTATTCTTATTACGACATTGGGTTTTGGTCGAAGGAGCTATACGGGAGGTAGAACTGACCTCAAATGTTGGAGAGACTATCTCTGAAGCTAAGATAGCCTTCCCCTTCAGGCTGGGGCAACTATAGAGTGGTAATAGCCTGGGCTGACACTATGGCTGGCACAACTAACACAACTAGGACAACTGGCACAACTGGTAGGGGAACTAATACAACCTTCCTCTTCAGCGAGGGTGTGGTGAAAAATTTCTAAGGGTGAGGAGTCACCTTTCAAATCTATTGGGAGAAATGAAAGAGACAAGCACTTATAAAATTCATCTTTCTAGGACACCACACAGATCCGCAGATGTACTTATTCAAATGATCAAGTACATCATCAAGGAAATAGTGTACTATCTCGAAAGATAGAAATCACTATTCTTTAATGGACCTAATTACCTTTATAAGGACTCCTAAAGACAATGGGTCTGCATATGCACCAAAGCTTCTTCCCCTACTTTACATGAAAAAGTAAAGTAGGGATTATTTTAAATTGGGTTCGTTAAATTTCCTACAGGGGCAAGGCCCCATAGTTAATTACATCCTAAGGAATGGGGATTCCTTAGGAAAACTCTCGATTAAGGTAAATGATCGCTGTCTTTAAATATTTAAATAGGAAGGACTATCAATCGATTAGTTCATCTTTGAAGATCAAATGGGATTGATCAAAAGTGGTATTGATCAAAAGAGGGAGTTATTATCAAAGCCAAAAATGTTATTTTCTTCTCTTCTCTTAACATGGACTTGCATAGGATTTGCAAAGTGTATAGTTCATTTGAAAAGAATATAACACATGCTTAAAATCATTCCTATTCACTTCTATGTTATGACTTAAGAAAGATCCTCACATTACATATATAAATTATACAACAAAATCAAACATAAAAATCTTTTGCATGATTCTTCATCCATTTATTTATTTTGTACAATTACATATTTTTAAGAAAAGTGGTATATTAATCTAGACATCCCGTCAGGAGTTTTAAGTAGAAGTAGGTCTTGTACCTTATGCCCTGGTGTAGAAAATAATGTTACTCACTTATATCTTTTATACATGTAGATGTGCATTTTGTTAATGGATGAGAAATCCCCCTTTCTATATAATAAAAATATGCATCAATGAAACATCTAAAATTTCAAATTATATCTCTTAGCATTCATCGTCAAAGTGTGCTAAAATTTTCATTGCATGTATAACTATGCTTAGGATCATTTATATGCATGATATATATTGTGGAAAGAAATAAATGGTTGTGTTATGTGGTGGTAATCCACCTTAACTAATCCTAAGATGCCTTTCTTATTGAATAGGGCTATTTAGAGCAAATATAAACTTAGGGTTTATTAAAACACATAATAAAACATTCATTAAAGAAAAATCATTAATGGAGCTAACTTAGAAATTACTTAAGGTAGGGATGAAAGAGAAGTTCTCTTCTCTTTTCTGTCTTCACAACATTTAGTAACTAAGTGTAGGTTCATTCAAACCAAATCAAATCATCAACTAAAATTGACATATCAACTAAATCACTTAAAATGAAACCACCCTCTAAATTGAATCCTTCACACTTAGAAAATTTCAACCTTAAAGCCTAGCTAAGACATGCCACACAAGCCTTAAATGGCACACACATTAGGCTAAGTCACCATTTCTAGCTCTATGTTAGGGTGGTGCATAGTTTGATGCTTGATTTTATTTTGTGATGTAATATTGTTAGACTAGATGTTGGGGTGTATATGCGTAGTCTGGATGATAGGGCGATCTTAGCCTAATCATATTTTCTACAAGGGGTTGTGCTTAAGGGGCACTGTAATAAAAATATAAATGCTTTTACTGTGTAGATTGCTTATACCCCTAAACATAACTCAAATTAGGACATGTGGAATTGGTTACCCATGTGTTGAGTGCTAAGTCCAAATTATTCATATAACTACTTGGGTTATGTGGTATGTTTAGCTAATCTCTATTTTGCATGTTTAGTTAGATTTATCTTTTCCTTTTTGATGTAATTTTTATAATTAAGATTTGGAATGAATATTATGGGGGAATTAGGATGAACATTGGTCATAAGACCATGTCTTATGTACCATGTGAAGCCTTGGAGCAAACTACATCCCAAGTCAAAATGAAGAAAGAAAGAAATGAAGAAAGTTAAAAATGAAGAAAGGAAGAAATGAAGAAATGAAGAATGATGACCCCCATAACATGAATTCCTTCTAAATTGTAATTATTCATTTGTAATTCGGGTTGTATAAGGGTAGAGCTCGGCTACCCAATTTTTCTTTTTGGGTTTGTGTGGTGGAACCCAACCACATCGGCCTCTTATTCTTTTGCGCTAATTTTATAAATTGATTGATGTTTTGTTTATGATTGACAATTAAGATGGCATGACTTTCCTAGTTTCTTAATTTCTTAATGGTTGTTGAATGGCCTAGATGTGATTAGACTCTTAGAAAAAAATAAATTTTCTATCCAATTAATCAACTCAAAATTAAAATTAAACAACCCATAACCTCACCTAAAGCTTAGAACATAAATCAAGATAATAAAAGATTTAGCAACACCTTAGCTGGATGTTGTATGTCTCACATCATGCATAAATGATACTGCTTCACTCTTTCTAATGGAGGGCTTCCACCTTGGCCAGAGAAAATGGCTTGACCTTTGAGAGCTATGGTGAAAACACACCTCCTTCTTTCTGATTTTAGCCCATAACCAATTTCTCATGCATTAGGCATATTAAATCCCAAAGCCTGTGTCAAATAGAAATGTCCAAAAATTAAAACAATACTTAACAAAATTTACATTAAATTAAGGCATTATTCATTCCCTTCATGATCTAGTCTCTTAGGGAGTGTGTTTATGGACTTAGTCACCTTTCTAAATAAACAACAGCCTAGCTATCTTGCAAACCATAAGACTTTCCTATAAGTATTTTAAAATCAGGAGGAGTTAGTTGCCACCTGTGGTTGTAAGTCCAACAGGTGGTTTATCCTCTCTTGTGGAGGTAAACCATATACCCATTTTCTCCTTAGATTTAGGTCATGCTTTGGCCCTTGCCAAAGCTCCCTAGATTTAGGATCTGAGGTTGTTGTTTCTCTTTGTGGGCTACAAGCATAAATCCTCACCTCTTAGGAATTTCCATGATTTTATGTTATGAAATTGTGAGCCTTAGATTTCTAATAAAAAATTCAACTCAAATATATAATCCTCTTCAAATTTTAAAAAAAATATAAAACCCAACCATAGGATAGTTTGGGATGCTCACTAGTTTCCTAGTATCATGAGCATCCCCTACTCATCTCCTTTTTTGATAATAACTCCCTCCTTTTGATCAATCCCACTTGATTTTCCAAAAATAACCAATTTGTTGATAGTCCTATCTTTGAAATCTTTAGAGACAATGATCATTTACCTTAATTGAGAGTATTCTTAAGAAATCTCATTCCTTAAGATGTAATTAACTATGGAGGCTTGCCTCCATAGGGAACTTAATGAACCTGATTTAAAATAAACCCTCCTTTACTTTTCCATGTAAAGTAGAGGAAAGATCTATGGTACATTCGAAGACCCATTGTCCTTAGGAGTCCTTAGTAAGCGATTAAGTCCATTGTAGGATGGTGACTTCTGTCTCTCAAGATAGTACATTATTTCTCAATGTCACACCCGATCACTCTAATGAGTACATCTGAGGATCTACATGGTGTCCCAACAATACATATTTTTTTTCATTCAACAGAAAATAAAAATACACCATAAACATTTTTGGCGACTCTGCTGAGGATGATTCCTCTTTCCATCTTTGGTAAATGATCGTTGTCTCCAAGTATCAATAGTGGATTTGTATTTCATATGAGTCTGAGACTATCCTTCTTTTCTATTGGCACTTAGCTCATTTCATTCTTAAGTAAAGATAGCCAACATCCTTTAGGTTTTAGGACTTCACACCATGTAGATCTTAAAACCCCCATTGGGTCCCCCAATAGGTGAAAATAAAATTTGACCAAAATAAATAATTAAAAACTTTGTTCAATTTTCTTACCATTTCTATGGTAAGGTAAAGTTCATCCCGCAAATAAAAATAATAATAATAAATCCTTTATAAAATATCTCTTTCAAAAGCACTTTCAAAAGTTCACATAATAAGATACTTGCACAAAAATTTCATGATTCAACCTCATCTAACAATCTTCAAGATTGTTACATGTAGGATTTTTCAAAAATTAAACTTAAAAAATCATCTTTTTAAAAGCACAAAGAGATTTCATTCCAAATAAAATCAAAGTCATCTTTCAAAAAGCACAAATGAATATCCTCATTCAATATACCCAAATTATTGAATGAAGATTTCATTTCCAAACAAAATCAAAATCATCTTTCAAAAAGCACAAATTTAAAAAAAGTGAACATCCTCATTCAATATACCCAAATTTATTGAATGAAGATTTCATTTCCAAATACAATCAAAGTCATCTTTCAAAAAGCACAAATGAACATCCTCATTCAATATACCCAAATTTATTGAATGGATTTCATTTTAAATAAATCAAAAATCTTTCAAAAGCACAAATGAACATCCTCATTCAATATACCCAAATTTATTGAATGAAGATTTTATTTCAAATAAAATCAAAATCATCTTTCAAAAAAAGTACAAATGAACATCTTCATTCAATATACCCAAATTTATTGAATGAAGATTTCATTTCAAATAAAATCAAAATCATCTTTCAAAAGCATATTTAAAATGAACACCCTCATTCAATATACCAAATTTATTGAATGATTTCATTTCAAATAAAATCATATCATAAAATTGAAATTTCATTTCAATATATCTCACATATGTTGAAGTTGGAATTCCTTTCTTTTCAAAAGTACAAATTTGAAGGTAAGCCTCTTCATTCAATATATCCAAATTTGTTGAATGGAGGTTTCATTTTTAAACAAAATCACACCATTTGAAATTCCACTTAACACATTCCACATGTGTTAAGTTGAATTCCTTCTTTCAAAAGCAATAATCACATACAAAATTTCATCTTTGAAAAATAAATATAATTGACTTCCATTTTACATACCCAAATTTGTTAAATGGAAATCTCCTTTAAAAATCATAAAAATAAAATACATTGGAATTCCATTTGACATACCCAAATTTGTCAAATGAGAGTTCATTTTCAAATGAATTTGGATTTTCATTTAGCATACACAAATTTGCTAAGTAAATATCCCATTTTCAAAATTTTAAAAAATATAAAAATACACATTTGAACTTTATTTAGCATACCCAAATTTGCTAAGTAAAGATCCATTTTCAAAATCAAAATCAAACATTTGAACTTTATTTAGCATACACAAATTTGAGTAAAGATCTCATTTCAAAAAATCAAACACATTTGAATTTATTTATATATTTGCTAAGTAAAGATCCCTCTTTTGAAAATAAAAATCAAAACCAAACACATTTGGACTTTATTTAGCATACACAAATTTGCTAAGTAAAGATCCATTTTTAAAAATCAAAAAATCAAACACATTTGGCCTTTATTTAGCATACCCAAATTTGCTAAGTAAAGATCCCACATTTTCAAAATCAAAATAAAATCAAATATATTTGGCTTTATTTAGCATACAAATTTGCTAAGTAAAGATCCCATTCATTTTTCATGGGAAAACAAGCAAAAGAAGAAAATTGTTTTCAAACTCATTTAGCATACCCAAATTTGCTAAATGAGTAATCCCAAACAAAATCAATTGACCCTCTATTTAACATACTCAAATTTGTTAAATAAAGGTCCCCAAATATAGAAATCAACTTCAAATATGAACCAATGGAAGCATAAAAAATCCCTTCAAAATATTTGAACCCATTTTCAACATACACAAATTTGTTGAAAGTGGATTCTAAACTCAAAATCTCTTCTCCAATTCATTCAAAATCTCTCTCCTAAATTCAATGAGCCCCACTTAACATATTCAAATTATTGAGTGTGGGTTCAAATTCTAAATCAAATTTAAAAAGTCAACATAATATCAAGACATAAAATCTGATTTGAGTTTGCTTCCAACAATTACAGAATTCCAGTTCAGTCTTAGCCAGCTTTTTCTCAAGTTCAGTGCAATACAAATGGATGCTCAGAAGTATATGGTCACTTTCCTCTTTGGGATGGACTTGGCCTTGGATGGAGCCTCCACAAACTTATTTTTGCTCATACACTTTGGTGAGGATTGAGGGGCTAGGATCACTTGTGAGGGGAAACCCTCACCGTAGAATGTGGTGGGCAAAAGCGTCATCCATGTTGAGATACTTCAGTTAAATTTCCTCATTGAAGAGGAAGATGGTGGAGGTTCCCACAGCATCCATAGCTCCATTGCCATTGATTGTTCCCATTACTTGCTAGTGTAGGCTACCCACTCACGGCTTCTAAGGGAAGGCTACCTGCTTAGGATAGTCTCCCCTACCTTTGAGATAGGGTCTAGTTCATCTTTCTCACCCAGAGAACCCAATAAGAGTCACAAGATCAAGTGGCATCATGTGCATTCAAGGAGATGGAGCTCTCATATTAGAAAGGAGTCACCAGGGTAGTTTCTCCGATCACAAAAGTTTCATCCTCTTTCCGGATCTGATGGAGAGGAAGATGTTAGGAGGATTATTATGTCACCTCCACCTACAGTTCAGTATGAGGCACTTACCAGAGATAGGAGGAGGTCATATCTGGCCTGGGATAGTTCAGCAAGTTGGCTTACAGGAGTAGCCCAATTTGATTTACATTCGATTATTCCTCGCAGTGTGCGAGCATATCCATCAAGAGAGGGATAGAGAGGCCCGTGTATCAATTCATGTTACTAGCAGAGAGAGATGAAGGTATGCAGCGGTTAGCCTACCCTCATAGATTTCCCGATTGCTACTACACATCCGGATAATATTCTATTGGGACTCATCATGGGAGGAGAACTCCTACACATAGAGAGTCGATGTTGTCTCCACCACACTGCTCCACTCCACGTCCACCATCATCAGTACAAGTTTCATCTTCCACAGTTCCATCTAAAGTGATGAAGGTAACATCAGGAGAAAAGAGAGCCCCACTAGTGATCCCTGACGAGGGATCAGCTCCATCTACTCCACATTGAGGTGAGGCGGCTCTCTCAACCTCCTACAGTTATGGTGAAGAGGGGTGGTGACCTCACTCATCATAGTCATGCCATCACCACCACCACCTCGGTAGATCATGGATATAGTAGCGGTGAGGAGAAGGAGATAGTTATTGTCCCCATGGTGATAGATCCTCCGGAGCGTCTATGGCGGTTGGACCATGAGCACGTCTCTTCTAGTGAGCATATCCCTCACAAGGTTAGCTCTCTAGTAGCAGGGGAGTTCAGATGTATCTCTATTCATGAGCATGATCCCACCACAGTGATCATTTGTGCACGTTAGACTCATAGATGATATCATACATCTCTCATTAAGAAGAAATCCTAGGTATGGTGGTGACCTAGAGGAAGAGAAGGTTAACTTTGATCCCGATGAAGATGATTTGTTGGAAGGCTTAGTAGAGGTGCATATGGTTGATACCAGATGTTCCCTCCTTCGAGATCAGCATTGTTCAGAAGGTGTTGCGGCCGAACAGGATGACACAACCCATTCGACCTAACACCTCCTCCAACAACTCAAACATAAGGATGAGTAGATTGATAGGATAGGGAAGATTCTTGAGGATTTGTTGACGATAGTTCTAGCACTTCAGAATCAAGCCCCGACAGCACATCCTACCATTGTGAAAATTGGCCAGCCTGAGTTACTACATGTCTTGGATCAACCCAAGAGTTCACCTCCGGTAGAGCAGGGCATTACTAGCTTGTATAGGAAGGTAGTGGATAGTACCTCCATATAAGGAAAAATATATCAAACTCATGGTCAAACAACAAGTAAAAGAAGCACTAGAGCAAGCCCGATGTGGTTAATCAGTTCCAAAGGGTAGACCTTACCTAGAGGAATTCGATGCTATCCAATATCCTAATAGTTTTATGCCTCCTTTCAAGAGTTTTAATGGCAGTGAGAACCCACACCAACATATAGCACACTTCAGGGCTGGTGTTGCAACATTGGTGGCAGTGATGCGTTATTGTTCCATCTCATTATCAACAACCTAGCGAGTATAGCCTTTGATTGGTACGCTGAACTCCCCAATGATTCAGTGAAGAATTTTGTTGAGTTGGAGCAACTCTTTGTTAAGAGGTTTACTGGAGCTCAATAAAGGGTAACTATGGGCGATCTTGTTATGGCTCAACAACACTCCGATGAGTCCCTCATTGATTATATTCTTAGATGGCACAATTTAAGCATGAAATGCGAACCACAGCTGTCAGAACAATAACTTATTGAAATTCTATTAAAGAATATTCATGGCCCAGTTGCTTTCATGCTTAAAGGTTTTACCATCAAGATATTTGAGAAGCTAATCAACTAGGCGGCTAGCCTACAAGGAGAGGGAAAACAATTGCCTTTTCAAGATGAGTCATTAAAGCCAAAGCTTCAAAAAGCCTATGAAATGAAGCTAGGAACAGTAGCAGCATTGGACAAAGGGAAGCAACCGGCCATGGATCAGCATGAGAGACCTAGAGCTCCACAACCATCACTTCCGTCTCCTTTATCACTGCCTAGGCCATCTTATCGGCCACCACAGTAGCCTCCATGGCCTTCATCACCTCCTCCTCAGCCATACTCTCAGTAGCGGTACACATATGTTCCCTAGGTGGCTATCATTCACCTACTATTTTGGATAAATTAAACAAATCTTATTCATTTAAGAGGGAGGTAGTCAAAAAATCTTTAAGAACCTCTTAAAGAAACTTGATTTTTAGCTACCCAAGCCTAGAAAGCCAGAGGAAGTGGGCAGGAGCAATGATCCTAACTTTTGCCCCTACCACCGCATGCTAGGCCATGTTTTGGAGGATTGCTTTACATTTAAGGACTTGAGCATAGCTATAAGTCAGGCATTATAGTTATCCCTAAGGAATATCTAGTGGAACAACCATCTAGTTCTGTTAGGGTAATCTTTGGGGATACATGTGATCCTCTCAAAATAAAAGAAGGTTGGGATATCTCTTTATCCGAACCTCCAAAAGATTATTTCTAAAATCAAGAAACATTCCTTACAGGTGCCTGAGGCAGCTCGAACCTCCAACATTACAAGTTGCTAAAGATAACTTGGAGAAAGTAGGAGCTCAGTAGCAGCAGCAGCAACCCATACTTGTCCGGGATAGCCAAGTAGTGCAACCACTGACCGGGTCCAGCCTCCATTCCACCATGCATTACTACCCACATTTCTACTTCTAGCTCTTCTTCTAGTATACATCTTGTATCGGTGGATGAGGGCATCAAATCCCTCACCCCACTTAAATTACTATATTTCTACTATGTGCCTCCTTTTAAATCTAAGAAATTGAAAAATAAAGTGGGTTTGAATTACATCTTTGTCACTTTTGATGGGTTATCTGATTTTACTCCTTTAGAAAACTCTTCAAGTCTTAATAATTATAACAACTCTGATCATCCCCTTTCTGATTCAGAAATGGACTTTCCTTTTCTGAATACTACAGGTTCACCGCTTGAGATAGACTTGGAATCATCTTATTCTAAGGGTCCTATAGAAGAAGCTATAGGTATACCTGATGACAAGATATAACTTTCCATCAAACCATCTCACAAAGTCACCAAAAAGTTCTACCTCATAGGGTAGCACATCAAGACAAGGGAAAACCAGTCATTAGTACCAGCGAGCAAGAAGCCCCTCCACAGGATGCTCCACCCATGAATATGCTTATGGAGGATCAGCCCAGAGTTGATTACAATGTCCTCGCTCACCTAAGAAAGTTTCCAGCTAAACTAAGAATATATGATGCCCTTGTCTTATCCAAAGAGATGAGGGAATCATTAATCAAGGCTCTTCTTGATCCAAAGATATGCTTAGCTCAGCTGATCGCTATTGGAGAGGAGGCACATTATTCAAGAGAATCCTAGGGAGTCACATTCACCGATGAAGACCTTTTCTGGGGGACATGGAGCATAACCGTCCCCTTGACGTCACAGTGGATATGAGCGATTTAGACTTTATAGGGTGTTGGTTGATCCAGGTGCATCATTGAACCTTATGAACTTGGAAACCCTTGCCTACTTGAGGATTAATATGTCAAAGCTTTGAGGAGATCGGATGATGTTGAGAGGATTCAATGAACTAGGCGAGAGGGCTTTAGGCTCCATAGTGTTACCTTTGGAAATAGACGGCTGGAAGACTGAAGCAAAGTTCTATATAATTGAGTCGAATACATCATTCACTGCTTTGCTTGGTAGGCCTTGGATACACTAGAACAAGATGACTCCATCCTCTTTTCACTAGTGCATTAAGTTTCAAAGAGATGGAATCAAATTGTGTCAAAGGAGATGAAAAGCCATTTTCAATTAGAGAGGTCGAGATATATGAAGATGCGACCTACTATCTTCCTCAAAATTAAAACACCTTTTCTCATAAACTTGGCCAAAATTCAAATACAAAAGAAAAAGAAAAAGAAGAAAAGAAAAAAAATAAAAATAAAAAAAGGAAAGTACAAGTGAGCGTGAAAGGTACACCAAGGAAGAGGTAGAGCCGCATGTTACATTTCACCCACAGTTCGTTCCACGTGTTGACCTCATTTTTAGGATGAGCTGTCAACCCCACCATCTTAGACATAGGACTCATCTTAGACTTTAAGAGATCCTTAGTCTTAAGACACATCTAGTGATTAGGTGGACACTCAACCTAGCTTTAGAGACTTAGAAGAGTTAGCCATAGGAATAGGTCATGCCTTAAGGGTGCTAGGAAGATTTGCCTACCCTATAGCTTGAACCAAATTCCTCACTTCCTTCCTTCAAGTCAAACTCAAATAAATTCCAGCTTAATTGATTTTCTCCAAACTAAAATCAATTCTAAATGATTGAAATCCATGATCAATTCCAAATGATTGAAACTTATGATTGAAATTCCAAGTTCAAAAATATTTCTAAGTCCTTTGATTGTCTCTTAAAGACTTAGCTTAAATCAAGCTCAAATCACTTCAAATTATGAAATTTTCTCATAACTCATTTATATTCTTATTTATATTCACATATATAAATAAAATATAAATTCAAATCAATCAAACTAAGCCCAAAAATTAAATCCAAATTCTAAAACTCTTTCCTAAGTCTTTTGATTCCCTCTTATGGACTTAGCTCAAATCAAGTTCAAATCACTTCAAATTCATGAAATTTTCTGATAACCCATTTATATTCTCATTTATATTCACATATATAAATGAAATAAAAATTCAAATAACCAAAACCAATTCAAAACTTAAACTCAAATTCAACCAAAATTCAAACCTAAGCCTTTCAAGTCAAAATCTTGAACTTAGCCAAATCAATTTCAAATCAAGTAACTCTTGATTTTTCTTCATGAATCAATCAATCCTACAATCATGAATCCAAATATAAATACAAACTTCAATCATCAAACAAAAACTAAATCCAACAAATCAAACCCAAGTCAAACTCATGTTCACCCTTTTGAACTTGAAATTGTCAAATGAATCAAAATCCATTTGACTTCAAACCACTTGTAAATGGATTTATATTTCAGTCATAAGTCCATATGTGAGTTCAATCAAACTCAAATCAAGCTTTGACCAATCCATTTGACCCACTTATGCTCACTTGACCCAAAGTGACCTAAAGTACCCCTTATAAGACAAATTCTAATCCCAGCCAATTTGGATTGAACTAAGCCCATCTAAGCCTCTCATCATGATCAATAATCATCATGAGATGATAAATTACTCAAATTGGGCCAAGTAAAATGGGGTTGACAAGTCAACTTAAATGAAATCCAACATAGCCAAAATCCACCATAGGCCAAATTTATTGAAACCATTGATAAAAACTCATTCAAGATCAATATTTGAACTTGACCAAGTCAACATTTGAGCCCAACCTAGCCCAATTGGTCATTTGACCAAACTTGACCCAACTTGACCTAAAAAGTCAAAATGTGTCAAAACTTGATTTAAGCCAAATTGATTGATACCAATGGGTCAAGTACATTCCAAAATGATTGTTGAACTTGACCAAAGCCTCAATTGATCAATTAGACCCAACCTAGCCTAATTGACCATGAATCTAACTTGGACCAAAAGGTCAAATTGGGCCAAATTTAAATCTAAACCAAATTGATTAGAAATAAAGATACTAATCCATTTCATATGACCAATGAAACCTAAAACCCCGACCTAACCCAAATAGGTCAAATGGGTCAATTTATCAACTTGACCCATTTGACCTAAATGAACTCAAATTAAAACCAAATATAAACCAAATTGAATCAAACCAAAGTCACCAAAATATTTAAAATGGTCATATGAACTTGAACCAACCCTTGGTTTGACCAATCACCAATTGGTGACCCAAGTTGACCATTTTGACCTAAATGGCTCAACATGAGCCAAATCACATCAAATCAATTCCAAATTAGAAACCTCCCATTTTTCAAATATACCAAATATAATTGAAACCCAAGCCAAATGACCATTTTACCCCTATGCCATAGGGTAAATTTTGGCCAAATTCACTTGGAATTTGGTCAAATCCTCTTCATGACCACTTGGCACCCTCCTAGTGGACCAAGTGGACACTAGTGAGTGTGGTGCACCTAACCCGATGGGTTTGGATGGTAGAAACCTAAGGTGGCCACCACTTGCATTGAGCACATGGAATCCTCTCCACTTGGTTTAAGCACATGGGAGCTCCACTACTCCACTAAGGCCAAACAATGTGACACCTCACAATAGCCTAACCCCCACTCAAGGAGCTCAATCGGATCAAAATGGCAAGAGAAGGCACGACCGTTCAATTTCTCTAGGGGGAGATATACACCCCCTAATTTAATTTCATTCCATCTCTCTCACACTCGATTGAACTTAGGGAAGCCAGAGCAAGCATTTGGAACTCTCCCCAAGCTCTCTCAAGTAACTTGAACTTCTCCATTTTTCAATTTCCTTAGACTAAAAAAAGGGGAGCTCAAGTGAAAATCCAACTTACTCCTCACTTCAAATCAAGCCAATTCCTCTTACAAGCTTCATCAGAGGGTTCAATATAAGTTGCCTAAAGCTTAATCTAAGATCCAAAGGCAAGGGAGGTGCTACCTTGACCAAGACCAAGCTCAAGTGAAGGTGGAGTTGGCCTCTAGAAATATCCATCCAATTTCAAGGCCTCAAAACTTTAACAAAGCTTTGTCTTCACTATGGCTTCTCCAAGAATCTAGATGATCACCTCTGTAAGCCATTAAACCGAGCTCAATTTAGCCATTGCTTGGAGCTTTTTGAAAGAAAGTATCACCCCATGAGATTCTAGTCGTTAGATGTGATCTCCTTTGCATGTTGATGGTGTGGGTTAAGTTTGGATTCAATCCAAGGTCAATCGAGCTCAGATCATCCCTTAGACGGACGATGGCCATCTCTTGCAGGGAAGATCAGAGATGGATCAGGGGCCTTCCATCTGCACTTTTTGGATGGATGGCCATGATCAAAGACGCATAGATCCCATGGATTATCCCTTCAGAACCGCAAATTTAACCTCAGCCATCCGATCCTTGATCGGAAGGAAAGGGAGAAAGCACGTAGCACCGCCGTTGACGCGGTGCTATGATGTGACAACTTAAATAGTGAGTCACATCATTCCATGTTGAAAGCTCACGCCGCGTCAGCCTCCACGTGGTGCCGATGGGATTAACTATATAATTAGGGATTTAAATTACCTAATTAATCAAGGAAACTTCAAATATTCATATCTAAGTGTAGAAAAATTAGAAAAATGTGAAATAAAATGCATATAAAAGATACTTAAATGTAAAATATTATAAAGTTGATTTTGATAAATTTTGAATAGTATTATTGTTTAGATTTAGATTTTATTGAGAATTTAATTTTGTTAATTACTCTTTAATTACCCCACTGATTAATTCCAAACTTCTTGTGTATGATTAGTGGGATAACTTCTACCTCCCCTAATTTTCTTGTGATTTATTGATGGTTTAATTAGGAGAATTGCTAGATTAAATTCAAATTACCCTCTTAATGTAATTAAGTTTAATTAAGTGTATAATTAATGGTTTAACCCTTTCATTGAGTTAATTAAGATTTATTTAAGTAAACAAGAGGTTTAGGGAATAAGATGTTTTCCTTAAGCTATTAACCCCTCTTTCTTCCTTAATCCAAACATTGGGATTAATTCACTAATTACCTACGATCAATTTGATAAATTCTAAAACCATCCATAACTTAACTAATCCATCTTGGGTAGATGCTTAGGTGTTTAATAACCTAAGCACATTAAGGAAATTGAAATCCAATTCACCTATGTGAGAGGGGTTATGAAAGTACTTAACTTAAAATCCTTAGCTTAATTAATCATTAATCATGAGCCAAATGCATTAGGCCTTTTTCTTCATAGGTGCATTACTGATTTAAATTTCTTGTGTGATTTTATGTCATATCATTGGCTCATAATTATTTGATTAAATATGCTAAGGTGGTATAAGTAAGTAATTAACACACTTAATTCATACTTAACCTAATCAAAATATAAAATCATCTAATCATATAAAGATTAAACTAAAATGTCATACACCTGGGGAATTGGGTTAGGTCTAGCAATCATTCTATCACATTTCCTAATTTAAACATAAAATAAATTCAAAACAAAAAAATCACATTAAACCAACTTTGATTCACTTTAAACTTTCTCATTTCATAGGATTGTCTTTAGAATTAATTAGGGTGAATGAATTTATATTGCTTACATCACTTTGTTTCTTTCCTAGTATGCTAAATGTGTATGTAATATGAAATTCATGTATGCATACCTTTTTAAAATCAAATTAAAATGAAATGCTTTCTTTATGTCAAATTGCATATTTTGACTCATGTAAAAATATAAATGGCTATTATCACTATTAAAGCCAAAAACTATTTTCAAAATCTATAAATCAAATACTTAAAACAAAAAGTGTGCTACTTATAATTATTTATAAGCTTTCATGCTGATATAAATATGAAGATGTGCATACTATAGCTTTCCTTCTCTTCTCTTTTAGCATAATTTTGAATAGGATTTGGAAAAGTGTATTGTTCATTTGAAAAGAACACAACACTTGCCTAACCCCATTCCTATTCATTCTTATGCTATTATCTAGAAGGACATCCAACCTTGTATATATAAATTGCATAAACAAAACAAACAAACAAATACAAACTTTTTGCATCTTTCCTTTTCCATTTCTTTATTTTGTACATGTGTTTATATTTAAGGAAAGTGGTATATTATTCTGGACAACTCCGGGGTTGTGAGGATTTAAGTAGCCCTAATTAGATCTTGTACCTTACACCCCTGGTGCTAACAATGATGCCATACTCATTTATGCCTTTCATACATATACATGTGCTTGCGAATAATGGATACAAGAAACCCTCTTTTCTACTTAATGAAAATCATGCATCATAAAGAATTTCAATTTTCTTAAGTAACATTTCTTAGCATTCATCATAAAGTGTGCTAAACATTTCCATTTGTATTTATAGATATGCTTAGGTTTCATTCATATGCATGTGTTACATGTTGGGAAAGAAATGAAGTTATATGTGTTTTGTGATATTATTCACTTTATTTAATCTTAAAATGTCTTTCATTTGAACATATTTGTTTAGGGAAAATCTAAACTCAGGGTTAATTAAAACACATAATAAAATATTCAATAAACAAAATTAAACATGAATATGCTTTAGAAGTTACTTAGGGTAGGAAGGAAGAGAAGTTCTCTTCTTTTTTTCCTCCCTTCACAACCTTTAGTAATTAAGTAAGTTCATTTAAACCAAATACAAATCATCAAATAAAATTGACCCAAATGAACTAAAGAACTTAAATAAAATCACCCCCTAAGTTGAACACTTTCATGCTTAGGAAATCTAAACATTAAAGCCTAGCTAAGCATACCACACAAACCTTTTAAAGCACATACATTAATTTAAGTCACCACTTCTAGCTTTAGGTTAGGGCGGTGCATGGATTGATGTTTGCTTTTATTTTGTGATGTATTATTTCTAGTCTAGATGTTAGGGTGAATGTGCGTAGAATGAATGATAGGATGATTTAGTCTAATCATTATTTTTCTGAGGATTGTGCTTAAGAGCTATAATAAAATATAAATTCTTTTTGTGCGTGCTTATACCCTAAGCATAATCCAATAGGCCAGGTGGACTTGGTTACCCATGTGTGGGGTGCTAAGTCAATATACATGCTTGAGATTTGTATGGTTTGTTTAGCTAATCTCTATTTTGCAGGTGTTAATTAGATTTAATTTTTCTTTTCATGTAATTTTTGCAATTAGGATTTTGGAATGATTGCTATGGGGAATTAGGATGAGTATTGGTCATAGGATCTCATCTTATGTATCATGTGAAGCATTTGGACCATCCACATTGCAACCATCCAAAAGAAAGAACCAAAGAAGATATAAGAAAAGAAGAAGAAAGAAGAAAAGAAGAAGAAAGAAGAAAAGAAGAAAGAAGAAAAGAAGAAAAGAAGAAATGAAGACCCCCATAATATGAATTTCCTTGCTTAATTATAATTAATTCATTTGTAATCTAGGCTATATAAGGGTAGAGCTCATCTACTCAATTTATTTTCAGGTTTGTGTAGTGGAGCCCAACCACAAATGGCCTTTTAGTCTTTCGCGTTAACTTTATAAAATGTTTGATGTTTTATTTAGCTTGTGCATTAAGATGACATCCATTTCCTAGTTTCTTCTTTGCTTGATGTATGGCCTGGATGATGATTAGGCTCTTAGGAAAAAGTAAATCTTCTACCAAATTAATCAACTCAAAATTAAAAATAAAGAACTCATAACCTTACCTAAAGCTTAGGCCATAAATCAAGATAAAAGAATTAGCAACCCTTTAGCTGAATGAGTATTTGTTTTCTAACATCATGGATAAAAGCATATTATTTCACTCTTGATTGGAGGGCTTCCACCTTTGCGAGAGAACTTGGCTTGACCTTTGAGAGCCATGAGTACACCTCCCCTTCTTAATGATTTTGGCCCTAATCTTATTTCTCATGCATTAGGCAAATGAATCCTATAAGTTAAATGATTGTCTAAAATAAAAATAAAATGTATATGATTTGCATTAGATCTAGGTCATTTTTCATGCCTTTACATGATCTAGTCTCTTATGGAGTGAGTTTAAGGACTTAGTCTGTTTCTAAATAAATAACAACTTAACTATCTTGCATAAAGTATATGACTTACCTACATGAATTTAAAATCGTAGGAAGAGTTAGTTGGCGACCACCCACAGGCAGTTGTAAGTCCAAGCAGTCGAGTAGTTTATCCTCTCTTGTGGAGGCAAACCAAATACCATTTTTGCCTTAGATTTAGGTTATGCTTTTGGCCCCTTAAAATCCCTAGATTTTTTGGAGGTTATTTCTCCCTTCTATGGGCCATAAGCGTAAATCCTCACCTCTTAAAAATTTTCATAACCTTGCATTATGGAATTATAAGCCCTAGCATTCTAATAAAAATTCAACTCAAATAAATAATACAATTTCAAAAATGTAAAGCCCAACCAGATGGTAGTTTGAGATGCTCGCTAGGTTTTCTAGCATCGTAAGCATCTTCTACTTATCTTCCATTGGCTTTGATAATAACTCTCTCTCTTTGATCAACCCCATTTGATCTTTCAGAATAAACTAATCGATTGATAGTCCTACCTATTGAAATATTTGGAGACAATGATCATTTACCTTGATCAAGAGTATTCATAAGGAATCCCCTTTCTTAGGATGTAATTAACTATGGGGGCTTGCCCCAATAGGGAACTTAACAAACCCGATTTAAAATAAACCCTACTTTACTTTTCTATGTAAAGTAGGGTAAGAATCTTTGGTACATATGCAGACCCATTATCTTTAGGAGTCCTTATTGAGGTGATTAGGTTCATTATAGGGTGGTGACTTCTATCTTTTGAAATAGTACACCTCTCCTCAATGCCGTATTCGATCACCCTAATAAGAACATCTACAGATCTACGTGGTGTCCAAATTCATAAAGAGTATATTTCTATCTTCATTTTATTTTATATAGATTGAAGATGGAAGTATACACTTAAGAAAGAAACTTTAAAATATTTAATCACACCACCATATGGACATATGGGTAGGATGACTCGACCTCCACCAGGCAGAGGCATATGCAGATATAGAGGTAATTCCAGAGGTGGAAGAACCCCTGGTTGCCAGCCAGCCAATAGGGGCCATGTTCTAGTTCATAGGAGTACCCCTGCTATTCACATAGACATAAAATCCAACTTGAAGGATGAGTCTCATGTGATTAGCATACCAACCAAGCCCTCTCAGCGGGTTTCATTAGAGGTGACACTCGAGCCAGGTAGTGATGAAGACCAGGCCTCCAAGCAAAGCACGAATGCATTCAAATTAGGTTTATGTAAAATAATTAGGTAGCAGTTGGGAACTTTAGCTCTAACCTCACTGTCTTCTCAAAAAGTTAAAAGGTTTAGTAATTAAGGAATCCCCTAGGTCTTCCATGAATGTCAAGCCAAAGAGATTCCTATTGGGATCATCATCCTCAAGTGTACAAGCTGATGTAGAACTTGAGCATAATTTATATAAAGATTTAATGGAATTACCTTTTGATTGGTACTCGCCTTGTGTTTATAATCTTACAAAGAAAGGTTTGATTCCTTATACATGGTGCAGGTATAGGTCAGAGTATTTCAAGAAGCTGTGGAACAACAAAGGCAGGGATGCACAATCAAGACCAAGACTAGGATTCAGTATAGCGGGTCTAGTCGACGATGATGATTATTGCATAGTTGTCACCAATCATCTAGAGTCTCATAAGTTCTTATCAAACCACACTAACTCTTATGAAGATGTGTGTTTAAAACTTTAGATGATCCAGATGATCTTTAAATCAAGGATGCACCTCCAAAATTTGAAGAGGAAATCCATTCAACCATCAACAAGCTCAAAGAAATCAACCTTGGGACAGAAGAAAATCCATGCCACACATACATCAGTTCTCTATTAGACGAAGAAGAAACTAATGAATTAGTTAGGCTATTGATTGAGTTTAAGGACTACTTTGCATGGATCAGTGAAGAGATTCCCAGATTATCTCCTGATCTAGCAGTCCACAAATTAGCATAGACCCTAACGCTAACCCTATCAAGCAAGCTCTTAGACGCATGCGATTAGGTATCGAACAATAGGTCATTTATAAAATCAAGAAATTGATCAATGCTGGTTTCATCAGGGAAGAAAAATATCCTACATGGTAGCCAGTGTCATGCTAGTTAAGAAAAAGAGTGGCCAAATTAGCATATGCGCCAATTTCATGAACTTAAATAACGCATATCCTAAGATGAATTTCCACTTCCTATATCAGAATTAATGGTGGACATTGCCTCATCTCATGTAGTATTCTTTTTTATGGATGGGTCAGCTGGCTACAACCAAATCAAGATGGCCTTAGATGGCCTCAGAGGATGAAAAGCTTTTAAAACCCGTCAAATCTATTATTATAAGGTCATGCCTTTAACCTTAAAATTCGGTCTACATACCAGCGGGCCATGAGTCAGATCTTCAATGAACTCATTCATCATCAAGTTGAATGCTATTTTGATGATCTAGTTATCAAAATCAAAGAAAAGGAAGATTCTTATTTGACTTGAGAGTAGTTTTTAAACAATTAAGGCAATACAACCTCAAAATGAATCCCTTGAAGTGTGCATTCAGAGTAGCTTTAGGGAAGTTCCTTGGGTTTGTTGTCCAACATCGGGGAATAGAGATAGACCAGAAAGATCAAAGGCATCTTAGAAATTCCACCACTAAAAGTTTAACCCAACTTAGATCATTCCAAGGGGCTGTCTAAGCTTTATCTCAATCTATCGAGATGCTGCCATTCTCAACACTTGTTAAAAAATACTCTAAGTTCAAGTGGGATTACAAATGTTAGCATGCTTTTGAAGACATCAAATAATATTTGGTGAAGCCGCCAGTTCTAGCAGCCTCTCGCTCGAAAGCCATTTATCCTCTACACTGTTGCATTTGATAACTCCTTGGCACTTTGTTGTCTCAAACCAATGAGGAAGGGAAGGAGAACACTCTCTACTACCTCAGCCATTTTGATCCTTGCTAAAGTTAACTACCCACCTATTGAGAAACATTGCCTAGCTTTAATCTTTGCATCCCAAATGCTATGACACTATATGCTTTCTCATAAGGTGAACTTGATTTCAAGAATCAATCCACTACATTATCTCATGACACAACTGACGTTATCTGGACAGTTGCCACATTGGTCCATGATTCTCTTGCAGTTTGATATTACATTCATACCCCTCCATGCTGTGAAAGGACTAGCACTAGCAAATTTCTTAGCGGCACACCCACTACCTGCTGAGTCTTCGGTTAGAAATGACCTCCCTAATGAACAAATCATGAACTTAGGGGATAGTAGCATCCACCATTGGGAGATGTATTTTGATGGTGCAGCTTTCTTTCAAGAAGAAGAAGAACCATGATCTACTCTTCTAGGAAAGCTAGTGGTAGAAATCATTCTCTTAACTCCAGATTGCAATGTGATGAGATTCTCAAAATATCACTCCAATCCATGCACCAACAACGAAGCAGAGTACGAGTCTTTGATTGCCAGTCTAGAGTTAGCTATTATAGTGTGTGTCAAATGCATCAACATCTATGGGGTTCTCAACTGGTCATCAACCAGTTGGGTCCTATAAGGTTCTAAAACCTAAGCTTCATCACTACCATGAGTACACCATGAAACTTTTGGCCTAAATCCCTGAGGTCACCATCTACAAGGTTCCTCGAGGAGAGAATGCAGTAACAGATGCTTTGGAAAAATTCTCCAAGGAATAGGCATGTCCAAAAAATGAGTCCATTCCAATAAGGGTCCAAAATAAACAAGTCTTATCCCTTATTGATGCTGAACTCATCGAAATACTTTCTTTTTAATGGGAGGTTGCCATTGCTAATAAAGATGAGGAGTTGGATTGGAGGCAACCATTCATAGATTACTTGAACATAGGCTAACTACCTCAAGAGAAATCACAAGCCTATTAGATGAAGGAGAGCTCTCTCCTATGCTCTCGTGGATGGCACCTTATACCGATGGTCTTTTGATCAAATGTGGTTACGCTGTTTAGACAAACATGAAGCCTGTAAGATCATGGTCGAAGTACATTAAGGTCTATATGGAGTGCATCAATTTGGGCTGAAGATGAAAGCAAAATTCAAGAGACAAGGATACTACTGGCCTTCAATGATCATGGACTGCATGAATGTAGCAAGGAGATGCCATCAGTGTCAGGTACATGGTGTGGTCCTACATCAACCACCCAACATTCTACACCCTACATTGGCCTCATGACCATGAGTGTTGGGGTACCAATATTGTGGGTCTTATTGATCCTCCTTCTTCCAAGGGTCATCAGTTCATCCTAGCTACCACCGACTACTTTTCTAAGTAGGCAAAGGAAATCCCACTCAGAGAGGTCACTCAGCATGTGCTCCAATTTTTCAGAAACCATATCATAATAGGTTCAGGATGCCTCGATAAATTATATCCGATAATGGTATTGCATTCAAGACCAAGATCAATAGCTTTGCTAGGAGTCATGGTATAGATTAGAGATACTCCACCATCTACTAACCCTAGGGTGAATGGCCTAGCAGAAACATTCAACAAAACTCTCATCCATATAGTAAAGAAGACACTCAATGGCAATAAGCGGTAGTGGCATGAGCAGCTAGTTGAAACCTTATGGGCATACCACACCACATATAGAACTCCAACCCAATCTACCCCATTCTCATTAGTATATGGGTCCGAAGCTGTTCATTAGAAGTGCAACTCCAATCACTAGGATTGCAATGGGTAGTAAAATCACTACAGAGCAGAATGCCAAGTTATAGTTAGAAGAGCTCGAAGGTTTGAAGGAGAGATGCCTACGGGCATGCCAGAACCTTGAGTTATACAAAGCCAAAATGATTCAAGCTCACAACAAGCTGGTCCCCCTAGAGCTTTTCAAGTAGAATAGCTTATTTTAGTTCTAAGAAGACCAATTATTGCTGATCAAAAGATGGAAGGAAAGTTTGAACCCACTTGGGAAGACCCTTTTGTCATAAAGCAGGCTTACTAAGGAGGATCTTATCAACTTATTGATTGTAAAGGAGAACACCCAATGCTTTAAATTAATGGGCTCTATTTGAAGAAATACTACCCATAAAATCATGTTTGGAAATAATTATCTTCAAAATTCTATTCCAATTCATCATCAAAATATTCTCTTCATTCGAAGCATTGTTTACTTGTTTGTGAATCCACCATGACGTGTTTAGGTGTAAGAGAACCCAAGAGGCATCCTATCCGTCTTTCACAACACGAACACAAATCAAACACGATTCCTTGACGCTACTTGAGTAGATGTAAGAGAACCTGAGAGGCATCCTATTTCAACTAGCATAACTAAGTTAGGTGTGAGAGGACATAAGCGACATCCTTTCTTGGTGGAATCATAACTTTCATTCATGGCACCATTTCATCAACTTTTAAGCATTTTTAGGATATGTGTAAGAGAACCCAAGTGGCTTGTCCTCCTTTAAACATAAACACAAGCACATATCTTTTATCTCGGGCTATTTTGATGTGGGAGCATGCCCCCTATGGCACTCACTCATTAGATGCTCTAGGTTAGGCTGGCATGCTACCTTGCTAGTGTGTCACCCTTGTGATCATTTGTCTAGTGGATGTGAGTCCCCATGCTTTCTTCCTGACTTGACCATTGCAAATAAATGAGAGCCTTGTTAGTTTAGTAGACCTCACTGCACAGCCAGTAAGCTACCTCATGTTGACTCTGTTTAAAAGGATGTAAGCCTATATGCTTTCTTCTTGAACTAGCCATCATGAACTGACTAAGTCGTGTATATTTGAGGTTCAGGATAAGTCCTCGAGTGGCTCCTTTCCTCTCAACTACTCTTGAGTTGATATAAGTTCCCAGTGGAATTCACTTTCGGTAGTCTAGGTTGGATATCACCTATCGAGAAGACTATCCCTGATCATTGTGTAGGAGGATGTGAGTCCTCGATGCTTTCTTCTAGGGATTGTTGCAAACCAATGGGTACTTTAGGTTGGTTGAGGTTCGCTATGTTGACAGGAACTCACTCAGTGGATACACCACTCTTGGTAGATGTGAGTCCTCAGCTTTCTCCTTGAGTTGGCCACCGAATACCAATAAACATTATCTTCTTCAGGGTTTTGGATAGAGCCCTTAGCGACCCCTCCCCTGTGGGCACTCTACTTAGATCACATTCTTTGTGACCCCATTTAGACACTACCCGTGCTACTCTTGGATTAGACAGTCACCCTTAGATAATTTGTTCATCGGATGCACAGATTCACCCTTGGACTAGTAAATCTGAGATATATCTAGGCTGATATAAGCTCTTTCTTAGTATGATCCATCACAAACTAATAGGTCCACAATAAACAAATAAATAAATAAATAAATTTATTCACTTTCGGATTAGGAATTCAATCCCCAACAGCCCCTTTCCCAAGCAGGCATCTTATTTTTAGGGCAGTGTCAGCAAAACTCTATAATTGACACTTGAGTTGAGATAAGTCTCCGGTGCACTCTCTGTAGTGCCCTTAGGTTGGGTTCAATATGTTTTCCACAAACAGGTTGCCACAGTCATTTCACTTTGAAGATGTAAGTCTACTATGCATTCTTTCTAGCATGATTGTCGCAAACTGACATGCAGCCCCAGGATGGGTTGGCATGTTACCTTGCTAATGTGTTGCCCTAGTGGTCCCTTATTCAGAAAAGATGTGAGTCCCCATGCTTTCTTCCATGAATTAGTCATTGTAAAGTGAAAGGCACCCCTTTGGTTCAATAGTTCTCTCCTTGGGAAACTATTCCATTTGGATTAGTAAATTTGAATTAGGTCAGGGTCAACACGGGCCCTACTTAGTGTAGTCCATCATAAATCGATGGGATCCATCAAGTATAATTAAAAATAAAATTAATTTTGACTATCTTTAAGCTAATTTAAGTTCCCCAGTGGCATTCACTCAACAGTTGGCCAAAGGTTGGGTTTGATTCATTGCCTCACCAACTAATCACCCTAGCGACTGATCCCTACTTTGGAGGATGTAAGCATACTATGCTTTCTTTCTAGTACAGTCACTGCACTCTGAAAGGAAACCCTTTTGGTTGGATAGTCTTACCATGAGGTTGGTAGACTACCCCTTTGGAGTGGTAAATCTGAAGTAGGCCAAGGCCGATATGCCCTCTATTTAATAGTCCATCACAGACAGATAGGTTCCATCTTAAAATCCAAAAATTTAAAATCAAAACAAAATATACCCTCCTCCCCAGTGGAGTCAAATTAAATAATAAAATCAATCAGCTTCTCCTCAGTGAGATGCAAATCTTTTCAATCTCCCTAGTGGAGTCAACTCAATCTAACTCGAACCTATTCCCTTAGTGGAAGGTTCAAATTTTATCCCTGGTGGATTTCAAATTTTAATTCCTTAGTGGATTTCACAACCTCTCATCCCCCGATCGATGACATGAACTTGCTTCCCTAGAGGAAGGTTCACATACTTCATCCCTAGTGGATTCCCCCTTCAGTCTCTTATGTTCTTTACATGAGTAGAGAGCATTGCATTAAGATCTTGATTCCATCTGCACCTCAAGTTTAGGAGTAGATCATTTTTATTAGTGCTTGTGATCATTCGAACGTTGTTGATCGTCTCGGTCAACACCAATTCATGCGGTATGCCTTGTCAGTCACACCACACCTATTGGGCATCCTTTGTTGATACCACTTTTGGAGTGAGCTCTCAACTTCTCCATCTTAGACATAGGACACCTTTAGACACTAAAGTTCCTTAGTCTTAAGACACCTCTACTGATTAGGTGAACACATAGCCTAACCCTAGAGACTTAGAAGAGTAATCCATAGGAATAGGTTATGCCTTAGGGGTATTAGGAGGACTTGCCTACCCTATAGCTTAAACCCAATCCTTGCTTCCCTCCTTCAAACCAATCCAAATCAAATCTTAAATCAATTTCAACTCAATTGATTTTGTCAAATCATGAATCAATTCCAATTGATTGAAACCCATAATCATTCCAAATCAATTGATTGAAACCCATGATTGAATTCAAATCCCAAAAATCTTTCCATGCCCTTTGGTTCCATCTTGTGGACTTAGTATGAATCAAATCCAAATCACTCCAAACTCAAAAGTTTTTTCATAACCCATTTATATTCTAATTTATATTCATAAATATAAATTCAAATAACCAAAACTAAATTCAAAACTCAAATCAAATCCAACTTAAATTCAACTTATACTCTTTCAAAGTCAAATCCTTGAATTTAGTCAAATCATTCTCAAATCAATCCAAACCTTTGGATTTTCTCTTCAAACAATCATTCCTTCAATCACATACCCAAATATAAACATAAACTCAATCATCAAACCAAAATCAAACCTAAATCAAACCCATGTTCATCCTTTGAACTTGAAATTATCAAATGAATCAAACCCATTTGACTCCAATTCACTTGTAATTGGATTTATATTTCCATCATAAGTCCATATGTGAGTTCAACCAAACTTGAATCAAGCCTTGATCAAGCCAATTGACCCATTTAGGCTCACTTGACCCAAAGTGACCTAAAGCATCTTTTTGTGCCAAATTCTAATCGAACCCAATTACTATTGAACTAAGCACATCTAAGCCTCACATTGTGAGCAACAATCATCCCAGGATGATCAATCACTCAAATTGGGTCAAACCAAGTCAAACTTAGCCTTTGACCAAGTCAACATTTAGCCCAAATGAAATCCAAACAAGCCAAAATTCACTATAAATCAAAATTGATTGAAACCATTGATCTAAACCAATTGATAATCAATGATGAATGATTGAACTTGACTAAGCTATCAATTGGGCCAAACCAAGCCTAACTAGCCACTTGACCTAAGTTGACCCAAGTTGACCTAAAAAGTCAAAATGGGTCAAATCTTGATCTAAGCCAAATTGATTGCAACCAATTGGTCAAATTCATTCTAAATTGATTGTTGCACTTGACCAAAGCTTCAATTGGCCAACTAGACCCAACCTAGCCCAATTGACCATGAACATAATTTGACCTAAAAAGTTAAATCAACTTGAAATCAAACCAAATCAAAATTGATTAAAATTAAAGCTTGAAATACATTTCAAATGATCAACTAAGCCTAAACAAACCCATGACCTAACTCAATTTGGTTAAATGGGTCAAATTGGTCAACTTGACCCATTTGACCTAAATGACCCTAAATGAACCAAAACCAAATCTAAACCAAATTAAACCAAACCAATGATACCCATAGGCTTCAATTGATCATTTGAACTTAACCTAAGCAATGGTTTGACCCAATTTGACCCAACTTGACCTAAATGGGTCAAATTGAACCAATTCAAACCAAATGAACTCCAAATCACTTAAAATTTGGCCCAACCTACTTTTGAATCATTTCAAATCTGCCCAAGTCAAAATAAAGGCCAAATGATTACTTTGCCCCTAGGTCACAGGGATCCTATGACCAAATTCACTTAGAATTTGGTCATATTCTTTCTCAAAGCCATTGACATCCTTCCAGGGATCCACTTGCACACCAAGGAGGGTTGTGAACATGCCCCAATGACTTTAGGTTGGCCATGACCCAACCAAAGGCCAAATAGACCCCTCCAATGGGAATTGAGCACTTGGATCACCTAATGTACTCACTAGCACATGTGAACTCACTCTCCTCCACTCCTCTACCCTAAATGACTCACATGGGTTATTTTGCAATCAAAACCATCCCTTCAATCCAAGTAATTGAGCAAAAATGGTAACTCAGCTCTCGACCATCCGATCCAAGGAGGGGGAGATATAATCCCCCTCATTCCCACTCAAATGACAAGCACTCAATTGGATTGAGCTCTAATAATTGAAACCGAGCATCTCTAGGCTTCCCAAAGCCATTTTCAAGCTCCCTTGATTTCTCCTTCTTGATTTTGCCTAAAGCTGAAACATACGAGGTCAATCCAAAGCCTAACTCATCCAATTCTCCATCAAAACCAAATTAACCTTGCAAGCACCATCAAGGGACTTCGTCGAGCTCAATCAAGTTATTCCCAAGTCATCAAGCTACAAGATGGAGGACTTTTATCAAGGATGATCACCATTGAAGAGAAGCTTGGTCAACCAAACCATCCACTCCAAATCAAGACTTGATACCTTCAACAAGGCTTCATCTCTACTAGATGAAGCTACCTCCTCCGTTGGAAGCATCGGTGATAGCCTCCAATAAGGTATTGCTTAAAATTATAGCCATTGGAATTTTTTTGCTTGGTCCTTTATGAAATAAAGTGTTATCCCTTATGATCTTGGTCATTGGATACATTTCTTATGCTTCTTCGAAGTTGTGGGTTGAGTTTGAACTCCATCCGAGCTCGGGTGAGCTTGGATTGGCGATGTCGGGATGACATCCATCTCACGCTAGGAGAGACAAATCACACACCATTTCGCATTGATTGAAAGCAGCGGTGATAGATCAAAATAGATCCCTCTCTGATTTAAGCCTAAACCATGGATTAATCTTGGGTCGATCTTAGATAGATGACGTGAGAAAGCGTGTGGCGACTCATTAAGGGATGTGATAACTTAAATAACCTATCCCATCACACCATGTAAAAAGCGCGCCGCATCAGCTGCCATGTGGCCGGACGGGATTAGGAGGTTAATTAGCCTTAATTAATTCATTTTTAATGCTACAACTTCCTAAAATCATAACAAATTATAGAAAAATCGAAAAAATACAAACTCAAGTTCATTTTAAAGATAATTCAAAGGAAAATAATATAAAATTAAAATAAATTGATTTTGAATAGTAATTTTCACTCAATTTAAGTTTTTTTAGAGATGCAATTAGGCTAATTTCTCCTTAATCACTTCAGTAATTAATTCCATACTTCTTAAGGTTGATTAGTGGGATGACCTCTACCTCCCATGATTTTTATGGAATTTATTATTGGATTAATTAGGGGAATTTCTTGTTTCATCTCTAATATCTTTCTTAATTAATTAAATAATTAATTACCCTATTAAATGATGATAAATCCATTAATTAACCTTTTTAATCATCATGAAAAATGAATGGACTTAGGGAATGAGATTAGGATTTCTTTTCCAATCTTTTCCCCAAAGTTTATTTCATTTAGATAAATACTTAATTAATTTGCAAATTGATTAATGGCTTAATCACTTCATTAATTAGTTTAATTAATCAAACTCAAAACTAAATCACTCAGAACTTAATCACTTAATTCTTGGATAGATTCTTAGGTGTTCAATAACTAAGAGGATTTCAAAGAAAATTATAATCAAACTACATGTGTATGATGGTTATAAAAGTACTTAATTAAACCCTTTAGCTTAATTAATCAATAATTGTGAGCCAATTGCATTAGACTCATTTATTTCTTAGGTGCATTATTGATTTAAATTTCATGTGCTTGCATATCATATGTTGGCTCATAATTGTTTGGTTAATTATGTTAAAATGGTGTAGGTAAGGGGTAATTAATGGATTTAATTCATACCTTAACCTAAGCAAAACATAAAATCAACCTAATTGTTCTAAAATTAAACTAAACCAATTTACACATGGGGAAATGGGTTAGGACCAGCAAACCTTTCTCACATTTTCTAAGTCAAATCAAATTAAAAAAAAAACAAAAATCTCCTAAAAGAATTTTGATTCACTTTAAACGATCTTATTTTATAGGATTGTCTTTAAGAATTAATTAGGGTGAATGAAGTCATATGCTTACATCACTTTATTTTTTTTCAAGCATATTAAATATTATTTTCCATATGAAATCATGCATTCATTTCTTTTGAAAAATCAATTAAATAAAATGTTTCCCTTTATGTCAAATTGCATGTTTTGGCTAAAGTTAAGAATATGAGTGGCTATTATCACTATTAAACCAAAAATTATTTTCAAAACCTATAAATCAAAGATTATGAATGAAGTGATGCTACTTATAAATACTTATAAGCTTGCATGTGATTATAACATAAGATGTGTTTTATGTTATTTTTGTCTCTTCTCTTAACATGGACTTGCATAGGATTTGCAAAGTGTATAGTTCATTTGAAAAGAATATAATACTTGCTTAAATCTATTTCTATGCACTCCTATGTTATGAATTAAGAAGGATCCTCACATTACATATGTAAATTTTACAACAAAATCAAACATAAAAAATCTTTTGCATGATTCTTTATCCATTTGTTTCTTTTTGTACATTTACATGTATTTAAGAAAAGTGGTATATTAGTCTCGACATCCTGGACTGTGAGGCTTTAAGTAGCCATAAGTAGGTCTTGTACCTTACACCATTAGTGTAGAAAATAATGGCGCCGTACTCACTTATGTCTTTTATACATGTAGATGTACATTTTTTTAATGGATGAGAAATCCCCCTTTTCTACATAATATAAACATGCATCAATGCAACATCTAAAATTTCAAATTTTATCTCTTAGCATTCATCATCAAAGTGTGTTAAAATTTGTATTCCTTGCATAGCTATGCTTAGGATCATTCATATGCATGGTATACATGGTGGAAAGAAATAAACGGTTGTGTGTTATGTGGTGGTAATCCACCTTAACTAATCTTAAGATGCCTTTCTTATTGAATAGGGCTATTTAGAGAAAATCTAAACTTAGGGTTAATTAAAATAAATAATAAAACATTCATTAAAGAAAATTATTAATGAAGCTACCTAAGAAATTACTTAAGGTAGGGATGAAAGAGAATTTCTCTTCTCTTTTCTTCTCTTCACAACATTTAGTAACTAAGTGTATGTTCATTTCAAACTAAATCAAATCATCAACTAAAATTGATAAATCAACTAAATCACTTAAAAATGAAACCACCCTCAAAATTGAATCCTTTACACTTAGAAAATTTTAACCTTAAAAGCCTAGCTAAGACATGTCACATAAGCATTAAATGGAACACCCATTAGGCTAAGTCACTATTTCTAGCTCTATATTAGGGTGGTGCTTAGTTTGATGCTTGATTTTATTTTATGATGTAATATTGTTAAACTGGATGTTAGGGTGTGTGTGATGCGGATGATAGGCGATGTTAGCTAATCATATTTTCTATAGGGGTTGTGTAGTGCTAATAAAAATATAAATGCTTTTTTTGTGCAGGTTGCTTATACCCCTAAGCATGATTCAAATTAGGATAGGTGAACTTGGTTACCCATGTGTGGGGTGCTAAGTCCAAATTATTTATATAATTGCTTGGGTTTGTGTGGTATGTTTAGCTAATCTCTATTTTGTAGGTTTAGTTAGATTTGTCTTTCCCTTTTTGATGTAAATTTTGCAATTAGGATTTGGAATGAATGTTATGGGGGAATTAAGATGAACATTGGTCATAAGACCATGTCTTATGTACCATGTGAAGCCTTGGAGCAAACTACATCCTAAGTCAAAATGAAGAAAGAAAGAAATGAAGAAAGAAATGAAGAAAGGAAGAAATAAAGAATGAAGACCCCTATAACATGAATTCCTTCTAAATTATAATTATTCATTTGTAATCCAGGTTGTATAAGGGTAGGCTACATTTTTACTTTTCGATAGAGCGACCACATCTTATTCTTTATTAATTTTATAAAGTGATTGATATTTTGTTTATGATTGTGCAATTAAGATGGCATGATATTCCTAGTTTCTTAATTGCTTGATGGTTGTTGAATGGCCTTGATGCAATTAGACTCTTAGGAAAAATAAATTTTTTATTCAATTAATCAACTTAAAAATTTAAATTAAACAACTCATAACCTTACATAAAGCCTACGACATAAATCAAGATAATAAAAAATTTAGAAACCCATTAGCTGGATGTTGTATGTCTCACATCATGCATAAATTATATTGCTTCACTCTTGCTAATGGAGGGCTTCCACTTTTGCCAGAGAAAATGGCTTGAGCTTTGAGAGCCATGGTGGAAACATACCTCCTTCTTTATGATTTTGGTCAAAACCAATTTTCATGCATTAGGCAAATGAAATCCCATATCCCATGTCAAATAGAAATGTCCAAAAATTAAAATAAAACTTAATAAAATTTGCATTAGATTAAGATATTATTCATGCCCATCATGATATAGTCTCTTAGGGAGTGTGTTTAAGGACTTAGTCTCCTTTCTAAACAAATAACAGCCTAGCTATCTTGCAAACCATAAGACTTGCCTACTGTGATGAAAGTTTTCAGATATATACTTCCATCTTCACTCTATGTGGGATAGAATGAGGATGAAAATACACATCTCTTCTCTTTATGCAATTTTGACACCACGTAGATCCACATATGAACTTATTGAGGGTGATCAGGCATAACATTGATGAGAGGTGTACTATCTCGAAGGATAGAAGTTGCCACCCTACAATGGACCTAATCACCTCAACAAGGACTCCTAAGGATAATGGGTTTGCATATGTACCAAAGATTCTTCCCCTACATTACATGGAAAAGTAAAGTAAGATTTATTTTAAACTAGGTTCGTTAAGTTCCCGACACGGGCAAGCCTCCACAGTTAATTACATCCCAAGGAATGAGATCCCTTAGGAATACTCTTAATTAAGGTAAATGATCATTATCTCCAAAGATTTCAATAGGTAGGACTATCAATCGATTAGTTTATTTTGGAAGATCAAATGGGATTGATCAAAGAGAGGGAGTTATTATCAAAGCCAAAGGAAGATAAGTAGGAGATGCACACGATGCTAGGAAATCTAATGAGCATCTTAAACTCTCCTATAGTTGGGTTTTACATTTTTGAAATTGAATTAATTTATTTGAGTTGAATTTTTCATTAAAAATTTAGGACTTATGATTCCATAACACAAGATTAATGAAATACCTAAGAGGTGAGGATTTAATCTTATGGCCCAAGGAAAGGCAACCTCAGAACTTAAATCTAGGGAGCGTTGGCAAGGGCCGAAAGCACAACCTAAATCTAAGTGAAAATAGCTATTTGGTTTGCTCCACAAGAGGAACAAATCCTTGCAACAACCGGTGGTGGCTTCCAACTAACTCCTCCTATGATTTTAAAATTCATGTAGGCAAGTTATATGCTTTATGCAAAATAGCTACATTATTATTTATTTAGAAAGAGACTAAGTCCTTAAACTCACTCCCTAAAGAGACTAGATCATGTAAGGGTATGTTTCAAATGACCTAAATGTAATGCAAATCATATTACATTTTATTTTTGGACAATCATTTTGACCTAGGCTAATAGTATTCATTATGCCTAATGCATGAGCAATGAGATTATTAGCAAAAATCAGTGAGAAGGGAGGAGGTGTCTGTCCACCATGGCTCTCAAAGGTCAAGATAATTTTCTCTGGTAAAGGTGGAAGCCATCCAATCAAGAGTGAAAATAATATACATTTTTGCATAATGTTATAAAAGAAGTACTCATCAGGCTACGGGGTTACCAATTCTTTTATATTTATTTTTAGCCTAAGATTTACGTGAGGTTATGAGTTTTTTATTTTTACTTTTGAATTATTAAATTTGGTAAAAGATTTATTTTTCCCTAAGAGCCTAATCCACATCCAGGCCATACATAAAGCAAGGAAGAACTAGGAAAAGGATGCCACTTAATGCACAAGCTAAACAAATCATCAATCAATATATAAGGCTAATCACAAAAGAATACAAGGCCATTGTGGTCGGGTACCATCATAAACCCAAAAACAAATTTGATAGATGAGCACTATCCATATACAATCAGATTACAAATGAATTACATACAATTAAGCAAGGAACTCATTGTTATGGGGTCTTCAAGCATTTCTTCTTTCTTCTTCTTTTTCTTCTTTGTTCCTTCTTTAGATGGTTGGAAGGTGGATGCTCCAAAGGCTTCACATGCTGCATAAAATGAGATCTTATGACCAATGTTCATCATAATCCCCATAACAATCATTCCTAAATCCTAATTGCCAAAATTACATGAAAAGGAAAAGTAAATCTAACTAACACTTACAAAATAGAGATTATCTAAACAAACCACAAAAATACCAAGCATGTATATTGGACTTAATCACTCCATACATGGGTGACTAAGTCCACCTATTGGATTTTACTCAGTGGTATAAGCACCTGCACAACAAAAGTATTTATATTTTTTATTTATCACAATACCCCTTAAGCACAATCCCCTGTAGAAAATAATGATTAGACTAAATTATCCTATCATTCATTCTACACACATACATCCTAACATCCAGACTAAAATATATATTACAAAATAAAATCAATCATCAAACAATGCACCGCCCTAACCTAAAGCTAGAAGTGGTGACTTAGCCTAATGTGTGTGCTTTAGAGGTTTGTGTGGTATGCTTAGCTATGGATTTAAGTTAGAATTTTCTAAGTGTGAAGAATGTTTAACTTAGAGGAGGGTTTCATTTAAGTGATTTAATTATTTTGGGTTGAATTTATTTTGTGTTTTGATTGGGTTCAAATGAATCCTACAATTAATTACTAAGTTATAAAGAGAGGGAAGAGAAGAGAACTTCTCTTTCCTTCCCTAACCTAAGCAATTTCTAAAGTGGATTCATGTTTTGGGTTTTCTTAGTGAATGTTTTATTATATTTTTAATTAATCCTAAGTTTATAGAAACTCTAAACAAACCTATTCAAAAAGAAAGGCATTTTAAGATTAAGTAAACTGAACTAAATTCACAAAATATACATCACTTCATTTCTTTCCCAACATGTATAACATGCATATGAATGAGTCCTAAGCATATCTATACATACAAATGAGAATGTTTAGCACACTTCATGGTGCATGCTAAGCAATTCATTTAAGAAAATTTGAATATTTATGACGCATGATTTTCATTAAGTTGCAAAGGGGTTTCTTATCCAATTTTCACATGTACATATGAATGTATGAAAGATATAAGTGAGTATGACACCAATGTTAACCTAGGGTGCAAGGTAGAAGACCTAATTAGGCTACTTAAAGCCTCACAACCCCGGGATTGTCTAGACTGATATACCACTTTCCTTAAATATAAGCATGTGTATAAAAGAAATGAATGTAGAAGAAAGAATTTAAAAGTTTATGTTGGTTGATTTATTTTTGTTTATGCAATTTATATGTAAAAGTATAGGTATCCTTCTTAAGTAATAGCATAAAAATGAATTAGATGTGGAATTAGGCAAGTGTTAGGTTCTTTTCAAATGAACCATACACTTTGTCAAACCCTATTCAAAACTATACTAAAAGAGAGGAGAGGGAAAACGTACAGTAAGCACATCCTTGTATTTTACTCACATGCAAACTTATAAATAAGATATAAGTAACACACTTTTAGTTTTGATAATTGATTCATATATTTTGAAAATAATTTGGATTTAATAGTGATAATAGCCACTCATATTCTTACTTTAGCCAACACATGCAATTTGACATAAAGGAAATATTTTCATTTTAAATTTGATTTTTGAAAAGCATGAATGCATGAAATCATATGACACATATATTTAGCATGTTGGGGAAGAACTAAAGCAATGAAAGCATGTAAACACATTCACTTTAATTAATTCCTAAAGACAATCTTATGAAATAAGAAAGCTTAAAGTAAATCAAAGTTTATATAATATGATTTTTATTTTGATTTTTTAATTTGATTTAATTTTAAAAATATGAAATGAGTTTGTTGTTCCTAACCCATTCCCACATGTGTTTGATATTTTTGTTCAATTTTTAGTTGATTAGATTCATTTTATATTTTGATTAGGTTAAGCTATGAATTAAATATGTTAATTACCCCTTACCTACACCACCTTAGCATAGTTAATCAAATAATTATGAGCCAATGAGATGACATAAAACCTCACAAGGAATTTAAATTTGCAATGCACCTAGGAAGAAAAGGCCTAATGCAATTTGGCTCATGATTAATGATTAATTAAGCTAAGGGGTTTAACTTAAGTAATTTCAAAACACTCCTCACACATATGAGTTGAATTTTGATTTTTTAATTGAACTTAAGCTCTTAAACACCTAAGCATCTATCCCAAGTAGATTAATTAAGTTCTGGAAGTTTTAGAATTTTAAGAAATTAATTAAGAGGTAATTAGTGAATTAACCCTTAATTAAGAGAGGATTAAGAAAGAAAAGGGAGGTTTAAGGAATAGATTAGGAGAAATGCCCCAAAATTATTCCCTAAACCTACTATTCACTATAACAGACTCTAATGAACTCCAATAAAGGATTAAACCACCAATCAACCCTTAATTATCCTTAATTATGTTAAGGGGGTAATTAGGAAGTGAATTAGAAATTTCTCCAATTAAGCCACCAATAAATCCAAGAAAATTAGGGGAAGTAGAAGTCATCCCCCAAAATATACTCAAGAAGTTTGGGAATAATTAATGGATTAATTAAAGAGTAATTAGCAAATTAAAATTTCCAATAAAACCTAAATTCAGATAAAAGAAGTATTCAAAATTAATCAAATTTAATTTTAAAATATTCTATGTTCAATTATCTTTCTAATGCAATTTATTTCATATTTTTTGATTTTTCTAGATTGAGATATGAATTTTAGAAGTTTAGGTAATTAATTAGAATTATTTAAACCCACTAATTCCTAAATCCACTGCGCACACGGTGATGGCACTTTTACACGCGCACTTCCCATTGGCTTTAAATGACCCATCATAGCACCACGTGGTGGTATGCTACGCTTTTCCTCGCTCGATCAAGGATCGACTTAGATTAAAGCCATCGTGGATAAATAAATTAAATCTAAAGCAACCGTTGTCCATCCAAAATGTGTGGATGGATGGCCGAGATCTGTTCTTTCCCTATGGAAAAAATGAGCCCACATTCAAAGAGAAGATCCAGCTCATCGAGCTTGGATTGATTGAAAATCAACCCACACCATCTAACAATGGAAAACATCTATCATAAAATCCATTTTTTCTTTCACAAAGCTCCACACCACATTGAGTTTAATGGTCAAAAATGGCATACCTCACGAGGTGATCACCATTCCCTTTGGAGAAGTTTTTCTAGTTGAGACAAGCTTGAAGTCTGAGGTGGGATCATCTATGGGTCACCTCCTCCTTAGCTTGAGCTCTTGATCTGGATCTCTCCTTGCTTGAACTTGGAAGAGAGCTTTGGCAAGCTTGATTCCTCTGATGGAGTGCAAAGGGAATTGAGTGGAGTTTGAGTGTGAGAAGTTGGAATTCAATGGAGCTCCCCTATTTTCAAGGAAAAGAAATTCCAAATTCAATCTCCTCTAGAAGCTTAGATCTCTTTCAATTCTCCTATCACTCTCTCACCGACAATATTCTATTGAATTCAAGTGAATTAGGGGAGTATATCTCCCTGGCAATAATGGCAAGCTTTACTTGCCATTTTGATCCATTTAATTTAAAGGGTTGTTTGAGCTTAGATGTGCCATGTGATTCATTTTAGGTTGGAGTGGAATGTGAACCCCATGTGCTCATTTGAGTGGAGCATGATTCCCATGTGCCATTTCCATGCACATGGTTGGTTTGGCCTTGGGTCAAGTTGCTCCAAACCCATTATTGGGTGGCACACCTCCCTAGTGTTCACTTGACTATTGGAGAGTATCAAGTAGGTATGAAGAGGGTTTGACCAAATTCCAAGTAAAATTGACCAAAATTTTTTCTATGGCCTAGGGATAAATGGTCATTTGGCTATTTTTTTGAATTTGGGTATGCTGGGTATGTTGAGAAAATAGGTTTGGCCAAGTTTCATTGGATTTGGAGTTCATTTGGTATGGTTTGTCTTATGTTTGACCAATTGGCCAAATTGGGTCAAACTGAGGGTTGGGTCAAGTTCATATGACCATTTGAAATGTTTTGGTGGCTTTAGTTTGGTTCAATTTGGTTCATATGATTTCATTTAGGTCAAATGGGTCAAGTTGACCAATTTGACCCATTTGACCTATTTGAGCTAGGTCATGGGTAGGTTTTAGGTTTGGTTAGTCATATGTGGATTGGTATCTTTGTTTCCAATCAATTTTGGTTAAGTTTGAATTTGGCTCAATATGACCCTTTAGTCAAGTTGGGTTCAAGGTCAATTGGGCTAGGTTAGGTCTAGTTGGCCAAGAGGCTTTGGTCAAGTTCAACAAGTGATTTGGAATGAACTTGACCCATTGGTTTCAATCAATTTGGCTTAGATCAAGTTTTGACATTTTGACTTTTTAGGTCAAGTTGGGTCAACTTGGGTCAAATCAAGGTTAGGCTCAAATGTTGACTCAAGTTCAAACATTGGTCATGAATGAACTTAGATCAATGGTTTCAATCAATTTGGCCTATGGTGGATTTTGCTATGTTGGGTTTCATTTTGGCTAAGTGTTGACTTGGTCAACCCTTAAGGTTGACTTGGTTTGATCCAATTTAATTGATTGATCATCTCATGATGGTTGTTGATCATGATGAGAGGCATAGGTGAGTTTGATTCAACCTAATTTGGTTAGGATTAGAGTTTGGTTCATAAGGGTACTTTAGGTCACTTTGGGTCAAGTGAGCCTAAGCAGGTCAAAGGACTTGGTCAAAGCTTGATTTGAGTTTGTTTGAACTTGTATATTGACTTATGATTGAAATATAAATCCATTTGCAAGTGGTTTGAAGTCAAATGGGTTTTGATTCATTTGATAATTTCAAGTTCAAAGGGTGAATTTTGCTTGATTTTTTAATTGAGTTTTGATTAAGTGATTGAAGTTTGTATTTATATTTAGGTTCATGATTGAAGGATTGATTGAATCATGAAGGAAAATCAAGAGTTTGGCTTGATTTGAAATTGATTTGGCTCAGTTCAAGATTTTGACTTGAAAGGCTTAGGTTGGATTGAATGATTTGAGTTTGATTTTGGAATTGATTTTGATTGTTTGAATTTATATTTCATTTATATATGTGAATATAAATGAGAATATATAAATTATGAGAAAATTTCGAATTTAAAGTGATTTGGTCATGATAAAGTCCTTGGGAAAAGATTTGGAGTTTGGATTTGATTTTTGGATTTAGTTTGATTGATTTGTTTATATTTCATTTATATATGTGAATATAAATGAGAATATAAAAATTTATGATTTCATGAGTTTGAATTGATTTGAAGATGATTTAGGCTAAGTCCTTAAGTGGAAATTAAGGACTTAAAAAGATTTTGAATTGAATTTGAATTTTTGAATTAGTTTGATTGATTTGATTTATATTTCATTTATATATATGAATATAAATGAGAATATAAATGAGTTATGAGAAAATCTCATGAGTTTGAATTGATTTGAGATTTTGATAAGTCCTTAAGAGAGATTAAGGACTTAGAAAATTTGGAATTGAATTTCATTCATGTTTCAATCATGGATTTCAATCATGTGATTTGAGTTTGGAGAAAATCATAAGATTGATTTGGAGTTTGACTTGAAGGAAGGAAGGTGAAGGGTTCAAGCTAAGGGTAAAAATTTTCTAACACCCCTAAGGCATGACCTATTCTATGGCTAACTCTTCTAAGTCTCTAGGCTTTGAGTGTCCACCTAATCACTAGATGTGTCTTAAGACTAAGGAACTCTTAAAGTCTAAGAAGTCTATGTCTAAGATGGAGGGGTTGAGAGCTCATTCTAAAATGAGGTCAACAAAGGGTGCCCAATAGGTGGTGTGACCGACAAGGAACACGCATGTATTGGTGTTGACAAATGATCAACAACATCGAAGATCACAAGCACTACAAAATGATCTATCTCAACCCAAGGTGAAAGAATCTAACTTAATAATTTCTTATGTCAAGGACATAAGAGAGGAAAGGAGGAATCCACTAGGGATAGAGTATGTGAACCTTCCACTAGGGATGCAGGTTCAAGTCATCCACAAGAGGATAAGAGGTTTGATTTAGTTTGAGTCTCTTTGAGGAGAATTTTCCAGTAGGGAAGAGGGTTGAATTTTTTCAATTTTTAGATTTGGATTTTGAGATGTGTTGGTTTGCATGGATACTGAGTAGAGCCATGGAGGCCTAACTCAGATTTACCAATCCAAAGGGGTAGTCTACTAAACACATAGTAGCCAACCAAAGGGATGCCTTTGGTAATGCAAAGTCTAAGAAGAAAGCATGGTAGACTTACATCTCCAAAGTAGACCATGGATGATCTATTTTGGCAACAAATTGAACCCAACCTGGGTCTACTTGAGTGAATGCACCGGGGACTTAGATCAACTCAAAGATAGTCAAGATTAATTTTATTTTTAGATTTATTTTGATGGATTATTTGTGATGGATCACATGAGAAGGAGCTTATATCGCCTAGACCTATCTCGCATTTATCAACTAAAGGGAGTAGCTTCATCGATGGGAGAACTATCCACCAAAGGAGTGCCTTTGGTTTGCAATGATCAATTGAAGGGAAGAAAGCTCTGGGACTCACATCTTCCACTACATAAAACCACTAGGGTGATCTTTGGGCAACAAATCAAACCCAACCTGGTCGCCTCATTTGACAATAATCATGCTAGAAAGAATGCATCAGTCTTACATCTTCCAAAGAATGAATGCTGGGTAACCTACTTATGGAAAACAAATAGATTGAACCCGACCTAAGGGCAACTAAAGTGAGGACCGGGACTTATCTCAACTCGTAGTCGCAATTCCTAGGAGTTCTCACTACCCTAAAGATAGGATGCCCGCTTGGGAAAAGGGGCCCTTTGGGGCTTGAATTCCTAACAATTAATTTGTTTATTTATTTAGTTTGTTTATCATTGACCCTGTCAGTTCATGAGGGAATAAATTGAGAAGGAGCTTATATCATCCTAGACCTATTTCAGATTTATCGAACGAAGGAAGAATCTATGCATCCGCTGAACAAATTATCCTACCATAGGGGTGGCTACTAGAAAGGGGACCCAATCCAAAAAGTAACCTGCAATGTCTAAATGGGTCACAAAGGATGTGATCCAAATAGAGTACCCTGGGATGGGGCGCTAAGGGCTTAATCCAAACCAGAGAAGACATGGCTAGTCATATATCAATAGTATTCGGTCCAACTCAAGGAGAAAGCTTGGGACTCACATCTTCCAAGAGTGGTGTATCCGGGTGAGTCATGTCAGATAGTGAACATCAACCAACCTAAGGTGCCCGTACAACAATCAACCTAGAAGAAAGCTCGGGACTCACATCCTCCTATAGCGAACCGATTGTTGATAGTCTATCTTCGGCTCAATGCATCCCAACCTAAGACCGAGTGAATGCCACTGGGAGACTTATATCAACTCAAATGTAGTAAAGAGGGAAGGAGCCTCTGGGGGACTTATCCTAAACCTCAAATATACTCACTAGATCATGATGTAGTTCAAGAAGAAAGCATGGGGACTCACATCTTCTTAAACAAAGTCAACATGAGGTAGCTTACCGGCGAGTGAAGTCTACCATCTAACATTGGTTTCAATGGTTAAGTTAGAAGAAAGCATGGGACTCACATCTTCCAAACAAGTGACCACACACATACTAGCGAGGTAGCATATAGACCGACCTAGAGCCTAATGAGTGAGTGCCAGGGGGCTTCCCACATCAAAATAGCTCGAGACAAAAGATATGTGTTTATTTTTGTGCATGTGTTAAAAGGAATAGGATGCCTCTAGGGGACTCTTACACCTACCTCAAACATTTTAGGGGATTTTGATGAAATGGTACCACAGATGGAAACCAGGACCACTTGGGTTCTCTCACACCTAACTTAGTTATGCTAATCAAAATAGGATGCCTCTCGGTTCTCTTACACCTATTCTAATATGGAGATTGTTGTGAAAGAGGATAGATGCCACTGGGGGACTCTTACACCTACCCTAAACACATCACGATGGATTCGTAAGACAAGCAAACAACACTTCGAAAGAAGTGAAGATTTTGATGAAATGGAATCAGATTTTTGTTCAATTATAGAATTATTTTCAAAGATGATTTATTTTATGGGTAATATTTTTTCAAATAGAGCCCATTAATTAGAAGCATCGGTGTTCCCTTACAATCAATAAGTCGATAAGATCCTTGGTAGGCCTTCTCTGACATAGGGGCCTTCCCAAGTGGGTTCAAACTTGCCTCCCATCTTTAATGGGCAACAATTGGTCTCCTTAGACTAACACAAGTTCTCCTACTAAAAGACCTGCCACTTTGTTGTGAGCTTGAATCATTTTGGATTGTACAACTCGAGGTTCTGCACCGTAAAACTCTCGAGCCTTTCTAACCATAACTTTGCATTCTATGTAGTGATCTTGCTACCCAATGCTATCCTTAGTGGGAGAGTTGAACTTCTAAAGGTAGAAAACTGACCCATACACTAAGGAAAAAAAGTTGGAGTTCGATGGTGGCGGTAAGCCCACAAGGCTTCAACCAACCGTTCATTCCAATTATTATTTTGTCATCAAGAGTCTTCTTTAATATTTAGATGAGAGTTTTGTTGAATGCTCTAAGCCATTTCTTTGGGGTAGTAGATGGTGGAGTATCTCAATCTATATCACCTTCTGCAAAGTTATGAGGTGCTTTTGAATGCACCATTATCGATATAATTCGAGGCACCCAACCTATATAATATGGTTCTAAAAAAATTGAAGCACATGTCGAGCTAACCTCTCGAGTGGGATTGCTCCACCACTTGGAAATGGCGCTAAGATGAACCGATGCCCTTGGAAGAAGGAGGATCGATCAACCCAATGTCATACAACAACAAATGGCCATGAGGCCAATGTGTAATGTTGGGTGGTTGGTGGAGGACCACACCATGTACCACCGATGGCATCTCTAGCTACATCATCGTAATCATCAAGGCCATAGTATCCTAGATCTCATCTTGTCTTTATCTTCATCGATTGATGCTCATAGAAATGTACCTCGTTATAATGCCATGCTTTGTGTTTGTCAAAAAAGTGTAAACATTTGGTCAAAGGACCATGGTATAGCCATCAAGAGCATAGAGAGCTCTATTTCCCTAATTTGACTTTTCTGAGGTAGTTTATGTTCAAATAATCTATGAACAATTTGCCTCAACTCCTTGTCCATTATGGCAACAACAACCTCCCTTCAAGAGAAAGTCTCTGATGAGTTCAACATCAAGTGGATGGATAGACTTGTCTATTTTGGACCCTTATTGAAATGGACTCATCTTCCACATGCCAATTCTTTGGCAAGTTTGGCCAAAAGTTCTCTGCCGGGGAACCTTATAGATGGTGACTTAGAATTTGGGCCAACAAATTTCATGGTATACCGTGGTAATGATGAAGCTTGGTTTGAGAACCTTGTAGACCACAATCGTTGATGACCAACCGAGAATCCCCAAAGATGTTGATGCTTTGACACCGATAGTGATGGCTAACTCTAAACCGCAATCAAAGCCTCATACTCGGCTTCATTGTTGGTACAGGGGTTGAAAAGATAGTATGAGAATCTCATCACATCACGACCTAGAGTTAAGAGAACTATTCCTACCCTTGCCTTTCTTGGAAGAGTAGATCATGGTGCTTCCCCTTTGTGAAAAGAAGCTGCACCATCAAAATACATCTCCCATCGATGGTTGTCGGCCTCCCTAAGTTCATGATTTGTTCATCAGGGAGATCATCACTAAGCGGAGAATCAACAGGAAGTGGGTGTGCTAAGAAATGCTAGTGCTTATCCTTTACCGCATGGAGGTACAATGTGATATCAAACTATGAGAGGATCATGGACCATCATGCCAAATGTCTCGATAGCATTGACCTTGTCATGAGAAATTGCAGTGGATTTTTTTGGGGAGATCAAGTTCACCTTATGAGAAAGCATATAATGCCATAGCTTTTGGGAAGCAAAGATCAAAGCTAGGCAATATTTCTCAATAGGTGGATAGTTTGCTTCAGCAAGAATAAGAAGATGACTGAGGTAGTAGAGAGTGTTCTCCTTCCTTCATCATTGGCCAGCAAGAGAGTCATGCCAAGTGTAGAATGAGTGGCCCGCATAGGGTTACTAGAATTGGCTACTTCCAAATACGCTTGATGTCTTCAAAGGCATGCATACTTATCATCCCACTTGAACTTGGCATCCTTTTGACAAGTAGAATGGTTTGCATCTCCCGATAGTTGGAGATAAAGCGTCTTAGATATGCCATCCTTGAAAGGATCTGAGTTGAGTTAAACTCTTAGGAGGTGGCATTTCTAAGATAGCTTTAATCTTTATCTATTTCTATTCCTGTCAAACAACAAACCCAAGGAATTTCCTAAAGCTACTACTAATGCACACTTGTGGATTCATTTTGAGGTTATATTATCTTAACCATTCAAAAAACTACTCTCAAGTCAAAGAGATGGTCTTTTCTCTTTGACTACTAGATCATCAACATAGCACTCAACTTGATGATGGATGAGTTCATTGAAGATCCGAGTCATGGCCCGTTGGTATGTAGCACTAGTATTTTTAAGGCCGAAAGGCATGACCCTATAATAGAAGATTCTGATTGCGCTTCAAAAAATAGTGTTTCTTTCATCTTCAGGAGACATCTTGATTTGGTTGTAGCCAGATGACCCATCCATGAAAGAGAAAACTGCATGAGATGAGGTGATGTCCACCATTAATTTTGGTATAGGAAGAGGAAACTCATCCTTAGGACATGCCTTATTTAAGTCCCTAAAATCAACACATATGCGAATTTGGCCATTCTTCTTCTTAACTGGGATGATTTTGACTAACCAAGTAGGATATTTTTCTTCCCTGTTGAAACCAGCATCGATCAATTTCTTGACTTCAGAAATGACCTATTGTTCAATTTCTAATCGCATGCATCTAGGAGCTTGCATAATAGGGGTATCATTAGAATTTATTGCTAGCTTGTGACTACATCAAGAGATAATCTGCATCTCTTCATAACTTCAAGTAGTCTTTAAACTCTCAATAGCCTAACTAAGTCATTGGTTTCTTCTTCATTCAACAATGATATGATTGCGTGGATTTTCTTCTATCCCGAGGTTGATTTCTTTAAGCTTATCAATCATTGAATAAATCTCCTCTTCAAATTCTGGTGGTGCCTCCTTGATTTGGAGATCATCTGATCATCTTTCTAAACACACATTCTCATAAGAGTTGGGTGTGTGAAAAGAACTATCGATTCCAAATGATTGGTAACAAAAGTAATCATCATCATCGAGGACCCACTGCATCAATCCTAGTCCTACTGGATGTGCTCGCTGTATTGTTCCATAGCTTTTCTATACCTGCCCGACCATGTATGAGGAACTAAACCTTTTGTAAGATTATGAACACAAGACGAGTAAAAGTCAAATGGTAATGCCATTAATTCTTAAATGTATCCTCCTCAAGTTCTACATCAACTTTAACTTGAGATGATGATCCTAAAAAGAATCTCTTCGACTTCATATCATTGGAAGACTTAGGGACTTTCTTAACTACTAAACCTTCAACTTTTGAGATGAAAGTGAGGTTAGAGCTAAGGTTCCCATCGCCTAATAGTCTCACATAAACCTGATTCAAATACTTTGCTTTGTGAGGCCATCTTCATCTCTGCTGATCAAAAGTCACCTCCAATGGAACCCGAGAGGGTTGGTGGTATACTAATCACATTAACTCATCCTCGATGGATTCCAAGTCTATGTGAATAGTAGGGTACTCTATGAATAACATGACCTCTATTGATGGCCAACTTGGGGTCTTCCACCTCGAATTGCCTCTATTTCTACCTCTACCAGTGGAGGTTGAGTCATCCCACCCACATGTCCATATGATGGAATGAACTGGGTGGAATGTGATATATCTATTTCTTCAATTCCCCTTTCTTGTTCACTTGGATTTTCATTTTTTCTTTTCTTTTCTTTTGCCTTTTTTTTCTTCATTTTTTTTCTTTTTTTTTTTTGAATTTGAATTTTGTCCAAGTTCAGAAAGGGTATTTTGAGGAAGATAGTAGGTCATCCTCATAAATCTCAACCTCTAACGAAAATGGCTTTTCATCTCCATTGACATGGTATTCAATCCCATCTTTCTAAACTTGATGCACGATGGAGGAGGATGGAATTATCTTGTTTTGATGTATCCAAGGCCTGCAAAGTAATGAATGAAGTATTCAAATCAATGATGTAAAACTTGGCTTCATCTTCCGCACCTATCTCCAAAGGTAACACTATGGAACCTAAAGCTCACCTTGTTCATTGAATCCTCTCAACATCATCGATCTCCTGAGTGTGGAGATGTCGATCCTCAACAAAGGGTCTTTAGACTCATAATGTTCACCGATGCACCTGGATCCATGAGAACTATGGCAAGTCTGAACCTATCCATGTCAATGTAGGGGGATGTGCTCCAAGTCCCTAAGAAGGTCTTCATCGTGAAGGTAATCCCTTGGGCTTCTTTTATGTAATGCCCCCTCACATAGGCCACTAAGCTAAGCATATTTTAGGATCAAGGAGAGCCTTGATTAATGATTCCCTCATCTCTTTGGATAAGACAAGGGCATCATATATGCTTAGATAGATGACAACTTTCTTAGATGAGAAAGAGACATTGTCCACCTTGCTAGTCCTCCACAAGCATATCCAAGGGTGGAGCATCGTGGAGGGGCTTCTCGATCCTTTATACCAATGACTTGTTTCCCTATCTTGAGGTTGCCCTAGGATAGAACCTTGCCACTACGGAGGTTGACTGATCTCTGGTAGTGGAAGGTTCTACCTACACATCGTGCTCACCTATAGCTTCTCTATGGGACCCTCAAATCGATGATTCCAAGTCTATCTCAAGAGGTGAACCCATAGTATTCAGAGTAGGAAAGTCCAACTCTAAATCAAAATGATCAAAATTGTTATAATTATTTTTATTTGAAGAGTTATCATTAAGAACAGAAGTAGGCAACCCATCAAAAGAGACACAGATGTAATTCAAGCTAGTTTTATTCATCAATTTCTTGGATTTATTAGGAGGTATAAAGTAGAAATCAAGTAAAGTGAGTGGGGTAAGAGATTTGATGCCCTTATTCACCGATACAAGAGTTCTACTAGTAGTAGAAGAAGAACTAGCTGAAGTTGAGGAGGTCACCGATGTGGTAGCCGCACTGTAGAGGCTGACTCGATGGGCGCTTATGGCTATCTCGCAACACATGCTCGCTGAGCTCCCCTTTCCTTGAGTTGGCACTGGCAACTTGCAAACCTTCCTTGATGTTGGAAGTTTGAGCTTACTCAGGCACCTAGAAGGAAAGTTTTTTGATCTTCTAGATGATCTTTTTAGAGGTTTTGGATAAAGAGATATCCCAACCTTCTTTAATTTTGGATGGATCACATGTATCCCCAAGGATTACCTAATGGAACTGGATGGTTGTTCCACAAGGTATTCCTTCGAGATAACTACAACACCGATCTTGAAGCCATGTTCAAGCCAGTCCTAAAATGTGAAGCAATCCTCCAAAACATGACCTAGCATATGGAGTTAGGGGCAAAAGTTTCAATCATGACTTTTTCCTACTTCCTTTGGCCTCCTAGGCTCGCGTAGCTGAAAATCAAATTTCTTTAAGAGATTCTTAAAGATCTTCTGATTACCTCCCTCTTAAATGAATAAGGTTTGTTTTAAGCTTATCTAAAAGAGTAGGTGGACCATACCTACGGTATGTGCTACTATTGGATGGAGGAGGTGTGGCCGTGGAGGCTTGTGGAGGCCGGTAGGCTACCTGGTGGTGAGGTGGTGAAGGCCGAGGTCATGGTCTCGATGGATCTCTAGCTAGTGTTTTCCCTTATCTACCATGTCATTCCCACTTCTCTCATAAACCTTATTTTTCTTTGGGCAATTTTCTTGAAAAGGCAATTTTGGCCTCTCCTTGTAGACTAGCACCTTGTTGATTAATTCTCAAATATTTTGATAGTGAAGCCCTTAAGCATGAAGGCGATCGGACCATGGATATTCTTTAGAAGAATCTCAATGGCATGCTTGCATGTGCTCATTTCATACTCGTTATGCCATCGAATATAGTCAATAAGGGACTCACCTTGGTGTTGTTGTGCTACAACGAGATCACCTACAGTAACCCTTTGTTGAGCTCCAGCAAATCTCTTGATAAAGAGTTGCTCCAACTTAGCAAATATCTTTACTGAACCATTGGGAAGTTTAGCATACCAATCAAAGTAATCCCTGCTAGGCTACTAATGAAGTGGTAAAATAGTAAAATGTCTCTACCATCGGCATTGCAACAACTGGCCTTGAAGTGTGCAATATGCTACCTCGGGTTTCCACTGCCATCAAAGCTCTTGAAAGAAGGTGGCACCTTTGGGATATTGGATTGCATCAAATTCCTCCGGGTAGGGTCTACCCTTTGGAATTGATGATCCTCCTGGGCTTGAGCCAATGCTTCCTTTACTTGCTACTTAACATGGATCTAATATCTTTCTCTTGTATGGATGTACTTTCCCCTACCTTCCTATACATGCTAGTGCTACCTTGCTCAATGAGGTGGGTGGGTCCAAGACATGCACTAACTGGCCGATGATATCCGTAGTAGGATGAATTATTTCGGGCTTATTTTTGAAGTACTAAACTACTACTAATAAGTCCTCAAGCTGCCTTGCTATCCTATCTATCTGTCTTTCTGCTTTAAATGATATCGGAGGTGTTAATTAGTGTCTTCTGATCAACCTCATCACCTTCCATCCTTCTACTCCCTCGAGGAGGAGATCCTGTATCTACCATACAAACCTGAAGTCTCCCAATAAATCATCTTCATTGGGATCAAAGCTGATCTTCTCCTCATCGACGTCATACCCTGAATTTTCTTCTTCATAAGATAATGTGCTACTATCTCCTCAAGAGAATGATCAATGCAGTACAATAATTTTTTGGTGATCACTATCATGCACGAGAGGCACCGCACTCTAAGAGTCAATCCTATGGGGACTATACTCACTAGAAGAGACACACTCGACACTAACTCAAAGGGTGACACTCTAGATGTTCTACTATCATCGGCACTTGTATATCATCCGCTCCTCATAATTGCGCCACCATCTCCATCCCGTAATGGGTGTTGGTGAAGGGATGACCACTATGCTTCGAGGTCGCTTTTCCCTCTGCACCACCACTGGGGCAGAAGGTCGAGCAGGAGAGCTCGACCTCGCCATAGTAGGCGGTGTAGATGGAGCAGGATCCCTCAGTTGTAACCAGATCACCAATGGGGTATGCTTCTCCTTGGATATGGCCTTCATGGCCTTGGTGGAATTGAGATGCCATGAACAGTGATGGCGGATGGGGGGTAGCGGGTGGAGACACCACCAACTCTCTATGAATGAGCTATCCTCCGTGATGATGGTCCCGTAAGTAATGATCTATGGTCGGCGGCAGTACACCGAGCTTGAAATTAATGCATGCAGCCGACATGACAACCTCGCCTCTCCTACCGGTGATATGAATAGATGTATGGGCCTCTCCTCCTCCATCATAAATGTTTCCCCACACGATGGGGATGATAGATCTCAAATCAAATTGAGCTCAGACTCAACATCCATGCTCGCCAACTGTAGATCGATCAAGGCCGCATATGACCTCCTGCTCAGTACTAATGGTGCTAAACCACCGGTGGAGGTAAAGTATGAATCCTCTAGCATCCTCTCTAACCTAGAGAGGATAAAATTATTTTCAGAACACGGGGTGATCAAAGTAGGTACTCCTCAATAGCCTCCATCTCCATGGTAATCCTCGTATTATACCACTTGATCATGTGATTTTATTTCTCCTTTGTGTTTAGGTAAGATGAGTAGAGAAAGAACTAGACCCAACCTCAAAGGCTGGGGAGGCAATCTATGGAATCAGAGGATCCTTACCCTTAGAGGGTGCCAAAGAGTGGGTGCTAGCTTCACGGCATGGGAAACCACGGGCTCACGCTATCACTGCCACTAAGGGTGGACGCCACGCTTTCCTCTTTAAAGGGAGATGTAATTTGAGGGTAAATCGATGATGATGGCTCACGCCACCATAGTCCTATTGAAAGTAGGGGTGATCTTTACTCCCAATCCTCTACCAAGATGGATAAGGTGGGGCATGATCATGATATTCAGGCCGTCCTAAGGCCAAGTCATCATTATTGAAAGTGAATAAAACTTCTATGTGCCTGCCATTTCTAATCAACTGCAAAAATTGAAAGACTGAATTTTAGTTGTAACTGTGATTGATGCTGAGAATCTGTAATATAAGAAATGAGCTAGGATCAGCTTTCTATTTTTATTGATTTATAAATTTGAATTTAAAATTTGAACCCACATCCAACATCTTGGAAGTGTTAAGTGGGGTTCAAATGGATTAGAAAGATTTAGAAATTTGATTGGAAGAGGAATTTTTGAATATGAATCCTTCAACAAATTTGGGTATGTTGAAAAAATGGATTCAAATATTTTTAGAAAGATGCTTCCATAGGTTCATGTTTGAAATGAGATTTTGATTTGAGGACCCTTTCTTTTAACAAATATGGGTATGTTAAAGCAAGGGTCAATTGGTTTTGTTTTGATTTGGTATTTTTAAATTTCTTCACTTAGCAAATTTGGGTATGCTAAGTGAAGTGTTTGAAAATAATTGTTTCTTTTTTTGTGAATTGTTGTTGATTTTGAAAATTGGAATTCCCACTTAGCAAATTTAGGTATGCTAAGTGAAGAACCCAAGTGTGTTTTTTTGAAAGATTTTTGAAAATAGGATTCTTAGCAAATTTGATTTTGCTAAGAAAAATCCTAAAGTGTTTCATTTGTTTTGGATATTTTAATTTTTGAAAAATGTAGGATCTTTAGCAAATTTGGGTACGCTAAGGAAATCCTAATGTGTTTCCTTTTGGTTTTGATTTGAAAGTGGAGACTTTACTTTAGCAAATATGGTATGCTAAAGATGAAGTTCCACTTTGTGAAATGAAAATTTCATTTAGCAAATTTGAGTATGCTAAATAAAATTCAAAAGATGTGTTTAAAGATTTTATTTTATTTTATTTTGGTTTTGTTTTAAAAATGGAAACTTCTCTTTCAAAAATTTGGTATGCTAAAGAGTGAAGTTCAAAAAGTGCTTGAGAATTTTTTGGTTTTGAATTTGGAGACTTCACTTAAAATTTGATTATGCTAAATGAGGTTCCAAATGTATTTGAAAATTATTATTTTTGAATTTGGATACTTCACTTAGCAAATTTAAGTATGCTAAATGAAGTTCCAAATGTGTTTGAAAATCTTTTTTGGTTTTGATTTTGGAGACTTCACTTAGCAAATTTGAGTATGCTAAATGAAGTTCCAAATGTGTTTGAAAATTTTTGGTTTTGAATTTGGAGACTTCACTTAGAAAATTTGAGTATGCTAAATGAAGTTCCAAATGTGTTTGAAAATTTTTGGATTCAAATTTGGAGACTTCACTTCATAAATTTGAGTATGCTAAATGAAGTTTTAAATCTGTTTGAATTTTTTATTTTTTTTTTGGTTTTGAATTTGGAGACTTCACTTAGAAAATTTGAGTATACTAAATGAAGTTCCAAATGTGTTTGAGAATTTTTGGTTTTGAATTTGGAGACTTCACTTAGCAAATTCGAGTATGCTAAATGAAGTTCCAAAAGTGTTTGAATTTTGGTTTTGAATTTGGAACTTCACTTAGTAAATTTGAGTATGCTAGTTTGAATGTGTTTGAAAATTTTTGGTTTTGAATTTGGAAACTTCACTTAGCAAATTTGAGTATGCTAAATGAAGTTCCAAATGTGTTTTGAGTTCTGAAAGTATGATTGTTAAGTTTTGATTTTTTGAAAAGAAGACGTTCATTGAACAAATTTGGGTATGTAGGAATGGAAGTCAATCTTATTTTTGTAAAATGTTGAAATTTTGTTTTGTTTGTGATAATTACTTTTTTTATTTTTTGAAAGAGGGGATTCCAACTTAATCATATATGGGATATGTTCAAGTAGGATTTCCAAATGATGTTATTTTTATTTGGGAATGAAATCTACATTCAATAAATTTGGGTATATTGAATGGAGATGTTCATATGTGCTTTTGAAAAATTTAGTCTTGTTTAAAAATGAAACTTTCATTCAATAGGTGTGAGTGCATTGAATGTGTGCTTTTGAGAGTTTTATTTTTAATTTTAATTTTGATTTTTTGGAAAGATGATTGTTTATTTTATTTTTGAAAATGAAATCTTCATCAAAATGAATTGAGGGAAGATGTTCATTTGTGCTTTTGGAAAAGATTGTTAATTTTAATTTTGAAGATTCCTACATGTAACAATTATGAGAATTGTTAGATGAGGGTGATTTAAGAAAATTTTGTGGAAAATATTTTATTATGTGCATTTTTGAAAGAGTGCTTTTTGAAAAGCAAGACTTTTATGAAAAATTTATTTTGTCTTTATTATTTTAGAATGAACCTTTCCTTATCATAAAAAAAATATAAGGAGGTAGTCTTTAAATGTTTTTTTATTTATATATTTCTATTTTTACTCATTGGAGAACCCAACGGGGGTTTTAAGACCAATACGGGGTGAGGTCCTAAAACCTAAAGATGTTGGCTAACTTAACTTAAGAATGAAATAAGCTAAGTGCCAACAGAATGAAAGATAGTCTCAGATTCATACCAAAGTACAAACCCACTATCGATACTTGAAGAAAATGATTATTTACCAAAGATGGAGAGAGGAAAAATCCCCAATGGAGTAGCCAGAAAAATCTATGGTGAAAATTTTCAATATGAGATTTCTAAAATAATAAATATATACTTCCATCTTCACTCTATGCGGGATATAATGAGGTTAGAAATATACATCTCTTTTCTTTATGTAATTTTGACACTATGTAGATCCGTAGATGTTCTTTCTAAGGGTGATTGGGTACTACATTGAGGAGAGGTGTACTATCTTGAAAGATAGAAGTCTCTACCCTACAATGGACCTAATCACCTCAATAAGGACTCTTAAGGACAATGGGTCTGCATATATACCAAAGATTCTTCCCCTACTTTACAGAGAAAAGTAAAGTAAGGTTTATTTTAAATTGAGTTCATTAAATTCCCTACAGGGGCAAGTCCCCATAGTTAATTACATCCTAAGGACTAAAATCCCTTAGGAATACTCTCGATTAAGGTAAATGATCGTTGTCTCCAAAGATTTCAATATGTAGGACTATCAATCAATTAGTGTATTTTGGAAGATCAAATGGGATTATTCAAATATAGGGAGTTATTATCGAAGCCAAAGGAAGATATGTAGGAGATGCCCACGATGCTATGAAACCTAGCGAGCATCTCAAACTCTCTTATGGTTGGGCTTTACATTTTTAAAATTGATTTAATTTGTTAGAGTTAAATTTTTTATTAAAAATTTAGGATTTATGATTCCATAACACAAGTTTAAGGAAATGCATAAGAGGAGAGGATTTAAGCTTATGGCCCACAAAAGAGAAAAACAATCACATAACCTAAATCTACGGAACTTTGGCGAGGGCTAAAAACACAACCTAAATCTAAGGTGAAAATGGGTATTTGGTTTACCTCTACAAGAGAGAACAAACCACTGCTGACTTACAACTCTGGGTGGTCGCCAACCAACTCCTCCTACGGTTTTAAATTCATGCAGGCAAGTCATATGCTTTATGTAGGATAGCAAGGCTGTTATTTATTTAGAAAGAGACTAAGTCCTTAAACTCACTCTCTAAAGAGACTAGATCATGTAAGGGTATGTTTTAAATGACCTAAATCTAATGCAAATCATATTACATTTTATTTTTATTTTTAGACAATCATTTTAACCCAGGCTAATAGGATTCATTATGCTTAATACATGAGAAATGAGATTATTGGCCAAAATTTGGGAGAAGGGAAGAGGTGTATTTCCACCTTGGCTCTTAAAGGTCAAGCCAAGTTTCTTAGGCAAAGGGGGAAGCTCTCCAGTCAAGAGTGAAAATAATATGCTTTTGAGCATGATGTTATAAAAGAAGTACTCATCCAACTAAGGGGTTACTAATTCTTTTATCTTGATTTTAGCCTAAGCTTTAGGTGAGGTTATGAGTTCTTTATTTTTAATTTTGAATTGTTAAATTTGGTAAAAGATTTATTTTTCCCTAAGAGCCTAATGCACATCCAGGCCATACATAAAGCAAGAAAGAAACTAGGAAAAGGATGCCACTTAATGCACAAGCTAAACAAATCATCAGACAATTTATAAGGTTAATCACAAAAGAGTAAGAGACCATTGTGGTCAGGTACCACCGCACAAACTTGAAAACAAATTGAAAAGCTGAGCTCTACCCTTACACAACCTGGATTACAAATGAATTACATATAATTAAGCATGGAACTCATTGTTATGGGGGTCTTCAAGCTTCATTTCTTCATTCTTATTTTCTTCTTTCTTTTTCTTTTCTTCTTTCTTCTTTGGTTCCTTCTTTGGATGGTTGGAAGGTGGATGCTCCAAAGGCTTCACATGGTGCATAAGATGAGATCATATGACCAATGTTCATCCTAATCCCCATAACAATCATTCCAAAATCCTAATTGCCAACATTACATAAAAAGGAAAAGTAAATCTAGCTAAAACCTACAAAATAAAGATTAGCTAAACAAACCACATAAATCCAAAGCATGTATATTGGACTTATCACCCCACACATGGGTGACTAAGTCCACATGGCCTATTGGATTATGCTTAGGGGTATAAGCACCTGCACAACAAAAGCATTTATATTTTTTTATCACACACCCCTTAAAATAATGATGACTACTAAATCATCCTATCATTCATTCTATGCATATACATCTTAACATCCAGACTAAAATATATCATAAAATAAAAGCAAGCATCAAGCCATGCACCACCCTAACCTAAAGCTAGAAGTGGTGACTTAGCCTAATGTGTGGGCTTTAGAGGTTTGTGTGGTATGCTTAGCTATGGATTTAAGTTAGAATTTTCTAAGAGTGAAGAATGTTCAACTTAGAGGAGGGTTTCATTTAAGTGATTTAATTATTATGGGTTGATTTTATTTTATGTTTTGATTGGGTTCAATTGAATTCTATAATTAATTACTAAGTTATAAAGAGAGGGAAAGAGAAGAGAACTTTTCTTTCCTTTCCTAACCTAAGTAATTTCTAAAGTGGATTCATGTTTTAGTTTTATTTAGTGAATATTTTATTATATGTTTAAATTAATCCTAAGTTTAGAAAAACTCTAAATAAACTTATTCAAAAAGAAAGACATTTTAAGATTAAGTAAAATGAACTAAATTCATAAAACATACATCACTTCATTTCTTTCCCAACATGTATAACATGCATATGAATGAGTCCTAAGCATATCTATACATACAAATGTGAATGTTTATCACACTTCAAGATTTATGCGAAGCAATTAATTTAAGAAAATTTGAATGTTTATGATGCATGATTTTCATTAAGTAGCAAAGGGGTTTCTTATCCAATGTTCACATGTACATATGAATGTATGAAAGGAAAAGTGAGTATGACACCATTGTTAACCAGGGGTGTAAGGTACAATACCTACTTAGGGCTACTTAAAGCCTCACAACCCTAGGGTTGTCTAGACTAATATACCACTTTCCTTAAATACAAGCATGTGTACAAAAGAAATGAATGGAAAAGAAAGAAAGCAAAAGTTTTTGTTGGTTGATTTATTTTTTGTTTATGCAATTTATATGTTCAAGTATAGGTATCCTTCTTAATTAATAACATATGAATGAATAGTATGTGGAATTAGGCAAGTGTTAGGTTCTTTCAAATGAACTATACACTTTGCCAAATCCTATTCAAGAACTATGCTAAAAGAGAGGAGAAGGAAAACCTACACTAAGCACATCCTTATATTTTACACACATGCAAACTTATAAGTAAGATATAAGTAATACACTTTTATTTTTGATAACTGATTCATATATTTTGAAAATAATTTGAATTTAATAGTGATAATAGCCACTCATATTCTTACTTTAGCCAACACATGTAATTTGACATAAAGGAAACATTTTTATTTTAAATTTGATTTTTGAAAAAGCATGAATGCATGAAATCATGTGACACACATATTTAGCATGTTGGAGAAGAACTAAAGTAATGAAAGCATGTAAACACATTCACTTTAATTAATTCCTAATGACAATCTTATGAAATAAAAAGCTTAAAGTAAATCAAAGTTTATTTAATATAATTTTTTATTTTGATTTTGAATGTGATTTAATTTTAAAAGAATGAAGTGAGTTTGCTATTTCTAACCCATTCCCACATGTGTTTGATATTTTTATTCAATTTTTAGATGATTAGATTTATATTTATATTTTTATTAGGTTAAGGTATGAATTAAGCATGTTAATTACCCTTACCTATGCCACCTTAGATAGCTAATCAAATAATTATGAGCTAATGAGATGACATAAAACCTCACAAGGAATTTAAATTTGTAATGCACTTAGGAAGAAAGGGGCCTAATGCAATTTGGCTCATGATTAATGATTAATTAAGCTAAGGGGTTTAACTTAAGTAATTTCAAAACACCCCTCACACATATGAGTTGAATTTTGATTTCTTTAATTGAACTTAGGCTCTTGAATACCCTAAGCATCTACCCAGTAGATTAATTGAGTTAGAAAGAATTTTAATAAATTAATTAAGAGAATTAGTGAATTAACCCTTTAATTAAGAGAGGATTAAGAAAGAAAAGGGGTTTAAGGAATAGCTTAGGGAAATGCCCCAAAATTATTCCTAATCCTATTCACTGAAATAGACCTTAATAAACTCCAAAAAAGGATTAAACCACCAATCAAACCTTTAATTATCCTTAATTACATTAAGGGGGTAATTAGGAAATGAATTAGTAATTTCCCAAATTAGGCTACCAATAAATCCCAAGAAAATTAGGGGAGGTAGAAGTCAACCCCCAAAATATACTCAAGAAGTTTACAAATAATTAGTTGATTATTTAAAGAGTAATTAGCAAATTAAGATTTCTTTTAAAACCCAAATTCAAAGAAAATAAGTATTCAAAATTAATCAAAATTAATTTTAGAATATTATATGTTCAATTATCTTTCTAATGCAATTTCTGACATATTTTTCTAATTTTTCTAGGTTGAGATATAAATTTTAGAAGTATAGGTAATTAATTAGAATTATTTAAACGCTAATTAATTCCTTAATCCTATAGCGCGCCACGCAAAAGAGGACGCGACGTGCATTTACACACGGCGCCTTCCCATTGGCCACTTAAATGCCCCATCATAGCACTACGTGGTGGCGGTGCTACGCATTTTTCCCTTAGCCGTCCGATCAAAGATCGACGGTTGAGATTAAAGTTGCCATTCAGAGGGGATTAAATTAAATCTAAAGTGTGTTTTAATCTCGATCGTCCATCGAAAATGTGCAGATGGACTACTAGAGATCCTCCCTATTCTTCCCTATGGAAAAATAAAGACCGTCCACTTTTAAAGAGAAGATCCGAGCTCGATCGAGCTCGAATTGGATTGAAAATCAACCCACACCATCTAAACATAATGACTTGCACATCTAATAGTCAAAATTCCATGGATTAAAATTTCTTTCATAAAGCTCCACACGACATTGAGTTTAATGGTTGAAAAATGGGATACCTCACCAAAGGTGATCACCAGCGCTCAATTCCCTTAGAGAAGCTTTGTTTGGTTGAGACGAAGCTTTGGTGAAAGTTTGAGAGGCTGAGGTTGAGTGGATCTTTATATGGCTCACCTCCTCCTTAGCTTAAGCTCAATTTTGATTGAAGTGGATCCCCCCTTACTTCAAGAACTTGGAAGAGAGCTTAGGAAAGCTCGATTAGGCTCTCTAATGGAGTGTGCAAATGGAATTGAGTGGAGTTTGAGTGTAGAGGAAGTTGGCAATTCAATGGACCTCTTCTATTTTTACTTAAGGAAAACCAAGAAATACCAAATTCAATCTCCCTCTATGAAGCTTAAGATCTCTTGCCAATGACTCCTATAAATCTCTAGACCTCAATCGACAATGGCTCCGTTGGAATTGAAGTGAATTAGGGGGAGTATATCTCCCCTAATGACAATCAGACGGTTGAAGCTTCACTTGCCATTTTGGATCAATTACTCTGATTTAGAAGGTTGTTTGAGCTATTAGATGTGCCATGTGATTCATTTTAGGTCAGGGAGTGGATTAGTGAAGTCCCCATGTGCTCCATTTGAGTGGAGACATGATTCCCATGTGCCCATTTCCATGCACATGGTTGGTTTGGCCCTTGGGTCAAGTTGGGCTAACCCAAACCCATTGGGTTGGGTGAACTACCCTCCCTAGTGTTCACTTGATCTATTAGGAGAGTATCAAGTAGGTATGAAGTGGGTTTGACCAAATTTCAAGTGGAATTGGCCAAAATTTGTTCTATGGCCTACGGGTAAAATGGTCATTTGGCTGATTTTTGAATTTAGATATGTTGGGTTTATTGAGAAAATAGGTTTTGCCAAGTTTTAGTGGATTTGGAGTTCATTTGGTATGGTTTGGCTCATGTTGACCCATTTAGGTCAAAATGGGTCAACTTAGGTCAAGTTGACCAATTGGTCAAATTGGGTCAAACTAAAGAATGGGACAAGTTCATATGACCATTTGAAATATTTTGGTGGCTTTGGTTTGATTCAATTTGATTTAGGGTTGAATTTGGTTCATATGACTTCATTTAGGTCAAATGGGTCAAGTTGACCAATTTGACCCATTTGACCTATTTGAGCTAGGTCATGGGTAGGTTTAGGTTTGGTTAGTCATATGAAGTGGATTGATATCTTTATTTCCAATCAATTTTAGTTAAATTTGAATTTGGCTCGATATGACCCTTTAGGTCAAGTTGGGTTCAAGGTCAATTGGGCTAGGTTAAGTCTAGTTGGGCAATTGAGGCTTTGGTCAAGTTGAACAAGTGATTTGGAATGAACTTGACCCATTGGTTTCATTCAATTTTGCTTAGATCAAGTTTTGACACATTTTGACTTTTTAGGTCAAGTTGGGTTAACTTGGGTCAAGTGCCCAATTGGGCTAGGTTAGGGTCAAATCTTGACTTGGTCAAGTTCAAACATAATTCATTAATGAACCTAGATCAATGGTTTCAATAAATTTGGCCTATGGTGGATTTTGGCTATGTCGGGTTTCATTTTGGCTAAGTGTTGACTTGGTCAACCCTTAGGTTTGACTTAGTTTGACCAAATTTGATTGATTGATCATCTCATGATGATTGTTGATCATGATGAGAGGCATATGTGGGTTTGATTCAACCCAATTTTGATAGGATTAGAATTTGGCTCATAAGGGTACTTTAGGTCACTTTGGGTCAAGTGAGCCTAAGTGGGTCGAATGGCTTGGTCAAAGCTTGATTTGAGTTTGATTGAACTTGTATATGGACTTGTGATTGAAATATAAATCCATTTCAAGTGGTTTGAAGTCAAATGGGTTTTGATTCATTTGACAATTTAAAGTTCAAAGGGTGAACATGAAATGAATTTTGGCTTGATTTTTGAATTGAGTTTTGATTAAGTGATTGAAGTTTGTATTTATATTTAGGTTCATGATTGAAGGACTGATTGAATCATAAAAGAAAATCAAGAGTTTGGCTTGATTTGAAATTGATTTAGCTAAGTTCAAGATTTTGACTTGAAAGACTTAGGTTGGATTTTCAATGAATTTGAGTTTGATTTTTGGAATTTGTTTTGGTTGTTTGAATTTATATTTTATTTATATATGTGAATATAAATGAGAAAATAAATGGGTTATGAGAAAATTTCATGAATTTGAAGTGATTTGGTCATGATCTAGGCTAACTATTTAAGAGAAAATTTAAAGGACTTAGAAAAGATTTGGAGTTTGGATTTGATTTTTGAGTTTAGTTTGATTGATTTGAATTTATATTTCATTTATATATGTGAATATAAATGAGAATGTGAATGAGTTATGAGAAAATCTCATGAGTTTGAATTGATTTGAAGTTGATTTAGGCTAAGTCCTTAAGGTAGAAATTAAGACTTAGAAAAGATTTTGAATTAGGAATTTGAATTTTTGAATTCAATTTGATTTTTGAATTTATATTTCATTTATATATGTGAATATAAATGATAATATAAATGAGTAATGAGAAAATCTCATGATTTTGAATTGATTTGAGGATAATTTTGGCTAATTCCTTAAGAGAGGATTAAGGACTTAGGAAAAATTTGGAATTTGAAATTTAATTCATGGGTATCAATCATGGATTTCAATCATGTGGCATTGATTTGAGTTTGAAAAAAAATCAAATAAGATTAATTGGAGTTTTAATTGAAGGAAGGAAGGTGAGGAGTGGTTCAAGCTAAGGGTAGGCAAATTTTCCTAACACCCCTAAGGCATGACCTATTCCTATGGCTTACTCTTCTAAGTCTCTAGGGCTAGCTTGAGTGTCCACCTAATCACTAGTTATGTCTTATGACTAAGTAACTCTTAAAGTTTAAGAGGAGTCCTTGTCTAAGATGGAGGGTTGGGAGCTCATTTTAAAAAATGAGGTCAACACCTACATGTATTTAAAATCCTAAGAGGAGTTAGTTGGCGGCCACTCCTAGCCGGCTATAAGTCTAACAGTCGGGTGGTTTGTCCTCTCTTATGGAGGTAAATCATATACCCATTTTTGCCTTAGATTTAGGTCATGCTTTGGCCCTCGTGAAAGCTCTCTAGGTTTAGGATCCGAGATTGTTGTTTTCCTTTGCGAGCTACAAGCATAAATCCACACCTCTTAGAAATTTTCACGATCTTATGTTGTGGAATTATAAGCCCAAGATTTCTAATAAAAATTCAACTCAAACATATAATCCTCTTCAAATTTCAAAAATATAAAGTCCCTCCATAGGATAGCTAGGATGCTCACTAGGCTTCTTAGTATCATGAGCATCCCTACTCATCTTTCTTTGGTTTTGATAATAACTCCCTCTTTTTGATCAATCCCACTTGATTTTCCAAAAAAATATCCAATTTGTTGATAGTCCTATCTTGGAAATATTTGGAGACAACGATCATTTACCTTAATCAAGAGTATTTTTAAAGAATCTCATTCCTTAAGATGTAATTAACTTTGGGGGCTTGCCTCAATAGGAAATTTAATGAACCCAGTTTAAAATAAACCCTGCTTTTACTTTTTCATGTAAAGTAGAGGAAAGATCTCTGGTACATTTGAAGACCAAATATTCTTAGGAGTTCTTATTAGGTGATTAGGTCCATTGTAGGATGGTGATTTCTATCTCCTGAGATAGTACATCATTCCTTAATATCGCACTTGATCACCCTGTGAGTACATCTGGATATACGTGGTGTCCCAACAATACATATTTTTTTCATTCAATGGAAAATAAAAATACACCACAAGCCTCTAATGCTATGCTTATGAAAAATTAAAATTTGCAACGCTCCTAGAGGAACCTAATGCAATTATGCTCATGATTAAGGATTAATTAGATTAAAGGAGAATCTAAATTAAGTACTTATATGGTTTTTTCACACCCCTGAGTTACCCATAAAATTTTAAGGCTCTTTATGTTATTAAACACATAAAGGAGAACCCATGAATTCAATTGGAATCATCTGAAATAATTATCCTTTTAATTTGATTTATTTCTTTATTATTAATTTCTTAATTAATTCTTAATTAAGCCATGAATTGATTAACCTCATAAAGAAATATACTTAGAAAAATGATTCAGAAAGGGGCCCTAATTATTTCCCTCATCATTCCCACTATTAACAGTGATTAATCATCATTAATGACTTAATTCTTATTGTTAAGCAATTTTGTTTATTATTAAATTGATTAAGAAGGGTGATTAGGATTAGAATTTCAAATTCTCCAAATTACATGGAAAATAAATCCCAAGAAAATTTTGGGAGGTAGAGGATATCCCATGGGATCAACCTATCAAATTTGAGATCAAATGGTCAAATAATTAAGTTTTAATTAGGATAATTATCTTAATCTAAAACCCTAATTAAGCACTATTTATTAATCAAACCTTAGGGATTTCATTTTTATTAAATTCTCCTTTCTTTACCCTTTCCAAAATGGGTTTGCTCATATTTTTTTGGAGTTTTCTACAATTAGTTATGGATTTTTAAAGTTTTGTCTTTTTAATGATATTTTAATCACCTAATTAATCTCCTAAACCATCAACGCCATGCAGAAGCTGACGCGGTAGTTGACTCAGTGGTAGCGCTTTCCATGTGGCACCATAGGATAGGTTATTTAAAATGCACGATAGTTGACTTAGTGGCAGCGGATGCAATTTCATCCCTGCCATCCGATCTCTAATCGAATGGTGGAGATTAATCCCATAGTTTCTATTAGATTAAATTAGATAATCTAATAGATTAAATCACAACCGTCTGTTCTAATCATGTGGAAGGGACGGCCGATGATCCATCATCCCGTGAGCACCAAAAGACAGACACCGTTGCCTTCCACCTCATGATCCGAGATAGCCAGAGCTCGTGGGACATTAGGATTAACTCCAAAATGTGCGGGGAGGAGATTTAAGGAGATCATATGGTGGAAATCACATGCAATCACAATTTTCTTCACAAAATACCAACACCTAGGTGACTTTTTATTGTTTGCCAGGTTTTTACCTCACCGGAGCTAGAGACTGGTGGTCCATCGACTGAGGTAGCTTCATTTTGAAGAGATGAGGCCCTGTTGAGAAGAACCTGAGCTACCTCCCCATCGATTCTTCAGTGGACTAAGCCTCGTCACTAAGCTCCCTGGAGTTAGTCTTAGAGTGTCTTTCGGTGATCAGATCGATCGGGGATCATTTTGTTTTGACTCGACAAAGTGAGGGGAAGGTGTAGAAAGAGTTAATTTAAGTTTGGTGGACTTTATGTGAGGTTGGATGGATGGGGCTCTCATTTTCGGTCAGTGGTTGGTCTCACCGGTGATGGAGAGCACTTGGGATTTGGGGAAAGGTCTAAGACTTAGAACACTCTGAGGAAGCTCCCTATGAGGTTTGAATGGATGGGGAGGAGTATACTCTCCTCCCTAAGTGAACCAAGGGCTGAGATTTGCTCACCCTTTAACAGTCGTTCGACCGAGGAAGGTGGTTGGAGATGGTAGACTACTTAGGTGGAGGTGCTTAAGAGGCAAAGGCAATGACATGGGCTGGCATGGGGTGTACCTCCTCCTCCAAGTGAACCAATGGACTGCCAATGGTGAATTTACCCTCTCATGACCTAAGGCTGAACCCAGAGCCTTGGGTTGGTTGGGTTTGTGGTCCTAGTGTCCAAGAATGGCCAAAGGTGGCTACCAAGGCTTGGGGAGTAGGTGATCCCACCCAAATAGGATTTTATTCCATTTGGGTGACTTGCTTCAAGTGTTTTGACACAAACTAGGTTGGGTCCACTTGGGCTGACCCATGGTGACCCAAGGATGAGTCATGCCAAGTTTGGTTTGGTTTGGAGTTGGTTTGGATGGGTTCGGCTCAATTGGACACATATTGGTCAAATGGGGTTCAGTTAGGTTAGGTTGACCAATAGGTCAAATTGGGTCAAACCAAGGGTTTGGGTGTGTTAATTTAATCATTTGGAATGTATTGGTGCAATTGGTTTAGTTTAATTTGAAGTGGATTTGATTTTGGCTCTCATGGGTTCATTTGGGTCAAATGTAAGTTGAACAATTTGGTCAAATTGGCCAAATTGACTTGGATGGAGGGTTGGTTTAGGTTCAATTGATCATTTTGAATGATTGAAAGTGTTGATTTGAATCAATTTGGATTAGGAAATAATTTAATTCAATTTGACCTTTTTAGGTCAGGTCAAATTGGACAAAGTGGGTCAATTGGGTTGGCTTGATCAAATTAGGTTTAATTGAAGGTTGGATCATGTTTAGTAATCAATTAATGATTGATTAGGGGTATTGGTTTCAATCAATTTGATTTAGGATTTGATTTGAATTAATTTGGCCCGTTAGGTCAAATTAGGTCAACTTGGGTCAAGAGACTAAATTATCTTAGCTACGATGCAATTGATTGCAATTGGTAAATTAAGGATGATCAATAATCATCATAGAGGAGATTTGATGGGTTGATTCAATCCAATTTGGGTTGGATTGAAATTTGAATCAATTTGGTCATTTAGGCCACTTTGGTCAAGTGGACCAAATGGATTGATTATGTTGAATTGGATTGAATTGAGTGTTGATGGATTTAGGGTTGATTGGTGGCCTTGATTGCAATTGATTAGTGTTTGATTAGATTTTGCTCATTTGGACCTTTTGGGTCAAATGGGCTAACTTGGGTTAATTGGATTCATTTAGTTCAATTAGTTTGGTTGTAAGTAATGGAAGGGTTTGAAATAGAGTATTGAATGGTTGGAGTGCTTTGTAAAAATCAATTGGATTTAGATTGTCTAAATGGCTAGGATCATGAGATCATGGTGGGATTAACTTAGGTTTGGGGCTAAGTTAATTTGACTTGGAGCTTGGATAGGAAATAAAATTCAATTGAGGCTGGTTGTGTTGACTTGAGATTTGTTTTGGATGCGGACAAGCATGGGTTTGTTTAGCCATAGGATAGCTGAGACCTATTTGTCCTAAGGCATATCCTAAGCTTAGGGTATTCCTCCCTAAGTCTTTAAACTTGGGTTTAGTGTCCCCTTAGTTACTATAAGTGTCCTATGGCTAGGAAAATCATAGTGCTTAGAAGATTCCTAAGTCTAAGACAGGAATGATGAGTTCTCACTCCAAAAGAAAGGTCAACATAGTGCAATGTTGTAATTGTGATATTAGGTTAGGGAATTGTAGCCAGCTAGGCACAAACATAAGACATTCTGAGTTTTGGACAAATCATATAACTATTATGTACCTACTATATTTTTTATTTTCTTGCATTTACTTTTGATTATTTGTAAAATATTTATAATTAATATACTATCCTAAAAATAATTTCTACCAACATTAAAGTTAAAAAATTTAAATTATAATGATCTTTAAATCATCCAGTTCACCCTTTTTCTTTGGTATCATAGCCACTTTATAATTTGAATTGATTAATTTTGAGCTACCTTAAGGGATTATTTTGAATTAAATTTTTATTATTGAGATTTATATTTTTGGGTCAACCTATGATTGACCTAAGGGGCTCTATACATCTAAGTTGAATAAAAAAGCTCCCAAATAGGCTTAGATAACTTAAAGGTAGGCATAGAGTTAGAATAAGATTTTTTATAAAGTACCATTTAAGGTGAAGCTGGTGGTGTTTAAATTTATGAGATGTGGAACACCATATAGATCATAGAGGGGTACTCATTGAAATGATTGAGTACGATATCAAGGAATAATGTACTTCCTCAAAAAAAAAAGAAATAATAGCCTATGATGGAATTAATCATCTGTAAAAAGGACTCTAAAAGCCAATGGTGTATGTGAGATTTTAATTAAATCAAGTTCATAAATTCCCTATGAGCCAATCCCCATAATTAATTACATGTTAAGAGATATAAATCTCCTATGAAAACTCTCGATTAAAGTGACTAGCTAACGTGCCTCTAGATTTCAAAGCTTAGTTTCAAATGATTAGTGATCATTGAAAGTCAAGTATGAAAACCCAATTAGGAAGAGTTCTTAATGGATATAAAGAAGGATAAGTAGAAAGCACTCGTGATGCCAAAAAAGTTTAGTGAGCTCTTCAATCTATTTTATAGTGAGGCTTAGTATTTTTGAAATTGAGAATTATAATTATTTAAGTTGACATTTTATTAGAAAGCTAAGACTTATATTCTAACAACACAAGATTATGAAATTATCTAAGGGGTGAGTAATAACACTTGTAGTAAAAAAAATAAGCTACCTCTAAACTTACATCTCAGGTGCTCTAGCACAATTTAAGCACTCAACTTAATTCTATTCAAGGAAAATTAGGATATGCTAGTTTACTTTCACTAGAGAGAGTGAACCTATCTTGACTCTTTTGAACTTACAACAATTTTGAGTGGCTACCAGCTAACACCTCTTATACTTTTAAAATCATGTGACTAAGTCCCATGAATACAAGATAGTTAAGATACTATTTATTAAGAAAGAGTATAAGATTCTAAACTCACTCTATAAAGCCTAGATCATTATTGGTATGAAAGTATGTCTTAGACAAATGCAATAAAAATTACATATTTTATTTACTTTTGACTCACGCTTGGGTGGATAGTTATGCTTACATGCATGATAAAATAAAGTAATGGGTCAATCCATGAGAGGGGTGTTCTTCACCCAAGGGGTTTGTGTCAACGGTCTTGCATTCCCCTTTTCATGTAATGAGTGGAGATCCCTTATATTCAAGGGAGGAAGACAAGATGTATACATGATGTCATCCATATCCATCACAGAACTATGATGTCTAAATAAATTTTATTGATTAATTCCTACTGCTTATAGTGAGGTTGTGAATGATATTAATTTTAAGTTAAGTTGTTTATATTAATTGGATAGAAAATTGAAAGTCCTAAAGAGCCTTACAAGATTTAGGCTACACACAACAATCATCACACTTAAAGAAACCTAGAAAAAAGCATACCATTTCAATTATGCAATCAAAGAAAATACTCAAAACATTCAATCAAATTAAAAGAATAATATAAATCTGTGAAGCCGTGGTTCACTATACACCCCAAAAAAAGAAAAAAGTTAGGTTGCCAACCTCAACCCTTATACAACTCGAATTAGAATTACATAACTAAAATTAAAATAAGCCATCGGGGCCTTAACTTCCAAATCAAGGATCCTCTATGCATGCATTGTAAGACCTCCCAGGTCTATGGTTTATAGTCTTTGCTCATCTTAAATCCCATGGCTCTAATCTTATTTTATTACAAAAAATATATTAAAAAATTTTAAAATTAAAATTTTAACTAAACCTGCAAAATAGAGGTTTTGAAACCCAAAAGCTTCACTATGGTAACATACATACACACTAAGTACTTATATCACATTAGGTGCCAAGCCCACTATCTTAATGTGTTATGCTAAAGGGGCAAGAAGCACATACAAGTAAAAGCATTTAAATTATTTTTATTATTACAGTGGACCCCCTTTAATCAAGTATAACCCCCTATAGAAATATTTTTAGTCTAATAAATAATGTCCAATCATCTAGAATAGCACACAAATAATCCTAACATTCAATCTAAAATATTACACCACCAACAAAAAAAAATAATACATCACAATAAAATATCAACCTTACCTAAGTCTAGAATCACTTAAGGGAGGTGTGTGAAGAGTTAATTAAACTGCGGTTGAGTTTTGATGAGGTTGGGTATGTGGAGGCATTCAATCTTAAGGGAGCTTGGCCTCTAGAGATGGGGAGACTAGTTTTGGGAGGTTTATGAAGGTGTGTACTCAATTTAGAGGGCTAGGGAGGTGTATACCTCCCTTTCCATGTGAACCACTCTTGGGTTGGTTCAGGCCATGACAACCGGTTGGGCAGCTAAGGTGGTCAAAAATGGCATGGGATTGATGATCTAGCCCTCCTCTAATGGAGAAGTTTGGTGGCCAATGGTGAAGTGGATAAGCCATGGTGGTTGAACCAAAGTTTGTCACCATATATCCATGGCTTATCACGGTTAAGGGCTAAGAAAATCAGCCTCATGTTAGCTTGGGTTAGTTAGAATGAGTTCAAGGAGTGCTAAGGGTCGCCTTGGCTAAAAAAAAGGATTTGGACTTTTTTATTTTGGATTTTATCCTATATGAGTGTCTTGGTTCACTTGATTTTGAACTAGGTTCACCTTGGGTTGGGTTCACATGGGTAGGTTTAAGGCAACCTAAGGAAGAGTCATGCTAAGTTTGGTTGGGTTTTACTTAGTGTGTTCTATTTAGGTCAATTTGGATTTAAATGGGCTAGGATGATTAATTTTCCAAATTAGGCCAAAGGAGCTATTAGATTATGTTCAAATAATGATTAAGAGTGTGTTGGTGTAATTAGTTTTATCCAATTCAAAGTAAACTTCAATATGACTCATATGGGTTCATATGAATCAAATGGGAGTTAGTCAATTTGGTAGAATTAGTTAATTTGTTTGCAAATGGGAGTTGAATTATATTCACTTATCATTTTGAAGTTGATTATAGGTGATGATTTGGTTTAATTTAGATTAATTTGATTTTAGCTCAATTTGATCTTTTAAGTCAAATTATGCAAGGTTTGGTTCATTGGGTCAAATTGGTCAATTAGGTCTAATTGATTGTTGATAAATGATCAATCTTGAATCAATTGCAAGTGATGGTTTTAATTCAATTTGAAGTGGATTGAGTTTTAGCTCCATTTGATCTTTTAGGTCAAATTGAGTTAGGTTAGGTCAGTGGGGTAAATTAGCTTAATTAGGCCCACTTAGTGTTGAATCATACTTTATAATCATCTTGGGAGTGACTGTAATCTTTGATTCAACCCAATTTGGGTCGATTTAACTCAACTGATCTATTTAGGTCAAATTGGGTCAAATGGAACAAGTGAGCCAATTGGTCAAATTGAGTTTAGATTAGGCTTCAATTATGTCTGGTTTAGGTTGGGAATGATTTAGAAAATTTAATTCCATGTGGTTTGGATCAATTTGGAGTTTAGCCCCTTTATGCCCAAATGGGTCAATTAGAAAAATTAGTCAAACTAGGCATCAACTAGATTTGATTGGTGCTTGGCATGTCATTAGATTAATTAACCATGAACAAATTGAATTTAATAGAGGTTTGGGTCAAGGTGCTTTGAATGTGCCAAATAGGTCTGATTGGATCAAGTGCACCAACTAAGTCATTTGGCTAATTATGCTTGGCTTATGTTCGATTAGATGTGTTTGAAGTCACCTATGACTTTGTGAGTGAATGGGTTTGATGTGTTAATATTTATGTGAGTTTAGGCTAAGTGGGGTCCACTAAGTCTAGTTGAGGTTTGATCTTATGATTAGGCTTTGCGAGTCTTCTAAACTTGGGCTTGGTAACCTCCTAACCACTACAAGTGTCTTAACACTAAGTAAAAAAAGATTTAGATCCTAGGTCTAAGGGAGTGGATGTCAACCTCACTTAAAGTGAGGTCAACAATTTTTAACAAGTTTAAGCTCCCAAGGATTAGTTAATGCTATTGTTAAGATGGAATATCCTATATCATATGCTAGGGATAGTCCTTAGTAATTATAGCTATACTAGGATTTGGGTTATCAATCTCATTCAAAAATGAAGTCAGCATGATCTAATCATACCTTGATAATGCTTTAATTGTATAGAGTTATTAGTACTATCTCTTTTTATTTAAATATTTTGGTTGTGCTTTCACATCTTTCAATGTCAATTTTTTTACTAAGTTCTTTTGTATGCTTAGTTTGAGATGAAAACTTTATTCTTTTTCATTTAGCTTAAAAGCATAAAAGTGGATTAGATATCCCACTATACTTATCTCAAACTCAAGACTCATCATTCAAGAGAATTCTTAACATAATAAGTCAATTAATTTGATTTTAGCTCAATTTGATCTTCTAAGTAAGATGTTAGAATTAAAGATCTTGATTAATAATGTTATTTCAATGGTTCTTTTTAATAAGTATATTTTCAAGTAAACAATATTCTAAGAATGTATACCACACATTAAGGGATTGCTTTATTCTATATAAATCCTTATTTAATTTGTAAAATAAATTGGATATGTTGAGCTTTCAAGCTAAGTGGCTACTCAACATACACATTCTCTTCTATTACAACACTTAAAAAGAAACTTTTGCATCTATTTGGCATAATTTGAAGCCCATAAGACATTCAAATACAAGTAAAAATCTAATAACCTCAAGTTGTTCTACTTGTGCAAAAGTATATTCAAAGTCTATTCTTATTATTTAATTAAACCCCTTGAAATCATTTTTTTTATATCATATAGTGGATCTAGAGTCTTTCAATTTATTTTAAAAGAACCATTTTATTTTCATAATAATTTGATTAATAGATCTAGATACTAGCTTATAAATATCATTTATACTAAATTGATTTAATTTCTCTTACATAATTATAATCTAAAATTCATCAGATAATGCCTTTTTATGTTAGTATAATTCATTAAGAAGATAAATGCAGAGTGTTTTACTTATTATCTAATGCATTTTTATTATTAGTTCTTATGGGTGAATCTTTAATAACTTGGCTTGAGATGACTAAAGGTATACCTCCACTATTTAATCTAAATATGTACGTGGATGAAACAAAACCTTAGAGATATATAGGAAATAGGGTTTATAAAGAGAGAAACAACAATTAATGAAAAGAAAAAAAAGACTTGATTTTATTATCTTTTGAGTAATCTTAATACAAGAAAAGAGGGGAAAAAACCCCTTTGTTTTAGAGAGATATGCAACAAAGGTTAGGTAGAGAAAATTAGGATCTCTCGGTTTTGTTAGAATGAGATATCATAAGATTCATTAGTAAACCAATAGTAATGTGAAATGACTTGATCTCTTGAGCAACAACTCTTCATTATTGCTAGAGGGAATTATGCTTGAGTCATCTTGAGACAACCATACTTCACTGAATGCCTAACTTCTGAGGGCTAGTCTATGCTCGACTAATTGAAGCCCATGTGTTCATTGCATTCGCCATACATGAAATGAGTCTTTAGTATTCAAGCTGCCTATATACTTTGGCTATACATTTAGCTTCCTGATTTTTCTACTTCTTATAGAGGTAGCTCACAAAAAGGATAGAAGAATAAAAAATAAAATTATTTTATAAAAAATGTTGATAAAAGAAAAGAGAATCTTCATTAAATGTTATATAACCTTTGACTAATTCAATCATTCTTTGGGTACCTTTGTCCTCCTCGAGCTATGAAAATGGGCACTAGCCTCTCTAAGGATATTTACTGGATTATTTATTCTTGAAAAGATATGCCTCTTTTTTCTGTCAAACTCATCATTGTAAATAAAATACATGCACTCACAATGGATCTAAGAGACAATATGGTCTTTACTCTTTGGAATTATGGATTGGTCTCCAAAAAAAATTGAAGAAATCTAAGAAGTCAATGGAGGTTGCCAATATTCTTGAGATGGGCATAAGCTCCTCCTACACCCTTGCTCCCAAGATCGCAACTGCTCTAGCCGCGAGTAGTGTCATAGAGTCACTGGCTGAGGGGAGTGTTCATCCCACTCAGGTGAAGAGTGTACCAAGGAAGCAACTGTCACTCCCCTCATTTTCCATAAGAAAGCTGTGGTGAAGAGGTTAATAGTTACCTCTCTCATTCCCACCTTCATAGAGGAGAGCCCTGCTGAGGTAGGATTAGATTGCTTTGCATTTGGATATTGTCGTAATACTCAACTAATAGCGAAAAGTGAGCAGGAGTCGATGGAAGGTGATAGTGGGTGCCAATCATCTCCTTAGATTATCCACATGGATGGTCAAATAATCTTGAGAGAATGTTTCATATTTCTATAGGTGATCTGCTAGGTTCTTGTCTGAGAGAAGAGGAAACCCACTTATTTAAATAATGGCTCCCTACTCCAAAGTTTTTATTTTCCTTAATAGACTATCTTGTTGAAATCTATTTTCCAATTTTTAACGAGTTTGTTTTCCATAGTTTAGGGGGGACTCCAAACTCATCATGAGTTGAGGTTGCAGTGTTGATCTTTGCCCTCATGGAGGGGCCAACTTCACACGGAGGGCCAATAGAGGCACTCACCTTGTTCGTTGGAGCTGTGATTGCTTCACCTTTGCTAACTTCTAGAAGATGTTAACAAGTTTTCCTCCTCATAGTGGTGAGTATGATTGGAATGAGTCTACTCCTCTAGAAGAGGGAAACATGATGAAGGGGTCACAAGTACTATTAGATTTTGCCAAGCTCACAAACCTACAAGGATATGCCACCATTATGACAAAAGACTTGAGCTTATCGAGGCAAAAAGTGGGCGAGCTTAGGTTCTTATTAGAGGTGGAGTCACAACGGAGGCAAGTTACTGAGGTCAATTTCTATAGGGACTTGGCTATTATGAGGGTCGTGTTGGTTTCTCTCTAGCGGTGAAGTTGATGGGGTCTTCTCTCATCATCATTAGTACCAATTTTATATTCAATTATATGTGGGAGATGGGAAACCTTGACGACTGGCACTTGAATCCCATTATAAAATAATTCAAAAAATAGTAGGGATGATAGAGAGAGTTTTTGTAAAAATTTGTAATACTCTAAAATAAACAAAGAAATGCTTGTATGAAAAATTTTACCTGATACTCACCTTTCCTTTATCGAGTGTCATTCCATCATTTATGGTGGTGAGTAGGAGTTCATTTACTATTTTTGTCATTATATGTGTTGTTTAATATTTCACGAGATTTTGTAATGATTTCTTCATTAAATATATGACATGACATTTGTGTTATTGAGCCATATTTATCGTATATATGTAGTTTCACTGTGGGTATTTGAGACTTTATTTGAGTGAGTTTCTTCTTAATTTAAGCTAGTAGGTTTCACTTTTTCATTTCTTAGAGGAAATTGAGTTTGATGGTTGCTTTGAAGAAAGTGGCGAGTTCATTAACACTGTTTAAGATCAAGGAGGTTCCCGACCTTGACCCACGAATGACAACCTTCATTTTCCATGGTTATTTCCATAGCCATCCTGACTATATAATGAGGGTGGTTGACTCTAACAAAAGGTTTAACTTGACTAGGATGGATGAGTTAGGAATCCCCCTCGATAATTTTAAACTCAGCTTCTGTCTCCCTTTGCTCAACGAGTGGGTAAATATTATGAATTACAACCTAATAATACCCACCCAGATCTTGCAAAATCCTCCGATGAGTATAACCACATTTTTGATAATGTTGAGAGAGGAGAGGTTTTCATGAAGCTTGACTTTCTTTCCACATCTTCACCGTGAAAGAGGCACAATGATAGGACCATTCAGTTCTTGGCCATCTTACTAAGAATATGCCACCGATCTAATAAGGTCAAGAAGTGGCATCCAAGCTTATGTTCATCAAGAGTCATCACCTTGAGCTATGCTTACCCCTTTCCCTATGAGTAGGGTGGTCGCCCTCAGAGAGGAATATGTAAGTGGAGACATCTTTGAAGAAGGTGACTAACAAGTCTTTGAATATTAGTCACTACCTCTTCTACAACATAGTTTCCAACATCCTCAACAGTAAGTACTTGGTACTTAGATTTTGTTTTTTAGCATTGAAGTGGTTTTTTTGACTTGAAAGATATAATACTCTTACTCACTTTATTAGGTGAGGATGACATTATAACTTCTGTATTTGATCAATCAGTTGTCTAGTTACTCGACAAGGGCATGGTTGAGGAAGATGGTGGCGAGTCAGCCTCTACTAAAGCTAAGGATGCATGGCTGAGTAGTGCTCCAAAATAGTCCAAAAATAAAGCTGCAAGCTTGACTCGTCGTCAATCCAAGAATAAGAGCGAGCCTCATCTAGTTGTCCAATAAAGCTTTTGTACTCGGTTGGGATATCTACTTGGAGAAACTTGACGTTACTCTAGAGAACCTCTTGAATAGTTGGCTGTCATTTACCATGATGATTTCTTAGGTGATGAATTATAGTCAATTTAAGAGATTTGTAACTAGTTCATCATCAAGAGGAAGAATCTTTTTATGGTGAAAGCAAAGTTGAGGAGTGTGAAGGAGCAGCTTGCCTTTATTAAGTCCAAACTCAGATCTTCAGAAGGAAGCAAAGAAATAAGAGCAGGAGTGAGCTATTTTAGAGCTCACTCTCCTTGTTGAGATGATGTGGGAGTTGGAGGAAGAGCCCTCCCACCTCACGGAGGAGTCCCAAAAGGAAGAGGTTGAAGTTGTTGGCTTTCTGATTTTGCCAAGCATAAGGGACTGTTGAAGTAGAAGTTCAAGGTGGGTGCCAACTTCATAGTCGTCAAGCTCATGAAACATAGCCAATTAAAAAGTTGTTGGACTTCATCAGACTTTAATGATGAAGAGAGTAGCACAAGTAAACTCATTGTTTACCCTTTATTTTTCATCTCTGTATATTTTTTCGGCTAGTTAGGGAGAAGAAGTGCTCTGTGTAACCCCATACTTGCCTTCCTATAAATGTTATTTTGATAAATGAAAAAGATGCACCTCTTTTTTTGCTAAGTACTCTTATTCTATTTGGATGATTATGCTAGTTTGTACTTGCTGGTGCTTTGGCAGTGTCTAGTATTTAGAAAAGATATAAGTACTGATCTATGTGGTGAGTTCACTATTCTTTGATTGCCTATTATTGCTAGTCAATTTTTTATCTATTGGTTGAGGAGAGTAGGTTCCTTTAGCTCGCCAACTAAGAGAGTTGATCTTTCATTAGGATATTGACTTCATGGGGTGTCAATCTTACACCATAGTCTCCAACTAGGAGATGTTTGCATTTGATTAGGCTGCCAACCTTGCGAGGTGTCGACCTTACACCATAGTTGTCAACTAGGAGAGTTTGTCTTTCACTAGATTTCTGACCTCACGGATGTCTTACAGTCACCAACTAGGAGAGTTAATCTTTCATTAGGTATCCAACTTCATGGGTGTCAATATTACAACATAGTCGCCAACTAGGAGAGTTGGTCTTTCATTAAGTTGCCAACCTCATGGGTGTTGGTCTTACAACATAGTAGTCAACTAGGAGAGTTGATCTTTCATTTAGTTGTCGACCTCATTGGGTGTCGGTCTTACACCATAGTCACAAACTAGGAGAGTTGTCTTTCATTAGGTTGTTGACCTCACAGGGTGTCAATCTTACACTATAATCGCTAACTAAGAGGGTTGGTCATTTTCACTTTAGTTTTATGGAATAAACTTAGGTGAGTATTAATGAAGTTAACTTGAAATTTCCTTCTTGACTAATATCCTTAGGCCTAGAATGGTGTACTAAGTAATTGGATCCCATACTCAGGCCATTGTGGCTTATCGAGTGAGATCATTTCCTTGGGTCAAAAAAGGCACACTAAGTTTTTGAGTCATCATATAACGTCCTAAGTATTCATCATGGGATTGCTTTGCTCAACCTCAGTATTCTTGGGCCAAAAATGATGCACCAAGTCTTCAGATTTTCTACTCGTGCCTCAGTAGTTTGCTAAGTGAGATCTTTTCCTTAGGCTAAAAGTGGCGCACCAAGCATTCTAAGTTGATGCATACCTCCTCGATAGCTATGTTTAAACTCACATAGTATCATTACCTATACTTACTATGTATTTTATAAACATTTACCCCTTTACTTGTAAAGCATCTTTAACCAAAAAGTTGGAAAACTATGGATGACTATTCCAATTGCTTACAAAATGAAAATGAACATGGATGTCATAACTTACAATGAACATAAGACATTAATCACTTTAGGAAAAGTTTTTGGATGACTATTCCAATTGCACAGTAGGTCTTGCCATTCTTGGGTCTAAAGTAGGTAAGCTCTGGGGGGCAACTTTCTTTTTGATAATGTATGGGCCATCCTATGTGTGGGCGAGTTTTCCCATGACATTCTGTTGAGCTATGATGTCTACTTTCTTGATAACTAAGTTACCACTTTTGAAGTGCTTCTCTTTTACATGGTGATTGTAATACTATGTCATTCAACTCTTTATCTCTTCTTACCTTACGAAGCCTTATTTCCCAATTCCTCATATCATGTTGAGTGTGTCTTCAATGGCTTCCAAGTTTGCTTTCCCCAACAAGATAATGTTCTTTCCTAGCTCTGCAATCACTAGTACTTTTTGGCTGAGAAGTTCACACTCGACTGACAGTACTACTTCTATCCCATGCAAAAGTGAGAATGGTGTATGCCTAGTAGCAACAATGTAAGGAATCATTCTAAAGGCCCATAGTGCAGCCAGTAGTGCATTGACCCATTTATTTTTAGCACATTCTATTTTCTTCTTCAATATATTAAGGATCTTTTTGTTCACAGCTTCCACACCGGGTAGCTATTATGTGGGTGATGCACTAAAATGAACTGCAATGTTATCATTTGAGACTTGCAGAAGTCATTTGAGAGCAATGCTATTTCTGGGTCTGAAGTAGGTAAGCTATTATGTATGAGAGTGTTCATCTTGCTAAGTGGCTATTGCACTAGTATGAGTTTATTTTCTTCAATATTTTTCTTTGCTCTATTTCTCGCATATACATCATATTCAATGAGGTTGTTGACCTTTTGAATAACTCACCCTCAATCAGTGTATATTGTGTGGCTTTTATTCAAAATCTCCTTATATTCTTTGTGTGTTCCTTTATCTCCTCCAATCGGACGAGCCAAATAGTGGAATGTCCATCAGGCCCACCCACTTTGGATAGTAAGTTGTGAGTTGGTTTTGTTCTCTAGGGATTTGCTCGATCTTAAAGTACTCTAGTCATTCGATCTTTATTTTGACTTTGAGAAGATATTTTTGTAGGAGCTTATCCTTAATCTTACATCCCCATTAACCTATCTAACCACTAGTTATATGTCTGAATAGGCCATAATGTATAATTCCCCTAACTCTCAGGGAAATTTGAGTTCGTCGAGTAAAGCTTCATATTTTGATTTACTGTTTGTTGACCTGAAATTAAACTTAACTAACTACATTATAGTAAATCTTACTAGACTTTTTAGCACTATGTTGATTCATGCCACATTCTCCAGTTGACATCCACGTATAGCTTCCACAATGACTCTTGGTTGACTAGGACTTCTTGCAAGTTGCAGAAATCAACAACGAAAGCAATAAGTGCCTTAGCTTTAATCTGTGAGCACGATTACTATAATATATCAAATTCACTAAGCTATATTGACCATTTCAACAACCTTCTAGAATGGTCAAGTTTGGCAAGCACTCATTTGAGTGGGTTAACAGTGATAACTTAGATCAAGTGAGATTGAAATATGGTCAGTCACGTTGACAAAAAAATGAGTGTGAGTTTCTTCATTATGGGCTTAGGGACTGCTTACATAATAAATGGGCCATTATTTTCTACCCTCCTCTTTAATGAGAAGAAAATTGATTGAGCCTTTTCTTACTCCTAAATATAATAATAGGGTTTTCCCTCCTTCTAGGCTTTACAACAAAGGTGGCAAGGCGAGTAAATTCTTAAGGTGATAGAAAGTCTTCTCATATTGTGAAGTCCACTCAAACTTCTTGGTTCACTTAAAAACCTTTAAAATGGTGAGCAATGCTCTCTAGCCATTGAAATAAAGTAGTTTAGTACTACGACTCACCCTATGAGCCATTGTACTTCTTTTATTGTATTTCTTGAAGGAATATCAATTATGAAATTTTTTTTATTTAGGTTACCTTTATGCCTTTAGGTGTGATAAAAAATTCTAAAAATTTATATGATCCAATGCTAAAAGTACCCTTCAATTTATTCAAATGCATGTTATATCTCTTTATGGTGGAAAAGGTCTCTATGAGGTCCTAAATGTGCTACACGAGCAACTTGCTTTTGAACAACAAATTGTCGACATAGACTTTAGCAATCTTTTCTCTTCGTGCTTGAACACCTAGTCCACTATCCTCAGATAAGTCACTCTTGCATTTTTGAGTTCAAAGGGAATTAATTGGTAGCAATATATTTCTTCCAATATTATAAAGGATATTTTCTCTAAGTTGATTGGGTGCATCTAAATTTGATAATACCCCAAAAATGCATCAAGAAAGCTCATCATGGATTATCCTATTGCTGATTCAACAAGTGCATCTATTCGGGGAAGAGAATACTCATTTTTCAGGTGCACTGAGTTCAGGTTGGTGAAGTTGATGCATATTTTCTACTTTCCATTCGATTTATGCACCATGGCTACATTTGATACCTATTCAAAATATTAGAATTCCTTGATGAAGTCAGCTTTTAGTGATTTGATGACTTCTTTGATAGGCTTGGTGAGTAGTACTATGATTTTTCTTTTTTATTTTATTTTATGGGGAGAGCATCCTTGTGGATGTTAAGATGATGATAAGCGCCATTGATGTCAATGTCTAACATCTTAGCACTGTCAGACGAAGACATCTATATCTTATTAGAGGGTTTGAATGAGAGCTTCTTTGCACTGGGAGGTGAAAGTTGAGCTAATCTTGAGACTCACCTGCCATGGGAGGAGATTGGCAGTTCCTCGACCTCCTTGAGTACTTCAATTTCTATATGAGTAATGTCCAACTACAAGACTTCTTCTTCCTTCCTAGACTTTCCTACTACTTTGAGATAGCAGGTCTGCATAAGGTATAGGTTTCCTCTAATAGTGATTTCTTCTCCTCATGTAGGGAACTTGATAGCTACTTGATATATATTAAAGTGTTAGAAGTTATAAATATCAACTTTTAGGTGTTAGATATGTAATATGATACCATCTACCAAGAGAACCAACCACTGTCCTAAATATATTTAATAGTGGCTAGCCAAAAATGGTGTTGTAAGTAACCTGTGCTTCTACTATGACAAAGTTGGCCATGGCTATGTACTGCTTCTCGTTCTTCTCCCATGTCATAAGTAGAGTGATCATTCTCCTTTTGCTGGAGAATCTGAATAAGGGCCCTCATGTAGGGGCTAGTTTAGAACTTGCAAGACCTATTTTGTTTAAAATGGACTTAAAAGAAGATGTTGATTGAGCTCCCTATGTCGATTAATATGCTTCTAATTTGGTAACTAGTGATTAATGTTATAATGACAATTGCTTCATTATAAGGGCTACCTATGGAGGGTCTATCCTTCTCCGAGAAGGCCACATGTGCAATCAGGCAGTATGGTTCTTGTGCAATATTTGTTGAGTTGAACTCACAATATCGTAGTCACTTAAGACTTGCCCTTCATGAAGACTCCCCATCTCTCTCGAAGATGGCAGGCATGACTTTTGCGATTTTCTTATCTTTCCTTTTGGTGAATTTTTTGAGCTTCCCAACTTTTATTAATTCTTCAACCAACCTTTTAAAGTGGGACACTCCATGTCATGACTGTGATCTCTATGGTAGCCACAATATTTGGAGCAATCTCATAACATTGTCAGGTCTCAATGACGGTGACCTTTTCAAGGAAATTCTTATTGTCAATAACCTCGACCAACTCAACCATTGACACCTTTAATTAAGTTGCTAAGGTAGGCTAAGGGTATTCATTCCCTAGCAATGAGTTGCAAGATTCTTGAAATCTTGCTAAGGTTCAAGTGCCTTCAATCATCCTCTCTTGTTTGGTCCCCATGCTCAAAATTTGTCTCTAGGAAACCACCACAAATGCAGTCACTTTGATGAGTCATTGGTGCAAGCCATGACTTGGTTGAGAAACTTCTTTGTATTATTGGGTTGTTGAGCCCAAAGAGCAAATATAAATGACCCTTCTTTTAATCATTAAGTGAGTGTGGTCTAGGCCACTACGAATTCCAAATCCTTGACTTATGATATCTCGTGCTAGAATCAAGTAGTTAATTTCTTGAGGGACTCGATAAGCACTTGCCTCATTTGGAGGAGAGCTTGTGAGATATTCAATGGCTTCTATGCACTGGCGAACTATATGGAAAACATTATCTTAAAATCAAAGAATGAGTGATGAACCTTAGTGGGAGGCACAAGAACCACCTCGAGGCTGATTGTTAGAAGGTGGTGAAGAAAAGATGTCATTTTATCCCATCATCTAGATCCAACAATGATGTTATTAATTTGAAATAGGTGATGTGATATGTCGGTTTATCCAACCCCTATAAGATTCTAGTAGGGAGTTTTAAACGCGGGGGATGAGCTTGGGTGATTTTTACAGAGAAGGCATTGATAAGGGTCGCCCACTCTCTCAATGCATTTCCTTCTTCCTAGCTAAAGTAATAGGGACTCATCGTTCAAGCTAGGCATCCTGGATTGTTCCCTTCTTTCTCAATGATTTTTATGTATTGTCAATCCCGATGATCCTTCATGTTACACTATCCTTAGTTTGTGATTAGCTCTTCGTGGGGTTGCTAGTACTAAGTGAGTGATTCTATTTTTCATTTCCTTCAAGTCCCATTTGGTGGAAAACGATTGGGTGTTTTGTTCCATTTCTATTGAGGGATCATGGATCAAATATCTTGCTTTACTATGTATTTGACTTCTAGTTCTTACCCTCACCCATGCTCACCACACCTTAAAGAAGTAGAATCTTGAGAGATATCTAAGAAATATAATGAAGAGAATGAGAAAAGATATGATTTTATTATCTTTTAAGTAATCATAATACAAGAAAGGAGGGGTGGAACCCCTTTGTTTTAGAGAGATAGATAACAAAAGTTAGGAGGAGAAAATTAGGATCTCTCTTGAACCAAGTTAGTTAGAATGAGCTATCTTAAGATTTATTAGTCGAACCCCCTAAAAAGGGCCCCTCACCCTCTTTTTATACTATCTAGGATGAAGGATAATACAAGAAAAAAGTACAAGAAAGGACCAGTCAAGTGTGTATAAGGGACTCTCCATGATCAGGGGCATGTGCTTTATGGTGAGTGACTAGCCTTGTTACAAGTATGTAGAAACTTGATCTCTTGAGTGACTGCTCTTTCCTATTGCTTGAGAGTATTGTGCTTAAGTCATCTTGAGATGATCATCCTTCACTGAATTCTTGCCTTCGAGGGCAAGTCTACATTTGATGTATCGAAGCCCATGTGTTCATTACACTTGTGGTGCATGTAACAAGTCTTTATTATTCATGATGCTTGCTCACTTTGGGTATACATCCACTCTCTAGGAAGTTATTCTTTCTCATCCTCTTTCAACTCTAATTTTTTAATACTACTCACTTCATTTCATTACACTCATTTGGTCTCACTTCTCTCATCCATGACTGTGCCATAGCTTGATTAGATTCAATAGTTATGTTTACACCACTTATATGTGTGGAAGTTTGACTACTAAAAAATATTTCCCTAACTTCTATGTTATCACCACTTTCTAATTAAATTTGATTTCATGTATTTGATTTATCAAAGGTAACATGAATAGCTCTTATGTACCTAAGACTCTTTATTAAATGCTTTATATAATTTCTATATATGAGAATAATCCAAAAATATTGTTTCATTTGATTTCACATTACAATTATTCAACACAAAACACTTATGTCCAAACACATATGGATGTGCAAATTTGGTGTTCTACATTAAATAATTCATAAGAAGTTTTATTTAATTTAGAGTAAATATTAACTCTATTTAAAATATAACATGTTGTATTTATTATCTACGCCAACAATGCTTAGATAACTTGTATTCATTAACATATATTGGTCACCTTAACTAAAATTTTAATTTTTTTTCTTTATATTACACTATTTTAATTCAGCCTATGCTAAGAAAGGTAGATGTAGATCTAAAAGACTTGCTTAAGAAGTATAAAACATGAACTTATTTTATTAGAATTAATGAGAATATAAAACTTAATAGGACATATTAGAGAAAAATGATTCATGTAGGTGACTCATAGTCTGATAAAGTCCTATTGTTGTTGTATTGTACCATTTTATTATGGGGTTTTGATGCAGAATGATTATATGCAACCCCTAAATTTTTGCTTAAAGTTTTAAATTTCTCATTCTTTAGCTCTTCTTTGTGGCTACTATGACTTATAGAAGTTAAATTTCTTATTTTCCTTTGACTCAAGTGCAATGAATTTATTTTCCGCTTATCAAATGTCTATAACACATATTATCTTGAAACCACAAATCTTCATCAATCTTGTTATGAAAACACACTTTTATAAATGTGTTGTATTTTTTATTTTTGAAACTTAAATCATATTGTGTTCACTAATAAATGAAGATGTAATGATGTTATGATGTTCAGTCCTACCTTTAGGCAATCATCTATATTCAATGCTCATGTGTTTTCATAGAGTACATCTCTCTCTCTCTCTCTTATATATATATATATATATATATATATATATATATATATATATATATATATATATATATATATACACATTTGAAATACATAGCATTTGATGTTGGGCAAAAAAATGCATGAATTTATTAGTTTATTTTAAACTATTATTGAGCTAATGTAGATGCAATATGTGATGCATATCTAAATGGTGCATACATGTGAATTGTAGTGCTAAATAAAGATGCTAATTTTATGAGTTCATTTCTTAGATCATTATTAGCACTAGTAAATGAACCAATTCTAACATATAGCTCATGCTTTATTTTATCCATCAAGAGAATCTATTCTTGCATTAAATTATCTTCCTTCCTAAGCTTTATGCATGAGTTCTTCTATTATCAATCATACTTGACTTGTTTTAAGTTATACTACAAGATGACATAAATATTTGAGTTGTCAACAATGAATAATAGAAATTACACTCTTATATTTTATAATCATGATTATATGATGCAGCCCCTATGTTGGCCAAACCTAAGCAATTGATAGCAATAAATGATGATTGTAGTCATCGTCATCAATGTCTTCGATCAATGATTATAATGTTTGGTAGAAATAATTGTGAGAAAGTAAATTAACTCTTAAATAAATTCAATAAAAAATGATAATTATTTCCTGCCAATTTTTTGTGAATCAACTCCTATGAGAAGAGTATTTTAGATGGATCATTCACAAAATAATCAACTACATATAAATTTAAATTTTAAAATAATTTACACAATAATATATTCACGTCCGCAAGATAAAAGGCTATTCGTTGCCGGTCGTACCAAGGCAAGTCTTGGGGAGAATTGCGTCATTCTCTTTTCTGCCAAAGCCAAGTGCAATCAATTGTATGGTCGACAGCTTCATGCATAATGCATTAGTCGCTGCGAAGGAGTTTTCGTCAAGTATTTTTTTAAAAAAAAAATTTTTGTCCTCTATTTGACCAATCAGAGTAAAATGAAGTCTCGATTTGATCCTTCAGAATTATTTTTCAGTATTGTTTTTTACATCAAGGTTTGTGAGAGAGGGAGACAGATTTTTACAATTTCACTTGTGTTCTTTAATAACTCGTTCCTTACTATCAACCTGTTATATATTGAGCTGTAACTCACTTTCCCATCACCAAACCTATCATATATATAATATTCGAAGCATTCGTATATATACAAACATACATGAGCTCCTGTAAACTCTCCTGGTGGAAACCAATCCTCCTCCTCCTTCTATCCCTCTCTCAAAAGAGAAGAAATACGTAAGAAGAAAAAGAATGTCAAAGATCCAACCCAGCAACCACACACTGAAGCTCTTCGGCTTCGCCCTGGAAGCTTCCGTTGATCCTTCGCCGATATCAGATTCCTCCTTCTCCACCTCCACAGCCTCTGTCGCCATCGCCGCCTCCGTTGCCGACGGCAGAAAGTTCGAGTGTCAGTACTGCTGCCGTGAGTTCACCAACTCCCAAGCCCTCGGTGGACACCAGAACGCCCACAAGAAGGAGCGCCAACAGCTAAAGCGAGCCCAGCTCCACCAAGCCGCCACCTCAACTCTCTACTCGCGTGCCAATCCGATGGTCTCCGTCTTCGCAACCCCGCCGCCTCTCCTACCTGACTACGCAGCCGACGGATCATCGCCGCCGGCCACCAGCTTTTTTTACTTCTCTGGTCCATCTTTACCCTCACCCTTCCAATTCTCCCACGGCGGCGTCTTCCCTTGCTCTACAGACACGCCACCACGTTTGGGCGGTGGGATCGCCGACGCCTTAGTGGTTGGGCCACGGATCGGATCCGGATCGGTTTCGCTTGGCCGATTCGCTGCTCCGACCAACACTGGCGGCTCTGATAACTCGTATGGACTAGACCTGCATCTCAGCCTTGCGCCTGCGCGTTCCAGAATCGTTTGATCCCTCCCTCATTCGCTGGAACTCTGTACCATCAATCTTGTACATCTTATTTTTATTTCCCTAATTTTGAACTCATTATGATTGTGGATTTCGGATTAATTAAGCTTTTGATTTTTTTTTTAAAGTTTTGTTAATGAATTATGGTTTTTTCATTTGTTTGAAATGATAAATAAGGATTACTTGCTAATAATAGTACTATTATTATGGCAGTCAATATATTTTAGACCAGTAAATTATGAGATTTAAAGGGAAAATATTTGAAATTAGTCCTTTGGCTATATTGCTTGATATTTGGAATGTTATCGTCCCCATAATCGAACGATCATGCCTGTGCAAAAAGCTACTTTTTTTGTCCGAATTTTAAAGCAGATCTCAAGAGTGCTTTTCTAAAAAGCTATTTTCATTTCGGTTAATTCTTGTATTTCATTCAGATTCCACAAACAAAATTTCACTCCCTATTTTAAAAATTAATCACAACCCTTCATTTATAAATTAATTTTTACCTTTCTTTTGCACATTAACTTAATCATAGTGGTTATTTAGTTATACGTCGTGTGAAATTTTCTGCATATATTTGGCTCTCGCTTTTCAAATTTTTATCAAAAATTCATATATATATATATATATTAAAACCAAATATGTACATATATATATTCATAATATGTGATATATCATAAAAAATTAATCCAAGAAAGTATAAATTAATCTTGATAAAAAAATTTAGTTGAAAAAAAATTGTAGAAATAATATTAATAAGTTTATAATTGAATTCAACACTAATGGATCCAATGATATCAAAATTGTTTTGATTTGCGTCGAAATCGGTATTTGAAATATGATTGAAAATTTGAGATATTAATTGAAAGTTAAATGTTCTTCTAATTTTGCATGCTAATAGTTAAATTGATCTTCTTGTTGAGAGAAAATTAATGAGTCTAAGATCATTTAATTTTGAATTTATTAAAAAGCTTAAATACTGAATGAATAAGAATGAACAAAAAAATTAGCACAGATCATCCAATAGTGTATTCTTGAATTTTGGCTAGAGCAATAAAAAGTCACTATTAGAAGCTATTAATAGAGTTCATTCTTTATAAGAAGGTAATTTAAACTTAAAATTAGAGTAAAGCTGAAAGTTAGAAAAGCTCTAGTAATCTTGGCCACAATCATAAGAGACTATGCAAGCACTTCTAATTTTATAATCCAATCTTATACAATTATAGAGAAGAGTGTACTTTTATAATCTCACATAATTTTCATATAATACAAAATTCTCTCTAATGTTATAAATTTTCTAGCACATAACAATATATATATATATATATATATATATATATATATATATATATATCTTTTATTTATCTAATCCTATTAAAAAAAGTAGAGAGAACTTTTATTGGGACAACATTGGATGTCTCATTTAAAAAAATAAGTAAAATTGAGATATTTTACATTCATTCCAAATAATTCTTATGTATTTACACGTCCATCACTTAAAATTTTATTTTTTATTTATATAATAAGTGCACAACAATGATTTGTGACATAGAATGTAATTCTAACTAATCTTTTTCCTAATACGAAATTATGTCATTTTATATTGTTATTGAATATTTCTTAATTTTCAGTTGTTTATTTCAAAATTCTGACATACATTTATAAACAAATCCTATGTTGTTCAATTTACAACTAAAAAAATATCTCGAAACCTAAAATGAGATAAAGAGAAAACTTTCTATTCTCATATTATTGTATATTGTATCGATTTTTTTTTTTTTGCTAAATCATTTTTGGAGTTAAACTTAATTATTTAAAAAAGGTAGCATTACTCAAATTTTTATCAGAATCCTTTACCTAATTTTTTTTTTCTCCTGCTGCTTCAAGAAATGATAAGCCCAATTATTCAATAAGTCAGGTTGCATCACCTTTAAGATAAAATATTGATGTAGCAGCAATTGGAAAAACATTATAACATTTTATGTAATATATCAAAATAGCTCTCTGTATCTCTCTTAATATCAGAGCCCTTTCTTTTTGTGAAGCTGTACGTGCGAGGGCAAAATATATATATATATATCTCTTCTCCATAGAAGAAAACTGTTCAGTATCAGAAGTCACATCAGTGTAAAACGGTTGCACAATCTTCATGGCTCTACGTAGATAGTATGAACTACGAAACCCTACATGGCGTACAGCCACCGTCACTTTCGAAAAGCTCAAATAAAATTTTAACTTCACGACAAAAAAGTTAATAGATTAGTACTTAGCCGCTATACCAAAATAGACACATACTAGTTTTCTATGCATCGATCTCTTAGATTAGTAAGAGCAGAAGCTTTCTCTTCATATTAATTTAACCCAATTGGATTATTTAGTCAATATTGTTAGATCATCCTAAGATTCGTATCTCTTAGTTTGAAATTTTTCCGAACTAAAGCTCCACTATGCTTTTAAAAAAATAAATCTTCTACTTTCTCTTTCTTTCGTCAAGCTTGCTTGTTCGGCTTAAAATAGGATTAGATAAAGTTTGGCATCTTTTTTGGATAGAGACTACTCTATCAGGAGGAGCAAAATATTCTTATGCACCACTTGCTGTACCAAAATATTTGTTAATTGTGGTTCTAATATTTATAGGATTAAGCTACCACTAAAAAAAAAAAATTGAGCTATAATTATATTTGATGTCATTACTGTTGTTGTGCTTTCAATATATAAGCATTATCCGAAATAAAATTAAGAGGTGCTTAAATATATTTAAGAAAATTAAGTAGGAGGAAAACTTGAACGAAAACCCCTAGTTGTTAAAAGATGTGAATAAGCTTGACAAAAACAACAATTTAATCACACTTTTAGCTGATGTAGTCATACTACAGCTAATATCTAATATATATATATATATATATATATATATATATATATATATATATATCGAATTTTTAGACTTTTTTAGATAAAATATGACTGTTACTGATGTGATAAATGTCTCAGCCAAAATGTCTTGTCAAACTAAAAAAAGGTTATTTTAATCAAAAATATGTTTAAACAATAAAAAGAAATGTTAATATAGGAATTTCATAAATTCATTTTGTTAAAAAAATATATGAAAAAATTAATATTCGTACATAAATTATGACTGTAACTCTCTGACATCTAATAATGCGTACATGCGAATCTCAAAGCAAAACAAAGGGCTTTGGACTAAGCATAATACCTTCTATTAACTTCACAAATCGCCCCGAAGTGCTTCAGTATTTATTGTATTAAGAAATACAATTTTTTAAATGATTTATAGTTAGCTTGTTAAGTTTCGTGACACATGGATGGCCATCGAAAGTGATGCCGACATATAATATATTTGTTGGCATGTGGAGTATTGGGTGGAATGTCTGTCAAAGAGAACAACTACTCTAGATTGGGAGCTCTCTGCTCGATCTCATTCTACCTTATATCATCTCACCAACTAATCAACATTTAATTTCTTAAGATAACCTACAAATCTTGATGAAGGTGATCGAAAGCTTAATCTCAGATGTTGACTTCGATGAAAAGCAGTTGTTATATGATTTGTTTTAGACTGCCATTATTATGGGAGCTTTTTTAATTATCACTTCGGTAAAAGTTGTCTTAACTTTATTAAAATGTTATAAGGAAAAAAAAAGTAGATGGACATCAGTTTTAATGCATGGTTCATAGGGCTAATATTGGTTTTTTAAGAATTTCATAGGTTCATTTTCATAGCTTGATTTGACTGTTCAATTATTTCCTTTTATTAGAGAAATATTGATTTTTTTTAAATAGCTCCAATGAAAATTAAGGAAAAAATTGCTCCTGATGTTGGTCTAAATTGGAGCTCTATCAAAGGATATGTGACAGTTTGAGGATATCCATAACTCCAAGAAAGATATAATTTAAGAAGAAGAAGATTGGCATGAAAAAGGTTATAGGTATTTTTATGTGCTTTTCATGGAAGCTCGTAGCAAATTATAGCTTTTTTCATTCCCATGATGCAAAACATAACTTCCTTTCTCCACAGAATGACAAGTGCAATGCTCATAACATCCTGAATGGTAGAGTAACCTCATCGGCAAGGTTGTTGTTCGGATAAATGTCGATTAGCTCTTCTTTACTTATCCAAGTGGTACCCTTAATTAGCATTCAGCATTCATATCAATTGCACAAGCTACAACCAATCCTTTGAATTCTTGGCAGGAGCTTATGATACTCATCGGCAACTACCCAAGATATTTGGAGATTAATGAATAGGTGTATGAATGACTATTAAATAATTTTAATTTATATACCACCATGCCAATATGTTTTGCAATCAGAAGAACTATAATATTGTCTAAAAGTTTGGCTATATAGATGCAACATGACTATACTAGAACAAGGAACCCATATAGTGGTAGAGGTCACGATTGTTTTTATTTTTTTTAGTAGAAATTTTTAAAATCGACTAATTTAAATCTATTTTTTTTAACAAAAAAGATGTTAATAATTTTTTTTTTAAATCTACATTGTCGGTGGGACATCCGCTGACATGGAGCCGATGTGGCACCATGTAGGTGGGTGGCCAGCATGTCGGCGGATGGCCCACTCACAATGCTTAAATTAATTTTTTTTTTAAAGGTCACGACCAACAGCCGAAATTAGCTAACCATTGGGGGAGCTGTTTGGTGCGAGATGAGAGGGATTTTTGGCTATTTAAACAGCCCAAATGAATAGAAATGAGTATAAAAATTTTCTAAGCTCCCATCCCTCTTTCTCTTGCAATTTCTTCTTATTTATCTACATTCCAAGGCCCTTTTTTGCGAGAATAGACTATAATCAGCGATGAAAATCACTATTTTATATGTTTTGTTGTATTGGTTGGTGTCAATTTATCAGGATATTCTGAAAACAAGAGATATTACCAGATTAGAAAATTTTCATTATTATTATTATTATTTTTGAATCGTGTTATATAGGATTTTATTATTCCAAGAAAAAAAGAAAGAAGAGTGGTTTATTGCATAATGTTTAAGTTAGAAAATTTTTATTGTGCTTAAATTATTTATGTAATAATTTTTAGGTTATTAAAACATAAAGAGCATGTTTAGGCTAATAATTAGTTCAATTAATATTAATATTAATAATATTATTATTCTTATTATGGGTTTTATTACTATTATTTTTTTAATCATTAAATTCTTTTGTACTTGTTATTAGTGCTATTTAGTAATAATATTATCATTTTTATGTGATTATTATTCTGATTTTTTTCATGATTTTATTAATAGTAGATTTATTATTAGTAGTATAAGTAATTTTATTAATAATAATTAGTTTTAGTGTTCTTTTTACTATTGTCTTATTCTTATTCCAATTTGTAGTCATTTAAATTTATCATTAAGAATATTTCTGATTAGTATCATTATTATTATGGTTGTTGTTGTTGTGTTATCATTATTATTATCATCATCATCATCATCATTATTATTATTATTATTATTATTATTATTATTATTATTATTATTATTATTATTATTATTATTATTATTATTATTAATTCAATTTTTAGACTTAACCATTCTTTTGAACTTATTATTGTTCTTATAAGTAAAAATATAATTAATTTTGCATGTGCTATTATTATTCTTATTTTTTTTACAATTTTAATAAGGCTTAATATAATTCATTTTCTTAATACTAGTGTTAAGATAATAATAATAATAATAATAATAATAATAATAATAATAATAATAATAATAATAATAATAATAATAATAATTATTATTATTATTATTATTATTGTTATTATATTTTTCATACCTTTTTTATTATTACAAGTAGTATGAAAATAGTGAATTTATTTGATTTATGAATTTATTTGATTTATGGATTAGACACTACCCTGAGATTTTTTTCTCTCTTTGTGAGGACTTTAGATATGGTTCCGAGTTTCCCATAGACGCAAGCATCTATAGTTAATTACCCCTCCCAAAAATTAGAGAGAACTTTCGATTAAAGCTAGTCATGCAATTGCTAATTGCTAAGTGTATTGTAGCAATAAGTGGAACATTAGTAATTTGTGAAATTCATTATTTATTGATTTAAAGCATATGGTTAATAGAATGATGATGTGCTTGATCAAGATCTCATGGTTCCATCATCCCGTGCTGTCGTGGTCAGTCTATTTAATCTGAGAAGGTAGTCGACCCAACCTGACTGAAGGATCCATGTCAGTAGCAATAGGTTGTTATATCGTCCAAGGAGACCTTGTAGACCTAAGGTGTTATTTTATCTAAGGTGATAATCTTAAGTCTACCTTGGCTGATAAAAGACTTTATGCCTATCAAACATATCATATGATTCATAACTCAAAGGGCTGAGTCATTAGGGAACATACTAGCTATAGTCATGAGCGTAATTTAATGGAGCCATTTAGGGGCCAAACCACGGTTAGAGGACCTTGGTCATAACTGCATCTTATGTGCTACCATTTAAGAGCAAAATTAGGCGAACAGAGGACATCATCACGTCTTTACTGGCATGAGATTATTTAAGTCAGAATATAGTAATTTATTTGACTTGACATTAACACCATTGTGGGCTATAGATTTCTTAATTTGTCATCTCCAACAAACGATAGTAGATGAGTGGATAGATTGTTTGCTTTAGGTATTTAAAGATTGAATTTCATTTGATTTGAATTTTCCTTTAATTGAAGCTTAATTTTATGTTAACTTAGTTCAATTTAAAATTCAAATAGCTTTTGATAAAAATATCCCCTCCGATTGAAATCTACAATCAACACGGTCATCAATGGGATAGATCTTGTCAACTATGCTTAGCAAATGTTCAGGTCTACTATATTTAAAATCAATATTTTCAACTCTTAACATTATGTGAAAGAGGATCAAATTAGTTAAATGAGATTTGCAAAAATTTAGATTGATTTAAAGTTTTTAGCCTGTGTAGCATTCTTAGATCTTGTAATTGAGTAAATAATATATTGGTCGAAGCACATGCAGGTTCAGATCTATCTTATATTAACTCGCGAAGCATCCTTAGAAAGTTAAGCATTTGTCACTATATCAGGGCTCATGCAGGTGATTTAGAATACTTGTATGAATTTTAGAAAGATCAAGTTGAATTGAATATTACCTTATATTTCATGCAAAAATTTATCTCTTTCAAATGATTACACAAATTTTGAATCACTTGAATTGAGACTCTAGTAATTTGTGCAAGTGTATTACATTTGAAGCTTATTTAACACTTAAAATCAATGCCTTCTATCTACTAGCATGAATGTGGTGCAAAATCAGTGGCATGGGCGAAATAGGGGTGGAGATGCAGACAAAGCAGAAGTGGAGCAATGGTGGAGGAGGACCAAAGGTGGATGCAGAATGAAGGTGGAGATAGTGCGAAGGAGGTGAAGGTGAAGTGAAGGCGAAGCGAAGTGAAGGTGGAGGCGAAACGCGTCATCTTTCAACCCATATATCAATTTCGTTGCAAGTTACCTATGACTTATATTTATTTCAAATGAAGCTCTACATTCATTGGAGTTGATATATTACAATTTGAAGTAACATATCATCATTTGCGTATGCTTCTTTAGTAGCTGAGCTTGGAAGATTGAAGGCTATTTCTTATGCTTATTAATAAGCCTTCAAATTCAATATAGATTTTCTAATGAATTCTTGGATTTCCCTTTAATTAATTTGAAATGAATTGTGTTTAATTATAATATTTATTAGAATGTTTCTTTATATTCAATAGTGAGCTTACTAAAATTAATATAAATGCTTTATATATTTATTTGAATTGCATTTATATTTGAAAGTTTTATGCTTCAGTCACATTGCAAATCTCATTTTATTTTTGATTTTGATGAAATTCAATTTTAGAAGGTCCCTTTTTATTTTTAAATTTGATAATTTGAATTTAATTTGAAATCAACTTAATTTTTAATTTGAAGCATCAATTATTAATTTTATTTTATGTTGGCTCATTTTTCTCCAATTTAATTGAAGTCCAAGATCGAACAAAATTTTGGCAGTATTTCAACTTAGCAATGCTAAGTTTCAAAAAAAAATTTTAGTAGGGGAAGCACTCTTCTCTCTTGCTCTGGATCCAAGATCGGAGAGAAGATTCATCTATCATCGGAACTAGGCTTGCATGATTTTCATTAAATAGAAAAGGGTTATTCTTTTATCCTTTATTCATATGCACATGTATATGTATGAAAGGCATAAGTACATCATATTGTTAGTAAGATACAAGACCTACTTAGGGCTACTTAAAGCCTCACAATCCCGTGGTTGTCCCGATTAATATACCACTTTTCTTAAATACATATGCATGTACAAAAGAAATAAATGGTAAAAAGAAAGATGCAAAAGTTTATGTTTATTTGTTTTTATTTTGTTTATGCAACTTACATGTGTAAATGTAAGATCCTTCTTAAGTTATAACATGGAAGAGGATAAGAGTAGATTTAAACAAGTGCTATGTTCTTTTAAAAGAACTTTACACTTTTCCAAATCTTATTAAAATCCATGTTATGAGGAAAGAAAAGTAGAAAACATAAGACACATTTTTATATTCACATGGAAGCTTATAAATAAAGTATAAGTAGCATACCTTTCAGTTTTGATATTTTATTTATAGGTTTTTAAAAAAATAATTTTGAATTTAATAATGATAATATCCATTCATATTTTTTACTTTAGGCAAAATATGGAATTTTACATAAAGAAAAATTTCATTTTAATTTGATTTTTTAAAGATATGAATGCATGAATTTCATATGACATACACATTTATCATGCTAGGAAAGAAATAAAGTGATGAAAGTAATGTAAATTCATTCACCCTAATTAATTCCTAAAGATAATCCTATGAAATAAGAAAGTTCAAAGTGAATCAATGTTAGTTTAATGTGATTTTTGTTTTGAATTTTCTTTATGTTTGATTTAAGAAATGTGAAAGAATGTTTGCTGGTCCTAACCTTTTTCCCCAATATGTGAGTTAATTTAGTTTGTTCTTAGGATCATTAGGAGATTTTTATATTTTGTTTAGGTTAAGTATGAATTCAATGTGTTAATTACCCCTTACCTATACCACATTAACATACTTGATCAACTAATTATGAGCCAATGTATGACATAAAATCACACAAGGAATTTAAAGAATGCACCTAGAAGAAGAAAATGCAATTGGCTCATTAATGATTAACTAGCTAAGGGGTTTAATTTAAGTATTTTCATAATCCCTCTCACACATATGAGTTGGATTTTGATTTCCTTAATGTACTTAAGTTATTAAACATATAAGCATCTACCCAAGATGGATTAGTTAAGTTCTGGAAAGTTTTAGAATTTTATCAAATTAATTATGTAGGTAATTAGTGGATTAATCCTTAATTAAGTTTAGATTAAGGAAGAAAGATGGGGTTTAAGGAATAGCTTAAGGAAAATATCCCAAAATTATTTCCTAAACCTCCTATTCACTTAAATAAACCTTAATTAACTCAATCAAGGGATTTAACCACTGATTACATATTTAATTAAGGTTAATTACATTTGGAGAGTAATTAGGAATGAATCTAGCAATTACCCTAATTAAATCATTAATAAATTCCAACAAAATTAGTGGAGGTAGATGTCATCCCACTAAATACACAAGAGAAGTTTGAGATTAATTAATGGAATAATCAAATGGTAATTAACCTAATTACATTTCCAATAAAACCTAAATTTAGAAAATAACACTATTTAAAATCCATCAAACTTAATTTTATAATATTCTACATTCAATTATCTTTCATATGCATTTTATTTCATATCTTTTTGATTTTTTTACACTTAGATATGAATATTTGAAATTTTCATGATTAATTAGATAATTTAATCCCCTAATTAAATAGCTAATCACATCGGCGCCACGTGGAGGCTGACATAGCATGTGCTTTCCACGTGGTGCGATGGGAGTGGCTATTAAAGTAGTCACATCATAGCACCGTGTCAGTGGAGGTGCTATGTGCTTTCTCTCTATCCGTCTGATCAAGGATCAAACGGGTGAGATTAAATCTGTGATTCTAAAGGATTAAAATGTAGGATTTACCTGTTTTAATCATGGTCGTCCATCCAAAATGTGCGGATGGATGTCCCATGATTCTCCTCTGATCTTCTCTGCGGGAGATGGCCACTGTCCATCTTCCAAGGGAAGATCAGCTCGGATTGAAATAAAATTCAACCCACACCATCACCATGCAAGAGAGATCACATCCAATGGCTTGATTTTCATGAAGTAGAAATTCCTTTCATAATGGACCACACCACATCTAATCTAAGCTCAATTTAATGGCTTACCTCATCGGAGGCTATCGCCAGTGCTTGATTCCCTTGGAGAAGCTTCATCTAGTGGATACGAAGCTTTGTTGAAGTTTTGAGATGTTAAAATTGGGTAGATCCTTCTATAGGCCAAGTCACCCTTCAATTGTGCTTGATCTTGGTCAAGAGCACTCCTCCCTTATATTTGGAGCTTGGGAAGAGGTCTAGGCAAGTTCAATTTGATCCTCTGATGAAGCTTGAAAGAGGAATTAGCTTGGTATGGAGTATTGGCTAAGTTGGATTTTAAGTGGAGCTCCTATTTTCAGTCTAGGAGACCAAGAAAAGGGAAAATCTCACTCACTCTAGAAAGCTTGGGAAGACTAGCAATGACTTGCTCTCAGTTCCTATGCTTCAATCAAATAGGGCATAATGAAATTCAAGTCAAATTAGGGGGAGTATATCTCCCTCTAGAGCAATCGGACGGTCGAGCCTCCCTTTGCCATTTTGATCCAATTAAGCTCCTTGAGTAGGTTTGTTAGGCTGTTTGATGTGTCATTGCATTCGGTTTGGCCAGAGGGAGGTAGTGGAAGAGTGCCATGTGCTTGAAATGGGTGGAGGAATCATTCCCATGTGCCCATGTTAAAGCAAGTGGTCAGTTTTAGTCTTAGGCTAGGTTGGGCTGACCCAAACCTAATGGGTTAGGTCCACCACACTCACTAGTGTCCACTTGGTCCACTAAGAGGGTGTCAAGTTGTTATGAAGAGGATTTGACAAAATTCTAAGTGAATTTGGCCAAAATTTACCCTATGGCCTAGGGGTAAAATCATCATTTGGCTTGGCTTCCGATTTGAATATATTTGATATGATTGAAAAATAGGTTAGGACAAGTTTCATTGAATATGGAGTTGGTTTGATGTGATTTGGCTCATATTGACCCATTTAGGTCAAAATGAGTCAAGTTGACCAATTGGTCAAATTGGGTCAAACCAAGGGTTGGTTCAAGTTCATATGACCATTTGAAATGTGTTGGCAACTTTGGTTTGGTTCAATTTGGTTTGGTTTTGGTTTTGGTTCATTTGATTTCATTTAGATCAATTGGGTCAAGTTGACCAATTTGACCCATTTGACCTTTTTGGGTTAGGTCATGGGTTGGTAAGTCTAGGTGGTCATTTGAAATGGATTTGTATCTTTCTTTCCAATCAATTTTGGTTTAATTCGATTTTGGCTCAAAATGACCTTTTAGGTCAAGTTGGGTTCATGGGCAAATGGGCTAGGCTAGGTCTAGTTGGCCAATTAAGGCTTTGGTCAAGTTCAACAATCATTTTAGAATTAATTTGACCTATTGGTTTCAATCAATTTGGCTTAGATCAAGTTTTGACACATTTTGACTTTTTAGGTCAAGTTGGGTCAAGTTGGGTCAAGTGTCCAATTGGGCTAGGTTATGCTCAAATGTTGAATTGGTCAAGTTCAAACATTAATCATAAATGAACTTAGATTAATGGTTTCAATGAATTTGGCCTATGGTGGATTTTGGCTAGTTTAGGTTTTATTTTGGTCAAATGTTGACTTGGTCAACCCTTAAGTTCGACTTGGTTTGACCCAATTTGAGTGATTGATCATCTCATAATGATTGTTGCTCATAATGTGAGGCTTAGTTGGGCTTAGTTCAATCCAAATTGGGTAGGATTAGAATTTGGCTTATAAGGGGTATTTTAGGTCACTTTGGGTGAAATGAGCACTAAGTGGGGCAAATGGCTTGGTCAAAGCTTGATTTGAGTTTGATTGAACTCATATGGACTTATGATTGAAATATAAATCCATTTGTATGAGATTTGAAGTCAAATTGGTTTTGAATCATTTGACAATTTCAAGTTCAAAGGATGAACATGAGTTGCATTTGGGTTTGATTTTTGAATTTAGTTTTGGTTTGGTGATTGAAGTTTGTATTTATATTTCGATTCATGATTATAGGATTGATTGAATCATGAAGAAAAATCAAGAGTTTGGATTTGAATTGGATTTTCTAAGTTCAGCTTTTTAAAAGCAAAAGCTTGAATTTTGGTTGAATTTGAGTTTGATTTTTGGGTTTGGTTTGATTGATTTGAATTTATTTTCATTTATATATATGAATATAAATGAGAATATAAATGGGTTATGAGAAAATTTCATGAGTTTGAATTGATTTTGGCTTGATTTGAATTAAGTCCATAAAGGGGAATCAAAGGACTTGGGAAAGATTTTGGAATTTGATTTGGATTTCAATCATGGGTTTCAATAATTTGGAATTGATTCATGATTTCAACAAATCCATTAAGTTGATTCAAGGTTTGATTGAGAGTTGAAGTTGATATGAGTTTGGAGTTTGACTTGAAAGAAGTGAGGATTTGGATGCCATAGGGTAAAACTTTACTAACACCCCTAAAGCATGACTTATGGCTAACTCTTCTTCAGGTCTGGTTGGTATCCTCACTAGATGTGTCTTAAGACTAAAGAACTCTTAAAGTCTAAGAGAAGTCCTATGTCTAAGATGGAGGGGTTGAGAGCTCATCCTAAAATTAAGGTCAACACTCCCCTAATTTTCTTGTGATTTATTAATGAGTTAATTAGAAAAATTAATTAATGAACCCCTAATCACCCTCTTTATGTAATTAAGAGTAATTAAGCATATGAATATTGATTTAATCCATTAATTGAGATAATTAAACATTGTTTAAGTAAGGAGGAGGTTTGTGGAATGGGTTTGAGATATTTTTCTTAAGTTATTCCCTAAATCCCCTTTCTTCAAAACCAATCTGATCAAACTTTCAAAACCACTATGAACTTAATCAATCTCTTGTTAGGTAGATCCTTAGGTGTTCAAGAGCCTAAGATAAGTTTAAGGAAATCATATCCAACTCACATGTGTGGGAGGGTTATGAAAGTACTTAATGAAAACCCTTTAGCTTAATTAATCAATAATTGTGAGCCAATTGCATTAGGCCCCTTTCTTTCTTAGGCATTCATTTAATTTATGTGATTGCATATCATATGTTCTCATAATTGTTTGGTTAATTATGTTAAAGGGTATGGTAAGTAATTAATGGACTTAATTCACACCTTAACCTAAATAAAATATAAAATCAATCTAATTGTTCTAAAAATTAAACTAATCAATTCACACATGGGGGGAAATGGGTTAGACAGCAAACTATTTTCACATTTCTAAAATAAAATTCAAACAAATAAAAAATCTCTTAAAGAATTTTGATTCACTTTAAATGATCTTATTTCATAAGATTATCTTTAGAATTAATTAGGTGTGAATGAAGCCATATGCTTACATCACTTTATCTCTTCCAAGCATGTTAAATGTTGTATGCCATATGAAATCATGCATTCATGTCTTTTGAAAAATCAATAAATAAATGCTTTATGTCAAATTGCATGTTTTGGCTAAAGTAATATATATTATTATCACTATTAAATCAAAATTATTTTCAAAACCTATAAATCAAAGATTATAAATGAAGGTATGCTACTTATAAATACTTATAAGCTTGCATTATATATACATAAAATGTGTTATGTGATTTTCTTCTCTTAACATGGTTTGAATAGGATTTGCAAAGTGTATAGTTCATTTGAAAAGAACATAACACTTGCTTAAATCTATTCCTATACACTTCTATGTTATGACTTAAGAAGGATCCTCACATTACACATGTAAATTATACAACCAAAATCAAACAAACAAACAAAAATCTTTTGCATGATTCTTCATCCATTTGTTTCTTTTGTACATGCACATGTATTTAAGAAAAGTGGTATATTAGTCTGACATCCCGGGTGTTTTAAGTTCTAAGAAGGTCTTGTACCTTATACCCGTGTAGAAAATAATGGCACCATACTCACTTATGTCTTCTTATGGATATGCATTTGATTAATGGATAAAAGAATCCTCTCTTTTCTACATAACAAAATCATGCATTCATGGAATATCCAAATTTTCTAAACAACATCTCTTTGCATTCATCATTAAGGTGTGCTAAGATTTTCATTACATGTATAGATGCTTAGATCATTTCATGCATGGTATACATGTTGGAAAGAAATAAATGGTTGTGTGTTTTGTGATAGTAATTCACCTTAATTAATCTTAAAATTCCTTTCTTATTGAATATGATTATTTAGAAAAAATATAAACTTAGGATTAATTGAAATACATAACAAAAGATACACTTAAAAAATCATTAATGAATCTCCCTTAGAAATTACTTAAGGTACGGATGAAAGATAAGTTCTCTTCTCTTTTCTTCTCTTTACAACACTTAGTAATTAAGTGTAAGTTCATTCAAAACAAATCAAATCATCAAAATAAAATTAATAAATCAACTAAATCACTTAAATTAAACCACCCTCTAAGTTGAATCCTTCACACTTAGAAAATTCTAACCTTAAAGCCTAGCTAAGACATGTCACATAAGCCTTAAATGGCACACAAATTAAGCTAAGTCATAATTTCTAGCTATATGTTAGGGTGATGCATGGTTTGATGCCTGATTTTATTTTGTGATGTAATATTTTAGATTGATGTTAGGATGCATGTGCGTAGACTAGATGATAGGATGATCTTAGCCTAATCATGTCATCTAGAGATTGTGCTTAAGGAGCGCTGTAATAAAAAAATATAAATACTTTTGCTGTGCAGTTTGCTTATACTCCTAAGCATGATCCAAATTAGGACAGGTGGACTTAGTTACCCATGTGAGTCTAATTTATTCCTATAACTTCTTGGGATTGTATGGTATGTTTAGCTAATATTTATTTTGTAGGTTTAGTTACATTTATCTTTCATATTTTAATGTAATTTTTGTAATTATAATTTTGAATGAATGTTATGGGGGATTAAGGTGAACATTGGTCATAAGATCATATCTTATGCACCATGTGAAGCCTTTGGAGCAACCATACCTTAACCAACCAAAAGTAGGGAAGAAAGAAAGAAAGAAAGAAAGAAAGAAAAGAAGAAATGAAGAATGAAGAATGAAGACCCCCATAACATGAATTCTTTCTAAATTATAATTATTCATTTGTAATCTGGGTTGTATAAGGGTAGAGTTCGGCTACCCACTTTTCTTTTTTTGGGTGGTGGTACCCATCACATCGCCTCTTATTTTTTTTGCTAGCTTTATAAAATTATTTGATGTTTGTTTAGCATAAGATGACATATTTTTTTTCCTAATTTTAATTTTGATGAATGGCCTGGATGTGATTAGGCTCTAAGAAAAAATAAATTTTCTATCCAATTAATCCGCTAAAAATAAATTAACTCATAGCCTCACCTAAAGCCTTGGACATAAATCAAGATAATAAAAGATTTAGCAACCCCTTAGATGGATGTTGTATGTCTCACATCATGCATAAAAAACATCTTGCTTCACTCTTGCTAATGGAGGCCTTTCACCTTTTCTAGAGAACATTACTTGACCTTTGAGAGCCATGGTGGAAAACACGTCTTCTTTATGATTTTGGCCCATAACCAATTTCTCATGCATTAGACATATGAATCACATAGCTTGTGTCAAATGAATTGTCCAAAAATAAAAATAAAACTTAACAAAATTTTGCATTAGATTTAATCATTATTCAAGCCCTACATGATTTAGTCTCTTAAGGAGTGTGTTTAAGGACTTAGTCTCTTTCTAAATAAATAATAGCCTAGCTATCTTGCAAAAGCATAAGACTTACTTGCATGTATTTAAAATCATAGGAGGAGTTAGTTGGCAGCCACCCCTAGGCGGTTGTAAGTCCAATAGTTGGATGGTTTATCCTCTCTTGTGAAGGTAAACCATATACCCATTTTCACCTTAGATTTAGGTTTTGCCCCCTCAAAGCTCCCTAGTTCAGGTTTATTTTCCTTCAGGCTACAAGCATAAATCCTCACCCTTAGGTATTTTCATGATCTTGTATTATGGAGTTGTAAGCCCTAGATTTCTAATAAAAATTCAACTCAAATAATTAACTCTCTTCAAACTTCTAAAATATAAATCCCAACCATAGGATAGTTTGGGATGCTCACTAGGTTTCCTAGCATCATGAGCATCCCCTACTTATTCCCTTTGGTTTCGATAATAACTCTCTCTTTTTGATCAATCAAACTTGATCTTCCAAAAATAACCAATTTGTTGATAGTCCTACCTTTGAAATCTTTGGAGGCAACAATTATTTACCTTAATCGAGAGTATTCTTAAGGAATCTCATTCCTTAAGATGTAATTAACTATGGGGGATGCCTACATAAGGAACTTAACGAATATGATTTAAAATAAACCCTATTTTACTTTTCCATGTAAAGTAGGGGAAGATTCTTTGGTACAACCGAAGACCTATTATCCTTAGGAGTCCTTATTAGGTTATTAGGTCCATTGTAGAATGATGACTTCTATCTCTCGAGATAGTACATCATTCCTCAATGTCATACCCGATTACCATAATAAGAATATCTGCGGATCTACGTGGTGTCCAACTAGTGTGTATTTTTATCTTCATTTATTTTTGAAGATAGATGAAGATAAAAATAAAACAACACAAATTTTTCTGGCGACTCTGCTGGGAAAGGTTTCTCTCTCCATCTTTGGTAAATAATCATTTTCTCCAAGTATCAATAGTGGGTTTGTATTTTATATGAATCCGAGACTATCCTTCATTTTTGTTGGCACTTAGTTTATTTCATTCTTAAGCTAAGCTAACCTTTAGGTTTTAGGACTCACTCCGTGTAGGTCTTAAAACCCCTGTTGGGTTCCCCTAATAGGTGAAAATAAAAATTTAATAAAAGTAGATCATTAAAGATCTTCCTCCTTACCATTTCTATGATAAGGAAAGGTTCATTCTAAAATAAATAAAGAAAAATAAATCCTTTATAAAAACATCGCTTTTTCAAAAAGCACTTTTCCAAAAAGTTCACATAATAAAAATATTTTCAAAAAATTTTCATAACTTAACCTCATCTAACAATTTTCAAAATTGTTATATGTAGGATCTTTACAAAAATCAAATAAAAATCATCTTTAAAAAAAAATCGCATATGAACATCTTCATTCAATATACCCAAATTTATTGAATGAAGATTTCATTTCCAAATAAAAATCAACAATCATCTTTTCAAAAAGCACAAATAAACATCCTCATTCAATATACCTAAATTTATTGAATAAAGATTTCATTTTAAAAATAAAATCAAAAATCATCTTTTCAAAAAGCAGAAATGAACATCCTCATTCAATATACCCAAATTTATTGAATGAAGATTTCATTCAAAAACAAAATAAACAATCATTTTTCAAAAAAAGCACATATAAATATCCTTATTCAATATACCCAATTTTCTTGAATGAAGATTTCATTTCAAAAACAAAATCAACAACCATCTTTTCAAAAAAAAAAAATCAACAATCATCTTTTCAAAAAAAAAATCACCAATCATCTTTTTGAAAAACACATATTTGAAAATGATCATCCTCTTTCAATATACCCAAATTTATTGAAAGAAGATTTCATTTCCAAATAAAATCAAATCATAACATTGAAATTCCATTTCAACATATCTCACATATGTTGAAGTTAGTTTTTCTTTCTTTCAAAAGCACAAATTTGAAAATAAGCCTCTTCATTCAATATATCAAATATGTTGGATTATTTATCAAATAAAACACATTTGAAATTCTACTCAACACATCCCACATGTGTTAAGTTATAATTTCCATTCTTTTCAAAAAGCAATAATCACCCACAAAAATTTTATCTTTAAAAAATAAAACATAATTGACTCCCATTTGACATACCCAAATTTGTCAAATGTGAGTTTCATTTTTCAAAACACATTTGAACTTTATTTAGCATACACAAATTTACTAAGTAAACTTCTCATTTTCAAAAATCATAACATCAAAACCAAAAACACATTTGAACCTTATTTAGCATCCAAATTTTAAGTAAAGATCTCTTTTCAAAAAAAAAAAATCAAAATCAAACATTTGGATCTTTATTTAGCATACCCAAATTTGCTAAGTAAAGATCCTCTTTCAAAAACAAAAACACATTTGGATCTTTTATTTAGCATACCCAAATTTGCTAAGTAAAGATCCTCTTTTCAAAAATCAAAAATCAAAACACATTTGGATCTTTTATTTAACATACCTAAATTTGCTAAGTAAAGATCCTCTTTGCAAAATATTTTAAAAAAGTCAAAACACATTTGGATCCTTTATTTAGCATACCCAAATTTGCTAAGTAAAGATCCTCTCTTTTCAAAATCATAAAAATCAAAACACATTTGGATCCTTCATTTAGCATACCCAAATTTTCTTAGTAAAGATCCTCTTTTCAAAATCAAAATCAAAACACATTTAGATTCTTTATTTAGCATACCCAAATTTGCTAAAGTTTTCATTTTTCAAAATCAAAAATTAAAACACATTTAGATTCTTTATTTAGCATACCCAAATTTGCTAAGTGAAGATCCTCTTTTCAAAATCATAAAAATCAAACACATTTGGCCTTCATTTAGCATACCCAAATTTGCTAAGCAAATACCTTATTTTCAAAAATCAAAAAAAGAAGACATTTGGACTTTATTTAGCATACACAAATTTGCTAAGTAAAGATTAAATTTTTAAACTCACACATAATTCACTCATGATTCACAAACAAGCAAAAGAAGAAGAAAATTATTTAACTAATTTAGCATACCCAAATTTTCTAAATGAGTAAATCCTAAATAAAAATCAATTGACCCTTTATTTTAACATACTCAAAATTGTTAAATAAAGGGTCCCCAAATATCAAAAATCAAATTCAAATATGAACCGATGGAAGTATGAATCTCTTCAAAATATTTGAACCCATATTCAACATACACAAATTTGTTGAAAATTGATTCTAAATTTAAAAATCTCTCCTCCAATTCTAAATTAAAAATCTCTTTCCTAAGTTAAATAGCCTTACTTAACATATTCAAATTGTTGAGTGTGGGTTCAAATTCTAAAACAAATTAAAGAAGAAATCTAACTTGAGTTTGTTTTCAAACTTGGAGAATTTCAACTTAGTTTTAGTTAGTTTCTCTCAAGTTCAGTTAAGTTTAAATGGAAGCTCAGAAGTATGCCATCACTTTTCCTTTTGGGATAGATTTGGCTTGGATCGCCGCCTCCCACAGTGCTTCTTCCCATCTCATTCACTTGGTCGAGTTAGAATCACTTGTGAGGGGACAACCACAAATCAAGAGTGTGGTGACCAGCGTGCCATCATCCATGTCAGATGCTAGATTCAAAATTTCCTCACTAAAGAGGAAGGCTATCTCCAGAGTTTCTCCTCTGCCCGCTTATGGGCCTGTTCTCAAGCATGTTTCCAAGATGTCCAAGACTAGGTTCTCTTGTGGATACTCTACCGCAGGTAGTTTGCTCATATTACCGCAATGGGATAGAGTTCTCTTGGTATAGTTTCTGCATAAGTTTCTCCTGGATTTGTGGGAGAGGAAGATGTTAGAGGATCCATCTCCACTGCAGTTTAAGGCTATGTCGATGGGGAGGTCATGTGGCCTTAGATATTTTCTAGACTTCATGACGAGTCCAAATTTGATATTTCCATCCCATCATTCAGTGTGGGTGAGCATATCGCGAGACAGCTGTGGAGGCTGTATTAGTACATGTGACCGCAGAGGATGAAGGTACATTACCGCCTCTCACTTTTCTCCCATGTACATCGTCGCCATACTGACAACATTGTATTAACTGGAACTACTCACCATAAGAGAGGGGCTCCCACACAGAGAGAGTTGGTGGTGCCTCTGCCACACCACTCTACTCCACGTCTCCCATCTCCAGGACAAGTTCCATCTTCCACAGTTCCATCAAAAGCCAAGGCAAAGATCGGGAAAGAGAGCCCCATTGGTGATCGGCATGGCCAAGAGATCCCATTTCATCTACACCACCGACACGAGGTCCGCTCTCCTCTTCCTCCGCTTAGTGAAGAGGGAATGGCACAAGCATCAGTAGTGCCATCACCACCACCATGCAAAGATAGAGAGGAGAAAGGAGACAGTCATTGTCCCCATGGCCATAGATCCTCCTGTGAGTAACTCCACCTAGAGCGAGAAAGCAGCATGTATCCTCCAATAAATAGAGCCCTCACAAGATTAGCACTTCAGTAGTCAAGGAGGTCTTATGTATCTCTGTCCATGAGCAAGATCTTACCACCGGTCAGCCATGATCATTTGTGCCCACGCAGTTGGACCGCTCCCTAGATGATATTGTAGCACAGTATCTCATTGAGAAGAAAAAAATTCTAGGGTATGCCTGAGGAAGGAAGACAAGGTTAGTTTGATCCCAATAAGATTTGTTGGGACTCAGAGGTGCATAGACACTGTGTGTTCCCTTCTTTAGGATTAGCATGGCTTGGAAGGTGTTACGGCCAAACAGGATGACACAGCTCATTCAAAACACCTCCTTCAATAACTTAAATAGAAGGATTAACAAATTGACAAGATGGGAAAGAGGCTTGAAGATTTTCTAGTAGCAATTTTGGCACTTCAGAATGAAGCCCCGATAATGCATCCTACTATTGCAAAGACCGATTAACCTGAGTTGTTGCATGTCTTGGATCAAGCCAGGACTTGACCTTCAGTAGAGCAAGGTAGCATTAGCTTGTATTGGAAGGTAGTGGATAGTACCTCCATAAAAGATATTAAACTCATGATTGAGCAACAAGTGAGAGAAGCATTGGCAAGCTGGAGGATCATCGGCTCCAAAGGGTAGACCCTACCCAAAGGAAATTTGATCTCATCCTAGTATCCTAAGTGTTTTGTGCCACATTCTTTCAAGATCTTTGATGGTAGTGGGAACCCACGTTAGCATATATAGGCACTTGTGGCTATTGTGGGCAATGATGTACTATTCCACTTTTGTGAGCAATTTAGTAAGCATAACCTTTGATTAGTATGCTGAACTCCCCAATAGTTCAGTAAAGACTTTTGTTGAGTTGGAGTAAATCTTCATTAAGAGGTTTGCTGGAGCTCAACAAAGGATAATGATCTCATATACAACACCACAAGTGAGTCCCTCATTGACTATATTCTCGATGGCATAATTTGAGTATGAAATGCAAACCACTGTATCTCAATAGCTGCATTGAAATTCTATTAAAGAAAATTCATGGCCCCCTTCATGCTCAAAGGTTTTACCATCAAGTTATTTGAGAAGCTAGTCAACAAGGTGGCTAGTCTTCAAGAAGAGGCCAAACAGTTGCCTTTTCAAGATCAGTCAACAAAACCAAAGCCACAGAAAGCTTATGAGAAGTGGTAGTAGCAATATTGGACAAAGGAAAGCAATTGGCCAAGGATCAACATGAGTGACCTCGAACTCTACAACCGTCACTTTCACTCCTTCTACCACTACTTAGGCCATCCTATTGGTCACCACTCCATGGCCTTCCTCCTCATATACATACTAACACATACCAGCTAGTAGCTACCATTACTCTTTTGGATAAACTAAATAATTATTCATTTAAGAGGAGGTAGTGAAAATATTCTTAAAGAACCTAATTTTAAAGACTCTAGAAGCCGGAGGAAGTGGGCAAGAGCAATGATCCTAACTTTTTCCCCTACCACTGCATGCTAGGTCATTTTTGGAGGATTATTTTACATTCAAGGACTGGCTTGAGTATAGCTACAAGATAGACCCCATAGTTATCCCAAAGGAGTACCTAGTGGAATAACCATCTAGTTCTGTTAAGGTAATCCTTGGGGATACATGTGATCCTCTCAAAACTAAAGAAGGTTGGGATCTCTCCTTATCCCAAACCACTAAAAAGATTGTTTCAAAAATTAAGAAACTTTCTGAGGTGCTCAACCTCCAACATCAAAGGTTTACAAGTTGCCAAAGACAACTTGGGGAAAGTGGGAGCTCAACAGCAAAGATCCCACATTTTCCCTGATAGCCAAGTAATGCAACCATCGACCGAGCCCACCTCTATTCATCGTTTACTTTCAACACTTCTACTAGCTCTTCTTCTAGTAGAGACATCTTGTATCAATGGATGAAGGCATCAAATCCATTCTACTTACTTTACTATTACTATGTACCTCCTTTAAATCCAAAAATTGAGGAATAAAGCTAGTTACATCTATGTCACTTCGATGGGTTATCAAACTCTACTCTTAGAAAACTCTTCAAGTCTAAATAATTATAACAACTGATCTTCCTCTTTGATTTAGATGGACTTTCCTTCTCAATAATAATAAGATTTATCTCTGAGCCTGATGAGTAGTAGAATCTTCCTCTAACCCGCCACAAGAGATCACTGAAATTAACCTCCGTAGTGGAAAGGTTCTACCTTCTAGAGCAGCACCTCAAGATAAGGGGAAACAAGTCATTGGTTCTAATGAGGAAGAAGCCCCTCCACAAGATGCTCCACCCATGGATATGCTTATGGAGGATCAACCAGAGTTGATTATAATGCCCTCGATCACCTAAGAAACTTTCTAGCTAAACTAAGCATATATGATGCCCTGGTCTTTTATCGAAGAGATGAGGGGAATCAAAACTCTTCTTGATCAGATATGCTTAGCTTCGGTGACCTTGGAGAGGAGACATTATTCAAGAAGGAGTCACATTCATGATGAAGACCTTCTTAGGGGACATGGAGCATAACCTTCCCTCTACATCATGTGGATATGGGCAAATTGGACTTTTCAGGTTCTTGATCGGGTGCATCGGTGAACACTATGAGTCTAAAGACCCTTGCTTAATTGAGGATTGACATCTCTACACTCTGAGGAGATCAGATGATGTTGAGTGGATTCAATGAACAAGGTGAGAGGGCTTTAGGTTCCATAGTGTTGCCTTTATAAATAGGTGACTGGGAGGCTGAAGCCAAATTTTATATAATTGATTCGAATACTTCATTCACTACTTTGCTCAATAGGTCTTGGATACACTAGAATAAGATGATTCCATCCTCCCTTCATCAGTGCATCAAGTTCAGAAGGGATGGAATTAAATACCGTGTCAAAGGAGATGAAAAGCTATTTTCAGTTAGAGAGGTTGAGATATATGAAGATGCAACCTACTATCTTCCTCAAAACACCTTGTCTCATCAACTTGGTCAAAATTCAAACACAAAAGAAAATGTAAAAAGAAGCAAAAGAAAAAGAATGATAAAAAGAAAAGAAAATGGAAAAATATAAGTGAACGAGAAAAGGACATCAAGGAAGAAGTAGAGCTGCATGTCACATTCCACCCATAGTTCGTTCCACTATACAGACATATGGGTAGGATGACTCGACCTCCACCATGTAGAGGAAGAGATAGATATAGGGGCAATTCCAAAAGTGGAAAAACCCTGGTTGGTAGCTAGCCAACAGTGATTATGTTTCAATTTACAGGAGTACTCCTACTATTCACATAGGCTTGGAATCTAGCTCGGAGGATGAGTCTAATATGATTAGCTCACCAGCTAACCCCTCTTAGTGGGTTTCATTGGAGGTGACACTCGAGCCAGACAACGACGAAGACTAGGCTTCCAAGCAAAGCATGAATGTATTCAAATTAGGTTTATGAAAAACTATTAGGCAATAGTTGGGAACTTTAGTTCTAATCTTACTTTCCTCTCAAAAAGTTAAAAGTTTAATAGTTAAGGAGGCCCTAAGTCTTTCATGAATTTCAAGCCAAAGAGATTCTTATTGGGATCATCATCCTCAAGTCCAGGAGTTGATGTAGAACTTACGGATAATTCATATAAAGAATTAATGGAATTCTCTTTTGATTGGTACTCGCCTTGTGTTCATAATCTTGCAAAGAAATGTTTGATTCCTTATACATTGCCCAAGCACAGGTCAGAGTATTTCGAGAAGTTGTGGAATAATGGAGGAAGGGATGCACAATCAAGATCATGATTAGATTGAGTATAGTGGGTCGATATGATGATTACTTAGTTGTCATCTTCATAGTTCGATGGGTTCTTCAAACCACACACTAACTCCTATGAGGAAGTGTGTTTAGAAACTTCAGATGATTCAGATGTTCTTCAAATCAAAGATGCACTTCTAGAATTAGAAGAAGAAATCCATTCAATTATTGACAAGCTTAAAGAAATCAACCTTGGAATAGAAAAAAAATCATGCTCGACATACATCAGTTCTCTACTAAATGAAGAAGAAACCAATGACTTAGTTAGGTTATTGATTGAGTTTAAGGACTTCTTTGCATGGAGTTATGAAGAGATGCCCGGATTATCTCCTGACGTAGCAGTCCACAAACTAGCAATAGATCCTAATGCCAACCTTATCAAGCAAGCTCCTAGATGCATGCGATTAGAAATTGAACAACAAGTCATTTCTAAAGTCAAGAAACTGATCAATGCTGGTTTCATCCAGGAAGAAAAATATTCTACTTGGTTAACCACTGTCATCCTAGTTAAGAAAAAGAATGGCCAAATTTGCATATGCATCGATTTCAGGGACTTAAATAAAGCATGTCCTAAGGATGAGTTTCCTCTTCCTATACCAGAATTAATTGTGGACATCGCCTCATCTCATGTAATATTCTCTTTCATGGATGGGTCATCTGGCTACAACCAAATTATGATGCCCCCGAGGATGAAAGAAATACTATTTTTTGAACTCTGATCAGAATCTACTATTATAAGGTCATGCCTTTCGGCCTTTAAAAATGCTGGTGTTACATACCAACAAACCATGACTCAGATCTTCAATGAACTCATTCATCATCAAGTTGAATGTCATGTTGATGATCTAGTAGTCAAAAGCAAAGAAAAGGAACACCATCTCTTTGACTTAAGAGTAGTTTTCAAATGATTAAGATAATATAACCTTAAAATGAATCCTATTAAGTGTGCATTCGAAGTAGGTTCAGGGAAGTTTCTTAGGTTTGTTGTCTAACACCTGGGAATAGAGATGGACCAGAAAAAATCAAAGCTATCTTAGAAATGCAGCCACCTAAAATTTTAACTCAACTCAATCGTTCCAAGGGCGGTTGGCATATCTAAGATGCTTTATCTCTAATCTATCGGGAAGATGCAAGCATTTGTAGCACTTATCTAAAAGAGTATTAAGTTCAAGTGGGCTGACAAGCGCCAGTATGCCTTTGAAGATATCAAACAGTATTTGGTGAAGTCGCCAGTTCTAGTAGCCCCTATCCCGGGCAGGCCACTTATCCTCAACACTGCTGCATTGGATGACTCCCTCGATGCTTTGTTGGCCCAAGCCAATGATGATGGGAAGGAGAATGCTCTCTACTACCTTAGTTATCATTTGATCCCTATTGAAGCAAACTACCCACCTATTGAGAAATATTTCTAGCTTTAATCTTTGCATCCCAAAAGCTACGATACTATATGCTTTCTCATAAGGTGAACTTGATTTCAATAATCAATCCACTGTAGTATCATGACATGACCGACATTATCCGAATGGTTGGCACATTGGTCCAAGATTCTCTCATTTAATATTACATTCGTACCCCTCTGTGCGGTGAAAGAATAGACACTAGCAAATTTCTTAGGAGCACACCCACTTCTTGTTGATTCCCCACTTAGTGATGATCTCCCGATGAATAAACCATGAACTTAGGGAAGGTTGACAATCACCACTGGGAGATATATTTTGATGGTGTGGCTTCCTTTTACAAAGGAGAAGAACCATGATCTACTCTTCCAGGAAGGCAGGGGTAGGAATAGTTCTCTTAACTCTAGATTGTGATGTGATAAGATTCTCATACTATATATCCAATCCATGCACAAATAATGAACCTGAGTATGAGACTTTCATTACCAGTCTAGAGTTAGCCATTACAGTGTGTGTCAAGAGCATCAACATCTATGAGAATTCTCAGTTGGTCATCAACTAGATTACTGGGTCTTACAAGGTTTTGAAACCCAAGCTTCATCCCTACCATGAGTACACCATGAAGTTGTTGACCTAAATCCCTAAGGTCACCATCTACAAAGTTCTTCAAGTAGAGAACATAGTAGCATATGCTTTGGCCATACTTGCAAGGAATTGGCATGTCTAGAAGATGAGTCCATTATAATAAGGGCCCAAAACAGACAAGTCCTATCCTTTATTGATGCTGAACTCATCGAAAGACTTTCTCTTGAAGGGGAGGTTGTAGTTTCCAAAAAAGATGAGGAGCTGAATTGGAGGCAACCATTCATAGATTACTTGAACACCAACAAACTACCTCAAGAGAAATCACAAGCCTATTAGATGAAATAGAGCTCTCTATATGGATGGCACCTGTAGACTCTTTTGATCAAATATGGTTGCATTGTTTAGACAAACATGAAGCTCATAAGATGATGACTGAGGTACATTCAAGTCTATGTGGAGCTCATCAATCAGTTCGAAGATGAAAGCAAAGATCAAGAGACTAGAATATTATTGGCATTTGATGATCATAGACTGCATGATTATGGCTAGGAGATGCCATCAATGTCAGATACACGATGTAGTCCTACATCAACCACCCAACATTCTACATCCTCCATTGGCCTCATGGCCATTTGAGTGTTGGGGTACCGAAAAAGTGGATCCTACCGATCCTCCTTCTTTAAAGGTTATCGATTCCTCCTAGTTGCCGATTACTTTTCCAAGTGAGTGGAGGCAATCCCACTCAGAGAGGTCACAGCTCAGCATGTGCTCCAATTTTTCAGGAACCATATCGTATATAGGTTTGGGATACCTCGATGAATTATATATGATATTGATACTGCATTCAAGAGCATCAAGATCAATAGCTTCGCTAGAAGACATAGTATAGTTGGAGATACTCCACCATATACTATCCTAGGGTAAATGGCCTAACTAAAGCATTCAATAAAACTCTCATCCATATACTAAAGAAGACACTTGACAACAGAGAGTGGCATGAGCTTAGTTTTGAGTTGGTCATATCGCACCACATACAGAACTCTAACTCAATATATCCCATTCTCCTTAGTGTATGGGTACAAAGATGTTCTACCCTTAGAAGTTCAACTCCTGCCACTAAATAACAATTGGTAGTAAAATCACTATAGTGTAGAATGCCAAGTTGCGGTAAGAAGAGCTCGATGGTTTGGAGGAGAGGCATGCTGAGTTATAAAGCCAAAATGATTCAAGGTCACAACAAGCTAGTCCACCCTAGAGCTTTTCAAGTGGGAGAGCTTGTATTAGTTCTAAGAGGAGACCAATTATTGCCCATCAAAAAATGGGAGGCAAGTTTGGACACACTTGGGAAGGCCTACCAATGAGGATCTTATCAGCTTATTGATTGTAAAGGAAACACCTGATGCTTCCAATTAATGGGCTCTATTTGAAGAAATATTACCTATAAAGTCATGTTTGAAAATAATTATTATCAAAAGAATAAAATTTCATTCCAATTCATCTTCATTTGAAGTGTTATCTGCTTATTTGTGAATCTGCCACGGCATGTTTAAGGAAAGTGTAAGAGAACCCGAGAGGCATCATATCCCTCTTTTATAACATGAACATAAATTGAAGACAATTCCCCAGCCCTACTAAAATAAGTGTGAGAGAACCTAAGAGACATCCTATTTCGACTAGCACAACTAAGTTAGGTGTGAGAGAACCCAAATTACATCTTTTTTTAGTGGGATCACAACTGCCATTTGTGGCACAATTTCAATAATTCCTCATCGTGTTTTAGGATAGGTGTAAGAGAACCTGAGAGGCATTCTATTCCTTCTAACACTAACACAAACAAAATAAACACATATCTTTTATCTCGATGTGGGAGCAAGCCCCATGGCACTCACTCTTATTAGCTCTCTCTAGGTCGGCTAACATACCTTGCTAGTTATCACCAATGGTCATTTTAGTGGATGTGAGTCCCCGTGCTTTCTTCCTGACTTGACCATTACAAACCAACGAGCTCCTTGTTAGCTTTGTATACCTCACTACGCACAGGTAAGCTACCTCATGTTGACTCTGTTTAATAGGATGTAACACGCTTTCTTCTTGAACTAGCCATCATGCACTAACTAGGTCGAGTATATATGAGGTTTAGGATATGTCCCCCAGTGGCTCCTTTCCTCTTGACTACTCTTGAGTTGATATAAATCCCCTAGTGGCATTCACTCAGTAGTCGCCCTAGGTCGAATAACACCTATTGAATCAAAGACAGACTATCCTGACAATCAGTTCTGCTATATGAGGATGTGAGTCACCGATGCTTTCTTCCTAGATTGATTGTTGCAAACTGATAGGCACTTTAGGTTAGTTGATGTTTGCTATGCTGACAGTGACTCACCCGGTGGATATACCACTCTTGGCAGATGTGATACCCCATGCAATCTCTTTGAGTTAGCCATCGAATACTTATAAATACTATCTTCTTCAGGGTTTTGGATAAAGCCCTTAGTATCTCCTTGCACTACTTGGATCACATCCTTTGACCCCATTTAGACACTACTGGTTACTCTTGGATTAGTCCCCTTTCCTAGTAGCCACGAGAATTTGTCCAAATGGATGCAATGTATTCTCCCTTAGTTCAATAAATCTTAGATAGGTCTAGGCTGATATAAGCTCCTTCTCAGTGTGAACCCTCACAAACCAACATGGTCCACCATAAACAAATAAATAAAATAAAATAAATAGTATATTGGCTTATGGATTAAGAATTCAAGCCCCCAGTGGCCCCTTTCCCAAGCAGACATCTATCTTTAGGGCAGTGTCAGTAAAACTACATATAAGAATTGCCTGACTATGCTTCAGTTGAGATAAGTCCTCAGGCTGACACTCTCTCTACCCTTAGGTTGGGTTTAATTTCTTTTACCACAAACATGTTACCTGGAAAGTCATATCGCTTTGGAAGATGTAAGTCTACTACGCATTCTTTCTACCATGACTGTCACAAACTGACAGGAAGCACTAGGTCAGGTTGACATGTTACCTTGCTAATATGTCTTCCAAGAGTCTTTTATTCAGGAAAGATATGAGTCCTGCTTTCTTCCATGAATTAACCATTGCAAACCAAAGACACCCCTTTAGTTGGATAGTTCTCCCCTCGATTGGGAAGCTACCCCCTTTGGATTGGTAAATCTAAAGTTAGGTCAAGACCAACATGGCTCCTACTCAGTGCAGTTCATCAAACTGATGGGATCCATAAAAAATAACTAAAAAATAAAATTAATCTTGACTATCTTTGAGCTAATTTAAGTCCCTCAGCGGCATTCACTCAATAGTCAGCCCTAGGTCGGGTTCGATTTGTTACACAAGCAACCGATCACCCCAGTGGTTCCTTATTTTGGATGATGTGAGTCCCCATGCTTTCTTCCTAACTTAACCATTGCAAACTGAAGGGCAACCCCTTTGGTTGTATAACCCTACTATGTGCCGGTAGACTACCCCTTTGGATTAGTTAATCTAAACTAGATCAAGGCCTACACAACCCCTACACATGCAAGTCCATTGCAAACTGATGGGATCCATAAAAAACAACTAAAAAAATAAAATTAATCTTGGCTATCTTTGAGCTGATTTAAGTCCCCAATGACATTCACTCAATAGTCAGCCCTAGGTCGGGTTCGATTTATTGCACAAGCAACCGATCACCCAAGTGGTTCCTTATTTTGAAATATGTGAGTCCCTGTGCTTTCTTCCCTAAATTAACCACTGCAAATCAAAAGACACCCCTTTGGTTGGATAGTTCTCCCCTCAGTCGGGAAGCTACTCCCTTTGGATTGGTAAATATGAAGTTAGGTCAAGGCTAACATGGCCCCTACTTAGTGCAGTCCATCATAAATCGATGGGATCCATCAAAAATAATTAAAAATGAAATTAATCTTGACTATCGTTAAGCTGATTTAAGTCCCCAGAGGTATTCACTCAATAATCAGCCTTAGGTTGGGTTTGATTTGTTGCACAAGAAATCGATCACCCCAGCGGTTCCTTATTTTGGAAGATGTGAGTCCTCAAGCTTTCTTCTTAACTAGACCATTGCAAATTGAAAGGAAATCCCTTTGGTTGGATAGTCTTACTATGTGGCTGGTAGACTACCCCTTTAGATTGGTAAATCTGAAGTAGATCAAGGCTTACATGGCCCCTACTCAGTGCAGTCCATCACAAATTGATGGGATCCATCAAAAATAACTAAAAATAAAATTAATCTTGACTATCTTTGAGCTAATTTAATTCCCCTAGCAGAATTCACTCAATAGTCAGCCTAAGGTTGGGTTTAATTCATTTCCTCGATAACTAATCACCCCAGTTATTGATCTCTACTTTGGAGGATGTAAGTCTACTACACTTTCTTCCTAGTACAGTTGTTGCACTCAAAAGCAACCCCTTTGGTTGTTAGTCCTACTATGTGGTTGGTAGACTACCCCTTTGAATTGGTAAATCTGAAGTGACCAAGACCAACATGGCCCATACTCAGCGCAGTCCATCACTAAACCAATAGGGTCCATCTTAAAATTCAAATTTTAAAAATAAATTTAACTCTCCTCCCTAGTGGAGTCAAATCAAATAATCAAATCAATCTGCTTCTTCTCAGTGAGATGTAAATCTTTCCAGCCTCTAGTGGAACCAATTCAATCCAACTTGATCTTACTCCCCTAGCGAAGTGTTCACATTTTCATCCCTAGAGGATCCCGAATTCTAATCCCCTAGTTTATTTTACAGCCTCTTATCCCTAGTGGATGACTTGAACTTGCTTCCTCAGTGGAGAGTTCACATTTTCATCCCTAGTGGAGCACCAAATCATAAATAAACAAATCAAATCAAATTTCTCCCCAGCGAGATGCAAATTAAATCAAATCTTTTATCCTGCAGTGGATGACTTGAACCTGCTTCCCTAGTGAAGGGTTCACATACTCCGTCCCTAGTGGATTCCTCCTTCACTCTCTTATATCTTAAGCATAAGTAGAGTCACATTGCACTAAGCTTTTGATTCCTCTGCTCCTTTGGTTTGGGAGTAGATCATTTCTATTAGTGCTTGTGATCATTCGATGTTGTTGATCATCTTGGTCAACACCAATACATGCGGTATGCCTTATCAGTCACACCACACCTATTGAGCGCTCTTTGTTGACCTCACTTTTGGAGTGAGCTTTCAACTTCTCATCTTAGACATAGGACTCCTCTAAACATTAAGAGTTCCATAGTCTTAAGATACTTCTAGTGATTAGGTGAACACTCAACCTAACCCTAAAGACTTAGAAGAGTTAGCCATAGGGGTATTAGGAAATATTGCCTACCCTTTAGCTTAAACTAAATCTTTACTTCCTTCTTTCAAGTCAAACTTCAAATTCAAGTCAACTTCAAATTCAAATCAACTTCAAATTCAAATCAACTTCAAATTCAAATCAACTTCAAATTCAAATCAATACTAAATCAAACCTTAAATTAATTCCAATGGATTTTCTCAAATCATGAATCAATTCCAAATCAAATGATTTAAACCCATGATTGAATTCCAAATCCAAAATCTTTCCTAAGCCCTCTTGATTTCATCTTAAGGACTTAGGTCAAATCAAATCCAAATCACTCCAAATTCAAAAGATTTTCTCATAACATATTTATATTCATAAATATAAATGAAATATAAATTCAAATAACCAAAACTAAATCCAAAATTCAAATCCAAATCCAAAATCTTTCCTAAGCCCTATTAATTTCATCTTAAGGACTTAGCTCAAATAAAATCCAAATCACTCCAAATTCAAAAGATTTTCTCATAACCCATTTATATTCTCATTTATATTCACAAATATAAATGAAATATAAATTCAAATAATCAAAACCAAATTCAAAACTCAAATCCAAATCCAACATAAATCCATCCTATACCCTTCCAAGTCAAATTCTTGAACTTAATTAAATCATTCTCAAATCAATACAAACCTTTGGAATTTCTCTTCGAACAATCAATCTTCAATCATAGGCTCGAATATAAACATAAACTTCAATCATAAAACCAAAACTAAATTCAAAACTCAAACCCAAATCAGACCCATGTTCACCCTTTTGACTTGGAAATTATCAAATGAATCAAAACCCATTTGACTCCAAATCACTTGCAATTGGATTTATATTTCAATCATAAGTTCATATGTGAGTTCAACCAAACTTGAATCAAACTTTGATCAAGCCAATTAACCCACTTAGGCTCACTTGACCTAAAGTGACCTAAAGTAATATTTTGAGCCAAATTCTAATCCTACCCAAATTGGATTGAACTAAGCTCATCTAAGCCTCACATTATGAGCAACAATCATCATAAGATATTCAATCACTAAAATTGGGTCAAACCAAGTCAAACCTAGCCTTTGTCTAAGTCAACACTTAGCCCAAATGAAATCTAAACTAGCCAAAATCCACCATAAGCCAAATTGATTGAAACCATTGATCTAAACCAATCCATATTCCATGATTGGACTTGACCAAGTCATCATTTGAGCCAAACCTAGCCCAATTGGCCACTTGACCCAAGTTGACCTAAAAAGTCAAACTAGATCAAATCTTGATCTAAGCCAAATTGATTGCAACCAATAAGTCAAATTCATTCTAAATCACTTGTTGAACTTGACCAAAGCCTTAATTGACCAACTAGACCCAACTTGGCCCAATTGACCATGAACCCAACCTGATCTAAAAGGTCAAATCAACTTGAAATTAAACTAAACCAAAATTGATTGAAACCAAAACTTGCAAAATATTTCAAATGATCAACCAAGCCTAAACCAACCCTTGACCTAACCCAATCAGGTCAAATGGGTCAAATTCGTCAACTTGACCCATTGGACCTAAGTGAACCTAAATGAACCAAAACCAAATATAATCAAATTGAACCAAACCAATTATACCTACAGTCTCCAAATGATCATTTGAACTTGACCTAACCATAGTTTGGCCCAATTTGACCAATTGGTCAATTTGACCCAAGTTGACCCATTTTGACCTAAGTGGGTTAACTTGAGCCAAATCATATCAAATGAACTCCAAATTCATTGAAATTTGGCCCAACCTATTTTTGAAACATCTCAAATCTGCACAAATCAAAATCAAGGCCAAATGATCATTTTACCCTTGGGTTAAAAGGTAACCTATAGACAAATTCACTTGGAATTTGGCCAATTCCTTTTCATGGCCACTTGGCATCCTCCTAGTGGACCATTTGGACACCAAGGCAGGTGGTGCACATGACCCAATGGGTTTAGGTTAGCCATGACCCAACCCAAGGCCAAACTGACCGCTCCAATGAAAATTCTCCACTTGGATCACCTCCCACTGTCATTTAACACATGTGCACCTCCTGCATTCTACTCCTTTGCCAAAATTGAAGCACATGGAGCTCCTAACAACCTAAACAACCTAATTAATATTCTTAATTTGATCAAAATGGCAAGGCAAGCCTCACCATCCGATCCAAAGAGGGGGAGATATACTCCCCCTCATTCCCACTCAAACCACCTTCCTTACATTCAATTGAGCTCAGAGGATTAAAGGCAAGCTTCTCCAAGTTTCCAAGCATTCTTGAGCTCCTTTGAATTTCCCTCTCTCGATTTTCTTCATAGCTGAAATAGGGGAGGCTTAAGAAATTTCCAAGTCACTCAATTCTTAACCAAATCCCAATTCACTTTGCAAGCACCATCAAGGTGGTAAGTCGAGCTCACCCAAAGCTTTTTCCAAGTCATCAAGCCATGGGAAGCCTCACTTTGATTAAATTCGCAAGCCATTAGAGGGGAGCTTGGTCAATTGGAAGATCCACTTCAAATCAAGGCTTGAAACTTTCAACAGAGCTTCATCTCCACTAGACGAAGCTACCTCCTCCGTTGGAAGCGTCAGTGATAGTCTCCGATGAGGTATTGTTCAAAATTGATCCTCATTTGAAAAATGCTTGGTCCTTTATGAAGGGAATTATCATCCCATTAAAATCTAGCCATTGGATGTTCTCCCCTATGCTTCTTGATAGTATGGGTTGAATCTCTGCCTAAACCGAGCTCAAGTGAGCTCGAATCAAGCCATGGAGGATGGACGACCTTCGTCTCCTGCAGCTTAGGAAGGGATGAATCATGGGTCGTCCATCCCACGTGTTTTGGATGGATGGCCTTGATTAAAACACATTAGATCTTTGATTTAATCCTTTTATAACCATGGGCTTATTCCTGACCATCTGATCCTTGATCGACCCTGGGAAAGCATGCGCATACGTGACGCAAAGACGCGTGATGTGATAACTTAAATAACTAATCCCACCATGCCACATGGAAAGCACATCGCGTCAGTGGTCCACGTGGTGCTGACGAGATTAGTTAATTGATTAGGGTATTTAATTTTTCTTTAATCACAGAAACTTCATAAATTCATAACTAAATGTAAAAAAATCCAAAAATTATAAATGAGGGGTCATTTTAAAGATTATTTAGAGGAGAATTTAATAAAATTATTTCTAATTAATTTTAAAAATTAGATTTTTCTTAATTAGGGTTTAATTAAAAATATAATTACCTTAATTACTCCCTCATTACTTCATTAATTAATTCCAAATTTCTACATATTTTGGGGATGACTTCATCTCCCTAATTTTCTTGGGATTTATTAATAAGTTAATTAGAGAAATTAATTAATAAACCCCTAATCACCCTCTTATATAATGAAGAGTAAAAGCATATGAATAGTGATTTAATCCATTAATTGAGATAATTAAACATTATTTAAGTAAGGAGGAGTTTTATGGAATAGGTTTGGGATAATTTTCCTAAGTTAATCTATAAACCCATTTCTTCCTTAATCTAAACATAATTAAGGATTAATCCACTAAATCTACTTAATTAATCTAATTAGACTTTCAAAACCAATCTAAACTTAATCAATCTCTTGCTAGGTAAATCCTTAGGTGTTCAAGAGCCTAAGGTAAGTTTAAGGAAATCATATCCAACTCACATGTGTGGGAGGGTTATGAAAGTACTTAATGAAAACCCTTTAGCTTAATTAATCAATAATTGTGAGCCAATTGCATTAGACCCCTTACTTTCTTAGGTGCATTGTTGATTTAATTTTCATGTGATTGCATATCATATGTTGGCTCATAATTGTTTGATAAATTATGTTAAAGTGGTGTAGGTAAGGGGTAATTAATGGACTTAATTCACACCTCTAAATCAAAACATAAAAATCAATCTAATTGTTCTAAAAATTAAACTAAATCAATTCACACATGGGGGAAATGGGTTAGGACTAGCAAATTCTTTTCTCATTCCTAAATAAAATAAAATCCAAACAAATAAAAATCTCCTTAAAAGGAATTTTGATTCACTTTAAATGATCTTATTTCATAAGATTGTCTTTAGGAATTAATTAGGGTGAATGAAGCCATATGTTTACATCACTTTATCTCTTTCCAAGCATGTTAAATGTTGTATGCCATATGAAATCATGCATTCATGTCTTTTGAAAAATCAAATAAATGAAATATTTCCTTTATGTCAAATTGCATGCTTTGGCTAAAGTAAGAATATGAGTGGCTATTATCACTATTAAATCAAAAACTATTTTCAAAACCTATAAATCAATGATTATAAATGAAGGTATGCTACTTATAAATACTTATAAGCTTGGATGTGATTTTTGCATAAAATGTGTTATGTGATTTTCTTCTCTTTTCTTAACTTGGGTTTGTATATGATTTGCAAAGTGTATAGTTCATTTGAAAAGAACATAATACTTGCTTAAATCTCTTCCTATACACTTGTATGTTATGACTTAAGAAGGATCCTCACATTGCACATGTAAATGATACAACCAAAATCAAACAAACAAACAAAAATCTTTTGCATGATTCTTCATCCATTTGTTTTCTTTTGTACATGCACATGTATTTAATAATAGTGGTATATTAGTCTGGACATCCTGTGGTTGCGAGGCTTTAAGTTGCTTCAAGAAGGTCTTGTACCTTATAACCCTAGTGTAGAAAATAATGGCGTCGTACTCACTTATGTCTTGTTGATATGCATTTGATTAATGGATAAAAGAATCCCTCTCTTTTCTACATATCAAAATCATGCATTCATGGAATATCCAAATTTTTCTAAACAACATCTCTTTGCATTCATCATTAAGGTGTGCTAAGATTTGCATTTGCATGTATAGCTATGCTTTGGATCATTTCATATGCATGGTATACATGTTGGAAAGAAATAAATAATTGTGTATTTTGTGATAGTAATTCACCTTGGTTAATCTTAAAATGCCTTTCTTATTGAATAGGTTTGTTTAGAGAAAATCTAAACTTAGGATTAATTAAAACACATAAAAAATATTCACCAAAAAAAATCTTTAATGAATCTACCTTAGAAATTACTTAAGGTAGGGATGAAAGAGAAGTTCTCTTCTCTTTTCTTCTCTTTACAATACTTAGTAATTAAGTGTAGGTTCTTTCAAACCAAATCAAATCATCAAAATAAAATTAACAAATTAATTAAATCACTTAAATGAAACCACCCTCTAAGAATCCTTCACACTTAGAAAATTCTAACCTTAAAGCGTAGCTAAGACATGCCACACTAGCCTTAAATGCCACAAATATTAGGCTAAGTCACCATTTCTAGCACTATGTTAGGGCGATGCATGGTTTGATGCCTGATTTTATTTTATGATGTAATGTTTTAGACTGGATGTTAGGTTGCATGTGTGTAGACTGGATGATAGGATGATCTTAGCCTAATCATGTCTTCTACAGGGGATTGTGCTTAAGGGGCACTGTAATAAAAATATAAATGCTTTTGTTGTGCAGGTCACTTATACCCCTAAGCATGATCCAAATTAGGATAGGTGGACTTGGTTACCCATGTGTGGGGTGCTAAGTCCAATTTATTCCTATAATTGCTTGGGATTGTGTGGTATGTTTACTTAATATGTGTTTTACAGGTTTAGTTAGATTTATCTTCCCCATTTTAATGTAATTTTTGCAATTATGAATTTGAATGAATGTTATAGGGGGATTAAGGTGAACATTGCTCATAAGACCATGTCTTATGCACCATGTGAAGCCTTTGGAGCACCATACCTTAACCAACCAAAAGAAGGGAAGAAAGAATGAAAGAAAAGAAGAAAAGAAGAATGAAGAATGAAGACCCCCATAACATGAATTATTTCTAAATTGTAATTATTCATTTGTAACTCAGGTTGTTTAAGGGTAGAGCTCGGCTACCCACTTTTCTTTTTGGATTGTGTAGTGGTACCCGACCACATCAGCCTCTTATTCTTTTATGTTAGCTTTATAAAAATTATTTGATGTTTGTTTAGCTTGTGGATTAAGATGACATATTTTTCCTAGTTTCTTCATTGCTTTGATGAATGGCTTAGATACAATTAGGCTCTTAGAAAAAAAATAAATTTTCTATCCAATTAATTAACTCAAAATAAAATTAAATAACTCATAACCTCACCTAAAGCTTAGGACATAAATGAAAAATAAAAGATTTAGCGACTCCTTAGTTAGATGTTGTATGTCTCACATCATGCATAAAAACATCTTGCTAATGGAGGGCTTCCACCTTTGCCAGAGAACATGGCTTGACCTTTGAGAGCCATGGTGGAAACACACCTCCTTCTATCTGATTTTGGCCCATAACTAATTTTTCATGCATTAGGTATATGAATCATATAGCCTGTGTCAAATGAATTTTCCAAAAATAAAAATAAACTTAATTTTTTTTTGCATTAGATTTAAGTCATTATTCATACCCTACATGATTTAGTCTCTTAAGGAGTGTCTTTAAGGACTTAGTCTCTTTCTAAATATACAATAGCCTAAATATCTTGCAAAAGCATAAGACTTGCCTACATGTATTTAAAATTGTAGGAGGAGTTAGTTGGTAGCCACTCCCAGGTGGTTGTAAGTCCATTAGTCGGGTAGTTTATCCCCTCTTGTGGAGGTAAACCATATGCCCATTTTCACCTTAGATTTAGGTCGTGCCTTGGCCCTGACCAAAGCTTCCTTGATTTTCGATCCGAGGTTGTTGTTTCCCTTCATAAACTACAAGCATAAATCCTCATCTTTTAAGCATTTTCATGATCTTGTATTATAGAATTGTAAGCCCTAGATTTCTAATAAAAATTCAACTCAAATAATTAACTCTCTTCAAACTTCAAAAATATAAAGCCCAACCATATGATAGTTTGTGATGCTAACTAGGTTTCCTAGCATCGTGAGCATCCCCTACTTATCTCCATTTGGTTTTGATAATAACTCTCTCTTTTTGATCAATCTCACTTGATCTTCCAAAATAATCAATTTATTGATAGTCCTATCTTTGAAATCTTTGGAGACAACAATCATTTACCTTAATCGAGAGTATTCTTAAAGAATCTCATTTCTTAAGATGTAATTAAATATGGGGGCTTGTCTTCATAGGGAACTTAATGAACCTACTTTAAAATAAATCCTGCTTTACTTTTTCATATAAAGTAATGGACTAATCTCTAGTACATCTAAAGACCCATTGTCCTTAAGAGTCCTTATTAGGTGATTAGGTCCATTGTATGATTACTTCTATCTCTCGAGATAGTACTCATTCCTCAATGTCGTACCCACTCACCCTAATAAGAATATCTGCAGATCTAAGTGGTGTCCAACTAACATGTATTTTTGTCTTCATTTATTTTTCAAGATAGATGAAGATAAAAATAAAACACCACACTCATCTATGGCATTTATCCATGGTTTTCACACCATAGATGTTGTTGGATTTTGATCTATCAATGGAGTGACACAAGGCATTACTTACAAGACTTGCTTAACCAAAAAATGGTAGGACAAAGAGAGAAAGGGAGATAGAAGAGGGAGATTAAGGTATTGATGACTAGAGAGAGAAAGAGAGAGAGAGAGAGAGAGAGAGAGAGAGAGAGAGAGAGAGAGAGAGAATGGAGCATGTATATGTTACTATCAATAAAAGAATATACATGAAATCATAGTCATGTTAGTATTTCCTCATAATGGCTAGATATGACTATTTAGAGTGAGATCTTAATAAGAGAAAATCATTGGTATATTAAGAGACAACTAGTTAAAAGTGAGCACCTCGTGTATATATATATGTATGTATATAGATTTGTGTGTGTGTTTGTGCATATGTATGGTTGCAAGTAAGGAGGTGGATGATCCTTGAAGTTATTACATGTGGCCCAATTGAATAGAAAGTTGGTGGTGATGATAAACTCTTAGTATATCATAAGAGGTCTTCGGTATTTGTCAATTTAGTGGATAAGGATATGGCTATAATAATGTATGAAGTGATGGGATTGAATAGTATTATTCAATGTGATGGCATGTGAGACAACTCAAAACTAGAGGGCATATGTCCTTGGAGAGATGGAGCATATCATTTGGTGAATTATTCATTTCTTGTTAAAGTTATGATGTGGTGTTGCAATGAGTGTGCAACCATGCTAACTAGGGTCTACCCTTTGGGACAAGGTCATGAATATTTGCATTTGAAGTGCATGTAATGTGAGGGGTTTATACCTATATGGAATGATGTGAGCATGTGGCTAGCAAGTTGAGTAGCATGGCGATGGGCTATGTAGGCGATGACTATGTGTAGATGATTTTAGGTCTAAGTGAGGCAACGATGAATGATGATGGTAATGCTTGAGAGGTGTGTCAGAGGCATAGAGGACGTGACCAATGTGTCACAAAAGAAAATTCACATGTTGATGGTTTAATGACTTACAACATATAAGGAGGTGGCATATGCGCAATAAGTAAATGAGGAGAAAAACGGTGTAGATTAAGGTTCTAATAGCATGTAGGGTGTTGATTTATGACTTGATCCTTTTGATTAAGAAATAAGAATATATGAAATTTTATATTCCTCAATTGAAAGGTTTCTAGATTTCAAATGTACCTAAGAACTATAATAAAAAATGACTAAATATGTGAGAGATTATATTTTTAAAATTTAGTTATAATAATCATACTTTTATTCATTTACACTTTTAAATTGTTCATGCTCATCTTTGACTTGCTTGTAGCTTCAAGATGAATGTCAAGGTAACCACAAGTAGAGTTCTACATCAAGAAACCTATACAAGAAACCATAAGGAGTGGACGATCTCATGTCCTATGATTTGTGTCCTCTTAATTACTTTCATCTAGTGATGCTAGATTCATAATATTTTTAGAGTATGGCAGCATTTGCATATATTTTTCTTGTTGAATCGGAAGTTAGAATGCAAATTTAAAGTGTCTTAGGATCGAAGTTTAAATTTTAATCACTTATTTTACAAGGTTGTCACGAATCACTAGCTAGCTTATAATCTCTATAGTTCATTTAAATTTAATATTGACAAGCATTGAATTCCGATACATCCTATATCAATCACTATCAAGTAAATTAATATTTTTTTTGCATTATTTTCATTAAAGCTAAATCATAGAATTCTATAAATTATCTTAAACATTTTCAGACAAATAATTCTATTATTTATTATGGAGCAGTCCTCTTGAAGTTATAGGCAAGCATCTTATATGCACTAGATTCACTTCAATTTTATTAGGTTTATAGCTTATTATAAGAACCCAAGCAGCCAATTGGCATTTATGTCCTACAAGAGGCTCAAAGATGGAGTATTTTCTCTATATCGAGGATACTCACTGTAAAAAAATCTATCATGATTGAGCTAATATACTATAAATATATTTGACTTTAGGTATTATGTATTATCTCTCAATATAATTAAACTATATTTATATAACTAAATTTAAATGATTAAAAAAACTAAATTGTTTAAGAAATGATTTACTTATGTTTTATTTATGAATATGTAATAATTAAGGGGCATTTATATACATACATCATAACTCTTATAAGTTTCTATATCGAATACTGAAATTTTAATATTTACATGCATTGCATTCAAATATTTAATATTACATCAAAAATATCATTGTTATTATTTTTTAAAAATAAATATATCGTTTCAAACATTCATGAAATATTAGAAAAATAAATATTAAAATTTTAATATTAGATATATAAATACAATTCTTATGTGGCACATATGTGAATCATTTGATAATTTAATAGTATTATCAATAATATTTAATTTTATTTTCTAATAATTTAATAATATTAATAAATAATATGCCAATGATAAAATTAGTATAATTTTTTTCAAGAGGCATACTTAATTAAACTGTTAATGCAGGTAAGTGGTTCTCCCTTAAGAAACTTCTTAGTTGAGATACAAAACATAGTTAAACCCTTCTTTTTCTGATTTTTTTTTTTTTTTATAGTACGAACCCTTCTTTTTCCGAAGTACAAACAACTCTGCTGATAATGCGGTTGTTGATCCTCTAGGTGTTCCATCATATCTAAATCCTCCTTTCTTTTAAGAGATAGGTTGAAGAGAACTCAATTACCAGACTATTAATCATCATTACCCGCACCAAGTCTGCCCTTTCTCCCATTAAATAATATCAACTCCATCATTATTGGGAACATCACTCGTATAACTGAAGCAATAAAGAACGGCAAAATCCATCATCAAGTAATCATTTTTCAAACCAGAAGATTTTCTTTCAGCTGAAAGATTTTTTTTCCGGTTCAAAGAAAGAGATTTGCTTTATTTTTTTATTTATTTTTTACAGGGCTGGCCAACTGATGATGTTGAGTAATAATAATAAGAAATTGTTTAGGGAGGCTTTAGTTGAAAATTTGACGTGTGAGTGATTTATTTAAAAAAAAAAATCTCGTTTTTCATGAGTCTTTTCTATAAAAGATTTAACAACTAAATAGAAATATAATAATTTTATTTTTTTTAAAACAGACAAAAAAAAGCAAATATATTATAATAATAGCGATTCAGGAGCCTTGCTTTGAACTGGCCATAATTACAGACAGAGATCCAAGTCCTGTCCCATTATTGTTTACATGGATTCATAACATATAAATATAATACAGCCCCACCATTACGATCATATATCAAAGTTTCAGATACTCGTCAGACAGAAGGAGAAGTAAACATCAACCAAAGACTGAACGCCCGAAGAGGACAAAAATCATAGCTAATCAACTGCAGTCATAAGCCACATCAGCTCCTAATGTTAACTCCATTGAGTTGTTTTTCTCTCTGGCAATACCCAACAGGAGCTTGTAAAGATCAATCCAGATACAGCATTGGAATCTCCAAGTTTCAGATGATAGCTTCATATAGTAATAGACCAAGAGAGTTGACATTTTAAAGAAATAATTGGTTAAACCAGACAAATACAAAATGAATAATGTTTGGACAAAAGGAGTGCATGAGATGCAACATAATGAAGTGAAAAGATTCTGTTGGATTTGATTGAAAAGGTTGTATTTTTTTGGTACAATTATTAGGTTTTGTAACAGTGAATCTATTACAGACATCGAGCTGCTTCACTGCTCTCATGTTTCTACTAAATTTCTGTCGTAAGTTACTCATATGAGCGTTATCAACCATGGAGATAGTTCAGTTAGTTTTAGACTTTGGAGTGCTTCTTAGAAATTTAACTTTTTCGAAATCACAACAGTAATAAAGTTTGTGAAAAGTAAAAAAATAAAGCTGTAATTTAGTAACTTCTCATCTTTAAAAGGTTGCATAGAGTCAAAAAAAAAAAAAAAAAAATGCAGTTTTCAACGACATCATTATTACAAGCATATCTTCCGATGATTGCTTTTCTAAATTGACGACTTTTAATGAGCAATGCAGACACATGGTGTTTTTTTTTTTTTTTTTATTGGAATGGGTATCCACTCAACACCCCACCCATCTTGTGGGTGGGGATATCGTTGTGACTAATCCCACGAAACGCCACATTCATCACCCATACGCGTCGAGCCCCACTGATTTCCCACCTAAGTATAGGCCCTCGGAGAGAGACTTCAATTTGGCCCCGCCCAACCGAGAAGACGTTGCATATGGTGTAAAACAAGAAAATTTAATGACTAGATCCTAACATCATAATTATATACCTAAAAGTTACATGTCCAGTTAATCAATTTTTTATATGAATCTAATTAAATTAGGTCTAATAATCCATTGAGCTGGATCAAAGACTTTTGGAAGCTGTCTATTCCAATGAGGATATTTAGTGGAACGTCAATAATGCAAGTCTAGTGGTTGAAAGTTTAAGCTTTCAATCAAGAGGTCCTGAGTTCATGGCTTGCATATATATTATGTGCATGATCTGCAATTAAGTTAGCTCAAATATCCTGAAAAAAATAAAAACAAAGGGCCACACAGACGAACTCGCCAATAGTTCTCATCTGCAGAACTCAATTGTAGCGAAAGTTGTCCACTTCTTAAGCATTTCACAGCGACCAATACTATGACTGTTTGATAAAAATCTTAAATTATTCTTGCTATAAATGAGAGGGAGATTTCAGGCGCTTGGGGATTAAAATCTGAAAATCTTGAACATAGAAATGTGGTTCTTCGTTCTTTGACGGAAATTCATCTTATCTAGTTAGATTCTCCCTTTAGAGGAAGATGGACCAACCATAGTTTGTGTATTTCACTTCGAAAATCAGATTTGAGTCCACAATTTTCGTCTCAATTCTCTAACCATTCTCATAGCTTATAGCAGTTTTCATCTAGTTTTCCATCTGATAATTTTAAGTTCACTTTCCTCTTTGGCATAATGAGCGTGGTTAACAGGTGATAGTTTGATACTCATTCCTCAATTATTCTAGAGTATTCTACAAATAATAAAATTTTATATAAAAGAAGTATACTTTAGAACACTTGTAATAAATAAGAAAATCTATACTATGATAATCTAAAATGAGTTACTAGTATAGAGTAGAAGGTTCTTGTATATGTAATAAAAAGGAAGGCTCTAAAATATAATTTTATGGGAAAAATTATAATATTATAGAAGTCTCTAGATTTGACTTTAATGCCTATATAAGACAAGATCATTGTGTTATAAATCAAGCTGAAATCTACTTAGTAACTTATTATAATAAAATTCTTCATTCTCTCCTCCTATTCTCTCATCCAAAATTCATTACCATTGCTCACTCAACAATCTTGCTTCTCCTAAAAATTTTCAACATTTGGTATCAGAGCTTCGTTTGATCATTCATTGGGCATTATAGAAATCATCCAACCTATTCACAATGGCAGAGTCTAACCGCTCTTCCATCCATATTCTAATCTTCAATGGGAAAAACTATGATTTTTGGTCCATCAAAATGAGGACATATTTGTGCTTCCAAAATTTATGGAAGATCATTAAAGAGGGATTCAATATTCCGGAAGATATATCAACTCTTTAGTAGATCAAAAGAAGGCACTTAAAGAAAGTCAACAAAGGGACTCTCCAGCATTATTTGCATTATAACAAGCAATGTCAAATGACATCCTTCCATGAATCATGAGTAAAACAACAGTTAAATAAGCATGAGACACATTGCTAGAGAAGTTTCAAGAAACTAGAAAAGTACGGGCTATCAAACATCAAAATCTAAAATGAGATTTTGAGAATATTAAAATAAAGGATAGTGAGATTGCTAAAGATTATAATTCTAGATTCAAAGAAATATTTAATCAAATGAGAGCAAAAATTTTTGACAAGAAAATAGTTGAAAAAATATTGCACAAAAAAATATGATAAAATAATTTATGCAATTGAAGAATTAAAAGATATAGAAATTTTATCACCAATAGAATAGGAGAAGTAAAAACACTACTAACATGCCTTTCAATCTAAGACAATTCATAGTCTTATAATTCAAAGAAGGTGGGAGAAGTTCACAAGAAAATTTTAAAAATAAAATAATCAAAGTAAAAGTGACAAGTATCCTCCATGTAATATTTGCAAAAAGAAAAGTCACTTAAAGAAAGATTGTTACTTAAAGGAAAAAAACCATAATGCCAAAATTATAAAAAATTAGGGCACATAGAAAATACTTATCCCTTGAAGAAAAATCATCAAGCTAATTTCTTAAAAGAGAAATAAGATGATAAAAATCTCTTCTATGCTTGCCAAGTTACATTAGAAGAAAGAAAGATACTTGGTATCTAGATAGTGCTTGTAGCAACCACATGAAAAAAAAAATTAATAGTCTAGATAAAATCAAAACAAAAGTTAAAATAAGAAATGGTAATTTCATGGAGTCAACAAGTAAAGACATCATGGCCATTAACATAAGAAATGGGAAGAGATACTTCAAGAAGAAGAGATACATCAATGATGTACTCTTGGTCCCAAATATTGATCAAAAACTACTTAGTGTGAACCAAATGATTGCGAAAGGATGCCCTCTACATTTTTAGAGAGATGTTTACATAATTTATGACAAGCAAGATAAATCTCTTGAAATTATAAATATTTAGATGAAAGAGATAAGGTGCTTCCTTATTGAGTAGTTAATATGAGATAATGATGATGATCATACAATACAATACACTTTATATAATACAATAGATTTTTAAATGTAAATTAATGCAAACTCATTTTATTGTAACTATACAAAAATAATACAAATCATACATTATGATATGTACTATATGAAGGTCAATTTTCTTTAATTTTTGACCCGCTTAACAAAATATTTTTCCAAATTTAGTTTTTATAATCCCAATTTGCATAATACAACAAGTTATGATTATTTTTCATAATATTTATATTTTTTTTCTTTGCTCAATTCACTCATGTGTATGTGCTAGTTATCTTTATATTATCTATACTTGAAATACAAAATAATTTAAAGATTATGAAAAAAAATTATAAATTTAAACTAATGAAGCATCTATCTTGAAATATTCCTGAATTAATCTTGATTATCTATATTTGTTGACTAGCTTGAATTATAAGTGATGTATCTATCTTGATTGTATCTAATATTTAAAACTATTTTTCAATTTATATATGAAATGTTAACACATAAGTCTACAAAAAATTTATATAATCAATATGAGCTCAAACTAGATCACAATTGTTATCTTCATAATATTTTAATACATGTTAAGGTTCATAGGGGAAATAATATTTTTGCTTACTTTAACTTTTATAATAGTTAGTGCTTTTTTATTTTACTAAAAATAATAATAAAATGTAAAAAAATTATATACAATAATCCTCCCTTCCCTTTGGTTATGCAATCCATTACACTTAAGAGTTACATGACAATGAAGATAATTTCTAAGAGGAAGATAAGGATGGACTTAAGTTGACCAAATTATATATGTATGAAATGTTGAATGAGTATGTGAAGATTCTAACTTTAACCCCATTGTATCAAGATATTATTGTGAGGTTGGAAGTTAAAGTTGTCCTAAATTTGAATAATAAAGTTGGGAAATTTTGAAGTATCTTTTTTTTTTTTTCATTAACTTCAAATCTTAAAGTTCATATAAAGCTTGATGTTGAGTTATGAATGAAATAATAGAACTATATTTTGATTGGTATGCTATAGCTTGGTCCAAGGAAACCGCACCAAGAACAATTATAAAAACTTTAAAATATTAAATTAAATAATAGTGTTATATATACTTGGTACTATGAGGCTAAGAGATGATGATGAATATTGCTTTATGTTTGGCAATCTGGTGTCCAATCGGCTTTTTATTAAATATATTGATTCATTTAATAAATTATGTTTAAAAACTTCAAATGATTCAATAATCTTCAACTTATGGATCACTCTCAAAACTTGAGCAAAAGAAATTAAATCTATTATTAATGAACTTAGAGAAATTAACATTGGCATATAAGAGAATCCTCATCTTACTTTCATAACTACTTTACTAAGTAAAGATGATTCTAATGCCTTAGATTGCTTTCATAGTGTAATGATTATTTTGCTTGGAGTTATGATGAAATATCTTAGTTTATAAGATTTAAAATATAACTAGATGTTGTTCCTATTAAATAAGTACATTGATGCATGTATTTAAATTTGAACAAGCAATAGCTAAAGTTAAGAAATTAATAAAAATTAGCTTTATTTGAGAAGATAAATAACCTTTATGATTAGGTAAGATTGTCCCTGATAAGAAAGAAATATCAAATTTACATTTGCATTGAATTCAAGGATCCAAATAAGATCTATCCTAAATATGAGTTCTCATTAAATTTACTGATTTTTTTTATTGTTAAAACCTTCTTGCATGTGATTTTCTCTTTCATGGATGGCTCATCTAGTGAAAACTAAATCAAGATGTCCCCTAAGCATGAATAGTTTACAATGTTTAGAACTAGTATTATAATATATAGGTACAAGGTATGCTTTTTAGTCTTAAAAATACTAGTACTACTTATCAATGGGTCATGACCAATAACTAAAAATAATTATCCATAAATTAGTGGAATGTTTTGTTGATGCCTTGTGGTCAAGTGTAAGGTGAAAAATAGCTACTTTTATGATTTGAGAATTATTTTTGAGTAATTGCATCACTATGATTTAAAGATAAACCCTTGAATTGCACCTTAGCAATTTCAAGAAATTTTTTAGGTTTTGTATTGAGACACAATGGGATCCAAATTAATTTAGTCAAGTTTAAAGTTATCTTAAATATAAAACCACCCCAAGTGTCACACACATTTATGACCATCTCAAAGAAAGTTGGTATATTTAATACACTTTGTTTCAAGATTATTTGAATGATGCCAATGTTTGATGCAATATTTAAAAAAAGAATCTAAGTTGCGTTGGCATTAGAAATGTCAAATAGTTAATGATAGCATAAAGTAGTATTTGATGTCTCTTCCAATGCTACTCTTATTCTAAGAACTCATTCTTTAAACTATGGCTATGAATAAGTCTCTTAGATCTTTCTCAGTTAATTAAAATGAACTTTATTATTTATGTTGTTGTCATCTTACACCCATAAAATAAATTACTCACCTATTAAGAAACATTATTTTCCTTAATTTTTATAACATAGAAATTAAGTCATTATATACTATCTCATTAGGAACATTTAATTTCAAGGTCAATCTTTATAGTATCTTGTGACATGACCATATTTTTTTAAGTAATGCCTATGATTTGGCTTTAATTTGATATAACTTTCATATTTTTGCATGTTACAAAAGGTCAAGTTTTGCTTGCCTTCCTAAAATCACATCCACTTTCTCTCTAAATATTCCTATGAATAATAATAATTCCAATGAAGGGATTATGAGTCAGAAGAATAAGATAGCTCTACTTGGGAGCTATATTTTAATGGTGCATCCTCTACTCAAGAATATAAAAGATTATGATAGACATTTCAATAAAAGCTATAATTAAAATTACATTTATAACTCATAATAAAATGAAAGTTGTGAAATTCTTACAATTATTAAAACCTTGTATAAATAATGAAGTTGAATAGAATGCTTTAATGACTATTTAGATTTAGCAATCTTAATATATAATAAAAAGATTAAGATCTTCGGAGATTTTTAATTGATTATTAATCAAGTTTTTGAAATTTATAAAGTTTTAAAACCTAAAGTATTGTAATATTATTATATACAATAAAACTTATTAGATTGATTCCTATTGTGAATTCATTTAGAAAGATCAATTAAAGAAATCCCACCATAGATTCTCTAGTAAATCATGCAAAAGCAAATCTTAATAAGAACTCCATTCTTAAAGAAGTTAGAACTAATGAGTTTTGACTCCTAAAAAAATTTGTGCATTGTAATTAACATGTAATTGAAGGAAAGATTTCTCTTGCCATAGATGATGAAAAGGTTATAATCATTTATTAGAAATTTGTTAGAGGACAATTACTTCAAGAGAAATCTTTAACCAAATCAATTTAAGAAAAGAGCATTATCTTATATTCTAATTAATTATAGTTTACACTAACAATCATTTGATCAAATGTAGGTGCGTTGACTTGATAAGCATGAAGCCCCATGAGGTTGTAACTAAGGTACATGTTTGATTGTGTTGTGTTAATTAATTTGGTGATATTCGATGTTGATTAATAACAACAAAATTTTAAATCAGTCGTCTAATCTATAACACAATAGTTTCAAGGCCTTTTGTGAGTTACAATAACAATATTATTAATTTAATTGATCCTTCTTCTTCAAAGGGTTATTAGTTCATATTAGTTGCAATTGATAGCTTTTTTAAATAAACAAAAATAGTACTATCATATGAAGTCAAAGCTTACCATGTACATTATTATTTTTAGAATAATGCTATATATTTATTTGGTATATCTCACTGCATCATATTTGATAATGGGTCAATATTTAACAATATTAAAATCAATAATTTTGCTAGAAGATATAACATTTATTAGAGATACTTAACCATCTATTATCCTTTGGATAATGAGTTGGCTAATACATTCAATAAACTCTTGTTCAAATATTAAAGAAAATTTTAGATGAAAATAAGTCATTGTGGTACAAGAAGTTGGTTGAAACCTTATAGCCTTATCTAATCACTTATAGAACCTTGACATAGTCTATTCCATTCATTTTGATTTATTGAATTGAAGCTACTCCTCTTTAGAGGTATAGCTTCGCTCACTAAGGATGATAATAAAAAATGGAATAAACTTAAAATAGGATGTTCACCTTTGATTTGAAGAATTTGATGATTTTGTTGAGAATCATTTTTAAGTTTAACATGACCTCATGTTATATAAGTCTTGTGTGACTCAAGGTCATGATAAATTAGCAAGTCCTAAAAATTTTTAAGTAGGAGACTTTATCTTCGATCTTCAAAGACTAATTTTAGCCCATCAAGCATATGTGGAAAGCTTCATATGTAATATAAAAAAGTCCATCAAGGTAAGTTTTATCAATTAATGATATATAAAGGAAAATATCATATGCTTTCTATCTATGGATGCTATATTAAGAAGTATTATGTATGATTATATTCAAAAATGAAGTTTAATAAAAATTTTTTTTTGATATACTAGCATTAATTTCTATCTACCTATTAGGGTTGAGTCCTAAATTAGAAATGAAACATTATTTGAATGCTTTGTTTATTTTGAACTAATAAATCATCTTTATTAAAAAAATGATTGAATTGCTAAGTATCTTTCTAATAGTGATTGAAGAAAAAATGATTACTCGCTAGCGGAAGACTCATGAGTTATTATTTCATTACTATTAGGGAGAAAATTTTAAAATAAAACATATCAAAATTTCTTTCGTAAATTTAAATTTATTTCATTCACAAACTAGGATTTTCTTCAACTTTTCTTTTGATGTTTGATCTTTCAGTTTTATTACACTATAGTTGACTTAGTGAAGGAAATTTAAAATTAATTTGATAAGATTAAGTCTAGGCTACTTCTTAGTAAGATCTAGGTTAGAGCTTGAATCAAGCCTCTTAGGCCTTTTACCTAGTATAACTAATATGATTTGGTATAGCCTTGCTTAGAAACTTATAGATTCAATTCCTTGGATATGTTAGTTGAGTCAAAGAGTTAACACCTTGACTAGTAAACTTAAGTTAAGATTAAGCCTTCTAGGCACCCTTTCATATTCATAATGTAGGCATTGAAAATATAGGTCTAGTCTAACCTTGTTTAAACACATAAAGACATACACCTTAGTCTTGAAGAAACCTAAGTTGTATGGAACCTTTTAGCCAAACTTGGTTTAAGCATTTATATATTCACTTCACTTTAGATTTGTTGACTATATCCTACCATAATTAATTTAGTTGGTCAATGCCTTGGATAATAAATCTTGATTGTAATTAATGGCTTTGGCATCTTTTTTAATTGGTTTATTAAAAACCCTCAGGTTTAGAAAACTTTTAAGATCGAGTTTAGCCATACTTAAATACTTATAAACATAAGAATCTTTTAAGATTGTTTGATTAATATTATGCCACAATTAATTTAGGAAGACCACATTAATGTCTAAAGTTTAGATTGAATTTCATTATCTTTGTTGGCTTTATTATTCTACACTTGACTCAATAGACTAACATATGGGATTAAGCTTAAGCAAGATCAAGTCCTTGAAGCCCTTCTCTTAACTTAGCCTTCCTTCGATTTTCTTATCATTAAGAAACCTTTTGTTTGTCATTTAGACATTAACTTTAGAAAGGTTAAAGGATCATAAGTTCTACAAAGCATTTATCAAATTTCAAAACGAATCAAATTAAAACTCATTTTAGTTTAAAATAAAAATATAAATCAAAATATGGCTAAAAATCACATCACATATTAAATCAAAATTTTAATTAAAGTAAAATAATAATTAAAATTAAAATCAAATTCAAACTTCAAATCAAAATCATTTTCTAAATATTATTAACTACTTCAATCAACACTAATATGTGCAATATATTTTTATAGGTGTTGGATCCAAATTTATCAGTAAGCTAAAGCAGAGCCTCAAAAGACACCTAAGAAGTAGGGTTAGTGAAGAGAGGAATAGTAATAGAAAGAATGAGGAGAATTCCCTTATAGAGAAAAAAAGATAATAAAACACAGGAGGGAAGAATTTTGGGTTAAAATTCCCTTTGATTCTTACTAAACTAAGCTAACAATCATCCAACCCCAAAAAAGGGGACTCTCCCCCCTTTTTATAATATTTAGAGGGTAGGATAGAGTAGGAGAGATGAGTATAAATAACTCTGGTCAAATACAAAAAGGGACTCTCATTGAGCTGAGGCGAGTGTTCACTGGTGAGTAATGAGCCTTAAGTGAGTTCTCCGCGGTTTGATTTAGCTGCGGCCACTCTCCCTACTTTAGGGGGTGTTGGACTTAAGTAACACTGAGATGGCCATTCTTTCATAAATACTCTCCTTCTACAAGCAAGTCTGTGCCCATGTGATTGAAGCCCATATTCATTCTTTTGATTTTCTTCTTGTGCTCTCCATGTATGTGATGTGTCTCTAGAATTTAGACAGCTTACCTATTTTTTGTATACATTTAACTCCCCAATTCTTTTGCTTCTTTCTTGAGGCAACACACAAAAAGGACATAAGAATAAAAGGTCAATTAATTCATAATAAATGTTGAGAAGAAAAGTGAATCTTTCATTAAATGTTACATCACCTTTCAACTGGGTTTAGTCTTTTGGTGTATCTTTAGCACCTTAAGCTATAAAGGAGCCTTAACCTTCCAGAAAAATCTTACTGGGCCTTTTCCTTGCAACCAGTGATACACTTCTTTTCACTATCAGGTCTTTTAGTTGTAAGTAGAATATACACACTCATCATGGAATCTAAGAGACCCTGTGGTGATATTGACTTCTTAGAACTATGGGCTGGCCTTCAAAAAAGCTAAAGAAGTCCAAGAAGCTAGTGAAAGTCACTGTTATTCATGCCGTGGAGACAAGCTCCTCTGACACCCTTGCCGTAGAACCATGATCATTCTTTCCAAGGGTAGTGCTACCGAATCTTCGGTTAAAATGAGGATTTGCTCAGTGAGGGAGGAGAGTGTGCGGGAGGAGGAGATGTTGATCCTCTTGTTCGCCATAGGAAGGTAGTGATGAGGAGGCAAGTTGTTACCTCCCCTATGACCACCATCCTAGAGGAGAGTTCTATTAAGGTATTATTAATTCAATTCCACTTTTAGACTTTATGATAGTATTCATCTAATTGTAGTAAGTGTGCAAGATGCGATGGAGGGCGACATTGGGTGCTCGACAGCTCCTCAATTTATTCCCCTGTATAGTCCAACTAATCCTGAAGGATGATTTATATTACTGTGGGAGATCTACTAAGTCATCATTCGAGTGAAGAGAAAGTCCATTTGTTGGAACAATGACTTCCTTCTCCAAGGATTCTCCTCCTAGCTAGTTTTCTTTGAAATCCTTTTACCTATTTTTGATGGGTACATTTTACATTATTCTAGGGCGACTCCAAATTAGAATGAGTTGATGTGGTATCACCGAGTTTTTCCATGATAGAGGGGTCGACTTCGCAGGGAGTGCCAATCTAGATGCTCGCCTTATCTACTAGAGCCGCGATCCATTTTACATCCACTGACGACATCCATTAAATGTTGGTGAGTTTTCCTTTTCCTAGTAATGAGTCTAAAAGAAACAAGATGGCTCCACCATAAGAGAAAAATGTAAAGAAGGAGCATATACTTGTAGATTCAATTGAGCTCACTAACCTATAGAAAAGTCATCATTCTAGAGAAGGGCTTGAGCTCATCAAAATAGGAGTTGGGAGAGCTTAGGTCTCTACTAGAGATAGAATCAAAGCAAAGCTAGATTGCTGAAGTTGAATTCCAGAGAGACTTGGTGATCATGAGGATTGAGTAAATCTTTCTCTAATATTCGGTAAAGTAGATGGGAACTTCTCTCTTTATCACTATTGCCAACTTCATGTTTCACTAGATGTGGGAGAAGGGAAATCTCGGGGAGGAGTAGCACTCATATCCCATTGTAAAATAGTTCAAAAAAATAATAGTAGGTCATAGCGAGTGTTTGTAATTTTTTTAATTTATAAAATAAATAAATAAGAATTTAAAAAATTACCTCATGCCCCCTTTCTTTTTATCGAGTGTTATTTCATCGTTGACGATTGTGAGTAGAAATTTATTAATTGCATTCATTTTATATACATTGTTTAATATTTTGCATGATTTTATATAGATTTCTTCATTAAATTTTTGATGTGGCATTCATGTTACTAAGCCTTACTTATCGTGCCTATAAACTCAATTTCATTGTAAGAAGTTGAAACTTTATTGCAACTCTTCGTAGAGTGAGTGACATTCTTGTTTGAGCGAGTACACTATAATTTTATATTCCCTTAAAGTGAGTAACTTTAATGGTAGCATTAAAGAAGGCAGCAAGTTCGTTCACACTATCAAAGGTGAAGGAGGTCTCTAACCTTAATCCTAAGACAACGACCTTCGTCTTCCATAGTTATTGCTAGAGTCATCCTGATTGCACAGTTCAGGTGGCCGACTCTGATGAGAGGTATAAATTGACTAGTTTGAATGAGTTGTGCATCCCAATCGACCACTTTTGACTCAGCTTCAGGCTTCCTCTATGTTGTGAGTGGGTAGATATTTTGAAGTATTACGATGTTATACCCACCCAAACCCAGCCAAACTCTATAGAAAGTATAACCACCTTCCTGATGATACTGAAGGAGGAGGAGCGATTTCCATGGTGTCTGTCTCTTCTACCACATCTTCAAGGTAAAGAGGTATAGTGATGGGACTATTCAATTCTTGGTGGTCCTGTAGAGAATACATAGCTTATCCAATAAAGTCAAGAAGTGGTGACGTCAATAGCTCACCGCTTTGGCAGGTGTCAACTATTTCTACCCCATTTTTGATAAGTGAGGTAGTTGCCCTAGAGATGAATGCTCAGCTAGTGGAGATACTAAAGCAAGTGACTAATAAGACTTTAAATATTAATCACTATCTTTTTTCCACAGTTGAGTTATTGATGTCCTCTATGATAAGTATTTTTATATATAATTTTTTTTAACATTGATGTGATTCTTTTTACTCGCCAGCTTTGTTATTCTTACTCATGCATCAGGTGGAGAAGATGTTGTAGACTCTACACTTAACCCTTTAGTCATCAGATTCCTCAAGGAGGATGTCAAGGAAGGAGGTGGCAAATTAGTCCTCACTAAACTTTATGAGGAGGTGGGGCCGAGTAGTGCTAAAAAAAAACCAAAAAGAGAGCCACATGCTTGACTCCTTAAGATCACTCAAAGAAGAGGACTGAATCCACCAAGGAGAAAGAGAAGAAGGAAAAAAGAAAAAAAGAGAAGTATGCAAAGGACAACTTCATTGCCGATTTCTCCTAGCCGACTAACGAACATTCATGCTAGATTATGATATCTATTTTGAAGAGCTTGATGGTCTTTTGAAGGACCTTCCGAATGATTGACTATCATTCACTATGATGAGTGCTCAAGCAATGTCTTGGGAATTGACTTGGGAGATTTGCAACAAGTTTTTGATCAAGCAAAAGATTCTCTTTACAGTGAAGGCGAATCTAGTGAGTGTGCAGGGAGCAACTGACCTCTTCTGAAGCCAAGCTCACCAAGGAGCAAGAAGAAGTGACAGTAGGAGTATGCTCTCTTTGCTAAGGTGATGAGGGAGTTGAAAGAAGAGCTATCTCATTGCATGAAAGAGGTTTAGAAGAAGGAGGCTGAGATTGCAGGATTTTTGGACTTTAATGAGTACAAGGGATTGTTGGAGCAGAAGTTCAAGGAAACTGTCGACTTCATCATCACCAAGCTTGTGAAGCATGGACAGTTGGACCCCAAGTTCTTAGACTTCTCCAACATAGTTTCCCTCTTGTACTCTAACAATAATGAGAGTAGCACAAGTTGACCCTCCTTTCTTCTTTCTCTCATTTTCTTTTTCTTTCTTCTTCTTCTCTCTTTTTTTTTGATGAGTTGTGAGAGGAGAGGTGCTCCATACAATCCCATACTAACCCACTTGTAAATGTTATTCTAATAAATGAGAAAGATATACCACTATTTTGGCTAAGTACTTTTTATATTTTTATTTGAATGGTTGTATCATGCTTATCGATGTGTTGACAGTTTTTTGGCACTTAGAAAAAAATATAAGTGTTGACTATGGGGCAAGTTTCTTACTCTTTGATTGGAAATTATGGCAAGTTGTTCTCTTAGCTACTGGTTGTAGCGAATAAGTTCTTTTTATTTTGCCAACTAGAAGAGCCGGTCTTTATTTGAGTCACCTTTACATTTGTGTTGTTTGCTGCAGCAAGTCGGCCTTTCTTTTTTTTTTTTTTTTGTAGTCATTAACTTTGAGAGTTGATCTTTTAGCCTGTTGACTAGGAGAGTTAATCTTTCATTAAGTTACCAACCTCACAAAGTGTCAATCTTATACTTTAGTCGCCAACTTTATGGGGTGTAGGTATTACACTTTACCGCTAATCTCATTTGGTATTGGTCTTTATTTGAGTCGCCTTTACATTTGTGTTATTTTCTATAACAGTCAGCCTTCTTTTTCTTTTCTTTCTTTTTGTAGTCATTAACTTTGAGAGTTGGTATTTTAACCTGCCTACTAGGAGAGTTGGTCTTTCATTAAGTTATCGACCTCACGAAGTGTTGGTCTTATACTTTAGTTGCCAACCTTACAGGGTGTTGGTCTTACACTTTAGTCACCAACCTCACGAGGTGTTGGTCTTACACTTTATTTGCCAACTTCATGGAGTGTTAGTCCTTTATTACATTGCCGATCTCACAGGGTGTCGATCTTACACTTAAGTTCCCAACCTCATGTGGTGTTGGTCTTATAGTTTATTTGCTAACCTCATAGGTTGTTGGCCTTGTATGAAGTTTTCAACCTTATGGGGTATTGGTCTTACACTTTAGTTTTATGAATAAGCTTAGGCAAGTATTTAATGATGCTAACTCAAGAATTGTTTGTTGCACTACAATATCCTTGGGCCAAGAATAAGTATTTGGATCTCCTACTTCTTTTGTAGCTCGTGAGCCTTTTCTATATGCAAAAATGGCACGCCAAATGTCCAGAGTCATCATGCAGCTCCCTAAGTGTTTCTTTATTCAGGGATTGTTTCTCTTTGACATTAGTATTCTCGAGCCAAAAATGACATGTCGAGTACTTGGATCACTTACTCAGGATTTGTAGCTTGTCGGGTGGGACCTTTTTCTTAGGCCAAAAATAGTGTAACATGTGTTTTGTGTCATAATGCAGCTCTCCTAGTGTTCCTTTATTTAGGGATTACTTTGCTTCAACATTAATATTCTCGAGCCAAGAATAGTGTGCCACATACTTAGATCTTCTACTTGGGCTTTTGTTGCTCTCCAAGTGGAACCTTTTTCCTCGAGCCAAAAATAGCACACTGAGTAGGCTAAGTTGTCACACAACTCCTCAAATATTTTGTTTTATACTTATCAAGCATTTTTAACATCAAGCTGAGAAATTATATAAGTAAGAAATTTTGACCTCATTAGATTAATCTCAAATGAACACAAAGATAGTAGATTACACTGAACAAGATATTGATGCCTCAAAGGTAAAAAATTTTAAGGTTTTAGCATTATAGGTACGTGGTGTGTCCCACCCTTCATGGGTATGAAGCTAGTAAGTTCTAGGGCCCATCCATTCTCATAAGCTTAGCGAAATCTCCACCTAAATTATCCCAAAATCAATTGATTTCTTTATAAATCAATTATTCCTTCATTTATATTCACAAATATAAATGAAATCCATACACAAATAGCCAAAACTAAATCAAACTAAACCCAAATCCAATCAAAACCCTTCTTAAGCCTTATGGACCCACCTCCTTGGGCTTAGCCAAACGCCACCTAAATTATCTCAAACTCAATTAATTTCTTTATAAATCAATTATTCCTTCATTTATATTCATAAATATAAATGAAATCCCATTCAAATAGCCAAAACTAAATCAAACTAAATCAAATTCCTACTTAAACCCTTTTGACCTACCTCCAAGAGCTTAGTCAAATTTTCTTCCAAATCACTCCAAACTCAAGTGATTTTCTTATAAATCATTTATATCTTCATTTATATTCACAAATATAAATGAAAAATAAATTCACATGACAAAACCAAGTCCAAAATCAAATCAAAACCCAATTCAAGCCCTTTAAGCCAATTCCTTGAACTTGGTTAAATCTTACCAAAATCAAGTCAAAACCAATAGATTTTATCTTGAACTAATCATTCCTTCAATCATCTATCCCAAATATAAATGAAACCTATAATTATCTAGCCAAATTGAAATCAACCTAAGTCAAGCCCAAGTTAGCCTTTTTAGCTTGAAAATTCCAAATGAATCAAAACCTATCATAGTCCAAATTGATTGCAGTTAGATTTATATTTCAATCCTAAACTCATATATAAATTGAACTTAACCTTGATCAAACCAAAACCAAGCCAATTGACTCATTTAGGTCCACTTGACCCAAAGTGGCCTAAAAGAACCTTTTTGAACCAAGTTCTAATCCAGCCCAAATAGGATTGAACCAAGCCCATCCAAACCTCATATCATGATCAACAATCTCCCTAGAGTGGGCAGTTGCCTTAAATTGGGTCAAACCAAGTCAACTTGGTCATTTGACCAAGTTAACCCTTAGCCCAAATGAATCCCAAACTAGCCAAAACTAACCATCCACCAAATTGATTGAAACCATTTATTCACACAAACCCATAATTAATGTTTGAACATGACTTGACCCTCAATTGAGCCAAACTAAACCCAATTGGTCATTTGATCCAAGTTGACCCAAATTGGCCTAAAAGGTCAAAATGAATCAGATCATGATATAACCCAAATTAATTGCAACCAATGGATCAACTTCAATCCAAATTGATTATTGAACTTGACCAAAGCCAGAATTGAGCCCAATTTGACCAATTGGTCAACTTGATCCAACCTAGCCCAAATTGACCTAAAAGGTCAAATTGGCCAAAATCAAAATTATATCCAAATTGATTCAAACTAAAGCTTATGATCATTTTCAATTAACCAATTGAGCATGAACCAACACCTAACCCAAGCCAATTTGACCAATTTGGTCAAATTAGTCAACTTAGCCCATTTGACCTATATAAATTTAAATGTGCCAAAACCAAACCTAAGCCAAATTAATTGAAACCACTTGAACCAAAACTCTTCAAATCATCATTTGAACCTAACCCAAGCCATGGTTTGACCCAATTTGACTAATTTGTCAACCCAACCTAACATGACCCAATATTAGCCCATTTGACCAAATGAAGCCAAAACCCATCAAACCAACCCATGACTCATTGGAGGCTGAGCAAACTTGACCTACAAACCCATAATGGGTCAACCTAAAATTACCCGAAACCCATTTGGAGCCAAGTTCAATGCAATCCTCCATGGGTCCTCTCCCCCGTGTGAGATTTTGCCAAAAATGGCAATGTCCACTCTTTCTTTCACCTTGGTAGCCATCAAACTTCCAAATGGAGTATCCCTAAACTTCCTAGCCCACCCTATAAGGAGTAGGATTTGCAATGGACTAAAGGGAGGTGAGCCAACTCACCTCCCTTACAAACTGAACACCCAAGGGATCAAGGAAAGATAATCTGCCCAAATCCACCTTGGAGCCTCCTGCCACTCCTTCCTCCAACCAAACTAAGCCATGTGGATGCGATGGCGACCACTTCAATGCTCTGATGGTGGTTGGCCGGCCAAAAATGGGAAGAATCCCATCCATCTGACTCAATAAATCGAGGGGTATACTCCATCAATTCGAATGGGAAATGTATCAATTTGAATCATGAGAGCATCTTAGCACGAATTCAAACCTCCTTGCAATCCCTAGAGCCATCCCGAGCTCCCCACTCTCGGCATTTCTCCTCCCCATGCGAAACTAAAATAAGGCACTCCGATCCTGATCCAAGTTGGCTTATTTCTCCACCTCAATCAAATTCTCTAACACACACCTTCCACGCACATCTTCGAAGCCACCCAAGTCATTTATTGAGCTCCCAAGCCACCAGAGGATGGACTTCGATCACCACCGAGCTCCAAAGTGATGAAACTTGATCCACCGAATGAACCAAGGGGAATTGGCTTGCGTGTGACCCAACAGGGCATCATTTCTACTAGATGAAGCTACCTCCATCGATTCCACCATCGGTCTTGAGCTCCGGCGAGGTAATTCCTCAAAACCATAGAAATAAGCAATTTTATTGGAGCTTTTCAAAGAAAATTTGCATGTGAGTTGATCTTATCATTGGATGTGTTCAATTTCCTTTCCTCATAGTGTGGGTTGATTTTAGAGTTCATCCGAGCTCGGGTGAGCTTGGATCAAACGACCCATGGCGGACGGACGCCATTGTTCATCGCTCATTGGAAGAAGGATCATAGGTCATCCATTCCGCATGATTAGAATGAATGGCTCTGATCAAATTGTATTATATCTTCCCTATTTTCTTCCTTAACTTTGTAGGTTTGATCTATGCCGTCCGATCCAAGATCATATGGTGAAAATCAATACTGCGTCAGCCACCGGCTGACTCAACACATAGATGTGACTACTTAAATAGCCAATTCCACTATGCCACATGGAAAGCGCATCATGTCAGCACGCCACATGACGCCGATGGGATTAACATTTAATTAGGTTCATTAATGTGTTTTTAATGCTGAAACTTCCATAATTCATAACTAATTATAGAAAAATTCAAAAAATATAAACTTAGACTCATTTTAAAGGTATTTCAAAGGACAATCCATTAAAATCACCCTTAATTAATTTTGAACAATAATTTTTGGCTTAATTAGGGTTTAATTAAAATTTTAATTAGCCTAATTACTCCCTAATTAATCAACCAATCAGTTTCAAACTTTCTGAGAATGTTTAGGGAGATGACCTCTACCTCCCCTACTTTTCTTGGAACTTATTGGTTGATTAATTAGAGAAATTGATTACGTAAGTCCTAATTACCTTCCTAATTTAATTAAGTAATAATTAAGCATGTAAACAATAATTAATCAATAATTTGGACCCCTTAATCACTATTTAATAATAGAGAGACTTAGGGAATTGGATTGGGGCCTCCCTCCTAATCTTTCCCCTAAGTTTCCTTCTCTTTTTCAACAAAAATATTAAGTAAAGGTTAACTAACTAATTAATAACTTAATTTGTTAAATTGAAACTCAAATCATATTCATGCTTGATTAAGTAAGAAGCTTGTGGAACTGAGTTGGGACCTCTTTCCCAACCTTTTTCCCCTTAATTCCTTTTCATTTCAAAGGTTAGTTAATCAATTAAAATTGGTAATTAAGTGAGAGGAATGGATTAATGTATTAATAACTTAATTAACCAAATTAAAAGGGTAATTGCATCTGATTTCCCTTAATTGATCCATGGGTAGAGCTTTAGGTGTTCAATAGCCTAAAGAGAGTTAATGAAATTATGGTTAGCTCACATGTGTGAGCAAATCTTAAGAGTAATTAAGTTCATTCTTTAAGCTTAATTAATTAATATTTGTAAGAAAATTGCATTAAACCCCTTTCATTTCATAGGATCATTACTATTTACTTTCAATTCATTTGCATATTTCATTGGCTCATAATTATTTAATTAATTACCTTAAGGTAACATAGGTAAGGGTTTAATTAATTTATTTAATCCATACCTTAACCTAATTAATTTAATTCCTTCTCGTTAAATCAAATTAACTCACATATGGGAAATGGGATTAGGAATAACAAACCTCCTCTCATATTTCTTAAGTCAAATCAAACATTAAATTAAAAGTGACATTAAGAAATTTTGGTTTATTTTAAATAAGCTTATTTGGCCATACCTTAACCTAATTAATTTAATTCCTTCTCGTTAAATCAAATTAACTCACATATGGGAAATGGGATTATGAATAACAAACCTCCTCTCATATTTCTTAAGTCAAATCAAACATTAAATTAAAAGTGACATTAAGAAATTTTGGTTTATTTTAAATAAGCTTATTTGGTATGATTGTCCTTAAGAATTAATTAGATTGAATGAAATTATGTGTTTACTTTATTTCTTTCCAATCATATTAAATGTTGTATGTTACTTGATTCATACATTAATCTCTTACAAAATTAATTAAATGAAATGATTTTCTTTATGCCAAGCTTGCATGTGTTGATTTAAATTAAAAAATATGTGTGGTTATTATCATTATTAAATCAAAATTATTTTCAAAAGTAAATACATTAACTATAACATGTGGAGTGATGACAATTATGAATATTCATAAGTTTGCATATGCCTATAGCTTAGAACATGTGATATGGAGTTCTCTTTTCTTCAATCTTCATGGATTTATATAAGAATGTGAATATTAGCAAGTGTATAGTTCATTTTAAAGAACACAACATTTATTTGGATTCACTCTTATGTATCTCCATGTTAGAATTTAGATAGAACTTTAACTCACATGTATAAATAATTCAATTAAATCAAACACAACTCTTGCATGATTTCCAGTGTTGTGGTTGTTTATACATCCATGTGTATCTAAGAATTATGAGTATATCTAGTTTGGACATTTCGAGGATGCACAACTTTAAGTAGCCCCAAGGAGGTCTTTACCTCACTCCCCTAGTTAACAACGATGAAGTGCTTGCTTATAACTCTTATACACTGTATGTGTATTTAGCTAATGAATGAAAGTATTCTTTCAATTAAATTAACATACAATTTTTGATTGATTTCCATTCTTGTAGTTATTTGTACATTCATTTGTATTCAAGAGTAGTGGGTATATCTAGTCTAGAGATTCCGGGGATGCAAGGCTTTAAGTAGCCCCAAGGAGGTCTTTATCTCACTCCCCTAGTTTAACAATGATGAAGTATCCGCTTAAAACTTTTATACACTTGTATGTGCATTTAGCTAATGAATGAAAATTCTCTTTTTTCTATCAAGAAAGGCATGCATTCATATTTATTCATGTGATTGAGTTGATTATTCATATGGTTGGAAGCCTTTTTTCTTATGTTCATGTGTATAGACTTACATATGTTTGAATATAAAGGGTATATAGTTTAGACATTCTGGGAATACGAGGCTTTAGTTAGCCCCATAGAGGTCATTTGATTACCTCACTTCCCTGGTTAACAATGACACGTACCTATTTAATTTTATTCCTATGTATTTTTATATAAGAATCTAGATGAGCTTTAAACTAATATAATAAAGATAATTCAATCAAATGAAACATCTAAATTTCAAATGTACATGCTTACATCCATCATTTAAGTGTGCTAATACTTATTGTATGTATAGGTATGCATAGGATTTAATATCATGTTCATGTTACATATGATGGATAGAAATGAATACACATGTGTCATATAGTAGTAATTCATTCCAATTAATCTTAAGATGTCTCTCTTATTGAATATGATTATTTAAAGTAAACCTAAACTTAGGATTAATTTAAAACATATAATAAGCCATTCACTTAAAGAGAACTTATTAATCAATATGCTTTAGAAATGATTTAAGGTATGGATGAAAGAGAGTGGTCCTCTCTTTTTTTTTCTCTTTATAACATTTAGTTGCTAGGTGTTAATCAAATGAAACCAAATAAAACACTAAGTAAAATTCTCAAATCATTTAAACCACTTAAAGTGAAATTCAACTTCTTATGATTAAACACCCTTTCATACTTAAAAAATTATAACAAAGACTATTTAGGATATACCACACAAGCCTTAATACATACACTTTAGACTAAGTCACCACTTTTAGCTTTATGCTAAGGCGGTGTATGGTTTGATGTATGTTTGATTTTATGATGTATTATCTTAGACTGGATGTTAGGGTGTATGCTTTGTAGATTGGATAGTAGGCTGTGATTAGCCTAATCATATTTTCTGCAAGGGATTATGCTAAAGGGGTGCTTAAAATAAATATAAATGCACTCATTTGTAGGTTGCTTAACCCCTAAGCATAATCCATATTAGGACAGGTGGCTTGGTTACCCATGTGCAGGATGCTAAGTCCAAATTATACATATAACTATTTGGGTTGTATGGTGTGTTTAGCTAACACTTATTTTACAGATATAGTTAGATCTACTTTTCTTATTTTTAATATCATTTTGCATTAAAAATTAGGATTAGTGTTATGAGGAATTATGATGAGCAGTGGCTAGAAGGCTTTGCCCTGAGAGGCCCTATGATGCCTTTGAAGCAAATCAAATCAAATGAAGAAATGAATAAGATATGAAGACATGAAGATAAGAAGACCCCCGTAACACTTATTCATTTATAACTTGTAATTATTCTTTTATATTTTGGGTTGTATAAGGGTAGAGCTTGGCTTCCCTTTTTTTTTGAGTTGTATGATGGTACTCGACCGCACCAGCCTTTTATTCTTTTGTGCTAGATTTATAAATTATTTGATGTTATGTTTAATTGTGCAATAAAAATGGCATGCCTCTTCATAATTTCTTCTTTTGAATGATGATTTAATGTGTGGCCTAGATCCGATTGGGCTCTTAAAAAAAAATAAATTTTCTATCTCAACTACAACTCATAATTAAAATTTTCTACAACTCATAACCTCACATAAGCTTAGGAATTAAATCAAGATAATTAAAAAATTTAGCAATCCCTTAGCTAAATGTTGCATGCTTAATATCATGCATGCATATTATTTTACTCTTGTTAAGAGGGTTTCCATCCTTGCATTATAGGGGAAGACTTGACCTTTGAGGGTCTCCTCTGTGGTGGAAAACATTTCTTTCTTTCTGATTTAACCTATAATCTCATTTCATCATGCATTTAGACATATGAAAATTCTATGGCCTTTGTCAAAATGAAGTGTCAAAATCAAATAAAATTTGAAAAGATTTATATTAGAGTAAGTCATTACTCATACCACTCATGCTCTAGTCTCTTAGGGAGTGGGTTTAAGAATTTTAGTTTCTTTCTAAATAATAAATAACCTAGCTATCTTACAAAATCATATGACTTGTGTACATGGTTTTAAAGCATAGGAGGAGTTAGCTGGCTGCTACTCCAAGCGGTTATAAGTCCAGCAGTTAGGTGGTTTATCTCTCTTGTGGAGGTAAACCTTATACCTATTTTTGCTTAGATTTAGGTCATACTTTATCTCTTGCTAAAGCTCCATAGACTTAGGATCCGAAGTACCTGTTTCCTTTGGGTTACAAGCATAGATCCTCACCTCTTAGGCATTCCCACAACCTTGTGTTGGCGGATTATAATCCCTAGCAATCTAATAAAATTTCAACTCAAACACATAATTCTTTTTAATTTCAAATTTATAAAGCCCAATAATTGGATAGATTAGAATGCTCACTAGGTTTTCTAGTATCATGAGCATTCCCTACTTAGTCCCTTTGGCTTCTAAAATAAGTCTCTCCTTTTGAACTATCCCATTTGATTTTCCAAATATAACTAATTTGTTGATAGTCTTACCCTTGAAATATTTGGAGATAATAATTTTCTACTTTAATTAAGAGTATTCTTAAGGAATTTACCTTCATTAAGATGTAATTAACTATGGGGGGCTTGCCCCCATAAGGAACTTTAGAAATCAGTTTAATATAAACTCTACTTTATTCATTCATGTAAAGTAGGGAAAAAATCTCTCATATATTCGAAGACCCATCACGCCTTAGGAGTCTTAATTAGGTGATTAGGTCTATTATAGAGTGGTGATTTCTATCTTTCGATGTAGTGCACCATTCCTTAATATCGTACTCGATCACTTCAATAAGTGCACCCTTAGATCTATGTGGTGTCCCCCATATATATCCAAAATTAAACACCATAATAAGATTTCTACTTCTTTAGGGATTTCCAATTGAGGTGGTGTGGCGAGTAGGTTTTTAAGATCATAGAACACTTCTTGCACTTTGAAGTCCACTCAAACTTCTTGGCTCCTCTAACAACTTTAAAGAATGGCAACCAATGTTCTACAACTTTAGAAATGCATTGATTTAATCTAGCAACTTTCCCCGTGAGTCATTACCTTTATTACCATTTTCGATGAAGATATCTCGATTATGGCCTTCACTTTGTCCAAATTAACCATTATGACCTCCGGTGTAATAAGAAATCCCAAAAGTAAACCTGACCTAGTGCAAAAGTGCACTTTTGAGGATTTAAGCACTTGTTATATTTTTTAAGGTGGCAAAAGTTTTCTTAAAATCTTTGATATGTTGTGTTGGCAACTTGCTTTTGACCAATAATCATCAATATAGCTTTAACATTCCTCCCATTTTACTCCTTATATATTCGATCCACCATCCATTGGTGAGTTACCCCAACATTTTTGAGTCCAAAGGGCATTACCCTATAGCAATATAATCTTTCCCTTATAATAAAAGATATTTTTTTTAGAATCAACCGAATGCATTTGGATTTGGTAATACTTAGAAAATGCATCAAAAAAATCATCATGGAATATCCCGTTGTAGAGTGGACGAGTGCGTCTATTTTAAAGAAGGCAATATCCATTTTTGGGTGCATCATGTTTAAATTGGTGAAGTCAATGCACATCCTACATTTTCCATTGGACTTCTGCACAATGACCCCATTTGATACCCATTCAGGGTATTGAAATTCAATGATGAAGTTGGCTTCTAGTAATTTGGCTACTTCTTCTTGATAGATTCGGTGAGTAACACGTGGTCTTTCTTATTTTCTATTTGATGGGTTGAGCATCCATGTGAACATTGAGATGATGGAAAGAGACATTGATGTTGATGCTTGGCTTCTTGACTGCAGCCTAGATAAATATGTCTATATTCTTTTGGAGGTTTGAATGAGGGCTTCCTCCGCTAGAGGCTAAAAGTTGAGCTAATCCTAAAGACTCGCTCATGATTGAAAAAGAGTGGCACTTCTTCTATCTCCTTAAGGACTTCAATTCTAGTATGGGCAATGTCTAATTGCAGGATTTCATCTTCCTTTCCAGACTCACCCACTACTTTAAGGTAACAGGTTCTAGATTGATTTAGATTACCCTTGTCAGTGATTTCTTCTTTCCATATAGAGAATTTGACAAGTATATGGTACGTGGATACCTCTTCTCTAAATGTGTTGAGTAGTGCTTAGCCAAAGTTGGCATTGTAAGTAGCTAGTGCTTCCATTATAATGAAGTCTGCCATTTTTATGTACAACTTCACATTCTCCTCCAAGTTACATGAAAAGTAATTATTCCTTTAGTTTCTCTTATTTCTCTTTAGAATATGAATAGTAATCCTTCTGCAGGGGTGTGCTTGGAACTCACTAAGCTTAATTTATCAAAATTAAATTTAATGATGATATTGACCAAGCTCCCCATGTCGATCAATATACTTTCAATTTGATAGTTGGTGATTAATGTCGTGATGATGATTGCTTCATTGTAAGGGTTGCCTGTGGATGGTCCATCTCTTTCTAAGAAAGTCACATGCACTATGGAGGTGTGTAGCTCACATGCCATGGTCACTAAGTTGACATCTTAATACCATAATCATTTACTCCCCTTTGTAATGACTTTCCTTCTCCGTTAAAAATGGTGGGTGCTACTCTTATAATGTGGATGGCGCATGCTATGGTGGGTTCATTGCCTTCCCCAATGACTTCCTCATCTTTCCTTTTAGTATACTCTTTGAGCTTCCCATCTTTATCAACTCTTCTACTAAGCTTCTTAAATGGCGACACTCCTCTACGTCATGCCCATGATCTTTGTGGTAGGCGCAATACCTAGAGCGATCTCAGACACCATCGGTCTTCATTGGCAGTGGTCTTTTAAAGAAATTATTATTCTGGATGGCTCCATCAACTCAGCATCGATACTCTTAATGGATTCACTATGGTAGGCTCCAAATACTCATTCCCTTAATAACGAGTTGCAGGGTTCCTAAAGTCTCGCCTAAGTGCAAGTATTTCTGGTCTATTTCTCTTGTATGGAATCTATGCTCAAAATTTGTCTCCAGGCTACCATCCCAAATTCAACCTCTTCGATGAGTCATTGGAATGAGTCAATATGTTGACTGATCAACATCATTATGCTTCTTGACCTTTACAAGATTATTTGTTATCTTGAGCAATTCTATGACTATTTCGGGTTGTTAGAGCCCAAGGGCATACTTGAATGGCCCTTCTTTCAACCCTTGAGTGAGTGATCCTTGAGCCACCATGGGTTCTAGAACTTTGACTTCTAACATCTCATGCTAAAAGCGATTAATAATCCTCATCAAGGAGAGCCTAGGAGCTCTTCAATGGTATTTGGGTGCTAGAAAATTGTATGGCAAGCAACCTCTTAAAATCAAAGAAAGTGGTGATGATCCCAAATGGGAGGCATCAGAGCCACCTCAAGGTTAATTCTTTAAAGGTAGTAAAGAAAATATAACATTTCATCACATCGTCCAGGTCCAACAACAATGTTGTCGACTCAAAATAGGCAATGTTCTTCATCAGGTCTATCTAACCTCAATATAATTCCAAATGTAGAATTTTAAATCTATGTGGGGGTGTGCTTGAGCGATCTTCATAAAGAATGCATTAGTAGGAGTCACCTACTCTCTACGTGCATCTTCTTCTTTCTTTCTAAACTAAATTGGACTCATTGTCCAAGCTTGGAGTTATAGTTAATTCCATTCTTGCTCGATGAGTTTAGTGCATTGCTATTCCTGATAATCCTTCATGTTTCACTATCCTTGGCTTATGATTAGCTCTCTCTATGGTCACCTACAACAGGCATGTGATTATATCCTCGTTGTCTTCAAGTCCCACTATGTGCTGAACTGTTGCGTGTTTGGCTCCATTTTTGCTAAGTGATTATGGATTGAATGTCATGCTTTGCTTTGTATTTGACTCCTAGTTCTTTGCCTCATCCACGCTTACTACACCTAAAAGGTTGTTGGATCCAAATCTATCTATAGGCTGAGAAAAAATCTTGTGAGACACATGTGAAATAGGGTTAGTGAAGAGAGGAATAATATGTGATTAAGAGAATGAGAAAAAGATCTAGTTTTAGTATCTTTAACTTAATACAAAATGGGAGAATTCCCTTATTCTTGAGAGAAAGAAGAACAAAACGTGGGAGAAGAGAATCTTGGTTAAGATTCTCTTTGATTTATATTAAACTGAGCCAACCATTCATCCAACCTCTAAAAAGAGACCCCTCTCCTTTTTTATAATATTTATAGGGAGGGATAGTGTAGAAGAGATGAGTACAAATAACACTGGTCAAGTACAAAAAAAAGACTCACCTTGACCTAAGATGAGTGTTCATTGGTGAGTGATGAGCCTTATAGTGAATGTCTCATGGTTTAATTTAGTGTGGGAGTCATCTGAGATGGCCATTCTTCTTCTATAAGCGAGTAGTGTCGATGTGGTAGAAGCCAATATTCATTCTTTTGACTTTCTTCATGTGCTCGCCATGCATGTGGCAAGTCTCTAGCATTTGGATAGCTTGCATTTTTTGGGTATACAATAAGTCCACCACATATATGTGGATTTATTTATTGATCTCATTTATTAATCAAGCTTATATAGCATTTCATGGTATTTAACATGAATTTTAGGTTATTTTCCTACGATATTACATCATTTACATTTTTAAGGTGGATTCACATTAATCTTAGTATTATATACTCATAAAAAAGTTAAAATTAGGAAGACTTATGAAAGGTGTGCAAGAACCCTACCTTTTATAGTGTACCCCATGGGCTAGATAGACTTTAGTTTAGGTGGAACCCTAACATTTTAGAGGTCTATCCTAAACACCTAGAGCCCATTTAAACCCCATTCTAATCCTATAAATTTATTTATTTATTTTGATATCTTGAACCCTAAAGTTAATAACATAAAATCTTATGATTTATCTTAAGTTATCTTAGTCTTCTCCTTTGACATAGCTCTTGAGTTAAAGAGTTTGCATTCATCATTTGACTCATGTTGAAAATAGTTTAACTTAAGAACCTATTCATCAATTCAAATCAAAAATTAATTCAAACTTGAACAAAACTTGAACCAATTTCTCTTAACTTAAATCCTAAATGAGCTTAGTCATCCATATACTTTATTTAATATATGATGGGCCCTAGTTGGGGTGTCAATTTTGGTAAATGGGTCAAATTTAGGTATGACCCAAATTTGACATGACCAGAATAATTATGACCCAAACTTGTCCTTATTAAATTGGTTAAAAATCTTAACATGAACCTGGCCCATCTTTAATTCGATTGATCCAAACACATCTTGAGTAACCCATTCATTCACACATTTCAAGTAAAAAATTGAAATCTTGGGTCAAAATAAGGTCAATCTTGGGTTGGGGGGGAGGTTAAAATAAGTCAAAATTGAGTTAGAGTATTAAATTCAACTTAATTTTGAGTTGGCGGGTCAACCAAAACCTGACTAAAAAAATAAAATAGGTCAAATTTTTGTGTTTGAATCTAACTCAAAAATTAATTGAGTCAACCCAAACCCAAATTTTTTGGATTGAGATATTATTAGATTGTCAAGTCAAGTTAATTGTTAACACTCCTAGGCCTTAGCTCAACACATAAGAACCTTGGTTGAACTTGGATTGACAATGGGTTTAAGTGAGCAACCTAAATCCCCTTTTTAGATTAAACCATGTACTAAATCAAAATATCATCAAAATTTTGCATAAACATTCTAAGGCTCCTAATAAGCTACTAACAAGACTAAGTCATTTGGTCAGACTAATCTCAAACCAAAGCAACTTAAACAAGTTTAATACATAATTAGGCTATGTAAATCCCATACTTTTTTTTGAACCTACAATATTTAGTTGGATTAGGTTAATCTCCATTGTCCCTTTGCATTCTTGTTGCCTTAACCTAAACCATTTGTTCAAAACAACCATGGATTGACAAGGTGGCAAAATGGTTTAACCCTAACTAATAGCCTAATCAACTAAAAGCCATATAACAATATTAGACACATAACAAACACATGGAAACACATTAATGGTCAATCTTAACTACCAAAGACCACATAAGTTGGTCATTAAATTAAGTTAAGGAATTCAAAGAATGACATGTAAATGGCTTCCTCTCCGAACTAACTTGGTTACTAAATTTACTATCACACTCCTCCCCATATCCTAGAGATAATCTTGATCCAATTTCTAGCATGATTCCCCACTCAAACCCCCATAAACAAGCTCCAATGATTTTCATTTGGTGGTTTGTAAAGTTTTGTAATGAAATTTCAATGCTTCAAAAATGCAGCAACATTGAAGAATGTTATTCATACATGTAAGATGAAATTCCAATAACCAAGAATTTGATCTTAAAGCCTCAAAATAATCTTGCCCTGATCCACTTCATGGTTTAGCACTTTGTGAAAAACATGTATAGCTTAAGAAACTATAAGCTTGCTTGGTCACATTGTATTGATCCTTTTAATGGAAAAGGATTCAAGACAATCTATTGGATTTTTATATCAAAGCTACTTTGACAATCAACATTTATGTCTAGTGAGAGATAGGAGATGATGTAATCAATGGTCTAGATTGCATCATTTCTAAATCTGTTTATACCCCTTGCCTAAAGCAATCTTTAATTGTTATCATCCAATCTTAGATCGATTAGCTAGGATTAATCACACATGTGACACGATTACATCAATATAAAAGCCACCAGTTGCTTGTTATAGCATGAAAACATAATTGATCGGCCTAGACTTAATAAAATAGAGTAAAAAAATTTAAAATTTTAAAATAATTAACTTAACAAACTTATGATTTCCTTAAAAAAATTGTAAATAATCACTCTTTGGAACTAGTAAAGATAATGATTTGATAAAAAATAAAATCAAGCCTAAAACCAAAACCCACATGCACTTAATTATAAGAAGAATAAAGAATAATTAGGATGATTCCATTTCTTGAAATTTCAAACATTTAAATTGATTATTTTTAAGGTTTCTTTAAACTTCATTTAAAACTTAATTGAGCTCTAATTTTTAGAGATGGGCCTTTTGGTTATCTTTAACTTGCGAATTTAATTTCATGAAGTTTGAGGGTGAACTACTTAAGCAATTGCATAACCCTAAAACTTTAAAGATTTAGAAATAATTTAATTTAAATAATAAAAACAACAAAAATGTAATTCACAATCTAATTTTTTGAAAAATAATTGTTCAATAAAATATATAAATTATTAAATTAATTTACTTACATTTTTATATGATCATTTAGAAGTTATTTCAAGTTTTTTTTTCTAATGAATTCAATTAAGTTTGAAATTGATGAAATCATAAAATAAGTAAGGCCATTTTAAAAAAAAATCCTAATTAATTATAAATAATCTTAAATTTTATGAGAAATTTCTTTTGTTATCAATAATTTTTTAAATTTTGCATAAAAATATTGAATTAAATTTATTCATTAAATAATTTAAAAATATTATAATATTTTTAAATAAGTCAGAATAACTTAAATTATTATGAGGCATTCCTTAGGTCATACTTGACTTCAAAAACTTATCTTCTAATATTTTAAAGGTCATTTGAATATTAAACAAAATAATCATACTCTAGTGTTAACGATATAATATTTAATTAATTTAAAAAACAATAATAAAAGTTTAATAAAAATTTTAAAATATTAAATAAATTTCTATAAACTTATCAAATTATAACAAATGTAGTCTAAATAATTAGAATCCATCAAACGTAAAGGTTAATCATTTCAGATAATTTAAATGAATTTGTTTAATTAATTAATAATATAAATAATAGATAAAATAATTTGTTAAAATTTATGAATTTGATTTTAGATTACTTCAAGAGTTTGTATTTATTTTTTATAAATTTTGTGAATTAATCATGAAAATAAAATTCATTATTTAAAAAAAAAATAAAAATAACATTCATTTTATGAGAGATCAAAAAAAAATCTTAAATAATGTAAAATTTATAAAGTATATTTATATATTTTGAGGAATTATAGAGTGAATGTTGTATATTCAATGGGCAGTCTTTAAAATCTTAAATAAAAATGAAACTCTAAATCTTAAAAATTCAAATAAAAATCTTAAAATATTAGTCTCTTGAACTTGAATCATCTTTTCACTAAGTCTGAATTATGTTCAGGCCACAAGATAATGAATCTCGAATTATTAGTATTTTGTTTAATGTGGAGCTCCTTTTCTACTAAAGTTATAGTTATGCAACTATCCAAATCTGCCATTTTTGTAATAGTAACTAACATTAGTTAACCATATATGTCAAGTCATTGTTCATTTATCATTATATCGAACCTTTTTTATGTCTAATAAATCAAGCAAAATGATTCAAAAAAGGTTGATATGTAAAGGGAAGATTCATTCTTGCTATCGATGCAATAACAGTTCTTAAAATAAATTTTTTTATGCTGTAGGTTGCACACATATTAATTAGAATAGAGTGAGTTTTAAGCTGTAAGTTGCACACATAAATAGTGATTTTTAACTATCAAAATTAATAGAGATTGTATAGCCGCTGCTAACTATTGTTGTCTTAACTTTTAGGTTTTAGTGACGTTTCTTAGCCCAAAATATTGGGGCTCTTCCTAAACTTATTGTCAACATTTAAAATCTAATTTGCTCATAGGATCATCAAACCAAGCTTGCCATCATGAAAACGAACTCACCAATCCTACAAGTTCAGGTGCTCAAGTTCTTCTCTTTTCAAATATGATCAGCATATGCTTGCATTTAACCTTATCAACTAATTGATGCAAGGTTGCAAAGCTTGTAACACTCTCATTTGCCCAAACTACTGAGCATTTGAATGATCTCATCATCCCATGTACTGTTAATATCCCACTATTCTCCACATCTCGCCAGTGAGAGAATACAACAGAAAGCTTATTCTCAACATTCAAAATCTAATTGAAGCACTTCAATATTTGAGTAAATGCAGACTGATGTTTTAAGTTTAATATGACCCTGCGGCTTTCCTCATGGAAGCAATAACAAGACTGTGCTGATATATTTATGACCCTCATTCAATAGAAACTCTATGTCATGAAAATCACATGCATGTCTGCAGCTAACTCAATATTTCATGTGATTTTAGTGATAATTTGCATAATTTACTATGAGTTAACGCTCTCAATTGCAGCAGAGACAAGATCATAAAGATAAAAATAAATTTTTTTTTCTCTCTTGTGATTTCAATGAGCTTCATACAGCCTATCTCAGGTTTTCTTCATCAACATCATTGCATAATTATTGGACAAGTTTGCTTATAATTTTGGAAAGCTTAGCAGCATATTCTTTGAAAGTCATAGACAATATTAAGCAACACGCCGGATATGCAATTGAGAATTGACGGGAATTGAAGAATACAAAATAATATTTTTCTATCTTTTATCCAACTTTTTTTCTATGCATCGTCTCAAAATTTGGGGTATATATATATATAAAGCCAATATTCTCATGTGAAAGCAATTATCCAATCTACCTTCTAAATACACATTGTACCACCTACCATATCCTTGTGGTCTTATCTTATATGCTATATCTATTAAAAAATATATAGCAAAGAGTAAGATTTGAAAAGATAAATTACAACGTTTCATGATTGTTTTGAATTTATTAAATCAGCACAAAATTTAATTAGTTCTTAAGGAGACACATTTGATGGATGGCTGTTCAGAACTTCTATCTATCTACATGTAAAATCAAGCAATATTGGAATTGTTTCTTTAAGAACATCATTCCTTCGATTTTCCACAATTATTTGAAGATTATGCGACCTTAAATAAGGAAATCAAGCAGAAACTATCCTGATCTTATTTGGATTTAGCAATATATGACGAAAACAGAGCGAAGGATGTTAAGAACATCAGAGATAATGGCTTAGAAGTAATCTCAAATTCATAATAGACATTTATGGAAAATAAATCCAATCTTGATGTCTAGTCGGGCAAATTTAAACTTAGTGAGTCTTTTTCTGCAAAGATCTCTTCTATCAATTGCCATAACGTAAGAAGATGATAATGCTTTTAAAAGAAACTCTGACTTATTAAATTGCAAATTATGATTTGTACATCCTAAAAAGTTGAAAACATCTCATTAACAAAAAGAAATTATTTCATCATGTTAACAAAACTACCTCCAAGAAAAAGGATCAGCCATTGCCTTCATCAACTTTGAGCGCTCGAGACCAGTGACGCTCTTCCTCAGACTTCCTTTATTCCCACTTCGCGCTTCCCTGCCTTCTTCCTTGATTCCTGATACTGACACCATGGGAATCTCCTTCAACTCATTCATACCTAAGAAGCTCCTTCTTACAGAAAACGTTCCACCAGGGCGGCTTTTCTTCTCCTCCATTCTTCCAACTGACACACTCACCGACTTCCTAAGGTCAGGCTTGGACGCTATAGGTGGCGGTGGAGTCATGAATGTGTCGGATCGCAGTGCTGGTTTCCTGTTCTCCTTACTAAGGGAAGAGGAGCGATCAACCGAACAGAAGACTCCCGATCTCTTCAATGGCAACGGAATGGGGGTTGAAGGAGCATTTCTGGCCTTCTTAAGCCGGCGCATCCGATCTCTGAGCTTGGCGTAGCTTGAATACATGGGACCCCGGCGAAAAGGCCTCAGTACGTTGGGGAAAGGTGGCTGGAAAAGAGGAGGGGGCTCAAGAAGCTCAAAGTCGGGGAAGAGGAGATGGTGGTGGTGATGGTGATTTGTCGGCTTAGAAACGAATAATTCAGCCATGGGAGAAAAATTAATGGAGATCTGTGTTGCCTTTATGACACTTGGAGGACAGCTTCGATATGTTTCTTGGACAACGGTCGAATTAATGGGTTTGAAAGATAAGAGACAAGGCAGTTCCTGGAGCGGAAAGAGAAGAGATTGGAAGAGCTTATTTAAATCTCGTCCAAAATACTAACGGATCTATTTCTTGGTAGTATTCACTAGTGTTTCTTTTTAATTCAGTAATTTAATATTAATTTTATTTTAACTTCATAATTTATTGAAATACAAATTTTCATCTATCATATTAACTATCTAAAAATATGATAATTAAAAAAGTATGATTTTCATCACAATTGCATTTGATTAGTGATTGAAAACAATATATAAATTTAATATGAATACAAATAATTATATTGGGATCATTTTATGTTTAAAAATTATATAATACAATTTGACAATTACAATTTATAAGTGATATTATTGTGTGATGGGATATATATCATAATAGCTAGTGCTTACTATTTTTAGCTTTTTCATACTCATATAGATAAGAACTTTTTCTCATCCTTGATATTATATATAAAATTTGAGATTGAGAAAACTAGCACAATCTAAGTTGAAATTATTATATCATCATATATTGTAAAGACTACCTTTTTATTAATTGGAGTAGATATTAATATGATATAATAAACATTAAAAATAAAAATATTATCTTGATAGAAATAGGAGTATTTAGACAACTAGCTTGCCATAGGCAATAGTGATCATTCTAAAAAGATGGCATTAGACATCAATAATTAATAGACATTGGATATTTGGATGTGTTAAGCAGTAGTCAACTAGGAATGTCAAATATTGGGCAATGATCAATATTCTTCAGTGTCATTCTATTAAACTTATAAGTGAGCAAGTGCACTAAATGCAGAACTTGATATTTGTTTATATAATACTAATTTGTGTTTCTTTCTTTATATAATTGAATAAATTTGAATATAATTGTAAAAGCTCATTGACAAATTAATAAGCTTGAAATTGAAGTGGACTTCATTTATTTTTATGAATATACTATAGATAGTTGTATAGGCATTTGGTTGGTTCACTTAAATTTCTTATTATCATAAGGCCAAATCTCTTCTATGCTTCCAACAAAGCGTCAACATATACTTATTCCCCTCAACCAACATTATAACATGCTTAAGCATATTCTTCGCTATATCAAAGGTACCCTTTGTCTACGATAGCTTATTGACTTGAAAATCTACATTTACAAGCTTTCTCAGACTCGAATTGGGCTAATGATCAATCCAATGGTACATACTACAAGCTACTGCATTTCTTAGTTAACCACTCATTTCTTGGTGATTCAAGAAGCAATCTATGGTTGCAAATTGTTATTTTTTGGAGCCTAGTTTTATCTCTAAGCCCTATTTTTTACACCAATCTAGCTCAAGGTTTTGTGTATGCTCTGAAACACTCAAATTGGTTTTCTAAGCGTACTTTATGGTCTCCCAATAGCTTGTATTAGAGTATGAAGTTTTGAAGGTTTAATTCAAATAGGATAAATGATCGGTAATTCAAAGTTCAAGATTGAGAAGTTTAATGTGACAAACTTCACTTTTTGGAAGTTGGAACTAGAGGATTTATTGTACCAAAAGAAATTTTATTTGTCACTGGATGGGATTGCAAAGAAATGAAAGACTATGTTTGTGGTATAATGTGAAGTACTCGACCAAACAACACTAAGTTTGATTCGACTGTCATTGTCCTCATATGTTGCTTTCAATATTGTGAATGAAAAGACTATAGTGGATTTTATGGCTTCACTAACAAAAATATATGAGAAATCATTTTCTTAAAATAAAGCATTCTTAATGAAGAGGCTCTTTAACATAAAGATGATAGATGATAGTCCAATTACTAAACATCTAAATAACTTCAACACTGCAACAAACTAGTTATGCTTGATTGGCATCAAGTTTGATGATGAGGTAAGAGCACCGTTACACCTATCTTCATTATCTGATAGTTCGGATGGACTAGTCACAGTAGTAAGTAACTCTTCAAGTAACATGAAGTTGAACTTCGATGAAAAAATTGGGTTGGTGCTAAATGAAGAGGTTCATAAAAAGGTAACCAGGAGGACTTCAAATGCCACCTTAAATGTTGAAAATAGGAGTCTAGATAGGAACTCAAATAGGAGAAAGTCTAAGACAAGGAGAAGAAAATTCTAGACTAGAAGATAAAAGAGCAAGGTGAAGTGTTGGAATTACGAAAAAAAGGACAGTTCAAGAGTGCAAGGCTCCTAAGAATTTAGGTGGTGGAGGACAAGACATGGGACACATTGTAAATGTCTCCACACAAGAAGCTCAAGGTGATTCTCTATTCTTATCCCTGGATAGTATTGACTTGTGGATAGTTGACTCAAATACCTCTTTTATGCAAGTCCCAATAAAGAGGTGTTCAAACATTACACTCAAGGAAATCTGGAGAAAGTGTACTTGAGAAACAACAAGACCTGCAGCATTATAGGCAAAGTGATATGGACATCAAATTGCTTAATGAATTGGTCTAGAAATTGAAGGATGTTAGATATGTTCCATACCTGAAAAAGAATTTGATTTCAATGAGTCAGTTTACACAGCTAAGGTATGTGACCACCTTCACATGAGATTTGTGGAAGGTGACCAAAGGTGTATTGGTGATGGCTCGAGAAAATATTGAAGATGCATTGTATTTGATCAATCAACTATCAGAGTTAAACAGAGTTGATGGAAAAGAAGGAGATACAGGTTTGTGGCATCCGAGGCTTGGTCATATGAGTAAGAAATGTATGCAGTCTTTACTTTCCAAAAATAAGCTTCAAGATTTAAAATTTATAGATTTTTATGAATATTGTTCTATGAAAAGTAAAAGTGGGCGAGCTTCTATAAAAATGGTGTAAAACTAAGACCAAAGATACTATAGTCAGTACACATAGATGTATGGGGTCCCACTCTAATTCAATCTATTGGCAGATCTTCATTTTTCTTTACATTTATTAATGATCTTACTAAGAAGATATATGTTCTTTAAACACAAATTTGATGTGTTTGATGTATTTAAGAAGTAGAAGGCACCAGTAAAAAAAATGGGGCAGAAGTTGAAGCGTCTCAGATCAGATAATGGCGGTGAGTATTGTAATAGGAGGTTTATAGACTATTATGCCTCAAAAGGGATCATATCTGAATTTACTATCTAAGGATACTATAGCAGAATGGTGTGGGAGAGCGCATAAACAAAACTACCACAGAGCTTGTAAGAGCATGAAGTTACATGCAAGATTTCCCAAGCACTTCTCAATAAAAATAATGAACACTACAATGTTTCTGATCAATAGAAGCCCTTTAATACCATAGAATGAAGGTCTACTAAAAGAAGCATCGAAGGGCAAAGTGGTATATATAACTCATCTAAAAGTATTTGACTGTTCATCATACATTCATGTTGATGCAGTGTCCATGTTCACCTCATTTTTAGAATGAGCTCTCAACCCCTCCATCTTAGGCATAGGACTTCTCTTAGACTTTAAGAGTTCCTTAGTCTCAAGACACTTCTAGTGGGTGAACACTCAACCTAGTCCTAGAGACTTAGAAGAGTTAGCCATAGGAATAGGTCATGCCTTAGGGGTGTTAAGAAAATTTGCCTACCCTATAGCTTGAGCCAAATTCCTCGCTTCCTCCCTTCAAGTCAAAACTCCAAACTCATATCAAATCTAACTATAACTTAAACCTTGAACCAATTCAATGGATTTTCTCAAGTCATGAATCAATTCCAAATAATTGAAACTTAAGATTGAAGCCCATGATTGAAATTCGAAGTTCAAAAATATTTCCTAAGTCCTTCCCTCTAATGGACTTAAGCCTAAATCAAATCCAAATCAATTCAAATTCAAGAAATTTTCTCATAACCCATTTATAATCACATATATAAATGAAATATAAATTCAGATCAATCAAACCAAATTCAAAATTCAAATCCAAATCAAAAATCTTTCCTAAGTCACTTTGATTCTTTCTTATGGACTTAGCCTAAATCAAATCTAAATCAATTCAAATTGAAGGAATTTTCTCATAACCCATTTATCTTCTCATTTATATTCATAAATAGAAATGAAATATAAATTCAAAACTCAAACTAAAATTCAACCAAAATCTAACCTAAGCCTTTCAAGTTAAATTCTTGCATTTAGCTAAATCAAATTCAGCTCAAGCCAAACCCTTGATTTTTCTTCATGATTCAATCAATCATTCAAGCATGAGTTCAAATATAAACATAAACTCCAATAATCGAACCTAAACTAAATTCAAAAATTAAACCCAAGTCAAACTCATGTTCACCCTTTGAACTTGAAATTGTCAAGTGAATCAAAACCCATTTGACTTCAAACCATTTGCAAATGGATTTATATTTCAATCTTAAGTCCATATGTGAGTTCAATCAAACTCAAATCAAGCTTTGACCAAGCCATTTGACCCAAAGTGACCTAAAGTACCCCTTATGAGCTAAATTCTAATCCTACCCAAATTGGATTGAACTAAGCTCACTTAAGCCTCACATTGTGAGCAACAATCATCATAAGATGATCAATCACTCAGATTGGTTCAAACCAAGTCAAACCTAAGGGTAGACCAAGTAAACACTTAGCCAAAATGAAACCTAAACTAGCCAAAATCCACCATAGGCTAAATTGATTGAAACCATTGATCATAACTCATTCATGATCAATGTTTGAACTTGACCAAGTCATCATTTTAGCCTAACCTAGCCCAATTGGCCACTTGACCCAAGTTGACTCAACTTGACCTAAAAAGTCAAAATGTATCAAAACTTAATCTAAGCCAAATTGATTGAAACCAATGGATCAAGTTCATTCCAAATCACTTGTTGAACTTGACCAAAGCCCCAATTGGCCAACTAGACCTAACCTAGCCCAATTGACCTTGAACCCAACTTGACCTAAAAGGTCAAATTGAGCCAAATCCAAATTTAAACCAAATTTATTATAAACTAAGATACCAATCCATTTCAAATGATCAACCAAACATAAACCAGCCCATGACCTAACCCAAATAGGTCAAATGGGTCAAATTGGTCAACTTGACCCATTTGACTTAAATGAAATCAAATGAATCAAATCCAAATATAAATCGAATTGAACCAAACCAATAATGCTAAAATATTTCAAATGGCCATATGAACTTGATCCAACCCTTGGTTTGACCCAATTTGACCAATTGGTCAACTTGACCCAAGTTGACCCATTTTGACCTAAATGGGTCAACATCAGCCAAATCCTATCAAATCAACTCCAAATTCAATAAAACTTGACCTAACCCATTTTTCAATCATACCAAACATATTAAAATTGAAATCCAAGCCAAATGACCATTTTACTCCTAGGCTATAAGGTAACCTAAAACCAAAACCAATTGGAATCTGGTTAAATCCCTTTCATGGACACTTGGCATCCTCTTAGTGGACCAAATGGTCATTAATGGACATGGTGCACATGACCCATTGGGTTTGGGTCAGCCTAACCCAACCCAACGTCAAAATCGACCACCCCCATGTAAATGAGCACATGGGAATCTTTCCTCCACTCATTTCAAGCACATGACACTCCTCCAAAACCTCTCTTTGGCCAAACCGAATGCAATGCCACCAAAAATGACCTAACGAAGCCATCAAGGAGGTCAATTGGATCAAAATGGCAAATGAGCTTGCGGCCGTCCGATTCTTCAAGGGGGAGATATACTCCCCATAATTTCATTTCAACTCAGGTCTCTTGCATTCGATTGAGTAATGGGAAGTCAGAGCTAGCATCCCAGAGCTCCTCCAAGCTTCTTAGAGTGAATTCAACTTCTCCATTCTCAGTTTCCCCAAGCCAAAAATAGGGGAGGTAGCAAGGAAATCCAACTTAGCTAATACATAAAGCCAATCTAATTCTTCCTTCGAGCACCCTCAGAGGGCCTAGTTGAACTCATCCCAAGATTCTTCTAAGCTCCAAAGGCAAGGGAGGTGGGACTTTGATCAAGACTGAATCCATTTGAAGAAGAGCTTGGTCCATAGGAAGGTCCACTCAACCAAACCACTTCAAATCTTCAACATGGCTTTGTCTCCACAAGATGAAGCAATTTCTTTGAACTCGAGCGCCGGTGATAGCCTCTGACGAGGTATGCCTTTAACCCGAGGTTAAACTAGAGAGTGTGGTCTTTTGTGAAGTGGTTTTCATCTCAAGCAATGTTAGCCATTGGATATGTCCCCCTTGCATGATGATGGTGTGGGTTGAGTTTGAGCTTAATTCGAGCTCAATCAAGCTTGGATATTGCCCTAAAGGATGAACGGATGTCCTCTCCCGTAGGGAAGATCAGTGATGGATCATGGGCCATCCATCCACACATTTTGGATCGACGACCATGATCAAGACACATAAGATCCTTGATTTACTTATATTAATAATGCATGCTCGATCTTAGCCATCCAATCCTTGGTTGGGCAGAAGGGGAGAAAGCGTATAGTGTCATTGCTAACGCAGCACTACGATGTGATAACTTAAGTGGCCTCTTCCATAGCACCACGTGGAAAGCGTGCGCCGTGTTAGCCTCCACATGGCACCGATGAGATTAGCCATATAATTAAGGGATTAATTACTTAATAATCATAAAAACTTCAAAATATCATAACTAAATGTAGAAACATTAGAAAAATACAAACTAAAAAGCATTGGAAAGGTAATTCAAAGAAATTTTTAAAAATAATTTTACTTGATTTTGAACAATGATATTTTCTAAATTAGGGTTTTATTGGGAATGTAATTACATTAATTACTTCCTAATTATTCTACTGATTAATTCCAAACTTTCTAGGGTTGATTAATGAAATGACCTCTGCCTCTCATCATTTTCATGGAATTTATTAGTGGCTTAATCAGGTTAATTTCTTAGCTCATTCCTAATTACTCTCTTAATCCATTAAATGATTAATTAACTTTTTAAATAGTGATAAATTCACTAATTAATTTTGCTAATTACCTTAGGACAGTGAGTGGGCTTAGGGAATGAGATTAGGGGATCTTTCCCATGTCTTTTTCTTGAGTTTATTTCATTTAGATTAAAATTTAATTAAGGTGAAAAATTAATTAAATAATTCAATTACTTGATAAAATGGCTTAATCAATCAAAATTTTAAAATCAAAATATTCCAGAACTTAATCAATTCATCTTTGGTAGGTGCTTAGGTGTTCAATAACCTAAGTAGCTTAAGGAAATCAAAATCCAACCCACATGTGTGGGAAGGGGTATGAAAGTACTTAAATTAAACCCTTTAACTTAATTAATCATTAATTGTGAGCCAATTGCATTAGGCCCCTTTCTTTCTTGGGTGTATTGCCAATTTAAATTCCTTGTGTAGTTTTATGTCATACATTGGCTCATAATTATTTGATTAAATATGTTAAAGTGGTGTATGTAAGGGGTAATTAATACATTTAATTCACACCTTAACCTAACCAAAATATAAAATGGATCTAATCACATAAAAATTAAATAAAATAACTCACACATGGAGGAATGGGTTGGGACTAGCAAGCTCATCTCATATTTCTCAAATTGAAATCAAACTCAAACAAAATAAAAATCCCTTTAAAATAAATTTGATTTACTTTGAATAATATTATTCATAGGATTGTCTTTAGGAATTAATTAGGGTGAATGAATTTACTTGCTTTCATCATTTTATTTCTTTTCTAACATGCTAAATGTATATGCCACATGAAAATCATGCATTCATGCTTTTTGAAAATGATTATAAAAATGAAATGTTTCCCTTATGTCAAATTGCATATTTTTGGCTAAAGTAAGAATATGAATGTCTATTATCACTATTAAATCAAAAATTATTTTCAAAACTTATAAATCAATTATAAAAACTGAAAGATATGCTACTTATAATTATTTATAAGCCTTTTTGCGAGTAGAAATATAAAGATGTGTATAGTGTGGCTTTCCTTCTCTTTTCTTTTAACATAGTTTTGAATAAGATTTGGCAAAGTGTATAGTTCATTTGAAAAGACTACAACACTTGCTTAAATCCTTTTCTATTTATTCTTATGTTATTTCTTAAGAAGGACATCCACACTTATACATATAAATTGCACAAACAAATCAAATTAACAAACGCAAACTTTTGCATCTCTCTTTCCATTCATTTCTTTTGTATGTATTTAAGGAAAGTGGTATATTAGTCTGGACAACCCCGGGGTTCCGACACTTTAAGTAGCCCTAAATAGGTCTTATATCTTACACTCCTAGTTCTAAAAATGGTGTAGGACTCACTTATGCCTTCCATACATATAAATGTGCATGTGAAAAATGGATAAAAGAACCACCCTTTTCTACTTAACAAAATCATGCATCATAAAGCATCCAAATTTTCTTAAGTAACACTACTTAGCATTCATCATTAAGGTGTGCTAAACATTCTCATTTGCATGTATAGATATGCTTAGGCTTAATCCAAATGCATGTTACATATGTTGGGAAGAAAATGAAATGATGTGAGTTTTATGATATTAATTCACTTTACTTAATCTTAAAATGCCTTTCTTTTTGAATAAGTTTGTTTAGGGAAAATCTAAACTTATGATTAATTAAAGCACATAATAAAACATTCACTAAAAAAAAATCAAATATGAATCTACCTTAGAAAATACTTAAAGTGGAGAAAATAAAGAAGTTTCCTTCTCTTTTTCTCTTTTTGCAACACTTAGTAATTAATTGTCAGATTCACTTAAACTAAATCAAAAATACAAAATAAAATTAACACAAATCAACTAAATAACTTAAATTAAAATCATCCCCTAAGTTGAACAGTTTCATATTTCAAAAATCTAAACCTTAAAGCTTAGCTAAGCATACTACACAAACCTTAAATAACATGCATTAGGTTAAGTCACTATTTCTAGCTTTAGGTTAGGGCGGTGCATGGTTTGATGTTTGCTTTTATTTTATGATGTGATTTTTTAGTCTGGATGTTAGGGTGAATGTTTGTAGAATGAATGGTAGGATGATTTAGTCTAATCATTGTCTTATGCAGGGGATTATACTTAAGGGGCGCTGTAATAAAAATATAAAATTTCTTTTTATTGTGCAGGTGCTTATACCCCTAAGAATATAATCCTAAAATAGGTTAGGTGGACTTGGTTACCCATGTGTGGGGTCCTAAATCCAATGTGTGTATATATATATATATATATATATATATATATATATATATATATATATATATGCTTGAGATTATATGATTTGTTTGGCTAATCTCTATTTTATAGGTGTCAGTTAGATTTCTTTTTTTCCCTTTTCATGTAATTTTGTAATTAGGATTTTGGAATGATTTTTATGGGGGATTAGGATGAGCATTGGTTATAAGATTATATTTTATGTACCATGTGAAGCCTTTGGAGCAACCACTTCCAACCATCCATACAAAAGAAGAAACCAAAGAAAAAAAGAAGAAATGAAGAAGAAAGATGCCCCTCCCGTAACATGAATTCCTTGCTTAATTGTAATTAATTCATTTATAATTCGGGTTGTATAAGGGTAGATCTTTGATACCCAATTTGTTTTTGGGTTTGTGCGATGAAGCCCGACCACAAATGGTCTTTTATTCTTTTACGCTAGTTTTATAAATTGATTGATGTTTGTTTAACTTGCACATTATGATGACATCTTTTCCTAGTTTCTTTCTTATTTTGATGTATGGCCTGGATGAAGATTAGGCTCTTAAGGAAAAATAAATCTTCTACCAAATTAATCAACCCAAATTAAAAATAAATAACTCATAACCTCACCTAGAGCTTAGGTTATAAAACATGATAAAAGAATTAGCAACCCCTTAGTTGGATGTTGTATTACTTTTCTCACATCATGCATAAAATCATATTGTTTCACTCTTGATTGGAGGGCTTCCACCTTTTCCAGAGAACTTGGCTTGACATATGAGAGCCATGGTGGAAACACACCTCCTTATCTTGCTGATTTTAGCCCAAAAAATCTAATTTCTCATGCATTAGGCATATGAATCCTATAACCTGTGACAAATTGATTGTCCAAAATGAAAATAAAATATATAAAAAATTTGCATTAGATTTAAGTCATTAAAGAATTCCCTACATGATCTACTCTCTTAGGGAGTGTGTTTAAGGATTTAGTCCCTTTCTAAATGAACAACATGTTTAACTATCTCACAAAAGCATTTGACTTGCCTACATATTTTAAAATTATAGGAGGAGTTAGTTGGTGGCCACCCCCAAGCAGTTGTAAGTGCAATAGTCGAATGGTTTATCCTCTCTTGTGGAGGTAAACCAAATACTTATTTTCTCTTTAGATTTAGGTTATGCTTTAGCCCTCGCTAATGCTTCCTAAATTTAGGTTCAGAGGTTGCTACTTTCCTTTGCAGGTCACGAGCATAAATCCTCACCTCTTAGGTGTTTCCATAACCTTGTATTATGGAATTATAATTCTTAGCATTCTAATAAAAATTCAACCCAAATAAATTAATTCAATTTCAAAAATGTAAATCCCAACCATGCTTACAAGGTTTCCTAGTATCTTAAGCATCCCCTACTTATTTTTATTTGGCTTTGGTAAGAACTCCCTCCTCTTGATTGATCCCACTTGACTTTCTAAAAACAAACAAATCGATTGATAGTCCTACCTTTTTGAAATCTTTGGAGACAATGATCATTTACCTAAATTGAGAGTATTCCTAAAGAATCTTGTTTCTTAAGGTGTAATTAACTATAGGGGCTTGCCCTGTAGGGAACTTAATGAACCAAGTTTCAAATAAACCCTGTTTTACTTTTCTATTAGGGGAAGAATCTCTAGTACATTTCGAAGACCCATAGTCCTTAGGAATCCTTATTGAGCTGATTAGGTCCATTGTAGGGTGATGACTTCTATCTCTTGAGATAGTACACCTTTCCTCAATAGTGTACATGATCACCCTAATAAGAACATCTGCAGATCTGTGTGGCATCCCAACAAGGCGTATTTTATATATTTTTATTTTCATTTATCCTTCTTTTTTCGAAAGGGAAAGGGATAGATGAAGGAAGAGATATATAAAATTTTTCACCATAAATTTTTCTGGCGACTCCACTGTGGATGGTTCCTCTCTCCATATTTGGTAAATGATCATTATCTCCAAGTCTCGATAGTGGGTTTGTACTTTTTTATGAATCCAAGACTATCTTTCTTTCCATTGGCACTTAGCTTATTTTGTCCTTAAGTTAAGCTAGCCAACATCTTTAGGTTTTAGGACCTCACCCCATGTTAGTCTTAAAACCCCCGTTAGGTCCTCCAATGGGTGAAAAAAAATTAATAAAAATAAAATGATTAAAGACTTCCTCTTTACCATTTTTATGGGAAGGAAAGGTTCATTCTAAAAATAAAGATAAAATAAATCATTCATAAAAGTCTTGCTTTTCAAAAGCACTATTTTAAAATAAACTTAATAAAATATTTGTCCTACATCTAACAATTATCATAATTATTATATGTAGGAATATTTCAAAAATAAAACCAACAATCATAGCTTCCAAAAACACAAATGAACTTCTTCACTCAATTCATTTTGATGGACTTCATTTTCAAAACAAAAATAAAATTTCAACAATCCTAAACTTTCAAAAAGCACAAAATTTGAAGATGGATCTTTCCATTCATTACATCCAAATGCGTTGGATGGATGTTACATCTTCAAGCAAAATCACAACTTTGAAATTCCACTCAACACATTCCACATGTGTTAAGTTGGAATTTTCACCCTTTCAAAAAGCACACATAAAACCTCTCCATTCATTATACCCACATTTATTGAATGAAGGTTTCATTTCCAATCAAAATCAAAAATAAATTTTCAAAAAGCACATTTGAAACCTCTCCATTTAATATAAACACATTCATTGAATGGAGGTTTCATTTTCATTCAAAATCAAAAATAAATTCTCCAAGAGCACATATGAAACCTCTCCATTCAATATACCCACATTTATTGAATGAAGGTTTCATTTCCAATCAAAATAAAAAATTTAGACTTTCATAAAGCACACATGAACATCTCAATTCAATATACCCAAATTTATTAAATGAAGATTTCATTTCCAAATAAAATGACACTATTTTGAAATATCACTTAACATATTCCATATATGATTAAGTGGGAATTTTCTCTTTCAAAAAGCAATAATCATACACGAATTGAAAAATGAAACATAATTGATTTCCATCTTGTATACCTAAATATGTTAAATGGAAATCTCTCATTTCAAAATCAACAAGACACAAACAAAATTTTCAAAACACATTGGAACTTCATTTTGGCAAACCTCATTTGCTAAAGTGAAGTATCAATTTTCAAAACAAAATGAAAACAAAATTGAAACTCAAAAAAAATTTTGAAACACATTTTTGGAATTTCATTTAGCATACTCAAATTTGCTAAATGAAATCTCCATTTCACAAAATTTCAAGACACATTGGAACTTCATTCTAGTATACCCCATTTGCTAAAGTGAAGTATCCATTTTCAAAACATAAAAATCTGAAACACATTTTTTGGAATTTCATTTAGCACACTCAAATTTGCTAAATGGAATCTTCATTTCATAAAATTTTCAAAACAAATTTGGAACTTCATTTTGGCATACTACATTTGCTAAAGTGAAATCTCCATTTTCAAAACAAAATCAAAACATAAAAAATTTCAAAACACATTGGAACTTTATTTTAGCATACCATATTTTCTAAAGTGAAGTCTACATTTTCAAAAAAAAATCCAAAACAAAAAAAAAACACTTTTGGAACTTCATTCTAGCATACCACATTTGCTAAAGTGGAGTCTCCATTTTTCAAAACAAAATTTGTAACACATTTTTGGAATTTCATTTAGCATAGTCAAATTTGCTAAGTGAAATCTCCATTTCACAAAATTTCAAAACACATCAAAACTTCATTCTAGCATTCCACATTTCATAAAGTGAAGTCTCCATTTTTCAAAACAAAATCAAAACACAAAAAAAAAAAAAAAAAAAATTGAAATGCATTTTTGGAATTTCATTTAGCATACTCAAATTTTCTAAATGAAATCTCCATTTCACAAAATTTCAAGATACATTGGAACTTCATTCTAGCATACCCCATTTGCTAAAGTGAAGTAAAGTCTCCCTTTTCAAAACATAAATATTTGAAAAACATTTTTGGAATTTCATTTAGCATACTAGAACTTAGTATATGAAATCTCCATTTCACAAAATTTTTAAAACACATTTGGAACTTCAATTTGGCATACTATATTTGCTAAAGTGAAGTCTCCATTTTTAAAACAAAATCAAAACATAAAAATTTTAAAACACATTGGAACTTCATTTTAGCATACCATATTTGCTAAAGTGAAGTCTCCATTTTCAAAAGAAATTCCAAAACAAAAGAAACACTTTTAGAACTTCATTCTAGCATACCATATTTTCTAAAGTGGAGTCTCCATTTTCAAAATTTAAAACACATTTTTGGGATCTCCATTTTACAAAATTTCAAAAACAATCAGAACTTCATTCTAGCATACCACATTTGCTAAAGTAAAGTCTCCATTTTTCAAAATAAAATCAGAACACAAAAATTTGAAACGCATTTTTGGAATTTCATTTAGCATACTCAAATTTACTAAATGAAATCTCCATTTCACAAAATTTCAAGACACAATGGAACTTCATTCTAGCATACTCCATTTGCTAAAGTAAAGTCTCCCTTTTAAAAACACAAAATTTGAAATACATTTTTGGAGTTTCATTTAGCATACTCAAATTTGCTAAGTGAAATCTTTATTTCACAAAATTTTAAAACACATTGGAACTTCATTTCAGCATACCACATTTTCTAAGTGAAATCTCCATGTCACGAAATCCAAAACAAAATAAACACATTAGGATTTTCTTAGCATTCTCAAATTTGCTAAGAGTCCTATTTTCAAAATTTATTTCACAAACAAAACACACTTGGATTCCTCATTTAGCAAATTTTCTAAATGAGAATTCCTTTTTCAAAATCATAAATGATTCACAAAATAAAGCAAACAAAGAAAAAAAAGATGAAATTGTTTTCAAATACCTCACCTAGCATACTTAAATTTGCTAAGTGAGCAAATTCCAAAAATCCCAAATCAAAAATAAAATAAATTGACCTTTTACTTTAACATACCTAAATTTGTTAAATAAAGGGTCCTCAAAATCAAAAATTCAAATTCAAATATGAAGCTATGGAAGCATCTCTCCAAAAATATTTGAACCCATTTTCAACATATCTAAATTTATTGAAAGTGGATTCTACTTTCAAAAAATTTCTCTTTCCAATCAAATCTCAAAATCTCTTCTAAATCTATTTGAGCTCGACTTAACACTTTCAAGATGTTGAGTATAGGTTCAAATTCTAAATTCAAATTCAAAATCAACAAAGCAAGAAAATCTGTTCAAGTTTGTTTTCGACATTGCAGTTTAAGTCAGCTTTAGTCAGTTTTTCTGTCTCAGTTCAATATAGTTTGATTCAATGGTAGCACCGAGATATGTGTTAACTTTTTCCCATGGGATGGATCTGGCCCAAAATCAGGCCAACCTCGCATGCTCTGATTATGCCCACCTCATCCACTTGGTCGAGGTTTCAAGGAGGCTCGGATTACATGCGAGGGGATCTCCCTCATAACTGTTAGTAGGAGCATTGTCGCCAAGCAGGAGCTGGTCATTCAGGTTGACATGCTGTCGAATTTTGAGATTCCCTCGATGAAGAGGAAGGCTATGGTGGTTCCCACAACAGAAATGTTAATGTCAGTGCATGTGTGCCCCGTGGTTCCCCATGCTGCCCCAGTCAGGGCTAGCACCCACTCACTAGTACCTTCCAAGGGGAAGGCTCCCCTGATCCCAGGGATTGTCTCCCCTACTTTTCAGGTTGGGTCTAGCTCTTTATATGCTCACCCTACCAGGACCCAAAAGAGAAACAAGAACTACATGATAAAGCAGCACCACACTCGCATTGCTAGGGAGATGGAGGCAGCCACACAGTCTATTGTTGAGGAGTTGCCCACGATGGTTTCCCTACTGGTTACAACAAACCAGTTACATCCTCTCTCTGGGTCTGACAGAGAGGATGTTAGGAGGATTTCTTCTTCACCTCCACCAGCAGTTCATATCCGATCACATAATCAATTTGCTTTACCAAATCTCTCCCGACTCTCCCTGAGGGGATTATTACTTCTTCGGTGTATCAACGTTCCGAAAATAATTGAGCTCTTCACTATACCTGCTAGCTGCAGCCACTTTCTCTATGCAATTAATCTTAGGCGTTCTGCTAAAATTGTTTCATCCTCTATGGGCCAATGGATAAGATAATTTAGTATTCTCTCAAGTCTTAATCAACTTATTTAGCTATATAACTGCTTACTGCAGCAATGCATTTGTAATAAAAAATGTGCCTGAATATTATTCATTTTTTCTCTGTTCTCTGCATCTCCATTGTTCTGCTGAAATGAACTTATCCTAATTCTTTCAACAAAATATTTATGATTATTTTGATATGTTTTGAATAAAGAAATTATAACGCTCAAAATAGTTTTTAAGAAGACCTGTCAATGCGGATTTTTATGCGTGCCTTCAATATACCCTATTGCCTCGCGTCAATCAATATCATGGGTACGAGTTGTGCTTAATTTCATTCAGCAATTATCACGTTGTCTTCATCATCGTTAATCAATATAATTCAATCTGAATGACTGAAATATAGAATTCGATAATTCTAATGGATGCCATTCAGGTTATTTTGGGCTCAGATTTAATCAATCAGTGTATATTGTTAATAATCTTTAAATCTGGTATTAGCGTATGTGTAATTATTTACCAAATCTTGAGGACTCGAAGCTCGAACCAAATTATAGGTTGATTGGAAAAATACTAGTCAAATATCAAACGGGTATTGATACGTAGAAAATATGAATTTTATGTTAGAATTTGAATAAAGCATATGAATTATTAAATTAAATTTTGAATTAGTAAATTTATCTTTATTAAAATTTAGAATAAAACATGTATTTATTTTTTGAAATTCATGTATTTTTCAAGATATTTACTTTTAATTATATCATAAAATATTTTACCTTGCCACTCTCATTATGCACTATCATAATGCAATATTTTTGCCACGTTATATGCTAAACGTAAAAGAGCAATAACATATTTATATCAAGAAAAGACTACAGAATAAGCTAATAAAAATATTTTTAAGAATAAATTATAAGATGTTAGAATTTAGGATTTTTATAAGAATGTTAATATATGTGGAAAAAAAGTAGTAAGTAAGATTAATCAAATTGTAAAAAATATACTTGGAGAATTAAAAGACTAATACTTTATATAAAAATAGTTGATGGTGGAGTCAAAATATGTAAGATAAGATAATAAATAATAAGCTTTAAACTTAATTTAATTGTAAAACTGAGAGAATTGAGAAAAATATAAAGTGACCCAAAGAGATTCTAAGAAAGTAATCGTGATGCAAAAAAAATTCAATTTTTAGTGATTTATATAATAGATTGGATACCAAAGAGAGTAAAAGATACATGTATGAACTTGCACAGTAAAGAGATAGGAGAAGTAAAGAATTATATCAAATGAGATGTATTAAAGATGAAAATCATAAAGTATTTTTTTAAGAGGATTTTATATAACTAAATGAGATATTTTGATTAACTTTTAAATAAAAGTTATGAGAATATGATTAACTTCAGCGACTTTAGTACCCTAAATAAAAATAGAAAATTTTAGTTTGATCTTTGTATTAGTAAAATTGAAGTTAGAGAAGCTTTAAAGAAAATGAAGTGTGAAAAAACAGTAGGACTTGATGATATTCCAATAGAAGTGTCAAAATACTTAGGAGATCAAGATATTTCTTGGCTTACTAATCTTTTTAATATTATTTTAAAGACTAAAAAGATGCTAAATGAGTGGAGAAAGAGTTTGTTGGTTCCTATTTTTAAGAATAAAAGTGATGCACAAGTGTGCAAATTATAGAGGAATTAAGTTAAAGTGTCATACGTTAAAATTATGGGAGAGAGAAATTGAGCATAAGTTACAATGTGATATAAAAGTTTCTCAAAATTAGTTTGGTTTCATGCTGGGAAGGCCTACTATGGATGTTATACATTTGTTGAGAGGTTTAATGGAGAAGTATAAAGCAAGGAGGATCTATATATAATATTTGTTGATTTAGAGAAAGCATATGATAAAGTTCCAAGAGAGCTTTGGAGAGTTATAGAAAAGATAAGAGTTAATATTGACTACATTGAAGTCATTAAGGATATGTATACTATAGTTGTTACTTGTGTACAAATTATTTTCTTATTTTAGTTGGATTACATCAAGGATCGACTTTAAGCCTATATCTTTTTTTGCTTTAGTTATCGATGTTCTTACTAGGCATTTATAAGAGGATGTACCTTGGTGTATGCTTTCTGCTGATGATATTCTCCTTGTTGATAAGACTAGAGAGGGAGTTCAATAGAAACTTGAATTATGGAGGTCAACCTTAGAGTCTAAAGGTTTTCATTTAAGTAGATCTAAACTTGGATATATAGAGTGCAAATTTAGTTGTAGAAGATCTAATGGTGGGGTTCTGATATTGGGTGATCAAGTCATTAAAAAGAGTGAACATTTTTGATATCCCTAGTCTATTGTTCAAAATAATTGTGAAATATATTGGGATGTTATTAGCAGGATTCAAGTTGGATGGTTGAAGTGGGGGAATGCATCTAGCTTGTTGTGTGATACAAAAGTACTACTTAGTCTTAAGGAAAATTTTATAAGGTGGTGGTAAGACCTGCAATGATTTAAGACTTGCAATGTTGGCCATTAAAAGAGAAGCATAAAATTAATTCAGGTGTTGTAAAGATGAAGATACTCAAATGGATGGGTGGATTTACTTTTAGAGACAAAATGCAAAATGAATATATACATGATAAATTGGAGTAGCTCCAGTGATTGATAAGATTAGAGATAGTTGCATTACATGGATTGGCCACATAAAGTGTCTACCGTCTGATGACTAAATTATGAGAGTAGATGTATTAGATGTGCCTTATGTTAAGAAAGGTAGAGGTAGACCTAAAATACATAGTTAGGATATATAAAAAATGACCAAAGTTATTGAAATTAATTGAGAATTTAATACTTAATAGGACACGAGAGAAAAAGGATTCATGTAGCCAACCACACAAAATAGGATAAAAGCTTATTGTTGTCATTGTTGTCGAAGAAAAAAAATACAATATTTGCAAAATTGGTTTCAAACATAGAACCCCAAATTCAAAGCGGTGATATGTCCATTAGATAGAGGGACCAAGGATTCATGGAAATACAAGATAATGACAATTCTAGTAGAGGGAACTATTTCATTTCATTTCATACCATACTACTCTCAATGGAAAAAGGTTACAAGGGACCTCAGGACTCATTTGCTACTTATTAAGCACTTTAATACTCACATAACCTACTAATTGTAATTATATAACCACTTAAATGCTTAATATAGATTCATATTACATTCATAATCATTTAAATGCATATTAAAGTTGTTTTATAAGTGATTCTACAATACATATTAATAAATAATAATTGAGGCTCAATTTAAGTTTTATATAATTAGAAATTATCTATAATAATTAAATATACTAAAAATATTTCATCAAATATATTAAACAACCATGATATTATACAAAATTATAAAACTAACCAATCAACTTTTTTTTGGTGATTCTTAAATATTTATAATCATTAAGATTTAACTTACTCATGATATAGATTATTCATCATGCTATCACATTAATGGCATCTCATACTATGATTAACTAAATATTATTTAATTTGATATTTATGAAAACTTTTTTATTTGAGTCTCTACTAAAAATCATCATTTTTATTAGTATTTTGTAGTAGTGGCTTTAAAATTGATGTTAAAAGATCCTATTAATAGTGGTTTTAAATTGATGCCAAGAAAAGGCTAATTCATTCATACAGTAGCATATTAAACTACTATTAATGACAATAGTTATTAGTGATTTTCATCTCACTTCAACCCTATTTAATCTTCTATGTGACATAAAATTAGTTGACATTGATCTCCTCCTTCTTCTCCTTTACTTCGCTGATGCCCTATCCAAGACGTCATTCATGGTCACTGAAGCTTGTGTTGTCGTCCTTCACTCCTAGCACATAGATCCAAAATTTTTAAAACAAGTTTAATTAATAATTAGTTAGATAATTAAGCACATTTAAAAAAATTTAAAAATAAGCTTGGTCGCTCATTGAACCAGCGACTAGCACCAATGTTGATTTCACATCACGAAAATCGCCCGTTCAATGGAGGACTCGCTCTTGATCTAAATTCCCACTAGAGAACCCCACTTTTTCGACCGACACTGACTACCATCACCATCCAACTTTTTTTTGCCGCACATTTTAGTTAGATTCGACCACCTCTTTAGGTATATTGCAACCCCAACTTTCTATTTTTTGTAATGTGCGATTACTAAGCGTATGCGTTAGATTGTTAAATTTAGGTGTTAGATTGTTTAGGGTTTATGGATTGGATTGCTAAGTTTAGTAATGTAAGCTCATAGATCTTGGAGACAAAACTTATTCCCAAATGAGTTTATTTTTTATCATAAGTATCACATGCTTAAAATTTAAATTCACAAAAGAAATTGAGATATACACATGTTAAGTAAGTTTAATATTTTTACAAGAATGTGCTGCTTAAACATTAAGTAAGGGTAGAAAGCTAATTTATTGCATTAATTAGGATGATTAATGAATCATGTACACTCAATATCAAATTCATAATTAAAGATGATTAATTTTTAAAGAGATTTTGTTATATTTTTTTCTTAAGCAATTTTAATTTTTTATATTCTAGAATACATATTAATGATATAGTAAGATGTAAATTTTATTTCTATTAGTGACTATTTTTGAAAAATAGTATATCATACTCTTAGGGTTAAGAATGTTGATGATTGTTAAATTGCATAGAAGTTACACTAATCTCTTTTATTTGCTAGATATGTAAAATTTATATGTTTCTTATTATTTCTTTTAAAAAGGAGATGTAAATTAAACTTTTCAATTGCTTATCACTCATAAGTTGATAGTCCATAGTTAATCAAATTAACAGTAATCTATTACAATTCATCATATTTACTAAATAAATATAATTTTCATTGTGATTTAATGTTTCTTTTGATTGATTTTGTATACCATTCATTTGTTAATATACAAGTATTAATCTCATATCAACTTTAAAATTTTATATCAACAAGTCTTTATGATGTTTGTTGATTATAGTTTCCTCTAATGGGTTATTTTCTTTGAACATGTGAGGTGAATATTTTTTGTTTGTCCAATATATATATTAAGTTAAAAAATGAGTTTGAATATAGTCTATTTAATTTTATATTATGACGGCAAACTAAATGTTAGTAGAGGCTATCATCCGACAAATACCAGTGGGAAGAACCATCTTATACATATCTCACAACAGATTAATTTTGAAAACCTATAGAAGCAAATTCTAAGATCATTGAAATTTGATCCAGGATGATTTTGCATAAGTCTCATATGTCAGTTTTTTATTGGTGCTAGATTTATTGCATCCCCAATAATTGATGATGAAGTCAATGAGACTATTATCAATGTTGCATACCTATAACCTTTAATTATCTATGTTGAAGTTGAGAAAATAAGAAATGAAGAAAGAAAAGTACATAATATTGATGAGAGCTAAATACCTCAAATTGAAAATGAACACATCACACCAACTTCACAATTAACTTATTACATGAAAATGCACCAGCCATTGTTTAGGTATGTACAATAAAATTGTTATATTATATGTAAGAAAGCACTGTTGTTTGATTAGATCTTATTCATTACATTTATTTGATAGCTCTATTAAAGAATATGAAAAATCTAAAAATGTTTATTATGTTAAAACAAGTTTTGACATTAGGGGTAAACCATATGGTGATTATATTGAACCATTATCTAATGATGATGATGGGAATGAAACAATGTCTAGTGCAACAAGTAATGAGACTAATGACTGTGATAGTTAGAATGCCTAAGAACAATGCCTAAGCTTTGGAGGTGGCAACCTATGTGATGTTTTAATTTGGAGTCATTGGGACACCACACAGATCTTAGGGGGCACTTATTGAAGTGATTGAATACAATATTAAGGTATGATGTACCATCTCAAAAAATGAAAGCATCACCCAACAATAGACCTAATCACCTAATAAGGACTCCTAATGTAAATGGGTCTTCGTATATACCAGAGATCTTTCCCCTACTTTACATAGAGATGTAAAGAAGGGTTTATTTTATGACGGGTTCTTTAGTTCCCTATGGAAGTAAGCTTTCATAGTTAATTACATCTTATAAAATAGGAATTTCTTAAGAACACTCTCAATTAGAGTAGTCAATAAATATCTCCAAAGATTTTCATGCTAGACTATCAAAAGATTAGGTTTTCATGAAAGTCAAGTGGGAGAGTTCAAGTTGAAAGACTTATTTATGGATTCCAAATGCGGATAAGTAGGGAGCACTAATGATAATATAAAGCTTAGTAAGTACTCCAATCTACTATATTGTGAGAATTTACATATTTGAAAGAGAGAATTTACTTTTATTTAAGTTAAAATCTTTATTAGAATGCTAAGGCTTATAGTTCATCAACACAAGATTGTGAAATACCTAAGAGGTGAGGACTTATACTAATAGTCTGAAAGAAATAAATAGCCTCAAAATCTAAATCTTGGATGTTTTAGCACAAGCTAAAGAACGACTTAAGTTTAATCAAAAAATGGGGCATAGAGATTTACCTCCACAAAAGAGGATAAACTCATCCTGACTCTTCTAGACTTACAACCACCCAGGGTGGCCGCCAGCTAACACTTCCTATACTTTAAAATCATGTAGGCCGATCTTATGTAAGTGAAAGATAGCTAGGCCGCTATTTAATTAAGAAGGGAAACTATAGTCCTAAACTCACTCCCTGAGAGATTAGATCATGACTACATAAAAGCATGACTTAAACTAATGAAAAATTTACAATCTCTTACACCATTTTGACACATTTATTTGGAAAAAGGCTTAGGATAGTTATGCCTATATGCATGATGAAATAAGATTATGGGTTAAATCAGTGATGGGAGGTGTTCTCCACTATAGGAGATGCCCTCAAAGGTCAATCATTCCCCTATCGTGCAAGAATGGAGACCCTCCTTATTCAAGAGTTAAACAAGATACTATGCATGATGTTATAACATTCAACATTTAGCTAAGGGGTTGTTAAATCTTTATTTATTTCAATTATAAACCTAGGCTTCAAAGTGAGGTTTTGAGTTATAATTAAAATTTGATTATGAGTTGTTTAATGGGGGTAGCAAAATATTTTATCCTAAAGAGCCTACCACATCTAGGCCATACATTCAATCATCAAACTTTAAGAAACCTATGAAAAATATGTCATTTCTATTTCACAAATTAAACACAATAATCAAACATTCATAAATTTTGTGAAAGAATAAAAGGTCGTAGAGACACTATCAGTACACCTCAAAAAGAAAAGAAGTTGTGGTAATACTCTTATACAACCCAATTATAAAATAATATTAAAATTACATTAAAATAAATGTTATGGGGTCTTCATTCTTTATCTTCATTCCCCTTCCTTCTTTTAGATTAGTCTGCTCTAGGCTTCATAGGGCCTCCCGGGTCTTGGCCTTCTAGTCACTACTCATCCTAAACCCCATAGCACTAATCATAATCCTATTTGCAAAAATTACACATGTATGGAAAATAAAATCTAACTACACCTGCAAAATAGATGTTAGCTAAATAAATATACAAACCAAGTAATTATATTCCATATATTTAGACATAGTACCCCACACATAAGTAACCAAGCCTACTTGTCCTAATTGGATTATACTTAGGGGCATAAGCAACCTACAAGTAAGAATAATTATATTTATTTATTATTTCAACAGCCCCTTTAGCATAATCCACTACATAAAATAATATTAGACTAACAACGGCCTAACATCTAGTCTACACATAAACAATCCTAACATCCAATCTAAAATATTACATCACAAAATAAAATATAACACCATAACATACATCACCCTAACCTAAGGCTAGAATCGATGACTTAGTATTCTAGTGTGTGCAATATGGTTTGGTGTGGTATGTCTTGATTAGGCCTTAAAATTATGATTATGTAAAGTTTGACATGTTCAAGTTACACATTATGGGAGGTTTCACTTCATGTTGTTAAAAGGATTAGTGGAATTTAATTATTATTTTTATTTGTTTCCCTTGATATTTACTTAACATCTAGTTATTATAAAAAGAGTAAAGAGGTTTGACCCTCTTCATCTCTATCCTAAGTTACTTTCTAAAAATATGTTGTTATAGTTTTGGTTTCTCTTAGTGAATGATTTATTAAACATTTTATTAATCATAAGTTTGGGTTAATCTTAAATAATCCTATGCAAACATGAAAGCCATCTTAAGATTAATGAGATTGAATCACTATCACATGGGTAACATTACATCATTCCTTTTCATCATTAATAACATGTATATTATTTCATTTTTATTATTTGTGATATTTAAGTTAGCATATCTATACTTGAAATTATATATATGTGTGTTTTTGGCATACTTGAATGATTGTTAATGCATGTATTTTGGTAGAAAAAGGATATTTTATTCTTTAACTAAGTATACATATGCATATATTAGAGATTTAAGTAAGTATGTGCCATTGTTAAACCAAGAAAGTGAGGTAATCTAAGACCTCCTTAGGGCTACTTAAAGCCTCATGTTCTCAGAATGTCCATACTATATACTTACTATCTTAAATACATATGAATCTATACACAAGTATAAGAATAAAAATCATGCAAAGATTATATTATAATAAATTATTTAATCATGTAAAGTAAAGTTCTATTCAAATTCTAATATATGTACACATGTGAATGAAATTAAGCAATTACGTGTAATTATTAAACTAGGGAGGTGAGGTAATCTAAGACCTCCTTGGGGCTACTTAAAGCCTCGTATTCCCGGGATGTCCAAACTATATACTTGCTAACATTCAAACACATGTAAACATATGCATTAATTATAGAAAATAGAACAATCCTTTGACATGTTTAAACTATAAGTGTAAATTTTATAGGGTATTTATAGCCAACATTTACTTAGACTTTCATTATTGATTTATAATTTTAAAAATAATTTGAGATTTATTCATGATAATAGCCACACCATATAATAAGTTTAATTCAACACACATAACTTACATATACTTAACCATATTCGTTTGATTCTTTTATTTGAAAACATGAATACATGATACAAGTGACATGCAGATTTATAATGATAAAAAAGGAATAACTAAACATTACCACATAATACATTCAACCACATTAATTCCTAAGGACAATCAAGTCAAATAAATATTCCTTAAGATTAACCAAAGTTATGTTATGAAGTTTGATTTTGGTGTTTGAATTATTGAAACTTAAACAAGAGAAAAGACACTTAGTGTTTACCCCATCCCACATTGGTGACTTAATGTATTTAAAGAGAATGATTAAGTAAATTTTATGTATTGGTTAGGCTCAAATCATTAAGCAATCAATTTAATTATACTTCCCTAAGTTTCATTAAGCCTCCAATGATATGCTTATGAGAAATTAAAATTAACAATACTCCTAAGGGACCTAATGCAATTAGGCTCAAGCTTAAAAGTTAATTCAATTAAGGAAAGAAACTATGCTAAGTACTCTTATAGTTTTCCTACACCTAAGGAATTTATGCTATTAAACACATAAAGGAAGGATTAACAAATTAAATTTGATTTATCTGAACCCATTATTAATTTAATTCAATTTCTAATTTGATCATTAAGTCTCCTTAGTTAGTGCCTAATTATTTTATGTTAATTAACCTCTTACAAAAACACATTTACAAAAATAATTAGAAAAGGGGTCCTAATAATTTCCCCTCACCATTCTCATTATTAATCATTGATTAATCATCATTAACCATTTATTTTTTATTATTTAGCAATTTTAATAAAGATAAAATTGATTAAGGAGGGTAATTAGGATTGAAGTTTTAAATTCTTTAAATTAGGTGACTAATAAATTTCAATAAAATTATAGGAGACAGAGGACATCCCATAGAATCAACCTATCAAATTTGAGATCAATTTTCCAAATAATTACATCTTAATTAGAGTAATTAGCCTAAACTTCAAACCCTAATTAAGTACTATTCATTAATAAAATATTAAGGAATTTATTTTTATAATTCTCCTCTATTTAATCTTTCCAAAATATATTTATTTATATTTTTAGGATTTTTTTACAATTAGTTATGAATTTTCAAAGTTTTGTCCATTTAATCTTATTTTTAATACTTAATTAACCTCCTACATCGTCGTCACCATGCAAAAGCTGATGCGGCAACACTTTCCACATGGCACCACGAGATAGGTTGTTTAAAATGTCTAATGCGACAGCTGATTCATCGGAGGTGGACGTAGTTTCATCCCCATTGTTTGATCTCGGATCGAATGACCAAGATTAATCCCTTGGTTTCTAAAGGAATAAATTGAGAAATCTAGCAGATTAAATCACGACCGTTCATTCTAATCATGAAGAATGGATGACTGATAATACATCGTCCCCCGAGCACCAAAAAATGTACACCGACCACCTTTCACCACTTGATCTGAGCTCACTAAAGCTCATGGGATGGCGAGATCTACTCCAAAACATTCACGGAAGAGATCTATGGAGTCCTATGGTGAAAATTATGTAAAATCATAATTCATTTTACAAAAGACCAACACCTAATAGGAAAATCTATGATTGTCAAATTTTTACCCGCTCGAGGTAAAGTGCAATGATCCACCAATTGAGGTAGCTTCGTCTTAAAGAAATGAAGCCCTATTGAGAAGATCTCAAGTTGGCTTCTCATTGATTACTCTGTGGACCAAGCATTATCGTAAAGCTCATCGGAGTTGGTCTTGGAGTGCCTTCTGGTGATCAAATCGATCGGGGATCGATTTGTTTCAACTCGACAGAGTGAGGGAAGGTGTGGGGAAAGTTAATTTGGATTTGGTGAGGTTGGATGAACGGGGCTCTCTATTTCACTCGGTGGTTGGTCTCACCGGTGATGGATTGAGCTAAAGATTTGGGGAAGGGTCTTGGACTGCTCGGAATATCCTGATGAAACTCTCTGTGAAGTTTGAATGGATGGGAAGGAGTATAATTTCCTCCCCAAGTAAACCAAGGGCTGAGATTGGCTCAACCTTTGGTAGATGTTTGGCTAAAATAGGTGGCCTGAGGTAGCAGGGGACTGTTGAGGTGGAGGTGCTTGAGAGGCCGATGCAGTGGCATGGGATAGCATGGGGTGTACCTCCTCCTCCAAGTGAACCAATGGCATGTCATCGATGAGCTCACCCTCTCATGGCCAAAGGATGAACCCAACAGCCTTGGGTAAGGTTGGGTTATTGGTCCACATATTTTAGAAGGGAAAAAGTTTGATGCCAAGGCATGGGGAGTGGGAGAACCCATCCAAATGGGGATTTTGTCCCATTTGGGTGGGTTGGTTCAAGGTTTTTGACTCAAATTGGGTTCACTATGGGTTGGGTTCACTTGGGCAGGCCCATGGTGACACAAGGATGGGTCATGCCAAGTTTGGTAGGGGTTGGACTTAGTTTGGATGGGTTTGGCTCAATCTAACCCATATGGGTTTAATTGAATTAGATTGACCAATTGGTCAAATTGGGTCAAACTAAAGGTTTGGGTATGTTCAATTGATTTAGTTTAATTTGAAGTAGATTTGATTTTGGCTTATATGGGTTCATTTAGACCAAATAGGCTAAGTTGACCAATTTGGTCAAATTGGCCAAATTGGCTTGGGTGGAGGGTTGGTTTAGGTTTAATTGATCATTTGAGAATGATTATAGGTGTTGGTTTAAATCAATTTGTTTTTGGGAAGGAATTGGTTCAATTAGACCCTTTAGGTCAATTTGGGCTAAAGGGGTCAATTGAGTTAGGTTGACCAAATTGGGTTCAATTGAAGGTTGGACCATATTCAATAATTAATTTATAATTGCTTAAAGGCATTGGTTTCAATCAATTGGAGTTGGAATGAGATTTGGCCCAATTTGCCCCTTTAGGTCAAATTGGGTCAACTTGGGTTAATGGGTCAAATTAGTTTGGTTTGATTCAATTGATTACAATTAGGCTATCCAAGATGATCAACAATCATTATGAAAGAGATTGGATGGGTTGATTCAATCCAATTTGGGTTGAATTAAAGTTTGAGTCTTTTGGGTCATTTAGGCCACTTTAGGTTAAGTGGACCAATTGGGTTGATTGAGTTGAATTGGACTGAATTGGGTGTTAAGAAGGGTTTAATGATGGATTTAGAGTTGATTGGTGATCTTGATTGTAATTGATTTGGGTTTGATTGGATTTTTGGTTCATTTGGACCTTTTGGGTCAAATGGGCTAATTTGGGTTGTTTGGATTTATTTGATTTGATTGGTTTGATTATAAGTGCTGAAACAGTTTGAAATTGTCTATTGAATGGTTGGAGTGCTTTTATGAAAATCAATTGGACTTGGTTTACTTGAATGGGTTTTGGGTTGGATCAAAGGATATGGTGGAGCTAACTTAGGCTAGGGCCTAAGTCAATTTTGCTTGGAACTTGGATAGGAAACAAAATTCAATTAAGGTTGGTTGTGTTGGCTTGAGGTTGATTTTAGACGAAGCATTGTTGAGGCTTATGATAAAGTTTCAAGAGATATTCTTTGGAGAGTTTTAGAACAGAAAGGAGTTAATATTGGTTATATTCAAGTCATTAAGGATATGTATACTAGAGCTGTTACTTGTGTCCAAACACAAGGAAGATTGATAAAATATTTTCCCATTTCAGTTGGATTACATCAAGGATCAGCTTTAAGACCTTATCTTTTTGCTTTAGTTATGGATGTTCTTACTAGGCATTTACAGGAAGATGTACCTTGGTGTATGCTTTTTGCTGATGACATTCTTCTTATTGATAAGACTAAAGAAGGAGTCCAAGAGAAACTTGAATTATGGAGGTCAACATTAGAGTCTAAATGTTTTCGTTTAAGTAGATCTAAAACTGAATTGATATGGAGTATAATTTTAGTTGTAGAAGTTCTAGTGGTAGTGTTGTGACATTAGGTGAATAAGTCATTAATAAGAGTGAGAAATTCAGATATTTAGGCTCTGTTGTTCAAAATAATGGTGAAATAAATAGAGATATTATTAGTAGAATTCAGGTTGGATGGTTGAAGTGGAGGAACGCATATAGCCTGTTGTGTGATAGAAAAGTTCCACTTAAACTTAAGGGAAAATTTTATAAGATGGTGGTAAGACACACTTGACTTATGGTGCGAGAATGTTGGAATAAAAGAGAAGCATAAGACTAAGTTAAGTGTTACAGAGATGAGGATGGTCAGGTGGATGAGTGGCTTTACTCTTAGAGATAAAATGTGAAATGATGTTCGAGAAAAAGTTGGAGTAGCACCAGTGGAAGATAATAATAGAGAGAGTCTCCTTAGATGGTTTGGCCACATTAAGCGTCAGCTGTCTGATGACCCAGTTGGGAGAGCAGATGCCTTATATTTGCCTTATGTTAAGAAAGGTAGAGGTAGACCTAAAAATACTTGGCTAAGATGTATAAAAAATGACCTTAGTATACTTGAATTAACTGAGAATTTGACACATAATAGGACACAATGTGGATGAAGGATTCACGTAGCCGACCCCACTTAGTGGGATAAAGGCTTGGTGTTGTTATTGTAGTTGGATAAGCATGGGTTGGTTTAGGCCATAGGATAGGTAAGACCTATTTGTCCTAAAGCATATCCTAAGCTTCGAGTATGTCTTCCTAAGTCTCTAGGCTTGGGTTTAGTGTTCCTTTAGTTACTAGAAGTGTCTTATTACTAAGAAAATCCAAGTGCCTAGAAGGTTCCTAAGCCTAATATGAGGAAGGTCAATCCTTACTCCAAAAGTGAGGTCAATAACCTGTTAAGAAATTACCCTTGTAGAATAAATTTAGCTAAGGAACACATATTATCTAATAATGAATATGTTTGAACTTGTTAAAAAGTTTAAGAGTGAGATGATGAGATAACTTCTGATAGACTATCGGATGAATCTACTTTTGAACATGAAAATTACATCTCGGATGAGTTATTAGAAGGCATGTGTTTTCATGATAAAAAATATGTTAAATTCACTATTCAGAGATGATCTATAACTAATAATATTGAGTATGTGATATATGCCTCCAAAAAGATGAAGCTCACTACAGTATGCATACAACATGATCATCTCATTAGACCTTGTATGAGGTGTCTACTTGTTGGCTCAAGCAAGAGATCAAGCGGTGCTTGGAGGATAGTTACTATAGTATCTCCACATACTTGTACTCATTCAATTTTGAATAGGGACATCAAGAATATAAATCAAAATTCATTAGCTATTTCAGACAACCTGTGATCAGATATCAATTAGATTTGAAACTAAAAAAAATTATAGATCATATGAAATTAAAATTTAACATCAGAGTATCCTATATGAAGGTTTGAGATACTCATTAAAATGTGATCAATGTTATTTTTTGTAGTTGGGAAGAATCTTATCTTTCTTTAGACAAGTTCATGGCTACAATATGTACAGTTATACCAGGATCACTATATAAATACATTCAACTGAAATAAATTGCTTTCAATGCATATTATGATAATTTAGGGCTTTTATAATGGTTGGCAATATTATCAGTTTGTCCGAAGTCTAGATGACACATTTCTATTGTATAAGTATAGAGGCACTCATCTCAATGCTGTTAGGATTTATTTAAATAATGGCATATATCCACTAACATTTATAGTAGTCAAAGCAATGACTTATGTATATGAGTCATGGATATGGTTCTTTCAAGCACTACATGACTTAATTTCATTAATCTCCATAAGGAATGACTTATGTATTATATTTGATCAACATTCTAGTTTGGTTCGTGACTATAGAGAAATTTTTCCTTGGACGGTGCATCGACATTGCCTACGACATCTTTGCAAAAATTTTAAAAAGGCTCTTCGAACTATGGGTATTGCAGATATGAAGTTCGTGTGTCAGAAGATGTACATTGCAGGTAACATAGATAATATACATACATTCACACATTACATGACAGATATCAAAAATATCAAACAAGAAGTTTACAATTGGTTAGTACTAGAGATATTGAAAAGTGGTCTTTAACTAATGATGGTGGCTACTAATATCACACAATGACTACCAATGCATCTGAGTGTTTCAATAGTATTTTGAAGTGAGCTTGTGGTTTGCCCATACAAGCACTAATTATAGCTATCTATTACAACATTGTGTTTATTTTTTTTAAATACCTTGAGACAGTAATAAATTTTATTAGCCAAAATGAGTTGGTCTTCTCTCCACATGTGAAAAATATTTTATAAAGTAATAAGTGTAAAGCAAGAGAGTGTCCTAAACTAATATAGATTAACATGCATGAGTACCAAGTGTTCAGTATGTAATCTAGATCATTTAAGGTAGAACTACTTGAATTATACCAGATGCATTTCCCACATATGATAGTAGCATTAGGCCAAAGGCATTTAAGTCACATCTAATATGTATCATGTCATTTCACTTTAGAATTCTACCATAAGACATATGAGATATAATTTCATGTTATACTCGATCGAAGTGAGTGGCTAGATCATATGCATGATCAGATTATGATTGAGTTTGCACCACCAAATTTTAAAAGGTGAACTGGTAGGCCAAAAACAAGAAGGTATAAAAATACAATGAATGAGAACGTACTACAGAGTAACTGAGTCTATCGTCTATACAAAAATGTTGGACATAATAGAATAACATGCCCTCAAAATTGGCAGCATATAATTTGATAGATAAGATTGTGCTCTATAAAATACTTGTTATTATAATGTCGTAGCTCTTTGCTGTGCCATTTTATAACTCTTTGTTGTAAGTATGTGTTGTAGCCACTTCTTTCTCTTTAATCTATGTTACTCTCTATTATACTTTTTTTTTACATCTAATTGAAGTAACTCTAATATTATTACTCTTTATTGTACTTTTTTGTATTGTTATATTGTAGCTATTTGTAGCTCTTTAGTCTTAGTTGCTCTATATTGCACATTATTTTTGCTCCATGTTGTAGCTCTATTCTGTTTGGCTCTTTGTAGCTCTACATTATCTTATATTGTAGCTATTTGTTGTCCTGTCTTATAGTTTTGTGTTGTAGGTATTTATAGCTCTTTAGTCTTAGTTGCTATATGTTGTACCTTTTTTTAGCACTTTGTAGTAGCTCTATTCTTTTTAGCTCTTTCTCTATGTTGTATCTCTATATTCATATTTCATCTTATTGAACTATATCTAGTAGCACCATGTTGTAACTCTTTGTTCTAATTTTTTGTTGTGCCTCTTTAATGTAGCTGCTTAATATATAGGTTTAGGTTTGTATGTCTTATGTGTATACTTATAGCTCTTTGTTGCTCTATGTTTTATATGTATATTATTTTCATCTTATTTGTCTGAATATATGATTTGCATAAGTGCAATGGGGATTGAAGAATAAGGAGAAGGTAGATATGGGTCGACACCAGCCAAAGTTCACTCCAGCATCACCTCATTATGTGGTAAACATTTAGTGACATAATTTTTTTTTTCAATTTCATTTCAAATAACATGATATTTAATGATTGTCTATTTTCATGTGCACAGAGAATAGTGCTTGAAATATCTCATCTACTGATATTAAGAGGGTGACCAGTGAACTGCCCCAAATTCATGAGTGGTTTGCACGATATTGGTTTAGACTGCATTTCACAGTTGTAGTTTATTAGAGTGGACCATCACTTATTGAATACTTTGATTGAGTGATGGTCACCACAAATAAATACATTCCACTTGGTAGTTGATGAGATGATAGTCATGCTTCATGATGTGGCTATGATTTTAAGTATTAGAATTAACATGCCTCCTATTATTGAACATATTATGGTGGGGGAAAGCAAGTGATTAGCATCTTGGCCGAACTGCTATGATGAGCTCCTTGGTAGGCATCCATAAGCTAGTGTTGTATATCATGGCCTAGTGTAACCCCATGTCACCTCGACATTCTATATGAGATGGGCTCAGGCACAAACATGTTTATCATTATGGTGGTTGTGGTGGTCATTTAACAAAGACTCGTATATAGATCTACCTCAGGTTGAGTTTTTTATGTACATCAGAGCATATATTATATTTACTCTTGGCTATTTCCTTCTACTGGACACATCTGGTTTGGATGTTCATTTACAGTACTCATTGTTATTAAAAGATATTAACTCTTTTAGCTGGTACTCATTAGGAGGTTTAGCTGGTACTCATTAGGAGGTGATGTATTAGAAAACCTATACAGGGATTTGCATGAGTCTACAAAGTTGAAGCATACCAACATGGTAGGTTGCTTACACCTATTGCAGGTTTGGTCCTGAGAGCATATACATTTTGATCAGACTACACTACACATTCCTTATCCAACAGAGTTGAATGGATTGAGCATTGATTATAGGTGGAATAAAGGCTATCTGTGTGAGATAATACTAGCTCATATTAAAATCTACAGAGATGAACTTGACTGATTGCTATAGAATTAGGTTAGTTGCATTAATAATATGTTGGTAAAATTCATTGGAAAGTTTTATTATTTCTTAATTTATTTTAAATGCCCAAGTGATCTAGGATCCATATAGACATTAGTTGCGTGTATGAGTTATTGATATTTACATATATGGAGAGAAGATATGGCATGCTAGGAAATCATTAATCAGTTGAAAAAGAGTTGAGTGGTATCTTTCAGATCATATTTTATGATAGTTTGATCTGCCACCAAAAGTTGATATAATTCCAAGTGCATCAAATAAATAGATGGTCGAGGGAAGGTAGATGTTGATTGGATATATTACTACCAAACAAACATTACATAGTAGGAGATCAGACGTGATTTTGTTATAGTAGCAGATGCTTCTTCATAGGATATTGATCCGACAATCAATTAATATATGAGGTGATATCGATTTTGGGCTTCACTAGGCACCCACAATTCCCCCAAGTACTTATTACTCTCGAGCACCTGGAAAGAGATTAATGGTAAACTTACAAAAAGCTATAAATTTATATTTATTTAATGAATGAATATTATAGACTATTTTTTTCTTACATAGAGCAAATTGGATATATTAAGATATATTAACAAGTATGATATATACATAACATGAAATATGTATGTGATGAATAGCGATGATGTATTATCTTTTATTGCACAATCAACTACTCAGTCAGATACTTCAAGGATGGGTGTTAGTCCATCTTCTACCCCAAATGTCAGTCCCTATACAAATATATTCATAGATCTTCCCCATACTGATATATTGATTCAATGTTGAGTCAATTCCAGCCATGGAAAGCAACAATCCCTCCCATCTACGATCCTCCATCATTTTATATGACACCTATGCATGCAGTGTATCATAATTTCCCCTCCCTCCATGAGCATCACTTGAGATACCTGAAATCACACCTCTAGATTACTCACAACACCTAATTGAGCATGTTGGGGAAGATGAGAAACAACGACAACATCATCTATGAGACCATCCACTATAACCACCTGTTTATTACACTGCTAGAAGTGACGTGATTCTGCTATGTAGACCTTACCAGTGATAGTTGTTTCTTTATTTATGTTTTGTACACATTTTAAATCTTTTATTTGTATTTGAAGTGTATTAAGCTGAATTGATTTCAATTCAATTTTGTTAATGTCAATAATAGGTAAGTTAAACATGTGTAAACATTATGTTTACTATATTGGATTGTAGCTCTTTCATTTTTCTTAGTAAAACTTGAAGGGCCATTAAAGCCCTTTGCTCAGCCGCACTAAAAAGCTCAACTCACATTAAAATATGAACATATATAAAAATTGCTGCTTATTGAGCGAGAATTGTCAAAAGTTTTCAACATGAAAGTCATGGAAAATATCATAAGCTTTCCAATGATATCAAATTTGTTCAATCCTAACACTAGACGATTGTGTTACGAGCAAAAAAACTATAGTTGAGTATGTATTATGTGCTTCGTATCAAGCAAGAATCATCAAAAGTTGTAAACATAAAAGTTATGGATAATTTTGTAAGCTTTCCAACGATATTAAACTCGCTCAATTCCGACACCAGACATGTGCATTACAGATAAAAAATTATGGTTGGGTTAGTTATTTATGTTATGCATCGTAAAAAACTGAACAAACATAAAATTATAGTTTATAGAGTGAGCATCGTCAAAAGTTATCAGCATAAAAGTTAATGAGAAGTTCATAACATTTCTAACGATACTAAAATTACTCAATTTCAACATCAAACAAGTGCGATATGGAAAAAAAAAATTATGGTTGGGTTAGTTATCAATGTTTCACACCATAAAAAAGCAAACAAATGTAAAAACTGTGGCTGATCGAATGAGAATCGTCCAAAGTTGTCAACATGACAGTTATGAAGAATTTTGTAAACTTTTTCAGTGATACAAAACTCACTCAATTTCAACATCAAACGAGTACGTTACAAGCAAAAAATTGCAGTTGGGTCAGTTATTTGTGTTTCGCACCATTAAAAACTGAACAAATGTAAGAACAATGACTAATCGAGTTAGAATCATCAAAATTTGTCAACTGAAAGTCATGGATAATTTCGTAAGCTTTCCAGCAATACTAAAATTACTCAATTCTGACACTAGACGATTGAGTTACGAAGAAAAATATGCTGCTATGATGGAAATTATTTTTAAAAATTTATCAAGTGCAAGTCGCCAATTCACTCGCTCGCTGAATGGAGGATTTGCGCTGACGTGAAATCTACTTTGGTACTAGTTGGCCGTTCAACAAGTTACTAGATCATTTTTTATAATTTTTAAACATGCTTGATTATCTAAATTAATTATTAATTAAGTTTATTTAAAAAATTTTGCCGCTCATAGATGCTCATGCTGACCTCCAACAACTTCTCGAGGAAGCTTACTATATAGGTTTTAAATGTAAGAAAATTTAATATTTTTTTATTATATTTGTTAATGTTATAGATTAATGTTTACAAAATTTACAATAGTCACTATTTTCAATTTCTTCATAATTTTTTTACTTTCAAAATATATTTAATTAAAATATGTTTTCATTGCTCAAATCATATTTGGTTTTTCAAGAAACATTTTCTTTCATTAATTTGCAACAGGTTATTAATGGCAGCCAAATTTTTTTTCTTTGTTCAAACTATATTTTTTCAGGTAAAAGCATATATAGTAATTCAATTACTAAGTATTAGAATTATATATTAGCTCGCTAATTAGTATTCTGAAGATAGAGAGAAAAAGAGAGAAAAGAGAATAAATTGAAATTATTGCATATCTGCATGACCAATAAATTAGAAATAAATTATTAAATTATTAATTTATGTTACTAATTAATTAGATCTTGTCAAAAATCTGAAGACGGGAGTGAGGATAGAAGTGATGCAGTAGAGATTTATCATAATGAATAACAAAGATTAGATTTTTAGGATGGTGTGATACTTATAAAAGAAAATTTTTTTTTTTTTTTTTGAAACTTGCATATTACATTTAATAATAGTAAACAAAGTAATACAAGAACTAGCAAAGGCTAGAGAGTCTAAAACAAGAAGCTAAATAGAAGCAACATGCTTCTTATCATCCTCAAATAACGAAATAAAAATAGAAGGTAAAGTAGAAACATCTAAAGACAACCAAGTAAAGTCTGCTTAGGTAGCCAAGCGAGCACAGTAGTCCACCCGGTTGAAGTCTCGAGAAATGTGTGAGAACAGAACTTGGTGGAATGCTAGAAGAAAGCCCAAGTGAGCTTTGAGGAGAGAAGACCGAAGTGCATGGTCTTCCTAAGTAAATTGACAACACTAATGTTGTCCCCCTCCAATATGATTCCCTTGTACTCCTCATACATCCAAGGGTCAACAAGGCTTAACGAAGCATAGCCGCATTTCTATGAAAGCACTATCCCCAAGAGCGGATCTGATGAAGTCTCATCATCCCTGAAAATAACTCCAATGCCGTGAGGGGAGGAGAGTACCATCTACATTCACCTTTAGCCATCAGGAGTCCGGGGAAAGGGGAGTGGACAGCCTAAGTGGCTGGTGGAGCTCCCATTGCCCCCGAAATAGAAAGGTAGATGCATTTGTAAAAGCCTCCAAAATAGTAGCAGCAATGACCTTTGGTGTCCCATGTTGGCTACCATGTGTCTTTGCATTCCGTGTCCTCCAAACTTGATATATCATGTTGCAATAAACTCTACCCCAAGCCATGTCGACTTGGTGGTCGTCAATGCAAAGCAGATCATGAGCATTAGAAAAGAGGGAGGTTAACTCCCCAAGAGGACAAAACCGATGATAGAGGAAGTAAGAGAGCGGTGAGGATATGATCCAGTCTTCAATCTCCATGCGCCCAGGGGGCAATGCTCCTCGTGAGACCTCGAGAGTGGAGCATGTGGTAGGTTGTTGGTAAGGCATTCTTAGGATGCATGCAGGAAAAACTTCTCTCTGGTGCGGAACTTTGTAGCCAAGAGTGGCTAGAGGAAGGGGAAGTGGGCATCAAAAGGCCGGTAGAGATTTCCCAAGGAGGTGAAGAAGCTCAGTGCAATCTTCATCTAAGTGCATGAAACTCCACCTTGGTAATGTGCTTCACAAGATCCTCACCAAAATCTTTCAGCGTGTAATATCCCATGTCTGTCCATATGGATGAAGCGTGCCTGTCGATCCTCAGGCTAGGCATCTAAGAAAGTGGTCTCAGGCTAAGGAACAATGTCATGTGTGATCCAAAATCGAACTTTCCATCGGATCTTCCAGTGAATGAGAGGTTCAAGACTTTGAGCCCCACTAAGAATAATGACCCAAGTCTTAGAGTCCCCCCTCTTCAAGCTTCCACTCCAAATATCTTCCCCCATAGCTCAGAATGCGGTGTGAAGTAATGAAGTGGGCTTGAAGAAAATCCCAAGCCAACCTTGCCAGAGGGCCGAAGCAGGGGTAGAGTGAAAACCAAGCCCCCATGCTTAATAGGTAAGCAAGCGGTACCCGACATAGTGAATGCCCCTGGTGGGACTCTTGTCCCAGGAAGGACCTACATAGCAGCTCAATCTCTGCAACACATTCGGGAATAGTTGTATGTGTTAGGCGGATAAGGCGAGGAAATAAGGGGTAGCCCGGCTGCATAGGAGAGATGTAGTTCCCAGGACATAATCTTCTCTTTGGCCCGAATCGAGGCGAAATCATGCTTGTAAAGCTTCCTCATAGCCAACTTAAGGCCAAGATACTCCATCTCTTGGACCTTCGATAAGCCTAGCAATCGATTAGTCCTCCATCTCTTAGCATTTGCTAAAGAGAATGGCGGACTTAGCCGTGATCCGTTGGCGTCGATACAATAATCATCAAGGATGGCTTTAATTTGCTTGGCATGCGGAATAGAGGCGAGAGGTAATCGAATGTCATCGACATATAGGAGATTAGAGATAGAGGTACCTCCGTCTTCAGTCATACCCGAGGTTTGGCCCTCTGCTTAAAGCTAAAAGCGGCTTCGAACATAGAATAAGCAGGTAAGGTGAGAGTGGGCAACTGCAAATCCACACTCTGCGTCAATCCGGGAGACCTTACCATTCACAAGATGGAGAATCTAGGGTGAGTGACACCTTTGTAGAATCCACTTTGAATCTAGAACCCCATCAAAGTGAGCATCTTGCTCAATATGCGTGACTCATCTTATCATAGGCTTGCTCCATATCTTTAATTGCCATGAAACCAACGGGAAGAGGAATCTTTGGAATTTGTTGATGATTTCTTGGGCAAGGAGAGCATGGTGAGAGATGTTCCTCTCACAAAAGCACCTTGTTCTTGAAACAAGGAGAGGTAGTAAATGCTTCAACCTATTCACCAAAATCTTGGCCACCACTTTATAGATCGCGCAGTAATGGGCGAATTTGGAAGGAGTGCTAGCCCCAGGTAACTTTGGGGATGAGGACAATAAGTGTCTCCTTCCATGAATCCTCCATATGATCAAGTTCAAAGAACTCACGAGCAGCGACAGCGACATCCTTCTTCACACAAGGCCAGAAATGCTTGTAAAAAGAGGTAGTGATCCCATCGAGTCCAGGTGAACGGTTACTCCCCATAGAATGAATTGCCTCCCAAATATCTTGATCAGTCAGGGCTTCAAGAGAGATTTGGTGGAGGAGGAACTCTCTATGGGAGAATAGGCCAACCATCAAGGGAGACATCCCCCTCAACCCATTTTTGCCTGAAGAAGGAAGTGAAAATATCAGAAATCTCAGAAGGGTTCTCAATCATACCTCCATCCACCGATTGCAAGCACTGAATCCTGTTGGTCCGGTGTCTGGCAGAGGCAACCGTATGGAAAAAATGAGTGTTCCCATCTCCATCCTTGAGCCATCTAGCTTTAGCCCTTTGTCTCCACCAAGTACTGAGCCTGGCCAATGTAGAGTTAAGCTCAATAACCTTAGGCGACTCCCCTTGGGTAGGAGTGAGTCCATCATCGAACAATCAAGAGTTTGGAGAGGTAATGTCCTTTCCAAGTCAATCGGAGAGTGGAGGTTCTTCAACATACTCTTACTCCAATGGAAGAGAGATGGTAAGTGCGACAACTCTTTCTATGGAGAATTGCGACCTTTGAGCCAAAGTCTTCCTTACCTTCCAAACCGACCTCCAACTCATGGGATAAGAGAGCCAAGTATCTTCAAACCTTAACCATCTCCGGGGCTTATAGGCAAAGAGGAAGAAGAAGGGGAGCATGATCGAAGCGATCAGGTAAGTGGCGAACCTTGGTATCCCCGATGGTGAGAAGCCATAGAGTTGATCAAGACCCGATCAAGCGGGGGATCCTACGGCTCCCATCTTTATTGTTGGTCCAAGTGAACTTTGGGCCAACAAACTCAACTCATGCAAGTCACCAAAGCCATACACTCCTCCATCTCTGTGTTGCAAGTGTATAATGAAAGGGCCTCCCACCCTTCTTGTCACTTTGAGCCAAGATACAATTAAAGTCACCCCAATAGCCATGGGAGCTTGAAGATCCACATTGTCCTTGATGGTTTTCCGAGGTCCCTAAAGATAACTCTTGTTGGCATAGACCCAATAGTCCACCTAATGCCATTGGGCAAGGAAGTGCCCAAAAAAGGTCGAAACAACCGGAGGAGAAGTCCACAATATCCTTTCTCCAAAGGATGATAATGCCTCAAAGCCCATTTGAGGGTTTACAAAAGAAGCGCCAGTTGATCCGGCCATTTTGTCCACTTCATGTCTTGAGATGCACTCAATCCGGTTTCAAGTAAGCCAATAATCTTTGAGATCTTTACCACCAATAAGGTGTGGCGTAGTTGCCGTAGTCTTCTTGCGGGCACCCCAATTCAAAGCAGTCGATGACATTAAGTCACCATGGGGATTTATCCCCATGATTCGGTGTGTATCTTTTTCCTCTTCTTTGAGTTGGCCTCAATTGGCCCCAAATTCCACCTCCCTCTCAAAGTGGGCACGAGACATCCTAGACCTTGTGGTAGGTTGGGTGGTTGCCTTCTCCCTCAGCTTTTGAGCTTCTCCACTATGGCTTTGGCTTGGAATATAGGGTGAGGAGGCTTGAGAGGGAGGGCTTTGAAGGTGCTCCTTGAAGAGGAGCTCTTCCAGGGGTTGAGTATGTGTTGGCCACTCCTATGGCCTTGCTTCCCATCTTCCTTCTTCTTTAAGTTAATTTCTTTGCTTGTTAGTTCTCTTCTTTGGTGACCACCCATTGACCATACCTGAAGAAATGGACTCCTCAGTTGTGTAGGTAATGGTGGTGAAGTAGTCTGTTGTGTCTGACATTTTTCCATTGGTAGGATTTTGATTAGTAGTGCTACATTCCCCTTCTGATGGCGGCTAAGTTTGCATAGACTCACGCACATTAGTCTGAGCAGGGAGAAGGCGAAAGTCTTACCATGGGTGGCTGGAGGAACTCCCTTGGTGGGACAAGAGTCAACCTTGTGTCCCACCTTTCCATAAAAAAGCAGTTGAGTAATCCCCTCATACTCAGCGTTGGAAAGACCTTCCATTTCTTCCATGGATCCAAACTCGGGGAGTTTTGTGAAAGATCAAGCCGATGCATACTCTAGCAAACATGCTTTGCCCCATGAGTTTGTTGGGTGGTCCACCCACGGTGGCTCTCAATGAAGGCGATCACGGCAATATTAGTATTGTCCCAAAAGCAAGGGGAGGTTAGAGGCGTGCCAGATCGGAGGAGAGCCCATCAAAAGATTTGGGATTGAAAGTGGGAGTCCACTTATTCAACCCAATGACATTTCCTAATGAACCAAGGCCCATTCATCAAAAGCGCATCTAGCCTCGGTGGTTTCAAAGATGCAAACAAAGCAATCTGGAGTAATCAATTTGAAAGCCCCCATCTACTCCACTTCCTCTGCAGTGCATTAAGGTAGAAATAGGGTGGTCTTCTCCCCAACACCTTTCCTACAAGTGCTCTTTCAAGCTTCACTTGATTTGGTCATCCAGTGAGAATAGTAATGCCATCCTCCATGAGTGCATTCTTATCAAGAGCCCCAATTTAACATACTCCTTCTTCTTCCAAGGGTTAGCTTGATCCTTGCCCTCCCTTGGAGCACCATTTGAAGTTCTAGGAAGAGCCTCTCTAGGGAGGCTATTGTCTTCAAACAAGGGGTTGGTAGTAGCCCCTTCCCTTTGTTCAATCCTTGAAGCACACCCCAAGCAAAGGTGCTGGGTTCTCCTTGGCATTTATGCAAACACCTTATGTGCATTGTCTTGGGCGATGTCATCTTCCATTGAGACATCTTGGTCAGCCTCCCCCTTTCCTTTGGGTGTTCATGATCCCCACGAAAATTCATCCATATGGCGGGCAACAAGCCCAACATCACCCATATCATGCTCATTATAGAACATACCTTGGCCAAGTTGAAGCCCCTCCATGCTTTCGGTTTGCCCTTTTGAGTGTTGGCCTTAACAAGGCCATCTTGATCTTCACCATCATCATCCATATCATCATCCCCATTGGCCACTTGATCCATTTCCGGCCTAGCCAAAGTTCTGTGAGTGAATAGTGCTCACGGATGGCTTGGCGGCTTGTCCTCGGCTTCCTCCGGCCGCAGTAGAGTGAGCGATTCGGGATGGCATCTGGCTTGTCCGTGGCTTCCTCTGCGCGCAGAGTGAATAGTGTGTGCTTCGCCAGCCTTCATGCGGAGCCGCCAGCGACCTCCTGCCAGCCTCTCATAATCGGCGCGCGCTTGCGATCTCCGTGAGCTCCGCCAGCGCGTCGTCGCAATTCTCGCTTTCCGAAGCTCATGTCAGCCGCCCCGCGATTGGCGTGGGCGTTCGGCGCCTCCGCCACAGCGGCCGCGCGGCGGGGACATCCCCCCTTGTCGCGCCTCCTCCTTGCGGCAACGCGCTGGCGCGCGAGTCTGATTGTGAGTGAGCGATGGGACCTTGGATTTTTGAGAATCTCTTCCTCCGCCAAACCAGCACCACTTGTCATCCCAAGCACCTCCTCTTGCTTGAGAAGCCTTGCATGGTCCTTGGTCGCCACCTTCTCCATGCATTTCCATGTCAAAATCATCACCAACCCAATCATCTCTTACACCAAAAACCTTGTCCATCCCTAGCACATCCTTGCCATGGCCCCTCTCCCTCTTGCCACCTTCTCGGCCTTCCCTCCTAGCCGCCTTGTCCCTTGTAAGAGGAGGTGACCGCCGGCCACCCCCCACCATGGAGAGAAGAGAATATTGCTAGTTCGTTGGCTTTTCCTCCTCCCAAAGAGAATCCAAAGCTACAATCTATTCCTCTTTCCTATAATAAAAGAAAATTTAATAGGGGCATAGGTGGCCTGATTAGCTTTCTTTAATTCTATTTTCATAAAAATATTCTAACAAAAGCTTTTAAAATCACTTAAGCAATCTCATTAAGAATATTGACGGAGCTTTTAACTGCTTAGTCAACTCGTCTCTCTTATGTTCTGTCTTGGAGCTCCTTACGTCTCTGCTCAGATATAATATCTTCGTCCCTCAGTTCTTCATGAAGTTTCTTTATGGTCGCTTCTCAATTATTGATCTTACTTTCTCATTAAGAATATTGACGGAGGCATCCTTGTTAGATAGATATATGGTAAGACATATTTTTTGAAGCTGCTCTCCATTAAAAAAATTATGTTGCCAGCAAATTGCATTCGAACGCATGACTCTCATATGGAAAGAATGAATAGCCATTTGATCCACGAGTTCTTGAAGTTCTTGGATGAAATGGTTGGTCCTAAATTAAAAACTGTGGAAGAATACTGGTCCTGAAAAATAAAATAATCTTTAAATGCATTTATTTTAAAAAAAAAATCTACGTTAAAAGCTCCAAACCAGGACATCATCTCGAATGTGGCTAGGGCTCCCTGCGGTATTGAGCTTCTTGCCGGCGCCTCCCTCTTCCACCCCCCTCCTTCTCCTTAAAATCCAACTTCTTTTGTTCGGTTATTTTACATCCATCTCTCCCTGACCTCCGGCATAGCCGGAGGTCAGCCACGGCCTCATACCATTATGGATACCCTCAACAATCTCTTCCCCCCTCTTTCTTCTGTTTCTCCTTCTACTTCGACTGCGGGCGTTTCCTTGCTGGATTCACATGGTCATTGCAATTGGAAGGAGTTGCTACTTGCACAAAATGAAAAAGTAGAGTTTCCCCTTATCCTTCATCCCAGTTCTCCAAGTGTTGTTCTTGGAGGATGATCTGAAGGAAGGCCAACATGAATGGAATTTGTCTTTAGTCGGTCACGCTATAGGGAAGAGGCCTTACTACGGTTCTCTTTCGGCTGCGGTTAGAAGGAAATGGCGATTGAAAGGCACTCTTGAATTGCTATCTCTAGAGGGGGATTTTTTCTTATTTAAGTTCTCATGTAAGGAAGACTATGATGTTGTTTGGAATGATGGACCTTGTTTTCTCAATGGCCCATTTATCTTTCAAAATGGAAGTGGGATTTTCACCTCCAAGGATCAGTGGCGAGATTCCCCTTTGGATCAAATTACCTAATTTTCCACTATGTTGTTGGAACGAGAAAGGATTTTCAAAAATTGGGAGTATGATCGGAGTTCCCTTAGCTGTTGATAACCTTACCGCTTCCAAAGCGCGTATTACCTTTGCTCGGCTCTGTGTGCAGATCACAACTTCCTCAGTCCTTCCCGATTCGATCACGATTAACTTGAATGGGAAAAAAATTGAGCAGCCAATTCTGTACGATTGGAAACCATCGGCTTGTTCCAAGTGCAAAACATTCTCACATAGCGATCATACCTGTCCGCGGGAAAAAGTCGTGCCCCCTCAGCCTAATACTCATCGTATACCAAACAGGGGTAGAAGTCGAAGTCGTCCTGTTGCCACTGAGATTACCCTTGCAAATAATTTTTCTGCATTGGCCGAGCAGGGGGAGATTATAGAGGAAGAAACTATTCCCAGGGAGCACATGGTCGTTGCTGTGAACCCACACAGTGTTCTTTCTACTGATCTAAATCTAGCTCCCTCTCATCCTTCTTCACAACCTGAAAATCATCTTATACAGGAGAAAGATCATTCTATTTGTGCGGTTACTAACATTGTCGAAGGCCATTCTTCTTCTTTGGTTGCTATTCCCAGACAGGGGGTTGCAACCCGCTCGTCAACCTCCTCTCCCAAGCAGACTGACCAACACACTGGTCAAATTTTGGGGAAAAATCCAACCTCCCCGACCTCATCTAACCTGGTAGAAGAAGGCGTGCAAGCTAGTTCTTCTACAACTTTCTCCATCCAGAAAGGTAAACATAAAAAGGGTAAGAAGCCCGTCTCTTCCTCCTCTCAATGACTTTTCCTCGTTTAGCTAGCTGGAACGTTAGAGGTCTTGCTGCTGAGGGCCGTAAATTGGATTGTTTGAGACTTATTAAGGAACACAATCTGGACCTGTTTTGTCTTTTGGAAACTAAGATCAATTACGATCTTTTCTTAACCCCTTTCTCATGCAAATTTTCTATGTTCCATTAAATCTGTTGTTCCAATTTTGATGTGGCAGGTTGAATCTGGATTAAATGGTGTTCTGAGCGAATAGACTTCAAGCCTCTGATTGTCTCTTCTCAATTCATTCATGGTTTTGTTTCTTATTATGGTAATCCCTTCTTCTTCTTAACCAGCATATATGCTGGAAACGACCCACAATCTCGAATATCCCTCTGGGATTCTCTGAGGGATCTTGCGAATGGCATTTCGGATCCTTGGGTGTTAATGGGTGATTTTAACTGCTGTATTTCATGTAAGGAAAAGTCGGGAGGAATTCCACTGTCTCATTCTAACACTCAATCTTTTTCCTCCTGTGTTCAAGATTGTGAATTACTGGATCTTCCTAGCACGGGCTTATTCTATACATGGTCTAATCAGCAAGTCAATAACCCCATTCTCTCTAAATTAGATAGGGTTCTCTACAATGTTGGTTGGTTGGAAAAATTTCCCTCTTCCTTTTACAAAGTTCCACCGCCGCTGTCTTCGGATCATTCACCTCTCATCATATTCCTTGATCATTTGAGAGTACGGAGTACACGGTTTATGTTCAGGAATCATTGGTCTCTTTCACCCAATTTCCTTGAAGTTATAAAAGTTGCATGGAATCATTATGTTGCAGGGGATCCTATCTTTGTTCTAGCAAATAAACTTTATAATGTCAAAAAAGCACTCACTGAAGCCATGAAAAGTTTCTCTCATCTACAAATTCTTATTGATGAAGCAAAAAGGAATCAAAAATACATTCTTGAAAAGCTGGAAAGGAATCCCAATGATGTACATCTAAGGATTGAGGCCAAGGAATCCAAAGACTCTTACCTTAGTTTGCTTCACATGGAAAATGCATGGGTTAAGCAACGAGCTAAGGCTCATTGGTTAACCTCCTCTGATGATGACCTCAAGTTTCTTTACTTCTCTATCAAAGAAAGGAGGAGTTCCAATTATATTACGAGCTCTAGCGATCAAGGAATTATAAATGGGATTCTATTCTTTGTGGAAATTAATAGGTATTGACACTTTTCAATAGCAACACTTCTTATTCTTTTATACTGCAGATTTTCCCATTGGGAATTCTCTCATATGATCAAGTTATGAGCTTGGAAGGCGATATTTACCGGGACATTCGGGATGCTTTAAAGCGGATAATGAGAATAAAGCTCCCGGTTCTGATGGTTTCAATTCCAAATTTTTCATAGCTTCATGGGATGTTTCTGGGAAAACCTTTTTAAAGGCAGCTCACCACTTTTTCAAAACACAGAAGCTCCCAAATCGGTTGAAACACTCTCTAATTACCTTAATTCCTAAAGTTAAGCATTCCACTCTATTATCAGAATATAGACCCATTTCTCTTTGTAACACATTTTATAAAGTCATTGCTAAGGTTCTTGCCTCTAGACTTAAGAAGGTGCTTCCTTATTTAATTAATTCAGCTCAATCTGCTTTCATTAAAGGAAGGGATATCTCTGACAATATTACCATGGCCTATGAAATATGTCAAGAGTTGTTTCATAATCATTCTCATGGTGGTTTTCTTGCTAAACTTGACCTCAGAAAAGCTTTTGACTCTATTAATAGGGTGGCTCTTTTGCATAGACTTCATTCTTTTGGCTTTCCCCCTAGATTTATTAATTGGGTGAAGGCTTGTATCTCAGATGTCCCCTTCTCTATAACTCTAAATGGGGAAATTAAATGTTACTTTATCTCAAAACATGGGCTAAGACAAGGCTGCCCCTTATCCCCTTTCCTCTTTACATTAGCCATAGATACACTCTCTTGCTTAATCGATAGAGGTCAACTTATTCAGTCTGAACCTCTCATTCTTTGGGACATGCAAAATATCACACTTGCTTTTTGCAGATGATCTTCTGGTGACTGGCATGGCTGATAGCACAACTGTGGGATCCTTAAAATATTGTCTTGAGAGTTTAGAAAAATATACTGGACTTATGATTAATCAAGACAAATCTCTTATTTGTTTTTCAAAAGGATCTAGGGATGTTACAAATCTTTGCAACATCCTTAATATTTCTCGACTTTTCCTATCAAATACTTGGGTCTTCCCTTAACTATGGGATCCCCTAAACTTGCAAACTTCTCTAGTTTATTTGATAAAATTCAAAGGTGGATTGCTGGTTGGAAATGCAAATTTTTGTCTCTAGGAGGAAGGCTGCAATTACTTCGATCATCGGTTAACAACTTGATTACTTACTGGTTTAGATCCATGATGATTCCTAAGGGTGTCTTGAAGACCATATACTCTCTCACTTCGCATTTTTTCTATCATAATGGGGTTTCTAATAAACTTACTACTATATCTTGGGACAAAATTACTCGTCCCAAGGAGAAGAGGGAATTGGGATACTCTGTTCTCTCTCAACTCTTATGCAAAATTAAAACCATGTGGAAGACTCTTAAGATGAACTCCCCTTTTGCTATGGTGCAAGAAATATGGGTCCATTTGGGTGACTCTCTTAATCTCTCCCCATGTGGAAAGAATTAAAACTATATGCAAAACGCGTTTTGAGACAAAATTTCTTATCACATTGGGAATGACAATTCCTTTTCTTTTCTTTATGACCCTGGTGTGTCAAAAAAATCTATTTATGAATCAATGGATTCTAATGATGTGTAATTTTGAACTTTTATAAAGACACAAAGTTGAGCTCTTTTATTGTTGAGGGTAGATGGAGAATGCCTTTGATAGTGAAATTACCATTGATATGTCGCCATTGATTCTATACCTATATTGGAGGGACTGGATCACATGGGATTCAAAGCGATCTCCCACTACCTTTGATTTTAAAGGTGCTCTTTTGAAAACCGCCTTGTAAATTGGTACAAAAGCATATGGTTTCCTGGTTGTGCTGTTAATTACTCAATATATTGCTGGTTGGCTTATTTAAGGGGTTTAAAGACTTGTAATATTCTTGTTAAAAGAGAGATTGGTTCTCAAACTAATTGCTTTTTTTGTCTTAAAGAATCCGAATCTCACTCTCATCTCTTCTTCGAATGCCCTTTCTCGATGCATTTGATCAGAAGCATTCTTCCTTATGGGAATTTTTTTTTAATGCAATCCACATTACAACAAGTACTGAATGGTATGATAATTAAGATGCACAAAATTATCAAAAGGGTGTACTATTTATCTGTTGCTGTTTTGGTCTATTGCATATGGCGTGAAAGGAACAATAGACTATTTGCTCTCTCAACATCTTCTCTTTCTTTCTTAATCGACCAAATCATGGATCAAATAGCTTTTAAAGCTGCAAGATGGGAACCTAGAGATTCCTGGCCTGCTACTGTTCTGATTTTTTTTTTGGTTTGGAGAAACAGGACTCATTCCTGAATTTCCAAAGAGGCTGTACAGAGATTTATGGGGGCTGCTCTAACTGGAAAACTGGACAATGATGACTTATATATTACCAATCGTAAGTGTTTGGTATGGCTCAGCTTGGTTGCACAACACAGCAACCTTGGATGGAAGTCTCTTCTTTGCCAATTGGATGGCTGTGAGGGTGCAGCAGCATAGCTTTGGCTGTTTTTTCTCGGGTTGGAGCTCTCTATGCTTCGTTCTACGTCTGAGTCCAGAACAAATCACAACATGTATTACATGCCGTAAGTTCTGTTTTTTTTGGGTTTCTCTTTGTTCGCAGCTTGGGGCGGTTCTTCTTCTATTTAGATTGCGATCTGTTTCTGATGTAAGTTCTCTTTCGCGGGAAGAGATGTAAGTGCTTCTCCTTTTCCTATTTGTTGTCTCTTTTTTCTGCTGGTTTCCTTCACCTTAGTTTGGAGAAGATGATTGAATTCACTTGGTGAATTCGTTTTGTAATTTTGTAATGTTCTCTTCTTTGGAATATAATTGAGCTAAGGCTCTCAAATTTTTCCAAAAAAAAAATGCATTTATTTCAATAGCGGTTTTTTGTTGAAATTTAAAACAGGATTGTCATCAAGACCAGAAGTAATGAAGGATGACAGAAATTCTCCAAGCCTTTGTATCTTCGGCGGACAATTTACTTCGACAGTTGATTTCCTTCTTCTCTTGCGAAGAGACAGTTGATCTCAACAATTTTTCACAGCTCCTATCCACAATCTCGACTTCAATATGGATAGGAACAGATGGGTGCTAATTCTCGGTGCAGAAATAAGCTGGGCCTTCAGCAATAGGAAAATGTGGTCTGAAAGTGGATATTCTTTCTTCAGAATCATCTGCCTGAACAACAAGAATTTTGAGATGAGTACTTTTCTCACTATTATTATTAAAGAAAAATTATTGGAATTTTGCCTTACTCATTTAGAGAATTTTTTAGATTCTACTACGACCTTAACCCTTTCATCTTCATTCAGATACTGGGCAACATCTTGAACTAAGGAGTATCAGAAGAGGCTGCAAGTTAAAAACACGAATTAGAAGAAGATTCAAGGAACTAGAATGTAGAAATGCATAAACAAACAAAGGAAGAACTCATAATTAAATGAATAGAAATTAGATATAGCTAATACAAAAGATAGATAAACGAATACAGAAATATTACTTACCAGCAAAAACATTTTGTAGATAATTATATTCAACATATGCTTTGACTTTCAACACTGTTCCTTGCAGGAGTGAAAACAAATGCTTCTCTTCATCAGGAAATTTTAATATTTTCTTCTTTGATTCAAGAAACGGAATTGGTTTGGTCAAAATCGGCCAACTATTTGACAAAATCGCAAAATCTCAAAAAAAAAAAAAAAAAAGGGTTTGATTTTATTCTCTAATCCTTCAAATTTTATCGCTTCGGATGCAAAGAGCATCACTATGCCATTCCTATAAATCTTCGGTGTGAGCAGGCAGCAGGACACAAAAAGAGATCAGGGAATTTTTTTTTTCTCATATAATAGATTAAGGAGTGAGCGATTAAGATATTTAGGCTCTATTATTCAAAATGATAGTGAAATAAATGGAGATATTATTAATAGAATTCAAATTGGTTGGTTGACATGGAGGAATGCATTTGGCCTATTGTGTGATAGAAAAGTACTGCTTAAATTTAACGAAAAATTTTATAAGATGATAGTAAGACCTGCAATAATTTATGATGCAGAATGTTGGTCAATAAAAGAGAAGCATAAGACTAAGTTAAGTGTTACTGAGATGAGGATGCTCAGGTAGATGAGTGGCTTATGAGTATGTTCGGGAAAAAAGTTGGAGTAGCTCCAGTGATAGATCAGATTAGAGAGTCAGATAGTTTGGCACAAAGTATCAAATGACGATTAGGAGAGTGATGCATTAAATTTATCTTATATTAAGAAAGGTAGTAATAAAAAGACTTGGTTAAGATGTATAAAAAATGACCAGTATCTTGAATTAAATAAGAATTTGATACATAGGACACATGATGGCGAAGGATTAAATGACCTACTTAGTGGGATAAAGGCTTGTTGTTGTTGTTGTTGTATATAATGAATTAAGGAAAATATACTCTAGCAAGAATTAGGCAGTAACTGTGTTGGGTTATATGTTCACTCACTAAAAGTTGCTTCAACACACTCTCTGCAATAAATAAATTGACTAAATCTTGAAACTTCAGCAAATTTCTGAAAAGCAGCATTCTGAGCAGACAAAATAGCGCTCTCATGTTGGAAATTCCTTGATAATTTGCCAAAAGATTTCGTAAATGAATTCAACGAGTTCATTATCTAGCTTATCTTTGAAAGATGACTTCATTAGGTTCATCTCAACATTTATTGCATTGATAATAACATTTAATTCGTTGAGTCTCTTCATGGTAGCATCTACAACTATGGGATTTGACATGACTTTAAAGACCTAATTGGGAGTTTAATCATGTGCTGGTAAGATCTGAAATTCCTTTATTTGTTTGATGAACAATTTCTTCAGAAGAAGCAGAAATAGCATAAGATTCAGGACAATCTGGAAGATGAGAATTCGGTAATTTTTGTAATGGCTATTTGAGCTTCACAAACAGATTATCTTGCTGATGTAAGGGCAATGTCATCCAGAATGTCTTTTATGACTTGAGAGGTTGACTAGAAGCCAGAAGAAATTGATGCTATAGTATTTGTTAGATGTTATTTTTCAGCCACAGCATGCAGAGGTGTTGCATCTATGAAAAATAAACCATTCCCCAAAAGCATTGAATTAGAATTTTATTTTGATAAAAGATAATAGTTATCTATTAAAGTTGTTACCACTAACCTTCAATTTCAGGAAGAAGACTGAAAAAAGAACCCCGCACCATTTCCCAAAAAGAATTGAATTAGATTTCTTTCTAGCAACAACAATTTTTCACCTTACATTTCTTCCTACAAGACTAACTTCTACTTTATGCTTGCCAAGAAATCCAACAATGATGTCATCATCCAAAATATTTATTTCATCCATTGAAACCTTCATCTTTGTTGAAGAATGAAAGGTGAAAGACTCATAAGGAAAGAATAAGTAAATACTGTGTAAGATCTAAAAATTTAAAGAGAATGACACACTGATGATGTGGATGAACCTCAATAGATTTTGAGTAAAGAAAAATAGTAGGTTTTACCTACTAATTTAATTATCTTATCCTTCTGCAATAAATTGTCAAAAAAAAAAAAAAAAAACAAGAGAATTTAGGGAACTAATAATGTATGACTAAAAAAATGACATATTTGCTCGGCGTGATTTCAATAAGCAATCTTATGTTAGTAACATTTCTAATTCAACTTTCACCAGGCTTGTTGTGATTTTTTAAAAGTCAAATATAGTATAGTTCTCATCAAGTTTGGCCAAGGTCACTAAAATTAAAATATTTTCTCAATTTAATTGTCAAAGAGCAAGGTCTAGATCAACAACAATAACAACAACAAGCCTTTATCCCACTATGTGGGGTCGACTACATGAATCCTTCTTCTCCATTGTGCCATATTATGTGTCAAATTCTCATTTAATTCTAACAAACTAAAGTCATTTTTTAAACATCTTAACCAAGTCTTTTTAGGACTACCTCTACCTTTCTTAACACAAGGCAATCTAATACATTTACTCTCCTAACCGGGTCATCAGACAGCTGATGCTTTATATGGCCAAACCATCTAAGGTGACTCTTTCTAATCTTATCTTCCACTAGAGCTACTCTAACCTTTTCCTAAACATAATAGTTTCGCATTTTATCTCTAAGAGTAAAGCCACTCATCCACCTGAGCATCATCATCTCTATAACACTTAACTTAATCTTATGCATTTTATCTCTAAGAGTAAAACCACTCATCCACTTGAGCATCCTCATCTCTGTAATACTTAACTTAATCTTATGCTTCTCTTTTATTGGCCAACATTCCGTGCTATAAATCATTGCAGGTCTTACTACCATCTTATAAAATTTTTCCTTAAGTCTAAGCGGTACTTTCTATCATACAACAGGCCAGATGCATTCCTCCGCTTCAACCACACAACTTGAATTCTACTAATAACATCCCTATGTATTTCACCATCATTTTGAACAACAAAGTCGAGATATCTAAAACACTCACTCTTTTTAATAACTTGATCACCTAATGTCACAACACCATTAGAACTTCTACAACTAAAATTATACTCCATATATTCAATTTTAGATCTACTCAAAAGAAAACCTTTAGACTCTAAGGTTCACCTCCATAATTCAAGTTTCTCTTGGACTCTCTCTTTAGTCTTATCAACAAGAAAAATGCCATCATCAAAAAGAATACACAAGGGTATACCCTCCCATAAATGCCTAGTAAGAACATCCATAACTAAAGCAAAAATATATGGGCTTAAAGCCAATCCTTGATGTAATCCAACTAAAATAGGAAAATATTTTGTCAATCCTCCTTATGTTTGGACACAAGTAACAGCTCTAGTATACATATCCTTAATGACTTGAATATAACCAATATTAACTCCATTCTTTTCTAGAACTCTCCAAAGGAATTCTCTTGAAACTTTATCATAAGCTTTCTCTAAGTCAACAAATATCATATGTAGATCCTCCTTGCTTTCTCTATATTTCTTCATCAAACCTCTCAACAAATATATAACATCCATAGTAGATCTACCTGGCATGAAACTAAACTGATTTTGAGAAATTTTTGTATCACATTGTAACCTATGCTCAATTACTCTCTCCCATAATTTTAATATATGACACATTAACTTAATTCCTCTATAATTTGCACACTCTTGAGAATCACATTTATTCTTAAATATAGGAACCATCAAACTCATCCTCCACTCATATGACATCTTTTTAGCCTTTTAAATAACATTAAAAAGATTCATAAGTCCAGAAATTATTTGATCTCCTAGGCATTTTCACACTTCTATTGGAATATCATTATATTCTACTATTTTTTTCACATTTCATTTTCTTTAAAGCTTCTCCAACTTCAAATTTACTATAATACGATGATAAATAAAATTATCTATTTTTGTTTAGAGTAATAAGGATGCTAAAATCAACCGTATTCTCAAATCCTTCATTAAAAAGTTTATTAAAATAACTCATCCACCTATTTTCAATATTATTTTTTAAGAAAAATACTTTATGATTTTTATCCTTAATATACCTCACTTAAACTATATCTTTACTTCTTCTATCTCTTTACTTGGCTAACATATACATACATCTTTCACCTTATTTGGTATCCCATATATCATATAAATCACTAAAAGTCAAATTTTTTGCATTACATATTATTTTTTTAGAATCTCTATAGGTCACTTTATATCTTTCTCAATCCATCGAGTTTTTACATCTAAACTATGTTTTATAACAATACTTCTTATTTCTTATATTTTTTGAATATTTTGATTCCACCACTAACTATTTTTATTAAAAGAAATAATGTTTAGATAAAAAAAATAAATGCTCTGTTTTAATTTTCACACTTGAGGTGTAATCTATGTCACTAAAATTAAAATTTTCATCCCAATTTCATCCCCATCAATGTAGTATAGTTTAACTAATCCAAAGTCTCTCTAGTATAGCTCTTATTGAGCTATGTTAAGAGTTAATAAATGCTGAAGTATACCCTTACCTTACTTCTCTTTAGTAAGTCTTTATCTAACTTAAATTTGCTCTCTTAGTTGTGGTTTGGGTCAATACCAATTAACATGATCATTAGTATGATTTAGATTAACAAAACAAAAATGCCAACATACCTTCATTCTTATTATGTTAAAGGCCTCTCTACTTGAGATCATGAGATTAGACATCTTGGTGTTAATGATAACTGATATGATGATATATATATTTTTATGTCTTTAAGCCTCTTTCCTTGTTAGTTATATTACAAAGATGAGCTAGGTGCAACACAAACATAAGAAATGTTGCAGTATTTATTGCATATTCGACCTTAATAATGAAATATTAAGGCAGCATGTTCTTATTGGTTGTGCACTTGCATTACACATTCCACCATTATGTCATCCTGTAAACAACCAAATAATAATAATAATAATAATAACAAAGCAAAAAAAAAATGAAGAAATAAAAACTAATCGCCGCACAACAACTGTTCACCGAAACCGTGTGAGGGAGGAAGCGAGAATGATTAGATGGTGCAGTTCTATAAGAAAGACGGAAGAGAGTGTTGGTTGGGTCCACATATGTATACATCCACCCACCCGAGTGAGAGAAAGAGGGAGAGATTGAGAGAGAAGAAAAGAGAGGAAACTGAACTCCCACTTGGTCGCCGTCCCTAGCCGCCGCCACCGATCCTCACCTCATGTGAAAACCTGAGCCGAGCAATCCTCCTCTTCTCGTGTGAGAAAGTTGACTCCATTGTTTAGCCAAACCCCTTACATCGCGTGGAAGAGTCGACCGAATGCCCCTTCTCTATTGTCGGTGTGAAAAGTCAAAGACGAACTCCCGAGAGCTGACCGAACCCCATTGTCACGTGTTGAAGTCAACCCTCTTCTTGGCTAGTTCTGTTCACTTGAAATAAAGGCCTATTTTTTATATTATTCCTCTCTTATAAGCTTTAAATAATAATAGGCATGGACATTTTAGTCCAACAGAGAAAAAGAAGTCCTTTCGAATTTCAATCTTAGATAAATTTTGAAATAAAATTTATTATAATTAATTTTTCATTTTGCAGGTCAAATCGAAGACTTCCACTATTGATCTTAGGTTCGGTGCAAGATAAATATCTCTCTTGTTGATCTTGAATTCGGAGTAAAGTAAAAGGCATGAGCAGGCTATTTCATGAAATTCAACACTATTAAGTCATCATTTTGCTAAAATAAAAAAATAATTAACTCAAAATTAAGTTATTTGAAATTAATTAAAATACAGATCTTAAATTCGAAGACTCATGTCGATTGATTTTGGATCCAACCGTAAATTTTATGAAGACCTCTACCATGATCTTTGGTTCAGTGTGAGATGAAATCACCTCTCTTTGTCGATTTGGATCTGAAGCAAGGAAGAAGAGTATACATCGCACTAGATTTTACGAATACAACACTATTGAGCCGTTATGCTGCCGAAATTTATTGAAAATAATTTTGACTTAAAACATTAATATTTAACACAAAAATGGAGATCAATTTTAAAAAGAAATGATCGAACTATGAATAATGAAATACAAATAACTTATAATCTTCAATGATTGTAATCCAAGCAAACTTAATGAAATTTGGGGACTTAAAGTGAAATCATTAAATTATTTGGTGGGTTCTAACATAGTGGCACATTAAAGATGGCTTTGTGATAAGCAAAGGCCCAATCTGTGCATACAAAGCAAACACCATCCATGTATTAAACTTTGACATTCCAATGGATATAAGCCTAAGTTATATTTGCAAAGTGAATCTTAATACTTAATATGATCTTTCAAATATTTAAATCTAAATTTAAATGATTGTAGGAAAACTTCATTTGCAACTTAAACCATACAACTGACGCAAGTTTATATTCGCAAGGTGAAATCCACATATAAAGCAAATGACATTCCAAAGGGATATAAGTTCAATCTTAATGGAATTTGGGGACTTAAAGTTAAATCATTAAATTATTTGGTGGGTTCTAACATATTGGCACATTAAAGATGGCTTTGTAATAAGCAGAGGTCCAATCTATGCATACAAAGCAAACACCATCCACATATTAAACTTTAACATTCCAATGGATATAAGCCTAAGTTATATTCGCAAAGTGAATCTTAATACTTAATATGAGCTTTCAAATATTTAAATCTAAATTTAAATGTTTTTAAGGCAAACTCCATTTGCAACTTAAACCATCCAACATACGTAAGTTTATATTCGCAAGGTGAAATCCACATATAAAGCAAATGACATTCCAATGGGATATAAGTTCAATATAATGACATTTTAATAGATGTAAGCTCAATTTATGTTTGTCATACAAATAATACATCATCCAAATTAGCATTTTAATGGATGTAAGCCCAATCTATCACTAGTTCGCCATGTGAATTTCTCTAAAATTATGGCATTCTAAAGGAATGTAATTCCAATCACTGTTTGCAATGCGAACCTCACCCAATTTTGAATTCTAAAGGGATGTAAGTCCAACGTAGGTTTATAAAATGAACTATATTAAATATTGGCATTCCAAAAGTATGTAAGTCTAATCAGACAACATTCTTATAGATGTAAGTCTAATTTATGTTTGTCATGCAAACATCACATAATCCAAATTGGCATTCTAATCGATGTAAGCTCAGTCACTTGTTTACCATATGAATTTCCTTGAAATTATAGCATTCCAACGGATGTAAGCACAATGTTTATTTGTAAAGTAAACTTAAATCACACAAATTTGGCTTTTTAAAGAATTTAAGCTCAAATACATATTTGCAAAGCAAATTTCACTCATGATAACACTTGTACAATAACTGTATTCTACTCAGGATTTTTGAGAAGAGATAATCAAACTCCATGACATTATAACAATAGCCCTCTAATATTGGTAGATTGGAATAACGATAGTCCTAAGTTAATAGAATCATGGAATCTTGATCAAGACTACCCTCCTTTTTTTCTTTTAGACAGTCATCCACACCACACCACTAAGCATTGATTTACACTGAGGATTTAGATCTATTTCAACCTTAATTAAGAGTGCTCTCCAACTGTGATAAGAGTAGTAATTAACTATAGATGCTTGTATTCATAGGAAGTAGAACTAAGATCAAAATAAACTCTAACATAATGCTGAGTAAAATCTGATAGAATATAGATCAATCTGCTTCATGAAGAACGAACTTCCTAACATCCTTAAAGAAGATAGAGATTTCAAAGTATTTTTCCTGAACGATCACATCCTTTGATTTGTCAACTACAAAGACAAAACATGCCTTTGTTTGCATGTTTAGGCTTGATACATATGCTGTAATGGTGGTCTACTTTGTTACATGTTCAATATTTATCAGGCATATTGTGGTAGCAGACTTTTAGTGGCTATGAACAAGAATTAAACAGTCTACTATCATGTTCTTCTTTGATCTAGTTACCAAGGTAAGATGTTCTTTCAATGATATTCTTCAAGCTTAGTATATTTGTCAAGTTTGAAGTCTGTCTTTGTGTATGTTTTATCCTTAGGCAGGCATATTAACATTACATTTACTCTTGTTATTGCATATATGCATTACACATTCCACTTTCATGTTTTCTCTTTAGTCTTGCAACTAAGATGGGATATACCTTTCTTCAATATTACCTCAAGCTTAACTAGGCAAGGGGTTTATCTTCTGCATCTCCACTCTTACTCAAGAATATTAATACATGCATCTTTATAGGTTTGTGTACAAACATTGCATGTTCTTCTTAAGGCCAATCTTTACAAAAGTTTTAAGATAACCTTTTGGTCCACAATTAGGAAGCTTAGGCTTTTAGCCTTGTGGTCATCTAAAACCTTAAAGTGGTCATCTCAAACCTTAAAAATGTTATTTTGCTTAGGTCCAAGTGGATGCTTTAAAGACATGCTCCTAATAACACTGATTTTATTTGTGTATTATGGGCCCATTATTTTTTAAGCATGAATAAACCCTTATTTTTTCTTTAGATGTTGAGTTATATTTGGAAGGAGTAAATCTTGAATCTTTTTGTATTTTGTAATTTGTTAATTATCTCATTCTTTATGCAACTAAAATATCATGAAGAAGCATCATATCACTTACTATTTTTAGCATCTATATAAGACTATGTTGAAAATCTTGTTTGCATGTCTTTCCACCATTGCTAGTATTTACATAGAAAATTTGATTAAAAATAATAATGACAATCTTTATGAGAAAATGTGCAACTACATGTAGGTGTTTTTCTCCTCTTTTGTAATTTGTAGTGCAAAAAAGTTGTAATAACGAAGACCTCATCAAATTTCTTATGTTTTAGTGGTAATGGACATGGATGATAAATAATTTTTGAAATATGTGCTTTTATTTATTTTATTCATTTTAAAATATTGTATGTTTGTTATGATCTTCAATGGTACATGGCTTCTCTGGGACTATTTTAGAGTGGAATATGATAAAGGACTTTAATGGTAATTCTTCTTCAATAAGTATACTATTAAAACTTAGTTGTTTGCATTAAATTTAGGATCGATTGGTTTGTTGGTATCATGGTTAACAAAATATGCTGATAATATTGCGAATGTAAATCCATCTAGTATTATCACATATTAGTGCTTTTATCTTGATTTCTAGTAACACTAATACTTACATAACTTGAGTGCATATATTATTTTGTTATGCTTATAACATCAACTATTATATATATTGCAAGTTGACATTGCTTAATTTTAATGTGATGTTACAAAATTACCAACAACATGCAATTTATATATATATTACAAGCATAATAAAATAGTAGCAAAATTCAAGACACATAAGTCTTAGTAATACTAGAAAGAAAAACAAAAATATTAATACGTAATAATATTGAAATTACCTTTTCAATATTATTAACAAATTTTATCAAATATGACACCAACAAGCCAATAGATTCTAAATTTAGTACAACCGAACAAATTGTAAAAGTATACCCATTCAAGAGTTGCAACCAAGAGCCTTTGTCATTTTCCGCTCTAAAATCATCCCAAAAAAAGTGTGTCATATTAAATATCGCACCAAACATAATGTATTTTGAAATTAATAAAAAAATAAAATCACAAACTTTAGAAAAATTTTGTTGGACATGTGCATTGCCAACAAAATATAAAGAACTTGAGGAGGTCTCAATGGGTACAACTATAAAGTTATACTACATATTATAAAAGAAAGAAAGAAAACACTTAAGTATATAGTTCCATATTTGGCTAGTAATGGCTATAATTGTTCTTTCGCAATATATTTTATGTGTAGGTAGTAGCAATAACAAAAAGACAAACAAACAAGATTCCCCACATATAGCCTTTTATAGGCGATGAAAAAAGTAATTAATATGATACTTCTCCACAACCATTTACCGTCATGAAGAAAAGTATTACAACATACCAAATTTAAGATTTACTCAATCTAAATAGTATTCAACATGTAAAGGGAAAAAGGTTTATTCACACTTAAAATAACAAAGGGTTATTGGTATGAGCCCATAATACAAACAAAATTAATATTATTAAGAGCATGTTTCAAAACATCCATTTGGAGTTAAATAAAGTATGTCACATTAGTAGAAAACATGCTATGTAGGATGGTTAATAGTTTAGGATTTATAATACACTCTATAGTGAGATGCATAATTAAAACACAAAAAAATAGAATTCACAAGTTAACAAATGTTAATTTTTAAAGAAACCAATGGATTTAAATGCAAAAATAATAAACACACTTCTTTCATCTCAACTAATAAGTTAACAACTTACAACGAAAAAATTACAAAAAATTAATTAATTAATTAAATTGAACATATAATTTCCGCAACAATCAAGTTTCCCCAAATAAAGATGAATTCAACATTTCATAAATAACATCTAATAATTTTCATTTCAATTTTTTTTAAATAGAGTTAAATAAAAATGAGTGGACAAGTTGTAATATTGATGTTACGATATGATGGACAACTAAATATTTTTATAGAATTCATTCCTAAATATGTTGGTGGAAATAATTGTCTATTTCAAGTTTCATTTGAGATGATATTTGAAGAATTAAAAATCAAGAATACCTGAACTTTAAATTATGATACTACAAAGTTCAATGTTAATTTGATGTATCATTTTCCTCTAGATGATTGATAATCGCAATACATATTAATGACAATGAAATTACTTAAGTTGTTTAATAGTTAGCATGGAAAAAGTCATTAGTTGTTTGTGTTGAGATGATTCAGCTTTTACAAGATAAATTTCTTGAAATAAATGTTGAGACAGAATGGGGAGCATCGAGAATCACTCTTGATCGGTATCAACCATAAGAAGTATATATAAGCACAACTATAGATGACTATGAAATACCTTAGTAAGAATTACAAGATGATGAATCTACTTAGATTTCTGACATATTCATATTTGTTTTTATTTTTAACTTATTAATTATTCATTTATTAAGTTGTCACTTCAAATTATTGACACAAACAAGACAAATACATCATACTAGCAATACAAAGATAGGATATACACTAAAATTCATTTAAACTCACTTGATGATGCCTATGAAACAATGGATAGTAAGTTTAGCAGTGATTCAAGTGATAATAATGATTTTTTTTGGAAATAGAAGACACTAAAGTAGGTAAAGAAATACTTTTAACAACTTAGTATGTCAATAAACTTTTTCTAGTTCAAATAGGATTTATGGAATGATATCTATAAACAATTACATCAAGTATTGTCAAATGATAGATGAGTGAATTTAAAATACTGATTTTTGTGAACCTTTAGATAATATCATATTTTTTTTTAGGATATGTATATCCCAGATGATTTAGAAGAAGATATGATTTTTCTGAGTAAGGTTGAGCTTCAATTTGAATTATGCAGTTGGTCTATAAGAAATAATGTAGAGCACAAATTGATTTGACTTAGTAAGAGTTGTTATATTATTTCATGTGCCTAACATGACCACCCATCTAGCCATTGTCCTTGCAATTTACATGCATTGAGTAGGAAGTGCTTTGTTGGTGGATGGAGAATTTTAAATATAGGCACCCCCACACATGCACACATTGAATTCTATTGGGTTGACATAAATAGTACAATTCTCTAAGTTCTCTAGCTATTTCATACTACGTAGCATTAGACAATAGTTTGAATTAAAACTCAAGAAAATCACATGTTGTGTGGAAGCTAAGTTTAATGTAAAGGTCTCATAAATGAAGGCATGGGATGCAAGGAGAAAAGCCATAAAAGTAAATTTTAGTAGTTTGGAATAGTCCTATCAATCAATATATAGATTGATCAAAGCAACATGTTTGATGATGATGGGGTTAGTTTATAGAATTCAAGTAGTACAATCAAACCATTTTAAGTGTATCTTCGAGGCATATGGTCCATTAATAACTTGTTGGTTATATAACCCATAAAAATTTAGGTTAGACTTTGAAGTGTATTTGTGAAAACAACACATACACCATTTTAATATTAGGGTTTAAGTAGCCTTGTTAGCCTAATATTAAACCACACTATTAGTCTACAAGATCCCTTCGAATTATATAACCTATGGTTGCTAATAAGGACCATCTAATCACTAATTGATTGAGTAGACTAACAGCACTAATGACCCGAAATGATAGAACCATGAGATCTTGACCAAAGCCATCATACCCTTTTGTAGGCTAGTCCCCTCTTTCTACATTCCACATCCTCATCATAAAAATAATAAATTAAATTTTGTATATAGATATATTTTCTTTTATAAATTTCACAAGAAAAATAAAAATTTTATAAACATTGTAACAAAATTAAATCTTAAATTAATATACATAACTATGAAATTAATCGTTTAACTAAACATTATAATAAAATTACATCTAGATTTCATAGGTCACATGCCTAAAGTTAGTTATAGTCGTAGCAGTGTGGCTGAGATGATATCCCACTAGAAGTTTATTTTGCTATCGTGTAGCTCTCATCGTGTATCACACTTAGATTTAGTATGTTAATCTTTCATTCATCTTGTCAAGAAATTTTAATGAAAATACCATTCTCAAGAGTGATGTATTTTCTCTCAGGCCTCAATATGTAAGATGTTTCTCATCTTCTTACAGTAAAAGAATGATTAATTACAGGTGGACTACATACAACTAGACTAGACTACATTAGACATATGCAGTATATCAATTTAGATCATCATCTACTTACACTGCTTGTAGAGCGTTGGTTATTGAAGACCAACACCTTTCACCTTATTAGGGAAATGAAATGACTCTATAGGATGTGGTGCTTATCCTCGTCATATGCATTGATGGTCCTACTCAAGTTAGGAAAAAATGTTGTAGGTGAGGGTTAAATGAGGGTATACCATCACGTAGAATGAGATTTGATAGGTACACATTTCACTTATTTTTGGTGCAATAATGCTAATTAATTGTAGCCGAAGGAGCCTATGTTCAAGAGAACTGATGTTCGTGAGAAAGCAGACATTGATTGTGAAGATTATTGCCATGCCCACCTTTAGTTATGGGAGAATAAGTGTGCTCTTGTAACCATGATGATGAGTTTCATAGTGATGATGCTAAATGTCTCAAACAATAAATACACTAATATAGGTCATGGGCTTTGTTATATTTATTGAATACACCGATAGTGCCACACATAAGTTATTATCCTTGAGCGTTGGAGAGCGAGTGATGGTGTGATTACATTTTTTAGATATTTGATTATAAAATTTTATACATTTTGTATAATCAAATCTAATGTGCTATGTCTCATTATTACAACACCAGGTCATTCTAGAGGTTTAGGAGATACTAAAACTGTTTCTTAGAAGAGGCAATGATACCCCATTCAACATGTAGTAAAAAAGCTTAGGAAGCAATTCACTAGTGTTTGATGGAGCATGTATATATCAGATGAAATGTTTAAAGATGATGATGACCTACATGATTTTATTCCAATGGTAGTTCTTTCATTCATTCACAACCCAAAGCAGTCAACTTATGTAGATATATGTCCAATAACATATCCATTTATAATGCCATCTCAAAACAACATTAGCTTAAGTGATATACCTTCTTTCACACATTGAACTTGAGGAGTAATAAAATACCCTACACAAGCACATATATCGCCATATTTTATCCCTTAGAAGCTTTTGGAATGATAGGGACAATAGTGTTCAAAACACCCTTTCTATGCAGGCTAGTATTGGATAATAGCTCCACTACCATTAGAGTTGTCACATATTGTTTCACATTCTGCCCAACCAGCTACACCTAGTGAGGTTAAGGAGCATATTTATACTATCATAGCGGAGCATCATCTATGTGATCATCTCCTGTGAGCACTTGATCATTATACACTAGATTCTAAAGCCATACCAATGTTGTATTTTGATGTTATTTATATGATATCACATTTTGTACTTTTATTTTTAAACATAAATTTCATGACATTTTATTTGATGATCTTTATTTGATTGCTACTTGCGCCTATGCCAACTTTTGAAGAATTCTCAAAATTTGTAATTATTATTTTGAGATAAGGGGTAACAAGTCACATATTTCACTTTCCTATCAACATTTATGTGTATGTAAGAGTGAATCTCTATTTAAAATTAAGATTTATTTGAGAAATAAAATTAAAATAATATTTATATAATATTTAATTTTATTTAAAGTATTTCATGAATATTTTTATTGCAAAACATACTATACTAAATTTAAATTATATATGTAATTTTTTTAAAAAATATCACTAAGTATTTAATTTTAAGTATATAAATTTTTAAATAATGCTTAAAGCTTTCTAATGAACATTTTACTTTTAAAATCATATAATCCTATTAGTTTTAAGGCATTTTTAAAATGTTAAACTTAAAATTCAAAATGAGCTATATAAAATAGCCATTAAAATTAAAATAAAAAGGGTGAAATTGTGCCTATATGCCTTTGTGACACATTTTTCATACTAACTGTAGTTTATCTTTTAACTATAACATTGATCAAATTAGTGATTGGTCTAGAGAAAGAATGGCATGCATCATATGCTAAATCATACGAACCTAAGTCATATACTTTTCCTTTTTCTTTCTAGTCAATAGCTTCTCTCCATATATCAAATTCTGACTGCTTAGATTATCCACTTAAACTTCTTCACCTATAGATTTTTGACTCTAGACCTCCTTTAACTTTATGTAATTATACTGCAAAATATTATAATGTAATTAAAATATAATATGATAATAATAAGAATGCAATTTAAAAATAAATATTTTACTTACATAGGCTCTTTGTGTCATGACATTAACCTACTATTGGTTGACTTAGTGCTGATGTGTTCTACTTTGTAGCTCTGAAGCTGTTGATTCTCTTCCAAGCACTTATTTTTGTAAACATACGTATGAAGTTAGTAAATGGTGTTTATAAAATTTTCTTAAAATTCATTACTTATGACTTACTAATCTTTTCTTATACTTAGCATGAGAAATGAAGCCTCCAATATGTAGGGAGTTGCCTATGCTCCCATAGTTAAAAGATTGATTTATTTTTCTTTCTCCATTTTGCAAACATAATCAAGAGAAGCCCAAGCTCTATATGGCCCATCCCATGCTTCCTTTCCAATTTAGATAGGTCTCTGCCCAAATTTGCCAATGTCTGTAAATATACTTTGTGACTTGAATCTAGGTACTCCATAAAATTTACATTCCACCTCCATTCCATCATCTTTTGTAGTACAACATACTACCTTAACATAAGAATCAATTTTTTGTGAGCTCAAATCTAGTTTCAACACTAATTTTTTATTATGTATAAGCCCTTTAGAATTGAAATTTTTCTTAGATTAGTCTCTTTAAGCAACCCAACAAGTTAATTAAAATATTTTCTTGGAATGTTATATTTAGTTTTGATGCTCAACATTCTTACAACTATAGTTCAAAGTGATTCGTGCAAGCTTCCCACAATGATCATTATGTTGCATTTAATAGATCATAGAACTTTTGAACTTCTGTGTTAGTAGTTTCTCTTCCATTACTCCATCAAACTAAGCTCTTACTGCATCGAACAATATTTCTTCATATCGTCTAGAGTCATATTCAGTTGAATTGCAATAATTATTCTAGATTTAGACTAAACATATCCACTTCTTTATCATAGTAAGATGTAGTACTCACACAACCCATTTAATGCCTAAAAATTTTAAGTTAAATGCTATCAAGCGCTTTTAAAATAATAATGAACAAAAATAACTATAATACTTAGATCATTACAACCAAAAGAAAAATCAACTTCCTAAATTTAACTTGCTTATTTTTCATGTACATCATTTCCTTGACAAGTTACTACTAACATTTGTACATGTCAAAAAGTCAAAAATGGGAATTTGACTAGAAATAAAATATTAAGTAGCATAAGAAAGTAAAATACATTACCAAAAAATCATAAATGAGGACTTCAATAAAATCTAAACTCTAAGCTAATAGTTTTAGATCAAACTCTAAACAAAAATAATTATGTGAGATACATGAGTTTCAAATAATTTTGAACCAAATTTATGCAATAAATTGAAAATATTTTCTAAAAATTCAAATCCACATATCATAAAAATTAGCGGATGAAATCACAAATAAATAATTAAAAAAAAAAAGAGTTTTAACATTGATTTCATGGATGTTTGGAGCACTAACGTTTGTCGTCTGCCCCAGAGAAGGCTAAAAGAAGAAGAAGAAAGAAATGGGGGGAGGTCTAATGTCAATTCAAATATAAATAGTTCATCAATAAATTATCTAATAAAAAATCTATCTAATTTTTTTTTGAAAATCCACTAGAGACCAATAGACTATGAACCAATAATTGGTTTATGTTGAAAATTCTACCGGGAAGACTTTTTTGCCAAAAGTTAGTTAGTTAATTCTCATGGATTATATTGTTAGAAATTTTGTTAGTTATAGTTTCTTTTTTTTGTAGTGTCAATTGACTAATGTTGAGAGGGATGAATTAGATAAATGTGCCTAGGCTAGTGATGGAAAGCCAGGAGTCGATAATTTTCACTAATGATGCTCTGTAACTAAGTGAAACCTTTGACCATTGTCATTTTGTTGATCACAAATTATCAAATTGATAGCATCCTAATTGACTTTAAGTGATCTATTAACATTTTTTTCAAGAGCATCTTTGATAAAATGGGTCTAGAAAACTCACATCTTGTTCCTACATTAAGCCCACTCTTCAGATTCTATATAAATCACAAAAAGATTTATGAGATTATCTCCTTTCCAGTTACCTAAGGAAGAGTGAAAAATTATTTACTATTATGGTGAAGTTTGTAGTCATAGATGTTTGAGCCACCTGTAATGCTATTTTTTTTTATTATTGCTAAGTACTTTAAGAGTAGTCATGTTGACATATCAAGCTTGCATTTAATTTTCAAGAGGACGAGGAGTCATCACGTTTAGAAGTGATTATATATAGTCTTTAGCTTGCTACGTAAAGGCTGTAATCAATGTAGCATAGTGAGTCTTACACTTAGAAGTTTTAAAAGGAGGTAGCCTGGAAATCATTGAAGCTTTCGAGGAAGTCACCATTGGGAATGAAGTAGTTAGAAGAACTTTTTGGGTAAGTTCTTCTTTGGACCCTAAACTAAGGAATGTGTTGATTTCTACTCTAAGGGAATATGAAGATGTGTTCACCTAGTCAGCTTTCAAGATGCTTAGTGTAAACATTCATGTCTCCTACCACCAACTCAACATGGAACCTAAGGCAAGGCCAGTCAAATAAAAGATTAGACCTTTGGTCAGAATAATAGCAGAGCCAATTCTCCAATGCATAAGCTACTAATTGCTATATTTATTTAAGAAGTCCAACACCTAGAATGGCTTGTCAATGTCATCTTAGTGGCAAAGTGGAACTGTAAATGAAGGATGCACATTAGCTTCAAAAACCTCCATTTGGTGTGATCCAAAGATAACTACCCATTACCATGCTTAGATGCCCTAGTCAACTCTGTAGTTGGCTCTCCGTGATGAGTTTTCTATGTACTTCATTTTGGACATCATTAGAATAAGTTGCACCCAACAAATCATGACAAAATGGCATTCATAACTTAGGATGGAATATTTTGCTATAATGTGATGCCTTTTGTTCTACTTATGGTATTTATAACTAGCAATGATGATTAATTTACATATAAAAATGTAAAGGTTTTTTCTAATGTCAAGGCTTTTGCCTTAAGTTTACTTTGATTCATCATTCTAAAACTAATGGCTAAGTTGAGGCCGTAAATAATCTTATCCTAAATCTCTTCATACAAAAACATTGAGAATACCAAGAACAAATGGGTTGAGGTGTTACCCTTAGTGTTGTGAGCATTAAGGACTACTCCTTCCATTATGACTGGTCAGATACTATCTATCGTCTCTCATAGGGCTGAAGCTATGTTATTATTGAAGTACAATTTGGACAATCAGAGAGTAATCACGATATCAAATTTTGAAGAGTTGGAGTTGGATGAATGAAAGAGCACCAATGATGATGAATAATAGACTATGCTCAATCTATTGAAGGAATTCAAAATCAAATCATCTTTGAAGCAAGAAGAGATCAAGAGAGGAATCATCAATTGTAAAATATTAAGTAAAATCAATTCTAGTCCAATGACTTGGTACTAAAGAAGGCAAATCTAGTAGCTCATATTTTAGCTCTTGAAAAGCTAAAGCAAACATGGATAGAGCCATAAGATGATGAAAAATTGTACAAATTGATGACACACAACGAAAAAGAAGTTCCAAGAACATGGAATGTTGATGATATCAAGAGATTATATCCTAACCTTTCTATTTATTCTTTTTTATTTACTAAATTTATTAAACTTGGGGTGCTCAACTAAATAAGTACACCCCTTGAATTCTCTTTGATTAAACTGATAATTTTTAAATGAGAAGTATTTGCGATAAAATTGAATTACTATTTTTTCTTTAAAATTTGAAAAGATGAAATGAGATAAAATATACTAAGCTTAATCACTAGACTACTCATTATAGGAATACTAGTGGCCCCTAGAAGCTCTACAAGAGTAAACCAAAGAACCCCTAAATTAGTTCTATAGGACTGCCAAAAGCCCATGAGAGAAGGACAATCAATGCTTATTAAAGCCATACTTGACATATTTCACTTTAGGAAATACTCAAGAAAAAGAATGTTTGATGATCTCATAATGCAATCAGAGAATATAAACATAATCACACTTAACAAAGCATCGATAAAAGCTATATTTAGTCATAATCCTTCTAATTAGAAATATGTATCAATGTTAACCAAAAAATACCAAGAAGATGTTCAATTTTTGTGATTAAAATACTTAATGATAATTCATGGGATAAATTTACTCTATCTCAGAGATATAGATTTGTCTTCGATTTTTCAACATCATTACAACTATCTAGAAGTCACTAATATTTTCATATATAAGTTTGATATTCAATTGAATGGATTTCATCCACATGGTTTTAAAATATATAAGGTATTACCCAAAAGAGTCATGACAGGTTCATACTTACTTATGGGAATGAACAAATAAATCCTTTTTTTTGTTAGACTAGGTCAAGCTGCTAGTTTGTATTGGAAGCACTTGTGTTGATCCCTTTACTTTAGGAATAAGTCCTCACTTCTTAGAGTTTTCATAGTTTTGTGCTATGCAAATACAATTACTAGCTTTCTAATAGAATGTTAACTCAAAATAAAATTAAACTTTAATTTAAAAAACATAAAGCCCAATCATAGATTAAGCTTAAGTGTTTACTAAGCTTCTCAGTATCAAAGAACTTTTTACTTTTTTCAATTTGGAATTTGAAAATAATAGTTCTACTTGATCTAATTCTTTTGACTTTCAAATCTAGCATCCTAACTTAAACTTTAAAATCTATAGGAACGTTAACAAACTACTTTAATTGATAGTTTTCTTAGAAGATTTTTTTCTCTTCATATATAATTAACTATGAGGGCTCACCTCTAAAGAAACTTGTAAACCAGGTTAAGATAAATCGTATATTTGTTCACCTTCATGAAGAAGAGGAAAAATCTTTGGAAAATATATACCTATTAGACTTATAAGTTTTTATTAAATGATTTAATTCATTATAGGGTTATATTTCTATCTTTTGATGTGGTGTATCATTCCTTGATTCCATATTCGATCACTCAAATCAGAACTGTAAATATCTACATGGTGTTCTCATGTTTAATCATCACAAATTTTCTAACAACTCCATTGGGGACAAATTCTTTTCTCCAACTTTAGTAATTAGCTATTGTCTTTATATATCAATAGTAAGCTTATGCCACTCATAGACTTAGAATGCTCTATGTTATGTTAGATATCTTGTTCATTTCATCTAGGCACCAACATCCTAAATTTTGGTTATAGAATTTCTTATTTATTACTAGTTGATGATTACTTCAAGAATCCCCATTGGACTTCCCTGGGGTCTCATTCCCTTTTATTTAGGCAAGGTGCCATCCTTATTGGTAAACGCAAAATTGATCAAACTATTTTACAACTAATATATGTCAATTTTATTATTAATGTTATCTTTTTAAATCCAAATCTCTTAATCAAGTCCTTTGAGTCTTTCAAAACCCTAGAATTTTTGAGGCTACTATCATACACGAATTTAATAAGTCAGGTTATAAAATTTCTTGAATTCTAGTCAAAAAGTCATTGAACCTACTATCATATTAAAATGTGGTTATCAAAGTTTTAAAAAAATCTTTTGAAAAAAGTTTGATAACTTGAACCCTACTTATCATAAGTGAGGGTCCAATTCTCACTAGATTCTCCAAGAAAGACAAATCAAAGCTCTAAAATCAAAATTATTAATCAAATATAGGAAGGTGTCTTCTAGAAGTTCATTTTTTTCTTTCAACATCAGACTATATTGATAGTGGAGAAAGCTTATTTGATAAAAAACCTAATCATTAATTTAGGCATGGGTTCTAAGAATCTCAAAATGACATTTAATGGTCTAGTGTTTATTGTAGTGGATCTTGAGGTAGTATCAAATAAGAGGCCCATAATGAAGTTAAATTTAAAATCTAAGATAGGATTTATTTCTTTGAAGAGGAAAGCAATAGATGTTCCCATAGTTAGACTTATAGTTCACAACACTATTGCCCTTAGAGTTAGTAAGGCTGAGTGAGCATCAACAATTGCCCTACTTCTAAGGGGAAGATTAAATTTGATCCATTGGTTTCCCAATCCACTATTAAGATTGGTTCATCCTCTAAGACTACTCCTCTTACTAAGATATAAAGGATGAACAAGGATGGGAAGCATAAAAAGCTACACAAAAGGATTCTTAGTGAGAAAGAGGTTGTATCACACTAGGCTAAAGATGGTTCCCTACTTGATACATCTCTTCTCCTTGGGGGTAGTGGATTTCACCCCCTTTTTATAGCTTAGAGGATGGGGGATGCTGTTGTATTGCTTTTTCACCATAATAATCCTTTGAGTTTGAAACACTAATTATGAAGAGAAGAGGTGCTCCCCATGCTAGTCTAATTTATATATTTAGAAGGTTATGAGATAGACATAGAGATATATGTACTAGGGCAGATAATGTAGGGGGTTTGAAGGGGGTTATCACTGAAAGGTAAGATCCAAAATTTTATAGTAGAAGGTTGCAGAGACTAGAGTATCCTGCCTATAGAGGGAGGATGAGGTTTGCTAGATAGTTAACAATCTCTACTTGGATGGATACACATGGTGGCTCCCCATAGTCTAATCATAATAAAGAGACCAACACAATCATCCTCATTGAGCATAGTCAGTTAAGACAAGTGCTTATAGATTTTTAATTGGTGCATCCATGTCACATCTCATCCTATAATTTACCATTTCCCATTCAACTTTTGGCATCAGTCATACCACAAAAGCACCAAAAAATTACATTGAGAGGAAGAACTTGTGGTGTTTATTTTTGAATGTGGGGGATACCACACAAATCTTAGGAGATACTTATCGAAGTGATCAGATATGATATTGAGGTATGATGTACTATCTCGAGAGATAGATGCATCAAACTACAATGGACCTAATCACCTAATAAGAACTCCTAAGGTAGATGGGTCTTTGAATACACCATAGATCTTTCCCCTAATTTACATAAAAAAGATAAAGTTCAGTTTATTTTAAGTCAGCTTCTTTGGTTCTCTATAGAGGCAAGTCCTCATAGTTAATTACATCCTAGAAAAAAAATTTCTAAGAATACTCTTAATTAAAGTAGATAATTATTATCTCCAAAGATTTTAAGGTTAAGACTATCAATGGATTAGTTATTTTGGAAATCAATTGGGATAGTTCAAGTGGAAGACTTATTTTAGAATCTAAAGGGAGGTAAGTAGGGAGAACTCATGATACTAGGAAGCCTAGTAAGTGCTCCATTATACCCTATGTTGAGGCTTTATATGTTTGAAAGAGAGGATATGTTTTGTCTGAATTAACATTTTATTAGAAAGCTAGGACTTATAATCTGTCAACATAAGATTGTGAAAATACCTAAGAGGCAAAGATTTATGTTTATAGCTCAAAGAAAACTAGTAACCTCAGACCCTAAATCTAGGGAGCTCTAACAAAAGTTAGAGCACGACCTAAATCTAAGCGAAGAAGGGACATAAGGGTTCATCTCCACAAGAGAGAGTAAACCCATCCGACTTCTGGACTTATAATTGTCTGGAGTGGCTACCAACTAACTCCTATGATTCAAAATCATATAATCCAGTCTTATGAAATTGCAAGATAGTTAGGCTTGTTATTTAATTTGAAAGAGACTAAAATCCTAAACTCACTCATTAAGAGACTTGAGCATGAGTGGTATGAACATATGACTTAGTCTAAAAATATAAAATCTTTACAAATTTCATTGCATTTTTGACTCAATATTTTGGACAAAGGCTTAAGATTTCTTATGCCTAAATGCATGATAAAATTGAGTTATTTGCTAAATCAATGATAAGAGGGTGTTCTCTACGATAAGGGATGCCCTCATAGGTCAAGCATTCGCCTATCGTGCAAGGACCCCATATTCAAGGAAGAAGAAATATGCATGCATGGTGTGAGACATACAACAAACAGCTAAGGGATTGTTAAATCTTTTAGTTATCTTTTTTACATCCTAGGTTTTATGATGAGGTTGTGAGTTATTTCAATTTTTAATTATGAGTTATTAGTTGGGTTGAAAATTTATTTTTATCCTAAGAACCTACTATCTCCAGGCCACACAATCAAATATCGCACATTAAAAAATTAAGAAAAGCATGATGTTTCTAATGCACAAACTAAACACAACATCAAACATTTCATAAACTTTAGTAAAAGAATAAGAGGTCGGTGTGGCCGGGTACCGCCGTATACCCTAAAAAAGAGAAAAGGATGGGTTGCTGAGCTATACCCCTATACAAACCAGAAAAAGAAAAGAATAATTATAATTTGAATTGAATATATGCTATGGGGCTCTTCACTCTTCACTCTTCCATCTTCATGTATTCATCCTTCCTTCCTATGATTTGATTTGCTCCTTCTTTGATTTGGTTGTATTTGCTTTGAAGGAATCACAGGGCACCCCATGGCAAAACCTTTTAGCCACTGCTCATCCTGATTCCCTATAACACTAACCCTAATTTCTATTGCAAAAATTACATTTCATGGAAAAGTAAATTTAACTACTCCTACAAAGTAGAAGTTAGTTAAACATACATACAATACTAAGAAATTATATTTATAATTTGGACTTAGCACCTACACATGGGTAAACAAGCCCACCTGTTCTAACTTGGATTATGCTTATGGGCTTAAGCAACTTGTAAGTAAAATATTTATAATTATTTTTGAGTAGCCCTTTTAGCACAATCCCCTATAGAAAATATGCTTAGGCTAATAAGGACCTAACATCTAGTCAACGAATCATACACCATAACATCCAGTCTAAAATATTACATCACAAAATAAAACATAACATCACACATACACCATCCTAACTTAGAACTAAAAGTAGTGGCTTAGTTCTAATGTGTGTGCTTAAGCTTAGTGTGGTATATCTTAGCAAGGCTTTAAGATTATATTTTCTAAGTTGGAGGAGTTTAATTTAATCATGAGGTTAGTTTTACTTCAAGTTGTTTTGTTATTTTGTGAATTTTAATTTATGTTTTATTTTGTTTCACTTGACTTATACTTAACATCTAAGTGCTATAAAGAGAAAAAAAAAGATTTCTCGCTCTTATCCTTACCATAAGCTACTTTCTAAAACATATTTTTGTGATTTAGTTTTCTTTAGTGAATGGCTTATTAAACACTTTTATCAATTTTAAGTTTAGGTTCACTTTAAGTAATCCTATCTAACATGAAAGACATCTTAGGATTAGTATAATTGAAATACTATCACATGATATATATCAAATCAATCATTTCCATCACATGTAACATGCATATGATTCAATCCTAAGTGTATCTATACATACAACATGTTTTAGCACACTCGAATGATGAATGCATAAATTTAGAGTTTATGTTCCATTTGATTGAATTATTTAATATGTGTAAGTTAAAGCTCTATCCAAATTCTTATATAAAAATATATTAGAATGAAATTAAATGAGTATGTGTCATTGTTAACTAGGGATGTGAGATAATGAAATGACCTCCTTGGAGCTACTTAAAGCCTTGTGTTCCCATGATGTCCAGATTATATACTCATTTGCATTCAAACACATGTAGATTTACATACATGAACATAGGAAAGAAAACTCCAAATCACATGACTAGTCAATTCAATGACTTAAATAATTATGGATGCATGCATCTTTAGTCGAAAAGAGGATTCTCATTTCTTAATTAAGTACTCACACACATGTATAAAAGATATAAGCAAATATGTGTTATTGTTAACTAAGGAAGTGAGATACTCAAATGACCCCCTTGTGGCTACATAAAGCCTCGTGCTCCCAGGATGTCTAGACTATATACTTGCTTTCTAAAACACATAGGGATGTATATATAATTAGAAGAAAGAGAATCATGCAAAATTATATTTTATTTAATTTAATTATTTATGTATATGAATTAAAGCTATATCCAAAATCTAATATCAAAATACATAGGAATGAAATCAAATGGGTACGTGCCTTTATTAACAAAGGAAGTGAGGTAATCAAATGACCTTTACGGGGCTACTTAAGGCCTCATATGCCCAAGATGTTCAGACTATATACCCATTGTCATTCAAACCTATGTATATATATATATATATATTCAAGAAAAAGAGCATCACTTCAAACACTAAAGCTATAAACACATCAAAATCCTATGTGTATTCATAACTACTAACATTCCAAGTATTGTTATCAATTTATAAACATTAGAAAATAGTTTTAGATTTAGTAGTAATAATAGTCACATATATAATTAATTAAGCCAACACATGCAAGCTTACTTAAATAAATTACATTTGTTTTATTTTGATTTAAAAGATGAATGCATGAAACCAAATGGCATACAATATTTAAAGTGATTGGAAAGGAATAACTAAATATAAACACATGGTTCATTCAACCAAATTAATTCATAAGGACATCAAATAAAATTATTTAAAGAAAATCAAAGCTTCTTATCAAATTGATTTTTGGATTTGAGTTGAACCTAAGGAGGAAAACTTATCATTTGATGTTTTAATCCCATTCCCATGTTAATAATTTGATTTAGTTTAAGGAAAGGTAATTAAATAAATTTTATAGATTGGTTAATTTAAATCATTAATCAAATCTATAATTAACCTTACCTATGTTTTTTAAATCTAATTAATCTTGTAATCATGAACCACCAATGATATGATCATGTGAGAAAAGTAAAATTACAGTGCTCCTAAGGACCTAATGTAATTGGCTCATAAATAAACATTAGTTAAGTTAAATAATATAATTAAGTACTTTTATGACTTTCCCACACTTACCGATTAATCATAATTTCTTTCGAGATCTTTATATTATTAAACACATAAAGAGGAACCCTTAATTTGATTTTAAATTATCTGATGTGATTTGCATCTCAATTTGATTTGATTAAGCCACTTAATTGATTGATTAAGCATTTAATTAGTTACCATCTTAATTATTCCTCTTGAAATGAAATGGACTTGGGAAAAGAGATTAGGAAAGTGGTCCTAATCATTCTCCTCATTCATTTAATGTTAAATAGTGATTAATAAGTTTTAATTCATAAATATTTACTGTTTAAACCACTAATTAATCATTAGGTTAATTAACGGGGTAATTAAGGATTAAATGATCAATTCTCCCTAATTATTAGGCAATAAATTCCAATAAAATCATGGAAGGTAGAGAACACCCCATTGAATCAACATACAAAATTTGGAATTAATTACTTAAGTAATTATAGCTTAATTAAGCAGATTAAGTTTATAATTAAACTTTAATTAAGCCTTTATTACTATTCAAAATTGATTAGAATTAATTCTAATTGATTCTTCTCTGAATTACCTCTAAAATTAGTATTTATTTGTAATTTTCTAATTTTTTTATAATTTGTTATAATTTTTCAAAGTTTTAGCAATTAAATCAGTTTAATTAAACCTAATTAAGCTTAATCCAATTGGCGCCGTGCGGGCCACTGATGTGGCATGCTTTCCACATGGCACCGCGAGATTGGTTATTTAAAATCCGTCCGATGTGGTGCCTATATGGCGACGACAGATACAGATTCGTCCCTGCTGCCCGATTTAAGTTCATAAGTTGAATATTAAACCTGTGATTTCTATAGGATTAAATAAGAATTAACTAGTAGATTAATGATGACCTTCCATTTCGATCATGCAGAATGAATGGCGTGTGATCTATCATCCTCTGAGCGATGGAAGATGGACATTGTCTGCTTTCCCCTGCTCAATCCGACCTAGCCGAAGCTCGTGAGATGATGGAATCGATCTCACACCTTCTAGGGAGTGATCCTAGGGGATCTAATAGTGGATTTTGCATGACATTAATATTTTCCTTAAAAAGGTCCAAAAAAATTTGAAAAATACTTGGTTTGATGGAGAATACCTCTTCGAAGCTCAAGACCGATGGCGGATCAACCAAGGTAGCTTCACCTAGATGAGGCAAAGCCCTGTTTATAAGATGGTGGCTTTCCTTGCCTCCAGTTGATCTATAGACCCAGTGATGCCGCAAACATCATTGGAGTTGGTCTAGGAGTAGTCTCTGGTGATCAAACTTCACGAGAAATGATTCATTTTTACTCCCCAGAGGTAGAGGAAGGTGTAGGGAGAGTTAATTGGAGTTTAGTTAAAGTTTATGGTGGAGGATCAAAGCTAGGCCTTAGGACGAATGGATTTGGTGGTTTTCGATAATGGGAAGGGCTAAGGAACTCAAGAGGATGCTCTGGCGACTCGTCTTGAGTAGCTAGGGCTCTAAGGATGCTTGGTGTGTTGAATTGAATCAAAATGAGTTAGGGGGGGGAGGTATACCTTTGGATCAGATAGATGGGATCTATTTGGCTTCTAGCGACCATCATTATGGATGGTAGGGAATCATCTGAGGTGACTCAATTTGAATGGCCAAAGGAAAGGGAGTGGCCGCTAAGGGAGGAGAGAAGTGGGTGTCCTTGATTGCCAAGTATTCCAATTAGGAAGGTTAGGTGAATTCACGCCACCCCGCCCCCCTCCCATGGCATGCTTTCCATGTGGCATCGTGGGATTAGTTATTTAAAACCCATTCGATGCAGTGCCTATATGGCGGTGGTAGACATGGTTTCATCCTTGTTGCCCGATCTGAGATCAGATGGTGGAGATTAAACCTATGATTTCAATAGGATTAAATAGGAATTAACTAGTGGATTAATCATGACCATCCATTCTGATCATGCGGAATGGATGGCGTGTGATCTATCATCCCCTGAGCGATGAAAGATGGACACTGTCCTCTTTCCCTCGCTCGATCTGACCTCACCGAAGCTCGTGAGATGATGGAATCGATCTCACACCTTTAAGGGAGTGATCCTAGGGGATCTAATAGTGGATTTCACATGACATTAACCTTTTCTTTAAAAAGGCCCAAAAAATTTAAAAAATACTTGATTTGATGGAGAATACCTCTCCGGAGCTCAAGATCGATGGCGAATCAACCAAGGTAGCTTCACCTGGACGAGGCGAAGCCCTGTTGAGAAGATGGTGGCTTTCCTCCCCTCCAATTTCTCTGTGGACCCAGTGTTGTCTCAAACCTCATCGGAGTTGGTCTGGGAGTAGTCTCCGGTGCTCAAACTTCACGGGAAATGATTCATTTTCACTCGTTAAAGGTAGGGAGATTTAATTGGAGTATGGTTGAGGTTTAGTGGTGGAGGATCGAAGCTAGGCCTCGGGACGAATGGGTTTGGTGGTTTTCGATGATAGGAAGGGCTAGGGAACTCGAGAGGATGCTCTGACGACTTGTCATGAGTAGCTAGGGCTCTAAGAATACTTGGTGTGTAAAATTGAATCAAAATGACTGGGGGGTGGTATACCCTCTCTTCCTTTAGATCAGATGGATGAGATCTATTTTGGTTCTAGGGGCCGTCACCATGGATGGCAGCGAATCATCTAAGGTGACACGATTTGAGTGGACATAGGAAAGGGAGTGGCTACCAAGGGAGGAGAGAAGTGGGTGTCCTTGATTGCCAAGTATTTCAATGGGGAAGGTGAGGTAAATTCACCCCAGCATGGCTCATGGCCGGCCCAACCACCCTTGGGTCAGGTTGGCAAGTGTCCTAGGTGCCTAATTAGCGCTCTAAGAGGTTGCCAAGTGGATGGGAAATGGGTTTGACCATTTAAATGGGGTATTTATCCCATGTGGTGGCCTTGAACCATTGGAATTTAGGTTAAATTGGGTTGGGTTAGGTTTGGGCTGACCAAAGGTGAGCCAAGTATGGGTCAAGTCAAATTTCATTTGGTTTATAATTGATTTGGATGGGTTTGGCTCAATTTGACCCTTCTGGGTCAAAATGGGCTAAGTTGGGTCAAGTTGACCAATTGGTCAAATTGGGTCAAACCAAAGCTTGAGTCATGTTCAAATGAGCATTTGGGATATTTTGGTTTAATTTATTTGGCTTAATTTGCATTGGATTTGATTTTGACCCATTTGAGTTCATATGGGTCAAATAGGCTAAGTTGACCAGTTTGGCCAAATTGACCAAATTGTCTTGGGTTATGTGTTGGTTCATGTTTGATTGATCAATTGAATGTGATTGTAGGCTTTGATTCGAAACAATTTGGATTTGCGAATGATTTAAGCTAAATTGACCCTTTAGGTCAATTTGGGCTAAATAGGTTAATTGGGTTTAATTGGTTAAATTGGGTTCAATCAAGGCTTCAATCATGTTCAGAAGTCAATTTGGAAAGACCTTGAGCCATTGGTTGCAATCAATTTGGATTAGATTTTGATTTGACCCAATTTGGCCCTTTAGTCAAATTGGGTCAAAGGTTTGGCTCAATTAATGATCAAGTCATATTTAAGAATTGAATTTAGGTTGGTATAAGTCATTGGTTCCATTCAATTTGATATAGGTTGAAAAATGGTCCATATAGCTCATTTAAAGAAAACCAAGGCTTCTTATTAAATTGATTTATGGATTTGAGTTGAACTTAAGGAAGAGAACTTATCATTTGTTATTTTAATCCCATCCCATGTTGAAAATTTGATTTAGTTTAAGGAAAGGTAATTAAATAGATTTTATAGATTGGATAAGTTGAATCATTAAACAAATCTATAATTACTCTTTATTATGTTTTTTTTAATCTAATTAATCATTTAATCATGAACCACCAATGATATGATCATGTGAGAAAAGTAAAATTTCCAATGCTCCTAAAGCCCTAATGCAATTGGCTCATAATTAAAGATTAATTAAGTTAAAGAATCTAATTAAGTACTTTTATGATTTTCCCACACTTGGGGATAATCATAATTTCCTTATGGGTCTTTATGTTATTAAACACATAAAGAGGAACCCTTAATTTGGTTTTAAATTATCTGATGTGATTTGCATCTCAATTTGATTTGATTAAGCCACTTAATTGATTGATTAAGCATTTAATTAATTACCATCTTAATTATTCCTCTTGAAATGAAATGGACTTGGGAAAAGAGATTAGGAAAATGGTCATAATCACTCTCCCTCATCCATTCATTGTTAAATAGTGATTAATAAGTTTTAATTCATAAATGTTTACTATTTAAACCATTAATTAATCATTAGGTTAATTAAAGGGGTAATTAAGGTTCAAATGATCAATTCTCCCTAATTACTAGGCAATAAATTCTAATAAAATCATGGGAAGCAGAAATCACCCAATTGAATCAACATACAAAATTTGGAATTAATTGCTTAAGTAATTATAGCTTAATCAAGATAATTAAGTTTATAATTAAACCTTAATTAAGCCTTTATTACTATTAAAAATTAATTAGGCTTAATTTTAATTGATTCTACTCTGAATTACCTTTAAAATGAATATTTATTTGTATTTTTCTACAATTTTTTTATGATTTTTTAAAGTTTCAACAATTAAATCAGATTAATTAAGCCTAATCCCATTGGCACCATGTGGGTTGTTGATGTGGCACGCTTTCCACATGGCACTGTCGGATTGGTTTTTTAAAACCCATTCGATGTGGTGCCTATGTGGTGACGATAATTTGGGCTAAATAGGTCAATTGGGTTCAATCAAGGCTTCTATCATGTTCAATAGTTAATGTGGAAAGAACTTGAGCCATTGGTTGCAATCAATTTGGATTGGATTTTGATTTGACTCAATTTAGCCCTTTAGTCAAATTGAGTCAACTTGGGTCAAAGGGCTAATTAGGTTAGGTTTGGCTCAATTGATGGTCAATTCATTTTCAAGAATTGATTTTAGGTTGGTATAAGTCATTAGTTCCATTCAATTTGATATAGTTGAGAAATGGTCCATATGGCTTATGTAGGTTAAGTGGGCTAAGTTTGGTCACATGACCAAATTGACTTGGTTTGACCCAATTGATGGCAATTGATCAATCAATGATGACCAACAATCATCATGAGAGGTTTTAGGTAGGTTAGTTTAGTCCAATTTGGGTTGGATTGAAGATTAGCTCAATTGGGTCCTTTAAGTCACTTTGGATCAAGTGAGCCTAAATGGGTCAACGGGTTTGATTTTGGATTGATTTGAGTTGATTGTAGTCTAATTATTGGATTTGAGATTGAGTAGTGACTTTGATTGTAATTGATTTGAGGTTGGATAGGTTTTGGCTCATTTGGCTATCTTGTTAGCTTGGGTTTGATTTTGGCTTAGTTAATTTGATTATAGAATTTAATATGATTTCGAGAGTTGATTGGAAGATTGTTTAATTTATGAGAAAATCAATTGAATTTGGATTATATTGAATTTGGCTAAGTCCATGGGTTTGAGTCATGCACTTAAGGTGGATTTGGTTTTGATTTTGGTTTGATTGGCTTTGATTATAAGTTTAGGTGTGATTTGAAATGATGATTGAAGGGTTAAATTGAATATGAGAAAATCAATTGAGCTTAAATTGAATTGAAGGGACTTGGATAAGTCCATAGGTTTAAATCATGGGTCATGAGTTTAGGATAGGTTTGATTTTGGTTTTGGATTTGGAAATTGGTTTGAGCATCAGAATCTAATTGAATAGAGATTCAATTAGATTTTGGGTAGGTGGTTTTTAAGTTTTAAATATGGTTAAGGAGAAAAGCATAGGTTTGGTTAGGCTATAGGTTAGGTAAGTTCCCTAAATCCTAAAATATGACTCAATCTCATGGCTAATCCTTCTAAGTCTCTAGGCTTAGGTCAAGTGCTCACTTAGTCACTAGAAGCTCTCAGTGTCTAGAAGAGTCCTAGATTTATGACCAGAAGATTGAATCCTCACTCTAAAACTGAGGTCAACATACCCCTCACTTAGTAATTATTCAATGTCATGAGGGTCATTATTTTTTTTTCTTGGCCAAGGTCAAGCACCCCTATTTGACTTTCTACTTTATTAGTGGAGAAGCAAGTGTGGTGGCCTAAGAGCTAATCCCAGTGCCACTAGCATCACTTTCACAAAAAGGTGGGAGGTGAAGATAAAAAAGAGTAGCTCATACATGTAGAGTTAGAGATTATTAAGAAAAAAAGTAGAAAGAGAAGACAGAATAAAGATAGTTGATTTAGGTGGGGAGAACAAACACTATAGATACATTCCTATGAACCCCAAGTGCATAGATGATTGCTTAGAATATAAAATCTTGGATGACTACCAAGTCGTAGTTTGGCAAATGATAAGAGAAGAGACCAAGATTAGGACATTAAACCCAAATGAGAACGATCAATTAGATGAGCTTGCAAAAGTCCATGTAATTATGACTAAGGCTACATTGCATAGATAAGTTGCAAATGTATCGGATGTGGTTGAGGAGGGTGATGCACCTTACTCAACAAAGCAATTGTTATATCAATTAAACTAAATAGATGAATAGATTAGTTAAATGAAAAGAAAGGGGAGGATTGATGTCAGTAGTTATAGTCTTCCAAGGCCTGGCACCAATACCGTAACCATCCCTGATTGAGATAGATAGATTTGAGCTAGTTCATCTAGTAGTGAGGAATGAAAGCATCATGGTAGATGAAGATTCTAATGGCTTACATAGATGGGGCATCAATAGCATGACCTTGCATGAAAAAACATTAAATAGTTGATGGCACAATATGTGAAAAAGGTTTTACTGTAAACCCAAGGTGCTTTATGGATTTTAAGTGGTAGAAATTACTCAAAGAAGTTTAATGTAGTGTAATATCTCAACAGGTTTGTGCCACTATCTTTTACAATTTTTAATGGAACTTATTGTAATGCTGGGGTAGTGACATGATTCTATATTAATAGCTTATAAGCAACTTGTCTGGAGTTGCATTTAATTTGAATGCCGAGCTCCTAAATGGATCTATGAAGACCTATATAGAGTTGAAGTAGGTGTTTATCAAGAGGTTTATAGGATCCTAGAAAAGGAAAAAGTGGGAGATTTATTAGTAGAAAAGAACAATCCCAATGACTCCATAGTGGGCTACATTCTCAAATGGAGAAATCTCAGCATGAACTGTGAACCCTAGCTCTAGAAGTAACATGCCATTGAGACTCTAATCAGGACCATCCATGGGCTAGTGGCATTTATGTTAAAGGAGTTCACCATAATGACATTTGAGAAGCTATTAAGTAAGGTTTCCAACCTTCAAAAAGAGGCCAATTAGTTATCTTTTTAGATTTAACATTCAAGCCTAAGCCTCAAATAATGTTTGAGAAGAAGCCTGGGGTTATATCGGTAGTAGATGTGAGGAAGAAATTTATGAGGGTTTAGCTAAGAAGATTTAAACTATAGTAGCCTCCACTTAAACCTCCATCCCCACTATAACAACAACCCCAATAGTCAATCCAATTAATATGTAGATCCTTCCCAACCTTCTTTGAAACTTTAAGTAAAACATATTCTTTTAAATAGAAAGTTGTTAGTAAGAACTTTAAGAACCTAATGAAGAAAGTAGACTTCCAATTGCTTGAGCCCAAGAAGCTAGAGGAAGTGGATAAAAGTGATGATCATAACTATTGCACTTACCACTAATTCTTTGGGCATACCATAAAAGACTGCATCACTTTTAAAAATTGGTTGGAAAGAAATTATAAAACTAGATCCATAGTGATTCTTAAGAAATACCTAGTAGAACTTGAGATAGGATCTACTAAAATAATCTCCGGTGAATCATTTTATCCCAAAAAGGGTGAAGAAGGTTAGGATATATCTTTCTCTAAACTCAAAAAAATTCTTTATGGATACTAGAAAAATAATCATAGCAACCTCAAAATAGAAATAAGCTTATTAATAATTATCATAACAATAATCAAAACGTCCAAAATAACCTTTAAAACTTTAAAATGATTCTAATCAACCTATCATTCATGATGATTCTATCTCTAATGGCAACAACCTTATTTTGAATGTTAGGGTGCTCTAATCAAGATAGAGTTGGAATCTTTAGATTTAGAGAAACTTATAGGAGAAGTTTCAGGTACCATTGAAAAGTAGGTTGACACCACTACATCCCCTCAATCAATAAAGATCATAGAAGTCATCCTTCGTTTGTCCAGGGTACTACCTTTAGGATGACACCTACAGATAAGGAAAAGTAAGCCATTGTCACAAGTAAACAAGTATTCCCCCTATTGGATGCTCTTGCATAGGATATATCTTCAGATAACCAGCTTAAGGTAGACTATAAATATTAGCTTAATTCAAAAAGGTGTTAGCAAAACTTAGCATCTATGATGCCTTTATCTTATCTATGTAGAGGACAGAGTCATTAATCAAAGCCTTATTGGATCCATAATAAAGCTTAGCTCAGTTGACAACTATAATCGAACTCTAAAAAGAAGCATGCTACATCAATGAAGTCCTAGATGTCAACTTTTTAGATGGAGACTTATTCTTAGGGACTATAGATCATAACTAAATACTTTACATTTTGTGAATGTAGACAACTTTAAGATTTCTAAAGTGTTTATTGATCCAAGTATGTTGATCAACATAATGAGTCTAAAAATCCTCACTTATCTGAGGATTGAAGTTAGTAGTTAGAGTTAGTTCAAATAAGATGATTTTGAGAGAATTTTATAAGCACAACAAGAAAGCTATAAGTTCAATCACTCTACTTCTATAAATTAGATACTTAAAATTATGATGTTATTTTATGTGGTAGACTTACACATTTTTAAATGCTTTATTGGGAAGACCTTAGCTTCATGATGACAAGATAGTGCCTTCCTCACTTCTCATGTGTATTACATTCTTACATGATGGTATAGAGGATTGCATAAAAGGTAATTTGAAGCCATTCTGTATGCATGAAGTTAGGATCTATAAAGATTTGCCTTATTAAAAAAAAAGGCAATCTTTAATAGAGATGTGTGAAACAAAAAAAAGGAGAAGTAATAAAAAAGAAGATTAAAATGGCCAAAAGAAAGAAAAGGAATAAAAAAATTTATAAAAAAGAGAGTAATTGAAAAATGAAGTAGGCTATTATATCAACATCCATCAGCATCTCACCTCTCCATTTCAAAGAGTGGGTTAGACTTGCTTGAGGATGAGGTTGAGGAACGTATTAGGCAAGCATGAAAGAAGGGAGATCAACATCCCAATTAACAGCCAGAGACTTTCTAATGATACACATTGACTTAGAGTCTAGTTCAAAGGTGAGCCATATATTATTTGTGTACTAACTAGTTCAACCAACATAAAAACTAAATTGGAAGTGATATTTGAGGCTGATAATGATGAAAATAAGGCCCTAACATAAAAAATAATATGCCTGGGTTGCCTTTATTTGAGAAGAACATTCAGTATGTGAGCACCTTAACTCTAACCCCACAATCTCCAAATACTCTCATGGGTTTAGTAGTCAAAGTTGCACCATAACTAAATAGTGATTATAAGCTTTAAAAGTTTTATCTTGGTTAATCATCCTCGAGTTCAAGAGTTAATGTAGAATTTAAAGGTGATCTACTTTAAAAAATAATAAAATCATCTTCTAATTGATGCCCACTATGAGTGCATCAAGTACTAAATAAAGATTAATATTACACATGTGGTTCAAACATAAATCAAATTATTTTGAAATGCTATAGAACAATAATTGAAAGGCAGCTTAATCATGATTAGGATTAGGATTTAGCACCAAAAAAGCTAGTGGATGATAATAAATACTTTCTAGTCATCACAAATAACCTAGAGTCCAATATGTTCTTTTCAGGGAAGTAAACTCATTTGATGAAGTATATTTGGAAACTTTGGGTGTTCTAGATGATCTCTAGGTTATAAATGCACTGTATAAACCTAGAGGAAGAGATAAAATCAATCAAAGATAATCTAAAAGAAATAAACTTAGGCATTAAAGAATATCCACCCCTACATTTATAAGTTCACTTTTAAATGATATAAAAGACAATGACTTTGCTAGGTTGCTATTGGAGTTTAAGGGTTGCTTTGCTTGAAGCTATAATGAGATGGCTAGTTTGGCCCTTGACATAGCAATACATAAACTAGAGATAAATTCGATGAAATTTTAGTGAAGTAAGCTCTCCGATGAATGAGATTAGACATTAAATAATAAGTCATCACTGAAGTTAAGAAAATAACTATTACTGGCTTCAATTAAGAAGGAAAATACCCCACTAGGTTAGCTAGTGTTAACCTAATTTAAAACTAAAGTCAAATTCATATAAGTATTGATTTTCAAGATCTAAATAAGGCATGCTCCAAACATGAGTTCTGATTACCTTTACTAGAGTTGATGGCAGATGTAGTTTCCTTTCATGCTATCTTATTATTTATGAATGGGTCATCTAGTTACAGTCAAATTAAGATGCAACTTGAGGATGAGAAGAATACCACATTTCAAACTCCAATTAAATTTTACTATTATAAGGTCATGCCTTTTAGTCTTAAAAAATGCTGGAGATACATACCAGTGAGCCATGACTTAGATCTTTGATAATTATTCATAAGCTAGTCGAGTGCTATGTTGATGATATTGTGTTAAAGTGCAAGGAAATGAAAGATCATTTATATAATTTGAGAGCTGTTTTAAGTAATTTCAACACTATTAACTAAAGATGAATCTACTAAATTCTTCCTTGGAGTAACTTTAGGGAAGTTTCTAAGATTCATAATATATAATGTAAGATTTAAATTGATGTAGAGAATATTAAAATTATATTAGAAATGCTACCTTCAAAAAGTATAACTTAATTTAGAATATTCTAATGGAGGTTTATGTATCTAAAATGCATTATGCCAAATATCTCATGTAGGTGTCAACCATTTATCGCACTTATAAAGAAGGATGTCAAATATTGATGGGATGATAAGTGTTAGCATGCTTGTGAAAATATAAAATAATATTTTATGACACCTCTAGTGCTAGAGACCATTATTTCTTTACATTGTGATGTTAGATGGATCTCTTGGTGATTTGTTATTTTAAGTCAACAAAAAAGAGAAGGATAAAACACTCTACTACTTGAGCTATCATGTTATAGTGTTTTACCCACAGAATTGAAGTAACCTCTTATCAACAAGCTTTATCTTGCTCTAATATTTGTAGCAAGAAAGGTAAGGCACTACATGCTCTCTCACAAATGAACACAATTTCAAGAGTAAACCAACTATCTTATCTCATGACTCATCCAATGATATCCATATGGTTGGCACATTAGCATATACTTTTATTGTAGTTTGACATTACATTTATCTCTCTTTGTGCTCTAAACAATTAGGTAGTGGTTAACTTTTTACAAACACATCCTCTTCTTACTAACTCACCTTTATATGATGAGCTTCCTAATAAACATGTCATGAGTTTAGGGGAGCAATTGATCATCATTAAGAGCCACACTTCTATGATGTCAAGATCAATAAAGAGTTCGATTCTAATTGAACTACCCAATTTCAAATGATATCCACAGTGTTCATGTGGACCGTCCTCTTATGGCAGAGATGAACCATAATTTACTCTCTAAGGAAGGAATCAAATTGATCTTTATAACTTTTGACTGAGGGATGACATGATTCTTGTATCACTATCAGATCCATGCACAAACAGTGAAGCCAAATTTAAAGCTCTAATCACCAGTATAGAATTGGCTATCTCAATGGGAATTAAAGATCTTAAGTTCTTTAGAGACTTGCAATTAGTGGTGAACTAGATCATTAGAACTTAAAAGTTTTTAAGCCCAATATTCATTAATATCATAAATAGATGATGGAGTTACTCAAGCATATTTGAGATGTGACTTTGTACTAAATCCCATATGGAGAAAATGCTATTATAGATGTCTTTAGCAAAGCTTGCTAAGGAGTTGGCTAGTTTGGATGATGATTCCATTTTGATTAAAGTACAAAACCATCTGGTTATATCTCCCATTGATATGAAACACATAGCTAAGGGGAGATTTCCCTTACCAAAGATGAGGAAGATGTTCATTGGAGATTGCCATTCATTGATTATTTACTTAAGGATGAACTACCTTATGGTAAATTCCAAACCCATAAAATCAAGCAAATAGTAATATCACATGCTCTTATTGATGGCATCTATATCAATAATACTTTGATCATCTGTGGTTATATTATTTAGACAAACAAAAAGACCAAAAAATTATGGCTGAGTTATATGTAAAATTAAGTGGTGCTCACTATTTAGGTCCAAAGATGAAGGCTAAAATCAAGAGACTTGGGTACTATTGGCCTTATACGAACAATGAGTATATAAATAATACTCATCGTTCCCACCAGTGCCACATATATGGTGTGGTTCTACATCAACCACCCAACAATTGTCTCATGGTTATTCAAGAGTTAGGGCACATATACCTTCAGCTTAATTGACCTACCATCTTCCAAAGGCCATAGATTCATTTTAATAACAATTGATTACTTTTCTAAGTGTGCAAAAGAAATTTCTTTAAGAAAGTGTGATAATTATAAATGTGAGGACACCATGGAGATCATAAATATACTTATTTAAGTGAACAAACACAAAATTATAGAATATATACTACTATGAAAGATAGAGATATCACTCTATAATGAATTTAATCTCTTAATAATGACTCATATGGCTGATGTGTCTTTATACTAGAGATTTTTCCCTTGCCTTACATGTATGAAGTAAGACAAGATTTATTTTATTAGGTTACAAGTTCCCTATAAGGATACCATAATTAATTACATCCTAGAGATATAAATCTCCTGAAAAAACTCTCAATTAACATAGTCAGATATTATGTTTATGGATTTTAATGTTTGTCAGAACTGTTAAATATGGAAGTTAAATGGGGTAGTTTATATAGGAATAGTTCTTATTGATTCCAAAGAAAGATGAGTAATACTATTTTAATACATGGAAGCCCAATAAACACTTTTGTCTACCTTATGGTTGGGCTTTACATTTTTGAAATTGAGATTTATGTTTAATTTGAATTGACATTTCATTAAAATATTAGGAGATTTGGACTAATACTTGTAGAAAGAAGGAAATAGGTAACTTTACAACCTAAAATAAAGATGCTTCAACACAAACTAATAGCTTAACCTATTCTAACAAAGAGAAATTGGGATAGAAATGCATTCTCCTATCTAGGAATGTGAACCTACCCTGACTCTTTTGGAGGCTACTGGTTAACACTACATATGCTTTAAAACTATCTAGCTAAGTCTTATGTAATGCAAGTTGATTTATTATTTGTTTGGAAAAAAATCCAATAACCTATGCTCACTCCCTAAACTCTAGGATCATGATTAGTATGATGATTCTTCTAACTAATACAATAGTTTTCTAGCTTTTAAGTGTCTTAGATGCAAATTTATTCGAAGGTTTGGGTATGTAATCATGCTTACAATGAGATTCATTTAAAATTAAGTTATGGGCTAAATTAAAATAGATGATAGAATTTTCCAAGAAGGTGGCTATCCTCACTAGATATATGTCCCATATATGCAATAGGAGAAAGGATCAATTCAAGAGAGATGAAAATATATGCTGGTATGGTTTGCAAATTCTAGTGGTTTCTTGTTGGTTTTAGTAGATATCATTAAGGCTTAGGTTGAATAAAGTTATAAGTTGGATTTATTCAGTTAAAAGTTGATTAATAAAGTTTGGTTGAATATTTAATTCCTAAGAGCCTACCAAAATCTAGGCTAGCATTCAACAAAACATTACATTGAAAAAACCTATAAAAAGTTTGTCATTTCTAATGTGCAATCAAGGTAAACACACAGATCAACCAAATGAAATTAAAATAATAAAAGGTTAGCGCTGCTAGGTTGTGCTATACACCCTAGAAGAAAGAAGAAAATGACCAGTTAAGCCCTATTACTATATAGCCCAACCTATAACTAAGTACATGAAAGGAAGAACCAATAGGGGTCTTCATATTTATCTTCAAGGTTAGGATTCTCCAAGGTTCATAAGGCCTCCACGGTCTATGCCTTCTAGCAATTACTCATCCTAAAACTCCATGAATCTATGTTAATTATAATTACAAATTATATTTGAAATTCTAAAAATGAAATTTTAACTAAACTTGTAAAATATATGTCAATTGGAGCACACATACACACAAAGTAGTTATAATCCATACAGTAGGGGTGGACATTAGCGAATGTTTAAGCCCATTTGTCCTAATGGTCTTTCTTAAAGGTGAACAACACCTACAATACAACTTATTAGATTTTACTATTAATATAATGAAACCTTTTATTGAGTACAACCAACTAGAAAAAAATAATTTTAATCTACTAAACATTTCCCTAACATCTAGTCTATAAATAAATAACTATAATATCTAATTTAAAATAGTGCATCACAAAATAAGAAATTCAGTATATCATAATAAAGCAGCAATATAACTGAAGTCTAGGATTGGTGACATATCAATCTAATGTGTGTAGAGGCCAATATGGTATGAGAAAGCTAGGCTGTAATGTTTGAATTGTACCTTGAAAGTGAGATTTAATTATTTCCATTGGATGGTTCCAATTCAAATCAAAGAAAAACTTTGAATCTTAATTTAATTTAACTTTGTGTTGGACTTAGTATTTTAAAGAGTATGAGAAGTAATGGTCATCACTTAGGGTGAGGCCCACTCTTCCTTACACCCTAATCTCAATAAAGTAAATACTTCACAGAAAGATGAAAGTCTAATCTATGAATCTAATATGATTTTTATTGATTTAATTAACTTGGATAATGATGTAACATTTTTTAAAATAAAATTTTATAGTATAGTTTATTCAAGTCCAAATGATGCTATACTCTTATGAAGCTTATCTTAGAATTGGTAGAGTTAATTAAAAACTTCATGGCATTCAACCAATTATTACTTTTTATTATTTTAAGCATCCTTTCTTTAAATATCATACCACTCATAATTCAAGAAACTATTTCATTTGAAATTATATACAATCATTTCATAAGTTAGGAAAAAAAGGTATTTCAAATATTCCTCTCTCTCTTTATATATATATTATGTATATGCATTTCAAAATTACATAAACTAGTTTGATTTGAGGTGTTCGATTGGTCCAATTTGATTTGGTTTAGGTTTAATTTAATTTTGGCACTATAAGTTTTAATTGGATTAACTTGGGTTAAGTGAGTCAATTAACTAAATTTGTTTTCAATTGGGCTTCAAATATGTTTGATGGAAGTTCCTAAGATGTTCATTGTGGACAATTGTAATTGGTTTTTGATTTAGGATTCCCCCATTAAGACCGAAATGGGTTAACTTGGGCTGAATGGTTTAATTAGGTGATTGTAGGTTTCAATTAAGCATGGGTTAGGTATGATTAATGTTTTGGAAGCCATTAGTTTAATTGGTTTGAAGTAAAAGTGATTTGGGTTTAGGAATAGGCCAATGTGGTTCAAATGGGCTAAATGGCTTAAATTAGGTTAAGTAACTCAATAAACTTATTTAAAAATCACTTTTATTTTGGTGTGCGTATGTGTGTGTGTGTGTGTGTGTGTGTGTGTGTGTGTGTGTGGTGGGATTCGGTTTAAGGTTAAAGTAAATTTTGTTTGCATCAGTTTGGTCTAGAGAAATATGGGCTGGAGGTGGGGTCCACTAGTCCATGGCATTTACACTAGGGTTTAATTCCATGAGTTTTCATTTTAACTTATTGTCCATCAATTTAGATTGTGTTTGGTTTCCCCATAATAACTAGAAGTGTCTTAGCATTCAAAGTGAGGAAATATTAGTGTTAAGATAAAGTTTCTAAGACTAAAGGAATGAATGCCCACTTCACTAAAAGTTAGGTCAACAAATAGACTGCCAATATGTGTTTTGGATCGGATTGAGTACACCGCATATATTGATATTGACCAAAATAGCTAACTAGATCCAGAAGGTGGTAGGCATGAAAATCTTCACTACCTTTGAGGTTTGGAGGATTTTGATTTGAAAAGGCTAATTGATTATTTGCTTTGGAAGTTTTAGATTTACTTCCAAATGTTAGAGATTTTAAAATAGATGTTGAAATTAGGTGTGAATTATAGCCATAGAGGTTCATGACATGAATCTATTAGAACTTGAATTAGTAAGATAGGAAAAAGCTCCCTAGAGATTGGTTTTATTTTATTTCTAAGAAGAGAGTGATCTATGAGGGATCTGAATGACTTAATCCCGTCTAAGCTTACTAATTAAAAAAGTGATATGAAGATATCCAGGTATGATAGTGAGAAGATCTAAAAATAAGATCTCACCCTAAGATATCTAAAGGATATATATGGAACCTATCATTGCACATTGAATATACTAATAAAGAGCATGAATGATTATGGCCTATCAATTTCATTAGCTAAAAGGATAGTATACTAAATAAGCTCTAGTATAGTGACCAACCAACCAAAGAAGAAGATCTTTAGGTGTCTATACTGGGATAGACTAGATCCTAAAGTTCTCATTCCCATAAATTTGATTGACTAACTTATGAAGAAAGCACAGGGACTCACATCTTCTTAAATGAAACTAAAGAAGCCCTAATGACTAACCAACCTAAGGGGATAGTCCTAATGATTAACCAATCTAAGGGGAGGATCTCTGGGTGCCTATACTTGTATAGACTAGATCATGAGTTCCGTTCTCATTGGTTTGCAATGTCTATATTTAGAATAAAGTATACGGACTAATATCTTTTTAAATGGAACTAGCTAAGGGGATAGATTTAAATATTAACCAACCAAAAGAAAGGATTTACAAGTACTTATAATGAGGTAGACTATATCCTAAAGTTTTGTTCTTTATTAGTTTTCAATGATTAACCTAGGAAGAAGACATAGGGACTCACATCATTATAGATGAAACTATGCATGGGGATAGCCTTAATGATTAACCAACCTAAGGGAAGAATCTACAAGTGTCAATGCTAAGATGTACTAGACTATAAGGTTTTCTTTCTCATCTGTCTTTAATGACTAACTTAAGAAGAAGGTATGAAGAATCTAATTTCTTAGATGGATCTAGCCTAGAGGATAGCCCTAATAGCTAACCAATATAATGTGAGACTTTACAACTCTCTATACTAGGATAGACTAGATCCTATAACTTTTTATTCCCATCAATTTGAAATAACTAACATAAGAAGAAAGCACAAGGTCTCACATCTTCTTAAATGAAACTAGCAAAGCCCTAATGACTAACCAACCTAAAGGGATATCCCTAATGACTAACCAACATAAGGGGATGATATTTGAGTTCTTATATTTACATAGACTAGATCTTGAGGTTCCATTCACATTGGTTTGCAATGTCTATTATATGAAAAACATACATGGACTCATATCTTTTTAAATAGAACTAGCCAAGGGGATGGCATAAATGACTAACCAACCTAAATGAAGGATCTACAAGTACCTATAATGACTAGATCCTAAGCTTTTCTTTCTTGTTAGATTTCAATGACTAACATAGGAAGAAGGCATGGGGACTCACATCTTCCTAGGCGAAACTATCTAAGGGGATAGCCTTAATGATTAAGCAACCTATGGGAAGAATCTACAAATGTCTATGTTGAGATATACTAAACTATTAGGTTTTCTTTCTCGTCAATTTTTAATGAGTAACATGAGTAGAAGGCATGAAGACTCAAATTTTACTAGGTGGAATTGGCCAAGAGGATAGTCCTAATGGTTAACTAATATAAGGCAAGGATTTACAATTGTCTATATTGGGATGGATTAGATCCTAAAGTTTTCATTTCCATCAATTTAAATTGAATAACTTAAAAAGAAAGCATGATGACAGACATCTTCTTAGATGGAATTAGCCTAGGGGATAACTCTAATAACTGACAAACCTAAGGGGAGGATCTACAATTATCTATACTGACATAGACTAGATCTTGCAATTTTCTTTCATGTCAGATTTTAATGACTAATCTAGGAAGAAGGCATAAGGACTCATATGTTCCTAGGTGGAACTAGCCAAGGGGATAGACCTAATGATTAACCAACCTAAAGGGAGAATCTACAGGTGTCTATATTAAGATTCACTTGTAATTAAGATTTTCATACTTGCCTATTTTTATTAAATAACTTAGGAAGAAAATAAGGGGACTCACATTTTCCTAGGTGGAACTAGTTAAGGGAATAGATATAATGACTAACCAACCTAAGGGGAGGATCTACATATGCCTATACTGAGATACTATATCCTAAAGTTTTCATTATTATTAATTTACAATGACTAACTTAAAAAGAAAGTATGGTGACTCACATCTTTCTAAATGAAACTAGCTAAGTGGTAGTACTAAAGACTAACCAACCTAAGGGGAGAATCTACATATGCCTATACTAAGATACACTAGATCTTAAGGTTTTCTTTCCCATCAATTTTCAATGACTAACCTAAAAAAAATACATCAAGACTCACATCAAGACTCACTATTAGAGTGAGGACTCAATCTTCCTATTTTAGATCTAGGAGTGTTCTAGACACTAGATTCTCCTTAGTCATAAGACACCTTTAGTGACTAAGTGAACACTTAAACCCTAACCTAAAGAGTCAAGAGGATTAGCCTTAGGACTTAGGTAACCCTACCTACTTGATGGACCAAATCCATGCCTATCCCCTTAGCCAAAATCCAACCTCAAATTAATATGACCAATCCCAATCGAATCTCAGTTCATATTCAAATTCTAAATGAAATGATTGAAGCCAACAAATCAAACTTACCTTAACCCAATTCAGTCCTTTGGACTTAATCAAATCTCTTCAATCAAATCCAAAATTAGTTGATTTTCTCAACCCTTCATTCAACCTTCAAAACTTTCATACCAAACTCTACAATCAATGAAAAACCAAGCCTCAAGTACAACCAATACCAATTGAATTCAACTCAAATCCATACTCCCAACTGAAATCAAATCCAAAATGATTTAAACCTAAGTTCATGATTCAAACCTTTGGACTTAGCCAAAATTCTATTAATCCAAATCTAACTCAATTGATTTTCTCAAAACCACTTCAATCCTTCAATTATCATTCCAAACCATACCAAAATCTATAATCGAACTAATCCAACCAAAATCAATTCAATTAACCTAACCTAATCTATTTGACCCAAAATATTTAAATGGGCCAATACTCAATTAAACCCAAATCAATTCCAACCAAAGCTATCAATCCATCACAGATCAAATATAAAACTCAACTCAACTCAAATCAAACCTAACCCATGCCAATTGACCCATTTAGGTCCACTTGACCCAAAGTGAGCTAAAGGAATCATTTGAGCCAATCTTCAATCCAATCCAAATTATATTGAATCAAACCATCCAAAACCTACTACAATGTTTTTTTGATCATCCTTGATTGATCAATTGCAATCAACTTGGTCAAACTAAGTCAATTTGGTCATTTGACCAAGTTGACTAAATTAACCTACATGAGCCTATTTGAACAAAATCTCACTCTAAATCAAATTAATTGAAGCAAATGATCCACATCAACCAAAAATCAATCCTTAAACATGACTTGACCATCAATTGAGCCAAACTAAACCAAATTGGCCCTCTTGACCCAAGTTGACCCAAATTGACCTAAAGGGCCAAATTGGGTCAAATCAAAATGTAATCTAAATTGATTGCAATCAATGGTTCAAATCCACCCCGAATTAATTATTGAAGATGATCAACGCCTTGATTGAACCTAAGTTGATCAATTGAACCAAATTGACCCATTTAGCCCAAATTTACCTAAAAGGTAAAATTGATCTAAATCATTCTCAAATCTAAATTGATTGAAATCAAAACTTGAAATCATCTTCAAATGATCAATTCAACCTAATTCAACACTTAACCCAAGCCAAGTTGGTCAACTTGACCCATTTGACCCATATGAATCCAAATGGATAAAAATAAAATCCAAGCCAAATTAAACTAAACTAATTGAACTGAAACATTTTAAATACTCATTTGAACTTGACTCAACCCTTGGCTTGACCCAATTTGACCAATTGATCAACTTGACCCAACATAGCCCAATTTGACTAACATGGGTCAAATTGAGCCAAATTCATTGAAATAAAGTCCAAACCCATTGAAACTTGGCATGATCCATCCTTGGCTCACCTTGGGTTAGTCTAAATCTATCTCAACCCAAATTTAACCTAAATTAATCCATTACCCAATGGGTAAAGCCTTCCACATGAGACAAAATCTCATTTTGGATGGTCAAACCCACTCTCCTCGCCTTGGCAGCCACCCTAAGCTCCAAATGGACACTAGGACCACTAGCTCACTTGACCCAAAGCTATTTGGGCCAGGCATGTGCCAAGTGGAGGTGAGCTAATCCATGGAACTGCATTGGAACACTTGGAAAGACAATGACAACCACCTCCCTTTCCTTGGCCACTCAAACCAAGCTGCCTCAGGTCCCTCCTGCCACCTTGGGTCGCCTGCAGCAGTCGGATGACTGTAAATGGTAGAGTTAATCCAAGCCATCCAATCCAAGGGAGGAGGGTGTATACCCCATTTCAATCCAAACTGAGGGTGTGAGCACTCAATGAGCTTCTTTAGGGCATTTCAAACTCCTAGAGCTTTCTTGAGATGTTTAAGCCTCCCCATCGAGATGATAGAATCGAGCCAACCTGAGGCTTAGCTCCGTCCAACTTCCTTCAAGCTCCATCCCTCTCTACTTAACTCTTCCCACACATTCACTAAGCTTCGGAGAGGCAAAACAAACCTTCCCCTAAGCAATTTGAGCACCGGAAGCCCCTCCTAGAATAACTTTAGTGAGTTTTCTGGTGACAGTTGATCCATAGAGCTTCCGTTGAGGAGTCAAGGAGCCATCTTCTCAACAGGGCTTCACCTCTTTAAGGTGAAGCTACCTCAGTTAGATTGCCACCAATTTTAGCTCCGACGAGATAATTCTGTCAAACTGATATTTTCTTAACTTTTGTTGGGCCTTTGTGAAAGAAAGCACCATGTCATGCAAAATCCACTATTAGATCCCTTTAGATTCCTATGGTAAAGCTTTTAGAGTCAATCTCAAGCCCCCACGAGCTATGGTGAGCTCAGATCAAGTGAAGGAAGGTGGTTTGTGTCCATTCCATCACTCGGGAGATGATGGATCATCCACTGTCTATTTCACATGATTGGAACGGATGGTCATGATCTTTCATTAGATTAATCTCAATTTACTTCTACAGGAACCGTGGGATTAATCTATGCCATTCAATCTTAGATCAGACAGTGGAGATGAAAGTGCATCCATCGCCACCACATCAATGCTGCATCGAATGATTTAAATAGCCAATCTCACAGTGTCATGTGGAAAGCGTTGCCACGTCAGCGGTCCGCATGGCATCGATGGGATTAGGGATTAATTAGGTTTAATAATTTATTTTTAATAACAGAAACTTCAAAAATTTATAACTAATTGTAGGAAATTCAAAATTGCAAATAAATACTCATTAAAAAGGTAAAGTAAAGGAGATTAAATTAAAAATATTTTTATTTGAACTTAAATAATAATTAAGGCTTAATTAAGATTTTTAATGTTTTCCTAATTAACTTAATTATGCTCTAATTACTTGGGAAATCAATTCCAAACTTGATGTGTTGATTTAATGGGGTGACCTCTGTCTCCCATGATTTTCTTGGAATATATTGCCTAAGTAATTAGAAGAATTGGTAATTCAAACTCTAATTACCCCTTTAAATAATTTAATGATTAATTAATATCCTAAATAATAAAAATTTCATTAATTAAAACCCTTTAATCATGAATTAATAGTGAATGGATGAGGGAAAGTAGCTAGGGCTCTTTTTTAATTACTTTTCGAAATTCATTTTATGAAAGAGAGTTAATTAAGGCATAAATTGATTAAGGAATTAAGTGATTAATTAATGATGAAATCAAATCAGATAAAAATGCAAATCATATCAGATAATCAACAATTAATTTAAGGTTTCCTCTTTTTGTGTTTAATAACATAAAGACCCCTAAGAAAATTATGATTACCCATAAATGTGAGAAAATCATAAAAGTACTTAATTAGATTCTTTAATCCTAATTATTTTTCAATCATGAGCCAATTGCATTAAGTCCTTTAGGAGTATTGAAATTTTATTTTCTCACATGTTCAGATCATTTGTGGTTCATAATTAAATGATTAATTAAATTAAATGATTAATTAAATTAAAGAAGCATAGGAAAAGGTAATTAAATGATTTGATTAATGACCCAACTTAATAAATTCATAAAATTTACCTAATTATCTGTCCTTAAATAAATCAAATCACCAACATAGGAATTGGGCTAAAATAACAAATGATTTTTCCTCTCTAATTTTAATCAAAATTCGAAATAAAAAGTCAATAAGAAGCTTTGGTTTTTCTTAAGAGATTTTACTTAATGTGATTGTCCATAGAAATTAGTGTAGTTGAATGAATCATATATTTATGTTTGGCTATTCTTTTTTCAATCACATTAAATGTTGTAGCCATATGATTTCATACATTCATATTTTCAAATTTAAATGAAGTAAGTGAAACTTATTTATGCGAGCTTGCATGTGTTGATTTAACCTTAATATATGGTGGCTATTATCACTAGTAAATCCAAATTTATTTTTCAAAGTTTATAAATCAATAACAATGTTTAGAATGATAATATATATATATATATATATATATATATATATATATATATAATTCATAACATCAGATATAATTTTAGGCTAACAACGACTTAATATCTAGTCTACAAGTCATACACCCTAACATCCTATCTAAAATATTTCATCATAAAATAAAACATAACATCAAACATACACCATCCTAACTTAGGACTAGAAGTGGTTGCTTAATTCTAATGTGTGTGCTTAGGCTTTGTATGGTATGTCTTAGCTAAGAATTAGAGTTATGATTTTCTAACTTTAGAAATTATTTAAGTTAACATGATAGTGGTTTCATTTTAAGTTGCTTAATTGATTTGTAAATTTTACTTTATATTTTATTTTATTTCATTTGATTTACACTTAGCATCTAAGTGTTGTAAAGGCAGAGAGAGGCTTACCCTCTTTCATCCCTACCTTTAGTCATTTTCTAAAGCATGTTAATATGATTTAGTTTTCTTTAGTGAATGACTTATTAATTATTTTATTAATCCTAAGTTTAGTTTAACATTAAATAATTCTATTTAATATGAAATGCATCTTAAGATTAATGTGATTGAATTACTATCACACAGAATATGATAGGCCATTTCTTTTCATCACCCATAACATGCATATGATTCAATGCTTAGCATACCTATATATACAACATATTTTGGCACACTTAAATGATCATGAATACATTCATACTTAATGGAAAAGGGGATTTTCATTTTGTAATCAAATACACATATATATGTATAAAGATGTGAACAAGTATGTGTCATTGTTAACTAGGAAAGTGAGATAATCAATTGACCTCCTTGGGGCTACTTAAATCCTCGTATTCCCAAGATGTCGAGACTATATACTTGTTATCTTAAATACACGTAAATGTATATACAATTATAAGGATGAAAATAATGCAACAGATTATATTATATTTAATTTTGTTGCATTATTTTCATCATAAAATATATGTAGAAACAATAAATCTGCATCTGAAATCATGAACTTATGATGATATCTCTTATTTATATGTTTATTAATGTTGATAAATGAAATTCCTTTTCAAAAAATATGATCATAAAAATATATAACATATGTTTCTTATGAATGAAAATATTTCTTCTCTTAAATTCCTTTCATAATATAATTGTTAAACTAAACAGATAATAAGCCATTCACTTTAAATTAAGAGGGTAAGACTTATTAAATCAAATGAAAATAAAATATAAAAACTTATAAAATCAATTAAAACTTAATAACCATAACAGTAAAAAGTTAGAAAATCATATTCTAGCACATACCATTAAACACATATAGCGACCAATCTAGTAGTATGTTTGATGTTATTTTATTTATGATGAAAATATATGAATGACCAGACTAGATATTAGGTTGTTGTTAGCTTAAAATTATATTTTATATGAGATTGTGCTTAAAGGGGAAACTATAAAAAAATAAATATCAATACTTTGCTTGCAGGTTGCTTAAGCCTCTAAGTATAATCCATATTAGGATAGGTGGGCTTAGTTACCCTGTGCAGGGTGCTAATTCCAAATTATATAATATAATTTCTTGGGTTTGTACGTATGTTTAGCTTACCTCTATTTTGGAAGTGAAGTTAGATTTACTTTTTATAAATGTAATTTTACAATAAGAATTAGGATTAGTGTTATGGGGGATTAGGATGAGTAGTGGCCAGAAGGCTTAGCCTTGGGGTGTCATGTGATGCCTTAGAGCACAATCAAGTCAAATTTAAGAAGGAGAAAAGAAGAAAGAAGAAATGAAGAATAAAGACCCACATAATATTTGATCAATTTTAATTATAATATTATTTATAATCCGGGTTGTATAAGGGTATAGCTCAACTACCCATCTTTTATCTTTTTGAGGTGTATGGTGGTACCTAGCCGCACATGTCTTTTATTTTTTTGTGATAGTCTATAAAATTATTTGATGTTATGTTTAGATTGTGCAATAGGATTGCAACTTCTTCATAATTTCTTAAATGATTGATGATTGAATGTGTGGTCTACATGTGGTAGGCTCTTAGGATAAAATTAATTTTCTACCTAACTAACAACTCGTAATTAAAATTTTAAAATAACTAATAACCTCATTTTAAAGCCTAGGTCATAAACAAGATAATTAAAAGATTTAATAACCCCTTAGTTGTATGTTGTATGTCTCACATCATGCATAACATCTTCTATCACTTTGCAAAAATGAGGGTATCCATTTTAGCACTTTAGGGACCTCTTGACCTATAAGAGTAACCCCTTATGATGAAGCTCCACCCTCTTTCTCTTCTGATTTAGCCAATAACTAGACTTCATCATGCATTTAGGCATAATAAATCCTAAAGCCTTTGTCCAAATGAATGTATCAAAATGAAGTAAAAATTATAAAGTTTTGCATTTTAGACTAAGTCATATGCTCATACTACTCATGCTCTAGTCTCCTAGGGAGTGGGTTTAGGACTTAGTTTATTTCCAAATTAAATAACTAGCCTAACTATCTTGTAATTTCATAAGACTTACCTACATAGATTTAAAGAATAGGAGGTGTTAGCTGGCGACCACTCCAGATGGTTATAAGTCTGGAAGTTGGTCAAGTTTATTCTCTCTTATGGAAATAAACCCTTATGTCCACCTTTCGCTTAGATTTAGGTTGTGCTCTAGCTTATTCTAAAGCTCCCTAGATTTAGGATCTGAGGTTGCTAGTTTCCTTCTAGCAATAAATATAAATCCTCACCTCTTAGGCATTTCTATAATCTTGTATTGATAGACTATACGCCCTAACATTCTAATAAAATTTCAACTCAAATAAATTAAATCCTCTCACTTTCAAATATATAAAGCCTCACCATTAGATAGATTGGAATGCTCACTTGGCTTCCTAGTATTTTGAGCATTTCCTACTTATCTTCCTTTAAATTCCAAAATAAGTCTTTCAATTGAAAAACCCCATTTGATTTTTCAAAATAACCAATCCTTTAATAGTCTTAATTTTGCAATCTTTGGAGACAATAATTGCCTACTTTAATTGAGAGTATTCTTAAGAAATCCCATCTCCTAGGATGTAATTAACTATGGAGGCTTGCCTCTATAGTGAACTAAAGAACTCGGCTTAAAATAAACCCTACTTTACTTTTTCATGTAAAGTAAGGGAAAGATCTCTAGTATATTCAAATACCCATCTATTTTAGGAGTCCTTATTAGGTGATTAGGTCCATTGTATGGTGATATTTTCTACCTTTTGGGGTAGTACATCATACCTTAATTTTGAACCTGATCATTTCAATAAGTATCCCCTAAGATCTACGTGGTGTTCACATGAGTCTAAATTAAAACACCACAGATGCCATGAGGGGATTGCTCTAAACCCATGAGAGATGTATAAGAAGAGTGTGAGTGCCACGTAGGGATTAATCCTAACCTATGGTGAGCATGAATGGTGTCACAAGGGGCTTGCTCCAAACTTGGCGAGAGTGTGGCTAATAGGAAAGAGGTGTCGTTTGATCTTAACCCACATGAAAGGAAATTATATGTCAAATCATAATTGGGGCTAATAAGCTTTCATTTCTGAGGATATGGATTAGTAATCTAAGGATGATTTAGGAATCTTAATTTTGATTTAGATTTAGATATTTAATTTTGATTTTGGAGATAATTTGAAGAATTTATGTGATTTAGATTCAAAATCTAGTAATATGAAAATTTTGAAGCTTCCTTGAATGCACGCAGGGGGAATGAGAATAACTAGTGTAGTGTTCTATTCTAAAAACTATTATGACTAAAATAATATAAGTGCTAACTTGATATGAAAATATAGTTTTATTGATAAAATTTATTTCTAAATATAATTATGGTATTTTAATTTGGAGTCATAGGGATACTACATAGATCTTAGAAGGTACTTATTAAAGGAATCAAGTGTGACATTGAGATATGATGTACTATCTCAAAAGATAGAAACATCACTCTATAATGGAGTTAATCATCTAATAAGGACTCCTAAGGAAGATGGGCCTATGTATATACCAGAGATCTTTCCCCTACTTTATATGGATAAGTATAGTAGGGTTTATTTTATATCGAGTTCTTTAATTCCTTATGAAAGCAAGATTTCATAGTTAATTACATCTTAGGAAATGAGATTTTTTTAAGATACTCTCGATTAAAGTAGTCATTAAGAATCTCCAAAGATTTTAAGGCTAGACATTCAAAGAACTGATTGTTATTAGAAATTAAATGGGATTAATTGAATAGGAAGGCTTCTTCACAGGCTTTAAAAGAGGATAAGTAGAAAGCACCTATGATACTAATAAGCCTAGTGAGTGCTTCAATCTACCCTATAGTGAGGCTTTATATTTTTGAAAGAGAGAATTTACTTTTATTTTAGTTAAAATCTTATTAGAATGTTAGGGATTATAGTCCAATAACATAAAATTATGGAAAGTCCTAAGAAGTGAGGACTTATATACTCATAGCAAAAGATAAACAAGCCACCTCATAACCTAAATCTAAAGTGCTCTAACTCTACCTCAAAGCTCGACCTAATTCTACTCCAGAAAAATGAGATATAATAGTTTACCTCCATAAGAGAGAATAGACACATCTGGACTCTTCTGGACTTACAATCGCTTGGAGTTGTCGCCAGCTAACCCCTCCTATGCTTTAAAACCATATAGGCTGATCTTATGTAGATGCAAGAAAGTTATGTTGTTCTTTAATTAGAAAGGAGGCTAAAGTCCTAAACTCCCTAAGATACTAGATAATGTTTGGTATGCAAACATGACTTAGACTAATGTTAGAAATTAAAAAAAATTTAAAATCATTTGACACATTTGTTTTTAGACCAAGGCTTGGGACAATTATGCTTACATGCATGATGAGATTAAGTTATGGGCTAAATCAACTTGAAGAGCTGTTCTCCACTATAATGGATCACCCTTAATGGTCAAGCATATCCCCTATCATGTAAGAGTGAAGATCCTCTATATTTAAGAGTAACAAAATATGATATGCATGTTGCTATAACTGATAATCATTTAGCTAAGAGATTGCTAAATATTTTATTATCTAAATTATATAGTTTGGCTTTAAAGTGAGGTTATGAATTGCATTAGAATTTAGTTATGAGTTAATTAGTGATGGTAGAAAATTTAATTTTTATCATAAAGAACCTACTGTATCTAGGACACACATCAAATCATCACACTTTAAGAAATCTATAAAAACATGTCATTTCTATTGCACAAACTAAACACAACAATCAAATACTTAAATTTCATTAAAGAATAAATGACCAATGAGACCGGGTACTATCGCACACCCTAGAAAATAGAAAAAATTGGGTAGCCGAGCTCTACCCTTATACAACCTGAGTTGCAATTAAAATAGATGTTATGGGGGCATTCAATCTTTTGTTCATCTTTTTTCCCTTGGATTAATCTGCTCCAGACTTCACAAGGCCTCCTAGGTATTTGCTTTCTAGCCACTGCTCATCTTAAATCCTATAGCACTAATCCTAATCCTATTACAAAAATTATATATTCATGAAAAGCAAAGTCTAACAACACTTGAAAAATAGACATTATCTAAATAGTCATACATGTCAAGTAATTATATTTCATATATTTTGACTTAGCACTCCCAAGCCCACCTATCTTAATTAGATTATGCTTAGGGGCATAAGCAACACTTGGAAGCAAGAACATTTATATTCATTGATTATTACAATGACCCATTTCTTATAATCTCTTGCATAAGACATCATTAGGCTAATATCGACCTAACATCTAGTCTATGCATAATAATCCTAACATTCAGCCTAAAATATTACATCATAAAATAAAACACATCACCATAATAAACACATACTAGAAATTTAAGCAAGCACGTGTCATTGTTAAACAAAAGAAGTGAGATTATTTAAGACATCCTTGAGGTTACTTAAAGCCACATGTTTTTGGGATGTCCAGACTATATACTTGCCAATTCAAATACATGTAAACATATAGACAAGCATAAAGATAAAATAATCCATTATTATCTTTAAGTTACAACTAAGTGGAATCTTCATTAAGTACTTCAAAAAAACATTGATTTAAATTTCATACTCTTTGATTCATCATTAATTTATAAATTCAAAATAATTTGAAATTTATTAGTGATAATAGCCACACAATATAATTGCATTTATCCAACTCATGCAATATGAATGCAATCATATCCTTTAAATTTTCTTTTTGAAAATATGAGCTCATGAAACAAATGACATGTACATTTATGATAATTAAAAGGAAGTAATTAGATGTTACTATATAACATACTGAATCACATTGAATCTTAAGGACAATCAAGCCAAATAAGCATTCCTTAACAATAACCAAAGTTTTGTAAGATATAAATTTAATGTTAAAGTTGTTATATCCTAAAGAGGAGAAACGATACTTAGGATTCACCCCATACCATGTTGGTTATTTGACATATTTAAGGAAAGAAATTAAATATATTTAATGACTTGATTAGGTTCAAGCCATTAATCACATCAATTTGATTATCCTTCCCCAAGCTTCTTTAATTTAATTAAACGCTTGATCATGAGCCTTCAATGGTATACTTTAAGAAAATAAAATTAGCAATACACCTAAAGAAGTCTAATGAAATTAGGCTCATGCCTAAGAGTTAATTAAATTATAGAAGTAAAATATTTTTGTTAAATACTCTTATAATTTTCCCACACTAATGGGATAATCATAGTTTCTTTAATATTTTTATGCTATTAAACAAATAAAGGGATTAATGGGTTGCATTTGAGTTATCTAAATAAATTTTTATTTTATCATTGATTTTCTTAATTATTCCTTAATTATTAAACACATTAATTAACCCTCATAAGGAAGTATACATGGAAAAATAATTAGAAAAGGGGTCCTAATTATTTCTCTCATCATACCCATTGTTTACATTGATTAATTAGCACTAATTATTTAATTTTTACTATTCATTAATTTTAATAATCATTAGGACGCAAAAAGTGGAGGGTTGCGTTAGGTAGTCGACAGCCAGCGTAAAATTTTTTGAAATAATCATGACATGAATCCTTTAAATCATTGTGTTAATGCTAGGGCATCCCCTGGAAGTGACACACTGTATGGCTTGAATACTGAAAATGTGAGTCACGATCGCGGTTAAATAAGCAAGGGTTCCCACATTATGGACGATGCGCAAAGAAGTTAGTCTATGAAACTAGAATTAGGTTAGGATCTTGGAATATAGGTACTCTTACAGGTAAATTAATGGAATTAATAGATATTATGGTTCATAGAAAGATAAATAATTTATGTGTTCAAGAAACTAAATGGGTTGGTGAGAAGGCCAAGGAGATTGATAGTTTAGGTTTTAAACTTTGGTATTCAGGTAAAAATCAAACTAGAAATGGTGTATGTGTGATTATAGATAAAATTTTGAAGGATAATGTTATAAGTATTAATAGATGTGGAGATAGAATTATAGGTTTAAAGATTATTGTTGATACTAAGATTATCAATGTTATAAGTGTCTATGCTCCTCAAGTAGGTTTGGAGGTAAGCTCAAAAGAAAAATTTTGGAATGAATTAGAGAGATTAATATAAAAGATACCTCTTGAAGAAAAAGTATTTATTGGGGAGATTTAAATGGACATGTTAGTAGAGTGGTAGAAGATTTTAAAAGTATTCATGGTGGTTATGGATTTGGAGTGACTAATGAAGAAGGTAGGACTATATTAGATTTTGCCTTAGCTTATGATTTTGTAGTTGCTAATACTTTATTTAAGAAAAGAGATGAACATATTATTACTTATAAAAATGGATCTAGTAAAACACAAATTGATTATTTTTTGATAAGAAAAATAAATCATTTAGATTGTAAAGATTGTAAGGTCATTCCAACAGAAATTTTAAGTACTCAATATTGACTATTAGTTTTAGATTTTAAGATGAAAGGTTGTAAGAGAAAAAATAAACTAAATTATTGTTCTAGGATTAGATGGGGACACTTAAAGAACACAAATAAAAATATTTTTAAGAGCAAGCTACAAGAATTTAGAGTTTGGGATGTTCATAAGGAAGCTAACGTTATGTGGGAAAAAATATCAAGTGAAATTAAGCAAGTTGCTAAAGATGTGCTTGGCGAATCAAAAGGAAAAGCTTCTTTTAATAAGAATAGTTGGTGGTGGAGTCGAGTGTGCAAGAAAAGATAAGAAATAAGAAGCATTGTTATAAAACTTGGTTTAGATGTAAAACTGAGAATTGAGAAAGATATAAAATGGCGTAGAGATTCTAAGAAAGCAATATATGATGCAAAAAATTTAGCTTTTAGTGATTTATACAATAGATTAGATACCAAAGAAGGTGAAAGATGTATGTATAAGTTAGCCAACCAAAGAGATAGGAGAAGTAAAGACATAGTTCAAGTGAGGGGTATTAAGGATGAAAATAATAAAGTGCTTTTCTTAGAAAAAGATATTGAAAATAGGTGGATGAAGTATTTTAATAAAATTTTCAATGAAGGATCTGAAAGTATGATTAATTTTAGCAACCTTAATACCCTAAACAAAAATAGAGAATTTCATTTTTATCATCGTATTAGTAAATCTGAAGTTAGTGAAGCTTTAAAGAAAATGAAATATGGAAAAGCAGTAGGACTGGATAATATTCCAATAGAAGTGTGGAAATGTTTAGGAGATCAAGGAATTTCTTGGCTTACAAATCTTTTTAATGTTATTTTAAAGACTAAAAAGATGCTAGATGAGTGGAGAAAGAGTTTGTTGGTTCCTATATTTAAGAATAAATGTGATGCACAAGAGTGTGCAAATTATAGAGGAATTAAGTTAATGTGTCATACATTAAAATTATGGGAGAGAGTAATTGAGCATAGATTACGATGTGATACATAAGTTTCTCACAATCAGTTTGGTTTCATGCTAGGTAGATCTACTATGGATGCTATACATTTGTTAAGAGGTTTGATGGAGAAGCATAGAGAAAATAAGAAGGATCTACATATGATATTTATTGATTTAGAGAAAGCTTATGATAAAGTCTCAAGAGATGTTCTTTGGAGAGTTCTAGAATAGAAAGAAGTTAATATTGTTTATATTCAAGTCATTAAGGATATGTATACTAGAGCTGTTACTTGTGTCCAAACACAAGGAGGATTGACAAATTATTTTCCTATTTCAGTTGGATTACATCAAGGATCAACATTAAGCCCTTACCTTTTTACTTTAGTTATGGATTTTCTTATGAGGCATTTACAAGAAGATGTACCTTGGTGTATGTTTTTCGCTGATGACATTCTTCTTGTCGATAAGACTAGAGAGGGAGTCCAACAGAAACTTGAATTATGGAGGTCAACTTTAGAGTCTAAAGGTTTTCGTTTAAGTAGATCTAAAACTGAATATATGGAGTGTAATTTTAGTGGTAGAAGTTTTAGTGGTAGTGTTGTGACTTTAGGTGATCAAGTCATTAATAAGAGTGAGCGATTCAGATATTTAGGCTCTATTGTTCAAAATGATGGTGAAATAGATGGAGATGTTATTAGTAGAATTCAAGTTGGATGGTTGAAGTGGAGGAATGCATCTGGCCTATTATGTGACAGAAAAGTTCCACTTAAACTTAAGGGAAAATTTTATAAGATGGTGGTAAGACCTGCAATGACTTATGGTGCAGAATGTTGGCCAATAAAAGAGAAACATAAGACTAAGTTAAGTGTTACAGAGATGAGGATGCTCAAGTGGATGAGTGGCTTTACCCCAGAGATAGAATGCAAAATGAGTATGTTCGGGAAAAAGTTGGAGTAGCTCTAGTGGTAGATAAGATTAGGGAGAGTCGCCTTAGATGGTTTGGCCACATAAAGCCATCCGATGATTAGGAGAGTAGATGCATTAGATTTGCCTTATGTTAAGAAAGGTAGAGGTAGACCTAAAAAGACTTGGTTAAGATGTATACAAATTGATCTTAGTATACTTGAATTAAATGAGAATTTGACACATAATAAGACACAATGGAGATGAAGGATTCATGTCGCCAACCCCACCTAGTGGGATTAAGGCTTGTTGTTATTGTTGTTGTTGTTGTTGTTGTTGTTGTCTTTAATTAATTAAAGAGATCAATTAGGATCAAAATTCTAAAATCTTCAAACCACATGGAAAATAATTCTAAGAAAATTATGGGAGATAGAAGACATCCCATAGAATCATCCCACAAAATTTGGAATTAATTAGCCAAGTAATTTGGCCTTAATTAAAGTAATTAGCCTGAGCTTCAGATCTTAATTAAGTACTATTCATTATTTGTTGATTAGAAATTTTATTTTTATTAAATTCATTTCTATCTAAGTTTTCCAAAATGAGTTTATTTGTATTTTTTATATTTTTCTATAATTAGTTATATTTTTTGATGTTTTGGCTATTTGGTTACATTTTAAAACCTTAATTAATCGTTTAAATTGTCAGCACCACGCGGATGTTGCTATCCACATGGCGCAGTGGTATTGGTCACTTAAATCAGCCGACGCAGTGGCGAACGCAGTTTCATCTTGGCCGTTAATCTCAGAATGGATAGTCAAGATTAATCTTATGATTTTGAAGGGATTAAATTGAGAATTCTAATGCAATTAATCATGGATGTTCATTCTCATCACACGGAATGACGGCCGGTGATTCGTCACCTTAGAAGTACCGAAAGATGGACACTGTCCACCATCCATCGCTCGATCTGAGCTTGTCAGAGCTTGTTCAATGGAGGAATCAACTCCAAAATGATCAAGGAATAATTCTAAGGAGATCTTATGGTGGAGATCGCATGAAAATATAATTCACTTTAAGAAGGAACAACACCTAGAGGCCAAGACTATAGTTGTTGGATTTTTATCTCATCGGAGCTATAGACCGATGGTCCATTGATAGAGGTAGCTTTATCTTGGACAGATGAAGCTCTATTAAGAAGATCCCAAGCTGCCTCCTTGACGATCAATATGTGGACCTAACGCCACCGTAAATCTCACCGGAGTTGGTCTAGACATCTTCCGGTGGTTGAATCACTCAGGAAATGATTCATTTCAAATCGTTAGAGTGAGGTGAAGGTATGTGAAGAGTTAATTTGAGTTTGGACAGATGAAGCTCTTGGGTCTGATTGTGAGCTAGCCTTGCCGGTAGTAGGGTGTATGAGAAGCTCGGGAGAGGGTGTGGGATTGTGCAGAATACTCAAGGGAAGCTATCTATTGAGCTTGAATGGATGGGGAGGAGTATACTTCCCCCCTAACTGAACCAAGGGTTGGGATTAGTTCAGCCTTTGGCAGTCGTTCGACCAGAGTAGGTGGTCGTAGGTGGCAGGGGACTGCTGAGGTAGAAGAGTAGATGAGTATGAGAGGCTGAGAGAGTATAGTGGGCTGCCATGAGGTGTACACTCCTCTTTAGGTGGACCAATAGTTTCCCATAGGTGAACTCACCCTCTCTTGGATAAAGGTTGAACCCAACAACCTTGGGTTAGTTTGGGTCAGTGGTTCTTTGTCAAAGAAAGGCCAAAGGTGGTTACCAAGGGGTGGGGAGTTGGAGAACCCTTCCAAATAGAGATTTTATCCCATTTAGAGGGCTTGGTTTGTTTGACTCAAACTAGGTTCACCATGGGCTGGGCAAACTTAGGCAGGCTCATGGTGACCCAAGGATGAGCCATGCTAAGTTTGATTGGGTTTAGCTCAATTTGACCCCTATAGGTTAAATGGATCATGTTGGGCTAAGTTGATCATTTTAACCAAATTGGGTCAAAATGAGGGTTTGGTTAGGTTTAATTGATCATTTGGAATGAGTGAGTGCAATTGAATTGATTTAATTTAGATTAGATTTGGATTTGGTTCATATGGTTCAATTTGAGTCAAATTGGTCATGCTGTCTAATTTGATAAAATTGGTCAAATTGGCTTGAGCATGGGTTAGGTTTATGCTCAATTGATCATTTGTGATTGATTGAAAGAGTTGATTTGAATTGATTTGGATTATAGAATGATTTGGTTCAATATGACCTTTTAGGTCAAAATGGGCTAAGTAGGTCAATTGGGTTGGTTTGACCCAATTTGGTCCAATTGACAATTGGATCATGATCAATATTCAATTGGTGACTAATTAAAAGCATTTGTTTCAATCAATTTGGTCTAGGATTTAATTTGGTTCACTTTTATGCTTTGGGTCAAATTAGGGTCAACTTATGTCGAAGGGCCAAACTGGCTTGATTAGGTTCAATTGATTGTAGTAGAGGGATGGCTTGGTTTGATCCAATGTGTGTTTAATTGGAGTTTGGCTTAATTAGCTCTTTTAGGTCACTTTGGGTGGCTTGGTCATGTCAACTTGGGCCAATTGGAGTTATGAATGGTTGGGATGTGTTCAATGATGAATTTGAGGTTGATTGGTGGCTTTGATTACAATTGATTTGTGCTCGATTGAGTTTTAGCTTGTTTGAATTTTTTAGGTCAAATGGGCTAACTTGGGTTGATCAAATTCACTTGGTTCAATGAGAGTTGGAGTAGTTTGAAATGACCAATTAAATAATTGGAGTGATTGAGAAATCAAATTGGATTTAGTTTGATTGAATATGTTTGAATGGAGTTACAAGATTGTGGTGGGTTAACTCGGGTTAAGGTCCAAGTTGATTTTCCTTGGAGCTTGGATTGGAAAACAAAATTCAATTAAGATTAATTGAATAAGTTTGTGTTGGTTTTGGTCAAAATCACATGAGCATAAGTTTGGATGAGTTGATGGGCATCAGTCTTGGTTTAGGCCTTAGGGTAAGTGAAACCTACTTGTCCTAAGGTAAACTCTAGGCTTAGGGTTAGGCCTTATAAGTCTCTAAGCTTAGGTTTAGTGTTCTCTTAATCACTAGAAGTATTCAAACACTAAGGGAGTCTAAGTGTCTAGAAGTCTCCTAGGTTTAAGATGGGAAGATCGATCCTCACTCCAAAAGTGAGGTTGACAACAATCATTTGTAACATTTCTTAAAATAAAACCTACTGACACTGAGCCTCGAGCATTCACCTCTATGATCAATTAGTTGGTACGATCCTCCTTGGTATACATTCTTTATAATGAAAGGCCCTTCCTATGATGGTTCGAACATGCCTCCCATCTTGGGATTGGCTATAATTGGCCTCCTAGGAGTTACAACTAGCTCATCAATTTGAAACATTTTTTGATGAACTAATTTATTATGTGCTTAAACCATCCATGCTTTATATAAAATGAGATTTTGATAAACATGGAGACATCTCACTTTAAGACCTTCTAGTTCATCCAACTAAATATTGAGACTTTTATTGGTCATGATTTTATTGCCAATAGCAACTCTCAATGATAGAAGTTATATCTCTAATGGAAGAATAATCTCGGACACATAAACTAGTGAAAATGGAGTGGACTATACTGAAATTACATTTGTAATGCAATAAGCTCACAAAGCTTCAAATAGTTTATCATGTCACTTCCACTAATTTTTGTCAAGTTTCCCTTTATGGATTTGTATAATAGACTTGTTGAAAGCTTTGGATAGTCATTGGTCCAAAGGTAGTAGATAATTGAATATCTCTAATCTATATAATGTCTTCTGGTGAAGTTATTGATTTTGGTGCTATTGTAGTATCATTATTATATATGATTCAATGGGGCTTGCCAAATCTATATATGATATGGCTCTTGAAAAACTATAGGATATGGTGTGCTATGACATCTCTTAATAGAACTGCCTTTGCCCACAAAAATTAATCAATGACTTTTGGAAGAGGGTGGGTCAATTAGACTAATGATGTTTATGCCCAAACTACTAAATGGTCATGAGGCTACCATTAGATGGAGGATATTAGATGGCTAATGTAGTACTACTCCATGTACTTGGAATTGGTGATAATAATGAGTTACTTCCATGCATTCTATGATCATGGAGGGCCAATAATATCCAAGCTTTTAATTTTGGACTTCATTTTCAGACCTGATTGGTGGGCATCATATAATCTAACATGTCACTCGATCACAATCTTCTGAGCTTTGTGTTTGTCTAAACAACATAACCACATGTGATCATAAGAGCATAGGATCATGCTCTTTCCTTGAGTTGATGGGCTAATACTTCTCTTGAGGTAATTTTTCTTCATACAAATAGTCAATGAATGGCTATCTGTTTAGTCAACCTCTTCATCATCTTTGATATCCCCTTCAAAGGTTTGCTTATCGATGAGTTCCATATCAATAGGAAATATAATCTGGTAGTTATACACTTCTATCAATATAGAGTCATCGTTCGGATTGGCCATCTCTTTAGCGAGGTTTGCTAAGGCATCTGCTATAAAACTTTTTTCATGGGAATTCAATATAGTGTAATGTCCAAATTTTGTTTTAACAACTCCATTTTGTATTTATGGTATTGATGAAGTTTAGGTTTGAGGACTTTGCTGGTTTCTATGATTTGATTTACTATTAGCTCCAAATCCTTGAAAATATTGATGCCTTTGATTCCTAATAAGATGGATAACTCTAAACTAATGAATAGAGCATCATATTCTACCTTGTTATTTGTACATGATTCTAATAGCTGGTATATGAATTGTATCATATCTTAATTTGGGGTTAGAAAGACTATCTCAATTCCTACCTTTGATCAGGGGATTGATTGTGGTTCATCTCTCCTTTGAGAAGATGCCTCACCATCAAGAAAGTATAACCCCCAACGATGGCCATTTGCATTCTCTAAACTCATGACTTGCTTATTAGGCAAGGTAGGGGCATCATTTAAACATGAATTAGCATAAAGAAGATGCCTTACTAAGAAATTAGCTACTATTTGACCTTTTACAGTATGGAGGTGAATGAATGTGATGTCAAATTGTAGTAAAATCATAAAACATCATGCCAACCATTAGGACAGCATTGGTCGTGTCATGAGATACTACAATAAATTGAATTTTGAAATCAAGATAACTTTGTGATAGAGCATATAGTGCCTTAACTTCTATACTAGGAATATCAGAGCTACAAAATGCTTATTGAGGGGAGGATACTTTAAATCTAAGGGTATGAGGTGAAGGCTCAAATAACAAAGAGCATTTTTTTCTTGCTCATTGACTTGGGCTAGCAATACATCGAAGGAGTCATTTAAAGGCACAATATAAAAAATAAGTGGTCTCCATGTGACATGAACATCTAACATATGAAGTGTCATCAGGTATTGCTCGATGCTTTCAAAAGCTACTAGCACTTATCATCTCATCAGAATTTAACATATTTTTTTATAAGTATAGCAAAAGGTTGACATCTACCTATGCGATTTTATACAGAGTGTCTTAGATATGTCAACCTACCTTGGAATGATTTAATTTAGGTCAAACTTTTTTAGGGGTGGCATTTCTAATCTTAATTTTTCTAGATTGATCCCAATCTTATAGTATCATACTATAAATCCCAAAAACTCTCTTGAGGTTACCCCAATGGTGTATTTTAGGGAATTCATTTTCTAGTTGTAGTGTCACAATAATAGAAAAATAACTCTCAAGTCATATAAATGGTCTTCCTTCTCTTTACTTTTGACCACTAGATCAATAACATAACATTCAACCTGATGATAGATGAGTTTACCAAATATTCAGTTCATGGCTCACTAGTATGTAAGCTTATCAAATTTAAGGTCAAAATGCATGATCTTATAACAATAAATTCTAATTATAGCTTGAAATGTGGTGTGCTTCTCATCCTTAGGTGCCAATACCCATCCATGAATGAGAAGATTACATGTGAGGAGGCTACACCTACCATCAGCTCTAATATGTGTAACGAGAACTTATCCTTGGAACATGCCTTATTTAGATCCATAAAGTCAACACATATGTGAATTTGAGTATTTTATTTTTAATTATAATGACACTCGTTAACCAAATAAGGTTATTTTCTTCTCATATAAAGTTGGCATCGATCAATTTCTTGACTTTGGTGATGAGTCATTATTCAATGTCTAATTGCATGCATTAGAGAGCCTACTTCATTGAGACTACATCAGGCTAAATTTTGAGTTTATAGACTATGGTGTTTATTTTTGATATGTGTGGGAGCCGGGCGGGACACCACACAGATCTGAGGGTGTACTTATTAAGGTGATTGAGAACGACAACAAGGAATGGTGCACTATCTCGAAAGATAGAAATCACCCCCTACAATAGACCTAATCGCCTAATAAGGACTCCTAAGGCATGATGGGTCTTCGAATATACCAGAGATTTTTCTCCTACTTTACATGGATGAATAAAGAAGGGTTTATTTAAATCAATTTCTAAAGTTCTTTATTGGGGCAAGCCCCCATAGCTAATTACATCCTAAAGAATGGGATCCCTTAGGAATACTCTTGATTCAAGTAGATAATTAGGGTCTCCAAAGATTTCAAGGTTAGACTATCAATAAATTGGTTATGTTTTAAAAAATCAAATGGGATAGATCAAAAGGAGAGACTTATTTTAGAAAATCAAAGGGAATAAGTAGAAAATGCTCATGATACTAGGAAGCCTAGTGAGCACTCCAATCTATCTTATGGTTGGGCTTTATATATTTGAAGTTGAGGAAAATTATGTATTTTAGTTGAAATTTTATTTAAAAATTTGGACTTAAAATTTCACAAAACAAGGTTATGAAAATGCCTAAGAGATGAGGATTTATGCTTGTAGCTTGGGAGAAAACATCAAACTAGGATCATAAATCTAGGGAGCTTTAGCGAGGTCTAAGGCACGTTCTAAATTTAAGGCGAAAATAGGTATATGGTTTATCTCCACAAGAGAAGATAAACCACCCGACTGCTAGACTTATAACTGCTTGGAGTGGCAACCAGCTAACTCCTCCTATGCTTTAAAACCATGTAGGCAAGTCATATGATTTTTCAAGATGGTTAGGTTGTTATTATTTAAAAAGAGATTAAATCCACTCCATAAAGAGACTAGTGCATGAGTGGTATGGGTAATGAGTTAGTCTAATGCAAATCTTTTCAAATTTTATTTATTTTTTTACACTTCATTTTGACAAAGGCTTTGAGATTTTTGTATGCCTAAATGCATGTTGAAATGAGTTATGAGCCAAATCAAGAGAGAAGAGGGTGAAGCTCCATTAGTAGGTGTTGCTCTCATAGGTCAAGCAGTTCACATGTGTACAAGAATGTAGGCCCTCATTTTTGTAAGAGTGGTAGAAGATGCATGCATGATATTAGACATACAACCATACATCTAAGGGGTTAATAAATATTTTAATTATCTTAATTTAATGCCTAGGCTTTATGGTGAGGTTATAAATTATTAAAAAATTTAATTATGAGTTGAGGTTGGGTAAAAGATTTATTTTTCCCTAAGAGCCTAATCGCTTCTAGGCCATACAACAAACACCAATCATAAAGAAACTATGAAAATGCAAGTCATTTCTAATGCACAAGCTAAACATGACATCAAACATTTTATAGCTAATGTAAAAGAATAAAAGGCCAGTGCAGTCCATACAACAAAAGAAAAGATAGGTAGCCGAGCTCTACCCTTATAGAACCCAGATTACAAAAGAATAATTAAGATTAAGAATGAATACATGTTATGGGGGTCTTCATCTTCATTCTTCATTCTTCACTTCTTTCCCCCTTTGACTTGATTTGAATGTGCTTGCTTCAAAGGCATCATAGGGTCTCCCAGGACAAAGCCTTCTGGCCACTGCTCATCCTAACCCCCCATAACAATAATCATAATTTATAATTACAAAATTACATTTTAATGGAAAGAGTAAATCTAACTACACCGGCAAAATAGAGGTTAGCTAAACATACATTCACCAACCTAACCAGTTACATGTATAATTTGGACTTAGCACCCTACACATGGGTAACCAAGTCCACCTATCCTAATTTAGATTATGCTTAAAGGTTAAGCAACCTGCAAAAGAGAGCATTTATATTTATTTCAAGCACCCTTTAAGCACAATATCTTGCAAAAAATATGGTTAGGCTAATCACGACCTGACATCTAGTCTACAAGGCATACACCCTAACATTTAGTCTAAAATAATACATCACAAAAACAAACATACATCAAACCATGCACCGCCCTAACATAAAGTTAGAAGTGGTGACTTAATCTAAGGTGTGTGTATTAAGGCTTGTGTGGTATGTCATAACTAGGCTTTGTTATAATTTTCTAAGTGTGAAAAGATTTAATTATGAAGGGTGGTTTCACCTTAAGTGGTTTAATTAATTTGTAAGTTTTAGTTAATGTTTTCTTTTATTTCATTTGATTTACACTTAACAACTAAGAGTTATAAAGAGAGGAAAATATAGGATCAGTCTTTTATATCCCTACCTTAAATCACATCTAAAGCTAATTAATTAATCAATTCTCCTTAGTGAATGTCTAATTATATATTTTAATTAATCCTAAGTTTAGGTTCACTTTAAATAATCTCATTTAATAAGAAAGGCCTTTTAAGATTAATTTGAATTAATTACTATCACACAACACATATTTGTTCATTTTTTTTCATCATATGTAGCATGCATATGATTAGGTCCTAAACATAATTATACATGCAATTTATATCTTAGCACACTTAAATGATGAATGTAAGCAAATATATTTAGAATTGATATTTCACTTGGTTGAATTATTTTATCATATTAATTTAAAGCTCTATCTAAATTCTTATACAAAAGTATAAGAAAAGAGTTCTAAATCATATTACTAATCAAACCAACCACTTGAACAAAATATAAATGCATATCTTTTTAATAGAAAACAAGGGGTTTTCATTCATTAGCAAAATACATATTCAAATGTATAAAAGTTTTAAGCAAGTACGTCGCCATTATTCTGCACCAGGGGAACAAGATAGGAACCTCCTTGGGGCTACTTAAAGTCGTGCATCCCCGAAATGACCAGACTAATATACCCGCTATTCTTAAATATATATGGATGTATAAACAACTATAAGAGTAGAAAACTATGCTAAAGTAGAGTTTGATTTAGTTGATTTATTTATGTGAATGAATTAAAGCTCTATCTAAATTCTAATATCAAAATGCGTAACAATAAAATCAAGCAGGCACATCACCATTGTTTCACACCAAGGGAGTGAGGAAGGAACCTCCTTAGTGCTACTTAAAGCCGTGCGTTCCTGGGATGTCCGGACTAACATACCCACTAACATAACTTATGCAAATCAACATCTGAATGTAAGAAAGAAACTTCACTTGATACACTAGGCTTATATTCACATGCACCTCTTATGTATATATATAGCTAAAGTCACAATGTGTATATATTATTATTCATTAAAAAGCTTTCAAAAATATATTTGCAATTTAATAGTAATAATAGCCACACATTTTTAATTAAGCCAACACATGCAACTTGACATAAAGGAAATCATTTATTTTTAATTGATTTTTTTTTTGAAAGAAATGAATGCATGAATCAAGTGGCATGTAACATTTTAATATGATTGGAAAGAAATAAAGAGACACAAGCATGTAATTTCATTCAATCCAATTAATTCTTAAGGACAATCATATTAAATAAGCTTATTTAAAATAAATCAAAGTTTCTTATTAAGTTATTCTTGGATGTTTGATTTGATTTAGAGAAAAGAGGAGATTCAATCATTTACTACTCCTAACCCATTCTCTTATTAGTTAATTAATTAATTTGGTTCAATGAAAAGGTAATTTGGTTGATTTTATAGATTAATTAGGATGCATCTTGGGTTCTCTTACACCTATCCTAATAGCACTAGAGGATTGTGTGTAGTTTGTGTTTGTGTTAATGAATGATAGGATGTCACTTGGGTTCTCTTACACCTATCCTAAACACGTCATGGTGGATTCACAAGCAAAGATATTCCTAACACGGAAGAGATAGAATTTGAAATGAAATAAATTTTATTGATGATTGATTGAAATGAGATTTAAGGATAGTATTTCTTTAGATAGAGCCTATTGATTGGAAGCATAGGGCACTCTCCCTTATAATTTATAAGGTGATAAGATCTTCCTTGGTATGCCTTCTTTATGGAAAAAGGGCCTTCCCAAGTGGGCTCAAACTTACTCCCATCTTTTGATGGGAAATAATTAGTCTCTTTAGAACTAAAATAAGCTCTCCTACTTGAAAAAATCTAGGACATACCAACTTGTTATGAGCTTGAATCATTTTGGCTTTATACAACTCGAGGTACTAGCATACCCGGAGGAATCTCCCCACTAAACCTTCGAGCTCTTCTAATTGCAACTTGGCATTCTATTTCGTGGTAGCCTTGCTACCCATAGCTATCCTTAATGATGGGAGTTGGACTTCTAATAGTAGAACTACTTCAGACCCATACACTAAAGAGAAAGGGGTAGATTGAGTTGGAATTCTGTATATGATGTGGTAAGCCCATAAGGCTTTAACTAACTGCTCATGCCACTGTCGCTTATTATCTTCGAGTATTTTCTTTAATATTTGGATGAGAGTTTTATTGAAGGCTTCTGCTAAGCTATTTTCTCTCAGGTAGTAGATTGTAGAATATCTCCAATCTATGTTGTGTCTCTAGGAAAAGCTGTCAATTTTAGTGCTCTTGAATGCAATACCATTATCAGATATAATTTGTTGAGGCACCCTGAACCTATATACAATATTATTCCTGAAGAACAGGAGCACATTCTGAGCTGTGACCTCTGAGTAGTATTGCCTCCGCCCACTTGGAAAAAGTAGTCGGTGGCAGCTAGAATAAATTGATGACCCTTGGAAGAAGGAGGATCAATCGGATCTATTATGTTGGTACCCCAACACTTGAATGGCCATGATGCCAATGTAGGATGTAGAATGTTAGGTGGTTGATGTAGGACCACACCATGCACTTGACATTGGTGGTACCTTCTAGCTACATCCATGTAGTCTATGATCATTGATGGCCAGTAATATCCTAGTCTCTTGATATTGGCTTTCATCTTTGGATCAGACTGGTGTACTCCACAAAATCTTGAGTGTACCTCGATTACAATCCTACAGGCTTCATGTTTGTCCAAACAATCTAGTCACATATGATTGAAGGATCACTGGTACAAAGTGCCATCCACGAGAGCATAGGAAAGGGCTCTCTACTTCTCCTGGTGTGTTAGTGACTTCTCTTGAGGTATTTTGCCTATATTTTGGTAATCCATGAATGGTTGCCTCCAATCTGACTCCTCAACCTTTTTGGCAATGATAACCACTTCTTCAAGAGATAGTTTCTCGATGAGTTCAATGTCAATAAGGGATAAAAATTGCTATTTTGGACCCTTATTAAAATGGACTCATCTTCTAGACATGCCAACTCCTTGGCAAGCTTGGCCAATGCATCCGCTACTGTGTTCTCGCCTTGAGGGATCTTATAAGTAGTAACCTCTGTGATTTGGGCCAACAACTATATAGTGTACTTATGGTAATGACAGAGTTTAGGCTTTAGAACCTTATAAGACCCATCGATTTGGCTGATAACTAAATGGAAATCCCCGTTGATGTTGATACTCTGGATGCATACTGCAATAGCTAATTCTAGATCGACAATTAAAGCCTTATATTTAGCTTCGTTGTTGGTGCATGGATTAGACAGATGATATGAGAATCTCATCACATTACGGTCTGGAGTTAGGAGAATTATTTCTACCTCTGCCTTTCTTGGAAGAGTAGATTATGGTTCTTCTCCCTTTCGAAAGGAAGTCGCACCATCAAAATATATATCCTAGTTGTGAATGCTAGTGTCCCCTAAGTTCATAATTTGTTTATCAGAGAGGCCATTACTAAGAGAGGAATCAACAGGATGTGGGTGTGTTGCTTTGAAATTTGCTAGTTCCTATCCTTTCACTGAAAAGAGGGGAATGAAAGTGATTTCAAATTGAATCATGGACCAACACACCAACTGTCCAGATAGTGTTGACTGTGTAGTGAGATATTGCAGTGGATTGATCCTAGAGATCAAGTTCACCTTATGAGAAAGCATATAGTGCCATAGCTTTTGAGATGCAAAGATTAAAGCTAGGCAGTGCTTTCAATAGGTAGTTTGCCTCAACAGGGATTATATGATGACTAAGATAATAGAGTGCATTCTCTTTTCCTTCATCGATGGTTTAAGAAAACAAAGTACCAAGGGAGTCATCTAATGTAATAGAATATAGGATGAGTGGCTTACCCAAGATAAGGCCTGTTAGAACTAGCGACGTCATCAGGTTGTGCTTGATGTATTCGAAGGCATATTGGCACTTGTCATCTCACTTGAACTTGACATCCTTTTTGACAAGTGTTGAGAATGGCTGGCATCTTCCTGATAGGTTGGAAATGAAGCTTCTTAGATACGCCAACCACCCTTGAAATGATCTGATTTTAGTTAGACTTTTAGGGGGTGGCATTTATAAGTTAACCTTGATCTTCTCCTGATCGATTTCTATTCCAAGGTGTCGGACAAAAAACCCAAGAAATTTCCCTGAAGCTACTCTGAATGCACACTTTAAGGGATTCATTTTGAGGTTGAATTGTCTTAACTGTTCAAAAACTACTCTCAAGTCAAAGAGATGGTCTTATTTTTCTTTACTTTTGACTACAAGATCATCGATGTAACATTCAACTTGATGGTGAATGAGTTCGTTAAAGATCCGAGTCATGGCCTACTGGTATTTTTAAGGCCAAAAGGGATAACCATATAGCAAAAGATTCTAATCGGGGTTTGAAACGTAGTGTTTCTTTCATCTTTAGGGGCCATCTTTATTTGGCTATAACTAGATGAGCCATCCATGAAAGAGAAGACTACATGAGATGACATAATGTCCACCATCAATTCTGGTATTGATAGTGAAAATTCATCTTTTGGACATGCCTTATTTAGATCCCTATAATCGATGCATATGTGAATTTGTCCATTCTATTTCTTAACTGGAACAACACTAGCCAACCATGTAGGATATTTTCTTTCCTGATAAAGTTAGCATTGATCAGTTTCTTGACTTTAGTAATGACCTACTGTTTAATGTCTAATCACATGCATATAGGAGCATGCTTGATAGGGTTACCACTAGGCTCTATTGCTAGTTTGTGGACTGATACATCAATAGATAAATCAGACATCTCTTCATAATTTCATTTGAAGCAGTCCTTAAACTCAGTCAACAGCCTAACTAAGTCATTGGTTTTAGTACCACTCAATAAAGAAATGATGTATGTCGGATGTGGATTGTCTTAAGTTTCTAAGTTGATTTCTTGAGCTCATCGATGGTTGATCTGATCTCCTCTTCGAACTTTGGTAGGGTATCCTTGACTTCAAGGTCATTTGGATCATTTGAAGTTTCTAAACACACATCCTCATATGACTTAGCATGATTTGAAAAGAACCTATCAGACTCCAAATGATTGGTGATGACTAGGCAATGGTTGTTATCATCAACTAGACCCACTATGCTGAATCTTAGTCCTGGTCTTGATTGAAGATGTCTGCTTTGGTTATCCCATAACCTTTCAAAATAGTCTGACCTATGTTTAGACTAAGTATGTGGGATTAATACATTCTTTCCTAAATTAAGAACACAAGATGAATACCATTCAAAAGATAATTGTATTGAATCTTTATATGAATCATCCTCAAGTTCTACATCAGCTTCCTAACTTGAGGATGGTGCTCTCAAAAAGGACCTCTAAGTTTTCTCATATGTGGATGACTTAGGGGCTTCCTTAACTACCAAATCCCCAACTTTCTGGGAAAAAAGTGGGGTTAGAGCTAAATTTCTCAACTAACCCCTAAATATTTTATATGTAGACTTAGATACATTTATGCTTTGCTTTGGAGTCCCACTATCATGCTCCAATGTCACTTAAAAGAATTTCGAGAAGAGTGGTGGTGTGCTAACCACATAAGACTCATCCTATGAGCTAAATTATAAGTCTATATGGATAGCAGGTGTACTCCTGCTGGTTGGAACATACCTTCTATTGGGTGGCCAATTGGGAGGCTTTCTACTTCGGGAGCTGCCTCTGCCTGGTGGAGGTTGGGTCATCCTACCCATATGTTCGAATGGAATAATGAACTGTGGGTGGAATCTAATGTTAGACTCTATATCTTCCTTTGAGTCCATGTCTCACTCTTTTTTATCTTCTTTTTATACTTCCTTTTCTTTTTTTCTTTTCATTCTTTTTGTCTCTCATGGGGATCTTGACTAGATTTGCGAGAATGGACTTGTTGGATTTGGGGAAGAAAATAGGCTGCATTTTCATATATACTGAGCTCATGAATTGTGAAGGGCTTGAGATCTCCTTTGATGTAGTACTTAATTCCGCCTTTCATGAACTTCTTACACTGATGTAAAAAGGATGAAACTATATTATTTTCATGTATCCATGGTCTCCCAAGCAAAGCATTGAAAGATGTATTCGAGTCTATAATATAAAACTTGGCTTCAATCATTGTTGACCTCATTTTTAGAATGAGCTCTCAACCTCTCCATCTTAGAAATAGGATTCCTCTTAGACACTAAGAGTTTCGTAGTCTTAAGACACGTCTAGTGATTAGGTGAACACTTAACCTAACCCTAGAGATGAAGAAGAGTTAGCCATAGGAATAGGTTATGCTTTAGGAGTGTTAGGAAAACTTGCCTACCCTATAGTTTGAACCAAATCTTTACTTCCTTCTTTCAAGTCAAACATCAAATCATAACCAACCTCGAATCATAACCATATCTCAGATTCAAATCAACTTCAAATCAACTTCAAATCTAAATTCTTTCCTAAGTCACTTGGATTTCATCTTCTGGACTTAGCTCAAATCAAATCCAAATCAATTAAAATGAAAAAGATTTTCTCATAACCCATTTATATTCTCATTTATATTCACAAACATAAATGTTATAAATTCAAATAACCAAAACTAAATTCAAAAATCAAACCCAAATCCAACCAAAACCCAACTTGTTCAAGTCAAATTCTTGAACTTAGCCAAGTCAAACTCAAATCAATCCAAACCCTGGGATTTTTTTCATGATTCAATCAATCCTTCAATCATGAATCCAAATATAAACATAAATTTCAATCATCAAACCAAAACTAAATTTAAAACTCAAACTCAAATCAAACCTCTGTTCAACCTTTGACTTCAAATTGCAAATTAATCAAAACCCATTTGACTCCAAATCACATGAAAATGGATTTATATTTCAATCATAAGTCCATATGTGAATTCAACCAAACTTGAATCAAGCCTTGATCAAGTCAATTAACCCATTTAGGCTCACTTGGTCTAAAGTGATCTAAAACATCCTTTTGAGCCAAATTCCAATCCTACCCAAATTGGATTGAACTAAGCCCACCTAAGCCTCACAATGTGAGCAACAATCATCATAAGATGATCAATCACTCAAATTGGGTCAAACCAAGTCAAACCTAGCCTTTGACCAAGTCAACACGTAACCCAAATGAAACCCAAACTAGCCAAAATCCACCATAGGCCAAATTGATTGAAACCATTGATCTAAACTAGTTTATGATCAATGATTGAACATGATCAAGCCATCAATTGAGCCAAACCTAGCCAAATTGGCCACTTGACCCCAATTGACCCAACCTGACCTAAAAAGTCAAAATGGATCAAATCTTGATCTAAGCTAAATTGGTTGCAACCAATGGGTCAAATTCATTCTAAACCACTTGTGAACTTGACCAAAGCCTTAATTGGCCAACTAGACCCAACATAGCCCAATTGATCATGAACCTAATGTGACCTAAAAGGTCAAATCAAGCCAAAATCAAACCAAACCAAAATTGATTGAAACCAAAGCTTACAAAATATTTCAAATGACCAACCAAACCTAAACTAACCCATGACCTAACCTAATTGGGTCAAATGGATCAAATTGGTCAACTTGACCCATTTGACCTATGTGAAATCAAATGAACCAAAACTAAATATAAACTAAATTGAACTAAACCAATGATACCAAAATATTTCAAATGGTCATATGAACTTGACCCAACCCATGGTTTGATCCAATTTGACCAATTGGCCAAGTTGACCCATTTTGACTTAAATGAGTCAACACGAGCCAAATAATATCAAATCAACACCAAATTCATTAAAAATTGGAAAAAACCATTTTTCAATTATTCCAAATATGTCCAAATTGAAATCAAAGCCAAATAACCATTTTACCCGTAGGTCAAAGTGTAACCTATGGCCAATTTCACTTGGAATTTGGTCAAATCCTTTTCATGGCCACTTGGCACCCTCTTAATGGACCAAATGGACAATAATGAGAATGGTGCACATGGGTTTGGGTCAACCAAACCCAACCCAAAGCTAAAATTAACCACCCAATGGAAAATTCTCCACATGGAATCACTCTCACACTCATTTTAGCACATGGGAAATTCCTCCACTACACTCCCCTACCAAAATTGAACCATGTGAAGCTCCTAATAGCCTAATAAACCCATTCCATCTCATCAATTATTTAAAAACTGCAAAGGAGCTCATGCCCGTCTGATCCAAGTAAGGGGATATATACTCACCCTAATTTCATTCCAATTCACATCACTTGCTTTTGATTGAGCCCTAGGAACTTAGAGGAAGCATTGCCAAGCTCTCCCAAGCATTCCTAAGTTTGATTGAATTCTCAATTTCTAAGTTTGCCTAAGCCGAAAAGAGGGGAGGTGAGTGTGAATGCCAACTTGCTCAATTCTCCATAGGAGTCCAATTCCTCTAGCAAGCACCATCAAGGCATCAAGTCGAGTTCACCCCAATCAAATCCCAAGCATTCAAGCCATGGGAAAGAGGAGTTAGACCAAAGCTGCAAGCGTTTGAAGAGAGCTTTGGCCAATAGGAAGATCCACTTCATCTCAAACCTTCAAACTTTCAACAAGGCTTCATCTCCACTAGATGAAGCTACCTCAATGGTTGGGAGCACCGGTGATAGCCTCCGACGAGGTATGAACCAAAATTGAGCTTAGGTATAGAATTCTTTGGTCCTTTGTGAAGGGAACTTTTATCCCAATTAAATTCCACCATTGGATGTCTTCCTCTTTGCTCTTAGATGGTGTGTGTTCAATCCTAGCTCAATCCAAGCTCAAGTGAGCTCAGATCAAGCCATGGAGGACAGACGGTCTCTGTCTCCCGTAAGCTAGGGTAAGAATGAATCATGGACCATCCATCCCATGTGTTTTGGATGAACGATCCTGATTATTCTTGATTAGATCCAATGATTAATCCTTTAGAAACTGCAGGCTTGATCTTAATGCGAGATTGATCCAAGGGAAAGATACCACCAACCGACACGAGATGACAACTTAAATAGCCAATCCCTTAGCATCACGTGGAAAGTGTGTGCTGCGTTAGCAGTCCATGTGACACCGATGGGATTAGTTATATAAGTAAGGGATTTAATGACCTATTAATCATAGAAACTTGAAATATTCATAATTAAATGTAGAAAAATTAGAAAATTATGAATTAGGGCTCATTTTAAAGATAATTCAGTGAGGGATAATATAAAATTATCTTTAATTGATTTTGAATACTGAATTTTCCTTAATTAGACTTTATTTAAAATCTTAATAACTCTAATTACTCTCTAATAACTTCATTAATTAATTCTAAACTTCTCAGGTAGGTTTTAGGGTATAACCTCTATCTCCATTAATTTTCTTGGAATTTATTAATGACTTAATTAGAGAAATCAGTTAATGAATCTATAATCACTCTCTTAATGTAATTGTATGTATTAAGCATGTGAGCAATGATTTAATCATTTAATTAAGATAATTAAACATTATTTAAGTGAAGAGGAGGTTTATGGAATGGGTTTGGGGTATTTTTCCTAAGTTATTCCCTAAACCCCCTTCCTTCCTTAATCTAAACCTAATTAAGGATTAATCTACTAATAATATTCTTAATTAGGTTAATCAAATTCACAAAATCAATCTAAACTTAATCAATCCTTTGGTGGGTAGACCCTTAGGTGTTCAAAATCCTAAGGTAAATTTAAGGAAATCATTTCCAATCCACATGTGTGGAAAAGTTATGAAAGTACTTAATTAAATCCCTTAGTTTAATTAATCATTAATAGCGAGCCAATTACATTAGGCCCTTTTATTTATTAGGAGAATTGCTGATTTAGATTCAATGTGGTTGCATATCATATGTTGGCTTATAATTGTTTGAATACTTATATTAAGGAGGGGTAGGTAAGGGGTAATTAATGAACTTAATTTACATCATAACCTAAACAAAACATAAAATCAACTTAATGGTTCTAAAAATTAAACTAAAACAACACACACATATGGGAAATGGGTTAGGACCAGCTAACCTATCACATTTCCTAAAATCAAATCAAACTCAAAATTAAAATAAAATTTCTTTAAATGAAGGGTATGCTACTTATAATTCACATATATAAATGAAATATAAATTCAAAATATTAAAACCAATTCCAAAAAACAAATTCAAATCCACTCAAAATCAAATCTAAGCCTTTCAAGCCAAAATCTTGAACTTAGCCAAATCACTTTCAAATCAAGCCAAATCTATGATTTTCTCTCATGGTTCAATCAATCCTACAATCATGAGCTCATATATAAATCCAAACCTCAATCAAACAATCAAAACCCAAATTAAAAATCCAACCAAAGATCCCTTCATATTCTTCCTTTGAATATGAAATTTCCAAATGGATCAAAGTCCATTTGACTTCAAACCTCTTGTAAATGGATATATATTTCAATCATAAGTCCATATACAAGATCAATCAACATCAAATCAAGCTTTGAACAAGCCATTTGACCCACTTAGGCTCACTTAACCCAAAGTGAGCTAAAGTACCCTTATGAGCTAACTTTTGATCCTAACCAAATTAGATTAAACCAAACTCATATTTGCCTCTCATCATGATCAACAATCATAATGGGATGATCAATCAATCAAATTGGATCAAACCAAGTCAAACCTAAGGGTTGACTAAGTCAACACTTAACCCAAAATGAAACCTAACATAGCCAAAATTCACCATAGGCCAAATTGGTTGAAACCATTGATCTAAGTTCACTCATGACCTATGTTTGAACTTGACCAAGCCAACATTTGAGCCTAACCTAGCCCAATTGGCCCACTTGACCCAAGTTGAGCCATTTTGACCTAAAGGGCCAAAATGTGTCAAAACTTGATCTAAGCCAAATTGAATGAAACCAATGGGTCAAGTCCATTCCAAATCACTTGTGGAACTTGACAAAGCCTCAATTGGCCAACTAGACCCAACCTAGCTCAATTGACCTTAGACCCAAAATGACCTAAATGGGTCATGTTGAGCCAAAATTGAACTTAACCCAAATTGATTGGAAACAAAGAGACCAATCCACTCCATATGATTAACCAAATCTAAACCTACCTTGACCTGCCCCAAATAGGTCAAATGGGTCAAATAGGTCAACTGGACCCATTTGACCTAAATGAGTCATATGAACCAAAATCAAATATATACTAATTCGAACCAAACCAAAGCCACCAAAATATTTCAAATGGTCATATGAATGTTACCCAACCCTTGGTTTGACCAATTGATTATTGATCAACTTGACCCATTTTTGACTTGGGTCAACATGAGCCAAACCTATCAAATGGATTCCAAATCCAATGAAACTTGGCCAAACCTATTTTCTCAACATACCAAACATACCCAAATTGAAAAAAAAATAGCAAAATGACCATTTTAACCCTAGGCCATAGAACAAATTTTGGCTTAACCCATGGGTATTTTGGTCATACCCTTTTTACAATCACTTGAGGCTTTCCTAAATGCTCAAGGGGGCTTAGTCATGAGTGGTGCACCCAACCCAATGAGTTTGGGTCAGCCCATTTGACCCATAGACCAAACCAAACCACATGGCTTGAAATTGAGTTTCAAATTCTCTCCTTAAGCTCAATTTAATGAAGTTGGCATTCCACTTAAGGGATCAAACCGACCATGTGCACACTCAAAACCATCAAAACAACTTCTCCAATTTGGTCAATTGGATCAAAATGGCAAGCTTATGCTCAACCGTCTGATTGCCATAGGGGGAGATATACTCCCCCTAATTTAATAAAAATTTACTTCATTCATTGTCAATTAGAGCCTAAGAACCCAGAGCAACCATCTCAGAGCTGTCATAAGCTTCTTAGACAAAATTTGAATTCCCAAATTCTCAGTTTTGCACACTACAAAATAGGGGAGCTCAATCCATTTGCTAACTTCATCTACACTTGATCATAATCCAATTCCTCTTGCACATTCCATCAGAGGGTCAAGTCAAACTTTCCCAAGCTCTGATTGAAGTTCCCATAATAAGGAGGAGGTGAAATGGATCAAAGCTGCAAAGGGGAGCAAGTGGTGTTGGTCCATAGGAAGATCTACTCAACCCCAAGGCTTGAAACTTTCAATAAGGCTTCGTCTCCACCAAACAAAACTACCTCATCGAGCTCGAGTGCTGGTGATTACCTCCGATGAGGTATGTAATTTTTTGACCACTTAGCTTGATAGGTGTTGATTCTTTGTGAAAGAAATAATCATGGAATATGAAATCCATCGTTAGATTGGCCGCTCTATTCCTCTAGATGGTGTGGGTTAAGTCTTGTATAATTCCATGCTAGATCAGGCTTAGATCTCCCCTTAGATCATGGACGGTCCCGATTGATCCTCAAGAAAGAACTTGGCTCATCTTAGCCATCCATCTGCTCATTTTAGATGGACGGCTGAGATTATTTAGCACATTTAGTAAATCAATTATCCTTTTAAAACCATGAGTGAATCCTTAGTCATCCGATCTTTGATCAAATGACTAAGGATATTAGTGCGCACATCACCGTTGCCATTTGGGATGTGACATTTAAGTGACACAAAGCACGCTAACCACCGCTGCACATGTCGTGCCATGAGCTGAGATTAAGTAGGGATTAGTTATTTACCTAATTAATCCCTATAACTTCTAAAATTCATAACTCTTCATAGAAAAATTAGAAAAATAAAAGGAAAAATGCAATGGAAAGATAATTCCATCTAGAATATTTTAAAAACGGTTTCAATGGATTTTGAATTCCCCTTTTATTTGAATTTAGGTTTCTTTGGGAATCTTAATTTGCTAATTATTCTTTAATTAGATCATTAATCAATCTTAAAATTTTAGGGTTCATTTTAGGGGATGACCTCTACCTCCCTTAATTTTCTTGAGATTTATTGATGGCTCAATTGGGGAAATTGTTATCTCATTCCCTAATTCTCCCATTCATGTAATTAAGAGTAATTTAGGTGTAATTAGTGGATTTTCCCTATGATTAGGATTGATTAAGGTTAGAAACAATAATTGGGAGGTTTATGGAATAATTTTAGAGCATTTCCCCTAAGATATTCCCTAAACCCCCTCATCTCTCCTTAATCTCCCTTTAATTAAGGGTTAATTCATTAATTATCCTCTTAATCAACTTTTCAAAAATTCTAAAAAGTTCTAGAACTTAATTAATCTACCTTGGGTAGATGCTTAGGTGTTTAATAGCCTAAGTTCAATTAAGGAAATTAAAACCCCTTTCATAAGTGTGAAGGGGTGTTTTAAAAGTACTTAAGCTAAACCCCTTAGCTTAATTAACTTTTAATTGTGAGCCAAATTGCATTAGGCCTTTTCATCATTAGGTGCATTGCAAATTTAAATATCTTGTGAGTTTTATGTCATCTCATTGGCTCATAATTACTTAGTTAATTTTTCTAAGGTGGTGTAGGTAAGGGTTAATTAAGCCACTTAATTCATACCTTAACCTAATCAATGCTTAAAAAATGGATCTAATTACCAAAAAATTAAACAGAATACAAAACAGATGTGAGAATGGGTTAGGAAAAACAAACTCATCTCACCTTTTCAAAATTAAATAAAACTTCAAACTAAACAAAAATCATTTTGAAATTCACATTGATATATTCTAAATTTTCTTATTCCATAAGAATGTCTTTAGGATTTAAGTAAAGTGAGTTTGTTTACATGCTTTCATTTCTTTGAATCTTTCCCAACATGTTAAGTTTTATGTCATGTCATTCATGCATTCATAATTTCATGTTTCAAATTTTAAAAATAAAAAAATTGTTTACTTTAAGTCAAATGTGCATGTGTTGGCTAAAAATAAATTAGTGGCTATATCATCACTACTAAATCAAAATATTTTTTAAAAAATTATAAAAAATATCAAATCTGAAAGTGTATTCATATTCATATAATTATAAGCTTGCATGTGATAGATTATAAAGTCATGTTTAGTGTAGCCTTTCTTTCTTTCTTATGTTAACATAGTTTTGAATAGGAGTTGGTAAGATGTAGGGTTCATTTGAAAACAACCCAACACTTACTTAATTCTATACCCTATTCATTCCCTATGCTAATATCTAAGAAGGATTACCTACACTTGCATGAATAAATTGCATAAAAAAAACAAATCTATTAAACAACTTTAGCATTTTCTTTTTCCACTTCATTTCTTTTATATGCATGTTTGTACTTAAGGAAAGTGGTATATTATTCTGGACAACCCCGAGGTTGTGAGGCTTTAAGTATCCCTATGTAGGTCTTATACCTTACACCTCTAGTTAACAATGGCGTTGTACTCACTTATGCCTTTCTTACTTTCATGTATGTATGTGAAATTTTGGATAAGGAAAACCTTTTCTACTTAAAAAAAAAATCATGCATATTCAACTTCTAAATTTTCTTAAATAGATTACTTAGCATACATCATAAAGTGTGTTAACTACTCTCATTTACATGTATAGATATGCTTTGGATCTATCCATAATGCATGTTATATATGTTGGGAAAGAAATGAAGTAATGTGTGTTGCGTGAATTTTGATTCATTTTATTTAATCTTAAAATGTCTTTCTTTTTGAATAAGTTTGTTTGGAGTTTATCTAAACTTAGGATTGATTAAAATATGTAATCAAAACATTCACCTAAATGAAATTAAAATGTGAACCTACTTTAGAAAATTACTTTAGGTTAGGGAAGGAAAGAGAAGTTCTCTTCTCTTTCCTCTCTTAACTTTAATTAATTCTAGGTTTCACTTAAACCAAATTAAAACATGAAATAAAACAAACCCAAAATACTTAAACAACATAAATGAACCCACCCCAAGTTGAACATGTCCTTTACACTTAGAAAATTTGAACCTAAACTCTAAAAAGCACACATACCTTCAAAGCACATAGCCTCACCACTTCTAGCCTTAGGTTAGGTTGGTGCATGGTTTGATGTTTGTTTTATTTTGTGATCTATATTTTAGACTGGAAGTTAGGGTGTATGCTCATAGAATAGATGGTAGGACATGCTTAGTTTAACTATTCTTTTCTACAAGGGATTGTGTTTAAGGGGCACTATCATAAATAAAAATATAACTACTTCTTGCTTGCAGGTGCTTATGCCCCTTTGCATAATCCATAGGCTAGGTGGACTTAGTCACCCATGTGTGGGGTGATAAGTCCAATATACATGCTTGGGATTTGTATGGTGTGATTTAACTAACCTTTGTGTTGCAAGTGTTGGTTATATTTCTACTTTCCCTTTTCATATAAAAATTTGTATAATTAGAATTTTGGAATGATTTGTTATGGGGATTAGGATGAACATTAGTCATAAGATCCCATCTTATGCACCATGTGAAGCCTTGGAGCATCTACCATCCAACCATCCGGAGGAACCAAAGAAGAAAGAAAAGAAGAAGATGAAAGAAGAAGAAGAATAAAGCTTGAAGACCCCCCGTAACAATGAATTCCTTTGCTTAAATTGTAATTCAATTCATTTGTAATTCGGGTTGTATAAGGGTAGAGCTCGACTACCCACATTTGATAATTTCTAGTTTGTGCGGTGGTGCCCGACCACAAACGACCATTTATTCTTTTAACAATTAGCTTTGTAAATTGATTGATAATTTATTTAGCTTTTTGCATTAAGTGGCATGCTTTTCCTAGTTTTTCCCTTGCTTTATATATGGCCTAGATGTGGATTAGGCTCTTTAGGGAAACATACATCTTTTACCCAATTTAAAATTTAAAATTAAAATTAAGCAACTCATAACCTCACCTAAAGCCTAAGTTTAAAATCAAGATAAAAGAATTAGCAACCGCTTCACTAGATGAGCTTTTCTTTATAATATCATGCACATTAGCATCTTTTTTCACTCTTGATTTGAGGGCTTTCACCTTTGCCAGAGAACCCGGCTTGACCTTTGAGAGCTGTGCTGGAAACTCTTCTCCCGTCTCGCTGATTTTGACCAATAATTTGATTTTTCATGCATTAGTCATAAAAATCCTATTAGCCAGAGCCAAAATAATTATCCAAAAATAATAATAAAATGAAATATAAAATGATAAGATTTTAGGTCATTTGAAGCATGTCGCTTTACATGATCTAGTCTCTTTAGGGAGTGAGTTTAAGGACTTAGTCTCTTTATAAATAAAAAAATAGCCTAGCTATCTTGCATAAGAATAAAGACTTGCCTACATGTATTTAAAATCATAGGAGGAGTTAGTTGGTGGCCACCCTCAGGCGGTTGTAAGTCCAAGCTGTCGAGTAGTTTGTCCTCTCTCATGGAGGCAAATCAATTATCCATTTTCTTCTTAGATTTAGGTTGTGCTTTCGGCCCTCACCGAAGCTCTCTAGATTTGGGTTCTGAGGTTGCTTCTCCCCTTTGTGGGCCATAAGCATAATTCCTCACCTCTTAGGAATTTTTTTAATCTTGTGTTAAGGAATGTTAAGTCTTAAATTTCTAATAAAAAATATAACTCAAACAAACTAAATCAATTTCTAAAATGTAAAGCACAGTTTCAGGATAGTTTTAAGATGCTCGTTAGGTTTCCTAGCATTGTGACAATCTCCTACTAATTTCCCATTTTGGCTTCAATAATAACTCCCTCTTTTGATCAATCCCATTTGATCTTCAAACATAAAACCAACCAATTGATAGTCCTTCCTATTAAAATCTTCAGAGACAATGATCATTTACCTTAATCGAGAGTTTTACTAACTGTCCCTTAGGATGTAATTAACTACGGGGGCTTGCCCCTGTAGAGAACATAACGAACCCAGTTTAAAATAAACCTTTCTTTACTTTTTCATGTAAAGTAGGGGAAGAATCTCTAGTATATATGCAGACCCATCATCTTTAGGAGCCCTTATTGAGGTCATCGGTTCCATTAAAGGGTAGTGACTTCTATCTTTTGAGATAGTACACTATTTTCTTGATGACGTATCCGATCACCTGAATAAGTATATTTGCGGACCTGCGTGGCATCTTACCAAGATGAATTTCTATAAGGTGCCCTCTTTCTTTTCTCACCATAGATTTGAAAGGCGACTCCTCAATAGGAATTTTTCTCCACAGATTTTTCTAGCGACTCTGCTGGGGATGGTTCCTCTCTCCATCTTTAATAAATGATCATTTTCTTTGAATATTAAAAGTGGGTTTGTACCTTAGTATGAATCCAAGACTATCCTTCTTTTTGTTGGCACTTAGTCCATTTCATTCTTGAGTTGAGTTAGCCAACATATTTAGATATTAGGACCGCATTCCTTGTTGGTCTTAAAACCCCTGTTGGGTACTTGAATGGGTTAAAATGAAAATATCTAAATAAAAAAGAGAAAACATCTTTAAGATTTCCACCTTATCATTTTCATGATAAGGAAAGGTTCATTCTAAAATAAATAAAATCTTCCATAAAGAACTTTGCTTTTCAAAAGCACCTTTTTAAAAAAATGCACTTAATAAAATATTTTCCACAAAATTTTGTCACCTTCATTTAGCAATTCCCATAATTATTACATGTTGGGATTTTTCAAAAAAAAAAAACAATAAAATTTCTCCAAATGCATAAATGTACATCTCCTTTCAAATTCACTTTGATGAAGATGTCATTTTCAAAATAAAATGAACAATCATCCTTTCCAAAAATCACAATCATAATCATAAAATTTTCAAAAGCACACATGAATTTTTCTATTCAATACACTCACACTTATTGAATAGAAAGTTCATTTGTAAACAAAATTAAAATTTTTTTTTAAAAAAAGTACATATGAATACCATCATTTAATATACTTAAATTTATTAAATGAAGATTTCATTTCCAACTAATAATAAAAATCATTCAGGAAATCCCACTTGAGCATATATCACATATGTTTTAAATTGGAATTCCACTCTTTCAAAAAAAAAAAAAGAGAGCAACAATCAAACACAAAAAATTCCATATTTCAAAAATAAAAATTGATCCCCATTCTACATACTTAAATTTCAACAATCTTATTTCAAAAAATTTTCAAAACACATTTTGGAATTTCACTTAGCGTAATCAAATTTGCTAAGTGAAGTCTCCAAACCCAAAATCAAAATCAACAATCTTATTCAAAAAAAAAATATCTTCAAATCACATTTTGGAACTTCATTTAACTTGCACAAATTTGGTAAGTAAAGTTTTAAAATACAAAATCAAATCAAAAATCATAATTCAAAAATTTTCTAAACACATTTTGGAACTTCATTTAACATACACAAATTTGTTAAGTAAGGTTTCCAAAATCTAAAATTCAAAAAAAATTTCAAAATTCTAAACACATTTTGGAACTTCATTTAACATACACAAATTTTTTATGTAAGGTTTCCAAAATCCAAAATCCAAAATTTTTAAAATTCTAAACACATTTTGAAACTTCATTTAACATACATAAATTTGTTAAGTAAGGTTTCCAAAATCCAAAATCCAAATTTTTTTTAAAATATTCTAAACTCATTTTGGAACTTCATTTAACATACACAAATTTGTTAGGTAAGGTTTCCAAAATCCAAAATCCAAAAATTTTCAAAATTCTAAACAGATTTTGGAACTTCATTTAACATACCCAAATTTGTTAAGTGAAGTCTCCAAATTCAAAAAATTTTAAAATTTTCAAAGCACCTTTTGGAACCTCACTTAACATACCCAAATTTGTTAAGAGAAGTCTCCAAATGCAAAAATTCAAAATTTTCCAAACACATTTGGAACCTTACTTAACATACCTAAATTTGTTAAGTAAAGTTTCCAAAGTCAAAACAAAAATATTCAAACACCTTTTGAACTTCCTCCCTTAGCATACCAAATTTGCTATGGAGAAGTTTCCTTTTTCAAAACCAAAAATGAAATCAAAATTTTGAACATAGCATTTGGAATTGCAATTAGCATACTCAAATTTGCTAAGTGAAATTTCCATTTCACCAAACCAAGTGGGATTTCATCTTTAGCATACCAAATTTGCTAAATTTGAATCTCCACTTTCAATCAAACATTCCAAACAAAACAAAACACTTAAGATTCCCTTAGCATACCAAATTTGCTAAAGGATCCTACCCTTTTTAAAAATTAAAACTTTCCAAACAAATGAAACACTTAGGATTTTCTTAGCATACTTAAATTTGCTAAGGATCCTATTTTCAAAAATTCAACAAAATACACTTGGGTTCTTCACTTAGCATACCTAAATTTGCTAAGTAAGAATTCCAAAATTTTCTAAAAAAAAATCAAAACAAAACAAATTTTCAAAAGAAATAATCACTTTTACTTTACTTAGCATACATAAATTTGCTAAGTAAGTAAAATTTCCAAAACATTCAAACAAAATAGAATCATTTGACCCTTACTTTAACATACCCAAATTTGTTAAAGGAAATGGTCCTCAAAATCACAAAAATTCAAATCCAAAATAGAAATTCAAATGAACCTATGGAAGCATCCTATCAAAATTTTTGAATCCATATTTCAACATATCTAAATTTGTTGAAGTTTGGATTCATATTCAAATTCCTCTTTCAATCAATCTTTCCAAATCTATTTGAACCCCACTTAACACTTCCAAGTTGTTGGATGTGGGTTCAAATTTTCAAAATTCAAAATCTATGGAGACAAAAAATTGATGCAAGTTCATTTCTCATTGCAGATCCTTTTTAGTCAGTGCAAGTACAATTTCAATTTCAATTTACTTCAGTCAATGCAGTGGCAGGCTCACAAAAATTTGTCTTTACCTTCCCTCATGGCTTGGACCTTACCTTAGATCAGGCTGACTTCTGTCATTTGGACCACACTCACTTGATCCACTTTAGCCAGGGATTTGAGGGAGCCATGATCACTTGGGAGGGCATTCCCCTCACCACAGTCAGGAGGAAGAAGGTGGTCGGGTAGAAGCCAATCATCAAGGTAGACTTACCCTCTGATTTAGATATCTCCTCACTGAAGAGAAAAGCGTATTCAAACTTCAACTATTTCTATCTTGTCGGTTCTAGTTCCGGTCAGTTCATCCTGCAGTTGCATGTTGCCGGTGTGTACTACCATCTATACCCTCCAAGGGTAAGGCTCTCCTGGTTTCAGGGTTTTCCTCATTGGCATTTGAGTATGGGTCTAGCTCACACTCCTCTCATCCTACTCGCACTCAGTATAGGAACAAGAACCATATGGTCAAACGGTTCCATAATCGGATAGCCAGAGAGCTAGAAGCAATAGCTAGGTCAGCCATCGATGAGTCTCCCATGATCACTTCACCACTGGTTATGGAAAACCAGTTTCATCCTCTCTCTCAGAATCAGATAGAGAGGAAGCTAGGAGGATCTATTCATCGTCTCCTCCAGTGGTGTACTTATAGCCAAAAATTGCTAGGAGTTAGAGGCCGTACGCTGGCCTTCGCTCTGTTCTACACCAGGTAGGTGGAGCATACGGATGCTCAGAGTTTGGTGCCCAGTTTGATCTTTGATCTATTATCGCTCACAATGTAGGGAGGCAGATCCATCAGTAGAGGGTCCATGAGGCCCATACATCATACATCACTAGCAGAGAGCGATGGAGGTTTAGCCGTCAATCAACCGCTTCTACTTTGGTTGAGTTTCCATCTTGGCATGCTACTCGTGCCGACCATACTGATAGTATTCTCCTCATAGGGACCAGCTATTAGAGGAGGCCAACTCCTATACACAGAGAGCTAGTGGAGTCTCCACCCCATCACTCTACCCCACGTCCACCATCTCTAGTGTAGGTTTTAGCATCACCCATTCCATCTAAGGCCATGAAGGCTACATCCGAGGAAAAATGTACCCCATTAGTGATTTGGCTATGGCCAAGGGATCCTACTCCTCCTTCACCACCCATTGTGGTAGGGATGAGCTCTCTTGCTCAACCTTCTCTAGTGGTGTGAAATGAGCAAAGCGTCATTCCTTCACCAACTCCACCCATACAGCCAGATGTAGAGATGGTGACAGCTATCACAAAAAATTCTAGATGATAATTCAGTTGCAGCAGTGGTAGAGGATCGTCTTAGGATTGTTGCCCCTATTACATCTAGTATCAGTCAAGAGTATCATTCTTCTAGTGAGTACAGTCTGCACAAGATTGACTCCCCAATTTCAAGTGAGGTCTGGTACCTCTCAGTGCATGATATCGATCACACTGATCAGCCAAAACTATTTGTAGTTGTTGAGTTAAATCAATCCTTAGATGAGATAATTGCACACTATTTTATGGAGAAGGAGGAGATCTTCGGGTATGCCTAGTCTAATAAAGTAAAGGATTTCATTCATGAAGATGGCATGGTCAATACTAGAGGTTCTCTTCTTAGAAGCAGCGCCATGGAAGGTGATGAGGTTGATCAAGGAGACACATCAACATCACCTCAGAGTTAAGGTAGAAAGATGAACAGATTGATAGGATGACACAGTTCGACTTCGGCGATATGAAGCTTGAAGCAAACCCTTCTAGTTCATCCTAGTACAGTCGATGTCAGTCAGCCTAAACTAGTGCATGTCTTAGATCCAGTTAAGACTCTACCTCCTATTTATCAAGGTAGCACTAGTCTGTATAGGAAGGTAGTGGATAGTACCTCCATACATGAAAAAGATCTGAAATCTATGGTTAAGCAGCAGGTGAAGGAAGCTTTGGCTCAAGCCTGGGGAGGATCATCGGTTCCAAAGGAGGAATTTGATTCAACCCAGTATCCCAAGAGTTTTATTCCTTCCTTCCAAATGGCTGGGAATGGGGTAGCATATTGACTTATTGCAACATAGGTGGCGTGGCTTTACTCTTTAGACTCTTTGTGTAGCTTTGTAGTATCACTTTTGATTGGTATGTTGAGGCAGCGGTTCAATAAAGATATATTCTTGAGTTAGAAGGTCTTCATTAAGAGATTTGTTGGAGCTCAGTAAAGGGTTACTGCAGGTGATCTCGTTGTAGCCCAACAACACTCCGATGAGTCACTTGTTAATTATATTCTCCGATGGCATAACCTGAGTATGAAGTGTGAACCACAGCTATCTGAACAACATGCCATTGAGATTCTTTTGAAGAATATGCATGGCCCGGTCACCTTCATTCTTATGGGCTTCACCATAAAGACATTTGAGAAGTTAATCAAAAAGGAATCTAGTCTACAAAGAGAGGCCAAACAGTTGTCTTTTCTAGATCAGTTGCTCAAACAGAAATCCCAAAAGGTCTATGAATGAGTAGTAGCGTTTGATAAGGGAAGCGACTAACTAGAGATCGGTCACGGCGACCACAACCTCAGCCTCCACCTCCTTTGCCACCAGAGGCTATACCCTCCACCGCACCTCCACGGCCACCACGCCACCACGGCAGTGACATGCATATCCATGTAGCTATGGTCCACCTACTCTATTAAATAAGTTAAACAAACCTTATTCTTTTAAGAGGGAGGTAATCAGGAAAATCTTTAAGAATCTCTTAAAGAAATATGATTTTTAGCTACCCAAGCCTAGAAGACTAGAGGAAGTAGGCAAATGTCATGATCCAAACTTTTGCCCTTACCACTGAATGCTAGGTCACATTTTGGAGGATTACTTTACATTTAAGGACTGGCTTGAACATAGTTTTAAGACCGGTGCTATCATTATCCTGAAGGAATACCTTATGGAACAACCTTCCAGTTCCATTAGGGTAATCATTAGGGATATAAGTGATCATACCAAAACCAAAGAAGGTTGGGGCATTTCTTTATCTAAAACCTCTAAGAAAAAAAGAAAGCTTTCCTTAGGTTCGAAGCTCAAACCTTATAAGGAAGGTTTGCAAGTTGCCAGTGCCAACTCTAGGAAAGTGGGAGCTAAAAAATAGTAGCAACAACATGTGTTGGCCCGGGATAGCCCTTTAGCATAGCACCACCATGTTGACCTCACGATTCTTACTCGACAACTTCTTCCATTTAGTAGCTCTTCTATTTCTTCCTGGTAGAACTCTTGTGGAGGATAAGGGCATCAAATCCCTTACTCCACTCACTCTACTTAACTTTTACTTTGTACCTCCAAAAACTTCCAAGAAATTGAAGAATAAAGCTGATTTGAATTACATCTGTGTCTCTTGTAATGAGTTGTCTTCTTTTATTCTTAAAGATAACTCTTCAAGTCTAAATAACTATAATAATTCTGATCTTTCTCTTTTTAATTCAGAGTTGGACTTTTCAACTCTAAATACTGCAGGTTCACCTCTTAAGATAGACTTAGAATCATCTAATTCCAAGAGTGTCATAGGAGAAGCTGTAGGTGAGCTTGAAGTGTAGGTAGAACTTGCCACCACTTTACCTCCAGAGATTACTGAAGTGAATCTCTTCCATGGCAATGTTTTACCTCCTAGGGAAGCACCTCTAGATAGAGGGAAATAAGATCAAGAAGCCCATCCATAGGATGCTCCACCCTTAGATATGTGTGTGGAAGATCAGCTGAAGGTGGACTACAATGTCCTTTCTCATCTAAGAAAGTTGCCATCTAAGTTAAGCATATATGATGCCCTTGTCTTATCCAAAGAGATGAGGGAATCACTAATCAAGGCCCTTCTTGATCCTAAAATATGCTTAGCTCTGATGATCACTGTAGGTGAGGAAGCACATTATGCAAAAGAAGCCCAAGGGATCACCTTCATAGATAAAGACCTTCTATTGGGAGACTTGGTGCAGAACCATCCCCTATACATCACAGTCGACATGGACAAGTTCAAATTTGCTAGGGTTCTCATGAATCTAGGTGCATCAATAAACATTATGAGTCTAAAGACCCTTGCCTATTTAAAGATTGACATCTCTACTCTCCGATGAGATAGGATGATGATGAGAGGATTCAATAATCAAGGCGAGTGGGCTTTAGGTTCTATAGTATTAAGATGGTGGCTGAAGCCAAGTTCTACATCATTGATTTGAATACTTTGTTCACTACTTTGCTTGGTAGGCCTTGGATACATCAGAACAAGATCGTTCCATCCTCCCTTCATGAGTGCATCAAGTTCAGAAAAGATAGAGTTGAGTACCGTATCAACGGGGATGAAAAGCCATTTTCAGTTAGAGAGGTTGAGATCTATGAGGATGCAACCTACTATCTTTCTCAAAACACCCTTTCGCATGAACTTGGACAAAATTCTAATGCAAATGCAAAGGCAAAAGAAAATGAAGCAGAAGAAAAGATAAAAGAAAATGAAAAGAAAAAGAAAAGTTAAAGTGAGCAAGATAGGGGAATCGAAGAAGTAGATCTGCATATCACATTCCACCCATAGTTCATTTAATCATATAGACATGTGGGTAGAATGGCTCAACCTCCACCAGGTAGAAGTAAAGGCAGAAATAGAGGCAGCTCTAGAGGTGGGAGACCTCTTAGTTGGCCTTTAGCCAATAGAGGTCATGCTCCAGTTCATAAGAGTATCCCTACTATTCAAATGGACTTGGAATCTAGCTTAGAGGATGAGTCTGATGTATTAGTATACCAGCCAACCCCTCTCATCGGGATCCATTGGAGGTGACATTTGATTCAGCTAGAGACAAAGACCAGGCCTCCAAGCAAAGCAAAGCAAAGTATTTGAATCTGGTTTATGTGAAACTATCAGGAAGCAGTTGGGAACCATAGCTCTTACCTCACTTACATCTCAAAAAGTTGAAGGTTTAGTAGTTAAGGAAGCTCCTAAGTCTTTCAGTGACATGAAGCAGAAAAGGTTCTTTTTAGGTTCATCATCCTTAAGTCTAGAGCTCGATGTAGGGCTTGATGAAGATACTTTTAAAGAATTAATGGAATTACCTTTTGACTTTTACTCGCCTTGTGTTCAAAATCTTATACAGAAAGGTTTAGTTCCATACACTTGGTCCAAGCATAGGTCAGAATATTTTGAAAAATTATGGAACATTACAGGCACGGAAGCATAATTAAGAGAAGGACTAAGAATCGGTACAGTGGGTCCGATCGATGATGAAGATTATTGCCTAGTTGTTACCAACCATTTAGAATCTGATTGGTTCTTCTCACAAATCCCCAACTCTTATGAGAATGCATGCTTAGAAACTTCAGATGATCCAGATGATTTCCAAGTTAAAGAGGCACTGCCATAGTTTGAAGAGGAGATTCATTCAAAAATCTACAAGCTTAAAGAAATCAACCTCGAGATAGAAGAAAATCCTCGCCCGACATACATCAGTTCATTGCTGAATGAAGAAGCAACCAATGACTTTGTTAGGCTATTGACTAAGTTTAAAGACTGCTTCTCTTGGAGTTATGAAGAATGCCCAGATTATCTTCTAACATTGCAGTTCATAAGGTAGCAATAGGTCCTAATATTACCCCTATTAAGCAAGCTCCTAGATGCATGCGATTAGAAATTGAACAACAGGTCATTTCTGAAGTCAAGAAATTGATCGATGTTGGTTTCATCAGGGAAGAAAAATATCCTATCTAGTTAGCTAGTGTCACCCCAATTAAGAAGAAGAATGGCCAAATTCACATTTGTGTCAATTTTAGGGACTTAAATAAAGCATGCCCTAAGGATGAGTTTCCTCCCTATACGTTAATGGTGGACATTGCCTCATCTCATGCGTCTTCTCTTTCATGGATGGGTCATCTGCTATAACCAAATCAAGATGTCTCTAAAGATAAAGAAACACTACTTTTTTTTAACCACGAAATCTTTTATTATAGGGTCATGCCTTTCATTTAAAATCTTTGACATACCAACCATGACTCAAATATTCAATGAACTCATCCATCATCAGGTTGAGTGTTATGTTGATGATCTAGTAGTTAATAGCAGACAAAAGGAAGACCACCTCTTTGACTTGAGAGTAGTTTCAAACGGTTAAGATAATATAACCTCAAGATGAATCCCCTGTAGTGTGCATTCAAAGTCACTTCAGGGAAATTTCTTGGGTTTGTTGTTCAACACTGGAGAATAGAAATAGATTCTAAAAAGATTAAAGCTATCTTAGAAATGCCAGCTCTTAATAGTTTAACTCAACTTAGATCCTTTCAAGGACGGCTGGAGTATCTAAGATGCTTCATCTCAAACTTATCAAGGAGATGCAAACCCTTCTCCACACTTATCAAAAAGGTCTCCAAGTTCAAGTGGGATAATAAGTGTCAGTACACATTCGAAGACATCAAAGAATACTTGGTGAAGTTGCCAGTTCTAGCAGACCCTTAATCTTTTACACTACTGCATTGGACAACTCTCGATGCTTTGTTGTCCCAAGCCAATGATGAGGGGAAGGAGAGCACACTCTGTTACCTCAGTTGTCGTCTGATCTCTACTGAAGTAAACTATCCACTTATTAAGAAACATTACCTAGCTTTAATCTTTACATCTCAGAAGCTACAACACTACATGCTTTCTCATAAGGTGAACTTGATCTCAAGAACCAATCCACTATAGTACCTCATGACACGGCCAACACTTTTTGGATGTTTGGCTCATTGGTCCATGATACTCTCACAGTTTGATATAACTTTTGTACCCCTCCGCATAGTAAAAGGACAAGCACTAGTGGATTTCTTAGTAGCACACTCACTTCCTGCTAATTCTCCGCTTAGTGACGATCTCCCCAATGAATAAATCATGAACTTAGGGGAAGCTGACAACCACCGATGGGAGATATATTTTGATGGTGCTGCTTCTTTTCTTAAGGTGAAACACCGATCTATCTGTAGGAAAGGGTAAGAATAGTTCTTAACTTCAAATGATGTGATGAGATTCTCATACTATCTTTCCAACCCTTTGCACCAACAATGAAGCCTAGTATGAGGCTTTGATTGTCAGTTTGGAGTTAACCATCACTATCAGTGTCAAGAGTATCAACATCTTGGGGGATTCTCAGTTGGTCATCAACCAGATTGTTGGGTTCTACCAGGTTCTCAAACCCAAGCTTCATCATTACTATGAGTATACTATGAAGCTGTTGACCCAGATTCCTGAAGTCACTATCTACAAGGTTTCCTAAGTAGAGAATGCAGTAGCAGATGCTTTGGCCAAACCTACCAAAGAGTTGGCATGTCTGAAAAATGAGTCCATTTCAATAAGTGTCCAAAATAGATAAGTCCTATCCCTTATTGATCCTGAACTCATCGAGAGACTTTCTCTTGAAGGGGAGGTTATCGTTGCTGAAATGGACAAGGAGATGGATTGGAGGCAACCATTCATAGATTACTTGAACACCAAAAAATTACCTCAAGAGAAATCACAAGCCCATCAGGTGAAACAGAGAGCTCTTTCCTACGCTCTTGATGATGGCACCCTGTATCGCCGATCCTATGACCAGATGTGGTTACATTGTTTAGAAAAACAATAAGCCCATGGCATTATAACTGAGGTACACTCAGGTCTATGTTGAGCACATCAGTCCGGTCCGAAGATGAAGTCGAAGATCAAAAGACATGGGATACTACTGGCCTTCTATGATCACAGATTGCATGGACGTAGCTAGGAGATGCCATCAGTGTCAGGTGCATGGTGTGGTCCTCCACCAGCCACCCAACATTCTACACCCTACTTTGGCTTCAAGGGCATTTGAGTGTTGGGTTACCGACATTGTAGGTCTGATTGATCCTCTTTTTTCCAAGGGGCATCGATTCATCTTAGCTGCCACCGAATACTTTTCCAAGTGGGTGGAAGCCATCCTACTCAGAGAGGTCATAGCTCACCATGTACTTTAGTTTTTTCGGAACCATATTGTATATAGGTTCGGGGTGCTTTGACAAATTATATACGATAATGGTACAGCACATAAAGATCAACAGCTTTACCAGAAGACATGGTATAGATTATCGATACTTCACCATCTACTATCCCAGAGCTAATGGTTTAGTAGATGCATTCAACAAAACTCTCATCCAGATACTGAAGAAGACTCTTAATGCAATAAATGATAGTGAAATGAGCAGTTGGTTGAAGCCCTGTGGGCCTACCGTACCACATACTGAACTCCAAATCAGTCTATGCCATTTTCCTTAGTGTTTGGGTTCAAAGCTATTCTTCCTTTAGAAGTTCAACTCCCATCACTAAGGATAACATTGGGTAATAAGATCACTATAGAGCAGAATGCCAAGTTGCAGTTAGAAAAGCTCGAAGGTTTGGAGGAGAGTCGCCTACGGGCGTGCCAGAACCTCGAGTTTTACAAGGCCAAAATGATTCAAGCTCACAACAAGTTGGTCCACCCTAGGTATTTCCAAGTAGGAGAACTTGTGTTAGTCCAAAGGAAACTAATTGTTGCACATTGAAAGATGGGAGGCAAGTTTGAACCCACTTGGGAAGGCCCCTATGTCATAGAGAAGGCCTACCAAGGAGGATCTTATCAGCTTATTGATTGTAAATGGGAACACCTGATGCTTCCAATTAATGGGCTCTATCTAAAGAAATATTACTCATGAAATAAAAACTTTTTTGAAAGCAATCATTAATAAAAAGAATAAAATTTGATTCCATTCATCAAATCTCCTCTTCTTTCGAAGCATTATTTTCTTATCTTGTGAATCCTCCGTGATGTATTTTAGGGTAGGTGTAATAGTTCCCTAGTGGCATCTTATCCCTCATTCACAACACAAACACAATCTCTCAATGCTTTTAGAATAGGTGTAAGAGAACCCGAGAGGCATCTTATTTTGATTAGCATAACTAAGTTAGGTGTGAGAGAACCCAAGCGATATCATTTCTTAGTGGGAATTTTTGTTTTCATATGTGGCATCATTTCATAATTCCCTAGCATGTTTTAAGGTAGGTGTCAGAGAACCCGAGAGGCATCCTATTCCTTTTAATGCATGCACAAAATAAACACAAATCTTTTATCTTAAGCTATTTTTATTTGGGAGAAAATCCCCTGTGGCACTCACTCATTAGCTTCTCTAGGTCGCATCTACGTGCTACCTGGCTAGTATGTTACCCTAGTGGTCATTTATTGGAAGATGTGAGTCCCTGCACTTTCTTCCTAACTTGACTATTGCAAACCAATGAGTGCCTTGTTAGTATGGTATGCTCTATTTTTCAACTAGTAAGCTACCTCATGTTGACTTTGTTTAAGAAGATATGAGTCTCTGTGCTTTCTTCTTGAACTAGCCATCATATTCTAACTAGGTTGAGTATATTTGAGGCATAGGGTAAGTCCTCCAGAGGCTCCTTTCCTCTTGACTACTTTTGAGTTGATATAAGTCCCCTAGTGGCATTCACTTAGTAGTTGCCATAGGTCAGATAGCACCTGTTGAGTTGAAGACAGACTATCCCAATAGTCAGTTCCACTATAGGAGGATGTGAGTCTCTGAGCTTTCTTCCTAGGCTAATGGTTGCAAACTGATAGGAACCTTATGTTGGTTTATGTTCGCTATGCTGATAGTGACTCACCTGGTGAGTACACCACTCTTAGTAGATATTAGTCCTCGTGCTTTCTCCTTGAGTTGGACACCAAATACCTATTGAATTTATGACTAGCCATGTCATTTTCTCTAAGTTGTTGGATTAATCCCTTACCAGCCCTATCCCCTGTGGGCACTCTATTTGGATCAAGACCTTTGCGACTCCATTTAGACAATATCTGGGTTACTTTTAGATTAGACAGTCCCCTTTCCTAGTAGCTACCACTGTGGTTGGAAAATATGTTCAGTGGATGCACAGATTATCCCTTGGTTTAGTAAATTTGAGATAAGTCTAGGCTGATATAAGCTCATTCTCAGTTTGATCCCTCGCAAACTAATAGGGTCCACGATAAAACCAACAAACTTAAACAAACTAAAATAAATAAACAAAATCAATTCACTTATGGATTAGTAATTCAATCCCCCAAAGGGCCTCTTCTTCCAAGCAGGCATCCTATCTTTAGGGTAGTGTTAGCAGAACTTGCTATAGTAATTACCTGACTACTTGAGTTTAGATAAATACCTGGGTAAGTACTCACTCCGTAGTCTCCCTTAGGGTAGGTTCAATCTATTTTCCACAAATAGGTTACCCAAATAGTCATTCCACTTTGAAAGATATAAGATTATGATGCATTCATTCTAGCATGATTATCATAAACTGATGGGCAGCCCTAAGTCGGGTTTGATTTGTTGCCCAAAGTTATAGATCACCCTAGTGATCTTTTCTAGTGGAATATGTAAGTCCCTGATCTTTCTTCCCTTTAATTGATCATTGTAAACTGAAAGGCACTCCTTTGGTCGGATAGTTCTCCCATCAACTGGGAAACTACTCCCTTTGGTTCATTAAATTTGAGTTAGGTCCAGGCTTCTACAAGCTACTTCTCAGTTTGATCCACCGCAAACCAATGAAATCCATCAAAATAAATCTAAAAAAGGAATTAATCTTGACTATTCTTGAGCTGATTTAAGTCCCCCAATGGAATTCACTCAATAGTCAGCCCTAGGTCGGGTTTGATTTGTTGCCCAAGACAATTGATCACTCCAGTGATTTCTTGTCTATAGAAGATGTGAGTCCCCATGTTTTCTTCTTAAGGCTTGACCATTGTGTACCAAAAGGCATTTCTCCTTGGTTGGATACTCCTACCTTGTAGTTGGTAGGCTACTCCCTTTGAATTGGCAAATCTGAGTTAGGTCTAGGCCTCCATGGCCCCTACTCAGTGCAATTCATCGCAAACCTATGAGATCCATCATAATCAAAACAAACAAGTTTAAAAAAATGAAATCAATCTTGACTATCTTTGAGTTGATCTAAGTCCCCCAGTGGCATTCACTCAATAGTTAGCCCTAGGTTGGGTTCAACCTATTATCTTGCCAATAGATTACCCTAACAACTAGTCTTTACTTTGGAGGATGCAAGTCTACTATGCTTTCCTCCTAATACAGCTGTTGCATACTGAAAGGCATCCCATTGGTTGGCTAGTCCTACTATGTGTTTAGTAGACTACCACTTTGGATTAGTAAATCTGAGTTAATTCTTAGCCTCCATGGCTCCTACTTAGTATAACCCATTGCAAACCAACAAGACTCATCTAAAAAATTCAAACAAACAAAATTAAAATAAATTCAACCCTCTCCCCTAGGGAGATCTCTCCTTAGTGAGATTCAAATCAAATCAAACCTTTCATCTCCTTGTAGATGACTCAAACCGGCTTCCCTAGTTGAACATTTAGATGACTTAGTTACTAAATGTTGTGAAGAGAAGAAAAGAGAAGATAAATTCTCTTTCACCCCTACCTTAAAGTATTTTTAAGATAGATTCATTAATGGATTTTCCTTGATGAATGTTTTATTAAGTATTTTAATTAATCCTAAGTTTATATTTACTCTAAATAGCCCTATTCAATAAGAAAGACATCTTAGGATTAATTAAGTTGAATTATTACCACATGACACACAATCATTTTTTTCTTTTCACTATGTATACCATGTATATCAATGATCCTAAGCATAGTTGTACAAGCAATGCAAATCTTAGCACACTTTGATGATGAGTTCAAAGAGGTATGGTTTAAAATTTTGAATATTCCATGAATGCATGTTTTTATTAGGTAGAAAAGGGGGATTTCTCATCCATTAACAAAATGCACATCCACATATATAAAAGACATAAGTGAGTATGGTGCCATTGTTTTCTACACTAGGAGCATAAAGTATAAAACCTAATTAAGGGTACTTAAAGCCTCGTAGCACCGGGATGTCCAGACTAATATACCACTTTTCTAAAATGCATGTAAATGTATAGAAAAAAATGAATGGATGGAGAATCATGCAAAAGATTTTTCTTCTTTGATTTGGTTGTATAATTTACATGTGTAAATGTGAGGATCCTTCTAGGTCATAACATGGAAATGCATAGGAATATATTTAAGCAAGTGTTGTGTTCTTTTCAAATGAACTATACACTTTGCAAATCCTATTCAAATACATGTTAGGAGAAGAAAGGAAATAACATAAAACACATCTTATACTATAATCACATGCAAGCTTATAAGTATTTATAAGTAGCATTACTTCATTCATAATCTTTGATTTATAGGTTTTGAAAATAATTTTTGGTTTAATAGTGATAATAGCCACTCATATTCTTAACTTTAGACAACACATGCAATTTGACATAAAGGAAACATTTTCTTTAATTGATTTTTAAAATAAATGAATTCATGATTTCATATGGAAATTAATATTTAATAGCTTGGAAAGAAATAAAGGGATGTATGCACATAACTTCATTCACCCTAATTACTTCCTAAGGACAATCATATAAAATGTGATTATTTAAAATGAATCAAAAATTTTTAAAGAGATTTTTATTTTTGGATTTGATTTCACTTAGGAAATGTGAGAAGGGGTTGCTGGTCCTAACCCATTTCCCCCATGTGTGAATTGGTTTAGTTTACTTTTAGAATAATTAGGTTGATTTTATGTCTTGTTTAGGTAAAAGTGTCAATTAAATCCATTAATTATCCCTTACCTATACCACATTAACATAATTATTCAAGTAATTATGAGCCAACATATGATATGCAATCACATAGAATTTAAATCAGTAATGCACCTAAGAAATAAAGGGGCCTAATGCAATTGGCTCACAATTATTGATTAATTAAGCTAAAGGGTTTAATTAAGTACTTTTATAACCATCCTACACATGTAGTTTGATTATAATTTTCTTTGAAGTCTCTTAGGTTATTGAACACCTAAGAATCTACTTAAGAATTAAGTGATTAAGTTCTGGAATGATTTGATTTTGAATTTGATTAATTGAATTTATTAATGAAATGATTAAGTCATTAATTAATTAGCAAATTTTATTAAGTGCTTATCCAAATGAAATAAACTTAGGGGAAAAAATTTGAAAAAGAAATCCTAATCTCATTCCCTAAGTCCATTCACTATTTCATGATGATTAACAAGTTTAATTAATGAATTTATCATTATTTAATAGGTTAACTAATCATTTAATTAATTAAGAAAGTGATTTGGGGTGAATCAAACAATTTCCCTAATTAATGCAACAATAAATTCCAAGAAAATCATGGGAGGCAGAGATCATCCCATTAACCAACCCTAGAAAGTTTGGAATTAATTATTGAAGTAATTAAAGAGTAATTTGCCTAATTACATTTCTAATAAAACCTAAATTAAGTTAAAATCACAATTTAAAATTAATTAATTTTAATTTTCTATTATTCCTCTCTGAATTATCTTTAAAATGAACATGAGTTTGTATTTTTTTTGAATTTTTCTACAATTAGTTATGAATTTTTAAAGTTTCAGTAATAAAATCTAATTAATTAATCCTAATTAACCCTCTAATCCTGTCAGACCACGTGGTGGTTAACGCGACGTGCTTTCCACATAGTGCGACGGGATAGGATATTTAGGTTGTCATATCTGCTGTTGAGTCAGCCAGCGGCAGATGCGCTTACTCTGCGGGCCGTCCGATCTAAGATCAGACGGTCACGATTAATCCCATGGTATAGGCTTAAAGCAAAGGGGCTAACATGTGATCTAATCACAGCCATCCATTCCAATCACGTGGAACACCGTTCATCTCTCCCCATTCAATTCGAGCTCACCCTTGATGGTGCTTGCAAGTTTAATTTGGTTTTAATGGAGAATTGGATGAGTTTGAATTACGATGGACCTCCCCTATTTTGGCTTTAGTTAAAACCAAGAAGGAGAAATTGAGGGAGCTTGGAAATGACCTTGGGAAGCTTAGGGATGCTTGGTTTTGATTCCTAGAGCTAAATTGAATTCAGTGTTTATGGTTTGAGTGGGAATGAGGGGGAGTATATCTCCCCCTCCTTGGATTAGACGGTCGAGAGCTGAGTTGCCATCTTAGCTCAATTGCTGAGATTGGTTGATCGATTTGGGCTATTTAGCATCTCATGTGAGTCATTTTTGGTAGAAGTGTGGAGGAGAGTGAGTGCCCATGTGCTAGGTGAGTGCATTGGGTGATCCAAGTGGTCAATTCCCATTAGAGGGGTCAGTTTGGCCTTGTGTTGGGTCATGGTCGACCCAAACCCATTAGGTCATGTTCATCACCCTCCTTGGTGTCCATGTGGACCACTAGGAGGATGTCAAGTGGCCTTGAGAAAGAAATGACTAAATTCCAAGTGAATTTGGTCATAGGATACCCATTGACCTAAGAGAAAAGTAATCATTTGGCCATGATTTTGATTTGGGCAGATTTGAAATGATTCAAAAATGGGTTGGGCCAAATTTCAAGTGATTTGGAGTTCATTTGGTTTGAATTGGTTCAATTTGACCCATTTAAGTCAAGTTGGGTTAATTTGGGTTAGGTTGACCAATTGGTCAAATTGGGTCAAACTATGGGTTTTGTCAACTTCAAATGATCATTTGGAGCCTATGGGTATCATTTATTTAGTTCAATTTGGTTTATATTTGGTTTTGTTTCATTTAGGTCAAATGGGCCAAGTTGACCAATTTGACCCATTTGACCCAACTGGGTTAGGTCATGGGTTGGTTAAGGCTTGGTTGATCATTTGAAATATATTGTAAGCTTTGGTTTCAATCAATTTTGGTTTGGTTTGATTTCAAGTAGATTTGAGCTTTTAGGTCAAGTTGGGTTCATGGTCAATTGGGCTAGGTTGGGTCTAGTTGGCCAATTAAAGCTTTGGTTAAGTTTAACAATCAATTTCGAATGAATTTGACCCATTTGGCTTAGATCAAGATATACTTATTTTGACTTTTTAGGTTAATTTGGGTCAACTTAGGTCAAGTTGCCAATTAGTCTTGGTTCGGCTCAATTGATGGTTTGATCATGTTCAATCATTGATTTTGGATTAGTTTACATCAATGGTTTCCATCAATTTGGCTTATGGTCAATGTTAGCTTATTTAAGTTTCATTTAGGCTAAGTGTTGAGTTAGTCAAATGCTAGGTTTGACTTGGTTTAACCCAATTTGAGTGATTGATCATCCTAGGATGATTGTTATTCACAATGTGAGGCTTAAATGGGCTTAGTTCAATCCAATTTGGGTTGGATTAAAATTTGGCTCAAAAAGGTCCTTTAGGTCACTTTGGGTCAAGTGAGCCTAAATGGGTTAATTGGCTTGATCAAGGCTTGATTCAAGTTTGGTTGAACTCACATATGGACTTATGATGGAAATATAAATCCAATTGCAAGTGATTTGGAGTCAAATGGGTTTTGGTTCATTTAATTTTAAGTCAAAAGGGTGAACATGGGTTTGACATGGGTGAGTATGATTTTGATTTTGTGATTATAGTTTATGTTTATATTTGGGCATGTGATTGAAGGAATGATTGTTTGAAGAGAAAATCCAAGGATTTGGATTGATTTGAGAATGATTTGACTAAGTTCAAGGATTTTGGTTAGATTTGGATTTGAGTTTTGAATTGATTTTGGTTATTTGAATTTATATTTCATTTATATTTTTGAATATAAATGAGAATATAAATGAGAATATAAATGGGTTATGAGAAAATTTGAGTTTGGAGTAATTTGGATTTGGTTTGAGCTAAGTCCATAAGATGAAATCAAAGGCTTGGGAAGGATTTTTGGGATTTGAATTCAATCATGGGTTCAATCATTTAATTTAGAATTGATTTATGATTTAGATTTTGGAATTGATTTGATGATTTGAGAAAAATTAATTGAGTTGGAATTGATTTAGGATTTGACTTTGAATTTATTCATGACTTGAGAAAATCAATTGAATTCAAATTGATTTAGGATTTGATTTAGAATTTATTTATAATTTGAGAAAATCAATTGAGTTGAAATTGCTTTAAGATTTGATTTGGAATTGATTCATGATTTGAGAAAATCAATTGAGTTTAAATTGATTTAAGATTTGATTTGGATTAGTTTGAAGGAGGGAAGCAAGGATTGGGTTTAAGCTATAGGGTAGGCAAGTTTTTCTAATACCCCTAAGGCATAACCTATTCATATGGCTAACTCTTCTAAGCATATAGGGTTAGGTTAAGTGTTAACCTAATCACTAGAAGTGTCTTAAGACTAAGGAACTCTAAGTGTTTAGAGGAGTCCTATGTCTAAGATGGAGAAGTTGAGAGCTCACTCCAAAAGTGAGGTCAATAGTGTCATATATGCTTAACTTAGCTGGAAACTTTCTAAGATGTGCTAGGACATTGTAATCAACTCTGGCTTGGTCCTCCACAAGCATATCCATAGGTGGAGCATCCCGTGGAGGGGTTATCTGCTCACTGAAATCAATGACTTGTTTACCTTTATCTTGGGATGCTACCCTAAGAGGCAGAACTTTGTCATTGCATAAGTTGACTTCAGTGACTTCATGGAATGATGAACTTATGGAAAGTTCTACCTTCTCATCAAGTATACCTATAACTTTTCCTATGGGATCCTCAGAGTTAGTTGACTCCAAGTCAATCTCAAGAGGTGAACCTGATTGATTCAGAAAAGGCAAGTCTGATTCTGAATCAGAAGAGAGTGGATCGAAATGACTAGAGCTATCATTATTATTTTCTAGACTTGGAGAGTTTTCAAGAGAAATAAAATCTAAAGTATCAGAACTGGACAAGATGTGAGTGGAAGCTTTCTTCATTGATTTCTTTTTTAGGTGGAGGTACATGATAGAAATTAAATAAAGTAAGCGGGGTAAAGGATTTAATGCCATTGTCCGCTGATACAATGCTCTTGCTGGTAGAAGAGGGGCTAGTGGAGGAAGAAGTAGCAGTTGCAATTGTGGACGGAGTGCTGGACTCGGACGGTGGTTATGCTATTGAACTATCCTGAGAAAGTAAGGTGGACTACTACTGTTGGGCTATCACCTTCTTCAAGTTGTCTTTGGCAACTTGCAAACCTTCCTTGATGTTGGAGGTTTGAGCTGCCCCAGGTACCTGTAGAGAGAGTTTCTTAATTTTAGAAATTACTTTTTTTTTACGTAAGGAATAACACAATATCCCAACCTTCTTTTGTCTTAAGAGCTGTGTGGCGTCCCTTTCCTTTGATTGCTTCAATTATTGTTGCTTGATTTTATCTTTTGATCTTGAGTTGGATCCCACATTTTAACAATTTTCGTTATGTTGAATGGGGTTCAAATTATATGGAGAGATTCGTAGAATTGGAGGAGAAGCTTTTGCATTGATGTTGACTTGAATTGTTGATTTTGATTTGCCTATTTTTTTAAAATTATTTAGAACCCTCATTTAACAATTTTATGTATGCTAAATGGGGTTCTATTGGAGAGATTTATGATGTGAGGAGAGGCTTTGCAATAAGATTTTGATTTAAAACCCATACTCAACCAATTTAAGTAGGTTGGGCGGGGTTCAAATATTTTGAGAAACCTTTGAAGATATTTGTATTGTGTGTCTTATTTGAAAATTTTTATTTGGAAAAACCTTTACTTAACAAATTTAAGTATGCTAGAAAGGTTTTGATTGTATGTTTTGAAACTTTTGTGAAAACATCTTTGCTTGTAATGATTGGTTATGTGTGATATATGTTGATTTGAAAATGGGGCTTCTTACTTAACAAATTTGGTATGTTGAGTAGAGGCCAAATGTGTTTGATATGTGTTTAAAAATGAGACTCTCACTTAACAAATTTGGAATGCTAAATGAGAATCAAATGTGATATGGTTTGTATTTTGAAAAAGAGACTCTCACTTAACAAATATGGTATGTTGAGTGGGAATCAAATGTGATTATGATTTATAAAAATGAGATTCTCACTAAACAAATTTGGTATGTTAAGTAGAAATCAAATGTGATATGATTTGAAAATGAGATTTTCACTTAAAAAATTTTGCATGCTAAGTGGGGATTAAACATGATATGATTTATGAAAATGGGATTCTCGCTTAACAAATTTGGTATGTTAAGAAGAAATCAAATGTGATATGTTTTGTGAAAATGAGACTCTTAACAAATTTGGTATGTTAAGTAGGATTCAAACATGATATGATTTGAAAATGAGATTCTCACTTAAAAAATTTGGTATGTTAAGTGGGAATCAAATGTGATTATGATTTGAAAATGAGAATCTCACTTAACAAATTTGGTTTGTTAAGTAGGAATCAAATGTGATTATGATTTGTGTTTTGAAAATGAGACTCTCACTTAACAAATTTGGTATGTTAAGTGGGAGTCAAATGTGTTATGATTTTTGAAAATAAGACTTATTTATGATTTTTTTTTGAAACACGAGAAACCTATTTAACACATTTAGGTATGTTAAATAGAGTTCAATTTGTTTTTGTGACTTTTGAAAATGGGACTCTCATTTGAGAATTTTGGGTATGTCAATGGAGTCCAAAATATGTCTTGATTTCATGTGTGTGATTTCTTGCTTTTGAAAAGAGGGAAACTTCAACTCTAGCATATGTAAAATATGTTATGTGGAGTTTCAATTTTATGTTAGGATCTTATTTGAAAATAGAATCTTCATTCAACAAATTTAAGCATATTTAATGAAGGTGGTCATTTTCAAAAGTTTGCTTTTTGAAAAAAAGGAAACCCCAACTCTAACTGATGTGAAATATGTTAAGTGGAGTTTCAATTTTATGTTATGATTTTTTTTGAAAATAGAATCTTCATTCAATAAATTTGAACATGTTGAATGAAGGTGGTCATTTTCAAAAGTGTGCTTTTTGAGAAAGAAGAAAACTCCAACTCTAGCATATGTGCAATATGGTAAGTGAAGTTTCAGTTTTATGCTATAATTTTATTTGAAAATAAAATCTCCATTCAACAAATTTGAGTATGTTGAATGAAGGTGGTCAATTTCAAAAGTGTGCTTTTGAAAAAGAGGGAAACTCCAACTATAGCATATGTGAAATATGTTAAGTGGAGTTTCAATTTTATGCTATAATTTTATTTGAAAATAGAATCTCCATTCAACAAATTTGAGTATGTTGAATGAAGGTGATCATTTTCAAAAGTGTGCTTTTGAAAAAGTGGGAAACTCCAACTCTAGCATATGTGAAATATGTTAAGAGGAGTTTTAATTTTATGTTATGATTTTCTTTGAAAATAGAATCTTCATTCAACAAACTTGAGTATGTTGAATAGAGATAACTATTTTCAAAAAGATGCTTTTGAAAATGATTATAATTTTGATTTTGAAAAGAACCTTCATGTAATAATCTTGGGGATTGTTATATGAGATTTTGGTTATGTGAATTTTGTGCTTTTTGAAAATGAATTCTATACAAAAATCTTTTATTATATGAATTTTGAAAAAGTTCCTTTAGAAAGTGACACTTTGCAAAAGAGTTTTTTTTTTCTTAAATGTAAGACTAACCATGCCTCACCAAGCTAGCGGTAAAGAGGTTCTATGTTTTTTTCATCTCCTTTCATTGTTTAATTTTATTTTTAACTTATTGGGAGACCCAATAGGGGTTTCAAGACCTACATTGAGTGACGTCCTAAAACCTAGAGGATGTTGACTATCTTTGCTTAAGAATGAAATAACCTAAGTGCCAATACAAATAAATATAGTCTTGGACTCATATGAAATACAAGTCCACTATCGATGCTTGGGGACAATAATTGTCTACCAGAGATGGAGAGAGGAACCTTCCCCAGTGGAGTCACCAGAAAAATCTGTAGTGTTTATTTTTGATATGTGTGTGTAGGGGACACCTCACAGATCTGAGGGTATACTTATTAAAGTGATCAGATACGACATCAAGGAATGGTGCACTATCTTAAAAGATAGAAATCACCACCCTACAATGGACCTAATCACCTAATAAGTTCTCCTAAGGCATGAAGTGTCTTCGAATATACTAGAGATTTTTTCTCTACTTTACATGGATGAATAAAGCATGATTATTTAAACCTAGTTCTAAAGTTCTCTATGGGGGCAAGCTCCCATAGTTAATTACATCCTAAAGAATGGGATCCTTTAGGAATACTCTCGATTAAAGTAGAAAATTAAGGTCTCCAAAGATTTCAAGGCTAGACTATCAATAAATTGGTTATGTTTTGGAAAATCAAATAGGATAGATCAAAAGGAGAGACTTATTTTAGAAAACCCAAGGGAATATATAGGAAATGCTCATGATACTAGGAAGCCTAGTGAGCACTCCAATCAATCCTATGGTTGGGCTTTATATATTTGAAGTTGAGGAGAATTATGTATTTGAGTTGAAATTTTATTAGAAAATTAGGACTTATAATTCCACAATACAAGGTATAGAAATACCTAAGAGGTGAGGATTTATGCTTATAGTCTGGGGGAAAATAACAATCTTGTATCCTAAATCTAGGGAGCTTTAGTGAGGGCCAAAGAACATCCTAAATCTAAGGTAAAAATGGGTATATGGTTTATCTCCACAAGAGAGGATAAACCACCCGACTGCTAAACTTATAACTACCTCGAGTGGAAGTCAGCTAACTCCTCATACACTTTAAAACCATGTAGGCAAGTCATATGATTTTGCAAGATGGTTAGGTTGTTATTATTTAGAAAGAGACTAGAGTCCTTAAACCTACTCCCTCAAGAGACTAGAGCATGAGTGGTATGAGTAATGACTTAGTCTAATGCAAATCTTTTTAAATTTTATTTGTTTTTTGATACTTTATTTTGACAAAGGCTTTTGGGATTTTTGTATGCTTAAATGCATGTTGAAATAAGTTATGGGCCAAATCAAGAGACAAGAGGGTGAAGCTTTGTCAGTAGGAGTTGCTCTCATAGGTCAAGCGGTTCCCATACGTGCAAGAATGGAGGCCCTCATTTTGCAAGAGTGGTAGAAGATGCATGCATGATATTAGACATACAACCATACAGCTAAAGCATTGCTAAATTTTTTAATTATCTTGATTTAATGATTAGGCTTTATGGTGAGGTTATAAGTTATTTAGAAATTTATTTATGAGTTGTAGTTGGGTAAATATTTATTTTTCACTAAGTGCCTAATCACATCCAGGCCTTACAACAAACACCAATCATAAAGAAATTATGAAAAGGCAAGTCATTTCTAATGCATAAGCTAAACATAAAATCAAACATTTTATAGCTAATGCAAAAGAATACAAGGCTGGTGCGGTCAGGTACCACTGTACAACCTGAAAGAAAAGATGGGTAGCCAAGCTCTACCCTTACACAACCCGGATTACAAAAGAATAATTATAATTAAGAATGAATACATGCTATTGGGGTCTTTATCTTCATTCTTCATTTCTTTCCTCCTTTGACTTGATTTGGATGTGCTTGCTTCAAAGGAATCACAATGCCTCTCAGGACAAATCCTTCTAGCCACTGCTCATCCTAACCCCCCATAACACTAATCCTAATTTCTAATTGGAAAATTACATTTAAATTGAAAGAGTAAATCTAACTACACCTGCAAAATAGAGGTTAACTAAACATACATTCCACCTAAGAAGTTACATATATAATTTGGACTTAGCACCCTGTACATGGGTAACCAAGTCCACCTGTCTAAATTTAGATTATGCTTAAGGGTTAAGCAACCTGCAAAAGAGAGCATTTATATTTATTTTAAGTACTCCTTAAACACAATCTCTTGCATAAAATATGGTTAGGCTAATCACAGCCTAACATTCAGTCTAAGAAGCATACACCCTAACATCTAGTCTAAAATAATACATTACAAAACCAAACATACATCAAATCATGCACCACCTTAACATAAAGCTATAAGTGGTGACTTAATTTAAGGTGTGTGTATTAAGACTTATGTGGTATGCCCTAACTAGGCTTTGCTATAATTTTCTAAGTATGAAGAGATTTAATTATGAAGCGTGGTTTCACTTTAAGAGGTTTAATTGATTTGTGAGTTTTACTTAATATTTTCTTTTGTTTCATTTGATTTACACTTAACAAATAAGTGTTATAAAGAGAGAAGAAGAGAGGATCAGTCTCTTTCATCCCTTCCTTAAATCACATCTAAAGCCAATTAATTAATCAATTCTCTTTAGTGATTGGCTTATTACATATTTTAATTAATCCTAAGTTTAGGTTCACTTTAAATAATATCTTTTAATAGGAAAGGCCTCTTAGGATTAATTTGAATTAATTACTATCACACAATACATGTTTGTTCATTCCTTTCCATTATATGTAGCATACATATGATTATGTCCTAAACATAACTATACATGCATTTTATATCTTAGCACACTTAAATGATGAATATAAGCAAATGTATTTAGAATTATCTAAATTCTTATACAAAGCATAAGAAAAGAGCTTTAAATCATATGAATAATCAATCCAACCACTTGAACAAAATATGACTGCATACTTTTTAATAGAAAAAAGGGGTTTTCATTCATTAGCTAAATGCACATTCAAATGTATAAAAGTTTTAAGCAAGTATGTCGACATTGTTCTACACCAGGGGAATGAGGTAGGAACCTCCTTGGGGCTACTTAAAGCCGTGCATCCCCGAAATATTGAGACTAATACACCCGCTATTCTTAAATGCATATGGATGTATAGACAACTATAAGAATAGAAAACTATGGAAAAGTAGAGTTTGATTTAATTGATTTATTTATATGAATGAATTAAAGATCTATCTAAATTCTAATGTCAAAATGCATAAGAATGAAATCAAGCAGGTATGTCGCCACTATTTTGCACCAAGGGAGTAATGTAGGAATCTCTTAAGGGCTACTTAAAACCATGTGTCTCTGGGATGTCCAGACTAATAGACCCACTAACTTTCTTACTTATGCAAATCAACATATGAATGTAAGAAAGACTCTTCACTTCATACACTAGGCTTATATTCACATGCACCTCCTATGTATATATATATAACTAAAGTCACAATGTGTATATATTATTATTCATTAATAAGCTTTTAATAATATATTTGTGATTTAATAGTGATAATAGCCACACATATTTTTAATTAAGCCAACACATGCAACTTGACATAAAGGAAATCATTTATTTTAAATTGATTTTTTTTTGAAAGAAATGAATGTATGAATCAAGTGGCATGCAACATTTTAATATGATTGGAAAAAAATAAAGAGACACAAGCATGTAATTTCATTCAATCCAATTAATTCCTAAGGACAATCATATTAAATAAACTTATTTAAAATAAACCAAAGTCTCTTATTAAGTTATTTTTGAAAGTTTGATTTGATTTAGAGAAAAGAGGAGATTCAATCATTTTCTGCTCATAACTCATTCCCATATTAATTAATTAATTTGGTTCAATGAAGAGGTAATTAGGTTGATTTTAAAGATTAATTAGATTGTGATATGAATTAAATCAATTAATTAACCCTTGCTTATGTTACCATAAAGTAATTAACCCATTAATTATGAGCCAACATGATATGCACATGCATTAGTGATCCTAAGAAATAAAATTCCTAATATAATTGGCTCATAATTAATAGTTAATTAAGTTAAGAAACTTAATTAAGTACTCTTTTGGCTTCCCCACACATGTAGGTTAGCTATAGTTTCCTTATATAGCTTTTTGTTATTAAACACCTAAAGATCTACCCAAGAAACTTAATTAGATGAGTTATGGAGTGATAATGATTTTAATTTGATTAAATAAGCCATTTAATTAATGAATTAAACCATCAATTAGTCCCAAATTAATTAATTTCAAGTCAAGCGAAATGAGCTTAGGGAAAAGAATGGGAAAGAGGTCCCAATCTCATTCCCCATATTCATTCACTATCTCATAATGATAAACAAGCTTAATTAATGGTTTCCTTATTATTTAGAATATTAATTAATCATGTAATTAATTAAGAAAGTAATTAATGCTAAGACAACCAATTTCCCTAATTAACAAAGTAATAAACCCCAAGAAACTTATGGGAGGCAGAGATCATCCCATTAATCATCCTCATAAAATTTGAAATTAATTACTTGGGTAATTAGGGAGTAATTAAGCTAATTAAGTTTTTAATTAAACTCATATTAAGCTTTAATTATTATTCAAAAATTAATTATAATTAATTTTAAATTAATTCCCTTTGAATTACCTTCAAAATGAATGTTTATTTGTATTTTATGATTTTTCTATGATTTGTTATGATTTTTAGAAGTTTTAGTTGATTTAAGATGATTTTCATGATGTTTGTTAATTTATTTTATTAAAATAAATCATTTGAATTTCAAAATTCAATATCTTTCAATCCAAAAGCTCTTTTAATTTGAAATTTTTATTTTATGTAGATTTTAAGTTTAATTTCAATCCCTCAAAATTTCAGCTTAATCTAATGTGTATTTTTATTTTAATTAATGAAATTAATTTTTACTAAAACTCAAATTAAGCCAAAAATATCTAGTAAAATTTGTGGATTTTAGATTTGTTGGCTTTCTCTCAGACAGTCAAATCTAACGAGCCTTTGTTTGTATTTTTTAGTTAAGTATTTCATTTTCTATGAATTATTGAAGTTTTAGGTGATTTAAGTAATTTTTTATAATAAAAAAATTTAGATTTTCCCACTTAACCTAGTTAGCACCATGCACGGAGTTGACGGGGCAATGTGGCACCACGTGACATCGAGTAATTGGATGCACAGTTCTGCGTGGCACATGATGTGGTGTGAGAGGACTGCGTGGCATTAATGCAGTGCACGAGCGGGAAAATGAGTGAACAGGATAGTGAGCACGGATCAGATCCGATCGTATGATCACGGATCAGACAGTCCAGATCTGATTCATAGGATCTAAAAGTGGAAACGCATGATTGAAGCGTGATCTGAGCCTTCCGATCATGAATCGGACAGTCTGGATTTGATCTGCACAATCTAACGGATGAAATGTGGGATCGACGCATGATCTGAGCTGTCTGATCCCACGAATCGCAGGATCAGACGGATGTTGTGCGTCACAACTGGTAGAATGGCAAACCTAGAAAAAAATGCAAAATCTAAATAAAATTTCATTCGAATGGGCTCATTTTCATTATGATTCACATCAAAAAACTTCTATTTCATATTAAGATTGTATAAAATAAAAAATGTGATGGATTTCTAAGAAAAAATCTTAGAAGATACAAAAATTGTCACAAAAAATAAGAAATCCTAAGGCCGGCTACGGGTTTTTTAAGATTACCTCACCGAGGATAGTTTCCAATGGTTGTGAAGATCCGGGCATGCTCTTGAGTTGGGGAAAAAACCTTGGAATGAGCCTAAACCTCTGCCTTCACTTCAGAACAATGTATCAACCGGTGATCATCATTTCCTCAATGAAATCAACTTAGTTTTGGTGTTTTTGACCCCAAAATGAAGTCGGAATGATTGGTGCTTGGTTTGGGAGCTCTAGGGGATGGAAATGAGAGTGGGAGGAGGAGTTTTGGTGTGTCTAATTTTCTAGCTTCCAATGTGGCCAAAAATCTCCTCTCATTTTTGTGTGGCTCCAAATGGGTGTCATTTGGCTTAGAGTGGTTGGGAATGGAAGAGAATCATCCTAGTTGGCTTATTTTGGTTGGCTAAGGCATAAAAAGTGGCTGTCATGAAGGACAAATGGGTGTCCTAGCAAGGGAAAGTGGGAGTCCTTTATGCCAGGTGTTCCAATGGGAGAGATGAGGTAAATTCACCTCCCCATTAGTCATGGCTACCCCAACCACCTCTTGGGTTAGATGATTAGTGTCCTTGGTTCCTAGGTGGACTAATGGATGAGTACCAAGTGACCAAGGAAGAGAAATTACTACTTAGGCAAGTGTCTTTTCTTATGGGATGCCCATGACCCAAGGACAAAGTGGTCATTTGGTATTAGATTTGATTTAAAATAATTCAAAAGTGAGTTGGACCAAATTTCATGTCATTTGGAGTTCATTTGGTTTAATTTGGGTCAATTTGACCCATTTGGGCCAAATTGGGTCAAATCGAGTTAGATTGACCAATTGGTTAAATTGGGTCAAACCAAGGGTTGGGTCAAGTTCAAATGATCATTTAGAGTATATTGGTTTAATTAGTTTTAATCAATTTGGTTTAATTTGGATTTTGACCAATTTGATCCTTTAGGTCAATTTGGGCTAAGTTGACCAATTTGATCCAATTGACCAAATTGGCTTGAATCATGGCTTGGTTTTGGGTTTGGTTAATCATTTGGAAAATATTATAGGCATAAGTTAAGTTCAATTTGGATTTGATTGGATTTTAGGTTAATTTGACACTTAAGGTCAATTTGGGCTAAGTTGGGTTAGGTTGACCAATTGGTCAAATTGGGCTCAATTAAGGCTTTGGTCAAGTTCAATAATCAATTTGGAATGAGCTTGAACCATTGGTTACAATTAATTTGGTTTAGGTTACAACTTGGCTAGTTTGGGTTCATATGGGTTAAAGGGTTGACTTGGTCAATGGGCTCGGTTGACTTGATTTGACCTAATTCATAATAATTGATTAACCTAGGATGATCAACAATCATGACATGAAGTTTGGATTGATTTAATTCACTTTGATTTAGATTGAATTTTATTTTGGTTCATGTAGGTTAAATTGACCACTTTGGGAATGGGTTTAGTTAGCTTGGTTTTGAGTTGAGTTTGATTTAGTTGAATTTATATATGAATTTTAGATTTACACATAAATTCAATTACAATTGGTTTGATTTCAAATGAGTTTTGTCTCATTTGAATATTTCAAGTCAAATGGGCTAGGTTGGGTTTTACTTGAGTTGATTTTGATTTGGCTTGATGGTTGTAGATTTTATTTATATTTGGATAGATGATTGAAGGAATGATTGATTCAAGAGAAAATCCATTGGTTTTGATTTGATTTGGGTAGGATTTGGCCAAGCTCAAGGAATTGGCATAAAGGGTATAAATTAGATTTTGGTTTGATTTTGGATTTGGTTTTGGCTATTTGAATTTATATTTCATTTATAATTGGGAATATAAATGATTCATGAGAAAATCACTTGAGTTTGGAGTTTGGATTTAGTTTTGATCATTGGGATCGAATCAAAAGTGCTTAGAAGGAAATTTGGTTGAGTTTGGATTTATTTTTGATCATTGGGATTGAATCATTTGAAGTTGGATTTGTATTGGAATTTGATAGTTGGATTGAAAGATCAAATTGATATTTGATAAAATCAAATGAATTTGGATTGATTTGGATTAGGTTAAGGCTAAGTCCATAAGATGAAATCAAAGGGCTTAGAAAGGGTTCTAAATTTAATTTTGAGGTTTTATGGAGAAGTTTTGAGCTTGAAGTTGATCATGAGATTGATTATGAGTCTTGGAAATTTGTTTTTGATTTGGTATGAATTTGAGGTTTGGTTTGAGAAGGACAGTATAGATTGGGTTTAGGATATAGGGTAGGGAAGTCTTCCTAAGTCTCTAGGTCACAACATATTCCAATAGCTAACTCTTCTAAGTCTTTAGGCTTAGGTTAAGTGTTCACTTAATCACTAGAAGCGTCTTAAGATCAATGAGCTCTTAGTATTTATAAGAGTCCTAGATCTCTGATGAGGAAGTTGAGAACTCACTCCAAAAGTAAGGTCAATATATACCACAACACCGAGAACTAATCTGAGCACCTCTTCATAAGTCTAAGCAAAGCAATTCTTAAACTCCAAAAGTAGCCTCATTAAGTTATTGGCTTTAGATTTGCCCAATAGTAAACTTATAAATGTCAGATGTAGGATTTCTTTAGTGTCTAAATTAATCTCTTTTAGCTCATACATAGTAGACTTTATTTCTTCCTTCAGTTATGGGGTGCATCTCTAACTTGGAGGTCATCTGAATTATCTAATGTTTTTAAATAGACTTCTTTAAATGAAGATATGAGAAGGACCTATTAGTTGTTAGCGATGACTAAACATTACTAGTCATCATCTACCACCCCGACCATGCCAAACCCTTATCTTGATCTTGATTAAGCTTTCTTACATTTATTCTTCAAAAGTTTCTTAAAATATTTAGATTTGTGTTTAAATCATGTATGGGGTATTAGCCACTTCCTTGCTAATTTTTGAACACAAGGCAAATATTGGTCAAAAGGAAATTCCATTATTTCATTGAATGATTCATCTTTGAGTTCTACATCCACTCTTAAACCCAAAGATGATGTTCTTAGGTAGAACTTCTATGGTTTGTAGAATTAATTTAGTTGTGGTCTAGCTTTAACTATAAAACCCTTAACAATTTTTGAGAAAAGTAAGATTAGAGTTAAAGTGCTCACATATTGATTAAGCTTTTTAAATAATGATAATTTAGACACATAATTACTTTGGTTAGGGACTTATCATCATTGCTTTTTAGCTCTAAAGTCACCTCCAATTTCATCTTCTAGTTGGCTAGGATGACGGCTGCACTGATTACCTATGACTCACCCTTCAAATTGGATTCTAAGTCTATATAAATTATGGGAGCACCACTATTAGAGGATAAGAATGTTGTCCCCCCACCTATCATGCCTTCATAGTGTCTTCATTGTCCTCATTCTCAGGGACATTGGGATATCTTACCTACTTGTTGAAACAGAGAGGTACGACGCGATTGGATAATGATATCCGAGCTTATTTTCCTCTTTAATTATTCATCTTCCATCTTTCTCTCTTTTCATATTTTTTTCTTTTACTTTTCTCTATCTCTTTCTTACTCTTTTAATTTGATATTATTGCATACATCTCTAGAATAAATTTTGGTCTCTAGAGGAGGTAGTAGGTTGCATCTTCATATATTCCAACCACATGTGTAGAGAACAACTTCAAGTCCTCTTTGATGCAATACTTTAAGCCACTATGCATGAACTTAATACATTGGAGAGTGAGGATGTCACCATCTTATTCTTATGGACCCAAGGATTTCCTAGCAAGGTAATGAAAGATGTGTCTTAATCTATGATGTGAAACTTTACTTCAGTCTTGAGATCATCAATTTGTAATAACATGGTGATTGAACTTATGTCCCTCTCACTTCGCTCATTAAATCATTTTAACACCATCGTATTAGAACTGAGTCTATCAATGCCAATCCTTAAGTAGGCAACAGTTCTTATGCCCATTATATTGATCGATGCACTTGGGTCAACAAATACTCTAGATAGTCTGAAGTTATCCACATTCACAAAGATGTAAAGTTGATCATTGTGGTCTTTAGTTCTTAAGAGTAGGACTTTATCTAAAAAATAACTCCTAAGAACTCGTTAAAGTAACAAGCTTCTTCTTTAGATATAGATGTAGTTTCCAACTGAGCTAAGCATACTTCAAATCTATCAAGGCTTTAATTAGGGACTCTCTTATTTCTTTATATAAGACAAGGGTGTCATATATGCTTAACCTAAATACCAACTTCTTAAGATGAGCTAGTACATTATAATCAACTTTGGGCTAATAGTCTAAAGGCATAGTTTGTAGAGGGACCATCCTGTGGATTGGCTATTTCTTCGCTATATCTAATGACCTATTTTCCCTTACCCTTAAGTGTCATCTTAGAAGTTAATACTTTGACAATATAAAGGTTGACTTCTATGATCCCTTCTAAAGGAGGGGTCATTGTGGAGTCTGCTTGCTTGTTAGGGGCATCTAAAGACTCTCTTATAGAATCTTCTAAGTTAGAAGACTCTAACTCTATTTTAATGGGAGACACCTTGAAGATTTAAGATGAGGACGTCACCATGAGAGTTAAAGTCATAATAAAAAAGAGACATGTCAAAATCATTTTAAAATTAATTTTGATTAGTATGATTCAAAAGTGTCATTATTAACACTATCTTTATTTAAATTTTGGTCATTTAGATTATTATAGTCACATTCATCATAGAGGGATAAAATAAAAATCTTTGTTTATTGATTCATTAGTCTTTAGGGGGACAAAATAGAAATTGTACAAGGTGAATAGCATGAGTGTCTTGATGCCCTCATTTGTGGTGACAATACTCCTCATGTTAATGCTAGTGGGTGGTATAATTACTTTATTTTGAGTCTACTTTGGATGCTCCTACTCGGTATCCTCATTCTCCATATTAACCTTTGAAACTTGTACACTTGCTAGAGGAGTGGAGGTCTGAGCTTGTTCAAGCACCTATAGAGAAAGTTATCTAACTTTAAAAATGACCTTCTAAGAGGTTTTAGATAAGGAGGTATCCTAACCTTTTTTTTGTCTTTAGAAGATCAAATGATTCCTCAAAGATTACTTTAATAGAACTCATTGTAGGTTTTACTAAGTATTCTTTGGAGATCACTTTAGCTTCTAATTTGTAGTTCATTTGGAGCCAATCTTTAAAAATAAAATAGTCTTCTATAGTGTAACCAATCATCTCGTGAAAGGGGTAAAAGTTAGGATCATCACTTCTATTCTCATCATCTAACTTTTTAGGCTTAGATAACTAAAAATTGAGTTTCATTGGAAAAAATTTTAAGAAATTTTTTAATTTCCTCCCTCTTAAGAGTATGGTTTGTTTAACCATTCAGTAAAAGTAGGGGCGTATAGCTACTTGATGGCTGGAATATAAGCTGAAAATAATGCTATAGCTACTACTGTGGAGGTGGAGGTGGAAGTAGAGACAACTAAGGTCGAGGCTTCTTAGGTTGTACCCTCATAAGTTATTTTCTCTTGTCCATTGTTGATCCTATCCCAAGTTTTTTCTCAAATACCTTCTGAGGCTCAAGCTTGCTAGATTGATTAAGAGAAAAATAATTGTTTTACCTCTTCCAAAAGATTGATGACTTTGCTAATAAGCTTATCAATGGTCATAATTCTGAATCCTATGAGCATGAATGCCACCAGCCCATGGATGTTCTTAAGCAGTATCTTGATGGCTTATTATTCTTTAAGTTAGGGTGTGCGCCACCTTTGACCTATCTATCTCCATAAGTGTAACTTGTGGTAATAGTGCTTGCCCTTAGAGGGTAACACTACTGACATGAGCTTTTTGACTCCCCTCTCCATACGACTAACTTGATCATCTTCCTTCATTAGTTGATGTAACAGCCATTGAGTTGAGTGTGACACCCTGCCTTCTTCGGCCATAACACCATGCACATCAACCCCCTGATGCTGCTCTCTATGCATTGATGTATTAGTATCAATCATAAGGATCTGTTGACCTCATTTTTGGATGAGGTTAATTTGAACTCTGAAATCAATAATCAGGATGACCTAATCTCAAATAGGAACCTCCTAATTCAATGCTTAGGACACTATACCTAGTGGCCTAGCCTACTTGGCTTAGGTGGAATCAACCAAAATTTCCAATTTGGATTAACTCAAATCAAATCCAAATAAACAAAAAAAAAATCAAATTAAAACAAAGAAATTAAACCAAAGTCAAATCTAGTTAACCCATTTAACATAACTTTGACTTAAGTGGGGCCACCTGGTCAAAGGTAAACCCACCAAGAATTTGACCAAATTAAATCATTCCAAATATTCCAAATTATCAAATAAACATGTTTGATCATGAATCTAAAAAAAATTCAAATTCATTTAGGCCTTAATTGGGTTAATTAGACTAGTTAGTCTAATTGGACCCGAATGGGTCTTATTGGGTCCAAACCCAAATCAAATTGAAATCAACTCAATTTGATTATTCAAAATTATTTAGAAATAATAATTAAACACAATTCAACCCACCATTGGGTCAAACTTGGTCAAATTGGTCATTTGACCCAAAGAAAACCCAAGCTTAACCCATTAAGCCAACTTTGGGTCAAATGGGTTCAAATTAAAATTTAATTGAAATTAAATGAAATCAATCACTCCAAATCATATCGCACATGTGATCAAGCATTATTGGAGTCCAAATACAATCCAATTGAGTCAAATTGGTCAATTGAACCTAATTAAAATCAAACTTAACCAATTTAGTCTTGAATAAGTTGAAATGAATTGAAATTCAAAATCAATCAAAATTAAATGAATTAATCAAACCATAACTCAATCAATCATTAAAAGACTTTAAATTAAAAATGATTAAATTAAGATCAAAAATGTTGAATCCAAATACTTGGTTTGGATTCAATTTTTCAATCCAAATCAAATGGGTTCAAACTTAATGCCAAATCCACATTAAGTTTGTGGTGGGCAGCTACTTATCAATCCAAAGACTTTAATGGTGATGCCATCAACCATAAAGAATGGAATTAAAAAAAATTGAAAATGCATAGGAAGAAGGTAAATGTCACTTCCCCTCTTCCATATGTCTCATCCTACCTCTTGTCCAAGCAAGAAGGAGATGGTTGCCTTCAACTGAAGGCCACCAAGCCAAAGCAAAATGGATTTTGCTTTCTCTAAGAGAAGAAGTCTAGAAAAAAAAGAATGAAGAAGAAGAAGAAGAAAGGAAGGCTCAGCTAAGGCAAGAAAGCATGGAGGAAGCTATCCTCCCTACCCAATACTCATCCAATCTTGCTCACAAGGTCAAGGGGGATTGAATCCATCCCTTAGCCGGCCTTGCCACCGTCGATGGTTGGATGCTGGCCAGCAAGAAGTCCAAAAATCACACTCTCAGCCAAGTATGGAAAGAGGGGAGGGGGAACCTATTTCCTCTCCTTTTTCATTCCAAAACGTCCACCAAGGCAAGAGATGAAACTTTGGAAACATGAAATTGGCATGTAATCCCACTTGCCATAAAAATTCCAAACCTAATTGACATTTGGATTGGGAATTGTTGAATTTCCAAATTCCTAAGTCAATATTAATCAAATAATGAATAAGAAATTTCATTAATTCATTAAATCATGTAACAACTTGAGCTAATCTCAATCAAACATTAGAAATACTTAAGAGAGTTTTCAAAAAATCCTAAGTCAAAGAATTTAATCACTTGCATACTTAAGGAATGATGAAATTAATAAATCATATTAAGAGTAATTAAACCTTAAGTTAATTGGATTAATGCAAACACTTAATGATTACGTACATCTACAATCAATCTAAACTAAGAATGAATGCAAACCTTAACCTAAGTGCTTTTGGTTAACCTAAACTAAACTAAATAAAGTCAACATGGCTTAATTCAAAAGATTAATGTAAACCAAATGAACTAATTCAAACAAAACTAAATAAAATATATCAAATCAAATAAACCAATTCAAATAAAATCAAATGAAATAATTCAAACCAAATTTAAAAAAAACAACTAAACCCAAAATCAAATCAAAGTCAAATTCCAAATGAAAAGAATCAATCTAGATTCAAACAAACTAAATGAAATCAAAAGGATTAATTAAGATACATAAGGATATTAGTTAAATATTTAGGATGAAGATTTCATTTAATTAGGAGTTAGGATGCATAATAGGGTGAGTTTCATCCAAAAATGGAATTCATTCTACTCTTTATTCTTGAAAATCTAAACATCACTTTAACTAAATAAAGGTGAAATAAAAATGAAAATAAATCACTAAATCAATTGAATTGAAATCACCCAAAGGTAAAATTCAAACAAACTCAAACTCAAATTGAAACTTAAATTAAAGAGGCCTAGCTACACAAGCCTATTTACTTTACACACTAAATCATTAGGTCATGGACCCTAGACTCAGGTTAAGTCATTATGTGATTTTTTTATGATTTATTATGATGTATTGTGATATGATGTGCTTCACATATTTTTTTGGTGTACTATTTTAGACTGCATGTATAGAATTATTTACCTGCTAGACTAGATGGTAGGATATTCTTTCTAGATCCAACTTTGTCTTCTCCAAGGGGCTATACTAGAAAGGATTGCTATCATAAATAAAAATTAAAAATATTATTTTCTTGTAGGTATGCTTAAATCCTTAAGCATAGCCCATAAGACATCTGAGCTTAGCAAGCAACTAATGCTAAGCCTGTATGTTTGTAAAATATAACGGTTGTATGATGTTTATATTTTCTTAACATTTATTCTGTAGGGCTTAGAATTAATTTTAAAATTTAAAATATAAAATTGAGCTTAGAATTAGGTTAGGATCTATGGGTCTAGGATTAGCAAGAGGTGACCCTACCAAAAGTTAGGTGTAGTAGTCCCTTATGAAGCTCAATGGTTGTCTCTGAGGAAGGAGATTATCATGGAAAGAAGACCTATAGATCTAGACTTGTAGTTCTAGGCCAGGTTATATAAAGGCAAAGCTCGGCTGCCCATTTGCCTTTTCTTCTGGGGTGTTAGCAATACCCGACCACATTGGCCTATTTTTATAAATATAAATTAACTTGATTTATTTTGGGTGTGTAATAGAATCAACCTGCTTTTTTAGATTTCTTTCTATGATGTGCTTTCCTATGATTGAATGTCTGGACGATCAGCCTCATAGGAAAAACTAAATTTTATACCCAACTTAAATCTAAACAACTGAAATAAAAATAAAGAAAAATTGAAACCTCACAAAAACTAAAACCTTAGACAAAACATAAAATCAAATAGAAGCAATCATGTTTTAAAACCATGAAGTTATATTGTTCCAATTCTTGAATTGGGCAACTTCTCCCATTACACATAAGAGGCATCTGACCTATGAGGATGACCACCTTCTTGAGGAAGTCTGTCTTCTATTATTGATTTGACCCGTAACCATTTCTAGTTGCATGACATTAGACATAAAAATTGCATACCTAAGACCTCAAATAAATATTGAATCAAAATATTTAAAAATTTGAAAAATGTGCATTAGTTAGATGCATTTCATACCCTACATGATTTTAGGGATTAGGGAGTGAGTCTAGGTACATAAAAATAATATCCCAGTGATCTTGCATTCATGAGACTTAGCATCATAAATTTAAAATGTGCTTAGGTGGTGTTTGCTGACAGTCATCTCTAGGCGGGTTGTAAGTCCAGAAGAGTCAGGGATAAGTTAGTTCCCTCAAGTGAGAGAAATGATCGATAATTCTCAAAATAGAATTAGGTCGAACATCTGACATGTGTCAAAAGCACCTATAAACTAAGTTCTAAAGCATCTATTTCAGGAATAAGTCTTTAACCTTAAGCATTTTTGTAACCTTGTGCTGTTAGAATCTAAATCCTTGACTTCTAAGAAAATGTCAACTCAAAATCTAAATTAAAATTCAAAACTTAAAGACTAATTACAAGATAGTTGAAATGCCTACTAGAGATCCTAGTATCAATATACATTTCCTACACGTTCCCATTTGGCCTCTAAAAATAACTCTCTCCAATTTGAACCATTCCCAATTAAAAATTCTAAAATTCAATCCTTTAAAACCATCTTAGAAATATTTAGGAATAAGAACTTATTTCTTCAATCAAAAGTATTATTAGAAAGAGATCCTTCTTAAGATGTAATTAATTATAGAGGCTTTCCTCTATAGGGAATCATGAACTCAGTTTAAAATTAAACTCTATTCTACCTTTCATGTAGTTCAGGGGAAAAATCTCTGGTATACGAAAGACCCATTAGCCTTAGGAGTCTTTTATTAAATGATCGAATCTATTATAGGATAATATATTTATCTTTCAAGATAATATGTATTTGATCATTTAAATAAGAAATTCTTAAACTATATATGGTGTCATAAATTTTTTTACACAGGATCATTGCTAACTCATCTAATAAGTCATCTTTATGAACATCAAAGTTGATCACACCAGATATTGATGCTTATCTCCCACTATCTATCTGATTGTAGCTTGATAATTTTCTAATATATCATCCAAAAAGTGATCCTCTTTCCTCTGAGGATCTACAAGAATATATCTAGGTTGATTGCTACCTCTCCTAAATCATCTACCTCCATCTTCTCCTTCTCTTATATTCCCTAATCTCTAACTAGTTTTGGCTTTGTGGGTTCTAGCTCTATGTGTATTGACAACTCCTTTTTCTTTTCTTCTTCAACATCTGGTGGTCATGATGGGGCCACTGCTATGCTCTTGTGTCACCTCACCTTCTTCTTTAATGATATAATGAGAGGCTAAATATAGGTGTTTGGCCTTGAACTGTTAATATGAGAATAAAAAGGTTGGCCTTCAAGGCATAGCTTAATCACCAGGCATGGGACTTTTTCTTAGATTACCTTTAATACTTTAATGACACCTTTGATGTGGGTAGCTGGATGAGAGACGGTGACCTACAAGTTGAGGGATGTGGCAGTTGCACTAATTGTAGCCCTACAGGCACTCACCTCACATGGTAGGACCTACTAAAAACAATCTCGTTTGACCCTCCTACATTTTTGGGTCTATGTAAACAATAATACCTATTCATCAAGCTGAAGGCTTTAGATTGCCTGGTGAATTTCCTCTACTTTTTTCTATTTTCTTGTGATACTACCTTGGCCTCATTGGCTACCTCGTGCAAAATCCTATCTCTTACTTTCCTCAAAATCACTTTCTTCAAGCTCCTAGTGATATCTTCCTCAGAATGTTTGTGTCTTTCCCATATCATCATGAATATTGACTAAAACTAGCAAAAGGTGTTCTCCTCCTCACTTAGCCAATACATCTTATTCAAATGAACAGAGTGGTGATGAAGTTATATGGCATCCATTCTTTTCTCATTCAATAGCAAAAAAAGGGTCAAACTACTACCACTAAGTGGGGGGGGTTGGGTTCCTAAGTAAAGAGTCATTGTGTATTGCATGAGATGAAATTTCAATCTCCCTAAACATCTTTTCATAATTCCTTCTCAATTTTTTTTATTCTTGTTTGTACTTTGTGTTTTAGTCAGAAGAGTATGACAGATGGTAGAGCCTAACTCGAAGGTGGAAGGGATAGTTAATGGCTTAGTATTAGCCTTTCTTTTAGGTACTAGGGCTAAATAAGACATTATATTAACCCTACTAACTCTATTAGTAGTGGTGGTATGAATAGCAAGTGTGGTTGTGGGACTTTCAATTGACTTTCACTTTAGAGATGGGAACTTTGCCTTAGATCTTTTGTCAACTTGTAACAAGGGCTTTATATTAGAAACCTCCAAGTGGTCTATTATAGTAAAAGTAGGACCATCATAAGTTATCGCTAGATCCTCAAAATGCATCCATCCCAAACTTGATGATGGGGTTACCTGTTAGGTAGGAATGATCTATGACCAAATATTAACCCATGTTAAAGGAGAAAATGAGCTTGTCGAATGACATCTTTTACCATGATAACAAATAGGATGCTAAAATTTTTGATATAATTGCTTGATGAACTATGCAAAATTTTGACCCATACATATCAGGCTTGGTCGTGATAAATAGGGTTCAAAAGATCTTTGGAGAGATTTTAGAACCTCACTAAATAGTAGGCTTAAGAATTTTTAAGAATGAGATTTAGAACCTAACTTATTTTTTATTTATGTAAGTTGAACTTATAAAAGAAGAAGAAGAAATTAGTTGACTTTAAATATATATATATATATATATATATATATATATATATATATATATATATATATATATATATATATATATATATATATATATATATATATATATATATATATATATATATATATATATATATTGGAATTTTATTTGAACTAGAAAAAAATGAGATCCAATAGGGATCCACTGGGAGGTTTTATAACCTACTTATTAGCTAGTAGTAAACAAGAGGTTATAAAATGAAAGAAAATAAGGATTTTGGCTACACGTATCCAAGGGAGAAATGGACAAGATGTCCAATGGAATGAATGGTAGTCTAAGTCTACGAGTGGCATAGGCTTACTATCGATATATAAAAATAATAAATGATTGGATACTTAAGATAGAGAGAAAAACTTTCTCCAGCAAAGTCACCAACAAAATTTGTGGTGATTAAACATGTGAGGACACCATATAATTCTTAAGGGTACTCATTTAGGTGACTGAACACGACATCAAGAAAAAATATACTACCCAAAAAGGTAAAGATATCACCCTACAATGGATTCAACCTCTTAATAAGAACTTTATAAGGCTAATGGATCGACATGTAGTTGAGATTCTTCCCATGTATTACATGGAGAAGTAAGACAAGATTTAGTTTATTTTGGTTACAAGTTTCCTACAATGGTAAGCCCCCATAATTACTTACATCCTAAAAGACATAAATCTCCTAAGAAAACTCTTGATTATAGTAGTGATCTATTATTTTTATTGATTTCAAAGTTTGCGTTAAGATAGTTAAATATTGAAGTCAAATAGGGTAGTTCAAATTAGAATATTTCTTAACAAATTTCAAAGAAAGATGACTAATAACTATTTTGATAATGGGAAGCCCAGTAAATGCTTCATTCTACCTTATGGTTAGACTTTACATTTTTGATATTAAGATTTATATATAATTTGAGTTGATATTTTATTAGAATATTAGGACTTATATCTCAACACACAAGACTGTGATAATGGGCAAGAGGTGAGTACTTATAGCTGTAGTAAAAGACAAACATGTAGCCTCAAAACTTAAAACTAAAGGTGCTTCAACACAAACTAGAACCTCTACCTATTCTAAGGGGGAGGAAATATGTTATAATTCCATGATCTTACTAAAAAATGTGAACATATTTTGACTGTTCTGGACATACAACCTACTTGAATAAGCTGCTAGCTAACACCGCCTATGATTTAAAATCATCTTGCTAGGTCTCATGCAATGTAAGATGACTGGATGTTATTTGTTAGAAAAGAAATCTAAGAACCTAAACTCACTTCTCAAGCTCTAGGTTCATGAATGGTATGAAGATGCTTCTAATTAATGTAATAGTTTTTTTTTTTTTTGTCTTTTAAGTGTTTTAGATGCAAAATTTGATGTCTTGGGTATGCAAACTGGCTCGAAGGTGGAAAAAGTTACCTATAATGAGATAGATGTAGAAACGAGTTATGAGGCAAACTTCTCCAAGAAGGTAGCTATCCTCACTCGATAGATGCATTTTTTGTGTAATAAAAGAAGAGCCCAATTTAAGAGAGGTAAACAGATATGCAAGTATGCTTCACAAATTTTAGCAATTTCAAGTTGCTTTTAGTAGTTATGCCAAAGGCTTTGGTTGAATGAAATTATGACTTGTATTTATTTAGATAGAGTTGATTAATTAAGTAGGGTATTCCAAAGAGCCTACTAAAATCTAGCTAATATTCAACAAAATATTACATAGAAAGAAAGCTATGAAAAATATGTTATTTCTAATGCACAATCAATATAAATGCACTAGTCAACACAATCAAATTAAAATAATAAAAGATTGGAGGGGCCAAGTTCCTCTATATATCCCGGAAGAAAGAAGATTATAGGTAACCAAGTTCTTCCCTTATACAACCCAACCTAGAATTATATACATGAATAGAAAAACTAATGGGGTCATTATTTTCATCTTTAAGGTGGGGATTCTCCAAACTTCATAGAGTCTCTCAAGTCTACATCTTTTAGCTATTGCTCATTTTAAAATCTCATTGCTCTAACCTAGTTTTAGTTACAAATTATATTTTTAAATCATAAAAAATATTAACTAAACCCAAAAATAAAGATTAGTTGAAACACACATACACACAAAATAATTATAATCCATACAGTGAGGCATAACATAAGTGGGTGTTCAAGTCTCATGTCCTAATAGGCTATGCTTAAGGTCAAATAACACATACAAGCAAACTTGTTAGATTTTAAGATTATTATAGAGGCCCTTTTTATTGAGTATAACCCCCTATAAAAATGACATTAAATTTTTAAACATTGCCCTAACATCTAATCTATGAATAATTATATCATCCAGTCAAAAATAGTACATCACAAAATAAGAAAATCAATCTATCACAATAAGGCACTAACCTAATATATATTTAGAATTGATGACTTATCAATCTAATGTGTGTGTAAGGGCCAGTGTTATATAACAAAGCTAGGCTTTAATGTTTGAATTGCACTTTGAAAGCAAGAAATCAACTCCTTTATTGAAAGACACTTCAATTTTTTATTTTTTATTTATTGAATTACAATTCTATTGAAAATATATTTATTTAAATAGTATCATAACTTTTTGTAGAACGAGTATATGAGGCTACAAAAGGTGCAGACTAAAAGTTTTACTAGTGTAGAAAATTTAAGTAGATAGTTTGAGCAATAAAAGTTTGACATTTAGAGAGAAGTTATTGGAAGTAAAAAAAAAAGAGAGAAGAATATACAACCTAGGTTCGTAGGGATTGGCTTATAACGCAAATCATTCTTTCTCTGGACCAAGCATTGATTCAATTGATAAGTTGGTTAGAAGGTGTGAAGCTACAATAGCTGAGAATATGAACGATCGGATGCCTGCTCAGATGGCTACCATGAAAGTAAAATGATATATATATATATATATATATATATATATATATATATATATATATATATATATATATATATATATATGTATATAACTTCAATTGTTGAACATTTTAATGTTTTGTTAATGTTTTGAAATAATTATGCAATAAAATATTTGTTTAGAGATGTCTTTTCTATTGGTATGGACCTGTTCGTTGAGTTATTATGATCTTATTATAGTATGTTATGAATTAGTTGTATACTTGTTATGTAATATTATTGGTGTACAGATGCGAGAGTATGTGAATTTATTTTCATTTTTTTAATTCTATATAGATTTTTGACGAATGCTTGATAGATTTTTTGTTGTCATTAAAAATACAAATTTTGATAAGAAAATTCGACAACAGGTTTTTTGATGGATTTCCGATGGAGCCTATCGTCAAAATTTTTTAGTAAAAATATTGCTGAAAATCTACTGTTAGAAATTTCCGGCAGAAATTTCCCACCCCCTCGTGGATTTTCACACAATGTTCTGCTGATTCATCTAAATTGGTTTCTGATGGATGAAATTTATTAGAAATCTATTGAAAATGTAAGTTTTTGACGAAAAATGTGTGATTTCTCATGGATTTTTCTGTCGAAAATCGGCAATTTTTTTTGTAGTGGACCTCTAATCATTATTAAGCCCACTAACAATCTTTAATAGATTTAATTAAACTCAATAATTAATTAATTATTTAATTAATTAGCTTATAACTTAGAATTTCATAAATAGTTCAAATTAAGTTCAAATGACTTAACAATTCTTGGATAGTATTAGAGACTAGTCGGAACTCTTAGATTTTTTAAAATTTTGAGTTAATATAATAAATATATATTTTAAATTTATGGTTAAAATAATAATTTAAATTGTACTAAAAATATAAAATTATAAAAACCATGAGAATAATATTATAAATCATCAATGTTCTTCTCTTCACTATCCCAAGTTAGAGAAAATATTTTCGGGTATTTTTTAAATTATTGTGATATTATTGGTATTTCCTCAAAGAATTAATTGGATAAAACATATTAAATAATATATATATAATTTTAAAAAATTTACCAATATCTTATGGAAAATTCCTTAGGTTCTCCTTGATCTTAAGCAATAATTTCATGAGATTTCAAAATTGATTAGTTTAATTGAAACTAATTCCAAATACATATCATTTAACTTAAAACAATAATCTGTGATAATTACTTGATAACTTAGAAAATTTATAGTGAATATAATAAAATTAAAAAAATTACCAATATTTTCTTACAAATCCACAGTAACAAAGAAGACTTAGGAAATATAAAATCAACTTATTTTAAATATTAAAATATTTTTAATATTTAAATACTTGAATACACCAAATAGATTATACAAAATCAAAATAAATCTCAAAGGACATGAAAGTTTTATGAAGTGTTTAGACCTCTTTTCTGACATTCTTGTACAGTTTCAGGATTTTATTAGAACTTTTTTCAATTTAAATGTTTTTAGAGCATAAAATAATATTGGATGCTTCTCAAATTAATTTAAAATAATTTTAAATTTTTATGGATGCTTCTCTGGAGTTCTCCAACAATTAAGAATATTTTCATAATAGTTGGAAGTATTTTAGTGTTGATTTAAGAATTTCTCTCTTAACCAAGTAATAAAAAATATTAAATTATTAATGATTTTAAAAGTAATCAAAATATTATGAAATATTCCTTTATATGTCTCTATAATCCTAGGACATATCCCATGAATTTATGAAGTAATTTGAATTTAAATTGAAATTAATAGTCATCACTTAAATGATGATTAAAATAAAGCATGATTAAATAAATAAATTCTTAAAAATCATTTTGTTTAGAGTTTTAGGGTGATCGCTTATCTTTTGGTGGTTCATCCTATTAAGACTAGAGTGTAAGGAAGAGTGAATCTTACCCTAAGTGGGCCCACTACTCACACACATAATTAAAAAATTTATTTTCAAATCATTAATCACTTAAATTAAAATCACATAATGCTAATTAATGATTTAATTAATGTAGTGATTCAATATTAATCACTACACAAGCCTTACACACACACACTCACTCACTCACTCACTAATCATAGGCTTAGGTTAAGATGGTGTTCAATTGTATGCATTGATTTTTCTTATTTTATAGTTTAATGTTTTAGATTGGATGCAAGAACTTGTTTATTCATAGATTAGATGTTAGAGTAGGGCATTATTCATTAGAATTAACCATATTTTTAGTAAGAAGCCATGTTTTAATATGTTAATTTAATTGTTTGGTGTAAGTTTTAGTTTATAGTGTGCACTAGAATTATATGATTTTTATATATTTCATTTTGTGATGATGTTTGTTATTTGTAAAAGCCTAGATAACTGTTAGGACCATAAAAAATACTTATTTCTCTTCTAATCTGTCTGCTATTCGAAGGACTTAATGACTGAAATATATATTGACAACAATCATAACATACAACCAAAAGGTAAAACCTAAACCATAAAATACTATATCAAACTTGAAACAAACTCCAAGAAAAATGAGCATCTAACCTAAATATAACAAACAATAATTTTTAAATAAAAAATCTAAAAAAAATGAGTGGAAACCATGCTTGATTGTGGGGAAGCCAAAGGAGGAGATAGGTAGCATGAGGTTGAGGAGAGTTGTGGCACCTAGGGCTAGAGAGAAGAGGAGAAAATAAAAATAAAAAAATCTTATATGAATATTGGAGCTCAAGCAAAAAATTTAAAAAAAGTAAGAAAAAAACATCATCCAAATGAGGCTTGCGGACAGAAACAAAGAGTCATAAGTTGTATTTTGCATAACCGTTTGAGAGAAGATAGGTTTTCCTATTGGCGATGAAAAATAGGATGTTGTTTTGCAATTGCAAAATAATTACAGCAGCGGTTTTAACTATTACTATTACCAACAGTTTGAATTGCTTCTAATATCTATTGTCCTAATATTTTCTTTTTAATAGTGGACTATAACTTTGCTCATAGAGTATGTTTAGTTTAAGATTACATTAAAAGTTTCTTATGAAATTTTTCACATAAGTAAGAGATATTAAAAAGATAATAACCATCAAGTTACCTTTCATATGTAGAATGATGATGATGGGAAAGACTTCCCTAACTATTTTCATGTTCAAAGCATTAATGCAAACATCTTTAGAGTTACAATTAAGTTTTCCTCCTAGACTTCACCTATCTTTTATAAGACTAATGCATGAATAAAAAAATTTTAAATCTTGCACATGCAATGATAGAGAGAGAGAGAGAGAGAGAGAGAGAGAGAGAGAGAGAGAGAGAGAGAGAGAGAGAGAGAGAGTTTATTGCCTTAAGAACATACACTAATCTTGCACTTGCAATGATAATAAGTTCAAAACAACTCATAGAGCACATGAGAGCATTTATATGAAAATTCAAGATAGAGAAAAAATCTTGGGGACTAGCACAATAGAAATGATTTCTCTAATGTGAATTGTATGTTACAAGTGATATTATAAATGATGCTTCATGTTGATCCCATTGGTAATAGATTTTGTAGATATTTCTATTTATTTATATCAGTGAAATCAAATAATTTTAGGCTTGTTCAATTTATCTCATCAAGATGCATATTTTGATTATATAAGTTTTTGAGGAGGCTAAATTTTAATAATTTAAAAAAAAATAATTGATTACCAATAAATTTCTACCAATAATTTTAATGAATTTTAAATATAATATAAATTAAATTCTTTTAAATATTTTAAAAATGTCATTGCTTTTATTTATTTTTAAAATAAAACAACTTAATAAAAAATTTTATATTATGAGTTATATAACATATTGATATTTAATTAACATATTGATATTTAATTAAATTCTTGAAATAAATTAAATTAGTGCTTGGTTATATATATATATATATATATATATATATATATATATATATATATATATATAATTAGACTACATAATTAGAGTATGGGAAATGTTCTTAAGAAGAATAAGTTATTATATTATCCACAAAATAACTTAGAAGGCCCAAATCTTTTATTTCAATGTAACAAACTAATTTAGACTTCAATATTATAATACCATCTATATGAGCACTTATAATAATCATAATAAAATATAACGAATGTTATAACGCGACTAATTATTATCATTTAAATAAAAAAATAAGCTAAGCCTATAAGCAATGAAACACCTTATTATTTTATTTGAAATAATTATCTCATACTAATTAGACTAAAATATAACAATATTCATAAAGGTTATAATTATTAAATTTTATACTTAATTAAAAGAACATATATAATTAATAATTCATATGACTAATTTTGCTAGCAATAGGTCACCAACATATTATAATAATTAAAGACGTTATGCCTATTATTTAATACTCAAATACATTCTTTTAAATATGACATCAAAGCTACATATTGACTAAATTTCGTGTCCAATTAAAATTATACTAGTAAACGCTTACTAAAAAAAATATATTTAAACTTTAAATAGATTTTTATATGAAGAAGTTTACAAATTTACATGAATACTAGAAGAAATCATCACTAAATTTGATAAATTAGAAAAGCATATTAATAGATTGAATTTAAAACTTTCGAGCAGTTTAATATCAATTGATAATCAAAATCTTAATTATAAAAATTAAAAAAAAATAAAATAAGATGAGATTGCTTCTCTCTCTCTCTCTCTCTCTCTCTCTCTCTCTCTCTCTCTCTCTCTATATATATATATATATATATATATATATATATCAAGTAACTAATTTGTGAATGAATAAGACACATTTTAACACAACAAAAATAACAAGTAATAACCAATCAGCATCGATATATCATTAAAAAATTTCCTAGCTGAAGCGCGAATCTTGATGTATATGAATATCACTTAGAATCAGAATCTTAATCTTTCAAACTCTCTTTTGATCATCATAGAGCTGCTATTAAATATCTTGATTAGATCGAAAGCAATTTGATTCTGAGTCCAGACTAGCCTAGATCAATCACTTAAAATATAATTGAAAACTTTGAGATATCACTCGGATCCTTAAATAACATCTAAATATGGAAATTTATAATCAAATCGAGCGTCTTAACGAGCCGAATCTAACAAGAATAAGATCTCTTAACTCTGACTTTATTTGAGCATTTAAATACTTAAAATACATCATATGATTAAAGGGATCATTTTGAGTTGTCCGATGGAGTGGTTTAGATTTTGCCTGTATTTATAAAAATATCACTCTCATAATATATAAATAGCCCATCGTTCCAGAGGGGGAAGCTAAAGAGAGGAGAAAGCTCTGAGACTTGAAGAATGTTAAAGTATAATCAGCCACTCGGCCGTTCACCGGATCACTGTCGTCGCCACCACCGGTCCTAGCCACTCCCCGTCCGACCATCGCCATGGCCACACGCCGGCCACCGGATCCACACCGGTGGTCCAATCGAGCACAGTCACCGCTCGATAGTCGTCGGATCACCACCGGCGACCGTCGGTCGCCGTCGCGGGTCATCATCGCCAGCTGCTATCGACCACCTCCCGACCATCTCTCCATAATTGTCATCGGTTCATCAGACTACCATCTCAAACAAAGTTTTCATCGCTAATCTAGTGAAGTTTGTCACAAAATTTACTCTTGTGAGTTATTCTTCTCCAACTTTGGAGAAATGATAATAATTGTAACAAATATTGTTATAGTGAAATTATTTCTAAGTTGGCTAGGCCCAGTGGTTTTTTCCTTCTTGAATTTTTCACATGAAAATCCTGATGCCTCTCAAACTTTCTTGCTGTATGTGTGAAACTTTCGTGCAATGTTAAGACATCAAATTCTCCTACTCCACCGACCTGAATCTTCCTCCACACAATAAGTATAATGTTAGTTATCTTGATTAATGTGTTATTAAATTAAGTTAACTGAAATATTTTAATGTAAAAAATAATGTTTATGAAAATGTTATTTTTGACACGTAATTCAAGTCGCATAAATAATTTATATATTAATATAAGTCTGTTGTACAAAAATAATTGGATCAGCTCCTCCCAATCCTAAATTTGCAGTTCTATGCACTCAGATGTTTTTTTTTTTAAAAAAAATTAAAATTAAAAGCTTTGCCCAATTTCATTACAGTTTAGAAAATACACTGAAATACAATAGGTAATCTCCTTGGGTTGAACAAGTCAAAAACATTAAACTTAAAAGGCAAAAACATCAGCAAAGTGAGATGGAATACATATAAAGAAAACCGGGAAACCTAGTATGAACTAGAGTGATCTCCATCCGGACTCAGTGAGGCAAAACTCATCGAAAAATGATGACAGGAGTAAGCATAAAAGTGAGAAGATTAACGGGTGTATCGTAGAGGCTAGTATAGATAACAAGAGAAAGAAATGGCAGCCCACCGAGGGGCAGAGCTAACATTTTTTTTTAGGATAGACAGATTTATCATATAAATAAAATAATATATATATATATATATATATATATATATATATATATATATATATATATATATATATATATATATATATATATATATATATATTTAAATTAAAGTCTTTCATTCTAATATGATCAATATATTAAATATTAGTTATAAATTTTGTCATCTATTTTGCATTTTTTTGATAATATTACATAATAATATTATTAGGAATCAAATTAAATATTTTTTTTCAATATAAAGTCTTGCAATCATTGCAATCATCTCCATTCTCATGTAATGATCGCGATAATCTTATTACAAATCTTCTTTCTACTATAGCAGTAGTAACTGTAAAGTTAATACTAAAGTAATAGCTCTGTCCACCAAGGAGGGTATATATCATTCTTCTTCATCTTAATGAGACGCAAATCCATAGTTGCCCCCACCCTAAAAAAATAAATACTAAGGGTATTTAAATAATTTCACAGAAACCGAAAGAAGATTTACATACCTAGTCGTCAGATTTCCTCCATTCAATATTCGAGACCCTGCCAGCCACATTCGATGCTTTGCCGATGATCACCCTCATTGATGCTCGAAGGTGCCACCAACGTCGCTTCCAATAGTCCACTGTGAGTCCTTACACTCTCTACTTTTGTCATCTATATTGAATGAAATCATCTTGGATTTGTTTTTTTTTTCACTTTTTGCGTTCTTCTTGGTAAAGATGAACTTGACTAACAAAACTAGTGGAAAGCCTTCATTTCGTTTGTTTCTGTCACCTAAGGTTTCCATTTCGTCACTTCGCGCCACAAATATGAGGTTTGTTGCCCTGGCATAGTGGCATGGATGATCGTTTCAAATGGCAGTCAATCTTTCTAAATCAAAAGCTCCTGTATACATGAGAAATTTTAACTTGTTTTTTTAGAAAATATTCATCTCGTATTACAAAATTAATAGGCTTTGTGAGGAATATTTTTTTAAAAAAGAAAAAAAAAGTTGAAATTTCTCGTATATACATAAGCTTTTGATTTACAAAGATTGACTCCCTTCTAGAACGATCATCCATGCCACTATGCCAGGGCAACAAACTTCATATTGGCAGTGCAAAGTGACCAAATGGAAACCTTAGGTGATAGAAACAAACGAAATGAACTTTCTATGTTATCAAGTTCATCTTTATCAGAAGAACATAAAAAAAAAAGCAAATCAAATCAAAGACGCGATTTCATCGATAAGTAGAGTGTAAGGGCTCATAGTGGATTGGAAGCGACGTCGACGTCACCTCTGGGCATCAATGAGGGTGAGCGTAGGCAGAGCATCGAATGTTACTTAGAATGAGTGAATACTGAACGCAAGAGAGGAGATCGGGGCAACTGGCTAGGTCTCGAATGTCAAATGGAGAAGATCGGGGAAACTACGGGGCAACTAGGTATGTAAATTCTCTTTAAATTTATGTGAAATTATTTAAATACCTTAGTATTTAATTTTTTAGGGTGGGAGACTGATACGACCCAGATTTAATTTGGGTCATTGGATTTTCCTGGGGACTCTTACTGCGGGATTAAATCTCGTCCGTTGCTAAATTGCCTCGCGTTTGGCATTACTTGTCGATGAAGAAACGCATCTTCAAGCTGGATCCGATAAGGGGGTGCGGCTCTTTGACAAAACTCGAGGCGCTGTGAGGGAGAGAGGAGGGAAACCCTAGGGTTTCTCTGCCGAAGAAGAAGGTGGTTCTGGTGAGGAAACTAAGGAAAATACCAGAGGAAAAAAAGAGAAGAAGAGAGGAGCTGAGAAGGAGAAGTTTCTTTGCAGAAGTGGTTGAAGTCTGAATAGCCTCTGTCTATGGATATTATTGATATCGCCTAAATCTTACTCTTGTTATTCTAGCAATCTGTAATATTGTATTGTTAAATTTGTTGAAAGTTGTTCTGTAATGTCATATTAGTCTTGTATCTGTGTAGTTCTCGATCTTTGTTAATTAACAGTGGTTTCTATTGATCTGAACAGTCTTAATAGCCTTGTATCTTTTCAGTTCTTTCTTTTATTTGCTTACCGTGACTACTTTCTTGTAATTTCCTGTTTTACTGAGTAAAATTCCTAGCCAATTTGGGGCTTTTTTGTGCCTTGTGCTTCTGATGTCATTCTGTGTATTTGGGATCATATCATTACCCCCTTCCCAAACATTGACCTTGTCCTCAAGGTCAAAATCAGAAAATACCTTCTGGAATTCTTCAATTGACACCCAAGATGCATCTTTTGTTAGCATCCCATCCCATTGGACCAAAATTTCCTTAATAGGCTTATCTGCTTTCATTCTTGTCCTTTCTTCTAGAATTTTGATAGGTTTGACCAAAGGCTGGCCTTCTATGCATTGAGTTGGTAAAATTGCTAGATGTAGCTTAGAATCTTGTCTGTATTGCTTAAGTCTAGATATATGAAAGACATTGTGGATCCTTGCTGTCTCTAGAAGCTCCACTCTGTATGCTACTGTGCCTATTTTCTGTAGGATTTTAAATGGGCCATAGTATTGTCTTTGTAATTTTGTATAAGGATGCATTGAAACTGAAGTTTGTCTGTAGGGTTTTAATTTAACTAATACAAAGTCATTTTCCTAGAGTTGGAGCTCCCTTCTGTGTTTGTTAGTCATTTGCTGCATTCTGTTTTGAGCTTCCTGTAAGTTTTCTTTAAGCTGATGCAGAATCTTATCCCTCTATTGTAATAATGTATCTACCTGTGGTCGTGTTATCATTGTAAGGTATAATTTTAGGTGGTAGTGGTAGTCCATATACTATTTGAAAAGGAGTCATTTTGGTGGAAGTATTGATTGATGTGTTATAAGAGAATTCTGCCCATGGTAAAAACTGTAACCAATTTCTTGGTGTCTCTAGCACAAAACTCCTTAGATATTGTTCTAATGTCCTATTTGTGACCTCTGTTTGGCCATCTGTTTGGGGATGATAAGCACTGCTGTGGCTAAGTGTTATTCCACTTAACTTGAATAGTTCCTGCCAAAAATTACTCATAAAGATATGATCTCTATTTGAAACTATGCCCTGTGGTATGCCATGTAATTTACATATGTCTGAAATAAAGATCTGAGTAATAGAGGTAGCTGTAAATTTGGTTTGAAGGGCTGAGAAATGTACATACTTGGATAGTCTATCTACCACCACTAATATAATAATTTTGTTGTGAGACTTGGGTAATACTGTGATAAAATTTATTGATACTTCCTCCCAAATAGCTGCTGGTATGGGTAAAGGTTGTAGTAAACCTGCCGGCTTCTGACTGTCATATTTAACTTGTTGACATATAGGGCATGTTGAGATAAAGTGTTGTATGTCTTACTTCATCTTTTTCCAGTAAAACTATTGAGTAATTCTGGCTAATGTCCTTTTAATTCCATAGTGGCCTCCTACTAGAGTTGAATGTAGTTCTCTCATAATGATCTTTCTTACTTCTGAGTCTTTATTTATGACAATTATGTCTTTATAGTACACTAATCCATTGGAAATTCTATGCTTTGGAAACAAACCTGAGTTTTATGTTATTTGCTTATAAAGTTGTTGTAATTCTGGACTGGATTGTGTTTCCTCTCTGATCTGTTGTACTAAAGAGGTGAATTGTTGAGTGTAAGCATATAAACTTTGTTGTGTAGAGCTTTCTGCTGTAGATTGCTCTTCTGTATTGTAATTTTTTCTAGACAAGGCATCAGCTGCTTTGTTTATGATCCCTGATTTATATTCTATGGTATAATCAAAACGAGTTTAATAAGGAATCTTTGTTATTCAGGAGTCTGAATTATTTGTTGCATTAGTTCCCTAATGCTCTTCTGATCAGTTCTGATGGTAAACTTGTTGCCTAACATATATTATCTCCATCTCCCTACTGTTTCTGTTATGGAATAAAGTTCTCTTGCATAAGTAGATGATTTCTGTAATGTTGGAGATAATTTCTTGCTGAAGTAAGCAATAGGATGACTATTTTGTATTAAGATTGCTCCTATTACAGTTCCTAATGCATCTATTTCTATGATAAAAGGTTGAGAAAAATTGGGATATGCTAGTACAAGTAAAGATATCATTGCTTGTTTCAGCTGTATAAATACTTTTTGAGACTCTTCAGTCCATTGGAATTGCTGTTTAGCTAACATTGATGTCAATGGTGCTGCAATTGCTGCATATTGGTTAACAAACTTTCTGTAGTAGCTTGTTAAGCCTAAGAATCCTCTTAATTGCTTCAATGAAATTGGAATTGGCCATGACTGTACTGCTTCAATTTTTCTTTGATCCACTTCTATGCCTTTGGCTGATAAAATGTGGCCTAAATATTCTATCCTTTCTTAGATAAAGGAACATTTGGAGGGCTTTATAAACAAACTGTGTTACTTTAGTTTTTCTAATACTGCTTGCAAATGTTGTTGATGGTGCTCCAAGGTGGGGCTGTATATTAGTATATCATCAAAGAATATTAATACAAATTTTCTTAGGAAGGGTTTGAGAACTGTATTCATCATGGTTTGGAATGTGGAGGGTGTATTGGTTAATCCAAATGGCATTACTATAAACTCATAATGTCCTTCATATGTTCTGAAGGCTGTTTTATATATATCTTCTTCTGCCATTCTTATTTGATGATATCCTGAACGCAAATATAGTTTTGAAAAAATGGTTGCTCCATGTAATTCATCCATTAACTCTTCTGGAGTTGGAATTGGAAATCTGTCAGGGATAGTAATTTTCTTTAATGCCCTGTAATCCACACAGAATCTCCAAGTTCCATCTTTTTTCTTTATTAAGAGTGTTGGAGAAGAGAAATGGCTAGTGCTTTCTCGTATTATCCCTGTATCCAGCATTTCCTTGATTAATTTTTCAATTTCTGTCTTTTGGATATGTGGGTATCTATAGTTTTTAACTTTTATTGGTTGAGTTCTAGGTGCCAAGTTGATGTGATGATCTATGTCCCTTTTTGGAGGTAAGTTAGTTGGAGCTTGAAATATTTCTTGGTATTGATGTAAGATTTGTTGAATATTGGCAGGTATGCTTTGGAATTCATTTGTTGTGGCCTCTGTAGAGCTTAAAACTTCTGTAATCTGTAGGTAAGAGGCTATCTTATCCTTGCTTTGCAATTTTGTGAACTGATGCAAGGTAATACTTTCCACATTTGATGTTGTGTCCCCTTGTAGTTGTACCAATGTGTCATTGTATTTGAATTTCATAGTCAGCTTATTGTAGTCTATTGTACATTCTGCCAATTGCTCTAACCATTATTCTCCTAATACTACATCTGCTCCTTGCATTGGCAGCAGATAGCAATCAGTTATAAATGTATATCCTTGGAGTTTTATGGGTAAGTTGGAACAGATTCCTGAACATTTCAATATTTCACCATTTCCAACTAATACTTGAAAAATTGATGCAGGTGTGACTATGTGATCTATGAATTTAGCCAATTTAGATTGAATGAAGTTGTGGGTTGACCCACTGTCAATCAATACCTGTACTATTTTATTGCCAATCCTCTCTTGTAGTCTTAATGTCCTGGGATTTGATTGTCCTGTGAAGGCATTGAAGCTTATTTCTGGAATTTCTTCTTGCAATAATTGATTTTTTGGCTGAGTTTCCTGTTGCAGGTTATAATCTTGGTCATCATTGACCACCATGAGGGCAAATAACTTAAATTTACAGGTGTGTCCTCAATGGTACTTTTCATCAAAGTTGAAGCATAGTCCTTTTTTCTTTCTTTCCTCAAACTGTATGGCTGTCAATCTTTGAATTGGTATGTTTGGCTTGTTGTTAATATTGCTGTTGTGAATTGGCATTATTGGAGTAGGAAGTAGAGGTTGTTGATATGGATGTTGATGTTTTATTTCTGGTATTTGATTGAATCTTGAGGTTCTTTCCATAAACACCTCATCTGCTAACCTTTCTTCCATTTGTTTTGCTAACTGGAAGGCCTGTTGCAGTGAATTTGGCTGTAAAGCTCTAACTTCTCTCTTAATGTCTTATCTTAACCCAGATTCAAAGCAGCTTTGTACGAATTCAGGGAGAATTCCTGAAATCTAGTTAGCCAATTCTTCAAACTCATTGTAAAACTCTTATACAGTAGTTTTTTTTATTATAGTTTGGCTAATTCCCCTTTTAAATCTTTGTATAGTGAGGGTCCAAACCTCTGTATGACCTGATCTTTAAGTTATTTCCATGAATGCAATTGTTTATTTAGATGCATCCATTGGAACCAACTTAGAGCAGGTCCATCCATATATACTGATGCTATTATAAACTTCTGATCTTCTGAAAGATTGTAATATTGAAAAAACTGATCTGCCTTGAATAGCCATCCCCTTGGGTTTTCTCCATTAAACCGGGGCATGTCTACTTTAACTGGTCTTGTGTTTTGTGTGTTTGCTCTATTTTGAGGAGTAAATTCTACAGGAGTTGAATTACATACCTGTGATTGCTGTTGTTCTTGACAGGATTTGTCCAGTTTATCTTCAATTGCTGAAAGTCTTCTTGATACTTCATTTAGTACGATAGTAATGGAAGTCATTTGTTCATCATTCTTATTTAGTCTTCCTACACATTCTTCCAATATTTTTGTTGTATGTCTGGTGCCTTCTGCCATTGATATTTGCAGGAGTCAACGAGAGCACTAATGATATGACCCGGATTTAATTTGGGGTTGGATGGGACTCTACCAAGATTAAATCTCGCTTCAATTGCCTCACTTTTGGTTGTGCATCGTCTGATGAAGCTTGTCGAGGAAGAAATGCGTCTTCTCGAAGCCTGGATCTGATAAGGGGGTAAATGGCTCTTCGAGTGGCCGAAACTCCTGAGAGGCACTGTGAGGGAGAGAGAAGCTCTGGGAGAGAGAAGGGAAACCCTAGGGTTTCTCTGCCGAAGAAGAAGGTGGTTCCGGCGAGGAAACTAAGGAAAATACCAGAGGAAAAAGGGGAAGAAGAGAGGAGCCGAGAAGGAGAAGTTTCTTCTGAAGTGGTTGAAGTCTGATCGCTCATGGATATTGTTGCGATTCCGCCTGAAATGTAATTTCTCTTGTTATTCTAGCAATCTATAATGTTGTGTTGTTAAATTTGTTGAAAGTTGTTCTGTAATGTCATATTAGTCTTGTATCTGTGTAGTTCTCAATCTTTGTTAATTAACAGTGGTTTCTATTGATCTGAATAGTCCTAATAGCCTTGTATCTTTTCAGTTCTTTCTTTTATTTGTTTACCATGACTACTGTCTTGTAATTTCATGTTTTACTGAGTAAAATTCCTCAGCCAATTTGGGGTTTTTCTGTGCCTTGTGCTTCTGATGCCATTCTGAGTATTTGGGATCATATCAGTGATAGTCATGGATCTGCGCCTAAGTCTGCCCATGGTTACAACAATTACCTTCCAAGAATGGTCTTGAGCACTTATTGATCAGCTGACCAACGATTAGTTAAAGAGAGTAGTATAAGGATACCCGAGGTCGCTGGAGTGATCGTCCAGGTAGGAGGCTCCAAGTGAATAGCTGAGAACCAGTCAATAAGAAAAGAGCTAGCACCTTCCTAAACCATCATTGTCAGGAAACCACAAACATTGACAAAAGTAGAGCAAAAAAAAAAGCATCAAGTGGAAACAAGCAAAAAACTAACATTAAATATTTAAGGCAACAATTAAGAATATAACATTCATTGAGCTACTTATATCAACTAAAATATTTATAGAATTGATAGTTGTTATCCCAATTCTAGCTAAGATGATTAGAAAGTCTTGATATGAATAATATATTCTTTTAAAGTCAGAATCATATAAGATAATGAGGCTTTTTGTGGGCAGGTCTTTTAATGCAAGAGGATATATAAATTGTGCTTGACAATTTTTATTACATGACTCTAATGTTCTCTTTTTATGTTGAGCCTAATAATTTGCATATTGCACTTCTAAATGATCTTCAAGAGTTCGTAGTACATCAAGTAATTTGAACCTACTAGAATGAGATGCTAGATAATAATTTTTATAAAAGGCTAAGCTTTTGTGAATTTATGATAAGAGTAAGCTATATTTGGTATTGAGAGAGGTCATTACTGAAGAAAAAAAAGAAAACAGTGCCATTGCCTTGGTAGAAACTACAAATTAACATGCTTGACCTATTCAGGATGGATCTTTTTTTTAGTTTAGCTTAATCCTTATTAATATGATGATGATGAAAATAACACAAAAAATATATCTAAAATTAGCAGGAAGACAGTCACAATGTTTTGTAGAATTTTCGTAAACTTCTGCTTGTCTGCCTCTACTATACTTCATTAAACTGAAGTACTCATTTTCAATGTAGATATTCTTGAGAACAATTCATAATATGCCAAGCATATGAAGATAAAATGAATATTCCAAAGAAGGTTTTTTTTTTAGCAAAATTTTTTATTGCTACGAATTTGATGATGGAATGTAAAGATTTTAGAGAAGAGGAAAGGCTCTAAAGGGATGGAGGGAATAGAAATTTTTCTCTCAACAGTAAAGTTGATGAGTAATTGTAATCTATCTACTTTTATAATATAAGAATTGACCCTGAATGCTACAGGAAAAAAATTAAATATAGTAAAATTTGAATGATAACTAGTACTCATAAATGCTGATTAAAAAAATGAAAGAAAGAAAGCATCTCAAAGCGACATGTGAGGCTTAGAAGTTAGGTAATCCTTTAGTATATATAAATTAATATTTATTGTGCTATGTTATAATATGCTAAGAAACTAGAAGCATGAATACTTTCTTTCGGGAAGCATGATTACTTACTAGTACACAAATTCCTCTCAGCTTTCTTACTTAAGTCTGAATTCATATTATGTACCTAATAAGTATTCAAGTGAGAGGAGGTATAAAACTAGAAGCATAATTTTTCTTACCGAAGTCTGAATTTCAATTTCTAAGACCTTTTACTATCATGGGATTGATAACCTTTTTTAAAGAAAGATTTGACATATTTAAAAGTTTTAGGTGTTAGGTAATATATAGATATAATTTAGAATGGTAGACATGTAAATTATTATGTTGGAAGCAGTATGTATGCAAATGTATGTAAATCTCTCTTGACTTTTAATGAGATTTACATATATATACAACTTCAAATAAATTAATTTACAAATTTAATACCTTAAATTTTATGTTTACTTACATAATAACTAAATTTTTTTAAAATACATTGAATTTATCATTTTGCCTCCTCTTTATTAATCTATCATGCACTCTTCTTCTGCACTCCTTTTTTTCTTTTGTAAGATTCAATCTAGAAATTATTGGAGCTATAGATGTTGCAGGTCTAAAAGGAAAAGAAAATTCAAACATCAATTTAGGCAAAGATTCCTTTGCATGTAGATGAGATATAGAAAAGCCCGAAAGGGGACCTTGAACATATTAAGTAGTATTCTATATCCTTATTATTATATGATAGCTGTTAATATCTTTTTGACTCGACTTGTTTAGTCTCTGACCATATGAAAAAAATAAAGAATTTATGATTTTCAATCGAGATAACTCATGCATGAGTTCAATGTCTTATAATATATAAACTATAATATGACTTTGACCTCTTGGCTAGACAAGTTTGACCCATGAGTCTACCAACCCAATTCACTAATTGCTACCAATCTTGATTATGTCATCCAATGGGATATGCTAAAGGTATGTACACAAACACAATTGAACTAACCACCTAGAAGAAAAACATTGACACTTTCATGACAATATCTCATATCACCAAATGAGTAGCCACCACCAACAAAGTTATGTTACCCTATTGCCTAACATCATTGCAACTATTGAGTAAAAAAAAGGAAAGATCAAAATAACATAGAGGAGTTTAAGATGCAAATGCAATGATTGTTGAGAAAAATAATAAAAGATAATGCTAATGAAAGGAGAAATACCAATAAAAATCAACAAAAATGAAAAGAGAAGATGAAGTTATATGATGCCTTTTGAAACCACAAAACTTATGTATGATATTGAACTTTTTTCAAATCCTCTCTTATATCATGGTAGAAAGGTAATGCTAATGTCTATTGTTGAATTATTTATTGATATAAGAGAGACAATATATATATATATATATATATATATATATATATATATATATATATATATATAAGAAAAGAATGCAATAAATAAAATATCCCCAATAATGAAATATATTATTATAATAAATTTTATACATTTCCTAAATAAATATTGATTACATATGATAATATAGATATAGAAAAATAATAATTCAAATTACTCTAATAGTTATAGTTGCCTCTAAAAATATTTGTAAAGTTATCATGTGGAAAAAAAATTTAAAACTACAAAAAATTGAGATATAAATTTGATGTATTTAAAAGTCTTAGATTTTAGATAAGTAAATATAAATTTTAGGATGTTTGATATATAGATTAATATGTTTGAAGTGATCTAAAATCCTAATACTTAAGTGGCAATGTTGACCTCACTTTTCGAGTGAGCTCCCAACTTTCTTATCATAGATCTAGGACTCTCATAGACACTAAGAGTTTCTTAGTCTTAAGACACTTTTAGTGATTAGGTGAACACTTAACCTAACCCTAGAGACTTAAAAGAGTTAGCCATAGGAATAGGTTGTGCCTCGGGAATATAGGAAGACTTGCCTACCCTATAGCCCAAACCCAATCCTTGCTTCCTTCTTTCAAACCAAACCTCAAATTCAAATTCAAATTCAAATTCCAAATCTAAATTCCAAAATCAAATCCAACTTCAAATGATTAAAACCCATGATCAAATTCATACTTCAAATCCCTTCCTAAGCCCTTTGATTTTATCTTATATACTTAGCCTTAACAAAATTCAAATCAAGACCAATTCAGTTGATTTTTTCAAATTCAATTTCAAATCAAATTCAAAATCATAAGCCAATTCCAAGTTCAATGATTGAAACACATGATTAAGGCCAAATTCCAAAATCTCTTCCTAAGCCATATGAACCACTTTCATATGTTTAGTCAAAACTCCTTCAAACCAACTCAAAATTGGTTGATTTCTTTATAAATCAACCAGTCATTCATTTATATTTACAAATATAAAGGAAATTCAAATTCAAACCCTTCAAACCAAATTAAATTCCCAATCTTAGCCCTTTTAGCCAAATTCTTGAACTTGGCTAAATGATACACAAATTAATTCAAAACTCATGGATTCCTTCATGATTCAATCACTCCTACCATCATTTACCTAAATATAAATATAAACCACCATTCTAAAACCAAATCCAAGCTAACTCAAGCCAAATCCATGTTGACCATTTTGACTTGAAATTGTTATATGAACCAAAACCCATTTGGCTCCAAACCAATTGCAATTTGATTTATATTTCAATCCTAGGCTCATGTGTGAGTTCAACTAAACTTGAATCAAGCTATGATCAAGCCACTTGACCTATTTAGGCTCACTTAAGCCAAAGTGACCTAAAAGACTCTTTTGAGCCAAATTCTAATCCAACCCAAATTGGATTAAACTAAATCCATCCAAACCTTATAACATAACCAAAATTCACCCTATGGTGATCAATTGCCTTAAATTGGATCAAACCAAGTCAAATCTAGCCTTTGACCAAGTGAACAGTTAGCCTAAATGAAACCCAAATGTGCCAAAATCAACCATATGCCAAATTGATTGAAACCTTTGATTCAAACCCACTCATGATCAATGATTGAATATGACCAAACCTTCACTTGAGCCAAACCTAGCCTAATTAGCCATTTGACCTAAGTTGACCCAAATTGGCTTAAAAAGCCAAAATGGGTTAAATCATGATTTGATTCAAATTGATTGCAACCAACAGCTTAAGTTCATCCCAAATTGATTATTGAACTTAACCAAAGCCATAATTGAGCTCAAGTTGACCAATTGGTTAACTTGACCCAACTTAGCCCAATTTGACCTAAATTGAAAAATTAGCCAAAATCTAAATTAATTCCAAATTGAATCAAACCAAATCCTACAATCATTTCTAATTAGCCAATTAGACTTGACCCAACACCTAACAGAGCCCAATTTGGTCAAATTGATCAAATTAGTCAACTTGACCCATTTGACCTATATGAATCCAAATGAACCATAATCAAATCCAAAGTAAATTGAACCAAACCAATGATTCTAGCACACTCCAATTAGTCGTGTGAACTTGACCCAACCCTTTGTTTGAACCAATTTGATGAATTGGTCAACTTTACCCAACCTAACCCATTTTGACCTAAATCGGTCAAATTGAGCCAAATCAAATCAAACAAACTCCAAACCACTTGAAATTTAGGCTAAACCACTTTTAACCCATTTCAAATCTATCCAAATCAAACACATAGCCAAATGACTATTTAGCCCTTGGGTTTAGGACATCCTATGAGATAAGATAAATACACATTGTGTCATTTTCTCCTCCTAGCCACTTGACACCCAATCATAGGTCCACCTAGGCATGTTAGACCATGGCTAACCTGACCCAATAGTGGTTGGGTTGGCCATGGTCCATGGAGAGGTGAAATCACTTCCCCATACCCATTAGAGCTTGCCAAACCACTAAGGACAAGCACCTCTTCCCTTAGCAACCACTCTCACACCATCCTCCACTCAAGGGAAGCCAACACACATGATTCCCTGCCCAAACTGAGCTCCCATGGTGACCCTTTGATCAAAGAATCCAAAAATCAGCCATGGTCATCCGATCCAAGGAATGAGAAAATATACCCCCCCCCCTTTCTCATTCTCACTCAAACTAAGAGACTCACCTTCGATTGAGCCCTAATAGCCAAGGAGAGGAATCCCAGAGCCATTTCCAAGCTTCCTCAAGTTCCCCAAGATCACCATTTTTCAATTTTGCGTGAAGTTGAAATAGGGGAGCAAACCAGTGAATCCCATTTCTCCATTTCGCAACCAATGTGCAATTAACTTTGCACACACCTTCCTTGGAGTGAGTCAAGCAAGAACGAATCATTTCCCAAGCATCCTGATGGCCAAAGGGTGGAGTTTGATCAAGTTCGAGCACCTTCATCTAGCACCTTGGTCTCCCAAGCAAACCACACCAAATCAAAGCTCGTGTGGCTCAACAGGGCTTTGTTTCTACCAAACGAAGCTTCCTCAATTGTTGGAATTGCCGATCACAAGCTTTGGTGAGGTATACCATTGAAACTGATCCTTTAATGAAAATCACTGGTCTTTTGTGAAGGAAATCTTCACGTCATGCATTTTTCATCATTAAATTTGATTGTCATGCTTCCCCAAAGATGTAGGATCAGTTTCTTCTCTATCCAAGCTTGAGTGAGCTTGGATCGAGCGGCCATTGATGGACGGTAGCCATCCTTCATTGGTCGGGAGGAGATAGATCATGGATCATCCATCCTGTGTGATCGGGATGAACGGTCCTGATCAAATCACACTTATCGCCCTCTATTTAATCCCTCGGAGTCGTAGGTGTGATCGTGGCTGTCTGATCTTAGATCGGACGGTCCACAGAGATGCTGCATGCACCGCCATCCGAGTAAGCACTCGGATGTGACAACTTAAATAGCAAATCCCATCGTTCCACGTAGAAAGCACGACACATCAGCCACCATGTGGCTCGACAAAATTAAGGCTTTAAATAAGGCTAATTAATTCATTTTTAATCTTCAAACTTCTTAAATTCATAATTGAATGTAGAAAAATCTAAAAAATGCAAACTTATGCTCATTTTAAAGATATTTCAGTATAGAATTTAGAAAAATTATCATTGATTGATTTTGAATAGTGAATTTGGCTTAATTAAGATTTAATTAGAAATATAATTAACTTAATTACTCTTAATTAATTATCCAATTGATCTCCAACTTTCTGTGTATGTTTAGGGGATGACCTCTACCTCCCATATTTTTTTTTTGAGATTTTATTGGTTTCTTAATTGGGAAAATCAATGGATTAAGTCTTAATAACTTCCTTATTGTAATTAGTGATAAATAAGCAAATGAATAGTAAATTAATCAATCAATTGAGCCTATTAACCTCTATTAATGATAATAAGGTCTAGGGAAATGGATTAGGACTCCCTCTTCCAATCTATTCCTTAGATCTTCTCTAATCCCTTAGGTAATCAATTAATTAATTCACTTTAATTAATTAATTAATAAGATTAATAAAAAATCCAATTCATAACCTGAACCTCAACTAATTAATTGAGAAGATTTATGGATTGAGACATGGACTCCTTTCTTTGCCTCTTTCTCTAAACCTATCTCACTTTGATTGGTTAAGATTAATTAAGACTTAACTAATTAATTAACAAACTTAAATAATCAAAATAAACCTAATTTCTTTTTCTAATCTCGGGTAGTTATTTGGGTGTTCATCAATCTAAAGTGGAAGATAATGAAATTATGGTTAGCCTACATGTGTGAGAAAACTGTAAGAGTAATTAAGTGAGCTCCTTAAGCTTAATTAATTAATCATTTATGAACTAATCGCATTAGGCCCCTTTCATTTCTTAGGAGCATTAAAAATTTAATTTTCATATGGTTGCATATCATATTAACTCATAGTTGTTTAATCAATTAACTTAAGGTAATATATGAAAGGTTTAATTAATTCATTTAATTCATACCTTAACCTAATTAAACTATAAAATCAACCTAATTACTTCTTCATTGAATGAAAATTAACTCACACATGGGGAATGAGATTAGGACCAGCAAACCTTTCTCATATTACCTAATTAAAATCAAACATAAAGATGAAATAGCCTTAAAGAATTTTGGCTTGTTTTAAGTAGCCTTATTTAGTATGATTTTTCTTGTGTGCTTATATTCATTTAATTCTTTCCCTATCATGCTAAATGTTGCTCGCCATATGTAATCATGCATTCATTTCTTTTAAAATCAACAAAAATAAAATGATTTTTTTATGTCAAATTGCATGTGTTGATTTAAGTTAAATATCTGTGGCTATTATCACTACTAAATCAAAAGTTATTTTTTAAAGTATCTAAATCAACTATAACATGTGAAGTGGTGCTAATTATACATATCTATAAGTTGAATGTGTTGATAATATAGAATATGTAATATAAAGTTCTCTTTCCTTATCTTGCATGGATTTACATAGGATTCACAGATGTATAGTTCATTTAAAAAGAACATAACATTTGTCTAAATCTATTTCTATGTATCTTCATGTTAAGGCTTAGGAAGAATTTCATATCACATATGTAAATCATGTAATCAAATCAATATGATTCTTTGCATAACTTCTTGTTCTTATGGCTTCTTTTTATACATCTACATGTATTTGAGAAAAGTGGTATATTAGTTTGGACATCTTGGGGCTGCGAGGCTTTAAGTAGTCCTAAGTAAGTTTTGTACCTTACTCCCCATGGTGTAGAAAATAATGGTGGTGTACTCACTTAAAACTCTTATACATGTGCATGTGTGATATGGCCAATGAATAGAAAACATGAATCAAATGAATCAAATATATTTTTTTGCATGGATTTTCTTATCCTTATGGTTGCTTATACATTTACAAGTATCTAAGAAAAGTGGTATATTAGTCTGGACATCCCGGGGCTGCGAGGCTTTAAGTAGTCCTAAGTAGGCCATGTACCTTATGCCCCTAGTGGAGAAAATAATGACACCATACTCACTTAAAACTTTTATACATGTGAATGCGTATTTAGCCAACGGATGAAAAATCCCTCTTTTCTATTAAAAAGGCATGCATTCATAATTCAATTAAATGAAACATTTAAATTCTAAATACAATTATTTGCATTTATCATTCAAGTATGCTAGAAATCTAAATTGCATATATAGATATGCTTAGGATTTGTTCATATGCATGACATACATGAGGGAAAGAAATGAATGAATATTCGTATATAATAGTAATCCATCCCAATTAATCTTAAGATGTCTTTCTTGTTGAATAAGTTTGCTTAAAATAAGCCTAAACTTAGGACTAATTAGAACATATAATAAATCATTCACTAAGAAAAATTGGTTAATTAATTTGCTTTAGAAGTGACTTAAAGTAAGGATGAAAGAGGGATTCCCTCTCTTTCCTCTCTTTATAACACTTAGTTGCTAAGTGTAGGCCATATGAAATAAAAGAAAATATTAAGTAAAATATTCAAATAAATTAAATCACTTAAAGAGAAATTAACCCCTTTATAAATTAGATCTCTCACATTTAGAAAATTACAACTCTAAAGCCTAGGTAGGACATACCACACAAGATTTACTGCACACACATTAGACTAAGTCACCATTTCTACCTTTATGTTAGGGAAATGTATGGTTTGATGTATGCTTATTTTGTGATGTATTATTTTAGACTGGATGTTAAGGTGTATGTGCGTAGTCTGGATGTTAGGCCAATATTAGCCTAATCATGTTTTCTGTAGGTGGTTGTGCTTAAGAGGCCGTCATAAAAAATATATAAATGCTTTTGTTGTATAAGTTGCTTAGCCCCTAAGCATAAGAAAAGTTAGGACAGGTGGGCTTGGTTACCCATGTGTGGGGTGCTAAGCCAAAACTTTTTGTACATAACTGCTTGGGTTGTATGACGTGTTTAGCTAATATTTGTTTTGTAGGTGTAGCTAGATTTATTTTCCTTCTTTTAATGTAATTTTGCAGTAGTATTAAGATGAATTTTATAAGCGATTAGGATGAGCACTGGTTATAAGACCAAGTCTTATGTACCATGTGATGCCTTTAGAGAAACCACATCCAAATCAAGTCAAAAGAAAGAAAGAAATGGAGCAAACCAAGTGAAAAAAATGAAGAAGGAAGAATAAAGAGTGAAGACCCCCATAACATTCATCATTCTTAATTATAATTATTTTCTTGTAATCTGAGTTATATAAGAGTAGAGCTCAGCTACCCCCATTTATTTTTGGATTGTACTGTGGTACTTGACCGCATCGATATTTTATTCTTTTGCGATAGCTTTATAAAATTATTTGATATTTTGTTTAGCTTATGAATTAGAAAAAGCATGCCTTTTCATAGTTTGTTTATGATTGGTGATTGTTGTATGGCCTGGATGCGATTAGGCTCTTAGAATAAAAATTAATTTTTCTACCTAAGCTAAAAACTCATAACTAAACCTTTAAAATAACTCATAACATCATATAAAAGCCTTGGCATTAAATCAAGATAATAAAATATTTAGCAACCCCTTAGCTAGATGTTGTATGTTTAACGTCATGCATAATCATCTTATTTCACTCTTATTAAGAGAGGGCTTCCATCTTTTGCAGATAGAATGGGCTTAACCTTTGAGAGCCTATGATGGAAGAACACCCCTTTCCATTTTGATTTGGCCCATAATCAATTTCTCATGCATTTAGGCATACAAAATCCCATAGTCCATGTCAAAATACTGAGTCCCAATTTAAATGAAATTTGAAAAAAAAAGTTTTATTTGATTAAGTCACTATTCATACCTCTCATGCTCTAGTCTTTTAGGGAGTGAGTTTAAGGACTTGGTTTCTTTTTTAAATAATAATAACCTAGCTATCTTGCAAAAGCATATGACTTGTTTACATAGATTTAAAGCATAGGAGGAGTTAACTGACTGCAACTTTAGGCAATAATAAGTCCAGCAGTCGAGTGGTTTACTCTCTCTTGTGGAGGTAAACCATATACCCATTTTTTCCTTAGATTTAGGTCGTACTTTCGTCCTCACTAAAGCTCCCTAGATTTAGGATCTGTGGTTACTATTTACCTTTATGGACTACAAGCATAAATCCTCACCTCTTAGCTATTTCCTTAATCTTATATCATGAAATTATGAGTCCTAGGTTTCTAATAAAATTTTAACTCAAACAAATAAATCTCTTCAATTTCAAATATATAAAGCTCAACTATAGGATAAATTGGAGTGCTCACTAGGCTTCCTAGTATCCTGAGCACTCCCAACTCATCTCCTTTAATTTCAATAATAACTCTTCCCTTTTGATCCATCCCTCTTGATATTCTAAAATACAACCAATTTATTGATAGTCCTATTTGAATTCTTTGGAGATAACAATCACCTACTTTAATCGAGTATTCTTAAGGGATTCACTTTCTTTAAGATGTAATTAACTATTGGGGCTTGCCCCCATAAGGAACTTTAGAACCTGGTTTAAATAAACCCTACTTTACTTTTCCATGTAAAGTAAGGAAAAAATCTTTGGTATATTTAAAGACACATCATGCCTTAGGAGTCAGGTGATTAGTTCTATCTTAGGAAAGTGATTTCAATCTTTTGAGATAGTGTACAATTCCTTGATGTCGAACCTGATCGCCTCAATAAGTACATTCTCAGATCTGTGTGGTGTCCCCTCACATATACACACACAACAAATTCAAAAATAAACACCACAAATTTTTCTCACGACTCTACTGGGGATTGTTCCTCCTATCTTTAGTAGACAATTATTGTCCCCAAGCATCGATAGTGGACTTGGTTTTATGTGAGTCTGAGACTATCTTCCTTCCGTTGGCATTTAGCTTATTTCATTCTTAAGCACAGTTAGCCATCATCATTTAGGTTTTAGGACCTCACTATGTGTAGGTCTTGAAACCCATATTGGGTTCTCTAATAGGTAAAAAACAAAATTTATCAATGAAAGGAGAGATAATAAAAATTAGAACCTCCTTACCACTAGCTTGGTGAGGCGAGGTTCATCATAAAATTTAAGAAAACAAATTCTTTCACAAAATTACACTTTTCAAAAGCACTTTTTTAAAAATAGCCACCTTCATTCAACATACTCAAATTTGTTGATTGAAGACTCTATTTTTAAATCATAACATAAAATTGAAACTCCACTCAATATATTATGCTAGAGTTGAAGTTTCTCTCTTTTCAAAATCAAGAAATCATATACATGGCATCAGAACATATCATTGAAATCTATTTAACATACTTAAGATTTGTTAAATAAATTTCCCCTCTATTTTAGAATCTTATTTGACATGACATATTTGTCAAACAAAGAATTCCCCTCTCTTTCCAAAAAAAAGAAAGTGAGCACATCAAATACATTTGATTTTCACTTAAACATATCAAAGTTGTTAAGTGAGAATCTCATTTTCATGTCACATTTGATTCCCACTTAACATATTAGAGTTGTTAAGTGAGAATCTCACTTTCATATACATTTTATTCCTGCTTAACATATTAAAATTGTTAAGTGAGAATCTCATTTCCATGACACATTTGACTTTCAGTTAACATGTCAAACTTGCTAAGTGAGAGTCTTAATTTCATAAATCATATTTGATTTCACTTAACATAACAAATTTTTTAAGTGAGAATCTCATTTTCATGACATATTTAACTCCCCACTTAACGCACCAAATTTGTTAGGTGAGGGTTTCATTTCCATGTCACATTTGACTTCTACTTAAAATACTAAATTTGTTAAGTGGGAGTCCTATTTTCAAAACATATATCAATCACATTTGACTTTCGCTTAACATACTAAATTTGTTAAGTTAGAGTCTCATTTTCAATACACCTTTAATTCCTACTTAACATACCAAATTTGTTAAGTAAGAATCTCTTTTTTTAAATCACATCACATTTGGGCTTTCACTTAACATACCAAATCTGTTAAGTGAGAGTCCCATTTTCAAAAATAAATAAATAAATAAAAAGTAAAACATAAATCACATCATATTTGGACTTTGACTTAACATTCCAAATTTGTTAAGTGAGAGTCCCATTTTTAAAGAAAAGCAAAATATATATCAATCACATTTGGCCTTCATTTCACATACCAAATTTGTTAAGTGAAAGTCCCATTTTCAGACATAAATCAAACACATGTGGATTCTACTTGACATATCAAATTAGTCAAGTAAGAAGCCCCATTTTCAAATCAACATTTCAGTCATCACAAGCAAAAGGTATTTCACAAAAAAATTTCAAGCACACAATCACAACCTCTTCTTAGCATACTCAAATTTGCTAAGCAGATGTTCTTTCAAATCATCAATATTTTCAAACAAGATACACAAAATAAAAATATCACCAAGAAAATCTCTCCTCAAATTTACAAACCCCAGCCAACCTACTTAAATTGGTTGAGTATGGGTTCTAAAATCAAAAATCACATTGGAAAAGACTCTCCTCAACATCAAAATCTCTCCACTGAACCCCACTTAACATATTTGAATTATTGAGTGTGTGTTCAGGACTCCAAATTCTTATGATTCTCTTGGGATGAATATTAAAGCATAAATCTGATTCAGATCACATTTCAATATATGCAGAGATACAACTCAGATCAGTCAGTACAGTCTTTACAGTCAGTATCTATGGCCTCACAGAAGTTCATTTTCACTTTTCCCTTCGGGATGGACTAGGCCTTGGATCGGGCCAGCCTCCCCAAGACTAACTCCACCCATCTGATTTTGTTTAGATGAGGTTTCAAGGGAGCACGAGTTACTTGTGAGGGGGCAACCCTCACTATCGTTAATAGGGATGAGGTGGCTGGGCAGAAGCCAATCATTCGCATTGACATGCCCTCAAATTTTGAGTATCCTCCACTGAACAGGAAAACTGTAGTGGTTCCCACACCCTGCTCTGAGATAGTTTCAGCATCTGTCCATCTAACTGTCCACACCGTTTCTCTAGCAAGAGCTACTACCTCCCCTTTAGTTATGTTGAAGGGGAAGGCTATCTTAGCTTCTAAGACAGTCTCCTCCACTTATGAGGTAGGTACTAGCTCACACTCTGCCTTGTTCACTCGTACTAAATGTTGAAATAAAAATTGCAAGATTAAACGTGAGCACGAGCGAGCAGCCAGAGAGTTTGAGGTTGTATGTCACATAGTTGAGAAGGGTTCTCCCCGAGAAGTCTCTCCACTTCCAACTAGCAACAAGTTCCACCCCCTCTTAACATCAGATGAAAAGGAAGATTATAAAAGAATTGTTGCTTCTCCTCCACCAATAGTTTACTATGAGACACTGGGTATGGAGCACAGGAGGCCCTATGCTGGACTTAGGACTGTCTTATGCTAGGTTGGTAGAGCACATGGACACTCGGAGTTTGGCACCTTATTTGATCTGCAATCATTGATCCCTAGGAGTGTTAGGGGTCTGTTGACCTCACTTTTGGAGTGAGATTTTAACTTCTCCATCCTAAGCATAAGGACTCCTCTAGACATTAAGAGTTCCTTAGTCTTATGACACTTCTAGTGAATAGATGAACATCTAACCTAACCCCAAAGACTTAAAAGAGTTTGCCATAGGAATGGGTTATGCCTTAGGGGTATTAGGAAAACTTGCCTACCCTTTAGCTTGAACAAAATATTTATGTCCCTCTTTCAAGTCAAACTTTAAATTCAAATCAACCTTAAATTCAAATCAACTTCAAATTCTAACCAAAACTAAATTCAAAACTCAACTCCAAATCCAAAATCTTTCCTGAGCCCTTTTGATTTCATCTCATGGACTTAGCCAAATCCAAATCATTTTAAATTCAAAAGATTTTCTCATAACCCATTTATATCTTCATTTATATTCACATATATAAATGAAATATAAACTCAAATAACCAAAACTAAACTCAAAACTCAACTCCAAATCCAAAATCTTTCCTAAGCCCTTTTGATTTCATCTCATGGATTTAACCAAATCCAAATCAATTCAAATTCAAAAGATTTTCTCGCAACCCATTTATATCTTCATCTATATTCACATATATAAATGAAATATAAATTCAAATAACCAAAATTAAAGTCAAAACTCAATTATAAATCCAAAATCTTTCCTAAGCCCTTTTGATTTCATCTCATGGACTTAGCCAAATCCAAATCAATTTAAATTCAAAATATTTTCTCATAAACCATTTATATATTCATTTATATTCACATATATAGTTGAAATATAAATTCAAATAACCAAAACTAAACTCAAAACTCAATTCTAAATCCAAAATCTTTCCTAAGTCATTTTGATTTCATCTTATGGACTTAGCCAAATCAAATCCAAATCAATTTAAACTCAAAAGTTTTTCTCATAACCCATTTATATTCTTATTTATATTCACAAATCAAAGTGAAATATGAATTCAAATAACCAAAACTAAATTCAAAACTCAAGCCCAAATTTAACCTAAATCCAACTTTTACCCTTTCAAGTCAAATTCTTGAACTTAGCCAAATCAAACTCAAATTAATCCAAACCTTTGGATTTTCTCCTCAAACAATAATTCCTTTAATCACAAGCCCAAATATAAACACAAACTTCAATAATTAAACCAAAATCAAACTAACCCAAATCAAACCCATGTTCATCCTTTGAACTTGAAATTATCAAATGAATCAGAACCCATTTGACCCCAAATCACTTGCAAATGGATTTATATTTCAATCATAAGTCCATATGTGAGTTCAACCAAACTTAAATCAAGCCTTGATCAAGCCAATTGACTCACTTAGGCTCACTTGACCCAAAGTGACCTAAAGCACCTTTTTGAGCCAAATTCTAATCCAACTCAAATTGGATTGAACTAAGTCCAGCTAAGCCTCATATTATGAGCAATAATCATCCTAGGATGATCAATCACTCAAATTAGGTCAAACCAAGTCAAACCTAGCCTTTGATCAGGTCAACACTTAACCCAAATGAAACCTAAACTAGCTAAAATTCACCATAGGCCAAATTGATTGAAACCATTAATCTAGACCAATACAAAATTAATGATTGAACATGATCAAGCCATCAATTGAGCCAAACCTAGCCAAATTGGCCACTTGACCCAAGTTGACCCAAGTTGACCTAAAAAGTCAAAATGGGTCAAATCTTGATCTAAGCTAAATTGATTGAAACCAATGAGTCAAATTCATTCTAAATCACTTGTTTAACTTGACCAAAGCTTCAATTGGCCAACTAGACCCAACCTAGCCCAATTGACCATGAACCCAACTTGACCTAAAAGGTCAAATCAATTTGAAATCAAACCAAACCAAAATTGATTGAAACCAAAGATTGTAATACATTTTGAATGATCAACCAAGCCTAAACCAATCCATGACCTAACCCAATTGGGTCAAATGGGTCAAATTGGTAAACTTAGCCCATTTGACCTAAGTGAACTCAAATGAATCAAAATCAAATATAAATCAAATTGAACCAAACCAATGATACCCATAGGCTATAAATGATCATTTGAACTTGACCTAACCCATGGTTTGACCCAATTTGACCAATTGGTCAACTTGACCCAAGTTGACCCATTTTGACCTAAATGGGTCAACTTGAGCCAAATCATATCAATTAAACTCCAAATTCATTAAAAATTGGCACAACCCATTTTTCCATTATACCAAATATGCCCAAATCAAAATCAAGGACAAATGACCATTATACCCATAGGTCAAAGGGTAACCTATGGCCAAATTCACTTGGAATTTGGGCAATTACTTTTCATGGGCACTTAGCATCCTCTTAGTGGACCGTTTGGACACCAAGGAGGGTGGTGCACATGACCCAATGGGTTTGGGTCAGCCATGACCCAATCCAAGGCCAAACTGACCCCTCCAATGGAAATTCTCCACTTGAATTACCTCCCACACTCACCTAGCACATGTGCACTTCCTCCATTCCACTCCTCTGCCAAAACCAAAGCACATGGAACTCATAACAACCTAAACAACACATCCAATCAGAGCAATTGATCAAAAATAAAAGAGCAAGCTTTGGCTGTCCGATCCAAGTAGGGAGAGATATACTCCCCCTCATTTACACTTAAACCATGTTCCTTGAATTTGATTGAGCTCAGAGGATCAAAGGAAAGCTTCTCCAAGTTTTCCAAGCTCATTTAAACTTCTCCTTATCGATTTCCCTAATAGCCAAAATAGGTGAGGCCTAAGAAATTTCCACTTCACTCAATTCTCAACTAAACCTCAATTGCTCTTGCAAGCACCATCAGGGCACCTAGTCGAGCTCACCCACTGTGTTTTCCAAGCATCCAAGCCATGAGAAGGGAGACCTAGACCAAAGCCTCAAGTCATTGGTGGGAGCCTTGTTCAATTCAGCAACTCACTTTAAATTGAAGCTTGAAACCATCAACAAAGCTTCATCTCCACTAGACGAAGCTACCTCCTCTGTTGGAAGTGCAGGTAATAGCCTCCGGTGAGGTATGACTCAAAATCGACCTTAATTTGAAAAGTGCTTGGTCCTTTGTGAAGGGAATCACAATCCTATTAAAATTCAATCATTGGATGTTCTTCCCTATGTTTCTAGATGGTGTGGGTTGAATCTCTGCCTAATCTGAGCTCAAGTCAGCTTGAATCAGGCCATGGTGGATGGTTGGCCTCCGTCTCCTACAGGCTTGGGTAGGGACGAATCTTGGGTCGTCCATCCTGCGTGTGTTTGGATGGATGGACCTCATTAAAATGCATAGATCCACTGATTTAATCCTTTATAATTATGGGTTTAATCCTTGATTCTTGATTGGATGGCCCTGGGGAAAGCGTGTCACGCCACCAGTTGACGTGACATGCGATGTGACAACTTAAATAACCAATCCCATCATGCCACGTGGAAAGTGCATACCGCGTCAGCAACCCACGTGGCGCTGACAGGATTAGTTAATTAATTAGGTTATTTAATTACCCATTAATCATAGAAACTTCATAAATTCATAACTAATGTAGAAAAATCCAAAAAATGCAAACTCAAGTTCATTTTAGAGATAATTCAAAGGAGAATCGAATAAAATTATTTTTAATAGATTTTGAGCAGTGAATTCTCCTTTATTAGGGTTTAATTGAAAACTTAATAACCTTAATTATTCTCTAATTACTTCATTAATTACTTCCAAGTTTCTCAGACATGTTTAGTGAGATGACTTCTGCCTTCATTAATTTTCTTGGGATTTATTAATGAGCTAATAAGGGAAATTAATTAATGAACTCCTAATCATTCTCTTAATATAATTAGAAGTAATTAAGCATGTGAATAGTGATTTAATCCCTTAATTGAGATAATTAAATATTGTTTAAGTGAAGATAAGATTTATGGAATGGGTTTGGGATATTTTCCCTAAGCTATTATTTAAACCCCCTTTCTTCCTTAATCCAAACCTAATAAAGGATTAATCCACTATTGATATACTTAATTAATCTAATCAAATTTTCAAAATGAATTTGAAATTAATCAATCTCTTTCTGGGTAGATCCTTAGGTATTCAAAAGCCTAAGGTAAGTTTAAGGAAATTATAATCCATCTCACATGTGTAGGATGGTTATGAAAGTATTTAATTAAACCCTTTAGCTTAATTAATCAATAATTGTATGCAAATTAGATAAGGCCCCTTTCTTTCTTAAGAGCATTGCTGATTTAAATTCCATGTGGTTGCATATCATATGTTGTCTCATAATTGTTAGGTTAATTATGTTAAAGTGGTGTAGGTAAGCGATAATTAATGGATTTAATTTACACCTTAACCTAAAAAAATATAAAATAAATCTAATTATTCTAAAAATTAAACTAAACTAACTCACACATGGGGAAAATGGGTTAAGACTAGCTAACTCTTTTTACATTTTTCAAATTAAATCAAATTCAAATTCAAAAACATAAAAATCTCTTTAAAGAATTTTGATTCACTTTGAATAATCTTATCTTATAGGATTGCGCTTAAGAATTAATTTGGGTGAATGAAGTCATATCATACATCAATTTATTTCTTTGTAAACATGCTAAATGTTGTTTGCCATATGAAATCATGCATTCATGTCTTTTGATAAAAATCAATTAAATCAAAATATTTGCTTTATATCAAATTGCATGTTTTGGATAAAATAAGAATGAGTGGATATTATCATTATTAAATAAAAAAACTATTTTCAAAACTCATAAATCAAAGATTATAAAAGAGGTTATGCTACTTATAAATACTTATAAACTTGCATGTGATTATAATTACAAGATGTGTATTTGGTGTTATTTTCCTTCTTTTCTCTTAACATGGGCTTCTATAGGATTTGCAAAGTGTATAGTTCATTTAAAAAGAATATAACACTTGCTTAAATCTATTCCTATGCATTTCTATGTTATGACTTAAGAAGGATCTTCACATTTACACATGTAAATTGTATATCCAAATCAAACTAACATTCTTTGCATGATTCTTCATCCATTTGTCTTCTTTTTGTACATGCACATGTATTTAAGAAAAGTGGTATATTAATCTGGACATCCTAGGGTTGCGAGGCTTTAAGTAGCCCAATGTAGGTCTTGTACCTTACACCCCTAGTGAAGAAAATAATGATGTCGTACTCACTTATGTATTTCATACATGTAAATGCCATTATATTTTGCAAGTTTAGTTAAGTTTAGTTTTTTCTATTTTTCATGTAATTTTTTCAATTAAGATTTTGGAATGCATGTTATGGGGGATTAGGATGAACATTGGTCATAAGACCAAGTCAGATGCACCATGTGAATCCTTAGAGAAAACTACATCCCAACCAACCAAAAGGAAGAAAGAATGGAAGAAAAGAAAGAAAGAAAGAAATGAAAGAAAGAAGAATGAAGACCCCCATAACTTGAATTCATTTTAATTGTAATCATTCATTTGTAATCTGGGTTGTATAAGGGTAGAGCTCAACTACTTATTTCTTTTTAGGTTTGGGCGGTGGAGTCCAACCACAAAGGCTTTTTATTCTTTTGAGCTAGATTTATAAAATTATTTGATGTTTGTTTAGCTTGGGCATTAAGATGGTATGATTTTCCTAGTTTCTTTAATTGATTGATGAATAGCCTGGATGCGATTAGGCTCTTAGGAAAAAATAAATTTTCTATCCAATTAATCAACTCAAAAATAAAATTAATAACTCATAACCTCACCTAAAATATAAGACATAAATTAAGATCAAAGATTTAAAAACCCATTAGTTGGATGTTGTATGTCTCACATCATGCATAAAATCATCTTGCTTCACTCTTGCTAATAGAGGGCTTCCACCTTTGCCAGAGAACATGACTTGACCATTGAGAGCCATGGTAGAAATACACCTCCTTCTTGTTGATTTTGGCAGATAACTAATTTCGCATTCATTAGGCATATAAATCCCATAGCTTGTGCTAAATAAATTATCCAAAAAAAATATTAAAATAAAAACTTAACAAAAATGTGCATTAGATTTAAGTAATTATTCATGACTACATGATCCAATCTCTTATGAAGTGTGTTTAAGGACTTAGTCTCCTTTCTAAGTAAATAATAACTTAGCCATCTTGCAAAAGCATAAGACTTGCTTACATGTCTTTAAAATCATAGGAGGAGTTAGTTGGTGGCCACCCCTAGGCGATTGTAAGTCCAACAATCGGGTGGTTTATCCTCTCTTATGGAGGTAAATATATGCTTTGGCCCTGTAAAGCTCTCATTAGGATATGAGGTTGTTGTTTTCCTTTGCGAACTACGAGCATAAATCCTCACCTCTTAGGAATTTTCATGACTTTGTGTTGTGCAATTATAAGTCTTAGATATCTAATAAAATTCAACTTAAACTAATAATTCCTCTCAAATTCAAAAATATAAAGCCCAACCATAGGATAGTTTAGGATGCTCGCTAGGTTTCCTAGTATCGTGAGCATCCTCTACTTAATTCTCTTTAGTTTCAATAATAGCTCCCTCCTTTTGATCAATCCCATTTAATCTTCCAAAAATAACTAATTGATTGATAATCCTATCTTTGAAATATTTAGAGACAATGATCTTTTACCTTGATCGAGAGTATTCTTAAGAAATCTCATTCCTTAGAATGTAATTAACTATGGGGAATTGCCTCTATAAGGAACTTAACAAACCTGATTTAAAATAAACCCTACTTTACTTTTCCATGTAAAGTAGATGAAGAATATCTGGTACATTTGGAGACCAATTATTCTTAGGAGTCCTTATTAGGTGATTAGGTCCATTGTAGGATGGTGGCTTCTGTCTCTCGAGATAGTACATCATTCCTCAATGTCATACTCGATCACCCGAAGAAAAACATCTACAAATCTACGTGGTGTCCAACTAGCATATTATTGTTTCAATTTATTTTCAAGATAGATAAAGATGGAAATAAAACACCACAGGGTCAAATCCATAGGGAAAGAGCCATGGAGGCTCAAGCATCTACTCAGCAGGCAAGAAAGAAAGCCGGAGGTACTCGAGGTAGTCGGCGGCTTCCGCTCTAATGGATTTTCCTGATTGACCCCCCATTAGGGCTGATCATTCTGATAAGATTATTCTTACTGGCGCTACCTGTTGCAGGCAAAGAGTTCCCATTGAGGACCAGTCAGTGTAACCTTCACACTGCTCTCCTCGTCCTCCACCATCACCCATATAGCTTCCAACATCCACCACTCCTGCAAAGATTCAGAAGCCCCCATTCAGGGAAAGACCAGCCCCTTTGGTGATTTAGCTACGGCCAAGGGATCCCACTCCCTCCATCCCACCTATTAAAGTGAGGAGCTCCCCATCGATCCTCCTCTATGTTGGAAGAGTGGCGACCCTAGCATGTGCACCACCACCACCATTTGAGTTAGTGGCAGCAATAATTTTAGAGGGGGAAGATGATAATTTTATAGCTCCCATGGTAATAGATCTCCTCAGGGACACCACTCCATCAATGAGCAGTCATGAGCATATCTCTTCCAGTGAGCATGACCCTCTTAGAGCTAGCACTCCAGTGACATGCAGTGTTAGATGTATTTAGGTCATTGACCACAATGCCTCCACCAGTCAGCCACGAGTATTTATGTCGACATGATTAGATCATTCCTTGGATGAGATCGTAGCTGCTTACTTTATCGAGAAGAGGGATCTCTTAGGCAGCGATCAGATAGATTCTGAGGATGAGCGGGCATTCTTTGATCCCGATGAGGATGATCTTCTTAAGGATTCGACTGAGGTTCATATGGTCGACACTAGGAGCTCCCTCTATAGGGATTAGCATAGCTAGGAAGGTATTATGGTTGAGAAAGATAATTCCATCTATTCAACCTAACACCTTTGTCAATAGCTTAAATAAAAAGATAATCAGATCAACTGGATGAAGAAGAAGATGGAAAACTTATTAGCATCCCTCCATGCACTTCAAAATCATACCTTAGTCTGATAGCATATACCAATAGAGGTAGATCATCCTGAGTTAGCACATGTCCTAGATAATCCCAAGAGCACTTCTCTAGTAGATCAGGACAGTGGTAGCTTGCATAGGAAGGTGGTGGATAGCATCTCCATGCAAGAAAAATATATCAAGCAGTTAGTGGAGTAATAAGTGAAGGATGCATTGGTGCAAGCCTGAGCTGGATCATCTATTCCAAAGGGTAGACCCTACCTGGAGGAATATGATGGTGTCCAATATCCTAGGGGTTTTGTGCCTCCTTCCTTTAAAATTTTTGATGGTAGTGAGAACCCTCACCAGCATATAGCACACTTCAGGGCTGAATGTTGCAATGTCAGTGGCGATGATGCACTCTTATTCTGTCTCTTCATCAGTAGCTTGATATGCATCATATTTGATGGGTATGCTAAACTACCCAATGGTTCAGTGAAGATATTTGCTGAGTTAGAGCACCTCTTCCTCAAGAGGTTTGTTGGAGCTCAACAAAGGGTAACTATGGGCGATCTCGTTATAGCTCAACAACACCCCGATGAGTTCCTTGTTGATTATATTCTTAGATGGTATAATTTAAGTATGAAATGTGAACCATAGCTGTCTGAATAACATGCCATTGAAATTCTACTTGAGAATATCCATGGCCTGGCCGCCTTCATGCTTTAAGGATTTACCATTAAGACATTTGAGAAATTAATCAACAAGGCAGCTAGTCTACAAGAAGAGGTCAAACAGTTACCTTTTCAAGATCAATTAGCCAAGTCAAGACCATAAAAGGCATTTGAGAAGAACCCAAGGGTAGTCACAGTAGTTGATAAGGGGAAGCAGCCAGCCAAGGTTCAGTCAGATAGGCCTCGAGCTCAGCAGTCTCCTCTACCACCACCTTTTCCACTACCTCAGTCATTAAACCGACCACCTCAGTTTCCATAATGGTCTCCATCATCACCTTTTCAATAGTATCCTCAGCAGTACTCTCAATAATATCCTCATCAGCCTCATCAGCATCATCAGCTGTAGTACTCTTATTCGTCGCCTGGTAGCTACCATTTACCTACTCTTGTTGAAAAATTGAATAAACCATATTCATTCAAGAGGGAGGTAGTTAGGAAGATCTTTAAGAATCTCATAAAGAAGTCTGATTTCTAGTTACTAGAGCCTAGGAGGCTGGAGGAAGTGGGCAAGAGTCATGATCCAAACTATTTTCCCTATCATCGTATGCTAGGACATGTCTAAGAAGATTACTTTACCTTTAAGGACTAGCTTGAGCATAGCTACAAGTCGGGTTCTGTTGTCATCCCTAAAGAATATCTACTAGAACAACCCTCTAGTTCTGTTAGGGTAATCCTTGGGGATGCGATCTTCTCAAGATAGAGGAAGGTTGGCATATCTCTCAATCATGAACCTCCAGGAAAATCATCTCTAAGATTAGAAAGTTACCCTTACAGGTTCCTGAAGCAGCTCAAACCTCCAACATCAATAAAGGTTTGCAAGTTACCAAGGACAACTTGAAGGAGGTAGAAGCCTAACAATATCAGCCATAGCCTCCACTTTCCTAGGATAGCATAATAACGTAACCACCGTTCGAGTCCAACACTCCTTCCACCATTGCAACTACTACTTCTTCCTCCATTTGCTCCTCTTCTGCCAGTAGGAGTATTGTATCAGCAGATAAGGCCACTAAATTTCTTACCCCGCTTACTTTATTTGATTTATATCATGTAACTCCACCTAAGAAGAAATTAATGAAGAAAGCTTTCACTAACATCTTGTCCACTTCTGATACTCTAGATTTTATTCCTCTCAAAAACTCTCCAAGTCTAATCAATAATAACTCTAGTTTTGATCATTCCTCTTTTGATTTAGAAATGGATTATCCATTCCTGAATCATTTAAGTTCACCCGTTGAGATTGATTTGGAGTCATCCAACTTCGATGATCCCATATGAGAAGCTGTAGGCGAACCTGATGAGTAGGTAGAACTTTTCACTAAATCAGATCACAAAGTCACTGAAGTCAGCCTCCATAGTGGAAAAGTTCTACCTTCTAGGGTAGCACCTTAGGATATGGGTAAATAAGTTATTGGTTCAAGTGATCAAGAAGCCCCTCCACAGGACGCTCCACCTATGGATATGCTTATGGAGGACTAGCCCAGAGTTAACTATAATGTCCTCACTCACCTAAGAAAGTTGCCAACTAAACTAAGCATATATGATGCCCTTGTCTTATCCAAAGAGATGAGGGAGTCATTGATCAAAGCCCTTCTTGATCCAAAAATATGCTTAGCTTAGCTGACCACTATTGGAGAAGAGGCATGTTATTCAAGAGAAGCCTGTGGAGTCACATTCACCGATGAAGATCTTCTTCTAGGAATTACAAAGCATAACCGTCCCCTCTACATCACGGTGGACATGGGCAGATTTAGACTCTCTAGGGTGTTAGTTGATCCAGGTGCATCAGTGAACATTATGACTCTAAAGACCCTTGCCTATTTAAGGATTGACATCTCTAAACTCTGAGGAGATCAGAAGATGTTGAGAGGATTCAATGAACAAGGCGAGAGGGCTTTAGGCTCTATAGTGTTGCCATTAGAGATAAATGACTGGAAGAGAAAAGCCAAGTTCTACATAATTGATTCAAATACATCTTCACTGCTTTGCTCTGTAGGCCTTGGATACATGAAAATAAAATGGTTGCATCCTCTTTACATCAGTGCATCAAAATTTGAAGAGGTAGAATCAAGTATTATGTCAAAAGAGACTTGAAACCATTCTCAATTAGAGAGGTCGAGATATATGAGGACGCAACCTACTATCTTCCTCCAAATCAAAAAGTCTATTCTCATGAACTTGGTGAATGCTCAAAAACAAATGAAAAGGAAACAAAGAAAAAGAAGAAAAAAAGAAAAAAGAAAAAGAAAAAGAAAAAGAAAAAGGAAAAGGAAATGAAAATGAAAATACAAGTGAGCGAGAATGAGACACCGAGGAAGAAGTAGAGCTAGATATTAGATTCTGCCATAGTTTGTTCCTCCATATGAACACATGGGTAGGATAACTCAACTCCCACTAGGTAGAGGCAGAGGTAGATCCAGAGGTAGTTCCAAAGATGGAAGACCTTTTCCCTATTGGCCTTCCAATAAGAGCTATATTCCCACTCACAATAATACTAACGTTATCCATACAGACTTAGAATCGAATTTAGATGATGAGTCTCATATGATTAGCACACCAACCAACCCCTCTCAATGGGTCCCATTGGAGGTGATATTCAAGCCAGACAACAATGAAGACCAGGCCTCCAACCAAAGCTTGAATGTATCTAAATCACTATTATGTAGAACAATCAGGCAGTAGTTGAGAACCTTAGCTCTAACCTCACTTTATTTTTAAAAAATTGAAGGTTTAGTAGTTAAGGAGGCCCCCAAGTCATCCACAGATGTCAAGCCAAAGAGATTTTTGTTGAGAGCATCATCCTCAAGTCAAGAAGTCGATGTACAACTTGAGGATGATTTATATAAAGATTTAATATAATTGCCTTTTGATTAGTATTCGTCTTATATTCTTAACTTGGCAAAGAAGGGATTAATCCCACATACTTGGTCTAAACACAGGTTAAATTACTTTGAAAGGTTATGGAACAACCAAAGCAGATATTCTCAATCAAGACCAGGCTAGGATTGGGCACAATAGGTCCAGTCAATGATGACAACCATTGCTTAGTCACAACCACTCATTTAGGGTATGATAGGTTCTTCTCAAATCATGCTAACTCTTATGAGGAGGTATGTTTAGAAACTTTAGATGACCCAAATGAGCTTGAAGTCAAAGAGGTACTGCCAGAGTTCGAAGAAGAGATGAGATCAACCATCGATGAACTTAAAGAGATTAATTTGGGAATTGAAGACAATCCATATCAGACATACATGAGTGTTGACCTCATTTTTTGGATAAGGTTAATTTAGCAATTAGGAGATCCTAATCTCAAATAGGATTATTTTAATTCAATGCTTAGGGCACTATGCTTAGTGACCTAAGGAAGTCACCTTGGGTTGGATCTAACCTATTTGGCTTAGGTAGGATCAACTCAAGCATCCAATATGAATCAATTCAAACAAATCAACAATCACTTGATCATTAATCCAAGATGATTAAAATTCAAATTAAACTTAATTTCTGATTGGTTTGAATTGATTTTTAATTGGTTCAAATGTGAATCAATCCATATGATTTAGACTCAACACAAGTGCTCAGTTTGAGTTAACCAACTCAAGTGATCAATCTAGGTTAACCAAGTGATCAACCTAAATTAAACTATTCAAATGATCAATTTGTATTAACCAAAATAATTCCAATAAATTAAATTGAAATGAAAATCCAAACATCATAAAATCAATACATTTTATTTGAGTTCAAATAACAACCCAAGTAAAATGGATTTAAAGTTAAGCTCAAATCAACTTGAGTTTAGGAAAGGGCAACCATACATTAGTGATGATGCCATTAATCATAAATCTATAAACTAAAAAAATGAAATGGAATGAAAATCAAAAGGAAGAAGGGAAATTGAATTTTCCTTCTTCCCATTTCACAACACAACTTCACATTAAGTGAAATTCCATGTCTTAGGAGGGGTGGCTGCCTTTAATGCAAGAGGAGGCAATCAAGAAAACTTCCAAGAGCTTGCCATACCTCTAGTGAACCAAGGAAGAGAAGGAAAAAAAAAGAAAAGAGGAAGAAGAGAAGAAGGGATACCCAAAGGTAACCAAGCAAGGAAGCTCCCTACCTCTCATATGAACATTCCAATATGTTCACAAGACCAAGGGGAGTTGATCCCACACCTTGGCTGGCCTTGCCGCCACCGGTGGCCGAAGTTCGACCACCAAAATTCTTCCTTATAGAGCTCTCGATCATCCATGGAAAGTTAGGAGGGGAGGCCTATTCCCTCCCCATTTTCATTCCAAAAGCTTCACCAAGGCTAGAGAAGAAGATCCCGTTCATGACCAGACCCACTGTCCCCTGGCACGCTGGTGAACGGATGAAGGCCGAAAGCCCCTCTAATGGTGAAATCCAAGATATGGAGTTTCACCTCAAATTGAAGCTACTAACACGTTATAGAGCTTGTGATGATCCAAAATGGAATTCCATCCGACCTCGTCACCACTGATAAGCCAAAAAATGACCAACACCACCTTAAACAGAGTGTGCATTGATATAGGGAGCAATCCATAAGGAGCCAAGACACCAAACTTTGTGCACACGTTCGTTGGGTCAAGGTAATGCTAATGGGATCTATCTCATCACCAGTGATTGCCAGAATCTGGGTATGCATTTTCCCCTTCCTCTAGGCCCTCGATTTTGGAGCTTTTTCAAGGAAATTGATTTCCCAATTGGATCTATCCATATGGATGGGTCCTAAATTAATCCCTGATCATTTTGGGATTGAATCAAAGCTTAATTCACTGGTGATCACCCGAGATTAGTGAGAAATCATGAACGGTGTTTATTTCTTACTGATGAGCTTTGGGATTTAATTTCGACTGTCTGATGGATCTGTTAGGATCGGATGTCTCCGATTTTGGTGAACCAGTTGATTTAAAACCCTTAAGGAACCGTGAAAGTAACCTAGACCATCCGATCTTTGATCGGACGACCCATAAAGGATCCCGTGTTTCAGCCTTGGCTGGCGCAGACACCATGTGGCTTTGCGTGGACCAACCCGTGCGTGCCACATGATGGGATGTGCAAGCGCCACGTGGCCCGCATTGCTATGTGGACCCCCTCACTTAAAAACTGATATTTAATGGTTTAAAATGTTTAAAAAATTACAGAAAACTTATAAAAATCATAGAAAACTAAATAAAAACTAGAGAAATGCGAATGAAGGCTCTATGAATTCATCTTGATGAGAGGAATCCTTAAAAATTAAAATCCCTAATTCTTTTTTTTGGGTATTTTAGCTTTAATTTGGGTTTAATTAAAAAATATTAAACCCTAATTACTCTTAAACTAATAATCCAATTAAATTGAAACTTTGAGAAAATGAAATTAAGCATGAAACACACCTTAGGTGAATTTTACCTAATTTAATTCACTGAATTCAATGGAAATAGTAATTGCATATGCTTAAGCCATAAATTAATTAAATTAATTAATCCTTAATGAAATAATTAGGGAATTTTAATCTAACAATCTTAAATCAACATAATGAACATTAATGAACATCATAACACTAATTAAACCTAATCAAACCTATATGAACCTAATGAATCATTGACTGACTGAATTAGACAATTAAATGAATTAAATAATTCAATTAAATAACCTGAACTTAATTAAATCATAGTAAATCAACCAGTTAACCAAAAAGTATGAAAAAACCCTTATTGGAAAGGTATTTTTGTGAAGGATAAGTGAAAGATAAAACCCATTAATGAATCTAAATAAATTAGGCTTAATTTAGGTTTTAATGAAATTATTAAAACCCTAATTAGTCCTTAATTACAAATCTAATCAAGATAAAACTTTGAAAATTTGAAATTGGCATGTAACCCCACTTGCCATACTTATCTCAAACCCAATTGGTCTATATATTTGGAATTTATGATTTTCCAAATTTCTAGGTCAATGTGAATTAAATAATAATTTACAAGAATCATTAATCCATTGAATCATCAAATAAATTGAACTAGTTTGAAGTAAACATCAGAAATACTTAGGGTAATTCATTAAAACTTCCTAAGTCAAACAATCTAATCAAATTTAAAAATTAGTGAAATTAAAACCTTAAGTTAATTAAATATCAAAATTGAAGAGAACAATTACTTAATGAAATTCAAACATCATTAAACAACTTAAGTTAAATTGAATGAAATGAAACTTTAACCTTACTTTAGGTTAACATAAATTAAATCAAAAATAAAATCAACATAATTTAATCCAAAACATTAATATAAATCAAACAAAGGAAACAAAAGTCAAAATATCAAAATGAACTAAATCAACATAATTTAACATAAACTTACAATATAAACCAAATCAAATGAAATAAATTGAATCATATTAAAAGAATAAATTAAATGAACCAAATTGATCCAAAAGATTAACTAAGATACTTAAGGATCTTAGTTAGACTTTTTGGAAACTTTATTAGGAATTAGGTTGTTGAATGGAAAGAGCACAATCAAAAAATGGAATCATTCCATTCTTCATTTTTGAAAACCTATACAACTTTAACTAAATAAAATGAACAAAAAAATGAGAATTAAATTACTAAACAATTTGAACTCAAACCACCCAAAGGTAAAAATTAAACAAATTCAAACTTCAAATTTGGACTTAAACTTAAAGGAGCCTAGAAAAGCCTTGCCACACAAACCCCTCTTTTACACACACTAGATCATTTAGGTCACGGACTATAGATCTACGTTAGATTGTTCTATGATTTTTGTTAATCTTCTATGCTATGCTGCACATGTCTGTGTGGTGTATTGCTTTAGACTGGGTGCCTAAGTTTGCTTGTTCGTTAGACTGGATGTTACGACATTCTTTCTAGATTTAACATTATTTTCTACAGGGGACTGTGTTAAAGGGATCGCTGTAATAAATAAAAATTATAAAATTGATGTTTGCTTGCAGGTGCTAAAAATCCTTTAACATAGTCCATAGGACAAGTGGCCTGGGCAAGCAACTAATGCTAAGCCCATATGTTTATGAAATATAACTATTGTGTGTTGTTTGTGTTTCCTAACACCTATTTTGCAGGGCTTAGGATTTCTTCTTGAATTTAAAATGTAAATTTGAGCTTAGAATTAGGTTAGGATCTATGGGATCTAGAATTAGTAGGACAACTACCGGAGATGTGGTCCCCGTGGAGCCCAATGGATGTCCTCAAGAAGGAGACTTTCTTGGAAAGAATACCCATAGATCTAAACTTGTAGTTCTAGTGTATGGGGACGTAACTTACATACACATTTTCTTTCTTTCGTGTACAATAGACCACCGATCTTTTTTCTTATATAATTTAATTTGGTTTGATTTATTTTGGGTGTGCAATAGAAACATCATGCTTTTCCTAGGTTTCTTTTTATGCTATGTTTGTGCTGTGATCAATTCCTGGATGTATGCTCATAGGATAAACAAAATTTTATACCCAATTAAATTAACTGAAACATAAAAATAAATACAAGTCATAACCTCATATAAAAGCCTAGGCATTAAATTAAGATAATAAATATTTAGCAACCCCTTAGCTGGATGCTTTAACATCACGCATAATCATATTATTGCACTCTTGTTAATGGAAGACTTCAATCTTTGCCAGAGAAAATGGACTTAACCTTTGAGAGCCTATGATAGAAGAACACCTCTTTCCCTTTTGATTTGGCTCATAACAATTTCTAATTGCATGGAATTAGGCATAAAAATGCATAGATATGTCCTAAAATAAATCTTGAGTCAAAATTTATTAATATCTAAAAAATGTGCATTAATTAGATGCATCTTCATACCAACATGATCTTAGGGATTAGGGAGTGAGTCTTACTTCATAGATTTCTTTCTTAAAAATGGAACAGCCTAGCCATCTTGCATTCATAAGACTTGGCATCATGAATTTAAAATATGCTTAGGTGGCGTTAGCTGGCAGCCTTCTCAAGATAGGTTGTAAGTCCAAAAAAGTTAGGGATAGACTAGTTCCTTCAAGTGAGGATAATGGATAATAATTCCCAAAGATAAAACTAGGTCGAGCATCTGACATATGTTATAAGTACCTGTAGACTAGATTCTAAAGCATCCTTTTAGTAATAAGTCTTCAACTCTAAGCATTTTTGTAGTCATGTGCTGCTAGAATCTAAAGCCCAGATTTTTAAAAAAATGATAACTCAAAATTTAAAATTAAATCCCAAATTTGAAGCCCAATCATAGGATAATTGAAATGTCTGTTAGGTATCCCTGTATCAATAGACATTTCTTACTTTTTCCCCATTTGACTCTTGAAAATAACTCTCTCCAATTTGGACCTCTCCCAATTGAATTTCCCAAAAATCAATCCAACGAAAGCTACCTTAGTAGTCTTTAAGGATAACCACTTATTTCTTTAATCGAGAGTATTCTTAGGAAGAGACCCTTCCTAAGATGTAATTAACTATAGAGGCTTGCCTTTATAGTAACCATGATCCCAGTTAAAATAAATCTTGTTCTACTTTTTCATGTAGTTTAGGGGAAAATACTCTGGTACACTAAAGGCCCATTAGCCTTAGGAGTCTTTTATTGAAATGATCGAATCCATTATAGAAGAGCATGTTTATCCTTCGAGATAATATGTTATTCCTTAATGCCATATTTGGTCATTTAAATAAAATATTCCTAAACTCTATGTGGTGTCATTTTTTTCTCTATTATAATGAAAACACCAACATATTTCCTAGCAACTCCACTAGGGAGTGGTTCCTCTCTCCATCTTTAGAGATAAGTGGTTATTTTTATATATTGGCAATGTACTAGTGCCACTCACTGATCAGGACTGCCTTTCTTTCTGTTGGATACCTCTCCATTTCATTCTTGGTTGAGCCTATCCAACATCTTAAATAGAGGTTCTAGAACTCTTTGTTTGTCATAGTTAAACGATTGGGTCCTAGAATCAAATCCCAAAATAAAATGAGAGGTGAGAGAAATAAATAAAAATCAAGTCATTTCTATTATGACCTAAATATGGTCAAGATGGATTTGAAACCATTCCAATATGGAAAATAGATGTTAAATTTAAAAAAGTATGAAAATTACTTCAAATTTTGAAAGCAGATCTCCAAAAAATAAAGTCTCAAAGTTAAACTTATCCTTGATCTTACTTTGGCTTTGTACTAAAGCTAAAGAGAATCAGGACAGGGTCCTTGAATGGATATTATTTTTACTACATTCAAAGGTGTCAAATACCTAAGGATGTAGATTGAAATAAAGGAGGTCCTCCAAATCCTGAGAAAATCTAAATCAAAAGGAGGCATAGTTGTTCCTATTGCTATTTTCCCATCATGATTGAAGTTTGAATTGCATTTTAAAAAGAGGGATAAAAACACAATTCATCCCAAAAAAGTGCATTATTGACCTTAGGTAGAGGTTGATTAAGGAATTAAATGTAAATCTTCTATCCTTATAGAAGAAAATTTTACATAAATGCAAATCAGCTTTAATCTTAATTAATTTCCACAAGTCCACTAGAATATTGGAAAATCAAGTGTTCAAACTGATTGGCCAAATCTAAGGAGTGACTTGGAGGTAACCCTCTTTTAGACCTTTTCAAAATCTTAAATTCTTACTAGTTTAGGAGAGAGTTAAAAGAAGAAGATGACATGACATAATAAAAAAAGGTGATAGGATTTACTTGCTCATAGTAGAAAGAGGTGGCAAAGGAATTCTAATTCTTGTGACAAAGTTGAAATGAATGAAATTTAATTAAATAAATTTAAATTAAATTTCTTAATGTGAGTTTTCTCTCAATAAATGAAATGATATTTTGTTAATGGATTTAATTAATTTTAAGGCCAAATCATGAAAAGAAAATAAATGAAGAGTTTAATCCTTGTAAAGAAATCATGACTTTTGTATTGGGTCCTAAGGGTGATATTTCTATCTCTCATAGTAAAAATATGAAACTTTTATCTCTGGTTAGTTGATATATAAGTCACTTTGGACTTTGTCAATCCAAATGAATGAAGAAAGCTCTAGTTTTCTCTATTCAAAGACTAAGGCATTATATGCTTTCAATACAAAGTGAATCTAAGGAGAATCCTTTGCAATGTCTTATGACCCACTTGACATTGTCTTAATGTCTAGTATGGTGATCAAAGATTCCATTACAAGCTGAGATTACCTTTAATCTTATATGCGCTATAAAAGAATGCAAATCAAACTTGAATTTCTAATAGCACAACATCTACCCTAGAGAGTCCTCTTTTAAATAATGATCCTCTAAATGAATAGATCTTGAGGTCTATTGATCTATTGAGGATAGAGTTAGACCTACCATCCCTCCATATCAAAAGGAAATTCTTAAACTCAAATTCAAAATGGTAGAGTCATACCACCTCAAATGACATTGAAAAGAATGGGCAAAGAAGTTATCTTCAAAATGTGTATTTCCCATCTTATAGAAGTTGCTTGCAAAATCAAGCATTGTAATGCTCTATTAAAAATAAAATGAAATATGAAATAAAATAGAAATAAAAAAAGAAATAAAAGTAAAGAAAGACATTACATAATCATGTAATTTGCCTTACTTAATTATAAGTGACTTCCTGATGTGGCATTCCACTATGAAAAGGTTCTAAGGTTATCTTCACTAATGAAGATAGAATACTAAGAACATCTTAACATCTTAGTCAATGTGGTAAATCCCAAAGATAAAAATCTCTAAACCACTTGTTGATCCAGGTGCATCGATCAACATCAAATATAAACATGATAGTGAATTTATATAGGTTCAATTCTAATAAAGCTTTGATAAGATGGTGCCATATAAATTCAATCAAATAAAGAAAGAAGTGTTCAGCTTCATGAAAATTCAATCTTAAAAACTAAACTTAGAAAAAGAACTTAATTTCAATCACATTGTTAATTGAAGATAAAAATTAAAATATAAAAAGAGTAGCTTAGGAATTCATGAAACATCTTTAAATGCTCTTGGATGGTCTTATCCACCCCCAAATAAAAAAAGGAACCAAATGGAAAGAAAAAGAAAATAAATATTGATTATGGAAGGATGTTCATATTCATCCTAAAGGGTTGAGTCTTTAGGAATATCATTCAGCTACTCTTAAATGACCTTACTAAATATTTCATTCCAATAGAAAATTTTGATTTCAAAAAATAAAGTTTTCAAGGAAGTCATTATGCCAATCTTAAATGACTCACTCCACTAAATAATTTTGAATTCAGAAGTGTAACATCTTTAGAAAGTTATTTTTACCAATCTTAAATGGCTTTACTAGATTTGATGTTCCATGAAAAGATAAAAAAGAAATAGAAATGTTGGATCATATTATATGATTAGTTAAGCAAAGACTTGAATCATATTAAAAAGTCAATCGATAAAATGTTGTATTTGGATAAAAAGTCAAATACATCAAATTTCCTAGCAAATCATTTAGTGGAGTCATTTCATAAAGAGTGAAATGTTATGGAAATGAGTCAAATACATCTATCTTCTTAGTGAATCTTGTAACTAGGAAAATTACCAAATGTAACCTTTCATAAAGACATGAAATCAGAATATTACCAAAAGAAAGAAAAATAAAAGAAATGTATAGGGATGGAAGGACTATATCCAAGAAAAAAGGATGAAGTCTAAAATTTCTAAGCATATGGACATTTTGACTTTAAACTTCTCCACATCAAAATAAAGTGGTAAGGTTAGAAGTCAAAAATTTTCCCTAACTGAACAAAATAAGTAGATATCTCATACATTGCCATTTTAGCCTTTGCCATGATTGGGTGAGCTCATTTGGCAGGTTAAATAAAAAGATAGTGGATCGTCTTTTCCAGGGGTCCATATCCTTTGTACAGAAAAGGTCCCATTGAGTATACTCTGATTCCATTGCAAGTGGCCTATAACCATAAATAAGAAAAGTTATAGAATCATAGATCCATTGCAAGTTAAAAAGCTTAAGTAGTTTAGATCCTAACTTTCCTTGCAAAAGGCATTATTTAGATGTGTCTGGAGATTTATGTAGTCTTCAAGTTTAGAATGCCCCCTTAGAATTTGAAGAAGAATCCAATTCCACAATTGATAAAGTTGATATCAATGATCTAACTTTTTTAATGAGTTAGCTAATGATGACTCGATCAAGCTATTTTCAAAGTTTAAAGACTACTTTATCTGGAAATAAATTGAAATGATCTTCAGATGTAACGGTCCATAAAATTAAGCTTGATGCCATTTCTATAAACTAATTCCCTTGATGATTGTGGTCCAATTCCAAAAGAGAAGCAAAATTTTTATAAATTAAAAGCTACAAAATGATGGTTGTACATGAGAAGAAAATATTTTTCTTGGTTAGCTAACATCATTATATGACCCACATCTTGGGACTAGGGTAGAATCATTACTTTGAAAAAGGGTTCATACTACCCATACCTCATTTCAAAATTAAAAAGGGCTTCCATGCATAAGGTTATTCTTCTTAAGGATAACTTATTTGAAAATTTTCAAATTATAATAAATCTCGAAAAGAAGAATTGAAAGCATATGATATGACATTCAGAATCCTTACAAGAATGTTCTGTTATAGAGTCATATCATTCAATCTCAAAATATTGGGGCAATTTAGCAAAAAGGGTCATGATCAAGATTTCTTATAATCCCACTTTCAATTAAGTAGAGGATTGTATTAAAAATCTTGCCAAAAGCTAAAAGAAAGAAACTTCAATATGCCTTTGAAGAACAATCTTATTACTACATATAGAGTCTTGAATCTTACTTTTGAAGTAATTTCAAATACCTTGTAGTAAAATGTAGAAGGATCAAAAATGCAAAAATAAGAAATTAACCAAAGACATTTCTGAAATTTCATTTCAAAAAACCTACAAAAGAATAATAAACCAACTGAATAAATTCAATTTCAAACTTATCAAGAGAATCTTAATTTCTCTAATAAGTTAATCCTTTCAATTCCCTTATTGATTAGGGATAAAAAAAATTTGTGTCTCCATGAGAATCCAAATAATTATCTTGATTCTCATTCACTTTAGAAAACTTTAAAGGAATTTATTGATCTTTATTGAATCCAAGAGAAGGCCTTGTAAGTTGTTGATTCATGTCAATAAAGAAAAAATGACATACACGTCCAAACAAAAAGAAAAAGAAATTCCATTTGAGAAGCACTGGTTGACTTTGGTTTTTACTGCCTAAAGAACTACTCAGTCACATGCATGCTCAAAGAGATAGAATTCTCAGGTTAATACCCTATGATATCTTGCCTTCAGTGAAATAGACATATAGCATGATTCATTATAACTTTGAGATAAAAAAAAAAGAAAGATAGAAAAATGATGAACTTCTATGCTCATGGCATAGTAAAGCATTGAGTCCAAAATATACCCAAGTCTTCCTTCAAAAATAAATTCCAACTCTTTGAAACCTCCTTCACTAATCTTTTTCATGTGTAAGGAGTATTAGTGAAATTCAGAAATGGAAGCAAACCTTCCATTACCCTTTCATCAAGTTATACTAATCAAGTAAAGATCAAGTTCATGAGACTCTTGCTTATTAGTCAAAGCTTTTGAGGATTAGGAATTAGGTCACTTTGACCCCTTTTCCTCATCCATATCACCTATAGGATGGGAGCAAACACTTTGAGGTACCTTTCCTATATATGGCTTGAGTTAAGAGCAAGCCCTTTGTGGAACCTTTCTCATGTCCTTTTGGGTGTGCAGTAAGATTTTATGCACCATTCCCAAAGGTTTAGAGTAAGCCCTTTGTGGCACCATTCCTACTTCCATGGGTATGGAGCAAGCCTTTCATGGCACCATTCCTATTATGTACATGATTGGATCAAGTCATTGTGACCCCTTTCATGTTACACTGGCTATTCAGGTTGGATTAAGTCTTTATGACCCCTTTCTAATAGCTAGAAAGATATAAGTCTCTTAGTCAGCATTCTTTCTAAACATCTAGGGGTAAGTCCCCCAGTCGGCATCCTACTATGGTGTACATGATTGGATCAAGTCATTATGACCCCTTTCATGTTACACTGGCTATTCATATTGGATCAAGTCTTTATGACCCCTATGTAATAGCCAGAAAGATGTAAGTCCCTTAGTCGACATTCTTTCTAAATATCTAGGAGTAAGTCCTCCAGTCGGCATCCTACCTTTATGAAAAGTTTATGATCAAGTCATCAAAGACCCATTTTCCTTTACATAGGTATTTAGATTGAATCAAGTCTTTATAACCCCTTTCTAATAGCCAAAAAGATGTAAGTCCCTTAGTTAGCATTCTTTCTAAACATCTAGAGTAAGTCCCCCAGTCAGCATCCTACTATTATGTACATGATTGGATCAAGTCATTGTGACCCCTTTCATGTTACACTGGCAATTTAGGTTGGATTAAGTCTTTATGACCCCTTTCTAATAGCAAAAAATATGTAAGTCCCTTAGTAGACATTCTTTCTAAACATCTTGGAGTAAGTCCCCCAGCCGGCATCCTACTATTGTGTACATGATTGGATCAAGTCATTGAGACCCCTTTCATGTTACATTGGCTATTCAAGTTGGATTAATTCTTTAAGACCCCTTCCTAATAGTTAGAAAGATGTAAGTTCCCTAGTAGACATCCTTTCTAAACATTCAAGAGTAAGTTCCTCAGTAGGCATCCTCATAAGGATAGGATAAAGTCATTGTGATCCCATTCCTTTTCAAAAAAAAGCAAAGAATGGAACCAAGTCATCATTTCTTTGGACTACTCAGACAAAGGTGGAAACCAAGCAAGGAAGCTCACTACCTCTCATGTAAACATTTCAATATGTTCAAAAGACCAAGGGAAGTTGATCCCACACCTTGGCTGGCCTTGCTGTCGCTGGTGGCCAGAGTTCGGCCACCAAAACTCTTCATTATGGAGTTCTAGACCATCCATGGAAAGTGGGGAGGGGAGGTCAATTCCCTCCCCATTTTCATTCTAAAGCTTTGCCAAGGCTAGGAAAGAAGATCCAGATCATGACCCGACCCTCTCACTGCCAGCACAGCGAATGGACAAAGGCTACCAACATGATCTAGAGCTTATGACGATCCAAAACAAAATCCCATCTAGTCTCCTCGCCGTCGGCAAGCCGAAAAACTACCAACTCCACCTCAAACCAAGCGTTCGTTGGTCTAAGAAGCAATCCATGGGGAGCCAAGCCACCAAACTTCATGTGCACGTTCATTGAATGAAGGCGAAGCTAATGGGATCGGTCTCACCACAAGCGATCGCTGAAATCCAGGTATGCATTTTCCCCCTTCCTTTAGTCCATCAGTTTTGGAGCTTCATGAAGGAAATTGATTTCCCAAGTGGATCTATTCATATGGATGGGTCCTAAATTAATCCCTGATCATTTTGGAATCAAAATCAGAGCTTAATTCATTGGCAATCGCCAGAGATTAGCGAGAAACCACGGACGGTGTTTGTTTCTTACCTGCAATCTTCGAGATTTAATCTTGACCATCTGATCCTTCTCTTAGGATCGAATGGCTCTGATCTAGGTGAACTAGTTGATTTAAAACCCTTAAGGAACTGTGAGAGTAACCTAAACTATTTGATCTTTGATTAGATGGCCCACAAAGGATCCTGCATTTTGGCCTTGGCTGATTTGGATGCCGCGTGGCTCCACAAGGGCCAACTCGGCTGTACCATGTGGTGGGACATGCCACACAAACTTGCCACGTGGCCCGCATTGTCGTGTGGACCCCCTCACTTAAAAACTGTTAGTTAACTAAAAATGTGCATTAATTAGATGCATCTTTATACCCTACACGATCATAGTGATTAGGGAGTAAGTCTAGGTTTGTAGATTTCTTTCCTAAAAATAAAACAGCCCAATCATCTTACATTTATAAGACTTGGAATCATGAATTTAAAATTCGCTTAGGTGTGGTGCAACCTTCTAGGCAGTTGTAAGTCTAAAAAAAGAGTTAGTTCCTTCAAGTGAGGAGAATGACCAATAATTTCCAAGGATAGAACTAGGTCGAGCATCTGTGATATGTTAGAAGCACCTGTAGACTAGGTTTTGAAGCATCTTTTTAGACAAAAGTCATCAACTCTAGGCATTTGTAAAGTCTTGTGCTGCTAAAATATAAGCCCTAGATTTCTAAGAAAATGACAACTCAAAATCTAAAATTAAATCCCAATTTTGAAGCCTAATCATAGGATAGTTGAAATGTCTACTTGGTTTCCCGGTATCAATAGATATTTCCTACATTTTTCCATTTGACTCTTGAAAATAACTCTATCCAATTTGGACCTCTCCCAATTAAATTTCCCAAAAATCAATCCTTTAAAAGCTACCTTAGTAGTCTTTAGGAATAATCACTTATTTCTTTAGTCGAGAGTATTCTTAGGAAGATACCTTCCTTAGATGTAGTTAATTATAGAGGCTTACCTTTATAGGGAATCATGATCTTAGGATAAAATAAACTTTGTTCTACTTTTGCATGTAGTTCAGGAAAAAATACTCTAGTATATGAAAGACCTATTAGCCTTAAGAGTCTTTTATTGAAATGATTGAATCCATTATAGAAGGGCATGTTTATCCTTTGAGATAAGATGTTTATTTCTTAATGCCATATTTGGTCATCTAAATAAAATATTCCTAAACTCTATGTGGTGTCATTTCTTTTATCTATTCTAGAGAAATCACCAATAATCAGTTTCTTCTTGAATGAAGTAGAAACCAATGACTTAGTTAGGCTATTAGCTGAGTTAAGGACTGCTTCACATAGAGTTATGAAGAAATGCCTTGTTTATCTTCTGATATAACAGTCCATAAACTAGCAATAGAACCAAATGCTAACCCTATCAAGTAAGTTCCTAGATGCATGTGATTAGACATTGAACAACAGGTCACTTCTAAAATTAAGAAACTGATCGATACTGGCTTTATCAAAGAAGAAAATATCCTACCTGGTTAGCCAGTGTCATCCTAGTTAAGAAAAAGAATGACTAAATTCACATATGCATCAATTTTAGGGATCTAAATAAGACATGTCCTCAGGATGAATTTTTGCTTCATATACCAGAATTCATGGTGGACATTGTCTCATCTCATGTAGTATTCTTCGTTATGGATGGGTCATTTAGCTACAACTAAATTAAGATAGCCCTTGAGGATGAAAGAAACATTGCTTTTTGAACCTTGATCAGAATCTATTGTTATAAGGTCATGCCATTCAGCCTTAAAAATGTTGGTGCTACATACTAGCGGGCCATGACTTGGATCTTCAATGAACTTATCCATCATTAAGTTGAATGTTGTGTTGATAATCTAGTAGTCAAAAGCAAAGGAAAGGAAGACTATCTCTCGACTTGAGAGTAGTTTTCAAATGGTTGAGATAATTTAACCTCAAAATGAATCATCTGAAGTGTGCATTCGGAGTAGCTTCAGGGAAATTCCTTGAGTTTGTTGTCCGACACCACAGAATAGAGATTGATGTAGAGAAGATCAAGGAAATCTTAGAAATGCCACCCCCTAAAAGTATAACTCAACTTAGGTCATTTCTAGGGCAATTGGCGTATCTAAGATGCTTCATGTCCAACTTATCAGGAAGATGCAAGCCATTCTCAGCACTTATCAAAAAGGATGCCAAGTTCAAGTGGGATGATAAGTGCCAGCATGCTTTTGAAGACATCAAGAACTATCTGATGAGCCCACTAGTTCTAACAGCCCCTATCCCAGCAAGCCATTGATCCTCTACACCACTCCGTTAGATGACTCCTTGGTTCTTTGTTGGCTCAAACCAATGATGAAGGGAAAGAAAATGCTCTATACTACCTTAGTCGTTGTCTAATTCTTGCTGAAGCAAATTACTCACATATTGAAAAGCACTACCTAGCTTTAATCTTTGCATCCCAAAAGCTACGGCACTACATGATTTCTCATAAGATAAATCTGATCTCCATGATCAATCCACTGCAATATCTCATGACACGATGGCACTATTCGGATAGTTAATTCATTGTTCCATGATTTTATCATAGTTTGACATCACATTCGTACCCCTCTGTGTGGTGAAAGGATAGCAACTAGAGGATTTCTTAGCAGCACACCAACTTCCTGTTGATTCTCCACTTAGTGTTGACCTCCCCGATGAATAAGTCATGAACTTAAGATACACTAGCATTCACCGTTGGGAGATGTACTTTGATGGTGCGGCTTTCTTTCAAAAAGGAGAAGAACCATAATCTACTCTTTAAGGAAAGGTAGGGGTAGGAATAGTTCTCCTAACTCTGGACCATGATGTGATGAGATTCTCATATCATCTATCTAAGCCATGTACCAAAAATGAAGTCGAATATGAGGCTCTGATTTTCAATTTGGAGTTACTCATTACATTATGTGTCCAGAGTATCAACATCTTTGGGGATTCTCAGCTCGTCATCAACCTAATTGTTAGGTCCCAAAGTTCTGAAGCCTAAGCTCCATCATTACCACAAGTACACTATGGAATAGTTGGCCCAAATCCTAGAGGTTACCATCTACAATATTCACTAAGGAGAGAATATAGTAGCAGATGCATTAGCCAAGCTTGCCAAAGAGTTGGCATGTTCGAAAGATGAGTCAATTCCAATAAGGGTCCAAAATAGACAAGTCTTATCCCTTATTGACACTAAACTCATCGAGATATTCTCTCTTGAAGGGGGGTTGCCGTTGCCAAAAAGAATGAGGAGTCAGACTGGAGACTGTCATTCATAGATTATCTAAATATAGGCAAACTATCTCAAGAGAAATCACTAGCATACCAGGTGAAGTAAAGAGCCCTTTGAGAAATCACTACACTCTTGTAGGAATCACCTTGTATCGATGGTCTTTCGATAATATGTAGCTACGTTGTTTGAACAAACACGAAGCCTGCAGAATCATGATCGAGGTACACTCAGGTTTATGTGGAGCACATCAATCTGTTCTGAAGATGAAAGCCAAGATCAAGAGACTAGGATACTACTAGCTTTTGATGATCACAGACTGCATGGACGTAGCTAGGAGATGCCACCAATGTGAGGTACACGGTGTGGTCCTACATCAATCACCCAACATTCTACATCCTACATTGGCTTCATGGCCATTTGAGTATTAGGATACCGATATAGTGGGTCCAATTGATCCTTCTTCTTCTAAGGGTCACTGGTTCATTCTAGCTGCCACCTACTACTTTCCAAGTGGGCAGAGGCAATCCCACTTAGTGAGGTCACAGCTTAGCATGTGCTCCAGTTTTTCAAGAGCCATATAGTATATAGGTTTAGGGTGCCTTGATGAATTATATCTGATAATGGTACTGTATTCAAGAGCACTAAAATCAATAGCTTTGCCTGAAGACACAACATAGATTAGAGATATTCCACCATCTACTATCTCAGAGCAAATGGCTTAGTAGAACCATTCAATAAAACTCTCATTCAAATATTAAAAAAGACACTCGATGATAATAAGCGATAGTGGCATGAGTAGTTGGTTGAAGCCTTGTAGGCTTACCACACCACATACAAAACTTCAACTCAATCTACCCCTTTCACCTAAGTGTATGGGTCCAAAGCCATTCTACCATTAGAAGTCTAACTCCCATCATTAAGGATAGCCATGGGTAGTAAGATCACAACAGAGTAGAATGCCAGGTTACAGTTGGAAGAGCTCAAAGGTTTGGAGGAGAGATGCCTTCGGGCATGCTAGAACTTCGAGTTGTACAAATCCAAAATGATTCAAGCTCACAATAAATTGGTCTATCATAGAGCTTTTCAAGTAAGGGAGCTTATTTTAGTTCTAAGAAGATCAATTCTTGCCCATCAAAAGATGGGAGGCAAGTTTGAACCCACTTGGGAAGGCCCTTTTTTCATAGAGAAGGCCTACTAAGGAGGATCTTATCAACTTATAAATTGTAAGGGAGAGTACCTGATGCTTCCAATCAATGGGCTCTACTTAAAAAAATATGATCCATAAATATGATTTAAAAATAATCATCAGTAAACTTCTTTTCATATCAAATTCCATCTCTTATGTGTCAGAAATAGCTTTCATTTGTGAATCCGTCACAATGTGTTTAGGGTAGGTGTAAGAGAACCCAATGACATCCTATCTCTCCACAACACAAACACAAACTACAAACAATCCTCCAGTGCTACTAGCTTAGGTGTAAGAGAACCCAAGAGGTATCTTATTTTGACTAGTACAACTAAGTTAGGTGTAAGAGAACCCGAGTGACATCCTTTCTTAGTGGAGCCACATTTCTATGTGTTTAGGGTAAGTGTAAGAGAACCCAAGCGGCATCTTATTCCCTCTTTCACAATACAAATGAACTCATATATATTGTCTTGAGCTATTTAGATGTGGGAGAAAGCCCCACCGCACCCAATGGCACGCACTCATTAGCTACTCTAGGTCAGGCTGATATGCTACCTTGTTAGTGTGTCACCCTAGTGGTCACTTTTCTGGCGGCACGCTTTCTTCCTGACTTGACCATTGCAAATCGATGAGCACCTTGTCAGTTTGGTAAGCCTTACTGTGCAGCTAGTAAGCTACCCCATGTTTGCTTTGTTTAAGAGGATGTAAGCATATACATTTTCTTCTTAAATTAGCCATAATGCATTGACTAGGTTGAGTATATTTGAGGTTTAGGATAAGTCCCCCAGTGGTTCCTTTCCTCCTGACTACTTCAAGCTTGTGTCTGGTACTTACACAGGACTCTTCACATAGTAGTTGCCCTAGGTCAGATAGCCCCTGTCGAACTGAAGATAGACTATCCCTGCGATCAATTCCAATTTAGAGAGATGCAAGCCTAGACGCCTTCTTTCTAGACTGATTGTTACAAACTGATGGGCACCTTAGGTTGGTTGGTTATCTCCATACTGATGGTGATGCACTTGGTGGATACACCACTCTTGGAAAATGTGAGTCCCCATGCTTTCTCCTTGTGGTGGCCATCGAATACCTTTAGGCTTTCTTTTATAGGGTTTTGGATAATGCCCCTAGCGACACCTCCCCTGTGGACACTCTATTTAAGTCACATCCTTAGCGACCCTATTACACACTACCTCGATTACTTTTGGATTAAATTGTCCCCCTTTCCTAGTAGCCACCCCTATGGTTGGATAATTTGTTCAGCGGATGCACATATTCTCTCTTGGTCTAGTAAGTCTGAGATAGGACTAGGCTGATATGAGCTCCTTCTCAGTGTGGTCCCTCATAAACCAATAGGGTCCATGCAAACATAAAATAAACAAAATATATCTTCACTTGTGGATTAGGAATTCATGCCTTCAGTGGCCCCATTCCCAAGTAAGCATCCTCTCTTTAGGGCAATGTCAGCAAAATTCACTATAGGAATTTCTTAACTATTTTAAGTTGAGTTAAGTCTCGGGTCAGCACTCTTTTAGTAGTCGCTCTTAGGTCGGGTTCAACTTATTGTGCCACCAATGAGTCACCCTGGAGGTCACCTTTGCTTCTAAAGTTATAAGTCTAATACGCATTCTTTCTAGCATGATCATCACAAATCGACGGACAGCCTTAGGTTGAGTTCGATTTATTGTGCAAGCAACCGATCACCCTAGTGGCTCCTTATGTAGGAGGATGTGAGTCCCCATGCTTTCTTTCTAACTTGACCATTGTACACAGAAAGACACCCTTGGGTTGGTTAGTTCTACCTAACAGCAAGTATACTATACTTTTGGATTTATAAACCTAAGATAGGTCTAGGCTGATATTAGCCCCTTCTTAGTGGATTCATCACACACCGAGAGGATCCATCAAATTAAAACAAATAAAATTCAATCAATTGACATTCTGCCTACTTTTAAACTGATATAAGTCCCCTAGTGGCATTCATTCAGTAGTTACCTTAGGTCAGGTTCAATTAGTTGCACAAGCAACTGATCACCTTAGTGGTTCCTTGTGTAGGAGGATGTGAGTCTCCGCACTTTCTTCCTAACTTGACCATTATACACCGAAAGGAAACTCTTTAGGTCGGATAGTTCTGCTATGTGGCTGGTGGACTACCACTTTGGATTAGTAAATTTGAGATAGGCCATGGCTGACATAGCCCCTTCTCAGTGCGGTTCATCGCAAACTCACATGGTCCATCTCAAAATATAAACCTAAAACAAACAATCAATCAACTTCTCCCTAGCGATACATAAATCATCCCAGCCTCCCCAGTAGAGTCAATTGAATCCAATTCAAACCTACATTCCCTAACGAGTGCACCCTCAAAAGAAACCAAACTAAATCAAATTCCCAATCTTAGCCCTTTTAGCCAAACTCTTGCACTTGGCTAAATGACACCCAAACCAATTCAAAACTCATGGATTCCTTCATGATTCAATCACTCCTACAATCATTGACCTAAATATTAACATAAACCACCATTCTTAAACCAAATCCAAGCCAACTCAAGATAAATCCATGTTGACCATTTTGACTTGAAATTATCATATGAACCAAAACCCATTTGGCTCCAAACTAATTGCAATTGGATTTATATTTCAATCCTATGATCATGTGTGAGTTCAACTAAACTTGAGTAAAGTCATGATCATGCCAATTGACCCATTTAGGCTCACTTGACCCAAAGTGGCCTAAAAGACTCTTTTGAGCAAAATTTTAATCCAACCCAAATTGGATTAAACAAAACTTATCCAAACCTCATAACATAACCAACAATCACCCTATGGTGATTAATTGACTTAAATTGGGTCAAACCAAGTCAAACTTAGCCTTTGACCAAGTCAACAACTAGCCAAATGAAACCCAAATGAGCCAAAATTCACCATATGCCAAATTGTTTAAAACCTTTGATACAAACCCACTCATGATCAATGATTGAACATGAACAAACCTTCACTTGGGCCAACCCTAGCCTAATTGGTCATTTGACCCAAGTTGGCCCAAATTGGCTTAAAAAGCTAAAATGGGTCAAATCATGATTTGATTTAAATTGATTGCAACCAATGGCTCAAGTTCATCCCAAATTGTTTATTGAACTTGACCAAAGCCATAAATGAGCCCAAGTTGTCCAATTGGTCAATTTGACTCAACTTAGCCAAATTTGACCTAAATTGTCAAATTTCCCAAAATCCAAATTAATTCCAAATTGAATCAAACCAAAGCCTACAATCATTTCCAATTAGCCAATTGGACCTGACTCAACACCTAATATAGCCCAATTTGGTCAAATTGGTCAAATTGGTCAACTTGACCCATTTAACCTATATGAATTCAAATGAACCATAATCAAATCCAAAGTAAATTGAACCAAACCAATGACACCAACACACTCCAATTGGTCATGTGAACTTTACCCAACCCTTAGTTTGACCAAATTTGACCAATGGGTCAACTTGACCCAACCTAACCCATTTTGACCTAAATAGGTCAAATTGAGCCAAATCAAACCAAACAAACTCCAAACCCCTTGAAATTTGGGCTAACCCACTTTTGACCCATTTCAAATCTACCCAAACCAAACCTATAGCTTAATGACCATTTATCCCTTGGGTTTAGGGCATCCTATGAGATAAGACACATACACATTATGTGATTTTCTCCTCCTAACCACTTGGCACCAAATCATTGGTCCACCTAAGCACCTTGGACCATGGCTAGCCTGACCCAACAGTGATTCGGTCAGCCATGACCCATGGGGAGGTGAAATCACCTCCCTATTCCCACTGAAGCTTGCCAAACTACCAAGGATAAGTACCTCCCCTTAACAACCACTTTGACACCATCCTCCACTAAATGGAAGCCAACACACATGATTCCCTGCCCAAATCGCGCTCCCATGGTGACCCTTTGATCAAAGAATCCAAATTAGCCATGGCCTTCTGATCCAACAAATGAGGGGTATCCCACCTCACCCCCCCACCCCTCATTCTCACTGAAACTAAGAGACTCACCTTCGATCGAACCCTAACAGTTAAGAAGAGGAATCCCAGAGCCATTTCCAAGCTTCCCCAAGTTCCCCAAAATCTCCATTTTTTGGGTTTACATGAACCGAAATAAAGGAACAAACCAGCGAATCCCTTTTCTTCATTTTGTAACCAAAGTGTAATTAACTTTGTACACACCTTCCTTGGAGTGAGTCGAGTAAGAATGAATCATTTCCCTAACATCCCGACGATCGGAGGGTAGAGTTTGACCAAGCCTGAGCACTTTCGTCTAGCACCTTGGTCTCCCAAGCAAACCACACAAAATCAAAGCTCGTGTGGGACAACAGGGCTTCATTTCTACCAAATAAAGCTTCCTCAATCATTGGAACCATCGATCACAAGCTTCGATGAGGTATGCCATTAAAACTGATCCTTGAATAAAAATGGCTTGGTCTTTTGTGAAAGAAATCTTCATGTCATGTGTTTTCCACCATTGGATTTGATTGTCATGCTTCCCTGAAGGTGTGGGATTATTTTCATCTCCATCCGAGCTCAAGTGAGCTTAGATCGAGTAGCCATTGATGGACGGTAACCATCATTTATCGCTCGGGAAGAGATAGATCATGGACCATCCATCCCGTGTGTTCAAGATGAACGATTATGATTAAATCATGCTTAGCCCCATCTATTTAATCCCTCAAAATTGTGGCTATGATCATGGCCATTCAATCTTAGATCGGACGATCCACAGAGATGTCGCGTGCACCACCATCCTAGTCAGCACTCAAATGTGATAACTTAAATAGTCAATCCCATTGTACCACATGGAAAGTGCATTGCGTCAACCGCCATGTGGAAAGCACGTTGCGTCAGCCACCACATGGCACGATGAGATTAAGGCTCTAAATAAGGCTAATTAATTTATTTTAAATCCTAAAACTTCTTAAATTCATAATTAAATATAGAAAAAAATTTAAAAAAAATGCAAACTTAGGCTCATTTTAAAGATATTTCAGTGTAGAATTCAGAAAAATTATCATTGATTGATTTTGAATAGTGAATTTGGCTTAATTAAGATTTAATTAGAAATATAATTAATCTAATTACTTCCTAATTAATCATCCAATTGATCTCCAACTACCTATTCCTCCCTTATTTTTTTTTTGAGATTTTATTGGTTGCTTAATTGGGAAAAGTAATGGATTAAGTCTTAATTACTTCTTTAATATAATTAGTGATAATTAAGCAACTGAACAGTAAATTAATCAATCAATTGAGCCTATTAACCTCTATTAATGATGATAAGGTCTAGAGAAATGGATTGAGACTCCCTCTTCCTATCTTTTTCTAAGATCTTCTCTAATCCCTTAAGTAATTAATTAATTAATTCCCCTTAATTCATTAATTAACAAGATTAATCAAAAATCCAATTCATAATGTGAACCTTAACTAATTAATTAATAAGATTTAGGGATTAAGACTTGAGCTCCTTGCTTTGCCTCTTTCTCTAAGCTCATCTCACTTTGATTGGTTAAGATTAATTAAGACTTAACTACCTAACTAATTGATGAACTTAATTAATCTTATTGAACCTAATTTCTCTTTCTAATCTTGGGTAGTTCAACAATCTAAAGTGGGAGATAATAAAATTATGGTTAGCCCACATGTGTGAGAAAACCATAAGAGTAATTAATTGAGCTCCTTAAGCTTAATTAATTAACCATTTATGAGCTAATTGCATTAGACCCCTTTCATTTCTTAGGAGCATTGCAAATTTAATTTTCATATGGTTGCATATCATATTAGATCATAGTTGTTTAATCAATTAACTTAAGGTGATATAGGTAAGGTTTAATTAATTCATTTAATTCATACCTTAACCTAATTAAACCATAAAATTAACCTAATTACTTCTTCATTGAACCAAAATTAACTCACACATGGGGAACGAGATTAGGATCAGCAAACCTTTCTCATATTACCTAATTCAAATAAAACATAAAGATGAAATAGCCTTAAATGAATTTTGGCTTATTTTAAGTTGCCTTTTTTAGTATGATTTTCCTTAGGAATTAATTGGAATGAATGAAATTGTGTGCTTATATACATTTATTTCTTTCCCTATCATGCTAAATGTTGCTCGTCATATGTAATCATGCATTTATTTCTTTTAAAATTAACAAAAATGAAATGATTTCTTTTATGTCAAATTGTATGTGTTGATTTAAGTTAAGTATGTGTGGTTATTATCACTACTAAATTAAAAGTTATTTTTCAAAGTATATAATCAACTTTAACATGTGAAATGATGCTAATTATAAATATCTATAAGGTGCATGTGTCGATAATATAGAATGTGCAATATAAAGTTCTCTTTCCTTATCTTGCATGGATTCACATAGGATTCACAAATATATAGTTCATTTGAAAAGAACATAACATTAGTCTAAATCTATTCCTATGTATCTCTATGTTAAGACTTAGGAAGAATTTCATATCACATATGTAAATCATGTAATCAAATCAATATGATTCTTTGCATAACTTCTGGCTTCTTTTTATACATCTACATGTATTTGAGAAAAGTGGTATATTAGTCTGGACCTCCCGGGACTGTGAGGCTTTATATAGCTTTAAGTAGATCTTGTACCTTATGCCCCTGGTGTAGAAAATAATGTCACCATACTCACTTAAAACTCTTTTACATGTGCATGTGTGATATGGCCAATGAATAGGAAACATGAATCAAATGAATCAAAAACAATTTTTGCATCGATATTCTTATCTTTCTGGTTGCTTATACATTTACATGCATCTAAGAAAAGTGGTATATCAGTTTGGACATCCCAAGGCTGTGAGGCTTTAAGTAGCCCTAAGTAGGCCTTGTACCTTACGCCCTTGGTGTAGAAAATAATGACACCATACTCACTTTAAACTTTTATACATATGAATGTGTCTTTAGCTAATGGATGAAAAATCCCTCTTTTTTATTAAAAAGGCATGCATTCATTATTCAGTTAAATGAAACATTTAAATTCTAAATACACTTCTTCGCATTTATCATTCAAGTATGCTAGAAATCTAAATTGTATATATATATATATATATATATATATATATATATATATATATATATATATATATATAAGCTCTTAGGGTTTGTTCATATGCATGATATACATGAGGGAAAGAAATGAATGAATATCTGTATGTGATAGTAATTCATTCTAATTAATCTTAAGATATCTTTCTTGTTGAATTAGTTTGCTTAAAATAAGCCTAAACTTTGGGCTAATTAAAACATATAATAAATCATTCACTAAGAGATATTGGTTAATTAATTTACTTTAGACTTAACTTAAGGTAGGGATGAAAGAGAAATTTCCTCTCGTTCCTCTCTTTATAACACTTAGTTGCCAAGTGTATGAAATACAAGAAAACATTAAGTACAATATTCAAATCAATTAAATAAATTAAAGAGAAATCAACTCCTTCATAAATTAAATCTCTCACACTTTGCAAATTACAACTCTAAAGCCTATTTAGTACATACCACACAAGCTTTAAAGCACACACATTTGACTAAAGCACCATTTCTAACTTTATGCTAGGATGGTGTATGGTTTGATGTATGCTTGTTTTGTGATGTATTATTTTTGACTGGATGTTAGGGTGTATGTGCGTAGTCTGGATGTTAGGCTGATATTAGCCTAATCATATTTTTCGTAAGGGGGTTGTGCTTAAGGAGCCATCATAATGAAAATATAAAAGCTTCTGCTGTGCAGGTTGCTTAGCCCCTAAGCATAACCTATGTTAAGACAGGTGAGCTTGGTTACCCATGTGTGGGGTGCTAAGTTTAAACTTTTTTTACATAACTGCTTTGGTTGTATGACAAGTTTAGCTAGCATTTATTTTGTAGGGGTTGCATCAAACTTTTATTCTTTGGCGATAGCTTTATAAAATTGTTTTATGTCTTGTTTAGCTTGTGCATTAGAAAAAGCATGCATTTTCATAGTTTGTTTATGATTGGTGATTATTGTATGGCCTGGATGCAATTAGGATCCTAGGATAAAGATTAATTTTTCCACACAAACTAAAAAAATATAACTAAACCTCTAAAATAACTCATAACATCATATAAAAACCTAGGCATTAAATCAAGATAACAAAATATTTATCAACCCCTTAGCTGGATGTTGTATGTTTAAAATCATGCATAATTATCTTATTTCACTCATGTTAAGAGAGGGCTTCCCTCTTTGCCAGATAGAATGGGCTTAACCTTTAAGAGCCTATGATGGAAGAACACCTCGTTCCCTTTTGATTTGGCCCATAATCAATTTCTCATGAATTTAGGCATACAAAATCCCATAGCCTATGTCAAAATAAAGACTCCCAAATTAAATGAAATTTGAAAAAAATTTGCTTTAGATTAAGTCACTATTCATACACCTCATACTCTAGTCTCTTAGGGAGTGGGTTTAAGGACTTAGTTTCTTTTCTAAATAATAATAACCTTGCCATCTTGCAATAGCATATAACTTTCCTACATGGATTTAAAGCGTAGGAGGAGTTAGCTGGCTACCACTCTAGGTAGTAATAAGTCCAGCAGTTGGGTGGTTTACTCTCTCTTGTCAAGGTAAACTATATACCCATTTTCGCCTTAGATTTAGGTTGTGCTTTGGCCCTCGCTAAATTTCCCTAGATTTAAGATCCGAGGTTGTTGTTTCCCTTTGCGGGTTACAATTATAAATTCTCACTTCTTAGAAATTTCAATAATCTTGTATTGTGGAATTATAAGTCCTAGATTTCTAATAAAATTTCAACTCAAATAAATAAATGTTCTCAATTTCAAATATATAAAGCCCAACCATAGGATAGATTAGAGTGCTCACTTGACTTCCTAGTATCATGAGCACTCCCTACTCATCTCCTTTATTTTTGATAATAACTCTTTCCTTTTGATCCATCCTCTTGATTTTCTAAAATATAACCAATTTATTGGTAGTCCTATCTTTGAATTCTTTGGAGACAATAATCGCCTACTTTAATCGAGAGTATTTTTAAGGGATTCACTTTCCTTAAGATGTAATTAACTATGGGGGCTTGCCCCCATAGGGAACTTTAGAACCCAGTTTAAAAAAACTATGCTTTCCTTTTTCATGTAAAGTAGGGGAAAAATCTCTGGTATATTCGAAGACCCATCATGCCTTAGGAGTCCTTATTAGGTGATTAGGTCCATCATAGGGTAGTGATTTCTATCTTTCGAGATAGTCTACTATTTCTTGATGTCGAACTTGATTACCTCAATAAGTACATCCTCGGATCTGCGTGGTGTCCCCTCACATATACACACACAATGAATCTAAAAATAAACACCACGGGCTATTTGGTTGGTTGAGTTTTAAGTGTAAAGTAAAAAAATATAGATATTTTAACTTTGGTGTTATTCAAAGTATTTGTGGTGTATTTGAAATATTTTGTAAGTGTGATTTATAGTGTATTTAAAATTAGACCAATTTTGGTGAATTCTAAATATACCACTTGGTGTAAAGTGAGGACGGCCATTGCCACTCACCTACTGAGCACTCATTTTAAAATTAGACCATTTTAAAATTAGACCAATTTTTGACTTAGCACTAATTTTAAGTGGTAAATTTTTAGGTAGTTCAAGTTAAGTCCAAATGACTCAATAATTTAATTAATAATCCTTAGGATTAGAGGTGATTCTTAGGGGGCATCTATTGACCTCACTTTTGGAGTGATGACTCATCCTTCTCATATTAGGCTTAAGAATCTTCTAAGCACTAAGATTTCTCTAGCCATAAGACACTTCTAGTGACTAAAGGAACACTAAGCCTAAGCCTAGGAACTTAGGGAAGCATACCTTAAGCTTAGGATAAGCCTTAGGATGAACAGGTCTTACCTATCTTATGACCCCATGCTTATCAACTCAACCTCAAACTAACCTCAAGCCAACACAATCATCCAAACTAAATTTTGTTTCCTATCCAAGCTCCAAGTCAAATTAACTTAGCCCCTTACCTAAGTTAATTCCACCATGATCCTATGGATCCAACCCAAAGCCTATTCAAGTAAACCAAATTCAATTGATGTTCATAAAAGCACTCCAACCATTCAATAGACCATTTTAAACCCCTCCAACACTTACAATCAAACCATTTGAACTAAATGAATCTAATCAACCCAAGTTAAGCCCATTTGACCCTAAAGGTCCAAATGAGTCAAAATCTCATCAAACCAAAATTAAATGCAATCAAGGCCATCAATCAACCCTAAATCTATCATTGAACCCTTCCAACACCCAATTCAATCCAACTCAACCCAATTGGTCCATTTGACCTAAAGTGGCTTAAATGACCAAATTGATTCAAACTTCAATCCAACCCATCAAATCTCCTCTATAATAATTTTCGATCAACCTTGACTGTCTATATACAATCAATTGGGTCAAACCAAACTAATTTGATCACTTGATCCAAGTTGACCCAATTAACCCATATGGACCAAAATGAACCAAATCTCATTCAAACTCCAATTTTTTCCAATCAATGGCTCTCATCAATCACAAATTGAGTATTGAACATGACTCGACCATAAATTAAACCAAACCAAGCCAATTTTGTCCCTTGACCCAAGTTGACCCAATTTTCCTAAGTTAATTGAGTAAAATCAAATCCTAAGTCAAATTAATTGAAACTAGTGCTTCTAATTAATCAAAAATTAATTATTAAACATGATCCAACATCCAATGGAACCTAATTTGATCAAGCCAACTCAATTGACACCTTTAGCCCAAATTGGCCTAAAGGGTCTAATTGAACCAAACCCTTCCCAAATCCAAATTGATTGAAACCAATGCCTACAATCATTCTAAAATAAAATGATCAATTGAACTTAAACAAACTCTCCACCCAAGCTAATTTGGCCAATTTAACCAAATTTGTCTACTAAGTCCATTTGACATAAATGGAACTATATGAGTCAAAATCAAATCCACTTCAAATTATACCAAAACAATTGAATCAATACATTCTAAATGATCAATTGAACATATCCAAACTCTTGGTTTGACCTAACTTGACCAATTGGTCAACCTAACCCAATTGAATCCCATTTGACCCATATGGGTCAAATTGAGCTAAACATATCCAAACAAAGTCCAAACCCATCCAAACTTGGTATGACTCATCCTTAGGTCACCATGGGCCAGCCCATGTGGACCCAACCTATAGTGAACTTGGTTTGGGTCAAAAACTTTGAACCAAGCCACCTAAATGAGACAAAATCTCCATTTGGATGGGTTCACCAACTCCCCAAGCCTTAGCAACCACCTTTGGCCATTCTTGGATGCAAGGACCACTGACCCAACCTAACCCAAGGCTATTGGGTTCAGCCTTGGGCCAAGTGAGGGTGAACTCACCCTCAGTACGTCATTGGTTCACTTGGAGGAGGAGGTACACCCCATGCTAGCCCATGCCACTACCTCAACCTCTCAAGCAACTCCTCCTTAGCAGTCCACTCCACCTCTGGTCACCTACTCTGGTCAAATGACTGCCAAAGATTGAGCCAATCTCAGCCCTTGGTTGACTTGGGAATGAGAGTATACTCCTCCCCATCTATTCAAATGTCAGACAGAGCTTCCTCACAGCATTCCAAGCAGTCATAAACCCTTCTCAGATTCCCTAGTGCTCTCCTTCACCGGTGAGACCAACATTGAGCAAAATTGAAAGCCCTATTCATCCAACCTCACTATATTTAAATGAACTCTTTCCACACCTTTCCATCACTTCAATGAGTCAAAATGAATGGATCCTTGATCAATTTGATCATCATAAAACACTTTAAGACCAACTTCAGTGAGCTTCATGGTGGCGCTTGGTCCATAGTGAATTTGGGAGGGAGGCAGCTCGAGATCTTCTCAATAGGGCTTCATCTCTTCAAGATGAAGCTACCTCAGTTGACGGACTTTCGATCTCTAGTTCCGGTGAGGTAAAATCTTTTAAATCATAGATTTTCTCATAGGTGTTGGTCTTTTGTGAAATTAATAATGATTTTATGCAATTTCCATATAGGATCTTCTTCAATTTCCTCTTACATGTTTTGGAGTCAATCATGTCATCCTTTGAGCTCCAGCGAGCTCGGATCAAGCAGCGGAAGGTGGACAGTGTCTGTCTTCTAGCACTCGGGGGATGACAGATCATCGGTCATCTATTCTGTGTGATTAGAACTGACGATCATAATTTAATCTATTTGATTTTTTTATTTAATCTATTAGAAACCACGATATTAATTTCCTCCATCAGATCTGAGATTGGACGGTGGGGGTGAAACCATGTCCACCTTCGCTGACTCAATCGCCACATCAAATGTTTTAAATAACCTATCCCATGGAGCCATGTGGAAAGGACTTCCGCGTGGCATCGATGGTTTATGAAGGTAATTAAGTGTTAAAAATATCATTAAATAGTGAGAATTTTAAAAATTTATAACTAATTATAGAAAAAATCTAGAAAATATAAATAAACCCATTTTGCAAAGGATAAATAGAGGAGAATTTAATAAAAATAATATCCTTCATATTTGATGAGTGAATAGTACTTAATTAGAGTTTGAAGTTTAGGCTAATTACCCTAATTAAATCTTAATTATTTATCCAAGTGATCCCAAATTTGGTGGGTTAGTTCTATGGAATGTCCTCTACCTCTTATAATTTTTTTGGAATTTATTGTCCATGTAATTTGAAAGAATTTGAAATTCTAATCCTAATTACCCTCCTTAATCAAGTTCATGTTCTTTAAAATTGCTAAACAGTGAACTTACTTAATGAAGGTTAATCACTGTTAATAGTGGGAATGATAAAAAAAATAATTAGGTCCTCTTCCGTAGTTATTTTCATAAGTACATTTCCATAGGAGGGTTAATGCATTAGTTAATTAAAGGTTAATTAAATAAACTAATGGTAAAATTAAATTAAATTAAAATGATAATTAGTCCAGCTAATTCAAATTCAATTCATAGGTTCCTCATTATGTGTTTAATAACATAAATACCTTTAAAAAAATTATGGTTAACCCATGGGTGTGGGAAAACCATATAAATTCTTAGTTTAGATTCTTCTTTAATCTAATCAACTCTTAAGCATGAGTCTAATTTCATAAGGTCCCCTTAGAAGCATTGCAAATTTTAATTTCTCATAAACATACCCTTAGAGGCTCCTGATTAAGTAGTTAATTAAATTAAAGAGGCTTAGGAAAGAGAAATTAAGTTAATCACTCAATGATTTGAACTTAATCAATCCATAAGATTTACTTAACTATTTCTTCTTAAAATCATTAAGCCACTAGCATGGAATGGGGGAAAACAAACAACATCATTTATCCTCTTTAAGTTTTAATAACTCAAATCCAAAAATTAAACATCATAACAAACTTTGGTTAATTTTAAAGAGTTTTATTTGACTTGATTGTCCTTAGAAATTAATGTGGTTGAATGTATCATGTGGTAATGTTTAATCATTAATTTCTAATCATTATAAATTTGTGTGCCATTTATATCATATATCCATATTTTCAAATGAAAGAATCAAATGAATATAGTTATATATGTATAAGTTGCATGTGTTGAGTTGATCTTATGGTGTGGTTATTATCACTAATAAATCTAAAATTATTTTTAAAATTATAAATTAATGATGAAAAATTAAAGTGATGTTGGTTATGAATATCATATGTGATTTAAATTTGCTTATAGTTTAAAAATGTTATAGGATTATTTTATTTTCATGATTCATATGTATGTGTACATATGTTCAAATGTTAGTAAGTATATAGTTTGGGCATCCCAGGAATACGAGGCTTTAAGTTGCCCTAAGAAGGTCTTAGATTACCTCACTTTACTAGTTTAACAATGACACATACTTGCTTAATTTCATTCATATGTATACATGTATTAGAATTTGGATAGAGCTTTACTTTACATGAGTAAATGATTTTCTAACATACATTCATATGTATTTAAGATAGAAAGTATATACTCTGGACAACTCAAAAATATGAGGCTTTAAGTATCCCTAAGGAAGTCTTAGATTACATCGCTTTCTTGGTTTAACAATGATATGTACTTGCTTAAATCTCTAATACATGTGTATGTATACTTAGCTAAAGAATGGAATCCCTCTTTTCTACCAAAAAATATGTGCATTAATAATCATTCAAGTGTGCCCAAAATACACATTGCATGTATATGTATGCTAAATTAAATGTCATAAATAATAAAAATGAAAACATATGCATATTATTAATGATAAAAAGGAATGATGGAATGTTATCCATGTGGTAGTAATTCAATCTCATTAACCTTAAGATGCCTTTCATGTTGAATGAGATTCCTTTAGATTAACACAAAGTTAGGATCAATAAAATGCATAATAAATCATTCACCAAAAGAAACCAAAATCATAACAACATGTCTTTAGAAAATAACTTAGGATAGGGATGAAGGGGGCCAAACCTCTTTCCTCTCTTTATAACAATTAGATTCTAAGTAAATATTAAGTGAAATAAAAAAATATAAATTAAAATTCACCAATCCTTCTAATAACTTGAAGTGAAACCTCCTCTCATGTGTAACTTTAACATTCCAAAGCCTTAGACAATGATAATTCTAAAGCGTAGCTAAGATATACCACACACATTAGAATAATAAGTCACCACCTCTAGTTCTAAGTTAGGATGGTGTATTTTTTAGTTTATTTTGTGATGTAATATTTTAGACTAGATGTTAGGATTACTTATGCATAGACTAGATGTTAGACAGCTACTAGCCTAATGATGTTCTCTATATGGGATTTTGCTAAAGGGGCTGCTAAAATGATAAATAAACATAAATGCTTATTCTTGCATATTGTTTAATGGCCCTCTACATAATCTACATTAGGACAAGTGGGCTTGGTTACCCATGTGTAGGGTGTTAAGTCCAAATTTATGGAATATAATTGCTTGGCTTGTATGTTTGTTTAGCTAACATTTCTTTTGTAGGTGTAGTTAGATTTTCTTTTCCATATAAATGTAGTTTTTGCAATAAGGATTAGGATTAGTGCTATGGGGTTTAGGATGAATAGTGCCTAGAAGGCAAAGACTTGGGAGACCCTGTAAAGTCTAGAGCAAAACCAAATCTAAAGGAAGAAAGGAAGGTGATAAATGAAGACCCCCATAACATTTATTTCATTGTAATTGTAATATTATTTTGTAATCTGAGTTGTATAAAGGTAGATCTCGGCTACCCGACTTCTTTTATTTTCCACAATATACGGTGGTATCAGGCCGTACCGATCTTTTATTCTTTTACAGAAATTTATGAATGTTTGATTATCATGTTTAGCTTATGCAATAGAAATGACATATTTTTCATTGGTTTTTTAAAGTTTGATGATTGAATGTGTGGCCCGGAAGCGAGAGGCTTTTTAAGATAAAATTAATTTTTCCACCGCCATTAAATAACTCATAACTAAATTTAAAATTTAATTTATAATCTCACCTTAAACCCTAGGTTATAATCAAAATAACTAAAAGATTTAGCAACCCCTTAGCTGAATGTTGAATGTTATAACATCATGCATAACATCTTATTTTACTCTTGAATAGGGAGGGTCTCAATTCTTGCATGATAAGGGAATGCTTGACTTTTGAGGGCATCCTTTATAATGGAGAACACCTTATCTCGTTGATTTAGCCCACAACCTTATTTCATCATGCAAATTGGCATAATTGTCCCAATCATTTGTGCAAATAATTATGTAAAAAATAATATAAAAGATTATAAATTTTACATTAGTCTAAGTCATGATTTCATACTAGTCATGATCTATTCTCTTAGGGAATGAGTTTAGGACTCTAGTCTCCTTCCTAATTAAATAATAACTTAGATATCTTGCACTTACATAAGACTGACCTACATAGTTTTAAAGCATAGGAGGTGTTAGTTTGCAGTCACTCCAGGCGGTTGTAAGTCCAGAAAAGTTGGATGGATTTATCCTCTCTTGTGGAGGTAAACCACTATATCCCACTTTTTGATTAGACTAAAGTCATGCTTTTAGTTTGTGCTAAAGCATCCTAGATTTAGGATTCAAGGCTACTCATTTTCTTTGGGCTACAAGTATAAATCCTCACCTCTTAGGCATTTCCACAACTTGTGTTGATAGACTATAAGTCCTAGTATTCTAATAAAATTTCAACTCAAATAAAAATAACCTCTCTCTTTCAAATATTAAAAGCCTCACAATAAGGTAGACTAGAGTGATCACTAGGCTTTCTATTATTATGAGTGATACCTACTCATCTTCTTTTGGAATATGAAAATAAGTCTTCTAAATTGAAAATTCCCACTTAATTTTTGAAAAATACCTAATCCTTTAATAATCTAGCTTTAAAATCTTTGGAGATCTTTATTGACTACTTTAATTGATAATTTTCTTAGGAAATCCTTATTTTTTAAGTTATAATTAACCATGGAAGCTTGCTTCCATAGGAAACTAAAGAACTCGGCATAAAATAAACCTTGCTTTATTTTTTCATGTAAAGTAGGGGAAAGATCTCTAGTATATACAAAAACCAATCTACCTTAGGAGTCCTTATAAGGTCATTAGGTCTATTGTAGGGTGATGTTTCTATTTATTGAGATAGTACATCATACTTCAATGTCATACCCGATCAATTCAATAAGCCTCTTAAGATCAACGTGGTGTCCCAACGACTCCAAATTAAAATACCATAATAACTTTTAAGATGTAAATTTAGAAATCGAAATTATAAAATCATGATGATAAGTGACATTTAAAAACACTTGAGAAATATGGTTGAAGATTGAAAATCAACTTGAGAAACTAAGATCAAATCAAATCCAAGTAAAGATTAAAACAAATTCAACCAACTTGAATTTAAATTAAAATGATCTTACTCAAATCTTTTGAAGTTGTGAACATGCATAAACAAGATTTGAAATTATTTCTTCCTAAATTAGAAGGTTACATGAAGAAGAAAAAGTCTCAAATGAGAACAAAAGAGGAGAGAATTTGAACACTTGATTCAAAAAGGGCTCTTTGGAATTTTTACATGAAGGGGCTCAGCTAAGCAATCATTTTAAGAAGAAATGCAAACACCTAAAAGAGTTTATTAAATTATGAACAAGAATGAGTGGTATGGCCAAGCAAGAGAAGAATAAGAGGAAAAATATTTGAGAAGGAAAATTAATAAAGTAAAAAATTGATTTTGAAATTCAAGTAGCCAATAATATAAATTTAATTAAATCAATTTTAAATGAATTGGTGTCAGCCATGCACTTAGAGAGAAGGGGTTTGAATTTCTTTACATATTAAAAGAACTCTTCATTGATTAAAAAAAATTAAAGTGAGAGTTTATAATAGTTTAAAATAAAATAAAATTAAAATCTAAGACATATAGGATGGCCAAAAATATTCTAAATGCGAGTCAATCAAGAGTTAATGTAATAGCATAGGAAAGCTTTTGAAATAAAACAAAATAAAATAAATAAAATAATCCTTATAGAGAGGGACAAACAATGCTTTCCAAATAAGAATAAATCTCCAGCAAATCAATTAAACAAAAATTAAATGAGTTTAACTAAAAATGTTTTGAAGTTTAAACTCAATTTTAATTTAAATAAAAAAGTGTTTATGGGGTGTAATTGATGATTACACTACAGAAAGCGTAGATTGCTTGAAAAATCCTTCAGTTGTGTTTTAGATGGATTTCACCCTAACGGTAAAACCCTTGTTGGAAATGAGTTTGGGTGGAAAAAAATGTAACAAAAATTAATTTTTAGTGGATTTTCAATGAAGGTTTTTTAGGAATAATTGACAGAAAGACCATTTGGAAATGGTGCCAAAAGATTGAACAGTAAAAGATTTCGAACACAACCATTTCTGGAAACATTTATCATAGAAAGGCCAACAAAAATTTCTGGCAGGAATGGTCCACCAGAAAACCGCTGGAAATTGCCGTGTTAGAAACTTTTTAGCAATTTTATTTGCTGATGCTTCTTATCAAGCTTACTGATGGAAAATCCATTAGAAGTCCACCAGAAACTTTTACAGAATTGAAAAACAATTTATAGCTTTCCATAGGCTTTGATTTTTACACCCATAGAAGAATCGCAAAGTAACTTCATAATTTTCTAACTAATAATAACACACCTAACATCTATATAAGACTAATAAATAGCTAATCTCAAGCATTTCATTTTAATATTTTGAAATCATTGAAATGAGATAATAATTTCAAAACATTTAAATAAAATAGTTTGAAGTATCAACATCTGAACAAATCATTTATAAATGAAAAGAAACTACAAATGAGACTTAATCCTCTCCTCATCATCATCCCACTCTTCCTCCTCCTCCTCCACCTCCACCACTGGCTCCTTCTCCTTGCAATTGTCTCTTCACATCTTCTCCATTCTAGCCTTTATTGTAGTCATCTAGACATATATCTGAGTAGTCATCCTCACTTCCATCTCCTTGGCCATCATAATGACATGCTTCTAAACAATCTCATTAATTGACTGAATGTTTGTTCTAGAGAATAAATGACATGCATCATATGCTAATTTCTATGAGCCTAGGCTGTAAATCTGTTACTTCTTTTCTTCAACAACCTCTTTCATATATCATACTAGGACTGTTCTGACTGTCCACTAGAACTTCCTGCACTAGTGGAGCCATGACTAGCAACTTCATGTATTCATCCTATGAGCAATTAGAATGTGAGTTAACTATAATAGATTATTAATTAAATTATAATTTAAGAAATTAAGAGTTAACTAAGATATGCTCTATTTGATCGAACATCAACCCACTACTGGTCAACCTGATGCTGATGTATTCTACTATGTAATTCAATAGCAGTAGGCTCTCGCCCAATAACTTTAGCCTGTAAACATTCCATTGAAATTAATTAAACATGATTATAAGTTTAATTAATAAAAGTAATAAATGACTTATCATCCTTCGTCTATATTCAGCTTGTGAACTAAACTTCCAATATGCAGAGAGGTGCCTATGCCCACATAATCAGATGCTCTATTTTGTTTCACATGCTCTCTCTTACAAACATAATCTAAAGAAGCCAATACTCTATAGAGGTCAACCATCACGTCATTTCCAACCCAAAGAGGCTTTTCCTAGACTTGCGTATGTCTATGAACATATCACATATGTGGGTACTATCTCTAGACTAAAAATTTCTTTTAATCTTTTGGTTGTGCTCCAGCAACCAGCTTAAATTCTTTTATAATATAAAATAAACTAATGCTAATTAGTAATGTTTTAAAATCAACCAGTGCATTTAAAATTTATAAATAGTTATTACAATACCTCAAACTTCTTGAAATACTTATTTTGAACCTCAATTGGGACCTTCTTCCATGAAATATATGTAGCATCATGTTTGCTTCTTATTTTGTCCCTAATTTTATGTATAGCTTCTATAAATGAATTGAACTTAAAAATTACAATTAAGATTAGAAACATAATAGGCTAAAAGTAAAACTTTAAAAATATGCATACGTATTGCCCTCCTGCTCAATAAAATTGTGTGTCGTCGATGGCTCAGTGGGCATAGATGTATCAAGCTAATATGGGTAGAGCGATGTAATGTCTGTATGCTTTGATGAGTGGTAGGCCCATGTACCGGTTAGTCCAGAAGTCAAAAGTGGCAATATCGAAATGGAGGTCGAGGTAGTGACTGTGGTGGTAGCTTGAATAGTGGGTCGGGACACAACTTTCTTTTTTCGCTTAAAGATGTTAGTAAATGATCATTATAGAGCATCATCACCACCACTTGATGTCATTTATAAGTAACAAAAAAAAATAAAATGATTAGATCAATCATAAATAAGGTTACTTAAATAACTTAATAGGAACAACAAAAATTATAATGAGAATTATATTATGTTGATACAATATATAAAAAGAATATGTAAAAATTAAGTACGGAATATGAATTATAGTATGTAGGTACAATATATAAAAAATATGTAAAAAGATAATATGTTAATTGTATTATACATGTATAATATATAAAAAGCATGTAAAAAATATTATATGAATTGCATTTTGCAGATACAATATATAAAAAAGCATGTTAAAAAAGTAATATGTGAATTGTAGTTAATAGGTATAGTATATGAAAAACATTACTTCATAATTAAAGTATGTAAAGTATATAATATGTATTTATAAACTACTATTTTTAACACATATCTACAAAAAAAATGTGCACGTATCGTTAATGAATTAATTAGGTCTTCTACTTCAATGAATCAAAAGAAGTAAACTTTTTAGTGTCATATTCATCATTATCCATGTTGCTCTCATCTTCAGACTGAAGAACTTCTTTATAATCAACTTTAGGATCAATCAAGCTCACAACTACTTTTACATCATCAACTGGAAGTTTGAAACCTGCCATCTCTTCCTCTTAAGAAGTAAGCTCAATAGTGATTTCAACTTCTGTTCTAGGTTTGATTTTAATTAGCATAGCCCATTATATTTTTTCTCTTATACTCCCTGGATATCTTAGATAATACAATTATGTGGCTGGATGTGCAAGGATAAATGGATAACATATTTTCTAATCAACTTCACTTTTGTGATCATATATTACTTATACATAACATATGCTTATTTGTTCACCTTCTAATCAAACCAATTATAATTGAATATAATGATATTCCTCTTATTTGATCCAGGATATTTTAACTGCAAAACTTCTTATATAACTCCATAATAATCTATCTCATCATCTGAATGCACATTTCCTTGAATACAAATACCAGAGTTATATATTTTCTTTCTTTCAAACCAAGAAATTATGTAGAATTTATAATCATTGACATCATAAATCTATAATGTACTTACAATTCACTTTGAATCCCAACCTAAGTCATGAAGGTCCTAATTCTCCGCTCCATTTTTCTATTCATGAACCTAATACATTAAGAAGCAAAAGAAAATTGTGTAATTAATTTAGAAATTATATTAAGGTCTTACAGATGATTACTCACATGTAATCTAAATCATATTGAGAATTCATCTTTAATCTTCTTATTAATAACCACAATGTCATCCATGTTTAGTGAATTCAAGAAAAACCTGAACTTAATGATTAAATTGACATAATTAGGTAAGTACTATGTTTGATTAAAAATAAAAATGAGATATTATGGCATTGATGTGCTTACTCACATATTAAGTCTCTGGGGTGTGCTTTATTATTTATAGTTCTTTTTAATTTATTCAAGAATTTATATGAATTTTGAAAAATAATTAAGCTTAAATTAATTATTAATTGATAATATTACTAATAATAAATAGCTACCTCTCAAAAGGGCACAATCAATGATATTGTATTGGATCTCTCAATGTAACTTTGTTGATAGATGAATCGGCAGGTACTCCACAGGGTCAAAAAAAGTGTGGGGGGATAATAACTGAAATGTTTACTTATAGTTATTTTATAGCTTCCATATTTAATCGAGTTGAGGATAGTTCCTTAAAGAAGTGACTAAGCTCTATCAAAGGATTTAGAATTTGCTTTGGTAAAACACTGAATACAACTAGAAGTAAGCATTATAGAAAAATGTGGCAGTCATGGTTCTTCATTCTAATTAAATTTCCCATTCTCAAATCAACATATTTGCTCAAATTGGATGCTTACATATATGATAACTTCAATGATTGTACCCACTCACATTCTATTCTCTTTTATTCTAATGTGAGGTAGTACTTTATTTTAGGCTTCTGAAATGTACCAACTATAGTCTCTCTCAACTCTAACTCTCTTCTATAATAATATTTCTTCAAGTCCAACTTGGCCTTCACATTATCTTTAGTTTTTCCCTTAACATCCATCACTGTGCTAAAAATATTATTAAAATTTTTTTTCTATGTGCATCACATCAAGATTAAGCCTTATCAGATTAGACTTCTAGTAGGGTAGAACCAAGAAAATACTCCTCTTTATCTAGTTATGGATAACACCATAATCTAGAGTATGACTTTCAGATAAAATTGGAGAATTAATTATATTTAGAATATAACTAATAATATGTCATAAATTATCCCAACTCAATCTTGGAGGTGGCTTAGCTTTCTCAACTTAATTTTTATAAAAACATCTTTATTTCTTCTAAAAGGATGATCAACATGGAGGAGTATATGATGATAGTCAAATCAATAATTTTTTCAATTATTTTTAAGAGTAAATATATTTGACAAATCTATGTAGTATGGACAAGGTAACTACATAGCAGTGCTCCTCCGTGACAAAATTATAAATGTAGGAAAGCCATTGATAGTCCACATCAATGCTACTTTCATCTGAAAGTTTTTCTTTATAATAATATCATATTTCTACGCACTAATGTACCAAAAAATTTTTAGTTCATTTATCAATAATTTCAAGAAGACATCAATCTTTGCTTTAGGGTTATGCGGCCCAAGAATGATTAAAGTCAAGAACATATAAGGAGTTATCATGTAGATCTCTAGTGATAAATTGTATGGTGTAACTATCACTGACCAACTTAAATAGAGTGATGCAAACTAACTAAATGGTGTAAAACCATCAGCACAAAGACCAAGTATAATTTTTCATGGCTTCGATGTAAAATTTGGATAAGTACGATTGAAATTCTTCTACGCCTATCTGTCTGATGGATGACTCAAGATATGTGATGCACTTGCTTTATTATTATTCCATCGCATGTGTTGAATTGAAAGCATAGAAACAAATAGTCTTTGCAAATGTGGAGTTAGTGGCAAGTAGAATAGATGCTTGTGCAGTCTTTTTGTTTACATTATTTTTAATATCTTGTGTGTTGTTCTTGTAATAAAGCATACAATTATCGACACATCAGACAATTGTTTTAAGCTCAGACCTAGCATTCAAACTAAATTTTTTGTTTTATACAGGTCCTTAGAATCTAAGTTTTCCTATGGATTTTTCTATTGTAGCAGCCATCAAATTAGTTAAAGTATTAATGTGCCATATTAAATTTAATTTTACTACTTAGCATTCTTACAGTCATAGATAACTCAGTGTGATTCATGCATCCTTTCCATAATAGTCGTTGTGCTGAACTTTTGAGTTTCTTTATTAAGTGGCTCTTCCTCCGCATGATAATCTACTCAAACAACACCATAGACCATTTCTTCATAAGTTTGGCTAGAATCGTAGTCACTTGAAGGGCGTTCATGATTTGTTAAAGCACCATGTTAACATCAAGATGTGCCTTGAACTCACTATGTGAAGTTCAAAACTAATAATTTGGTTGAAAACCCATGCAATACAAGTATACTCTGACTTCATTTTGCATTAAGAAAGCTTAATTCTTCTGCCTTGTACATAAACATCGAAACTTTCCTTCAGAAATGTAAGAAGGAAGTTCAAATATCACGTGGATGAAGTGCTCAACACCACTCAAGAATTCCTCACTTAATCCTTTTATACCCAGAAGCAATTTGTTGTTCATTCATGATTGCTCACTATGGATATCCATAAGCTGGGTAAATTAAAAAAAAATATGAGAATTCAATTAACATTCTATCTCAATTACATAAATAGAAATGATTGCATAATAAATAACTAATTTCATATAATGCCCTAAGTGTTTAAATCGTTCACTATGAATTTTTTTTACAATATTTGGTTGTTAGTCGTTGAGCCTATAATCACCAAATACATTTTTTTTTACAAAAACTCAACACATATTGAAAATTTTAAATAAATGCATCAAAATTTGATAATCACATAATATATTTACATGATAAATTAATTAGAACAATAATAATTGAAATTTTTTGAAATAAAATTTACAAAAATACAAAATTTAACATGTACGATTAAAGATCTACACACAAATAGATATTTTTAAACTAAGATTTAGCAAATTCAAATAAATTTGGACAATATTTAACCTAAAAATCATAAAATCTCCCAAAGCTTTAAATTTTTTTTCTCACAAACTAATGAATAAAATCATCACAAAATATAATAGAATAAATAGATCGAGGTATACCTTCAATTATACAGAGAAAATGAAGAAATTAGATGTGTTTCGTACATAAATTTACGAGCACTAGCTCTATTCCTATCGATGGCCGAGAGAGAGAGAGAGAGAGAGAGAGAGAGAGAGGGTTGGGAGCTAAAACTTTCATTAGTAAATCAGTTGGTAATTTCCAAAAGAAAAATCTACATGAAATCTACAAATTTTCTATAGTGTTACTAAAAATAAGTATTTTAAAAAGAAAAGTTCATTATATCTAACACATTTGATTTTAAATTTTAAGCAATTCAAATTAATTCAATTAAAATTAAATTAAATCAATTATAATAGACTATGACAGGTCATGTCATTCCAAAATAAATAAAATGAATTTAAAAATTATTTAAGACATCATGCAAAATTTGAAACATAGATAAATATCAATTTTTAAAAATTATTAAATTATAAAATAATATAAAATCATTTTAAATAAATTAAAGAAAATCTTTCATGCCAAGATAATAAAAATTTGGCCAAATATGATGGAATGTGAAAATTAAATGAAATTATTGATATGAGAGAGAAATGGAATGATAGGAGATGAAAATTGATAATTTAAATAATTAAATAAATAAATCATGTCACATGCTAAAATAAATGAATAAAATATTAATCAAAAGATGAAAATTAAATAATGAATTAATAAAATAAAATAAAATAAATTTTTAAGCAATGAATAATGCTTAAATCAATTTAAATGGTCAAATTATCCAAAATAATAATAATTTTATGAAAATTAAGGAATAATACAAATTAAATTTGAAAAAAATATTTTAAAAATCAAAATAAACTAACTGAAAATATTTTAGAAATTATCTTTATTTTTGATGAGATTTATTTGTCATATTATGCAATTTCTAAAGAAATTCTCAGACTACCTAAGTCTAAGCTAATTTGACTTTCACGAGTTGATTGAACAAACTAAGTTTGGTAAATTTCTTGAAACTCTTAAAATAAATATTAGTAACTTCAAGCATATATTTGTCATTAATAACATACTAAATTTATAATGATAATCAACATAAATTATATAAATAATTGAACTTGTAAAGAAACTATTAGTCTTCATCACATAAGGTTTGTTATCATCAAATTAAATGGTAAGATACTCCATAGCAATGGCCTTGAGACTTTGATCTAATAAGCAATAGAAGTCTTCATTGATTAATTTTAATATTATAAAAACAAATTTCAACTAAGCCTTACTGGAGTTGATATAACACATAATGTTAAAAGTCAAACTACAAATACAAAGGTAAAGCCTAAAAAAAGATCAAAGAATAGATATAATTATAAAAGTCTAATAAAAAGTTCATAATCTAAACTATTTTGGAAATAATTTCTATTTTAATAATTTCATATTTTTATATCTCACTTAGAGACTTATATAGTTTGCCATGACATGAATAATTTATTAAAATTGGACGGTCTAAGTTCTCTTTCATAAATAGCTATAAAATCCTCTTTTTTGTCACTTTTTTCTCTCATTTTTCTCTTTAAAACCTTAGACTCTTATAATACCTATATAAAATACTTTATAAATTTGGTTGTTGAATAAAATTTTTTGAGCGAATAATATTTCTTCTCTTGACTTTGTGCTTGATGTTTTAATTTTTGCATTTTTAGTGAGATAAGGTAATAATCCTTGTTATTTTATATTTATTATTCATTTTAACTACAACTTTTCTAACATATCTTTGAATTCCCTCCACACCCAATAACATGCTCAAAGATAACCTACTATCCAACCCACACCTTATATCCAAAATAAAAGCTCTCCTAAAGCTCAATGGCAAGCTAAATAAGCCTAGGGCTTAGTCTTCTTTCCTACTTCTCAACACTTAAATAAACTTTACAAAATCTAAGCTTATACTAAATATCATAAATACACTTCCTAAGTTAACTATTCATAAGAATTTCTAATCATTTATCTTACCTTAAGTTTATTATTAACAATGATCTTCAAAATCAATCATATTTGTGCAATCCAAACTAGCTTAGATATTTCTTCCACTATATGATAGAAAATCCTTCATCAACCAACAGAAGCTCTAAAACCCATTCTTATATATTAAAACAACGATCCATATATAGTCATTGTAGCTCTAAATCATTCCAAAAAGCCACCCATCACTATCAAGTTTTTTCTTAGTTTTCTTTTATTTGTTCACCTTCCTATTTAGGTTCCTACAATCAAGTAATATTTTTTTAATCATTACATATGTACACACACACACACACACACACACAATATATATATATATATATATATATATATATATATATATATTTCTTTGCTTTACCTTTTTAAATTAAAGATCATTTATTGGCTTTTTTATATATGTTGTCTTGCACTTTTCAAAGAGTATTCATAAAATTTTCCACTAATAGGAAAAAATATCCAATCAATATACCAATAATTATCTTAATTTGTTAAGTTAATAAATTAAGTGAATTGAAACATTTTAATGAAAATTATATTTAAAGAAATGTTATTTCTGATTACTTTTTAAAAATATGTTTGATAAATTAATTTTTTTTCTGAAGCATTTACATATCTATCACATAATTCTTATATATTTTCATATTTAATACATAAATTTTAATATGTACTTAAATAACACCAAAAATTTTAATATTACAGCAAAAATACAAATATCATTAGTATTTTTGAAACTAGAATACACCTTTTCATGAATTGAAAAAGTGTTATATATGTAAATATCAAACTTTAAGGGTTAGACCTGTAAATGCATGAGAATTATGTGACATGTATTTAAATCAACTTTTTTTTAATTCTAAAAAATAATTTGTAAATTATTAAATATATTTTTGCATGTTATTATCTTGACCCTCATATTAATGAGGTTTAAGCTATACTAAAAGAACCAACTTGAAAAAGTCAAGCATTTTAATTTGCAATTCCTTTCTAGTCAATGGTGCTATTTTCTAAAAACTATGGTCTCTCTAAGTACCCTATATAGTTTACATCTCATAGTACTTTCTTCAGTCAACCCTTTACAAAATTACTCTCTAGAATCTCATTATAGTGGGCTCAAATTACTTGATATGCTATGGACTCTTGAATTATACTTACAAGAGTAATCTGAAAAATATTAGCGTCAACATAAAAGAGAACATTGGACTATTGGTATAAAAAATTTCTAGCTTATTGATAATATTATTAAAATAACATCACAACATATCCATTATTTTGCACTCAAATATATTCTCACAAAAAGCTTAATTATTTTAATTAAGTTTAATTTTGAAAGAATGTATTATTCACATCAAAATTTTATAATAATTTCGGATAAAATTGGGATAACTACTATAAGCACTAAATACAATTTAATTGACTTAGTAACTCAATTAATATTCTATTCTTAATTGCCTTCTTAAATATTAGATTAAATCTCACTAAGCTCTAATCTTATTCTCATGATATTCTTGATTTTGAAGGATATAATATAAAAGTTCATTGCTTACTCACCTTCCAATTGTCTTGGGAAAACCACATTTACAACTAATTATTTTAATCTAGTTCATAATAGTAGACACTAATCCAACTATGCTGAAACATTTGATCAATCTTTTTTATCTATTTATTTAGCTTTTGCATCCATTCTTCACTTAAACACATCAAGTTCTAAATACTAAATTGGACAATATATGATCTTTATCTTATAGGGGCAGCTAAAGATATATCATTTACAAATAAGTTGCTATTTAATTTATTTTATAACATATATTAGATATCAAAAAAATTTATAAATAATATTACATCTTATCTTTTTAACAAAAAAGAATCAATGAGTGCAAGTGAAAGATAAGAATTTCACTTTATACCAATTGATGTTGTTTTTATAAAGAAGATATAATGAGGTGCTACATGTGGATAGAGACATCACTAAAATGACTATAAAATTATATGATTGATAGTATCTTACTCATCTAAAAATTTCAAAAGGCAAAAGCTTTAAAAACTTTAGAAGTCAAAAGCATAAAAAAGAATAGATCATCTAAAAAACTAAAAAGGTAAAAAAAAATTATAGTTACAAGTAATCTAAAAATATCTCAAAAGTTAAATGCCCACAAAAATTATAGATCCTCTAAAAACATTAGAAAACAAAATCTTTAAAAGTATAAGTAATCCAAAATTCTTAAAAGATAAAACTCATAAAATGTACAAATTCACTAAAATCTCAAAAGAGAGAAACTCATAAGACAGTTTTTTTTAATAATCCTAAACAGTAAAGGCCTCAAAATATATAGATTATATAATATCTAAAGGTACACTCCTAAAGTGTACTAGTTCTCTAATATCTTGGGCAAGTTCTTATAAATCTAGATTTCAGTTACATATAAAATAGAGAGTTCGTCAATAATGTGATTATAAATATCGATTAAGTATATATGTAAATAAGTAAAAAAATGTACATCTAAGAGCTAAATAAATAAGAAATCTTGTTGGTGCACTATTGATCACCATCACTGGATATTTTTTAAAAAATTTTACGGCGTCTAATATCCAAACTATCAACCTTTCTTGCACTAAGTAGTGTTTTCTCAATTAAAATTCATTAAAAGAATATAACTTTCTCAACCCTAAATCTGAAATAAATTAAATTTCATTAGCACTAATGCTATTGCCCAAAATTACTAATTTTAACACCAAATATTGATATCAACTTAAAAATTTAGCGACATCTTTGATGGAACTTGAAGTTTATATAGATATTCATATAAGATTAAGTATAATTTAAAAATAGATAAAAAGAATAAAAAATAAGTAAAAATATGGAAGGAAGTAGATAACTAAATTATCTTTTCAGTAGATATTAAGATAATAATACATTTGATTGATGCTTCAATAAAATTTTCTATGATTACAATACAATATAACAATCACTGACCAACACTCAAGGATTTTTCATAGATTAATTTACTTCTAAAAAATGATCAAATTCTAAAAAAAAAATTTAAAATTGGAGAAGTCAGTATATCATTCAAATTATCAATATTTTTAATGCCTATTCTTCTTGATATCTCTATGCATCCATGTCAAAGATATGATGATAAATTGATAGTTTAATACATCTACATTGATTCAAATTATCAATATTTTAAAGGCTTTTTGTTATTGACATCTCTATGTTTCCATGTCAAAGATATGATGGTGAATTAGTAGTTTTGTACTTCTAGTAAAAACATTTTAGAATATGTAAAGGGATAATTCTTCTTCTATACATGATTGTGTTGAATATCTTTTAGAAACATAGCTTGTAAAAGGAGACTACATTACAAAAATATTCTTTCTATTTAATTTTGTTATTTTAAAAGTATATATGCATTTAATCTATTTTAAGGAATGTTATATTTGATATATTATGTTTGGTAACTATCATGTAGATGATTGATAGACTATGGATGATGTTTCCCAAAAATAATATTTTGTTATAATCAATATTACTTTGATCATTTAACAAAAGATGCATTGATACTTTATGACGAACTATTTGTTACAAATTGTTGTGGGTCTGGTATCCATTTAAAACTTTTGGCTAGCAATTCACTACTCAATATTGGCGATCTTCTAGCAATATGATTGCTTGTAAATATTAGTGATTTGATATATTAAAAATCTAGAAGATGAACATTTTTTAGAGGATTTAGAGTAATCACATTGCCAAATGAACTTAAAGCTCATCTCCATCAAGGTCAATGGTGTTTTACACTAACAAATTATTTGAATTACACCCCTTACCCATCAAAAATCAATTATTTTATAATCATAGTATTTAAAATAGGTGAATTGAGTATTTGGCAGCTAATGAAAAATAATCTATAAAAAATAATGATATTAAATATAGTAATAAATATGATGATGAAATTCCATGACCAATGATTGCATGAAACATTTCAATTCCAAAACAATTTGCGTTGACATTATAATTATAATTTTGTTTATTATTTTCAGATATATATATATATATATATATATTCAATTATTTCATTCTCATGGTAATTTTATTTTTAATCACAAGGCATTTGTAGAAGCCAAACTCTGATTGGAATATAGCCATATAATAAACATTGATAGAAATTAATAACATATAATAGATGGTTTAATCTTTCAAATAATTTTTTAATATATTGAATATTTTATCAAAATATATTTGTTGACCTCAATTTTGGAGTGAGGACTCATCCTTCCTGTCTTAAACTTAAGAACCTACTAGGCATTAGATTTTTCTAGTCATAAGATACTTCTAGTGACTAAGAGAATACTAAATCCAAGCTTAGATACTTATGAAGGCTTAGGTTATACCCCTAAGGAAAATAATTTCTACCTATCCTATGGCCTAAACTAAGGCCCATGCTTGTCCGCTCATCCAAAATCAACTTCAAGCCAACACAACCAACCTTAATTGGATTTTATTCTATATCCAAGCTCCAAGCCAAATTGGCTTAAGCCCAAACCTAAGTAAATTCCAACATGATCCTATAGATACAACTCAAAACCCATTCAAGCAAACCAAATCTAATTTGATTGTCACAAAAGCACTCAAACCATTCAATAGATCATTTAAAATCCCTTCAACACCTAAAATTAAACCAATCAAATCAAATGAATCCAATCAATCCAAGTTAGCCCATTTGACCCAAAGGGTCCAAATGAGCCAAAATCTAATCAAACCCAAATTAATTGCAATAAAGGCCACCAATCAATCTTATATCCATCATTGAACTCTTCTGAACACCCAACTCAATCCAATTCAACCTAATTAACCCAATTGGTCCACTTGACCCAAAGTGACCTAAATGACCAAATTGACTCAAAGTTTAATCCAACATAAATTGGATTGAATCAACTCATCCAATCTCCTCTATAATTGTCGTTGATCATCCTTGATTTGCCAATTGCAATCAATTGGGTCAAACCAAACTAATTTGATCACTTGATCCAAGTTGACCCAATTAATCCATATGGACCAAAATGTACTGAATCTCATTCCAACTCCAATCAATTACAATTAACGACTCTCATCAATCACAAATTGAGTATTGAACTTGACTCAATCACCAATTGAACCAAGCCAATCCAATTTGGTCTCTTGACCCAAGTTGACCCAATTTGGTAGTCAAATCAAATCCTAAATAAAATTGATTACAATCAATTCTTCTAATCAGTCGTTAATTGACTATTGAATATGATCCAATATTCAATTGAACCTAATTTGGTCAACCTAACCCATTTGACCCCTTTAGCCCAAATCGACCTAATGGGTTCAATTGAACTAAATCATTCCCAAATCTAAATTGATTCAAATTAACACCTAAAATTATTCTCGAATGACCAATTGAACCTAAACCAACCCTCCACCCAAGCTAATTTGGCCAATTTGACGAAATTGGTCAACTTAGCCCATTTGACCCAAATGAACCCATGAGTCAAACTCAAATCCACTTCAAATTGAACCAAACCAATTGAACCAATACATTTCAAATGATCATTTGAACATACCTAAACCCTTGGTTTGACCCAATTTTACTAAGTGGTAAATCTTGCCCAATTGAACCCCATTTGACCCATATGGGTCAAATTGAGCCAAACCCATCAAATTAAGTCCAAACTCAACCAAACTTGATATGACTCATCCTTGTGTCACCATGGGATAGCCCATGTGGACCCAACCCATGGTGAACCTAGTTTGGGTCAAAACCCTTGAACTAAGCCACCAAAGTGGAATAAAATCCCCATTTAGATGGGTTCTCTCACTCCCCAAGCCTTGGCAGCCACCTTTGGCCATTCTTGGTCACTACGACCATTGATCCAACCTAACCCAAAGCTGTTGGCTTTAGCCTTTGGCCATGAGTTGGTGAGTTCACCCTTGGCTCTCCATTGGTTCACTTGGAAGAGGAGGTACACCCTATACCAGCTCATGCCACTATCTCAGCCTCTAAAGCACCTCCACCTCAGTAGTCCACTACCACCTCTGACAACTTACCGTGACTGAATGACAGCCAAAGGCTGAGCCAATCTCAACCCTTGGTTCACTTGGGGAGGAGAGTATACTCCTCCCCATTCATTCAAACTTAACAAAGAGCTTCCTCAGAGTATTCTGAGCATTCCTAGACATTTTCTCAAACCCATAATGCTCTCCATCACCGATAAAATTGAGAGGCCCATCCTTCCAACCTCACCAAAACTCCACCAAACTCAAATTAACTCTTCCCACACTTTTCGCTCACTCCGATAAGTCAAAATGAATCGATCCTTAATCAATTTGTTCACTAGAAGGCACTCCAAGACTAACTCCAGTGAGCTTTGCGATGGTGCTTGGTCTCCATAGAGTAATCGGTGGGGAGGTAGCTCGAGATATTCTCAATAGGGCTTCGTCTCTTCAAGGAGAAGCTACCTCAGTTGATGAACCCCTAATCTTTAGCTCCGGTGTGATAAAAATCTAGCAAACAGTGGAATTTTCCCTAGGTGTTGGTCTTATGTGAAATAAATCATGATTTTATGCAATTTCTACTATAGGATCTCTTTAGATCTCTTCCCAGCACATTTTGGAGTCGATCATGTCATCCCACGAGCTCTAGTGAGCTCGAATCGATCTGTGGGGGTGGAAGATTTCCATTTTCTAGTGTTCGGGTGATGACAAATCATCTACCATCCATTCCATATGATTAGAATGGACAACCATGATTTAATATATTAGATATTTCAATTCAATCCTTAAGAAACTATGAGATTAATCTTGGCAGTCCGATCTAAGATCGGACAACAGAGATGAAACTGCGTCCGCCACCACTAACTCATCTGTCGGGTCAAAAATTTTAAATAAATTATTCCGTGGCAGCACATAGAAAGCACTACCGCATCAGCTTCTGCATGGCGTCGACGGTTTAGGAGGTTAATTAAGTGTTAAAAATGCAATTAAATGGCCAGAACTTTGAAAATTCATAACTAATTATAGAAAAATCCAAAAAATAAAAATAACCCATTTTAAAAAGGTTAAATAAAGAAGAATTTAATAAAAATATAATTGTAAATGTTTGATTAAGGAATAGTGCTTAATTTGGGTTTGAAATTTAAGCTAATTACCCTAATTAAGGCTTAATTGCTTGGTCCTTTGATCCCAAATTTGGGGGGTTAATTTCTTGGGATGTCCTCTACGTCCCATAATTTTCTTGGAATTTGTTGGCTATGTAATTCAAACAAATTAAAATTCCAATCTTAATCACCCTCTTTAATCAATTTAAAAATTATTAAAAATGCTAAATAGTGAAAATTAGATGATTAATTACAGTTACGCATTGTAAGTAGTGAGAATGATGTGGGAAAATAATTAAGACCTCTTTTCTAAGTGTTTCCTTAAATACATTTCCATAGGAGAGTTAATTAATGCATATGTTAATTGAAGGTTAATTAAGTAAATTAATGATAAAATCAAATCAAATTCAAATGTTGATTGGTTCAGATAATTCAAATTTAATTCATGGGTTTCTCTTTAAGTGTTTGATAGCATAAATATCCTTAAGGAACTTATGGTTAACCCATGGGTGTGAGAAAACCATATATGTACTTAATTTAGTTCTTTCTCTAATTTAATTAGCCTTCAATTATGAGCTTCATTGCAATAAATCTTGTTAAGTGCATTGCAAATTTTAATTCCTCACTGGCATATTATTAGAGGCTCATGATTAGATGGTTAATTAAATTAAAGAAACTTATTAAAGGGTAATTAAATTCATTACTTAATAATTTGAGCTTAATCAATTCATAAAATTCACTTAATCACATTACCTTAAACACATTAAGTTACCAACATGGGATGGGGCAAACATCAAATGCCTTTCTCTTTTTTAAGTTTTAATAATTTGAACACCAAAATAAAACTTCATAATAACTTTGGTTAATCTTAAAGAACATTTATTTGACTTGATTTTTCCTTAGAAATTAATGTGGTTGAATGTATTATATGAAAATGTTTAATTATTCCTTTTCAATCATTATAAATTTATATATCATTTGTATCATGCATTCATGTTTTTCAAATAATGAATCAATTGAATATGATTATATATGTATAAGTTACATGTGTTGAATTAATCTTACTATATGTGATGGCTATTATCCCTAATAAATTTTAAATTATTTTCAAAATTATAAGTTAATGATGAAAATTTAGAGTGATGTTGGCTATGAATATTACATGTGATTTACATTCACTTACAGTTTAAACATGTTAAAAGGTTGTTTTATTTTCATGATTCATGTGTATTTTTACATGTGTTTGAATGCTAGTATGTATATAGTCTGGATATTCCAGGAATATGAGATTTTAAGTAACCCCAAGGAGGTCTTGGATTACCTCACTTCCCTTGTTTAACAATGGCACATACTTACTTAATTTCATTCATATGTGTACATGTGCTAGAATTCGGATAGAGCTTTAGTTTACAAGAGTAAATAATTTGCTAACATACAACCTTTTGTATGATTTTCATTCTTATGTTTATGTATATGTTCATGTGTATTGAAGTTAGTAAGTATATAATCTGAACATCTCGAGAATACAAGGTTTTAAGTGGCCTCAAGGAGATCTAAGATTACCTCACTTCCCTAATTTAACAATGGCACATACTTGCTTAATCTTTAATACATGTATATATATGCTTAACTAAGGATTGAATTTTCTTTTCTACCAAAATACATGAATTAATCATCATTCAAGCATGCCAAACACACACACACACACACACACACACACACACACACACACACACAATACACACACAATATATATATATATATATATATATATATATATATATATATATATATATATATATATAGCATGTATAGATATGCTAAATTAAATGTCATAAATAATAAAAATGAAAAATATTCATGTTACTAATGACAAGAAGGAATGATGTAATGTTACCATGTGATAGTGATTCAATCTCATTAATCTTAAGATGCCTTTTATGTTTGAATAAGATTGTTTAATATTAACCCAAACCAAGGATTAATAAAATGTTTAATAAATCATTCACTAAAAGAAATCAAAAAGCATAATAACATGCCTTTAGAAAATAACTTAGGGTAGGGATGAATAGGTTCAATCCTCTTTCCTCTCTTTATAACAACTAGATGTTAAGTAAAAATTAAGTGAAATCAAATAAAATATAAATTAAAATCCATTAATTTTTTTAATGACTTAAAGTGTAACCTTCACTCATGTGTAACTTGAACATTCCAAAACCTTTAGACAATCATATACATAAAGCCTATCCAAGACATACCACACCAAACATTAGCACACACATTATAATACTAAGTTACCGCTTCTAGCTCTAAGTTAGGATGGTGTATGTTGTGATATTATATTATATTTTGTGATGTTATATTTTAGACTATATGTTAGGATTACTTATGCATAGATTGGATGTTAGGTCACTATTAGCCTAATGATATTTTCTACAGGGGATTATGCTAAAGGTGTCAGAATAATGAATAATAAATATAAATGCTCTTTCTTGTAGGTTTCTTATGCCCCTAAGCATAATCTAATTAGGACAGATGGGCTTGGTTACCCATGTGAAGGGTGCTAAGTCAAAATTTATAAAATATAATTGCTTAGTTTGAATGCTTGTTGGCTAACATCTATTGTGTAGTTAGATTTTACTTTCCATGAACATGTAATTTTGCAATAAGAATTCAGATTTGTGCTATGAGGTTTAGGATGACCAAAGGATAGAAGGCAAAGACCTGGGAGGCCTTGTGAAGCCTAGAGTAAATCAAGACAAAGGAAGAAGAGTGGAGGAAAAGCAAAGAATGAAGACCCCATAACATCTATTTAATGATAATTGTAATATTATTTTGTAATCTACCTTGTATAAGGATAGAGCTCGGCTATCTAATTTTTATATTTTTTAGAGTGTACAACAGCACCCAGCCGTACTAGTCTTTTATTATTTTACAAAAATTTATAAATGTTTGATTATCATGTTTAGCTTGTGCAATAAAGATGCCATGTTTTTCATAGGTTTCTTAAAGATTGATCATTGAATGTGTAGCCTAGATGTAGTAGACTTTTTAGAATAAAATTAATTTTTCTATCACCACTAATAACTCATAACTAAATTCTAAAATAACTCATAATGTCACTTTAAAGCCTAAGTTTATAATCAAGATAATTAAAAGATTTAATAACCCCTTAGCTGAATGATGTATGTTATAACAATCATGCATATCATCTTTTTTCACTCTTGAATTAGGAGGGTCTTCATTCCTACATGATAAGGGAATACTTGACCTTTGAGGGCATCTCTTGTAGTGGAGAACACCACCTCCCATTGATTTAGCTCATAACCTTATTTCATCATACATTTAGGCATAATTATTCCAAGCCTTAATCCAAATGATTGTGCCAAAAATGATTCAAAGGATTGTAAATTTTGCAATAATCTATGTCATCTCTTCATGCTAGTCATGATCTAGTCTCTTAGTGAGTTAGTCTAGGACTCTAGTTTTTTCATAATTAAATAACAACTTAGCTATCTTGCATTTACATAAGATCGACCTACATGATTTTGAAGCATAGGAGGTGTTAACTGGCGACCACTCCAATCCCATTGTGGTATTTATTTTTGGATGTGGGGTAGACACCACGTAGATTGTATGGGGTACTTATTGAAGTGATCGGGTATGACCTTAAGGTATGATGTAGTATCTTAGAAGATAGAGATGTCACTCTATAATGGACCTAATCACTTAAAAAAGACTCATAAGGCATGATGGGTCTTCGTATATACTAGAGATCTTTCCCCTACATTACATGAAAAAAAGTAAAGTAGCATTTATTTTAAGCCAGGTTCTTAAGTTGCCTGTGGAGGCAAGCCTCCATAGTTAATATAGCCTAAGAAATGAGATTTTCTAAGAACACTCTTGATTAAAGTAGAAAATTATTATCTCTAAAGATTTCAAGGTTAAGACTATCAAAGAATTAGTTATTTCAAAAAAATCAAATGGGATTGTTCAATTAGAAAGGCTTATTTTTGGATTCAAAGGAAAATGAGTAGGAAACGCTCATGATACTAGGAAGCCTAGTGAGCATTTCAACCTATCCTATGGTGAGCCTTTATATGTTTGAAAATGAGAAGATTTATTTCATTTGAGTTGAAATTTTATTAGATTGCTAGGGCTTATAATCCTTCAACACAAGATTATAAAAATGCCTAAGAGGTGAGGATTTATGCTCATATCTCAAAAGAAATGAGCGATCTCAGAACCTAAATCTAGGGAGCTTTAACACAAGTTAAAACATGACCTAAATCTATATGAAAAGGGGGACATAAGGGTCTACTCCATAAGAGAAGATAGACCTGTCCGACTCTTCTGGACTTACAACTGCCTGGAGTGGCAGCCAATTAACACCTCCTATACTTCAAAATCATGTAATTTGATCTTATGAAATTGCAAGATGGTTAGGCTTGTTATTTAATTGGAAAGAAACTAAAGTCATAAACTAACTCCCTAAGAGACTAGAGCATGAGTAATATGGTCATATGACATAATCTAAAATGCAATATTTTATAATTTTTATGTCATTTTGACACAATATTTTGGACAAAGGCTTTGGGATTTCTTATGCCTAAATGCATGATGAAAATTGATTATTGGTTAAATCAAAATCAAAAGAGGGTGAAACTCCATCATAAGGGGTTGCTCTTTTTGGTCAAGTAGTCCCTAAAGTTCAAGAATGGAAGCCCTCATTTTACAAGAGTGATAGAAGATGTCATGCGTTATGTGAGACATACAACATACAGCTAAGGGGTTGCTAAATCTTTTAATTATCTATATTATGGACTAAGCTTTAAGATAAGGTTATGAGTTATTTAAAATTTAATTATGAGTTGTTAGTTGGGATAGAAAAATTAATTTTTTATTATAAGAGACTACTGCATCCAGATCACACATTAATACATCAATCATGAAGAAACTATAAAAAGATGCAATTCTATTACGCTATCTAAACATAACATCAAATACTTTATAAACTACCATAAAATAATACGAGATTGGTGCGGCCGGGCACCGCCATATACTCTAGAAAAGAGAAAAGTTGGGTAGCCAAGCTCTACCCTTACTCAACCTATAATTACAAAATAATACAAGTTATGGGGTCTTCTTTTCATCATTTCTTTATGTCTTCCTCCTTCCCTCTTTTGATTGAATTATGCTCCAAAGACATCACAAGGCACCCCAAGACTAAGCCATCTAGCCACTACTCATCCTAATCCTCATAGCACTAATCTTAATTTTTATTACAAAATTACATTTATAGGAAAAGTAAATCTAACTACATCTGCAAAATAGAGGTTAGCTAAACATATATACAATCCTAAGCAATTATGTTTTATAATTTTGACTTAGTACCCTGCACATAGGTAACCAAGCCAACCTGTCCTAATACGGATTATGCTTAGGGGCTTAAGCAACCTGCAAGCAAAGTATTTATTTTTATTTTCAAGCATCCCCTTCAGCACAATCTCCTGTAGAAAATGACATTAGGCTAATAACGACCTAACATCCAGTCTACAAAATATATACCCTAGCATCTAATATAAATATTACATCAAAAAATAAAACATAACATCACACATACACCATCCTAACCTAGGACTAGAAGTGGTGGTTTTATTCTAATGTTTGTGCTAAGACTTTGTATGGTATGTCTTAACTAAACATCAGAGTTATAATTCTTTAAATTTAGAAATTATGTAAGTCAACATGATGGTTGGGTTCATTTCAAGTTGTTTAGTTGATTTGTGAATTTTAATTTATGTTTTGTTTTGTTTTATTTGATTTGTACTTAACATCTAAGTGTTATAAAAAGAGAAAATAATGTTACCCTCTTTCATCCCCCTTAAGTCACTTTCTAAAACACATTAATATGATTTAGTTCTCTTTAGTGAATGGCTTATTAAATATTTTTTTTATTAATCCTAAGTTTGGTTTTACATTAAAGAACCCTATTCAATATGAAAGGCATCTTAAGATTAATGTAATTGAATTATCATTATATGAAATATGTTAAGTCATTTGTTTCTATCTCCCATAACATGCATATGATTTAACACTTAGTATACCTATACATACAATATATTTTGGAACACTTAGATGATCATGAATGCATACATACTTCATGGAATATGAGATTTGCATTCATTAATCAAATATACATACATATGTATAAGAGATGTGAGCAAGTATGTGCTGTTGTTAAAACTTGCAAAGTAAGATAATCAAATGACCTCCTTGGGGCTACTTAAAGTCTCGTATTCCCGGGATGTCCAGATTATATACTTATTATCTTAAATGCATATAAATGAATATATAATTAGAGTGATGAAAATCATACAAGAGATTATATTTTGTTTAATTAAATTGTTTATACATGTAAATTAAAGCTCTATCAAAATTATAATATAAATATAAATACAAATGAAATTCATTAAGTATGTGCCTTTGTTAAACTAAGGAAATCAGGTAATCAAATGACCTCCTTGGGGCTACTTAAAGCCTCATATTCCTAGGATGTCTAAACTATATACTCATCATCATCCAAATATATGTGAATTTATATATAAAACATAGGAAATAGAGCACTATCTTTACATGTAATGTATTTTAACATATCGAAGTGGTTATGGATGCACATATTTTTAATAGAAAAAGGGATTTTCTTTCTCTAATTAAGTATGCATACACATGTATAAAAGATGTAAGCAATTACGTGCCATTGTTAAACCAAGGAAGTGAGTGTGGTAAAAATATTCCCACCTTCATCTATCCTTTTGAGGAGGATAAATGAAAATAGAAATATACAGCTTTTGGTCAAGACACTATGTAGATCTGTAGATATTCTTATTAGGGTGATTGGGTATGACATTGAGGAGAAGTGTACTATCTTGAAAGATAGAAGTCACCACCCTACAATGGACCTAATCACCTCAATAAGGACTCATATGGACTATGGGTCTGCATATGTACCAGAGATTCTTCCCCTACTTTACATGAAAAAGAAAGTAGGGTTTATTTTAAGATGAGTTCATTAAGTTCCCTATAGGGGAAAGCGCCCATAGTTAATTACATCTTAAGGAAGAGGATTCCTTAGGAATACTCTCGATTAAGGTAAATGATCATTGTCTCCAAAGATTTCAATAGGTAGGAATATCAATCAATTAGTTTATTTTTTTGGCAAATCAAGTGGGATCAATCAAGAGGAGGGAGTTCTTATTAAAGTCAAATGGAGGTGAGTTGGAGATGTTTAGGATACTAGGAAGCCTAATAAACATCCCAAACTATCCTATGGTTGGGCTTTATATTTTTGAAATTGAATTACTTATTTGAGTTAAATTTTTATTAGAAGTTTAAGGCTTATAATTCCATAATACAAGGCTATGAAAATGCCTAAAAGGTGAGGATTTATGCTTATGTCCCATAGAAGGGAGAAGCAACCTCAGAATCTAAATCTATGGAGCTTTGGCAAGGGCCAAAAGAATGACCTAAATCTATGGCAAAAAATGGGTATTTGGTTTGCCTCCATAAGAGAGGACAAACCACCTGACTGCTTGGACTTACAACCGCCTGAGGGTGACCGCCAACTAACTCCTCTTATGATTTTAAATACATGTAGGCAAGTCTTAAGCTTATGCAAGATAGCTAGGCTATTATTTATTTAGAAAGAGACTAAGTCCTTAAACTCATTCTCTAAAGAGACTAGATCATGTAAGGGCATGCTTTAAATGACCTAAATCTAGGTCAAATCATACTACATGTTATTTTCATTTTTGGACAATCATTTGACTCAGGCTCTATGATTCTTTATTCCTAATGCATGAGAAATTAGATTATGGGCCAAAATCAGCAAGATGGGAGGTGTGTTTCCGCCATGGCTCTCAAAGGTCAAGCCAAGTTCTCTGGCATGGGTGGAAGCCCTCCAAATCAAGAGTGAAGCAATATGTTGTTATGCATGATGTTGTAAAAGAAATACTCATCCAGCTAAGGGGTTGCTAATTCTTTTATCTTGATTTTTTAGCTTAGGCTTTAAAAGAGGTTATGAGTTGTTTATTTTTAATTTTGAGTTGATTAATTTGATAGATTTTTTATTTTTCTCTAAGAGCCTAATCCTTATCCAGGCCAGACATCGAAGCAAGGAAGAAATTAGGAAAATGATGCCATTTCTAAAGCATAAGCTAAACAAAACATCAAATATTTTATAAAGCTAATGCAAAAGAATAAAAGGCCATGTGCGGTTGGGCACCACCACACAACCTCAAAAACAAATTGGGTAGTCGAGTTCTACCCTTACACAACTTGGATTATAAATGAATTAATTATAATTAAGCAAGGAATTCATGTTATGGGAGTCTTCAAGCTTCATTCATTCATTCTTCTTTTCTTGTTTCTTCTTTTGGATGGTTGGAAGGTGGATGCTTCAAAGGCTTCACATGGTACATAAAGCATGTCCTTATAACCAATGATCATCCTAATCCCCATAACAATATTTCCAAAATCCTAATTGCAAAGGTACATGAAAAAGGAAAAAAGTAAATCTAACTAAAACCTGTAAAACATAGATTAGCTAAACCAACCATACATTCCCAAGCATGTATATAAACAAATTAGATTTAGCACCCAACACATGGGTAAACCAAGTCCACCTAGCCTATTTTGGATTATACTTAGGGGTATAAGCAGCCTGCATAGCAAAAATAATTATATTTTTATTATAGTGCCCCTTAAGCACAATCCCCTACATAAGACAATGATTAGACTAAATCATCCTACCATTCATTCTACGCACATACACCCTAACATCTAGACCAAAATATCACATCACAAAATAAAACAAACATCAAACCATGCATCGCCCTAACATAGGACTAGAAGTGGTTTCTAAATGTGCCATGTGGTGTGGTATGCTTAGCTAGGCTTTAAGGTTAGGATTTTTTAAGTGTGAATAGGTTCAACTTATAAGGGTGGAATCACTTAAGTTGTTTAGCTGATATGGGTTAATTTTATTTGATGATTTGATTTAGTTTGAATGAACCTACTTAATTATTAAAGTTTATAAAGAGAGGAAAAGAGAAGAGAACTTCACTTTCCTCCCTACCTTAAGTGATTTCTAAGGTAGATTCATTAATGATTTTTGTTTAGTGAATATTTTATTATGTGTTTTAATTAATCGTAAGTTTAGATTTTCTTTAAACAAACCTATTCAGAAAGAAAGGCATTTTAAGATTAAGTAAAGTGAATTACTATCACAAAACACACAATATTTTATTTCTTTCCCACATGTGTATCATGCACAATGAATCCTAAGCATATCTATACATGCATGCAAGTATTTAGCACCTTAATGATGAATGCTAAGAGAGTTGCTTAAGGAAACTTGGAATGTTTCATGTATGCATGATTTTGTTAAGTAGAGAGTGATTCTTTTATCCATTTTCATATGCACATTTACATAAAAAGATATAAGTGAGTACACCATTGTTAACGAGGTGTAAGGTACAAGACCTACTTAGGCTACTTAAAGCTCACAACCCGGTTGTCACTAATATACCACTTTTCTTAAATACATGTGCATGTATGAAAAGAAATACATGGAAAGAGAATGCTAAGTGAGCTACTTAAGAAAATTTTAATTATTTCATTAAGTAGAAAAGAGGTTTTCTTATCCATTTTTCACATGCACACATGTATGTATGAAAGGCATAAGTGAGTACATCGCCATTGTTAACTAGGGGTGTAAGGTACAAGACCTACTTAGGGCTACTTAAAGGCTCGCAACCCCAACTTTCCTTAAATACAAGCATATGTACAAAAGAAATGAATAGAAAAGAAAGATGCAAAAGTTCATACTTATGTTTGATTTATAATTTATATGTGTAAGTGTAAGGATCTTTCTTAAGTCATAATAGAAGAGGATAAGAATAGATTTAAGCAAGTGTTATGTTCTTTTAAAATGAACTATACACTTTGTAAATCTTATTCAAATCCATATTAAAAGGAAAAAAAAAGAAACATACATATTTTTATATTCACATGCAAGCTTATAAATAAACTATATAAGTAGCACTTTCAATTTTAGGTATTTGATTTATAGATTTTGAAAATAGTTTTGAATTTAATAGTGATAATAGCCATTCATATTTTTTTTTAGCCAAAACATGCAATTTGACATAAAGAAAATATTTCATTTTGAATTTGATTTTAGAAAAGCATGAATGCATGATTTTCATATGACATGCACATTTAGCATGCTAGAAAGAAATAAAGTGATGTAAGCATGTAATTTCATTCACTTAATTCTTAAAGATAATCTTATGAAGTAAGATCATTTAAAGAGAATCAAAAGTTTAAAGAGACTTTCATTTTGTTTTGAGTTTGATTTGAATTAGAAAGTGTGAGAAGGTTTTTGGTCCTTACCCATTCCACATGTGTGTATTGTTTAATTTAATAGGTGATTAGATTAATTTTATGCTTTGGTTAGGTTAAGGTGTAGATTAAGTTCATTAATTATCCCTTACCTATACCACTTTAACATATTTAATCAAATAATTATGAGCCAATGTATGACATAAAACCACAAGGAATTTAAATCAACAATGCATCCTAAGAAAAAAAAAGGTCCCTAATGCAATTTGCTCATAATTAATGATTAATTAAGCTAAAGGGTTTAATTTAAGTACTTTCATAACCTTTCCCACACAAATGGGTTTGGTATAATTTCCTTAAGTTGCTTAGGTTATTGAACACCTAAGCATCTACCCAAGAAGGATTAGTTAAGTTATGAAAAGTTTTAAGAATTTGATTTGATTAATTAAGTAGAATTAGTGGATTAACCCTTAATTAGATTTAGATTAAGGAAGAAAGGGGTTTAGGGAGCTTAAGAAAAATATCCCAAAATCATTCCATAAACCTCTAATCACTTAACAAAAGTTTAATTAACTTAATCAAGAATTAAACCACTCACATGCTTAATTAACCTTAATTACATTAAGATATTGGTTAGGGGTTCATTAATTAATTTCTCTCATTAACTCATTAATAAATTCCAAGAAACTTAGGGGAGGTAGAAGTCATCCACTAAACATGCCTGAGATGTTTTGAATTAATTAATGAAGTCATTAGGGAGTAATTAAGGTTGCTAAGTTTTCAAATAAACCCTAATTAAGACAAATCTACTATTCAAATTCACTTAGAAATAATTTTATTAGATTCTCCTCTGAATTATCTTTAAAATGAAATTGAGTTTATATTTTTTTTCTTGGATTTTTCTACAATTAGTTATGAATTTTTGAAGTTTTAGTTGATATAAGTGATTTTTAAAAATTCTGCTAATTTATTTTATTAAAATAAACCATTTGACACTCAAAATTCAATATCTTTTAATCCAAAGGTCATTTTGAATTGAAATTTTGGTAGGTGTATTTTAACATCAATTTTAATCTGAAATTTCAACTTAATTGACATGTATTTTGGTTTAATTAAAGAAATTTTATTTTAAAAACTCAAATTAAGCTCAAAATATAAAATTTGTGGATTTTGATTTGTTGGTTTCTCTGAAAGACAACCAACCGAGCCCTTTTGAAATTTTAGTTAAGTATTTTATTTCTATGAATTTTGAATTTTTAAATTTTATTAATTTTTTTAAATCAAATCCATTCACGTATTGAACATACGCCACATGGTGTCACCAGCTTGGACACGTTGGCATGTGGTGATGCGGTGCCATGAGCACCGGTAATTTACGTGTGGTAGATCGCTTTGAGAGGGAAACGACGGTCATCCGTCAAAATGACCCATGATCTGATATCCATCGATGAACCGACGGGATCATGATCGCGCGACAAATCTTTCGACATGATCAAGGCGATCGAAGCCGAATCCCATGATTTGATCGACGGCGGATCTCACCGTGATGAATAAAGATTTTAATGAAAATGGATTTCTAAGTGAAAACTTGTCCAAATGGACTCATTTTCACATCGATTCACATATTTTCTAATTGGGATGATTTAAAGAAAAAATATGGATTATCTAGGGTAGATTCTAAAATTGTACAAATCATTATAAATGAAAGATCCTGGAGGCAGGGAAGTTACCTTACCGATACTTTATGTGGCGGTGATCCCTCAAAATCCTTACTTTGAGTATTTCTCCAAAATGAAGTGGATGATTGCTAGTTTTGAGCTCTAGAGGAGGAGAATGAGAGGAATGAGTGTTTCTTCAGCCACAAAAGCCTTAGAATAAAAAAGTGAGTGAAATGAACTTTTCCACTTTTGTTTAAAATTTTGGCTCCAAACTCATGTCATTTGGCTGGGTGGTTGGAATGGAAGAAGAGAATCATCTAGTGGCTCATGGTTGGCTAAGGCACAGAAAGTGGCTACCATGAAGGACAAAGGGTACCCTAGCCAAGGGGTGGTGAGTGTCCTTCATGCCAAGTGTTCCAATGGGAGAGGTGAGTTGATTTCACCTCCCTATGAGTTATGGCTGCCCCAACCACTCCTTGGGTCAAAAAATCAGTGTCCTTGGTGCTTATGTGGACCAATGGATGAGTGCCAAGTGGCCAAAGAAGAGAAATGGCCACTTGGGAAAGTGCCTTTTCTTATGCAATGCCCTTGACCTAAGGGCAAAGTGGTCATTTAACATTAAATTTGATTTGGGCAGATTTGAAATGGGTCAAAAGTAAGTTGGACCTGATTTCATGTCATTTGAAGTTCATTTGGCTTAATATGGGTTAATTTGATCCATTTAATGGGTCAAAACAAGTTTGGTTGACATATTGGACAAATTTGTTCAAACCAAGAGTTGGGTCAAGTTCAAATGACTATTTGGAGTATATTGGTTCAATTGGTTTTAATTAATTTGGATTTAAATTAGATTTTGGACAATTTGATCCTTTAGGTCAATTTGAGCTAAGTTGACTGATTTGACCCAATTGACCAAATTGGCTTGAATTATGGCTTGGTTTGAGTTTAGATGATCTTTTGAAATGGATTGGTATCTTTATTTCCAATCAATTTGGTTTAGGTTACAATTTGGCTAGTTTGGGTTCATGTGGGTTAAAGGGTTGACTGGGCCAATAGGTTAGGTTGACTTGGTTTGACCCAATTCATGATAATTGGTTAACCTATGATGATCAACAAACATGACATGAGCATTGGATTGGCTTAATTTACCTTGATTTGGATTGAATTAAATTTTGATTCATGTTGATCAAATTGGCCACTTTGGGTCAAGCGAGCTAATTGGGTTTAGTTGGTTTAATCAAGGCTTGATTCAAATTTGGTTAAACTCACCTATGGATTTATGATTGAAATATAAATCCGTTTGCAAGAAATTTGGAGTCAAATGGGTTTTGATTCATTTGATGATTTCAAGTCAAAGGGTGAACATGAGTTTGACTTGGGTTTGATTTTTTAAATTTAGTTTTGGTTTGATGATTGAAGTTTATGTTTATATTTGGATTCATGATTATATGATTGATTGAATCATGAAGAAAAGTTTAGGGTTCGGTTTGATTTGAGATTGATTTGGCTATGTTCAAGATTTTGTCTTGATGGCTTAGGTTGGATTTTTGATTGAATTTGGATTTGATTTTTGAATTGACTCTTGGATATTTGAATTTATAATTTATTTATATTTGTGAATATAAATGAGAATATAAATGGGTTATGAGAAAATTTCTTGAATTTGATTTGAGCTAAGTCCATAAGATGGAATCAAAGGGCTTAGGAAAGATTTTGAATTTGGAATTTCAATCATGAGCTTCAATCATCTGAAGTTGTTCATGGATTTCAATCATTTGGAATTGATTTGAGTTTAGAGAAAATTAATTAGGCTAGAATTGATTATTGATTTGATTTGGAGTTGAAGTTGATATGAGTTTGGAATTTATTTGAATTTGACTTAAAGGAAGGAAGTGAGGAGTTGGTTCAAGCTATAGGATAGACAAATTTTTTTAACACCCCTAAGGTATAACCTATTCTTATGGCTAACTCTTATAAGTCTCTAGGGCTTGTTTAAGTGTCCACCTAATCACCAGACATGCCTTAAGACTACTGAATTCTTAAAGTCTAAAAGAAGTCCTATGTCTAAGATGGAGGGGTTGAGAGCTTGTTCCAAAAATGAGGTCAACAAAGGGTGCTCAATAGGTGTGGTGTGACTGACAAGGAACACTCCACATATTGATGTTGACCAAAATGATCAACAACACTGAGCAATCACAAGAACTAACAGAGATAATCTACTCCTAACCCGAGGTATAGAAGGAATTGAGCTTAGAATGTGGCTACTTATGTCGAGACATAGAGAAGGAGGAATCTACTATGGATAGAGTATATGAACCTTCCACTAAGGAAGCAGGTTCAAGTCATCCGTAAGAGGATGAGAGGTTTGATTTGAGTTGAGTTTTACTGGGGAGAAATTTGATTTGATTTGTTAAGTTTTATTGGAGAAGAGGGTTGAGTTTGTTTCAATTTGTTGTTTGTTTAATTGTGTTTTTTTTTACTCCACCAGGGATAGACAACTAAACTCTCCACTAGGGAAGTGAGCTCAAGTCATCCACAAAGAGAAGAAAGGTTGTGAAATCCGTTGAGGGATTAGAATTCTGGATCCACTAAGGAACTAGAAAGATTTGCATCTCACTAAGGAGGAGCAAAAGGTTTGATTTGGATTGATTGATTATTTTTTTGTTTCAGAATTTTTAATTTTGGATTTTGAAATGGACCCTATTGGTTTATGGATGGACGACTAAGTAGGAGCCATGGGGCCGACTAACTCACATTTAAAAGGGTAGTCTACAAACACATAGTAGGACTAGCCAACCAAAGGGAATGCCTTTCGATGCGCAAGAAGAAAGCATAAGACTTACATCCTCCAAAGTAGGACCAGTTGTTGGGGTGATCCATTGGCTAGGCAACAGATCGAACCCAACCTAGGGTTGATAATTGAGTGAATGCCTTTGGAAGACTTAAATCAGCTCAAAGATAGTCAAAAGTAATTTCATTTTTTATTTATTTTGATGGGTCCCATCAGTTTGCGATGGACTACACTGAGCAGGGGCCATGGAGGCTTAAACCTAACTCAGACTTACAAATCCAAAGGGTGTAGTCTACCAACCACAAGGTAGGACTAACCAACTAGAGGGATGTCTTTCAGTGTGCAATGTGTTAGAAGAAAGCACGGGACTCACATCTTCCAAAATAAGAAACCAGGGTGATTATTGCTTTGGCAATAAATTGAACAACAGTCGATTGAGTGAATGCTGGGGACTTAGATCGCCTCAAAGATAGTCAAGATTAATTTTATTTTAAATTTTTTTATTTTGATGGATTCATTGGTTTGATGGATCACACCGAAGGGAGCTTATCAACCTAGACCTATCTCAAATTTATGAACCAAAGGGGAGTAGCTTCACCAATGGGAGAACTATCCACCAAAGGAGTGCCTTTCAGTTTGCAATGATCAATTCAGGGGAAGAAAGCTTAGGGACTCACATCTTCCACTACAAAAGACCATTAGGGACCGTGCTTTGGGCAACAACAAATTGAACCCGACCTGGTCGCCATCATGGTCATCATGCTAAAAGAATGCATCATAGTCTTATCTTTCAAAGTGGAATGATTCTGGGTAACCTATGGGAAAAATAGATTGAACGACCTAAGGTGACTGAGTGAGTACCACGGGGATTTATCTCAACTTAGGTAGTCAAGCAATTCCTATAGGGAGTTCTGCTAACACTGCCCTAAAGATAGGGTGCCTACATGGGAAAAAGGACCCTTTGGGGGCTTGAATTCCTAATCAATAAGCGAATTAATTTTGTTTATTTTAGTTTGTTTTATCGTTGACCCTATTAGTTTATAAGGGATCAAACTGAGAAGGAGCTTTTATTAGCCTAGACCTATCTCAAATTTATTGAACCAAGGGAAAATCTATGCATCCACTAAACAAATTTTCCAACCATAGGGGTGGCTACTAGGAAAGGGAGACTATCCAATCCAAAAGTAACCTGGGTAATGTCTAAATGGGATTGCAAAGGATGCGATCCAAATAGAATGCCCGCAGGGGATGGGGCCATTAAGGGCTTAATCTAACACCCTAGAGAAAATGACATGGCTAATCATATATCAAATAAGTATTCGGCAGCCAACTCAAGGAGAACATGCGGGGACTCACATCTGTCAAGAGTGGTGTATTCACCAAGTGAGTCGCTATCAGTATAGTGAACATCAACCAACCAAAGATGTCCACCGATTTGCAACAATCAGTCTAGGAAGAAAGCTCAAGGACTCACATCCTCCTATAGTAGAACTGATTGCCGGGATAGTCTGTGTGCCATCCAACCTAGGAAAACTACTGAGTGAATATCACTGAAGGACTTATATCGACTCAAATGTAGTCAAGAGGAAAGGAGTCTCTAGGGGACTTATCCTATACCTCAAATATGCTCGATCTACTTAGATCATGAAAGTTAGTTCAAGAAGAAAGCTCGATGACTCACATCTTCTTAAACAAAATGAACATGAGGTAGCTTACTAGCTAGGCAGTGATGTCTACCTTACTAATAAGGTGCTCATTGGTTTGCAATGATCAACTTTGGAAGAAAGTGTGGGGACTCACATCCCTCAACAAATGACCACTATGGTGACATACTAGCGAGGTAGCATGCAGACCCAACCTAGAGCAGTTAATGAGTGAGTGCCACAGGGGCCTTGCTTCCACATCAAAGTAGCTAGAGACAAAATATATGTGTTTGTTTCTATACTGGTGTTAAAGGGAATAGGATGCCTCTCGGTTTCTTTTACACCTTCCTTAAACATGCTTGGGGATTTGATGAAATGGTGTCGTGGATTGGAAAAAAGGGATTCCCATTAAGAAAGGATGTCGCTTGTGTTCTCTCACACCTAACTTTGTTGTGCTAATCAAAATAGGATGCCTCTCGGGTACTCTTACACCTATTCTAATAGCATCGGGAGATTGTGTTTATGTTGTGAAAAAGGGATATGATGCCCCTGGGGGACTGTTGCACCTACCCTAAACACATCACGGCGGATTTGCAAGATAAGCAAACAGTGCTTGGAATGAAGAGAAGATTTCGATGAATCAGAATAAAATTTTGTTGATTGATAGAATTGTTTTCAAATATTATTTTTATGGGTAATATTTCTTCAAATAGAGCCCATTAATTGGAAGCATCGTGTTCCCCTTTACAATCAATAAATGATAAGATCCTCCTTAGTTCTCTATGACATAGGGCCTTCCCAAGTGGGTTCAAACTTGCCTCCCATCTTTTGACAACAATTGGTCTCCTTGGACTAACACAAGTTCTCCTACTTGAAAGACCTAGGAGGACCACTGAGCTTGAATCATTTTGGCCTTGTGCAACTCGAGGTTCTGGCATGCCCATAGGTGACTTTCCTCCAAACCTTCGAGCTTCTCTAACTGCAAGTTTGCATTCTACTCTGTAGTGATCTTGCTACCCAATGTTATCCTTAGTGATGGGAGTTGAAATTCTAAAGGAAGAATGGCTTACCCTTACACTAAGGAAAAAGGGGTAGATTGAGTTGGAGTTTAGTATGTGGTGCGATAGGCCCACAAGGAATCAACCAACTGCTCATTCCAGTGCCACTTGTTGTTGTCAAGTGTCTTCTTTAGTATTTGGATGAGAGTTTTGTTGAATGCTTCTGCTAAACTAATTGCTTTGGGGTAGTAGATGGTGGAGTATCTTCAATCTATATTGTGTCTTTTGGTGAAGCTGTTGATTTTAGTATTTTTTTTAATGTAGTATCATTATCGGATATAATTTATCGAGGCACCCTGAACCTATATACGATATGGTTTCTGAAAAACTGAAGTTCATGCTGAGTTGTGACCTCTCTAAGTGGGATTGCCTCTGTCCACTTGGAGAAGTAGTAGGTAGCATCCAAGATGAATCGATGACCCTTGGAAGAAGGAGGATCGATAGGACCCACAATGTCAGTACCCTAACACTCGAATGGCCATGAGGCCAATGTAAGGTGTAGAATATTTAGTGGTTGGTGGAGAACCACATCGTGTACTTAACATTGATGACATCTTCTAGCTACATCCATACAGTCTGTAATCATCAAAGGCAGTAGTATCCTAGTCTCTTGATCTTCATCATCATCTTTGGACCAGATTGGTGTGCTCCACATAGACATGAATGTACCTCAATTACAATTCCATGGGCTTCGTGTTTGTCAAAAAAGTGTAATCATATTTGGTTAAAGGACTATCGGTACAGGTGCCATCAATGAGAGCATAGGAGAGAGCTCTCTATTTCATATGATGGGCTTGTGACTTTTCTTGGGTAGTTTGCTAGTGTTCAAATAGTCTATGAACGGTTTTCTCTAATCTAGCTCCTTATCCATATAGGCAATGACAACCTCCCCTTCAAGGGAAAGTATATCGATGAGTTCAGCATCAATAAGGGATAAGACTTGTTTATTTTGGACCCTTATTGGAATAGACTCATCTTCTGGACATGCCAATTCTTTGGCAAGTTTGGCCAAAGCATCAACATCGATTTCTACTGGGAACCTTGTAGATGGTGACTTGATTTGGGCCAACAACTTCATGGTATATTCATGGTAATGATGAAGCTTGGGTTTGAGAACCTTGTAAGACCAGACAAACTGATCGATGACCAACTGAGAATCCACAAAGATGTTGCTGCTCTTGACACTGATAGTGATGCCTAACTCTAAACTGATAATCAAAGCCTCATACTCAACTTCATAGTTAGTGCAGGGTTGGAAAGATAGTATGAGAATCTCATCACATCATGGTTTGGAGTTAAGAGAACTATTCCTACCCCTTTCTTTCCTGGGAGAGTACATTATGGTGCTTCCCCTTTGTGAAAAGAAGCTGCACCATCAAAATACATCTCCCATCAGCGGTTGCCAACCTCCCCTAAATTCATGATTTGTTCATCGTGAGATCACTAAGCAGAATGAGCAAGAAGTGGGTGTGCTTAAGAAATCGCTAATGGTCCTTTTACGCATGGAGTAAATGTGATCAAATCACGAGAGAATCATGGACCATCATGCCAAACATCTAGATAGCATTGTGTCATGAGATATAGTGGATTGTTCTAAGATCAAGTTCACCTTATGAGAAAGTATAGTGTCATAGCTGAGATGCAAAGATCAAAGCTAGGCAATGTTTCTCAATAGGTGGATAGTTTGCTTTAGGATGATGATGGTCGAGGTAGTAGAGTGTGCTCTCCTTCCTTCATCATTGGCAGCTAATGGAGCACCGAGAGTCATCCAATGTAGTAGTAGGATGAGTGGCTCCCAGATAGGATGCTAGAACTCGCTTCACCAAGTACTCTTTGATATCTTCGAAAGCATGTTGGCACTTATCATCCCACTTGAACATGGCATCCTTTTTGACAAGTGCTAAGAATGGCTTGAATCTCCCTGATAAGTTTGAGATAAAGCATCTTAGACACGCCATCCTTGGAAGGATGAGTTGAGTTAAACTCTGGAGGTGGCATTTCTAAGATAGCTTTTAATCTTTTAGATCTATTTCTATTCTCCATCAAACAACAAACCCAAGAATTTCAAGGACTTCAATGCACACTTCGGGATTCATTTTGAGGTTATATTGTCTTAACCATTTGAAACTACTCTTAAGTCAAAGAGGTGGTCTTCCTTTTCTAAGCTCTTGACTACTAGATCATCAACGTAGCACTCAACTTGATGATGGATGATTTTGTTGAAGATCTGAATCATGGCCCGTTAGTATGTAGCACCAACATTTTTAAGACTGAAAGGCATGACCCTATAACAAAAGATTATGATCAAGGTTCAGAAAGCATTTTTTCTTTCATCTTTAAGAGACATCTTGATTTGGTTATAGCTAGATGACCAATCCATGAAAGAGAAGACCGCATGAGATGAGGCAATGCCCACCATTAGTTCTGCTATAAGAAGAGGAAACTCATCCTTCGGACATTCCTTATTTAAGTCCCTAAAATCGATGCAAATACGAATTTGGCCATTCTTCTTCTTAACTAGGATGACACTAGCTAACCAGATGGGATATTTTTCTTCCCTGATGAAACCAGCATTGATCAGTTTCTTGACTTCAAAAATGACCTGTTATTTAATTTCTAATTGCATTCATCTAGGAGCTTGCTTAATAGGGGTAACATTAAGATCTACTGCTAGCTTGTGGACTACTATGTCAGGAGATAATCTGGGCATTTCTTTATAACTCCATGCAAAGCAGTCTTTAAACTCAGTCAATAGCCTAACTAAGTCATTAGTTTCTTCTTCATTTAGCAATGATCTGATGTATGTCAGGCATAGATTTTCTTCTATTTTGATGTTGATTTCTTTAAGTTTATCGATTGTTGAATGAATCTCTTCTTCAAACTCGTGCATCTTTGATTTGGAGATCATCCGATCATCAAGTTTCTAAACACACATTCTCATAAGAGTTGGGGATGTGAGAAGAATCGATTCTAAATGATTGGTAACAATTATGCAATCCTCATCATCAATCGGACCCACTATACAATCCTAGTCCCGCTCTTGATTGTTCGCTTATATTATTCCATAGCTTTCAATCTTGTTTTGACCATGTGTTAGGAACCAAACCTTTCTATATAAGATTATGAACACAAGGTGAGTAAAATTAAAATAATTCCATTAATTCTTTAAATGTATCTTCCTCAAGTTCTACATCAACTTTAGACTTGAGGATGATGATCCCAAAAGAATCTCGATTCATGTCACTGAAGACTTAGGACTTCCTTAACTACTAAACCTTCAACTTTTGAGATGTAAAGTGAGGTAGAGCTAAGGTTCAACCGCCTAATAGTTTCACATAAATCAGATTAATACTTTACTTTACTTGGAGGTCTGGTCTTCATCTATATCTAGATCAAAAGTTACCTCTAATGAAACCCGCTGAGAGGGGTTGGCTGGTATACTCCTATGAATAGTGGAGGTACTCCTATGAATTGGAACACAAACCTATTCAAGGCCAACTAGGGGTCTCCACTAAAACTACCTCTGCTTTCCTCCTCTACTTGGTGGAGGTTGAGTCATCCTACCCACATGTCCATATGATGGAATGAACTGGGTGGAATGTGATATGCTGATCTATTTCTTCTTCAATTTCCCCTTTCTTGTTCACTTGGATTTTCTTTTCTTTTCATTTTCTTTTATCTTTTCTTTTCTTCATTTTCTTTTGTATTTGCATTTGAATTTTGTCCAAGTTCATGAGAAAGGGTGTTTTGAGGAAGATAGTAGGTCACATCCTCATATATCTCAACCTCTCTAAGAAAATGGCTTTTCATCTCCTTTGAAATGGTACTCAATCCATCTTTTGAACTTGATGCATGAAGGGAGGATGGAATGATCTTCGATGTATCCAAGGCCTACCAAGCAAAGCAAAGTGAATGAAGTATTCAATCAATGATGTAGAACTTGCTTCTTCCAATCACTATCTCCAAAGGTAACACTATGGAACCTAAAGCCCACTCACCTTGATTCATTGAATCCTCTCAACATCATCATCTCCGAGTGTGAGATGTTGACCATCAAATAGGCAAGGGTCTTTAGACTCATAATGTTCACTGATGCACTTAAATCCATGAGAACTCTGAGTCCAATATCCATGTCAATGTGATGTAGAGGGACATTGTGCTCCAAGTCCCCTAAAAGAAGGTTATCATCTGTGAAGGTGATCCTTTAGGCTTCTTTTTCATAATGTGCTTCCTCACCTATAGAGGTCAGCTGAGCTAAGCATGTTTCAGGATCAAAGACTGCCTTGATTAGTGACTCCCTCATCTCTTTGGATAAGATAAGGGCATCATATATGCTTAGCTTAGATGGTAACTTTCTTAGATGAGAGAGGACATTATGGTCCATTTTCGGCTGGTTATCCATAAGCATATCCAAGGGTGGATCCCATGGAGGGCTGATCTTCGCACTACCAATGACTTATTCCCCTATCTTGAGGTGCCGCCTAGAGGTAGAACCTTGCCACTAGAGGTTGACTTGATCTCTGCAAGGTGGTGGAAGGTTCCCGCACATCGTGCTCATTTATAGCTTCTCCTATGGAACTCAATTAATGATTCCAAGTCTATCTCAAGAGGTGAACTCGGTAGAAGTCCAACTCAATCGAAAGAGGAAGATCAAAATTATTATAGTTAGACTTGAAGAGTTATCATTAGAATAGAATAGACAACCCATCAAGTGACACATGTAATTCAAACTAGCTTTATTCTTCAATTTTAGAATTATTTGGAGGTACAAAGTAGAAGTCAAGTAAAGTGAGAGTGAGATTTGATGCCCTTATCCATAATACAAGAGTTCTACTAGTAGAAGAAATAGAAGAGCTAGGAATGGAAGAAGTCAGTGGAAGCTAAACTAAGGTCAGGCTGGACACTAGTGGTCGCCATAGGCTATCTGTCGACACATGTTGCTCGCTACTAAGCTCCCCTTCCCGAGAGTCGGCAACTTGCAAACCTTCCTGATGTTGAGGTTTGAGCTAACTCGTGCACCTGCAAAGAAAGCTTCTTGAATTATTTTCTGAGGTTTGGATAAAGAAATATCCCAACCTTCTTTGGTTTTGAAGGATCACGCATCCCAAGGATTACCCTAATGGAATGGAAGGTTGTTCACAAGGTATTCCTTTGGGATAACTAGTCTTGAAGCTGTTAGTCCTTGAATGTAAAGCAATCCTCCAAAATGTGGCCTAGCATATGGTGGTAGGGAAAAAAGTTTGATCAATTTTGCCTACTTCCTCCTTCTAGGTTCGTAATAAAAAATCAAGTTTCTTTAAGAGATTCTTAAAGATTTTTGATTACTTCCCTCTTAAAATAATGGTTTGTTTAACTTATCTAAAAGAGTAGGTGGACCATAGTTACCGGTGATGGATATGTCAGCTATGATGGTAGGAGGGTATGGCCATGGAGGTCGTGATGAAGGCTATGGTTGCCTCAGATGGCAAAGAGGGAGGTCAGTGGTCATCTCTCAAACTAATCTCTAGCTGGCTACTTCACCTTATCAACCGCTACTACTGCTCTGTTTCTTCATAGACTTTGGGATTTTGTAACTAATCTTGAAAAGGCAAACTATTTGGCCTCTCCTTGTAGACTACCTTGTTGATTAATTTTTCAAATGTCTTGATGGTGAAGCCCTTAAGCATGAAGGGGACTGCCATGGATATTCTTAAGAAATCTCAATGGCATGTTGTTCATACGTGGTTCACATTTCATACTGTTACACCATCTCGAGAATATAATCAACAAGTGACTCACCAGTGTTTGTACAAACGAGATCACCACAAGAACCCTTTGCTAAGCTCCAACAAACCTCTTGATGAAGAGTTCTCTAACTCAAGAATGTCTTTACTAAACTTGGGAAGTTAGTATACCAAAAAATACCCTCTAGCTAAGAAATAGCAAAGAGTAAAGCATCACTACCACTTGCGTTACAACAACTGGCTTTGAAATTTTCTATGTGTTGCCTTAGGTTTCCACTGTCATCAAAGGTTTTGAAAAAAGGAGGCACGAAACCCTTGGGATATTGGATAACATCAAATTTCTCTAGGTAGGGTCTACCCTTTGGAATCGATGATCCTCCCCGAACTTGAGCCAAAGCTTCCTTCACTTGTTGCTCAACCATGGATTTTATATATTTTTCTTGTATGAAGGTACTTTTCACTACCTTTCTATATAGGCTAGTGCTACCTTGCTCATGAGTGTCTTGGGTCCAAGACATGCACCAACTCGTTGACTAGTCTCACTATAGGATGAATGAGGGGCTTATTTCAAGCTAAGACATTATTGCTACAAGTCTATAACCCTCCATCCTCCATCCTTCGCCCTTCTACCTTAATGATGTCGAGGTGTTGGATGATTCTCGTCTTCGATCAACTCATCATCTTCCATGGCCCATTATTCTTAAGAAGAGATCCTGTCAACCATGCATACTTTGAATCTCCCAAGTCATCTTCATTGGGATCGAATCTTCTCTCTTCAGGACCATCATACCCAAGATCTCCTTCTTCTCATGAAAATGTGCAACTATCTATCTGAGAATGATCCAATCAAGATGTACAAATAGTTTGCCGACCAGATAACTATCATGCAATCGAGAGGCACCTGCAGCTGGAGAGTCAATCTTATGTGGACTACTCTCACTAGATGAATGATACTCGATTGCTACTCATGAGGGTAGCAATCCTAGGATGTTCCATGCAATTGAACCGCTATCCGGAACATCATTACTATCACCATCTCCACATCTAGTTATATGGGTGGAGTTGGTGAAGGAATGACCATGATGCTTCAGGATCGCCACTCCTTCCGCACCACCACTGGGGCAGAAGATTGAGCAAGAGAGCTTGGCCCTACCACAATGGGTGGTGTATGAGGGGTAGGACCCCTTGGCCATAGCCAGATCACCAACGGGGTGTGCTTTTCCCCGGATGCGGCCTTCATGGCCTTAGATGGAATGGGAGATGCTGTAACCTGTACTAGTGATGGTGGATGAGGGGTAGAGTGGTGGGGTGGAGGCACCACCAACTCTCTGTGCACAAGAATTTCCCTCTCATGGAGATTGGTCATAGTGAGAAGAATACTATCAGTATGGTTGACGCGGGTAGCACGCCGAGTTGAAAAATCAATCAAAGAAGCCAATGACCAACCTACATGCTCGCTAGTAATGGTATGGGCCTACGCCTCTCCTAAGATGCCCCTACCGTGAGGGATAACAAATTGAAGATCAAACTAAGTGTTGTACTCTGCTCCACCTACCTGGTGTAGAACAGATTGAAGGCTGGTATATGACCTCCTGCTCCTAGAAACTGTGGGCTAAAACTGCACCACTAGTGGAGGTGATGAATGGATCCTCCTAGCATCCTCTCTGTCTGATCCAGAGAGAGGATGGAACTAGTTTTTTGTAACCAGTGGTGAAGTGATGCTGGGAGACTAATCCATGGCTGATCAAGCTACTGCCTCTATCTCCCTAGCTATCCGAGTATGAAATCGCTTGATCATGTGGTTCTTGTTCCTATGCTGGGTACGGGTAGCATGGGAGGAGTGTGAGCTAGATCCCTACTCAAATATAAGGGAGGCAGGCCCTAAAACTAGGGGAGCTTTACCTTTAAAGGGTATAAATGGTAGGGTACTAGCCCTCACCGTGGCAACATGAGTAACTCATGAACTCGCAGAGCTGCCAAGATCACTGACAACTAAAGTCTATGGTACTACCATAGCTTTCCTCTTTAGTGAGGAGACATCAGAATCAAAAGGTAAGTCTATCCTGATGATCGGCTTCTGCCTAGTCACCTTGGTACTGCTAACTGTGGTGAGGGGAATGCCCTCACAAGTGATCCCGGCTCCATCAAGTCCCTAGCCAAAGTGAATCAGGTGGGTATGGTCAGATGAGAAGTCGCGATCTAAAGCTAGATCCATACCTAAAGGTGAAGACAAACCAGAACCACCCAATTCACTGAATAGATTGAAAGAAGATCAAGCCGACCGAAAAGAATCTATAAATGAGATATGAACTTATATCAGATTTCTGTCTCCATAGATTTTTTTGAATTTTGAATTTTGAAAATTTGAACCCACATCCAACAACTTGGAACTGTTAAGTGGGGTTAAAATAGATTTGAGAAGATTGATTGAAAGAGGAATTTGAAAATGAATCTAACTTCAAAAAATTTAGGTATGTCGAAATGTAGATTCAAAATTTTGATAAGGATGCTTCGATAGGTTCATTGTTATTTTGAATTTGAATTTTTGATTTGAGAACCCTTTCCTTTAACAAATTTGGGTATGTTAAAGTAAGGGTCAAATGATTTTATTTTTGTTTGATTATTTTGGAAATTTACTTACTTAATAAATTTAGGTAAAGTGTTTGAGAAAGTGATTGTTTCTTTTGTTAATTTTGTTTTGATTTTGGAAAATTTTGGAATTCTTACTTAGCAATTTTAGGTATGATAAGTGAAGAATTCAAGTGTGTTTTGTTTATTTATTTATTTTTTTTTTTGAAAATAGGATTCTTAGCAAATTTAAGTATGCTAATAAAATCCTAAGTGTTTAATTTGTTTGGAATATTTTGATTTTTAAAAAGGGTAGGATCCTTAGCAAATTTAGTATGCTAAGGGAATCCTAAGTGTTTCATTTTTCTTGGAATGTTTTGAAAGTGGGGACTCAACTTTAGCAAATTTGGTATTCTTAAAATGAAGTCCCACTTGATTTTGTGAAATGGAAATTTCATTTAGCAAATTTGAGTATGCTAAATGAAATTCCAAATGGTGTGTTCAAAATTTTGATTTCATTTTTGGTTTTGAAAAATGAAAACTTCTCCTTAGCAAATTTGGTATACTAAGGGAAGAAGTTCCAAAGGGTGTTTGAAAATTTTGGTTTTGACTGTGAAAACTTCACTTTAATAAATTTGGGTATGTTAAATGAAGTTCCAAAGAGTTGTTTGGAAAATTTTGGTTTTGGGATTTGGAGACTTCACTTAACAAATTTGGGTATGTTAAGTGAGGTTCCAAATGTGTTTTAGAAAATTTTGAAATATGATTGTTGATTTTTGATTTTGGATTTGGAGACTTCACTTAACAAATTTGAGTATGTTAAATGAAGTTCAAAAATGTGTTTAGAAAATTTTGAAATTTGATCTTTGATTTTTGATTTTTTGGATTTGGAAACTTCACTTAGCAATTTGGGTATGTTAAATGAAGTTTCAAAATATGTTTTGAAAAATTTTGATTTTGGATTTGGAAACTTCACTTAACAAATTTGGGTATGTTAAGTGAGGTTCCAAATATGTTTAGAAAATTTTAAAGTATGATCGTTGATTTTTTTTTAAGATTTGGAAACTTCACTTAGCAAATTTGAGTATGCTAAATGAAGTTCCAAAAATGTGTTTTGAAAAATTTTGATTTTGGATTTGGAAACTTCACTTAACAAATTTGGGTATGTTAAGTGTGGTTGCAAATATGTTTGAAAAATTTTGAAGTATGATTGTTGATTTTTTTTTATTTTAGATTTGGAACTTCACTTAGAAAATTTGAGTATGCTAAATGAAGTTCCAAAAATGTGTTTAGAAAAATTTTTGAGTTTTGAATTTGGAGACCTCACTTAATAAATTTGGGTATGTTAAATGAAGTTCTAAAATGTGATTAAAAAATTTTGAATTTTGGATTTGGATATTTCACTTAACAAATTTGGGTATGTTAAATGAAATTCCAAATGTGTTTAGAATTTTGAAAGTTTGATTGTTGAAGTTTTAATTTTTGAAAAGGGGACCTCCATTCAACAAATTTAGGTATGTAGAATAGAGATCAATCTTATTTTTAAAATGTGAGATTTTTGTTTTGTGTGTGATTGTTGCTTTTTGAAAGAGAGGAATTCTAACTAAAAATATTATGTGAGATATGTTCAAGTGAGATTTCCCAAATGATATTTTATTTTTTGTTGGGAATGAAATATTCATTTAATAAATTTGGGTATATTAAATGAAGGTGTTCATGTGTGCTTTTTGAATAGTTTAATTTTGCTTGGAAATGAACTTCCCATTCAATAAGTGTGAGTGTATTGAGATAGAAAGATTCATGTGTGCTTTTTGAAAACTTTATGATTATGATTGTGATTTTTGGAAAAGATGATTATTCATTTTATTTTGAAAATGAAATCTTCATCAAAGTGAATTGAAAGAAGATGTTCATTTATGCTTTTGGAAAATGTTATTAGTTTTATTTTGAAAATCCCTACAAGTAACAATTATGAGAATTGTTAAATGAGGGTGAAGAAATTTTGTGAAAAATATTTCATTAAGTGCATTTTTTTTTTGAAAAGGTTCTTTTGAAAAGCAAAGTTCGTTATGGAAGATTTATTATTTTAGGATGAACCTTTCCTTATCATGAAAATGATAAGGAGGAAGACTTTAAAAAAAATTTCTCTTATTATTTATATCTTTTCATTTTACCCATTGGAGGACCCAACGGGAGTTTTAAGACCAACAAGAAATGCTGTCCTAAAACCTAAAAAAGTTGGCTAACTCAACTCAAGAATGAAGTAAGCTAAGTGCCAACGGAGAGAGGGATAGTCTTGGATTCATACCAAAGTACAAACCCACTATCGATACTCAAAGACAATGATCATTTACCAAAGATGGAGAGAGGAACCATCCTCAGCGAAGTCACTAGAAAAATCTATGGTGAAAATATTCCTGCCTTCATCTATCCTTTTGGGGAGGATAAATGAAAATAGAAATATACGCCATTTGATTAGGACACCACATAGATCTATAGATGTTCTTATTAGGGTGATCAAGTATGACATTAAGGAGAAGTGTACTATCTCGAAAGATAGAAGTCACCACCATGACCTAATACCTCATAAGGACTCCTAAGACATGGGTATGCATATGTAAGATTCTTCCCTACTTTATATGAAAAGTAAAGTAGGTTTATTTTAAATCGATTTGTTAAGTTCCTACAGGGTAAGCCCCATAGTAATTACATCCTAAGGAAGGCGATTTTGGAATACTCACATAAATTATCATTATCTCCAAAGATTTCAGGTAGTATCAATCGAATTAGTTTATTTTGAAAATCAAAGGATCGATCAAGAGGAGGGAGTTCTTATCAAAGCCAAATGGAGGTGAGCAGGGGATGTTTAGGATACAAAGAAGCCTAGTAAACATCCCAAACTATCCATGGTTGGGCTTTACATTTTTGAAATTGAATTACTTATTTGAGTTAAATTTTTATTAGAAGTTTAGGCCTTATAATTCCACAATACAAGGTTATGGAAATGCCTAAAAGGTGAGGATTTATGCTTATAGCCCATAGAAGGGAGAAGCAACCTCATAACCTAAATTTAGGAAGCTTTGGCGAGGGCCAAAAGCATGACCTAAATCTAAGGCAAAAAATGGTTATTCAGTTTGCCTCAACAAGAGAGGAAAAACAACTCGACTGCTTGGACTTACAACTGCCTAGGGGCGATCGTCAACTGAACCCTCCTACAATTTTAAATACATGTAGGCAAGTCTTATGCTTATGCAAGATAGCTAGGCTGTTATTTATTTAGAAAGAGACTAAGTCCTTAAACTCACTCCCTAAAGAGACTAGATCATGTGAGGGCATGCTTCAAATGACCTAAATCTAATTCAAATTATATTGCAAGTTATTTTTATTTTTGGACATTCATTTGACTCAGGTTATAGAATTCTTTATGCCTAATGCATGAGAAATTAGATTATGAGACATAATCAACAAGATGGGAGCTGTGTTTTCACCATGTCTCTCAAAGGTCAAGCCAAGTTCTCTGGCATGGGTGGAAGCCCTCCAAATCAAGAGTGAAGCTATATGTTGTTGTGTATGATGTTGTAAAAGAAATACTTATCTAGCTAAGGGGTTGCTAATTCTTTTATCTTGATTTTTAGCCTAGGCTTTAAATGAGGTTATGAGTTGTTTATTTTTAATTTTCAGTTGATTAATCTAGTAGAAGATTTATTTTTTTTCTAAGAGCCTAATCCTCATCCAGGCCATACATCAAATTAAGGAAGAAACTAGGAAAAAGATGCCATTTCTAAAGCACAAACTAAACAAAACATCAAACATTTTATAAAGCTAATGCAAAAGAATAAAAGGTCATGTGTGCTTAGGCACCACTGCACAAACTCAAAAATAAATTGGTCTTAGCACCCCACACATGGGTCTTCTAGCCTTATACAACCTGGATTATAAATGAATTAATTACAATTTAAAGGAATTCATTTTATGAGGGTCTTCAAACTTCATTTATTTATTCTTCTTTTCTTCTTTCTCCTTCTTTTGGATGGTTGGAAGGTGAATGCTCCAAAGGCTTCACATGGTACATAAGGCATGGCCTTATAACCAATGCTCATCCTAATCCCTATAATAATCATTCCAAAATCCTAATTATAGAGGTACAAGAAAAGGGAAAAAGTAAATCTAACTAAAATCTACAAAACAGAAATTAGCTAAACAACCCACACATTCCCAAGCATGTATATAAACAAATTGGACTTAGCACCCCACACATGGGTAACCAAGTCCACCTGGTCTATTTTGGATTATGCTTAGGGGTATAAGTAGCCAGCATAGCAAAAGCAATTATATTTTTATTACAGTATCCCTTAAGCACAATCCTCAACATAAGACAATGATTAGACTAAATCATCCTACCATTCATTTTATGCACATACATCCTAACATCCAGACTAAAATATTACATCATAAAATAAAATAAACATCAAACCATGCACTGCCCTAACATAGGACTAGAAGTGGTGACTTAGCCTAATGTGTATGCCATATAAGGTTTGTGTGGTATGCTTAGCTAAGCTTCAAGGTTAGGATTTTTTTAATGTGAAAAGGTTCAACTTAGAAGGGTGGTCTCATTTAAGGTGTTTAGTTGATATGGGTTAATTTTTTTTGATGATTTGCTTTAGTTTGAATGAACCTACTTAATTACTAAAGGTTATAAAGAGAGAAAAAGAGAAGAGAACTTCTCTTTCCTCCCTACCTTAAGTGATTTCTAAGGTAGATTCATTAATGATTTTTGTTTAGTGAATATTTTATTATTTGTTTTAATTAATCCTAAGTTTAAATTTTCTCTAAACAAACCTATTCAAAAAGATAGGCATTTTAAGATTAAGTAAAGTGAATTACTATCACAAAACACACAACATTTTATTTATTTTTCACATGTGTATCATGCATATGAATGAATCCTAAGCATATCTATACATGCGACGCAAGTATTTAGCACACCTTAATGATGAATGCTAAGAGAGGTTGCTTAAGGAAACTTGGAATGTTTCATGTATGCATGATTTTGTTAAGTATGAGAGAGTGATTCTTTTATTCATCTTTCATATGCAAATTTACAGGCATAAAAGATATAAGTGATTATGACACCATTGTTAACCTGGGGTGTAAAGTACAAGACCTACTTAGGGCTACTTAAAGCCTCACAACCCTGGGTTTTCAAGATTAATACCACTTTTCTTAAATACATGTGCATGTATGAAAAGAAATACATGGAAAGAGAATGCTAAGTGAGCTACTTAAGAAAATTTTAATTATTTATGATGCATGATTTTCATCAAGTAGAAAAGAGATTTTCTTATCCATTTTTCACATGCACACATATATGTATGAAGGGAATAAGTGAGTACGACGTCATTGTTAACTAGGGGTGTAAGGTACAAGACCTACTTAGGGCTACTTAAAGCCTCGTAACCCTGGGGTTGTCTAGACTAATATACCACTTTCTTTAAATACAAGCATATGTACAAAAGAAAAGAATGGAAAAGAAAGGTGTAAAAATTTGTACTTATGTTTGAACTTGGTTATGCAATTTATATGTGTAAGTGTAAGGATCTTTCTTAAGTCATAATATTGAAGAGGAAGAGAATAAATTTAAGCAAGAGTTATGTTCTTTTAAAAGAACTATACACTTTGTAAATCTTATTCAAATCCATATTAAGAGGAAAGAAAGGAAGCAAACATAAGACACATTTTATATTCACATTGCTTATAAATAAACTATAAGTAGCACACTTTTTAGGTATTTGATTTATAGATTTTGAAAATAGTTTTGAATTTAATAGTGATAAAAGCCACTCATATTTTTATTTAAAAACATGCGATTTGACATAAAGAAAATATTTCATTTTGAATTTGATTTTAGAAAAGCATGAATGCATGATTTTCATATGACATACACATTTAGCGTGCTAGGAAAGAATTAAAATGATATAAGCATGTAATTTAATTCACTCTAATTAATTTCTAAAGACAATCTTATGAAGTAAGATTATTTTAAGAGAATCAAAAGTTATTTCAAGAGACTTTCATTTTTGTTTTGAGTGTTCTTTGAATTAGGAAAGTGTGAGAAGATTTGTTGGTCCTTACCCATTTCCACATGTGTGTATTATTTTAGTTTAATTTTTAGGTGATTAGATTAATTTTATGCTTTGGTTAGGTTAAGGTGTAGATTAAGTTCATTAATTACCCCTTACCTATACCACTTTAACATATTTAGTCAAATAATTATGAGCCGATGTATGACATAAAATCACAAGGAATATAAATCAGTAATGCATCCTAGGAAAGAAAGGTACCTAATGCAATTGCCTCACAATTAATGATTAATTAAGCTAAAAGTTTAAATTAATTACTTTCATAACCTTTCCCACACATATGGGTTAGGTGTGATTTCCTTAATTTGCTTAGGCTATTGAACACCTGAGCATCTACCCAAGAAGGATTAGTTAAGTTCTAGAAAGTTTTGAAAATTTTATCAAGTTAATTAAGTAGGTCATTAGTGGAACCTCCTAATCACATAAACAAAGTTAATTAACTTAATCAAGGAGTTAAACCACTGTTCACACTTAATTAACCTTAATTACATCAAGAGAGTGATTAGGGGTTCATTAATTAATTTCCCTGATTAACTAATTAATAAGTTTTAAGAAAATTAAGGGAGGTAGAAGTCATCCCACTGAACATACCTAACAAGTTTTGAATTAATTAATGAAGTCATTAAGGAGTAATTAGGGTTATTAAGTTTTCAATTAAACCCTAATTAAGGAAAATCTACTACTCAACTTTAATTAGAAATAATTTTATTAGATTCTCCTCTGAATTATATTTAAAATAAACTTGAGTTTGTTTTTTTTAGATTTTTCTACAATTAGTTATGAATTTTTGACATTTCAATTGATTTAACTGATTTTTAAGAATTATGCTGATTTATTTTATTAAAATAAACCATTTGACACTCAAAATTTAATATAATTTAATCCAGAGGTCATTTTAACTTGAAATTTTTATGACAGGTATATTTTAACATCAAATTTAACCTGTGAAAGTTTCAACTTAATCGGACATGTATTTTTAGTTTAATTAAAGAAATTTGATTTTTAATAAAGCTCAAATTAAGCTCAAAATACTTAGTAAAATTTGGGGATTTTGGGCTTGTTGGATTCCCCTAGGAAATACGAATCCAAGAGCCCTTGTTTGCAATTTTTAGTTAAGTATTTTAATTTCTATGAATTTTTGAATTTCTACTAATTTTTATTAATTTTTTAAATAGGAAAATCCGCGCAGTCCTGACATGGCCACGTGGTGCCACATGGCGCCGTGCAATTGGACATGCGGTGCCGCGTAGCACACACGTGCCACACAATGTCGTGCAATTCGCACGCGAGGCCGGGTAACTTTTAGCGGGAAACGACCGGTCAAAAAATGGAAAATGACCCACAAGTCGCTCTGGATCGTCCGATCGCTAATCAGATGGTCCAGATCAGATCTCGAGATCCAGAGGCCAGGATCGCATGATTGGCGTATGATTTGAGACCATCTGATTGCACAAACTGCATGATCGGATGATCGAGATCACATCGTCGAAGGCCGGATCAGCGATCCACACGATAAGTCGTCTGATCCGTGAACCGCGATCGGATGATGTACTCATCGATGATGAATAGTAAAAATAGCATTTTTTTAATGAAAAATGTGATTTCTAAGTGAAAACTTGTGCAAATGGACTCTTTTTTGTGCTGATTCATACCGAAAAAATTTTATTTTCTAATTGCGAATATTTAAAATAAAAAAACAAGATTACCTAGGGTAGATTCCTAAAAATTACATAAAATCCATGACAAAATGAATGATCCTAAGGTCAGCTATGATTTTTCAAGGTTACCTCAATAGGGATGATTTTCGGCCGTGGTGGTGACTTGAGAGCACTGTTGAGTGAGGAAAGAAGCCTTAGACTGAGCTTAGCTCCTCACCTTCACGTCGAAATGAAGTTTCCTATGGTGATCACCGTTTCCTCACTGAAATCCCCTTAGTTTTGGAGTATTTTTCTCCAAAATAAAATGGATGATTACTAATGGCTTTTGGGAGCTCTAGGAGGAGGAGAATGAGAGGATTGAGTATTTACTTCAGCCACTAAAATCTTAGAATGAAAAGTGTAGTGATATGAGCCTTTTTCCACTTTTTTATTTAAAATTTTGGCTCCAAACTCATGTCATTTGGCTTAGAGTTGCTGGGAATGGAAGAGAATCAATCTAGGTGGCTCCCTATAGTTGGCTAAGGCATGGAAAGTGGTTGCCATGAAGGACAAAGGGGTATCCTAGCCAAGGGGAGGTGAGTGTCCTTCATGCCAAGTGTTCCAATGGGAGAGGTGAGGTGATTTCACCTCCCCATAAGTCATGGCTGCCCCAACCACTACTTAGGTCAAAAAATTAGTGTCCTTGGTGCCTAAGTGGACCAATGGATGAGTGCCAAGTGGCCAAGGAAGAGAAATGACCACTTAAGAGAGTGTCTTTTCTCATAAAATGCCCTTGAACCAAGGTCAAAGTGGTCATCTGATATTGAATTTGATTGGCAGATTTGAAATTGGTCAAAAGTAAGTTGGACCAAATTTCATGTCATTTGACATTTATTTGGTTTAATTTGGGTTAATTTGACCCATTTGGGTCAAAATGGGTCAAAATAGGTTAGGTTGACCAATTGGTCAAATTGGGTCAAACCAAGAGTTGGGTCAAGTTCAAATAACTATTTGGAGTATATTGGTTCAATTGGTTTCAATTCATTTGGTTTAATTTGAATTTAATTTGGATTTTGGCCAATTTGATCCTTTAGGTCAATTTGGGCTTAGTTGACCGATTTGACCCAATTGACCAAATTGGCTTGAATTGTGGCTTGGTTTGAGTTTGGTTGATCTTTTGAAATGGATTGGTATCTTTGTTTCCAATCAATTTAGTTTGGGTTGCAATTTGGCTAGTTTGGGTTCATGTGGGTTAAAGGGTTGACTTGGTCAATGGGCTAGGTTGACTTGGTTTGACCCAATTCATGATAATTGGTTAACCTATGATGATCAACAAACATGATATGAAGTTTGGATTGGCTTATTTCACTTTGATTTGGATTGAATTGAATTTTGATTCTTGTAGGTCAAATTGATCACTTTGGGTCAAGTGAGCTAATTGGGTTTAGTTGGTTTGATCAAGGCTTGATTCAAGTTTGGTTAAACTCACATATGAATTTATGATTGAAATACAAATCCATTTGCAAGAGAGTTGGAGTCAAATGGGTTTTGATTCATTTGACGATTTCAAATCAAAGGGTGAACATGAGTTTAACTTGGGTTTGATTTTTTTTAACTTAGTTTGGGTTTGATAATTAAAGTTTATGTTTATATTTGGATTCATGATTAAGATTGATTGAATCATGAATAAAAATTAAGGGTTTGGCTTGATTTGAGTTTGATTTGGCTAAGTTCAAAATTTTGTCTTGAAGGCTTAGGTTAGATTTTTGATTGAATTTGGATTTGATTTTTGAATTGATTCTTGGATATTTGAATATACAATTCATTTATATTTGTGAATATAAATGAGAATATAAATGGGTTATGAGAAAATTTCTTGAATTTGAATTGATTTGGATTTGATTTGAGCTAAGTCCATAAGATGGAATCAAAGGGCGTAGGAAAGATTTTGAATTTGGAGTTTCAATCATGAGCTTCAATCATTTGGAGTTGATCATGGATTTCAATCATTTGGAATTGATTTGAGTTTAGGGAAAATAAATTAGGTTGGAATTGATTGTTGATTTGATTTGGAGTTGAAGTTGATATGAGTTTGGAGTTGATTTGAATTTGACTTGAAGGAAGAAAGTGAGGAGTTGCTTCAAGCTATAGGATAGGCAAATTTTCTTAACACCCCTAAGGCATAACCTATTCCTATGGCTAACTCTTCTAAGTCTCTAGGACTAGTGTCCACCTAGTCACTAGATGTGCCTTAAGACTAACGAATTCTTAAAGTCTAAGAGAAGTCCTATGTCTAGGATGGAGGGGTTGAGAGCTCGTTCCAAAAATGAGGTCAACAGTGAGGTAATCAAATGACCTTCTTGGGACAACTTAAATCCTCGTATTCCCTGAATGTCCAGACTATATACTTGCTATCTTAAATAAATATAAATATATATATATATAATTGGAGGAATGAAAATCATGCGAAGATTATATTTTCATTAGTTGAATTACTTTTGCATATGAATTAAAACTCTATCCAAATTCTAATACCAAAATACATAGGAATAAAATTAAATAAGTATGTCCTTTCGTTAACCACAAAAGTGAGATAATCAAATGACCTCCTTCGGGCTACTTAAAGCCTAGTATTCTTGGGATGTCCAGACTATATAATTATTGGCATTCAGACCTATGTAAATCTATATAAGAACTTAAGAAAGAGAGCTTCACATTCATATGATTAAACTATAAGCCCATGCAAATCCTAGATATATTCATAACTATTATCATTCCAAATATTATTATCAATTTATAAACTTTGAAAAGTAAATTTAGATTTATTAGTGATAATAGCCACACATATAATTAAATTAAGCCAACACATGCAAGCTTATATAAATAAATTTCATTTGAATCATTTAGATTTGAAAAGATGAGTACAATATTTAAAGTGATAGGAGAGGAATAACCAAGCATAAACATATGATTCATTCAACTACAATAATTCCTAAGGACAATCACATCAAATAAAATTATTTAAAAGAAATCAAAGCTTCTTATTAATTTGATTTTTAGATTTGTATTTGACTTAAGGAGGAGAGAAATTATTTTTTATTTTAATCCCATTCCCATGTTGGAATCATAACGGGTTTTAAGAAAGAAAATTAGATGGATTTTATGAATTAGTTAAGTTAGATCATTAATGAAATCACTTGATTTCTCTTTCCTATGCTTCTTTAATTTGATTAATCATTGAATCATGAGCCACAAAAGATATGAACATGGATAAAAGTAAAGTTGCAATGCTCCTAAGGGACCTAATGCAATTGGCTCATAATTAAAGACTAATTAAGTTAAAGAACCTAATTAAGTACTTTTATGATTTTTTCACACTTATGATTTAATCATAATTTTCTAAGAGGTCTTTATGTTATTAAACACATAAAGAGGAACCCTTAGTTTGATTATTAATTATCTAAAGTAATTAACATTTCAATTTGATTTTATTTAAGTCATTAATTGATTAATTAAGCACTTAGTTAACTCTCATGATTTAATTAACTCTCTTTAATAAAATAAATTTAGAAAAATAATTGAGAAAGAGGCCCTAATCACTCTCCCTCATCACTTCATTGTTAATCAGTGATTAATGGAGCTAACATAATTAATCTTTATTGTTTCGAACAATAATTAATCATTAAATTGATTAAAGGTGTAATTAAAGTTTGAATTATCAATTCTTTTGATTACCTAAGTAATAAATTTAAAGAAAATCATCGGAGGTAGAGGTCATCCCATTAAATCAATACACCAAGTTTAGAATCAATTGCCCAAGTAATTAGGGTTTAATTAAGCTAATTAAGAAAATATTCAAACCCTTATTAAGCCTTAATCACTATTCAAAGTCTAATGGAAATTTTTTTTAATAAAATCTCCTCTATTTTATCTTTCTAATGAGTATTTATTTGTAATTTGTGTATTTTTCTATAATTAGTTATAATTTTAAGAATTTTCAGCCATTAAAATGGATTATTAAGCCTAATTTACACATAATCCCATCGATGCCATGCAGATCATTAACGTGGCAGCCCTTTCCACGTGGCACCATGGGATTGGACACTTAAACCTATCTAACATGGTGCTGACATGGTGGCGGTGGATGCACTTTCATCCTTGCTATTCGATCTAAGATCGGATGGTGGGGATTAATCTTGCAGTTCCTATGGGAATAAATCAGATTAAATCTAGCTAAAGATCATGATTGTCCATTCCAATAATGTGAAACGGACAGTGGATGATCCGTCATCCCCTGAGAGATGGAAGACAGACATCGTTCATCTTTCTCTGCTTAATTCTAGCTCACTAGAGCTTATGAGGTGATGGAATTGATCCCAAAACATTCATAAGGGAAATCTAAAGGAATCCTATGGTGGGATTCACATAAAACACAATTTTCTTCATCAAGGCCCAAAAAAATTTGAGAAAATCTCAATTTGCTGGAAAATACCTCGTCAGAGCTCAGAACAGGCGGTGAATCGACCAAGGTAGCTTCTCCTTGAAGAGGCAAAACCCTACTGAGAAGATGGCACCTTGACTCCTCGCTAGTTGCTCTGTGGACCAACAGTTATCGAAAACCTCACTAGAGTTGGTCTAAGGGGGATTTAGGTGCTTGAATCACTCGGGGAAAAGTTTGTTTCGCCTTCCGGAGCTTGGTGAATGTGTGGGTGAAGTTATTTTGAGATTGGTTGGGATTTGTTGGAGTTGGACGGAGCTAGGCCTCAAGCAAGCTCAATTTCATCATCTCCGTGGATGGGGAAGCTCAGGAAGTCTGGAAAAATGCTCTAGAAGTTCATCTCAAGATGTCAAAGCTCTGAGGAAGTGTAATTGCTAATTTCAAATAAGAATGAGAGGAGTATACCACCTCCTCCCTCAAATCGGATGGCCATGATGTTCTTTGTCATTTGTAGGCGTCTGGCCATCATAGGCATCTGACCATCGCAGGCAGCCATGGGAGGTAGGAGGAAGCTGAGGTGGCTCAATTTTAGTGTACAAGGGAGGGGAGGTAGTTATCCTTGACTAAGGTGGTTGTCCTTGGCTTTCCAAGTGTTCCAATGGGGTCACATGGGTTAGCTCACCTTTCTTAGCTCATGGTTGACCCAAATAGCTTTGGGTGAGGTGAGCCAATGGTCCTTGTGTCCATTTGGAGCTTAGGGTGGCTTTCAAGGGGAGGAGAGCGGGTTTGACCATCCAAGAATGGGTTTTCTCTCATTTAAAGGGCTTTACCCATTGAGTAATGTGTAAATTTAGGTTGGACTTATGTTGGGTTGGATTTGGGCTGACCCAAGGATGGGTCATGTTAAGGGCTGAGTCAAGTTCAAATGAGTATTTGGAATATTTTGGTTCAATTGGTTTGGTTTAATTTGGCTTAGATTTGATTTTGACCAATTTAGATTCATATGGGCAAATAAGTCAAATTCAAAAATTTGGCCTAATTGGCCAAATTAGCTTAGGTTAGACATTGGTTCATATTCAATTAATCATTTGAAAATGATTGTAGGCTTTGGTTTGAATCAATTTAGATTTCAGAATGATTTAGGCCAAACTAACCCTTTAGGTCAAATTGAGCTAAATGGGTCATTTGGGTTCAATTGATCAAATTGGGTTCAATAAAGGCTTTGATCAAGTTCAATAATCAATTTAGAATGAATTTAAGTGATTGGTTGTAATTAATTTGGATTAGATTTTGATTTGACCTAATTTGGCCCTTTAGATCAAATTAGGTCAACTTAAGCCAATTGGGTTTAGTTTGACTCAATTGATGGTCAAGTCATGTTCAAGGATTGATTATAGGTTTGTAGTACATCATACCTCAATGTCATACCAAATCACTTCAATAAGTACCTCCTAAGATCTGCGTGGAGTCCACCCAATGTTCTGAAATAAAATACCACAGAGAGCATCAAGCAATATCTCATGACGTCGCCAATCTTAGCTGCCCCTATCCCGGGAAAACCTCTTATACTCTATAATGCTGCATTAGATGACCCCCTTGGAGCTTTGTTAGCCTAAGCCAATGACAACGGGAAGGAGATCACACTCTTCTATCTCAACTGTCATCTGATACCTACTGAGGCAAATTATCCACCCATTGAGAAGCATTGCTTAGTTTTAATCTTCGTAGCCCAGATGCTATGGAACTATCTGCTCTCTTATAAAGTAAACTTGATTTATAGGATCAATCCACTATATTATCTTATGACACGGCTGACGCAATTGGGATAATTGGCACAATGGTCCATGATTTTATCATTATTTAACATTTCATTTGTATCCCTCCGTGCAATGAAAGGATAAGCATTTGCGGATTTCCTAGTGGCACATCCACTTCTGGTGGATTCTCCTCTCATTTATGATCTCCATGGAAAACAAATCATGAACTTAGAGGATGCAAACATTCACTGTTGGAGATGCACTTTGATGGTGTAACTTCCTCTCAAAGAGGAGAAGAGCCACAATCTACTTTCCCAAGCATGGTAGGGGTAGGGATAGTCCTCCTAATGCCAGACCGCAATATGATTCAATTTTCATGTCATATATCTAAGCCTTGCACCAATAATGAAGTTGAATATGAGGCTCTGATCGTCGGTCTGGAGTTAGTCATCTTACTAGGCATTTAGAATATCAACATCTTTGAGGACTCACAACTAGTTGTCAATCAGATTACTAGGTCTTATAAAGTCATGAAGCCCAAACTCCATCACTACCATAAGTACACCATGGAGTTACTAGCCCAAATTCCAAAGGTCACAATCTATAAGATCCCTCGAGGAGAAAATGCCATAGTTGATGCCTTAACCAAGCTTGGTAAAGAATTAGCATGCCAGAAAGATGAGTCTATATCAATAAAGGTTCACAATAGACATGTTATACCTCTTATTGATATTGAACTCATCGAAAAATGCTCTCTTGAAGGGAAGGTTGTTGTTGCCAAGAAGGATGAAGAATTGGATTGAAGGTAACCTTTCATTGATTAAATAAATAGAGGCAAACTACCTCAAGAGAAATCTCAAGCCCATCAAGTAAAGTAAAGAGCGCTCTTCTATGCCCTCATGGATGGTGTCTTATACCGACGATCTTTCGATCATATGTTTAGATAAACATGAAGCTCATACGATCATGACCGAGGTACACTCTATACTATGCAAAGTCCACCAATCTGGTCCCAAAATGAAAGCCAAAATTAAGAGACTTAGATACAACAGGCCAAGGATTATCGCGGACTACATGGATGTAGTGAAGCATTGTCACCAATGCCAAGTACATGGAGTGGTTTTACACTAACCGTCCAACATTCTACATCCAACCTTGGCCTCATGGCCATTTGAATGTTAGGACATCGATATAGTGGGTCTGATTGATCCTCTCTCGCCCAAGGGTCATTGATTCATTCTAGTTGCTACAGACTACATCTCCAAGTGGGTGGATGCAATTCCACTAAGGGAAGTCAAAGTTCAGCATGTGCTCCAATTCTTCATGAACCATATCATTTATAGATTTAGAGTACCCCACTGAATCGTATATGATAATGGTATCACTTTTAAGAGCACCAAGATCAACAACTTTTCCTGGTGACATGACATATAGTGGAGATATTATACCATCTACTTTCCATGGGTGAACGGTTTGGCAGAAGCTTTCAATAAAACTCTCATTCAAATACTCAAGGAGATGCTTGATAAGAATAAATGATAGTGGCATGAGAAATTACTTGAAGCCTTATGGGCTTACCGTACTACTTACCAAACTCCAGCACAATATACCCCATTCTTCTTAGTGTATGGGTCTAAAGTTATTCTACCATTAGAGGTCCAACTCCCATCACTAAGGATAGCTATGGCTAGCAAAATCACATCCAACCAAAAACACCAAGTTACGACTATAAGAACTCGAAGGTTTTGGAAAAGAGATGCTTATGATCATGCAAGAACCTCGAGTTATATAAAGCAAAGATGGTTCAAGCTCATAACAAGTTGGTCCGTCCTAGAGCTTTTCAAGTAGGAGAGTTTGTTTTAGTTCTAAGGACACCAATTGTTGCTCGTTGTAAGATGGGAGGTAAGTTTGAACCCAATTGGAAAGACCCTTTCTCCATATAAAAGGCCTACTAAGGTGAATCTTACCAACACATCAGCCACAAAGGAGAATGTTTGATGCTTTCTATCAAAAGGCTATATCTAAAGAAATATTACACATAAAATAATGTTCCAAAATATTTTTTCATCAATAAAATTTCATTTTAAACCAAACATCTTTTTGAATTGAGAGTTTTCCATTATCGAGTTTTTGTGATGTGTTAAGGTAGGTGTAAGAGAAGTTGAGTGGCATCATCTCATTTGTTAGCCTATCATAAACACAAAATTTCACATAAAAAATAAACAAACCAAACACAAATCCATTTGCTTCGGGCAACCTTGCATTGTGATAAGTCCCTATGCGACCCTCACACAATAGCTGGTCTAGGTCAGGCAGATTCACTACTTAGCTAATGTGTCTGCCTAGAGGTCTCTTCTGCTTGGAAGGATGTGAGACCTTGTGCTTTCTTCCTAGCTTAACCACTATAAACTGATGGGCACCTTGTTAGTTCAATATGTCTTATTGCATGACTAGTAAGCTATCATGATGACTTGCTTTACTTTGGAAGATGTGAGTCCTCGAGCTTTCTTCTTGAACTAGCCATCGTGCACTAACTAGGTCTGAGTTTATATATTTAAGGATTAGGGTAAGACCCCTAGCGGCTCCTCTTCCTCTTGACCACTTCAAGCTTAGGTTCACTCCTCCTTTTGAACTTTCCACTTGGTAGACACCTTACGTCGGATAGTAGCTATCTTGTCGACGATAGACTATCCCAATGAACAGTTCCACTTAAGAAGATGTGATTCCTCTATGCGTTCTTCCTAAATTGATCATCATAAACCAACAGGCACCTTAGGTTGGCTGGTGTTTGGTTTGCTGATAGTAACCCACCTAGTGAATTACACCGCTCAGATAGATGTGAGTCCCCGTGCTTTCTCCCTGAGCCGACCATAATATACCTACAGGATTTATATTTCAGGGATTAGTGTAAAACCCCTAAAGGAACCTTCCTTGTGGGCATTTTATTTGGATTATGCCTTCATGACCCCATCTATACATGACCCATGTTACTGTTGGATTGGATAGTTCATCTTTCCTAGTAGCCACCCTTATGGTCAGAAGCTCCATATTGTAGATATACATGGTAAACAATCTGAGATAGGCCAAATCCCCTTATGGTTCCTTCTTAATTTGGCCCATCGCAAACCAATAGGGTCCGCACTAAATAAACAAATAAATAAATAAGCAAATAAATAAACAAATAAAATAATATCTCTTGTAGACTAGGATAAGACCCCCAAAAGCTCCTCTTCCTAAGTAGGCATCATATCTTTTGGGTAGTGTCAGCAAAACTCCCTATAGGAACCGTCTCGACTAACTAAGTTGAGATAAGACCCCCAGAGGCACTCACTTATTAGTCACCCTAGGTCAGGTTTGACTTATGCCATTAGCGGGTCACCCCAGTGGCTAACTCTGTTTTGGAAGATGTGAGTCCCCGAGCTTTTTTCATAGTGCAGTCGTTATAAATCGATGGGCAACCTTAGGTTAGATAGTTTATACTATACGGCCGATAGACTACCCCTTTGGACTGATAAATCTAATGTAGGCCCAAGCTCACATAGCTCCTCCTTAGTGCAGTCCATCACAAACTAATAGGGTCCACACTAAATTAATCAACAAAATCAAAATCAAAATGAATTACAAAACTTAAAACAAATTAATCAACATAATTAAATCAACACAAAACTCAAGTTCAAATCAAAACTAATAAACATGATTCAAAAAAATCAAACAAATTCAATCAAATCTTAAACCCAGTGGATCCCCCTTTATGCCTTTGGCATAAAACAATCTCCAATCCAACCAAATTCATGTGCAGATCCCTATAAGATCTCTCTTCATGTCCTTGGCACGAAATCAATTCTCAATAAATCAAACCAAATCCACTTAACTTTTTCATGCCTTCGGCATGAAACGAATTGCATCGCACTAGGACTGTAATCCCATTTACCTCTTCACTTGGTATGGATAGCCTTCATTAGTGCATGTAAACTTCCCAGATGCTGTTGATCATCTTGATCAATGTCAATACGTGTGGTGTGCCTTTCCAGTTACACCACACCTATTGGGGTCCTTTTGTTGACCTCAGTTTTGGAGTGAGGACTCATCCTTCCTGTCTTAGACTTAAGAACCTTCTAGGAACTTATATTTTCCTACTCATAAGACACTTCTAGTGACTAAGGGAATACTAAACCCAAGCCTAGAGACTAAGGAAGGCATACCATAAGCTTAGGTTATACCCTAGGAAAAATTAGTTCTACTTATCCTATGGCCTAAACTAAGACCCATGCTTGTCTACTCATCCCAAATCAACTTCAAGCCAACACAACCAACCTCAATTGGATTTTGTTTTATATCCAAGCTTCAAGCCAAATTATTTTAAGCCTTAGCCTAAGTTAATTCCACCATGATGCTATGGATCCAACCCAAAATTTATTCAAGCAAACTAAATCTAATTTAATTATCACAAAAGCACTCCTACCATTCAATATATCATTTAAAATCCCTCCATTACTTAAAATCAAACTAATTAAATCAAATAAATCCAAACAACATAAGTTAGCCCATTTGACCCGAAGGGTCCAAATGAGCCAAAATCCATTCAAACCCAAATTAATTGCAATCAAGGCCACCAGTCAACCCTTTATCCTTCATTGAACTCATCTCAACACCCAATTAACCTAATTGGTCCACTTGATCCAAAGTGGCTTAAATGACCAAATTAACTCAATCTTTAATTTAATCTAAATTATGTTGAATCAACCCATTCGATCTCCTCTATAATGATTGTTGATTAACTTTGATTGCCCAATTACAATCAATTAGTTCAAACCAAACCAATTTGATCACTTAATCAAAGTTGACCCAATTAACCCATATGGACTAAAATGTACTAAATCTCATTTCGATTCCAATCAATTGCAATCAATGACTCTCATCAATCATAATTAATTATTGAACATGACTTAACCACCAATTGTACCAAACCAAGCCAATTTGGTCTCTTGACCAAAGTTGACCAAATTTGTCATAAAATGGACAAATCGAGTCAAATCAAATCCCAAATCAAATTATTTACAACTAATACTTATAATCAATTATAAATTGATTATTGAGCATGATCCAACCTTCAATTGAATCTAATTTGGTCAACTTAACCCAATCGACCCCTTTAGCCCAAATTGACCGAAGGGTCCATTTGAATAAAATCATTCTCATATCTAAATTGATTCAAACCAACACCTACAATCATTCTCAAAGGATCAATTGAACCTAAACCAACCCTCCACCCAAGCCAATTTGACCAATTTGATTAAATTGATCAACTTAGCCCATTTAACCTAAATAAATGCGTATGAGCTAAAATCAAATTCACTTCAAATTAAATAAAATCAATTGAACCAATACATTCAAAATGATCATTTAAGCGAACCCAACCCCTTAGTTTGACCCATTTTGACCAATTGGTCAACCTAACATAATTCAACCCAATTTGACCCATATATATGGATTACATTGAGCCAAACCCAACCAAACTTGGTATAACTCATCCTTGGGGCTCCATGGGCCAGCCCAAGTAGATCCAACCCATGGTGAACCAGATTTGGGTCAAAACCCTTGAACCAAGCCACCAAAATAGGATAAAATTCTCATTTTGATGGGTTCTCCGACTTCTCAAGCCTTAGCAACCATCTTTGGCCATTCTTAGGCACTAGGACCACTGACCCAACATAACCCAAGGTAACATTAGCCTTTGGCCATGAGAGGGTGAGTTCATCATTTGCTCTCCATTGGTTCACTTGTAGGAAGAGGTGCACCCCATGCTAGCCCATGACACTGCTTCAGCCTCCCAACCACCTCAACCTCAGGAATCCACAGCCACCTCCAACCACCAACCCTAGTCGGTTAACTGTCAAAGGCTGAGCCAATCTTATCTCTTGTTTCACTTAGGGAAGAGAGTATACTCCTCCCCATCCATTCAAACTTAATAGAGAGCTTCCTTAGAGTATTCTGAGCACTCCTACACCCTTCCCCAAATCCCTAATGCTCTCCATCGCTGGCAAGACTAACCACTGAGTGAAATTGAGAGCTCCATCTATCCAACATCACCAAAACTCCACCAAACTAAAGTTAACTTTTCTAACACCTTCCCCTCACTTTAGCGAGTTGAAAAAAATTGATCCGCAATCAATTTAATCACTAAAAGGCACTCCAAGACCAAATCCAGCAAGCTTTGCAGTGGCGCTTGGTCCACAGACTAATCGATAGGGAGGTACTCGAAGCCTTCTCAATAAGGCTTCATGTCTTCAAGGAGAAGCTGCCTCAGTCGACGGACTACCCGCCTTTAGCTCCAATGAGATAAAATTTAGAAAACCATAGATTTTCACCTAGGTGTTGGCCTTTTGTGAAATGGATGGTGATTTTAGGCAATTTTCACTGCAAGATCTTAGATCTCTTCCCCACATGTTCTGGAGTCGATCCCATCATCCCACGAGCTCCGATGAGCTCAGATCGAGCGTTGGGGGTAGATAGTGTCCGTCTTTTAGCACTCGGGGGACAACAGATCATCGACCATCCATTCCATTGATTAGAACGGATGGTAGTAATTTAATTTATTAGATATTTTGATTTAATCCTTAAGGAACCACAAGATTAATCTTGATCGTCGATCCAAGATCAGACGGAGGGAACGAAATCACATCTACCCCTGTTGACTCAGTTGCAACATAGGATATTTTAAATAACCTATCCTGTGGCGCCACATGAAAAGTGTTGCCGTGTTAGCTTCCGTGTGGTGCTGACAGTTTAGGAGGTTAATTAAGTGTTAAAAATGCAATTAAATGGCCAAAACTTTAGAAATTCATAAGTAATTGTTGAAAATCCAAATAAAATATAGATAAACCCATTTTAGAAAGGTTAAAAAGAAGAGAATTTAATAAAAATAGATTACCCAATGTTTGATTAATGAATAGTTCATAAATTGAGTTTGAAATTTAGGCTAATTACATTAATTAATGCTTAATTACTTCACTAATTGATCCATAATTTGGAGGGTTAATTCAATGGGATGTCCTTTGCCTCCCATAATTATTTTGGAATTTATTAGCCATATAATTAAAAGAAATTAAAATTCTAATCCTGATCACCCTCCTTAATCAATTTAATAATTATTAAATATACTAGATAGTGAAAATTAGATGATTAATAATAGTCTATCATTGTAAATAGTGGGAATGGTGAGGGGAAATAATTAGGACATCTTTCCTAATTATTTTCCTAAATATATTTCCATGGGAGGGTTAATTAATGCATATATTAATTAAAGGATAATTAAGTAAATTAATGATAAAAAAATCAAATTCAAATGATGATTGGTTCAAATAATTCAAATTCAATTCATGGGTTTTTCTTTATATTTTAGATAGTATAAAGATCCTTAAGGAAGTTATGGTTAACCCATGGGTGTGGGAAAACCATTTAAGTACTTAATTTAGTTCTTTCTCTAATTTAATTAACCTTCAAATATGAGCCTTATTGCATTAGATTGTGTTAAGTGCATTAAAAATTTTAAATCCTCACTGGCATATCATTAGAGGCTCATGATTAGTTGGTTAATTAAATTAAAAGGCTTAGAAATAGGTAATTAAATTTATTACTTAATGATTTGAGCTTAATCAATTCATAAAACTCACTTAATCATATTTTCTTAAACACATTAAGACACCAACATGGGATGGGGCAAACATCAAACGTCTTTCTCTTCTTTAGGTTATAATAATTCAAACACACTTCATAATAACGTTGGTTAATTGTAAAGAATATTTATTCAACTTGATTATCCTTAAGAATTAATGTGATTGAATGTATTATATGGCAATGTTTAGTTATTCCATTTCAATCATTATAAATTTGTATGTCATTTGTATCATGCATTCATAATTTTTAAATAAAAGAATCAATTGAATATGATTATATATGTATAAGTTGCATGTGTTGAATTAATTGTACTACATGACATGGTTATTATCACTAATAAATCTCAAATTATTTTCAAAATTATAAGCTAATGAAAAAAATTTAGAGTGATGTTGGCTATGAATATTACATATGATTAACATTCACTTATAGTTTAAGCATGTTAAAGGATTATTCTATTTTCTTGATTCATGTGTATGTTTACATGTGTTTGAATGCTAGTAAGTATATATGCATAAGTTGCATGTGTTGCATTAATCTCACTATATGGCATGGCTATTATCACTAATAAATCTCAAATTATTTTCAAAATTATAAACTAATGATGAAAATTTAGAGTGATGTTGGCTATGAATATTACATGTGATTGACATTCACTTATAGTTTAAACATGTTAAATGATTATTCTGTTTTCATGATTCATGTGTATGTTTACATGTATTTTAATGCTAGAAAGTATTTAGTCTGGACATCCTAGGAATACGAAACTTTAAGTATCCCCAAGGAAGTCTTAAATTATCTCACTTCTTTAGTTTAACAACACCACATTCTTACTTAATTTCATTCATATGTGTACATGTTCTAGAATTCAGATAGAGCTTAGCTTTACATGAGTAAATAATTTGCTAACATACAATATTTTGTATGATTTTCATTCTTATGTTTATGTATATGTTCAAATGTATTGAAGTTAGTAAGTATATAGTCTGGACATCCAAGAAATATGAGGCTTTAAGTAGCCCCAAGGAGGTCTTAGATTACCTCACTGTCCTAGTTTAACAACGGCACGTACTTATTTAATCTTTAATACATGTATATGTATGCTTATTGATCTCACTTTTGGAGTGATGATTCATCCTTCCTATCTTAGACTTAGGAGTCCTATAGACGCTAGAACTTCTTTAGTCATAGGACACTTTTAGTGGCTAGGTGGACATTAAACCAAAGCATAGAGACTTAAGGATGGTAAACCTTAGGTTTAGGTTATGCCATTAGGACATAAGCAAACTTACCTATCCTATAGCCTAAACCAAACCCATGCCTATCCACTTAGCTAAATCCAAATCTCAAATCAATCCAATTAAACCCAATAGAATTCCATCATATCCAAGCTCCAAGCAAAAATGACTTAAACCTGATCCCATATTCCAATCCTATGGACTTAACCAAAAATTCCTTCATTCAAACCAAACCCAATTGATTTGCACAGAAGCACTCCAACCCCTCAAATATCCATTTCAAACTCTTCCAAAATCTACAATCAAGCCAATCAAACCAAACCAATTTAATTAACCTAACCTAGCCCATTTGAACCTAAAATGTCCAAATGAGCTAAAATCCAATTAAACCCAAATCAATTGCAATAAAAGTTATAAATAAATCTCAAATCAATCATCAAACTCAACTCAACCAAATTCAGCCCAAACCAACTCAATGACCCATAAGGTTCACTTGACTCAAGGTGACCTAAAGAACCCACTTGAGCCAAACTCCAATTCAACCCAAACTGGATTGAACCAACCCATTAAAAACCTCCTACAATGATTATTATTCACTCTTGATTGTCTAATTGCAATCATTGGGTCAAACCAAGTTAATTTGATCATAAGTTGACCCAATTAACCTACATCAATCAAATCTAACCAAACTTTATTCCAAACCCAATTAATTGAAACCAAGGATTCCAACCCACTCTAAATTGATCCTTAAATGTGATTGAACCATGAATTGAGCCAAACCAAGTCCAATTGGCCCCTTGACCCTAGTTGACCCAATTTGATCTAAAAGACCAAATTAGGCTAAATCAAATTCTAATCTAAATTAATTAAAACCAATGATTCAAGTCCATCAAAAAATTGATTATTGAACATGAGCAAACTCTTGATTATACCCAATTTGATCAATTGAACCTAATTGACCCATTTAACCTAAATTAACCTAAAAGGTTAAATTGGACTAAATTAAATCAAAATCCAAATTGATTGAAACCAAAACCTACAATCATCTTCAAATCATCAATTGAACTTAAATCAATACCAAACCCAAGCCAATTTGGTCAATTTGATCAAATTGGTCAACTTAGCCCATTTGACCCATATGAACCAATGAGTCAAATCCAAATCTAAACCAAATTAAATCAAACCAATTCCTCCTAAAACATACCAAATCATCATTTGGACTTATCTCAACCAATGGTTTGATCCAATTTGACCAATTGGTCAACTTTACCCAACCTAGCCCAATTTGATCTATATGGGTCAAATTGAGCCAAACACATTCAAACTTGGCATGACCCATCCTTAGGTCACCATGGGTCAGCCCAAATCAAACCCAAATTGACCCAATACTCATTCAGTAAAGCTTTCCAAGTGGGACAAAATCTATATTTGGGTGATCTCACCTACCCCTTTGCCCTTGTCAGCCACCCTTAGCTTGATTTGGACCTCTGACCCACTAGCTATCCTGACCCATGGTTGGTTGGGTCATCCAAGGGAGGTGAGCTAACCCAAACCATTCCATTAGCTCACCATGGGGAGGAAGGACACTGTACCTCAGCTTTGGCAACCCACCTCAGCCACCATCTGTCATCCCCGACCACTTACGCCGGCCAGAAGATTACCAAAAACCCAGAGAAGCCAGCCATCAGGGAGGAGGGTATACTCCTCCCCATTCTATTCCAAGCACACAAAGACCTTCAGAGTGTAGAGGCGACCTTCCCTAGTGAGTTCCCAATCTCTCTTAACCTCCCTATCGTTGGTGACACAAAACTGAATGAAACTGAGCCTCCACTCCATCCAACTCCTCTCAAACATCATCAAATCCAAATTATCTTCACCCACATGTTCCCCAAGCTTTAAAAATCAATAATGGATTGATTCTCAATCGATTCCAGTGCTAGAGACCCTTCAAAGTCCAACTATGATGAGGATTCCGGTGACACTTGGTCCATAGAGCTATCGGCGATGAGGCAAGACTCGAGCTTCTCAATAGGGCTTCATCTCTTCAAAATGAAGCTACCTTGATCAATAAATTGCCAATCCTAAGCTCCGATGATATAAACTCCAACAAACCATAGAAAATTCCATGGGTGTTGGTATTTTGTGAAGAATTTTATAATTTCATGCGAATCCCACCATAGGATCCCTCGAGATCTCCCTCTTAAACATTTTGGAGTTGATCCTGATGCTTCACGAGCTTCAATGAGCTTAGATCAAAGGGGAGGGTGGACGGTGTCCATCTTTTGTCGCTCGGGGGATGATAGATCATCTACCATCCATTCCATGTGATTGGAATGGACGATCGAGATTTGATCTGCTACAAATTTGATTTATTCCCTTTAGGAACCATGAGATTTATCCCCACCATCTGATCCGACATCTAATGACAGGGATGAAAGCACATCCACCACCATTGACTCAGCTACCATGTCAGACCATTTAAGTGGTCAATCCCACGGCGTCACATGGAAAGTGCAGTCACGTCAACTTCTGCATGGCGTCGACAGGATTAAGGATTAAATTAAGGATTAAAATGTGATTAATTGCTCTGAAACCTCATAAAATCATAACTAATTATAAAAATATTCAAAAAAGATAAATAAACCCATTTTGGAAAGGTTAAATAGAGGCAAATTTAATAATTCCATTATATTTTGAATAGTGAATTAACCTTAATTAGGGTTTGAATATTTTCTTAATTAGTTTAATTAAGCCCTAATAACTTCAGTAATTAATCTTAAACTTGGTATGTTGATCTAATTTGATGGCCATTGCCTCCCATGATTTTCTTGAGATTTATTGTCTATGTAATTAGGAAAATTTGAAATACAAACCTTAATTACCTTCTTAAGTGATTTAATGATTATTTAAAATCTCAAATAGTAAAAATTAATTAATTAAACTTCATTAATCATTGATTAATAGTGAGATCATGAGGGAGAAGAATTAGGACCTCTTTCTTAATTACTTTTTCAAATTTATTTCATTAAAGAGAGTTAATTAATTTATTGGCTAATTATAAAATTAATTAAGCAATCATCAACCAAAAATTAATCAAATTAAAATGATAATCACTTCAGATAATTTAATTTCAATCTATGAGTTCCTCTTTATGTGTTTAATAATGTAAAGACCTTTAAAGAAATTATAATTACCCATGGGTGTGAGAAAATCATAAAAGTACTCAGTTAGATTCCTTAACCTAATTAACACTTAAGCATGAGCCTACTGCATGAGGTCCTTTAGGAGCATTGCAATTTCAATTTCCCATTTGCATATCATTTGAGGCTCATGAATAAATGTTTAAATAAATTATAAAACATAGAAAAGGGTAATTAAATGAATTGCTTAATGATTCTAAACTTAATTAATTCATAAAAATTCATCTAATTACCTCTCCTTGAACGTATTAAATCACTAAAATGGGTTGGTATAAAAACAACAAGTGTTTCCTCTTCTTTAATTTCAATCAAATTCCAAAATAAAATTTAATAAGAAGCTTTGGTATCCCTTAAGTAATTTTATTTAATGTGATTGTCCTTAGGAATTAGTGTAATTGAATAAATTATATGGAGATGTTTGGCTATTTCTTTTCAATCACTATAAATATTGTATGTCATGTGATATCATGTATTCATATTTTCAAAAACAAAAGTTCAAATGAAATATACTTATGCAAAATTGTATGTGTTAGGTTAATCTCATTACATGTGTGGCTATTATTACTAATAAATTTCAAAATTATTTTCAAAATTATAAATTGATAATAAAAATTTGGAGTGATATTAGCTATAAATATATGTATAGGATTTGCATGTGTTTATAGCCTAAGCATGTCAAAGTTTTTCTCTCTTTCCTACATTCATGTATATTTTTATATATGTTTGAATCATAATAAGTATATAGTTTGGACATCCCAGAAATATGAGGCTTTAAGTAGCCCTAAGGAGGTCATTTGATTATCTCACTTTCCTAGTTAACAAAGGCACATACTTTTTAATTCCATTCATATGTATATTTGTACTAGAATTTGGATAGAGATTTACTTTACATGTATAAATAATTCAAATCAAAAATAAAATCTTTTGCATGATTTTCATTTTTTTAGTTTTATACACATTCATATGTATTTAAGATAACAAGTATATAGTCTGAACATCCCGGTAATATGAGAATTTAAGTAGCCCAAGGATGTCATTTGATTATCTCACTTCCCTAGTTTAAACAATGACGCGTGCTTACTTACACCTTCTATACATGTGCATGTGTATTTGATTAAAGGAATGAAAGTCCCCTTTTCTACAAAAAACATATGCATTTGTAATTATCTAAGTATGCCAAAACATATTGCATGAATAGGTATACTAAGTGCTAAATCATATGGATGTTATGGGCGATGAAAAAGAATAGTATGAAATGTGTTATGTGATGGTAATTCAACCACATTATGATTAAGATGTCTTTCATGTTGAATAGGATTCTTTAAGATTAACCTAAACTTAAGATTAATAAAATAACTAATAAATCATTCACTAAAAGAAACCAAGTTATAATAACATGCCTTTAGAAAATAACTTTGGATAGGGATAAAAGGGGCTAAACCTTATTCTTATCTTTACAATACTTTGGTGTAATGTGTATACCAATTGAAATAAAATAAAATACAAATTAAAATCCACCAATACTTTAAATAACTTAAAGTGAAACCACCCTTCATGTTTAAATTAAACAATTCCAAACTTAGATAATTATAATTCTAATTCCTAATTAAGACATACCATACTAAGCCTAAAAAACACATTAGAATGCTAAGTCATCACTTCTAGTTTTAAGTTATGACATTGTGTATGATGATATTACATTTTATTTTGTGAAGTATTATTTTAGACTAGATGTTAGGACTGTGGTTCGTAGACTGGATGTTAGACCGTTATTAGCCTAATATTATCTTCTATAAGGGATTGTACCTAATGAGGCTGCTAAAATAAATATAAAATCTTCTACTTAGAGGTTGCTTATGCTCCCTAAGCATAATCCAAATTAGGATAGTTGGGCTTGGTTACCCATGTGCAGGGTGCTAAGTCCAAATTATGAAATGTAACTATTTGGGTTAGTATGTATGTTTAGCTAACATCTATTTTGTAGGTGTAGTTAGACTTTACTTTTCATAAAAAATGTAATTTTGCAATAGAAATAAGGATTAGTGCTATGGGGATTATGATGACCAGTAGCTAGAAAGCTTAGTCTTGGGGTGCTCTATGATACTTTTGAGCAAATCAAATCAGAAGAAAAAAGAATGAAGGAAGAAGAAATGAAGACCCCATATCATGTATTTAATTCTAAATTGTAATATTATTTTATAATCCTGATTGTATAAGTGTAGACCTCAGCTTCCCAACTTCTTCAATTTTTTGAGGTGTACAGTGGTACCCGACCGTATTGGCCTTTTATTCTTTTATGAAATCTATACATGCTTTGAATGAAATGTTTAGATTGTGCAATAGAACTACATCTTCATCAAAGTTTCTTAAACTTGATGTTTGTATATGTGGCCTAGATGAGGTAAGCTCTTAGGATAAAATTAATTTTTCTACCCAACTAACAACTCATAACAAAAATTTAAAATAACTCATAACCTCATTTTAAAGCCTAGGCTATAATCAGGATAACTAAAATATTTAGCAAACCCTTACTTGAATGTTGTATGTCTAACATCATGCATATCATATTATATCACCCTTGCAAAATGAGGGCCTCCATTCTTGCACTTTAGGGACCGCTTAACCTATGAGAGCACACCCTTATGGTAGAGATTCACTGCCTTTCTCTCTTGATTTGCCAAATAACCAAATTTAATCTTTCATTTAGGCATAAAATCTCCAAGCCTTTTTTCCAAAATGATTTGTCAAAATGATTTGTCAAAATGATCAAAAATTTATAAAATTTTGCATTTTATACTAATTCATCTACTCATGTTTGTCATGATCTAGTCTTTTAAGGAATGAGTTTAGGACTCTAGTCTCTTTCAAAATTAAATAATAGCCTAAAATATCTTGCAATTACATAAGACCAACTACATGGTTTTGAATTATTGGAGGTGTTAGTTGGAGGCCACTCCAGGCAGTTGTAAGTCTAGAAGAGTCGGACAGTTTATGCTCTCTTGTAGAGATAAACCATCATGCCCCCTTTCTGCTTAGATTTAGGTTGTGCTTTAGCTTATGCTAGAATTTTCTAGATTTAGGATCTGAGGTTGCTTGTTTCTTTTGGGCTATGAGAATAAATCCTCAACTCTTAGGAATTTTCACAATCTTATGTTGATGGACTATAAGCCCTAGCACTCTAATAAAGTTTCAACCCAAACAAAGTAAATCATCTCTTTCAAACATATAAAGCCTTACCATAGGATAAGATTAGAGTGCTTACTAGGCTTCCTAGTATCATTAGTGCTACCTACTTGTCTTTCATTGGATTCTAAAATAAGTCTTCCAATTAAATAATCCCATTTTATTTTCCAAAAATATTAATCCTTTTATAGTCTTAACTTTAAAATCTTTGGAGATAATTTACTGACTACTTTAATCGATACTTTTTTTAGGAAATCATATTTTTAGGATGTAATTAAATATGGAGGCCTACCTCCATAAGGAATTAAGGAACTCGACATAAAATAAACCCTACTTTAATTTTCTATGTAAAGTAGGGGAAAAATCTCCGGTATATTTGAAGACCCATCATGCCTTAGGAGTCCTTATTAGATGATTAGGTTCATTGTAGAGTGATATTTCTATCTTTCAAGATGGTGCTTCATACCTCAATTTTGTACCCGATCACTTCAATAAGTACCCCCTAAGATCTAGGTGGTGTCCACATGACTCTAAATTAAAACACTATAATGCTTAACTAAGGATTTAAATCTTTCTTTTCAACCAAAATACATGCATTAATAATCATGCAAGCATGCCAAACACACACACACACACACACATATATATATATATATATATATATATATATATATATATATATATATATATATATATATATATATATATATATATATATATATATATATGATATATATAGATTCAATCTCATTAATCTCAAGATGCCTTTCATGTTTAAACATGATTTTTTAAGATTAATCCAAACCTAGGATTAATAAAATATTTAATAAATCATAACAACATGCCTTAAGAAAATAACTTAGGGTAGGGATGAAAAGGGTCAAACCTCTTTCCTCTCTTTACACCAACTAGATTCTAAGTAAAAAATTCAGTGAAATAAGAGAAAATATAAATTAAAATTCATTAATCTTTTTAATGACTTGAAGTGTAACCTTCCCTCATGTGTAACTTGAACATTCCAAAATTTTTACGCAACTATATACCTAAACCCTAGTTAAGACATACCACACCAAACCTTAGCACACACATTAGAATAATAAGTCACCACTTCTAGCTCTAAGTAAGGATGTTGTATGTTGTGATGTTATGTTTTACTTTATGATGTAATAATTTAGACTAGATGTCAGGATTAATTATGCGTAGACTAGATATTAGGGCACTTTTACCCTACTGATATTTTTCATAGAGGATTATGTAATGGAGTCGTTGAAATAATGAATAATAAATATAAATGCTCTTGCTTGTAGATTGCTTATGACCCTAAGCATAATCCAATTAGGATAGGTGAGCTTGGTTACCCATGTGAAGGATACTTAGTCCAAATTTATGAAATATAATTATTTTGTTTGAATGCTTATTGACTAACATCTATTTTGTAGGTGTAGTTAGAATTTACTTTTCATGAACATGTAATTTTGCAATAGGAATTAGGATTAGTGCTTTGGGGTTTAAGATGAGTAGTGGCTAGAATGCAAAGACCTAGGAGGCCATGTGAAGCCTGGAATAAATCAAGCCAAATGAAGAAGAGCGAAAGAAAATCAAATAATGAAGACCCCCCATAGTATCTATTTAATTATAATTGTAGTATTGTTTTATAATATCGGTTGTATAAGGGTAGAGCTCGGCTACCTAATTTCTTTTTTTTTTGGGGTGTATGGCAGTACCCGACTACACTGACCTTTTATTCTCTTACATAAATTTATAAATATTTGATTGTCATGTTTATCTTGTGCAATAGAAATGGCATGTTTTTCATAGGTTTCTTAAAGCTTGATGATTGAATGTGTGGCATGGATGTGGTAGGCTCTGTAGAATAAAATTAATTTTTCTATGGCCACTAATAACTCATAAATAAATCCTAAAATAACTCATAACCTCACTTTAAAGCTTAAGTTCTTAATCAAGATAATTAAAAGATTTAGTAACCCCTTAGCTGAAAGATGTAAGTTCTAATAATCATGCATATCATCTTGTTTCGCTCTTGAATAGAGAGGGTCTCTATTCTTGGACGATAGCGGATGCTTAACCTTTGAGGGCATCCCTTATAGTGGAGAACACCTTATCCCGCTGATTTAGCTCACAACCTTATTTCATCATGCATTTAGGCATAATTATCCCAATCCTTAGTCCAAATGATTGTGTCAAAAATGATTCAAAGAATTGCAAATGTGCATTAGTCTAAGTCATCTCTTCATGCTAGTCATGATCTAATCTCTTAGGGAGTGAGTTTAGGACTCTAATTTCTTTCCTAATTAAATAACAACTTAGATATCTTACATTTACATAAGACTAGCCTACATAGTTTTGAAGTATATGAGGTGTTAGCTGGCGGCCACTCTAGGTGATTATAAGTCTAGAAGAGTGAGGATGAGTTTGTCATCTCTTGTAGAGGTAACCCACTATGCCATATTTTTCAAATAGACTTAAGTCATGCTTTTAGCTTGTACTAAAGCATCCTATGAGTATAAGTCCGCACCTCTTAGGCATTTTCACAATTTTGTGTTGATGGACTATAAGCCCTAGAATTCTAATAAAATTTTAACTCAAATAAAAATAAACTCTCTTTCAAATATGCAATGCCTCACTATAGGCAGATTGAAGCACTTACTAGGCTTTTTAGTATCATGAGTGATCCCTACTTATCTTCTTTTAGAACCCATAAATAAGTCTTTCCACTTGAACTTTCCCACTTGACTTTCAAGAGAGCTCAATCCCTTGATAGTCTAACCTTGAAATCTGTAGAGATATTAATTAACTACTTTAATTGAGAGTTTTCTTAGGAAGTTTCTATTCTTAGGATGTAATTAACTATGGAAGTTTGCTTCTATTGGGAACTAAAGAATCCGGCATAAAATAAACCCTACTTTGCTTTTCCATGTAAAGTAGGGGAAATATCTCTGGTATATACAAAGACCAATCTGCCTTAGGAGTCCTTATTAGGTGATTAGGTCTATTGTAGGGTGATGTTTTCATCTTTTAATATGGTACATCATACCTTAATATCATACCTAATCTCTTCAATAAGTACCCTATAAGATTTGTGTGGTGTTTCAATGACTCTAAATTAAAACACCATAATATTTTCATCATACGAAGTTGCAAGGGTATATACTTTGTTGATCATATGATATTTTCTAGCATCATAATATCTAGTGAGTTATATATGATTTGGACAACTTAGCTTTATTTTATAGTTCATTTATTAGACTGTTAATCTCAATAGATGTATTTGAGAATTATTTGATAGAATTTTCACATTCACTTATTAATCTGAAAACTTTTACTCATTATTACTAACTATTTATGGTTAAATAATAAGTAAAGTTATATTATATTAGAGGTGAATAGCATGTAATTATTCTATAAAGAATTATCTATTATAGAAATGAATGCATTAGTAGCCAAGAATAATCTTCATCACTGTCCCCCATGGACAACATCTTTTGGTGGAATTGTAGGGTTTCTTTAATCCTCTCTATCAATGAAAACAACTCTTCTCTAACTTTCTCACAAGGCAATCTTTTTTCTCCTCTTAGATCTTCCTGGTCTTCTAGTCTTCTTCTCCTTCCCATAGCCTCTGACTTCAACTTAGGGCCTTAACTTGTTCATCTTTTCCAATTTTTCCCCCTTAGCATGCCAGCTTCTTCCTTTCCCCGACTCCCACACTCTTCTTCCCTAACTCAATTGGTGGACCTTTCCCCATAGGTACTTCTCACCTTCCTCTACCTCCCTATGAACCCCTTCACCTTCTTTTGGAAGAAGTTGTTTTTCAATTTAGGAAAATGTAACACTCTCTCCATTTTTTTCATCTCTTGTGTGGAAGACAAGGCTATTTTTTTTTAAAGAGGAGCTTGATCATGACCAAAAAATAAGGGGAATTTTCTTTAGTTGGTTTCCCATTGGTGAAAGGCCTTTCTACAACTCCCTTCTAGTAACTATAAAGAGAAACTTAAAGTTTAATGGAAATCTTGAACTCCTCACTATGGAAGGTTAATATTTCCTCTTCAAGTTTTCTTGTAGAGAAGACTGTGACTTAGTTTGAGATAATAATCATTATTTTTTTATGGAAGACCTTTTATCATCCAAAAATGGTCAAAAGATTTAAGAGGAATCAAAGATATCATCTCTGCATTCTCCTTTGGATCAAGTTACTAAACATTTCTATTTATTGTTTGAATGAGTTCAACTTTTCCAAAGTAGCGAGCAAAATCAAGATCTATATAGCTATTGACAATTTGACAACCACCAAATCAAGGATCACCTTTAGTCAAATCTACATTAAAGTAACCCCCTCCTCTATTTTACCTAGTTTTGTTATCATAAAATAAAATGGAACTAAACTTGAGCAAGAGATCTTTATAATAGAAGTCTACTTCTTCCTATAAATGCAATTTCTCACACGACACCCATTGTACTCTCTCTATCCAAAAGATCCATACTAAATGGTACAAAGATTAATGCCTCCTTGAGCATGGACTTCACACTCAGGTGGCTTTCAATAGACACCACCTCACCCCCACCCAACCAATTTCACACCAACTAGATGCTAAAATTACAAACCCTACACTATCACCCCACATGATCTCAACCAACTTTCTATGTGTCCCACACTTCTAGAAACCTCCACCTTCTTCACAAGTTATCTCTAATCTCTTGAATCCTGTCCCTCATTGTGAAATTGCAAACAAAAAGTAGTTAGTTACACTATCATGACTCACTTTGCTATAGCATCTCTCTCTCTCTTACTCAAAAGGGACAAAATAATTTACCTCAAACCTCTAGCAAATCACTTCAAGAGAATGATGGCTTAAAGTCCCTCTCTTCCCTTATCACTTTAGGCTAGAAGGCTAAGTGATAAGGGAAAAAATTTCTAACATTTCTTTTATTGCCTTATGCAACTCCTTACTCTATGATGTTGGAATAAGAGGCCTTCTAGCTAAAGGTTAGACTAGTGTAGTTAGATTAACAAATATTTCATTATAGATTTTTTCTATTTTTTGACTAAACTTGGACGTTTGTCAAGATAGTTCCACCCCCATAAAGTTAAATTTCTTTCTCAATAAAAGAAGTCATCTTAACTTTAACTATAAAACTACTGGTCGCATCTTCTCTTCAAGTTTTCTTGTAGAGAAGACTGTGACTTAGTTTGAGATAATAATCATTATTTTTTTATGGAAGACCTTTTATCATCCAAAAATGGTCAAAAGATTTAAGAGGAATCAAAGATATCATCTGCATTCTCCTTGGATCGATCAAGTTACTAAACATTTCTATTTATTGTTTGAATGAGTTCAACTTTTCCAAAGTAGCAAGCAAAATCAAGATCTATATAGCTATTGACAATTTGACAACCACCAAATCAAGGATCACCTTTAGTCAAATCTACATTAAAGTAACCCCCTCCTCTATTTTACCTAGTTTTGTTATCATAAAATAAAATGGAACTAAACTTGAGCAAGAGATCTTTTATAATAGGAAGTCTACTTCTTCCTATAAATGCAATTCTGTCTCACACGACACCCATTGTAGCCCTCTCAACTCTATCCAAAAGATCCATACTAAATGGTACAGCATTAGTCAGCCTCCTTGAGCATGGACTCCTCACACTCTGTGGCTTTCAATAGACACCACCTCACCCCCACCCAACCAATTTCACACCAACTAGATGCTAAAATTACAAACCCTACACTATCACCCCACATGATCTCAACCAACTTTCTATGTGTCCCACACTTCTAGAAACCTCCACCTTCTTCACAAGTTATCTCTAATCTCTTGAATTCCTCATTGTGAAATTGCAAACAAAAGTAGTTAGTTACACTATCATGACTCACTTTGCTATAGCATCTCTCTCTCTCTTACTCAAAAGGGACAAAATAATTTACCTCAAACCTCTAGCAAATCACTTCAAGAGAATGATGGCTTAAAGTCTCTCTTCCTTATCACTTTAGGCTGAAGGCTAAGTGATTTCTTTTATTGCCTTATGCAACTCCTTACTCTATGATGTTGGAATAAGAGGCCTTCTAGCTAAAGGTTAGACTAGTGTAGTTAGATTAACAAATATTTCATTATAGATTTTTCTTTTTGACTAAACTTGGACGCTTGTCAAGATAGTTCCACCCCCATAAAGTTAAATTTCTTTCTCAATAAAAGAAGTCATCTTAACTTTAACTATAAAACTACTGGTCGCATCTTAATAAAGTTAAGACATAAAATTCTACCACCCCCCCTTAGAAAGTCGATTAGAATGATCTTCCTAGCATAGTCTTTTTTTTCACTTGGTTTAATCAGCATATTAACTATCCAATTCATTTAAAAATTAATAGAGACCTTCACGTCATGAAATAGTTTAATACTTTTTTGGCCTCATGCTAAAAGGTCCCCCACATTTACCATCTCCAATTACATCCCCCCCCCCCCCCACCAATGTCATTTCCCCATTCCAATTTGTCACGACACTAAACTTGACCTAAGAAGCAATTGATTATTATAATTGACAATTTATCTTATCCTAAATGAAGCCAAAAAGGTTTCCTAATATTTTTATTAAGTGGATTGATGGTTGCATCACCAAAGTCCACATCTTAATTATTTTAAATGGCAAAAATATGTGGTTCATCCAATATTTAAATGGTTTAAATAGTGCTATCTTTTATCACCTTTTTTTTACATTGGCTATGAACATTTTCTCCTATCTATTAATAGAGTGATTTAGAACCTAACTTATAAACCCCTTTTCTTGAGTGGTATTTTTGTATCTCATCTCTTTCTTGGTAATGATCTTTCAATTATAAGGGAAACCAAATTGTATACTGCTTTATTATTGAAGCACACTTTGAACATTGTGGCCTCTTTTATTGGTTTTGAGATTAATTACTATAAGTCTAGTGTTTATTCTACAAGATCCTTTGCTCAAGCTACAATATTTTATCATACACTAAATATTTCCCAATCAAACTTTCCCTTTAAATACTTGGGCCTTTATGGTGTTTTAATTTAGAGTCATAGGGACACTACGTAGATCTTAGTGTGTACTTATTGAAGTGATCAAGTATGAACATTAAGATATGATATACTCTCTCAAAAGATAGAAACATCACCTTACAATGAACTTAATCACTTAATAAGGACTCCTAAGGCAAATGGGTCTACATGTATACCAGAGATCCATCCCCTATTTTACATGGATGAAGTAAAGTGTAATTTATTTTAAACTTGGTTCTTTAGTTTCCTATAGAAGCAAGCTTCCATAGTTAATCACATCCTAGGGAATGGGAATTCTCTAAGAATACTCTCAATTAAAGTAATCAACTAATATCTCCAAAGATTATGAAGCTAAACTATTAAAGGATTGGTTGTTATTGGAAATCAAGTGGGATTGTTTGAATAGGAAGACTTCTTCTCAGATTCCAAAGGAGAATAAGTATGAAGCATTCAAGATACTAGGAAGCCTAGTGAATGCTTTAGCCTACCCTATGGTGATGCTTGGCATTTTCGAAAGAGAGAATTTATTTTTCTTTGAGTTGAAATCTTATTAGAAAGCAAAGACTCATATTCTAATAATACAAGATTGTGAAAATGCCTAAGAGGTGATGATCTGTACTCATAGCAAGATAGAAACAAGCTGCCTCTGAACCTATATCTAGAGTGCCCTAGCATAGGCCAAGAGCCCAACCTAAATTTATTCGAGAAAAGTGAGATATGATGGTTCACTTTCGTAAGAGAGAATGAACCGATCCTTACTCTTCTGGACTTATAACTACTTGGAATGGCCGCCAGCTAACACCTCTTACATTTTAAAACTATGTAGGCTAGTCATATGTAAATACAAGATGGCTAGGTTACTATTAATTAGGAAAGAATCTAGAGTCCTAAACTCACTCCGTAAAAGATTAGATCATGATTGGTATGAAAATATGACTTAGACTAATGCAAAGTTTATAAAATTTTAAATCATTTTGACAAATTAATTTGGACTAGAGCTTGGGATAATTATGTCTAAATGCATGATGAAATTGAGTTGTGGGTTAATTAAGCAGGAAGAGGTGTTCTCCACTACAAGAAACTACCCGCATAGGTTAAGCCTATCCTCAATCATGCAAGAGTGAAGATTTTCTATTTCCAAGAGTGAAACAATATGATATGCATTATGTGATAACATGCAACATCCAGCTAAGGGATTGCTAAATCTTTTATTTATCTTTATTATAAATTTAGGCTTTCAAGTGAGGTTATGAATTAATTAAAATTTTAGTTATGAATTATTAATGAGTGCAAAAAAATTATTTTAAACTTAAGAGCCTATCGCATCCAAGCCACACATCAAATCATCACACTTTAAGAAACCTATGAAAATTATGTGATTTCTATTGCGCAAGGTAAACAATCAAATATTTTAAATTGCATGAAATAATAAAAGGCCAGTGCAACCAAGTACTATTGTACACCCCAAAAAGGAAAAGAAATTGAGTAGCTGAGCTTTACCCTTGTACAACTAGGATTACAACTAAAATCTATAAATGAAATAAATATTATTGGGTCTTCAATTCTTGTTCTACTTTTTTTTTTCTTTGGATTAGCTTGCTTCAGGGTTCTTTAGGCCTTCTAGGTCTTTGTATTCAAGCTACTGCTCATTCTAAACCCTTAGCATTAATCATAATCCTATTGTAAAATTATAGTTTTATAAAAAAAAGTAACTCTAACTACACCTGCAAAATTGATGTTAGCTAAGCATATATACAAGCCAATTAATTACATTTCACATATTTGGACTTAACACCCCGCACTTGAGTAACCAAGTCCACCTGTTATAATTGGATTATTCTTATGGACTTAAGCAACACTTGAAAGCAAAAGATATTGTTATATTTTATTATTACAACGGTACCTTAAGCATAATCCCTTACATAAAAAATCATTAGGCTAATGGCGGCCTAACATCCAGTCTACACACAAGCAATCTTAACATCTAGTCTAAAAATATTATACCATAAAATGAAACATATCACCATAGCAATTAGCGGCCTAACCTAATACTAAGATCAGAGACTTAGTATTCTAATGTGTGTGCTATAGCCAAAGTGTGGTATATCTTGCTCAGGTATTAAGATTGAGATTTTCTAGTGTTTGAATGTTTAAGTCCCTTATTAAGGGAAGTTGCATTTCAATTAGTTTAAGGCTTTAATTGGATTTTGAATCAAATATTTTATTTTATCTCTTACTTATAATTTATTATTATAAAGAGAAGAAAGAGAGTTGAACCTCTTTAATCCCTACCTTAAGCTGATTATAAGAGATGAATTTTATGATTTTTAAACTTTCTTAATGAATCATGAATTTCAATCAATCCTATGTTTGGATTTGACTTAATGAATTTTATTTAAACATGAAAAAAATCTTCATGTTAATAAAGCCAAGTCACCATCAAATGCATAATATTTTATCATTTTAGTTTCATTATCAATAACATTACAATCTTATTTCATTTATCATTTTATTTATTTATTTACCCCACTTTAATTTTATATATATATATATATATATATATATATATATATATATATATATATATATATATATATATATATATATATATATATATATATATATATGTATACACATCATTTCATGTATTCATTTTGGCACACTTAAACATGAATATGCATGATTTTATAACAAAGTGTATAAGAAAGCTATGCAAGTACGTTCCTTTGTTAAATCAGAAAAGTGAGATTATCTAAGATCTCCTTGGAACTACTTAAAGCATCGTGTTCCCGGGATGTCCAGGCTATATACTTACAAGTTCAAATACACATGCATACATATATGAATGCAAATGAAATCAAGAAATGTTGTAGGTTATTATCTTTTAACAAAATAAATTTTTATTTGAGTTTCATTACTTACAATAAGACTTGCAATTATAAAGATTTGCTTTATAATTTTTTTATTAATAATTAACACCTAATTGTTACCTAAATAAAAAATAATTTGAGATTAATATAATGATAGTAGCCACACCATATAGTTTATCTTACATATCATGCAATAAGATGCAACATTTTCGTTTAAGTTTAAAATATAAATGTATGAAACACATGGCATACAAATTTATGATAATTGAAACAAAACAATTAAACATCATAAAATGATATACTTAGCTTCATTAAAACCCAAGGACAATCATGTTAAATAAACACACCTTAAGCCTAATCAAAACTTCTTTATGAATTAGATTTTATGTTTTGAATTATTTAATCCTAAGGAGAAGAAGCAAGAACAATTTATTTAACCCATAACCATGTTGGCTAGTTAATGAATTTAAAAATAAATTAAGTAAATTTTATGACTTAATGTGATTTGGCTTATTAACAAGTCAATTAGTCACCCTCCCAAAGAGTCCCTTAAATTAATTAACCATTAAGCAAAATCCTATGAAATATGATGATGCAATTAAAAAAAATAGTAATTCTCTAAGGATTCTATTATAATTAGGCCATGTTTAAATAATTAATTGTATTAAGAGGATTACTTTCATAATTTCCTAAACCTATGGAAAATCATGATTTCCTTAAAACCCTTATCTTAGCTAAGCACATAAGAAGGATTAATTAAATCAATCTGTCTGGTTGTACTAAATATGATAATGTAATTTTTTTCTATTTTTTTCATTTCATTTAATTATTTAATCATTTAATTCAAGGCCTTAAGGATGATTTTGAGGAAACAATTAGGAGGGGAGGTCCTAATTATTTTGCTTGAACATCCTTACTATTATGATGATTAAATAACATTCCCAAATTAATTTAATAATTTTCTTAATTTTAATAATTATTGAATTACTTAAAAGAGGTAATTATGGCTTTAAAATATGATTTTCCCAACCCACTTAGAAAATTAATCCAAGAAAATTATGGAAGGCAGAGGTCATCACATGTATTCAACATGCCAATTTTTAGATTAATTATTTAAGTAATTAAGACTTAATTAAGGTAATTAATAATAATTTCAAGCTCTAATTAATCACTGTTCACTCAACGAAACCTAGAAATTTTATTTTTCCTATGTTCTCCTCTGTCTAAGCTATCTAAATTAGGGTTATTTGATTTTTTTTATTTTTCTATAATTAGTTATAAATTTTTAAAGTTCTAGAAAATTAATTATAATTTTAAGCATAATTAACTGATTTACACAATCGGTGCCAGATGAATGCTGATGCAACAGTGGTTTCCATGTGACACCGTGGGATTGATTATTTAAAATGTCTAATGTGGTAGCTGACTCAACGATGGTAGATGTGATTTCATCTAGGCCATTTGATCTTGGATTGAACGATCAAGATTAATCTTGTGATTCTAAAGGAAATAAAATAAAAAATTTGATGTAATTAATCACGACCGTCTGTTCTAATCATTTGGGATAGAAGGCTGATGATCCATTATCCCATGAGCGCTAGAAGACAGATACCATCCACCTTTCGCCGCTCAATATGAGCTTGTAGGAGCTCGTTTGATGGCATAAATGATTCAAAATGATCAATGATGAAAATTGAGGGGTTCCTATTATGGGATTCATGTGAACTCACAATTTCTTTCAAAAAAGATAAATGATTCTATAATTTTCTACGGTTTGTCAGATTTTACCTCACGAGAGCTCAAGATTGATGGTTTGTTAACTGAGGTAGCTCTATTTTCAAGAGACAAAGCCCTATTGAGAAGACTATAAGCTACTTACCCACCGTTAGCTCTGTGGCCCAAATGCCACCTGAACCTAGCCAGAGTTGGTCTTGCATTAGTTTTTAGTGCTTGAATTAATCGAGAATCTATTCATTTACATTTGTCAAGGGTAAAAGAAGGTGTGGGAAAAATTAATTGAGTTTGATGAGATTTTGGTGATTTTGGATGGAAGGGGTGCTCGGGTTTGGGTGGAACTCAGTCTTGTCGGCGACTAGAGACACGAGGGAGCTCAGGGATGCTTGGGGATTGTTCAGGATTGTTTGAGGAGTGTGTGTGTTCAATTTGTCTTAGGGAGGAAGTGTATACCCTCCTCCTCATGTAAACCAACCAAAATGGTTAGTTCAGATGGTGGCAACCGGCCGACCAGTGGGGGTGGCTGGAAATGTCATAGGACTGATGAGGTGGAGGTCTCCTATTGGCTCAACAAGTCTGGTGGCTCTCCATAAAGTGGACATCTCATGGGGAGTGAACCAAGTTTTGACCCAAGTGAGGGATACCTTCCCTTGCTTAAAGCCAAAGCCCAATAGCTTTGAGTTAGGTCTAGTCAACTTGGGAGAGCTCAAGGCATGCTAAGGTGGCTGGCCCATGCAAAGGGAGGGGTTGAACCTTCCTATTTTATATTTTTCTCATATTTAAAACTATTGGTTCACTTGGTTTGGGTTGAATCGAGTCCACCTTGGGTCAAGTTGACTTGGGCAGGTCATTGGGGTAATGAGGATGAGTCAAGTTTAGTGAGGTTTGGACTTGGTTTAATTGGGTTTGGCTCAATTTAACACACATGGTTCAATTTGAGTTTAATTGGACAAAGTTGACCAATTAGTCAAATTGGATTGAAATGGCTCTTGAAAAATATTTAAATGATTATTAGGAATGAGTTGGTGCAATTAGTTTGATTTAATTTGAAGTTTTGCTTTATTTCATTTCATTTAGGTCAAATGGGTTAAGTTGACCAATTTGGTCAAATTGGCCAAATTGGTTTGAGTGGACCACATTTGAATGATCCTTTGTGATTGATTATGGGTGTTAATTTGAATTAATATGAGATTTGATTCAATTTGATCTTATATGTCAAATTGGGCCAAATGGGTCAATTAGGTTCATTTGATCAACTTGGCTTCAATTAGTGGTTGGATTGTATTCAATATTCAATTCATGATTGATTGAAGTCATTGGTTGCAAATAATTAAAGTTGGAATAAGAGCTAGTTCAATTTGACCTCTTTGGTCAAATTGGATCAACTTGGTCAAATGATCAATTTGGTTAGGTCAAGCCTAATTGGATGTAATTGAATGATGGATGGCGACTGACAATCATTTTAGAAGATTTTAGGTGAGTTGGTTTGGTCTAATTGAGGTTTTGTTGAAGTTTGACTCAATTTGGTCATTTAAATCAACTTAGATTAAATGGGTCAATTGGGTTGATTGGGTGCAATTAAGGCTGTATGAAGATTAGAACATATTTGATGATGGATTTAAAGTTGATTGGAGGCTTTGATTACAATTGATTTGAGTTATATTGAATTTTGGCTAATTTGAACCATTGTAGGTCAAATGGGTCAACTTGGATTAATGGAATTGATTGGCTTGATTGAGTAGATTAGGGTAGGTTATGATGTTTTGTAGGACACTTGGAACAATCAAGGAATTTTGATTTGGTTGGATTGGCTTGATTCAAATTGAATTGGGTTCTGATCTTTGGAATTCAAATGGGCCAACTTTGCTTAAGGCTCAAATTGACTTGAATTGATTCAATTGTATTACAATATAGGTTTAATCATGTTGAATTGGAGTCCAAATGAGTTTGGATGGGCTAAGTTTCAATTAAGATGGTTTGATTTTGAAGAATCCATATATGTTAGGTTGGGTTGAGTCAACTTAGCCTGACTTGTCAAGTTAAGCTTGTGATGGATCAAACTGAGCCTAAATCAATTTGACATTTGTCTTGGAGCTTGGAATATAATCATTTGATTTGGATTTGGTTAATTAATTGATCATGAACTTTGGTTGAGTCTAAGGGTAGGTGAGGCTTCACTTCTCCTAAGGTAATCCTTAGTCCTAGGGTTATACCTTATGAGTCTCTAGGCTTGGGTTTGGTGTTCTCTTAATCACTAGAAGTGTTCTAGCACTAGAAAAATCTTAGTGTCTAGAAGAGTCATAAATTTAAGATAAAGATAGTCAACCACACTCTAAAAGTAAGATCAACAATCTTCCCCTTATTGGCTGCTCCCCTACAACCATGCACTTTTGTCCACTACTTGATAAACTTTATTTTTGACTAGCTGGCTAGAAATCTAAATTTCTCTCTTTTGGTAAAGATTCCAACTAATTAGGTCATTTATCAACAACTCTCCCTTTTATTTGTTCCGAGTAAATGCAACACCCAAATGTATTTTTAAAAGATATCTACTCTCACTTTTAAATTCATCTTTCAAAATAGAGAGCCTAAAAAGAATCATTTGATTTCTTGAGCTAAAACTACCATGTTTAGGAACAAAAGGTGGAACAGGTCTTATTTCTTCCTCAAAGCTAAATGAACTTTGCAAAATTAAAGTTCTTTGGAAACCTCTCAATTGCTCATCTCCTTATTCCAGGTGATGTGATCTTAAAAATCTGTGCTGCAAGGTTAAAGACAAGTTCTCCTATCAAATTGGATTCGGTTTCTTTATTTTCTTATACTCCCTTGGTGCAACATGAAATCACTTTTTGAGCTCTATGGCCACTTATGTTACAATCTAATGGGCATGCCGGCAAACTCCCATCTCAGCAATTTTATTAATAATGGCAAATGGACCTTGCTAGATAGTCTTGCACTAAATCATGTAAGCTGCAATCAAATGATCAAAAATATCGCTCTCTACAGGCTGGGATGATATGATACTAAGGGTAGGGGTTAAAAAATTCCAAAATTCTTTGATAAAACAAGCTATGATTGATGCAGCCGTTGACCTATTTTTTAGAATGAGAAATATAAATAAAATTAAATTATAATTTTCTATTAAATCTATCAACATACGTAGAGGGATCAATCTAAATTGATTAAATCAAATCTTATTTAAAAACTGAGATAAAATCAATAATAATCGATGAAAAAAAAATCTTATCATATTAAACTTACGCATGATAAATCTAATAAAAATTAAATGACATTAGTTTTATCGAAGATTTTGAATTAATTATTTAAACTAAAATTAAGTCTAGCGTAATGAAATTAAATTGAAATAGCGAGCTGCTCAAATCATAATAATTGGGCCATATTCACATAACTAAAAAAAATCAAATCAAAATCAACTCAACATAATCAACATATAATTAAAATATAAATTAAATCGAAATATTAAATTAAATGTTGCTTATACATGATTTGAATTAGTCGAATTATATACTTAGATTATTATTAATACTCACGAATTATGATTGAAACTACTTATATAACCTGTAAAGTCTTCTAAATCTATGTCATAGCTATAAAGCTGTGTAGTATAGACAAAAATCTGGCAAATTTCGTAAGTCCAATTTCACTAAAATAGAAAAAGAAAAATAGGGCTCTTAAAGCATTAAAGTCATTTTCTCCCTTTTGATTCAGACAGCTCATGCCAGCTAATAGGCCATCTCTCTCTCTCTCTCCTTCTAACATATTTCACGTGGAAGGCTCTTTCTCCCATCTTTCCTAAGGCATGCTCGTGACACCTTCCTCATTTTCTCTTAACCAGCTGCCGGTCTACAGACACGCTCCTTCCCTCCTTCGAAAAATGCCCACCTGAAGCCCATTTCGGGATCTCATGTGATCGAACAGGCCAACCCTCACCGAGCTCGCTTTCCTCTCCCAACCGAGGTCTCCCAGACCCTCACTATCTCTTCCTATTTGGCATCAAACATCTCTCGCTCCAACAATACGTCCTCAGCCTGCTCGACCTCTAGACCCTATCTGTCAACTTCCTCCCATTCCTCCAACAAGGAGCCGAAGGGTTGATATTTCTCTCCATTTATTATAGCTTCAAGTTTCATCAAAGGATCTGTCCTCGCCACTGACTTCGACCCGAGACAGCTCTACTCCAATCTTTTTCCAGTGCGTCGTTTGGCATGGATGCTGCTGATTATGGCAAAAACGTGTTCTTAGAGCTTCAGAAGAAGAAAACACATCAGCATGTTATTTTCAAAATTGAGGAAAAGCAGGAGATCATCGTATATAAGATTGGTGTAACTCCTGAGAGCTGCGTTTAGTTCTTGGTCTTGCTGCCTTGAAATGATTGCAGATACGCAATCAATGATTTTGAATTCGTCACGCAAGAAAATTATTAGAGGGGTAAGATTTCCTTGATTACTCGGACCTTCTCCCTTCCTCGTATTTGTGTATTTGTGCCAAGGTGCTCTATGCGGCATCCAGGGTCGATTTAGACTTGTGGAACCTGTCTGCACTATTGCAAATGTTATATCTTACTTAGTAGGTGATCAGCCAAAAAATGACAAGGCAACCATTCTTGGAATATGCAACCTTGGCATTGAGAGATTTGGCTGCTCAAGTGCATAAAGTAAAATCTGAAGTCGATAACTTGAATGCTTAGTCTCAACAGAGACTTGGATGTTTGTATCCAGAGTCACAAATCGAACCATCTAAAACAAAAATCAACTAAATTCCCGTGAAGTGCGACCGTGGTTCAATCTTTGAAGCGTTCGACAAGGAGGCAGCTAGAAACCAGCTTGCGGGAGCGTTTCCTTGACCCAACAAAGCCTTTCATTATATCGATTGAACCGGACGGTGGCTCCGGTGAAGAATAATTCTGAAACTTAGAAAGAGCCTTACGAATTCTGTATTTTGCGAAATGAATGAGCGTCGCTAAGATTCAATCATTAGATCCGCCTTTTTTTTTTTCTGATCTTTTCTGCGAGAGTTTAGAGATCAAATCAAGGTTGTTTACCTCATTTATTTGGAATGAATAATTATGATTAAGTCAAGTGGCAAAGCAGTCTGATTTCACCTATTATGTTGTGATTAACTTGTGGCTGTTTGATCTTGATCGAATGATTATGATTAATCCACCAGTCTCTTTTTAATTAAATTAAGTTAGATATAAAAATAATAATTTAATTAATCTTTGAAACTTCAAAATAATAAAAATTTATAATTAAACAAAGCCCTTAAAAAACATAAACTAAGTTATTATAAAACCTACATAAATTTTAAGATAAAAAATAATATGAAGATTTACATATATATCACACAATTTTTATATATTTACATATCTAATATTTAAAGTTAGATATTTACTTATCAAATACTTTCATATATTTAAAAAGATGTATTTTCACTTTTAAAAGTGAATTATGATGATATTTTTGATGTGATATTGAAGATTGTGATGTTATATATGTAAATTTAAAGTTTAGGTGTTAGATATGTAAATACATATGAATTGTGTGGTATGTATATAAATCCCTCAAAATAATAATGGTAAAATGAAGATTAAATCATTAATATTTAATATATTATGATCAATTATATTAACTTATTTTAATCTAATTTATGAATTATGAATTTAACTTTTAATTTTTATGGTTAATGTAGAGAGTCAACAAAATTATGCTTCATATCCTTAATTATAATTAATTTAATAGTTAATTATAACTAATTAAACTCTAATTGATTAATTACTTACATAAAGTTTTTTGAGTTTATAATCAATTTAAACCACATTCAAAAAAATATAAACTCAAATCCCTTAAAATGTAAACAATTGAGATCAAGTAAAATTGTAAGTTGGCCAGTTAGCTTTCCAACTATTATAATTAAATAATTTAAAATAGTTCATTAAGATGTCTATGAAATTAAAATTAAATCTAAATAAATCATATATTTCTTGGGTAAATCTAGTAGTTACTACAGACTTCTAAAAAAATCATAATAACTTTAATCAATTACATGTGTATTTTGAAATTGATATGATAACACTTATGATAAAATGATATTAAAATAATTTTAATAATTCATTAAAATTTTATGGGATATTCCTAAAATTCTCTTTGACATTAAAAAATAATATTTCATAACAATTAAAAAATGATTATATCACTTAATTGAATTTTAAATGATAAGGTTAAGTTATTTTTAATATAATAATTACTTAATTACACCTTCAACTTTGAAATTTCTATATAAGTCAGTTTGACTTAGAAAAATTACTTAGACATATATATAATATTATATTAATAGATAAAATATAAAAAATAAGAAAAATTAACTAATTTTAAATGATAAAATATTTTCTATATTTAGATATTTAATTGAATCAAATTAAAAAAAAAATCAAAACCAAATATTTATCAATGACATGATGTTTTATGAGAGTACGAAGATCTCATTCCTAATGCTTCTATAAAGTTTCATTACTTTATAACATATACTTAAATTTAATATTTTTCTAAATATAAATACTATTATAAATCTAAATTAATTTAAATCATCCTAAATCTTCATAGAATATCTTATAGTGCTTCCCAACTCTAGAGAATATTTTCATAATTTTAAAAATATTTTACCAATAGTGTAGTTAATCATAATATTATAAAATATCCCTATATGTATTTTTTGACCATAGGATGTAACTTGTGAAATCAGTGAAGTTATTTATATTTAAATTAAAATTTAGAATAATTTAATTTTGTGACCTAGTTAATAATTATAATAAAGCATCAATAATTAAACTAATTAAAACGCATTTAACAAAGGCTATATTAGGACTGTGTATGGAAGAGTGGGCCTTACCCCAAGCTAGGCCTGCTATTTCTCATACTCTTCAAAACATTAAAATCTAACACAAACTGAAATTAAATAAATATGCAAATATCTATCTCTAAATCATTAATCACTTGAATTAGAACCACTGAATAGTAACAAATTAATCTTTGCTCTCAAATTACAATTCAATCATTAAAGTCTAGTTTTGTCTCACTACACTAATCTTTGCAAAGACATTAGATTAAGTCACCAACCTTAGTCCTAGGCTAGGTTTATTGTGATTGATTTTTTTTACTTGCGATGCAATATTTTAGACTAGATGTTAGGGTTGTTTATACATTAGTCTAGATAGTATGATGTCGTTTATCAGAATAATATTATTTTGTATAGGAAGTTGTGCTTAATAAAAGGCGTCGCTATAAAAGAAATTATACCTAGTACTTTTTCTTGTAGGTGATGCTTATCTTTTAAGCGTATCCCATTATGACATGTTTGTTTGACGTTAGCTGATGCTAAGTCCAATTATGTGGTATATAACTATTTGATATGTATGTGTGTTATAGCTAACATCTATTTTGTAAGTTTAGTAAGGATTTTAGTTTCAAAATTTTTTGAAGTATTTTTATATTTGAATTATGATTAGAGCCATATGATTTAAGATGAGTAGAGGCTAGAAGACATATTTTTGGGAGACCCTATGATACTTGTAGGATCTAAGACTTTGAAGATCAAGTGAAGATGAAGACCTCATAAGTTTCTTTAATTTGTTGTAACATTTATTATAATCCAAGTTGTATAAGGGCTAAGCTCAACGCTCACTTTTTATTGGATGTATAACGGAATCTAGCCGTTCCAACCTCTCTTAATTATTTTTTAGTTTGATCCTGTTTAGTGTATTTACTTTATTTGTGCACAAGAAACTACATCATATTTTCTAGATATCTAAAAGTTTGATCTTTTAATGTATTGCTTAGATTTAAGTGAGCCCTTTAAGATTTAAATTTTTTACCCCAAATTAACAATCAAATTAATAACTAACACAACTCATACCCTCATCTTAAAGCCTAGAAATTAATCAACTAGAAGATTTAGAAACCACAAGTTTGTGATGGATGTAAGATCATCTCATAATCATCTTTTTTCCTTTTATAGACCTCACTTTTGGAGTGAGCTTTCAACTTCTCCATCATAGGCATAAGGACTTCTCTAGATATTAAGAGTTCCTTAGTTTTAAAACACTTCTAGTTATTAGGTGAACACTTAACATAACCCTAGAGACTTAGAAGTGTTAGCCATAGGAAAATGTTATGCCTTAGGGATATTAGGAAAACTTGTCTACCCTATAGTTTTAACCAAATCCTTACTTCCTTCTCTCAAATCAACTTTAAATCCAAATCAACTTCAAACTCAAATCAAAATCAATTTCAACTTAATTAATTTTCTCAAATCTTAAATCAAATCCAAAATATTTCCTAAGCCCTTTTGATTTCATCTTATGGACTTAGCTCAAAACAAATCCAAATCACTTCAAACTCAAAAGATTTTCTCACAACCCATTTATATTCTCATTTATACTCACAAATATAAATGAAATTTAAATTTAAATAACCAAAACAAAATTCAAAACTCAAGTCCAAATCTAATCAAAATCCAACCTAAACTCTTTCAAGTCAAATCCTTGAACTCTTTCAAATCAAATCCAAATCACTTCAAACTCAAAAGATTTTCTCACAACCCATTTACATTCTCATTTATATTCACAAATATAAATGAAATATAAATTCAAATAACCAAAACTAAATTCAAAACTCAAGTCCAAATCTAACCTAAATCCAACCTATACCCTTTCAAGTCAAATTCTTGAACTTAACCAAATCATTCTAAAATCAATTCAAACCTTTGGATTTTCTCTCCAAATAATCATTCCTTCAATCACAAATCAAATATAAACACAAACTTCAATCACCGAATCAAAATCAAATTAACCAAAATCAAACCCATGTTCATCCTTTGACCTTGAAATTGTCAAATGAATCAAAACCTATTTGACTCCAAATTACTCGCAAATGGATTAATATTTCAATCATAAGTCCATATATGAGTTCAACTAAACTTGAATCAAGCCTTAATTAAGCTAATTGACTCACTTAGGCTCACTTGACCCAAAGTGACCTAAAGCACCTTTTTGAGCCAAATTCTAATCCAACCCAAATTGGATTGAACTAAGCCCATCTAAGCCTCACATTGTGAGCAACAATCATCTTAGTATGATCAATCACTCAAATTAGGTCAAACCTAGCTTTTGACCAAATCAACACTTAGCCCAAATAAAACCTAAACTAGACAAAATCCACCATAAGCCAAATTGATTGAAACCATTGATCTAAACCAATTCATAATCAATGGTTGAATATGATCAAGCCATCAATTGAACCAAACCTAGCCAAATTGGCAACTTGACCCAAGTTGACCCATGTTGACCTAAAAAGTCAAAATGGGCCAAATCTTGATCTAAGACAAATTGATTGCAACCAATGGGTCAAATTCATTCTAAAACACTTGTTGAACTTGACCAAAGACTCAATTGACCAACTAGACCCAACCTAGCCCAATTGACCATGAACCCAATTTGACCTAAAAGGTCAAATCAACTTAAAATCAAACCAAACCAAAATTGATTGAAACTAAAGCTTGCAATACATTTCAAATGATCAACCAAGCCTAAACCAACCCATGACCTAACCTAATTGGGTCAAATGGGTCAAATTGGTCAACTTGACCCATTTGACCTAAGTATACTCAAATGAACCAAAACCAAATCTAAACCAAATTGAACCAAACTAATGATACCAAAACATTTCAAATGGTCATATGAATTGAACTTAACCTATGGTTTGACCCAAATTGACCAATTGGTTAACTTGACCCAAGCAGACCCATTTTGACCTAAATGGGTTAACTTGAGCCAAATCATATCAAATAAACTCCAAATTCATTGAAAGTTGGCACAACCCATTTTTCAATCATTCCAAATATGCTCAAATCAAAATCAAGGCTAAATGGCCATTCTACCCCTAGGTCAAAGGGTAACCTATGATTAAATTCACTTGCAATTTGATCATATTCTAACTCAAGACCACTTGACATCCTCTTAGTGGACCATTCAGACACCAAGGGAGATGGTGAGCATGACCCAATGGGTTTGGGTCAGCCATGACCTAACCCAAGGCCAAACCGACCCCTCCAATCAAAATTCTCCACTTGGATCACCTCCCACACTCATTTTTCACATGTGCACCTCCTCCATTCCACTTCTCTGTCAAAACTGAAGCACATGGGATCCCTAAAAACCTAAACAACCCATTCAATTAGAGCAATTGATAAAAAATGGAAGAACAAGCTTCGACCATCCTATCCATGTAGGGGGAGATATACTCCCCCTCATTTCCACTCAAACCAACACTCTTGCATTCGATTGAGCTCAGAGGATCGAAAATAAGCATTTACAAGCTTCCCTATGCATTGCCAAGCTCTCTCCAATTTCCCTCTCTCAATTTTCTTTAAAGCCAAAATAGGACAGGTGAGGAGAAATCGCAGTTCACTCAATTCACAACCAAACCTCAATCCACTTTGCAAGCACAACTAAGGAGGTAAGTCGAGCTCACCTAAAGCATTTCCCAAGCATCCAAGCCTTGGAGATGAAAGTTGCAAGCCATTGAAGGGATCTTTGGTCAATTGGGAGATCCACTTCAAATTGAACCTTAAAACTTTCAACAGGGCTTCATCTCCACCAGACAAAGCTATCTCCACCATTGGAAGTGTTGGTGATAGCCTCCAGCGAGGTATGACTTAAAACTGAGCTTAAGTTGAAAAATCCTTGGTCCTTTGTGAAGAGAATTGTAATCCCAATAGAATTCAACCATTGGATATTCTTTTCCTTGCTTCTAGATGGTGCGGGTTGAATCTCAGCCTAATCTGAGCTCAAGTGAGCTCAGATCAAGCCATGGAGGACGAATGGTCTCCGTCTCCCGCAAGCAAAGGTAGGGATGAATCATGGACCGTCTATCCCGCATGTTTTGGATGGACAATCCTGATTAATCTGCATAGATCCATTGATTTAATCCATTTATAACTACCGGTTTAATCCTGACCATCCGATCCTTGATCAGACGGCCTAGGGGAAAGCACGTCGCGCTACCAGCTGATGCTGTGCGTGATGTGATAACTTAAATAACTAATCCCATCACGTGACATTGAAAGTGTGCCCTGAGTCAGTAGTCCATGTGGTACCGACAGGATTAGTTATATAATTAGCTCATCTAATTACCTATTAATCGTAGAAACTTTAAAAATTCATAACTAAATGTAGAAAAATCTAAAAAATACAAACTCAAGTTCATTATAAAGATAATTCAGAGCAGAATCTAATAAATTATTTCTAATTAATTTTGAGTTGTGAATTTTGTTTAATTATGGTTTATTGGAAAACTTAATAACTCTAATTACTCCCTAATTATTTCATTAATTAATTCCAAACTTCTCAGGCATGTTTAGTGGGATGACTTTTACCTCCCATAATTTTCTTAGAATTTATTAATGAGTTAATTAGAGAAATTAATAATGAACCTCTAATCTCCCTCTTAATGTAATTAAGAATAATGAAGCATATGAACAGTGAACTAATCCCTTAATTGAGATAATTAAATATTATTTAAGTGAGTAGGAGGTTTATGGAATGATTTTGGGATATTTTCCTAATCTATTCCCTAAAACCCCTTCCTCCCTTAATCTAACCCTAATTAAGGATTAATCCACTAATGATTTAATTAATTAATCTAATTAAATTTTCAAAACCAATCTAAAAATAATCAATCTCTTTCTAGGTAGATCCATAGGTGTTCAAAAGCCTAAGGTAAGTTTAAGAAAATTATAATCCATCTCACATGTGTAGGATGGTTATGAAAGTACTTAATTAAAATCTTTTAGTTTAATTAATCAATAATTGTGAGCCAATTGCATTAGGCCCCTTTCTTTCTTAGGTGCATTGCTAGTTTAAATTCTATGTGATTGCATATCATATGTTGGCTCACAATTTTTTGAATAATTATGTTAAAGTCATATAGATAAGGGGTAATTAATGGATTTACTTCACACCTTAACCTAAATAAAATATAAAATCAATCTAATCATCCTAAAATCAAACTAAACTAACTCACACATGAGGGAAATGGGTTAGAACCAGCAAACTCTTTTCACACCTCTTTAGTCAAAAAAAATCTAAAAATAAAAACCTTATCTTATTGGATTATCCTTAGGAATTAATTAGGGTGAATGAAGTTATATGCTTACATCACTTTATTTTTTCCAAGCATGCTAGATGTTATTTTCCATATGAAATTATACATTCATGTCTTTTGAAAAATTAATTAATAAAATATTTTCTTTGCATCAAATTGCATATTTTGGTTAAAATAAGAATATGAGTGGCTATTATCATTATTAAATCAAAAACTATTTTCAAAATTCATAAATCAAAGATTATAAATGAAGGTAGGCTACTTATAAATACTTATGAGCTTGCATGCAATTATAAGTATAGGAAGTGTATTTAGTGTTGTTTTCCTTCGTTTCTCTTAATATGGATTTGGATAGGATTTGCAAAGTGTATAGTTCATTTGAAAAGAACCTAACACTTGCTTAAATCTATTTCTATGCATTTCTATATTATGACTTAAGAAGGATCTTCACATTTACACAAGCAAATTGTATAACCAAATCAAACAAAAAATATTTTGCATGACTCTTCATTCATTTACTTTCTTTTTGTACATGCACATGTATTTAAGAAAAGTGGTATATTAGTCTGGACATCCTGGGGTTGCGAGTCTTTAAGTAGTCTCAAGTAGGTCTTATACCTTACACCCTTGGTGTAGAAAATAATGGTGTCGTACTCACTTATGTCTTTTATACATGTAAATGTGCATTTGATTAATGGATGAAAGAATCTTTCTTTTCTACTTAATAAAATAATGCATTCATGAAACATTCAAATTCTCTTCAGCAACATCTTTATGCATTCATCTTTAAGGTGTGCTAAGATTTTGCATTACACGTATAGATATGCTTAGGATTTATGCATATGCATGATATACATGTTGGAAAGAAATAAATGGTTGTGTTATGTGATAGTAATTCACCTTAATTAATCCTAAGAGGCCTTTCTTATTGAATATGTTTATTTAGAGCAAATATAAACTTAAGGTTAATTAAAACACATAATAAAACATTCATTAAAGGAAAATCATTAATGAATTAACCTTTGAAATTACTTATGGTAGGGATGAAAGAGAAGTTCTCTTCTCTTTTCTTCTCATTATAATACTTAGTAATTAAATGTAGGTTCATTCAAATCAAATCAAATCATCAAATAAAATTGACCAAATCAACTAAATCACTTAAAAAATAAAACCACCCTCTAAGTTGAACTCTCTCACACTTAAAAAATTCAAACCTTAAAGCCTAGCTATGACATGTCACACAAGCCTTAAATGGCACACACACATTAGGCTAAGTCACCATTTTTAGGTCTATTTTAGGGCAGTGCATGGTTTGATGCCTGATTTTGTTTTATGATATAATATTTTTTTAGGCTAGATGTTAGAGTGTATGTGCGTAGACTGGATGGTAGGACGATCTTAGTCTAACCATTTCTTCTGTTGGGGATTGTGCTAAAGGGGCGTTGTAATAAAAATATAAATAGTTTTACTATGCAGGTTACTTATACCCCTATGCATGATCCAAAATAGGCCAGGTGGACTTGGTTACTCATGTGTGGGGTGTTAAGTCTAATTTATTCATATAACTGCTTGGGATGTGTGGTGTGTTTAGATAATCTCTATTTTGAAGATTTCAGTTAGATTTACTTTTCTCATTTTCATGTAATTCTTGCAATTAAGATTTGGAATGAATGTTTAGGGGAAGTGAAGGTGAACACTGGTCATAAGACCATGTCTTATGTACCATGTGAAGCCTTTGCAGCAAACATATTCCAACCAAGCCAAAAGAAAGAAAGGAATGAAGCAAATCAAACATGAAGAAAGAAGAATGAAGACCCTCATAACATAAACTCCTCCTAAGTTGTAATTATTCATTTATAATCCAGGTCGTATAATGGTAGAGCTCAGCTACCCACATTTCTTTTCGGGTTTGTGCGGTGGAGCCCGACCATAAATGCCTATTATTCTTTTACTCTAGATTTATAAAATTATTTGATGTTTTTTTAGCTTGTGCATTAAGATAGCATATTTTTCATAGTTTCTTCATTGTTTGATGAATGGCCTGGATGTGATTAGGCACCTAGGGAAAAATAAATTTTTTTATCCAATTAATCAACTCAAAATTTAAAATTAAATAACTCATAACCTCACCTAAAGTATAGGACATAAATCGGGATAAAAGATTTAGCAACCCCTTAGCTTGATGTTGTATGTCTCACATCATGCATAAAAATCTTCTTGCTTCAGTCTTACTAATGGAGGGCTTCCACCTTTGACAAAGAACATGGCTTGACCTTTGAGAGCCATGGTGAAAACACATCTCATTTTTGCTGATTTTGGCCCATAACCAATTTCTCATGCATTAGGCATATGAATCCCATAGCCCGTGTCAAATAAATTATCTAAAAAGTCAAAATAAAAACTTACCAAAATTTGCATTAGATTTAAGTCATTATTCATACCCTACATGATCTAGTCTCTTAGGGAGTGTGTTTAAAGACTTAGTCTTCTTTCTAAATAAATAACAACCTAGCTATCTTGCAAAAAGTATAAGACATGCCTGCATGTATTTAAAATTATAGGAGGAGTTAGTTGGCAGCCACCCCCAGGCAGTTGTAAGTCCAACAGTTGGGTGATTTATTCTCTCTTATGGAGGTAAACCATATGCCCACTTTCTCCTTAGATTTAGGTCATACTTTGGCTCTCACCAAAGCTCCCAAGATTTAGGATCCGAGGTTCATGTTTTCCTTCGCGAGCTACAAGCATAAATCCTTACCTCTTAAGCATTTACATGATATTGTATCATGGGATTGTAAGTCCTAGATTTTTTATAAAAATTCAACTCAAACATATAATTCCTCTCAAATTCAAAAATATAAAGCCCAACCATAGGATAATTTGGAATGATCGCTAGGTTTCCTAGTATCGTGAGCATCCCCTACTTATCTTCCTTTGGTTTCGATAAATTACTCCCTCCTTTTGATCAATCCCATTTGATCTTCCAAAAATAAACCAATTTGTTGATAGTCATATATTTGAAATATTTGGAGATAATGATCATTTACCATACTCGAGAGTTTTCTTAAGGAATCTTATTCCTTAGGATGTAATTAATTATGGGGGCTTGCCTCCATAGGAAACTTAACGAACCTGGTTTAAAATAAACCCTACTTTACTTTTTCATATAAAGTAGGGAAAGAATCTCTATTACATTCGAAGACCCATCATCCTTAGGAGTCCTTATTAGGTGATTATGACCATTATAAGATGGTAACTTTTTTCTCTCGAGATAGTACATCATTCCTCAATGTCATACCCGATCACCTTAATAAGAACATCTGCGGATCTACGTTGTGTCCAACCTAGTGTAATATTTTTATTTTCATTTAATTACAAGATAGATGAAGATAAATATTCACCACAGATTTTTTTGGCGACTCCGCTGAGGAATTGTTCCTCTCTCCATCTTTAGTAAATGATCGTTGTCTCCAAGTATCGATAGTGGATTTGTGTTTCATATAAGTGCGAGACTATCCTTCTTTTTTGTTGGCACTTAGTTTATTTTATTCTTAAGTTGAGCTAGCCAACATCCTTTAGGTTTTAGGACTTTACTCTGTGTAGGTCTTAAAACCCCTGTTGGGTCCCCCAATAGTTGAAAATAAAAATTTAATAAAAAGAAATAACTAAAGACTTCCTGCTTACCATTTATATGGTAAGGAAAGGTTCATTCCAAGAGTAAAGAAAAATAAATCCTTTATGTAAAAAACATCATTTTTCAAAAAGTACTTTTCCAAAAAGTTCACACAAAATATTTGCACAAAAAGTTTCATAACTTAACCTTATCTAACAATCTTCAAGATTGTTACACATAGGACCTATTCAAAAATCAAAGTTAAGAATCATTTTTCAAAAAGCTCAAATGAACATCCTCATTCAATTTATTGAATGAAGATTTCATTCTCAAATATAACAAAGATCATCTTTCAAAAATCACAAATGAACATCTTCATTCAATATACTCAAATTTATTGAATGGAGATTTCATTTCTAAATCATCTTTTCAAAAATCACAAATGAACATCTTCATTAAATATACTCAAATTTATTAAATGAGGATTTCATTTCTAAATTATCTTTTCAAAAATCACAAATGAACATCTTCATTCAATATACTCAAATTTATTAAATGAGGATTTCATTTCTAAATCATCTTTTCAAAAAGCACATATGAACATCTTCATTCAATATACCCAAATTTATTGAATGAAGATTTCATTTTCAAATAAAACCAAAAATCATATTTTCAAAAATCACAAATGAACACCCTCATTCAATATACCCAAATTTATTGAATGAAGATTTCATTTCCATATGGAATCACATCATAAAATTGAAACTCCATTTCAATATGTCTTACAAATGTTGAAGTTGGAGTTTCTTCCATTTTGAAAAAAAAAATACAAATTTGAAGATAAGACCTCTTCATTCTATATGTCCAAACTTGTTAGCTGGAGGCTTTATCTCCAAAGAAAATCACACCATTTGAAACTTCACTCAACACATTCCGCATGTGTTAAGTTGGAATTTCCATCTCTTTAAAAAGCAATAAATCACACAAAAAAACCTCATCTTTGAAACATGAAACAAAATTGACTTCCATTTTACATACCTAAATTTGTAAATGGAAATCCTCTTTACAAAAATCATTAAAATCAAACACATTTAGATCCTTCATTTAGCATATCTAAATTTGCTAAGTACAGATCCTCTTTTCAAAAATCATAAAAATCAAACACATTTGGATCCTTCATTTAGCACATCCAAATTTGCTAAGTGAAGATCCTCTTTTCAAAAATCACAAAAAGCAAACACATTTGGATCCTTCATTTAACACATCTAAATTTGCTAAGTAAAGAACCTCTTTTCAAAAATCATAAAAAAATCAAACACTTTTGGATCCTTCATTTAGCACATCCAAATTTTCTAAGTGAAGATCCTCCTATCAAAAATAAAAAATAAAAATAAAAAAAATCAAACACATTTGGATCCTTCATTTAGCACATCCAAATTTGCTAAGTGAAAATCCTCTTTTTAAAAATCATAAAAAAATCAAACACATTTGGATCTTTCATTTAACACATCCAAATTTGTTAAGTGAAGATCTTATTTTTAAAAATAATAAAAATCAAACACATTTGGATCCTTCATTTAGCACGTCCAAATTTGCTAAGAAAAGATCCCTTTTTTCAAAAAATCAAAACATCAAAAATAAGCACATTTGGGTTCTTTATTTAACCTACCCAAAATTGCTAAGTAAAGATCCTCTTTTCAAAAATCAAAACCAAAACACATTTGGACTTCATTTAGCATACACAAATTTGCTAAGTAAAGATTCCATTTTCAAACTCACATATGATTCACACCATGAGCAAACAAACAAAATAAGCAAACTATTTTCAAAAAACTTATTTAGCATACCCAAATTTGCTAAGTGAGTAATCCCCAAACAAAATCAATTAACCCTTTATTTTAAAATACTCAAATTTGTTAAATGAAGGGTCTCCAAACATAAAAATCAAATTCAAATATGAACCAATGGAAGCATCGAAATCTCTTCAAAATATTTAAAGCCATTTTCAACATACACAAATTTGTTGAAATTGGATTATAGATTCAAAAAAAAAAAAAAATCTCTTCTCCAATTCTACATTCAAAATCTCTCTCCAAAATCAATGAACCCCACTTAACATATTCAAATTATTGAGTGTGGGTTCAAATTTTAAATCAAAACTCAAAAAGTTATCAAGATAGCAAAGCAGAAATCTAATTTGAGTTTGTTTTCAAATTACAAAATTTCAACTCAGTTTCAGTCAGCTTTCAATTCAATTCAGTTCAGTATACATGGATGCCATAAGTACGTGTTTACTTTTTCTTTTGGGATGGATTTGGCCTTGGATCGTGCGAGCCTCCCATAGAATGACTTTGCCCATCTGATTCACTTCGGCCAAGGATTTGAGGGAGCCAAGATCACTTTTGAGGGGCAACCCTCACAACCGTCAGTAGAAGTGTTGTGGCTGTGCAGAAATCAGTCATCCATGTTGAGATTCCTTCTGACTCCGAGTTTCCCTCACTGAAGAGGAAGGTTGTGGCAGTTCCTGTAGTAGTTGCAATTTCAGCACCAGTGCATTCAGTGGTTCCCATTGCTACCCTAGTATGGGCTAGCACCCACTCATTAGCTTCCAAGGGGAAGGCTCCCCTATCTTGAAGGATAGTCTCCCCTACCTACAAGGTAGGGTCTAGTTCCCATACTGCTCCTCCCAACAGAACTCAGCACTATAACATATGTCACAAGATCAAGCAGCATCATGTGTGCATAGCCAAGGAGTTGGAGGCAGTTTCTTAGGTTTCAGTAGAGGAGTTTCCCATGACAGTTTCTCCCCTGATTACACAGAATAGGTTTCATCCTCTCTCTAGATCTGATGGAGAGGAAGATATTCAAAGGATCTCAGTGTCACGTCTGCCTGCACTTTAGCGTGTTTAGGGTAGGTGTAAGTGAACCAAAGTGGCATCCTATTTCATCCAGCACAAACACAAAAACAAGCACATATCTTTTATCTCGAGCTACTTTGATGTGGGAGCAAGCCCCCTATGACACTCACTCATTAGCTGCTCTAGGTCAGACTGACATGCTACCTTGCTAGCCTATCACCCCAATGGTCACTTATCTAACGGATGTGAGTCCCCACGCTTTTTTCCCGACTTGACCAATTCAAACCAATGAGCGTCTTGATAGTTTGGTAGACCTCGCTACGCAGCCAATAATCTACCTCATGTTGACTTTGTTTAAGAAAATGTAAGTTCGCACACTTTCTTCTTGATCTAGCCATCATGCATTAATTAGGTTGAGTATATTTGAGGCTTAGGATAAGTCCCCCAGTGGATCCTTTCCTCTCGACTACTTTTGAGCTAATTTAAGTCCCCTAGTGGCATTCACTCAATAGGCGCCCTAGGTCGGATAGCACTTGTCAAGCTAAAGATAGATTATCCCGACAATCAGTTCCACCATAAGAGGATGTGAGTCCCTGATACTTTCTTCTTAGGTTGATTGTCATAAAATGATGGGCACTTTAGGTTGGTTGATATTCGCTATGCTGACAACGACTCACTCGGTGGATGCACCACTCTTGGCAGATGTGAGTCCCTGTGCTTTCTCCTTGAGTTGGCCACCGAATACTTATAGACATTACCTTCTTCAAGGTTTTGGATAAAGCCCTTAGTGGCCCCTTTCCCCGTGGGCACTCTATGTGGATCACGCCCTTTGCGACCCCATTTAGACACTACCCAGGTTACTCTTAGATTGGACAGTCCCCCTTTCCTAGTAGCCACCCTTGTGGTTGGAGAATCTGTTTAGCGAATGCACAGATTCTCCCTTGGTTTAGTATATTTGAGATAGGTCTAGGTTAATATAAGCTCCTTCTCAGTATGATCCCTCATAAACCAACATGATCTATGATAAACAAATAAATTAATTCGCTCGAGGATTAGGAATTCAAGCCCTCAGATGCCCCTTTCCCAAGCAGACATCCTATTTTTAGGGTAGTGTCAGTAAAGATCCCTATAGGAATTGCCTGACTACTCTTGAGTAGAGATAAATCCCTGGGTTAACACTCTCTTAGTAGTCACCCTTAGGTCAGGTTCAATGTATTTTTGCCACAAACGGGTTACCTCAATGGTCATTTCACTTTGGAAGATATAAGCCTACTACTCATTCTTTCTAGCATAACTGTCGCAAATCGACGGGCAGCCCTAGGTTGAGTTGACATGTTACCTTACTAATGTGTTGCCCTAGTGGTCTTTCATTCTAGAAAGATGTGAGTCCCCATGCTTTCTTCCCTGAATCAACTGCTGCAAACCGAAAGGCACTCCTTTGGTTGGATAGTTCTCCCATTGGCTGAGTAATTACTCCCTTTTTATTGGTAAACCTGAGCTAGATCAAGGACGACATGGCCCCTACTTAGTGCAATCCATCGCAAACTAATGGGATCCATCAAATATAATTAAAAAATAAAATTAATTTTGACTATCTTTGAGCTGATCTAAGTCCCCTAGTGGCATTCACTCAGTAGTCAGCCTTAGGTTGGGTTCGATTTGTTGTGTTACCAACTGATCACCCCAGCAATAGATTCCTACTTTAGAATATGTAAGCCTACTACGCTTTCATCCTAGTATAGTTACTGCACACTGAAAGGCAAACCCTTTGGTTGGATAGTCCTACTATGTGGTTAGTAGACTGCACCTTTGGATTGGTAAATTTAAGCAAGACCAAGGCCGACATGGCCTCTACTCAGTACGGTCCATCAAACCGATAGGGTCCACCTCAAAATTTAAATTTAAAAAATATGAAACAAAACCCATCTAACCTCCCTAGTGGAGTCAAATCTAAAATAAATTCAACCCTCCTCCCCAATGGAGTCAAACTAAACAAACAAAATAAACCCAGTCAACCTCCCTCAGTGGAGTCAAACCAAATTAAACAAATCAAATCAATCTGCTTCTCCTCAGTGAGATGCAAATCTTTCTAATTCCCAGTGGATGACTTGAACTTGCTCTCCTAGTGGAGAGTTCCCATTTTCATCCCCAGCGGATCCCGAATTCTAATCCCCTAGCGGATTCCACAATAACTTATCCCCAATAGATGACTTGAACTTGCTCCCCTAGTGGAGAGTCACATTTTCATCCCCAGTGGACCACCAAATCATAAATCAACAAATCAAATCAATTTTCTCACCAGCGAGACCCAAATCAAATTAAACCTTTCATCCCCTAGTGGATGACTTGAAGTTCTTTCCTAGTGGAAGGTTCACATACTCAATCCCTTGTGGATTCCTCCTTCACTCTTTTATGTCTTAGGCATAAGTAGAGTCACATTGCACTAAGCTTTTGATTCGATCTACACCTTTAGTTTGGCAATAGATCATTTCTATTAGTGCTTGTGATCATTCGATGTTGTTGATCATCTCGATCAACACCAGTATGTGCGATATACCTTGTTAGTCTCCCCACACCTATTGGACGCCCTTTGTTGAACTCACTTTTGGAGTGAGTTTTCAACTTCTCCATCCTAGGAATAAGGACTCCTCAAGACATTAAGAGTTCTCTAGTCTTAAGACACTTCAAGTGATTAGGTGAACACTTAACTTAACCCTAGAGACTTAGAAGAGTTAGCCATAGGAATAGGTTATTCCTTAGGGGTATTAGGAAAACTTGCCTACCCTTTAGGTTTAACCAAATCCTTACTTCCTTCTTTCAAATCAACTTCAAACCCAAATCAACTTCAAACTCAAATCAAAATCAATTTCAACTTAATTGATTTTCTCAAATCTTAAATCAAATCCAAAATCTTTCATAATCCCTTTTGATTTCATCTTATGGACTTAGCTCAAATCAAATCCAAATCACTTCAAACTCAAAAGATTTTCTCACAACCAATTTATATTCTCATTTATATTCAGAAATATAAATGAAATATAAATTCAAATAACCAAAACTAAATTAAAAACTCAAGCCCAAATCTAACCTAAACACTTTCAGGTCAAATCCTTGAACTCTTTCAAATCAAATTCAAATCACCTCAAACTCAAATGATTTTCTCACAACCTATTTATATTCTAATTTATATTCACAAATTTAAATGAAATAAAAATTCAAATAACCAAAAATAAATTCAAAACTCAAGTCCAAATCTAACCTAAATCCAACCTATACCCTTTCAAGTCAAATTCTTGAACTTAACCAAATCATTCTCAAATCAATTCAAATCATTAGATTTTCTTTCTGAACAATCAATCCTTCAATCATAAATCAAATATAAACACAAACTTCAATCATCAAACCAAAATCAAACTAACCCAAATCAAACCCATGTTCATCCTTTGAACTTGAAATTGTCAAATGAATCAAATCTCATTTGACTCCAAATCACTTGCAAATAGATTTAGATTTCAATCATAAGTCCATATGTGAGTTCAACCAAACTTGAATCAAGCCTTGATCAAGCCAATTGACTCACTTAGGTTCACTTAACCCAAAGTGACCTAAAGCACCTTTTTGAGCCAAATTCTAATCCAACCCAAATTGGATTGAACTAAGCCCATCTAAGCCTCACATTGTGAGCAAAAATCATCTTAGGATGATTAATAACTCAAATTGTGTCATACCAAGTCAAACCTAGCCTTTGCCCAAGTCAACACTTAGCCCAAATGAAACCTAAACTAGCCAAATTGATTGAAACCATTAATCTAAATCAATTCATAATCAATAATTGAACATAATCAAGCCATCCATTGAGCCAAACCTAGCTAAATTAGCCACTTGACCCAAGTTGACCTAAAAGTCAAAATGGGCCAAATCTTGATCTAAGCCAAATTTATTGCAACCATTGTGTCAAATTCATTCTAAAACACTTGTTGAGCTTGACCAAGGCCTCAATTGGCAAATTAGACCCAACCTAGGCCAATTGACCATGAACCCAATTTGACCTAAAAGGTCAAATAAACTTGAAATCAAACCAAACCAAAATTGATTGAAACCAAAGCTTGCAATACATTTCAAATGATCAACCAAGCCTAAAACAACCCATGACCTCAAATTGGTCAAATTGGTCAACTTGACCCATTTGTACTAAGTGAACTCCATTGAACCAAAACCAAATCTAAACCAAATTGAACTAAACCAATGATACCAAAATACTTCAAATGGTCATATGAACTTATCCTAACCCATGGTTTGACACAAATTGACCAATTGGTAAGCTAACCCATTTTGACCTAAATGGGTCAACTTGAGCCAAATCATATCAAATAAACTCTAAATTTATTGAAAATTGGCACAACCCATTTTTCAATCAGTCCAATTATGTACAAATCAAAATCATGGCCAAATGACCATTCTACCCCTAGGTCAAAGGGTAACCTATGATCAAATTCACTTGGAATTTGATCATATTCCAACTTAAGACCACTGAGCATCCTCCTAGTGGACCATTTGGACACCATGGGAGGTGGTGAACATGACCCAATGGGTTTGGGTCAACCATGAACCAACCAAAGGCCAAAAAGACCCCCAATCAAAATTCTCCACTTGGATCACCTCCCACACTAATTAAACACATGTGCACCTTCTCCATTCCACTTCTCTGCCAAAATTGAATCATATGGGATCCCTTACAACCTAAACAACCCATTCAATCAGAGCAATTGATCAAAAATGGAAAAATAAGCTTAGGTCATTCGATCCAAGTAGGGGGAGATATACTCCCCCTCATTTTCACTCAAACCAACACTCTTGCATTCGATTGAGCTTAGAGGATTGAAAGCAAGCATTCACAAGCATCCCTAAATCATTTCCAAGCTCTCTCCAATTTCCCTCTCTCGATTTTCTTCAAAGCTGAAACAAGGGAGGTGAGGAGAAATCCCACTTTACTCAATTCACAATCAAACCTCAATCCACTTTGCAAGCACCATGAAGGAGGCAAGTTGAGCTCACCTAAAGCATTTCCCAAGCATCAAAGCCACGGGAAGGGAGACCTAGACCAAAGCCGCAAGCCATTGAAGGGTGCTTTGGTCAATTGGGAGATCCACTTTAAATTGAACCTTGAAATTTTCAACAGGGCTTCATCTCCTCTAGAAGAAGCTACCTCCATCATTGGAAGCGTCGATGATAGCCTTCGATGATGTATGATTCAAAACTGAGCTTAAATTGAAAAAATGTTTGGTCCTTTGTGAAGGGAATTATAATCCCAGTAGAATTAAACAGTTGGATATTCTTTTCCTTGCTTCTAGATGGTGTGGGTTGAATCTTAGCCTAATCCGAGCTCAAGTGAGCTCGGATCAAGCCATGGAGGATGGACGGTCTCCGTCTCCCGCAAGCAAAGGTAGGGATGAATCATGGACCATCCATCCCGCATGTTTTGGATGACGATCTTGATTAATCCACATAGATCCATTGATTTAATCCATTTATAACCTCGAGTTTAATCCGGACCATCCGATCCTTAATCGGACAGCCTAGGGGAAAGTGTGTTGCGTCGTCAGCTGACGTGGCATGTGATGACAATTTAAATAACCAATCCCATCATGCCACGTGAAAAGTGCGCTTCACGTCAACAGCCCACGTGCCACCGGCGGGTTTAGTTATATAATTAGCTCATTTAATTAACTATTAATCAGAGAAACTTCATAAATTTATAACTAAATATAAAAAAATCCAAAAAAATGAAAACTCAAGTTCATTTAAAGATAATTCAGAGGGGAATCTAATAAAATTATTTCTAATTAATTTTGAACATTAAATGTTTAATTAGAGTTTAATTAAAAACTTAATTATCCTAATTACTCCTTAATTATTTCATTAATTAATTCCAAACTTCTCATGCATGTTTAGTGGGATGACTTCTACCTCCCCAAATTTTCTTGGAATTTATTAATGAGTTAATTAGGGAAATTAACTAATGAACCCCTAATCACCCTCTTAATGTAATTAAAAATAATTAATGATATAAATAGTTAACTAATCCATTAATTGAGATAAGTAAACATTGTTTAAGTGAGTAGGAGGTTTATGGAATGATTTTGGGATATTTTTTCTAAACTATTCCCTAAACCCCCTTCCTCCCTTAATCCAAACCTAATTAAGGATTAATCTAATAATGATCTACTTAATTAATCTAATTAAATTTTAAAAACCAATATGAAATTAATCAATATCTTTTTGGGTAGATCCTTAGGTGTTCAAAAGCCTAAGGTATGTTTAAGAAAATTATAATCCATCTTACATATGTAGGATGGTTATGAAAGTACTTAATTAAAACCCTTTAGTTTAATTAATCAATAATTATAAGCTAATTGCGTTAAGCCCCTTTCTTTCTTAGGTGCATTGCTGATTTAAATTTCATGTGGTTGCATATCATATGTTGGCTCACAATTGTTTGAATAATTATGTTAAAGTGGTGTAAGTAAGGTGTAATGAATAGATTTAATTCACACCTTAATCTAAATAAAACATAAAATCAATCTAATCATCCTAAAATTAAACTAAACTAACTCACACATGGGGGAAATGGGTTAGGATCAGCAAACTCTTTTCACACCTCTTAAGTCAAATCAAATTCAAAAATAAAAATCTTATCTTATCACACTCTTTAAAGAATTTTGATTCACTTTGAATTATCTTATCTTATAGGATTGTCCTTAGGAATTAATTAGAGTGAATGAAGTTATATGCTTACATCACTTTATTTCTTTCCAAGCGTGCTAAATATTGTTTGTCATATGAAATCATGCATTCATGTCTTTTGAAAAATCAATTAAAAAATATTTTCTTTATATCAAATTGCATATTTAAGTTAAAGTGAGAATATGAGTGGCTATTATCATTATTAAATCAAAAACTATTTTCAAAATTTATAAATCAAAGATTATAAATGAAGGTATGCTACTTATAAATACTTATGAGCTTGCATGTGATTATAAGTATAGGATGTGTATTTGGTGTTGTTTTCCTTCTTTTCTCTTAACATGGATTTGGATAGGATTTGAAAAGTATATAGTTCATTTGAAAAGAACATAACACTTGCTTAAATCTATTCCTATGCATTTCCATGTTATGAATCAAGAAGGATCTTCACATTTATACATGTAAATTGCATAACCAAATCAAACAAAAAATCTTTTGCTTGACTCTTCATTCATTTGCTTTTCTGTACATGCACATGTACTTAAAAAAAGTAATATATTAGTCTGGATATCCCGGGATTGCGAGGCTTTAAGTAGCCCCAAGTAGGTCTTGTATCTTACACGCCTGCTATAGAAAATAATGGCATCGTACTCACTTATGTCTTTTGTACATGTAAATGTACATTTGATTTATAGATAGAAGAATCCCTCTATTCTACTTAATAAAATCATGCATTCATGAAACATCCAAATTTTCTTAAACAACATCTCTTTGCCTTCATCATTAAGGTGTGCTAAGATTTTGCATTACATGTATAGATATGCTTAGGATTTATGCATATGCATGATATACATGTTAGAATGAAATAAATGATTGTGTGTTATGTGATAGTAATTCACCTTAATTAATCCCAAGAGGCATTTCTTATTGAATAGGTTTATTTAGAGCAAATCTAAACTTAGGGTTAATTAAAACACATAATAAAATATTCATTAAAAGAAAATCATTAATGAATATACCTTAAAAATTACTTAAGGTGGGGATGAATGAGAAGTTCTCTTCTCTTTTCTTCTCTTTACAACAGTTACTAATTATGTAAGTTCATTCAAACAAAATTAATTCATCAAATAAAATTGACTAAATCAACTAAATCACTTAAAATGAAACCACCCTTTAAGTTGAACTCTCTCACACTTAGAAAATTCCAATGTTAAATCCTAGCTAAGACATGCCACATAAGCCTTAAATGGTACACACATTAGGCTAAGTCACCATTTCTAGCTCTATGTTAGGGCGGTGCATGGTTTGATGCCTGATTTTATTTTGTGATGTAATATTTTTTAGACTGGATGTTAGGGTGTATATGCGTAGACTGGATGGTAGGGCTATCTTAATCTAACCATGTCTTCTACATGAGATTATGCTTAAGGGGCACTGTAATAAAAATATAAATATTTTTACTGTTCAGGTTGCTTATACCCCTAAGCATGATCCAAAATAGGTCAGTGGACTTGGTTACCCATGTGTGGGGTGCTAAGTCTAATTTATTCATATAACTGCTTGGGATGTGTGCTGTGTTCAGCTAATCTCTATTTTGTAGATTTTAGCTATATTTACTTTTCCCATTTTCATGTAATTCTTTTGATTAGGATTTGGAATGAATGTTATGGGAAAGTGAAGGTGAACATTGGTCATAAGACTGTGTCTTATGTACCATATGAAGCCTTTGGAGCAACCATATTCTAACCAAGCCAAAAGAAATAAAGGAAAGAAGCAAATCAAACATGAAGAAAGAATAATGAAGAAATGAAGAATGAAGACCCTCATAACATAATTTTCTCCTAAGTTGTAGTTATTCATTTGTAATCCGGGTTGTATAAAGTTAGAGCTCGACTACCCATATTTTTTTCAGGTTTGTGCAGTGGAGCCCGACCACAAAGGCCTTCTATTCTTTTGCACTAGCTTTGTAAAATTATTTGATGTTTGTTTAGCTTTTACATTAAGATGGCATATTTTTTCTAGTTTCTTCATTGTTTGATGAATAGCTTGGATGCGATTAGACTCTTAGGAAAAATAAATTTTCTATTGAATTAATCAACTCAAAATTCAAAATTAAACAACTCATAACCTTACCTAAAGCCTAGGACATAAATCAAGATAAAAGATTTAGCAACCCTTTAGTTGGATATTGTATGTCTCACATCATGCATAAAAATCATCTTGCTTCACTCTTGCTTATGGAGGGCTTCCACCTTTTCTAGAGAACATGGCTTGACCTTTGAGAGCCATGGTAAAAACACACCTCCTTCTTGCTGATTTTGGCCCATAACTAATTTCTCATGCTTTAGGCATATGAATCCCATAACTTGTGTCAAATAAACTGTCCAAAAATCAAAATCAAAACTTAACAAAATTTGCATTAGATTTAAGTCATTATTCATGCCCTACATGATCTAATCTCTTAGGAAGTGTGTTTAAAGAATTAGTCTCCTTTCTAAGTAAATAAAAGCCTAGCTATCTTGCAAAAACTATAAGACTTGCCTACATATACTTAAAATCATAGGAGAAATTAGTTGGCAGTCATCCACAGGTGATTGTAAGTCCAACAGTCGGGTGATTTATCCTCTCTTATGGAGGTAAATCATATGCCCACTTTTATCTTAGATTTAGGTTATGCTTTGGCTCTCACCAAAACTCCCTAGGTTTAGGATCTGAGGTTGCTATTTTCTTTTGTGGGCTACAAGCATAAATCCTCATCTCTTATGCATTTTCATGATCTTGTATCATGGGATTGTAAATCATAAATTAGTAATAAAAATTCAACTCAAACATATAATTCCTCTCAAATTCAAAAATATAATGCCCAACCGTAGGATAGTTTGGTATGCTCATTAGGTTTTTTAGTATCATGAGCATCCCCTACTTATCTCCCTTTGGTTTCGATAAATAACTCCCTCCTTTTGATCAATCTCATTTGATCTTCCAAAAATAAATCAAATTTTTGATAGTCCTATCTTTGAAATCTTTGGAGACAATGATCATTTATCTTAAATTAGAGTTTTCTTAAGGAATCTTATCCCTTAAGAAGTAATTAACTATGGGGGCTTGCCTCCATAGGGAACTTAACAAACCCATTTTAAGAAAAACCCTACTTTACTTTATCATATAAAGTAGGAAAAGAATCTCTGGTACATTTGAAGACCCATCGTCCTTAGGATTCCTTATTAGGTGATTGGGACCATTGTAGGATGGTGATTTTTGTCTCTCGAGATAGTACATCATTCTTCAATGTCATATCCGATTACCTTAATAAGAACATCTGCGGATCAACGTGGTGTCCAACCTAGTGTAATATTTTGTTTTCATTTATTTTCAAGATAGATGAAGATAAATATTCACCTCTCTAGAATATTTTGAATCTTCACCATTACATAATAAGTGGGGTGGGGGATGCATTATTATTAATAGCAACTCTCTTAAGTGAAGAAAGCTTCCCTCAGGGATTAATCCATAACTATTAGCTTAGGACATCACTCATAGCAGTCATGATTTAGAGTCATAAGAAGTGAGTTTAGGCTTATAGGTTTTCAATCTTAAGAAGCAATAATTTATCCATCTTACATTCAAAAGACTTGACCACATTATTTTAACTCATCTGGAGTGTTAGCTAGCAACTCTTGCAGACAACTACAAGTTTAGAAGAGTCATGATAGATTCATTTTGTCTAGTGGAAAGTGAATCAACATATCTCAATTTCCCTCTCGTAAGATTAAGCTGAGCTCTTAGCTTGTGTTAGAGCACCACTGTCTTAGAATTTGAGGTAGCCTATTTCTCACTTATTGTGGGTATAAATCATCATCTCTTAAGTATTTCTATAATCTTCTATTGTGAGATTACAAATTCCAGCATTCTAATAAAATATTAATTTATATAATAATAATTCCTATTTGGAAAATATAAAACATCACTATAGGGTAGACTAGGGTACTCAATAGACATTAAAGTATCATGAGTGCTTCCTATTCATTTTTCATTGAACTCTATTAAGAACTCTTCTTATTTGAGCTCTCTCATTTGTTTTCAAAAATCACAAATTCTTTATTATGAACTTTAAAATTCTTAGGAATGTTAGCTGGCCATTTTAATCAAGAGTTTTCTTTGGAGATTCATTTCCTTTATAATGTAATTAACTTTCGGGGTTTGCCCTTATAAGGAACTTAAGAACTTGCAGGAGGACTGCTATTTATAGCAAATTGAAATACTAAATATTTATAAAAAAATAAAACTTAATTTTTTAGGGATATTTATAAATCAACCACCTAAAATATATGCATTTCAATTTGACCACCTTTATCATTTTTTTGAACTATGAGACCCATGTATTTGCGTATGCCACGATCAAATCGTTATGAATTTTACAAAAATGAAAAATTTGGGTTGGGCTTTTGTTATGAATTTCAATATTAGAATGTCAATTTGAAAATTTGATGTTAAAAGGTGGTTAATTTGTAAATATTAAGAATAGGATGATAGTGTATGTAAAAGCTCCAATTTTTTAATAAGTGATGACTTTAGTGGGCTGATTGGGGTACAAAGTCCTTCAATCTTAAGAAGCAATAATCTAGCCATCTTGCATTTATAAGACTTGACCACATTATTTTAACTCATCTGGAGTGTTAACTAGCAACTCTTGTAGACAATTATAAGTTCAGAAGAGTCATGATAGGTTCATTTTGTCTAGTGGAAAGTGAATCAACATATCTCAATTTCCCTCTCATAAGATAATTTCCCTCTCGTAAGATTAAGCTGAGCTCTTAGCTTGTGTTAGAGCACCACTGTCTTAGAATCCGAGGTAGCCTATTTCTCACTTACTATGGGTATAAATTATCATCTCTTAAGTATTTCCATAATCTTCTATTGTGAGATTACAAATTCTAGCATTCTAATAAAATATTAATTTATATAATAATAATTCCTATATCAAAAATATAAAACATCACTATAGGGTAGACTAGGGTACTCAATAGACATTAAAGTATCATGAGTGCTTCCTATTCATTTTTCATTGGACTCTATTATGAACTCTTCTTATTTGAGCTCTCTCATTTATTTTCAAAAATCACAAATTCTTTATTCTAGACTTTAAAATTCTTAGGAATGTTAGCTGGCCATTTTAATCAAGAGTTTTCTTTGGAGATTCATTTCCTTTATGATATAATTAACTTTCGGGGTTTTCCCTTATAAGAAACTTAAGAACTTGCAGGAGGACTACTATTTATAGCAAATTGAAATAATAAAAAATTATAAAAAAGTAAAAGTTAATTTTTTAGTGATATTTATAAATCAACCACCTAAAACATATGCATTTATAATTTGATCATCTTTATCATTTTTTGAACTACGAGATCCATGTATTTGCATATGCCATGATCAAATCGTTATGAATTTTACAAAAATGGAAAATATGGGTTGGGCTTTTGTTATGAATTTCAATATTTGAATGTCAATTTGAAATTTTGATGTTAAAAGGTGGTTAATTTGTAAATATGTAAGAATAGGATGATAGTGTATGTAAAAGCTCCAATTTTTTAATAAGTGATGACTTTGGTGGGCTGATTGGGTGGTACGGAGTCCAATTACATTAATTCATACTTTTTCGTTTTTTTATTTTTTATGTTTTATACGTTTGCACTAGCATTCAGCTATTTTTATTAAAGATCAATTTTAAATAGCATAATAATAAATGATTCAATAAAACAGCTTATAAAAATTTTTTTTTTTTTTTTAAAAGAGTGTTTAATGATTTTGGAAAATTAATTTACATTTTCTACAAACGTCAAATTCCTATTGCATTTGTTAGAAAACATAGTTTAATTCTACATTTTTTAATTTTTAAATAAAAATAAATAAAAATATATTTATAATACTTTAGTGTTGAATGTAAGAAATGTTATAATAAATTTTAAAATATTTCAAAATATCTTTTTAACTAACTAAATATAATATATTATTTGAATACTAATATTAATTACATATGATGAATAATTTGTATAAATAGTTTTTTTAATATTTAATATTTTAAAATGATCCACAAGATAATTAATTTATAAATCATTTTCATAATAAAATTAATAAGCTAATGCACATAATAGATTACGATTTGGTGGCCCATTCCTTATAAAGAAACGAACTCACAAGCTGATATGACACTTAGGGGTGTGCATTATTTGGTTTTAACCAAAAAAATCAAATCGAACCAAAGTTTTTGAGTAATTTGGTTCGGGTTTGAACTTAGTAATTTGAATTTTGGTTTTAATTAATGAAAATTTTGGCTTTTGATTTTTGGATCGGTTTGTTAAATAAAATTTTGGATGGAACCAAATAAACCAAAGTAATTATATGTAATACGGTATTATTAATTTATGTATAATAAGATTATCTATTATATACTTTTTTTTTTATATATTTTTGAATACTTGGTAGATGCTTTTTTAGACGACCATTATCCAATTTTCCAAAATACTTTTATCTCATAATATAGTAATATGGTTCCATCAACTTCTAAGTTCAAAACATCGTTCAGGTATATAAAAATTAGTTTTAAATATTATTTTAGCGCATGAGGTAGTTAATTATATTTTTTTATTATATTTACATTATTTTTCTTATTGCTTGTTCATTATATAATAAAAAATTATGCAAGTAATTTTTAAATGTAGCCAACTTCGGTTTATCCAAAATCAAACCAAAATAACCGAACCAAATTATTATTTGGTTTGTTTGATTTTGTATTTTTTTGGTCGATTTGGTTCAATAATTTTAGGAATCCAAAATTAATCGATTTTAAAAATTTATCATCCAATCCATCCAAATCAATCAAACACACACCCCTAATGACACTACATTTATGTTATATGTCCGATAAAGTATATATCGCTAGGGAAATTATTCTTTGTGGCGTTCGGATGCATCATTGTGTATAGACTTCAATAAAAAAAAGCTACGTAAATTTTTTATTTTTTATTTTTTGAATTTTTTTTAGAGTAATAGCCTATTTACGCAGCCCAGCACTTACTTTAAAAGTAAAATGCATTCTTACTTTAAGAAATCACAAAATTTAAATTTAGGGTTTCGGGTGGCATAAAACCTAAAAGGCTGCATGCTTGGATGAAAACATGGAGATTAGGTGACATGAAAGGGTGAAGAATGTAAGGTTGTAGGAAGAGAGATTGCAAGGTTGCAAGCAAATGTGAAGATTTCACGCTTACAAGATACCGTGGAGATTGTAAGGTTGGGTGAAATGGAGCTTAGTTCACTTAAAGGTGCTCTAGACTTGATCTTATATGAATATTATCAAACACCTAATTTAGAGTTTGATGTGGTGAAAAATTAATATGATTTTTGGTAACGAGGCACTCCATATGTACACATTTTATGATGATCTTTATAAATTTACATAACTGTTAATGCCCTTATATACAACATATGTACACAATCATGTATATAATCTTGTATATATGTTATGTACACAGACTTATACAAGTCTGTGTGCACAACATATGCACAAGACTATCTACATAGTATGTGTACATGGTCAGTTATTATTATAAAGTAAATTAATATATCTTGAAATTAATTTAACAAAATACAAGTTGGCATTACAAATAAGCATTTTAGGAATGTAGCTCATGCCACTTATCAAGCAAAATTTGTCAATGCATCAGATTAAAATGTTAAGAGAGAGAACAAAGTGCATAAGTTGTATTATAGTTACTCCCATCAAGTTAGATTCATTGTTTGAAATGAACATCACGGTTTTGGCCAAATTCTTGAAAGATAAAATGCAAGGAATTTATTTGCTCAAATACTATTTTCAAGAAGTGTCTTAATCTAATTTCCCAAGTGAAATACTTAAAAAAAAAATCAAATATTAGAATATGATGTTCTATCAGGATTAAATACATATTGAATAAAGAGGGAAACTAAAAGCTACAAAAACTTATAGAGCCATAATCATATGTTAGCGAAGTTAGAAGACTGACATCTTCTTAGATCTTGTAGCTCCAATAATGATAAAAAAGCATCAATGCTTAGACAGTGACGAAAGACTAGATAAGAATGGTTGATGCCTTTGCCAATCTTATCGATGCAGTTGGTGTTGTCAAAAATGTTAGCTTCTCTAGATGAGATGAATATAACTACATTTAGAAAGATAAAAGATCAAGGATTGAGAATGAAGATATTAGTTTGTTATTATTATTATTATTTTTTGAAATACATATTGAGGATAACATGTACTTAAGAGATATCTAAATTGATGAGATTGATAGGTTGGTGAGGGTTTTTTTTTTTTTTTTTTTGATTGATAGCATGGGGATGGTAGATTATGATTTTTTTAAAATTTTATTATTTTTAATTCTAGCTATAGACTTAATAAATACAACTTAATGTGTATGTTATTTATGGGAGTTAACAATCATTAGAAAATTATGTTGCTTAATAAGGCATCCTTCTGGTAGAAAATAACTAAATTGTTTATGTGACTTGTTAAACTATTTATATGAATAATGAATGAGAAATATCCAACAATAATATTCACTGATCAAGACTATGCAATGTCTAGAGCAATAGATTATACAAATGACACATCTCCAAGAAAGTTCCATCATAAGTTTGTTTCTTTAATAACAACATCATAGTGAGAAATCTCTTTTATAAGTTTCTGAGCAAGTGTGATTCAAAGAAGGAATTCAAAAAGCATGATTTGAAATGATCATCAAACAAAAGCCTCATAACCATGCTTGACTAGAGGAGCTTTATAGGATAAGAAATAAGTGGTCAACAACTTTCAATAACGACTCATTTAACATAGCATTTTATCCACACAAAATATTGAGTTAATTAATAATATTTGTTATGAAATTTCAAACCTTACAAGCTTTATTACTAATTGTTTCTTATGCATGGTGAAGATGAAAGCTATCTAGTGAAAGGGTAAATAAAATGAGAATTTCAAAAGTAGTCATTCTTAATGGTTCATGTGGTAAAAAGCAACTCCATATTTAAGCAAGCTATTTGATTTTATTCGAAAATGATTTATTCTTTTATAAAAAAAATTTTATATAGTGTGGATGGAGTATCTATAGAATATTGTTTAAGCGATTTTGAGCATCTTATTAGGAGTTTAAAGATTAATGAGTAGTTGAAAACTTTGGTTGTACACTTTGATAAAGTTCATGGTAACATATAATGCACTTGTAGGAAGTTTGAAATGATGGGTTCACTTTGTAATAATTACATGAGAGTTTTAAGCTAACAGAATATTCTAAAGTTCCAAAAGAAGTGCTTATTTATGTTATGAGTATTTAGAGTTAAGAATGATATTATGTTGGGTATATATATAACAATTTTAAAGATAGTGACATGACATTTGAGTCATGTACTAGTCTGATATTTTAAAACATATTAGTCTTTTTTTATACCACATTAGCACAAGGGCATAGGGGAATATAGATAAAAAATAATATATGTTGGCTGCACTAAAGAACATATCTAATAATGTTTATTTGATCCTTGATGGTAAGCCCCTACAACTTATAGGCAGTCATGACAAGTAAAAGACTAAAAAAAATATATTGGATATAGTCATATCGATAATGTGAAGATAAAAGGCTCACCAGAGTGTAGGCTTAAAGATATCTCTGATGTAAGATTAAAGGGGCACTAGAAGAAGAAGAAGAGAGTTTAAAGTAAGCTGCAACTTACACCATGACTATATGTAAGTTTATTCTATGAGTTAATGTCAATGTTGCTAACATGAATTTATTCACAAGAGAGGTTGACATTCCTGCAACTACTACAGAGGAAATGGAAACTATAAAGTAGACTATGTTTTGTAATATTTCAGAATGCTTCATGGAAAAATGTTTTATGGATCATCAAACTACAAGCCAACTACTGAGTACACTAGGATGATGATGAACATCATTGCCTCCATTAACAAATTGTTATAAATTTCATTACGAAATGGCTAAAGCCATTCTAATTTATTTTGTAATAATGTATATTTTTGATTGATATTATACTTATTACTATTCCATTCTCTATCATATTTTATTTAGTCTAATATATTTGTTGACCTTATTTTTGAATGAGATTGATATTTCATTAATCTTAGTTAATAAGATCTCTAATCTTAGATCAAGAATTTTTTAATTAGGCACTTAAGACACTAAACCTAGTGGCTAAGTGTATGACCCAAATCGAAGTTAAAATAATAAATTGATAGAGTGAATAGAAACTAAATGTAAAATAAAAATCTAAATCAAAACTAAAGTTAAAGTCAAAATCAAACATAAAATCAAACACATTGGAGTGCCAATTCAAGTTAACCTATTGAACGTTTCTAAAGCTTGATCTAAGCTCTTTGGACTAGGCAAACTTAATTAAACCCAAACTTAATAAGAACCAAAATCAAACTCATATAATTAAAATAAGATTCTAAAAGTTTAGTTTGGCTAAATAACCCAATTTGACTCATGAATTTTAAATGTGTTAAACCAAACCCATCATGCCTAATATAACTATAATTTAAATCAATTAATTCATAAATCATGAAATAAATAAATAAGAATGATTGTTACTATGTTTTAAGGCTAATTAATCAATAAAAGTAATTCCAAATCATCTTAAAGCAAAATAAAAAAAGCCTAAACCAAATTAAACATAACCCAACCTTGTTCAATTGAATTTAAATCAAAAATAAATTCAATAAAGTCAAATAATTAAAAACAAAAACAAATGATAAATTAATTATAATTGAAACTTAATTACACATTGATTTAATCAATTTGAGTCATTTGACTCAATTGAGCTCAAGTTAACCCATTTGGGTCAAAATGGGTTGATATGAGTTAAACTCAAAAATCAATTTAAATTGATTAAAATTAATAAATCATTATCACAAACAATCAATAGAACATAATCAAATCAATACTTAAACCCAAGACTAGTTAAGTAAGCTAAGGAAATAATTAGACTCTTTTGAGTCAAATGATTCAAGTTAACCAAAATCTATTTAAATTCATATGAGAATCAATTCCTTGAACTCCATAATAACCTTATGAATAATCAATGATGATTGAAACATAAAGCTAAAGCCAATTATTCAAATGGAGTATAGTTAAACAATCCCAAACTAAATCCAACTTAATTCAAATGGCATGAACTCAAATGCCAAACTCAAACCTAACCCATGGATCACTTTAAGCTCAACCTTAGAGGATGCTAGCTAGCCCAAAGGGAGTTTAGGTGTTGGCTCATGGTGAAGAGATGGTGGAGAGGTGAGGTGGAAGCCATGGATGGAGGTGCAGCTGAGCCAACTTAGTTACTTAATCCCACAACATTCTACCTCTTTTAGCCACCTCAAGCCTACTTCTTGACCTTCACAGCAATCATGGGATCACAATTCTCATAGCTGACCACCTCCCAGATCCTCCAATGGTGGAATGATCGATAAAATATAAAAGAAGAAAGAGAGTTCTTATTTTCCACTTTTGCTTACCTCTACTCTCCCCAGGAAAAATCAATCCCAAATGAAATTTCTCCGACTTCTTCAAACCACTCCAACCCCCATTTATACCAAATTCTTGCTTATGGTGAGCCTAGCTAATCTCTACAACAAACTAGAGTGAAGCAAAGCACAAAATTTCTCCAAGAGAATCTTATTAAATTATTAAACCAATTTGAAACCGACTAAATCTTAAAATCCCAAAAACTAAGTTTAAATGTAATTAAGTAGTTATGATTTTGCTAAATCTTAAAATAAGATGTGATTAAGTAGTTTTAAATACATAAGATGTAATTAAGTAATTATTCCCTTTTGTTGATCTCATTTTTAGGATGAGCTAAACATAAGACTTGTCTTAGATTTTAAGAGTTCTTTAGTCTTAAGACACATCTATAGATTAGGTGGACACTCAACCTAACCCTAGAGACTTAGACGAGTTAGCCATAGAAAAATTTGCCTACCCTACAGTTTGAACCACATTCCTCCTTCCTTCTTTCAAGTCAAACTCCAAATAAAATCAACATCAAACTTAAGTCGATTCCAGTTTAATTGATTTACTCCCAAACTCAAATCAATGCCATATGATTGAAATCTATAATTAAAATTATGATTGAAGCCCATGGTTGAAATTCCAAATCTTGCCTAAGTCCTTTAATCCCCTCTTAAGGACTTCGCCTAAATCATGTTGAAATCAATTCAAGCTCATGGAAATTTATTATAATTCATTTATATTCTCATTTGTATTTACATATATAAATGAAATATAAATTCAAATCAATCAAACTAAATCTAAAATTCAATTCCAAGTTCAAAATCTTTCCTAAGTCACTTTGATTTTCTCTTAAGGACTTAGCCTAGATCATGTTCAAATCACTTCAAACTCATGAAATTTTCTCATAACCCATTTATATTATCATTTAAATTCTCATATATAAATGAAATATAAATTCAAATAACCAAAACCAACTCCACAAATCGAACTCAAATTCAATCAAAGTCTAACCTAAGCCTTTTAAGTCAAAATCTTGAACTTAGCCAAATCAATTTCAAATCAAGCCAAACCCTTGATTTTTCTTCATGCTTCAATCAATACTTTAATCATGAATCCAAATATAAACATAAAATTTAATCATCAAATCAAAACTCAATTAAAAATCAAGCCAAAATCCATTTCATGTTCACCCTTTAAACTTAAAAATTATTGAATGAGTCAAAACCCATTTGACTTCAACTCACTTGCAAATGGATTTATATTTCAATCATAAGTCCATATGTGAGTTCAATCAAACTCAAATCAAGCTTTGAACAAGCAATTTGACCCGCTTAGGTTTGCTTGACCCAAAGTGACTTAAGTACCCTTATGAGCCAAATTTTAATCCTAACCAAATTGGATTGAACTAAGCCCACCTAAGACTCACATCATGATCAACAATCATCATGAGATGATCAATCACTCAAATTAGGTCAAACCAAGTCAAACCTACGGGTTGACCAAGTCAACACTTATCCAAAATGAAACCCAACATAGCCAAAATCTACCATAAGCCAATTTGATTGAAACCAACAATCTAAGTTCAATGTTTAAACTTGACCAAGTCAACATTTGAGCCTAACCTAGCCCAATTGGCCACTTGACCCAAGTTGACCCAACTTGACCTAAAAAGTTAAAATGTGTCAAAACTTGATCTAAGCTAAATTTATTAAAATAATGGGTCATGTTCATCCCAAAATGATTGTTCAACTTGACCAAAGATTCAATTGGTCAACTAGACCTAACCCAGCCCAATCGACCTTGAACTCAATTGAACCAAATTCAAACCTAAACCAAATTGAATCCAACCAAAGCCACCAAAATATTTTAAATGTTCATATGAAATTGTTCCAACCCTTGGTTTGACCCAATTTGACTAATTTGTCAACTTGACCCAAGTTGACCCATTTTGACGTCAACATGAGCCAAATCATATCAAACCAATTTCAAATTTAATGAAACTTGGCCAAACCTATTTCCTCATCATACCAAACATGCCCAAACTAAAATCAAGGTCAAATGGCCATTTTACCCCTAGGCCATAAGGTAAATTTTAGCCAAATCTACTTAGAATTTGGTCAAATCCTCTCCATGACCACTTGACACCCTCTTAGTGGATCAATTGAACACTAGGGAGTGTGGTGCACCCAACCCAATGGGTTTGGGTCAGCCCAATGACCAAACTGACCACATGCCTTGAAATGGAGCACATGGAATTCTCCTTACACTTAATTCAAGCACATGGCCACCTCACCCACTTCTTCCCTGGCCAAAATCGAATTCAAGAACATCCTAACGGCCTAACAAACCCATGTCATAAGCTCAATTGGATCAAAATGGCAAGGAGGCTTGTGGTCGTCTGATCCTTCAAGGGGAGATATACTCCCCCTGATTCAACAAAATTCACACTCTCCATCAATCGATTGAAGCATAAGAACTCAGAGCAAGCCCTTGCTAGTCTTCCCAAGCTTCCTAGAGAGAGTTTGAAATTCCAAGTTCTCAATTTTCAAAGCTTGAAAATAGAGGAGCTCCACTCAAAATCCAATTGACTCCACACTCAAAACCAGTGTAATTCCTTTTGCAAGCTTCATCAACGAGCTCAATCGAGCTCACCCTAACTTTTTCCTAAACTCCAAAGGCAAGGGTGGTGCTAGTTTGATCAAAGCCGCAAGGAGTTCATGGTGGAGTTGGCCTTTAGAAGGATCCACACAATTTCAAAGCCTCCAAACTTCAACAAAGCTTCATCTCAATTAGACAAAGCTTCTCCAAGGGATTTGAGTGCTGGTGATCACCTATAGTGTGGTAAACCATTTTATCGAGCTTAATCTATCCATAGTGTGGAGCTTTATGAAAGAAAGTTTAATCCCATGAAATTTTAGCTGTTAGATGTGATCTAGGTTGCATGTTGATGGTGTGGGTTGAGTTTGGATCCAATCCAAGCTTGATCGAGCTTGGATCATGTCCTTGAAGATGGACGGATCTCCTCTCCCATAGGAAATTATAGCAATGAATCTCTGGCCGTCCATCCACACATTTTGGATGGACGTCCATGACAAGAACATGTAGCATCCCATGTTTCACCCTTTAGAACTATGGTTTTAATATCAGCTATCCGATCCTTGATCAGACAGTTGAAGAGAATGCACATACCACCGCCGCTGATGCGATGTTATGATGTGATAAGTTAAGTACCCAATCTCTTCACGCTACGTGGAAAGCGCATGTCGCGTCAGCAGCTCACGTGGCACCGACGGAATTAAATACTTAATTAAATTTAAATATTTTAATTAATTATAGAAACTTTTAAAATTCATATCTAAGCCTAAAAAAATCAAAAAATATGGAATAAATTGAATTGGATAGATAATTGAATATAAAATATTTTAAAATTGATTTCAATGAATTTTGAAAAGTATTTTTCTCTGAATTTGGGTTTTACTAGGAATATTATTTTGCTAATTTTCCTTTAATTACTCCACTGATTAATCCAAACTTTTTGTGCTTAATTAGTAGGATGAGTCCTGCCTCCCCAAATTTTCTTGGGATTTATTAGTGTCTTAATTAGCGAAATTGCTAGTTCATTCCTAAATCACTCACTTAATATAATTAAGCTTAATTATGGGTATAATTAGTGGTTTAACCCTCTGATTGAGTTAATTAAGTTTTGATTGAGTGAGTGTGAGGTTTAGAGAATAATTTTGAGATACTTTCCTTGAGATATTCTCTAAATCCCTTTATATTCCTTAAGCCATCCTTAATTAAGGGTTAATTCATTAATTACCCTCTTAATTAATTTCATAAAATTCTAAAACTTTTCAGAACTCAATTAATCTATCTTGGGTAGATGATTAAGTTTTCAAGAGCATAAGTACATTAAGGAAATCAAAACTCAACTCACATGTGTGAGGTGAAAACCCTTTTAATTTAATTAATCATTAATCATGAGCCAAATACATTAGGCCTTTTTCTTACTAGGTGCATTGTTGATTTAAATTCTCCTTGTGTGATTTTATGTCATCTCATTGGCTCATAATTATTTGGTTATCTATGCTAAGGTGGTATAAGTAAGGGGTAATTAACATGCTTAATTCATACCTTAACCTAAGTAACATATAAAAATCATATATTAACCTAAAAATTAAACAAAAATAATCAATATATGTGGGAATAGGTTAGGAATAGCAAACTCACCTCACATTTCCCAAATTGAATCAAACTCAAAATTAAATTAAACCTTCTTTAAAAATAATTTGATTTACCTTAAGCTTTCTTATTTCATAAGATTATCTTTAAAAATTAATTAGGGTGGAGGTGTTTACATGCTTTCATCTCTTTAGTTCTTTCCTAACATCCTAAATGTGTATGTCATATGAATTTCATACATTCATACTTTTCAATAAAAAAAAATCAAATTAAAAAATGAAATGTTTTCTTTCTGTCAAATTGCATGTTTTGGCTAAAGTAGAATATGAATGGCTATTATCACTATTAAATTAAAAACTATTTTTAAAATATATAAATTAAATATCCAGAACTCAAAGTGTGCTACTTATAGTTTATTTATAAGCTTGCATGTGAATATAAAATGTGTCATATGTTTGCTTCCTTTCTTTCCTCTTAATATGGATTTGAATAAGATTTGCAAAGTGTATAGTACTTTTAAAGGAACATAACACTTGCTTAAATTTATTCTTATCCTCTTCCGTGTTATAACTTAAGAAAGATCCTTAAACTTACACATATAAATTGCATAACCAAGTCCAAACATAACTACAAACTTTTGCATATTTCTTTCCCCTCATTTCGGGGAACCCCATATAGGGGAATTTTATTGCCACAAAAAGGATGTTATAAGGTCCTTAAAAGGGGATAAACTCAAATACTACTGCTCAATGAGCTACAAGCAGCCTAGAGAGAAAATCCCCTATCTAACATAACCAAAATAAGAGAAAGAAAAGACTAAAGGGAAAAAAAGCTAAAGGTACAAAAAAGCACAATAATGAGACCCATAGGTCAGTCCTCAGGAAAAGCTTGTAAAAATATGAGCAGTATATGCCACATCCAGATAAGGAACCTATAAAGAAAACCTACAAACATCTGAAAAGGAGTTAGTACAGCTAAAGAGGTGCAAGTAAGGATAATTGAGAAGGCTAGGAAAAGGAAAAGATATTTAGATAATAGAGTGAAGGAAAAGCTCAGGCTCAGTCACCCACGAAAGGGGCAACCACAAAACATGAGCATCCAAATCTCCAAAGAAGGGTTGCATCATAATTGTTGCTACCTGGCAATTTATGAGTGAAATCATCCTCAGCCATCATAGCCTACAAACCTGGGTCAGGGGGGGGGGGATAGTTGTTGTAAAGCAAATAATCTGTAGCACCTGCAGTCCATGCAGGAAATGGAACCAGCATTGAGCAAGACAAATGGATGTCACCACCCTTAGTATATAAAATCATCAATAAGTACTTCAAATATGCTTGAGGTGGAGCAGCCAACCAAATCAGCCTTCAACATAGCTTAATAAGAAACTGCCAAAAATATACAGGCACATAGGGAGATCAATGGGGAAATCAACAAAGCAGTAAAACCAAACCAAAGATGAGAGCCTAACAGGAATGAAAGTCAAGAGAAAAATCCATATATTAAAAACTAGATCACTATAGTAAGTATACACCATTTGATCCAAAAATGACCTTAACCCACAATGAAAAACATATAGCCCAGTCACAAGGAATGAAGCTAACTAAGCAGGAAAAAACATTACAAACAGCCAGACAGAAAACTAATAGAAAGAATCAGCATGCATAACAAATAACCCATTAATCCATTCAGCCGATAAGCAATACCATAGAAAAGAAAATGGAGCCAACTGAGGCGATAGTAAACAAACCAAAGCAGAAAATAGCCATAAAAATATTCCATGAAAAAATTGTCGAAAATAGCCTTCAAGTAAAGGGTAAAACTATCAGCAGCTAAGCAAACAATAGTATCAAAACTCAGAAGAAAGTAAGAGCAAAAGAGATGCCTACCTTGCAAGAAAATCACAAAATTCACATCAGTAATAGGAGAAAAAGAAAAAGTAGTCATATTCAGCAAAGCACCTAGAAAGTCCTGCGGGTTGAGTAGGAACAAAACCCAGCAGATTCAGTGAGACAGGTAATTGTTCCAATAGATAAAGCTATCAGTAGTGAAAATAGAACCCAACAAAAAAAGGTAGCTGGTAACCAGTATATGAGGATCAGGGACCAAATACCATCGAAATAGGATAACCAACAAATACAACAGAAAAGTGGTATATTAGTATGGAGAACCCCGGGGTTGCAAGGCTTTATGTAGCCCTAAGTAGGTCTTATTCCTTACACCCCTGGTTAACAATGGCGACATACTCACTTATGCCTTTCATGCATATATGTGTGCATGTGAAAAATAGATAAGAAAATCTCTTTTATACTTAATGAAAATCATGCAACATAAAGCATTCAAACTTTCTTAAGTAGCTCACTTAGCATCCATCATAAAGTGTGTCAAATAATTCTCATTTTTATGTATGATATGCTTAAGATAGATCCATATGCATGTTATACATGTTGAGAAAGAAATGAAGTGATGTATGTTTTGTGAATTTAGTTCACTTTACTTAATCTTAAAATATCTTTCTTTTTGAATAGGTTTTAAAATTTATCTAAACTTAAGATTAATTAAAATATATAATAAATCATTCACTAAACAAAATAAACATGAATTCACTTTAGAAATTTCTTAAGGTAGGGAAGGAAAGAGAAGTTCTCTTCTCTTTTCCCTCTCTTTACAACACTTAGTAATTAATTGTAGGATTTACTCAAACCTAAATAAAGCATCAAATAAAATCAACCCAAATCAACTAAACACTTAAATGAAACCACCCATCTATGTTGAACATTTTCACACTTAAAAAATTCAAACCTTAAAACCATAGCTAAGCATACCACACAAACCTTCTAAATCACACACATTAGGCTAAGTCATCACTTCTAGCTTTAGGTTAGGGCGGTGCTTGACTTGATGTTTGCTTTTATTTTATGATATTTTATTTTAGTTTAGATGTTAGGGTGAATGTGCATAGAATGAGTGGTAGGAAGATTTAGTCTAATTATTATTTCCTATAGGGGATTGTGCTTAAGGGGCACTGTAATAAAAATATATAACTACTTTTGCTATTCATGTACTCATAACCCTAAGCATAATCCAATAGGCCAGGTGGACTTGGTTACCCATGTGTGGGGTGCTAAGTCCAATATACATGCTTGGGATTTGTATGGTTTGTTTAACTAATCTTTATTTTACAGGTTTTAGTCATATTTATGTTTCCTTTTCATGTATTTTTTCAATTATAATTTTGAAATGATTGTTATGGGGAATTAGGATGAGAATTGGTCATAAGATTATCTCTTATGTACCATGTGAAGCCTTTGGATTAACCACCTTCCAACCATTCAAAAGAAGGAACCAAAGGAAGAAAGAAGAAAGAAGAAAGAAGAAATGAAGACCCCAATAACATGAATTTTCTTACTTGATTATAAATTAATTCATTTGTAATATGGGTTGTATAAGGGTAGAGCTCGGCTATCCAATTTATTTTTTGGGTTTATGCAGTGGTGCCCGACCACAAATGCCTTTTTATTCTTTTGTGTTAGCTTTATAAAATTTGTGATATTTTGTTTAGCTTCTGCACTAAGATGACATATTTTTCTAATTTCTTCCTTACTTTGATGTATGGCCTGGATGATAATTAGGCTCTTAGAAAAAAAATAAATCTTTTACCAAATTAATCAACTCAAAATTAAAAATAAATAGTTCATAACCTCATTTAAAGCCTAGATTAAAAAATCAAGATAAAAGAATTTGCAACCCTTTAGCTGGATGAGTATTTCTTTTGTAACATAATGCATAAATGCATATTATTTTTAGTCTTGATTGGTGGGTTTTCACCTTTGCTGAAGAAACTTTGCTTGACCTTTGAGAGCCATGGTGGAAGCACACCTTGCCCCTTCTCACTGATTTTGAGTAATAATCTTACTTCTCATGAATTATGCATATGAATCCTAAAAGCTTAAGTCAAATGATTGTCCAAAAATGAAAATGGCATGTAATATGATTTACATTAAATTTAGGTTATTTGAAGCACGCCCTTACATGATCTGGTCTCTTTAAGGAGTGAGTTTAAGCACTTAGTTTTTTCCTAAATAAATAATAGCATAGCTATCTTGCATAAAGCATATGACTTTCCTACATGAAATTAAAATTATAGGAGGAGTTAGTTGGCGGCCACTGCGAGGCGATTATAAGTCCAAGCAGTTGGGTGGTTTGTCCACTCTTATGGTGGCAAACCAAATACCCATTTATACTTTAGATTTAGGTCATGCTTTCGGCTCTCGCCAAAGCTCCCTAGATTTAGGTTCTGAGGTTGCTTCTCCCTTCCACGGTCATAAGCATAAATCCTCACATCTTAGGCATTTCCATAACCTTGTATTATGGACTTATAAGCCCTAAACTTCTAATAAAAAGTCAATTCAAATGAATAATTCAATTTTAAAAAATGTAAAGCCCAACCATAGGATAGTTTGAGATGCTCGATAGGTTTCCTAATATCATGTGCATCTCCTACTTATATTCCTTTGGCTTCAATAATAACTCTCTCTCTCTCTCTTTGATCAATCCCATTTAATCTTCCAAAATACACTAATAAATTGATAGTCCTACCTATTGAAGTCCTTGGAGAAACTGATCATTCACCTTAATCGAGAATATTCTTAAGGGATCTCATTCCTTAGGATGTAATTAACTATGGAGGCTTACCCCTGTAGGAAACTTAACAAACTTGATTTAAAATAAACCTTACTTTACTTTTTCATATAAATTAAGGGAAGAATCTTCGGTACACATGTAGACTCATTATCCTTAGGAGTCCTTGTTGAGGTGATTAGGTCCATTGTAGGGTGGTGATTTTTATCTTTTGAGATAGTACACCTCTCCTCAATGTCATACCCAATCACCCTCAATAGGAATATATGAGAATCTATGTGGTGTCAAAAATGCATAAAAAAGAAGAAGTATATTTCAATCTTCATTTTATTCTGCATAGAGTGAAGATGGAAGTTTATTTATTCTTTAGAAATTATAAAAATTTTCACCACAGATTTTTCTGGCGACTCCATTGGGGACTTCTCCTCTCTCCATCTTTGGTAAATGATCATTGTGTCCAAGTATCTATAGTGGGTTTATACTTTTGTATGAATCCAAGACTATCTTTCTTTCTATTGGTACTTTGCTTATTTCATCCTTAAGTTATGTTAGCCAACATCTTTAGGTTTTAGGACCTCACCTCGTGTTGGTCTTAAAACCCTCGTTGAGTTCCCCATGGGTGAAAATGAAAGTTTAATCAAAATGAATTAATTAAAGGCTTCCTCCTTATCATTTTCATGTTAAGGACAGGTTCATTCTAAATAATACAAAAAAATCCTTCATAAAAAAAATCTTGCTTTTAAAAAAAGCACTCTTTCAAAATGCACATAATAAAATATTTTTGCACAAAAGTTTTCCTAAATCACCTTCATATAACAATCTTCATTATTTTTATATGTAGGATCATCTTTACAAAAATTAAAATTCTAATAATTACATTTTCTAAAAGTACAAGTGAGTTTCTTCGCTCAATTCATTTTTGGTGAAGACCTCATTTTCAAAAAATAAAAATTCCAACAATCATATTTTCGAAAGCATAAAATTTGAAGATGGGCCTTTCCATTCAATACATCCAAATGTGTTAAATGGATATTACCCCTTCAATCAAAATCATAACTTTGAAATTCCACTTAACACATTCCACATGTATTAGGTTGGGATTTTCATATTTAAAAAAAAAACACACACACACATTTGAAACCTCTCCATTCAATATACCGACACTTATTGGGTGGAGGTCTCATTTTAAAACTAACTCAAAAATAAATTTTCAAAAGCACATATGAATATCTCCATTCAATATACCCAAATCTATTGAATGGAAATTTCATTTTCAAATAAAGCAACATTATTTTGAAATGCCACTTAACATATTTCATATCTGATTAGGTGGGATTTCCTCTTTCAAAATGCAATAGTCACACACTAAATATACACTTTTGAAAAATGAAACATAATTGATTTCCATCTTACATACCCAAATTTATTAAATCGAAATCTCCCTATTCAAAAATCAACTAAAACAAAAATTTTTAAAATACATTTGAAACTCCATTCTAGCATATCCCATTTGCTAAAATGAAGTCTCCCATTTCCAAAAAAAACAAAATTTGAAACACACTTTTGGAATTTCATTTAGCATACTCAAATTTGTTAAGTGAAATATCCATTACTGAAAAATTTTCAAAACATATTTGGATCTTCAACTTAGCATACCCCATTTGCTAAAATGAAGTCTCCCTTTTTCAAAATCCAAAAAAAAAATTCGAAAGACCCTTTTTGGAAATTTATTTAGCATACTCAAATTTGCAAAGTGAAATTTCCATTTCACAAAATTTTCAAGAAACACTTTTTGAACTTCATTCTTTAGCATACCACATTTTCTAAAGTGAAGTCTCCAGTTTGAAAATAAAATCAATACATAACAAGTTTGAATACATCTTCTGGAATTCTATTTTAGCATACTCAAATTTTCTAAGTGAAATTTTCATTTCACAAAATTAAATGAAACTTCATTTTAGCATACTATATTTGCTAATGTGAAGTCTCTACTTTCAACCAAAAATCAAAATAATAAAAATAAAACCAAAAGAAACACATTAGGATTTTCTTAGCATACTTAAATTTGCTAAGAATCCTATTTTTAAAATTTTCAAAAGAATAGAACACACTTGGATTTCCTCATTTAGTATACCTAAATATGCTAAATGGGAAATTCAATTTCTCTTTTCAAAACCACAAAAAAGATTCACAAAATAAAGCAAAGAAAGAAACAAAAAGAAGAAATTATTTTCAAACACCTCACATAGCATACCCAAATTTGCTAAGAGAGTGGATTCCAAAATATCAAATCAAAAACAAAACTAATTGACCCTTACTTTATCATACTCAAATTTGTTAAAAGGAAGGGTCCTCAAATCAAAATCTAATTTCAAACATGAACCTATGGAAGCATCTTTCTAAAATATATTTAGACTCATTTTTCAACATACCTAAATCTGTTGAAAGTGGATTCCATATTAAAAATTTTCTCTTTCCAATTAAATCTCTAAATCTTCTCTAAATCCATTTGACCCCACTTAACACTTCCAAGATGTTGGATGTGGGTTCAAATTTTAGATTCAAATTCAAAAATCAACAAGATAGAAATTTGATCCAAGTTTGTTTTCAATACTGCAAACTCTCATTCGATAGTCTCGCCATGTTATAGTTTTCACCATATGATTATTATGGCTGTAAGTACATGTTTACATTTCCCCATGGGATGGACTTGGCCCTAGATCAAGCCAGCCTTCCTCATGCTGATTATGCCCACCTCATTCACTTCGGGTGAGGCTTTGAGGGGGAGAGGATTACCTGTGAGGGCATTCCCCTCACAACTATTAGCAGGACCACGGTGGTCGGGTAGAAGCCAGTCATTCATATTGACTTGCCATTAGACTCTGATATCCCCTCACTAAAGAGGAAGGCGGATGTTTCTACAAGCTTAGTGTTAGCTAGCATCTATGCAGTGCACCGAGCCGGTTACCCTCAGTGTTAGCACCACTCATTAGCACCCTCGAAGGGTAAGGCTCCTCTGATCCCAAAGATTGCCTCCCCAGATTTTGAGGTTTGGTCTAGTTCTTAATCAACTCACCCTACTAGGACTCTGAGGAGGAATAAAAATTGCATGATTAAGTGGTACCATACACACATCACCAAAGAAATGGAGGCCGCTACACGGTGAGTTGTGGAGGAGTTTCCCACTATGATTCACCGCTGGTTATAGTGAACCCATTTCATCCTCTCTCTCGGTCTGACAAAGAGGATGCTAGATGGATCCCTACTTCACCTCCACCAGCGATTTAATACCAGCCCATAATTAGCTAGAGTAGGAGGCCGTATGGCCTCTGTTCAATTCTATGCCAGGTTAGCAGGGCCTACAGATGTTCTAAGTTTGGGGCTCAATTTTACTTGAGATCTATCATCCCCCGTAGAATGGGGAAACATCTATGGCAGGAGAGGGACAGGGAGGCTTGCACCTCACATATCATAGAGAGGAGGTTTCTCACAATTAGCGCCTCTACACTCAAATTTCCGACCGATGTTACTAGCATCACATGATAGTATTCTACTACGGGGACAACCCATCATGGAGGAGGGTCCTTGTTCTCGAGAGAGTCGTGGTGTCTACCACACCGCTCAACCCCTCGCCCACCGTCTTGCTCACATGCAAAGATCTCATTTTGTCAAAGGCCATGGAGGCCACATCCGGGGAGAAGAGGACCCCATTGGTAATCCAGCTATGGCTAAAGGATCCCATTCCATCTACACCATCTACTATGGTGAGGTCGAACTCGCCACCTTATGCCCCGCTTATGGGGAAGGAATGCACAAGCATAGTGATCATCCCTTCACCAACACCACCAGTTCATCAAGACATAGAGATGGTTGCAGCAATTGCAGAGGGAGGAGATGACAGCTCAGTTGCACCCATGATAGTAGAGCATCCAAGGAGTTTCACCCATTTCAGAGTCAGTGATAGCCAAGAGTGCATTTCTTCTAGCGAGTTTAGTCCTCATAGGATTTATTCTCCAGCAGTAGGGGAGGTTTGGTGCCTCACAGTTCACGATGTGGATCCCATCATCGATTAGCTGAAAGCATTTGTTCCGGTTCTGATAGATCGATGTTTAAATGACATAGTAGCTCACAATTTCATTAAAAAGAAGGAAACCCTATGATACGATTGGTCTAATGAGAAGAAGATCGGCTTTGATTCCAATGAAGATGATTTGTTTGGAGGCTCAGTTGGGGTTTGCATGGTAGATACTAGGGGATCCTCCTCATAGTGGAACAGGCTATGGAAGGTGATGAGGTTGAGCAAGAAGACATAGCCGAATCAACCCAATACCTTTGATATCAATTAAAGAAAAAAATGATGAACAAATAGATAGGATGGCAAGAAATCTTGAGGATTTGTTTGCAGCAATCTCAGTACCTTAGAAACTAGCCCCAACAGTTCATCCTACTAAAGTTGAGACTAGTCAGCCAAAGTTAGTGCATTTCTTGGACCTAGCCAAGACCTTACCTCCCATTGAGCAAGGTAGCACTAGCATGTATAGGAAGGTAGTGAAAGGTACCTCCATATAAGAGAAAGATATCATGTCTATGATTGAGCATAAGGTAAAGGAATTGGCTGGGGAGGATCATCAATTCCAAAGGGTAGACCCTACCTAGTGAAATTTGATGCAATCCAATATTCATGGGTTTTGTGCCACCTTCCTTCAAGAGTTTTGATGATAGTGGAAACTCGAGGCAGCATATTGCACACTTCAGGGCCAGTTGTTGCAATGCCAGTGAAAGCGATGCTTTACTATTCCGCCTATTCATTAGTAGCTTAGTAGGGATAACTTTTGATTGGTATGCTGAACTTCCCAATGATTCAATGAAGATATTTGCTAAGTTGGAGCAACTCTTTATCAAGAGGTTTGCTGGAGCTCAGCAAAGGGTTACTATTGGTGATCTCATTGTAGCATAATAACACTTAGGTGAGTCCCTTGTTGACTACATTCTCAGATGACATAACATGAATATGAAATGTGAGTCACAGCTATCTGAACAACATGCCATTGAGATCCTTCTAAAGAATATCCATGGCCCGATCGCCTTCATGCTTAAGGGCTTAACCATCAAAATCTTTGAGAAGTTAATCAATAATGTGGCTAGTCTATAAGGAGAGGCCAAATACTTGCCTTTTCAATACCAGTTGCCCAAAACAAAGACACAGAAGGTATACAAGAAAAAGCCCAGGGTAGTGACAGAAGTGGATAAGGGGAAACAACCAACTAGAGATTAGTCTGAGAGACCACGACCTCAACAGCCTTTGCATCCACCTCGTCTACCACCATGAAGGCATTCTTACTAGCCACAACTGTAGCCTCCATAGCCTACCCAGCCTCCTCAGCCATATCATCAGCAGTAGTGGCACACATACCCGCCGCCAGGTAGGCTATGGCCACCTACTCTTTTGGATAAACTTAACAAACCTTATTCATTTAAGAGAGAGGTAATCAAGCATATCTTTAAGAATATCTTAAAGAAGCTTGATTTTCAGCTACCTGAGCCTAGGAGACTAGAGGAAGTGGACAAAAATAATGATCCTAATTTTTGTCCTTATCACTATATGCTAGGTCATATTTTGGAGGATTGCTTCACATTTAAGGACTGACTTGAACATAGCTTCAAGTTAGGTGTTGTAGTTATCCTGAAGGAATACCTTGTGGAATAACCATGCAGTTCCATTAGAGTAATCCTTGGGGATAATTGTGATCCTTCCAAAACCAAAGAAGGTTGGGATATCTCCTAATCCAAAACCTCTAAAAATATTGTCCAAAAGATCAAGAAACTTTTCTTGTAGATGCCTGAGTCAGCTTAAACCTCCAACACTAAGGAAGGTTTGCAAGTTGTTAGAGCCAACTCAAGGAAAGGGGGAGTTCAACAGCAATAGCAGCACCATGTGCCAAACTAGGATAACCCAACAGTGCAACCATCGATCGAGTCAAACCTCTAGTCTACTGTTGTAGCACCCACATTAGCAGCTGCCACTACCTCAGCTAGTTCTTCTTCTGCTAGTAGACATCTTATATCGACAGATGAGGGCATCAAATCCCTCACCCCTCTTACTTTACTTAATTTCTACTTTATACCTCCTATCAAATCCAAGAAATTGAAGTATAAAGCTAGCTTGAATTACATCTATGTCACTTCTGATGGGTTATCTGCTTCTATTCTTAATGATAACTCTTCATATCAAAATAACTATAACAAGCCTGATCTCCTCTTTCTGATTCAAAGTTAGACTTTCTTACTCTGAATGCTATGGGTTCACCTTTTGAGATAGACTTAGAATCATTCGATTTTGAGGGTCCCATAGGAGAAGCTATAGGTGAGCTTGATGTGTAGGTAGAACCTTCTAGTGCTCTGCCGCAAGAGATCACCGAAGTCAACCTCTGTAGTGGCAAGGTTCTACCTCCTAGGGCAACACCTCAAGATAGAGGGAAACAAGTCATTGGTACAGAGATCAGAAGCCCCTCCAGGATGCTCCACCCTTGGATATGCTGGAGGATAAGGTGGACTACAATGTCCTCTCTCATCTAAGAAAGTTTCCATCTAAGCTAAGCATATGATGCCCTTGTCTTATCAAAGAGATGAGAGAATCATTAATCAAGGCTCTCCTTGATCACGAGATATGCTTAGTTCGGTGACTATTGGTGAGGAACATTATAAAAAAGCCAGGGGATCACTTTCATAGATGAAGACCTTCTTCTAGGGGACTTGGAGCACAACCGTCCCTCTACATCACAATTGACATGGGCTGATTGATTTGGATTCTCATTGAGTCTAAGACCCTTTATTTGAGGATCGACATCTACACTCTGAGGAGATCAGATGATGTTAAGAGGATTCAATGAATAAGGTGAGTGGGCTTTAGGTTTCATAGTGTTACCTTTAGAGATAGGTGACTGGAAGATTGAAGCCAAGTTTTACATTATTGATTCAAATATTTCATTCACTACTTCTCGGTAGGCCTTGGATACAATGAAATAAGATAATTCAATCCTCCCTCCATCAGTGCATCAAGTTTAGAAAGAATGGGATTGAATACCATGTCAATAGAGATGAAAAATCATTTTTAGTTAGAGAGGTTGAGATTTATGAGGATGCGACCTACTATCTTTCTCAAAACACCCTTTCTTGTGAACTTGGACAAAATTCAAATTCAAAAGAAAAATGAAATGAAGAAAAAGAAAAGACAAAAGAAAAAGAAAAGAAAAGTGAAAATCTAAGTGAACAAGAAAGGGGAATTGAAGAAGATGTAGATTCATATATCATTTTTCATCATATGGACATGTGGGTAGGATGACTCAACCTCCACCAGGCAGAGGCAGAGGTAGAAATAGAGGCAGTTCTAGAAGTGGAAGACCCCCTGGTTGGTCATCAACCAATAAGGGTTATATTCCAGTTCATTGGAGTACCCCTACTATTCATATAGAGTTGGAATCCAGCTTGGAGGATGAGTCTAATGTGATTAGTATACCAACCAACCCCTCTCAGTGGGTTCCATTGGAGGTGACTTTTGATCTAGACAGAGATGAAGATTAGGCCTCCAAAAAAAGCAAAGTATTCGAATCAAGTTTATGTGAGACTATTAAGCATCAGCTGGGAACCTTAGCTCTAACCTCACTTTCATCTCAAAAAGTTAAAGGTTTAGTAGTAAAAGAAGCCCCTCAGTCCTCCAATATGGAGAGATTCTTTTGGGATCATCATCCTCAAGTCACGAGTTGATGTAGAACTTGAGGAGGATTCATTTAAAAAAATTAATGGAATTACCATTTGACTTTTACTCACCTTGTGTTCATAATCTTATACATAAAGGTTTGGTTCCTCATCACATGGTCAAAGCAGTCAGTACTTTGAAAAGCTATGGAATAATATAGAAGAATAATCAAGCGGTAGGACTAGGATGTAGTGGTCCATCGATGATGACAATTCTTGTTACCAATCATTTGGAGTATGATAGGTTCTTTTCACACAACACAACTCTTATGAGAATGTGTGTTTAGAAATCTCGATGATCTAGATGATCTCCAAATCAAGATGCACCTCTGATTTGAAGAGGAGATCATTCAATTGACAAGCTTAAAGAAATCAACCTCGGGATAGAAGAAAATCCATGCCGACATCAGTTCATTGTTGAATGAAGAAGAAACCAATGACTTAGGCTAGATTGAGTTTAAAGATTGCTTGGAGTTATGAAAGAAATGCCCGATTATCTCGACATAGTCCACAAGCTAGCAATAGATCTATGCTACCTATCAAGCAAGCTCCTAGGCATGCGATTAGAAATTGAACACAGGTCATTTATGAAGTCAGAAATTGATTGATGTTTCATCGGAAGAAAAAATATCCTACGGTTATAGTGTCATCCCATTTAAGAAGAATGATCAAATTCATATGCATCGATTTTAGGACTTAAATAAGGCATGTCCTAAGGATGAGTTTCCTTTATACAAATTAATGGTGGACATCCTCATCTCATAGTTTTCTCTTTCATGGATGGGTCATCTCAACCAAATCAAGATGTCTCAAAGATGAAAGAAACACTTTTTTAACCATGATCGAATCTTAATTATAGGGTCATGCCTTTTCTACCTTAAAATCGTGCTTTACCCAGCGGGCCATGACTTAGATCTTCAATGAACTCATCCATCATTAGGTTGAGTGTTATGTTGATGATCTAGTAGTCAGAAGTAGACAAAAGGAAGACCATCTCTTTGACTTGAGAGTAGTTTTTAAATGGTTAAGATAATATAACCTCAAAATGAATCCCCTGAAGTGTGCATTCAGAGTAGCTTCAGAAAAATTCCTTGGGTTTGTTGTTCGACATCGAGGAATAGAAATAGATCTAGAAAAGATCAAAGCTATCTTAGAAATGCCACCTTCTAAGAGTTTAACTCAACTCAGATCCTTTCAATGACGGTTGGCGTATCTAAGATGCTTCATTTCCATCCTATCAGGGAGATGCAAGTGATTCTCGACACCTGTCAAAAAGGATGCTAAGTTCAAGTGGGATGACAAGTGCCAGCATACCTTTGAAAATATCAAGCAATATTTGGTGAAGTCCCCAGTTCTAGCAACCCCTATCCCGGGCAGGCCACTCATTCTCTATAATATTGCATTGGATGACTCTCTCATCGCTCTGTTGGCCTAAGAAAATGATGAAGGGAAGGAGAATGCTCTCTACTACCTTAGCCATCATCTATTCCTGCTGAAGCAAACTCCCCATCTATTAAAAAACATTACCTAGCTTTGTTCTTTGCCTCTCAAAAGTTATGACACTACATGCTTTCTCATAAGGTGAACTTGATCTCCGACCAATCCATATGTATACTTACGACAATGCTATCCATGGCATGATGGTCCATGATTCCCTTACAATTTTATATCACATTCATACCCTTCTGTGCGATAAAAGGACAAGCACTAGCAGATTTCTTAACAGTACACCCACTTCCTGCTGATTCTCCACTTAGTGATGATCTCCCTGATGAATAAATCATGAACTTAGGGGAGGTTTACAACCACTAATGGGAGATGTATTTTGATAGTGCAGCTTTTTTTCATAAAAGGGATGTACCATGATCAACTCTTCCTAAAAAGGCAAGGGTAGAAATAGTTCTCCTAACTCGAGACAGTGACTTGATGAGTTTCTCATACTATATTTTCAACCCTTGCACCAACAATGAAGTTGAGTATGAGGCTTTAATTGCCGGTCTGGAGTTAGCCATCACTATCAGTGTCAAGAGCATCAACATCTTTGGGGATTCTCAGTTGGTCATCAACTAGATTGTCGGTCCTATAAGGTTCTCAAACCCAAGCTTGTCATTACCATGAGTATACCATGAAGTGTTGGCCCCAAATCCTCAAGTCACCATCTACAAGGTTCCCCAGTAGAACATGCATGCTTTGGCCAAACTTGCCAAGGAATTGGCATGTCGGAAGATGAGTCCATTTTAATAAGGGTCCAAAATAGACAAGTCCATCCTTATTGATCTTTGAACTCATCAAGAGACTTTCTCTTGAAGGGAGGTTTGCCATGGATGAGCTGTGATTGGAGGCAACCATTCATAGACTATTTGAACGACAAACTACCTCAAGAAAAGTCCACAAGCTCATGTGAAGAGAGCTCTCTCCTATGCTATCATTAATGGAACCATGTACTGACGATCCTTTGACTAGATGTGGTTACATTATTTAGATAAACATGAATCCTTTTGCATTATAATTGAGGTACGTTTGAGCCTATGCAGAGCACATGAATTCAGTCCGAAGATGAAGATGAAGATCAAGAGACTAGAATTCTACTGGCCTTCGATAATTACAAATTGCATGGAAGTAGCTAGGAGATGTCATCAGTGTTAGGTACACGGTGTGGTCCTCCACCAACCACCCAACATTCTACACCCTACATTGGCCTCATGGCCATTCGAGTGTTGGGGTACCTCATTGTGGGTCCGATCAATCCTCCTTCTTCTAAGGGTCATCGATTCATCTTAGCTGCCACCGACTACTTTTCCAAGTGGGCGGAGATAATCCCACTCAGAGAGGTCATAGCTCAGCATGTGCTTCAAGTTTTTTAGGAACCATATTTTATTTAGTTCAAGGTTTCTCTATGAATTATATCTGATAATGGTACTACATTCAAAAGCACCAAGATCAATAGCTTCGCTAGAAGTCACGACATAGATTGGAGATACTCCACCATCTAATACCCTAGATCAAATGGTTTAGCTGAAGAATTCAACAAAACTCTCATCTACATACTAAAGAATATATTTGATGATAACAAGCGATAGTGGAATGAGCAATTGGTTGAAGCCTTATGGGCCGCACCACATATCAAACTCCAACTCAATCTACCTTATTTTCCTTCGTATATGGGTCCGATGTTGTTTTACCTTTAGAAGTTCAACTCCTGTCACTAAGGATAACAATGGGTAGCAAGATAACCTTAGAGCAGAATGTAAAGTTGCAATTAGAAAGGCTCGAAGGTTTGGAGGAGAGTCACCTACGGGCGTACCAGAACCTCAAGTTGTACAAGACCTAAATGATTCAAGCTCACAATAAGCTGGTCCACCTTAGGTTTTTTTTGAGTAGGCGAGCTTATGTTAGTTCTAAGGAGACCAATTATTGCCCATCAAAAAATGGGAGGCAAGTTCGAACCCACTTGGGAAGGCCCCTACGTCATAGAGAAGGCCTACCAAGGAAGATCTTACTAGCTTATTGATCGTAAAAGGGAACACCCAATGCTTATAATTAATGGGCTCTATTTGAGGAAATATTACCCATAAAAATCATGTTTGAAAAAATTCTATCAATCAAAAAAAAATTTGATTCCATTTCATCAAAATATTCTCTTCTTTCAAAGCATTGTTTGCTTGCCTTGTGAATCCGTCATGAAGTGTTTTGAGTAGGTGTAATAGTCCCCAGTAGCATCCTATTCCTCTTTCACAACACAAACACAATTTCCTAGCATTATTAGAATAGGTGTGAGAGAACCCAAGAGGCTTCCTATTTTGCTTAGCGCAGGTAAGTTTGGTGTGAGAAAACCCAAGTGGCATCCTTTCTTAATGGGAGTCACGCTTGTCATTTGCGACACCATTTCATCAAAATCCCCAATGAGTTTAGGATAGGTGTGATAGAACCCAAGAAGCGTCCTATTCCTTTTTGTACATGCACAAAAATGAGCACATGTCTTTTATATCAGACTATTTTTATGTGGGAGCAAGCCCCCTATGGCACTCACTCCTTAGCTGTTCTAAGTCAGGTTTACATGCTACCTTGCTAGTATGTTATCCCAGCGGTCACTTGTTTGAAAGATGTGAGTCCTCACACTTTCTTCCTGGCCTGACCATTGCAAACCAATGAGCATCTTGTTAGTTTGGTATGTTTCACTGTCCAGCCAGTAAACTACCTCATGTTAATTTTGTTTAAGAAAATATGAGTCCTTGAGCTTTCTTCTTAAACTAATCATCATGATATAAGTAGGTCGAGCATATTTTAGGTTTAGGACAAGTACCCTAGAGGTTCCTTTCCTCTTGACTACATTTAAGTTGATATAAATCCTTTAGTGACATTCACTCAGTAGTCACCCTAGGTCAGATGGCACCTGTCAAGCCAAAGATAAACTATCCCAGCAATCAATTTCGCTATAGAAGGATGTGAATCCCCGAGCTTTCTTCATAGACTGATTGTTGCAAATCGACAGACACCTTAGGTTGGTTGATGTTCGCTATGCTGACAGCGAGTCACCTGGTGAGTATACCACTCTTGGCAGACGTGAGTCCTCGAGCTTTTCCTTAAGTTGGACACCGAATACCTATTGGACATATGATTGGCCATATCATCTACTCCAAGGGTTTGGATTAATCCCTTAGCAGCCCCATCCCCTATGGGCACTCTATTTGGATCACATCCTTTGTAACCTCATTTAGACACCACTCGGGTTACTCTTGGATTAGACAATCGCCCTTTCCTAGTAGCCACCTCTGTGGTTGGGAGATTTGTTCAGTGGATGTGCAGATTCTCCCTTGGTTCAGTAAATCTGAGATAGGTCTAGGCTGATATATTCTCCTTCTCAGTTTGATCCCTCGCAAACTAATAGGGTCCACGATAAAATAAATTAAATAAATTAAATAAAATAAATAAATTAATTCTCTTGTGGATTAAGAATTCAAGTCCCCAAAGGGCCCCTTTTTCCAAGCAAGCATCCTATCTTGGGCGGTCGTAGAACTCCCCATAGAATTGCCACTACTTGAGTTGAGATAAATCCCTGGGTTGGTACTCACTCTATAGTCACCCTTAGGTCAGGTTCAATCTATTTTATCACAAGCAGGTTACCCCAATAGTCATTCCACTTTGGAAGATGTAAGACTGTGACGCACTCTTTTTAGCATGATTGTCGAAAACTAATGGGCAGCCCTAGGTCGGGTTTGATTTGTTGCCCAAAGCAACCGATCACCCTAGTGGTCTTTTGTAGTGGAATATGTGAGTCCCCGAGCTATCGTCCCTTGAATTGATCATTGCAAATTGAAAGACACTCCTTTGGTTGGATAGTTCTCCTAGCTGTTGGGAAGCTATTCCCTTTGGTTCAGTAAATCTAAGATAGGTCTAGGCTAATATAAGCTCCTTCTCATTATGATCAATCGAAAGCCAACGGAATCCATCAAAATAATTCTAAACAAAATGGAATTAATCTTTGACTATCTTTGAGCTAATTTAAGTCCCCCTGCGACATTCACTCAATAGTCAGCCCTAGGTTGGGTCCAATTTGTTGCCCAAAACAACCAATCACACCAGTGCTCTTTTGTTGTGGAAGATGTGAGTTCCCAAGCTTTCTTCCCTTGAATTGATCATTATAAACTGAAAGGCACTCCTTTGGTTGGATAGTTCTCCCAGCGGCCAAGAAGCTATTCTCTTTGGTTCAATAAATTTGAGATAGGTCTAGACTAACATAAGCTTCTTCTCAGTATGATCCATCACAATCCAACAGAATCCATCAAAACAAATCTAAAAAAAATTGAAATTAATCTTTGACTATCTTTGAGCTGATTTAAGTCTCCTAGTGACATTCACTCAATAGTCAGCCTTAGGTCAAGTCCGATTTGTTGCCCAAAGCAACCGATCACCTCAATGGTTTCTTGTTTCTAGAAGATGTAAGTTCTTGTGCTTTCTTCTTAAGACTTGACCATTACAAACAGAAATATATCCCTTTGATTGGATAGTCCTACCTTGTGGTTGGTAGACTATTTCCTTTTGATTGATAAGTCTGAGTTAATCAGGTCTAGGCCTCTATGGCCCATACTTAGTGTAATTCATCATGAACCAACAAAATCTACCAAAATAAACTAAAATTGAAATTAATCTTAACTATCTTTGAGTTGATCTAAGTCCCCCAGTGGCATTCACTCAATAGTCAGCCCTAGGTTGGGCTCAATCTATTGTCTTGCCAAGAGATCACCCCAGCAACTAGTCCCTACTTTAGAGGATGTGAATCTACTACACTTTCTTCCTTGTATAGTTGCTTCATACCGAAAGGCATCCCTTAAGTTGGCTAGTCCTACTATGTGTTTAGTAGACTACCCCTTTGGGTAGGTAAATCTGAGCTAGGTCTAGGCTTCTATAGCTCCTACTCAGTATAGTCCATCATAAACCGATAGGGTCCATCTCAAAATTCCAAATTTAAAATTTTGAAACAAAACAAATAAAAATAATAATCAATCAATTTAAATTAAAATATTTTGCTTCACCTCAGTGAGATGCAAATCTTTCTAGCTCCCCAACGGATCTAAAATTCTAATCCCTCAGTGGATTTCACAACCTTTCTTCACTTGGTGGATGACTTGGACTCATTTCCCCTAGTGGAGAATTCACTTGTCTATCCCGGATGGAGTCAAAATAAACACAACTAAAGAAATAATAAATTAAAACAAATTCAACCCTCTACCCCAGTGGGACTTAATTAATCAAATCAAATTTCTCCTCAACAAGACTCAAATCAAATCAAACCTCTCATCCCCTTATGAATGGCTTGAACTTGCTTCCCTAGTGTGAGGTTCACATACTCTATCCCTAGTGGATTCCTCCTTCCATATCATATGTCCTTGACATAAGTAGAGCCACATTGCATTAAGTTCTGGATTCCTTCTACACCTCGGTCTAGGAGTAGACTGTTTCTATTAGTGCTTGTGATCATTCGGTGTTTTTGATCGTTTCGGTCAACACCAATACATGCGGTGTTCCTTGTCAATCACACCACACTTATTGGGCACCCTTTGTTGACCTCATTTTTAGGATGAGCTCTCAACCCCTCCATCTTAAAAATAGGACTTCTCTTAGATTTTAATGGTTCCTTAGTCTTAAGATACATCTAGTGATTAGGTGGACACTCAACCTAACCCTAGAGACTTAGAAGAGTTAGCCATAGGAATAGGTCATACCTTAGGGGGTTAGGAAAATTTGTCTACCTTACAACTTGAACCACATTCCTCACTTGCTTCCTTCAAGTCAAACTCTAAATCAAATCGACATCAAACTTAAATCAATTCTTGCTTAATTGATTTACTCCCAAATTCAAATCAATGCCAAAATCCATAATTGAAATTTATGATTGAAGCCCATGATTGAAATTCCAAATCTTGACTAAGTCATTTAATCCCCTATTAAGGACTTAGCCTAAATCATATTCAAATCAATTCAAACTCATAAAACTTTAGTATAATTCATTTATATTCTCATTTGTATTCTGAAATCAATTCCAAGTTCAAAATATTTCCTAAGTTACTTTGATTTTCTCTTAAGGAGTTAGCCTAGATCATTGTCCAAATCACTTCAAACTCATAAAATTTTCTCATAACCCATTTATATTCTCATTTATAAATGAAATATAAATTCAAACAACCAAAACCAACTCCAAAAATTAAACTCAAATTTAATCAAAATCCTACCTAAGCCTTTCGAGCCAAAATCTTAAACTTAGCCAAATCAATTTCAAATCAAGCCAAACCCTTGATTTTTCTTCATGATTCAATCAATACTTCAATCATGAATCCAAATATAAACATAAAGTTCAATCATCAAATCAAAACTCAATTAAAAAATCAAGCCAAAATCCATTTCATGTTCACCCTTTGAACTTAAAAGTTGTCAAATGAGTCAAAACTCATTTGACTTCAAACCACTTGCAAATGGATTTATATTTCAATCATAAGTCCATATGTGAGTTGAATCAGACTCAAATCAAGATTTGACCAAGCCATTTGACACACTTAGGCTCAGTTGACCCAAAGTGACCTAAAGTACCCTTATGAGCCAAATTCTAATCCTAACCAAATTGGATTGAACTAAGGCCACCTAAGTCTCTCATCATGATCAACAATCATCATGAGAAGATCAATCACTCAAATTGGGTCAAATTAAGTCAAACCTAAGAGTTGACAAAGTCAACACTTAGCCAAAATGATACCCAACATAGCCAAAATCCACCATAAGCCAAATTGATTGAAACCAATGATCTAAGTTCATTCATGATCAATGTTTGAACTTGACCAAGTCAACATTTGAGCCTAACCTAGCCAAAATGGCCACTTGGCCCATGGTGATCAACTTGACCTAAAAAATCAAAATGTGTCAAAACTTGATCTAAGCCAAATTGATTGAAATCAATGGGTCAAGTTCATTCCAAAATGATTGTTGAACTTGACCAAAGCCTCAATTGGTCAACTAGACCTAACCAAGCCCAATCGACCTTGAACCCAACTTGACCTAAAGGGTAATATTGAGCCAAAATCAAACTTAACCAAAATTGATTGGAAATAAAGATACCAATCCATTTCATATGACCAACTAAACCTAAACCAACCCATGACCTAACCCAAATAGGCCAAATGGGTCAAATTGGTCAACTTGACCAATTTGACCTAAATGAACTCAATTGAATCAAATTCAAACCTAAACCAAATTGAATCAAACCAAAGCAACCAAAACATTTTAAATGGTCATATAAAATTGGACCAACCCTTGGTTTGACCCATTTTGACCTAAATGGACCAATATGAGCCAAATCACATCAAACTAATTCTAAATTCAATGAAACTTGGCCAAACCTATTTTCTCATCATACCAAACTTGTCTAAACTGAAATAAAGGTTAAATGACCATTTTACCCTTAGGCCGTAGGGTAAATTTGGCCAAATCCACTTGGAATTTGGTCAAATCCACTTGGAATTTGGTCAAATCCTCTCTATAATCACTTAGCACCCTCTTAGTGGATCAAGTGAACCCTAAGGAGTGTGGTGCACCCAACCTAATGGGTTTGGGTTAGCCCAACCTAGCCCAATGGCCAAACTGACCACATGCCTTAAAATGGAGCACGTGGGATCCTCCTTACACTCAATTTAAGCACATGGCCACCTCAACCACTTCTTCCCTAGCCAAAATTGAATTCAAGGACATCCTCAACGGCCTAACAAATCCATGGAATAAGCTCAATTAGATCAAAATGACAAGAAGGCTTTCGACCATCCGATCATTCATAGGGGAGATATACTCCTCCTGATTCAACAAAATTCACACTCTCCCTCAATTGATTGAAGCATAAGAACTCAAAGAAAGCCCTTGCTAGTCTTCCCAAGCTTCCTAGAGAGAGTTTAAAATTCCCACTTCTTGGTTTTCACAGCTTAAAAATAGAGGAGCTCCACTCAAAATCCAATTAACTCCACACTCAAAACTAGTGAAATTCCTTTTTCAAGCTCCATCAGTGAGCTCAATCAAACTCATCCTAACATTTTCCCAAGCTCCAAAGGCAAGGGAGATGCTAATTTGATCAAAGCCGCAAGGAGTTCAAGGTGGAGTTGGCCTCTGAAAGGATCCACTCAATTTCAAAGCCTCCAAACTTCAGCAAAGCTTCATCTCAATGAAGCTTCTCCAAGGGAATCAAGTGCTGGTGATCACCTCCAGTGATGTAAACCATTTTTTTGAGCTTAATCTAGCCATAGTGTGGAGCTTTTTGAAAGAAAGTTTAATCCCATGGGATTTTAGATGTTAGATATAATCTAGGATGCATGTTGATGGTGTGGGTTGAGTTTGGATCCAATTCAAGTTTAATCGAGCTCGAATCATGTCCTTGAAGATGGATAAATCTCCTTTATGGTAGGGAATTACAAGGATAAATCTCTGGCTGTCCATCCACGCATTTTGGATGGATGGCCGTGAGTAGAACATGTAGCATCCCACATTTCACCCTTTAGAACTGCAGCTTTAATCTCAATCATCTGATCCTTGATCGGATTGCTGAGGAGAAAGCGCATAGAGCTGCCGCTGATGCGTTGCTATGATGTGATAAGTTAAGTACCTAATCCCGTCGTGCCACGTGGAAAATGCATGCCGCGTCAGTGGCCCACATGGTGCAGACAGGATTAAATACTTAATTAAGCTATTTAAATATTCTAATTAATTATGAAAACTTCTTAAATTCATATTTAAGCCTACAAAAATAAAAAGATATGAAATAAATAACATTAAATAGATAATTGAATATAGCATATTTTAAAATTGATTTCAATGATTTTTGAATAATATTTTTCTTTGAATTTGGGTTTTATTGGAAATATTAATTTGCTAATTACCCTTTAATTACTCAACTGATTAATGCCAAATTTTTGGTTCTTAATTAGTTGGATGACTCCTGCCTCCCCTAAGTTTTCTTAAGATTTATTGGTGGCTTAATTAAGGGAATTGCAAGTTCATTCCTTAATCACTCCTTTAATGTAATTAAGCTTAATTAAGGGCACAATTAGTGGTTTAACCCTCTAATTGAGTTAATTAAGTTTTGATTGAGTGAGTATGAGGTTTAGGGAATAGTTTTGGGATACTTTCTTTGAGATATTCCCTAAACCCTTTTTTCTTCCTTAATCCATCCTTAATTAAGGGTTAATTTAGTAATTACCCCTTAATTAATTTTATAAAATTCTAAAACTTTTCATAACTCAATTAATCTATCTTGGGTAGATGCTTAGGTGTCCAAGGGCCTAAGTACATTAAGGAAATCAAAACTCATGAAATTACTTAAGTTAAAACCCATTTAGTTTAATTAATCATTAATCATGAGCTAAATGCATTAGGCCCTTTTCTTACTAGGTGCATTACTGATTTAAATTCCTTGTGTGATTTTATTTCATCTCATGAGCTCATAATTATTTAATTAACTATGCTAAGGTGGTATAGGTAAGGGGTAAGTAATATGTTTAATTCATACCTTAACCTAAGTAAGATATAAAAATCATCTAATCACCTAAAAATTAAAATAAAATAATCAACATATGTGGAAACAGGTAAGGAACAACAAAATCACCTCATATTTCTTAAATTAAATCAAACTCAAAACAAAATCAAACCTTCTTTAAAAATAATTTGATTTACTTTAAGCTTTCTTATTTCATAAGATTGACTTTAAGAATTAATTAGGGTGGAGGTGTTTACATGCTTTCATCACTTTAGTTCTTTCCTAACATCCTAAATGTGAAAGTCATATGAATTTCATACATTCATGCTTTTCAAAAAAAAAAAAAAATCAAATTCAAAAATGAAATGTTTTCTTTTTGTCAAATTACATGTTTTGGCTAAAGTAAAATATGAATGGCTATTATCACTATTAAATTCAAATCTATTTTCAAAATCTATAAATTTAATATACAAAACTGAAAGTGTGCTACTTATAGTTTATTTATAAGCTTGCATGTGAATATAAAATGTGTCTTTTGTTTGCTTCCTTTCTTTTATATTAATATGGATTTGAATAAGATTTGCAAAGTGTATACTATTTTTAAAAGAACATAACACTTGCTTAAATATATTATTATCCTCTTCCATGTTATGACTTAAGAAAATCCTTACATATAAATAAATATAACCAAGTCCAAACATAAGTACAAACTTAGTCATCTTTCTTTCCCCTCATTTCTTTTGTACATGTACTTATATTTAAGGAAAGTGGTATACCCCAGGGTTGCAAGACTTTAAGTAGCCCTAAGTAGGTCTTGTACCTCACACCCCTGGTTAACAATGGCATCATACTCACTTATGCCTTTCATACATATATGTGTGTATGTGAAAAATGGATAAGAAAACCTATTTTCTACTTAATGTGAATCATGCAACATAAAAGCATTCAAACTTTCTTAAGTAACTCACTTAGCATCTATCATAAAGTGTGCCAAACAATTCTCATGTTTATTAATAGATATGCTTAAGATACATCCATATGCATGTTATACATGTTGGGAAAGAAATGAAGTGATGAATGTTTTGTTAATTTAGATCACTTTACTTAATATTAAAATGTCTTTCTTTTTGAATAGGTTTGTTTAAAAGTGATCTAAACTTAGGATTAATTAAAATCTATAATAAATCATTCACTAAACAAAATAAACATGAATTCACTTTAGAAATTTCTTAAGGTAGGGAAGAAAAGTGAAGTTCTCTTCTCTTTTCCCTCTCTTTACAACACTTAGTAATTAATTATAGGATTGACTCAAACCTAAACAAAGCATCAAATAAAATCAACCAAAATAAACTAAACAATTAAATGAAACCACCCTACTAAGTTGAATATCTTCACTTAGAAAATCCAAACCTTAAAACCATAGCTAAGCATATCACACAAACTTTCTAAAGCACACACATTATGCTAAGTCAGCACTTCTAGCTTTAGGTTAGGGCGGTGCATGTCTTGATGTTTGCTTTTGTTTTATGATATTTTATTTTAGTCTAGATGTTAGGATGAATGTGCATAGAATGAATGGTAAGACAATTTAGTCTAATCATTATTTTCTATTGGGGATTGTGCTTAAGGGATGTTGTAATAAAAAATATAATTGCTTTTGCTCATACCCCTAAGCATAATAATCACTGGTTACCGTGTGGGTGCTAAGTCCAATATACATGCTTGGGATTTGTATGGTTTGTTTAACTAATCTTCATTTTGTAGGTGTTAGTTAGATTTACTTTTCCTTTTCATGTATTTTTGTAATTATGATTTTGGAATGATTGTTATGGGGGACTAGGATGAGCATTGGTCATAAGATTACATCTTATGTACAATCTAAAGCCTTTGGAGCAACCACCTTCTAACCATCCAAAAGAAGGAACCAAAGGAAGAAAGATGAAAGAAGAAATGAAGACCCCCATACCATGAATTTTCTTGCTTGATTGTAAAAAAATTCATTTGTAATCCAGGTTGTATAAGGGTAGAGCTCGGCTACTCAATTTGTTTTTCAAGTTTGTGCGGTGGTGTTTGACCACAAATGGACTTTTATGCTTTTTGCATTAGCTTTATAAAATGTGTGATATTTTGTTTAGCTTGTGCACTATGATGGCATGTTTTCCTAGTTTCTTCCTTATTTTGATGTATGGCCTGGATGATGATTAGGCTCTTAGAATAAAAATAAATCTTTTACTAAATTAGTCAACTCAAAATTAAAAATAAATAATTCATAACCTCATTTAAAGCCTAAGTTAAAAAATTAAGATAAACTAATTAGCATCCCCTTAGCTGGATGAGTATTTCTTTTATAACATCATGCATAAATGTATATTATTTTCACTCTTGATTGGAGGGTTTTTATCTTTGCGAGAGAAACTTGGCTAGACCTTTGAGAGCCATGGTAGAGGCAAACCTCCCCCCTTCTCGCTAATTTTGGCCAATAATCTTACTTCTCATGCATTAGACATATGAATCCTATAAGCCCGAGTCAAATGATTGTTCAAAAATGAAAATAACATGTAATATGATTTGCATTAGATTTAGGTCATTTGAAGCATGCACTTACATGATCAAGTCTTTTTAGGGAGTGAGTTTAAGGACTTAGTCTCTTTCTAAATAAATAATAGCCTAGCTATCTTGCATAAAGCATATGACTTGCCTACATAAATTTCAAATCGTAGGAGGAGTTGGTTTGCGGCCACCCCCAGGCAGTTGTAAGTCTAAGCAGTCGGGTGGTTTGTCCTCTCTTATGGAGGCAAATCAAATGCCCATTTTTTCCTTAGATTTAGGTCATGCTTTCGGCCCTCGTTAAAGCTCCCTAAATTTAGGTTCTAAGATTGCTTCTCCCTTTTATGGGCCACAAGCATAAATCCTCACCTCTTAGGCATTTCCATAACCTTGTATTATGGAATTATAAAACCTAAACTTCTAATAAAAATTCAACTCAAACAAATAATTCAATTCCAAAAATGTAAAGCCCAACCATAGGATAGTTTGAGATGCTTTCTAGGTTTTCCTAGCATCATGAGCATCGCCCACTTATCTTCCTCCGGCTTAGATAATAACTCTCTCTCTCTTTGATCAATCCCATTTGATATTCCAAAATAAACTAATCGATTGATAGTCCTACCTATTAAAATCTTTAGAGACAACGATCATTTACCTTAATCGATAGTATTTCTAAGGGATCTCATTCCTTATGATATAATTAATTATGGGGGCTTGCCACTATAGGAAACTTAATGAACCTAGTCTAAAATAGATCTTACTTTACTTTTCCATATAAAGTAGGGGAAGAATCATTTGTACACATGCATACCCATTGTCCTTACGAGTCCTTGTTGAGATGATTATGTCCATTATAGGGTGGTGATTTCTATCTTTTGAGATAACACACATCTCCTCAATATCATACCAGATCACCCTCAATAAGAATATCTGTGGATCTATGTAGTGTCAAAAATGAATAAAGAAAGAAGTTTATTTCAATCTTCATTTTATTTCGCATAGAGTGAAGATGGAAGTATATCTATTCTTTAGAAATTATAAATTTCAGCACAAGTAGTTTGATTAATTATATACAAAAATTAAATAACTATAACAACTTAACCAAAAACCCTAAAATTATAAACAACCCCCCTCATTTTATTCATATTCTAGAGAGGAATCAAAGACAATTAAAGATCAAATTGGTTATGCATAAATTTGGTTGAAATTAAGATTTAATAAAAAATAAAATATTAATTGAACTAAAAATAGTAATCAAATTACTTTGAAACTTTCATAGAATGAAAGTGAATTTAAAACACACATTTGACTAAAATTTCAAGCCCATAGGTAACTGAATCAAAAGATCTAAAATTTGAAAGTTTGAACACCTAATTTAAACAGAATAAATAATTTAAAATTGTTGACATCACTTTTGGAGTGAGGATTCAACTCTTCCATCTTAGATCTAGGAGTCTTCTAGACACTAAGAGCTCCTTAATCATAGGACACTTCTAATGGCTAAGTGAACACTTAACCTAAGCCTAGATAAATAGAAGGGTTAACCATAGGATTAGGTCATGCTTTAGGGATTAGGATGGCCTACCTACCTTGTAGCCTAAACCTAATTTATGCCTACCTCCTTAGCTTAAACCAAACCTAAAATTCAATTCATCACCAATCCATTCAAATCCATTGAATCTGATCAAATCAACCAAACCTAAGCTCATGATTCAAACCTTAGCCAAATCCCTTTCAATCCAAATCAAACTCAATTAGTTTCCTCATAAACTAATTAATCCTCCAATCATCTTTCCAAATTAAATCTATAATCAAATTCAAGTCCTCAAACTAAAATTAAATCCAAATAACCCAAACTTAAGCCCATGATTCAAACCTATAGACTTAGCCAAATATCCTTTAATCCAAATCAAGTTCAATTTACTTTATCTTCAATCAATTCAATCCTTCAATACCAAGCCAAAACCAATTTCAATCAAACCTAACCTAACTCATTTGAGCCAAAATACCTAAATGAGTCAAAATCCATTCAAACCCAAATCAATTGCAACCAAAGCTATAAACCAATTCCAAATCAATATTCAAACACAACTAAACTCAAATCAAATCTCAGTCAAGCCAATTGACCCATTTAGGCTCACTTGACTTAAAGTGACCTAAAGGACCCATTTGATCCAATCTTCAATCCAACCCAAATTGGATTGAATCAAACCCATCAGAACCTTCTATGATGATTGTTGATCATCCTTGATTGATTAATTGCAACAAAATGGGTGAAACTTAGTCCATTAGACCAAGTTAATCCACTTAACCTACATGATTCAAATGAGCCAAATCTCATCCTAAGACAAATTAATTGAAACCAATGATTCACGTCAACCTAAAATCAATCATTGAACATAACTTGACCATCAATTGAGACAAACCAAACCTAATTGGCCCTCTTGACCCAAGTTTACCCAATTTGACCTAAAGGGACAAATTGGGTTAGATCAAAACCTAACTCAAATTGATTGCAACCAATGGCTCAAGTTCATTCCAAATTGATTATTGAACATGATCAAGGGCTTAATTGAACCCAATTTGGCTAATTGAACCCAATTGACCCATTTAGCCCAAATTGACCTAAATCATTCCTAAATCTAAATTAATTAAAATCAAAGCCTACAATCATTTTCATATGATCAATCAAACATGAACCAATGCCTAACCCATGCCAATTTGGCCAATTTGGTCAAATTGTTTAACTTAACCCATTTGAGCCCTTTGAACTTAAATTGGTCAAATCCAAATCTAAGCCAAACCAACCCAAACCAATTACACAAAAATATTTCAAATCATCATTTGAACTTAACCCAACATTGGTTTGACTCAATTTGAGCAATTAGTCAACTTGATCCAACCTAGCCCAATTTTACCTACATGGTTAAATTAAGCCAAATCCATTCAAACCAAGCCCAAACCCCCTGAAACTTAACATGACCCATCTTTAGCTCACCTTGGGTCAGTCCAAATCTAACCCAACCCATGCTTGACCCGAATTGACAAAAGCCCAATAATTAAAGCTTTCCAACTGGGACAAATACCCCATTTGAATGGTCAAACCCACTCCTCTTCCACATGGTCGCCTCTTAGGGCTCCACCTAAGCAAGGGGGACACTGGCTCAGCTGACCCAAGGTGATTGGATCAGCCATGAGCCAAGTGGAGGTGTGTTCACCTCTCCAAAGCCATTGGCACACTTGGCAACCCAAGGACACTCACTCTCCTCCCATAGCAACACTCATCCAACCAAATTGAGGCACCTCAACCTCCTCCCTACCACCCATGACCATCTGAGGTAGTCGACCAGAAATTGGAAGCCAAACCAACCAAGGCAGTCTAATATAAGGGAGGAGGGGGTATACCACCTCATTTTGATCCAAACCAAACAATTAAACCCTCAGTAAGCTTCTTTAGGTCACTTCAAAGATGCTAGAGAGTTTTTAATGATCCCCAAGCCATCTCGTCACTAGAAAAGGCCAAACCAAGCTCACCCAAGAAATGAAAACCTCCATCTTTGTCCAACACCATTGAAACTTAACCCCATTTAAATTAACTCTTCCCATACATTCACCAAGCTCTGATGAAGTGAAACAAGTCTTCCCGGAGCATTTCGAGCACCGAAAGTACCTCTTCACTCAACTCTGATGAGGAATCTGGTGGCACTTGGTCCGCAGGCTAATCGACGAGGAGGCATCACACCATCTTCTCAACAAGGCTTCACCTCATCAAGGCAAAGCTACTTCGATCGGTTCACCACTGGTCTTAAGCTCCAACAAGGTACTATTCCATCAAACCAAATTTCCTTGAAAATTTTTAGGCCTTTTTGAAAGAAATGTTAATTGTGTACGAATCCAGCTGTTAGATCTCTTAGGATCTCCCTTGTGAAGGTGTGGGTTCAATCTCGAGCCAATTTAAGTTTTGATGAGCTCGAATTGGATGAAGGAAGGAGGATGATGTCCATCTTCCATCGTGCTAGAGACGACAGATCATTTGTCATCCATTTTACATGATTAGAATGAATGGTCATGATCTTGTGATTAAATTTAATCCAATTTATTCCTTAGGAACTACAAGATTAATCCCCATTATCTGATCTTAGATCGAACGACGGGGATGAAAGCGCGTCCGCTACTACCACGTCGGTGCTATCTCGGATAATTTTAAATAACCAATCCCCCAGTGCCATATGTAAAGCGTGCCACGTTAGCACTCCGCATGGTACCGATGAGATTAGGCTTAATTAAGACTTAATAATTTGATTTAATGGATGAAATTTTGGAAAATCATGACTAATTATAGAAAAATCAGAAAAATACAAATAAATACTCATTTTAAAGGTAAAATAATGGATATTTAATTAAAAATATTTCTAATTAGTTTTGAATAGTAATTAAATATTAATTAATATTTAAATTTATAATTAATTATCTTAATTAAGCCCTAATTACTTGGGAAATTCACTCCAAACTTTCTGTGTTGATTTAATGTGATGACATCTACTCCCTTGATTTTCTTGGAAATTATTGCTTAGGTAATTAGGGAGAATGAAAATTCAAAGCTTAATTACCCCTAATCAAATTTATGATTAATTAACACTCCAAGTAGTAAAGATTAATTAAATTATAACTTATTAACCACTGATTAATTGTGAGATGATAAAGGAGAGTGATTAGGACCTCCTTCATAATTATTTTCCCAACTTCATTTCATTAAAGGGGGGTTGATTAACATGCAAATTAATTAAGAGTTTAATTAATCAACCAAATGATTTAATCAAATTGAATTGAAATGAAAATCACATCAGATAATTAACAATGAAATTAAGGGTTCTTCTTTATGTGTTTAATAACATCAAGACCCTTAAGAAAATTGTGATTAACCCATAAGTGTGTTAAAATCATGAAAGAACTTAATTAGATTCTTTTACTTAATTAATCCTTAATCATGAGCCAATTGTATTAGGTCCTTTAGGAGCATTGCAACTTTACTTTTTTCACATGTTCATATCATTTGTGGCTCATGATTAAGTGATTAATCAAATTGAAGAAGCATAGGAAAGGGTAATTAAGTGATCTACTTTATTTTTTAACTTAATTAATTCATAAATTTTATTTAATACAAATTAAGATTACCAACATTGGAATGAGGAAAATAATTTTCCTCATCTTTAAATCAAATCTAAATCCAAAATCAAATTAATAAGAAGCTTTGATTTTCCTTAAATAATTTTATTCGATCTGATTATCCTTATGAATTAATTTAGTTGAATGAACCATGTGTTTATGTTTAATTATTCTTTTCCAATCACTTTAAATGTTGTATGCCATGTGATTTCATGCATTCATTCTTTTAAATTAAAATAAATCAAATTAAATTTATTTATGTAAGCTTGCATGTGATGACTCAACTTAATTATATATGTGGCTATTATTGCTAATAAATTCAAATATATTTTCCAAAGTCAATAAATTGATAATAATATGTGGAGTGATGATAGTTATGAACACATATAGGATTTGCATGTTCTTATGGCTTAGTCATATGAATATGAAGCTCTCTTTCTTAGATTCATATATAAATTTACATAAGTTTGAATGTTAATAAGTATATAGTCTAGACAACCTCAGAATATGATGCTTTAAGTAGCCCCAAAGAGGTCATTTAATTATCTCACTTCCCTGGTTAACAATGACATGTACTTACTTTATTTCATTATCATGTATTTTGATATTAGAATTTAGATAGAGCTTTAATCCATATGCATAAATAATTTAACCAAAGAAAGTATAATATTTGCATGATTTTCATCCTTACAATTGTGTATACATTTATATGTATTTAAGATAGAAAGTGTTTTTTCTTGATATCCCTAGAATACGAGGATTTAAGTACCCCCAAGGAGGTCATTCGGTCAGCTCACTTCCCTGGTTAACAATGACACGTACATGCTTACATCTTTTATACATGTGTATGTGTGCTTAATTAAAAGATGAAAATCCCCTTCTCTTATTAAAAATGCGTACATCCATAATCATCTAAATCATTGGCATATGTTGCATGTAAGTTAATGCTCTCTTTCTTGGATTCATATATAAATTTACATAAGTTTGAATGCTAATAAGTATATAGTTTGGACATCCTAAGAATATGAGGCTTTAAGTAGCCCCAAGGATGTCATTTGATTATCTCACTTCCCTGGTTAACAATAACATGTATTTATTTGATTTCATTCTTATATATTTTGGTATTAGAATTTGGATTAATCTACATATATAAATGACTTAATTAATTAAAGTATAAATTCCCAATATATGCATTCATCATCATTTAAATGTGACAAAACCATATTGTATGTATAAATATGCTAAGTACTAAAGTCATATGCATGTTATATGTGATGGAAAGGGATGGCTTGATATATGCCATGTAATAGTAATTCAATTATATTAATCTTAAGATGCCTTTCAAATTGAATAAGATTGTTTAAGGTTAGCCTAAACTTAGGATCAATTAAAACATTTAATAAGCCATTCACCAAAGAAAACTAAATTATATTAATATGCTTTAGAAAGTGGCTTAAGGTGGGGATGAAAGAGGGTAATCCTCTTTCCTTTCTTCATAACACTTAGATGCTAAGTGTAAATCAAATGAAACCAAATAAAATATAAACTAAAATTTGAAAATCACTTAAACAACTTGAATGAAACCAACCTTTATGTTAAATTAAATTTTAAATCTAGAAAATTATAACTCTAATGCTTAGTAAGATAGATCACATCAAGTCTTAGCACACACATTAGAATTAAGCCACAACGACTAATCCTAAGTTAGGTTTGTGTATGTGTGATGTTATATTTTATGTTGTGATGTAATATTTTAGACTAGATGTTAGGGTGTATTTTTCATAGACTAGATGTTAGGTCATTATTAGCCTAATCATGCATTCTATAAGGGATTGTGCTTAAGGGGATGCTTAAAAATAAATATAAATGCTTTACTTATAAGTTGTTTAAGACCCTAAGAATAATTCACATTAGGTGTTTAAGACCCTAAACAAAATCCACATTAGGTTAGGTGGGCTTGGTTATCCATGTGCAAAGTGCTAAGTCCAAATTATAAATATAATTGCTTGGGATTATATATATGTTTAGCTAACCTCTATTTTGTAGGTGTAGTTAGATTTACTTTGCCTTTATAAATGTAATTTTTGCAATACGAATTAGGATTAGTGCTTTGGGGGATTAGGATGAGCAGTGGCTAGAAGGCTTAGTCCTGGGGTGCCCTGTGATACCTTGGAGCAAATCAAATCAAAGGAAAAATAAAAGAGACATGAAGGAATGAAGAAGTGAAGATCCCCATAGGATGTATTCATTTCTAATTATAATTATTCTTTCATGTTCTGAGATGTATGACGGTAGAGCTCGGCTACCCATCTTTTTTTCTTTTTAGGGTGTACGAAGGAACCCGACCACACTGGCCTTTTATTCTTTTACGATAGTCAATAAAATTATTTGATGTTATGCTGAGATTGTATAATAAGATTACATGCTTTTCATAGTTTCTTATTGATAGATGTTTGAATGTGTGGCCTGGATGTGTTCGGCTCTTAGGATACAAACTAATTTTTCTACCCTAACTAATCACTCATAATTAAATTTTTAATCACAACCTCACCATAAAGCTTAGGTGTTAAGCAAGATAATTAAAAGATTTCACAACCCCTTAGCTATATGTTGTATGTCTCAAATCACGCATGCATATTCCTTCTTCCTTGAATATGGGGATCTCCATCCTTGCACGATATGGGAATGCTTGACCTGTGAGGGCAACCCTTGTGGTGGACAACACCCTCTTCCACTGATTTAGATAATAATCCCATTACATCATGCATTTAGGCAAAAGGAATCCTAAATCCTTTGTCTAAAATGATTGTGTTAAAATGAAATAAAAAATTATAAAGATTTATATTTTAGATTAAGTCATATGCTCATATCACTCATGTTCTAGTATCTTAGGGAGTGGGTTTAAGACTTTAGTTTCTTTCCAATTAAATAACAACCCTAACTATCTTACAATTTCATAAGACTGGACAACATGGTTTTAAATCATAAGAGAAGTTAGCTAGCAGCTACTCCAGGTGATTGTAATTCCAGAAGTCAGACAAGTCTATCTTCTCTTATGGAGTATACCCTTATGTCCTCCTTTTCGCTTAGATTTAGACCGCGCTTTAGCTTGTGCTAAAGCCCCCTAGATTTAGGATCCAAGGTTGCTAGTTTCCTTAGGGCAACAAACATAAATCCTTATCTCTTAAGCATTTTCATAAACTTGTATTGATGGATTATAAGCCATAGCAAGCTAATAAAATTTCAACTCAAACAAATCTCTTCACTTTCAAATATATAAAGCCCAACCATAGGATATATTGGAATGCTCACTAGGCTTCCTAGTATCATGAGTATTTTCTACTTATTTCCTTTAGCATCCAAAATAACTCTTTCCACTTGAACTACCCCACTTGATTTTCCAAACATGACTAATTTATTGATAGTCTTAAATTTGAAATCTTTGGAGATCATAATTGCTTGCTTCAATCAAGAGTATTTTTAAGAAATCTCATTTCCTAGGATATAGTTAACTATGGAGGCTTTCCTCCATAGGGAACTTAAGAACTCGACTTATTATAAACCCTACTTTACTTTTTCATGTAAAGTAGGGGAAAGATCTCTAGTATATTCGAAGATCCATCATGCCTTAGGAGTCTTTGTTAGGTGATTAGGTCCATTGTAGAGTGATGTTTCTATCTTTCTATATAGTAAATCATACCTTAATATCATACCTGATAACTTCAATAACTACTCCCTAAGATTTGCATGGTGTTCACCCCACATCCAAAAATAAACATAAAAAATCATAAAAATTAAAAAAATTATGAAAATGATTGAAAACATCTTAAATGATAACAAACCTAAAAATATATCAAATTCTTCTTAAAAGAAGGAAGCCTAAAAGTTCACTTAATTTGGGATTAATTAAATTATTGCATTCATTTAAATAAGGTGAACTTTAATAAGCCATAATAAATCAATCAATAATTCAAAATTTTTAAATAAACACTCTCTTGATTCCTTTTTTCAAAAAAATATTATAAAAATAAAAGTCTCAATCAATTCTTAATATATTATGCTTAATTTGAGTTTTATTGAAAGTATTAAAATCTTAATTAACTCCAAATTACACCTCTGATTAAGATGTAACTTTGGAAAAATAAAATTGGTAAGGATCCCCACTTGCCATAAAAATGATAAGTCAAAATGACTTCTAGATCAAAAGTTATGAATTTTTGAATTTTTTTCATAAATTAAATCAAATAATAAATAAAAAAATCACAAAATTCTCAAAAATAATTTGAAATACATCTAAGAACATCAAAGGACTTAAGAAAAATTTCTCAGTCCTCTAAAGATAAGAAATTCTAAAAAATACACACTTAAGGCTTAATAAATAATTAAAAGAATGAAATTAATTAAATGCTTAAGGATTAAATTTAAAATTCATAATAAAATTTTTATTTAGATGAAAATTGTAATTAATCACTCTTTGAATCTAACACTGAAATGAGAATTCACTAAAATTAAAATCATTCTAAATTTTCTTGATGCTGAAAGAATGCTTGAATTGTAATTAAAATGGACAGTCAATCAAATTGATCTTAACATAAGTATCCAAATTACTTAGAAGCCTAGGATGGCTCAGCTTAGGTTTGGTACCTCAAGTTTTTCATTATCATAAATTCATTAACTTAAAATAAAACTAAAAAAATGAATGAACTTCAATCTTAAGAAACTTAATTAAATAATAAATCCAAAATTGTAATAATCCCTTTTAATTAACCTCAACATGCAAATTTGATAATCTAAATCAATTGAACTTATCAAAATATAAAACCATGAAATTTAAATAATGTCTAAAACTAAATCAATCAACATGAATCACCTAAATAATGAAACTCAATAAGTTTAATACATCTCCGAATCAAATTTAATGAAATGGATAAATACGAATTGAACATCAAATAAAAAAAAATGAGTTCAATCAAATTAAAACCTAATAAAAATATATAATCATCAAGTCATTAATAAAAGAACAAGTTTAATTACTTGAACTTATATTGAAGTTATATATTAAATTCAAACCTTAATTAAATCAAATAAATTCTAATCAAATTAATTAATCTAAACCACACCATCATTAAACTAAATTAATCAACATTATAAACTTAAATAGTCAATTTAATAAACTTAACAAATCATGAAATCCTTAATTGAAATTAAAATGAAAGACTGCACTAAAATCATTAAATTCATAAATTAATTAAGTTAAAATATGTTAGTCAATTTAAATATAAAGGAAACATAAAAATCACTAAATTCCAAATAATAACAAAGCTAATTAAATCAATATAAACCATATAAATCAATAAAACTTAATGAATTTAATAAATCCTTAAAACTTGAATAAGAAGGAATAAACATCAATTAAACTTTAAACCAAAATAAACTCTATTCAAATTTAAAAATAACAATCAACCTAAAATTGAATATTTAATGAATCAAAATTTAATAAACTAACTTAATTTGAACTTTAACTAAATAAAATAGATATTGATAAAATTATAATAATTTCAACTAAATTAATCAAATGAAAAATTGAAAAAAAAATGCATAAACCATTTGGTTTGATCCTTAGGTGAATCTTCGCCCCTTTGGTGATGACTTTGCTTCATTAGGATTAGGGTGCTAAATAGATTAAGCTTTATCACATGTAAAACTTGATATCCTTTTAACTCTTTAAAACTTAAATCCAACTTTAATATGAAAATGAACTAAAAATAGAAATAAAGTTAAAGATCAATTAAATCACTAAAATTTAAACTATATAATGATAAATTAAATAAATCTTAAAGCTCAAATCAAAACTTAAACTTAACAGAAGCCTAGGTTAGGCTAATGTGTTAACTGTGATGTGATACTTAATTTTATTTTATGTTGTACTATTTTAGTTTGGATGGCTAAATTTGTTTGCTCGCTAGTTTGAACGTTAGGGCATCTTTTAGACTAACATTATTTTTTATATGGGGACATGCTTAAAGAGACTGGTATAATGAATAAATTATAAATATTATTTGCTTACATGTGCTTTCTTAAGTCCATAAGCATTGCCCAATAGGACAATCGAGCCTAACAACCATAGTGTTAAGCCCATATGTCTGCAATATAAACTGTGGGTCTATTATTTTCTTTTCCCTAACATCTATTATGCTAGACTTTGGATTTTCCTTATGAAAATAAAAATGTAATTTGATTCTAGCATTAGGTTAGCATCTATGGGGCTTAGGATTAGCAAGAGATGACTATACCCATTTTGCGATCCATGTGGAGCCAAAGATGGTCCCTCAAGAAGGGGACAATCCTGAAGTTAATGAAGTCCTCTTTGATCAAATTTGTAGTTCTAGGCTGAGCTGTATAAGGGCAGAGCTTAGCTGCCCACTTTATTTTTTCTTGGATGCATAGTGGTACTCGATTGTAACAGCATGTTTAATTTAATTTTTTTGGTTTGACTTATTTTAGGGTTTGTATTAGAATTGCATAATTTTGATAGATTTATTTTGTGTTTGTTGTGATGAAAGCTTGGATGCATTAGGCTCTTAGAAAAAAAAAAAATTTTAACCCCTTTATATTAAATAACCTAAACATAAAAAATAAAATAACTCATAACTTCATTAGTTAAAGTTTTATGGATAAATATTAAAAGCAATTAGAAATCCTAGAATTGTGAATCATGATTGCATATTTCCTTATAAACATTTGAATTGGGTCGTTCTACCATTGTATGTAAGGTGATATCTAACCTATAAGGATGACCAACCTTCTGGGAAAAGTCTATCTTTTATTTTGATTTGGTCCATGACTCATTTATAGTTGCATCTCATTTTAGGCATAATTTGCATACCCAAAACCTTTAAATAAAATTATGAGTCGAAATGTACAAAAATAAAAAAAAATGTTGCATCATTTAGAAGCATAAACTATGAGTCATGGTCTTAGGGTTATGGAGTGAGTTTAGGCTCTTAGCTTCAATTTCTAAATACAACAGCTAAATTATCTTCTCTTCATAATACCAACCTCATAGATTTAAAATCATTAGGAAGTATTAGCTGACAACCTTTCCAAGCTAGAAGTAAGTCCATAAGAGTCAGACTAAGCTTATATTCTCCAGTGAGAAGTAACCAATAATTCTCAAATTTGTATGATTAAATTAAGATGAGCTTCTAACTTATGTCGAAAGTATTATTTGAACTTAAGACTTGAAGCATCATATTGGAGTAAGCCATACCTTTTAAGTATTTTTATAGTCTAAAGTTGTTAGAATATAAGTCTTAATTTTCTAATAAAATATCAAACTCGAAATATGATCAACTTCATTTTCAAAATTATAAAGCCTAACAGTAGAATAGGTTGAAATACTTATTGGGCTTCTTGGTATCTAATGTAATTCTTACTTACTCCTGATTGGCCTATAAAAAGAATCCCTTCCTTTTGAATCAATCCCACTTGATTTTCTAAAATAACTATCCCTTGAAAATAAACTTTGAAAGTCATATAGATGAAAACCAATTTTTTTAATCAAGAGTTTTGTGGAAGGAATTCCCTTCCTTCCAAGATGTAATTAACTATAGGGGCTTGCCTTTGTAGAGAATTATGAACCCTGTATTAAAATAAATCTAGTTATATCTCTCCATATAGTTCAGAAGAAAATTCTTTGGTATATTATAGACCCATCAATCTTAACACTCCTTATTAAGTAATCAAATTCATTATAGGGTGATATCTCTATCTCTAAATATGATATATTTATCTTTTAATGCATCTTTGATTGCTTAAATAAGTAACCCCAAGATCTACATGGTGTTTGAAATAAAAACTCTATAATATTATTTATGTTGATGTACTCATGATTATGTTCTTATGATGTTATCATATACATGTTATTGTATGCAAAATATGTAAATGTGCACATCATGTGTACATGCATTTTTGATATTGTACGCAACATAAGTACATGTTATTTGCTAATGTATATAACATGTACCTTATAATTTTAATAACAAAATGTGGTGATTAAAATGTGATGAAGACACCATGAAGATCTTGGGGGTAAACATGACATCAAAGAATAATATACTACCCTAAGAGGTAGATACATTATGCTACAATGGATTCAATCACTAAATAAAGACTTTTAAGACTAATAGGCCTACATGTGCTAAATATTTTCTCTTGACTTACATGGGTAAAGTAAGACAAGGTTTTTTTTAACTAGGTTATAAGTTCTCTATAGAAACAAGCTTTCATAGTTAATTACACTATATGTGAAGTGAATCTTCTAAAAAAAAAAAACTCTTGATTAGAATAGTTAGCTACAATTTTTATAGATTTGAAAGATTGAAATCAAGGATTGCTAATTTTGAAATTAAATGTGATAAACTAAATAGGTGCATTTCTTAACAAAATCAAAAGGAAGATAAGTAAAAAGTGATTTTATATTGTGAAGCACAATGAACACTTGAATCTATAATATGGTTGACTTTTATATTTTTGAAGTTGAGATTTATATTTATTTTGAGTTGACAATTTCTTAGAATACTAGGACTTATATCCAAACATTATAGGATTACAGTATTGCCTAAGAGGTGAGAATTTATACTCTTAATAGGAGAAATAGGTAGCCTTATTAACTAAAACTAAATGTGTCTCAACACATGCTAGAAGCTCAACCTATTTTAATAAAGATAAAATTAAGATGATTTAGCTCATTCTTAGTAAGAAATGTGAACTTTTTTAACTCTTATTTTCTAACAATATGCCTAGATAGGCAACTAGCTATGATTTAAATCCATGTGGCCAATCTTATGTAGTACAAGATGGATAGAATGTTATGCATAAGGAAAGATGTGCAAGGACTTATGCTCACTCCTTAAATTCAAAGATCACATTTGCTATAGGAAATGCTTCTAACTAATGCAATAAAATTTTAGTATTTACATTTTAGACACAGTTTATTTGGCAAGGCTTGGGTATGTAATCGTGGGCTAAATCAATGAGAATGATGGCTTTGCCAAGAATATGACTATCCTCACTAGATAGATGCCCATTATGTGCAATGGGTGAAAAACCTAGAGTTTCTAATTATTTTTAGTATTTATGCCTACAATTTTAAAATGATATTGTAAATATATTTATTTATTTTAAATAATTGAATTGGATAGAAAATTTAGTTCTAAGAGCCTATTGAAATTCAGACAAACATTTAATAATAAGATCATATAAAGAAATCTATTAAAATACATCATTTTTATTATGAACATAATGTAAACATACTAATAAAATAAAATAATATAATAAAAAGTTTGATGCGGTTTAGTTCTGCTATACACCCTTAAAAGGAAAAGAAAATAAACAGTCGAGCTCTACCCTTATATAGCTTAGCTTATAACTATGTATAGAAAATAATGCATGGGGTCCTCATCTTCATCTCCATGGTGTTGATACTCCCTGATTTACAAGACTTACTAGATCTTCGCTCCCAAGTCACTGCTCATCCTAAATCACATGGCTCTAACCTAATTTTAGTATAAATTATATTTTGAACTTCAAAAATAAAATTTTAACTAAATTTGAAAAATAGTGGTTAGCTAAAGTAGAATTATACACACTGAGTTGTTATAATCCATGTAGTGGATCTTGAAACTAACATGTACCAATTCTACTTGTCCTAATGGACCATGCTTAAGAGCCTAAGAAAACAACACCTACAAACAAATTTGTTAGATTTAATTTTTGACACAACTTACCCTTTTATTGAGCATAATTTCTTGCAGAAAATAATATTTGTCTAATAAACATTACCATAACATCTAATTTACGAATGTATATTTCAAACTTCCACTACAAAATATTACACCACAAAATAGAAATATCAACACAATCATAATAAAGCATCGACCTAATCTAAGTCTAGGATAAATGATCTATCATTCAAGTATTTGTACAAAGGCCATGTAGTGAGGCAAAGCTAGGCCTTAATATTTAGGTTATAATTTAGTATAATTTATCACTATTTGATGATTTCAATTTAAATTATTAATGGCTTAAGCATGGGTTCTAAATTGTAGATTTTTATTTAGATTTGAATTGAATTTAATATTTTAAAGAGTATAAGGAATAATGGGCCCAACTTGGGGTAGGTACCCCTAGTTTTATGGATTATAGTTAATTTAGTTAATGACACTGAGTTTTAATTATGTTATTAGTAGGGATCAAGTTCAAATGATTTGATAATCTCATGAAATCGACTCCTAAATTAGGGAGAAACCTTAAGAAGTATTTTATGTCATCATGGTTAATTTTAAAATGTTAAATTTAATATCATATATTAATGGCATTGAAAGAAAATTTCAAATTAACACAAACTAGGTTCCCAACAAAAAAGTAAATATTTTTTGGACTCAAGGAACTTCATATAAACATCTCATTGGAATTTAGAATTAATTTGAATTAATTCAATTTTTTTTGAATTATTATTTAATTATGTGGCCTATAAATATTTAAATTAAAACAAAGCTCATAAAATTATGGAATTTTGCAATGACATTAGGAATGGAGTTCTAATGCTATACATAAATTTTCATACCATTTAGATCTTAATTGGATTTTTTTAAAAATTTATTTTGTTTGTTTAATATTTAATTTATAGAAAATATTTTGATAATAAAAATAGGTAAAATTTACTTTTCTTCTATTTTACTTTTTTGTTCTTGTGAGTTTATAAAAAAATTGACAATTTTTTATTTGTTATAAATTTTATAAATCTCGTGGTAGTTAATGTAATTTTAAAATTAAAATAAATGCATTGGTATTTAAAAATAGATGTACTTAATTCAATCGCCTCCTAACACTATGTGATTATTTCTTAATGTCTATGGAGACATCAAGAGCGCCACATGAAGATTTAGGGAATTTTTGATATTATTTAATGTTTAATTAATCTAACTAATTAATACTTGAGAAATTAAGTATAGCATCAAAAATAGTTTGCTAAAGTAAAATTACAAAGAAATCCCTCTTGATCATATTTAATGTTTAAAATTTATAGTATTTAATTAACTCCAAAATATCATTTTAGTGGTGGTACATACATACATGCATACATACATACATACATATGTGTGTGGGTGGGTGGGTGTGTGTGCGGGTGTGTGTGTGTATAATTTTAAAATACACATACATAGTAACAAGATGTCATGAAGATTTGTTTTAAGGATTCTCACTTATCATGAAGCCACCCATAAGATTATTAAACCATTTGAATTGAACTCAAGCCACTTAAGAAAAGTTTTAATAAAAGGAACTAATTAATTAAGTGAATAATTCAACCAAATTAAAATGATTAATGCAATGGGAGGTGACAGAAAAGTGGTTGGCATTTTTCTCATGATCTCTTGTGTTTATTGAGTGATTAAAACCTAAAGAGACAATTTAATGATTTTTATGATTAATTAATTAATTAATCAAATTATCCTTTGAACTAACCCTAAAGTTTAATCAAATTATATTACAGTAGCATAAAAATTTTTAGAAAAATTATAGAGATTCAAAACTACATACAAAATCTACCCTAGGAGTTTTAAGGCATTTGAGCTTATATTTTCTAATAAATTACATTAATTAAGATTTTATTAATTAAGCAAATACTCTTAAAATGCCCAAAACTAATTGTGGATTTTAATTTCATTCAATTCCTCTGTATTAAATGAGGAGAGAATTAGGTTATTTGTTTATTTTGTAATTTTATATAATTATTTATGAATTATTTAAATTCTAGATGATTTAGTAAATCATTGATGACTAATTAACTTGATTAATGGTGATTTTAAGTTTTAGTTATAATCAGAGGTCTTAATAATTTTTTATTAAGTATCTTCAAGTTAAATAAGTGTATTTAATAATTAAAATACACATTTGGTAAATTTCATAATTATATAAATAATTAATTGAGTTTTTTTATTAGGAATTCTAAAATCCACAACTTTTAATCCATTTATCCATATAATATGAATTTTTTAAAGAGGCTTAGAATATCTTCAAGAATGTTCTAAAAATTTTCAAGTAATTTTAGTAAGTATTTTAATGTTGATTGCAAAAGTCATATTTCAATTAAATATAAACTAACCTCAAATTACTAGTTAAAAGCCATGTGGTTTAATTTTTCTAAATAATTTTCTTTGAAAGCCCTTTCCAATGAGGGGTTATTCATATTTTTTAGATCATTAAGTGATTTATTATGAATTTTTTAATTTAGGTGTATTTAAATGATTATTTTGAATTCGTCTAATTCTAGCTTTGGAGATTTTTTTAAACAATATCAATAATTCTAATTATTTTTATTAAGTACTTCCCTATTGATACTAAAGGTAAAAATACATTTTGCAAGATTTTTATATTTTTTAAGCAATTTATTAAATAATTTCTAGTTATTTAACTTTAAATTTTGTAAGTAATTTTCCCTACACCTATATGCAAAGAAATTTTTATTGGAGGTGAGGAAATACAACATAAGCACACCATAAAAATTTCAAGCTATTTGTATTTATAATTTTAGGTTAATTCTAAAATTATTATTTCAAATAAAGTCTAATTGCTCTTGACCTAGGCCAATAACTTTAGGGCTTCTATTTTTCTTGGGTTTCTCTTAATTCACTGAGTCCATATCATATCTATTTATTATTATTTTTGGATTTTCAAGTAATTTATAACAATTTTTTGAAGTTCTTCTTTCATCTAATCAATTTTTAAATTGATAAAACCTCTTTATCAATTTTGCTAATAAGGTCACACTATACACATTGCGCTCATCAATTGGAGTGAGTTGCATCGCATGTTGACGTTCACATGTGAAGTGGCTTTCCTTATGGGGTTGAATTGGTGGGTTCAGGTTAACAGGTTCTAATCCACTTTTTGAACTTGTAATATAATAGTGAAGGCATCGTTATCTTCCTCTTGTGTGAAACCACCATCATCCACCAAACGACAATCTTGGATGTTCTAGTGACAAAACAAATCACTCATGTATTAAAAGTGATTAGTAAGAAAATTGCAGAGTTTTGATTGGTGGGATCTTAATTTTATCAATATTTATTTTACAAAATACCAACACATATTTGATCGAGCTAAGTATAAAGGAATTACCTAACTTAAGCTATGTCCAATGGCCCACATGAGTAAGGTAGATTTTCTTGAATAACTCTATTGAGAAGCCTGTTGAACGCCTCTTCACCAATTGCCAAAAACATAGAGTTTTTTTTGCCTCTCATGGGCCTTTGATTAAACTTTATGCCAAGCTACTCAGGGACAATGGGTAAAGTTTTGTTTTTGGTCAAGAAGGAAGGTGTGTGAATGGCCAATTGAAGGATAGGGCTCTAGGCTTTTGGGAAGTGAGGTCGGGAGCTTTAAAATGGGAAATATAGGGCCTTTGGTGGGTGATGGGAGATGATAAGAAGGCTTCAATCTCATTTTAAGGTCTTGTGCAACTTTGTACAGTGAGGCCAATTGATTTCAAGGAGGGTGAGCTATGACCGATAAGTTTTAGGTTCAAGGAAGTGTCCAATTCCTGTATATTGACTTATGGCCTTAGGCAACAAATCTCTTAGGTAGTGAGAGGGCAAAAGGGCTTAAGGGTGGCAACATAGGAGTAGCATGTATTTGGTAAAATGATAAAGCCAAATCTTATGTCATTGGGTGTTTGCATTAATCTTGACTAATTGCCTTGTTTAGCTTGGGTTATCCTAATTTCTAAGCTATCTTTGGCCTTGTTTAGCTTGATCAAGACAAGATCCACTCCTTAATGCTTGGTCAAAGGATCATTTACCTTTAAATTTGTTCTTAGGTTATTCTAATTCACCATTTGCATGAATGTTGAATTCTAATCCAAAATTGTTTGGGGTTAGGCTAGTTCATGTGTGTGTGTGTGTGTGTGTGTGTGTGTGTGTGTGTGTGTGTGTGTGTGTGTGTGTGTGTGTGTGTGTGTTTCTTAAGTTGGTCCACACATATATGTTTGTGTGCTTGAGCTTCTCCATCCATCTCTTATGCTTGATGACATGGCCTGGTTACATTAATACTTCGACTTGGGTTTGCTAATGATTGATTTAACCAAATATTAAGTGATTCAACATTAAGTCATTGAAACCTACTTGATTTTTTTGGCTTAAATTATTCATTTGGCTTGAATTCAAATTAATTCATTTGTTTGGCCAAATTAGATTTTGCGTGGGTTTAATTTATATAAATTCAATTATGTCTAATTATTAATTTCATTCCATGTAATTTTGGTCTTGGTTGAATTTAGCTTGAGTTGACTTAATTTGAGAATATTTAGATTGATTTTGTGTTAGATTTGTTTTATGTTTATTGGCTTCTTATTGTTCTTGAGTTTAGCCTAAAAGGAATTCAATGATTGGTTGATCATCCCAATTAATTATAGCTTTACCTATAATTGGCTTAGCATATGAGCTCATTTGATTGGGTTTGGTGATTTATGTTGGTTAACCCTTAAGAAACTTCAATACATTGTTGAAGTTTTGAGTGATTTATGGTTTGATTTTAGATTATTTGAATAAAATTTATCTCAAGGATTACCTTTTATTTATGAGATTGCTTTGAACTAATTATAGTTTGTTATTTGATTTGGATTTGAGTCTTCTTTGGTTTGATTTATATTTGAACTTATGTGGTTTGATTTGGCCTAGGGAACTTAGGTTGGTTTGGGTTAAGTGGGGCCCACTAGTCTAATAGAACTTGCCATTGGGTTTAATTTCACGAGTCTTAGGTGTGGATTTGGTACCCTCCTATTCACTAAGTGTGTCTTAAGACTCTAGGTGAAGAAAACCTAGCACCTAGATAAAATTTTTAAAACTAAGGAAGTGTGTGTTAACCTCATTAAAAGTTAGGTGAACATATACGTAGTATATGTACTGCTATTTGTAAATGTATATAACATGTGTTTATTCAAGACTTGTAATAAATTTCATAATAAAATATAAATCATATCATATATCACAGTAAAATATAAATAAAAAAATGTTAATAACACCTTTTTTTCCAATATTAACACAAATTTATGAAGATATTTACCAAAGAATACATGGTAGCCATTTCATTAATATTTTTGGGTTAGATAAATAGTTCACTTAATGGTTGAGGAAAGTAAGGCATAAGCAAGTTCAGCTCTAAATATAGGCATCTTATTTGCCCAATCCTGATGGTCCCCCCAATTTATAGTTTTTGAACTAACAACTACTTCCATATATTTACAAACAAACATTCCACAATCAATAGAATTTTTTTGGGTTGGTATACCCATTACTATATAAATAGGCCACTCTCTTATGTCATTCTCAAATGATCCATTCGTGTCATCATGTAGTAGCTTTATCTGCATATATAAAAGTTTATGTTTATTAGTTATTCAAAGTATTTTAGTTTTTATTGTTATGATTTTATTGTACTCACTATGCTAGGCAAAATGTTATTGTGCAAGGGGTTGGGAAGTGAGTCATAAAAATACCATCTCCTCTCTTTGATTGCACCAGCAAGGAGTGTCCAATGTTGATTGTTGATAACTGGAATTATAATAAATTCTGCTTCCCTTATGGTATTCGTATTGATATGTTGTATAAACATTCTACTTTCTTTTTCAAGGCCATATCCTGCATAGCTCTTACATCACATAAAACCTAATTTAGAACAAAATATAAATATCAATTATATTGATTAATAAGCTAATAAAGAAGTAAGGTACTTACCCAATGTAAAGATGATACATACAAAAAAGATAGATATAGTCCAAGGCAAGGCTTATTCTTCTCTAGTAATAAGTAAGCAAAAGCATCAATGTGTGAATCACATAAGCATTGATTTGTGAGGAGGTCCTCTATTTGGCCCATACTTATTGAGATATTATCACTTATAAAAATGATGTCACTCCTGTTAATGTAATAAGAAAAAAAATATTCCATGAGAAAGATACTTAATAGCATTAACTATACAATCATGCATTTAGGATAAGAAAGCTGACCTATCTGTAGATTTAGTGAAGCAACTGTCTATAAAATTTCTCATTTCCTCCGTTATTAACTCTCTTCCAGGGAATTCCATGATTTTATTGGCTAGATCAGCTGAAAGATAAAGCATGCTGTTAAGTTTTTTTTTTCTTGAAGGACTTAATTAGCCCAAAATATCGACTAAATCAACTAGTCAACTATTTAAACTATCGAACAATAACTCCATGGTTTTGATTTCTTATGATGCAAAATCCTCTCATGAACTTCTAGTAATGCAAAATCAAGTAGTCAATCAATCCTATCATGAGACCTATTAGAGGAGTTGATGGTAGTAAGGTAAATGAGGTAGAGAATGAGGAGAGCTAATTTGGATAGTGGATGTAGTGGGTTGACCTTGTGTGAGGTCGACATGATATGAAATTAAAGATATCTATAAAATTGGTAGAATAGGTTAGGTGGACGTGGCACTTACTTCTACTTGACTAATGTTGAGGTGGGGTTAACTAGCATTTTGTTGTGGTTGTGGAAATTGATACATTAGAAAGTAACTATTCTTCCTCCTATATTATTTTCTTAAAAGAATAGAAAATCTTCATGAATTTTATGTTATTAGTTACAATCATGCATACAAACACAACTTTTTGTCTAACATTAATGGAAATTATATGCATAGTTATCTTTCAATTCAGAATAATCTTAAAGCATTGCAAAGTACTAAGAAAAATATTCTTTGGCCACTCAAAAAATGAGGTCTTATGTCTCTCATTTCGGGAATAACAACATTAGTATGCTCTGAAAATCAAATCCAAATATCATTAAAGCACAATATTAAGTCAATTACTTGTTAAAAGAATTATTTCAAGCAAGAGAAACTCACCATCATAAGAGTGATCCTATTCATGTAACCAATAGGCTTATCATCATCTATTTTTTTTTTGCCAAACCAACAAAATGAGTAACCAAAAATGTTCAAATGGATTCTACCCAATTATACTGTGGAAATTCTTCAATATTCTTTGCATGGAAGAGAAGGCTCTTAAGATTCTATAGCTATGAAAAAAAAAATTAATATAAGAAAGTTTGTATGAAGCTTCATAAAATCATTAGTATCAATTGATTCTTTGAGATTCTTCATTTTATTCTAATTGTCAATTGCACTATACCTTGAAAAGTACTCCCTATCCCAAGCTAGTTTAGCACCTCTATTCGACAACATTGTCATTAGAGCAGCTTTATTTATAATAAACTTGAGGTCATGTCCATTGATCATAAAGATCTATCAGTTTACATCCTAACATAATAATAACTGAGAGATGAGTGACACATTTAACTGAAATGATGAGAAGTGGAAGAATTATTGAATATTCAACTTCCTTAGTATCACTTCAACATCCCTAACAATATGCTTGACCACTAAATCAAGGTTGCTCTATATGTTGACGGACAACATCGAAAAATGATCTTGGGGTGTATGTTTTCTTATTTAGATTACAACAAAATATTATATAATTATATGAAATAAATACATCTCAAATATACAAGTATACACATTGTGTACAGACAAAATCATGTAAGCATCTTATGTACACATTATATATGGCATTTAGCACACCTTAAAATAGATAAAATACAACTACACATTATTTGTGTACAAGTGCAACATTTAATAAATCCTAAGAAAATTTAAAACTATGAAATGCATACAAACTAATTTATCAACCATGCAATTTTTGTACCTTAACATAGATCAAATGAATCTATACATAGTCTTACCCATAAAAATAATGCTTTCACATAGAAAAACTACAATCATAAATAAAATCAACTACTACAAAGCTTGCATACATATACAAAGAAATACACATACTATCTACAAATACACCAACACATAACTATACACAATTTGTGTACAAATATGAACCCTGTACACACATTGTGGACATGTATATACTACATATAAAATATTCAAATATAGCTAAAACCAGTAAGTACCTAGCTTACGTACATATACAAAGAAATGCGCATATTCTCTATGGATAAATAACATAAATATACATAGGCAAATTTTTATACCAATTTGTATACAAATGATGCATCCTAATTCTAGGTCCTATTACATCTTAAATATAATTTTACAGTTAGTGTATAAATATAGATCATGTATACATGATGTGTACAAGTATACACTACATATAAAAACTCTAAATATAGCTAAAATCAACCAATATACAACCTGTGTACATATATAAAGAAGTACACATGTTGTCTACACTATCTTGTGTACAAATGGAAACCATGCACACAATCTATGTACGTATACACCATTCACATCAAAAATCCATAAAAAGATTAACCAACCTTCGCAGAGCAGTATGTTAGATGCTCCATGCACAATACAACAACTAAAAATAGCAATATAACATCTAAAGATAGATTAAATAATATGAAAAAAAGGATTATGGCACACAGGTCTTGTATATATAGTGCAAAAAATGTACACGTGCAGGCAATAAATATTGAACTCAGTTGCAGTAGTGACCGTGCATCTCCACAAACCTTACAATGTTGAAACATTATCTTTCAAAACTGTCTGCATGAAGGCGTTGGAAGATGATGAGGGAGGAAGCTGAAATGGAGCGCGAGCAAGCACTATTGGAATATGAAGTAGAATAAGTTCAAGAACCCTAAATTTTCTTTTTTTTTTCTTCTAGCAGTTTTTTTAAAATGAAAACGCCTTTTCTTTTATCGTGCGGGTTGATCTGAGTTACTGGTCTATCACTTTATAAAAAATTCAAAAAATCCATACAGTTTTTATTCATTTGGGACCGTACGCAAAACAACGTCTGAATTCCGCACTGAGTAATATCTCTATATCCTTGAAACCTTAAAACCGCAATATTGATGCTCATTTTTTTCCTTGACAATAGTTGTATGCATGGGACAATTTATATAGTGGGGCTTCGTACCCCAGCAACATATTGTCATTTTTATATTTTTATAAATTCATTAGAATCCAATAGCGTGTTATAAATAAACCAGCCGCTCCCAATGTTCTTCCGCATCAGTTGTCAACCAGGAGAGCTCCGTGTCCACCGTCGTCCACGAGAGCTCCACGTCCATCGTCGTTCAGGTGGGCACGACGCCATTCGTCGACCGGGAGGTGCTGCTCAGCCATCTACTGGAGATCGGGCCAGTTCCCCACTACTCTATTTCGTTCCCTCTCACCACCTTCGTAGTATGGCGTTTCCTCCTAGCGTCCTGACTGAGGCCTAAAAGTGCTTTCTTTCTATGGTAGATATCTTCGGATAAATTACATGGCTCCTTAATTTAAGAAGTCCTAAAATCAAACTTTTATATATGCCTTATGTATCACTCAATATCCCAAAAAATCATTGGATAAAACAATTAAGTACCCTTCATGTTTCTTTCACGAAATATATTCATACTCTCTCTTTATCCATGAACAGTGATCAGCAGTAAAGAGAGTTTTTTATAAGGGTAGTGATAAGGCGTAGAAGGAAATTCTCTCAATTAATTTTCAAATACTTCTATTGAGACTTATAGGCTAACACAGCACAATAAATAACGATTAGGTAGGCCAGCCCTGAATAATTCACTAGCTGATATGACGCTAAAACATCATATGATCACATTATATTTTGATAAAATATCGAAATAATATACACACATACACACACTAAGTCTGCGATTATTGCCATATTGCTGTCAAACAAATGCTTCATAATTAAAAATGAAATTACCGAGAGAAAAGCTGTATAACTCTGACTCGTACCTTGTAAAGCGAAATCATTGAACCATTGTATCAAGGAAAATCACTTCAAATGCATTAAACCATTGTAAAATTTTTTTGGGCAACATCTTCTCTTGCATGTCACTCATCTATATATTACCTATAGTATCTCTTCACAGGTTTCAATATTTTTCTTTCACAAATATTGAACAACTAATTTACTATCATATTTTTGATATGGTGGCACAGATATGGTAATAAAGAAAATCCCTCAATGATTTTAATCAGAATTAGAATTCTTAGCCATTCTCATGCCTTGGTCTTCACCTCATTTATAGTTTGCCAAATTTTAAACAGGAGATCCAAATCATTATCATTTTAGCAAAGGGAGAAAGTTTAGAAAAAAAAAACTAAATATAAAAGAACAAAAATGTGAACATAATTTGACTTTTCTAGGTTAAAAAAAATGTTTCACCTAGCTTTTTCAGTCTGTCAATGAAAATGTGATTCTAAATTGTATTTTCATGAGTATATATATATTTTTTAATTTTTGCATCAATTATAAATGAAATAATTTAATATTTTAAGATAACCGAAATTATTTTTTAAATTTTAATTAATTGTATTTAAGATATAAGTACATTATAATTGTGTTGATTATGTATAGATTTAAATAATTAATGTTATAATTAAAATTAAAAAAATATCTAATATTTAATAACTTAATTATTATGTAAGATTAATATCTTACCCTCTTAGTGAGATAAAGGCTTATTATTGATGTTGTTGTATGATTAATATCTTATACAAAATAATACTTCAATGATTCAAATTTGAACCTTGTTCTTGGTGATACTTTTTGAAATTGATTATTAGTAATCTCTTTGATTAAGTAATTTTAATAAAATAATATTAATTAAAAGTAAGCATGAATCATTTCTAATTTTAAAAATATAATTTCTTCTATATATTTTAAAGTATTTAAATAAAAAATATTTGATAATTTATTTTTTATATTTTCGTTATTGTTCATAATAAATTTAACAGGAGCGTGGTAAAGGGGTTCAATTTTCATGCCTTGCAGTGTTTGTGCTTTTGAGAGATCACCTATACAATTATCATCATTGTCGACTATTAACAAATTTTTAGATGCAATCACTGCCTTTGTTTGTTGCAACACCACATGACGAGTAAAGTGAGGAACATCAATTTTTATGTAGACCAATGTGAGCCTTGGGTTGCAAATGAATTAAATGTTCAACAAATTATTCGTGACTCGGCTCGATTATAGCGCAGTCTTGATCATGTGATTAGCAAATTGAACAAGCTTGAATACTTCCGTAAATAATCTATTAGTAAATGAACAAGCTTAAATAGCTTGTTATTCTATTCATTCATGTTGATCAACAATATCATTTAAAGCTTGTTAAGGACCTCAATTAATGCTCGATTAAGGCTCTATTAAAACTTGTTCGTGAACATTATCATTTAAATTTTTATTTATTAAGACTTAATAAGCTTTCATTGATACAACTCGTGTATATTTCTCAACAAACTATTCGCAACAAGCTCGGGTAAGGCTTGATTAAAGCTTGTTATTTTATTAATCAAGCTACTTGTTAACAAGCTCGATAATATCAATCTTAACAGAGCTCTTGAACAAAATTGAGCCAAGTTTGAATAAGACTTTCTCAAATGAGCTCAAGTTTGAGCACAATATTAAAACCTCAAAATTGAGCTTGAGCTCGATATTGGCTGATAATCTTGAGCTCGAACAAGCACATGCTTGGCTTGATTCATATGTAGCCCATACCCCAGAACCCGAAAATAAATGTTATCCCACCACTACATAGAAGAACATCGAAGCAATTGTTTAATATAATATATTAATCTTCAATAATAATTAAATGATTAAACATAATATTTTTTTAATTTAATTATCAATTTATTTAATTATTGATCATTTAAATTCATAGATAACCAACATAATTATTATATAATTAGTACTTAAAATATCAAAAAATTAAATTTAAAAATATTTTTAGAATATGTAAAAATATTTTTGACATCTTATAAAATTAAATTATTTTATTTATATTTGATATAAGAATAAAAAAATACTCATGACGTTTTCATTGAAAAGTTTGAAAACTCAATGCTAAGTTGCGTTTCAGGTTTTTGAGTTACATTCACGTTTTTGTTTTTTATAATTTTCTTAAGCATGCTCCTTTTGCCAAATAACAAAGATTTGGAGCTCCTGTTTAAATTGTTTATGTTTTAAACAATTATGCAACATTGACATATATGAGTTTAAACTATCAAATTAACCATTAGTAGGAAGAACATTATCATCATAATAACATCTCCTATCACTCAAAGAGTTCCCGACACCATCAAAGTAATGTGCTCCTATTTTCTAGATATTGTTGCGACCACTTAGAAAAAGAAAAAGATCAAGAAAACCTAGATGAGATAGAAATGTAAATGTTGCAATAAATGAGCAAAATAAAAGGAGATCATGCTGATGAAAGGTGAAATACAAATGTAAAAGTCTATTAAAAATCAATATTGAAGATGATCTATGCTACTCTTACAAACCCTAGCAAATTAGATCAAGAGAACATACCTACGATATTGAACTTTCTCCAAAGCTTTTCATAAGATTCTAGAAAGTTAGAATTGTATTGGTTATTGCTGTATTGTATAAAATATTGGTATAAGAATATATATTTATATAGGTAAGAGAAAATAGTAAGGAATGAGAATATAATGAATTAAATATCCTCCATAATGAAGCATACTACGATAATAAATATTATAAATTCTTATAATAAATATTGGATATATGAGATAATATTGATATGGAAATATAATAACTCAAATAACTATAATAGTTATATGTGCTAGTGATAATAGCTATAAAATTATTATGAGAAGAACAATTTTTCTAAAAGCTTTTTTGATATAATAAACATTTCCCTTTTAAGAAATAAATAATATTTTTCATACAATTATCAATTATCAAATTAGTAAATTTTATGATAAAAAGTTGATTATTATCATAAAAATATTTAAAATAGCAAGACAATTGTCCCTAATATATATATAGGTCAAAAAGCTGTCCTAAATGAGCCCTTAAAAATTATATAGGTCAACACTTAATTGATGTGTGAAAATTTGTTCTTGTTAAACATATCGAATTTTTCTATCACATCTTCTCTTAAAATTCATTTAGGGATTGCTTATTTTAATGTATTTTCAATGTAGAAAAAAGGGAGTTGTTTTATTTTATAGGTGTTTGATTGAGAGTAAAATAATTGTTAAGTAATTTTTTATGAAATTAAGAATAACCAATTAATGAGTGTTTGGTTAGCTATATTGTAAGTCAAATTGAAGCATTTTGAAAATATAGGTGTTTCGTTAGCCACATTTCAAATGCAATTTATTTCACAAATGAATTTAGAATTCATTATATTATTTAGTTTTGATCTAATTAAAAATCATTCTTATTGGCTAATTTCTAAATACACAGTCACTCACAATAGCCTATTGTCATTTGTTAATCACAACCTGTCAATTAGCTGCTGTCACCACCACTATCATCCGCCAATGCTATCTGTCACCATCACTGAAAATGATGATTTGTTGTCACCAATTAATAGATTTTACATTAAATTTATTTACTTCAAATCAATCACAAAAAATATTTCTTGAATTTTATTTTCATTCAACCAAGAAATTTTAAAATATTTCAAATACCTACATTCCGTATAATATTTCTTTTTTCTCTACTTTTTCTTCAACAAATTTTTTTTGTGTATCTCAAATGTGCTCAAACTAGAAAAATTGAGAATACATGAATACTTGTAGACCCCCATGAGCCACATGTATTTGCCCTCATGGTCTCTGCACCTATGTCGTCATGATCCACATATAGACCCTTATGACTCGCCACCTTATACTCCATAGCTTCCACACTCCCTTTATTGAGCATTGCACCTCTTGGGTTTTGTGTTTAGAATTTTATTGGAAAAATTGATAAATTATATTTGATTTATATTCAATCAAACAAAAATTCGAAATTTGAAATACTGATATATATATATATATATATATATATATATATATATATATATATATATATATATATATATATATATATTCTATATTTTTGTTACTTTGCATTTAGAGGGTGATTTTAAAATAAGCTATAAATTTGGTTTTCTCATATATATGGACAAAGCTACTTTGAAAAATGACATTTATTTTTTACTTTAGAAATGTATTCAATTTAAAGGCCCGTAAATTTTCAATCATATTATTCTTTAATTTATTTGATTATAAAACTATGAATGCACTTGAATCCTTGTGACTTAGGGGTTATTTGATTGTCTTAAAAATGATTGCAGTGTAAAAGAAATTTTATGTAAAAAAAGTGTAGTATATTTAAAATACTTTGTGATCATCTAGATGGATGTAAATGAAATTCAATAATTATTTTTTGATATTTGATTTAAATAAAAGTAAAATTAATTTAATTCTCATAAATGGTCACTGTTAGTGGTAGCAAGCGACCATCGTCTGTAGATGTTAGTGGTGGCAGTTGGCAGAGGTGGGGCAGGGGTTGTACTAACCTACCGGTGGTGGCGAGGGGCGACTGGAGGTTAGTTAATGGATGATGGCAGCGAGCAAGCAGGCAGTAGCTAGGCGACATGCATCAGGTGGCCAATGGCTAACTGCTGGTAGGCGACGGGTGGTCTGTAGGTTGAGACAAGTGGTTATGTGAGGCTAGCAGGCGATTGTGAGTGATGGATGAAGGGGGGCAACTCATATTATACCGACCAGTGCAAAGTAAAACTGACTAAAACTAATGAAATAGTTTTTCACTTGATTTGAACTAAATGTTGAAAAATGAATGCATTAGAATTTTATATTGCATTCTTTTTTCACCCAATCAAACACAAAATTTTCACTTTTCACTGAAAAGAAAATACATTATATTCTTTTTTCAACAAACCAAATACTCCCTTAGTCTTTTAACATCATTTGCCCTCTCATTTTCATGCTCCCAACATTTCGTCCCTCCTATGAAGGAACACATTTTTTGGAATGACAGTTTTGTGTTAAGTTATTTTATTATTATTATTATTATTATTTTGCTATTTTATGTGGTTTAATGTACAATGTTGGAGGAAAATAGAAGGTTTCAAATCACTATAATGATTAAATCAAATGTAACTCTCTCGCCTACATATGCTAAGACACGTGGATCTAGTACAGGTTCTAGCCCAAAATGAACTAATTAGCTATCCGGGGAAGTTGTCTCGGCATCCTAGTTAGCTATCCTAGTTAGTGATGGTGTAATTCCACAACTATGCATCCTAGTTAGCTATCCTAGTTAGTGATGGTGTAATTCCACAACTATGCATCCTAGTTAGCTATCCGGAGAAGTTGTCTCGGCACTTAATTTTAAGGGGGTTCCTTCGGAATATTACATGTTCAGTATTTATATTTACAATAATATAGCTAAAAATTTGAAGTGTGTAATAAAATTATAAAATATCTAATCCACACTGTTATGCCCTCTTCCAATATTATATGGCAGAGAGAAGAGGGCATAACAGTGTAGGTTTTAGAGAAGGAAATCATTCAAATTCTATATATGCATAGAGCTATGCTATGGAATAAGGAGAGTATCTGTAAACAAATAAAGTAATAATTCAATCTTACTTCTCTCTTTGACTTTCTCTTCTATTATTTTTCATCTCTTCTCCATCCATCCTTTGTATCACCGCATGCTTTTTCATCCCTTGCTTCCCTTCCTCCACCAATTTTGCTCATTATCTTGGTCTTTGATGATTATCGAAAATCGAAACTCAATTGATTTTGGGGCAAGATCATTTTTTTTTATTTTAGTAGAAATTCATCAATTATGCATGAATAATCAAAACCCTTGAATAATTAAATTATGCATGTAAGGTATATAGGCCAATCTTGTTTAGTCATGAGAATTGTACATTCTTGCATGCATAAATTTATCTAAAAATTTTTGCCAAATAATTTAAATGAATTGCATCATTTTTATAGAACAATATTTTTGTGATGATTTAGAACTTTTCTAATCCACCAGATTTAGGGATTTTAATTCAAATGACCTAATTGTTAGAAATTTACCAAAGAATTAAAAAGTAGGGATAATTCCATTTATATTTTTCTCTTTTCAAAAATCTTATAATCTAGACCATTATTTTTCTTCTCCCAGCACTTCACAATATTGTTCAATAAAACAAATCCTCAGTCCCAATTGTATTTTCTTGAGCCTTCACTTGCTCTAACTTTTATACAAAATAGGGCATCTATCTTAGCTGATATTCATTCTTCCATAATAAAAATTTATTACTTAGTGGTTGTATCAATATTATAATTAAATACCATTCACAATCAGGTTAGGAGATTTATAAAGATAACTATGATAATGAACCTCTTTGAAATAAGAAAGACCTATTTTCATTTTTAACCAAGATGTAGTTGGTGATTCTAACATTGAAGTTCTAAGAGGTGCTTTAGAGCTATTAGCCAAAGATACATTTATAATTGCTAATTAGTCTTTTACAAGATATTCATATTGATTTTCTACTACCCTTGATGGTGGAACCCCATATTTGTCAAGTTTAATTGCTAATCTTATTACTCAAAGCAATTTCTCCACCCATCCTCCTAATGAATGAATCTCCACATTCTTCATATGCTAATTTTAGATATCATTCACAAGTTTAAATTTTTCCAACATGGCCTCCAAGTCCTCTAGAACCTCTATTACTCTTCAAGAGAAAAGGTAATTATGGTGCTAGGAGAATTAATGCAAGATAATATATCCCAAAAAAGTAATATTAAAGTAATTATGTTTGCATGGTTTTATTAAACTTTTTTATGTTAAATTTCATGTTTGCATGGTTTTATTAATGTAGTTATGTGTGAAGGAATTTTTTTTTTAAAAGTTATGTTATTTGATTTCTAAGGTGCCATAGAAATTATAATCGTATCTTAAAGTCTAGGGACTTTTATGCAATTGAACTATAACTCATCTTATAAATAAAATATAATTATGATCTTTTAGAAAAAAATATATTTTAAGCTATATCTTCTTTTATGTGAATCACCTTGATCACTTCTCCATCTCTTTGTAAGTGTTGTGAGATTACCTAGATTTATATTATGAAATCCATATTATATGCAAGGATAAAGAAGAAGGCACTACTATGTGATAGGTTTGAATTTAATTATTTCCATCTTTTTTCTTCCATTTTATCCCCAACATATATTAAGAAAAATCCTTATACTATTTATTTCATCTCATCATAAAAATATTTTTATTTATGTTCTAATCCAACTTAATCTTTCATCAATAATTTCACTAATATCCCAATTAAATTTCTATTGTTATCCCTTACAACATAAAACAACTTAAACTATTGATGTTCACCATGTTGATAAAACAAAACAAGCTTAAAAGTTTAACTATAAGAGCTAAGGCTGAATTCCCTGCTGCTTCCCTTGAAAAAAATACCAAATAATCATCTAATTATAAGAACATAATAAAAAATTCAATTAAGATCCCATAATCTATAATATTTTATATATAATTTTAATTTTAATTTTTTTCACCTAGGGACAACTATGGTTGGTCATGATATAAAAGAATTGTTAAAAATGAGTGCTTGAGACTTCTTTGTATATGTAGAAACTATCCTTTTTTCTACCTCCATTTTTTTTCTTCATTTTGCCCTCTAAAAGACTTAGCCTTAGAGTCTTGTAATGCTTATCAAAATGAACTTAAATATTTTATAACTTTAAAGATTAAATGAAATATTTTGAGTGAAGAATTGCTTATCTCTTAGCTTGGTGCTGGTAGCTTAAACTTTGCCCTTTTACAATTCCCATTAACTTTTGCTTTCTTAATATTTTATGAACTTTTCCTCGCATCCCTAGAATCCTTGTAGGCAATCCATTTTCATCCCACACCTAACATCTACAATAAAAGCTTTCCAAAAAATTATGATGAAACTAAAAAAGTCTAGGGTTTAGTCTTACTCCCTACTCCTTAACACCAATGTAAAATACATTGGACATATCCATATGCTTAAGATCATAAGTTTACATCTTAAACTAATTACCTATAAAAATTTTAAGCTATTTACTCCTCTTAAAGTTCTTTGCATGAAGTAATCTTTTAAATTATCACAAACCCAATTTTAGTCTTAAAAGTCTTACCACTATATCATAACACCTAATCAATTCACTACAACAAAAATAAGCCTTTATCCCACTAAGTGGGGTTGGCTACATGAATTCTTCATCTCCACTGTGTCCTATTATGTGTCAAATTCTCATTCAAATCACTAAAACATTCAAAATTCATCTTTAGATGTAGATATTAAACTAAATAATCACTGCCTTTCTATATTTCAATCTAATCAAAAGTTCACCAACAACTATAATATTTGATGTTAGAACAAAATTTAGGAAGGAGCAACTTTTAGTTAAATGTTTTTTCAATGAGAGAAATTTTGTTGATAGACATGCCTCCAAACAATTTTGAGTCATTCCAACAATTTTAAGGCAAAATAATTCTTTTTATAATATAATGATTTCAAAATAATATCTTTAATATTTGGTACATTTTTAATAAATCAAAGATGTTATAGCATAAAGCTACTTATTTCTGAGCTCCACCAAATAGCCTGACCAACATCTCTTATGTGAACTTATCTAAAAACTTTACCTTGGGTAAAAATATTGGTAAAATAGTGCACCACTTTTAGAAAATAGAACATTAACTAAATTCAAACAAATCCTTATGTAACTTTTTTGTATTTTATTTTAGTTGTTTAGGTAAACCTAATTTTTTAGTTTCTAACATTGAAGTAATTTAAATTTTAATAGTTGAGACTTATAAATCTCAGCATATTTTGTTGCATTTAAATTTTTATATATATGAATATATCTGTACAATATCTAATGTAGTTGAAATTGAAAGAATCTTTATCGAAAAGGCTTCATTAGCTAAAGGGGAGCTTCGGGCATAAGAAACCTTTATGCATCCCTCCTCACATAAAAGTTCCCATAGGCCATGCCCTCTCATTATTCTTTTCATATTTTTAAAAATATATCATTGAACTTAAATCAATTTCTCAGGGCAAGATTGAAATTTTTATTCTAAAGGCTAAATCTTTAGATCTTAAGATAAATAAAAATGACAATAAAACCAAAGAATTATTTTAGAAGAATGAAATTAAAAAGTATGTTCTAAAGTATTGAATGTAAGCTATTATAATTCGTTTGCAAAATTATGACATTTTAATTTGGAGTCGTGTGGACACCGCACAGATCTTGTGGGTTACTTATTGAAGTGATTGGTACAATATTAAGATATGATATACCATCTCGAAGATGAAAACATCACCATACAATAGACTTAAACACCTAATAAGGACTCCTTAGGCAAATGGGTTTTCGTATATAGTAGAGATCTTTCCCATACTTTATATGGAAAAGTAAAGTATTATTTATTTTATACTGGGTTCTTTAGTTCCCTATGGAAGCAAGCTTCAGTAGTTAATTACATCCTAGGAAATGGGAATTTTCTAAGAATACTCTCGATTAAAGTAGTCAATCAACATCTCCAAAGATTTCAAGGATATACTATCAAAAGGTAGGTATTTTCAAAAAATCAAGTGAGAAAGTTCAATTTGGAAAGAATTATTTTTGGATTCCAACGGAAGATAAGTAGGGACCACTCATGATACTAGGAAGCCTAGTGAGCACTCCAATCTACCCTATGATGAGGCTTTATATGTTTGAAAGAGATAGTTTATTCTTATTTGAATTAAAATTTTATTAGAATACTAGGGGTTATAATCCATCAACACATGATTATGAAAATGCCTAAGAAGTGAGGACTTATACTCATGGCCTGAAGGAAATAAGAAACCTCTGATCCTAAATCTAAGATGCTTTAGAATAAGCTAGAAGCATGACCTAAATCTAAATGGAAAATGGGACATTCTCGTTTACCTTCATAAGAGTGAGCAAACCTATTCTGACTCATCTGGACTTACAACCACTAGGAGTGGCACCAGCTAATACCTCATACAATTCAAAACCATGTAGGCCAGTCTTATGTTTATAGAAGAGAGCTCAGCTGTTATTTAATTAAGAAGAAAAACTAGAGTCCTATACTCACTCCTTAAAAGACTAGATCTTGACTAGCATGCAGACATGACTTAGACTAAATACAAAATTTTACAAATTTTTATATCATTTTGGACACATTCATTTGGACAAAGGCTTAGGACAATTATGCCTAAATGCATGATGAAATATGATTATTGGCTAAATTAGTGGAAGGAGGTGTTCTCCACTAAAAGTGATGTCCTCACAAGTTAAGCATTCCCCTATCGTGCAAGAGTGGAGACCCTCCTTATTCAAGAATGAGATAATATGTTATGCATGTTGTTAAAGTATTCAACATTCAGCTAAGGGGTTGTTAAATCTTTAATTATCTTGATTATAGCTTAAGATTTAAAGTGAGATTATGAGTTATTTAAAATTTAATTAAGAGTTATTAATGGGGGAACAAAAATTAATTTTATCCTAAAGAGCCTACTGCATCTAGGCCACACATTCAATCATCAAACTTAAGAAATCTATAAAAATCATGTCATTTCTATTACACAATTTAAACACAATAATCAAACATTCATAGATTCCGTAAAATAATAAAAGGTCCGGTACCATTAATTGACAAAGAGAAGAAATTAAAGAACTCTATCATTATACAACCCTAATTACAAAATAATATTATAATTATAATTATAATTAGACGCTATGGGGGTCTTCATTCTTCATCTTCTTTCTTCTTTTTTATTTGATTGTGCTCTAGACTTCACATGGACTCCCAAGACTCTACCTTCTAACCACAACTCATCCTAAACCCCATAGCACTAATTCTAATTCCTATTGCAAAATTATATATTTGTAAAGTAAAATCTAACTACACCTGTAAGACAGATGTTAGTTAAATCAACCATGCAAACCTAAGCAGTTGTATTCTATAATTTGGACTTAGCACCCTAAACATGGGTAATCAAGCCCACATATTCTATTGCGGATTATGCAAAGGGGGTATATGCAACTTGCAAGCAAAATCATTTATATTTATTTTATTTTAGCAACCACTTTAGCATAATCCCTTGCAGAAAATAACATTAGGCTAACAATAACCTAACATCAAGTCTACGCACAATAGTGTTAAAATCCAGTTTAAAATATTATATCACAAAATAAAACATAACATCATATCATACACCATCCTAACTTAGAGCTAGAAATGATGACCTAGCATTCTAATATGTGTGCTTAGGCTTAGTGTGGTATGTTTTAGTTAGGCTTTAGAATTCTAATTATCTAAGTTTGAAATTATTAAATTTAAACATGAATTATGGTTTCATTTCAAGTTATCAAAAGGATTAGTGAGTTTTAATTTGTGTTTTATTTTATTTCATTTGATATTCACTTAGCATCTAAGTATTGTAAAGAGAAGAAAGAGGTTTAACCCTTTTCATCCCTATCCTAAGTTATTCATTAAGGGCATGTTATTATGACTTGGTTTCTTTTAGTGAATGATTTATTAAATATTTTATTAATCTTAAATTTGGGTTATTCTTAAAGAATATTATTCAAACATGAAAAACACTTAAGATTAATGAGATTGAATTACTAACACATGGATAATTTTACTTCATTCCTTTTCATCATCAATAGCATGCATATAATTTTGAACTTAACATACCTATACATGCAATGTATTTTTGACACACTTAAATGATTATGAATGCATATATTTTTGGTAGAAAAGAGGGATCTTATTCCTTAGCTAAGTACACATGCACATGTATTAGAGATTTAAGCAAGTATGTGCCGTTGTTTAAACCAGGGAAGTGAGATAATCTAAGATCTCCTTGGGGCTCCTTAAAGCCTCATATTTTGAGGATGTTCAGACTATATACTTTCTATCTTAGATACATATAAATGTATACACAACCATAAAAATGAAAATCATGCAAAAGGTTGTATGTTAACAAATTTATTCATTCATGTAAAGTAAGATTTTATCCAAATTCTAATGTATGTGGACAAGTAAATATGTGCCATTTTTAACCAGGGAAGTGACGTAATCTAAGACCTCCTTCGGGCTACTTAAAGGCTCGTATTACCGAGATGTATAGACTATATACTTACTAATATTCAAATAGATGCAAACATGCACATGAATTATGAAAATAAAATGATACTTTAACATGTTTAAGATATAAACAAATGTAAATCATATGGAATATTCATATCCAATCATCAATCTAAATCTTCATCATTAATTTATAATTTTAAAAATAGTTATGAAATTTATTAGTGATAATAGCCACACATATACTAGAATTAATCCAAATTATGCAACTTACACATATATGATTAAATTCATTTGATTCCTTTATTTGAAAGTATGAATGCATGATATCAAATGACATGCAAGCTTACAATGATTGAAAATGAATAATTAAACATTATCACATAATTCATTCAATCACATTAATTCCTAAGGATAATCAAGGTAAATGAAATCATTTAGGATTAACCAAAGATTCTTATGAAATTTGATTTTATGGTTCGAATTATTAAACTTGAAGAGAAGTAACATTTGCTATTTTCCCCCATCCCATGTGAGTGACTTAATGTGTTTAAAGAAAACATAATTAAGTGACATTTATGGATTAATTAAGTTTGAATCATTAAGCAATTCAATTAATTTGTCTTTCCTAAGTCTCTTTAATTTAATTAGTCATTTAACCATAAGCCTCCAATGATACGCAAATGGGAAATTAAAATTTGCAATGCTCCTAACAAGACCTAATGCAATTAGGCTCATGATTAAAGATTAACTAGACCAAAGAGAATCTAATTAAGTACTTACATGGTTTCCCCACACTCATGGGTTAACCATATGTTCCTTAAGGGTCTTTATGATATTAAACACATAAAGAGGAACCCACAAATTGAAATTAAATTATCTGTCCTAATTATTATTTCAATTTGATCTAATTTCATCATTAATTAACTAATTAATCCTTAATTATCCCTAAGTTAACTAACCCTTTATTGACCTCACTTTTGGAGTGAGCTCTCAACTTCTCCATCTTAGACATATGACTCCTCTAAACACTAAGATTTCCTTAATCTTAAGATACTTCTAGTGATTAGGTGAACACTTAACCTAACCCTAGAGACTTAGAAGAGTTTGTCATAGGAATAGGTTATGCCTTAGGGGTATTAGGAGGACTTGCCTACCCTATAGCTTAAACCCAATCCTTATTTCCCTGCTTCAAACCAATCCAAATCAAATCCTAAATCAATTCCAACCCAATTGATTTTCTCAAATCATCAATCAATGCCAAAATCCAAATCATAAATCAATTCTAAATCAAATCTTAAATCAATTCCAACTCAATTGATTTTCTCAAATCATAAATCAATTCCAAATCAAATCTTAAATCAATTCCAACCAAATTGATTTTCTCAAATCATAAATCAATTCCAAAATCATAAATCAATTCCAAATCAAATGATTAAAACCAATGATTGAATTCAAATCCCAAAATCTTTCTTAAGCCCTTTGATTTCATCTTATGGACTTGGCTCAAATCAAATCCAAATCACTCCAGAATCAAATGATTTTCTCATAACCCATTTATATTCTCATTTATATTCATAAATATAAATGAAATATAAATTCAAATAACCAAAACTAAGTTCAAAACTCAAATCCAAATCCAACTTAAATCCAACTTATACTTTTTCAAGTCAAATCCTTGAACTAAGCCAAACCATTATCAAATCAATTCAAACCCTTGGATTCTCTCTTCAAACAATCACTTCTTCAATCACATACCCAAATATAAACATAAACTATAATCATTAAACCAAAAGCAAACTAACATAAATCAAACCAATATTCATCCTTTTGACTTCAAATTGTCAAATGAACCAAAACCCATTTGACTCCAAATCACTTGCAATTGGATTTATATTTCCATCATAAGTCCATATGTTAGTTCAACCAAACTTTAATAAAGCCTTGTTCAAACCAATTAACCCATTTAGGCTCACTTGACCCAAAGTGACCTAAAAGACTTTTTTTGAGCCAAATTCTAATCCAACCAAAATTGGATTGAAATAAGCCCATCTATGCCTCACATTATAAGAAACAATCATCCTAGGATGATCAATCACTCAAATTGGGTCAAACCAAGTCAAACCTAGCCTTTGACCAAGTCAATATTTAGCCCAAATCAAACCCAAACTAGCCAAATTTCACTATAGGCCAAATTAATTGAAACCATTGAGCTAAACTAATCCATAATCAATGATTGAACTTGACCAAGCTATCAATTGAGCCAAACCAAGCCTAATTAGCCACTTGACCTAAGTTGACCCAAATTGACCTAAAAAGTTAAAATAGGTCAAATCTTGATCTAAGCCAAATTGACTGCAACTAATGGGGCAAATTCATTCTAACTTGATTACTTCAATTGACCAATTGGACCCCCAATCAATTGACCATGAACTGACTTGACCAAAAAGGTCAAATCAAACTGAAATCAAACCAAACTAAAATTGATTGAAACCAAAGCTTGTAATACATTTCAAATGATTAACCAAGCCTAAACCAACCCATGACCTAACCCAATTGGGTCAAATGGGTCAAATTGGTCAACTTGACCCATTCAACCTAAATGAACATAAATGAACCAAAACCAATTTTAAACCAAATTTAACCAAACCAATGATGCCCATAGGCTCTAAATGATCATTTCGACTTGACCAAACCCATGGTTTGACCCAATTTGATCAATTGGTCAACCAAACCTAATTTGGCTCTACTTGACCTAAATGGGTCAAATTGAACAAATTCCAACCAAATGAACTCCAAATCCCTTGAAATTTGGCCCAACCAATTTTTGAATCATTTCAAACTGCCAAAATCAAAATCAAGGCCAAATCACTATTTTCCCTTAGGTCAATGGGTATTATATGTCCAAATTCACTTAGAATTTGGTCATTCCTTTCTCAAGGTCACTTGGCATCCTCTTAGTGGTCCGACACCAAGGAGGGTTGTGAACATGACCCAATGATCTTGGGTCGTCCATGACCCAAGCCAAGGCCAAACTGACCTCTCCAATGGAAATTGAACACTTGGATCAACAAGTGCACTCACCTAGCACATGGACATCCACTCTCCTTTCCTCCACTACCTAAAATGACTCACATGTGATGTTTGGTAGCCTAAATTTTGAACCCAATCCTTGTCATTGATAAAAAAATGGCAAAACTACTCATCACAGTTCGATCCACTTGGATCACCAAATGCACTCACCTAGCACATGGGTATCCACACTCCTTTCCTCCACTACCTAAAATGACTCACATGGGATGTTTGGTAGCCTAAATTGTGAACCCAATCCTTGTCATTGATAAAAAAAATGGCAAAACTACTCCTCACAATTTGATCCAAGGAAGAGGTGAGTATGCTCCCCTCATTCCCACTCAAACCACAAGCACTCATTTCCACAGAGCTAAGGAGATTTAACAAAGCCTACCCAAGCTTTTCCAAGCCATTCCTAAGCTCTATTGATTTCCCATTCTCGGTTTCACTCAAAGCTAAAATAAGGCAGATCAATTTTGAGCTAAACTCATTCAATTCTCCATCATAACCAAATTAACCTTGCAAGCACCATCAGTGGACTTCATCGAGCTTAACTAAGTCATTTCCCAAGTCTCCAAGTCATGGGAAGCATCACTTCGGTCAAAGCTGATCACCATTGAAGGGGAGCTTGGTCAACTAAGTCATCCACTTCAAATCAAGATCCAATTCCTTCAACAGAGCTTCATCTCTACTAGACAAAGCTACCTCCTCCATTGGAAGCATCGGTGATAGCCTCTGACGAGGTTATTTTCTTGAAACCGTAGCCTTAGGAAAATTTGCTTAGGCCCTTTTTGAAGAAAAGTGACATGGATCTTGACTGTTGGATGTGCATTCCCCCTCCTTCCGAAGGTGTGGGATCATTTTGATCCCAATTCGAGTTCAATGAGCTCGAATTGAACAGGGAGAGATGAACGGTGTTCGTTTCTCATCGTTCACGAAGGAGAAGGATAACACATCATCTATTTTACATGATTGGAATGGACGGTTGTGATTAGATCACGCTAGATCCCCTTTGATTTAAGCCTAAATAATAGGAGTAATCTCGATCGTCTGATCTTAGATCAAACGGCTCATAGAGAAAGCGTGTCCACCACTGGTTGACTCAGCAGACAGGTGTGACAACTTAAATAACCAATCCCATCGAGCCACGTGGAAAGCACACTACGTCAACTGCCATGTGGCCCGATGGGATTAGGTGGTTAATTAGGCTTAATTAATCCAATTTTAATGTTGAAACTTTCAAAATTCATAAGTTATTATAGAAAAATAAAAAAAATACAAATAAACACTCATTTTAAAGATAATTCAGAGAAGATTAATAGAAAATTAAAAGTAACTAATTTTGAATAGTGATTTTAACTCAATTTAGGTTTTATTACAAATGTAATTAAGTTAATTACTCTCTAATTAATCCAACAATTAACCCCAAACTTTTTAGGATTAATTAATGAGATGACCTCTGCCTCTCATGATTTTCTTGGAATTTATTGCTTGATTAATTAGGAGAATTGCTTGTTTCATCCCTAACCACTTCCTTAATTAATTTAATGATTAATTAACCTATTAAATAATGATAAATTCACTAATTAAGTTTGATAATCATAATGAAATAGTGACTAGACCTAGGGAATGAGATTAGGATTTCTCTTCGATATTTTCCCCTAAGTTTATTTCATTTGTAGAAAAACTTAATTAATTTGCAAATTAATTAATGACTTAATCACTTAATCTTAGGTAGATTCTTAGGTATTCAATAACCTAAGAGAACTTCAAAGGAAATTATATTCAAACTACATGTGTAGGATGATTAGGAAAGTACTTAATTAAACCCTTTAGCTTAATTAATTATTAATTATGAGCCAATTGCATTAGGCCCCTTTATTTCTTAGGTGCATTACTGATTTAAATTCCATGTGATTGCATATCATATGTTGGCTCATAATTACTTGAATAATTATGTTAGAGTACTCATTTCCCCTCATTCCCACTCAAACCATAAGCACTCATTTCCATAGAGCTAAGGAGACTCAACGAAGCCTACCCAAGCTTTTCCAAGCCATTCATAAGCTCTATTGATTTCCCATTCTCGGTTTCACTCAAAGCCAAAACAAGGGAGATCAATTCTAAGCTAAACTAATCAAATTCTCCATCAAAACCAAATTAACCATGCAAGCACCATCGGTGGACTTCATTGAGCTCAACCAAGTCATTTCCCAAGTCTCCAAGTCATGGGAAGCATCACTTCGGTCAAAGCTGATCACCATTGAAGGGGAGCTTGGTTAACTGAGCCGTCTACTTCAAATCAAGATCCAATTCCTTCAACAGAGCTTCATCTCTACTAGACGAAGCTACCTCCTCCATTGGAAGCATCGATGATAGCCTCCGGCGAGGTAATTGCTTGAACCCGTAGCCTTAGGAAAATTTTCTTTGGCCCTATTTGAAGAAAAGTGTCACCCCATTGGATCTTGACTGTTGGATGTGCATTCCCCCTCCTTCTAAAGGTGTGGGATCATTTTGATCCCAATTTGAGCTCAGGTGAGCTCGAATTGAATGGGGAGAGACGAACAGTGTTCATTTCTTGTTGCTCACGAAGGAGAAGGATCACACGTCATCTATTACGCATGATTGGAACGGGCGGTTGTGATTAGATTATGCTAGATCCCATTTGATTTAAGCTCAAGCAGATTAATCTAGTCCGATCTTAGATCAAAGCGGCTCCGCGTTCGCATCCATTACTGTGATAACTTAAATAACCAATCCCATCGCGCCACGTGGAAAGCACACCGCGTCAACCGCCATATGGCCTGATGGGATTAGGGGGTTAATTAGGCTTAATTAATCTAATTTTAATTCTGAAACTTTCAAAATTCATAAGTTATTATAGAAAAATAAAAAAATACAAATAAACACTCATTTAAAGATAATTCAGAGAAGATTGATAGAAAATTAAAAGTAATTAATTTTGAATAGTGATTTTAACTCAATTTGGGTTTTATTACAAATATAATTAAGTTAATTACTCTCTAATTAATCCAACAATTTTAACTTTTTTGATTAATTGAGATGAACCTCCTCTCATGATTTTCTTGGAATTTACTGCTTGATTAATTAGGATAATTGCTTGTTTCATCCCTAATCACTTCCTTAATTAATTAAATGATTAATTAACCTATTAAATAATGATAAATTCACTAATTAAGTTTGCTAATCATCATGAAATAGTGAACGAACCTAGGGAATGAGATTAGGATTTCTCTTTGATATTTTCCCCTAAGTTTATTTCATTTGTATAAAAACTTAATTAATTTGCAAATTAATTAATGAATTAATCACTTAATCTTAGGTAGATTCTTAGGTATTCAATAACCTAAGAGAACTTTAAAGGAAATTATAATCAAACTACATGTGTAGGATGGTTAGTAAAGTACTTAATTAAACCCTGTAGCTTAATTAATTTATAATTGTGAGCCAATTGCATTAGCCCCTTTATTTCTTAAGTCCATTGTGATTTAAATTCCATGTGATTGCATATCATATGTTGGCTCATAATTACTTGAATAATTATGTTAAAGTGGTATATGTAAGGGGTAATCAATGGATTTAATTCATACATTAACCTAAACAAAATATAAAATTAACTTAATTGTTCTAAAATTAAACTGAACCAATTCACACATGTGGGAAATGGGTTAGGACCAGCAAACCCTTTTCATATTTCCTAAGTCAAATTGAATTCAAAAATAAAAATCTCCTTGAAGAATTTTGATTCTGTTTATTTTATATGATTGTCCTTAGGAAGTAATTAGGGTGAATGAATTCATGTACTTTGATCCCTTTATTTCTTTCTAAGCATGTTAAATATTATTTGCCATATGAAATCATGCATTCATTTCTTTTGAAAATTTAATTAAATAAAATGTTTTCCTTTTATGTTAAATTGCATGTGTGGGTTAAAATTAAGAATAAGTACTTATAAGCTTGCATGTGATTATAGCATAAGATGTGTTTTATGTTATTTTCTTCTCTTCCCTTAACATGAATATGAGTAGGATTTGCAAAGTGTATAGTTTATTTGAAAAGAACACAACACTTGCTTAAATCTATTCCTATGTATTTTTATGTTATGACTTAAGAGGGAACCTCACATTTACACATATAAATTATACAACCAAATCAAACATAATCTTTTACATGATTCTTCATCCATTTATTTCTTTTTGTACATCTACATGTATTTAAGAAAAGTGGTATATTAGTTTGGACATCCTAGGGCTGCAAGGCTTTAAGTAGCCCTAAGTAGGTCTTGTACCTTACACCCCTAGTGTATAAAATAATGGCTCTATACTCACTTATAAATTATATATATATGAATGTGCATTTTGTTAATGGATGAAAAATCACTCTTTTCAACATAATAAAGACATGCATAAATGGAATATCCAAATTTTTAAATCATATCTCTTAACATTCATCATCAAAGTGTGCTAAAATTTTCATTGTATGTATAGGTATGCTTAGGATTATTCATATGCATGGTATACATGATGAAAAGAAATAAATGGTTGTGTGTCATGTGGTAGTAATTGACCTTAACTAATCCTAAGATGGCTTTATTATTAAATAGAGCTATTTAGAGCAAATCTAAACTTAGGGTTAATTAAAACACATAAAATAACATTTAGTAAAGGAAATTCATCAATCGATCTACCTTAGAAATATTTTAAGGTGGGGATGAAAGAGAAGTGCTCTTCTTGTTTCTTCTCTTCACAATATTCAGTAACTAAGTGTAGGTTCATTCAAATCAAATCAAATCATAAACTAAAATTGACAAATAAACTAAATCACTTGAAATAAAACCACCCTCTAAATTGAACCTTTGACACTTAGAAAAGTTCAACCTTAAAGCCTAGCTAAGACATCCCACACAAGCCTTAAATGGCACACACATTAAGCTAAGTCACCATTTCTAGCTCTATGTTAGGGAGGTGCATGATTTGATGCTTGATTTTATTTTGTGATGTCATATTTTTAGCTAGATGTCAGGGTGCATGTGCATAGTTTGGGTGTTAGGCCGATATTAGCCTAATCATGCTTTCTGTAGGGGGTTGTACTTAAGGGGCACTGTAAAAAAAATATAAATACTTTTGCTGAGTAGGTTATTTATACCCCTAAGCATAACCAAAATTAGGACAAGTGGACTTGGTTACCCATGTGTGGGGTGCTGAGTCCAAATTATTCATATAACTGCTTGGGTTATGTGATATGTTTAGCTATACTCTGTTTTGTAAGTTTAGTTAGATTTATCTTTCCCTTTTTGATGTAAATTTGCAATTGAAATTTGGAATGAATTTTATGGGGGAATTAAAGTGAATATTGGTTATAAGACCATGTCTTATATACCATGTGAAGCCTTAGAGCAAACTACATCCCACGTCAAACCAAAAGAAAGAAAAAAATGAAGAAAGAAAGAAATGGAGAAAGAAAGAAATGAATAAAAAAAAGAGATGAAGAACAAAGAATGAAGAATGAAGACCCCCCATAACATGAATTCTTTTTAATTGTAATCATTCATTTGTAATTTGGGTTGTATAAGGGTAGAGCTTGGCTTCCCACATTTCTTTTTGGGTTATGCGGTGGAACCTGACCACATCGGCCTCTTATTCTTTTATGCCAATTTTATAAATTGATTAATGTTATATTTATGATTGTGTAATTAGTATGTCATGATTTTCCTAGTTTCTTAATTGTTTGATGGCTCTTGAATGGCCTGGATGTGATTAGGCTCTTAAGGAAAAATAAATTTTTTTATCCAATTAATCAACTCAAAATGAAATTAAATAACTCATAATCTCACCTAAAGCCTAAGATATAAATCAAGATAATAAAAGAGTTAGCAACCTCTTAGCTGGATGTTGTATGTCTCACATCATGTATAAATCATATTGCTTCACTCTTGCTAAAGGAGGGCTTCCACCTTTGCTAGAGAAAATGACTTAACCTTTGAGAGCCATTGTGGAAGCACACCTCCTTATTTTTGATTTTGGCCCATAACTAATTTTATCATGCATTAGGCATATGAAATCCCATAGCCTATGTCAAATAAAAATTCCAAAAATCAAAATAAAACTTAACAAAATTTGCATTAGATTTAAGTCATTATTCATGCCCTTCATGATCTAGTCTCTTAGGAGTGTGTTTAAGACTTAGTCTCCTTTCTAAATAAACAACAACTTAGACATCTTGCAAAGCATAAGACTTTCCTACATGTATTTAAAATTGTAGGAGGAGTTGACGACCACCCCCATGCAGTTGTAAGTCCAACAGTCGGGTGGTTTATCCTCTCTTGTGGAGGTAAACCACATGCCCATTTTCTCCTTAGATTTAGGTCGTGCTTTGGTCATCGCCAAAGCTCCCTAGATTTAGGATCTGAGGTTGTTTTTTTCTTTTGCGGGCTATAAGCATAAATCCTCACCTCTTAGGCATTTCCATGATCTTGTGTTGTGGAATTGTAAGCCCTAGATTTCTAATAAAAATTCAACTCAAACATATAATTCTTCTCAAATTTCAAAAATATAAAGCCCAATCATAGGATAGTTTGGGATGCTCACTAGTTTCTAGTATCATGAGCATCCCTACTCATCCCCTTGTTTTGATATAATAACTCCTTTTGATCAATCCCACTTGATTTTCAAAATAACCAATTTGTTGATAGTCCTATCTTTGAAATCTTTGGAGACAATGATCATTTTACCTTGAGAGTATTCTTAAGGAATCTCATTCCTTAGGATGTAATTAACTATGGGGTCTTGCCTCCAAAGGGAACTTCCCAGCTTAAAATAAACTCTGCTTTACTTTTTCATGTAAAGTAGGGGAAAGATCTCTGGTATATTTGAAGACCCATTGTCCTTAGAAGCCTTTATTAGGTGATTAGGTCCACTGTAGGATGTTGAGTTTTATCTCTCGAGATAATACATCATTCCTTAATGTCTCACCTGATCACCCTAATGAGTACATCTACAGATCTACGTGGTATCCCAACAACATTTTCATTCAAACAGAAATAAAACACCATAGATTTTTCTCACGACTCCACTAAGGAAGATTCATCTCTCCATCTTTGGTAAATGATCGTTGTCTCCAAGTATCGATAGTGGATTTGTATTTCATATGAATCCGAGACTATCCTTCTTTTTTGCTGGCACTTAGCTCATTTCATTCTTAAGCTAAGCTAGCCAACATCTTTTAGGTTTTAAAACCTCACTCCATTTAGGTTTTAAAACCCCTATTGGGTCCCCCAATAAGTGAAAATAAAAATTTAACCAAAAGAAATGACTAAAAATCTTGTTGAACCTCCTTACCATTTCTATGATAAGGTAAGGTTCATTCTAAAAATAAGAAAAATAAATCCCTCATAAAAATATCACTTTTCAAAAGCACTTTTCCAAAATTCACATAATAAAATATTTGCACAAAAAATTTTCACAAAATATATACAACTCAACCCCATCTAACAATCCTCAGGATTATTATATGTAGGTTCTTCTCAAAACTAAAATAAAAATCATCTTTCAAAAAGCACATATGAACATCCTCATTCAATATACCCAAATTTATTGAATGAAGTTTTCATTTCTAAAACAAACAAAAAAATCATCTTTCAAAAAGCACATATCAACATCCTCATTCAATATACCCAAATTTATTGAATGAAGATTTCATTTTCAAATAAAATCATAATCATCTTTCAAAAAGCACAAATTTAAAATGAACAACCTCATTCAATATACCCAAATTTATTGAATGAAGATTTCATTTTCAAATAAAATCAAAATCATCTTTCAAAAAGTACAAATTTAAAATAAGCACCCTCATTCAATATATCCAAATTTATTTGATGAATATTTCCTTTCCAAAATAAAATCAAAATCATCTTTCAAAAGCACATATTTGAAAAAGAACATCTCATTCAATATATCTAAATGTATTGAATGAAGACTTCATTTCCAAATAAAATCATATCATAAAATTGAAATTCAATTTCAATACATCTCATTCAGTATATCCAAATGTGTTGGATGGAGGTTTTATTTTCAAACAAAATCACACCATTTGAAATTCCACACAACTCATTCCACATGTGTTAAGTTGGAATTCCCTTCTTTTCAAAAAGAAATAATCACACAAAAAAAATTCATCTTTGAAAAATAAAATATGATTGACTTCCATTTTATATACCCAAATTTGTTAAATGGAAATCTCCTTTACAAAAATCATAAAAATCAAAATACATTGGAATTCCATTTGGCATACCCAAATTTGTCAAATGAGAGTTTCATTTTTCAAAAAGAAAATTGAAAATAAATTAAATTCTATTTAACACACCATTTTGTTAAAAAGAAACCCCACTTATCAAAATAAATTTGGACTCTATTTAGCATACACAAATTTGCTAAGTAAAAATCCCATTTTCAAAATCAAAAATCAAACACTTTTAGATTTTTTATTTAGCATACACAAATTTGCTAAGTAAAAATCTCATTTTCAAAATAAAAAATCAAACACATTTGGAATTTTATTGAGCATACACAAATTTACTAAGTAAAGATCCCATTTTCAAAATAAAGAATCAAACACATTTGGATTTTTGTTTAGCATACACAAATTTGCTAAGTAAATATCCCATTTTCAAAATCAAAATACAAAAAACACAAAAATCAAACACATTTGGACTTTGTTTAGCATATCCAAATTTGCTAAGTAAAGATCCCTTTTTCAAAAATAAAATAAAATAATCAAAACATAAAAATCAAATACATATGGGCTTTATTTAGCATACACAAATTTGCTAAGTAAAGATTCCATTTCTAAATTCACACATGATTCACATCATGGGTAAACAAGCAAAAAGAAAATTATTTTCAAACAACTCATTTAGCACACCCAAAATTGCTAAATTAGTAATCCCAGACAAAATCAATTGACCCTCTATTTAACATACTCAAATTTATTAAATAAAGGGTTTCCAAACATAGAAATCAAATTCAAATATGACCCAATGGAAGCATCAAAAATCTCTTCAAAATATTTGAACCCATTTTCAACATACACAAATTTGTTGAAAGTGGATACTAAACTCAAAATCTCTTCTCCAATTCATTCAAAATCTCCCTCCTAAATTCAATGAACCCCACTTCCCCACTTAACATATTCAAATTGTTGAGTGTGAGTTCAAATTCTAAAGCAAATTTTAAAAGTCAGTAGAACATCAAGATAAAAAAAATTTGATTTGAGTTTATTTCCAACAATTGCAGTTTTAGCTCCTAGTCCGCTTTTCTCAAGTTCAAGATAAAAATGGATGCTCAAAGTTGTTCACCTTCCCTTTGGGATGGATTTGGCCTTGATGGCCAGCCTCCCCAAATTGATTTCACTCATTTTTGCACTTTGGCCGAGGATCTGGGGGCTAGGATCACTTGTGAGGGGCAACCCTCAAAATTGTCAGTAGGAATGTGGTGATTGGGCAGAAGCTAATCATCCATATTGTGATGCCTTCAAATTTTGAATTTCCCTTACTGAAGTTGAAGGAGGTAGAGGTTCTTAATAGCTAGTTTGCGCTCAATTGCCCCATCGCTTCCCAAGATGCTACTACCCACTCAGCTTCTTCTGGGAAGGCTACCCGCTTCGTGATAGTCTCCCTAGATATGGTCTAGTCATTGCTCCACCTAGAAGAACTCAACACTATAATAAGAGTCGCAAGATTAAGTGCATCATGTGCGCATCACTGAGGAGATGGAAGCAGTCTTTCACATCATAGTACAGGAGTCCCCCAGGGTAGTTTCTCCTTTTTTCACTCAGAACAAGTTCCATCCTTTTTTCCATTATGAAGGGGAGGAAGATGTCAGGAGGATTATAATGTCACCACCACCTCCCCTTCATTATGAGGCACCTACTAGAGATATATGGAGGTCATATGCTAGCCTCAGGACAGTTCTACCCCAAGTTGGTGGGGCTTAGAGACAGTCAGAGTCTGGTGCCCAGTTTAATTTACAATTGATTATTCATCATAGTCTAAGTGAGCATATCTATCAGGAGAGGGCTAGAGAGGCCTGTGTATTAGTTCATGTTATTAGCAAAGAGAGGCGAAGGTATGCTAGGCAGTAAGCAGCCTCCACCCTCTTAGATTTCCCCGATCGGTGTGCTACCCGCACTAGTCACACTGATTGTATTCTATTGATAAGTACTACCCATCATGAGAAGAGAGACCCTGCACAAAGGGAGTCGGTGTTTTCTCCATGACATCGCTCCACTTCACGTCCGCCATTACCGGTGTAGGTTCCATCTTCTACAATTCTATCTAAAGTCATGAGAGCAACATTAAGGGAAAAGAAAGCCCCACTGGTGATCCATCTATAGCCAAGGGATCCCATTTCATCTACACCGCCAACCGAGGTGAGGGTGAGCTCTCCTGCTCAACCTCCTACTTCATTTGCTGTGAAGAGGGAGTGGAAATCTTGTAGCATCATAGTCATGCCATCACCATCACCACCTCAGCAGATCATGGATATAGCAACACCAGAGGGAGAAGAAGATAGTTCTGTTATCCCTATGGTGATATATCCCCCTATGGATAGTACTCCATCCATAGTAGTTAATAGTCATGGGCACATGTCCTCCAAAGCAACCTCATGTTAGCTCTAGTAGAGGGAGATCGTGCATCTGCTCATGAACATGATCCCAACACCAGTCAGCTGTGAGCATATGTACCTGCATAGTTGGACCGCTCCTTGGAAGATATCATAGCACACTATCTTATTGAGAAGAAGAAAATCCTAGGGTATGACTGGTCTGATCTCAAGGAAGAGAATGTTAGCTTTGATCCCAATGAAGATGATTTATTGGAAGACTCAATAGAGGTGCATATGGTTAATACTAGAAGTTCTTCCTTCAGGACTAGCATGGTTCGAAAGGTGTTACGGCCAAACAGGATGATACAGCCTATTCGACCCAACACCTCTTTCAATAACTCAAATAGAAGGATGAGTAGATTGACTAGATGGGAAAGAAACTTAAAGACTTGCTAGCAGTAGTTCTAGCACTTGAAAATCAAGCTCTAGCAGCACATCCTACTCTTGTGGAGACTGGTCATCCTGAGCTATTGCATGTCTTGGATCAACCCAAGAGTTCACCTCCGGTAGAGTTGGGCAGTACTAGCTTGTATAAGAAGGTAGTGGACATTACCTCCATACAAGAAAAATATATCAAACTCAAGGTTGAACAACAAGTGAGGGAAGTGCTAGCACAAGCCTGAGATGGTTCATTAGTTCCAAAGGATAGACCCTACCTAGAGGAATTCGATGTTATCCAATATCTTAAGGGTTTTGTGCCTCTTTCTTTTGAAAGCTTTGGGGCAACGGGAACCCTCGCCAACATATAGCACACTTCAGGGCCAGCTATTGTAATGTTGATGGTAGCGATGCATTATTATTTCATCTCTTTATCAGTAGCCTAGTAGGTATAGCTTTTGATTGGTATACTGAACTCCCCAACATTTTAGTGAAGACTTTTGCTGAGTTGGAGTAACTCTTTATTAAGAGGTTTGTTGGATCTTAGCAAAGGGTAATTGTGAGCGATCTTGTTATGGTTGAACAACACCTCGGTGAGTCCCTCATTGATTATATTCTTAGATGGCATAATTTAAGCATGAAATACGAACCACAGCTGTCTGAATAACATGCTATTGAAATTTTATTAAAGAATATTCATGGCCTAGTTACCTTCATGCTTTAAGGTTTCACCATTAAGACATTTGAGAAGCTAATCAATAAGATGGCTAGCCTACAAGGAGAGGCCAAATAGTTGCCTTTTCAAGATTAGTCATCAAAGCTAAAGCCACAAAAATCTTATGAAAAGAAGCAAGGGGTAGCAACAACAACAGCGGTATATATACCTGCCCCCAGGTAACTATCATCCACCTACTCTTTTGGATAAATTAAATAAAACTTACTCATTAAAGAGGGAGGTAGTCAGGAAAATATTTAAGAACCTCTTAAAGAAACCTAATTTTCAGCTACCCAAGCCAAGTAAGCTGAAGGAAGTGGGCTGGAGCAATGATCCTAACTTTTGTCCCTACCACCGCATGTTAGACTATGTTTTGGAGGATTGCTTTATATTTAAGGACTGGCTTGAGAATAGCTACAAGTTAGGTGCTATAGTTATCCCTAAGGAATATTTATTGAACAACCATTCAGTTCTATTAGGGTAATCCTTGGGGATTCATGTGATTCTCTCAAAATAAAAGAAGGTTGAGATATCTCCTTATCTCGAACCTCTAAAAATATTGTTTCTAAAATCAAGAAACTTTCCTCATAGGAGCTTGAGGTAGCTCAAACTTTCAACATCAAGGAAGGTTCACAAGTTGCCAAAGACAACTTGGGAAAAGTGGGAGCTCAGCAGTAGCCCATACTTTCCTAGGATAGCCAAGTTGCAAAACCACTAACCAAGCCCAGCCTCCATTCCACCGTTGCAGCTCCTACTTCAGCCGGCACTCCTACTTCAGCTAGTTCTTCTTCTAGTAGACATCTTGTATCGATGGATGAGGGCATAAAATCTCTCACCCTACTTACTTTATGAGATTTCTACTATGTACCTCCTTTTAAATCTAAGAAATCAAAGAATAAAGCTAGTTTGAATTATATCTGTGTCATTTCTGATTGGTTATCTGATTTTACTCCTTTAGAAAACTCTTTAAGTATTAATAATTATAATAACTCTAATCATCCTCCTTTTGATTCAGAGATGGACTTTCCTTCTTTGAATAATACAGATTCACCTTTTGAGATAGATTTAGAATCATCTGATTCCGAGGGTCCTATAGGAGAAGTTGTAGGTATACCTGATGAGTAGGTAGAATCTTCCACTAAACCACCATAAGAGGATACTGAAGTTAACCTCCACAGTGGCAAGGTTCTACCTCCTTGGGTAGCACCTCAAGATCAGAGAAAATAAGTCATTGGTTATAGTGATTAAGAAATCCCTCCACAGGATGCTCCACCCATGGATATGCTTGTGGAGGATCAGCCCAGAGTTGACTACAATGTCCTAGCTCACCTAAGAAAGTTTCTAGCTAAACTATGCATATATGATGCTCTTGTCTTATCCAAAGAGATGAGGGAATCATTAATCAAGAACATTCTTGATCCAGAAATATGTTTAGCTCAGCTGACCGCTGTTGGAGAGGAAGCACATTATTCAAGAGAAGCCTAAGGAGTCATATTCACTGACGAAGACCTTCTTCTAGGAGATATGGAGCACAACCATCCCCTCTGCATCACAGTGGATATAGGCAGATTCAGAATTTCTAGGGTGTTGGTTGTTCTAGGTGCATCAGTGAATATTATGAGACTAAAAACCCTTGCTTATTTGAGGATTGACATCTCTAAGCTCCAAGGAGATTGGATGATGTTGAGAGGATTCAATGAACAGGGCAAGAGGGCTTTAGGCTCCACAGTGTTACCTTTGGAAATAGGTGACTGGAAGACTAAAGCCAAGTTCTATATAATTTATTCGAATACATCGTTCACTACTTTGCTCGATAGGCCTTAGATACACCAAAATAAGATGATTCCATCCTCCCTTCATCAGTGCATCAAGTTTCAAAGAGATAGAATCAAATATTGTATCGAAGGAGATGAAAAGTCATTCTTAGTTAGAGATGTCAAGATATATGAGGATGCGACTTACTATCTTCCTCAAAATCAAAACACCTTTGCTCATGTACTTGGCCAAAGTTCAAATACAAAAAAAAAGAAGAAAAAGGAAAAGAAAAGAAAAAAGAAAGTATAAGGGAGCAAGAAAGGGATATTAAGGAAGAGGTAGAGTCGCATATTACAATCCACCCACAGTTCATTCCATCATATAGACATATGGGCAGGATGACTAAACCTCCACCAGGAAGAGGCAGGGGCAGATACAGAGGCAATTCTAGAGGTGGGAGACCCCTTAGCTGGCAACCAGCCAACAAGGGCTCTGCTCTAGTTCACAAGAGTATCCCTACTATTCACATAGACTTAGAGTCCAACTCAGAGGATGAGTCTCATATGATTAGCATACCAGCCAACCCCTCCAGCAAAATTCATTAGAGGTGACACTCGAGCCAGACAGTGATGAGGACCAGGCCTTCATGCAAAGCATAAATGTATTCGAATCAAAATTATGTAAAACCATTAGGCATCAGTTGGGAACCTTAGCTCTAACCCCACTTTTTTCTCAAAAAGTTAAGGGTTTAGTAGTTAAGGAAGCCCCTAGACCTTCCATTGATGTTTAGTTGAAGAGATTCTTATTGGGGTCATCATCCTCAAGTCTTGAAGCAGATGTAAAACTTGATGATGATTCATATAAAGATTTAATAGAATTATCTTTCGATTGGTACTCACCTTGTGTTCATAATCTTACAAACAAATGTTTAATTCCTTACACATGGTCCAGGCACAAGTTGGAATACTTTGAGAAGCTGTGGGACAACAAAGGCAGAAATGCATAATCAAGACCAGGACTAAGATTCAGTACAGTGGGTCCAGTCGATGATGATGATTACTACTTAATTGTCACCAATCATCTAGAGTTTGATAGGTTCTTCTCAAACCACACTAACTCTTATGAGGATGTCTGTTTAAAAACTTCATATGATCTTCAAATCAAATATGCTCCTTAAAATTTGAAGAGAAAATCCATTCAACTATCGACAAGCTCAAAGAAATCAACCTCAGGATAGAAGAAGTTCTATGCCCCACATACATCAGTTCTCTGTTGAACGAAGAAGAAACCAATGACTGAGTTAGGCTATTGACTGAGTTGAAAGACTGCTTCGCATGGAGCTCTAAAGAGATGCTTGGATTATCTTCTGATGTACCAGTCCACAAACTAACAATAGACCTTGACGTTAACCCTATCAAGCAAGCTTCTAGATGCATGCAATTAGAAATTGAACAATAGGACATTTCTGAAGTCAAGAAACTGATCGATACTGGCTTTATCAGAGAAGAAAAATACCCTACCTAGTTAGCTAGTGCCATTCCAATTAAGATAAAGAATGGCCAAATTTGCATACTCATCAATTTCAGGGAGTTAAATAAGGAATATCTTAAGGATAAATTCCCACTTCCTATACTAGAGTTAATGGTGGACATTGTCTCATCTCATGCAATTTTCTCCTTTATGGATGGGTCATTTGGCCACCACCAAATTCGGATAGCCCCAAGGATGAAAGAAATACTGCTTTTTAAACCCCAATTAGAATCTATTATTATAAGGTCATGCCTTTTAGCCTTAAAAATATCGGTGTTATATATCAGCGGGCCATGACTCAAATCTTCAACGAACTCATTCATCATTAAGTTGAATATTATGTTGATGATCTAGTACTCAAAGGAAAAGAAAAAGAAGACCATCTCTTCAAATTGAGAGTAGTTTTCGAATGGTTAAGATAATTTAACCTCAAAATAAACCCCCTGAAGTGTGCATTTGAAGTAGCTTCAGAGAAGTTCCTTGGGTTCATTGTTTGACACCGGGGAATAAAGATAGACCAAAAAAGATCAAAGATATCTTAGAAATACCACCTCCTAAAAGTTGAACTCAACTCAAATCATTCTAAGGGTAGTTGGTATATTTAAGATGCTTTATCTCCAATCTATCAGAGATATGCAGACCATTTTAACACTTGTCAAAAATGACACTAAGTTCAAGTGAGATGATATGTGCCAACATGCTTTTAAAGATATCAAATAGTATTTGGTGAAGCTGCTAGTTCTAGCAGCCCCTATCCTATCCAAACCAGTTATCCTCTATACTACTGCATTGGATGACTCCCTTGGCACTTTATTAGCCCAAATCAATGACGAAGGGAAGGAGAATGCTCTCTACTACCTCAGTCATCGTCTGATCCCTTCTGAAGCAAACTACCCACCTATTAAGAACCATTGCTTAGCTCTCATCTTTGCATCCCAAAAGCTATGAAACTATATGCTCTCTCATAAGGTAAACTTAATTTTAAGAATCAATCCACTACAATAACTCATGACACGGCCGACGCTATCTAGATGGTTGGCACGTTGATCTATGATTTTGTCACAATTTGACATCACATTCTTACCCCTCCATGCTGTGAAAGTACAAGCACTAACAAATTTCTTAGCATCACACCCACTTCCTACTGATTCTCTGCTTAGTGATGACCTCCCTGATAAAAAAATCATGAACTTAGGGGCCACTAGCATTCACCGTTGGGAGAAGAACCACGCTCTACTCTTCCAAGAAAGGCAGATGTATGAATTATTCTATTAACTCTAGACCACGATGTGATGAGATTCTCATACTATCTCTCCAATCCATGCACCAAGAATAAAGTTGAATAAGAGGCTCTGATTGTCAGTCTAGAGTTAGCTTTTACAGTGTGTGTCAAAAGCATCAACATCTACGGGGATTTTCAACTAGTCATCAACCAGATTGTTGTGTCTTATAAAATTTTAAAACCTAAGCTTCGTCACTACCATGAGTACACCATGAAGCGTTTGGCCCAAATCCCTGAGGTCACCATCTACAAAGTTCCTCAAAAACAAAATGTAGTAGCAGATGCTTTGGCCAAAATTGACATGTCGGGAAGATGAGTCCATTCCAATAAGGGTCCAAAATAGACAAGTCTTATCTCTTATTGATGCTGAACTCATCGAGAGATTCTCTCTTGAAGGGGAGGTTTTTGTTGCCATTAAAGAAGAGGAGCTGGATTGGAGGCAACCATTCATAGATTACTTGAACATAGGAAAACTATCTCAAGAGAAATCACAAGCCCATCAGATAAAGCAGAGAGATCTCTCCTATGCTCTCGTGGATGGCACTTTGTATCGACGATCTTTTGATCAAATGTGGTTACACTATTTAGATAAACACGATGCACATAAGATCATGAGTACATTCAGGTCTATGTGGAGCGCATCAATCTGGTCTGAAGATGAAATCCAAGATCAAAAGACTAGGATATTACTAGCCCTTGATGATTACAGACTACATGGATGTAGCTAGGAGATGCCACCAATGTCAAGTACACTGTGTGGTATTACACTAACCACCCAACATTCTACACCCTACATTGGCATCATGGTCATTTAGGTGTTGGGGTACTAACATAGTGGGTCTGATTGATCCTCCTTCTTCTAAGGGTCACCAGTTCATTCTAGCTACCACCGAGTACTCTTCCAAGTGGGCGGAGGGAATCCCACTTGACCAAGGTACATTCAGGTTTATGTGGAGCACATCAATTGGGTCCAAAGATGAAAGTCAAGATCAGAAGACTAGGTACTACTAGCCCTCGATGATTACAGACTACATGGATATAGCTAGGAGATTCCACCAATGTCAAGTACACGGTGTGGTCTTACACTAACCACCCAACATTCTACACCCTACATTAGCCTCATGGTCATTTAGGTGTTGGTGTACTAACATAGTGGGTCTGATTGATCCTCCTTCTTCTAAGGATCACCGGTTCATTCTAGCTGTCATCGACTACTCTTCCAAGTGGGCGAAGGAAATCCCACTTAGAAAGGTCACAGCTCAGCATGTGCTCTAGTTTTTCAGGAACCATATCATATATAAGTTAGGATGCCTCGATGAATTATATCTAATAATGGTACTACATTCAAAAGCAGTAAGATCAATAGCTTCGCCAAGAGACACGATATAGATTGGAGATACTCCACTATCTACTAACCTAGGGTAAATGGCTTAGTAAAAGCATTCAACAAAACTCTTATCTAGATACTAAAGAAGACACTCAACGATAACAAGCAACAGTGGCATGAGAAACTAGTTGAAGCTTTGTGGGCATATCACACCACATACAACACTCCAACCCAATCTACCCTGTTCTCCATAGTATATGGGTTCAAAGCCATTCTACCATTAGAAGTGCAACTCCCATCACTAAGCATAGAAATGGGTAGTAAAATCACTAGAGAGTAGAACTCCAAGTTACGGTTAGAAGAGCTCAAAGGTTTAGAGGAGAGATGCCTACGGACATGCTAGAACCTCGAATTATATAAAGCCAAGATGATTTAAGCTCACAACAAGCTGGTCCGCCCTAAAGCTTTCCAAGTAGGAGAGCTTGTTTTAGTTCTAAGGAGACCAATTGCCTCAAAAGATGGGAGGAAAGTTTGAACCAACTCGGGAAGTCCCTTTTGTCATAGAGAAGGCCTACTAAGGAGGATCTTATCAACTTATTGATTGTAAAGGGGAACACTCGATGCTTCCAATTAATGGGCTCTATTTGAAGATACACTACCCATGAAATCATGTTTGGAAATAATTATCATCAAAATTTTATTCCAATTCATTAAAATATTCTCTTCATTAGAAGCATTGTTTGCTTATTTGCGAATCTGTCAGGACATATTTAGGGTTGGTTTAAGAGAACCCAAGAGGCATCCTATCCTTTTTTCACAACACGAACACAAATCAAACATGATTCCACAACACTACTAGAGTAGGTGCAAGAGAACCCAAGAGGCATCCTATTTTTACTAGCACGGCTAAGTTAGGTGTAAGAGAACCCAAGCGGCATCTTTTCTTAGTGGAATCACAATTGCCATTCATGACATCATTTCATTAACTTTTAAGTGTGTTTTAGGATAGCTGTAAGAGAACCCAAGTAGCATCCTGTCCTCCTTAAACACAAACACAAACACATATTTTTTATCTCTAGCTATTTTGATGTGGGAGCAAGCTCCTTGTGGCACTCACTCATTAGCTGCTATAGGTCGAGCTGACATACTATCTTGCTAGTGTGTCACCCCAGTGGTCATTTGTCTGGCAGATGTGAGTCCCCGCACTTTCTTTCTGACTTGATCATTACAAACCAATGAGTGCCTTGTTAGTCTGGTAGGCCTCACTACGCAACCAGTAAGCTACCTCACGTTGACTTTGTTTAGCAGGATGTGCATGCTTTCTTCTTAAACTAGCCATCATGCACTAACTAGGTCTAGTATATTAGAGGTTTAGGAAAAATCCCCCAGTGGCTCCTTTCCTCTTAACTACTCTTGATTTAATATAAGTTCACTAGTGGCATTCACTCAGCCCCTAGGTCGATAAACCCTGTCGGGAGACTATCCACCGGTTTTCCGTAGGAGGATGTGAGTCTCCAATGCTTTCTTCTTAGGCTGATCAACCGATGGGCACCTTAGGTTGGTTGATGTTTGCTATGTTGACAGCGACTCACCTGGTGGATACACCACTCTTGGCATATATGAGTCCCCTTATTTTCTCCTTGAATTGGCCACCGAATACTTATTAACATTATCTTCTTTAGGGTTTTGGATAATGCCTTAGTAGTGTGCACTCTACTTAGATCACATCCTTGACCCCATTTAGACACTACGGGTTACTGGATTGGACAGTCCCCCTTTCCTAGTAGCCACCTATGGTTGGAGAATTTGTTCAGTGGATGCATAAATTCTCCCTTAGACCAGTAAATCTAAGATAGGTCTAGGCTAATATAAGCTCCTTCTCACCATTATCCCTCATAAACCAACATGGTCCACAATAAATAAAGAAACAAAACAAATAAATTTATTCGCTTGCAGATTAGGAATTTAAGTCAACGACCCCTTTCCCAAGCAGGCATCCTATCTTTAGGGCAGTGTCAGCAAAACTCCCTATATGAATTGCCTGACTATACTTGAGTTGAAATAAGTCCTCAGGTCGGCACTCTCTCTATAGTCACCCTTAGGTCAGGTTCAATCTATTTTGCCCAAACAGGTTTCCCCAGTAGTCATATTGCTTTGAAGGATGTAAGCCTACTACGCATTCTTTCTAGCATGAATGTCACAAACCGACGGGCATCTTTAGGTCGGGTTGACATGCTACCTTGCTAATACATCACCCCAGTGGTCTTTTGAAGTAAAAGATGTGAGTCACTGTGCTTTCTTCCCTGAATTGTCCACTGCAAATCGAAAGGCACCCCTTTGGTTGGATAGTTTTCCCTTTAAGCTGGAAAGCTACTACATTTGGAATGTTAAATCTGAAGTAGGTCAAGGATGACATGGTCCCTACTCAGTGCAGTCCACCATAAACCAATGAGATCCACCAAATATAATTAAAATAAAATTAATTTTGACTATTTTTGAGCTGATTTAAGTCCCATAGCAACATTCACTCAGTAGTCAACCTAAGGTTAGGTTCGACCTGTTGCCTCGCCAGCTGATCATCCCAGCGACTGATCCTTACTTTGGAGGATATAAGTCTACTACGCTTTCTTCCTAGTACAGTCACTACACACCGAAAGGCAACCCCTCTGGTTAGATAGACTTACCATGTGGTTGGTAGACTACCCCTTTGGATTGAAAAATCTGAAGTAGGCCAAAGCCAACATGGCCCCTACTCAGCGCGGTCCATCAAAAATTGACAAGGTCCATCTCAAAATTCAAAATTTAAAATCTTAAACAAAATCAACACTCCTCCCTAGTGGAGCCAAACTAAACAATCAAATCATTCAGCTTCTCCTTAGTGAGATGTAAATCTTTCCAATCTCCCTAGTGGAGTCAATTCAATCCAACTTGAACCTATTCCCTCAGTGGAAGGTTCACATCTTTTATCCCTAGTGGATTCCAAATCCTAATCCCCCAGTAGATTTCATAACCTCTCATCCCCAGTGGATGACTCGAGCCTTTTCCCCTAGTGGAAGGCTTACATACTCCATCCCTAGTGGATTCCCTCTTCACTCTCTTATGTTTTTGACATGAGTAGAGTCACATTACACTAAGATTTTGATTCCTTCTACACCTCGGGCTTAGGAGTAAATCATTTCTGTTAGTGCTTGTGATCGTTTAAATATTGTTGATAGTCTCGGTCAACAGCAATATGTATGGTATGCCTTGTCAGTCACGCCATACCTATTGGACACCCTTTGTTGGCCTCCCTTTTGGAGTGAGCTCTCAAATTCTCCATCTTAGACATAGGACTCCTCTAAACACTAAGAGTTCCTTAATCTTAAGACACTTCTAGTGATTACGTGAATACTTAACCTAACCCTAGAGACTTAGAAGAGTTATACATAGGAATGGGTTATGCCTTAGGGGTATTAGGAGGACTTGCCTACCCTATAGCTTAAACTCAATCCTTGCTTCCCTCCTTCAAACCAATCCAAATCAAATCCTAAATCAATTCCAACCCAATTGATTTTCTCAAATCATAAATTAATGCTAAAATCCAAATCATAAATCAATTCCAAATCAAATCTTAAATCAATTCCAACTCAATTGATTTTCTTAAATCATAAATCAATTCCAAATCAAATCTTAAATCAATTCCAACCCAATTGATTTTTTTTTCAAATCATAAATAAATTCCAAATCAAATGATTAAAACCCATGATTGAATTTAAATCCCAAAATCTTTCCTAAGCCCTTTGATTTCATCTTATAGACTTAGCTCAAATCAAATCCAAATCACTTCAAACTCAAAAGATTTTCTCATAACTGATTTATATTCTTATTTATATTCACAAATATAAGTGAAATATAAATTCAAATAACCAAAACTAAATTCAAAACTCAAATCCAAATCTAACTTAAATCCAACTTATACTCTTTCAAGTCAAATCCTTGAACTTAGCCAAACCATTCTTAAATCAATTCAAATCCTTGGATTCTCTCTTCAAACAGTCACTTCTTCAATCACATACCCAAATATAAATATAAACTACAATCATCAAAGCAAAATCAAACTAACCCAAATCAAACTCAAATTCATCCTTTTGATTTGAAATTATCAAATGGACCAAAACCCATTTGACTCCAAATCACATGGAATTGGATTTACATTTCCATCATAGGTACATATGTGAGTTCAACCAAACTTGAATCAAGCCTTGATCAAGCCAATAAACCCATTTAAGCTCACTTGGCCCAAAGTGACCTAAAGGATCTTTTTGAGCCAAATTCTATTCTAACCCAAATGGATTGAACTAATCCCATCTATGCCTAACATTGTGAGCAACAATCATCCTAGGATGATCAATCACTCAAATTGGGTCAAACTAAGTCAAACCTAGCCTTTGACCAAGTCAACATTTAGCCCAAATGAAATCCAACTAGCCAAAATTCACTATAGGCCAAATTGATTGAAACCATTAAGCTAAACCAATCTATAATCAATGATTAAACTTGACCAAGCCATCAATTAAGCCAAATAAAGCCTAATTGGCTACTTGACATAAGTTGATGCAAATTGATCTAAAAAGTCAAAATGGGCCAAATCTTGATCTAAGGAAAATTGATTGCAACCAATGGGTTAAATTCATTCTAAATTGATTTTTGAACTTGACCAAAGCTTCAATTGACCAATTAGACCCAACCTAATCAAATTGATCATGAACCCAACTTGACCTAAAAGGATAAATCAACTTGAAATCAAGCCAAACCAAAATTGATTGAAATCAAAGCTTGCAATATATTTCAAATGATCAACCAAGCCTAAACCAACCTATGACCTAACCAAATTAGGTTAAATGGGTTAAATTGGTCAACTTGACCCATTTGACCTAAATGATCCTAAATTAACCAAAACAAAATTTAAACAAAATTGAACCAAACCAATGATACACATAGGTTATAAATGATCGTTTGGACTTGTCCTAACCTATGGTTTGACCCAATTTGACCAATTGGTCAACCTAACCCAATATGACCCAACTTGACCTGAATGGGTTAAATTGAACATATTCAAACTAAATGAACTCTAAATCACTTGAAATATGGCCCAACCCATTTTTGAATCATTTCAAATCTGCCAAAATCAAAATCAAAGATAAGTGATCATTTTGCCCTTAGGTCAAAGGGTAACTTATGATCAAATTCTCTTGGAATTTTGTCATTCCTTTCTCAAGGCCACTTGGCACACTAAGGAGGGTGGTGAACATGACCCAATGAGCTAGGGATGGCCATGACCTAAGCCAAGGCCAAACCGACCTCTCCAATAGAAATTAAATACTTGGATCGCCAAATGCACTCACCTAGCACATGGGCATCCACACTCCTTCCCTCCACTACCTAAAATGATCACATGGGATGTTTGGCAGCCTAAATCATGAACCCAATCCTTGCCATTGATAAAAAATGGCAAAACTACCCAATCACCATCTGATCTAAGGAAGGGGAGATATACCCCCCCCCCCCCCTCATTCTCACTAAAACCACAAACACTCATTTTCATAGACCTAAGAAGATTCAATCGAAGCCTCCGCAAGCTTAACCAAGCCATTCTCAAGCTCCATTGATTTCCCATTCTCGGTTTCACTCAAAGCCAAAATAGGGGAGATCAATCCCGAGCTAAACTCATCCAATTATCCATCAAAACTAAATTAACCTTGCAAGCACCATTAGTGGACTTTGTCGAGCTCAATCGAGTCATTTCCCAAGTCTCCAAGCCATGGGAAGCATCACTTCAATCAAAGTCGATCACCATTGAAGGGGAGCTTGGTCAACCGAGCCATCTACTTCAAATCAAGATCCAATTTCTTCAATAGGGCTTTATCTCTACTAGACGAAGCTACCTCCTCCCTTTGAAGCGCCGGTGATAGCCTCCGGCAAGATAGTTGCTTGAAATGGTAGCCTTAGAAAAATTTTCTTTTGTCCTTCTGTAGATAAGTATCACCCATTGGATCTTACTGTTGGATGTGTATCCCCCCTTCTTCTAAAGGTATGGGATCATTTTGATCCCAGTTCGAGCTCAGGTGAGCTCGAATTGAATGGGGAGAGATGAACGGTGTTCGTCTCTCATCCCTCACGAAGGAGAAGGATCACACACCATCCGTTCTGCTTCACTGGAATAGACGTCTATGATTAGATCACGTTAGATCCCCTTTGATTTAAGCCTAAATCAAGAGATTAATCTCGGCCATCTGATCTTAGATCGGACGACCCATAGAAAAAGTGCATCTGCCATCAGCTGACTCAGCAGATGGATATGACAACTTAAATAATCGATCCCGTTGTGCCACGTGGAAACCGTGTCGCGTCAACTACCACATTGCCCGATGGGATTAGGGGGTTAATTAGGCTTAATTAATCCAATTTTAATGCTAAAACTTTTAAAATTCATAACTAATTATAGAAAAATAAAAAAATACAAATAAACACTCATTTTAAAGATAATTCAGAGAAAATAATAAAAAATTAAAATTAATTAATTTTGAATAGTGATTTTAACTCAATTTAGGTTTTATTGGAAATGTAATTAAATTAATTACTCTCTAATTAATCCAGTAATTAACCTCAAAGTTTCTAGGATTAATTAGTGGGATGACCTATACCTCCCATGATTTTCTTGGATTTTATTGCTTGATTAATTAGGGGAATTGCTTATTTCATCTGTAAATGATTAATTAACCTATTAAATAGTGATAAATTCATTAATTAAGTTTTCTAATCATCATGAAATAGTGAATGGGCCTAAGGAATGAGATTAGGATTTCTCTTCCAATCTTTTCTCCTAAGTTTATTTCATTTGGATAAACACTTAATTAATTTGCAAATTAATTAATGACTTAATCCCTTAATCTTGGGTAGATTCTTAGGTATTCAATAACCTAAGAGAACTTGAAAGGAAATTATAATCAAACTACATGTGTAGGATGGTTATGAAAGTACTTAATTAAACCTTTTAGCTTAATTAATCAATAATTGTGAGCCAATTACATTAGACCTCTTTATTTCTTAGGTAGATTGCTGATTTAAATTCCATGTGATTGCATATCATATGTTGGCTCATAATTACTTGAATAATTATGTTAAAGCATTATAGGTAAGGGGTAATCAATGGATTTAATTCATACTTTAACCTAAACAAAACATAAAATTAACCTAATTATTCTAAAATTAAACTAAACCAATTCATACATGTGGGAAATGGGTTAGGACCAACAAACCCTTTTTATATTTCCTAAGTCAAATCAAATTCGAAAATAAAAATCACTTTAACGAATTTTGATTCATTTAAAATAATCCAATTTTATATGGTTGTCCTTAGGAAGTAATTAGGATGAAAGAAGTCATGTGCTTACATCCCTTTATTTCTTTCTAAGCATGTTAAATATTGTTTGCCATATGAAATCATGCATTCATTTATTTTGAAAAATCAATTAAATAAAATGTTTTTTATATCAAATTGCATGTGTTGGCTAGAATTAAGAATATGAGTGGCTATTATCACTATTAAACCAAAAATTATTTTTAAAACTTATAAATTAAAGATTATGAATGAAGTGATGCTACTTATAAGTACTTATAAGCTTACATGTGATTACAACATAAGATGTATTTTATGTTATTTTCTTCTCTTCCCTTAACACGAATTTGAATAGGATTTGCAAATTATATAGTTCATTTGAAAAGAACACAACAGTTGCTTAAATCTATTCCTGTGCATTTTTATGTTATGAATTAAGAAGGATCCTCACATTTACACATGTGTAGGATGGTTATGAAAGTACTTAATTAAACCTTTTAGCTTAATTAATTTATAATTGTGAGCCAATTGCATTAGGCCCCTTTATTTCTTAGGTGCATTGTTGATTTAAATTCCATGTGATTGCAAATCATATGTTGGCTCATAATTACTTGAATAATTATGTTAAAGTGGAATAGGTAAGGGGTAATCAATGGATTTAATTCATACATTAACTTAAACAAAATATAAAATCAACTTAATTATTCTAAAATTAAACTAAACTAATTCACACATGTGGAAAATGGGTTAGGACCAGCAAACCTTTTTCATATTTTCTAAGTCAAATTGAATTCAAAAAATAAAAATCTCCTTGAAGAATTTTGATTCAGTTTAAATAATACTATTTTATATGATTGTCCTTAGGAAGTAATTAAGGTTAATGAATTCATGTACTTTGATCCCTTTATTTCTTTCTAAGCATGTTAAATATTGTTTGCCATATGAAATCATGCATTCATTTCTTTTGAAAAATCAATTAAATAAAATGTTTTCTTTTTATGTCAAATTGCATGTGTTGGCTAGAATTAAGAATATGAGTGGCTATTATCATTATTAAATGAAAAATTATTTTCAAAACTTATAAATTAAAGATTATGAATGAAGTGATGCTACTTATAAGTACTTATAAGCTTACATGTAATTATAACATAAGATGTATTTTATGTTATTTTCTTCTCTTCCCTTAACATGGATTTGAATAGGATTTATAAATTATATAGTTCATTTGAAAAGAACACAACAATTTCTTAAATCTATTCCTGTGAATTTTTATGTTATGACTTAAGAAGGATCCTCACATTTACACATGTAAATTATACAACCAAATAAAACATAATCTTTTGCATGATTCTTCATCAATTTGTTTCTTTTTGTACATCTACATGTATTTAAGAAAAGTGGTATACTAGTCTGGACATCCCGAGACTGCGAGGCTTTAAGTAGCCCTAAGTAGGTCTTATACCTTACGCCCGTGGTTTAGAAAACAATGGTGTCGTACTCACTTATAACTTTTATACATGTGAATGTGCATTTTGTTAATGGATGAAAAATCCCTCTTTTCTATATAATAAAGACATGCATCAATGGAATATCTAAATTTTCAAATCATATCTCTTAGCATTCATCATCAAAGTGTGCTAAAATTTGCATTGCATGTACAAGCATGCTTAAGATTGTTCATATGCATGGTATACATGGTGGAAAAAAATAAATGGTTGTGTGTCATGTGGTAGTAATCGACCTTAACTAATCCTAAGATGTCTTTCTTATTAAATAGAGCTATTTAGAGCAAATCTAAACTTCGGGTTAATTAAAACACATAATAAAACATTCACTAAGAAAATTCATCAATCGATCTACCTTAGAAATGTTTTAAGGTCGGGATAAAAGAGAAGTTCTCTTCTCTTTTCTTCTCTTCACAATATTTCATAACTAAGTATAGGTTCATTCAAACTACTTCAAATCATCAACTAAAATTGACAAATTAATTAAATCACTTGAAATTAAACCACCCTCTAAATTTAACCTTACACACTTAGAAAATTTTAACCTTATAGCCTAGCTAAGACATGCCACACAACCCTTAAATAGCACACACATTAGGCTAAGTCACTATTTCTAGCTCTATGTTATGGCAATGCATGGTTTGATGCCTGATTTTATTTTGTGATGTAATGTTTTTAGACTGGATGTTAGGGTGCATGTGTGTAGTCTGGTTGTTAGGCTGATATTAGCCAAATCATGCTTTTTGCAGGAGGTTGTGCTTATGGGGCTCTGTAAAAAAATAAATGCTTTTGCTATGCAGGTTGTTTATACCCCTAAGCATAACCCAAATTAGGATAGGTAGACTTGGTTACCCATGTGTGGGGTGCTAAGTCCAAATTATTCATATAACTGCTTGGGTTGTGTGGTATGCTTAGCTAATCTCTATTTTACAAGTTTAGTTAGATTTATATTTCCTTTTTTGATGTAAATTTTGCAATTAAAATTTAGAATGAATGTTATGAGGGAATTAAGGTGAACATTGGTTATAAGATCATGTCTTATATACCATGTGAAGCCTTAGAGCAAACTACATCCCACGCCAAACCAAAAGAAAGAAAGAAATGAAGAAAGAAAGAAATGAAGAAAGAAAGAAATGAAGAAAAGAAGGGATGAAGAATAAAGAATGAAGAATGAAGAGCCCCCATAACTTGAATTCCTTTTAATTGTAATCATTCATTTGTAATCCGAGTTGTATAAGAGTAGAGCTCTACACCGATTTCTTTTGGGATGTGAACCACCACATCCTCTTATTCTTTCATGCCAATTTTATAAATTGATTGATGTTATGTTTATGATTGCATAATTAGGATGGCATGATTTTTCTAGTTTTTTAATTGTTTGGTGGCTATTGAATGGCCTGGATGAAATTAGGCTCTTAGGAAAAAATAAATTTTTTTATCCAATTAATGAACTCAAAAGTAAACTAAATAACTCATAACCTCACCTAAAGCTTAGGACATAAATCAAAATAATAAAAGTTTTAGCAACCCCTTAACTGGATGTTGTATGTCTGACATCATGCATAAATCATATTGCTTCACTCTTGCTAATGGAGGGCTACCACTTTTGCCAGAGAATAATGGCCTGGCCTATGAGAGCCATGGTGGAAAGACACCTCATTATTTCTGATTTTGGCTCATAACTAATTTCTCATACACTAGGCATATGAAATCCCATAGCCTGTGTCAAATAAAAATATTCAAAAATCAAAATAAAACTTAACAAAATTTGCATTAGATTCAGGTCATTATTCATGCCCTTCATGATCTAGTCTCTTAGAGAGTGTATTTAAGGACTTAGTCTCATTTCTAAATAAATAATAGGTTTGCCATCTTGCAAAGTATAAGACTTGCCTACATGTATTTAAAATCATAGGAGGAGTTAGTTGGTGGCCACCCCCAGGCGATTATAAGTCCAACAGTCGGGTGGTTTATCCTCTTTTGTGGAGGTAAACCACATACCCATTTTCTCCTTAGATTTAAGTCATGCCTTGGCCCTCCCCAAAGCTTCCTAGATTTAGGATCCAAGGTTATTATTTTCCTTTGCGGGCTATAAGCATAAATCCTCACCTCTTAAGCATTTCTATGATCTTGTGTTGTAGAATTGTAAGCCCTAAATTTCTAATAAAAATTCAAATCAAACACATAATTCTTCTCAAATTTTAAAAATATAAAGCCCAACCATAGAATAGTTTGGGATGCTCACTAGGTTTCCTAGTACATGAGCATCCCCTACTCATCTCCCTTTAGTTTCGATAATAAGTCCCTCTTTTTGATCAATCCCACTTGACTTTTCAAAAATAACTAATTTATTGATAGTCTTATCTTTAAAATCTTTGGAGATAATGATTATTTACCTTAATCAAAAGTATTCTTAGGGAATCTCATTCTTGTGGATGTAATTAACTATGGGGGCTTACCTCCATAGAGAACTTAATGAACTCAGCTTAAAATAAATCCTGCTTTACTTTTCCATATAAAGTAGAGGAAATATTTCTGGTACATTCGAAGACCCATTATCCTTAGGAGCCCTTACTAGGTGATTAGGTCCATTATAGGATGATAACTTCTGTCTCTCGAGATAGTACATCATTCTTCAATGTTGCACCTGATCACCCTAATGAGTACATCTGCGGATCTACATGGTGTCCCAATAACATTTTCATTCAAACGAAAATAAAATACCACACCTTTTTATAGGAAGATGTTTAAACAAATGAGTAAGAAAGAGGCCTTAGTCATTTACCCACATCATTCCATTATTAATAATGATTAATCAAGTTTAATTAATTAATTTTTTTTTTGGCATTTTTAATAATTATTAATCACTTAATGTAAGTAATTAAGATTTGAATATTAAATTCTCCTAATTACCTGGCCATTAAATCTCAAAAAAATTATGGGAGGTAGAGGACATCCTAAGGAATCAACACATCTAATTTGAGATCCATTGGCCAAATAATTAAGGCTTAATTAAGCTAATTAGGAAAAACTTTAAACCCTAATTAAGCACTGTTCAATGTTCAAACATTATGGATTTTATTTTTATTAAATTTTCTTATGTTAACCCTTTCCAAAATGGGTTTACTCATACTTTTAGGATTTTTTCTACAACTAGTTTTGTTTTTTTAAAGTTTTGAGTGATTAATCACATTTTAAACACTTAATTACCCCTTAGCCCTTTGGCGCCATGCCGATGCTGACACGGTAGCACTTTCCACATGGCACCATGGGATAGGCTACTTAAAATGTCCCATATGGCTGCTAAGTCAGAGGCGGTGGATGCAACTTCCTCCCTATCACCCAATCTCAGATCGAGCAATGAAAATTAATTTCATGATATTTAAAGGATTAAATCATGGTCATTCATTCTAATCATGAGAAATGGACGTCGGATGATCCTTCATCCCTGAGCGCTAGAAGACAGACACTGTTTGTCTTCCACCGATTGATCTGAGCTGACTAGAGCTCCTCTAAAATGTTGGGGAAGAGATCTAAGAGGATCCTATGGTAGAAATTGCACAAAATCATAAAATCTTTCACAAAATATTAACTCCTAATGAATTTTCTTTAGTTTGCTAGAATTTACCTTGTCGGAGCTCAAGACCGGTGGTCCAATGACTAATGTAGCTTTGTCTTGAAGAGATGAAGCCCTGTTGAGAACCTCTTGAGTTGCCTCCCTATTGATATCTTTGTGGACCAAACAACACCGTAATAGTCACCAGAGTTGGTCTAGGAGATGTCTCCAGTACTCAAAGGGATCAGGAATCGATATGTTTCAACTCACCAGAGCTTGGTGAAGGTGTGGGAGAAGTTAATTGAAGTTTGATGGGGTTGGCATGATATTGGATAGACAGAGTGCTCAGGTTCGAATGGCTCTTGGTGTCACCGATGATGGGGTGCACTAGGGGATTGAGGAAGGCTCTAGGACTGCTCAAAATCACCAAGGGAAGCTCTGTGTGAAGTTTGAATCAATAGGGAGGAGTATATCCTCCTCCCTAGGTGAACCAAGGGTTGTGATTGGCTCAACCTATGGCTGTCATCCTATTGGGGTAGGTGGCCAGAGATGGCAGAGGACTGTTGATGTGGAGGGTCTTGAGAGGCTGAGAGAGCTGCAAGGGCTTGCAAGCTATGTACCTCCTCCCCCAAGTGAACCAATGGTGGTCTAAGGGTAGCTAACCCTCTCATGAACCAAGGCTGAACCCAATAGCATTGGTTTTGGTTGGGAGAGTAGTCCAAGTGTCTAAAATGGGCTAAAGGTAGCTGCCAATGGTTGATGAGTAGGTCAGACCATCAAAATGAGGATTTTGTCTCATTTGGGTGAGTTGGTTCATGGGTTTTGACCCAAACTTGGTTCACCATCTATTGGGCCTATTTGTCCTGACCCAAGGATGAGTCATGCCAAGTTTGGTTGAGTTTGGACTTGGTTTGGATGAGTTTGACTCAATTTGACCCATATAGGTCAAAATGGGTTCAAATGAGTTAGGATGACCAATTGGTAAAATTAATGGTTTTAGTAAGTTCATTCGATCATTGGGAGTGTATTGGTGTCATTGGTTTGGTTTAATTTGAAGTGGATTTGAATTTGGCTCACTTGGGTTCATATGGGTCAAATAGGCTAAGTTGACCAATTTGGTCAAATTGGTCGAATTGACTTGAGTGCATGGTTAATTTAAGTTCAATTGATGATTTAAGAATGATTCTAGGCATTAATTTGAATTGATTTGGATTTGGGAATGATTTAGCTCAATTTGACCCATTAAGTCAAATTGGGCTAAATGGTTCAATTGGGTTGGTTTGATAAAATTGAGTTCAATTGAAGGTTGGATCATGCTCAATGATTAATTTTTGAATGATTGGAGGTATTGGTTTGAATCAAATGGGTTTAGGATTTGATTATGCCCAATTTAGCCCTTTAGGTCAAATTGGGTCAAGAGCCCAAGTTGGTTTGGTTAGGTTCAATTAGTGGTTGAGTCATTTTTAATATTGAATTTATGATTGAGTTGAGTAATGGATTTCAATCAATTGAAGTTAGAATGAGATTTGGTTCACTTTCCATGGGTTAATTAGTTCAACTTGATGAAATGATCAAAGTGACTTAGTTTGACCCAGTTGATTGCAATTGGTTAATCAAGGATGCCCAATAATTATTACAGAGAAGATTGGATGGGTTGATTCAATTAAATTTGGGTTGGATTGAATTTTAGATCAAATGGGTCTTTTAGGTCACTTTGGATCAAGTGGATATAATGGGTTAATTGAGTTGGATTAGGTTGAATTGAGTTGAATTGAGTGTAATGATGGGTTATGATTGATTGATAGCTCTGGTTGCAATTGATATAGATTTAATTGAATTTTAGCTCATGTAGACATTTTGGGTAATGTGGACTAATTTGGATTGATTGGTAAGACCTATTTACCCTAAGGTGTGACTTAAGTTAGGGGCATAGCTTCTTAAGTCTCTAGGCTTGGGTTTAGTTTTCCCTTAATAACTACAAGTGTTTTATGACCAGAGAAATCTTAGTGTTTAGAAGATTCCTAAATCTAAGATAGGGAGATTGAGTCCTCACTCCAAAAGTGATGTCAACAAAAGGATCCCCAATAGATGTGGTGGAACTAACAAGGCACACTACATGTATTGGCATTGACCGAGGTGACCAACAACATTCTGGAAGATCACAAGCACTAAGGATGGCCATCCATACCCAAGTGAAGAGGTTTATGGAACCATGAATCCTAACATGATGCAATTCACTTCATGCTGGGGCCATAGGAATAATGAGTAGATTTAGTTTGATTTATTGAGAATTAATTTCATGTCGAGGACACGAAGAGAGATCTAGTGGGGATTCACACATGAGTTTGATTGGATAAAGTTTGATTTATGCCAAGGGCATAAAGGGGGATCCATTGAGGATTAAAGTTTGATTCAATTTATTTGATTTAATTTAATTTGATTTATACCCAGGGCATAAAAAGAAAATCCACTAGGGATTGAGATTTGATTAAGTTTGTTCGATTTAATTAGATTGATTTGGGTTGGCTTTAATTTGACTTAAGTTTTGATTTGATTTGATTATGTTGAAGAATTTGGTTTAAGTTTGATGATTCATTTTTATTTTTGTTTTGACTTAATTTATTTGACTTTGATTTTGAGTTCAACGGTGTTGATTTTGATCTTGGTTTTAATTTTGATTTTGATTGGTTTGGTTTGAGTTTGAATTTTGAATTTTAGTTTGGTTTAATTTTATTTATTTATTTTTCATCTGTTTGATTTTAATTTGGACTTCGTTGGTTTGCGATAGACTACACTAAAGAGGGGCTATATGAGCCTGGACCTGCCTCAGATTTACCAGTTCAAAGGGATAGTATAGACTCTCCAACCTAAGGGTTGCCCATCGATTTGCAATAGCAGTACTAGGAAGAAAGCATGGAGACACATCTTTTAAGGTAGAATCAGCCTTTGGGGTGACCTATTGATGGCACAACAAGTCAAACCCGACCTAGGGAAACTACTAAGTGAGTGCCTCTGGGGGTATTATCTCAACTTAGAGTAGTAAAGGTGATTCCTATAGAGAGTTTTGCCTACTTGGGAAGGGGTGCTTCTAAGGTCTCATCCTGATACACAAGAGATCTCATTTCATTTGTTTACTTATTTGTTTATTTGCTTAGCATGGACTTTTTTAGTTTGTGAGGAGCCACACTAAAAAAGAGCCACGTGGGCTTTGGCTTATATCAGATTTACTGGTCTATGGGATAATCTGTACATCCGTAGTATGGAGCTTCTAATTACAGGGTGGCTACTAAGGAAGGAGAACTGTCTAATCCGATAGTAACCTGGATCATGTCTAGGTGGGGTCACGAAAATGTAATCCAAATATAATGCCCACAAAGAAGGTGCTTCTCGGGGTCTTATCCTGATCCCTGAAATAGAAACCCTATAGGTATATGGTGGCTAACTTAAGGAGAAAGCTCAAAGACTCACACATCTGCCTGAGTAATGTTATCCACTAGGTGGGTTACCATCAGTAGAGTGGACACCATCCAACCTAAGGTGTCCATCAGTTTTCCATGATCAATCTAGGCATCAGAGACTCACATCTTCCTAAGTGGAACTGATCATCGGGATAATTTGTCAACAGCTAGACAGCTGCTATCCGACCTAGGGTGACTACTAAGCGGGGAGTAACAAAAAAGGATTGAACCCAAACTTGAAGTAGGCAGGAGGAGGAGGAGCTACTAAGGGTCTAACCCTAATCCTTAGATATAAACTTAAACCCAATCAGTGTATGGCAGTTAGTTCAAGAAGAAAGCTTGGAGACTCACATCTTCTTAAATAAAGCCAACATTGAGATAGCTCATTAGTCATACAATAAGACATACCACACTAACAAGGTGCTTATTGGTTTGTAGTGGTTATGCTAGGGATAAAGCACATGGAATCACATCCTCTTAAGCAAAAAGACCACTTGGGAGACACACTAGCTTAGTAGTGAATCAAGGTCGACCCAGAGCAGCTACTGAGTGAGAGCGACTAGGGGTCGTATCTCAACTCAAGGTAGCCCAAACCAAATGGATTTGTATTTGATTTGTTTGTGTTCGTGTGTAATTTTGTATTTTTGATGTGCTAATAAAGGATAGGATGCCGCTCAGGTTTTCTTATACCTACCCTAAACACACCATAAAAATTCAATAATTGGAAAGCTTTCAATTTGAAAATATATTTAATAAAAGAAGAATTGTATTGATGGAAATTCATTTTGAATAATGTTTATGGATAATATTTCTTAAGGTAAAGTCCATTATTAAGAAGCATCACACATTTTCCTATGTGGTTGATGAGTTGATAGGATCCACCTTGGTAAGACTTTTTATGATAAGGCCTTCCCAAGTGAGTTCAAAGTTGTCTCCCATTTTACGATGGGAAATAATTGATCTCCTTAGAAGTAAAAAAAGTTTTCCTAGTTGAAAAGCTCTAGGGTTTACCAACTTGTTATGAGCTTAAACCATCTTTACCTTGTATAACTCAAGGTTTTGGCATGCTTGTAAGCATCTCTCCTCTAAATCTTTGAGTTCTTCTAACCACTGCTTAACATTTGTTCAGTTGTAATTTTGCTACCTATAAATATCCATAGTGATGGCAGTTGCACTTCAAATGGTAAAATGGCTTCGGACCCATACAGTAAGGAGAATGGGGTAGATTGAGTTAGACTATAAGTAGTATGGTAAGCCCACAAAGCTTCAATTAACTGCTTATGCCACTATCACTTATTTTCATTGAGTGTCTTCTAGAATATTTGGATGAGAGTTTTGTTGAAGGCTTCTACTAAATTGATCACCCACAGGTAATAAATGGTAAAGTATCTCCAATCTATATTGTGTTTTTGGGAGAAGCTATTGATCTTGGTGCTCTTGAAAGCGGTATAATTATCAGATATGATTCGGCAGGTGTTCCCCAAATCTATACACAATATGGTTTCTAAAGAATTGAAGTATCTTTGACTTCGCTGAGCGAAATTGCCTCTGCCACTTGGAAAAGTAGTCCGTAGCTATGAGAATGAATCGGTGACCTTTGGATGAAGGAGGATTGATCGAACCACCTACGTCTATTCCCTAACACTCGAATGGCCATAAGGCCAAGGTTGGATGTAAAATGTTGGGAGGCTAGTGTAGGACCACTCCATGTACTTGACATTGGTGGCATCGCTTTACTACATCCATGCAATTTGTAATCATCATCGACCAATAATACTCATGTCTTTTGATTTTGGCTTTCATCTTGGGATTGAACTGATGAGCTTCACATAATTTTGATTGTACCTCGGTCATGATCTTATGGGCTTCATGGTTGTCTAAACAACATAACTACATATGATCGAAGGGTCGTCAGTATTAGATGCTATCCATGAGGGCAAAGGAGTGCCCTTTGCTTCATTTAATGTGCTTGAGATTTCTCTTGAGGTAGTTTGCCTTTATTTAGGTAGTCAATGAAAGGTTCCCTCCAATCCAGTTCCTCATCCTTTTTGGCAACGGTAACCACCCCTTCAAGAGAGAATTTGTCGATGCGTTCAACATCAGTAAGAGGTAAGACTTATTTATTGTGGACCTCTATTAATATGGACTCATCTTCTGGACATGCCAACTCCTTGGTGAGCTTGGCTAAGGCATCAATTATGACATTTTCTCCTCAGGGGATCTTGTAGAATGCGACCTCTGGATTTGAGATTGCAACTCCATAGTGTACTTATCATAGTGATGGAGCTTTGGCTTCAAGACCTTGCAAGACCTAACAATCTGGTTGATGACTAGCTGTGAATCTTCAAAGATGTTGATGTTCTGAATGCCTAGCGAGATGGTGATCTCCAGATTGACAATCAGAGCCTCATATTCAGCTTCATTATTGGTTCAAAGTTTGGATAGATGATATGACAATCTCATCATATCACAGTTTGGTGTTAGGAGGACTATTCCTACTCCTACCTTGCCTAGGATAATAGATTGTGGTTCTTCTCCTCTTTGAGAAGAAGCCGCACCATAAAAGTACATCTCCCAGTGGTGAATACTGGTATCCCATAACTTCATGATTTGTTCATCAAGGAGATCATCACTGAGCAGGTAATCCACGAGAAGTGGATGTGCTACTAAGAAATCTGTGAGTGCTTATCATTTCACCGCATGGAGGGGTATGAATGTGATATCAAACTACGATAATATCATTGACCATCAAGCCGACTATCCAGATAGTGTTGACTGTGTCATGAGATATTATAGTAGATTGATTTTAGAAATCAAGTTTACTTTGTAAGAGAGCATATAGTGTCGTAGCTTCTAGGATGTGAAGATTAAAGTTAGGCAATGCTTCTCAATGGGTGGCTAATTTGCCTTAACAAGTATTAGATGATGGTTGAGATAGTATAGTACGTTCTTTTTCCCTTCGTTATTGGCTTGGGCCAACAAAGTACAAAAAGAGTCATCCAATGTAGCAGTGTATAGTATCAGAGGTTTTCCCAGGATAGGGGCAGCTAAGACTGGCAGTGTCATAATATATTGCTTGATGCTCTCAAGGGCATGCTAGCACTTGTTATCCCTCTTGAACTTGGTGTCCTTCTTGACTAGTGATGAAAATGGTTACATTTATTTGATAGATTGGATATAAAGAATCTTAGATATGCCAACATCCCTTGGAATGATCTGAGTTGGGTTAAATGTTTAAGGGGTAGCATTTCTAATATTTCTTTAACCTTCTTCGGGTCGATTTCAATTTCGTGGTGTCAGACAACGAAGCCAAGAAACTTTCTTGAAGATACTCCAAACGCACACTTTAGAGGATTCATTTTAAGGTTGTATTGTCTTAATCGCTTGAAAACTACCCTTAAGTCAAAGAGATAGTCTTCCTTTTCTTTACTTTTGAACACAAGATCATTGATGTAGCATTCAACTTGGTGGTGAATGAGTTCATTGAAGGTTCGAGTCATGAACCACTTGTATGTGGCGCTGACATTATTAAGGCTGAAAGGCATGACCTTATAATAATATATTTCAATCAGGGTTCTAAAAATAATGTTCCTTTCATTTTTAGGTGCCATCTTTATTTAGTTTTATCCAGATGAGCCATCCATGAAAGAGAAAATTGCATGAGATGAGGCAATGTCCACAATCAATTCAAGTATTGGTAGTGGGAATTTATCTTTTGGACTTGCCTTCTTAAGATCATTAAAATTGACGCATATGTGAATTTAGCCATTCTTCTTCTTAATTATGACCACAACATCAAACCAGGTGGGGCATTTTTTGTCCGAGCTGAAACCAGCATCGATTAATTTCTTGACTTTAGAAATGACCTACTATTCAATGTCTAATTACATGCGTCTAGGAGCTTGCTCAGCAGGGTTAGCATTAGGCTGTATTACTAGCTTATGAACCACTACATCAAGAGCTATTCCAAGCATTTCTTCATAACTTCATGCAAAGAAGTCCTTAAACTCAGTGAGTAGTCTAACTAAGTCATTAATTTTAGATTCATTCAACAAGGAATTGATGTACGTTAGGCAGGGTTGTCTTCAGTCCCCAAGTTGATTTCCTTGAGCTCATCGATGGTTGATTTAATTTCTTCTTCAAATTCTGGAGGTACATCTTTGACTTGAAAATCATCTGGACCATCTAAAGTTTTTAAGAACACCTCCTCATACGAGTTGATGTGGTTTGAGAAGAACCTATTAGATTCCAAATGATTGGTGATGACCAGGTAGTAGTCATCATCATTGAGTGGGCCCACTATACCATAACCTAGTCCTGGTCTTGATTAATAGCTCTGGCATTTATTATTCTATAGTCTTTAGAAGTACCCTAACCGGTGCTTAGACCATGCATGCATAATTAAACTTTTCTTTGCTAAATTAAAAACATAAGGCTAGTACCACTCAAAAGATAATTTTATTAATTATTTAAATGAATTATCCTCAAGTTCTACATTAACTTCTTGACTTAGGAATGCTGCTCCTGGATAGAACCTTTAGATCTTTGTGCTTGTACATGCTCTAGGAGCTTCCTTAACTACTAAACCCTCAACCTTTTGTGTGGAAAGTGGGGGTAAGAGCTAAGGTTCCCATCTAGTCTTGTGGTATTTATTTTTGGATGTGGGACACCATGCAGATCTTAAAGGGAACTTATTAAAGTGATCGAGTATGACATCAAGGTATGATGTACTATCTTGAAAGATAGAAATACCACCCTACAATGGACCCAATCACCTAATAAGGTCTCCTAAAGCATGACGGGTCTTCAAATATTTCAGAGATCTTTTCTTTACTTTACATGGAAAAGTAAAGTAGGGTATATTTTAAGTCGGGTTCTTAAGTTCCTTATAGACGCAAGCCTCCATAGTTAATTATATCCTAGGAATGAGATTTTTTAATAATACTCTCGATTAAAGTATGTAATTATTGTCTCCAAAGATTTCAAGGCTAAACTATCAAAGATTTATCTACTTTGGAAAATCAAATAGGATTGTTCATTTCAAAAGACTTATTTTGGAATCCATAAAAAAAATAAGTAGAGATCACTCATGATACTAGGAAGCCTAGTAAGTGCTCCAATCTATCTTATGGTGAGGTTTCATATATTTGAAAGAGGAGATTTATTTAGTTTGAGTTGAAATTTTATTAGATTACTTAGGCTTATAATTCATCAACCCAAGATTATGAAAATGCCTAAGAGGTGAGGATTTATGCTTGTAGCCCGAAGGAAACTAGCAACCTCGGATCCTAAATCTATGGAGCTTTAACACAAGATAAAGCATGACCTAAATCAAAGTGGAAAGGGGCCATAAGGGTTTATCTCCACAAGAGAGAGTAAGACTTCTGGACTTACAATCACATGGAGTGGCCACTAGCTAACTCCTAAAATTTTAAAACCATGTAGTCTGGTCTTAAGAATTGCAACTTAGCTAGGCTAGTTATTTAATTGGAAAGAGATTAAAGTCCTAAACCCACTCCCTAAGGGACTAGAGCATGAGTGGTATGAGCATATAATTTAGTCTAAATGCAATATCTTTATAAATTTTATTCCAATTTGACACTTCATTTGGATAAAGGCTTGAGATTTTTGATTACTTAATGCATGCTAAAATTGAGTTATTGGCTAAATCAACGAGAAGAGGGTGTTCTCCACCACAAGGGATGCCTTTACAGGTCAAGCATTTAACTATCATGCAAGGATGGAGATCCACCATATTCAAGAAAGAAGAAATATGACATGCATGATGTGAGACATACAATCATACAACTAAAAGGGTTATTAAATCTTTTATTTCTTGATTAAGATCCTAGACTTTTAAAAATGAGGTTGAAAGTTATTGAATTTTAATTATGAGTGATTAGTAGAGTAAAAAAATTAATTTTATCTTAAGAGCCTACCGTATCCAGGCCACATATTCAAACATCAAACATGATAAAACTAGGAAAAACATGCAATTCTAGTGCGCGATCTAAACAGAACATCAATTACTTTGAATTAATATCTAATTCTTTTCACTTGGTTTTCGATTTAAGATTTTAATTTATATGATATTGATTAAATTATTTCAATGTTATTTAAATTTAATGATTTTCTCGCTTAGCTTAAACTTGTTTTGGATTGTTGAATATATTTCGTTTAACCTATGATTTAGTTGAAGTTTAATGTTCTTTTTTATTTGAATTTTAGTTAAGGTTTAATTACTTAAATTTAGTCATTTAGTTTATATATTGATCATTTTGGTTTGATGAAATTATTTAATTTAATTTGATCTTTATTTAATTGATTTGATGAATTTAATTTATTTGATTGGCTTAATTAAGGTTTAACTATAGGTTGATTAATCTTTTTATCAAGTCAAGTAGAGTTTGATTTGATTTAGGTTATTTGTTTGTTGAAACTTTTAATTTTATTTCATATTTTGTAGATTAATGATGTAATTAATGATTTGATGATTTAGGTTTACTAGGTTGGTTTAATTTAGGATTTAATTGATACTTAATTATGATTTAATTAAGTTCAAATTTATCTTTGATTAAGCTTAGGATTAGTTTAGTTTCAATTAAAGGTTATGTGATGTTTACTTGATTTAATTTAGAGTGTCGTATTCATGATTTTAGCTTGATTATTTTAATTTATTATAGTTTAGGTTTGATAAGTTTAATTAATGTTAATTTTATTGATTTATTAAATCCTAATTTAAAATATATTTTTTTTACTTCAGAGGATTATATTATTCATAAGGTTGTTTGAAGTTCATTAGCGTGGTTTAAACCATTTTGATGATTTTTCTAATTTTATAGATTTTTAAATTAATTATTTCATGAAATTAAGCACCTGTACTTTGAAATTTAATATCTCTCCACTCATCATTTTCATTTTAAATTTTTATGGTATGTGTAGTTTAAACTTAGTTTCAATCCCTTAAAGTTTCAAATCAATCCAATTAATATTTTTAGGTTAATTAATAAAATTTTGTTTTCAATAAAACATAAATTAAGCTCAAAATATCTAATAGAAATTATAGATTTTTAGTTTATTAGATTCTTCTTGAACAGATGAATCCAACAAGCCATTATTTGCATTTTTTCAAAGAGTATTTTATTTTATTTTTATGAATTTTTAAAGTTTCAAGTAAGTTTAGGTAATTTTTAAAACTGAAAATCCCTATTTTTCTACTTAAACTAGTCAGCACCACGCAGCGTTGACTGGATCACATGTTACGCATCTTGTAGCCTGATTGGATCATACGATGTTGACATGACTTTTGAGCAGGAAAATCATAACTCGATCGGACCGTCCCATCAAAGATCAGACGGTCCAGATCGAACGGTGCGATCCAAGGGAAAAAATTAGAGCTTCTACCATTCTAATCTCAATTATTTGTCCCTATTAATGGAGGATCGAAAGGTTGTTGCATTTTCTTCCTCGTGGATGTTGAACCAAAGCTGTGGATAGAAATTCAGAGCCGTTCGAGCTCAATTTTTTAGTGAATCTTGCCGAAAAATGCCCCAATCTCACATTAAGATCATTGAAAATGGAAAGTGCAAGGGGTATCTAATGGATATTCATAAAATCATGTGAATATCTTCACAAACAAGGAGACCTAAGGACTAGCTACAGGATTCAGAAATTATCTCATCGGAGATGGTTTTCAGTGACTGAGTCGATTCGAACATGCTCCTGGATGCGAGACGAAGCTTTGCAGTGGATATGGACTCTTGCCTCCCCCTCGAATGTCGTAGCCACCAACTTTGCTGCACTTCACCGGAATTCACTCAATTTGGGTGGTTTCACATTGAAAAAAGTGGGGAATGGGTTCTTTCTACTTAGTGGAGCTTCTGGAGTGTGCATGAAGCTTCAATCCACCTTAAGGAGCTCAGTTTCCTTGGTTTTGGAAGTTGGCCGAGAGCCTCTTGTTATTGGAGGAGCTTGGAGCAGCCAGAATCCAGTCGACGATGGTGAGAGGCTCGAGAAAATGGGTCGACTCACCTCTTCTCTCCCTCTGGAATTTTTTTGGATGGTTGGAATGCCCCCTAGCCATTTCTTCCTTCCCTCATTTTCTTGGCCGAGAGCGTTCCCTCATGAAGAAGTCAAAGGTGGTTAGCTATGCGTGATTGGAAACCTTGGAATTTTTCTCCCAAAGTCTCCTCTTTTGGTTGTAGGATCAGCTTCATTTAATGAAGGAGTGGGGAGGAGTTGGAGAGTGGTTGTCTTCATGCATGAGTGCTTTATATTTCTCACCCCTTCACATGGCTTTCATACCATCTCTTAATTCACTTTTGATTGATTTAAGTTAGTTTGTATTAAACTCATTTGATTAATTAACATTTAGGATTTGAATTTTGATCAAGGTTGATTGTTCAATAAATGATTTGGAGGCCTATTGATTCAAATTTTATGGTGGTTTGATTTAGTTTATGCTAGCTTAATCTATTTGACTCAAATAAGTCAAATTGATTTCTCTAGCATGATTACTGGCTTGATAATTTAGATTTGATTTTAATTATATCTTATTGATTGTTTATAAGATTTGTGCTTAGTTGGTTTCATTTAATTTGGATTAATTTTTAATTCTTTTGGCCTAAATGAATTAAGTTAGCTTCCTTAACTCAATTAGTCATTTTAGAATTGAATTTTAATTTTATTTATGTTTGATTATTCATTTATGATGCTTGCATTTGATTAATTTCAATTGATTTAAGCTTGATTTGATTGATTTTTTTATAACTCAAATTGACTCATTTTGACTCAAAGAGGTTAATTTTGGTTCAATTAATTCAAATGTCCAAATTGGTTAAATTAAATCCAAGGAAAGGTTGGATTATGTTCATTTATTATTTTCAATTGATTTTGAATGTTTGATTTAGATTATTTATTTTTTATTTGACTTGGATTAGGCTTAATGAAGTCTACTTGAGTTTATTTGAGTTAAGTGGCCAAATCAACCCACTTACGACCTCTTTTGATTCAGATTTATTTAGAATTATATTTAAACATTTTCATTTGATGATTTTGAATTTTTGGAGTGGTTTAATTTGGCTACATTTCGATTAATTGACTTTTGAGTTAGTGGGGCCCATATGAGTCAACTCTATGTCAAATGATTTATTTGCCACTTTGTGTCCTGTCTTGATTTATTTTTTTAGTTTGTTGATGTTTATGCATTAATTATGTGCTTTTGGTTTGATTTAATTTGATTTTATTTGGATTTAAAGTGATTTTGAGATTAAACATGTTAATTGAGTTAATCAACCTAATTACCTCAACCCAAGCTCAATTTAATTTAGATTTTAATTCAAATATGTTTGAATTAGATTTCTGTTGAGTTTCATTAAATTTGGGTTTAATCTGGATTTTGGGTAAGGAGGTAGACATGAGCTTGTTTAGGCCATAAGATTGGTAAGTCACCTTGGGTCCTAAGGTTTAGCCTATTCTTATAGAAAGTCCTCCTAAAGTCTCTAAGTTTAGGTTAAGTGTTCACTTAACCACTAGAAGTGTCCTATGACTAAGGAGCTTTTAGTGTCTAGAAGACTCCTAGACCTATGATGGGAAGATTGAATACTCACTCTAAAAGTGAGGTCAGGAAGTGTATAATAGTTGCACATAATAAAGACTTAAAGACACTCAATCTTTGCTTGGGGACCTGGTCTTCATCACCGTCTGACTCAAGTATCACCTCCAACGGGATCTATTGTCGAGAAAAGTTGGCCGATGTACTAACTACATAAGACTCATCATCTGAACTAGATTATAAGTCTATGTAGATAGTAGGTGTACTCCTGGATGTTGGAATGAATCTCCTGGTAGGAGGGTAAGTATGGAGGCCTTCCACCTCTAGGGGTCCCTATGGACTTGCCTCTTTCTCATCCTAGCGGACATCTGGTCATTCTCCCCACTTGTTCAAATGGAGTGACGAACTGTGGGTGGAATCTAATATTGAGCTCTATGTCCTCCCTAAGGCCTTCTTCTTGTTCCCTTTTCTTTTCTTTCTTTTTCTTTTTTTTTCTTTTCCTTTTTCATTTTGATTTTCATGAAGTTCATGAGAGAATCCATTTTTCTTCTTAGGTAGGTAATAGGCAACATCCTCATAAATCCTGACATCATGAACTACGAATGGCTTGAAATCTCCTTTAACATAATACTCGATTCCACCTCCTAGGAACTTGATACACTGATATAAAGAGTTTAGAACCATGTTGTTCTCGTGCATCCAAGGTCACCCTAGCAAGTTCATGAGAGAAGACATTTTGCTTCTTAGGTAGGTAATAAGCCGCATCCTCATAAATCCTAACCTCATGAACTGTGAATGGCTTGAGATCTCCTTTGATACAATACTCGATTCCATCTCTTAGGAACTTGATGCATTGATGTAGAGAGGATAAAACCATATTGTTATTGTGTATCCAAGGTCCCCCTAGCAAAGCATTGAAAGATGTATCAGAATCTATTATGTGAAACTTGGCTTTAGCCTTCCAATATTCTATCTCCAAAGGCAACACTATGGAGCTTAAGGCCCTCTAGCCTTGTTCATTGAATCATTTCAACATCTTCCTCTCCATTTGGAGTTTAGAGATATCAATCCATAAGCAGGAAATAGTTCTTAGACTCATAATATTTACTGATGCACCTGGATCAACCAACACTTTGGAGAGTCTAAATTAGCCAACATCCATTGTAAAGTAGAGAGGACAATTGTGCTCTATCGTTCCTAGAAGTAGGTCTTCATATGTGAATATAACTCATAGGATCTCCTTTGAAAAGCATGTCTCCTTTCCAATAGTGGCCAGCTGAGCTAAGCATATTTCAGACTCAAGCAAGGCTTTGATTAATGACTCCCTCATCTCTTTGGATAAGACAAGGTCATCATATATGCTTAACTTAGCTGGCATCTTTCTAAGGTGTGCGAGGATATTGTAGTCAACTTTGGGCTAGTCCTCCATAAGCATATCCATAGGTGGAGCATCTTGTGGAGGGGCTATCTGCTCAATGGAACCAATGACTTATTTATCCTTATTCTGAGGTGCTGCCCTAGGAGGTAAAACTTTTCCACTTTGGAGGTTGACTCTAATGACTTCTTGAAATGAGGAGTTTGTCAAAAGATTTACCTGCTCTTCGGGTATACCTACAGCTTCTCCTAAAGGATCATCAAAGTCGGATGACTTCAAATCAATCTCAAGAGGTGAACCCTGATGATTCAGGAAATGGAAATCCATTTTTAAATCAGAATGGGATTGATTGAAATTATTTGAGTTATTGTTACTTTGATTGGAGAGCTTTCTATTGGAATTAAACCACTAAGATCATTAAAAGTAGACAAGATGTACGCTGAATTATTCTTATTCATTGATTTCTTTAATTTTGGAGGTGGTACATGGTAGAAATAAAGTAAAGTAAGCGGTATGAGGGGTTTGGTGCCCTCTTCTGCAGATACAATGTCCTGCTGCTAGTGGTGGAGCTCGTAGATATGGTAGATGTAATAGTGGAAGAAGAAATGCTGGAATTAGATGGTGGTTGCATTATGGAACTATCTTGGGCAACTGATGGATGATGTTGTTGTTGGGCTTCCACCCTCCCCAAGTTATCCTTCATAATTGGCAGACCTTCCTTGGTGTTGTAGGTCTGAGCTGAGTCAGGCACTTGCAGAGAAAGTTTTTGGATTTTAGAAATTATTTTTTTAGAGGTATAGGATAAAGAGATATCCTAGCCTTCTTTTGTCTTAAGAGGATTAGATGAATCTCCAAAGATTACTTTAATAGAACTAAAGGGTTATTCTATTAAGTATTCTTTTGGGATAACTATGGCTCTTAACTTGTAACTACGTTCAAGCCAATCCTTGAAGGAGAAACAATTCTCTAAGACATGGTCTAGCATGTGGTGGTAGGGGCAGTAGTTAGGCTCATCACTCCTGCCCACTTCCATTGACTTTCTAGGCTCGAGTAGCTGAAATTTAGGCTTCTTAAGAATGTTCTTAAAGATCTTCCTAACTACCTACCTCTTGTATGAGTATAGTTTGTTGAGTTTGTCGACAAGGGTAGATGGAAAGTAGCTACCTGGTGGTAGATACTAGTACTGCTGCAGAGTAGGCTGCCATGGTGGCGACCGAGGTAGTGGAAGAGGAGGCGAAAATGGAAGCTGCTGGACATTAGGCCTCTTAAATTGTGCTCACACTAACTCCTTCTTCTTGTCTACTACCACTACAATATCTGGCTTCTTCTCAAAGACCTTCTGTGACTTGGGCTTAGATGACTGGTTTGAGAAGGGTAACTATTTGGCTTTCGCTTGTAGGATAGTCGCCTTGCTAATTAATTTCTCAAATATTTTAATGGTGAAGCCCTTAAGCATGAAGGAAACTAGGTCATGGATATTCTTGAGGAGAATCTCAATGCCATGCTTCTCCTGTAGCTATGGTTCACATATCATGCTTAGGTTGCACCATCTAAGAATGCAATCAACAAGGGACTCATTAGGCTTTTGCTTCTCTACAACAAGGTCCCCTACAGTTACCCTTTGTTGAGTTCTTGTAAACTTCTTAATGAAGAGATGCTCTAACTCTATAAAGGACTTCACTAAATTATTGGGCAGTTCGACCTACCAATTAAATGCAACCTCGATAAGGGTATTGATAAACTGCCAGAAAAATAAAGCATCGCTACCACCGGCTTTACAATAACTGGCTCTGAAGTGTGCTATGTGCTACCTTGTGTTCCCACTGCCATCAAATATCATGAAGGATGGTGGAAAAAAAATCCTTAGGGTATTGAACTACATTAAATTCCTTCCGGTAGGGTCTGCCCATTGGAATAGATGAGCTCCCTTGGGCTTGCGACAATGCTTCCTTCACTTGCTGCTCAACCATCTACTTGATGTATTTTTCATGCATGCAGGTGATGTAGATCACATTCCTATGCAAACTACTGGCATCTTCATCCATAGGAGTGCTCTTAGAATGATTTAGGATGTTTACTAGCTCAGGTTTATCGGCCTCCATTGGGATAGATTATGAAACTGGGGCTTGGTTCTACAAAGCTAAGAGCACTTCCATCAACTCCTCCACCTTTCTCTCCATCCTATCAATTTTGTCATCTTTAAGCTTGATTTGTTGGAGGAGGCATTGAGTTAAGTCCAATGCATCACCTTCCTCAACTACAATGCCTTCCAAGATAGGTTGTTCCCTATGCAAGGATCCTTAGGTATCTACCATGTAGGATTCTACAATATCATCCAATAGGTTATCTTCATCAGTGTTGAAATCAACCATACCCTCCTCTTAGTCAAACTGATCTTTCCCTCCTATCTATCTCATTGCGACATGATAGTCTTCTAAAATATCCTCCAAAGATCAGTCATCCACCTGACTCGGTGCTACTTGAACATAAGTTGAATAGTGACTAACCACTGGACTAGGCTTTGTAGAAGTGATGCACTAAATGCTCTGGACGGGTGGAGTGCTCTCCCTAACTATCTCAATAATCATGGGGTTCACCTCGATATCCCCTCTTTTCTGCTCCTTCAATTGTGGTGGTAGACCGACCATGACACTCTTGGGCTACCACTCTTTTCTCTCCACTGTTGGAATGGAAGGTTGACCAGGAGAGCTTGACCTCATCTCAATAAATAGAGTGGATGAAGGGTGGTTACTGTGACGTAGCCGTATCACCAAGGGGGATGCTCTCTCTAGTTGTGAACTTATGGAACTTGGTAGGAATCTCAAATGGTGGAACATGATCAGGTGAAGGTGGTCGGTGAGTGGAGCGGTGTACTGAGGGTGACACTGGCTGCCTCTCCACCGGAGATCTCCTCCTTCGATCAGAACCTGTAGGTACTATCCTATCAGAATGATCAACTCTATCAGCCTATCAATTAGAATGATCAATCAAAGTGGAGGTTTCTGGTGCTTAACAAACCTCCATCTATCCCTCTTGCCTACTTAGGTTGCAACTTTGGCCTCTGTGGCCCTTGCCATATAGATTTGATCCCTAACACTTATAGGGATCACTCTCCTTAGACAATACAATGTGGCGGACTCTGAGCATTCATAGGGTCTCCAAATTCTCTTGAGCATAAATCGTAGACTAGCATATGGTTTCCTCCTCTCCCTATTTGGTGTCTCATACTCTGCAGATCATGGGGATGTGTTGACCTCACTTTTAGAGTGAGATCTCAACTTCTTTATCATAGATCTAGGACTCTCATAGACACTAAGAGCTCCTTAGTCTTAAGACACTTCTAATGATTAGGTGAACACTTAACCTAAGCCTAGAGACTTAGATGGTTTAACCATAGGAATAGGGTATACCATATGGATTTAGGAGGACTTGCCTATCCTATAGAATTGAACCCGATCCTTGCTTCCTTCTTTAAAGAAACCAAACCTCAAATTCAAATTCAAATTCCAAATCCAAATCATAAATCAATTTCAAATCAAATGATTGGAACCCATGATTGAATTCAAATTTTAAAATCTTTCCTAGGCCCTTTGATTTCATCTAATGGATTTAGCCTTAACCAAATCCAAATCACTCCAAACCTAAGTGATTTTTTCATGAATCATTTATATCTTCATTTATATTTTTGAATATAAATGGAGTATAAATTCAATAAGCCAAAACTAAATCCAAATTCAAACCAAAATCCAATTTATACCCTTTTAAGCCAAGTCCTTGAACTTGGTCAAATCCTATCCAAACCAAATCAAAACCCATGGATTTCTTTATGATTTAATCATTCCTTCAATCATTGTCCCAGATATAAACACAAACTATAAGTATCAAACCAAATCCAAGCTAACCCAAACAAAACCCAAGTTAGTCTTTTTTGACTTGAAATTGTCATATGAACCAAAATCCATCTGGATCCAAATTACTTGCAATTGGAATTATATTTCTATCTCAAGCCCATTTATCAGTGTAGCTAAACTTGAATCAAGCCATGATTAAGTCTATTAATCCACTTAAGTCCACTTGACCCAAAGTGGCATAAAAAAACTTTTTGTGCTAAGTTTTAATTCAACCCAAATTGGATTGAACTAAGCCCATCCAAACTTCACAACATGATCAACAATCATCCTAGGTTAATCAATTATCTTGAATTGGATCAAACTAAGTCAACCTAGCCCATTGATTAAGTCAACACTTAGGCCAAATGAAACCCAAACTAGCCAAAATCCATCATAGGATAATTTAATTAAAACCATTGATTCAAACCCATTCATAATCACTGATTGAACATGACCAGACCCCCAATTGAGCTAAACCAAGATTAATTGGCAATTTGACCCAAGTTGACCCAAATTGGCCTAAAAAGCTAAAAATAGGTCAAATCACATCCCAACCCAAATTTATTGTAACCAATGGCTCAAGTTCATTCCAAATCACTTATTGAACTTGACCAAAACCATGTTTGAGCCCAATTTGACCAATTGTCAAGTTGACCTAACTTAGCCCAAATTGACCTAAAGGGCCAAATTAGCCAAAATCCAAATTAATTCTAAAGCAAACCAAACCAAAGCCTACAATCATTTTTCAATTAGCCAATTGAACTTGACTCAACACCTAACTTAACCCAATTTGGTCAAATTGGTGAAATTGGTCAATTTGACCCATTTGACTTATATGAACCCAAATGAGTCATAATCAAATCCAAAGCAAATTGAATCAGACTAATGATACCAATACACTATAATTGGTCATGTGAATTTGACCCAACCCTTAGCTTGACCCAATTTGACCAATTGGTCAACTTGACCCAACCTAACCCAATTTGATCTAAATAGGTTAAATCAAGCCAAATCAAACCAAATAAACTACAAACAACTTGAAATTTGGGCTAACCCACTTTTGACCCACCCAAATCTACTGAAATCATACCCATAGCCAAATGACCATTTTGTAGAGCATCCCATGAGACAAAAACACATGCTCATTATTTCATTTTCTCCCCCTAGCCACTTTGCACACATTCATAGGCCCACTTAGGCACCTAAGACCATGGCTGACCTGCCCCAAAGATGATTGGGTTGGCCATGATCCATTGGGAGGTGAAATCACCTCCCCACTGGCATTAGAACTTTCCAAACCACCAAGGACAAGCACTTTCTCCCTTGGCAGCCACGTCCACACCCTCACCCAACCAAACTAAGCAAAATCATGCAACCAAGGACCTCCACCAACTTCTGATTTGGCCAATTTATCAAGAAGATTCCAAATCATCTGTGGCAGTCTGATCTAAGGAATGAGGCAAAGTAACCCCCTCATTCACACTCAAACTCAGAGACACATAATCAATTCAACCCTAACAGCCAAGGAGAAAGTTCCCAGAGTGATTTCCAAGCCTTCCCAAGCTCCCCAAAATCTCTATTCTTGATTTTATGCAAAGCCAAAATAGGGGAGGCCACCTTCTAGCTCAAATCTCCATCAAAGTGCAATTAACATTGCACACACCTTCCTTGAACTAAACGAGTGAGAATGAATTATTTCCCAAATCCTGATGGCCGAAGGGTGGAGTTCGATAAAGACCGATCACTTACATTTAGTGCTTTGGTCTTTCAAGCAAGCTACACCAAATCAAAGCATGTGTAGCTCAACAAAGCTTTGTTTCTACCAAACGAAGCTTCCTCAGTCATTGGAACCACCGGTCATAAGCTCCATTGAGGTATTCCATTGAAACTGATCCTTACATGAAAATAACTTGGTCTTTTGTGAAAGAAATTTCAATGTCATGCATTTTCCACTGTTAGATTTGATTGTTGTGCTTCCCTGAAGGTGTGGGATCATTTTCATCTTCATCTGAGCTCAGATTAAGTGACGATCGATGGACGGTAGCCATTGTTCGATACTTGAGAAGAGATAGATCATGGATCATCCATTCCATGTGATCGTGATGGACAGTCCTGATCAGATCACGTTTAGAGTCTCTAATTAATCCCTCAAAATCCCAGGTTTAATTGTGACCATTTGAGCTTAGATTAGATAGTCCATGGACTTACCACTTGCACTGCCATTCGAGTCAACACTTGGATGTGATAATTTAAATACCGAATCCCATTGTGCCACATAGAAAGCGCACTGCACCAGCCGTCACGTGGCCCTATAGGATTAAAGCATTAATTATGGCTAATTAATTAGTTTTTAATCCTAAAACTTCCTAAATTCATAACTAATTCTAGAAAAATCTAAAAAATACAAACTAGGCTCATTTTAAAGATACTTCAAAGTAGAATCGAGGAAAATTATTATTAATTAATTTTGAACAATGATTTTTGGTTAATTAAAGTTTAATTGAAAATATAATTAGCTTAATTACTATCTAATTAACCATCCAATTAATCCTAACCACCTTTCTAATTTAATTAGTGATAATTAGAGAAAAAATAGTGGTTTAATTAATTATTTAAGCTTAATCACCACAATTGAACCAAGGTAGCTTAGGGAATGTGGTTGGGATACTTTTCCTAATTCGATTCCTAAGTTTCCTTCACTCTTTAGAATTTGATTAATTAACAATTAATGAGATAAGTAATTGATTAATTAACTAATTAATCTCCAAGATAAAAAAACTAGAAACTAATTGAGTGTTCGAAGTTACTTAGGGGTGAAGGATTGAGGCTTTGTCCTTGATCCCTTTCCCTAAGTTAATTTCATCATTCTAACCAAAATATAATAAAAGAATTTAATTAATTAATTAACAAACTTGATTAACTCAACTTAAAATTCACTTCATACCTAAATAATCTTTAATTTAATCTTGGGTATCTCTTTGGGTGTTCAATGACCCAAAGTGAGAGTTGATGAAATTATGGTTAGCACACATATGTGAGAAAACCATAAAAGTAGTTAAGTGATCCCTTAAGCTTAATTAACTATTAATCATGAGCCAATTGCATTAGGCCCCTTTCATTTCTTAGGAGCATTGTAAATTTACTTTTCATGTAGTTGCATATCATATTATTTCATTATTAATTAGTTAATTAACATAAGGTGATGTATGTAAAGGTTAATTAATCCACTTAATTCATACCCTAACCTAATTAAATCATAAGATCAACTTAATTATTTTTTTCCTTGAACCAAAAGTAACTCACACATGGGGAATGAGATTAGGATCAACAAACCTCTTTCATATTTCCTAAATCAAGTCAAACTTCAAAAAAAAAAAAAAATGAAATGACATTAAAGAACTTTGGTTTATTTTAAATAGTCTTATTTAGTATGATTGTCTTTAGGAATTAAATGGAATGAATGAGTTCATGTGCTTATGTTCCTTTATTTCTTTCCACTCATGCTAAATGGTGCTTGCCATGTGTAATCATGCATTCATTTATTTTAAACTTAATTAAATGAAATGGTTTCTTTTATGTCAAATTGGATGTGTTGATCTAAACTAAAAATAGATGTCACTATTATTACTATTAAACCAAAAGTTAATTTCAAAAGCTCATAAATCAATTATAATAAATGGAGTGATGTTAATTACAAATAACTGTAAGTTTGCATGTGTTAATAATATATAATATGCAATATGAAATTCTCTTTCCTTATCTTACATGAATTCATATAGGATTTACAAATGTATAGTTCATTTGAAAAGAATATAATATTTGTTTAAATCTATTCCTATACATCTCCATGCTAAGACTTAGGAAGAATTTCATATCACATATGTAATTCATATAATCAAATCAAATATGATTTCTTGCATGACTTCTTCCTCGTGTGGCTCTTTTGTACATTCACCTATATCTGAGAAAAGTTGTATATTAGTCTAGACACCTCGAGGCTATGAGATTTTAAGTAGCCCTAAGTAGATCATGTACCTTACGCCCCTGGTGCAGAACAATGGTAGCGTACTCACTTAAAACTCTTATACACATGTATGTATGATGTGACCAATGAACGAGAATCATGATCAAATAAATCAAATACAACTTTTGCATGGGTTTTCCTATCCTTATAGTTGCTTATACATCTACCTATTTCTGAGAAAGTGGTATATTAGTCTAGCCACCCCGGGACTACGAGGCTTTAAGTAGCCCTAAGTAGGTCTTGTACCTTACGCCCCTAGTGCAAAATAATGGTGTCGTACTCACTTAAAACTCTTAAACACATGTTTGTATGATGTGACCAAAGAACAAGAATCATGATCAAATAAATAAAATACAACTTTTGCATGGGTTTTCCTATCTTATAGTTGCTTATATATTTACATGTATCTAAGCAAAGTGATATATTAGTCTGGACACCCCGGGGCTGCGAGGCTTTAAGTAGCCCTAAGTAGGTCTTGTACCTTACACCCCTGGTGCAGAACAATGGTGACGTAATCACTTAAAAATTTTATACGTGTGAATGTGTATCTAACTATTGGATCAAAAATCCCTATTTTTCTATTAAAAAGGCATGCATTCATAATTCAATCAAATGATATATCTTATTTCCAAACACATTTCTTTGCATTCATCATTTAAATGTGCTAATACATGCATTGTATGTATAGGTATGCTTAGGATTTAATCATATGCATGATAAACATGATGAAAATAAATGAATAAACTTATGTTTTGTGATAGTAATTCATTTTAATTAATCCTATGATGCCTTTCTTATTGAATAAGGTCATTTAGAGTGAACCTTAACTATGGATTGATCAAAGCATATAATAAGCCATTCTCTAAAGGAAATTGATTAATTAACTTGCTTTAGAAGTGACTTAAGGTAGGGATGAATGAGAGGTTCCCTCTCTTTCTTCCCTTTATAACACTTAGTTGTTAAGTGTAGGTCATATGAAATAAAAGAAAATACTAAGTAAAATCTTCAAATTAATTAAATCACTTAAAGAGAAATCAACCCTTTATAAATTAAATCCCTCACACTTAGCAAATTACAACTCTAAAGCCTAGTTAGGACATACCACACAAGCTTTAATGCACACACATTAAACTAAGTCACCACTTCTAGCTTTATATTAGGGCAGTGCATGGTTTGATGTATGCTTGTTTTGTGATGCATTACTATAAATTAGATATTAGGGTGTATGTGCGTAGTCTGGATGTTAGGTCGATATTAGCTTAATTATGCTTTCTATAAGGGTTTGTACTTAAGGGGCCGCCATAATAAAAATAAAATATTTTTCTATGAAGGTTGCTTAGCCCCTAAGCATAACCAAAGTTAGGATAGGTGGGCTTGGTTATCCATGTGTGGGGTGCTAAGTCTAAATTATTCATATAACTGCTTGGGTTATATGGTGAGTTTAGCTAACATTTATGTTGTACGTGTAGCTAGATTTACTTTTATTCTTTCAATGTAATTTTGTGTTAGGATTAGAATGAGTTTTATGGGGGATTAGGGTGAGCATTGGTTATAAAACTAAGTCTTATGTATCATGTGATACCTTTGGAGCAAGCACATTCAAATCAAGCCAAAAGGAAGAATGAAATGCATCAAATCAATTGAAAAAAAATGAAAGATGAAGAGATGAAGAATGAAGAAATGAAGAATGAAAAATGAAAACCCCCATAACATTCATCATTTGTAATTATAATTATTCTCTTGTACTCCAGGTTGTATAAAAGTAGAGCTCGACTACCCATATTTCTTTTCGGGTTGTGTGGCGGTACCTGACCGCATCGGCCTTTTATTCTTTTATGATAGCTTTATAAAATTGTTTGATGTTATGTATAGTTTATGCATTAGAAATGGAATGCCTTTTCATTGTTTCTTTATGATTGGTGATTATTGTATGGCATGGATGCAATTAGTCTCCTAGGATAAAAATTAATTTTTTTACCCCAAATTAATAACTCATAACTAAACTCTAAAACAACTCATAACCTCATATAAAAGCCTAGGCATTAAATCAAGATGATAAAATATTTAGCAACCCCTTAGCTCAATGTTGTATGTTTAATATCATGCATAATCATCTTATTTCACTCTTGTTAAAAGAGGACTTCCATCTTTGCCAGATAGTAAGGGCTTAACCTTTAAGATCCTATGATGGAAGAACACTTCCTTCCCTTTTGATTTGTCTTGTAATCAACTTCTCATGCATTTAGGCATACAAAATCCCATAGCGTGTGTCAAAATAAAGAGTCCCAAATTAAATGAAATTTGATAAAAAATTGCATTAGATTTAAGTCATTATTCATACACCTCATGCTCTAGTATCTTAGTGAGTGGGTTTAAGGACTTAGTTTCTTTTCTAAATAATAATAGCCGAGCCATCTTGCAAAAGCATATGACTTGCCTATATGGATTTAAAGTGTAGGAGTTAGCTGGCTGCCACTCCAGGTGGTAATAACTCTAGCAGTTGGGTGATTTAATCTTTCTTATGAAGGTAAATCATATACCCAGTTTTTCCTTAGATTTAGGTCTTACTTTGGCTCTCGCCAAAGCTCCCTAGATTTAGGATATGAGATTGATGTTTTCCTTTGCGGGCTACAAGCATAAATTCTCACCTCTTAGGCATTTCTACAATCGTGTATTGTGGAATTATAAGTCATAGATTTCTAATAAAATTTCAAACCAAATAAATAAATCTCCTCAGTTTCAAATATATACAGCCCAACCATAGGATAGATTAGAGTGTTCACTAGATTTCTTAGTATCATGAGCACTCATTACTCATCTCCTTTGGTTTCAATAATAACTCTTCCCTTTTGATCCATCTCACTTGATCTTCCAAATATAATCAATTTATTGATAGTCCTATCTTTGAATTCTTTGGAGACAATAATTACGTACTATAATCGAGAGTATTCTTAAGGAATTCACCTTTCTTAAGATGTAATTAACTATGGGGGTTGCCCCCATAGGGAACTTTAGAACTCGGTCTAAATAAACCATACTTTATTCATCCATGTAAAGTAGGAGAAAAATCTTTGGTATATTCAAAGATCTATCATGCCTTAGGAGTCTTTATTAGGTGATTAGGTCCATTATAGGGTAATGACTTCTATCTTTAGAGATAGTACACTATTCCTCAATGTCGTACCCAATCACCTCAATAAGTACTCCCTTAGATCTACGTGGTCCCCCCCATACAAATGAATCAAAAATAAACACCATAAAATTTTCTAATGACTCCGCTGGGGTATGTTCCTCTCTCCATCTTTAGTAGACGATTGTTGTCTCCAAGCATAGATGGTGGACTTGAATTTTATGTGAGTTCATGATTAATTTTCCTTATGTTAGCACTTAACTTATTTTATTCTTGAACAAAATTAGCCAACATCTTTAGATTTTAGGATCTCACTGTGTGTAGGTCTTGAAACTCCTATTGGGCTCCCCACTAGGTAAAAATTAAAATTTATCAATGAAGGGAGAAATAATAAAATTTAAGAAAATAACACTTTCCGAAAGCACCTTTTTTTTAGAAATTGCTGCCTTCATTCAACATACTCAAATTTGTTGAATGAAGGTTCTATTTTCAAATCATAATATAAAATTAATACTCCACTCAACATATTTCACACATGCTAGAATGGAAGCTTCTCTATTTTCAAAATCAAGAAAATACATACATGGCATCAAAACATATCATTAAAATCTATTTAACATACTTAAGATTTGTTAAATAAATTTCACCTTTATTTTGGAATCTTATTTGACGTACCACATTTGTCAAATGAAATTCTCCTTTCTTTCCAAAAAAAAGAAAGAGAGCACATCAAATTCATTTGATTCCCACTTAAACATATCAAAGTTGTTAAGTGAGAATCTCATTTTCATATGCATTTGATTCCCACTTAACATGTCAAGGTTTTTTAAGTGAGAATCTTATTTTCATGTGACATTTGATTCCCACTTAAACATATCAGAGTTGTTAAGTGGGAATCTTTTTTTTGTTTGATTACACTTAACATATAAAAGTTGTTTAGTGAGAATCTCACTTTCATATACAATTGATTCCCGCTTAACATATTAAAATTGTTATGTGAGAATCTCATTTTCATGATACATTTTAACTTTCACTTAACATATAAAACTTGCTAAGTGAGAGTCTCATTTTCATGAATCATATTTGATTTCACTTAACATATCCAATTTGTTGTGTGAGAATCTCATTTTCATGACATATTTGACTCCCCAATTAACACACAAAATTTATTAAGTGAGGGTTTCATTTCCATGTCACATTTGACTTTCGCTTAACATACCAAGTTTGTTAAGTGAGAGTCTCATTTTCAATACACATTTGATTCATACTTAACATACCAAATTTGTTAAGTAAGAATCTCTTTTTTCAAATCACATCAAACTTGGGCTTTCACTTAACATACCAAATTTGTTAAGTGAGTGTCCCATTTTCAAAGAAAAGTAAAACCTAAATCACATAACACTTGGGCTTTCACTTAACATACCAAATTTGTTAAGTGAGAGTCTCATTTTCAAAGAAATGTAGAACATATATCAATCATATTTGACTTTCCTTTAACTTACCAAATTTGTTAATTTAAAGTTCCATTTTCAAAAATAAATCAAACACATGTAGCTTCTAGTTGACATATCAAAATTTTCATGTAAGAAGCCCCATTTTCAAATCAATATTTCACTCATCACAAGTAAAAGGTATTTCTCAAAAAATTTTAGACACACAATCACAACCTCTTCTTAGCATACTTAAAGTTGCTAAGTAAAGGGTCTTTCAAATCATCAAAATTCTTCAAACAAGACATACAAAATATAAATATCTCCAAGAAAATCTCTCTTCAAATTTATGAACCCCACCCAACCTACTTAAATTGGTTGAGTATGGGTTCTAAAACCAAAATCAAATGGCCAAGACACCCCTCAATATCAAAATCTCTCAAATGAACCCTACTTAACATATTTGAATTATTGAATGTGGGTTCAAAACTGAAAATCTATATTACTCTCTTGGGACCAATATTAAAGTAGAAACCTGACATATATTACATTTCAACACATGCAGAGATATAGTGTAGCCGATTAGTACAGTTAGTTCTTGCAGTCAGTACACATGGCTTCACAGAAGTTCATTTTTACTTTCTCCTTCGGGATGGATTTGGCCTTGTCGCCGCCTCCAGACCGACTCCACCCACACGGTTGTCTTTGCGAGGATTTGAGGAGCACATACTTGTGAGAGGGTGACCCTCACTCGTCAGTGGGATGAGGTGGCTGGGTGAAAGATCATGCATTTACATGCCCCGATTACAGTACCCTCCATTAAAAAGGAAGGCTGTAGTGGTTCCTACGCCCCATTCTGTGATAGTTTCAACACCTACCCATCTAGTCATCCCTACCATTGTTCTAGCGAGAGCTACTACCTCCTTGTTGGTCAGCCTAAAGGGGAAGACTATCTTAGCCTCTAAGATAGTCTCCTCCACTTTCGAGGTAGGTAATAGTTTTCACTCTGCCTTGTTCACTCATACAAAGCACCACATTAAAAATTAAAAGATTAAGCAGGAGCACGAGCGAGTAGCCAGTGAGCTTGAGGTTGCATCCCATATAGCCAAGGAGGGTTCTCTCCGAGAGGTTTATCCACTTTCGATCAGCAATAAGTTCCACCCCCTCTCGGCATCAAATGGAAAGCAAGATTACTAGAGGATTGCTACTTCTCCTCCACTAGTGGTATACTATGAGAAACTAGATACAGAGCACAGGAGGCCCAATGCTAGACTTAGGATTATCCTATTCCAGGTTGGCAAAGCATATGGATGCTCAGAGTCCAATACCTTATTTGATTTGCGATCATTGATCCCTAGGAGTATTAGGGGTTAAATTCATAGGGAGAGAATCATGGAGGCTCGAGCATCTATTTAGGAAGATAGGAGAGAGCAATGGAGGTATGCCAGGTAGTCAGCAGCTTCTGCTCTAATAGACTTTCCTGATTGTCCCCCATCAGGGCCGATCATTCAGATAAGATTGTTCTTAGTGGTGCTACCTATCGCAGGCAGACATCTATCATTAAGGAGCAGTCAGTGTTGCCTTCACACCGCTCTCCTCATCATCCATCATCACCCGTATAGCTCCCAACATCCACCACTCCCACCAAGTTCTAGAATTCCTCATCTCGAGAGAGACCAGCTCCTTCGGTGATCTAGCTATGGCTAAAAGATCCCACTCCATCTACTCCACCGACTGAGGTGAGGATGAGTTCCCCTACTCAACCACCTACTTCAATCTTGGTGAAGAAGGCGTGGCGACTCTGCAGCATCATAGTCGCACCACCACCACCACCATCAGAGCTAGCGATAGTAGCAGTTGTAGATGGGGAAGGGGGTAGTTTTATAGTTCCCATGGTAGTAGATCTCCCTAGGGACACCACTCCACCGAAGTAATCATGAGCATATCTCTTCTAGTAGGTAGTGTTAGATGTATTTTGGTCAGTGACCACAGTCCCTCCACTATTCAGTGCCAAGTATTTATGCTGGCACGATTAGATCATTCCTTAGATGAAATCATAGCCACTTAATTTATCGAGAAGAGGAAACTCTTAGGCAGTGATCACATAGATTTTGAGGATGAGCGAGTAGTATTTGATCCTAATGAGGATGGCCTTCTTGAGGATTCGATCGGAGTCCACATGGTCGACACTAAGAGCTCCCTTCAGAGAGATAAGCATAGTCAGGAAGGTATTATGGTTGAGGAAGATCACGCCTTCTATTCAACCCAACACTTTTGTTTGCAGCTTAAACAAAAGGGTGATCAGACCAATCAAATGGAGAAGAGGATGGAAGACTTATTAGCAGCCCTCCATGCACTTCAAAATCAGGCCTCAATCCCACATCATATACCGATATAAATGGATCATCCTGAGTTAGTGCATATCCTAGATTAGCCCAAGAGCACTTCTCTAGTAGATCAGGATAGTGGTAGCTTGCATAGAAAGGTGGTGGATAGCATCTCCATGCAAGAGAATGATATCAAGCAGTTGGTGGAGCAACAAGTGAAGGATGTGTTAGCACAAGCCCGAGGTGGCTCATCTGTTCTAAATGGTAGACCATACCCGGAGGAATTTGATGTTGTCCAATATCCTAAGGGTTATGTACCTCCTTCCTTCAAATTCTTTGATGGCAGTAGGAACCCTCACCAGCACATCGCACACTATAGGACCAGCTATTGCAACACCAGAGGTAGCGACACCCTTCTCTTTAGATTATTTTTCAGTAGTCTAGTAGGTGTTGCATTTGATTGGTATTCCAAACTGCCCAATAATTCAGTAAAGTCATTTACTGAGATGGAGCATCTCTTCATCAAGAGGTTTGCTGGAGCACAACAAAGGGTTATTGTAGGTGACCTAATTGTAATAAAATAAAATCTAAACAAGTCCCTTATTGATTACATTCTTAGGTGGCAAAACCTGAGTATGAAATGTGAACTACAGTTGTCCGAACAGTATGCTATTGAGATTCTTCTCAAGAATATCCATGGCCCAGTTGCTTTCATGCTTAAGGGGTTACAATCAAAAGTTTTGAGAAGTTAATCAACAAAATGGGTAGTATAAGAGGAAGCCAAACATTTGCCTTTCCAAGACCAATCAACCAAGCCCAAACCTAAGAAGGCATTTGAGAAGAAGCTAGGGGTAGTCATAGCAGTTGATAAGGGGAAGCAGCCAGCTAGAGTTCAGTCAGATAGGCCTCAAACTTAGCAGTCTCCTCTACCATCTCCTTTGCCACCACCTCGGCCATCATACCGGCCACCTCAGTTGCCACAGTAGCCTCCACCACTGCCTCCTTAGCAGTATCCTCATCAACATCATCGGCAGCAGTATTCCCACCCATCACAAGGTAGCTATCATTTACCTACTCTTATCGACAAATTGAATAAACCATATTCATTCAAGAGGGAGGTAGTCAAGAAGAACTTTAAGAATCTCTTAAAGAAACCTATCAGAGCCTAGGATGTCGAAGGAAGTGGGCAAGAGTCATGATCCAAACTATTGCCCCTACCACCGCATGCTAGGCCACATCTCAGAAGATTACTTTATCTTTAAAGATTAGCTTGAGCGTAGCTAAAAGTCTGGTGCCATTGTCATCCCTAAGGAATATATACTAGAAGAACCCTCTATTTCATTAAGGTAATCCTTGGGGATACACGTAATCTTCTTAAAATATAGGAATGTTGGGATATCTCTCTATCCCAAACCTAAAAAAAATCATCTCTAAGATCAAAAAGTTACCCATGCAGGTGCCTAAAGTAGCTTAAACCTCCACCTCTAAGGAAGGTTTGTAAGTTGCTAGGGATAACTTAAAGGGGTAGAAGCCCAACAACAACAGTGACAACCTCCACTTGCTCAGGATAGCATAGTAACGCAACCACCAATCGAGTCCAACACTCCTTCCTCAGTTACAGCTACAATTTCTCCAGCCATCCCTCACTCCCCTTTACTTATTTTTTATTTTGTACCTTCATCCGAATCTAAGAAATCAATGAAATAAGTTAATTCCGATTACATCTGTGTTATTTTTGATGATCTTCCTAAATTTATTCTTTTAGATAGCTCTCCAAGTCTAATCAATAATAACTCTAGTACTGATCATTCCTCTTCTTCTGATTTAGAAATGGATTTTTCATTCTTGAATCATTCGGGTTTGGCCATTGAGATTGATTTGGAGTCATTCATCTCTGATGATCCCATAGGAGAAGCTGCAGGTGAACCTGATGAGTAGGCAAAACTTTCCACTAAACCATCTCACAAAGTCACTAATGTCGACCTCCGTAGTGGCAAAGTTCTACCTCCTAGGGTAGCACCTCAAGATAAGGGTAAGCGAGTCATTGGTTCTAATGATCAAGAAGCCCTCCATAGGATGCTCCACCAATGGATATGCTTGTAGAGGACCAGCCCAGAGTTGACTACAATGTCCTCTCTCACCTAAGAAAGTTGCCACCTAAACTAAGCATATATGATGCCCTTATCTTATCCAAAGAGATGAGGGAGTCATTGATCGAAGCCCTTCTTGATCCAAAAATATGCTTAGCTCAGCTGAACACTATTGGAGAAGAAGGATGTTATTCAAGAGAAGCTCATGGAGTTACATTCACCGATGAAGACCTTCTTTTAAAGATAATAGAGCACAACCGTCCCCTCTACATCACAGTGGGACTTGGGCATATTCAAACTCTCTACGGTGTTAGTTGATCTTGGTGCATTAGTGAACATTATGAATTTAAAGACCCTGGCCTACTTGAGGATTAGCATCTCTGAACTTTGAGGAGATCGAATGATGTTAAGAGCATTCAACAAGCAAGGTGAGAGGGCTTTAGTCTCTGTAGTGTTGCCATTAGAGATAGATGATTGGAAGATAGAAGCCAAGTTCTACATAATTGATTCAGGTACATCTTTCACCACTTTTCTCAGTAGGCCTTGGATACATGGGAACAACATGGTTCCATCTTCTTTACATCAGTGTATTAAATTCTAAAGAGGTAGAAATCGATTATTATGTCAAAGAAGACTTGAAGTCATTCTTAGTTAGAGAGGTTGAGATATATGAAGACGCAGCCTACTATCTTCCTCCAAATCAAAAAGTCTATTCTCACAAACTTGGTGAAAGTTCAAAAATAAAAGAAAAAGAAACAAAAGAAAAAGAAGAAAAAGAAAAATAAAAAGAAAATGAAAATATAAGTTAGCGAGAATCAGACACCGAGGAAGAAGTAGAGCCAGATATTGGATTCCACCCGTAGTTTGTTCCTCCATACGAACACATGGGTAGGATGACTCGACCCCCACCAGGTAGAGGCAGAGGCAGATCTAGAGATGGTTCCAATGGTAGAAGATCTCCTCCCTATTGGACACCTAATTGGAGCTATGTTCTGACTCACAGGAGTACTCTCGCTATCCACATAGACTTAGAATCCAGTTTGGAGGATGAGTCTCATGTGGTTAGCATGCTGACCAATCCCTCTTAGTTGGTCCCTTTGGAGATGACATTCGAGCCAAACAGTGATGTAGACTAGGCCTCCAAGCAAAGTATGAATGTATCTGAATCACTATTATGTAGAATAGTTAGAAAATAGTTGGGAACCTTAGCTCTAACCTCACTTTCTTCTTAGAAAGTTGAAGGTTTAGTAGTCAAAGAGGCCCCTAAGTCATCCACAGATGTCAAGTCAATAAGATTTTTGTTGGGAGTATCATCCTCAAGTCAAGAAGCCAATATAGAACTTGTGGATGATTCATATAAAGATTTAATATAATTACCTTTTGATTGGTATTCATCTTGTGTTCTTAACTTAGCAAAGAAGGGATTAATCCCACATACTTACTCTAAACATAGGTCAAATTACTTTAAAAGGTTATGGGACAACCAAAATAGATATTCTTAGTCAAGACTGGGACTAGGATTTGGTGCAGTGGGTCCAGTCGACGATGATAACTATTACCTAGTCATCACCACTCATTTGGGGTCTGATAGATTCTTCTCAAATCATGCTAACTCTTATGAGGATGTATGTTTAGAAACTTCAGATGACCCAAATGAGCTTGAAGTTAAAGAGGCACTGCTAGAGTTTGAAGAAGAGATTAGATCAAGCATCGATGAACTTAAAGAGATTAACTTAGGAACTAAAGACAATCCACGTCTTACATACATCAGCTCCTTATTGAATGAAGAAGAAACCAATGACTTAATTAGACTATTATCTAAGTTTAAGGATTGCTTCACATGGAGTTATGAAGAAATGACCGATTTATCTCCTGACGTAACAGTCCACAAACTAGCAATAGAACCTAATGCTAACTCTATCAAGCAAGCTCCTAGACGCATATGATTAGACATTGAATAGCAGGTCACTTCTGAAATCAAAAAACTGATCGATGCTGGCTTTATCAGGAAAGAAAAATATCCTACCTGGTTAGCTAGTATTGTCCCAATTAAGAAAAATAATGGCCAAATTTGAATATGCATCAATTTTAGGGATCTAAATAAGGCATGTCTTAAGGATGAATTTTCACTTCCTATACCAAAATTAATAGTGGACATCACCTCATCTCATGCAATATTCTCTTTTATGAATGGATCATCTGGTTATAACTAAATCAAGATTGCCCTTGAGGATGAGAGACACTGCTTTTCAAGCCCCGATTAGAATTTATTATTTTAAGGTCTTGTCTTGGGTTTATTGTCTGACACCAAGAAATAGATATCGATCCGGAGAAGATCAAGGCTATCTTAGAAATGCAACCCCCTAAAAGTCTAACTCAACTAAAATTATTCCAAGGGTGGTTGGTGTATCTAAGATGCTTTATATCTAATTTATCAAGAAGATGTCAACCTTTCTCAACACTTTTCAAAAAGGATGCCAAGTTCAAGGGGGATGACAAGTGCCAGCATGCTTTTGAAGATATCAAGCACTACCTGATGATGCTGCCATTTCTAGCAGCTCATATTCCAAGCAAATAGTTGATCTTCTACACCACTGCATTAGATGACTCCCTTGGTTCTTTGTTGGCTCAAACTAATAATGAAGGGAAAGAAAATGCTCTCTACTACCTCAGTCATCATCTAATTCTTGCTGAGGCAAACTACCACCTATTGAAAAGCACTATCTAGATTTAATATTTACATCCCAAAAGCTATGACAATACTTGCTTTCTCATAAGGTGAATCTGATCTCTAGGATCAATCCACTGCAATATCTCATGACATGGCTAACACTATCCAGACAGTTGGCACATTGGTCCATGACTTTATCATAGTTTGACATCACATTTATACCCCTCTATGTGGTGAAAGGACAAACACTAGCATATTTCTTAGCAGCACACCCACTTCCTATTGATTCCCCGCTTAGTGATGACCTCCTCGATGAACAAATCATGAACTTAGGGGACACTAGCATTTGCCGTTGGGAGATGTACTTTGATGGTGAAACTTCCTTTTAAAAAGGAGAAGAACCATGATATACTCTTCTAGGAAAGGCTGGGAAAGGAATAGTTCTCCTAACCTTGAACCATGATATGATGAAATTCTCATATCATCTATCCAATTCATGCACCAATAATGAAGCTAGATATGAGGCTCTGATTGCCAGTCTAGAGTTAGTCATTATACTATGCATCTAGAGTATCAACATCTTTGGGGACTCTCAGCTCATCATCAACCAAATCGCTGGGTCCTACAAGATTTTGAAGCCTAAGCTCGATCATTATCACGAGTACACTATGGAGTAATTGGCCTAAATCCTAGAGGTTACCATCTATAAGATTCTTTGAGGAGATACCATAGTAGTAGATGCATTATCCAAGCTTGCCAAAGAGTTGGCATGTCTGAAAGATGAGTCCATTCCAATAAGGGTCCAAAATTGGCAAGTCTTATCCCTTATTGACACTGAACTCATCGAGAGATTCTTTCTTGGAAGGGAGGTTTCCGTTACCAAAAAGGACGAGGAGTCAGATTGGAGGAAACCATTCATGGAATATCTAAATATAGAAAAACTACCTCAAGAGAAGTCGCTAGCACATTAAGTGAAGCAGATAGCCCTTTTCTATGCTCTTATAGGCAGCACATTATATCAACAATCTTTCGATCATATGTTGTTACATTTCTTGGAGAAACATGAAGCCCATAAGATTATGACCGAGGCACACTCAGGATTATGCGGAGAACATCAATCCAGTATAAAGATGAAAGCCAAGATAAAGAGACTAGGATACTACTGGCCTTCGATGATCACACACTACATAGACGTAGCTAGGAGATGCCACCAATGTTAGGTGCATGGTGTGGTCTTACACAAACTACCCAATATTCTACACCTTACATTGGCCTCATGGATATTTGAGTGTTGGGGTACTAACATAGTGGGTCTGATTGATCCTCCTTCTTCCTATGGTCATCGATTTATTCTAGTTGCCACTGACTACTTTTCCAAGTGGGCAGAGGTAATCCCACTTAGAGAGGTCACAGCTCAGCATATGCCCCAATTTTTTAGGAACAATATCGTATATAAGATTAGGGTGCCTTGATAATCTGATAATGATACTGCATTCAGGAGCATTAAAATCAATAGCTTTGCCCGAAGACACAGCATAGATTGGAGATATTCCACCATCTACTACCCATGGGCAAACAATCTAGCAGAAGAATTTAATAAAACTCTCATTCAAATATTAAAGAAGTCACTAGATAAAAATAAGAGATAGTGACATGAGCAGTTAGTTGAAGCCTTGTGGGCTTACCATACCACATACAAAACTCCAACTCAATATACCCCTTTCTCCTTAGTGTGTGGTCTGAAGCCATTCTACCATTAGAAGTCTAACTCCCATCACTAAAGATAGCTATGGGTAGTAAGATCACAATGGAGCAGAACGCCAAGTTGTGATTGGAAGAGCTCAAAGGTTTGGAGAAAAGACGCCTCCGAGCATGCTAGAACCTCGAGTTATACAAATCAAAAATGATTCAAGCTCACAACAAGTTGGTTTGTCCTAGAGCTTTTCAAGTAGGAGTGCTTTTTTTAGTTCTAAGGAGACTAATTGTTGCCCATTGAAAGATGGGAGGCAAGTTTGAACCCACTTGAGAAGGCCCTTTTGCTATAGAGAAGGCCTACCAAGGAAGATCTTATCAACTTATAAATTATAAGGGAGAGCATCCGATGCTTCTAATCAACGGGCTCTACTTAAAGAAATACTATCTATTAATTTTGTTTGAAAATAATCAACAATAAAACTTATTTTCATATCAAATTCTATCTCTTATGTGTTAGAAATATCTTTGGCTTGTGAATCTGCCATGACATGTTTAAGGTAAGTGTAAGAGAACTCAAGCGGCATCCTATCCATCCACAATACAAACACAAACTACAAACGATCCTCCAATGCTACTAGGTTAGGTGTAGGAGAACCCAAGAGGTATCCTATTTTGACTAGTACAACTAAGTTAGGCGTAAGAGAACCCAAGTGGCATCCTTTCTTGGTAGAGGCATAATTGCCCCTGTGGTGACATTTCATCCATTCTTCTGCATGTTTAGGATAGGTGTAAGAGAACCCAAGCGACAACTTATCCCCTCTTTCACAACACAAATGAACATATATCTTTTTTCTTGAGCTATTTTGATGTAGGAGCAATCCCCCTGTGGAACTGACTTATTAGTTGCTCTAGGTTGGGCTGATATGCTACCTTGTTAGTGTGTTACCCTAGTGGTCACTCGTTTGGCGAAAGTGAGTCCTTGCACTTTCTTCTTGACTAGACCAGTTCAAACCAATAAGCACCTTATCAGTTTTATAGGTCTTACTGTGCAGCTAGTAAGCTACCCCATATTGACTTTGTTTAAGAGGATGCAAGCCTATAGACTTTCTTCTTAGACTAGCCATCATGTAGTGAGTAGGTCCAGTATATTTGAGGTTTAGGGTAAGTCCCCAACTGGCTCCTTTCCTCTTGACTACTTTAAGCTTGAATTTAGTCCTTACACAGGACTCATCGATTAGTAGTCTTCCAAGGTCGGATAGCCCCTATCGAGCCAAAAATAGACTATCCCGATGATCAGTTCCGCTTTAGAGAGATGTAAGTCTACACGCCTTTTCTCTAGTCTGATTGTAACACACCGACGGGATCTTTAGGTTGGTTGGTGTTCTCCATGCTAATGAAGACCCACTCTGTGGATACACAACTCTTGGTAGATGTGAGCCCCCGCATTCTCTCCTTGAGTTGGCTATCGAATAACTATATGCTTTCTTTTATAAGGTTCTAGATAACGCCCCTAGTGGCTCCTTGCTTGTGGGCTCTCTATTTGGATCACATCTTTAGCAACCCCATTTAGACACTATCCCAATTACTCTTGGATTGGATAGTTCCCCTTTCCTAGTAGCCACCCCTATGGTTGGAGAATTTATCTTGTAGATATGCAGATTCTCCATTGGTCCAATAAGTCTAAGATAGGACTAGACTAATATGAGCTCCTTCTCAGTGTGGTCCCGCACAAACCAATAGGGTCCACAATAACATAACAAATAAACAAAATATATCTTCACTTATGGATTAGGAATTCAAGCTCCTAGTGGCCCCTTTCCCAAGTAGGCATCCTATCTTTAGGGCAGTGTCAGCAAAACTCCCTATAGGAATTGCCTGACTACTTTTGAGTTTTCATAAGGCCCCGGGTCAACACTCTCTCAACAATCGCCTTTGGTCAGGTTCAATTTGTTGTGCTATCAACCGGTCATCCTAGTGGTTCTTTGTTCAGGCAGATGTAAGTCCATGCGCTTTCTCCCTGACTTGACCATTGCACACTAAAAGGCAACCCTTAAGTTGGTTAGCTCTACCCTACATCCAATAGACTATCCTTTTGGATTTGTAAATCTGAGATATGTCTATGCTGATAATAACCCCCTCTTAGTGGATCCATCAGTGGATCCATCACACATTGATAGGGTCCATTTTATCAAATCCACCATCTTCCCTCTAGTGGAGCCCAAATTAAATCTACTTTATCCCTAGCAGATCTGAGCTCACATCTCCAGTAGGTGAGTGCTCAAAATAAAATTCTTATCCTCCTCATGGATAATCTGAACCTGCTTCCCTAATGGAAGGTACATCCACTTTATCCTTGGTGGATCTGAGCTCATATCTCAATCAGATGTGCCCTCAAAACTAAATCATATTCTCTCCCTAGTGGAGCACCAAATCAAATCAAATTCTCATCCCAATGGTTGCCCCATCAATTAATCAAATTTAATTGCCCCAACCGAGGCACAAATCAAATCAAACATCTATCCCTAGTGGATAACCTGAACCTGCTTCCCTAGTGGAAGGTTCATCCAGTCATCCTAATGGATTGTTTCTCCCTAAATCATATCAAAACAGCTCAAACTCTTATTCTCTATCCCTAATGGATAATCTGAACCTGCTTCCCTAGTGGAAGGTTCACATACTTGATCCCTTAGTAGATCATTTCTTCCTCTCCTATGCCCTTAGCATAATTTGAGTTGAATTGCACTTAAGATCTTGATTCTTTCTACACCTCAGGTTTAGGGATAGACCATTTCTGTTAGTGTTTGCAATCTTTCGAACATTGTTGATCATCTCGGTCAACTCTAATACATGCAGTGTGCCTTGTTAGTCACACCACACCTATTGGGGGCCCTTTGTTGACCTCACATTTGGAGTGAGCTCTCAACTTCTTTATCATAAATTTAGGACTCTCATAGACACTAAGAGCTCCTTAGAATTAAGACACTTTTAGTGATTAGGTGAACACTTAATCTAAGCCTAAAGACTTAGATGTTTTAGCCAAGGAATAGGGTATGCCTTAGAGATTTAGGAAGACTTGTCTACCCTATTACATTGAACCCAATCCTTGCTTCCTTCTTTCAAACCAAACCTCAAATTCAAATTAAAATTCCAAATCTAAATCATAAATCAATTCCAAATCAAATGATTGAATTCAAGTTCTAAAATCTTTCCTTAACCCCCCCTTTGATTTCATCTTATGGACATAGCCTTAACCAAATCCAAATCACTCCAAACCTAAGTAATTTTCTCATGAATCATTTTTATCTTCATTTATATTTTTGAATATAAATGGAGTATAAATTCAAATAGCCAAAACTAAATCCAAAATCAAACCAAAATCCAGTTTATACCCTTTTATGCTAAGTCCTTGAACTTGGTCAAATCCTATCCAAACCAAATCAAAACCCATGGATTTCTTCATGATTCAATCATTTCTTCAATCATTATCTCAAATATAAACACAAACTATAATTATCAAACCAAATCCAAGCTAAACCAAATCAAACCCAGTTAGCCCTTTTTGCCTTGAAATTGTTATATGAACCAAAATCCATATGGATCAAATCACTTAAAATTGGATTTATATTTCCATCTAAAACCCATTTATTAATATAACTAAACTTGAATCAAGCCATGATCAAGCCAATTAACCTATTTAGGTCTACTTGACCTAAAGTGACCTAAAAGACCTTTTTGAGCCAAGTTCTAATTCAACCCAAATTGGATTGAAATAAACCCATCCAAAGCTCACAACATGATCAATAATCATCCTAGGTTAATCAATTATCTTGAATTGGGTCAAACTAAGTCAACCTAGTCTGTTGACGAAGTCAACACTTAGCCCAAATGAAACCCAAACTAGCCAAAATCTGCCATAGAACAAATTTATTAAAACCATTGATTCAAACTCATTCATAATTAATGATTGAACATGACCAAACCCCTAATTAAGCCAAACCAAACCTAATTGGCTATTTGACCCAAGCTGACCCAAATTGGCCAAAAAAGCCAAAATAGGTCAAATTAAAACCAAACCCAAATTGATTGTAACCAATAGCTCAAGTTCATTCCAAATCACTTATTGAACTTGACCAAAACCATGATTAATCCCAATTTAACCAATTGGTCAACTTGACCTAACTTTGCCCAAATTGACCTAAAGGATCAAATTAGACAAAATCCAAATTAATTCCAAATCTAACCAAACCAAAGCCTAAAATCATTTTCAATTAGCCAATTTAACTTGACTCAACACCTAACCAAACCAAATTTGTTCAAATTAGTGAAATTGGTCAGCTTGACCCATTTGACCTATATGAACCCAACTGAGCCATAATCAAATCCAAAACAAATTAATTCAAACCAATGACACCAATACACTATAATTGGCCATGTGAACTTGACCTAACCCTTGGCTTGACCCAATTTGACCAATTGGTCAACTTGATCTAACCTAACCCAATTTGACCTAAATAGGTCATATCAAGCTAAATAAACTCCAAACCACTTGAAATTTGGGCTAACCACTTTTGACCCATCCCAAATCCCAAATCAAACCTATAACCAATTGACCATTTTGCCCTTGGGTTTAGGGCATTCCATGAGATAAAATACATTCTCATTGGGTCATTTTCTCTCCCTAACCACTTGGCACTCAATCATAGGTCCACTTAGGCACCTAAGACCATGGCTGACCTGACCCAAAGATGGTTGGGTTGGCCATGATCTGTGGGGAGGTGAAATCACCTCTCCACTCCCATTTGAGCTTTCTAAACCACCAAGGACAAGCACTTCCTCCCTTGGTAGCCACCTCCACACCATCACTGAGCCAAACTAAGCCACATCATTCACCCAAGGACCTCCACTAACCTCTAACTTGGCCAATTGATCAAGAAGAATCAGGGGGTATACCCCCCCTCATTCTTACTCAAACTCAGAGACACACACTCGATTCAATCCTAGTAGGCAAAGAGAAAGTTCCCATAGTGATTTCTAAGCCTTCCCAAGCTCCCCAAAATCCCCATTCTTAGTTTTACGCAAAATCAAAATAAAGAGGACACCTTCGATTCCCATTTGCTCAAATCTCCACCAAAGTGAAATTAACTTTGCACACACCTTCCTTGGAGATAAATAAGCGAGAATGAATCATTTCCCAAGTTTTTGACTGCCTGAGGGTGCAATTCAATGAAGACCAATCACCTACGTCTAGTGCTTTGGTCTTCCAAGCATGCTACACCAAATCAACTCTCGTGCGGTTCAACAGAGCTTTGTTTCTATCAAATGAAACTTTCTCAATCATTGGAACCATTGATCATAAGCTCCGGTGAGGTACACCATCAAAGCCAATCCTTTAATGAAAATAGCTTGGTCTTTTGTAATAGAAATTTCAATGTCATGCATTTTCCACTATTATATTTGATTGTTGTGCTTCCCTGAAGGTGGGATCATTTTCATCTCCATTCGAGCTCGGGTGAGCTTGGATTGAGTGACAATCGATGGACGGTAGCCATTATTTGATGCTCAAGAAGAGATAGATCATGACCATCCATCCCACATGATCAGAATGGACGGTCTTAATCAGTTCGCGTTTATAGCCTCTGATTAATCTATTGAAACTACAGGTTTAATCATGGACGTTTGATCTTAGATCGGATGGTCCATAGAGTTACCGCGTGCTCTACCATTCGAGTCAGCGCTTGGATGTGACAACTTAAATAACGAATCTCATCGGGCCATGTGGAAAGCACGTTGTGTTAGCTACCACATGGTCTGATGGGATTAAGGCTATAATTAGGGCTAAATAATTAGTTTTTAATCCTAAAGCTTTATAAATTTATAACTAATTCTAGAAAAAATCCAAAAAATACAAACTTAGGATTATTTTAAAGATACTTCAAGTAGAATCTAGAAAAATTATTATAAATTGATTTTGAACAGTGGTTTTGGTTTAATTAAAGTTTAATTAAAAATGTAATTAGCTTAATTACTCCCTATTAACCATCCAATTAATCCTAAACTTTTTGTGGATATTTAGGGGGATGACATGTACTTCTCCTATTTTTTTGGGACTTTTATTCGTTGCTTGATTAGGGAAATCAATTGATTAAATCTTAATCACCTTAGTGAATGAAAAATGGTTTAATTAATTATTTAAGCCTAATCACCTCTATTGAATAGTAAAGGAGCTTAGGGAATGTGGTTGGGATACTTTTTCTAGTTCATTTCCTAAGTTTCCTTCACTCTTTGGAATTTGATTAATTAATGATAAATTAGATAATTAATTACTTGATTAACTAATTAATCTCCAAGATAAAAAAAACCAGAAACAAATTAAGTGTTCGAAGTGCCTTAGGGGTGAAGGATTGAGGACTTGTCCTTGATCCCTTCCCCTAAGTTAATTTCATCATTCTAATGAAAATATAATTAAATAATTCAATCAATTAATTAATAAACTTGATTAACTCAACTTAAAATTCACTTCATACCTAAATAATCTTTAATTTAATCTTTGGTAGCTCTTTCGGTGTCCAATGACCCAAAGTGAGAGATGATGAAATTATGGTTAGCTCACATGTGTGAGAAAAGCATAAAAGTAGTTAACTGAGATCCCTTAAGCCTAATTAACTATTAATCATGAGCCAATTGCATTAGACCCCTTTCATTTCTTAAGAGCATTGCAAATTTACTTTTCATGTGGGTGCATATCATATTGACTCATTATTAATTAGTTAATTAACTTAAGGTGATGTTTGTAAGGGCTAATTAATCCACTTAATTCATACCCGAACCTAATCAAATCATAAAATCAACTTAATTATTTTTTTCTTTGTACCAAAATTAACTCACACATGGGGAATGGGATTAGGACCAACAAACCTCTTTCATATTTTCTAAATCAATTCAAACTCAAAAAAAAAAAAAAAAGGAAATGACATTAAAGAACTTTGGTTTATTTTAAATAGCATTATTTAGTATGATTGTCTTAAAGAATTAATTGGAATGAATGAGTTCATGTGTTTATGTTCCTTTATTTCTTTCCACTCATGCTAAATATTGTTTGCCATGTGTAATCATGCATTCATTTCTTTTAAAATTAATTAAATGAAATGGTTTTTTTTATGTCAAATTGCATGTGTTGATCTAAACTAAAAATAGGTGTGGCTATTATTACTATTAAAACAAAAGTTATTTTCAAAAGCTCATAAAATAATTATAATAGATGGAGTGATGTTAATTACAAATAGCTATAAGTTTACATGTGTTGATAACATAACATATGCAATATGAAATTCTCTTTCTTTATCTTACATGGATTCATATAGGATTTACATCATTTGAAAATAACACAATATTTATTTAAATCTATTCCTATGCATCTACAAGCTAAGACTTATGAAGAATTTCATATCACATATGTAAATCATATAATCAAATCAACTATGATTTCTTGCATGACTTCTTGCTCTTGTGGGTCTTTTGTGCATTGACCTATATCTGAGAAAAGTGGTATATTAGAATGGACACCCCAGGGCTGTAAGGCTTAAGTAGCCCTAAGTAAGTCTTATACCTTATGCCCCTAGTGTAGAATAATGGCACTGTACTCACTTAAAACTCTTATACACATGTATGTATGATGAGACCAATGAACATGAATCATGATCAAATAAATCAAATACAACTTTTGCATGGGCTTTCCCATCCTTATAGTTGCTTATACATCTACCTATATCTGAGAATAGTGGTATATTAGTCTGTACACCCCGGGGTTGCGAGACTTTAAGTAGCCCTAAGTAGGTCTTGTACCTTACGCCCCTAGTGCAGAACAATGATGATGTACTCACATAAAACTTTTATACATGTGAATGTGTATCTAACTAATGGATGAAAAATCCCTCTTTTTCTATTAAAAATACATGCATTTATAATTCAATCAAATAAAATATCTAAATTCCAAACACATTTCTTTGCATTCATCATTTAAGTGTGTTAAGACATTCATTATATGTATAGATATGCTTAGGATTTAATCATATAAATGATATACATGATGGCATCACTAAAGGAAATTGATTAATTTACTTGCTTTAGAAGTGACTTATGGTTGGAAGAAAGAGAGGTTCCCTCTCTTCCTTCTCTTTATAATACTTAGTTATTAAGTGTAGGCCATATGAAACAAAAGAAAATACTAAGTAAAATATTTAAATTAATTCAATCACTTAAAAGGAAATCAACCCTTTATAAATTAAATCCCTCACAGTTAGCAAATTTCAACTCGAAAGCCTAATTAGGATATACCACACAATCTTTAATACACACACATTATACTAAGTCACCACTTCTAGCTTTATGTTAGGATGGTGCATGGTTTGATGTATGCATATTTTGTGATGTATTATTATAGACTAGATGTTAGGGTGTATGTGCGTAGTCTGTATGTTAGGCCGATATTAGCTTAATTATGCTTTCTACAGGGGGTTGAGCTTAAAGGGGCGACCATAATAAAAATATAAATGCTTTCACTGTGCAGGTTTCTTAGCCCCTAAGCATAACCCAAGTTAGGATAGGTGGGCTTGGTTACCCATGTGTGGGGTTCTAAGTTTGAATTATTCATATAACTACTTGGGTTGTATGGTGTGTTTAGTTAACATTTATTTTGCAGGTGTAGCTAGACTTACTTTCCTTCTTTTAATGTAATTTTATATTAGGATTAGGATGAGTATTATAGGGGATTAGGATGAGCATTGATTATAAGACCAAGTCTTATGTACCGTGTGATTCCTTTAGAGCAAGCACATTCAAATCAAGCCAAAAGGAAGAAAGAAATTGAGCAAATTAAATGAAAAAAATGAAAGATGAAGAGATGAAGAATGAAGAAATGAAGAATAAAGAATGAAGACCCCCATAACATTCATCATTTGTAATTATAATTATTCTATTGTACTCCATGTTGTATAAGGCTAGAGCTCGGCTACCCACATTTCTTTTCAAGTTATGTGGCAGTACCCGATCACATCGACCTTTTATTATTTTGCAATAACTTTATAAAATTGTTTGATGTTATGTTTAATTTGTGTATTAGAAATGGCATGCCTTTTTATAGTTTGTTTATGATTGGTGATTCTTGTATGTTCTGGATGTAATTAAGCACTGTGGTGAAAATATTCCTGCCTTCATCTATCCTTTTAGGGAGGATAAATGAAAATAGAAATATACGCCTTTTGGTCGGGACACCATGTAGATCTATAGATATTCTTATTAGGGTGATCGGGAATGACATTAAGGGAAGGTGTACTATCTCGAAAGATAGAAGTTACCACCTTATAATGGACCTAATCACCTCAGTAAGGACTCCTAAGGACTATGGGTCTTTGCATGTACCAGAGATTCTTCCTTTGCTTTACTTGAAAAGGTAAAGTAGAGTTTATTTTAAATTGAGTTCATTAAGTTCCCTACAGGGGCAAGCTCCCATAGTTAATTACATCCTAAGGAAGGGGATTCCTTAGGAATACTCTCAATTAAGGTAAATGATCGTTATCTCTAAAGATTTCAATAGGTAAGACTACAAATCAATTAGTTTATTTTTTTGGAAAATTAAGTGAAATTGATCAAGATGAGGGAGTTCTTATCAAAGTCAAATGGAGCTAAGTAGTGAAATCGATCATTTAGTTTATTTTTAAATTGAATTACTTATTTGTGTTAAATTTTTATTAGAAGTTTAAGGCTTATAATTTCACAATATAAGCTTATGGAAATGCCCAAGAGATGAGGATTTATGCCTATGGACCATAGAAGGGAGAAGCAACCTTGGAACCTAAATTTTGGGAGATTTGCTGAGGGTAAAAAGCACAACCAAAATCTAAGGTAAAAATGGGTATTCAGTTTGCCTCCACAAGAGAGGACAAACCACCCGACTGCTTGGACTTATAACCGCCTGGGGGTGGCCGCCAACTAACTCCTCCTATAATTTTAAATACTTGTAGGCAAGTCTTATGCTTATGCAAGATAGCTAGGCTATTATTTATTTAGAAAGAGACTAAGTCTTTAAACTCACTCCCTAAAGAGACTAGATCATGTAAGGGCATGCTTCAAATGACCTAAATCTAATGCAAATCATATTACATATTCTTTTTATTTTTGGAAAATCATTTGACTCGGGCTATAGGATTCTTTATGCCTAATGCATGAGAAATTAGATTATGGGCCAAAATTAGCAAGATGGGAGGTATGTTTCCACCATGGCTCTCAAAGGTTAAGCCAACTTCTCTGGCATGGGTGCAAGCCCTCCAAATCAAGAGTGAAGCAATATGTTGTTGTTAAATATGTTGTAAAAGAAACACTCATCCAACTAAAGAGTTGCTAATTCTTTTATCTTGATTTTTAGCTTAGGCTTTAAATGAGGTTATGAGTTGTTTATTTTTAATTTTATGTTGATTAATTTGGTAGAAGATTTATTTTTCTCGAAGAGCCTAATCCTGATCCAGGACATACATCAAAGCAAGGAAGAAACTAGGGAAAAGATGCCATTTTTAAAGCACAAGCTAAATAAAACATCAAAAATTTTATAAAGCTAACACAAAAGAATGAAAGGCTATGTGTGGTCAGGCATCACCTCGCAAACCCGAAAATAAATTGGGTAGCCGAGCTCTACCCTTATACAACCCAGATTATAAATGAATTAATTACAATTAAGCAAGGAGTTCATGTTATGGGGGTCTTCAAGCTTCATTTCATCATTCTTATTTTCTTCTTTCTTTTTCTTTTCTTCTTTCTTCTTTGGTTCCTTCTTTTGGATGGTTGGAAGGTGGTTGTTCTAAAGGCTTCACATGATACATAAGGCATGGCCTTATAGCCAATGCTCATCCTAATCCCTATAATAACCATTCCAAAATCTTAATTCCAAACTTACATGGAAAGGGAAAACATAAATCTAACAAAAACCTATAAAATAGATATTAGCTAAACAAATCACATATTTCCAGGAATGTATATAAATAAATTGGACTTAGCACCCCACATATGGGTAACCAGGTCCACCTGGCCTATTTTGGATTAAGCTTAATGGTATAAGCCACCTACACAATAAAATAGTTATGTTTTTATTATACCACCCCATAAGCACAATCCCTTATAGAAGATAATGATTAGACTAAATCATCCTACCATTCATTCTACATAGATACACCCTAACATCCAGACTAAAAATAAACATGAAATCATGCACTGCCCTAACATAGTACTAGAAGTGGTGACTTAGCCTAATGTGTATGTCATATAAGGTTTATGTGGTATGCTTAGCTAGGCTTTAAGGTTAGGATTTTCTAAGTATGAAAAGGTTCAACTTAGCAGGGTGGTCTCATTTAAGTTCTTTAATTAATATGGGTTAATTTTATTTGATGATTTGATTTAGTTTGAATGAACCTACTTAATTACTAAAGGTTGTAAAGAGAGGAAAAGAGAAGAGAGCTTCTCTTTCCGCCCTACCTTAAGTGATTTCTAAGGTAGATTCATTAAGGATTTTTGTTTAGTGAATGCTTTATTATGTATTTTTATTAATTCTAAGTTTAGATTTTCTCTAAATAAACCAATTCAAAAAGAAAGGTATTTTAAGTTTAAGTAAAGTGAATTACTATCACAAAGCACACACCATTTTATTTCTTTCCCACATGTGTATAACATGAATAGTAATGGATCCTAAGCATATTTATACATACAAATGGGAATGTTTGGCATACTTTATGAGGAATGCTAAGTGAGGTTACATAAAGAAATTTGAAATTTTTCCTGTACGCATAATTTTTTTTAGTAGAAGAGAGTGATTCTTTTATCCATTTTTCATATGCACATTTATATGTATAAAAGATATAAGTGAGTATGACACCATTGTTAACCAGGGGTGTTAGGTACAAGACCTACTTAGGGCTACTTAAATCCTCACAACCCTGGGGTTGTCTAGACTAATATACCATTTTTCTTAAATACATGTGCATGTACAAAAAGAAATGCATGGAAAAAGAATGCTAAGTGAGCTACTTAAGAAAATTTGAATGCCTTATGATGCATGATTTTCATTAAGCTTAACCATTTTTATCATGCACACATGCATGTATGAAAGGCATAAGTGAGTACAATGCCATTGTTAACCAGGGGTGTAAGGTGCAATACCTACTTAGGGCTACTTAAAGCCTCACAACCCTAAGGTCATCCAGACTAATATAACACTTTTCTTAAATACAAGCATATGTACAGAAGAAATGAATGGAAAAGAAAGATGCAAAAATTTGTACTTATGTTTGGACTTGGTTATGTAATTTATATGTGTAAGTGTAAGGATCTTTCTTAAGTCATAACATATAAGAGGATAAGAATAGATTTAGGCAAGTGTTATGCTCTTTTAAATAAAACTATAAACTTTGCAAATCTTATTCAAATCCATTTTAAAAGGAAAGAAAGGAAGCAAACATAAGACACATTTTTATATTCACATGCAAGCTTATAAATAAATTATAAGTAGCACATTTTGAATTTTAGGTATTTGATTTATAGATTTTAAAAATAATTTTGAATTTCATAGTAATAATAGCCACTCATATTTCTACTTTAGCCAAAACATGCAATTTGACATAAAGAAAATATTTAATTTTGAATTTGATTTTAGAAAAGCATGAATGCATGATTTTTATATGACATAGACATTTAACATGCTAGGAAAGAAGTAAAGTGATGTGAGCATATAATTTCATTCACTCTAATTAATTCTTAAAGACATCTTATGAAGTAAGATCATTTAAAGAGAATCAAAAATTGTTTAAAGAGACTTTCATTTTATTTTGAGTTTGACTTGAATTAGGGAAGTGTGAGAATGTTTGCTATCCCTTACCCATTCCCACATGTGTATATTATTTTAGTTTAATTTTTAGGGGATTAGATTAATTATATGCTTTGGTTAGGTTAAGGTGTAGATTAAGTTCATTAACTACCCCTTACTTATACCACTTTAATATATTTAATCAAATAATTATGAGCCAATGTATGATATAAAATCACAAGAAATTTAAATTAGCAATGCATCTCAGTGTATGACATAAAACCACAAGGAATTTAAATTAGCAATGCATCCTAGGAAAGAAAGGCACCTAATGCAATTGGCTCATAATTAATGATCAATTAAACTAAAGGGTTTAATTTAAGTACTTTAATAACCATTCCCACACATGTGGGTTAGGTATGATTTCCTTAAATTTCTTAGGCTATTGAACACCTAAGCATCTACCCAAGAAGGGTTAGTTAAGTTCTAGAAAGTTTTGAAAATTTTATCAAGTTAATTAAGTAGGTCATTAGTGGATTAGCCCTTAATTAAGTTTAGATTAAGGAAGGAAGGGGGTTTAAGGAATGGCTTAAGAAAAATATCCCAAAATCAATCCATAAACCTCCTAATCCCTTAAATAAAGTTAATTAACTTAATAAAGGAGTTAAACCACTATTCACATGCTTAATTAACCTTAATTATATTAAGAGAGTGTTTAGGGGTTCATTAATTAATTTTCATGATTAACTCATTAAGAAATTTCAAGAAACTTAGGGGAGGCAGAAGTTATCCCACTAAATATGCTTGAGAATTTTGGAATTAATTATTGAAGTCATTAGGGAGTAATTAGGGTTATCAAGTTTTAAAATAAATTTTAATTAAAGAAAATAAATTGTTCAAATTCAATTAAAAACAATTTTATTGGATTCTTCCCATAAATATCTTTAAAATAAATTTGAGTTTGTATTTTTCAATTTTTCTACAATTCGTTATAAATTTAGAATGCTTCAATTGATTTAAGTGATTTTTAAGAACTCTCGTAATTTATTTTTATTAAAATAAATCATTTGACACTCAAAATTTAATATCTTTTAATACAAAGGTCATTTTGACTTGACATTTCTATAGTAGGTGTATTTTAATATCAGTTTTAATATCTAAAAATTTCAACTTAATCTGACATATATTTTTGATTTAATAAATGAAATTTAATTTTCACTAAAAGTCTAATTGAGCTAGAAATATTCAGTAAACTTTGGGGATTTTTAGATTTTTGGATTCCACTCAAAAAGATGAATCAAATGAGCCTTTATTTATAATTTTTGGTTAAGTATTTTACTTTCTATGAATTTTTGAAATTTTAGGTAGTTTTAATTGATTTTTTAAATCAAAAAATCGCGTGGAGCTGACGTGGACACGTGGTGCCACGCGATTGGATGAGCGGTGCCGTGTGGCATGTTCGCGCATGCGATCACGATTCACGCTGCAGCCGCGTGGCTGGAAAACGATCAAACTATGGAGAGCGACCCGCAGGTTGCTTTGGACCGTCAGATCACCGATTGGTCGGACCGGATCAAATCACGCGATCTAAATGCCTGGATCGCACGATCGGCGCCCAATCTATACTGTCCGATCATGTGAACCGCATGATCGGATGATCCGGATCGCATCAATTGATCTAAAGGCCCAGATCACATGATCCGAGCTGTTCGATCCCACAAACTGCAGGATCGGACGGTTGCTGCTTCGCTAACCGGTGGTGAACAATGATTTCAGGCATTTTAAATGGAAAATAAGAGTTTCTAAGTGAAAAATTGTCCAAATAGACTCATTTTTGCATCGATTCGCGTCAAAAAAATTCTATTTTCTAATTGGGATGAGTAAAAATGCTAGATTATCTAGGGTAGATTCCTAAAAAATGCAAAAAATCTATCCCAAAATGAAAGATCCTAAGGTCAGCTACATTTTTTGAAGGTTACCTCACCGGAGATGATTTTTGGCTGCAGTGGTGACTCGAGCACGCTATTGAGTGAGGGAAGAAGCTTAGACTGAGATTAGATCCTCACCTTCATGTCAAAATGAAGTTTCCTCTGGTGATCATTGTTTCCTCACCGAAATCCCCTTAGTTTTAGAGTATTTCTCTCCAAAATGTAGTGGATGACTACTAATGGCATTTTGGGAGCTCTAGGAGGAGGAGAATGAGAGGAATGAGGGTTTTCTTCAACCACTAAAGTCTTAGAATGAAAAAGTAAAGTGAAATGAACCTTTTTTTCCATTTTTTGTTTAAAATTTTTGGCTCCAAACTCATGTCACTTAGCTAGGGGTGGTTGGGAATGAAAAAGAATCATCCTAGGTGGCTCCCTATGGTTGGCTAAGGCATAGAAAGTTACTGCCATGAAGGACAAAGGGGTGTCCTAGCCAAAGGGAGGTGAGTGTCCTTCATGCCAAGTGTTCCAATGGGAGAGGTGAGGTGATTTCACCTCCCCATGAGTCATGGCTACCCCAACCACTCCTTGGGTCAAAAAATTAGTGTCCTTGGTGCCTATGTGGACTAACAGATGAGTGCCAAGTGGCCAAGGAAGAGAAATGACCACTTGGGAAAGTGCCTTTTCTAATGGAATGCCCTTGACCCAAGGGCAAAGTGGTCATTTGACATTGAATTTGACTTGGATAGATTTGAAATGGCTCAAAAGTAAGTTAGACCAAATTTCATGTCACTTGAAGTTCATTTGGTTTAATTTGGGCTAATTTGACCCATTTGGGTCAAAATGGGTCAAAATGAGTTAGGTTGACCAATTGGTCAAATTGGGTCAAACTAAGAGTTGGGACAAGTTCAAATGATGATTTGGAGTATGTTGGTTCAATTGGTTTCAATTAATTTGGTTTAATTTAGATTTAATTTGGATTTTGGCCAATTTGATCCTTTAGGTCAATTTGGTCTAAGTTGATTGATTTGACCCAATTGACCAAATTAGCTTGAATCATGGCTTGGTTTGGCTTTGGCTTATCATTTAAAATGGATTGGTATCTTTGTTTCCAATCAATTTGGTTTAGGTTGCAATTTGGCTAGTTTGGGTTCATTTGGGTTAAAGGACTGACTTGGTCAATGGGCTAGGTTGATTGGTTTGACCCAATTCATGACAATTGATTAACCTATGATGATCAACAAACATGTCATGAAGTTTGGATTAACTTAATTTACTTTGATTTGGATTGAATTAAATTTTGATTCATGTAGGTCGAATTGGCCACTTTGGGTCAAGTAAGCCAATTAGGTTTACTTGGTTTGATCAAGGCTTGATTCAAGTTTGGATGAACTCTCAAATGGATTTATGATTGAAATATAAATCCATTTGCAAGAGATTTGGAGTCAAATAGGTTTTGATTCATTTGATGATTTCAAGTCAAAGGGTGAACATGAGTTTGACTTGGGTTTGATTTTTGAATTTATTTTTGGTTTGATGATTAAAGTTTATGTTTATATTTGGATTCATGATTGTAGGATTGATTGAATCATGAAGAAAAATCAATGGTTCGGCTTGATTTGAGTTTGATTTGGCTAAGTTCAAGATTTTGTCTTGAAAGCTTAGGTTGGATTTTTGATTGAATTTGGATTTGATTTTTTGAATTGATTCTTGGATATTTGAATTTATAATTCATTTATATTTGTGAATATAAATGAGAATATATATGGGTTATGAGAAAATTTCTTGAATTTGAATTGATTTGGATTTGATTTGAGCTAAGTCCATAACATAGAATCAAAGGGCTTATGAAATATTTTGGATTTGGAGTTGATCATGGGTTTCAATCATTTGGAATTGATTGATTATTTGAGAAAATCTATTGAAATTGGTTCAAGGTTTGATTCGAAGTTGAAGTTGATATGAGTTTGGAGTTGATTTGAATTTGACTTAATGGAAGGAAGTGAGGAGTTGTTTCAAGCTATGGGGTAGGCAAATTTTTCTAACACCCCTAAGGCTTAACCTATTCATATGGCTAACCCTTCTAAGTCTCTTAGGATAGGTTAAGTGTCCACCTAATCACTATATGCATCTTAAGACTAAGGAATTCTTAAAGTCTAAGAGAAGTCCTATGTCTAAGATGGAGGGGTTGAGAGCTCATTCCAAAAATGAGGTCAACAGGCTCTTAGGATAAAAATTAATTTTTCTTTCCCCAAATTAACAACTCATAAATAAACCTCTAAAATAACTCATAACCTCATATAAAAGCCTAGACATTAAATCAAGTTGATAAAATATTTAGCAACCCCTTAGGTGAATGTTGTATGTTTAATATCATGCATAATCATCTTATTTCACTCTTATTAAGAGATGGCTTCTATCTTTACCAGATAGTAAGGGCTTAACCTTTAAGAGCCTATGATGAAAAATACCTCTTTCCCTTTTGATTTAGCCCATAATCAACTTCTCATTCATTTAGACATACACAATCCCATAGCCTGTGTCAAAATAAAGAGTCCCAAATTAAATGAAATTTGATAAAAATTTGCATTAGATTTAAGTCATTATTCATACCCCTCATGCTCTAGTCTCTTAGGAAGTGGGTTTAAGGACTTAATTTCTTTTCTAAATATTAATAGCCTAGCCATCTTGCAAAAGCATATGACTTTCCTATATGGATTTAAAGCATAGGAGAAGTTAGCTGGCTACCACTCCATGTGGTAATAAATCTAGCAGTCGAGTGGTTTACTCTCCCTTATGGAAGTAAACCATTTACCCACTTTCACCTTATATTTATGTCATGGTTTGGCCCTCACCAAAGCTCCCTAGATTTAGGATATGAAGTTGTTATTTTCCTTTGCGGGCTACAAGCATAAATCCTCAGCTCTTAGGCATTTCTATAATCTTGTATTGTGGAATTATGAGTCTTAGATTTCTAATAAAATTTCAAATTAAATAAATAAATCTCCTCAATTTCAAATATATAAAGCTCAACCATAAGATAGATTGGAGTGCTCACTAAGTTTCCCAGTATCATGAGCACTCCCTACTCATCTCCTTTAGTTTCGATAATAACTCTTGCCTTTTGATCCATCTCACTTCATCTTTCAAATATAACCAATTTATTGATAGTCCTATCTTTGAATTCTTTGGAGACAATAATCGCCTACTTTCACCGAGAGTATATTTAAGAAATTCACTTTTTTTAAGATATAATTAATTATGGGGGCTTTCCCCCATAGGGAACTTTAGAACTCAGTTTAAATGTGCCCTACTTTATTCATCCAAATAAAGTAGAAAAAAAATCTCTGGTATATTCGAAGACCCATCATGCCTTAGGAGTCCTAATTAGGTGATTAGGTCCATTATAGGGAAGTGACTTCTATCTATTGAGATAGTATACTATTCCTTAATATCATACTCGATCATCTCAATAAGTACACACTCAGATCTGTGTAGTGTCCCCCAATACAAATGAAGCAAAAATAAGCACCATAGGGTGATGTAGAAATCATTTTAATATCCTCCTCTCCCTCTAAAGCTAAGTGGGGGTGAAACCTTTTACCACCAAGAAGGGGAGAAGTCTTACGAGGGGAACCGTCCTCAGCCACATGGGAGGTTTCCTTGACCTTCTTCACCATACACTCATAATGTCTCATAATTTTTTGGTTCTTATTACAGTGTTGGGTATTAGTTAATAGAGTAGGACGAGAGCTAGAACTGACCTCGAGCATGGGAGAGACTATCTCAGAAGCTAAGATAAACTTTCTCTAAAAGATGGGGGAAACTATAAAGGTAGTGCTAGTCCTCACTGAAACTATGGTTGGTCCAACTGGCACTCATGGCAGGGGAACCTCTATGGCCTTCCTCTTCAGTGAGGGGAACTCAGTATCAGAGTGTAAGTCAAACTATAAAAGTGACTTTGTATCCACCACCTCCTCTCTACTGACTGTGGTGAGGGTAGGTCCCTCGTAGGTGACCTTGAAATGATCAAATCCAAGGCCAAATTTGATGACAAGGGCGGTGGTGAGTATGGCTCGATCTAGGGCCAAATCCACACCAAAGGAGAAAGAGAAAATGAGCTTGTCAGACCACATGGTAGAAGACTTCTTTGAAAGAGAAAAGGGATGGAGTTTCTTCATCACTATTGAAAGAGACATAGATTTACACTTTTTCTTTGATTATTATGTTTGATTTTATTTTTTACTTTGAGTGCGAACCCTCATTCAAAAAATTTGATTATGTTAAATGGGGTTCATTTATATGTTGAAGAGATTTTAGAATTTTAGAGAAGAATCTTTTACTTTTCTTTTGGAGCTTCATTGGAATTTGGAGAATGTTGGATGAACCTTACTTTACCAAGCTAGTAGTAAGAGATTCTTAATTTTGATTGGTTTATATTTTGGGTGATTTATTTAGTTGATTTTATTTTACTTATTTGGGGTCCAATAGGGGTTTTAGGATCTACTTGGAGTGAGGTCCTAAAATCTAAAGGATGTTAGCCACCTTTACTTAAGGATGAAATGACAAGGTGTCCAACAGAGAAAATGATAATCTTGGGCTTATATAAAATATAAGTTCACTGTCAATGATTGGAGGTAATGAATGATTACTAAAGATGGAGAGAGGAACATCCCCAGCCGAGTCGCCAAAAAAATTTGTGGTGTTTTAATTCGGAGTCTTGTGGAAACCACGTAGATCTTTGAAGATACTTATTGAAGTCATCAAGTACGATATTAAGGCATGATATACCATCTTAAAAGATGGAAACATCAACCTACAATGGACCTAATCACCTAATAAAGACTTTTAAGGTAGGTAGGTCTTTGTATATACCAGAGAATCTTTCCCCTACTTTACATGAAAAAGTAAACTAAGGTTTATTTTATGCCAGGATCTTTAGTTCCCTATAGAAGCAAGCTTTCATGGTTAATTAAATCCTAGGAAATGGTGATTTCCTAAGAATACTCTCAATTAAAATAGTCAATCAACATCTCCAAAGAGTTCAAGGTTAGACTACCAAAGGATTAAGTATTTTTGGAAATCAAGTGGGAAAGTTCAATTTAGAAAGACTTATTTTTGGATTCAATTGAAAGAAAAGTAGGGAGCACTCATGATACTAGAAAGCCTAATGAGAACTCCAATCTACTCTATGGTGAATCTTTATATGTTTGAAATCGATAGTTTATTCTTATTTGAGTTGAAATTTTATTAGAATACTAGGGCTTATAATCCATCATACAAGATTGTAGAAATGCTTAAGAAGTGAGGACTTATATTCATGGCCCGAAGGAAACAACCTCAGATCCTAAATCTAGTATGCTTTACTACAAGCTAAAGCACGACCTAAATCTAAATGAAAAATGGGACATTATGGTTTACCTCCATAAGAAAGGGCAACCCCATCCTGACTCTTATAAACTTACAATCGCTTAGAGTGGCCGCCAACTAACACCTCCAATGATTCAAAATCATGTAGGCCAATCTTATATTTATGCAAGATAGCTAGATTGTTATTTAATTAAGAAGATATACTAGAGTCTTAAACTCACTGCCTAAGAGACTAGATCATGACTGGCTTGAAGACATGACTTAGACTAAATGCAAAATTTTACAAATTTTTATATCATTTTTGACACATTCATTTGGATAATGGCTTAGGAAAATTATGCCTAAATGCATGATGAAATATGGTTATTGGCTAAATCAGTGGGAGGAGATGTTCACCACTATAAAGGATGCCCTCACAAGTCAAGCACTCCCTTATCATGCAAGAGTGGAGACCCTCCTAATTCAAGAACAAGATAATATGCTATGCATGATGTTAGAACATTCAACATTTGGCTAAAGGGTTGCTAAATCTTTTAATTATTTTGATTATACCCTAAGCTTTAAACTGAGGTTATGAGCTATTTTAAAATTTAATTATGAGTTATTAATGGCAGTAGAAAAATTAACTTTATCCTAAAGAGCCCACCGCATCCAGGCCACACATTCAATCATCAAACTTAAGAAACCTATGAAAATTATGCCATTTTGTGTTATGTAATTTAAATACAACAATCAAACATTCATAGATTCCATAATATAATAAAAGGCTAGTGCGGCTGGGTCCCATTGTACACCTCAAAAAAAAGAAGAAATTAGGTAGCCTAGCTCTACCCTTATATAACCTCGATTACAAAAGAATATTATAATTACAATTAAAATTAGATGCTATGGGGGCCTTTCTTCTTCATCTTCTTTCTTCTTTATGATTTGATCGTGCTCCAGGCTTCATAGGGCCTCCTAGAACTCTGCCTTCTAGCCACTGCTCATCTTAAACCCCATAGCACCAATCCTAATTCCTATTGAAAAATTACATGTTTGGAAAGTAAAATCTAACTACACCTAGAAGATAGATGTTAGTTAAATCAACCATGCAAACTTAAGTAGTTATATTCAATAATTTGGACTTAGCACCTTGAACATGGGTAACCAGGCCCACCTGTTTTAATGTGGATTATGAAAAGGGGGTATAAGCAACTTGCAAGCAAAAGCATTTATATTTATTTTATTTTAGCAACCCCTTTAGCATAATCCCCTAAAGAAAATACATTAGTATAACAATGACCTAACATCCAATCTACACATAACAGTCCTAACATCCAGTCTTAAACATTACTTCATAAAATAAAATACAACATCATATCATACACCATGCTAACTTAGAGCTAAAATGGTGACTTAGCATTCTAATGTGCTTGCTTAGGCTTAGTGTGGTATGTCTTAGTTAGGCTTTAGAATTCTAATTATCTAAGTTTAGAATTATTCAATTTAAGCATGAAGAGTAGTTTCATTTCAAGTTATCAAAAGGATTAGTGAGTTTTAATTTGTATTTTTTTCATTTGATATTCACTTAGCTTCTAAGTATTGTAAAGAGAAGAAAGAGGTTTGACCCTCTTCATCCCTATCCTTAGTTATTTTCTAAGGGCATGCTATTATGACTTGGTTTCTTTTAGTGAATGATTTATTAAATATTTTATTAATCCTAAATTTGGGTTAACCTTAAAGAATCTTATTCAAACATGAAAGTCATCTTAAGATTAATGATATTGAATTACTATCACAAAGATAATGTTACTTCATTCGTTTTCATCATCAACAGCATGCATATGATTTTGAACTTAACGTACCTATACATGCAATGTATTTTTGGTACACTTAAATGATTCTGAATGCATATATTTTTGGTAGAAAAGAGGAATCTCATTCTTTAGCTAAGTACACATACCCATGTATTAAAGATTTAAGAAAGTACATGCCATTGTTTAAACTAAGAAAGTGAGATAATCTAAGATCTCCTTGGGGATACTTAAAAATCCTCGTATTCCCTGGATGTCCAGACTATATACTTATTATCTTATATACATATAAATGTATACATAACCATAAGAATGAAAATAATACAAAATGTTGTATGTTAACAAACTTATTCATTCATGTAAAGTAAAGTTTTATCCAAATTCTAATGTTTGTAAACATATGAATGAAATTATACGTACCATTATTAACCAGTGAAGTGAGACAATCTAAGACCTCCTTGGGGCTACTTAAAGGCTCATATTACTGCAGTGTCTAGACTATATACTTACTAACATTCAAATACTTGTAAATATGCAGATGAATTATGAAAATAAAATGATACTTTAACATGTCTAAGATATAAACAAATGTAAATCATATAGAATATTCATATCCAATCATCAATCTAAATCTTCATCATTTATTTATAACTTCGTAGATAATTTTAAAATTTATTAGTGATAATAGCCACACATATAATAGGATGAAATCAACACATGCAACTTACACATATATAATTACAATCATTTGATTCCTTTATTTGAAAGCATGAATCCATAATATCAAATGGAAAGCAAGCTTACAATGATTGAAAAGGAATAGTTAAACATTACCACATAATTCATTCAATCACATTAATTCCAAAGGACAATCAAGTAGAAATAAAATCATTTTGAATTAACCAAAGCTTCTAATGAAATTTGATTTTGTGGTTTGAATTATTAAATTCGAAGAGGAGAAGTAACATCTGTTTTTTAGCTCCATCCCATGTGAATGACTTATTGTGTTTAAAGAAAACAAAATTAAGTAACATTTATGGATTAATTAAGTTTCAATCATTAAGAAATTCATTTAATTTCCCTTTCCTAAGTCTCTTTAATTTAATTAGTCATTTAACCATAAGCCCCTAATGATATGCAAATGGGAAATTAAAATTTGCTATGCCCCTAACCAAACCTAAGGTAATTAGGCTCATGATTGAAGATTAATTAGATTAAAGAGGAATCTAATTAAGTACTTACATGATTTCCCCACAATCATGGGTTAACCATATGTTCCTTAAGGGTCTTTTTTTTACTAAATACATAAACAAGAACCCATAAATTCAAATTAAATTATATGATCTAATTATCATTTTAATTTGATTTAATTTCATCATTAATTTACTTAATTAATCCTTAATTATCCCTAAATTAATTAACCCTTCTATGGAAAAATATTTAGAAAAATGACCAAGGAAAAGGCCTTAGTCATTTAACCACATCATTCCACTGTTTAAAATGATTAGTCAAGTTTAATTAATTAACTTTTACTATTTGGCATTTTTAATAATTATTAAATCTCTTAATGAGGGTAATTAAGATTTGAATTTTAAATTCTTCTAATTATCAAGCCAATAAATCTCAAGAAAATTATGGGAGGCAAAGGACATCCTAATGAATCAACACATCCAATTCGAGATCAATTGGCCAAATAGTTAAGGCTTAATTAAAGTAATTAGGAAAAACTTCAAACACTAATTAAGCACTATTCAATGTTCAAACATTGGAGATTTTATTTTTATTAAATTCTCCTCTATTAACCCTTTCCAAAATAGGTTTACTCATATTTTTAGGATTTTTTTCTACAATTAGTTATAAATTTTCAAAGTTTTGAGTGATTAATCACATTTTAAACACTTACATATCTCCTTAATCCATCAGTATCACGTGGATGCTGATGCGACAATGCTTTTCATGTGGCACTACGAGACCAACTACTTAAAATGTCCCCCGTGGCAGTTGAGTCAGCGACAGCAGACCCAATTTTGTCCCCATGGTCTAATCTTAAATCGAATGGCGGGGATTAATCCCATGATATCTAAAAGATTAAATTATATTTTCTAATAGATTAAATCATGGTCATCCATTCTAATCATACGGAATGGACAATAGATGATTCTTCATTCCTTGAGCACTGGAAGATGCACACCATCTACCTTTCGCTGCTTGATTCGAGCTCGTTGGAGCTATGGGATGTCGGGATCGACCCCAAAAGGTTCAGGAAGGAGATCTAAGAGGATCTTGTGATGGAAATCGAGTGAAATCACAAAATCTTTCACAAAATACCAAGACAGTGTCCATCACCCATCACTCAAAGGATGACAGATCATGCACCATCCATTCCATGTGATTGGAATGGACAATCATTATTAATCCAGTAGATTTATCCCATTTAATCCCTTAAGCACTACAGGTTTAATCCCCACCCTCTGATTTTAGATCGGACGACAAGGATGAAACTGCATTCACTGCCAGCCACGTTAGCGCTGACTCAGACGAGGTTAAATAACCAATCCTGTAGAGCCACATAAAAAGTACACCATGTCAAAACTCCGCATGGCATCAATGGGATTAGATTTAATTAAGGCTTCATTAATTATTTTATTGGTTGAAACATTTGAAAATCAGAAAAAATTATAGAAAAATAAAAAAATATAAATAAATACTCATTTTAAAAGTCATTCAAAGGAGATTAAATTAAAAATATTTTTAATTAATTTTGAATAGTAATTAAAGCTTAATTAGGGTTTGAATGTAAATTAAATTAGCTTAATTAAGCCCTAATTAGTTGGGCAACTAATTCCAACCTTGGGGAATTAATTTCATGGGATAAGCTCTACCTTCCATGATTTTCTTAGAGTTTATTGCTTAGATAATTAGGAAAATTGACCATTCAATCCTAAATTACTCTCTTAATTAATTTAATTTATTAATTAACCTCCCAAAAAATAAAAAGTAATTAAATCAAGTTCACTAATTACTAATGAACAGTGAATGATTGAGGGAAAATGGATAGGTGTGGTGAAAATTTTATATTTATGTCTTCATCTTTCTCTTGAGAGAAATAAATAAAAGCAAAAAATATAACTGCCTTATTTGGGACACCACGTAGATCCATAGATGTTCTTATTAGGGTGATCGGGTATGACATTGAGAAATGATGTACTATCTCGAGAGACAGAAGTCACCATCCTATAATGGACCTAATCACTTTAATAAGGACTCCTAAGGACTATGGGTCTTCGTATATACTAGAGATTCTTCCCCTACTTTGTATGAAATGGTAAAGCAGGGTTTATTTTAAATCAGGTTCATTAAGTTCCCTATGGAGGTAAGCCCCCATAATTAATTACATCCTAAGAAATGGGATTCCTTATAAATATTCTCGATTAAGGTAAATGATCATTGTCTCCAAATATTTCAAAGATAGGACTATCAATCAATTGGTTTATTTTTAGAAGATCAAGTGGGATTGATCAACAAGAGAGAGTTATTATCAAAACTGAAAGAAGATAAGTAGGGGATGCTTATGATACTAGGAAGCTTAGTAATCCCAAAGTATCCTATGGTTGGGTTTTCTATTTTTGAAGTTGAGGTGATTTATTTGTTTGAGATGGATTTTTATTAGAAATTTAGGGCTTACAATTCCATGACATAAGATTGTGAAAATGCCTAAGAGGTGAAGATTTATGCTTGAAGTCCACAAAGGGAAGTAGCAACCCCTGAACCTAAATCTAGGGAGCTTTGGTGAGGGTCAAAGCAAGACCTAAATCTAAGGAGAAAATGGGTAAATAGTTTATCTCCATAAGAGAGGATAAACCACTCGACTGCTTGGACTTACAACCGCCTAGGGGTGGCTGCCAACTAACTCCTCCTATCATTTTAAATACATGTAGGCAAGTCATATGCTTTTGCAAGATAGCTAAGCTGTTGTTTATTTAGAGAGAGAGAGACTAAGTCCTTAAACACGCTCTCTAAGAGACTAGATCATGTAGGGCATGATTTAATGACTTAAATCTAATGCAAATTGTGTTGTATTTTATTTTAATTTTTGTACAATTGATTTGACATAGGCTATAGGATTCATATGCCTAATGGACGAGAAATTTATTTATGGGCCAAAATAAATAAGAAGGAGGTGTGTTTCCACCATGGCTCTCAAAGGTCAAGCCAAGTTCCCTGGCAAAGGTGGAAACCCTCCGCAGGCAAGAGTGAAGCAAGATACTTTTTATGCATGATGTGAAAACATACAACATCCAATTAAGGGGTTGCTAAATCTTTTATCTTGATTTATAACCTAGGCTTCAAATGAGGTTATGAGTTGTTAATTTTTAGTTTTGAATTGATTAATTAGATAGAAAATTTATTTTTCTCTATGAGCCTAATCAGATCCAGGCCATTCATCAAAGCAAAGAAGAAACTAGGAGAAAGGTACCATCTTAATGCACAAGCTAAACAAACATCAAACAATTATAAAGCTAGCGCAAAAGAATAGAAAAGAGAGGGTTTCTTTTATCCATTAATCAAATGCACATTTACATGTATGAAAGACATAAGTGAGTACGATGCCATTATTTTCTACACCATGGATGTAAGGTACAAGACCTACTTAGGGCTACTTAAAGCCTCGCAACCCAGGGGTGTCCAGACTAATATACCACTTTTCTTAAATACATGTGCATGTATAAGAAGAAATGAATGGAAAATGAATCATGTAGAAGGTTTGTATTCATTTGTTTGAATTTGATTGATTAATTTATATGTGTAATGTGAAGATCCTTCTTAAAGGTTAACATAGGAATGAATAGGAATGGATTTAAGCAAGTGTTGTGTTCTTTTCAAATGAACTATACACTTTGCAAATCCTATTCAAAACTATATTAAAAGAGAAGAGAAGGGAAAGTCACATAATGCACATCTTATGTTATACTCACATGAAATCTTATAAGTAATTATAAGTACATACCTTTCATTTGTAATCTTTGATTTATAATTTTTAAAAATAATTTTTGATTGAATAGTGATAATAGCCATTCATATTCTTACTTTAGCCAAAACATGCAATTTGACATAAAAAAATATTTCATTTTAATTTATTTTTTAAAAAACATGAATGCATGATTTCATGTGACATACACCATTTAGCATGCTAGGAAAGAAATAAAGTGATGCAAGCATGTAACTTCATTCACCCTAATTAATTCCTAAAGACAATCCTATGGAATAAGACCATTTAAAGTGAATCTAAGTTGTTTAAAAAGATTTTATTTTTAATTTTGTGTTTGATTTGATTTTAGAAAATGTGAAAAGGTTTGCTGTCCCTAACTCATCTTCCACATGTGTATGTTGTTTTAATTTAGTTTTTATAACCATTAGATTAATTTTGTGCTTTACTTAGGTTAAGGTGTGAATTAAGTTCATTAATTACCCCTTACCTACACCTCCATAACGTAATTAACCTAACAATTATGAGCCAAGATGATATGAAACCACATTGAATTTAAATTAGCAATGTACCCTAATAAATAAAGGACCTAATGCAATTGGCTCATAATTATTAATTAATTAAGCTAAAGGGTTTAATTAAGTACTTTCATAACCTTTTCACACATGTGGGTTGGAAATAATTTTCTTAAGCTTACTTAGGTTATTAAACACCTAAGTATCTACCCAGCAAAGGATTGAATAAGGTCAAATTAATTTTAAAATTTTGATTAGGTTAATTAAGAAGATTATTAGTGGATTGACCCTTGATTAGGTTTGGATTCAGGAAGGAAGGGGGTTTAGGGAATAGCTTAAGAGAAATATCCCAAAATTACTCTATAAACCTCTAATAACTTGAATAATGTTCAATTATCTTAATTAAATGATTAAACCATTATTTACATGCTTAATTATCATTAATTACTTTAAGAGAGTGATTAGAGATTCATTAATTGATCTCCCTAATTAACTAATTAATAAATTCCAAGAAAATTAGGGGAGGTTGAGATCATCCCCCAAAATATCCCTAAGAAGTTTGGAATTAATTAATGAAGTCATTAGGGAGTAATTAGGGTTATTAATATTTTAAATAGACTCTAATTAAGGAAAATTCACTAAGTAAAATCAATTAAAAATAATTTTATATTACTTCTCACTGAATTATTTTTAAAATGAGCCCTCATTCATATTTTTTCTGATTTTTCTACATTTAGGTATGTATTTTTAAAGTTTCAGTGATTAAGAGTAATTAAATAACCCTAATTATACAACTAATCCCGTCGGTGCCATGTGGACCACTAACGTGGCACAACAAGATTGTTTATTTAAGTTGTCAAATCGACTGCACAGTCAACCGATGGTGCTACGCACTTTCCCTTGGACTGTCCGATCAAAGGCCAAACGGTCAGGATTAAACCTATGGTTTCTAAAGGGATTAATCATCTGAGATAAATAGATTAACCAGGATGATCCATCCAAAACATGCGGGATGGATGGTCCATGATTCATCCCTGCCCTCACATGTAGAAGATGGGGACAGTCTATCCCTTAAGGCTTGATCTGAGCTCACTTGAGCTCGGATTGAGTAGGGATTGAACACACACCATCATGAAGCACTCAGGGAGACATCCAACTATCAATTTCAATTGGGATGATACTTTCCTTCATAAAGGACCCAAGAATTCTACACCTAAGCTCAGTTTTGATGCATACCTCACCGGAGGCTATCATCAGTGCTCCCAACTGTCAAGGTAGCTTCATCTAGTGGAGACGAAGCCCTGTTGAAGGTTTGAAGGCTTGAGATTGAGTGGATCTTTCAATTAGCTAAAGTGAGCTTCAATGGCTTGCAGCTTTGATCAAACTCCCCCTTCATGTGGCTAAGTTGCTTGGAATTTGATTTGGGTGAGCTTGATTGGGTCCTCTGATGGTGCTTGCAAGAGGAATTGGAGTTTAGTTGTGAATTGAGCAAGGTGGATTTCTCACTCACCTCCCCTATTTTGGTTAAGGCAAACCGAGAAATGGAGAAATCAATTGAGCTTGGGAAACCTTGGGAGAGCTTAACAATGCATCCTCTAAGTTCTTATGGATCATTCGAGTGCAAGTGATCTGGGTTGGAGTGAAATGAGGGGGAGTATATCTCCCCTACTTGAATCGGACAGTCGAGCTTCTCCTTACCATTTTGATCAAATTGATCACATGGAATGGGTATGTTAGGTGGTTTTGAGCACCATGTGATTTGATTTTGGCAGAGGAGGGGAGTGGTGAATTTGCACATGTGTTTTTTTGAGAGTATGGAGTGATTCCATATGCTAAATTCCTATTGGGTGGTTGGTTTTGGCCTTGGGTTGGCTTTGGCTGACCCAAACCCATTGGGTCATGTGCACCACACTTATTAGTGTCCACTTGGTCTTCTAAGATGGTGTTAACTGGCCATGAAAAGGATTTGACCAAATTCTAAGTGAAATTGGTCATAGGTTACCCCTTGACCAAGGGGGAAAATAGTCATTTAGCTTTGATTTTAATTTGGCCAAATTTGCAATAGTTTAAAACTGGGTTGTGTCAAATATGAAGGAATTTGGAGTTGATTTGATCTCATTTGGCTCATGTTGACCCATTTAGGTCAAAATGGGTCAACTTGGATCAAGTTGACCAATTGGTCAAATTGGGTTAAACCAAGGGTTGGGTCAAGATCATATGACCATTTTAAATGGTTTGGTATCATTGGTTTGGTTCAACTTGATATATATTTGATTTTGGTTCATTGAGTTCACCTAAGTCAAGTGGGTCAAGTTGACCAATTTGACACATTTGACCCATTTGACCCAATTGGGTTAGGTCATTGGTTGGTTTAGGTTTGGTTGGTCATTTAAAATGTTTTGCAAGCTTTGGTTTCAATCAATTTTAATTTGATTTGACCTTTTAGGTCAAGTTGGGTTCATGGTCAATTGGGCTAGGTTGGGTCTAGTTGGCCAATTGAGGCTTTGGTCAAGTTCAAAAAGTGGTTTAGAATAAACTTGACCCATTGATTGCAGGCAATTTGGCTTAGATTAAGATTTGACCCATTTTGACCTTTTAGGTCAAATTAGGTCAACTTGAGTCAAGTGGCCAATTGGGCTAGGTTTGGCTCAAATGATGACTTGGTCAAGTTCAAACCTTGATCATGAATTGGTTTTGATCAATGGCTTCAGTCAATTTAGCCTATGGTGGACTTTAGCTAGTTTAGGTTTCATTTTGGCTAAGTGTTGACTTGGTCAACCCTTAGGTTTGACTTAGTTTGACCCAATTTGAGTAATTGATCATCTCATGATGATTTGCTCACAATGTGAGGCTTAGGCCGGCTTAGTTCAATCCAATTTGGGTAGTATTAGAATTTGGCTCAAAAGGGTGTTTTATGTCACTTTAGGTCAAGTGAGCCTAAATGGGTCAATTAACTTGATCAAGGCTTGATTCAAGTTTGGTTGAACTCACATATGGACTTATGATTGAAATATAAATCTATTTGCAAGTGATTTGGAGTCAAATGGGTTTTGATTCATTTGACATTTTTCAAGTTTAAAGGATGAAGATGGGTTTTATTTGGGTTTGAGTTTTGAATTTAGTTTTGGTTTGATGATTGAAGTTTATGTTTATATTTAGATTTATTATTGAAGGATTGATTGATTCATGAAGAAAATCCAAGGGTTTGAATTGATTTGAAGTTGATTTGGCTAAGTTCAATAATGTGACTTGAAAGGGTTTAGGTTGGATTTTGATTAGATTTGGGTTTGAATTTTGAATTTGGTTTTGGTATTTGAATTTATATTTCATTTATATTTGTGAATATAAATGAGAATATAAATGGGTTATAAGAAAATCTCTTGATTTTGACGTGATTTGAACTTAATTTGATCTAAGTCCATAAGATGAAATCCAAGTGACTTAGGAAAGATTTTAGATTTGGACTTAAGTTTTGGAATTGGTTTTGGTTATTTCAATTTATATTTCATTCATATTGTGAATATGAATGAGAATATAAATGGGTTATAAGAAAATCTTTTGATTTTGATGTAATTTGAATTTAATTTGAGCTAAGTCCATAAGATGAAATCCAAGTGACTTAAGAAAGATTTTAGATTTGGACTTAAGTTTTGGAATAGGTTTTTGTTATTTGAATTTATATTTCATTTATATTTGTGAATATAAATGAGAATATAAATGGGTTATGAGAATATCTTTTGAGTTTGAATTGATTTGGATGTGATTTGAGCTAAGTCCATAAGATGAAATCAAAGGGGCTTATAAAAGATTTTGGATTTGGAATTCAATCATGTGTTTCAATCATTTAGAATTGATTCATGATTTGAGAAAATCAATTAAGTTGGAATTGATTTGAAATGTGATTTGGAATTGGTTTGAGCAAATCAATTAAGTTAGAATTGATTTGAATTTTGATTTGAATTAGTTTGAGTTTTAAGTTGATCTGGATTTTGATTTGATTATGATTTGAGGTTAATTATGATTTGAGGTTTGACTTGAAAGAAGAGAGTAAGGATTTGGTTCAAGCTATAAGGTAGGCAATTTTTCCTAACACCCTTAAGGCATAACTTATTCCTATAGCTAACTTTTCTAAGTCTCTAGGGTTAAGTTAAGTATTCACCTAATCACCAGAAGTGTCTTAAGACTAAGGAACTCTTAGTGTCTAAGAGGAGTCCTATGTCTAAAATCGAGGGGTTAAGAACTCATTCTAAAAATGAGATCAACAATGGACCTTTTCCCTAATCACTTTCACAAGCTCATTCCATTAAGAAGGAAAATAATTTAAGATTTAATTAAGAGGTTAATTAATCAAATAATCAATGAATTAGTCAAATTGAAATTATAATCATAATATATATTTAACAATGAGATTAAGGGTTCCTCTATATGTGCTAAATAATAAAAATAACCTCAAGGAAATCATGATTAGCCCATAAGTGTAAAAAAATCATAAAAGTACTTAATTAGGTTCTTTAACTTAATTAAAAGTTAATCATGAGAAATTTGCATTAGGTCCTTTTAGGAGCATTGCAATTTTATTTTCTCACATGTTCATGTCATTTATGACTCATAATTAAGTGGTTAATCAAATTAAGGAAGCATAGGTAAGGGTGATTAATTGATTTAATTAAGGATCCAACTTAATTAATTCATAAAACCCAGTTAATTACCATTTCTTAAACCAAATCAAATTACTAATGTGGGAATAGGATTAAAATAGCAAATGATAAATTCTTCTCTTTGAAATTAATCAAAATCTTAAATCATAAATTGATAATGAACTTTGGTTTTCTTTAAATGAATTTATTTAATGTGATTGTTCTTAAGAATTAGTTTAGTTGAATGAAGAATGTGTTTATATTTAATTATTCATTTACAATCACTTTAAATATTATATGTCATTTGACTTCATACATTCATTCTTCCAAGTTTAAGTGAATCAAATAGATTTTATTTATGTAAGCTTACATGTGTAGACTTGATTTAATTATATGTGTGGCTATTATCACTAATAAATTCAAATCTATTTTCCAAATTTTATAAATTGATAATAATATGTGGAGTGATGAGAGTCATGAATAAATATAGGATTTGCATGTGCTTATAGCTTAAGTATGTGAAATGAAGCTCTCTTTCTGATGATTCATATATAGATTCACATGAGTTTGAAACAATAATGGGTATATAGTCTGGACATCCTAGGAATATGAGGCTTTAAGTAGCCCCAAGGAGGTCATTTGATTACTTCACTTCCCTGGTTAACAAAGGCATGTATCCATTTGGTTTCACTCTTATGTATTTTGATATTAGAATTTGGATAGAGCTTTAATTCATATACATAAATGATTCAATTAAATAAAATACAACTTTGCACAATTCTCTTTCTTCTAATTATTTATACATCCATATGTATTTGAGTAAGCAAGTATATAGTCTGGGCATCCCGAGAATACAAGATTTTAAGTAGCCCCATAGAGGCTTTTTGATTACCTCACTATGGTGTTTATTTTTTGTTTGGATGTGTTTATGTATCTTTGAGGGGACATCACACAGATTCGAAGATGTACTTATTAAGGTGATCGGGTACTATATTAAAGAATAGTGTATTATCTCAAGAGATAAAAGTCACTACCCTATAATGGACATAATCACCTAATAAGGACCCCTAAGGCATGATGAGTCTTTGAATATACTAGAGACTTTTTCCCTAATTTACATGGAAAAGTAAAGCAGGGTTTATTTAAATCAGGTTTGTTAAGTTCCTTATGGAGGCAAGCCTCCATTGTTAATTACATCTTAAGGGAAGTGATTCCCTTAAGAATAATCTCAATTAAAGTAGGTGATTGTTATCTCCAAAGAATTCAAAGATAGGACTATCAAAGGAGTGGTTTTTTTTTTAGAAAATCAAGTGGGAGAGATCAAAAGAGGAGAGTTATTATTGAAACCAAAGGAGATGAGTAGGGAGTGCTCATGATATTATGAGACCTAGTGAGCACTCCAATCTATCATATAGTTATGCTTTATGTATTTAAAATTGAGGAGATTTATTTGTTTGAGTTAAATTTTTATTATAAGTCTAAGACTTATAATTCCTTAATACAAGATTGTGAAAATGTATAAGAGGTGAGGATTTATGCTTGTAGCCTGCAAAGGGAAACATCAATCTCAGATCCTAAATCTAAGTAGCTTTGGCTAGGGCTAAAACATGACCTAAATCTAAGGCAAAGAATGGGTATATGGTTTACCTCCAAAGAGAAAGTAAGCCACCCAAATGCTGGACTTATTATCACTTGGAGTGGCAACTAGCTAACTCCTCTTATGCTTTAAATCCATGTAGATAAGTCATATGCTTTGCAAGATGGTTGGGCTATTATTTGTTTAGATGCAAAACTAAGTCCCTAAACTCACTCCCTAAGGGACTAGATCATGAAGGGCATGATTAATGACTTAATTCTAATGCAAATTTTGTCAAGTTTTATTTGATTTTTGGACTTTTTATTTTGAAACAGGTTATAGGATTTTGTATGTCTAAATGCATGAGAAATTGATTATGGGCTAAATAAGAAGAGAAAGAGGTGTCTTTCCATGAAAGGCTCTTACAGGTTAATCCTATATTCTCTAGCATAGATGGAATCCCTCTCTTAATAAAAGTGAAAGAATATGACATGCATGATATTATACATACATTCATCCAGCTAAGGGGTAGCTAAATATTTTTATTATCTTGCCTAGGCTTTTATGTGAGGTTACGAATTGCTTTGAAATTTTAATTATGAGTTGTTAATGGGATAAAAATTTTATTTTTCATATTAAAAGCCTAATCACATCCAGACCACACAGTAATCACCAATCATAAAGAAACTATGAAATGACATGCTATTTTTAATGCACAAGCTAAAGAAAATATCAAACATTTTTATAAAACTATCAGAAAAGAGTAAGAGGCTGATGCGATCGGGTACCGCCATACAACCCAAAAAGAAATGTGGGTAGCTGAGCTCTACCCTTATACATCCCAGTATAATGAAAGAATAATTATAATTATAAAATGATAAATGTTATGGGGCAGGGTGCCTTCATTCTTCATCCTCCATTCTTAACTCTTCATCTTTCATTTATTCATTTCTGATTTGCTCCATTCCTTTTTTTCTTTTGGCTTGATTGGGATGTTGTTTGCTCCAAAGGAATCACATGGTGTATAAGACTTGGTCTTATAACCAATGTTCATCCTAATCCCCCATAACACTTATCCTAATCCTAATGCAAAAAATTACATTAAAAGAGAAAGAAAGTAAATTTAGCTATACCTGTAAAATAAGTATTAGCTAAACACTCCTTACAATCTAAGAAGTTATATGAATAATTTTTAGTTAGCACCCCACATATGGGTAACCAAGTCCACCTGTCCTAACTTGGGCTATGCTTAGGGGCATCAGCAACTTGCATAGTAAAAAGGTATTTATATTTTTATTATAGCGGCCCCTTAAGTATGACCCACAAAACATGATTAGGCTAATATTGGCCTGACATTTAGACAATGTACATACACCTTAACATCCAGCCTAAAATAATACATCACAAAACTAAACATTCATCAAACCATGCACCGCCCTAACATAAAGCTAGAAATAGTGACTTAACATAATGTGAATGTGCTAAAGCGTGTGTGGTATGTCCTAACTAGGCTTTAGAGTTATGATTTGCCGAGTGTGAAGGATTTAATTTATAAAGGTTTGATTTCTCTTTAAGTGGTTTAGTTGATTTGGAGATTTACTTGGTGTTTTCTTTTATTTCATATAGCCTACACTTAGCAACTAAGTGTTATAAAGAGAAGAAAGAGATGGAATCTCTCTTTTATCCATACCTTAAGTTATTTTTAAGGTAAATTAATTAGTGAATTTCCTTTAGTGAATGGTTTATTATATGTTTTAGTTAACCCTAAGTTTAGGTTCATTCTAAATAACCCTATGCAATAAGAAAGGCATCTTAGGATTAATTAAGATGGATTACTATCACATAACAAACATTCATTCATTTCATTCCATCTTGTATATCATGCATATTAATAATTCTAAGCATACCTATATAGGCAATGTAAATCTTAGCACACTCTGATGATGAATGCAAAGAAGTGTATTTAGAAATTTAAATATTTCATTTGTTGATTGAATTATGAATGCATGTCTTTATTATGTAAAAAGGAGGGATTTTTCATCCATTAGCTAAATACACATTCACCTATATAAAAGTTTTAAGTGACTACAATGCCATTATTTTCTACACCATGAGCATAAGGTACAAGACCTACTTAGGGCTACTTAAAGCCTTGCAGCCTCGGGATGTCCAGACTAAAGTACCACTTTTCTTAAATAGATGTAGATGTATGAATAACTATAAGGATAGGAAAATCCATGCAAAATTTATGTTTTATGTATTTGATTTTTGATTCTTATTCATTGGCCATATCATACATGCATATGTATAAGAGTTTTAAGTGAGTACGGTGCCATTATTTTCTACACTAGGGGATTAATGTACAAGACCTACTTAAGGCTACTTAGAGCCTCACAGCCCTGAGATGTCTAGACTAATATAACACTTTTCTTAAATACATATGAATGTACAAAAGAAACCAAATGGATAAGAAATCATACAAGAAATTATGTTTGATTTGGTTGTATGATTTACATGTGTGATATGAAATTTCTCCTAAGACTTAACATGGAGATGCATAGGAATAGATTTAGGCAAGTGTCATGTTCTCTTCAAATGAACTATACACTTGCAAATCCTATGTGAATCCATATTAAGAGAGGGAAAGAGAACCTCATATTACACATCTTATACTATCATCACATACAAGCTTATAAATATTTATAATTAACATTACTTCATTTATAATAATTGATTTATCGGTTATGGAAATCGTTCTTGATTTAATAGTGATAACAGCCACTCATATTTTAAATTTAAGTCAACACATGCAATTTGACATAAAAGAAAATATTTCATTTAATTAATTTCAAAAGAAATGAATGCATGATTTCATATTGCAAGCAATATTTAGCATGATTAGAAAGAAATAAAGGAATGTTAGCACATGATTTCATTCACCCCAATTAATTCCTAAGGACAATCACATTAAATAAGGCTATTTAAAATAAATCAAAATTCTTTAAAGACATTTTTAATTTTGAGTTTGATTTGATTTAGGAAATATGAGAGAGGTTTGTTAATCCTAATCCTTTTCGCCATGTGTGAATTAGTTTGGTTTAATGAAGAATATTTAGGTTTATTTTATGTTTTAATTAGGTTAACGTATGAATTAAATGAATTAATTAACCCTTACCTGTATCACGTTAAGTTAATTAACTAATTAATAATAAGACAATATGATATGCAACCACATGAAAAGTAAATTTGCAATGCTCATAAGAAATGAAAGGGGTCTAATGCAGTTGGCTTATGATTAATAGTTAATTAAGCTTAAGTAATCTCACTTAATTATTTTTATGATTTTCTCACACATGTGAGCCAACCATAAATTCATTATCTCTCACCTTGGGTTATTGAACACCCAAGGAGCTATCTAAAACCAATTAAGGACTTCTTAGGTGTGGATGAATTGATTTTTAATTTTAATTTCATTAAGCCTTTAATGAATTGATTAAACACTTTGGTTATGTTTTAATTTGAATGATGAAATTAACTTAGGGAAAAGGATCGAGCGCAAGGCCCCATTCCTAATCCCTAAATCATTTAAACATCAAATTATATTTTGATTTCTTTATTTTGAAGATTAATCACTTAATTAATCAGTTAATAATTCCATTAACCATTAATTAATTTAATTTTTAAAGATAAAGAAGACTTAGGAAATGAATTAGGAAAAGTCTCCCCAATTACATCCCCTAAGTTATCTTACTGTACAAGAGAGGTAATTATGTTCAAATGATTAATCAAAATATTGTTCATTCATTAATTATGATTCATTGGATTAAGAGAGTGATTAGGGGTTAATCAAGTGAATTCCCTAATTAAGCAATCAATAAAATCCCAGAAAAATATGAGAGGTAAAGGTCATCCCCCTAAACATCCACAAAAAAATTGAGATTAATTGAGTGCTTAATTAAGGTGTAATTAAGCTAATTATATTTTTTATAAAACTCTAATTAAGCCAAAATCACTAATCAATTAATTATAATTTTTCTAGATTCTACTCAAAAATATCTTCAAAATGAGCCTAAGTTTGTATTTTTTTTATTTTTCTATAATTAGTTATAATTTTAGGAAGTTTCAAGAGTAAAAACTAATTAATTAGCCTTAATTAAAGCCTTAATCCTATCGGGCCACATTATGGCTAACGAATCATGCTGATGCGGTGCGCTATCCATGTCGCGTGACAAGATTGGCTACTTAAGAAGTCACATTCGCTTGCTGACTTAGTCGGCAGCAAACGCACTAAGATTGGATGGTCATGGTTCGATCCATGATTTAGGAAGGGAATCAAAGGCTCTACCATGGGATTTGATCAGAGCCATTCATCCCAATCACTTGGGATGGACGGCTCATGATCTATCCCATAGCGACAAAAGACGAATGCCATCCTTCTTCCCTCGTTTGATCCGAGCTCACCCGAGCTTAGATTATCTTTTAATTCTTCCCACACTTTTGGGGAAGGGAGACGCACACATTCGATGATCAATTTTCCATGAAATTCAAATTTTTTTCACAAAGGACCAACCCACTTTTTAGCACAAGGCTTGGTTTGGGAATTTACCTCACTAGAGCTAATGTCCGACGGTGCAATGCTAGAGGTAGCTTCGACTAGTTGAGGCGAGGCCCTGTTGAGGAACTTTAAACTTGATTTGGTGTGGAAGGCTCGGTTGGAGGTGAGTCAACTCACCTCCCAAGGGCCTTTGGCTGACCTAGGGTGGGTTTGGTTAGCTAGGTGGGTCAGGAGAAAGTTCCATGGAGTGCCAATGAGCTGCCATGAAGATAGGGTAGTTGACTTTAGCTTGGATCTAATAGTTTTAAGGTTTCAATCCTATGGTTTGATAGCTAATCCCCTTGGTGGGGCCCACTTATCTTTCTGGATAATTTGGAAATGAATTAAGATGTTTGGGTTGGGTTTGACTAAGTCCTGGGGTCCCATAAGTTGGTTTGAAGTGATTTGGCTTGGATTGGTCAAATGGGTATTATTTTGACTAAGTTGAGTTAGGTTCACCAATTGATCAAATTGGGTCAGACCAAGGCTTGAGTTAGGTTCATATGATGATTTGGGATGTTTTAGTTCAATTAATTTGGATTGGTTTGGTTTAGGTTTGTATTTGACTCATTTGGATTCAAAAGGGCCAAATTGGTCAAGTTGACCAATTTGACCAAATTAGGTTGGGTTAGGTGTTGAGTCAAATTCAATTGGTTGATTAAAAATGATTGTAGGCTTTGGTTTGGTTTAATTTAGAATTAATTTGAATTTTGATTAATTTGACCTTTTAGGTCAATTTGGGTTAGGTTGGGTCAAGTTGACCAACTGGTCAACTTGGGCTCAATCATGGCTTTGGCCAAGTTCAATAAGTGATTTGGAATGAACTTGAGTCATTGGTTGCAATCAATTTGGAATAAATTATGATTTGATTCATTTTGGCTTTTTAGGCCAATTTGGGTCAACTGAGGTCAAGTGGCCAATTAGGCTTGGTATGGCTTAATTAATGGCTTGGTCATGTTCAATCATTGATTATGAATGGGTTTGAGTCAATGGTTTCAATCAATTTGGCATATGAAGGATTTTGGCTAGTTTGGATTTCATTTGGGCTATATGTTGACTTGGTCAAAGGCTAGGTTTGACTTGGTTTGACCCAATTCAAGGTGGTTGATCACTCTATGATAATCGTTGATGATGATTGAGGATTAGATGGGCTTAGCTCAATCTAATTTAGGTTGGATTGGAAATTATATCAAAAAGGTCCTTTAGGTCACTTTGGGTCAAGTGAGCTTAAATGGATCAATTGGCTTGATCAAAGTTTGATTCAAGTTTAGTTGAACTCACATATGAGCCTAGGATTGAAATATAAATCTGATTGCAATTGGTTTGGAGCCAAGTTGATTTTGGTTCATATGATAATTTCAAGTCAAAAGGGTTAACTTGGGCTTGATTTGGGTTGACTTGGATTTGTATTGATAATGGGGTCTATGTTTATATTTGGATGAATGATTGAAGGAATGATTGATTCATAAAGAAATCTATGAGTTTTGAGTTGATTTGGGTTTCATTTAGCCATGTTCAAAACTTTGGCTAAAAGGGCTAAAATTGGGAATGTAATTTGATTTTAGTTTGGTTTTGGTCATTTGAATCTATATTTCATTCATATTTGTGAATATAAATGAAGATGTAAATGGGTTATGAGAAAATCACTTGAGTTTGGAGTGATTTGGAAGCAAATTTGAGTAAGCTTAGGGATGTAGGTCAAAAGGGCTATCTTGGGTTTTGATTTGGTTTGATTTATTATTGGTCATTAGAGGGTGGGTTTTATTTATATTTATGAGTATAAATGAAAGAATGATTGATTAATAAAGAAATCAATCATGTTTGGAATGATTTGGATCAAGATTTGATTAGGTTTATGGAGGTGGGTACATATGGCTTAAGAAGGGTCTTGATTTAGTTTGATTTATTTTGATTTGATTTGAATGATTTGAACTTGGAGTTCATTTATATTGGTGAATATAAATGAGGGAATGATTTATTTATAAATAAATCAACCAAGTTTGAGTTGGTTTGAAAGAGTTTTGGCAAAGCACATGAAGGTGGTACATATGGCTTAGGGAAAGATTTTGGAGTTTGGACTTAATCATGGGTTTCAATCATTTGGAGTTTGGAATTGATTTATGATTTGAAATTTGATTTGAGATTGAATTTGATAATTAAGAAAATCAATTGGATTGGGGTTGGTTTGAATTTGATTAAGGATAAATCCATAAGATAAATCAAAGGGCTTAGGAAAGGATTTGGAGTTTGAATTTGGTGATGGATTTTAATCATTGGATAGTTGGTTTTGATTTTGGAATTTTGAATTTGAATTTGAGGTTTGGTTTGTAAGAAGGAAGCAAGGATTGGGTTTGTGCTATAGGGTAGGCAAGTCCTCCTAAATGCCTAAGGCACTACCTATTCCTATGGCTAACTCTTCTAAGCCTCTAAGGTAAAGTTAAGTGTTTACCTAATCACTAGAAGTGTCTTAAGACTAAGAAACTCTTAGTGTCTATGAGTGTCCTAGGTCTATGATGAGGAAGTTGAGAGCTCACTCAAAAAGTGAGGTCAACACTCACTTCCTTGGTTAACAATGGCATGTACTTGTTTATGATTTTATACATGTGTATGTATATATGATTAAAGAATGGGAATCCACTTTTTCTATTAAAAATGCATCTTAAGTCATTGAATTATTTAGTCATGTGGTTTGGAGCTTTCCTTCCTATGTTCATGTTTACAAATCTACATGTGTTTAAGTGGGAATGGGTATATAGTCTGGACATCCCGGGAATATGAGGCTTTAAGTAGCTCTACTGAGGTTGTTTGATTACCTCACTTCCCTGATTAACAAAGGTATGTACCTATTTAATTTTATTCATATGTACTTTTGTATAAGAATTTGGATAGAGCTTTAAATTTACATGTATCAAATAAATCAATCAAATGAAATATAAATTCTAAATATATATACATTCATCATTCAAGTGTGCTAAAACATGTTGTATGTATAAGTATACTTAGGATTTAACCCTATGCATGTTACATGTGATGGAAGGGAATGATTTGATATATGTCACATTGTAGTAATTTAATTCAATTAATCCAAAGATGCCTTTCATATTGAATAAGATCATCTAAAGTTAACCTAAACATAGGATTAATAAAAAAATTTGCAATAAGTCATTCACTAAAGAGAATCAAGTAATAAAAATGTGCTTTAAAAAGTGACTTAAGGTAAGGATGAAAGAGAGTTGTCTCTTTCTTCTCTTTATAATACTTAGATGCTAAGTGTAAATTAAATGAAATAAAATAAAACATAAATAAAAATTTACAAATCAATTAAACAACTTGAAATGAAATCAGCTTTTATGATAAATTAAATTCTTCCACTATTAGAAAAGTATAACTCTAATGTTTAGTTAAGACATGCTACACAAAATCTTAGCACACACATTAGAACAAAGCTACTACATCTAGTCCTAAGTTAGGATGTTGTATGTGTGATGTCTATTTTGTTTTGTGATATAATATTTTAAACTAGATGTTAAGGTGTATGTTTCATAAACTAGATGTTAGGCTGCTCTTAGCCTAATCATGTTTTCTATAAGGGATTGTGCTTAAGGGTATGCTTAAAAATAAATATAAATGCTATCTTGGTAGGTTTCTTATACCCCAAAGTATAATCCAAGTTAGGATAGGTGGGCTTGGTTACCCATGTGTAGGATGCTAAGTCCAAATTATACATATAATTGGTTAGGATTGTACATATATTTAGCTAACCACTATTTTGCAAGTGTAATTAGATTTACTTTTTTCTATATAGATGTAATTTTTGTAATAAGAATTAGGATTAGTGTTATGGGAGATTAAGATGAGCAGTGGCTAGAAAGCTTAGTCCTCAGGTGCCCTGTGATGCCTTTGAAGCAAATCAAATCAAAGGAAAGAAGTGAAGGAGATGAAGAAATGAAGAAATGAAGACCACCATATCATGTATTCATTCTTTTACATTTTGGGTTGTGTAAGGGAATAGCTCAGCTACACATCTTTTCTCTTTTTAGGTTGTACGGTGGTGCCCAACTGCATCAACCTCTTATTCTTTTGCAATAGTTTATAAAATCATTTGATGTTATGTTTAAACTGTGCATTAGGACTGCATCTTTTTCATAATTTCTTAATGATTGATGCTTTAATGTGTGACCTAGATACAATAAGCACTTTGGATAAAATAAGTTTCCTACCCAACTAATTACTCATAACTAAATATTTAATAACTCATAACATCATCATAAAGCCTAGACTATAATCAAGATAATTAAAAGATTTAGCAACCCCTTAGCAGAATGTTGTATGTCTCACATCATGAATAACATCTTCTACCACTCTTGCAAAAATGAGGACCTCCATCCTTACACAATAGGGACTGCTTGACCTATGAGAGCAACCCCTGATGATGGAGCTTCACCCTCTTTCTTCTTATTTATCTAATGACCTATTTCATCATCCATTTAGGCATTAAAAAAATCACAAAGCCTTTGTCTAAATGATATGTCCAAAATGAAATAAAATTTGAAAAGATTTTACACTTGTAGATGCTTATACCACTCATGCTCTAGTTTCTTAAGGAGTGGGTTTAGGACTTTAGTCTCTTTCCAATTAAATAACAATCCTAGCTATCTTGCAGTTCATAAGATCGAAGTACATGTTTTTAAAATGGTAGGAGGGGTTGGCTAGTGACCACTCAAGGCAGTTGTAAGTCTAGAAGTCGGATGGATTTGCTCTCTCTTATGGAGAAAAACCCTTATGTCCACTTATCATTTATATTTAGATTATGTTTTAGCTTGTATTAAAGCTCCCTAGATTTAGGGTTTGTGGTAGCTGTTTTCTTTGAGCTATAAGCATAAATCTTCACCTCTAAGGTGTTTCCACAATCTTGTGTTGGTGGATTATAAGCCCTAGCAATTTAATAAAAAATCAACTAAAATGAATAAAATCTCTTCACTTTCAAATATATAAAGCTTCACCATAGGATAGATTGGAATGCTCACTAGGCTTCCTAGTATCATGAGCATTTCCTACTTCTTCCCTTTAGATTCCAAAAATAAGTCTTCTCCTTGAACTTTCCTAATTAATTTTCCAAAATAGTCTAATCCTTTGATTATCTAACTTTAAAGTCTTTGGAGATAATAATTATCTACTTTAATTGAGAGTATTCTTAGGAAATTTCATTTTCTAAGATGTAATTAATCAAGTATAAATGAAATTTATAATCATCAAGCCAAAAATCAATTCAATCAAATCAAACCTAACCTAACCCATTTGACTTGAAATATCTAAATGAACCAAAATCTATTCGAACTCAAATTAATTGCAATAAAAGTAATAAACCAATCATAAATACATATATAAATCAAACTAAACTCAATTCAAATCCAAATCAACTCAACTAAACCCAATTGGTCCACTTGACCCAAAGTGACAAATTTGACCTATTTGAACCAAATTCCAATCCTACCTAAATTGGATTGAACCAAGCCTACCAGAACATCCTGTCATGATTATTGATCATCATAGGTTGATTAATTGTCATCAATTAAGTCAAACCAAGTCAACTTAGTCATTTTACCAAGTCAACACTCTTAACCTACGTGAACCAAACTAGCCAAATCACAACCTAAGCCAAAATAATTGAAACCATTGATTCACACCAACCTATGATCAATGATTAAACTTGATTTAACCATCAATTGAGCCAAACTTAACCCAATTGGCCCTTTGACCCAAGTTGACTCAATTTGACCTAAAAGACCAAATTGGGTCAAATCAAATCTAATTCAAATTGATTATAATCAATGGCTCATGTTCATTCCAAATTGGTTGTTAAACTTAACCAAAGCTATAATTGAACCCAGTTGACCCATTTAGCCCAAATTGACCTAAAGGGTCAAATTATCCTAAATCAAAATAAAATCTAAATTATTTCAAACCAAAGCCTACAATCATCTTTAATTAACCAATTGAACATGAATCAATCCATAACCCAAGCCAATTTGGCCAATTTGGTCAAATTTATCAACTTGACCCATTTGACTCATATGACTTCAAATGAGCCAAGATCAAACCTAAGCCAAATTGACTCAAACAATTTGAACCAAAATATCACAAATACTCATTTGAACATGACCCAAGTATTGGTTTGATTTAATTTGACCAATTGGTCAACCTAACCCAACCTATCCCAATTTGACGTACATAGGTCAAGTTGAGCCAAACCCACTTAGACCAATCCCATAGCCAATGAAACTTGACCAAACCCATTATAAACCCACCTTGGGTCAACCCCAAACAAGCCCAACTCCATTTGAACCCAATACAAAGCTTACCCATTGGATTAAGCTTATAACATGGGTTCTTTCCGAAATTAGTAAATCAACTCTCCTCTTTTCCACATGGCAACCACTTTACACCCAAAATAGAACCTAACCTAGGTGGCTAACCCAACTCAAGTGGGCTAGGTTTGCTATGGACCCAAGGGAGGTGAGTTAACTCACCTCCCCACACTAGCCACCCAAAGGATCCAAGAATGGAGAGAGCAATCTTGAGCTGCCCACCAAGGCCTCTAGCCAACCAAATCGAGCCACCTCAGTTTGACACCGACCTCTTCGGCACCCAAACAGTGGCTGACCAGCTGAATTCTCGGATTGAATCTAAGCCACTCCATCCAAGGGAGGGGTGATATACGCCCCTCATTTTGACTCAATTCACACACACACACCCTCAGAAGTCCCCTAAGTGAATTTTCAAATTCCTAGAGCTCTCACCAAGCTTCCCGATCCTCCTCACTTCCAAAATCCTTCAAGCCAAAATAGGGCAATCCTCCACTCAACCCAACTCCATTGATACCCAACCAAACTCAAATTAATTATACCCACACACTCCATCGAGCACAATCGAAGCTTCTCCCGAGCTCCACGACCACCGGAGGTGTAATTTTGATCAAAGTCGGCATGCCAAGTGACGGTTCATGATGTACTAAGCAAACGGTGAGGAATCAACAAGCGTGCTGCTCAGCAGGGCCTCGCCTCATCTGGGTGAAGCTACATCACACATTGCACCGCCGATCTTGAGCTCTAGCGAGATAATTTCTATTAAAATTGAGAAATCTCAAATTTTCCTAGACCGTTTCGAAGGAAATTTATATGTCATGCTATTTTGACCATTGGATCCCTTCGGATCTTCCTTGTGAAGGTGTGAGATCATTTTTGTGGTCATCCAAGCTTGGGTGAGCTCGGATTGAGCAAGGAAAGGTGGACGACATCCATCTCTCATCGCTCGAGGGATGATAGATCATGTGCCATCCATTCTGCGTGATTGGAATGGATGACCATGATTAATCTATTAAATTTAATCTCATTTTATCTTTAAGAATCTAATTTTTGGGTGATTAGTTTATATGTTACTTAGGTTAAGGTATGAATTAAGCATTTTAATTACCCCTTATCTATACCATCTTAGTATAGTTAATCAAACAATTATGAGCCAATGAGATGACATAAAATCACACTAAGAATTTAAATCAGCAATGCACCTAGTAACAAAAGGACCTAATGCATTTTAATTACCTTACTCCCCTAGTTTAATAATGGTACATACTCATTTTATTTCATTACTGTGTATTTTGGTATTAGAATTTAGATAGAGCTTTAATTCATTTGCTTAAATAATTCAATCAAATAAAAAAATATAACTTTGCATTATTCTATTTCATTTATTTATATATACATTTATATGTATCTAAGAAAGCGAGTATATAGGCTAGACATTCCAGGAATACGAGGCTTTAGCTAGCCCTAAGGAGGTCATTTGATTACCTCACTTTCCTGGTTAACAATGACACGTACTTACTTATATCTTTTATACATACATGTGTTTATCTAGTTAAGGAATTAGGATCCTCCTTTTCTACTGAAAATGCATGCATTCATATTCGCCTAAGTCATCAGCATATGTTACATATAAATTAATGCTCCCTTTTTCTTATTCATGTATATATTTACATAGGTTTGGAATGTTAATATGTATTTAATCTGGGCATCCTGAGAATACAAAGCTTTAGTTAGCCCCAATGAGGTCATTTGATTACCTAACTTTTGGTTAACAATGACACGTACTTATGTGATTCCATCATTATATACTTTGGTATTAGAATTTGGATAGAGCTTTAATTTATATGTTCATATAATTCAATCAAAAAATGAAAATATAAGTCCCAAACATACACATTCACCATCATCATTTAAGTTTTCTAAGACTTATTGCATCTATAGATACACTAAGTATTAAATCATATGCATGTTACATGTGATGGAAAGGAATGACTTAGTATACTTCATGTGGTATTAATTCAGTTAGATTAATCTTAAGAAGCCTTTCATGTTGAATAAATCATTTAAAGTTAACCTAAACTTAAGATTAATTAAAAAATATCATTTAATAAATGATTCATTAAAGAGAATTAAATCAAATTAACATGCTTTAGAAAATGGCTTAAGGCGGAGATGAAAGAGGGTAATCTTCTTCTTTCACTTTATAACACTTAGTTGCTAAGTGTGAATCATATGAAATGAAATAAAATACAAATTAAAATTAACAAATCAATTAAAAAACTTCAAATGAAACCCATCATCATGTTAACTTGAACAATTTCTAAACTTACAAAAATGCCTTTAAAATAAGCACATCCACATCAAAGAAAGAAGAAATGAAGGGAGGAAGATATAAAGACATGAAGAATGAATACCCCCCATAGCCTATATTCATTCTAATTGTAATTATTCTTTCATATATCAGGTTCTATAAGTGTAGAGCTTCATTACCCATCTTTTCTCCTTTTGGGGTTGTACAGTGGTACCCGACCGCACCAGCCTCTTATTCTTTTGCATTAGTTTAAAAATTGATTGATGATTTATTTAGAATGCGCATCAAGATTGCATCTTTTTATAGTTTCTTTATGATTGGTGCCTTAATGTGTGGCCTAGATATGGTAGGCATTTAGGATAAAATAATTTTTCTACCCAAACAATCATTCATAACTAAATTTTAAAATAGCCCATAACCTCATCATAAAACCTAGGATATAATCAAGATAATTAAAAGATTTAGCAACCCCTTAGCTGAATGTTGTATGTCTCACATTATGCATACATCTTTTATCACTCTTGCAAAAATGAGGGCCTCCATCCTTACATAATAGGGATCGCTTGACCTATGAGAGCAATCCTTGATCATAGAGCTTCACCCTCTCTCTTTTGATTTAGCCAACAATCAATTTTAATCATGCATTTAGACATAAAGAAATCTCAAAGCCTTTGTCTAAATGAATGTGTCAAAATGAAATAAAATTTGAAAATATTTTGCATTTAGAGATTAAATCATATGCTCATACCACTCATGTTGTAGTCTCTTAGGGAGTGGTTTTAGGACTTTAGTCTCTTTTAAATTAAATAACTACCTTAGCTATCTTGCAATTCATAAGATCAGACTACATAGTTTTAAAATTATAGGAGGAGTTAGCTGGTGGCCATTCCAAGCGATTGTAAATTTAGAAGTCGGATGGTTCATCCTCTCTTGTGGAGGTAAACCATTATGTCCACCTGTCACTTAGATTCAGGTCTTGCTTTAACTCGTACTAATGCTCCCTAGATTTAAGTTTTGAGGTAGCTACTTTCTTAGGGCTACAAGCATAAATCCTTACCTCTTAGGCTTTTCCATAACCTTATGTTGGCAGATTATAAGTCCTAACAATCTAATAAAATTTAAATCAAATAAATAAGTCACTTCACTTTCAAATGTATAAAGCCCAATTATAGGATAGATTGGAATGCTAACTAGGATTCCTAGTATCATGAGTATTTCTTACTTCCTCTCTAGCCTCAAAATCTTTAGAGATAATAATTGTCTACTTTAATCAAGAGTATTCTTATGGAATCTCATTTCTTAGGATATAATTAACTATAGATCTTGCCCCCATAGGGAACTTAAGAACCGAACTTAATATAAACCTTGCTTTATTCATCCATGTAAGGCAAGAGAAAAATCTCTGGTACCCATCATGCCTTTGGAGTCTTTATTAGGTGATTAGGTCCATTAAGGGGTGATACATTTATCTTTCAAGATAGTACATCATACCTCAAAATCGTACTCGATTACTTCAATAATTATCCCCTACGATCTATGTGGTGTCCTGAAAAGTAAACATCATAATCCATTATAGGGTGATGCATTTATCTTTTGAGATAGTACATCATACCTTAATTTTATACCCGATCACTTTAATATGTACCCCCTATGATCTGCGTGGCATTCCCCCCATCTAAAAATAAACACCATAAGGGTTTAATTTAAATAGAGTTCATGGTTCCTACAGAGACAAGCCCCTATAGTTAATTACATCTTAAGAAGGGTTTTTTCTTAAGAGTACTCTCGATTAAAGAAATGAGTTATTATTTCTAAAGATTTCAAAGTTGGTTTTTAAAGGATTAAATTTTAGAATTTCAATTGGGATTAATCCAAATTGGAGAGAGTTCTTTTGGAGGCCAAACGGGATGAAGTAAAAAATGCCTATTGATATTGGGATGCCTAGTAGACATTCCAACTATCCTGTAATTGGCCTTTATGTTTTGGAATTTTATTTAGATTTAGATTTGACATTTTCTTAAAAATCTAGCACTTATATTCTAATAGCTCAAGGCTACAGAAATGCCTAGGGTTGGAGACTTATTTCTGAAAAGGATGCTTTAGAACCTAGTCTATAGGTGCATCTGACACATATTAGATGCTCAACCTAGTTTTAATTTTGGGAATTATTGGCTACTCCTCTTGCTTGAGGGAAATAACTTATCCTTAACTCTCCTACTCTTACAACCAGCCTAGAGAGGGCTGCCAGCTAACACCACCTAAGCGTATTTTAAATTCATGACACTAAGTCTCATGAATATAAGATGGCTGGGCTGTTGCATTTTTAAGAAAGAAATTTATGAACCTAGACCCGCTCCTTAATCCCTAGAATCATGTAGGGTTGAAATGCATCTAAGTAATGCACATTTTTCATATTTTTAAATATCTTGATTCAAGATTTATTTGAGGCCTTGGGTATGCATTTTTATACCAAATGTCATGCAATTAGAAATGGTTATGGGCCAAATCAATATAGAAGGCAGACTTCGCCAAGAAGGTGGTCATCCTCATAGGTCAGGTGCATATTATATGCAATGGGTGAAGTTGCCCAATTCAAGGATTGGAGCAATATGATTTCATGGTTTCAACACCTGATTGTTTCTAATTGATTTTATGTTTTGGCTAAAGCTTTAGTTTATATGAGGTTTCAAGTTCTCTTTAGTTTTATTTTAATTGTTTAGATTTGAGTTGGGTATAAAATTTAGTTTTCCCTGTGAGCCTAATCATCGAGGTATTCATTCACAGAAAAGCATAACATAGAAAGAAACCTAAAAAAGCAGGTTGATTTTATTGCACACCTAAAATAAATCAAGCCAATCTAAAATTAAGAAAAAGGTCAATGCGGTCGGTACAGCTGTACACCTCAAAAAAAAGGCAAATGGGTAGCAGAGCTCTGCTCTTATATATCCCAGCCTAGAACAATAAGTCTAGATTTATGGGTCTTCTTTCCAGGATAGTCTCCTTCTTTAGGGACATCTATTAGGCTTCATAGGGACCACTACACCTATCTTATAATAGGGTCAGCTCTTGCTAATCCTAGACCCCATAAATCCTAACCTTATTTTAAGCTCAGATTTACATTTTGATTTTAAAATTAATTCTTAAGCCATGCTAAAAATTTTTTTAGAAAAATATAAACAACACACATTAGTTATATTTCATTAAAATATGGGCCTAGCTTTAGTTGCATGCCAAGCCCACCTGTCCTATAAGCTATGCTTAAAGTTTTAAGCATATCTGCAAGAAACAATATTTTTAATTTTATTTATCATAGCAATCCTTTCTAGCATAGCCTCCTGCAGAAGATAATGTTAGATGTAGAAAGAATGTCATACCATCCAATCTATTGGGCAAACAATCTTAGACATGCTGTCTAAAATAGTACATCACAAAGACATGTGAAGCACATCATATCAAAATACATCATAAGGAATGATAAAAGAATCACAGAATGGCCTAACCTAAGTCTAAGGTCTATGACCTAATGATCTAGTGCATGAAGAAAGTAGGCTTGTGTAGTAAGACTTTGTTAGGCCTCTTTAGTTTAAGTTTTAGGTTGGAGTTTGAGTTTGTTTGAATTTTACCTTTGGGTGGTTTCAATTCAAAAGACTTAATGATTTATTTTCATTTTTATTTCACTTTATTTGGTTAAAGTGATGTTTAGGTTTTCAAGAATGAAGAGTAGAATGGATTCCATTTTTGGATGAACTCACCCTATTCTACATCCTAACTCCTAATGAAATGAAATCTTCATCCTAAGATGAAATGCCATCCCAAAGGTCTAACTAAGATTCTTAAGTATCTTAATTAATCTTTTTGATTCCATTTATTTTGTTTCAATTTGGTGTTTTAACTATGGTTTATTTCATTTGATTTGTATTAATGTTTTGGATTAAGTTAAGTTGGTTTCATTTGATTTAGTTTGATTCATGTTAACTTAGAGTATTTAGGTTAAGGATTGATTTCATTTGATATGATTCATATTGTTTAATTTTGTCTAAGTTTCATTAATTATTTATGATTATGATTTTATTAGCTTAAGGTTTAATTAAGCTTAATATGATTTATTAATTTAATTAATCTTTAAGCATGTAATTTGATTAAGTTCTTTGACTTGGAATGTTGAAAAGCCTTCCTAAGTATTTCTAATGTTTTATTAAGGTTATTTCAATTTTTTTCATGATTTAATAGATTAATGAATTTTCTTTATTCAATATTTGATGAATATTGATCTAGGAATTTGGAAATTCAACAATTCCCAATCCAAAGAACAATTGGGTTTGAAATTTTTATGGCAAGTGAGGTTATAATACAATTTCATGTTTCCAAAGCTTCATCCTGATTAGATTCATAATCTTTGGTATAATTAAAGTTTTAATTATTTCATTATTACCCAAATTAAGCCTAATTTGATGTAAATTATTTAAGGGTATCATTTTTCATTGATTCTTTTCTGAAAGATGGTTTCAAAGAGGGTTCATTCATAATTTTTGGACATTTGGTTCATTTATTATGATTTAATTAATTTTTGGTTAATTATTTAATTTATTTAATTCATTTACTTGCATAATTAAGCTAATTTGTGATTTATTAAGTTCAGATGAGCTTCATTATTGTTTTAATGTTCATTAAGATTCATTAAATTGATTTAAGGTTATTTGATTCATTTTCATTATTTATTTCATTTTATATTAATTTATTTAATGAAAATAAAGGTTTAGGATTTGAATTTTCATTTCCCATGAATTACATTACAGTAATTCATGAAAATATTTCCTAAGGTGTATTTTAACATCAATTGTAGTTTCCAAAAGTTTCATTTTAATTGGACTAATGGTTTGAGATTAATTAATGAATTTAAATTAAACCCAAATTAAAGCTAAAATACCCAACATTAATTAGGGATTTTAATTTTTATGGAATCCTCTCATCAAGATGAATCCATAGAGGCCAAGTTTGTACTTTTTATATTTATATTTATTTTTTATGAATTTTTGAATTTTTTGTGATTTTTAATTAATTTTAATTAATTTTAAAGTAGGATTAGCCATTTTGTAACATCGGGTTGATGTGGCAGCCGTCGTGTCACTGTTGCCATGTGGTGTGATGTGAGTGGACCACGCGAGATGATCTTGGACCGTTCAATCAAAGATCAGACGGTCCAGATCGATTCACGATTCCTTAGGGATTTAAATCAAGCAGTCCACCTAAATAAAGATCGTTCATTCCTAATAGAAGGACTGGACAGTCCGGATTAAATCTCATGGCTTGCCAATGAGAGATGGATGTTGTCCATCTTTTTCACCTAATCGCTAGTCATTTGCATTGTGATTTTAATCCCAAATCGATCATTGATTGATTTAGGGCCCATCTATATGGTTGGATCCCATTGGGGATCAAATTCCCTTTAAAAGGCCTAAAACCAACTGAATAGAGGCTTGGGGAGAGAGCATACCTGGATTTCAGCGATCACTTGCAGTGAGATCGACTCCATTAGTTTTGTCTTGACCCAGTAAACATGTGGGCAGAGTTTGGTGGCTTGCCTCTATGTGGATGCTCTCTAGGCTAATAATGTCTAGGTTTTTGGGTGGTGTAAGTCATTTTCCAGCTTGTTGGTGGTGAGGGGTCGGGGTGGCAATTCGTTTGAGCTCGCCCCGACCTCTAAAATGTGTTGGTAGCTTCAATTTGATGAAACACCTACTCCTTTGGATTTCACCATTAGAGGGAGTTTAGTTCTCATCCATTCGCCAGCATGCCCGCGCCGAGATGGGGCGGGGTGGGAAGGGTCTAGGCCTTCATCTCTTGCAGGTCAGGACCTTCATCTCTTGCCTTGGTGGATGTTTTGGAATAAAAATGTGTAGGGAATAGGCTCTCCCTCCCCTCTTTCCATAGTTGGCCGAGCCTATTTTAGGATTTTGGTGGTGATCACCGGTGGCAGACCAAGGGGGTTCAATCCCCACCTTGTGAACATGCTTAGATGGTCACTTGGAAGGGAGGATGGCTTCTTGGCTCTTTTCTTACTTTGGTCAAGCTCGCCTTCTTCTTCTTCTTTTTTCTTCTCCTTGGCTTCTCCTTGGAGGCTTTTGCTTGATGGCCTTCAATTGATGGCATCCATCATCTCTTTCTTGGATAAGAGGTGGGATGAAGCTCCAAACTTACTTAGATAAATCCAAGTAATTTTTATGATGGAGAGGGGGATGATTCTTCTTTTGGTCAAAGATTTCCACTCCCTCCCTTAGTTTAATTTTTTCTTTTCTTTTGACTTTAGGCATCACTTATTAAAATCCTTAGATTAATATGTGGTTTCCTACATCAAACTCAAATGAATTTGAGTTCAAATTCAAACTCAATTTGACTTAGATTGGAAAATTGAACCAAACCAAGTGCATTGATTCAAAGTGTTTGATTTTAATTTAATCCTTCTTAATTTTGGATTCAATCATCTTTACTTGATGATTGATTGAGTTTTGATTTAATTAATTCATTTAAGTTTGAACTAATTTTGGATTTCATTCCAATTTAACATATTTAGCCTAAATGGGTTAAGTTTGGTTCCAATTGAGTTCAAATGACCAATTTGACTCAATTGGATTGGGTTTGGACTCCAATCATGCTTGATCACATGTGTGAGATGATTTGGAGTGATTGATTTCATTTAATTTCAATTAAATTTCAATTTGAACCCATTTGACCCAAAGTGGGCTTAATGGGTTAAGCTAGTGTTTCTTTTGGGTGAAATGACTAGTTTGATCAAATTAGACCCAATGGTGGCTTGGATTATGTTTTATTCTCATTTCCAAATGATTTTGAGCAATCAAATTGAGTTAATTTTATTTTTATTTGGGTTTGAACCTAATAAGACCCATTTAAGGTTATTTTAGACTAAGTGGTCTAATTAACCCAATTAAGGCCTAAATAAATTTGAATTTCTTTATATTCATGATCAAATATGTTTATTTGATCATTTGAAACATTTAGAATAATTTAATTTTGTCAAATTCTTGGTGGGTTGACCTTTGACTAGGAGAATCCCACTAAAGTCAAACTTATGTCAAATGTGTTGACTAGTTTTGGCTTTGGATTTATTTTCTTTGTTTTAATTTGATGTCAATTTGATTTATTTGAATTTTATTTGAGTTAGTCCAAATTTGAAATATGGGTTAATTCCACCTAAACCAATTAGGTTAGATCAAACCCAAGGAAGGTGCACTAGGTCACTAAGTATAGTATCCTAAGCACTAAATTAGGAGGTTCCTATTTGCGATTAGGACATCCTAATTATGAATTTCATAGTTCAAATTAACCTCATCCAAAAATGAGATCAACATACCCAATTGATTGTAATTGGTTAATCAAGGATGATCAATAATCATTGTAGAGGAGATTGGATAGGTTGATTCAATCCAATTTTTTTTGGATTAAATTTTGGATCAAATGGGTCATTTAGGTCACTTTGGGTCAAGTGGACCAAATGGATTCATTGAGTTAGATTAGGTTGAATTATGGTTAAATTGAGTTTAATGATGGGTTTATGATTTATTGATATCTTTGATTATAATTGATTTGGATTTAATTATATTTTGGATCATGTAGACCCTTTGGGTCAAGTGGAGTAATTTGGGTTGATTGGATTGGCTTAGTTCAATTGGCTTGATTGTGGGCCTTGAAAGGGATTTAAATAGAAATTTGGATGATTGGAGTACTTTTGTGAAAGTTTATTGGACTTGATTCAATTGAATAGTCTTAAGTAATAGGATGATGGTGGAATTGATATAAGTTAAGGGTTAACTTAATTTGATTTGAAGCTTGGATATAAATTAAAACCCAATTAAGGTTGATTACATTAGTTTGTGGTTGGTTTTGGATAAGTGGATAAGCATGGGTTTTGGTTTAGGCCATAGGATAGGTAGGACCTATTTAACCTAAGGTGTGACCTAAGCTAAGGGTTTGCCTTATTAAGTCTCTAGGCTTTGGTTTAGTGTTCTCTTAATTACTACAAGTGTCTTATGACTAGGAAAATCTTAGTGTCTAGAAGATTCCTAAATCTAAGATAGGGAGGATGAGTCCTCACTCCAAAAGTGAGGTCAATAAAAATAATAGAAATTCTATTTGGTCACTATCCAAACATATGATAAACTCTTGAACGAAGATGATTCTTTCTTAGAACAAGATAATTCAATGATACAATGTGGGATAGACTATATGTGTTAGAGTACATAGTCTTCTTAAATAACAAAGACTGAATAGAGTATTATTTCTAATAGGACTACACATCAACTGCTAAAATTTACATGATTGATGATTATTTGGTAATAAAATTGGGGTGCCGAGATAAGAACTAAAATCTACTCTTAAAATTATCAACAAATTAATTACCTAATTATAGTAAGTATTTATGTGTGTGAACTTAACATGATTAAATATATGGATTAAGCTTCACCAATGTTGCTTCATGTGTTCAAAATTTTAACTATATAAGGATTTAATTATTTTAAATTGAAGTCGATTAAAGTAACCACTACCTTTCTCTTGAAAGTCTAAGTCCATATTTTTCTTGTACAACTTACCTACCTCTAAATGATAAATTTAATGTGAGAAAAATTGATCAAGCTCTTAAGAGGTTGAAAATGAGTATGGCTCCATTGTAGTTATCTCTAATTTATAACCCATCATTGTGGTATATTGTCCATGATGACTATTTTTCATGACTCGGGTCCAAATTAAACTCTTAATTTATTGAAATATGTCTAGTCAAATTAATTTGTTACAAAACTTAGAGCATAATATATAGTATTTAAGTAAAAATAAAAATTCAATTCTTATTAAAACCAAAGCCAACACAAGAAAATTAAGGTTACAATCAAAACCCTAGAATAGGGAGTTTAATTTATGAAGATATAAATGAAAGCCATAAAAATCATACATGAACATTGTTGCAATAAATAAAATAAGAGAAAAAAGAATAAAAACCTAGTTAGAATATGCTAATAAAGACTTCTTCATCACCTTACCTCATTTCCAAAAAAAAAAATTTATCAGCTACTTCAAATACATTTAAATAACCTTGAAAACTTCTCTTAGAACCTTTAATATATAAGAAAAATCTTTAAGATAAGTCCTCAAATTCATCCATATGAGCTTCTTAAATTGAGCTACATCAAATCTATTGAAAAATGCATATTTGATTCTCCATATTTATTGAGTTCTCTTGAGTTTGTCGGTATGCTTTGCATTACTCTACTACTAGTTAGGGCATCAACACATGCTCAACATACCTTTTAAGATGTTAAATTCAAATCTATCCATGAGTGATGCTTGACCTTACCCATGAGTCTAGTTAGATAATAAAATAAAAAAGAGAGAAAACAAAATACAATAAGAGCTCAAAAATGCACTATGTAGTGAATAATAGAAAATTGGCATCCCCTAAAAAAGCTTTTAATCTATTATTTATAGGGTAATGAAGGCTAGATAGAATGCCACCCCAAAGACTACATCATAAAAAAGAAAAAATAAAAAAAAAATGTAAAGACATGGAATACCCATCATACAAGCAAATAATACACTAAGATAGCTAGAGCTACGACTGTAACCAGAGTTGTCGTAACTTCTCAATGCCGACAAGGTGCATGGCTTCTTTTGGTCAAATCTCTTTTGGGTTTTGCCGACTCTTACCCATTATAGTGCATACTATGATGCAATTATCATTTAATGACTAAGAATACAAATTTTATTAATTTTTCTTCAACTTTAAATCCATATGCACATAATGACCTCAAAAATGAATGAAATAGAGGATAGCTAAAAAGAACCTTCACATGATTTTTAAAGCTAGAAATTATATCATATCTAACATCATTAAACACATATATGTCAATATTATAAGATAGTTTAAATACAAAAAATAAAGAATAAAAAAATACTTTTAAAAAGCACACATGGAACAACACATGAATAAAGTAGATTTGAAAAATAAATAAAACTACTACAAAATAGAGAACCATTTCTCCAACATACACATAATAAGGCTATGTCACAACACCAAGAAGTTGATCATAATAATATGGTGGAGTGACATTAACATATGCCTCATTTCCTCTATCATTGTCTTTACCTTCACAGATTCATCATATCATACTTTTTTTCATAACAATGTCATCAACCCTATTATATCATATTTTCTTCAATCATAGTCATCTAGTTCCCCTTACATGACACATACAATACACTTGCTTATCAAAGATATATTATGATTAGTTTAATATATGTGTTACATCTAATATTAATTGACTTGTGCCACAATTAATAAAAAATCTATTGTAAAAAAATTATGTTTTATTTATGGTATTTAAAATTGTGATGAGGGACACCACACAAATCTTAAGGCGTACTTAAAAAAAATGATCAAGAAGGACATCAAGGAATAACACTCTTCCTTGAAAAGTAAAGATATTACCTGAAAATGGATTTAATTATTTAATAAGGACTCCTAAGGCCAATGGTTTTATATGTATTAGAGAATTTTTTTTCCTATCTTATATGGATGAAGTAAGCAAGGTTTATTTTAAGTTGGGTTCTTAAGTTCCCTATAGGGGCAAGCCCCCATAATTAATTACATATTAGGGAATATGAATCCCTTAAAAAAACCTCTCGATTAAAGTTATCAGCTAACATCCTAATGGATTTCAAAGTTCAGAGCAAATGAGAAAACTCAATAAAAAAAGTTCTTAACAAAGTCTAGAGGAAGGTAGGTAAGAAATACATATAATAATAAGAAGCCTAGTGAATACTTCAATCTATTTTATGGTGAAGCTTTCTATTTTTGAAATTTAAGAATTATTATTATTTAATTGATATTTTATTATAATGCTAAACTTATGGTCCCACAACACAAGATTGTGGAAATGCCTATGAAGTGAGAAGTTACACTCATAACAAGCGAGAAAAAACCAACCTACGATCCTATGTCCAATAATGTTTCAACATAAGCTAGAAACTTGACTTAATTTTATTAGAGAAAATGAGATATAATGACATAACCTTACTGAAGGATGTGAACCCATCTTAATGTGGTTGCTAGTTAACACCTCCTATGCTATAAAATCATATGGTCAAGTCATATATTGATGCAAGATAAGTTGGCTATTATTTATTTAGAAAGAGTTTAAGACCCTAAACTCACTCCTAAAGAGTCTAAACTATGATCGATACGAAATAATATCCTAATATAATGTAATACAAAATTACATCTTTTATTTTATTTTTTGACTTATAAATTTGACGTAGACTTGGGTGAACAAGTATGCCTATATGCATAATGAAATTAAGTTATAGACCAAATCAGTGAAAAGGGTCTTCTTCTTTCAAGAAGGTTATTGTCAAAGGTCTTACACTCCCCTATATTGTGTAGTGAGTGAAGATCCCCTATATTCAAGAAGAGAAGATAATATGCATGCATGATTATTATACATCCATCACAAAACTACTTGCTTCTAAATTTTTAGTTAATTAATTCTTAGGCTTTAAAATGAGTTTATAAATTATATTAATTTAAATTTAAGTTGATTTTAAGTTAGGGTAAACAAATTTAAATCCTAAAGAGTCTACTAAAATCCAAACCATACATCAAAACACCACGCTTGATGAAACCTAGAAAAAGCATGCAATTATAATGTGCACTTTGAGTAAACACACCAAACCATTCAAATTAAAATAATAGAGAATAGGACAGTGTTGTTGGGTACTGTTGTACACCTCAAAAATGAAAAGAGTGGATTGTAGAGCTTAACACTTATATAGCCCAGATTATAATAAATGTTACAACAAAATAAAGAATCCTATGGGGTCTTCATCTTCTCGTAATCTTCAAAATCTTGGATCCTCCAGGTATCTCAAAGCCTTCTAAGTCTACACTTTCTAGCTTCTGCTCATGTTAAACTTCAGAGATCTAATCTTAATTCTAATTTAAAATTTACATTTGAAATTTCAAAAATAAAACCCTAACTAAACATACAAAACTATGGTTACTTATAACACACATGCATACTAAATAGTTATGATTCACACAATTATACTTAGTACTAATGGGTCCCAAGCTCGTTTATCCTATGAGTCATGCTAAAGAGGCTAGTAGCACCTGCTAGTAAAAGCATTTAATTGAATCTTTTAGTGGCCCATTTTATTAACCATAAGCCCCTATAAAAAATATCATTAGTGTGTGTAATAACACTTTACCATCCAAACTAGTGCACAAGTAATCCTAGTCATCTAGTCTAAAATAATACTCCATGAAATAGTAAAATAATATAGTACATCAAACAAAGCACCAACCTAACCTAAATATAGGATCAGCAATCTACCAATTTAACGTGTGTCCAAAGGCTAGTGTGGTGAGGGAAAGCTAGGCTTTAATGCTTATGTTATGGTTTGAACCCAAGGTTTAATTTAATGCTATCAAATGATTTTAATTTAAGCGATTAGTGATTTAAGTATGACTTTTAACCATGATTTAAGATTTACCATTCGAGTTAAATTAATGTTCTAAAGAGCATGGAGCTTGGTAATTCTTATTGAGGGAAAGAGTTATCTCACCTCATTCTCTAACCTAAGGGAGCAAAGGTCTTAAGCTAAATTTTGCCATAATTATTATTGACCTCATTTTTTGAGTGAGGATTAACCTTTCTTTTCCTAGATTTAGGAACCTTCTAGACACTTGGATTTCCTTTATACTAGGACACTTCTAATGATTAAGGGGACACTAAAACTTGAGCTTAAAGACTTAGAAGGTGTGAACCTAAGCTCAGAGTTCACCTTAAGAAAAATAGGTTTCATCCATCCCATGGCCTAAATCAAGACTCATACCTATTCACTCATCCAAAATCAAGCTCATGTAGATGAAGCTAAACCAACTCCAAATTGAATTAATCTTACTTGAATTTGGTTTTTTAATCAAAGCTCCAAGCCAAATTAACTTGGGCCTTAACCCAAGTTAACCCCACCACAATCATATAACTCAACTCAAGCCCATTCAAGCAAACTAAATCCAACTTAGTTTTCTCAAACACTCTAATTATTCAATAGATCATTTCAAGCCATTCCAATACTTGCAATCAAGCAAATTGAACCAAAGGATAGTCACCAACCCAAGTTCACCCATTTGACCTAAAGGTTTCAAATGAGCCAAAACTTAATTGAGCCCAAATCAATTGCAATCAGAGCCACCAATAAATCTCAAATTTATCATTGAACACACCCTAACCATCCATAACCCCAATTGAGCCAAGCTAGCTTGACCAAGTCACTTGACCCTAAGTGACCAAAAAGGGGTAAGTAAACCAAATTCCAATTAAACTCCCATTAGATCAAATCTATCCATCCAATCCCTTTATTGATGATTGTAGATCATTATTGAACACTCCACTATAATCAATTAGACCTTTTGACCCAAGTTGACCTAATTTGTCCTAAAGGGTCAAATTAAACCAAATAAAACCCTAAACTAAATTGATTGAAACCAATGTTTCCAATGAATCATTAATTATGTAATAAACATAATCCAATCTTCAATTGCATCCAATTTGGTCAACCTACCCCAATTAGCCAACTTAGCCCAATTTGACCTAAAGGGTCAAATTAGACCAAATAACTCCATAATCCAAATCAAATTTTCCAATCAATCACAAATGATCAATTGAAGATAGACCTAACTCATGCTCAAGCCAATTTGGTTAACTTGGTCAAATTGGTCAACATGACTCATTTGACCCAAATTAAACAGCATGACCCAATTTCAAATCTAACCTAAACTGAATCAAATTAATTACACTCATTCACTTCAAGTGATCAATTGAATTCACCCAAATCATCACTTTGAACCAATTTGGTCAAATCAGTCAACTTAACCCAATTGAACTCATTTGACCATATGGGTCAAATTGAGCCAAACCCAACCAAACTTGGCATGACTCATTGTTGTTTCATCATGGGCTTGCCCAAGTGGACCCAACCCATGGTGAACCTGGATTGGGTCAAACCCATTGAACCAACCCACCCAAATGAGACAAAATTCCCATTTATATGGGATATCCACCTCCTTACCCATTGGAAGCCACCTTTGGTACTTGAACAAGAGGACTACTAACTCAACCTAACCCAAAGTTGTTGGGCTTAGAATTTGGCCAAGAAAGAGTGAATTCACCTATGCAACCCATTAGTTCACCTAAGAGAGAGGGTACATCCCATGCCAACCCACTACACTCTCTCAGCCACCTCAGCAGTCCCCTGCCAACTCTGGCCACCTACCCTAGCCATATGGTTGCCAAAGGCTGAACCAATCCCAGCCCTTGGTTTAGCTAGGGAGGAGAGTACACTCATCCCCATGGATTCAAACTGAGCATATATCTTCCCTGAAATATTCTGAACAATCCCCTACCCTCTCCCGAGCACTTTGTACACTCCACTGCTGGTGAGACCAGCTCTCAATTGAACCCGAGAGCTCCATCCATCCAAGATTTTAAAACCTCCACCAAACCCAAATTAACTCTTCTCACACCTTCACCTCACTTTGATGAATCAAAATGAATCATTTCCCGAGCAATTCGACCACCGGAAGGCATCTCAAGACCAACTCGGGTGAGCTTTTGTCTACAAAGCGATTAGAGGGGAGGCAGTTCATAATCTTTTCAATAGGGCTTCATCTCTTCAAGATGAAGCAAACTCTATCAACATATCACTGGTCTATAGCTCCGGTGAAATAAAAATTTGGCACTGTAGCTTTGGCCCCTAAGTATTTGTCTTCTTTAAAGTGAATCATGTTTTCATACGATTTTCACCCTAGAATCCCTTTAGATTCATTCCTTGATTAGTTTGGAGCCAATTTCACCATCGAACAAGCTTCAGTGAGCTCAAATCGAGTGGTGGAAGGTGGACGGTGACCGTCTTCCAATGCTCGTGGGAAGATAAATCAACTGTCATCCATTCCGCATAATTAGAATGAGTCACCATGATTAATCGCATTAAAAATTTTGATTTAATCTCTTTAGAATCATGAGATTAAGCTCGACCATCTGATCCTAGATGAGATGACTAAGATGAAACCATGTCTACTGTCGCTGAGTCAACTGTCACGTCGGACGATTTAAGTAACTAATATTGTGGTCCATGTGGAAAGCACTGCCACATCAACGTTTGCATGGTATTGATAGTTTAAAGGGCTAATTAAGCTTTAAAAATATAATTAAATGGCCAAAATTTCAAAAAATCATAATTAATTGTAGAAAAATAAAAAAAATGCTAATAAACTCATTCTGGAAAGGTTAGATAGAGGATAATTTAACAAAAATAAAATCTTTGATTTATGTCCAGTAAATAGTGTTTATTTAAGGTTTCAAACTTAGGCTAATTACCTTAATTAAGACTTAATTACTTGGCTAATTAATTCTAAATTTGACAGGATGTCCTCTAGCTCCCATAATTTTTTTAGAATTATTTATCATGTAATTTAATTAATTTGACACTTCAATATTAATTTCCCTAATTAATTAATTTATTTAATAATTATTAAAATTGATAAATAGTAAAAATTAAATAATTAAGGATAATTAATCATTGTAAATAGTGGGAATAGTGAGGAGAAGTAACTAAGACCACCTCCCTCTCTTAGTGATTTTTCCAAATGTATTTCTTCAAGTGGGTTAATTAACATGTGCAATAATTTGGGATTAATTAGAAAAGTTATTCATAAAATGAAAATCAAACAAAATTTATAATTAGTTCAGATGATTCAAACATAATCCATTAATTCCCCTTATAAGTGTTTAATAACATAAAGTTGCTAAGGAAATTATAGTTAACCCATTAGTATAGGAAAATCATAAGAGTGCCTAACTTAGATTCTTTCCTTCTATAATATAATTAACTCTTAAAAATGAGCCTAATTGCATTAAATTCCTTTAGGTGCATTGTAAATTTTATTTTCTTGAAAGTATATCATTGAAGGCTCATGATCAAGTAGTTAACTAGATTAAAGAAATTTAGGGAAGGATAATTAAATTGATATGCTTAATGACTTGAACCTAATCAATCCATAAAATCCATTTAATTACCATCTTTAAATATATTAAATCACCAACATGGGGGTGGGGCAAGTGTTAAATATCATCTCTCCTCATTAGGTTTCAATAACTTAATATCAAAATCAAACCTTATAAGCACATTGATTAGTCTTAAGAAATATTTATTTAGCTTGATTGTCCTTAGTTCTTAATGTAATTGAATATGTTATGTAAAATATTTAATTACTTCTTTTTAATCATCATAAATGTGCATGCCTTTTATATCACATGTTCATACTTTAAAAAAAAGAGAATAAAGAAATATGTTTACATCTAAGTTGCATGCGTTGGACAAATATTATTATATGATGTGGCTATTATCACTAATAAATCTCAAATTATTTTTAAAACTATAAGCTAATGATGTAACTTTTAAGCTAATGTAGGTGATAAGTATTCAATAAAGTTTACATTTAATTATAATTTTAAAATAATAAAGAATTTGCTTTATATTTATGCTTCATGTACATGTCTACATGCATTTGAATTAGCAAGTATATAGTCTAGACAACCTCGAAACACAAGGCTTTAGGTAGTTCCAAGGAGGTCTTAGATAACCTCACTTCCCTAGTTTAACAATGGCATGAACTTGCTTAATTTCATTTACATGTATTCATGTGCTAGAATTTGAGTAGAACTTTGCTTTTCGTGTCACTAAGCTTTGCATGAATAAAAAGATTTACTATTATATAATCTTTGCATGATTTTCATCCTTAAGAATGTGTATATGTTTACATGTATTAAATTTGGCAAGTATATAGTTTGAACATCTCGAGAATATGAGACTTTAAGTAGCCCCAAAGAGGTCTTAGATATCTTCACATCCCTAGTTTAATAATGGCACATACTTACTTAAAAGTCTAATACATGTCTACATATGCTTAATTAAGGAATTAAATCTTTCTTTTCTACCAAATTCATGAATTAATTGTCATCAAGTGTGCAAAAATACAAATATGTATTGTATGTATAGATATGTGTATTCAATCGAATATCGTGAATAATTAGAATGAAGAAATGTGTATGCTATTGATGATGGAAAGAAGTGATGAAATGTTATCCTTGTAATAGTGATTCAATTTTGTTAATCATGAGATGTCTTTCATGTTTGAATAAGACTCTTTAACACTATCCCAAACTTGGGCTTAATAAAAATATTTAATAAACTATCCACTAAAGAAACCAAAATATATCCTCAGAAAATAACTTAGGATAGGGATGAAGGGGGTCAAACCCCTTTCTTCTCTTCATAATAATTAGATATGAAGTGGGAAATAAATAAAATAAGAAAGTGTAGATTAAAATTTGAAGTGAATCATATTCTCTTGTGATTTTCACTGCAGGATCCCTTCAGATTCATTCCCTGATTGGTTTGGAGTCAATTTCACCATCGAATGGCTCCTATGAGCTCAGATAGAGCGGCGGAAGGCAAATGATGTCCATCTTCTAGCACTCGTGGGATGACGAATCACCGGCCGTCCATTCCGCATAATTAGAATGAGCGGCCATGATTAATCTCATTGCAGATTTTGATTTAACCCCTTCGGAATCACGGGATTAAGCTCGGTCATCCGATCTGAGATTGGACGATCGAGATGAAACTATGTCTGCTGTCGCTGAGTCAACTGTCATGTCGGATGATTTAAGTAATCAATATTGCGGTGCCATGTGAAAAGCATTTCCACATCAGCGTCTGTGTGGTGACGATAGTTTAAAGGGTTAGTTAAGCTTTAAAAATATAATTAAATGGCCAAAATTTTAAAAAATTATAATTAATTATAGAAAAATAAAAAAATGTAAATTAACTCATTTTGGAAAGGTTTGATAGAGGAGAATTTAAAATAAAATAAAATCTCTAATTTATGTCTAGTGAATAGTGCTTAATTAAGATTTGAAGCTTAGGATAAGTACCTTAACTAAGGCTTAATTATTTAGCTAATTAATTTCAAATTTTGTAGGATGATTCCATGGGATGTCCTCTGCCTCCCATAATTTTTTTAGAATTATTTTCCATGTAATTTAAATAATTTCACACTTCAATCTTAATTACCCTAATTAATTAATTTAATAATTATTATAAATTTTAAATGATAATTAACCATTGTGAACATTGGGAATACTAAGGAGAAGTAAAAAAGCCCACTTGCTCCTTCTAACTATTTTTTCCAAATGTATTTCTTCAAGTGGGTTAATTAACATGTATAATAATTTGGGATTAATTAGAAAAGTTAATGATAAACTGAAAATCAAACAAAATTTATAATTAGTTCAAATGATTCAAACATAATCCATTAATTCCCCTTTATGTGTTTAATAATATAAAGTTGTTAAGGAAATTATAGTCAACCCATTAGTATTGGAAAATCATAAGAGTGCCTAAATTAAATTCTTTCCTTCTTTAATATAATTAACTCTTAAAAATGAGCCTAATTGCATTAAATTCCTTTAGGTGCAATGCAAATTTTATTTTATCAAAAGTATGTCATTGAAGGCTCATGATCAAGTAGTTAACTAGATTAAAGAAATTTAGGGAAGGATAATTTAATTGATATGCTTAGCGACTTGAACCTAATCAATCCATAAAATTCATTTAATTACTCTATTTAAATATATTAAATCACCAACATTGGGTGGGGCAAGTGTTGAGTATCATCTCTCCTCATTAGGTTTCAATAACTTAATATCAAAATTGAACCTTATAACCACTTTGATTTGTCTTAAGAAATATTTATTTGCCTTGATTATCCATACGACTTAATATAATTTAATATTTTATGTGGAAATGTTTAATTACTTCTTTTTAATCATCATAAATGTGCATGACATTTATGTCACATGTTCATATTTAAAAAAAAAAAGAGAATAAAAAAACATGATTACATTTAAGTTGCATGTGTTGGACAAATATTATTGTATGATGTGGCTATTATCACTAATAAATTCCAAATTATTTTTAAAACTATAAGCTAATGATGTAAATTTTAAGCTGATGTAGGTTATAAATATTCAATAAAGTTTGCATTTAATTATTATTTTAAAATAATAAAGAGTTTATTTTATCTTTATGCTTCATGTACATGTCTACATACATTTGAATTAGCAAGTATATAGTCTAGACAACCCGGGAACATGAGGCTTTAAGTAGTTCCAAGGAGGTCTTAGATAACCTCACTTCCCTGGCTTAACAACGTCATAAACTTTCTTAATTTCATTTACATGTATTCTTATGCTATAATTTGAGTAAAACTTTGATTTTCATGTCACTAAGCTTTGCATGAATAAAAAGATTTGTTATTTTATAATCTTTGCTTGATCTTCATCCTTAAGCTTGTTTATATGTTTACATGTATTTAGTTTGGCAAGTATATAGTTTGGATATCCCGAGAATACGAGGCTTTAAGTAGCCCCAAGGAGCTCTTAGATAACCTCACTTTCCTAGTTTAATAATGAAACGTACTTGTTTAAAAGTCTAATACATGTCTACATATATTTAATTAAGGAATGAGATCTTTCTTTTCTACCAAATCCATGCATTAATTATCATCAAGTGTGGAAAAATACAAATATGTATTTTGTATTAAATCAAATATCATGAATAATGAGAATGAAGAAATGTGTATGATATTGATGATGGAAAGAAGTGAAGAAATGTTATGCTATAATAGTGGTTCAGTTTTGTTAACCTTGAAATGGCTTTCATGTTTGAATAAGACTCATTAAGATAATCCTAAACTTAGGCATAATAAAAATATTTAATAAATTGTCCACTAAAGAAACCAAAGTCCTAATAATATTTCCTCAAAAAATAACTTATGATAGGGATGAAAGGGGTCAAACCCCTTTCTTCTCTTCATAATTATTAAATATTAAGTGGGCAACAAATGAAACAAGAAAGTGTAAATTAAAATTAATCAATTCATTCAACGATTTGAAGTGAAACCTCTCCTAATATTTAACTTAAATAATTATGAATTTTAGATAATCATACTTATAAAGCTTAGTTAAGACACACCACACTAAACCTTAGCACACACATTAGAATGTTAAGTCACCAGTTCTAGCCTTAAGTTAAGTCAATGTATATTGTGGTGATATGTTTCATATTATGATGTAATATTTTAGATTGGATGTTAGGATTATTTGTGCATAAATTGGATGCTAGGTCGCTAATAGTCTACTATAATTTTTTGCAAGGGATTATGCTAACGAGGTCGTTATAATAATAAGTAAATATGAATGTTCTTGCTTACATGTGCTACTTATCCCCCTAAGCATAATCCAGTTATGACAGGTGAGCTTGGTTACGCAAGTGCAGATTACTAAGTCCAAATATCTGAAACATAATTGATTGGCTTATATGTTTGTTTACTAACATCTATTTTGTAAGTGTAGTTAGATTCTATTTTTCATAAATATGTAATTTTCTTTGCAATAGGATTAGGACTTGTGCTATGGAGTTTAGGATGAACACTAGCTAGAAGGAAAAGACCTAGAATGCCCTATGAAGCCTGGAGAAAAATAAATCTAAATAAGGAAAGAATGACAAGAGATTGAAGGCCTTTTTTTTACCTCACTTTTGGAGTGAGGACTAACCTTTCTCATCTTTGACTTAAGAACCTTCTAGGCACTTAGATATCCTTAGTGATAAGACACTTCTAGTGACAAAGGGAACACTAAACCTAAGCTTGGAGACTTAGAGAATATAACCCTAAGCTAAAAGTTTACCTTATGACAAATAGGTTCTACTATCCTACGCCCTAAATCCAAAACTCATGCCTATCCACTCATCCAAACCTAAACTCATATAAATGAGACACAACCAACCTCAAGCCAATTCAATTAACCTCATTTGAATTTATTTTCTAATCCAAGCTTGAAGATAAATTGACTTAGGCCTTAACCTAAGTTAACTCCACCATGATCCTAAGAACCCAACCCAAACCCATTCAAGCAAACTAAATCCAATTTGATTTTCTCAATCACCGTGACCATTAAATATATCATTTCAAAACTCCTCCAACACTTGCAGTCAAACCAATCGAATCAAGTGAATTTGATCAACCCAAGTTAGCCCATTTGACCCAAAAAGTTCAAATGAGCCAAAACCTAATCAAGTATAAATTAATTATAATCAAGGCCACTAATCAACTCTAAATCTATCATTGAACCCCTCTCAACACCTAATTGACACCAACTCAACCCAATTCAACCCAATCAACCCAATTAGTTTACTTAACCTAATGTGACCTAAATGACCAATTTGATTCAAACTTTAATCCAATCCAAATTGGATTGAATCAACTCATACAATCCCTTCTATAATGATTGTTGATGCGCTTTGACTACCCAATTGAAATCAATTGGGTCAAATCAAACTAATTTGGCCATTCAACCTAAGTTGTTCCAATTGACCCATATGGTTCAAATTCGGCCAAACCTCATCCCAATCCAAAATGATTGCAACCAATGCATCTAACCAACCATAAATTGATTATTGAATACTCACAATCATCAATTGAAGCTAATTTGACTAAACCAACCTAATTGATCTACTTAACCCAATAATCGAAAAGATCAAATTAAATCAAAACTCATTCTAATCCAAATCAATTCAAACCAACACCTAAAATCATTCCCAAATGATAAATCAAACATAAACCAACCCTCCATTCAAACCAATTTGTGCAATTTGACCAAATTGATCAACTTAAAACCATTTTGCCTAAATAAACTCAAATCTACTTCAAATTAAATCAAACCAATTGCACCAACTCAATCATAATAATCATTTGAAAATTTTTGGAGAGCCATTTCAATCTAATTTGTTCAATTGGTCAACTTAACCCAATTGATCCCAAATTGACCCATATGGGTCAAATTGAGATAATCCTAACATAACCAAACTTGGCATGACTCATTCTTGGGACACCATGGGCCTGCCCAAGTAGACCCAACCCATGGTGAACAAGGTTTGGGTCAAACCCATTGAACCAATCCCTCCAAATGGGATAAAATCTCCATTTGGATGGGTTCTCCAACTCCCCACCCCATGACAGCCACCTTTGGCTCTTCTTAGACAAGAGGACCACTAACCCAACCTAACCCATGGCAGTTGGGTTCAGCCTTTAGCAATGAGAGGGTGAGTTCATCCATGATGACCTATTGGTCCACCTAAGGGAGGTTGTACATCCCATGCCAGCCCATTCCACTTCCTCAACCTCTCACCCTAAGCCACCCCAGCAGTCCTCTGCCTCCTCCGGCCACCTACCCTGACTGGACGACTAAAAAAGGTTAAACCAATCTCAACCCTTGGTTTAGCAAGGGAGGAAAGTATACATCTCCACAAGGATTTGAACTTCACAGAGACCTTCCTCAGAGCATTCCGCATAGTTTAAGACCCTCTCCTAAGCTCCTCGTGCATTCCATCGCCGGTGAGACCAACCTCCGAGCAAACCCGAGAGCCCCATCTGTCCAAGCTTTAAAAATCTTCAACAAACCTAAATTAACTCCTCTGACACCTTCACCTCACTTTGATAAGCCAAAATGAATCATTTCCCGAACGATTCGATCATCGGAAGGCATCTCTAAACCAACTCTGACGAGCTTTGTGGTAGTGTTTGGTCCATAGAGAAATCAGTGAAGAGGAAGCTTGTGATCTTCTCAACAGAGCTTCATCTCTCCAAGACAAAGCTGCCTCTATCAACGGATTGCCAGTCTATAGCTCCGATGAGGTAAAAAGCCAGCAACCATAGTTTCCCTCTTAGGTCATGGTTTTTCTTAAGTGAATTATGATTTCATGTGATTTCCACCGTAGGATCCCCTTTGATTTCTACCCTGGTCATTTTGGAGTCAATTTCATGATTGAATGAGCTTCGGTGAGCTCAGATCAAACAGTAGAAGGAAAATGGTGTCCGTCTTCTAGTGCTCGTGGGACTACGAATCATCGGTCGTCTGTTCCATGTGATTAGAATGGAAGGCTGTGATTAATCATACTAGAAATACTGATTTAATCCTTTTCAAATCAAAGGATTAATCTCGGCCATCTGATCCGAGATCAGATGGTTAGGGTGAAATCACGTCCGCCACCGCTGAGGCATCTACTATGTCAGACGGTTTAAATAACCAATACTGCGGTGCCACATGGAAAGTGTTGTCGCGTTAGCGTCCACATCACGCCTACAGTTTAAAAGGACAATTAGGCTTTAAAAAGTAATTAAATGGCTAGAACTTCAAAAAATCATAACTAATTATAAAAATATAAAATAAATACAAATAAACTCATTTTGGAAAGGTTGGACAGAGGATAATCTAAGAAAAATAAACTCTCTAATTTCTATCTAATGAATAGTGCTTAATTAAGGTTTGAAGCTTAAACTAATTACCTTAATTAAAACTTAAAATAATTCCAATTTTGGTAGGATAATTCTATGTGATGTCCTTTGGCTCCAAAAATTTTCTTGGAATTATTGGCCATGTAATTTAAAAAAAATTGAAATTTTAATCCTAATTACCCTCATTAATTTATTTAATATTTATTAAAATTACTAAATAATAAAAATTAAATAATTTATTATTATTAATCACTATAAAAAGTGAGAATGCTGAGGGGAAATAAATAGGCCTTATTTCCTAATTATTTTTCTAAATGCATTCCTTAAGAGTGTTAATTAACACATATAATAATTAGGGATTAATTAACAAAAATTAATGATAAGATAGAAATCAAACTAAATTAATGATTAGTTCAGATAATTCAAACATAATTCATTAGTTTCTCTTTATGTGTTCAATAACATAAAGTCACTAAGGAATTTATGGTTGACCCATCAGTGTGGGAAAACTATAGGAGTACTTAACTTAAATTCTTTCCTTCTTTAATCCAATTAACTCTTACATATGAGCCTAAATACATTAGATTCCTTTAGGTGCATTGCAAATTTTAATTTCCATGTGCATATCATTGAAGGCTCATGATCAAGTGGTTAATTAAATTAAAGCAGCTTAGGGAAGAGTAATTAAATTGATTACTTAATGACTTGAACCTAATCAATCCATAAAACCTTCTTAATTACTTTCTTTAAATATATTAAGTCACTAATGTGGGATGAGGAAAACACTAAGTGTCATCTCTCCTCTTTAGGTTTTAATAATTCAAACACCAAAAATCAAATTTCATAAGAATTTTGGTTAGTCTTAAGAAATATTTATTTGCCTTGATTGTCCTTAGGCTTAATGTAATTGAACATGTTATGTGGTAATGTTTTATAATCTCTTTTCAAGCATCGTAAATGTTCATGTCATTTATGTCATATATTCATATTTTTCAAAAAAGAATCAAAGGAATATGGTTACATCTAAGTTGCATGTGTTGGATAAATATTATTATAAGGTGTGGTGATTATCACTAATAAATCCTAAATTAGCTTCAAAACTATAAGCTAATGATATAAATTTTAAATTAATGTTGGTTATAAATGTTCAATAAAATTTACATTTACTTATAATTTAATCATGGTAAAGGATTGTTCTATTTTTATGATTCATGTATATGTTTACAAATGTTTGGAGTCAGCAAGTATATAGTCTAAACATCTCAAGAACATAAGGCTTTAAGTAGGCCCAAGGAGGTCTTAGATAATCTTGCTTCCCAGGTTTAATAATGGCACATAATTGCTTAATTTCATTCATGTGTATGCATGTGCTAAGATTTGGGATAGAACTTTGTTTTCCATGAATAAAGGATTTGCTATTATATAATCTTTGCATGATTTTTATTCCCATGCTTATGTATATGTTTACATGTATTTAAGTTAGCAAGAATATAGTCTAGACATTCTGAGAACACGAGGCTTTAAGTAGCCCTAAGAAGGTCTTAAATAATTTCACTTTTCTCGTTTAACAATGGCACGTACTTGCTTAAATCTCTAATACATGTGTATATATGCTTAACTAAGGGATGAAATCTTTCTTTTCTATTAAAATACTTGTATTAATCATATTCAAGTGTGCCAAAATGTATATATATATATATATATATATATATATATATATATATTGCATGTATAAATATGTGTATGAAATCAAATATCATGAATAATATGAAGAAATGTGTATGCTATTGATGATGGAAAGAAGTGGTGGAATGTTATTCATATAATGGTGATTCAATTTTATTAATCTTAAGATGCCTTTCATTTTGGATAAGATTCTATAAGACTAACCCAAACTTAGGTTTAATAAAATGTTTAATAAGCGATTCACTAAAGAAACCAAAGTCATAATAACATACCTTTAGAAAATAACTTAGGATATGGATGAAGGGGGTCAAATCACTTTCCTCTATTTATAATAACTAGATGTTAAGTAAGCATCAAATGAAACAAAAGAAATGTAAATTAAAATTAACTAATCCTTTTAATGATTTGAAGTAAAACCTCCCTTAATGTTTAACTTAAGTATCCTAAATTTTAGATAATCGTACCTCTAAAGCCTAGTTAAGACATACCGCACCAAACCTTAACACACACATTAGAATACTAAGTCACCAATTCTAACCTCTAGGTTATGCCAGTGTGTGTTGTGGTGTTATCTTTTATTTTATGATGTAGTGTATTAGATTAGACGTTAGGATTTTTTGTGCGTAGACTAGATGGTAGGCCATTAGTAGCCTAATAATATTTTTTTTTGCAAGGGATTGTGCTAAAGGGGTCGCTGAAATAATTAGTAAATATAAATGTTCTTGCTTGTAGGTTGCTTATGCCCCTAAGCATATTCCAATTAGGACAAGTGAGCTTGGTTACCCAAGTGTAGGGTGTTAAGTTTAAATATGTGAAATATAATTGGTTAGCTTGTATGCTAGTTTAGCTAACATTTGTTTTGCAGGTGTAGTTAGATTTTATTTTTTATAAACATGTAATTTTTACAATAAGAATTAGGATTAGTGCTATGGGGTTTAGAATGAGTAATGACTAGAAGGTAAAGACCTAGAAGGCCTTGTGAAACCTAGAGCCTAGTCTAAAAGAGGGAAGGAAAGTCAAAAGATTGAAGCCTACCATAGTATTCATTGTAATTGTATTATTCTCTTATAATCCGGGTTGTATAAGGGTAGAGTCGGCTACCTAATTTCTTTCTATTATGAGGTGTACGGCAGTTCCTGGCCACACCGACCTTTATTCTTTTATAAAGTTCATATGTTTGATTATTGTGTTTAGATTGTTCAATAGAAATGGCATACTTTTTCATAGGTTTCTTAAAGTGTGATGATTTGATGTGTGGCCTAGATGCAGGCTTTATAGGAAAAAATTAAATTTTCTATCCTCTCTAAAGGATATGATTGACCTTTGGGGGTGATCCTTTGTAGTGAAGAACACCTCCTCCCATTGATTTAGCCCAAAACTTTATTTCATCATGCATATAAGCATAATTTTTTTCAAGCCTTAGTCTAAAATGAATGTGTCAAAATGGCATAAAAGATTTTAAATTTGTATATTAGTCTAAGTCATGTATTCATACCAATCATGATCTAGCCTTTTAAAAAGTGAGTTTAGGACTCTAACTTCCTTCCTAATTAAATAACAACCTAGCTATCTTGCATCTACATAAAACTAGCCTACATAATTTTAAAGCATAGGAGGTGTTAGTTGGCAACCACTCAAAGCGATTGTAAGCCCAGAAGAGTCGCGATGGGTCTATCCTCTCTTGTTGAGGTAAACCATTATGTCCCATAATTCCAATTAGACTTATGTCGTTCTTTTAGAATATGCTAAAGCATCTTAGATTTAGGTTCCAAGGCTACTTATTTTATTTGGGCTACAAGTATAAGTCCTCACCTCTTAGGCATTTTATAACCTTGTATTGATGGACTATAAACCTTAGCATTCTAATAAGATTCCAACTTAAATAAAAAAAGTAAATTCTCTCTTTTAAATATGTAAAGCCTCATTATACGATAGATTGGAGCTCTCACTAGGCTTCCTAGTATCATGGGTGCTCCCTACTTATCCTCCATTAGAGTTTGTAAATAAGTCTTCCTGTTTGAACTCTCCCCTTTGATTTCTATAAATATCTAATCCTTTGATAGTTTATCTTTTAGATCTTTGGAGATACTTATTCATTACTTTAATCGAGAGTGTTCTTCAGAAATTCTCATTTCCTAAGAAGTAATTAACTATGGAAGCTTGGTTCTATAAGGAACTAAAAAACCCAACATTAAATAAACTCTACTCTACTTCTGCATGTAAAGTAGGGGAAAGATCTCTAGTATATACATAGACCAATCTGCATTAAGAGTCCTTATTAGGTGATTAGATCCATTAAAGGGTGATATTTTCATCTTCCGAGATGGTATATCATACCTCAATGCCGCACTTTATCACTTCAATAAGAACCCTGTAAGATCTGCATAGCATCCCTACAGCTCCAAATTAAAACACCATAACCCATAGCTTTCATTATAGTTGTAATATTTTTTTATAATCCAGGTTGCATAAGGGTAGAGCTCAGCTACCCAATTTCTTTTCTTTTTTGAGGTGTACAACTGTACCCTGCCGCATCAGCCTCTTACTATTTTATGAAATTCAAATGTTTCCTTATTGTGTTTAGTTTGTGCATTAAAAATAGCATGTTTTTCATAGGTTTCTTAAAATATGGTGATTTAATGTGTGGCCTAGATGTGGTATGCTCTTTAGGATAAAATTAAATTTTCTACCCTTACCAAAAAAAACTCATAACTAAATTCTAATGCAACTCATAACCTCATTTTAAAGCCTAGGCTCTTAATCAAGATAAATAAAAGATTTAAAAATTCCTTAGGTGAATGTTGTATGTTATCACACCATGCACGTCATATTATTTCACTCTTGAATAAGGTGGGTCTCCACTCTTGCACGATACAGAATATACTCAACCTTTTAGGGCATCCCTTGTAGTGAATAACACCTCTTTACCCATAACTCAACTTTATTTATATAGCATAATTTTTGTAGGAATTTTGGTTTAAATTTTGTAATTTTTGCATTAGTTTAAGTCATATTTTCATGTCAATCATACTCTAGTGTCTTAGAGAGTCAGTTTAGGATTTTAGCTTCTTTCCTAATTAAATAACAACCTAGCTATCGTACATCTACATAAGATCGACCGACATTGTTTTAAAGCACGGGAGGTGTTAGTTGGCAGCCAAACTAAGTGGTTGTAAGTCTAGAAGAGTCGAAGTGTGTTTATTCTCCCTTGTGGAGGTGAACTATCATATCTCATCTTTTCATACTAGACTTAGGTCATGATTTCAGCTTGTGCTAAAGTATTTTTTAGATTTAGGTTATGAGGTTACTTATTTTTTTTGGGTTACAAGTATAGGTTCTCACCTCTTAGGCATTTCTACAATCTTGTGTTGTTGGACTGTAAGTCCTAGCATTCTAATATGATTCCAACTTTAAAAAAAAGTAAATTCTCTCTCTCAAATATATGAAGCCTCACTATAGTGTAAACTGAAGTACTCACTAGGCTTCCTAGTATCATGGGTGCTTCCTACTTATTCTCCTTTGGAATCCATAAATAAGTCTTCCTATTTGAACTCACACACTTGATTTCCATAAATAGTTAATCCTTTGATAGTCTAACTTTGAAATCTTTAGAGATACTAATTGACTACTTTAATCGAGAGTATTCTTAGGAGATTCTCATTTCCTAACATGTAATTAACTATGGAAGCTTGTTTCCATAGAGAACTAAAGAACTTAGCATAAAATATATAATTAATTACTTCTTTGTGTAAAGTAGGAGAAAGATCTCTAGTATATATGTAGACCCATCTGCCTTAGGAGTCCTTATTAAGTTATTAAATCCACTACAGATGTACATCACCTAATCACTTCAATAAGTATCCCCTAAGATCTGTGTGGTGACCCTACGGTTACAAATTAAAACACCATAATTATGCATGATCATTTTTGAGAATGATGGAACAAGACAAGATAGTTTCACAACATGTTATTCAACCCTACATTACTTAATTTATTTAATGCATGTTAATGGAATGCATGCTTATGACTTAGGTGAGCATGTAAATTTTCATAAGTTGGCTTAAATTTATATTCAATATTTAATAGATATTATGCATTCATGAGATTCTTATTACTTAATGTCATACAACACATAAGTATGTGACATTATTGAACTAGTGGGTCGAGGTATCAAGACCTCCTTCGGACTAATAGGCATGCACCTTCGTGTGTCCAGCTTATATACCTTGTGTATGTATCAAGCATATTGCTCTATATGAATGAGTGGTGCATGCTTATTTGAATGTGATTATGGCATGCAGGAACCCTAAGGCATTCTATGTTATATGACATGCATATGTACATCCATTTGTGAAACAAAAGAGTAAATTTTGAAATATTTCATTACTAAATCTATTTGCATGAAATGATGAATTTGTGAGGATGATCAAGTGAGGATGAGATCATATGTTCAATCATCATGTTAATATATACTCAAAGCTTAATTAATGCTTATGATAAATGTTAGATAAAGGCTTGACTAAGGGAGATTAGGATGAGTTAATTTAGTTAGGTCTAGATTTGATAATAATAATCTTTCTAATGTGTTTCTCTAGTGATTAAGAATTTTAAATTATTATTTTTTTATTTTTTATAATTTTCATGATTTAGTAATTTTTAAATTCTTTAATTAAGCCAATTAACCCTAAAATGTAAATAACCACTAAATACAAGCCCAAAAAAGATGGAGAAATCTTTAAGCATGCATAGTAATAATATAAACAAGTCACAAATATTCTAATTCATCCGGGCATATAGAAGATGATCAATTACACTAATAAATATTTTAATAATTAAGCAGTTACTCTCAAAATACACCAAATAAACTTAGGATTTTGATTACATTCATCGATTATCAATTAAATAAACCCATAGAATGTTTACACATATTTTTTTACTATGGCTAATTAATTATGATTTTTTTTTGTTTGAGGCCAATTAATAAATTTATTTAATTATTTAATTAACTTAAAGTGTAATATCTTGAAATAATTAAGACCAGAGGTCCAAAAATTAATCCAAGAGTGCATTGATGTTAAACATAGTGGTCTAAGCATCAAAGACCCATTTGGGTAATTTTTTTTTATAATTTTTAAATTAAGGTAATTAATGACCTCAATTTTGAACTCTTCCTTCACAAATCAATTTGATCTAAAATACTTATAAGAGGTGGTGAACGTCATCAGGAATGATCCTTAAAATGTCAAGATAATCAGAGAAGTAAATAAAAGTTAATTCCAAAAATACCCCTTTCATTAAAGTCATAATTACTCCTATATTACTTACTACATTTTGGGAGTTTTAATTTTTTATTAAATTCTTCTCTATTTATGCTTTTCAATAAGCCCTTATTTAATTTTTTTAGAATTTTTATAATTAATTAAGATATTTCAAAATTATGCCTAATTAAATCAATTTTTAACTCTTAATTAATTAGATTTACAGAGTGAGTGTCTAGTTAGTCGTGCTTTCCATTGGATCAATTATTTAAACCATCCCCCATGTCCACTGACTCAACTGGCGATGAACACACTTTCACCAGAGTCGTTTAATCAAAGATGGAATGACTCTAACTAATCTCACGGTGTAAAGGGGTTAAGTCAAAAATATCTATGCATATTAATCACAGTCTTCCATTTTAATCACATAAAATGGACAGTGCATGATTCATCCTCTTCCTCCGGCGAGAGATGGAGATCATCCATCTTTCACTGCTTGATCTGAGCTACAAAAGCTCATATTATTGAAGAGGGAAGATCTAAAAGAATCAAGGAACAATTTTTTATTGATTATTATGGCTTGATTCGAACAGTGCACACATTTCTTTCATAAGAGACCAAAATATAATGATTTTTCTATGTTTTGAAAATCTTACCTCACTAAAGCTCAAGACTGGTGGTGAAACTGACCAAGATAGCTTTGCCTTGAAGAAGAAAAGCCCTACTGTTGGAGTCTTAGCTTGCCTTATCATCGATGGTCTACTAAATTAAAGCACCACCACACCTCACTGGAGTTTAGTCTAGCTTTGCCTTCTTGTGCTTAAATTGAGTGGCTTTTGATTCATTTTCACTCGTAAGGATGAGTGAAATGTGTGAAGTGAGTCAATTTGAGGTTTGGGAGATGTTTGGTGTGGTGTGATGTTTTGTGTGTTTAAGTTGAAGAGGAGCTTGATATCAATGGTAATGGGGTTCCTATAACACTCTAGGGAGAGTTAGAGAATGGGATTATGATGTAAATGAGAGTGTGTGTAAATTTTGGAGAGTTGGGGAGGAGTATACTTCCCTCCCCATGTGAACCACCCATTAGGGTTAATTCAATTCTTGCCAACTAGCCGAGCAGGTGGGTAGCTAGAAATGACATGAGAATGATGAGGTGGACACCCTATAATGGTTGGAAGAGTTTGATGGTTAGAGGTGAGAGGGACAAGCCAAGGTGGTTGAACCAAGCTTTGTCACATTATGGCCATGGCTTGTCTTGATCAAGGATAGGGAAAATCAGCTATGGCTAAGTTTAGCTTAATTGGGGTTAGCTTAAGGAGTGTTAAAGGTGCTGCCTTGACCAAAGGTGAGGGTTGGACTTCATTATTTTGAGATTTTATCTTCTATGTGGCCCTTGATCCACTTGACTTGGGTTGATCAAGTTTACCTTGGGCTGAGTCAACTTGGATAGGTCAAGGGGTGTGTGAGGATAACTACTGCCACGTTTGGTTGGGTTCGGCTTTAGCTTAGTTGGGTTTAGCTCATGATGACCTATTTAGGCCAATTTCGATTCAAATGGGTTAGGTTGACCAATTGATTAAATGGAGCCCAAGGGGCTATTGGGTTATTTTCAAATGATGATTTAAAACTCATTGGCATAATTGATTTGATTCATTTTGAAGTGGATTTAAATTAGGCTCATATGATTCATATAGGTCAAGTAAATCATCAATCAATCAATCAATTATAAACCAATTAAAGATTAAGCTGTACATGCTTTGATTGATTAAGCTTAAGATCGAATTTGACCTTTGACCTTTTAGGCTAAATGGGGTTAAGTAGATCAATTTGGTTAATTAAGTTCAATTAAATGTTGAATCATGATCAATAATTATTTTGGAATTGATTGCAATGATTGGTTTTGTTCAAATTGAATAAGATTTGGTTTAATTTGACTCTTTAAGTCAAATTGGGATAAGTGAACCAACTTGCCAATTTGATCAACTTGAGTTCAAGTGAGGTTAAGTTTGATCACTAATTTAGAAATGATTGTAAGTATTGGTTTGATTGGTTTTGAGTTGACTTGAGTTTAGGATCAATTTGATCTTTTAGGTCAAATTGGGCTAAATAGGGTTATTTTTTCGGGTTGACCAAATTGGGTTCAATTGATCAGTAAATTATATTTAATAATCAATTTAGGATTAATTATAGGTGTTTTTTTTGTTAAATTTGATTTAGGTTGGGTGTTGGCTTAATTGGGTCATGTGGGGTTAAGTAGGTCATTTGGTAAATTTAGGTAAATTACCCAAATTGAGTTCAATTGGAGCTTGAGTTATAATTAATATTGCATTTTAGTGTTTTGGAAAAATTAGTTTAGTTTAATTTTGGCCAAAGGGTTGGAATTGAGTTTTGGCCTTAAAGTGTTCAATTGAATTAACTTGGGTTAGTCTGAAAAATTGAGCAAATTGGGTTTCAAATTAACATGGCGTATATTTGGTCATGTATTTGGGATAATTTTGAGGTATTAGGTAAAACAAATCTAGCATGACTTAAGTCTCATCAAGATTTAGCCCTATAGGTTCTATTTGGGCTAACCTAGGTTAAGTGGTTCATGTGACCTATTTGGAGACAATTGGATTTCATTTCATGCTTGGGTGATTGTGATTGATGTTAAAGTTGATTCAAGACCAGCTAAGTGTAGCATATGAGAGCTTAGATTATTTGGGCTATGTAGTGTCTACTAGTCTAATGGGTTTGTCCCTATGGTTTATTCTATGAGTCTTTGGGTTTATTTGAGCTTCCACATGACGATTAGATGTATCTTAGTGTTTAAGTGATGGGAGACCTCAGTGCCTAGATCGAATTCTAAGTCAAAGGATTGATAAGTGTCAACCTCACTAAAGGTGTGGTTACCATTATTATATGAAAATGTTACATTTCTTTTATTAATATAGCACAAATGCACTAATATTGAATTTAGTAAATCCATGTTATATATTAATCTTATAATGTCGTAAGTCGTTGCAGTATCTATGTCATGTGTGGGGAACAAGATGATTGTAATCAAAGAAGGGATTGATGCAATGGAGTTAACGACATTGCTAAGGAAAAAGGTGGGAAGTGTTGAACTCATGAAGGTAAAGACTACCGAGCAGAAAAAGGTAGCATAGGTTAAGAGCACTCAACTATTATCATGGTTAGTTTGTTGGTGTTGTGACATAGCCAACCTATTAATGAGCCTAATTATGATTTAAATGGTTGCTCTCTTTTGTGAAAGTAGCTTTATTTCTTTTTTTAAATATGTTCTATTCATGTGAATTATGTTTGTGAGATTGAAATATGTTATGTTTTTGTAAAATTTAATGTTTTAAAAATAATATGTAATATCGACATATATAAATTTGATGATGTTAGATAAAATAAAGTCCTTTGTTTTTAATCATGAGAAAGTTTTTATTTTTGTTTACTTTCTTTACTTTTTCTCCTCTTCTATGTGTATCTTTTTATTTGATATCAATATGTGGTTTTGGCATTAAAATTGATGAACAATTGGTAAATTTTAATCGTTGTTTGTGAAAATTAGTCCAAACGAAGAACTAGAAGAAAGAGCAATTCATGATTCAATAATTTGACTAGGGTTAAAATGAGGTTGAATCAAATACATAATAAATATTAAAATTATTTAAATATGATTGAAATGATGGAATAATGGATGCATGCCATATTTTATTTAGTTTATTTTTTAAAATTAGATTCAAAGATTTAATAGGTGTATATATATACTAAACAATTAATTAACAAATTAAAAAAAGATTATATATTTATTTTTAAAATTAATATCCTAATGTTTCTATCTTGAATGTAATAGGTAAAAATATATTAACTTTGAATGTTCACATGACTTTATAGGTTTATAAGGATGCTTGAAAATTTGTTTTATAATTGCTATGTTATAGTATCACATTTGTTAAAAGTATGAAATAGTATTATGTATATACTTGAAGAACAAAATGTTTGTGGCCTTGACCTTGCATATGATTTCTGCTTGTTAAGCTACAAGAATTCCTCTACTTGTGTTCCTTCTAGATTTGACAAAATTTATAAAAAGTTTTACGAAAATTTAATATAATTTTAATAAGATCTTAATGTGAGCACAAAAATTAATTAATTTCAAGGTAAATTGAAATAGTTTAATCCTATTAAACTAGGACTAGGTCATAGGTTAAACTATAGATTCCCACAATTTCTTACCAGTTCAATGTAAATCCAATTTTAAGTTTGATTGAGCTAGCTATATAACTAATTTACATTTGGACCAACAGTTATGGTCTAATTTTTAAAACCATAGTTTTTATTATTGATCATTTAAAAATAAATGCATCTTGATCTACTAAAATAGGTTAAAAGGTAAGGAAAACCTATGCTAAGTTTAATTTTATGTCTTACAATTGTGAAAATTAGAAAAAATATGCTCCTTTTATTTCTTTATTGAGAAAAAATGCCCAAAAATTCATTTGATCTAAATTAAAATAAAATCTTTCTCTACTTGGACAAATATTTATGGGCCCAATGTTATGGGAATCTACATTTGAAATAATCAAATTAACCATCTAAAGGAAGGACATTAGCACAATCACAATAATATCCCTTGTCACCAAAAGTGCAATCACCACCATCAAAGCTATGCACCCATTCTTCCCAAAGATTGCTGCAACTACTAAGACAAGGGAAGGATCAAAAGAATCTAGAGGAGATAGAGATGCAAATGTATTGATTGATGAGCAAAATTATAAAAGATCATGTTGACGAATGGTGAAATGTAAATGTAAAAAAATTATAAAAAAAAAATCAAATAGAAGAGGAAGTATTATTTTGCACTTACTACCCCCTAGTAGATTAGATCTACAAAACTTTCTAATATCATGCTGGAAAGCTAGAATTGTAATGGCTATTATTATAAATAATAAGATATTGATGTAAGAGGATATGTTTATATAGATAAGAAAAGAGATTAATAACTAAAAATACAACAATATCCTCAATATCAAAGTAATATTATGATAATAAATATTGGATACATGTGATAATATTGACATGGAAATATAAATAATCTTAATTACGCTAATAGCTATAGCTGCCTCTGAAAATATCTATCAAATTATTGTGAGAAGAAAATAATTTTACTAAAAATTTCTATAGATATTATATTTTTTTTAATTTTTAAAAATAAATAATAATTTTCATACAATTGCCACATTTTGGTAAATTTCATCATCAAAAGTAGATTATTATCCTAAAATTTCTAAAAAAAAACACAAATTGCATTCTTATATTATTGTGGCAACTTTCTGAAAAAATGATGTTTAAAAGTTGTCCTAGATATGCTCTTAAAAATTACATTGGTCCACACTAAATTTGTGTGTGACAATTTGTTCTTGTTAAACACAGTGATGTCATCTCGTCTTCTCTTAGAATTCATTTGGGCATTACAAGCTCAATGTATTTTGAACGTAGAATAGATGGAATAAAGCTTTATTAATTTTTTGTTTGTAGCCTTGTGAGACTATCAACCTTATGTCTCCAAAGCATCCACTCTTGCCTCTCGAGTACTAACATCACTCATACTCTAGCCTCCATCCTATCTTCAACATCGACAGCCTCACCTCCAGTCACTTCAGTTTGCCGCCATCAACGCCTCCGACAGGTTTTTTTTTTTTTTTTTTTTTTTGAGGAAGCTGAGCTCTAATAACAAATAGGTTATAAATAAATCATTAATAGTTTGAGGTGTGATTTGAATCTATATCTCTAAATCGGATAAAATATTCTCTACAAGAGGGCAAGTGAGTTATAGAGAGAGAATAAGTTTTCTATCTTTTTTAATTTAATTGAAATCAAAAATTTTATTTAATTATATTTGATTTACACTCGACCAAATAACAATATTAAACTTAAAAACAATAACATTTTCTTCACATTTATTACTTCGTATTTTAAATCTATAATAATCAAACTATCCCTTGAGGATTCTCCATTTAATCAATGTGGCGTTGCGTGAATTTATTTTTTATAATACATGCAGCCAAAAAAGACGTTCTACTGAAAATGGTTGCATCAGATATGTTTTTTTTTTTTTCCTCCAAAGAGAGAACTAGATTAAAAAAATGATTTTGTAGCGAAAATTCTGTCAACTGTATTGTGGTGGCATTCAAAAGAAAAGTCATGACTTGAGCATCGCTTGTGTTCAGTTTAAAATAAGAGATGACTTTGGTTTTCTCTGATGTGGGAGCTGCTACTATGGACCTCGAAAATTTTCAATCAAATTATTATTCTAATTTAGGTGATTACAAAACTATGAATGCTCTCTTTGTGAACTTGCACCGACTCCCATTATGTTCTCTGTTAAAACACTCACGACCTCATCTAATAACATCTTGTGATCACTCTTTTTATTCTTCCCTTTTATTCAGGTTTGTTATTGATTGCAGTGAGCCGCATATTATTTAGTTATTTTTTATATATCTAATATCTAAAGTTTAACATTTAATTTTGATTCAACTTCTTTTTTAGTTTAATTTTAATTTATTATGGAGATTAAGTTGGAGAACATTTTCAGATTTATAAAAGAAGATTTTATAATGTCAAGTTATAGGAGTAGATGATGCCATTGATCCAAATAGTATTTACATGAATTATCCATATATTTCAACAATAACGGCAGACATATGATGTTTTTTTTAAGATAAATTAAAGATTGTATGAAGAAGGATATGCTTCAGCATATCTTATGGAGTGAAGTGACAAGAAACTATTAGACATCAGCACCTACTATTGGTGAAGAAGAATGATTTGGATATTAAATCTTCTAAAATTGGACATGTAAAGTATGGTTAACTAAAAGAGTGAAGTTTGAACAAAGATATCTGAAGTAATAATCACAAAGAATGAGCCATAACATACACATCAAGAAATACAATGACATGTGCAAAATTTTAGATGAGAAATAAATCAGAGGCAGTGAGGAATAATTCAATATGTTAAGAAGATAGGTGCAAGTGAAGAGTGATGACTCACAATATTACTAAAAGTTCTAATTATTCACTCAAACAAAAGTGCGCATGAACACATTGCTACACCCCCATTGCAAGCATATATCTCCCCAAAAATTCTTATTGTTTAAGTTGCAATATGAGCTTTTCAATCCATGCTTATAGAATTTGAATCACAAACTCTAACAATATCTTTAAAAATTTATTAAACTTGGGATTCAATTAACCTTAAGGATTAAGACTTGCTATTACACCTTGCAAATGTTGGTAGGATTTAATATTCCATCACTACTAAAGAAATAAGGCTATAATTAATGTTTTCATAGGCTATAGTGCCAATTTTTAATCACTAATAGAAATATTTGTAGAGGTTTCATGTTTTGAAATTGCTACATGTATGTAATTTACTACAACACTTTTTACCAGTAGTTTTACAAATGCTAAAAAAATAATTTGTAGTGTAATCTTTTATAATGGTTTAAATCATTACAAAATGGTGAAATTAACAATGATTTCTTAATTTCTTACTACAAAATGTTGCTATTATCAAAACACTTTAGAAGTGCCTTTTGATCTTATGAGCTAACAATTTTGGGTTATGGCCATTTGAGGAATCTACTTTATAGGAGAGTTGAGAGAATGATTAGAAGAACACGGTTTGTAAATTCTTGAAAGCTTGATTACCATCCTACTAAATATAAAGAAACTCTAGAAGGGATTACCAGTTAGGGTTGAGGATGTAAGTCCCATAAACCTCATTATTATTTTTATAATAAATATCATTTATTAGTGAAGGCTCAATGATCTGACTAAAAATGGTGTATGCAAGTGTATAGGTGGTCAAATAATAAAATGATTAATAGAGTATCACTTCCACGAGGATCCATAACACAAATTGCAATTAAGCCAATTGTTAATCTCTTACTAACTTAACTTTTATCCAACCAAATCAAATTGTAGAAATTTAAAAGAGCAAAAATCGTAAAAGATATTTTTGGAAAATAATATTTTCATAACTTTAGAAAACATACTTCAAATTTATGAGAATTTTGGTGGATGTTATGTAATAAATTATTGTCAGATTTTAAAAACTATTTTTGCCAAGCAAGAGCTTAACTATTATATTTTCTATGACAAGATCAATATAACAAAGTCATTACCTTTAAATAGTTATATTCTTATAATCTAATAAAATTATGTGATTGTATTTCATTCTTCACCCTTAAATGACTGTAGATCCAAAATATCATATTCCTATGTATATTTAGTAAATCTATTTATTCACATCAACAAAAGTATATACCATTCAACATAACATTCACATAATTCATGTTATAGAAAGAGAAAAAATGTTAGCATCCATAAATGTATGAGACCATTCTATGCAAATTCAAAATAAGTTTAAAAGTAAGACATAAAAAATTCTTTAAATTATCTCTTAATCCAAATCCTTTTTCCTTTTAACAATGAAGCCTCCTTTTAATAGATTTTCCCCTTCTCTAATCTTCAACACAAATAGCACACAAACATTACTAGCATGATCACAAACACTAGACTACACTAACATCAGACATGGAGTGACACTCTATAAGTATCACACTCACATTCACACTCTCGCACACAGGGACTCCACACACTGTGAAAACTTTTTTGCTTATCAAATGATCTCCCTTTTATAACCTGAGATCTCCCCTTGTAATTATGCCTACGTTCTACCTATAAATTCTCTAAATTGCTCCAAAATTTGCATGAATCGTCCACTGAAACTGTACGAATTAAGTCTATTGGGGCATCATGCTGCAACATTAGGTGTAGTGCTAAGGCACTAATCATAAGCATTGAGGAACTTTTGTCCCTTTCTTAGGCTTGAATATAAGGCATTTTTGGCTTTGCATTGCCACTTCTAAGGTGGCAAGGCACTCCTTTCTTTGTATAGAGCTCTTCCATCCTATAAATTTTCAAGATTTCCAGCGTTGTGGCACCAATATTTTCAATGCCAAGGCATTGAGATCTTTGTCTCTCAATTAAATTTCTAAAGAATTTTAGCGCCGCAATACTAGCTTCCTAGTGTATAAGTGTTATGCTCTTTGTTTTAATAAAAAAAGCTTCTTAGGGCTCATTTTAGTGCTACCATTACATCGCCTAAGTGTCACAAGGCTAATTTTCCAATGCCTAGGAACTATCATCTCTGTCTTTGTAGCTTAATGTTTCCATCAGTTGTGACGTGGCACTACCATGTGCAGCACCAAGGCATTAGTCCCTAAACTTAACATTTTTCTTTCCCTCACCTGATTTAGGAATTTCTTGTCAAAAATATCAAAAATAAACTCAAAAATAAAATATTTTAATATTAATTAGGTTCAAAAGTAAATTTTAAACATTTTTAATCTTATGAAATACCCTCAAACTCAACTAATTACTTGGCATCAAGTAATTGCATGCATTTAAAGTATCCTTGAAGTTATTTGATGACAAAAAATTTGGAATTTAAAATCATTACGTAATAATTTTAATTGAAGCATAGACTCACAATTAAAGTTATTAAACATGAAAATAATTAAACTATAATAGCCTAAATTCTTATTCAAACTAATATTTTCTCTGTGTTAAGGCTTTCTATAGTCAATTATAGCCTAGTTTATTCCTATGAATCTTAATGAAGTGAATGTCATAAATAGTCATCACTTATTATTTGAATAATCACAATGTGATTTTTTTCTCTTAAATTTAACACATTTAGTTACTTTAGTAAGTTCATTGATTTACTCAAATTATAAGAGGATTTCAAGTATTATTATTTTATAATAGTCAACCTCAAGAGTAATTTTCCTTTTGTTCTTTCTTTTTTTCATTCCAAAACTCGTTTATTATGTCATTCATTCCTTTAATTTTGTAAGTTCAATTCAAATGAATTATTTGATTTCACTAAATGTATTATTCTCCAATCGATTCTGATCATTATTATGTTATTGAAATAATAATGATTTCTATTTATCACAAATTAATTGACTAAGTTCACTAAGAATCCTCAATGTCTCTTGTGTATAATACAAAATTCATAACTTATAAAAAGAATTAGTTTCTATAAGATATTTAGTTATTAATGGTTTAAATTATGATCCTTAATTTAATAATTTTATTAAAAGTTATAATTTCCAAGTTAAAATAGTATTTAATTAATTTTAATTTTAAAACTTTGTTTCTTAAAAATCATTCAAGTTTTAGCAAATAATATCCAATTACTTGAAAGAAATAATAAGTAGAGTTTGTCATTAATCAAAATTATCTAAAAAAAATACAGAAAAGCTTGTAATATAACCCAATACTACAATGCTATTCACAGAAAGTGCAATTTGCATAGATTCAAAACCTAAAACTAAAAATAACATAAAAATAAATATAAAATATTTTTAATATTCTTCCTACTCCTCCTCCTCCTCCTCCTTTTCTTCTTCTTATACTACTTCTACTACTACTGTTCTTGTCTGTCTAGCTCACATAGGGTTGATATGTTGGCACCTTAGGGAGGAAGTATAATTTGGATCTACATTGAACTAGTAGTTAGAAAACAAATGAACAAAGGCTATGTTGTGCTCGATCAAGTGAGAGTACAATTGCTACTATTGGTCCATGTAGTGGTTGAACTTTCTCCACATATCTTGATGCCACCTATTGCTTTCTTTAGCCCTATGTTGTAGATCAAAGACTAGCTCATTGATGTTCTACAATTGCTCACTCATAATCTTAGAAGATTGGGGTCTAAATGGTGGTGTTCGTGAACTCTCCCTAGACTCAAACTTTGATCCTAGCAACCTAATCTTCTCCTTAGTTAGAGGAGTCCTATAAGATAATATGATCCCCAAAGCTCTAGCTAAGACACATAAATTATAAATTAAAGTGAGATGCTGATAGCATATAGTAGTGCTACCCTTAATCATATTACAAATAGAGTAATGAATTATTTTTCCAGAATTTATAGAAAATCCCTTCTAAATTGTATAATTTTGAACAATTCTATCCTTAGTACCCTCATTGAGCTTCTAACATGGCATCACTTTAGGTAAAATTAGGTAATGCTAGGCTTTAGCATCATTGGTCATCCTAGAGATGAAGAAATTGATCATTTTCTCATCCCACTTTTTTCATTGAGTGTTTGATCCCCTAAGAGTGAAGTATATAAGGTTTTCATTAAAATTAGGTTGGTTATTATAGTAGGTAAAATACTCATCAAACTCAAAATTAGGCAATTTGTAATTTTGATTAATAGTAACACTATCAAATTTTACTCACTTTCCCTTAGCAAAAACTAATTGACCATCTTTATGCTCCTTAATGTTGGTAAAGAACTCTCTAACAATAAGTATGATACTATTTTGGTTATCATAAGGTAAATAACTCCAACCATACTCACTATAATCTATTTTATGCTTTCCCCAAGATTATAGAAACACTACTCAAGAATAAGGTAGTTATATAAAAGTGTAGTGTGGTGCCTCTCTTTGGCATTGACACTAACAAATTTCCTAGGGTTGTAGGATACTCCCTTCTTCCTCTTTATTATTAACTTGATCAACATAGTTCCTAAGGGTTGAAAGTGCTTGAAAGAAGGTGAACCAAGGGAGGAAGGAAGGGTTACTAGAGCTTAAGGTAAAGGGTTAGAATGAAATAAAAATTAGTGAAGGGGCTCTATTTATAACTTTCTGGAGTGTTGTGGAGTTGGCTTCCTAGTGCCTAAGCTTTGTCATTACTGTCTCTATTTCTATTATGTAGTACTATGATGCTAGTCAATAGTTCAGAGCTTCTGAGGGTCAAAAATAGCAATAAATGCTCATAAAATACAATTTGACAATCATAATGAGTGCACTAAATTTCATGTTAATCATTCAAAGAAAATTTATAGAGCACCGCGATGGAAGTCAATAGCCCCTAAAAGCTACCACTACTTTTATCCTATTATGACAATAATGTCTATTGGTATCCCAAGGTTTGACCTAACCATAGACTAGCACCACGACAATGGTCATCCTAGTAAAAAATACATGTTAGAATTTTTTAAGTAAGAAAAATTACAATTTAACTAACGTAATTATAGTACATAACAGGTCGTAGTAGTCCTACATAGTATAGTGTCGAGGAGATGTATCAATTTTTCCATTTTTTGCAATAATTTTCTTACAATAGAAATAAAACACAGAACTAGTCAAATAAACTAGTCTTTAGCTTCTCTTAGTTACTACTCACTTAACTTCACTACCAATGAGTCTAACTAACTCTTTAAGTTGATTCATCTATAGGTCCATTGTGCATCACCTAATCTAATTCACCAATCTTTCCTAGCTAGACCTATAGTCTATTCTAAAATTTTATTAATCTCTCTAATTAAAATTTTATCATAACCACTAGACTAGGGATGATATACAGTAGTTACCATATATTTAACCACATATTTTTCCAAAATTTGTTTGACATTTATATTTAACCACACATTTTTATAAATATTTTTTGACATTTTTCATTGCAAAAATGGGTGCTCTCATCACTAATAATGACTTCTAGTGTTCTCTAGTAATTCTTTAAAATATTAAAATATTATTTGGAGGTAAGCTCTAAATATAAAACAACCTCATGGATATCTCAAAAGGATCTATATGCTCACTAAATATATTTCTTAACTTAATCATATGCACCTCTAAATGAGGAAGGCTAATAAGATTTACTTTGTAATATTTTAGTTGAAGTCCTATTTCTTACAAAATGACACTCAGAGTCATAACATGATCTCAAAATTTCATGAATCTCAACATTAGGTTCACATCTCCTTAATATTTAATCTTAATATTTTTATATAGAAATAGTTTATCCCAAAGGTAAAATCTAATATCATGAAGAAACCATTTCTTTTGATGGTAAGTTAATCCATACGCTAAGGTTTCATTCACTAAGTAATTCACTATGTCTACATACCAATATATCACTTTTATGTTCAAATGCAAACAAGTTCTCATCACAAAATGCTTCTCTAATCTCTCCACTAGACTTAAATTCTTACCTTACTTTTAATCTAGACAAATGGTCAACTTCCTGATTCTCTACACCTTTCCTATCCCTAATCTTTAAATTACTCTTGTAGAAGAAGAACTCAATAAAATTTTTTGCATCCTTCTTCTCAACAAGGTATTTTATTACTATATAGTCTATATATACACTCACTTTATCACCTATAAGGTAAGATCTAAATTTATCAAAGGAAAAAATAATATCTCGTAACTATTATTTAGTAGTGGAATAGTTCATTTGATTTTCATTAAGATTATATGAGCATAATAAATGACATGAAAATTCTTTTCTTTTTTTCCCTTTAAACCCCACCTATTACATAATCACTAGCATCAAAAATAAGCACAAATAGAAGGTTCTAGTCAAGGGTACTAATAATAGGTTTATAAATAAGTTTAGTTTTCAACAGTTGAAATGATTCAAAGTAATTAAGAGTGAAGACAAATGGCATATCCATTTATATTAAGCTATATAAAGGTTTTGAAATTTTTGAAAAATCCTTAATGAATCTCCTATAAAAACCTGCGTGCCTTAAAAAATTTATAATCCCTTTAACATTCATTGAGGTGGATAGTTTTCCATGTTTTGAATTTTTATCTTATCCACTTCTATGCCTTCTCAGATATCTTAAAACTACCCCTTCCTTCACCATTAAATAACATTTATCCTAATTCAACACTAGGTTTTTCTCCTCACATATCTTTAGGTCCATTTCTTAAGTTAATGGTCAAATGCACACCAAAAATAGTGAAATCATCCACCAAAATAATTTTTAATTAAATTACAAATTATAGTCATCATGAAATAATAAAAAGTAGCAAGTGAATTGCATAAACCAAAGGTCATTCTTCAAAATGCCAAAGTAATATAAGAATAAGTAATGGTGGTCTTCTGCTAATCCTTATGTACTATAGCTATTTGATTATATCCTGAATATCCATCTAAAAAGCAATAAAATGGATGCCTTATAAACTTATTTACTATATGATCTATGAAAGACAATAAAAATGATTATTTCTAGTGACTTTGTTTAATTTCCTATAGTCAATAAAAATCCTCTAACATGTAACAATCCTAGAGGATATGATTTCATTATTTTCATTAGTTACAATTATCATCCCACCCTTTTTAGGCACACAATGAATTGGACTAACTCAAGAGCTATCAAAGATAGGGTAGATGATTTTCTAACCACTTCAAAATGTTCTTCTTCACTGCTTATTTCATGATTAGGTTAAGTCTCCTTTGGTTATTTATAAATAGTTTATTGTTTCCCTCCATCAAAATCTTATGCATACATATAGATAGACTAATTCCCCTTATATCTACTATAGTCTACCCAAAAGTCCTCTTATATTCGCTAAGTACAGAATCAACTTATCCTCTTAATTTTCATCCAAATTATCAAGAATAATGATTGATAAAGTTTATGATTTTTTTCTAAATATGCATATGTCAAGTGATTAGGTAAAGGCTTTAATTTGTGTTCAGGGGCTTCTACAACAGATAGTGTGGTGTTTATTTTTAGATGTGGGTGTGGACACCATGTAGATCATAGAGGGTACTTATTGAAGTGATCTGGTATGCTATTAAGGTATGATGTACCATCTTGAAAGATAGAAATATCACGTTACAATGGACCTAATTGGCCTAATAAGGACTTCTAAGATATGATGGGTCTTCAAATATACTAAAGATCTTTCCCCCACTTTACATGAAAAAGTAAAGTAGGGTTTATTTTATGTTGGGTTCTTAAGTTCCCTATGGAGGAAAACCTCCATAGTTAATTACATCCCAGGAAATGAAATTTCTTAAGAATATTCTCAATTAAAGTAGGTAATTATTTTCTCCAAAGATTTCTAGTTCAGATTATCAAAGGATTGGTTATTTTAGAAAATCAAGTGGGATTATTTAATTGGGAAGACTTATTTTGGAATCCAAAGGAGAGTAAGTATGAAATCTTCATGATATTAGGAAGCCTAATGAGCACTCTAATCTATCTTATGGTGAGGCTTTATATGTTTGATAGTGAAGAAATTTATTTTGTTTGAGTTAGAATTTTATTAGATTGCTAGGACTTATAATCCATCAACATAAAATTATAAAAATTCCTAATAGGTGAGAATTTATGATTACAGGACGAAGAAAACTAACAACTTTGGATCCTAAATCTTGAGAGCTCTAGCACAGGCTAAAAGAATGACCTAAATCTAAGCAAAAAGGGGACATAATGATTTACTTTCATAAGAGAGAATAAACATGTCCGACTTCTGGACCTACAACCACCTGGAGTGGCAGCCAACTAATATCTCCTATGATTCAAAATCATGTAGTCCAATCTTATGAAATTGCAAGATGGCTTAGCTTGTTATTTAATTGGAAAGAAATTAAAGTCCTAAACCACTCCCTAAGAGGCTAGAGCATGAGTGGCATGAGTAATACGGCTTAGTTACAATTGTAAAATCTTACAAATTTTTATATCATTTTTGACACAATCATTAAGACAAAGGCTTCAAGATTTCTTATGCCTAGATGCATGATGAAGTTAAGTTGTTGGCTAAATTAGTGGGAAGAGGTGTTTTTGACTCTAAGGGATGTCCTCACAAGTCAAGCATTCCCCTATCATCTAGGAATGGAGATCCTCCCTATTCAAGAGCAACACAAGATGATATGCATGATGTGAGACATACAACATAAAGCTAAGGGGTTGCTAATTTTTTTTTAATTATCTTATTTTAGAGCCTAAGCTTTATGGTGAAGTTTTGAGTTATTTAAAATTTTAATTACGAGTTATTAATTGGGGTAGAAAATTTTAATTTATCCTAATAGCCTATTACATCCAATCCACATTTATAATCATCAAATAATGAAGAAACTATGAAAAAGATGCAATCCTAATGCACAATCTAAATATAACATCAAATATTTTTTTATAGACTACTACAAAAGAATAAAAGATCAGTGCAGTTGGGTACCACCGCACACCATAAAAAAGAGAAAAGATGGGTAGACGAGCTCTACCCTTATCTAACCCAGAATATGAAAGAATAATTACAATTAGAATTAAATACATTTTATGAGGTCTTCATTTCTTCACTTCTTCATGTCTCCTTGTCTTCTTCCTTTTGATTTGATTTGCTCCGAAGGCATCATAGAGCACCCTAGGACTGAGCCTTCTAGCCATTGCTCAACCTAATCCCCATAATATTAATCCTATTTCTTATTGCAAAAATTATATTTATATAGAAATAGTAAATCTAACTAACCTGTAAAATAGATACTAGCTAAACATACAATCCCATGTAATTATATTTCATAAGTTGGACTTAGCACCCTGTACATGGGTAACCAAGCCCACCTGTCCTAATATGGATTATGCTTAGGGGTATAAGCAACCTGCAAACAAAATATTTATATTTATTTATGAGTGACCCCTTAAGCACAATCCCCTGTAGAAAATAAGATTAGGCTAACAATAGCCTAACATCTAGTCTATGAGTCATACACCTTAACATCCAGCCTAAAATATTACATCACAAAACAAAACATACATCGAACATACATCATTCTAACTTAGGACTAGAAGTAGTGGCCTAATTCTAATGTGTGTGCTAAGGCTTGGTGTGGTATATCTTAGCTAAGCATTATAGTTATGATTCTCTAACTTTGAAAACTGTTTAAATTAATATGATGGTTGGTTTCATTTTAAGTTATTTAGATGATTTGCAATTTTTAGTTTATGCTTTGTTTTATTTCATTTGATTTACACTTAGCATCTAAATATTATAAAAAGAAGAAAGACGCTTACCTTCTTTCATCCATACCTTAAGCCACTTTCTAAAGCATATTAATTTGGTTTAGATCTCTTGAATGAATGGCTTAGTAAATATTTTTATTAATCCTAAGTTTAGGTTAATCTTAAGTAATCTTATTTAATATGAAAGGCATCTTAAGATTAATATAGTTGAATTACTATCACATAAAATATATTGAATCATTTCTTTCCACCACATATAACATGCATATCATTTAGCACTTAGCATATCTATACATATAACATATTTTGGCACACTTAAATGATGATGGATGCATACATACTTAGTAGAAAAGGAGACTTTCATTTATTAATCAAATACACACACATATGTATAAAAGATGTACCCAAGTATGTGCTATTGTTAACCAAGGAAGTGAGTAAATCAAAAAACCTCCTTGGAACTACTTAAAGCCTTATATTCCCGAGATATCCAGACTATATACTTGCTTTCTTAAATACATATGAATGTATTCATAATTACAAAGATGAAAATCATGCAAGAAATTGTATTCTATTTCATTGAATTATCTATATATGCAAATTAAAGCTCTATCCAAATTATAATTTAAAAATACATAGGGATGAAATTAAATAAGTATGTGCCTTTATTAACTAGGGAAGTGAGATAATCAAATGACCTTTTTAGGGCTACTTAAAGCCTCATATTTTTGGGATGTCCATATTATATACTTATTAGCATTCAAACCTATGTAAATCTATATATATGAATATAGGAGAGAAAGCTTTGAACTTACATATTATATATGTTTGGTGACTAAAGTAATTATGAATGTATGTATTTTTAATAGAAATGAGGATTTCATTCATTAATTACTCACACATTCACATGTATAAAATATGTAAGCAAGTACATATCATTGTTTAAACTAGGAAACTGAGATAATCAAATGACCTCTTTAGGGCTACTTAAAGCCTCGTATTCTCGGTATTTCTAGACTATATACTTATTAACATCTAAACCTTTGTAAATCTATATATGAACCTAAGAAAGAGAGCTTCACATTTATATGTCTAACCTATAAACACGTGCAAATCCTATATATTTGTAACTACCATCACTCCAAATATTGCTATCCATTTATAAACTTTAGAAAACAAATTTGAATTTAATAGTGATAATAGCCACACATATGATAAATTAAGCCAACACAAGCAAGCTTACATAAATAAATTACATTTGGTTCATTTAGATTTGAAAAGATGACAGCATGGAGATATATGACACACAACATTTAAAGTGATTGGAAAGGAATAATCACACATAAACATATGATTCATTCAACTACACTAATTCCTAAGGAAAAATTATTTAAAGAATGATTTTATGTTTTAATTAAACCTAAAAAAGAGATTATTTATTATTTTAATCTCATTCATATGTTGGTAATCAAAATTGGTTCAAGGAAAGATAGTTAAGTGGATTTTATAAATTAATTAAGTTGGGTCATTTAATCAAATCATTTAATTACCCTTTCATATGCTTCTTTAATTTGATCAATCATTTAATTATGAGCCATAAATGATGCAAACATGAATATAAATAAAATTGTAGTGCTCCTAAAGGACCTAATGCAATTGGCTCATAATTAAAGATTAAGTAAGTTAAAGAATCTAATTAAGTACTTTTAAGATTTTCCCATAGTTATGGGTTAATCATAATTTCCTTAAGGGTCTTTATAGTATTAAACACATAAAGAGGAACCCTCAATTTCATTATTAATTATTTGATATGATTGTCATTTCAATTTGATTTGATTTAATTATTTAATTGACTAATTAAATACTTAATCAAATTTCACATTAATTAACTCTCTTTAATGGGATGAATTTGGGAAAGTATTTAGGAAAAAGGTCCTAATCAATCTGCCTCATCATCTCACTATTAATCAGTGATTAATGAGCTTTGATTAATTAAATTTTACTATTTGGAATATTAATTAATCATTAAATTAATTAAAGGGGTAATTATACTTTGAAATATCAATTCCTCTAATTACCTAGATAATAAATTTCAAAAAAAAATCATGGGAGGCAGAGGTCATCCCATTAAATCAACCTACCAAGTTTGGAATTAATTGCCCATGTAATTAGGATTTAATTTAAGTTAATTAAAAAAAATTCAAACTTTAATTAAGCCTTAATCACTGTTCAAAATAAAATGAAAATAGTTTTAATAGAATCTCCTCTGTTTTACCTTTTTAATGAGTATTTATTTGTATTTCTTTTAGATTTTTCTATAATTAGTTATGACTTTTCAAAGTGTTAGCCATTAAAATGAATTATAAACCCTTAATTAAGCTTAATCCTATCGGTGCCATGCGGATTACTGATGTGGACGCGCTTTCCACATGGTGCTGCAGGATTAACTATTTAAATCATCTGATGCGGTGCTAAAGTGGCAGTGATGGACTCGCTTTTAGCCCCACCATCTGATCTAAGATTGGACATTGGGGATTAATAATTTGGTCCCTAAGGGATTAAATCAAAAATAATAATGATCATTCATTCCAATCACACAGAATGGATGACAGATGATCCATCATCCCCAAACGTTGGAAGATGGACACCGTCCGCCTTCTTCTGCTCGATTCAAGCTCGCCAGAGCTCGTGGGGTCTCGGGATTGATCCAAAATATTCATGGGAGTGATCTAGAAGGATCTAATGGTGGAAATTGCATGACATTAATATTTTCTTTGCAAAGGACCAAAAAAAATTGGAAAATATCAATTTACTGGAAAAGTACCACGTCGGAGCTTCGGACTAGCGACTGACCAACCGAAGTAGCTTCACCTTAAAGAGGCAAAGATTTGCTAAGAAGATGGAGCATTGACTTCCCGTCAGTAGCTCTACGTACCAATCGTCACCAGAAAGCTTGCCAAAGTTGGTTTAGGAGGGGCTTTAGGTGCTCAAATCGCTCAAGAGAAGATTCATTTCACCTCATTGGAGCTTAGTAAACATTTGGAAAAGTTAATTAGAGAGGGTTGGAGTTTGAGGAAGTTGGACTAAGCTAAGCCTCGATTATGCTCAATTTCATCATCGCCGGTGATGGGGAGGCTAAGGAAGCTTAGGTAAATGCTCGAGAAGGTCTCCTAGAGGTGATTTAGCTATGAGGAATGCCAGGTGCTTAGCTTGAAATGAAATGAAGGGGATATACCCCCTCCTCCCTTAGATTGAACGGCTTGTTTTAGCTCTATCTTTTATAGACGTCAGGCCACTGCAGGTGGTCGAAGGTGGCTTAGTTTGAGTGGGGGAAGGTCTGAGTTGGCTACCTTGACTTGTCCCTATCTCCCCTTAGAGAGCCAATGAGGGGAGGTAGGTTAACTCACCTCCCCTTGACCTATGGCTGACCTAACCCCTTTGAGTCAAGTTAGCCACATAGCTAAGGGTTCTAACCAAGCTTTGGGTGGCTTCCAAATACAAAAGAGAGTGGTTGACCACCTAAATTTAGATTTTAATCTACGTGAAGTGCTTTATCCAATGGGTATGGGTCAATTTAGGTTTAATTTTTGGTTGGGTTGGATTTGAGCTGACCTAAGGTGACCCAAAGATGGGTCATGCCAAGTTTCAATGGGTTTGGGCCTGGTTTGAATGAGTTTGGCTCAATTTGATCCATGTAGGTCAAATTGGGCTAGGTTGGGTTAGGTTGACCAATTGGTCAAATTAGGTCAAACCAAGGATTGAGTCAAGTTCAAATAAGTATTTGAAATATTTTGGTTCAATTGGATTGGTTTAATTCTGCTTGGATTTTGAGTTAACCCATTTGAGTTCATATGGGTCAAATGAGTTAAGTTGATCAATGTGGCCAAATTGGCCAAATTGGCTTGGGTTAGGCTTTGGTTTATGCTCAATTGATCATTTTAGAATGACTATAGGCTTTGGTTTTAATCAATTTGGATTTGGGAATGATTTAGGCCAAATTGACCCTTTAGGTCAAATGGGTCAATTGTTGTTCAATCAATTGGATTCAATTTGAGCATATTCAATAATTAGTTTGAAATGGGTTTAAGTCATTGGTTGCAATCAATTTGAATTAGATTTTTATTTGACTCAATTTGGCCCTTTAGGTCAAATTGGGTCAACTTGGGTCAATAGGGCCAATTGGGTTTGGTTAGGCTCAATTGATGGTCAAGTCATGTTCAAGGATTTATTTTAGGTTGGTATGAATCATTGGTTTCAATTAATTTGGTTTAGGATGAGATTTGGTTCATATGGCTTATGTAAGTTAATTGGGTTGATTTGGTTAAATGACCAAATTGGCTTGATTTGACCCAATTGATTGTACTTGATCAATCAAGGATGATCAACAATCATTGTAGGAGGTTTTGATTGGTTTGATTCAATCCAATTTGGGTTGGATTGAAGGTTGGCTTAAATGAATCCTTTAGGTCACTTTGGGTTAAGTGAACCTAAATGGGTCAATTGGCTTGATTGAATTAATTTGATGGAAATTAGGTTATCCAAGATTATCAACAATCATCATGGATAAGATTTGAAGGATTGGTTCAATCCAATTTGGGTTGTATTGGAGTTTGGTTCAATTGTTCAAGTTAGTCACTTTGGGTCAAGTGGATCGATTAGGCTAATTGAGTTGGATTAGGTTTGATTTGAGTTGAATTGAGTTTGATTATTGATTGGTATCTTTGATTGAAATTGATTTTGACTTAATTGGATTTTGGCTCATTTGAATATTTTAGGTCAAGCGGGTTAGGTTAGGTTGATTGAATTGATTTTGGCTTGATTGGTTTTTATTGTAGATTTTTGTACGCCTTAGGATGATGATTGAAGGGTTGAATTGAATTTGAGAAAATAAATTGAATTAGGTTTGGATTGAAGGGATTTTGTCTAAGTCCATAAGAGTGAATCATGGGCTTAGGTGGGTTTGGATCATATTGGTTTTGATTTTGGCTTGGGACTTTGGATGTGAATTGAGGTTCATTTGAAATTAGTTATATTGATTTGAGGTTGGATTTTGGCTAAGGAGATAGGCATGGGTTTGGTTAGGCTATATGCTAGGTAGGTTTCTCTAGGTCCTAAGGCTAACACTTCTAAGTCTTTAGGTTTTGGTTAAGTGTTCACTTAGTCACTAGAAGTGTCCTATGACTAAGAAGATCTTAGTGTATAGAAGTCTCTTAGATTTAAGATAGAGTGATTGAATCCTCACTCTAAAAGTCAGGTCAACATATAGCTTAAGACTATGAGTTCCTAAAGATATTTTTTAGGTGTTTAAAGTTTTCCTTAAACTCTTTAGGTGTAAACCAAAGGAATTTAACATATTCATTCTCCTCATCGTCCTCCAACAAAGCTTGCTCTAAAGGATCATCAATCATATATGTATCCATATCATTTATCCTATCTTCACTAGGTCATATCTTATAACACTCATAAGAAATTTTATTGAATTAAACACATTAAAGGTAATCTCTTGATTCTAACTCTTATAGTCAACTCCTTTTTGCACATGTATCATGGCTCTCCCTATGGCTAAGAAAGATCTACGTAGGATGAGAGGTATCTCTTTATCTCTATTCATATCTAATATAATGAAATCAACATGGAATATGAACTTATAAACTTTAATTAATACATCTTCAATAATACTTTAGGATAACTTAAAAATATATCAACTAATTGCAAGGTCACACTAGTGGGCTACACTTCACCTAGCCCTAACTTCTTAAAGATGGACAAAGAGATTCAATGATACTAGTTCCTAACTCATACAAAGCCTTTACAAAGAACTTATCACCTATAGTTCATGGTTTATCAAAATTACCTAAATCATTAAGTTTCTCTAATAATTTCCTTTGAATTATGGCACAATACTCTTCAGTTAGGGCTATTATCGCATTTTTCTCTTAATTTTCTCCTTTTATGCAATATGTATGTCATTAATTTCATATAGGAGGTCATTTGTTCTAATGCTTTTGCAGAAAGTATGCCTATGGACAACTTTCTAAAAACACATAAGAATTTAAAAAATTAATTATTTAGGTTTTATTTTTGAAGTCTTTGTGGAAATGAGGGTACTGATTTTTCTTTCTTTTTTTAAAAGGCCTCTTTCTCTCTCAATTCTCTTCTTCTTCTTTCAATCTCACCATTTTTTTCTTTCAAATTTGAAGATTATTTTCATCTTCCCATAGTTTCTTCATCAATTCTTATTTCTCCTAGCTCTTTTCCACTTCTAAATTTGATTTCTTTACATTGTTCTTTACCCTTATCCTAAAATTGAGTTTAATGTTACTAGGTAGGCTACCCTAAGGCCTATACATGAGGTTGCTTGGCAATTGTACTAATTGGATTTCTAAATTTCTAATATATGTGGCTTGGCTTTATAATTGGGTCCCCATTTATAACATTAATTCCTCTAATGTGAATTTTTTTCCTTAATTAGGTTTTGAGAAGGATATCCAAGTGGAATCATAGGTCTAAAATTTAGATTATTGTAATTCCAGTTACTTTATTTTCCTATATTATTATTTTGATTAAGGTTTATAATATTGTCCCATGAAAATTTTGGGTTGCTCCTCCAAACATGATTAAAAGTATTTGAGAATGGATTAGTGGGCTTATTAGCTACATAATTAAGTATTTCAAATCTTTGGTTATTTTGCTCTTCCAACAAAAGTTCTTTATTACTTTTGCTGACAAGATTGCTAGGATTCAAATTTTGGCTAACCACTGAATTATCTAATTTTACAGATAAGAATGCTACCTGTGAGGTCAAAAAGGATATTAATCATTATTGTGCACACTAGTACCTTTCGTAGGGTTGAGTCTATCAAATGACTCAGATGGCTGCTTAAAGTTATTCATAACCATCTCTTCTATCAAGGCATAGGCTTCCTTAAATAGTTTAGACAATAGACTACCCCCAGCTATGACTCCTAAAATCATTCTAAGGGATCCTACTAAGTTATTATAAATGATGAATAATCAACCAATCAAGTAAAGAGTGATGCAAACATTTATTTAAAAGTTCATTGTACCTTTCTTAAGCCTTATATATTGATTCATTATCCAATTAAATAAATAATGTGATGTCATTTTGAAGCATAGAAGTCTTATATGGTGAAAAATATTTGCTAAGAATTTCTGAGTTAACTCATTCCAATTTTAATTGATCACAAGATAATGAATTCAGCAAACCATTTGCTTTATTCCCAAGTGATAAAAGAATAATCTAAGTCTAATGTCATCATACCTAATCACAATGTACTTAATGGTCGCATAAATCTCTAAGAAATTGGCAATATACATGTTAGGATCTTTTATACTATGAGTTTTGTACTATTTGTACGATTGAAGGTTTTAGCTCAAAAAATTTTTCTTGCATTGCACGCCTAGCTATGCTTTGATGCCCTCCATCTAATAAGATGTGGCATAATACCAAGGGGTCTAAAATGCTCTACCTAATTTATTTGACTGGCCATTTCCAAGATCTTATGTTGATTTATCCTTTCTTCTTAAGTTTCTTGCAAAGTTTTAATATCTCTAAGTTCAATGTCAACGTTTTAATTATTTTATCACAACACGTGCAATGAATAAAACAATTTTTGAAAAAGTAAAAACAACAACAAACACAAGTGCAAATTAGAATTTCACAAATCATAAAGTGACTAAATTGAAAAAAGTTTAGCTAGACTATTATCAACTTAATGTAAATTAGTGTTAGATCCCTAACAATGATGCCAAAATCTTGATCGAGATAAAAATTGGGTATGTAAGTGCATGTATCATTCATGTAATAAACTGATAAATAGAGTAGAATTTCTATGAGGATCTATAACACATAATTTGCAATTAAGTTAAATACCAATCAAGTCGAATTGAAAAAATTTAAAAGTGCAAAAAATTGTAAAAGATGTGTTTTTTTTGGAAAATATGGTTTTTCATAATTTTAGAAAACATGCTCTAAATTTATAAGAATTTTGGTTGTGTTATGCACTAAATTAATGTGAGATTTTTAAAAACTATTATTGTCAATCAAGGGCTTGATTATTATATATCTCTACCTAGATTAATACAACAATATCTTTAACTTTAATTAACTATATTCTTATAATCAAATAAAAATTAATTGATTGCATTACATTCATCTCTCGTCATTGATTATGGATCCAAAATACAATATGTTTATATATATATATATATAGTAAATCTGATTGCTTTTCTTAATTATTCCACGAGTATTCTTTCGTATCACTATATCATAATGAGTTTTAATACATAGTTGGCAGATTGCAAGTTAATTTAGCAAAGAGAAAAGCAAAATAATATTACATTGAAAGAATAAACAAATTTTTTTATATATTACTCATATGAATAAAAGTATATAACATTCAACACAAAATCCATATAAATTCATAACACTAATGACTTAGTTGCTCATGTTACAAAAAGAAAAAGGATATTGGCATCAACAAATGTATGAGACCATTCTGAACAAAATAAAATAAAAGGAAAGAGTAAACTGAGAAAAAACATTGAGTCTTCCCTTAATCCAAATCATTTTTCCTATTAGTAATAAAGTCCTCGATTAATGGTTATTCTCCTTCTCCAATCTTCAACACGAATAAAACACAAACATCATTAACATGATCATGAACACTGAACCACACTCAAATTACACTTGGACTAACACTCTTCAAGTGTCACACTCATACACGCAAGGATTCCGCACACTACTAAAAAATGTTCACTTATCAAATGCACACCCTTGAGTTGTCCTCACATTCTATATGTAACTCCTCTGAATTTCTTTCAAAACCACCTAAATCATCTGTTTAATATACATAAATTAAGTCTCTCTAGGAGCCGGGTGTAGCGCTGGGGCACTGATCTTGAGGGTTAACACACTTCTCTCATTATCTTGGGCTTAAATTTAAGGCTTTTTTGGCATTGTGGTGCCGCTTTTAAGGTGATGCACCACACCACTTTCTCTGTCTTGAGGTCTTCCCTCTTAAACTTTTGGAAGTCTCTAATGTCGTGACATTGTCTTTTTAACACATATGTGTTAATCTCTTTGTATTTGATCAAAATGAAGGCTTCTTAAGGCTTTTTTTTAGTGTTATAAGATTATCATTATAGCGCATAACCATTAAACTCTTTGTATGGAGGTCTAAAATATTTATGTAGTAGTGTCATGATGCTATAGTGCCTAAGCATTATCTTCTCTATCTCTGTAACCTATTTTGTCCATCATTAGTCCCAAAATCTTACATTTTTCTTTCTTTCAACGAATTTATGAATTTTATATGAAAAGCATAAAAATAAACTAAAAAAATAAATATTCTAAGATTAATTAAGCACAAATATGTACACTTAACAAAAAAATTTAACTAATAATTTTATTCTTGTTAATCAATAATAAATATTTAATTATTGATTTTTTTTTTCACTGATCAATTACAGTTTTGAGAAAAGGCACTCTTAAGGAACCTTCATGTAGTACTAGTCAATAGTAGTCTTTAGCTTTGTGTTTTATATTTGAATATAACATAAATGTTTATAAATAGAGTGGCCTTAGTGAGGAAGAAGAAAATAATTATGCTAAGATTTGATGAAATGTGTTTTTTGAAAAGAAGTTGTGTTAAAGATATTGTAAGTTACTATTTTATATGTCATGCTATATAATATAGGAGATAAAAGGAAGTTAACAAATGGTTTCAAAACACTTTGATGATTAAATAATTCTTTAATCTTTCACCTACATTTGCCAAGACTCTTGGTTCTAGTATATGCTCAGATCTAACTACTCTAAGTAAATGTAATTCCACATTTATGCATCATGGCTTGCTCTCCAAAGAAGTGTTTTTTGTTCCTGATTTTAAAGGGCCTCTTTTAACATGGTGTTGGTCTCCAAAAGTAGATGTAATTCCACATCTATGTGGTCTCCACCTTGCAAGGTTGAGCTTTACATATTAAGTATTTATATTATAATAAAAAGAGCAAAAATTTCAATAGTTCAATAAACTTATCAAATATTGAAGTATCCAATCTTTATAGGCCTATCGTCCATGCAAATTATGTTAAGGAGAAAAGGGAATCATGTAGTTTCAAAGAAAGAAACCACTTAAATTTTTGATAAGCATGGAGGAATACAGAGGAGTAAGGGGAGTAGGTAAGGAATATGTAAAGAAAGTATGCAATCTTTTTTCTCCCTCTCTCTCTCTCTCTCACACACACATTCATTTTCATCTCTTTCATTGCTTTTGCTTCCTTCTAAATTCTAATAATCTTATAAATTTTAAATATTTATCAAAGGTAATTTCTATTCTTAAGAGTTCTCTTTAACATCTTCTAGAACTTCAATGTAAGAATCATCAACTATCTCAAGGTTCAAAATAGAAATAGTTTTCTCCTCCTTGTTCAGAAGAGTTCGATTATCATAAACATCATTATAAGAGTCTTACACTTGATCTATGGTGTTTAATGATGACATTGATAGAACCATTAATTAAGGAATGAAATCTATAAAATTTTTATCTTTGATAATTATAATAACTATTTTAACTAATAAGTGAATTCTGATTTGCATAAAATATCCAATATTTTTGGCGCGTCATGATTTTTTTAGGAAAAAGCATAACAATTTTAATCCGTATATAAATTATTTCTTTACATGCTTGATAATTGACAGTTCTTCCCTAGCTCATTTGATGGGAAGCTAAGAATCCTCATCATATGTGTTATATGTGTGATCATTCTCCTCTAGCTCCCTCTAGTGCGGGAGGAAAGAACTGAGCCTAGGGTTTTCACTAACTCATTATGTCATCCATGCAATTATTGAAGTATCCAATCTTTATAGGTCTGTCATCCATGCAAATTATATTAAGGAGAAAAGGGCATCATGTAGTTTCAAAGAAAGAAACCACTTAAATTTTTGATAAGCATGGAGGAATACAAAGGAGTAAGGAGAGTAGCTAAGGAACAAGTAAAGAAAGTATGCAATATTTTTTCTCTCTCTCTCTCTCTCTCTCTCTCTCTCATTCATTCATTTTCATCTCTTTCATTGCTTTTTCTTCATTCTAAATTCTAATGATCTTATAAATTCTAAATATTTATCAAAGGTAATTATAATAATTATTTAAGCATTAAGTGAATTATTATTTTTGTAAAATATCCCATATTTTCAATGTGTGACAATTTTTTATTTTTTGGAAAAAGCATAACAATCTTAATTCGCCTATAAATTTCCTCTCCGCATGCCCGATTGTTGGAGGTTCATCCCTAGCTCGCCCAAAGGGAGAATAAGTGAGAAGAAGCAACACTCACCTTTGCCAAGGAACTGGTGGATCAGAGGAATGAAGGCAAGATGATAAGAAAATTTGAGACACTTGCCTTTCCTTTCTTCCTTGTTCACCTAGAATGAGTTCGTGAAAAACCCTAGGCTTAGCTTTTTCCTCCAACACTAGAGGGAGCTAGAGGAGAATAATCGTACATATAGCACATATGATGAGGATTCTTAGCTTCCCTTCAAATGAGCCAGGGAAGAACTATTGATTATCGAGCATGTGAAAACATAATTTATATACGGATTAAAATTGTTATCTTTTTCCTAAAAGTTTTATCACGCACCAAAAATATTGGATATTTTACACAAATCAGAAGTCACTTATTAGTAAAAATAATTATTATGATTGTTGCATGCTAGAAAACTAGTTTGCGGTAGAGTGAAAGTTTATGCCTTAGCCTTATTGTGAAATCCAGCACACACACAGGTATTTAAAGAGGGAACAAGAAAACTCCAGAATTTTTATGTGGAAAACCTCAAAAAGAGGGAAAAAGCACAGGGCCTAGCCCAGTAGAAATCTTCCACTATGTATTATTTTGGAGTACAAGTTTTCCCGATACGGGATTACAAAATTGTATATGAGAAGGACTGACAATGGGAATTCCAAAATCAGGCAACAACAGCCATATAGTAATGGTGAACAGTGGGGGTCAGCGACTGATGATGAAGGTCATCGGGATGGTGACCGGCGAAGATGGCCATCGAGGATCGACGGCGGTGACCGACGATGGTAGTTGGCGGTGGTGACCGGCATCGATGGTCGGTGATGATGACCAGCGACGATGGTTGACAACGATGACCTGCGACGAGGGCAAGAGGCAGTGGTCGGTGATGATGACCGGCACGATGACGAGCAAGGATCGATAATGGCGGCCGGCATGGTTGGTAACCAACGGGGTGGTTAGACCGAGGCACGATTATGCCTGGAGGATTTCCAAGCTTGAGAGCTCTCTCCTCTCTCTTGCTTGGCCTCCCCTCATGTGAAGAATGAGGGGCTATTTATAAATTGGAGGAGTGGTGTTTCTGTAATTACATGCAAAACTCATACCACTCCACTCCATCAGACGGCTCATGATGATTCCCTTGATCATATGATGTTTTTTGTGTATTTGAATACTTAAATGAAGTCAGAATTATGAGATCTTGGGCTTGTTAGATGCGGCTCGGCGAGATGCTCGATTTGACTATAAACACTCCATGTTTGAAAGATATTTAGGAATTTAACTGATATCCTAAAGTTTCCAATGATATTTTAAGTGCTTGATCTCGACCAGTTTTAACTTTGAATCAGCTTGCTTTTAACATCAAGATTTGTGCTTCAACTAGTAGTATTTTAAGTGTCATATCAGTTGCCCCCCTTTTTTTGGATGATATTATCTCAATCGTCTAAAAATATATATCCCAAATACTTGAAAATAGAAATTTCTTCAATGAAATTTGCGGGCCCATTAATCATATATTTTGAGAGAACAGATCTTCATGGGAGTACAAGATTCTAATCACAGAAGTAGGTGCAGGGCCACGGATGTGTGTGGATATGCGCGGATGCAAGATTTTGGGGGTTATGGACCCCTCTAGGCACTTATGGGCACGGCTACCCATGGACCTTCATGAACACAACCGTGGCGGATGGCCACACGAGTTGGCGTCATGCGTGGGTCATGGTCGCGCTGGGAACCATGGCAGTCATCGACCACGCGTCGCTGGAGATGCAACGGCCACCCACGGCGATGACACCACCCGCTGCGTGACGGGCTGAATGGGTGGTTAGCGCCGTGGGCCATGTTCCAGGCGTTGTGGCTGGCTAGCGCTGGTCTGCGAAACGCGCTTTTCTATAATTTTTGGCAATTTTTTATGCTTTTTTACCTTTTTTCCCTTGTAGGGATCTATAAAAACCCCCCTAGGGGCAAGGGAAAAGGCACACTTCTCCAATGCTCAAGTCTTTCTCTTCTTCTTGAGTGAGGGTCATTCGGAGGCGATCAAGACCCGTAGTTCATACGGCAAGGCTCCAGTTTTCTCTCGAAAGAGATGTCAACTGACCTCGTCGGATCGATCGGGTTCGGAGGTGATCAAGACCCGTAGTTCATACGGCAAGGCTCCAGTTTTCCCTTGAAAGAGGTGTCAACTAACCTCGTCGGACCGACCGGGTTTGAAGGCAATCAAGACCCGTAGTTCATACGGTAAGGCTCCAATTTTGCCTCGAAAGAGGTGTCAACTGACCTCATCGAACTGACCAGGTTTGGAGGCGATCAAGACCCGTAGTTCATATGGCAAGGCTCTAGTTTTCCCTCGAAAGAGGTGTCAACTGACCTCGTCAGACTAACCGGGTTCGGAGGCGATCAAGACCCGTAGTTCATATGACGGCTCTAGTTTTCCCTCATAAGAGGTGTCAACTGACCTCGTCAGACCGACCGGGTTCGGAGGTGATCAAGGTCCGTAGTTTATACAGCGAGGCTCTAATTTTCCCTCGAAAGAGGCATCAACTGCCCTTGTCAGACCGACCGGGTTCAGAGGCGATGATCGGCGATGATAACCGAAGACGCGGATGACGCATGTAGCCCGATATCAGGATGACCGGCGATGATGGTGGTGACCAGCGGAGATGGTCGGTGATGGTCGGCGGTGGTGACCGGTGACGGTAGTCGGCGGTGACCAACGATAGTGATGACTGGCGGTAATGATCGGCGGTGGTTCCTGACGGCGGCGGTGGCCGGCGGTCGATGCGGGTGACCAGCAGCAGCAAATGATGATGATGATGGTAGTTGATGGCTACCGTGGTAGTCGGCGGATGACCGCGACATGAGGATTTTACCTATCAGGTTGTTTGTCGAGTGACTATGACATTTATGGAAGAGGTTGAATTGAATCCGAGAGTTTTGACTGCCCAGGTTATTTCGAGTGACTCGATGACATTAACCTGTATGGAAGAGGTCGAATTGAATCAGTTGAGGATTTTTGACCTATTCGAGGTTGTTTGTTAGAGTGTTACCTGATGACGTTAACCTATATGGAAGAGGTCACGAGATGTCCACCAAGGACCTTTTGACCGATCTTAGGTATCAGCCAAAGTGTTACTTGACTTCTTACCTGTATGGAAGAGGTCCGATCAAATCCCATTAGAATTGATCATGTCCGATTGAGATACAACATGAGTTGTATATTACTCTCAAGTGGGAGGATTAAATGAAGAAGAAACAAGCTTGTAAGAAAAATCCATAAACTCATTACTTTGATAATATTGGTGATACAATATTGTCACAAGGTAACTTAACAAAAAGGATGAGATACATTTTTAGAGAGAGATAACATAAGATAAGAGGTGGAGATGAAAAGATAAACGAGATAAATTAAAGACTATAATATTTATGCACCAAGGATTACATATAACACTTTCTAGAGACCTTCCATGTTCCAAGTTTTAGGGAAGATGTTTTCCTCTGGATCGTTGGTCATAGCTTGATGGTTGGTCATTTGATAACGAAGTTGGGAGCAAGTCTTTTACAGGCAAATCTCTTTGAGGTACTTCTTTATCTTGAAGATTAAAATTCTTGATGTTGAAGGTCACCGAAGGGCGTGGTTAAGCTTTTCTGAGGTAACATGATTGTGTTATATGTTGATTTCCACAGACCACTCCAACCCTAATGAGAGTTTGAAATTTCATCTTAAGATGAGGTACCGAGGTGACAGCACCAAAGATTGATTGGAGGGGTCTTCCAAAGATAGCACTGTATGTTGAATTTGACTTGACTACTATGAATTGAGTTGAGCGAGTGACTTGTTGAGGAAATTCTCCGAGAATAATGGGAAGGGTGATTGTCCTCTCCACTCATACAGGGAAATTATCAAACCCATATAACGGTCCTACAGCAAGTTGAAGTTTTTCCTTAACCAGGCCCATGCTAAGAAAGGCAGAGTAAAATAAAACATCAACGAAACTCCCATTATCGATCAAAATTCTCTTAACAACATAACAGGGGTCACCAATTTTCGCATTGATGACAAGAGGATTTTGATGCGAAACTTGGACTCCTTCCAAGTCTGAGTCATTAAAAGTGATGGGATGATTAATGCAAGATTTTTTTATCTTCGACTCTTCAAAGGTGGCAATGAAGACTTGATTAGATAGTAGTGGCCCACTTACAATCGTTTCAATTTCTCCAACCATTTGGCGGCTACTGTGTTGTTTCTGTGATGGTTGTCCCGGTTGCCCCCTAGTTGGAGCTATGTTTGCTTGAGTTGGTTGGTTTTGCACAAATTGACATAGATATCCCTGTTGAATGAGCCTCTCAATCTCTTCTTTAAGTTATTTACACACCTCTGTAGCATGTCCACGACTTCGATGGAAGTGGCAATATTGCTCTTGATTTTTTGAATTTGGTTTCAATGGATGTGGCCACTTAATGGTCTCTTAATATCGAATGGCCAACAGGACATTAACATGAGATGTGTTCAGTGGCGTGTATTTTAGTCATTGATGTGAGGGTCATGGAAGGAGATCACGACTGCCTTGTTGCTTCTTCTAATGGGATTGTTGATCGGTGTTTCCTAGAGCACTTTTACATTTTTCTGTGGATTGATCAAATTATTTTCGATGGGCATTAATAGCCTCATCAGTAGAAATTTGTGCTTCCACACGGTGAATAAGTCGGTATATGAAGCATCAGATTCTGATTAGTGATGAGTAGAAAGGATGGAGCCTCCAAGAAAAACTCCTCTGAATCGTGGTACCCTGTATTTTGGTGAGCTTCTAAGGAGAATCTTTGGAAGTATTCTTTAAGTGATTCACCCTCATTTTGACGAATTCCAGAGAGATGAGAGGAATCTTTAATGATCTTCTAGTTTGCAATAAACTATTCTACAAAAAATCTTGGCGAGTTCGTCAAAGGTATGGATGATCCCTTGGAAGGGAGTAGAACCAAGGGCGAGTTTGCCCCTTAAGGGTAACGGGAAAGACTTGACAAAGCAGTGTGTAAGGAGCTCATTGGATATGCATGATGGTCCTGTAATGGTTGATGTGTTCATATGGGTCAGTTTCCCCATCATAAGAGTCAATGCTCAGAAGCTTGAACCCTACGGGAATGGGATGTTGAAGAATAGCTTCAATTAAAGGTAAAGACTCCTCGTAGCCGCGGTGAGGGGGAAGATGATTTCTGTCTTTAAGGTGAATTTCATTTTGCATTAAGCATCATAATTTTGCATGTATAACATGATGAGTGGGGTCAACAGGATGAGAATGTGTCAAGCTACCAGTAATAAATGGTGGATTAACAGTCGGTTGAGCTGCACGTGATAGATGAGTAGAACTAGTAGTGTCAAAGGAGATCAGCATCACGGTCTCTATGCGGAGGAACTTCAGTGTGAAGGAGATTAGCATTTTGACCTCCCACGGTTAACGATCGATCTTGGCGGAGATGTGTTTGCTGCGGTAGTGGCTGTTGTGTTCCTTGCACAAGTCGAATCATCTCATTTTGAGATTCTTCCATTCGGTGGACACGATCTTCTAAAGAGATTCTTGTCGCCCCTTCACCGATAGGGGGGAGGCAGAAGCTTGGCATCCTTGGTTCAAGGATTGGTTTTGAGAGTGACGGGAGTTGGAGCGGGAGGCTCCCTTGTTATGAGTATTGCGCCTATTGGCCATAACAAGGGTGTTCACAGATATTGTGATTGAAGGGTTTGCTTCCCACAGACGGCGCCAAACTGTTGTGTTCTAGAAAATCAGTTACGGTAGAGTGAAAGTTTATGCCTTAGCCTTGTTCTGAAATTCATCATACACACAGGTATTTAAAGAGTGAACAAGAAAACTCCAGAATTTTTATGTGAAAAATCTTAAAAAGAGGGAAAAATCACGGGTCCTAGCCCAGTAGAAATCTTTCACTATGTATCATTTTGGAGTACAAGTTTTCCGTCTGGGATTACAAAATTATGAAGAGAAGACAATGGGAATTCCAAAATCGGCAAATTATATAGTAATGGTGAATCGGCGATGATGAAGGTCGTGAGATGATGTGGATATGATGACAATGATGTCGGACTAGCACGATGGTGGGGTGGCCGCATCAATGGGCGATGATTGGCAATGATGGTTGACGACGATGACCGGTGATGAGGGCCAATAGCAGCGGCGCGAGGACAACCGGCAAGATTGAAGACGGCAAGGATCAGGGGCGGACGGCCGGCATGACGGGTTGGTAACAGGGTGGTCGACGACCGTCGAGTGATGGCACGATTATGCCTAGAGGATTTTCAAGCTTTAGAGCTCTCTCCTCTCTCTTGCTTGGCCTCCCCTCATGTGAAGAATGAGGGGCTATTTATAGATTAGAGGAGTGGTATTTCTGTAAATACATACAAAACTCATTCCACTCCACTCCATCGGATGACTCATGATGATTTCCTTGATCATATGATGTATTTTATGTATTTGAATACTCAAATGAAGTAGAAATTATGAGATCTTGGGCTTGTTAGATCCAGCTCATCGAGACGCTCGATTTGACTATAAACACTCTATGTTTAAAAGATATTTAGGGATTTAACTGATATCCCAAAGTTTCTAATGATATTTTAAGTGCTTGAACTCGACCAGTTTCAACTTCGAATCAACTTGCTTTTAACATCAAGATTTGTGCTTCGACTAGTAGTATTTTAAGTGTCATATCAATGATTATCAATGATAAATATTTTAGATTTCATTCCTTAATTAATGGTTCTATCAATGTCATCATTAAACACCATAGATCAAGTGTAAGACTCTTATAATGATGTTTATGATAATCGAACTCTTCCAAACAAGGAGGAGAAAACTATTTCTATTTTGGTTGATAATTCTTAAATTGAAGTTCTAGAAGATGTTATTGAGCGCATGACCATAGATGCAATTATGGTTGTTAATTATTTTTTACAAGTTATTCAACTTGACTTTGTAGTACTTTTGATGTTGAACCCCATGTTGACTAACTGTGTTTTCTAATATTTTTACTCCTTGAGCTAATTTCTCCATATATCTTGTTCATGGATGGATCTCCCCTTCTTCACATGCTAGATTTAGATATCTTTTATGAGCTTTAGTTTCTTGAACATTGCTTCCATCACCTACAGAACCTTTATCACACTTCAAGAAAAAAATTATTATGGTGTTGAGAAAATCCATGCAACACAAGATATCCCAAGTAATTATGTTTACCATTTTGAACTTTTTTATGTTTAATGTCATGAATGAAATGTTTTATTAAAATCATCGTGTGTTAAGAAAAGAAATTTTTTAAGCTTTATGTCACATAATTCCTAAAGTGTAGTAAGTTTACATAAGTGTGTTTTAAATTATAAGGTATCTTATGCAATTATACTATAGTTCATATTATAAATAAAATACAATTTATGTATTTGGAAGGAAAAGAGCATTTTTAGAAAAATTTGTCTTTGCATGGTTAGCCCTTCCCTTCTCTCCTTTATCTCATTGTGATTGTGCTCATCTTAGCTTGGTTATACTATGCAATGTACGTTGTGTGCAAGAATAAAGAAGATGAGCTACTATGTGCTAGGTGTGAATTGTGTTTATATATATATTTTATATCTTGTCATTAAGTATTACCATATTTTTCCTTATATTCCTCCATCACTTACAATGACTAAGAATTTACAAAATTTTGTAGGTGTTAACCTAAACATGAGATCGTAGGGTAGAGTTACAATAGAAGCTAAAGTTTTATATCAATTTACTCTACTTATTATTTAATTCACTGATAACACATGCCAAATACTTCTTAAAAGAAGAAGAAGAAAGTAAAAAAATTATAATAGGTGCTCAAAAGCCATTTTCTTAAATACAATAGCCATTAGAGTGGTAATGCTAAAACAGAGGTACAATATAAAAATTAAAGTTAAAGATAGAAACAATAGTGGCTTTGTGATATGGGTCTGGTTCGGTGAGATTTGGTTCTGATTTAGTGAGTTGACTCACCTCTGAGTGGAATGAACTCGGCTGAGTTAGGTGATAATCTAGGGAGAATATCGGGTGCTTTTTGCACCGTTGGATTGCACCTTTTCCTCTTGGCTGTTGGATCTAGCACTTGGATTGTGTTTCTTTGAGCTGAACCTTGAATCGTTGGATTGGTTTGTCTCTTTTCTGCCCTTGGATGTGTGTTTTGAGTGAGCGGTTCTTGATTTTCTGTCATCCGATAGTGGATTACATGTGTTACTCTCGGTGCGGTTTGATCTCTTGCCTTGATCTTAGTTCTGGGGAAGTAATCTTTGCCCTTGATTCAAAACTCTCGGTTGTTCTGGGCCATGAGATGATGCTGCAATGGAATTTTACCTCCTCGCTTTGGTTTGTTTCTCTCGGCCTCGCCAATGCTCCAGGAGGGAAGAGGGACCGAGAGCGAGGAGGAACCCTAGGGTTCTTCGAGCGATGGTGAGCGGTGGATTCCAGCAATGGAAACCAGAGAAGGGTTTCAAGAGAAGAGGGAGAAGAGAAATACTGAAGAGAAAGAGTTTACTTTTAGAATATTTGATTACCCTCTGTTGGGAATTCTTCCTTATATTTATAGTTTTTTTTCTTTCTATATCCTAGATCTAGACCTTCTATACCTGCTAACGATTTTCTACATACCGTTATTCTTGCTTCTATCATTCTGGCAGTTGAGGTACGTGCAATCTGTTGTTACTACTCTTCTTGGTTTCTTGATTTAATGACTTCTGTTCCTTTGGTAGTTAATTCTGTTATGGATTTATTTTACTTTCAAGGGGAGCTCTGGAAATCTTATCTGTTGATTTCTTTTGTTCTGAGTTGTCTCCTGAGTCTTGTATTATTCAAGTTTGTATATATTTTGTTTGGACTTTGATAGCTGTTGTTTTTAGATCTTCTTTATTCTTTGATAGCTGCTGTTATAGCTCTAGAAATATTATCTGTTGTTGTAAAATTGGTATTCTGGCTGGGTTTTTAGTTTGTAATTTATTTCTGGTCTGAATGTTTAATTTTAGTCTCTCTGTTGATGTTATATTTTGGGGATATTGGTGAAATCTTTTAGCCAACTTGGCCTTCTTCTGTCCCTATTGTTTCTATTGTTAATTTGGGGATATGGATTCATATCATTACTCCCCTCCCCACATTGACCTTGTCCTCAAGGTCAAAGTCCGAAAATGCTTCCTTTATTTCTTTCTCTGATACCCAGGAAGCCTCTGTAGCTAGAAGTCCTTCCCATTGTATTAAGACTTCTTTAATTTGATGATCTCCTTGTAGTACTATTCTGTGATCTAAAACTTTCATAGGCCTGACTAACATTTGCCCATCACTGAACTGAGTTGCTAATTTTGCTGGGTGGATTGTAGAATCCTGTTTGTTGCTTGAGTCTGGATACATGAAATACATTATGTATTCTTGCTATTTCAGGCAACTCTATTTTATATGCAACAGTCCCTATCTTCTATAGAACTTTGAAAGGGCCATAGTATTTTCTTTGTAGTTTTGTATACTGATTCCCAGAGACTGAAGTTTTTCTATAGGGTTGTAGTTTAACTAAATCCCCTTACTTTTAATTGTTCTTCTTCTATCGACCATTTGCTTCATTCTGTTTTGAGCTTCCTGTAGATTTATTTTAAGTAGCTGTAGCATTTTATCCCTCTATTATAAAACTGTTAATAGTTGTCTTCCCTTACAATGTCTCGCCATATACTATTTGAAAAGGAGTCATCTTTGTGGAAGTATTGATGGATGTATTATAGGAGAATTCTGCCCAAGGAAGGAACTGTAACCACATCCTTGGTGTCTCTAATACAAAACTCCTTAGATATTGCTCTAGGATTCTATTGGTTACCTCTGTTTGACCATCTGTCTGAGGATGGTATGCACTGCTATATTTTAATGTGGTTCCACTTAACAACAGTAAGTTGCTCATAAAACTGGGTCTCATCGAGATTATACCTTGTGGTATGCCATGTAGTTTTACAATGTCGTAATGAAAATGAAATATATATGTAAAATTATTTGAGAAGTGAGCATATTTTGATAGTCTATCAACCACTACTAATATAGTTGTTTTATTATTAGACTTGGGTAGTCCTGTGATAAAATCCATTGATACTTCCTCCCAAATGGCTTGTGCTATAGGTAGAGGTTGTAGTAATCCTGCTGGCTTCTGAGTGTCATACTTAACTTGTTGATAAATAGGGCAGGTTAATACAAAGTGTTTAATATCTTTATTCATATTCTTCCAGTAGAATTGTTGCTTAATTCTGGCCAAAGTCTTCTGAATTCCTACATGGCCTCCTATTGGTGTTGAATGTTATTCTCTTATAATAGTATTTTTGTATGCTGAATCTTTGGCTATGACAATCCTATCTTTATCAATCCATTAATTTAGGAAATAAACTTGGATTGTTTAATATTTTTCTATAAAGTTCTTGTAGTTCAGTGGTAGCCTGTGTTTCCTCTGTGATTTGTTGTATTATAGTATTGAATTTTTGAGTATAGATAGCTGTGAATGACATAAGTGATTGATTTGTCAATAGAATTATCTTCAGTAATAGAATAGTTTTTGACAAGGCATCATTGTTTTGCAATCTGGTTTATATTCAATAGTGTAGTCATATCCCGTGAGCTTAATTAAAATCTCGTGGGTCCAATTGTTTGTTGCATTAATTCCCTTATGCTCTTTTGATCTGTCCTGATAGTAAACTTGTTCCCTAACAGATATTGTCTCCACCTTGCTACTGTTTCTATTATAACATTCAATTCTCTTGCATATGTTGATGTTTTTTGTAATGATGGTGAGAGCTTTTTACTAAAATAAGCTATAGGATGGCTGTTTTGTATTAGAATAGCTCCAATTGTTGTACCAGATGCATCTGTCTCTATGATAAAAGGCTGGAAAAAATTTGGATAAGCTAATACTGATAGAGATGTCATTGCTTATTTTAATTGTAAGAATGCTAATTTTGCTTCTTCTATCCATCGAAACTGCTGCTTGGCTAACATAGAAGTTAGTGGAGAGGCAATGGCTGTATAATTTTTAATAAATTTTCAATAATAGCCAGTTAAACCCAAAAAAATCTCTTAACTGTTTGACTGAATTGGGTAAAATCCATGCTTGTACTGCTTGAATCTTTTTGGGATCCACTGCTATACCTTGTGCTAATAAAATGTGTCCTAAATACTCAATTCTGTCTTGTATAAATGAGCATTTAGATGGCTTGATAAACACTGAATGCTACTTTAGTTGTTCCAATACCTCTTGGAGATAAGTCTAATGTAACTCCAAGGTCTTGCTATATATAAGTATATCATCAAAAAATACTAAGGCAAATTTTCTTAAGAAAGGTTTAAGCACTGCATTCATTAAAACTTGGAATGTTGATGGTGCATTTGTTAGTCCAAATGGCATTGCCATAAACTCATAGTGTCCCTCATGAGTTTTAAAAGCTGTTTTGTAGATGTCTTCTTCAGCCATTCTGATTTGGTGATATCCTGACCTTAAGTCCAATTTTGAAAACATTGTGGCTCCATATAATTCATCCATAAGTTCATCTAGAGTGGGAATAGGAAATCTGTCAGGTATTGTTACTTTATTTAGAGCTCTGTAATCCACATAGAATCTCTAAGTTCCATCCTTCTTTTTGATTAAAAGTGCTGGAGAAGAGAAAAGGCTGATGCTTTCTCTGATTATGCCACTGTCCAATATTTCTTTAATTAATTTTTCAATTTCTATTTTCTGAAAGTGTGGATATCTATAATTTTTTACTCTCCGGTTGAGTTCCGTGTATGATGGATCTGATGGTCTATATCCCTTCTTGGAGGTATGCCTGCTGGACTTTAAAATAGTTCTTGATATTGGGATAATACTTGCTATATCCCTGTAGATAAGTTACTGAATTCTTTTATAGAGGAATCTATTCCCTCTGTCATTTCTCTAATCTAGAAATATGAGACTATTTCCTTCTTTTTGTTGCAATTTGGTGAAATAATGGAATGAAATGCTATCCACTATGGAGGCTGTATCCCCTTGTAACTGTACTAATCTGTCATTAAAGTAGAATTTCATAATTAGCTTTTTGTAGTCAATTGTACATTCACCCAATTGTTCTAGCCATTGAATACCCAAAACCACATCTGCTCCTTGCATGGGTAACAGATATCAATCAGTGGTAAAAGTATTCCCTTGTAGTTGGATAGGAATATTAGAACATATTCCTGAACATTTTAAGGTTTCTCCATTGCCTACTAATACTTGAAAAGCTGATGCAGGTGTTACTTTATAGTCAATGAATTTTGCTAGTTTTGACTGAATGAAATTGTGGGTTGACCCACTATCAATCGATTTGTACTTTTTCTAATCTTAAAGTTCTAGGATTAGATTGACCTGTAAATGCATTGAGGCTGATTTATGGAAATTCTTCCTGTAATATTTGCATTTCTGGTTCAGATTCTCACTGCATGTATTGCTCTTAATCATCATTGATCACCATTAAGGCAAATAATTTGGATTTGTATATGTGACCTCTGTGATATTTTTCTTCACAGTTAAAACATAATCCTTTCTTTCTTCTTTCTTCCAACTATGTTGTTGTTAATTTTTGGATTGGGATGTTTTGTTTGTTGGTCATATTATTATTCTGGTTGGGAACTGGGGTAAGCAGTAAAGGTGGTTGGTATATCTGTGATTATTTTAGTGGTAAAGATTGATTGGCTCTGTAATTTCTTGTCATGGTAATTTCATCAGCTAACCTATCTTCCATTAGCTTAACTAATTGAAAAGCTTGCTATAGTGAGTTGGGCTGTAAGGCTCTTACTTCTCTTTTAATATCATGTCTTAGCCCAGATTTAAAATAACTTTGTAAAAATTTAGATGGAATCCCAGAAATTTGATTAGCTAGCTCTTCAAATTCATTGTAGAAATTCTGAACTATAGATTTCTACTGTAGCTTAGCCAATTCTCCTCTCAAATCTCTGTATAAAGATGGACCAAATCTTTGAATGACCTATTCTTTGAATTGTGTCCATGAATGCAACTGTTTATTTAAGTGCATCCATTGATACCAGCTTAGTGCTGGTCCATCTATGTAAACTGATGCAATTAGGAATTTCTGGTCCTCTGATAAGCTATAATACTGAAAAAATTGGTCTGCTTTGAACAACCAACCTCGGGGGTTTTCTCCATTGAACCTTGGCATATCTACTTTCACAGGTCTACTATTTTGCTGTGTATGTTGTCTATTTGGAAAGAAAATTTCTGAATGAGAAGGAGTACATACCTGTGATTGTTGTTGTTCTTGATGATTTTTTTCCAATTTTTCTTCTATAAAAGATAATCTTCTTGAGACTTCATTTAATATCATAGTGATTGAAGATATCTGTTCATCTATTTTATTGAGTCTTCCTACACACTCCTCTATTGTCTTGGTTGTGTGTCTTTTCCTTCTCATTCTTTTGTGGCAAGAGCACCAATGATATGGGTTGTTCGGTGAGACTTGGTTGACCACGAAGTTGACTCACTGAGTGGAATGAACCCGCTTGAGTTAGGTGATAATCGGAGAATATCTGCTGCTTTCAACCGTTGGATTGCCTCTTTCCTCTTGGTAATGCTGGATCTAGCACTTGGATATGTTTGAGTGAGCGGTTCTTGATTTTCTATCGTCCAATAGTGGATTACACGCGCTGCTCTTGGTGCGGTTTGGTCTCTTGCCATGATCTTAGTTTCGGGGAAGTAATCTTGGCCCTTGATTCAAAACTTTCGGCTGTTATGGGCCGTGAGATGATGCTGCTATGGAATTTTACCTTAACTCTACTTTTGGTTTGTTTCTCTTGACAGTTTGAGCCGTCGATGCTCCAGCGAGGGGAAGAGGGACCGAGAGTGCGGAGGAACCATAGGGTTCTTTGAGCGGTGGTGAGCGGTAGATTCCGGCAATGGAAACCATAAAAGGGTTTCAGGAGAATAGGGAGAAGAGAAATACTGAAGAGAAAGAGTTTGCTTTCAGAATATTTGATTACCCTATGTTGGGAATTCTTCCTTCTATTTATAGTTTTCTTTTCTTTCTATATCCTAGATCTAGACCTTCTATACCTGCTAACGATTTTCTGTTACAGTCTGTTCTTATTCTTGCTTCTATCATTCTGGCAGTTGAGGTATGTGCAATCTGTTGTTACTACTCTTCTTGATTTCTTGATTTAATGACTTCTATTCCTTTGGTAGTTAATTCTGTTATGGATTTATTTTACTGTGGGAGCTGGAAATCTTATCTGCTGATTTATTTTGTTCTCTCTGAGTCTTGTATTATTCAAGTTTGTATATATTTTGTTTGGACTTTGATAGCTGTTATTTGTAGATCTTCTTTATTCTTTGATAGCTGTTATTGTAGCTCTGGAAATATTATCTGTTGCTATAAAATTGCTATTCTTGCTGGGTTTTTAGTCTGTAATTTATTTCTGGTCTAAATGTTTAATTTTAGTCTCTCTGTTGATGTTATATTTTGGGGATATTGGTAAAATCTTTTAGCCAACTTGGCCTTCTTCTGTCCCTTTTGTTTTTGTTGTTAATTTAGGGATATGGATTCATATCACTTTGTTTAATATAAATAAATAAAATTACAATACAAATACAAGAAGAAAATTACACCCCTTGGGGCGAGGGGAGAGGTCCATAAAAAGAAGTAAGAAAAGAAGAAAAATAATAATAAAATTTTTTGAATGAAGAATTATGTAAAGTTAGGTACAATGTATCATCTCCATTTCATTTTTTTATTGATGATTTTGGTTTTTTCCTTTAAAAAAAATTTATAATTTCTTAAAGAATTTTGGTTACGGATCCATAATCATTTTAGCTCTTAATATCACTAGAAGGCCATCGACAACTATCATATTTGGTAATAAGCAAAATTTAAGAAGATTCAACTTTTAGTCTTGATATGTCTTTGAAAACTCTACTAGTTGAAGCACGAATTTTGATATCGAAAGCAATCTGATTCTGAGCTGAAACTAGCCTAGATCAATGACTTAAAATATAATTGAAAACTTTGGGATATCATTCGGATCCCTAAATAGCTCTTAAATATGTACTGTTTATAGTCAAATCGAGCATCTTGATGAGCCGGATCTAACCATCCTAAGATCTCTTAATTCTGACTTCATTTGAGCATTCAAATACTTAAAATACATTAGATAATCGAAAGAATCATTTTGAGCCGTCCGATGGAGTGGTTTGAATTTTTCTTATATTTATAGGAATGCCACTCCCATAGTCTATAAATATCTTCTCATTATTCACATGAGGGGACCCAAGCTAAAGAAATGAGAGAGAGACTGAAGAATCTCAAAGCATAATCGCCACCGACCGATGTCGTTATCACATATCATCGATCACCATCGCCACCACCGGTCATCGCCATCAAACTGCGCCATCAATCACCACTGCGACCGCCATTGTCATCATTAATGGCCATCGCGCCGCTGATTGGTCACCACCGCCGGTCATCGTCTGCCATCGCCTTCCGACCATCGACCATTACCGGCCACCAGTTATTGGTCACTCGACCGCCGCCACCGGTCACCACCACCTGACAGTCATCGAACAGGATCATCGTCAGTCAATGCCAGCTGCCGCCATCGACCACCACTTATTGCGCCCACCGCTACCATCCGGTCTCTATCATACTATATTCGACATCGGATCACAACCACCTCCATTCATCATTGCTAGCTGCTACCAACCATCACCTAATCATCTTTTGATAGCTTTCGTCGAATCATCAAACTACCACCACAAGCAAGGCCTTCATTACTAATCGAGTGAAGTTTGTCAGAAAACTTACTCTTGTATATCTTTCTCCAACTTGGGAGAAAGGATAATAATTATAACCAAAGTTGATATAGTGAAATTATTTATATGTGGGTTAGGCCCTGTGGTTTTTCCCTTCTTAGATTTTTCACGTAAAAATCTTAAGGTCTCTCAAACTCTTTTGCTGTGTGTGGAAGTTTTGTGCAATGCTAAGATATTGAATCATACTCTCTGAATCTAATCTTCAAGACGAATTTGGCATCGCGTGGGAAAAGGAATCCCACAATCACAATCTCGGAACACTGCACTATGGCCAACAAGCAATATATATATTGGCAACAGCCTCCACCCAACTCTCATCATTCTCGAAACTAATATTTAAACAAAGGACATCAAGCTTCTGCCTCCTTTCTCCCTGATAGACGTTACCCTATCGGCGAAGGTGCAGCAAGAGCCTCTCTAGAAGATCGTGTTCACCGAATGGAAGAGTCTCAAAATGAGATAATTCAACTTTTACGAGAAACATGTCAGCCGCTACTGCAGCCAACACATCTCTCCCAGGATCGATCATTAGCCAGGGGAGGTCAAAAATGCTTGCACATGACCCTTTCACTATCAGGCTGAAGTTCCTCTGGTTCCAAACCGTGACGTTGAACTCCTTGACACTATTAATTCTACTATCCATCACTTGCAGCTCAACCGATCTCTAACCTACTAATGATTGTCGATGGCTTGGCACATTCTTGCCTTGTTGATTCAACCTATCATGTTATACATGCAGAATTACAACACTTAATGTGAGAAGAATTCCACCTTAAAGATAGAAATCAACTTCGCTCTCACCGCGGCTATCAGGAGTCTTCACCTTTAGTTGAAGCAATTCTTCAACATCTTATTCCTATAGGTTTCAAGCTTCCAAGCATCGACTCCTATTATGGCGCAACCAACCCATATGAACACATCAACCATTATAGAACCATCATGCACATCCAATGAGCTCACACACCTCCTTCTGGTCTTTCTCAAGGTCGTCGACTTGGTTCTACTCTCTTCCAAGGGGATCTATCCATACCTTTGACGAAATCGATAAGATTTTTGTAGAACAGTTTATTGCAAACTGGAGGATCATTAAAGATTCTTTTCATCTCTCTGGCATTCATCAAAATGAAGGTGAAACACTTAAGAAGTACTTCCAGAGGTTCTCCTCAGAAGGTCGTCAAATACCAGGGGTGGTCCCCGAATTACTAAGAGAAGTTTTCCTTGGAGGGCTCCGTCTTGGGCCTTTCTACTCGTCACTAATGCAAGATATGGTCCGCCCGCATGCCGACTTAGTTCATCGTGTAGAAGCACAAATTTCTGTTGATGAGGCTATTAATGTCCATTGAAAATAGTTTGAACAATCTACAAGAAAACATAAGAGTGCCCAAAGGAATACTGATCAACAATCCCATAAAAGAAGCGACTCTTCTAGTTTGAACTAATTATTGTTGAAAGAACATAGGATAATCAAATTCCATGATTGGATCAGAGAAATTAAATGAACGCTTGAAGCACTCGAGAACACCGTGTTCATTTCATTTCTCTAATCCAGTCATGGAATTTGAATTGGTCCTATGCTCTAAGCAACAACCTAATGGAAATCTGTGCATTGGTTCAGCCTTCTATGCAACAGCAATGCAACATAAAGGCAACACTAGAGGACCGCAGTAGCAAGCTACTGTGATGGGTTCTCACCCAGCAAAAATTAATTTAATATCAAAGTGGGCCGATGGCTCACGTATCAGATATTAAATTGATAAGAACAGATACTACACTTGATCCAACACTTCGACCTATTTTATTCAGTGTTATAAAATCATTAAGAGTTCACACTGCTCTAAGGGTACCAATTTTTTGTTTTTGTTTTTGGCGTCGTTTTTTTATAATATTTGCAGTGGAATATGTGGTAGTTTGTATCCTTTTTTGTTTCTTAGCATAACACAATATATATATATATATATATATATATATATATATATATATATATATATATATATATATATTGTGTTATGGCACAGTAAATATTAATTTTGTATGTATCAAAAGATTATATTGTTTCATTTTTTTTATCCTCAATCACTTCTTTCAATAGCTCAAGTTGCATTTATGAATATTATTTATCTTTTAAATTATGTTGTACTTAATTAGTTTAGCTGTAGCATTAATGTTCAATTCTATTCTTGCAAAAGTAGATTGATCACTATTACTAATTAACTTTATTTTTTGAGTGCAAATTTAGCGGAATTCTATTCCTCTAGGTATTGCAAAAGCCTTTACATTACATCGTCAAATTGGTGGTGGCAAAAGGATCCATCTTGAATAAGCTAGTATGTTAATTTGCAGTTCCTTTCTAGGCAATGGTGTTATCTTTTAGAATGATGGTCTCTATGTAGCCTATATAGCTTCTTTCCTATAGTACTTTGATGAACCTTCACCCTTCATAGTATTGTTCTCTAGCATCCCATTCTACTGGGTTCAAATCATTCGATATGCTATGAACTCTTTGGTATTATTTACAATAGGAATTTGAAAATTATTAACCTCAACATAAAAGAGAAGATTATTGTCATGACTTCAAAATTTTCAAATTTGTTGATATTATTATTGAAATACCATCACAACTTACATATTCTTTTTCATTGAAAGGTATGCCCAACAAAAAAATATCGAATTATTTTATATGATTTTGATTTTGATAAACTTATATTATTCACATTAAAATTTTATAGCTATCTCAATGAAAGTTGAGATAACTACTATCAATAGTACATATATTTTAGTTGATTTATTAACTTAGTTAATATTAAAAAAATGTTCAAAAGATACAAATAATCTAAAAAATCTCAAAAGATAAAAGCCGTAAAAAATTATATTTCATCTAACAAAAGATTCAAAAGGTATATTCCTTCCAAAAATTTCAAAGATATAAACTATGAAAAAATTCTCAAAAGAAAAAAAAATCTCAGAAGATAAAAATATTTTAAAAATCCTAAAAGGTAAAAACCTCAAAATGTATATATTTTATAAAATCTAAAATAGTAAAGATTTTAGAATGCATAAGTTCTCTAAGATCCTTAAAAGATAAAAGCCTCCAAAGGTCTGGATTTTCTAATAATATATGAAGGCATAAGCCTCGTGAGGTAGAAGCTCCATTACTTATTTAAAAAAATATAGAATGCTTAAGTCTCAAAACATATTCTTTGAATTCATCTAAAAATTTTAGAAGTTTAAACCTTAGTAGGATCAATGCCTGCTATAATCCAATTAGTGATTAGATATATTAAAAAAACTAAGAGATCATCATTTTCTAGAGGATTTAGATTAACGACGATTTGGTAAACTTTGCCAAAGAACTTAAAAGAATTTGTGATTATTGCCATAATGCAGTCAGAGTTTACTTTCTACAAATGCTTCGTAATTGAATAATAAATTATCATATTAGATTGTAATTTTTTAGATAGTAGCTTTTTAAATAATAGTTTTTTTTTCAATAATTTCACCACTATATTTTTAGAGCTTTACAGTTGTCTCAAACAAACTCTTATTGATAATTAACAAACTTATTTATTCTCTTCACTTTTAAATCATTAAACTACCTTCAATTCTATATTTTTATCTCTTACTTTTTCAAAATAAAATTTAATTCATATAAAAATAGTATTAATAAATCATTTTTTTTACTTTAACTCAAATTAATATAAATAAAAACATTAGATTTTTGGTCTAATTAATAGTCTTTAGAAAGCCATATTATATATTAAACCGATGATGATATGTTTTATGTAAGCAGGTATAGTGCCTATGCGATATAAAGGGGTTAAGATGATCGTGGTTGGGGAAGGGATTAATCTGGTGGAATTGACAACATTGCTAAGAAAAAAAGGTGAGGTATGTTGAATTGATGATGATACACATTATTATAGAGAAAAAATGAGGCAGACATGAAGTCCACTCAATCGTATTATTATGATTAACCTACTAATGTTATGACCCAATCACCTTATTATATAAATATTGGAGAGTCTAGCTATGATCTGAATGTTTGCTCTATTTTATAAAAGTAGTTTAACTTTTTGAATTATCTTATCGTGATTTGTTATGAGTGTGCTAATAAAATAGTTTTTTTTTTATTATAAATTTTTCGTGTTTTGAACCATTATGTACTATTGACATATATGGGTTTAAGCTAACCAAATTAACCATTTGAAGGAGGAGCATCATTATCATTATAAAATCCCTTATGGCTAAAAGAGTTTCCACACCATCTTATTAGATGTCATTGCAACTACTTAGAAAAAGAAAAGGATCAATAGAACCTAGAGGAGATAGAGAAGCAAATGCCATGATAGATGATCAAATTAATGAAGATTATGTTGATGAATGGTGAAATTCACTTATAAAAATGTATCAAAAATCAATATAAAAGATTATGTTGTAGGATACCCTCACAATCCACTAGGTAATTAGATCCACAAAACTTAAGTTGGATATTGAACTTTCTCCCAAGCTTCTGTCATAATATGCTAGAAACTTAGAATTGTAAAGATTATTATTATATTGTATAAAATATTGATATGAAAATATATATTTATATAGGTAAAAAACAATGTAATAAGTATAAGTGCAATAAATAAAATATCCTTAATAATGAAGCATATTATGACAATAAATATTATTAATTATTATAATAAATATTAGATGGATGTGATAATATATATATATATATATATATATATATATATATATATATATGGAAATATAATAACTCAATAACTCTAATAGTTAAATGTGCTTCTAAAAATAGCTATAAAATTATTATGATAAAAATAAATTATTAAAATTTATGGATGTATATATATATATATATATATATATATATATATATATATATATATATATATATATATATATATATATATATATATATATATATATATATATATATATATATAATTTTTTTAAAAAATAAATAATAATTTTCTTTAAATTATCAAACTACAAAAGGTTACTATTATCATAAAAATATCTAAAAATAGCAAGACAAGTGTATCCTAATATAATTATGAACACATAAAATAAAAAAATAAAAATAATTAAAAAACAATATATATATGAACACTTTCTTAAAAAAAACTTTAAAAAGCTATCTTAAATAGGCCCTTAAAATTAGATTGGTCAACACTAAATTAGTATGTGAAATTTTTTACTTGTTAAACTCATTTTTCTGTTCAATCGCGCCTTCTATTAAACTTCATTTAGTGATTGCTTGTTTTAATATTTTTTTCAATGTAAAAAAAAACTGACTATTTTTAAATTTATAAGTATTTAACTTATGAGTAAAATAAATGTAAAGTAAATTTTTATAAAATATAGAATTTACTTATTTAGGAGTGTTTGGTTCACTATATTACTAATATAATGTAAATCAAATTCATGCATTTTGAAAATACAAAAATTTTATTTGTTGTGTTTTAAATTCAATATATTTCACAAGTGAATTTTGAATTCATTATATTATTTATTTCTTTTGTATTTAAATTCATCCGTATTCATCAATTTTAAATACATTACCTCTAATAACTCTTTGTGATCACCATCCAATCGCCACTCACAAGCTAATTACTGCCACCATCCTAGACATTAGTCATTATTGTCTACTGTGACCACTATTAATATTGACCAATTGTCACAATTTGGCATTGACATTGATCACTGTTGATATAGATTGTTGAGCTTTACATTAATTTTATTTCAAATCAATAAAATAAATTTGATTTTTTTTCTTTCATAAAATTTCTAAAAACATTCAAACACTTATAATTTTTATACATTATATTCCATTTAAGCTATATTTTTTGGACAAATTAAATAGCCTCATCATTTTTTAAGTGTATTTAAATTTTAAAAAAAATTCAGAAACATGAGTAAGATATGAAAAATAGATGGATAGCTGTGGAAGGGGTTCCCCTGCTAGTGCTAGGTTATTTTTCTATGGGGAAAATTTTAAAAACAGATCACGTTAAAATTAAAATTAAAAAAAAATGTAAATGAAAAAAAATTAAGAGTGGACCCAGTCGCCACTACTGTAGCGACTTTGGCTCACGTGGCCTATGAGGGAGAGAGAGGAAAGCGGACAACGGATCAAATAGCCACGTAATGTCAGATTTTTTTTTTTTTTTTTTTTAGACATTTTAGCGAATTTAATCATAAACTCACACATACAATATATATGTAAGAACTTGAACCAAAGATCTCTTAGTTGAAAGTCAAAACTATCAACCACTAAGCTAAGATGCCTTGCACATAATGTCAGATTTAACTTTTTTTTTTAATTATTTAATTGGTATACCATTGACTGCATTATAAAAATGGGCTATATAAACCCCTAAATAGGGCTGCTCGAAAAATTACTCTTCGACTCAGAGTTCTGCTCATATCATTTGATCAACTAATCAAACGATTTAACATTTTTTTTAAATACTGAAAAACGAAAGTTCAATAATTATCGTCATTTATGAATATTATCATTTAAAACTCGTGAATAAGCTCACTAAAGAGCTCGATTAAGGCTTGTTTGTGAACGGTATTATAAAAATTATTATTTTTTTAGGCTTAATAAGCTTTAATTGATATAACTCATATATTTCTCAATAAATTGGTCGTGAACAAGTTTAATTAAGGCTTGATTAAAGTTCATTTATTTTATTAAACGAGATGCTCGTTAACAAGCTCGATAATCCAATTTGAGCCGAGCTTGTGAACAAACTCGAATCGAGCACGAGCTCGATAATGGTAAACAAGCTCAAGCTTGAACACTATTCTTAAAAGCTCAAATCGAGTTCGAACTCGATAATATTAAACAAGCTCAAGCTTGAACACATACATGCTCGGCTCGGCTCGGTTTGTTTGCAGCCCTACCCCCTAAAACCTTCTTCAAATTTTCTTTCTGTTTCCTCCAAACTCCATTTCTCCTCTCCTTTTATTTTTGCTCTCAAATCAAGGTATTTTTGAAGTTTTGACAATTTTTAGAGTGCAAAAGACATCACATTTTGTTAGATCAAATTTCTTAGGGAAGTGGGAGCTGATCTCCACCTTTTAAATCAATCATCGTCGAAATCAGTATGTGAGATTAAGTAAAAAGCTAAATATATCATGTGTTTGTTTTTTTTATTACGCATTTATTTAAGTTAATGTGTAAGCATTTCTCATGTTTTTTTTTCGGTTTTTTTGTCTGTTATTAATAGTGTAAAATATTAGGTTGAAGTATTTTGTTGCTCGAACTAATTTCGTTTTATTTTTCTTTTGCAAGTTTTTTTTATGTGCTATTTTTTTATGATAGTTAAATGTAATTTTGATTGAATTCTGAAAAATAAAATAATCATAAAATTGCCTCAGGTGATAAAATTGGAAAAATATATTTGATTTTAAAAGACATTTCATTGAGTATTCTATCTATTATTGGACATGATAGTTTAAAAATAAGTGACAAATTAAGAGAGAGAAGCTGATATGGGGCTGGTCCGGTTAGGCTTGAGTTTGGTTCAGTGTAATTGGGTCTGGTTCAATGAGTTAACTCACTCTGAGTGGAATGAACCCGGCTGAGTTAATGGGTGAATCCTGGTTGATGATCGGATGCCTTTTGAACCGTTGGATTTGAGCCTTTGTCTCTCGGTCGTTGGATCTAGCACTTGGATTGAGTTTCTTTTGATCTGAACCTTGAGCCGTCGGATTGATTTGGCCTCTTTTCTGCCCTTGGATTTGTGTTTCTAGCGAGCGGTGCCTGATCCCCTAATGTCCGTTAGTGGATTACATGCGCAGCCTTCTGCGCGGTTTGATCCTTACCTTGTTCTGTGTTCCTTGGAATGAATCTGAGCCTTTGATTGGGGCAGATGCGGCTGCTTCTATGCCGTGGGATGAAGCTTCTAGGAGAAGTTTTCCTTAATCGTTTCTTTTGTTTTGTTTCCTTCGACCATTCGAGCCGTCGACGCTCCAGAGAGGAAAGAGGGATGCGGCTGGAATCGGAGGAGAAACCTAGGGTTCTCCGAAGGAAGAGCGGAGGTTTCCGGTGAGGAAAACCAGAGAAGACTTGAGAAGGAAGGAGGAGATGAAGAACAGAAGAAGAAGAAGAAGAAGAAGAAGAAGAAGAAAAGTTCTTTCTGAAATTCTTGATTATCCTTCTGTTTGTCTGTTATCCTCTATTTATACTATTTGTCTAACCTATCTCTAAGCCTTCTTTACATGAATAACTACTTTCTATTACAATGGATCATTTATTCATTCTGTCTTACTTTTGTTTCTTTGGAATAGTAGTTGGTTTAGTCTTCAATCTTCTTGATTTCCTAATAGAGCTTGTTGTTTCATCCATTCTGTTACAAAATAACAGAAAAGCTGTTATTTTGTTATTTTATTTCTTGATTTCTTGATTTCTGAATTCTGTTATTGATAACTGTTGCAGGTTTTTTTCTGGAACTATCTATATTCAGTTGTGTTGTCCTTCTGTGGTGTTACTTTGGGATTTAAATCTGTGACTTGTTATCATTCTATGAACTCTTTTAGTTTATACGGACATGTATTTGTATTCTGTAATATTTATATTTATTTTACGCTATGAATTAGTATACTTGTAATCTTTTCTTTTTTATTGTTATTATATCTTATCTCTGTCTTTTAGTCTCTGTAAAGTATGGCTGTATTAGTCCCTCTTTACTGTACTGAGTAATTACTTATGTTTAGGTTGTGAAGTCCTTTAGCCAATTTAGAATTCTTCTTTCCCTTTTGCCTTTGTTGTCTATTTGAGGATATGGAGTCATATCAGAAGCATATTCCGCCTAATTAATTCTTGCTATTAACTTGTTAGAGAATTAATAATAAATGCTATTTATTTAGGACCAGATTGTCATTTGGAGAAAAAAAAATTTTCAACGGTCAAATTAATCAAAGAAACAAATTTAGACATCTTACATAATTACCATTAATGATTCCTTGGGAGAATTTATAGGCTTACGTATTCTCATATAAGCTAGAAGAAGGGTTCATTGTTTCGTTAATATCAGGATTGATTATTATAAGGTTTAATTTAATTTATGTATTCTCATATATATTAATTTCAAAAAAGAAAATAGTTAATCCTAGCAAGAACATGTAATTTCATCAGCATTATTATTCACCGTCATTCTATATTCATAGAACATATCATTAAACATTATTTTTATAAGTTGTGATTTTTTTTTAAAATGAATGATGATATCATTAATTATAACTTGAATAATTAAAACTATTAACTCTAGTTAAATAATTAAAGACTTGGATTGAGTGATTAATGATTCATATTTTAATCTTTATTATTTAAAATTATGCTTTTAAGATAAAAATGTATGTCCGTGTGTGTGTGTATATATATATATATATATATATATATATATATATATATATATATATGAGTCAGACAACACAAATTTGACTATTTGCCAGGTTACCATAAAAAAACTTGATTATTTGTCAGGTTCTCATAAAAAAATTGAGTCAGTCATTTGCCCGATTGATGCTTAGATACGACGAGAATTTAACTCTTTCAGATGAATTAGTTCATAAATATATTAGTGAAAAAAGTCGTCCAATTGCAGTATAACCACAAAGCAGACTCTTAGAACTAAAGAACATAATCGTGAGTACATTGAAATATGATATTGGGTGCTATACTACAAATCTCATTCGTCGGTTTCCTGTGGATGAAGGCTTCGTCACAACTGCTATTGATGATGATGCAGGGTGTACCTACATTCTGGAGATAGCTACCTATAAAACTCTTATGACATATGCTGATATTATTCAATTGCAAGTTGATGCACCAAAGATTGAATACTTTAGGTCTCAACCATCATCATCCAACTCATATGACCAGTAAGTACAATTTCCTTCATGTCTTCTTACTAATCCAAGTTATATCATTTCTTCACTTTCCTAATATGATAGTTATACTTCAGGGCATGGAGTACTTTAGAACCCAATAGAGCAAGTAGCTTTAACCAGAATTTCTACCGTCCAGAAAACTTGGATCCTCATTTAGTTAATGTTGATGAGGGGTATAACACCATGGATAGTGTTTCAAGTGAAGATAGTGGTAATGATGGTATTGATGGTGTTGGAGTAGAAGATGATAATCCATCATTATTTGGCCATGACCTATGTAGAGAAAACACATTTTTAAGTTCTAATCAAACAGACTATATGGCATCTAATAATTGCTACATCCAATATTGCCAGACTACATAGGAATGGGATGAAACTGATTGCTTTAATCATCATCTCAAGCACTTGACTTCAACTCAGAAAGGGTTATACCAGATGAGTTAGATGAAGATATATTTTTTTCAACAAAAATTGAGTTACATTGTGCAATAAGTGGGTGGTCGATTGTTAATAATGTGGAATTCCAGATAATTTACTCTAATAAAAAAGATTGATTGTTGCTTGTGTTCAAAATGATCATCCAATTAGGCCATGTAAAGTGGTGTTTACATGCATCTAGCAGGAAGCGCCTTGGTGGAGCTTGGGCAATCTCGAGCATGACCAGTCAACATACATGTATTCACCCAATTTTAAATAGTGGTCATGGATAGTGCATGTCGAAGTTTATTTCATTATTCATACATCCTGGTAGAAAGCAACAACTAGATCTAAAACTGAGAGAAATAATTGGATGTATTGAAGCTAACTTTAACATTAAAGTTTTTTATATAAAAGCCTGGGATGCAAGTAGAAAGGCAATAAAAGCTATTTTTGGCAGTTGGAATGAGTCTTATAGGTCTTTATTCAGGTTCATGGATTCTATGTGTTTATCCATGAGAGGATCTATTAAAATATATAGTGTGACCAATCTAATCGATTTGAGCGATTATTCTGGGCATTCGTCCCATCCATCAATAGTTGGAGTTATTGTCGGCCACTGTTGAGCATAGATGATATATTTTTTTAAGCAAATATAGGGGGACTCTGTTAACAACTATTGCTATGAATGCTAACAATGATTTATTTTTATTAGCATTTGCTATTGTCGAATCTGAGTGCAATGAGTCTTGGTGGTGGTTTATGAAGACATATGCGAAGTTAATCCTGATGTGCCTAATAAGGAGGATTTGTGCATCATATTTGATCATCATGATGGACTTGTTCGTGGCTATAGGAAGTTATTATCTTGGGTAACACATAGACATTATTTGAGGAACTTAAGAGAAAATTTTAAGATAGCAATTCGATAGATGGGTTAGATGTAGACTCAATGTGACAAAAAATGTATTGGGCTAAAAGTACAAATAATGTGAAGATATTTGAACGTTGTATGACTGATATTAAGAATGTGAAGTCAGAAGCATTCGACTAGTTTAAGTAGAGGGATCCTGTTAAGTGGTCTCTTGTATATGATGGTGAATTTAGATGTAGAACCATGACTATAAATGCTGCAAAATATTTCAATGGGGCATTAAAGTGTGCCAGAGGTCTACCAATTGAAGCATTGATTTTTTCCATTTACTATAATATAGTTTCTCTATTCCTCAAACATTCTACCAAGGTAGTTGAATTAGAAACATCAAATAAGTGTAGTTTTGCACCCAAGATTTGTAGTTGCCTAGATAGGTATGAGCATGAAGCTAAAAGACTGCCTACCCCAATATGTATAAACATACAAGAATCTGAAGTATATGATATACCTTGCCAAACATTCAAAGTTAAGCTAGAAAGGAGTTGTTCATGTTTAAGGACACACATTTTTCATATGCCATGCTCAATATGATCACGGATTTAAGCTTAATATGTATTAGTCATGAAGCTTATGTTTCTCAATATTATACTATAAATAACTACAAATGCACATATCAGAGTGAGTTTCAAGTCATCCCGATAAGAGTAAATGGCGAATATGATCATAGTAATGACATAGTTGAGTTACTTTCACTAGCTTTTAGGAGATGATCTATGACTAAGGACTAGAAGGTATACAAATACATTGGATGAACCTAGACCTCAGAGCATTAGAATATGTAGTATGCCCAAATCAACAGGTCATAATATATCAACTTGTCCTTTAAACCCCAAAAATATAAAGTAAGCTAACACTTTTTTACTTGTTCTAAAAATTCTACAGCCACTATTTCATTCATGTGCTCATATAAATTTATTATTATGTAGTTCACATGGCCGAGGAAGGTAGCATACGACACTATAGATAATGCCAAGGGACAGACAAACATGGACTGACACCAAAGTAGGTTCACCCTAGCATAACATGCTTATAAGGGTCTCATTGAGCTGTACATCCATATGTTGTAAGTATAAACTTATTATTTATTTGAAGCACAATTTTGTAATTATTCTTGTTAACTTATGCTATTTTATATGAATGCAAGGAACCATATTGAAGGCAGCCTCACATTTATTTATGGCTAAAAAATGGTACATTAGGTGCCCTCATTTTATTGAGGGTTTGTGATTGGTAGGACTAGAGTGCATTATATATCTATAGAGTAGTAAGCTTGACCATCATCTGATTATTGGTTTAGTTGAGCGATAGTCACTAGACACCAACACAATTCATTTACCAGCAGAGAGATGACGATCACACTGCAGGATTTTGGCAAACTTCTTAGAATCTGTATTGATGGCCTGCCATTGTAGGTCGCAATGTTGTTAGTGTAGAACGAAGATGAGCTAGTTGGCCAGACTGTTGTGATGAATTGCTTGGATGTCACCCCAAAGAAGGGGTGATATACCACGATCCAAATGACTCAGCAATAACATCAATATTTCGGATGGCGTAAGCTCATACAAAGACTTGCTTGCCACTGAGATGGGTTAGGTGGACTTTCTATCATGAGACATATATGGACCTAGATGACATTGAGTTTTGTAGGCATGTTTGTGCATACATTATGTTTATGCTAGGTTGCATCCTTTTGCCAAACACATCAAGATGTGAGGTGCACCTACAGTACTTGCCCCTTTTAGAAGATTTGGAAGAATTCTCAAAATTATCAGTAGAGAGTGTTGTTTTAGCTCATCTATATCGAGAGTTGAAGGAAGCAATGAAGCTTAGCTTGGTTAATATTGCTGGTTGCTTACATTTATTGTAGGTGTGGAGTTGGGAGTATTTACATGTTCGGCATCCAATACTATAGGTTCCATATCCACATGATCTTGATGGAAAGAGTTTAGCTTACAGGTATGATTTACTTATAATCAAGTAAAAAATGATAAATTTAATAAGTGCTTTATTTATTTTTCTTCTAGAATTAAAGATATTTGACTTAGGGATATTAGAACTTATAGAGACAAGTTAGACAAGTTAGTAGAGAGTCAGGTTTACTTAAAATAAATTTTTCTTGCAACTTTCTAATTTTATCTCAAATGAATTCTTGTGTCAAAAAATAAGTAATTTGGGAGCCATATGATTACCAGATTTAGATTCATGTTAGTGATATATGCTTTAATCGTTGGGAGATTTGGGAGTATCATGTACCACTTATTAGCTGGTGCCATGTGGAATGGCATCTACCAAATCATGTCATGTGCCAGTTCAGTCAGATTCAACAAGTCAACATTGAACCGATGGAAACTAGTTTTTTGCATGTTAATGGGAGGGGGAAGGCTGATGTCGAATGGGTGGACTACTATAGTAGATATTCTAAGTTGTGGGAAAATAGAAGTGCATTTATTATCCAACATGATTGTGGTGTTTATTTTTGAGATTGATGAGTGTTTATAGGAGGGGACACCACACATATCTGAGGGTGTACTTATTGAGGTGATTAGGTATGATATCAAAGAATAGTGCACTATCTCGACAGATAGAAATCACTACCCTATGATGGACCTAATCACCTAATAAGGACTCCTAAGGCATGATGAGTCTTTGAATATACCATCAAATTTTTTCCCTACTTTACATGGATAAATAAAGTATGATTTATTTAAACCGGGTCCTAAAGTTCCCTATGGGGGCAAGCCCCCATAGTTAATTACATCCTAAGAAAGAAGAGTTCCTTAGGAATACTCTCGATTAAAGTAAGCAATTGTTGTCTCCAAAGAATTCAGATATAAAACTATCAATAAATTGGCTATGTTTGGAAAATCAAGTGGGATAGATCAAGAGGAGAGAGACTTATTATCAAAGCTAAAAGAGATGAGTGGGGGATGCTCATGATACTAGGAAACCTAGTGAGATTTCCAAACTATCATATGGTTGGGCTTTATATATTTGAAATTGAAGATAATTATGTGTTTACATTGAAATTTTATTAGAAAGCTAGCACTTCTAATCCCACAATACAAGATTGTGGAAATGCCTAAGAGATGAGGACTTATGCTTGTAGCCCAAGGGAAAATAGCAACCTTAGATTCTAAATCTAGGGAGCTTTAGCGAGTGCCAAAGCATGCCCTAAATCTAAGGTGAAAAATGGGTATATTATTTACCTCCACAAGAGAAGGTAAACCACCCGACTGCTGGACTTATAACCGCTTGGAGTGATTGCCAGCTAACTCCTCCTATATTCTAAAACCATATGGTCAAGTCATATGTTTTGCAAGAGGGCTAGGTTGTTATCATTTAGAAAGAAACTAAAGTCCTTAAACCCACTCCCTAAAGAGACTAGAGCATGAGTGGTATAAATAATGCTTAGTCTAATGTAAATTTTATCAAATTTTATTAAATTTATTTGATTTTAGACTTTTTATTTTGACACAGGACATAGGATTTTATATGCCTAAATGCATTATGAAATATTGTTATTGGCTAAATTAGAGAGAAAGTGATATTTTCCACCACAAGGGAGACCCTCAAAGGTCAAGTCTTCCCCTATCGTGTAAGGATGGAAACCCTCTCTTAGCAAGAATTAAATAAGATGATATGCATGATGTTAAACATACAACATTCAGCTAAGGGGTTGCTAAATCTTTTAGTTCTCTTGATTTAAAACTTAGGTTTTAAATGAGGTTATGAGTTGTTTTAGAAAATTTAGTTTTGAGACATGATTAGGTAAAAAGTTTATTTTTTTTCTTAAGAGCCTAAGATGATCCAAGCCTCATTAATCCATCATATGTGAAAAAATTAGGAAAATATATGTCATTTCTATTACATGATGTAAACAAATCATTAATCAATTTATAAACTCAATGTGAAAGAATAATGTGGTAATGTAATCACTGCATAACTCAAAAGAGAAATGGGTTGTTGAGCTTTACCCTTATACATACTAATATATGAAAGAATAATTATAAATACAAATGAATAGATGTTATGGGGGGTCTTCATATCATCATATCTGCATGTCTTTGCTTCATTTGAGTTGATAGGCTTCTAGGCATCACATGGCACCACAGGATTAAACCTTCTGGCCAATGTTCATTCTTAACCCACATAACACTAATCCTAATTTCTAATGCAAGATTACATAAAAAATAAGAAAAGTAAACCTAACTACACTTGCAAGACAAGTGCTAGCTAAATATACCATACAACCCAAGTAGTTGTATGAATAATTTGGACTTAGCACCCTGCACTTGGGTAACAAAGTCCACATGTCCTAATGTAGATCATGCTTAGGGGTTAAGCAACCTACAAAAGAGAGCATTTATATTTATTTTAAGTGCCCCTTAAGCACAATCTCCTACAAAAGACATAATTAGGCTAATCACGGCCTAACATCTAGTCTACGAAGCATACACCATAACATCCAATCTACAGTAATACATCACAAAATAAGTATACATCAAATCATGCACCGCCCTAACATAAAACTAGAAGTGGTTACTTAATCTAATGTCCGTGTTAATGCTTGTGTGGCATGTCCTAACTAGGCTTTAAAGTTATGATTTTCTAAATATGAAGAGATTTAATTATGAAGGGTGGTTTCACTTTAAATGATTTAATTGATTTGGGAATTCTACTGAATGTTTACTTTTATTTCATTTGACTTACACCTAATAACTAAGTGTTATAAAGAGAGGAAAAGAGAGGATCACTCTCTTTCATCCCTACCATAAGCCACATTTAAAGAAAATTAATTAATTAATTCCCTTTAGTGAATGGCTTATTATATATTTTAATTAATCTTAGGTTTAGGTTTTACTTTAAATAATCTCATTCAATAAGAAAGGCATCTTAAGATTAATTGGAATTAATTACTATCACATAACACATGTTTGTTAATTTCTTTCCATCATGTATATGGCATGCATATGATTGTGTCCTAAACATACATTTACATGCAATTTGTATCTTAACACACTTAAATGATGAATGTAAGCAAGTGTACTTAGAATTGAAGTTTTATTTGGTTGAATCATTTTATCATATTAATTTAAAGCTCTATCTAAATTCCTATAAAAAAGTATAAGAAAAGAACTCTAAATCATATGAGTAATCAATCCAACCACTTGAACAAAGTATGAATGCAGGTCTTTTTAATAGAAAAATGAGGATTTCATTCATTAGATAAATATACATTCAAATGTATAAAAGTTTTAAGCAAGTACGACGCCATTATTCTGCACCAGGGGAGTGAGGTAGGAACCTCCTTGAGGCTACTTAAAGTCATGCATCCTCGGAATGTCCAGACTAATATACCCACTACTCCTAAATACATATGGATGTATAGTCAATTATAAGAGCAGAAAACCATGCAAAAGTAGCATTTAATTGAATTGATTTATTTATGTAAATGAATTAAAGCTCTATCTAAATTCCAATGTTAAGATGCATAAGAATGAAATTAAACGAGCACGTCACAATTGCTTTGCACCAGGGAAGTGAGGTAGGAACCTCCTTGGGGCTAATTAAAGTCGTGCATCCTCGGAATGTCCGGACTAATATACCCATTAACATTCAAACTTATGCAAATTAACACATGAACGTAAGAAAGAAACTTCACTTCATACACTAAGCTTATATTCACATGCATCTCCTAGGTACGTGTAACTAAAGTCACAATATACATATTATTCTTCCTTAATAAGCTTTTGAAAGAACATTTGAGATTTAATAGTGATAATAGCCACACATATTTCTAACTAAGTCAACACATGCAAATTGACATAAAGGAGATCATTTTCATTTAATTAATTTGAAAGAAATGAATGTGTGAGTATAAGTGGCTTACAACATTTTAACATGATTGGAAAGATATAAAGAAACACAAGCATGTAATTTCATTCAATCCAACTATGTCCTAAGGACAATCATATTAAACAAACTCATTTAAAATAAAACAAAATTTCTTAAAGCCATTTTTTATCTTTATGTTTGGTTTGATTTAAACAATGTGAAAGAGGTTTGCTAACCCTAATCCCATTCCTCATATGTGTGGGTTAATTTGATTTAATAAAAAGTAATTAGGTTACTTTTTTGTCTTGATTAGGTTTAGGTATGAATTAAATTAATTAATTAACCCTTACCTACATCACCTTAAGTTAATTAACTAAATAATGATGAGCCAACATGAGATGCAACTATATGAAAAGTGAATTTGCAATGCTCCTAAGAAATAAAAGAGGCATAATGCAATTGGCTCATAATTAATAATTAATTAAGCTTAAGGGACTCACTTAATTACTTTTATGGTTTTCTCTCACATGTGAGCTAACCATAATTTCATTAGCTCTCTCTTTATGTTATTGAACACCCAAAGAGCTACCCAAGAGTTAATTAAAGAAGGTTATGAATGAATGTATTTTAAATTAATTTAATTAAACCCTTAATTGGTTAATTAAATCCTTTGATTATATCTTTTAATTAGGATGATAAAATTAACTTAGGAAAAGTGATCAAGGAAGATGCCTCAATCCCAATCCCTAAGTCATCTCAAACAACTAATAAGGCTCTGAAATAATTAGATATCTTTTCTTTTAATTGATTAATTAAGTGGCTAATTAATTATTTAAACTTTAATTAATTTAAAACAAATGAAGAGGCTTAATCAAATGGTCATAAGGAATGAACCCAAACCACTTCTCTAAAAATTCTCACTGTTAACAGAGGATAATAACCTTAATTAATTAATTAATCCACTGCTCATTTGCTTAATTATCATTAATTAAGGTTGGTGAATAATTAAGGCTTAATCCATTAATTTCCCTAATTAACTATCGAATAAATCCCAAGAAAAAAAGTGGAGAAGAGATCATCCCCATAAAAATTTCTAAATTTTTTGAAATTAATTGGACAATTAATCATAGAGTAATTAGGCTAATCAAAGTTTTAATTAAACCTTAATTAAGAAAAAATTACTATTCAAAATTAATTAATAATTATTATTTTGTCTCCTACTCTAAAATACCTTTACAATGAGCACTCATTTATATTTTTTGGATTTTATTAGGATTAGTTATGATTTTAGGAAGTTTCAGACTGAAAAACTCATTAAAATAGCCCTAATTAACCTTTACTCCCATTGGCGCCACACGGCTGTGACGCGATGTGCACTTTCCACATGGCATAATGGGATAGGGTGATTAAGTTGTCAAATTGGGAGGCTAACTCAGATTGCGGTGGACGTGCTTTCCTGCGAACCGTCTGATCTAAGATCGGACGACCATGATCAGATCCTGTGGTTAAGGAGAAAATAGAGAAGGATTCTACTTGATTTGATCATAGCCTTCCATTCCAATCACGTGAATGACGGCCCATGATCCATCTTCCTATGAGTGATGAATGATGGAGCCCATCTACCATTGTTTGCTCGATCCGAGCTCACCAAGCTCGGATCCACTGTAAACTCAACTCACTCCTTCGCACGAAGGATCCACAAGGATCCAATGGCTAGGATAGATTCAAATGTAAATTCACTTCGAAAAGGATCAACACATTTTCCCTAAACTAAGAATTTTGAGGAATTACATCACCAGAGCTAATGTCTGGCAGTGGGATCAACTGAGGTAGCATCATTTGGTAGAAACAAAGCCCTGTTGAGATGCTTGGACCTCAATTTGAAGTGAGCTACTCGGGCAACCAATCCATGCATGTAGGAGCTTCAGCTTCGATTAAACTTGGACCTCTGATAGCTTGGAAGCTTGGGAAATGGTTTGGTATTACTTGACGAAGTGTGGTGATGGTGTGTGTAAGTTTAATTGAGGTTTGGTTGAGTGGGGGAGGAGTTTGAATCAAAGGAAAGATGCCCTATTTTGATTATGCATGGTAATGGAGAATTCTAATCATGGGAGCTTGAGGAGGCTTTAAGGAGGCTCTGAGGAGTTTCTAAAATGCTTAGGGAACTCTCACAGTGTGAATTATGATAATTGCCGCTCAAATTGAGGGAGTATACGCCTCAATCGAGTGTGATGGATGGATGGGATCCATCCCTAAAATTCAATTGATTCATTACCATCGAGGCGTTAGAGGGGTTGCCGTGAACTTCACATGGCTCGCTAGGAGTGGAGGAAGCTATAGAAAAGAGCTCAAGGCAAGATATGGGATTATTAGGTTGGCTTAGTCCTTCTCTTTGCCCATGGGGTTTGGCCATGAGTGAAGTGGCTTGGTTTGTTTCCCTTGGTTCATGGCAAGTGCTAGGCTAGATTAGATTGGGCTAGGGGGTTTAGGATACCTTATTTGGCAACTAGATGGCTGCCATGAGAGGAGAAAGTGGACTTTGCCTCTTATGGAAAGAATCCAATGTAAATGGGGTGTGTCCAATGTCTAATCCCCTTGGGTGGTTGGGATGATTTGGGAGTGCTCCTCAGATCCCATGGGTTGGTTTTGTGTGATTTGACTTCATTTGGTCAAAATGAGTTCATTTGGGTTTGGTTGGGATGGGTTTACCAATTGGTCAAATTGGGTCAAACCAAGACTTAGGTTAGGTTTAAATGATGATTTCAAGAGTTTTGGTTCAAGTGGTTTTGATTAATTTGGCTTAGGTTCGATTTTGGTTCATTTGGATTCAAAAAGGTCAAATGGGCTAAGTTGACCAATTTCACAAAATTGGGTTGGGTTAGGTGTTGGTTCATGTTCAATTGCTTAATCAAAAATGATTGTAGGCTTTGGTTTGGTTTGATTTTGGTTTAATTTGAATTTGGGCCAATTTGACCTTTTAGGTCAATTTGGGCTACGTTGGGTCAAGTTGACCAATTGGTCAAATTGGGCTCAATCATGGCTTTGGCCAAGTTTAATAAGTGATTTAGAATGAACTTGAGCCATTGGTTGCAATCAATTTGAATCAAATTATGATTTGATCCAATTTGGCTTTTTTGGCCAATTTGGGTCAACTTAGATCAAATGACCAATTAGACTTAGTTTGGCTCGATTGAGGGTTCAGTCATGTTCAATCATTGATTATGAATTGGTTTGAATCAACGATTTCAATCAATTTGATATATGGTGGGTTTCAGCTAATTTGGGTTCATTTGGGCTAAAGGTTGACTTAGTTTGACCCAATTCAAGGTAGTTGATCACCCTAGGATGATTGTTGATCATGATATGAGGTTTAGATGGGCTTAGTCCAATCCAATTTGGGTTGGATTAGAACTTGGCTCAAAAAGGGTCTTTAGGTTTCTTTGGGTTAAGTGGACCTAAATGGGTCAACTGTTTTGGTTTTAGCTTGATTCAGGTTTAGTTGAACTCACATATGAGCTTAGGATTGAAATATAAATCCAATTGCAATTGGTTTGGGGTTAAATAAATTTTGGTTCATATGACAATTTCAAGTCAAAAGGGGTCAACATGGGCTTGACTTGATTTGACTTGGATTCGGTTTGATAATTATAGTTCATGTTTATATTTGGAACAATGATTGAAGGAATGATTGAATCATGAAGAAATTCATGGGTTTTGGATTGATTTGGGTATCATTTAGCGAAATTCAAGAGATTGGCTAAAAAGGAAAAATTAGAAATTTGATTTGATTTAGGATTTATATTTAATTTATATTTGAGAATATAAATGAAGATATAAATGATTCATGAGAAATTCACTTGAGTTTGGAGTTATTTGAAAGCAAATTTGACCAAGCTTAAGGATGTACATCAAAAGGGCTTTAGTAGGAAATTGATTTAGTTTGATTTATTTTTTGACATTGGAGGGTGGGTTTCATTTATATTTGTGAATATAAATAAAGGAATGATTGATTTATAAAGAAATCAATTAAGTTTGGGTTAATTTGGGTTGAAATTTGATTAAGCTTATGGAGGTAAGTCCATATGGCTTAAGAAAGGTCTTGGTTTGAATTGAATGATTTGAATTTGGATTTCATTTATATTTGTGAATATAAATGAAGGAATGATTGATTTATAAGAAAATCAATCAAGTTTTATTTGGTTTAAAGGGAGTTTTGGTTAAGCATATGAAGGTGGTTCATATGGCTTAGGAAGGGATTTTGGAACTTCAATTTGATTTTCGATTCTAGTCATTTGATTTAGAATTTGAGTTGGGATTGAATTGATATTTGAGAAAATCAATTAGATTGAGGTTGATTTGAATTTGGTTAAGGCTAAGTCCATAAGATAAATTCAAAGGGCTTAGGAAGGGTTCTGGAATTTGAATTTGATCATGGGTTCCAGTCATTTGATTTGGAAGTTTGCTTTGAAGAAGGAAGCAATGATTGGGTTTAAGGCTATAGGGTAGGAAAATTTTCCTAAATCCCTAAGGCATAACCTATTCCTATGGCTAACTCTCTAAGTCTCTAGGCTTAGGTTAAGTGTTCACCTACTCACTAGAAGTGTCTTAAGACTAAGGAGCTCTTAGTGTCTATAAGAGTCCTAGATCTATAATAAGAAAGTTGAGAGCTCACTACAAAAGTGAGGTCAACAAAGGGTGCCCAATACATAGTTGGCAGATTGCAAGTTAATTTAGTAAAGAGAAAAGCAAAATAATACTACATTGAAAGAATAAACAAATTTTTTTATATATTACTCATATGAATAAAAGTATATAACATTCAACACAAAATTCAATATAAATTCATAACACTAATGACTTAGTTTCTCATGTTGCAAAAAGAAAAAGGATATTGGCATCAACAAATGTAGGAGACCATTCTAAACAAAATAAAATAAAAGGAAAGAGTAAACTGAGAACAAAAATTGAGTCTTCCCTTAATCCAAATCATATTTCCTATTAGTAATGAAGTCCCCGTTTAATGGTTATTCTCCTTCTCCAATCTTCAGCATGAATAAAACACAAACATCATTAACATGATCATGAACACTGGACCACACTCAAATTACACTTGGACTAACACTCTTCAAGTGTCACACTCAAACACACAAGGATTCCGCACACTACTAAAAAATGTCCACTTATCAAATGCACACCCTTGAGGTCTCCCAATGTAGTTGTCCTCACGTTCTATATGTAACTCCTCTGAATTTCTTTCAAAACCACCTAAATTATCTATTTAATATACATAAATTAAGTCTCTCTAGGAGCTGGGTGTAGCGCTAGGACACTGATCTTAAGGGTTGCCACACTTCTCTCATTATCTTGGGCTTAAATTTAAGGCTTTTTTGGCATTGTGATACCACTTTTAAGGTGTTGCACCACACCACTTTCTCTGTCTTGTGGTCTTCCCTCTTAAACTTTTGGAAGTTTCTAATGTCATGACATTGTCTTTTTAACACATATGTGTTAATCTCTTTGTATTTGATCAAAATGAAGGCTTCTTAAGGCTTTTTTTTAGTGTTATAAGATTATGATTATAGCGCCTAACCATTAACCTCTTTGTATGGAGGTCAAAAATATTTATGTAGTAGTGTCATGATGCTACAGTGCCTAAGCATTATCTTCTCTATCTCTGTAACCTATTTTGTCCATCATTAGTGCCAAAATCTTACATTTTTCTTTCTTTCAAAGAATTTATGAATTTTATATGAAAAGCATAAAAATAAACTAAAAAAAATACATATTCTAAGATTAATTAAGCACAAATATGTACACTTAACAAAAAAATTTAACTAATAATTTTATTCTTGTTAATCAATAATAAATATTTATTTATTGATTTTTTTTTTGCAGTCAATCAATTACATAGACACAACCAGTCAAAAGTTAAGCTGACAAAAGGCACTCTTAAGGATCCTTCATGTAGTACTAGTCAATAATAGTCTTTAGCTTTGTGTTTTATATTTGAATCTAACATAAATGTTTATAAATAAAGTGGCCTTAGTGAGGAAGAAGAAAATAATTATGCTAAGATATGATGAAATGTGTTTTTTGAAAAGAAGTTGTGTTAAAGATATTGTATGTTACTATTTTATATGTCATGCTATATAATATAGGAGATAAAAGAAAGTTAATAAATGGTTTCAAAACACTTTGATGATTAAATAATTCTTTAATCTTTCACCTGCATTTGCCAAGACTCTTGGTTCTAGTATATGCTCAGATCTAACTACTCTAAGTAAATGTAATTCCACATTTATGCATCATGGCTTGCTCTCCAAAGAAGTGTTTTTTGTTCCTGATTTTAAAGGGCCTCTTTAACATGGTGTTGGTCTCCAAAATAGATGTAATTCCACATCTATGTGGTCTCCACCTGGTTGAGCTTTACATATTAAGTATTTATATTATAATAAAAAGAGCAAAAATTTCAATAGTTCAATAAACTTATCAATTATTGAAGTATCCAATCTTTATAGGCCTATCGTCCATGCAAATTATATTAAGGAGAAAAGGCCATCATGTAGTTTCAAAGAAAGAAACCACTTAAATTTTTGATAAGCATGGAGGAATACAGAGGAGTAAGGGGAGTAGGTAAGGAACAAGTAAAGAAAGTATGCAATCTTTTTTCTCCCTCTCTCTCTCTCTCTCATTCCTTTTCATCTCTTTCATTGCTTTTGCTTCCTTCTAAATTCTAATAATCTTATAAATTTTAAATATTTATCAAAGGTAATTTCTATTCTTAAGAGTGCTCTTTAACATCTTCTAGAACTTCAATGTAAGAATCATCAACTATCTCAAAGTTCAAAATAGAAATAGTTTTCTCCTCCTTGTTCGGAAGAGTTCGATTATCATAAACATCATTATAAGAGTCTTACACTTGATTTATGGTGTTTAATGATGACATTGATAGAACCATTAATTAAGGAATGAAATCTATAAAAATTTTATCTTTGATAATTATAATAATTATTTTTACTAATAAGTGATTTCTGATTTGCATAAAATATCCAATATTTTTGGTGCGTGACAATTGTTTTAGGAAAAAGCATAACAATTTTAATCCGTATATAAATTATTTCTTTACATGCTCTATAATGGACGGTTCTTCCCTGGCTCATTTGATGGGAAGCTAAGAATTCTCATAATATGTGCTATATGTGTGATCATTCTCCTCTAGCTCCCTCTAGTGCGGGAGGAAAGAACTGAGCCTAGGGTTTTCACAAACTCATTATGTCATCCATGCAATTATTGAAGTATCCAATCTTTTAGGCCTGTTGTCCATGCAAATTATATTAAGGTGAAAAGGGCATCATGTAGTTTCAAAGAAAGAAACCACTTAAATTTTTGATAAGCATGGAGGAATACAAAGGAGTAAGGGGAGTAGCTAAGGAACACGTAAAGAAAGTATGCAATCTTTTTTCTCCCTCCCTCTCTCTCTCTCTCTCTCTCTCTCTCTCTCTCTCTCTCTCTCTCTCTCTACATTCATTTTCAACTCTTTCATTGTTTTTTCTTCATTCTAAATTATAATGATCATATAAATTTTAAATATTTATCAAAGGTAATTATAATATTTATTTAAGCATTAAGTGAATTATGATTTTTGTAAAATATCCCATATTTTCAATGTGTGACAATTTTTAATTTTTTTGGAAAAAGCATAACAATTTTAATTCACATATAAATTTCCTCTCCGCATGCCCGATAGTTGGTAGTTAATCCCTAGCTCGCCCAAAGGGAGAAGAAGTGAGAATAAGCAACACTCACCTTAACCAAGGAACTGGTGGATCAGAGGAATGAAGGCAAGATGACAAGAAAATTTGAGACACTTGCCTTTCCTTTCTTCCTTGTTTACCTAGAATGAGTTCGTGAAAAACCCTAGGCTTAGCTCTTTCCTCCCGCACTAGAGGGAGCTAGAGGAGAATGATCGCACATATAACACATATGATGAGGATTCTTAGCTTCCCTTCAAATGAGCCAAGGAAGAACTGTTGATTTTCGAGCATGTGAAAAAACAATTTATATACGGATTAAAATTGTTATGCTTTTTCTTAAAAATTTTATCATGCACCAAAAATATTGGATATTTTACACAAATCAGAAGTCACTTATTAGTAAAAATAATTATTATGATTATCAATGATAAACATTTTAGATTTAGTTCCTTAACTAATGGTTCTATCAATGCCATCATTAAACACCATAGATCAAGTGTAAGATTCTTATAATGATGTTTATGATAATCGAACTCTTCCAAACAAGGAGGAGAAAACTATTTCAATTTTGGTTGATAATTCTTAAATTGAAGTTCTAGAAGATGTTAATGAGCGCATGACCATAGATGCAATTATGGTTGTTAATTATCTTTTACAAGTTATTCAACTTGACTTCGTAGTACTTTTGATGTTGAACCCCATGTTGACTAACTGTGTTTGCTAATATTTTTACTCCTTGAACTAATTTCTCCATATATCTTGTTCATGGATGGATCTCCCCTTCTTCACATGCTAGCTTTAGATATCTTTTATGAGCTTTAGTTTCTTGAACATTGCTTCCATCACCTACTGAACCTTTATCACTCTTCAAGAAAAAAATTATTATGGTGTTGAGAAAATCCATGCAACATAAGATATCCCAAGTAATTATGTTTACCATTTTGAACTTTTTTATGTTTAATGTCATGAATGAAATGTTTTATTAAAATCATCGTGTGTTAAGAAAAGAAATTTTTAAAGCTTTATGTCACATAATTCCTAAAGTGTAGTAAGTTTACATAAGTGTGTTTTAAATTATAAGGTATCTTATGCAATTATACTATAGTTCAGATTATAAATAAAATACAATTTATGTATTTGGAAGAAAAATAGCATTTTTAGAAAAATCTGTCTTTGCATGGTTAGCCCTTCCCTTCTCTCCTTTATCTCTTTGTGATTGTGCTCATCTTAGCTTGGTATATACTATGCAATGTACGTTGTGTGCAAGAATAAAGAAGATGAGCTACTATGTGCTAGGTGTGAATTGTGTTCATTTATATTTTTTATATCTTGTCATTAAGTATTGCCATATTTTTCCTTATATTCCTCCATCACTTACAATGACTAGGAGTTTACAAAATTTTTTAGGTGTTAACCTAAACATGAGATCGTAAGGTAGAGTTATAATAAAAGCTAAAGTTTTATATCAATTTACTCTACTTATTATTTTATTCACTGATAACACATACCAAATACTTCTTAAAAGAAGAAGAAGGTAAAAAAATTATAATAGGTGCTCAAAAGTCATTTTCTTAAATACAATAGCCATTAGAGGAGTGGTAATGCTAAAACAGAGGTACAATACAAAAATTAATGTTAAAGATAGAAACAATAGTGGCTTTATTTAATATAAATAAATAAAATTACAATACAAATACAAGAAGAAAATTACTCCCCTTGGGGCGAGGGGAGAGGTCCACAAAAAGAAGTAAGAAAAGAAGAAAATAATAATAAATTAAATATGAATAAAACAAGAAATGAAAATTTTTTGAATGAAGAATTATGTAAAGTTAGGTACAATGTGTCATATCATTTTCATTTTTTTATTGATGATTTTGGTTTTTTTCCTTTTAAAAAAAATTTAAAATTTCTTAAAGAATTTTGGTTACGGATCCATAATCATTTTAGCTCTTAATATCACTAGAAGGCCATCGACGACTATCATATTTGGTAATAAGCAAAATTTAAGAAGATTCAACTTTTAATCTTGATATGTCACTGAAAACTCTACTAGTTGAAGCACGAATTTTGATATCGAAAGCAATCTGATTCTGAGCCGAAACTAACCTAGATCAACCACTTAAAATATAATTGAAAACTTTGGGATATCATTCGAATCCCTAAATAGCTCTTAAATATGGAGTGTTTATAGTCAAATAAAGCATCTTGATGAGCCGGATCTAACTAACCTAAGATCTCTTAATTCTGACTTCATTTGAGCATTCAAACACTTAAAATATATTAGATGATCGAAAGAATCATTTTGAGCCGTCCGATGGAGTGGTTTGAATTTTTCTTTTATTTACAGGAATGTCACTCCCATAGTCTATAAATATCTTCTCATTATTCACATGAGGGGAACCAAGCTAAAGAAATGAGAGAACTCTGAGACTCGAGAATCTCAAAGCATAATTGGGCCACCGATCGATTGTCACTGTATCATCGCCGACCACCGCCGACCGCCGCCATCGGCCACCACCATCGGTCATCGCCGCCGCGCTGCGCCATTAGTCACGCTCGACCGCCGTTAGTCCGTCGCCGGCCATTCCGTCGTCGCGTTGGTCACGCCGTCATCGTCGCCACCGCTGGTCACCACCGCTCGACCACCGACGGATCATTGTCGGCCACCACAGTTGGTCACCGTCGACCGCCGCTGCCAGTCACCACCACCCAACAGTCACCAAACAGGATCATCGTCGTTCAATGCCGGTCGCTGCCTTTGACCACCACTGTTGGTCACCACCAGCCGCCACCACCGGTCTCTATCGCTAGTTGCCATCGCCCGACAGTCGTCGGATCACCGCTGACCACCTCCATTCATCATCGCTAGCTACTACTAACTGTCACCTGATCATCTTTCGATAGTTTTCGTCGGATCATCAAACTACCACGACAAGCAAGGCCTTCATTCTAAATCTAGTGAAGTTTTTCAGAAAACTTACTCTTGTAAGTTATCTTTCTCCAACTTGAGAGAAAGGATAATAATTGTAACAAAAGCTGATATAGTGAAATTATTTATATGTGGGTTAGGCCCTGTGGTTTTTCCCTTTTTGGATTTTCCACGTAAAAATCTTAAGGTCTCTCAAACTCTTTTGCTATGTGTGAAAGTTTTGTACAACGCTAAGATATTGAATTCTCATACTCTACAGACCCGAGTCTTCCTGCTCGTAACAGTTTGGCGTCGTCTTGTGGGATCCGAAAATTCGCCACCGACTTATTTTGGAAAACATAAAGAAAAGAGTTGTTTAAGTGTCGGTGAAAATTTCAGAAGCCAAATGAATAATAGATAAGACACTACCTAGAGATTTCGTTCTCATTTGGTGAGAACTTTTTATATCTGGTTCTAGGTTTCCTATAGGCGCAAGCCCCTATAATTAATTATACCTCCCAACACTGAGAGAGCACTTTCGATTAAGGCTAGTTAATGAATTATTAAAGAACAAGTATATAATTGTAGTGAGTGGAGTTTAGAACTTATAAAATTTATTATTTTAATTTAAAACTTTCTGTGGGGGGAATGATGACGCGCGTGATCTAGATCCCATGGTTCCATCATCCGGGACTGTCGTGGTCCCTGGTCCACTTAGTCAGAGGAGGTAGTCGACCTAACCTGACCAAAGGATCATTGTCAGCAATACATAGGTTACGTCATCCAAGTTGTCCTTGTAGACCTGGGGTGGAGTTTATCTAAGGGGACAAATATAAGTCAACCTTAGCTAACGTAGGGATTTTTGCCCAACCAAATACATTCTACATTTCACAGCTCAAAGAGCAAAGCCGTTCGGGAACATACAGGCTGTGGCCATGACCGTAATTTAGTGGTGCCATATCGCGGCAAACCACCCGGTCGGAGAGCTCAGGTCGTAACCTCCATTTATGCCATATCGCGGTAAAACCACGCGGGCAGAGGATACGGGCCACGTCCTTACGGGCTTTAAGAATATTTTAGTGTGAAGGTAGTTAAGTATTTAATTTGACATTAGCTCTTTGTGAGCAAAAAATTTCTTAATTTGTCACTCGAAGACAAACAATTGTGGAGGGGTGGATTTATTTTTTATTTATTTTATTAGTTTTAATTTAAATAATTAATTTTATTTTTTATTTATATTTTGTTATTTTCTTTGAATTTTGATCATTTTATGATTGATTTATATTTGAATATATGATCATTTATCATTGAAATTTTAATTATAATTACCCTTCTCGATTATAGGATTAATATCAATTGATAGACCTTGTCTACTTTGTCCAGTTTTCTATAGAGGATCGGGTCTAAATTCATTGTCTCAAGAAGTATAATCCTTCAAAACATTGTCAACTCTAGTTTGAACATAGAGGATCTGGTTTGGGACTTTTCTTCCTAAGAGTTTGAATTTTAGAAGCTATGTTAGTTAATTCATATCTTGTATTATATGACAGAATTAGCTTCTCAGATATTATTAGTTAGAAATTCTTATAATATTAAATTTTTAAGTTTTGTTAACCCGGACTCAGTCCAAAGATCAAACCGAGATTATGTAGCATTTGTTCTTTTGTATTTGACATGATGATTACTTCAACATACATACAAGTATCTGTTCTTTTGTATTTGTATGTACATGTAAATGTCAAGTTGAAATATAGGTGTCAATTTGCAAGTTTAGTTCTTAATATGACATTTTTAGGTTTTGTTAACCCGAAACCGGTCCGAAGACCAAACCGGGATGTGTAATATATGTCCTTTTGTATTTGACTTAGTAATTACTTCAACATGCATGTAAGTATCTGTTCTTTTGAAAATTTTGCATGGACATTAAGATATCTAAGTTGAAGTTTATATGTCAAATTTTGATTTTTGAGTTTTGTTAACCCGGACCCGGTCCGAAGACTAAACCGGGAAGTGTAGCATATGAGATAGAGATTGATATTCATCTAGGGGTATCCTAAAGAGTTTGGAATTCTTCTGGAAGAAGAGATTGGATCATGAACCATCGACTGTCCCGCAAGAGGAAACAAAGCAATACGAATATATAGAGAAATTCTGAGAGGTAGATAAATAATTGATGAAAATCTGCACATAAACCAACATATCACACGGTAGGAGGAGGAGAAAGCCCTCAGTGGGCTAGTGGAGAGGAAAGGATAAGGAAGGAGGAAGCTGAAGCAAAGGGAATGAGCTCCTTGGCTTAACTTAGAAGGAAAAGCAAGCGAAAGCTTGTAGCATAAATTCAATCATCTTAATTTCATGCTATTGCAAACCCAGAAAAAAAGTACAACCATAAAACACAAATGGAAGATGGAAATAGAAATCTGTATTTCCTTCAAGAGAAACTTACATAACAAAATATAACTTAAGATTGAAACAACAACTGGGGTTTGGTTGGAAGAAAGAGGAAGGATTGAGTCCTCTGTTTGCTCGGCTAGGGTTGTGCTTGAAGAGAGCAAGGAACTACTCTGAGGGGAGCTCAGAGGGAGAAGGCTGTGGGGGAGTTCGGCGAAGAGGAGAGGGAGAATCGCACACTAGAGCTTCAGCCAAGAGCTGTAGGAATGAGAGAGGGGAGAGTCGAATGAAGAGTGTCGTGAATGAGATCAACAAAGGAAATAGCGTGAGGGAGAGCCTATTCCTTTCGGCCTTTTGATTGGTTGCCTAAACGTCAATAGGAGATAGGCAGCTTTAATTGGGGATGGCGGTAGAGTAGGGCTTAGGGAAAATTACTTAGGCTAATTAGCTTAGTAATTAAGATAATTAGCCCTTAATCATATAAATTTTTATGAATCATCTCAATAATAAATCCCAATAATATGGGTGTTAATCTTAGGTATTTCCCGATTTCACGATCGGAGGCCATTTGAGCAAAGTCGGCGGTGGTCATAGTGAAATTAGGTCTAAATTGTGCGATGTCGCGCTCAAATTGCTCGACCCTCGCGCACACTTTGCCGAATCAATCACGGAAAGCATCGTTTGATAGGCTTTGACGTTTCAGCGACGACGACACAATCAATTTCAAGAACGGAGGTCGTTAGATATCGTTGAGGCTTCTCGACTTCGATATGCATGTAATTTTATTAAAAATTGATTTTAATTATTTGATCGATCATTAATTGATTCGATATTTGTTATTTAATTAATTTTAATATTTTTGATGCATTATGAAGTTGAATTTTTAAATTGAAGCGAACCTAATCGATTTCGATCGCAATTAAGGGGTTTTAACCTCGACCTCATTTATTTAATTTCAAGTGGCACATTGTTGTAGGTCAACACATTTGTGGGAAAGGGAATCCCACAATCACAATCTCTGTGAACATCTGTACTATGGCCAACAAGCGCAATATTGGCAATAACGGAGCCTCCAGCTCCAACTCTCATCATTCTCGAAACCAATATTTAAACAAAGGACATCAAGCTTCTACATACTTTCTCCGTGATAGGCGTTACCCTATCAGCGAAGGTGCAGCAGGAGCCTCACTAGACGATCGTGTTCACCGAATGGAAGAGTCTCAAAATGAGACAATTCAACTTTTATGAGAAACATGTCAGTCGCTACTGCAGCCAACACATCTCTCCCAGGATCGATCATTAGCCAGGGGAGGTCAAAAATGCTTGCACATGACCCTTTCACTATTAGGTTGAAGTTCCTCTGGTTCCAGACCGTGGCGTTGAACTCCTTCACTATTAATTCTACTATCCATCACTTGCGGCTCAACCGATCTCTAACCCACTAATTATTGTCGATGGCTTGGCACATTCTCACCTTGTAGATTCCACCTATCATGTTATACATGCAGAATTACAATACTTAATGTGAGAAGAATTCCACCTTAAAGATAGAAATCAACTTCCCTCTCACCGCGACTATCAAGAGTCTTTACCTTTAGTTAAAGCAATTCTTCAACATCTTATTCCTATAGGTTTCAAGCTTCCAAGCATCGACTTTTATTATGGCGCAACCAACCTATATGAACACATCGACCATTACAGAACCATCATGCACATCCAATGAGCTCCTGACACACTGCTTTGTCAGGTCTTTCTAGTCATTCTCAAGGGTCGGGCTCGCACTTGGTTCTACTCTCTTCCAAGGGGATCTATCCATACTTTTGACGAAATCGCCAATATATTTATATAACAGTTTATTGCAAACCGAAGGATTATTAAAGATTCTTCTCATCTCTCTGGCATTCATCAAAATGATGGTGAAACACTTAAGAAGTACTTTCGAGAGGTTCTCCTTAGGAGGTCGTCAAATACCAGGGGTGGCCCCTGAATTAATAAGAGAAGTTTTCCTTGGAGGGGCTTCGTCTTGGGCCTTTCTACTCGTCACTAATACAAGATATGGTCCGCCCGCATGCCGACTTAGTTCATCGTGTAGAAGCACAAATTTCTGTCGATAAGGCTATTAATGCCCATCAAAAATAGTTTGAACAATCCACAAGAAAACGTAAGAGTGCCCAAAGGAATACTGATCAACAATCCCATAAAAAGAAGCAGCTCTTCTTTGCATAGAAGCCTGAACCAATGCTAGAATTTCCATTAGGTTGTTGCTTAGAACATAGGACCAAATCAAAATCCATGTCTGGATCAGAGAAATGAAATGAACTCTCGAAGCACTCGAGAACACCGTGTTCATTTCATTTCTCTAATCCAGTCATGGAATTTGAATTGGTCCTATGCTCTAAGCAACAACCTAATAAATTGCATTGGTTCATTCTCTATGCGAGTGCAACGTAGGACACCGGAGGACCGTCAAAAGCTACGTGATGGGCTCTCACCCAGCAAAAATTAATTTAATATCAAAGTGAGCCGATGGCCCAGATATTAAATTGATAAGAACAGATACTACACTTGATCCAACACTTCGACCTGTTTTATTCAGTGTTATAAAATCATTAAGAGTTCACACTGCTCTAAGGGTACCAATTTTTTGTTTTTGTTTTTGGCGTCGTTCTTTTATAATATTTGCAGTGGAATATGTGGTAGTTTGTATCCGTACTTTTAGTTTCTTAGCATAACACAATATATATATATATATATATATATATATATGTGTTATATATATGTAAATATTAATTTTGTATGTATCAAAAGATTATCTTGTTTCATTTTTTTTATCCTCAATCACTTCTTTCAATAGCTCAAGTTGCATTTATGAATATTATTTATCTTTCAAATTCTGTTGTACTTAATTAGTTTAGCTGTAGCATTAATGTTCAATTCTATTGTTGCAAAAGTAGATTGATCACTATTACTAATTAACTTTATTTTTGAGTGCAAATTTAGCGGAATTCTATTCCTCTAGGTATTGCAAAGCCTTTACATTACATCGTCAAATTGGTGGTGGCAAAAAGGATCCATCTTGAATAAGCTAGTATGTTAATTTGCAGTTCCTTTCTAGGCAATGGTGTTATCTTTTTAGAATGATGGTCTCTCTATGTAGCCTATATAGCTTCTTTCTTATAGTACTTTGATGAACCTTCACCCTTCATAGTATTGTTCTCTAGCATCCCATTCTACTGGGTTCAAATCATTCGATATGCTATGAACTCTTTGGTATTATTTACAATAGGAATTTGAAAATTATTAACCTTAACATAAAAGAGAAGATTATTGTCATGACTTCAAAATTTTCAAATTTGTTGATATTATTATTGAAATACCATCACAACTTACATATTCTTTTTCATTGAAAGGTATGCCCAACAAAAAATATCGAATTATTTTATATGATTTTGATTTTGATAAACTTATATTATTCACATTAAAATTTTATAGCTATCTCAATGAAAGTTGAGATAACTACTATCAATAGTACATATATTTTAGTTGATTTATTAACTTAGTTAATATTAAAAAAATGTTCAAAAGATACAATAATCTAAAAAATCTCAAAAGATAAAAGCCGTAAAAAATTATATTTCATCTAACAAAAGATTCAAAAGGTATATTCCTTCCAAAACTTTCAAAGATATAAACTATGAAAAAATTCTCAAAAGAAAAAAAATCTCAGAAGATAAAAATATTTTAAAAATCCTAAAAGGTAAAAACCTCAAAATGTATATATTTTATAAAATCTAAAATAGTAAAGATTTTAGAATGCATAAGTTCTCTAAGATCTTTAAAAGATAAAAGCCTCCAAAGGTCTGGATTTTCTAATAATATATGAAGGCATAAGCCTCGTGAGGTAGAAGCTCCATTACTTATTTAAAAAAATATAGAATGCTTAAGTCTCAAAACATATTCTTTGAATTCATCTAAAAATTTTAGAAGTTTAAACCTTAGTAGGATCAATGCCTGCTATAATCCAATTAGTGATTAGATATATTAAAAAAACTAAGAGATCATCATTTTCTAGAGGATTTAGATTAACGACGATTTGGTAAACTTTGCCAAAGAACTTAAAAGAATTTGTGATTATTGCCATAATGCAGTCAGAGTTTACTTTCTACAAATGCTTCGTAATTGAATAATAAATTATCATATTAGATTGTAATTTTTTAGATAGTAGCTTTTTAAATAATAGTTTTTTTTTCAATAATTTCATCACTATATTTTTAGATCTTTACAGTTGTCTCAAACAAACCCTTATTGATAATTAACAAACTTATTTATTCTCTTCACTTTTAAATCATTAAACTACCTTCAATTCTATATTTTTATCTCTTACTTTTTCAAAATAAAATTTAATTCATATAAAAATAGTATTAATAAATCATTTTTTTTACTTTAACTCAAATTAATATAAATAAAAACATTAGATTTTTTGTCTAATTAATAGTCTTTAGAAAGCCGTATTATATATTAAACCGTGATGATATATTTTATGTAAGTAGGTATAGTGCCTATGCGATATAAAGGGGTTAAGATGATCGTGGTTGGGGAAGGGATTAATCTGGTGGAATTGCTAACATTGCTAAGAAAAAAAGGTGAGGTATGTTGAATCGATGATGATACACATTATTGTAGAGGAAAAATGAGGCAGACGGGAAGTCCACTCTATCGTATTATTATGATTAACCTATTAATGTTGTGACCCAATCACCTTATTATATAAATATTGGAGAGTCTAGCTATGATCTGAATGTTTGCTCTATTTCATAAAAGTAGTTTAACTTTTTTAATTATCTTATCGTGGTTTGTTATGAGTGTGCTAATAAAATAGTTTTTTTTATTATAAATTTTTCGTGTTTTGAACCATTATGTAATAATGACATATATGGTTTAAGCTAACCAAATTAACCATTTGAAGGAGGAACATCATTATCATGATAAAATCCCTTATGGCTAAAAGAGTTTCCACACCATAAAAGAGTTATATATATATGGAAATATAATAACTCAATAACTCTAATAGTTAAATGTGCTTCTAAAAATAGATATAGAATTATTATGATAAAAATAATTATTAAAATTATATATATATATATATATATATATATATATATATATATATATATATATATATATATATATATATATATATATATATAATTTTAAAAAAAATAAATAATTTTCTTAAATGATGTTTTTTTATATCACCTAATGTGTACATATAAATATATGAAAAATATCAGAACAATTTAGAGTTTCATTAATAATATTATTTTGTTACTATGAAATTAATTAAAATAACCTATACTTATATGATCTACATGTTATTTAAACTTCTATGGTGGTACGTTACGTATTGCTCAATCAAGCTGATTATGTCGTCGATTCGTCTTGACATTTCTTTATTATGTAATATATGTTCTCTTATAGCTATGTATTTGATATCGATGTTCTTATTTCGACCGTCATTTTATTATTCTCGTTCAAAAGTTTACTATTATCATAAAAATATCTAAAAATAGCAAGACAAGTGTATCCTAATATAATTATGAACACATAAAAAAAAACAATATATATATATATATATATATATATATATATATATATATATATATATATATATATATGAACACTATCTAAAAAAAACTTTAAAAAGCTATCTTAAATAGGCCCTTAAAATTAGATTGGTCAACACTAAATTAGTATGTGAAATTTTTTACTTGTTAAACTCATTTTTCTGTTCAATCACGTCTTCTATTAAACTTCATTTAGTGATTGCTTGTTTTAATATTTTTTTCGATGTAAAAAAAAAACTGATTATTTTTAAATTTATAAGTATTTAACTATGAGTAAAATAAATGTAAAGTAAATTTTTATAAAATATAGAATTTACTTATTTAGGGGTGTTTGGTTCACTATATTACTAATATAATGTAAATCAAATTCATGCATTTTGAAAATACAAAAATTTTATTTGTTGTGTTTTAAATTCAATATATTTCACAAGTGAATTTTGAATTCATTATATTATTTATTTCTATTGTATTCATCACTTTTTAAATACTTTACCCCTAACAACTCTTTGTGATCACCATCCAATCGCCACTCGCAATCCAATTGCTGCCACCATCCTAGACATTAGTCATTATTATCTACTATGACCACAATTAACATTAGTCAATTATCACAATTTGGCACTGACATTGATCACTGTTGATGTAGATTGTTGAGCTTTATATTAATTTTATTTCAAATCAATAAAATAAATTTGATTTTTTTTTCATATAACTTCTAAAAACTTTCAAACACTTATAATTTTTATACATTATATTTCATTTAATCTATATTTTTTGGACAAATTAAATAGCCTCATCATTTTTTAAGTGTATTTAAATTTTTAAAAAATCAAAAAAAATTAGAAAACATGAGTAAGATATGAAAAATAGATGGATAGCTGTGGAAGGGGTTCCCCTGCTAGTGCTAGGTTATTTTTCTATGGGGAAAATTTTAAAAACAGATCACGTTAAAATTAAAATTTAGAAAGAATGTAAACGAAAAAAAATTAAGAGTGGACCCAGTCGCCACTACTGTAGCGACTTTGGCTCACGTGGCCTATGAGGGAGAGAGAGGACAGCGGACAAAACGGATCACATAGCCACATAATGTCAGATTTAACTTTTTTTTTTTTTTAATTATTTAATTGCAGGGCTACCCATTGACTGCCCATTATAGCCGAAAATGGGCTATATAAACCCCCTAAATAGGGCTGCCCGTTCCACAAATTATTCTTGGTTCGACTCAATTAAAACTCGTTCATATCATTTGATCAACTAATCAAATGAACTTAAACATTTTTTTAAATACTCAATTGCTAAATGAATAAATTTGAACAGCTTGTCATTCAATTCATTTATGTTCATGAATATTATCATTTAAAACTCCTGAATAAGCACACTAAAGAGCTCGATTAAGTCTTATTTGTGGACGGTATTATTGAAATTATTATTTTTTTAGGATTAATAAGCTTTAATTGATATAACTCATGTATATTTCTCAGCAAGTTGGTCGTGAACAAGTTTAATTAAGGCTTGATTAAAGCTCATTTATTTTATTAAACGAGCTGCTCGTTAACAAGCTCGATAATCCAATTTGAGCCGAGCTTGTGAACAAACTCGAATCGAGCTCGAGCTCGATAATGGTAAACAAGCTCGAGCTTGAACACTATTCTTAAAAGCTCAAATCGAGCTCAAACTCGATAATATTAAACAAGCTCAAGCTTGAACACATACATGCTCGGCTCGGCTCGGTTTGTTTGCAAACCTACCCCCTAAAACCTTCTTCAAATTTTCTTTCTTTTTCCCCAAACTCCATTTCTCCTCTCCTTTTATTTTTGCTCTCAAATCAAGGTATTTTTGAAGTTTTGACAATTTTTAGAGTGTAAAAGACATCACATTTTGCTAGATCAAATTTCTGAAGGAAGTGGGAGCTGATCTCCACCTTTTAAATCAATCATCGTCAAAATCAGTATGTGAGATTAACTAAAAAGCTAAATATATCATGTGTTTATTTTATTTTATTACGCATTTATTTAATTTAATGTGTAAGCATTTCTCATGTTTTTTTTCGTTTTTTTTGTCTGATTATTAATAGTGTAAAATATTAGGTTGAAGTATTTTGTTGCTCGAACTTAATTTCGTTTTTTTTTTCTTTTGCAAGTTTTTTTTATGTACTGTTTTTTATGATAGTTAAATGTAATTTTGATTGAATTCTGAAAAATAAAATAATCATAAAATTGCCTCAAGTGATAAAATTGGAAAAATATGTTTGATTTTAAAAGTCATTTCATTGAGTATTCTATCTATTATTGGACATGATAGTTTAAAAATAAGTGACAAATTAAGAGAGAGAGAGAGAGAGAAGCATATTCCGCCTAATTAATTCTTGCTATTAACTTGTTAGAGAATTAATAATAAATGCTATTTATTTAGGACCAGATTGTCATTTGGAGAAAATTTTTTTTTCAACGGTCAAATTAATCAAAGAAACAAATTTAGACATCTTACTTAATTACCATTAATGATTCCTTAGGAGAATTTATAGGCTTCCGTATTCTCATATAAGCTAGAAGAAGGGTTCATTGTTTCGTTAATATCAGGATTGATTAGTATAAGGTTTAATTTAATTTATGTATTCTCATATATATTAATTTCAAAAAATAAAATAGTTAATCCTAGCAAGAACATGTAATTTCATCAGCATTATTATTCACCGTCATTCTATATTCATAGAACATATCATTAAACATTATTTTTATAAGTTGTGAATTTTTTTTTTTAAAATGAATGATGATATCATTAATTATAACTTGAATTATTAAAACTATTAACTCTAGTTAAATAATTAAAGACTTGGATTGAATGATTAATGATTCATATTTTAATCTTTATTATTTAAAATTATGCTTATAAGATAAAAATGTGTGTGTGTGTGTGTATATATATATGTATATATAACAACATAAATTTGACTATTTGCCAGATTATCATAAAAAAAACTTGATTATTTGCCAGGTTATCATAAAAAATAATGAGTCAGTCATTTGCCCGATTGATGATTAGATACGACGAGAATTTAACACTTTCAGATGAATTAGTTCATAAATATATTGGTGATAAAAGTCGTCCAATTGCAGTGTAACTACAAAGCAGACTCTTAGAACTAAAGAACACAATCCTGAGTGTGTTGAAATATGATATTGGGTGTTATACTACAAATCTCATTCGTCGGTTTCCTGTGGATGAAGGCTTCGTCGCAACTGCTATTGATGATGATGCAAGGTGCACCTACATTCTGGAGATAGCTACCTATAAAACTCTTATGGCATATGCCGATATTATTCAATTGCAAGTTGACGCACCAAACATTGAATACTTTAGGTCTCAACCATCATCATCCAACTCATATGACCAGTAAGTACATTTTCCTTCATGTCTTCTTACTAATCCAAGTTATATCATTTCTTCACTTTCCTAATATGATAGTTATACTTCAGAGCTTGGAGTACTTTAGAACCCAATAGAGCAAGTAGCTTTAACCAGAATTTCTACCATCCACAAAACTTGGATCCTCATTTAGTTAATGTTGATGAGGGGTATAACACCATGGATAGTGTTTCAAGTGAAGATAGTGGTAATGATGGTATTGATGGTGTTGGAGTAGAAGATGATAATCCATCATTATTTGGCCATGACCTAATTAGAGAAAATACATTTTAAGTTCTAATCAAACAGACTATATGGCATCTAATAATTGCTACATCCAATATTGTTAGACTACATAGGAATGGGATGAAACTGATTGCTTTAATCATCATCTCAAGCACTTGACTTCAACTTAGGAAGGGTTTATACCAGATGAGTTAGTTGAAGATATATTTTTTCAACAAAAATTGAGTTACATTGTGCAATAAGTGGGTGGTCGATTGTTAATAATGTGGAATTCGAGATGATTTACTCTAATAAAAAAGATTGATTGTTGCTTGTGTTCAAAATGATCATCCAATTAGGCCATGTCAAGTGGTGTTTACATGCATCTAGCAAGAAGCGCCTTGGTGGAGCTTAGGCAATCTCTAACATAACCAGTCAACATACATGTACTTACCCAATTTTAAATAGTGGTCATTGATAGTGCACGCCGAAGTTTCTTTCATTGTTCATACATCCTGGTATAAAGCAATAACTAGATCTAAAATTGAGAGAAATAATTGGATGTATTGAAGCTAAGTTTAACATTAAAGTTTTTTATATAAAAGCTTGGGATGCAAGAAGAAAGGCAATAAAAGCTATTTTTGGCAGTTGGGATAGTCTTATAGGTCTTTATTCAGGTTCATGGATTCTATGTGTTCATCCATGAGAGGTTCTATTTACAAAATACTGTGTGACCAATCTAATCGATTTCAGCGATTATTCTAGGCATTCGTCCCATCCATCAATAGTTGGAGTTATTGTCGGCCACTGTTGAGCTTAGATATATTTTTTTAAGCAAATATAGGGGGACTCTGTTAACAACTATTGCTATGAATGCTAACAATGGTTTATTTCTATTAGCATTTGCTATTGTCGAATCTGAGTGCAATGAGTCTTGGTGGTGGTTTATGAAGACATTATGCGAAGTTAATCCTGATGTGCCTAATAAGGAGGATTTGTGCATCATATTTGATCATCATGCTGGACTTGTTCGTGGCTATAGGGAGTTATTATCTTGGGCAACACATAGACATTGTTTGAGGAACTTAAGAGAAAATTTTAAGAAAGCAATTCAACAGATGGGTTAGATGTAGACTCAATGTGACAAAAAATGTATTGGGCTGAAAGTACAAATAATGTGAAGATATTTGAACGTTGTATGACTGATATCAAGAATGTGAAGTCAGAAGCATTCGACTAGTTTATGTAGAGGGATCCTGTGAAGTGGTCTCTTGTATATGATGGTGAATTTAGATGTAGAACCATGACTATAAATGCTGCAAAATATTTCAATGGGGCTTTAAAGTGTGCCAGACGTCTACCAATTGAAGCATTGATTTTTTCCATTTACTATAATATAGTTGGTCTATTCCTCAAACATTCTACCAAGGTGGTTGAATTAGAAACATCAAATAAGTGTAGTTTTGCACCCAAGATTTGTAGTTGCCTAGATAGGTATGAGCATGAAGCTAAAAGACTGCCTACCCCAATATGTATAAACATACAAGAATCTGAAGTATATGATATATCTTGCCAAACATTCAAAGTTAAGCTAGCTGGACAAGCAAGGAGTTGTTCATGTTTAAGGACACACATTTTTCATATGTCATGCTCACATATGATCACGGATTTAAGCTTAATATGTATTAGTCATGAAGCTTATGTTTCTCAATATTATACTATAAATAACTACAAATGCACATATCAGAGTGAGTTTCAAGTCATCCCAGATAAGAGTAAATGGCGTGAATATGATCATAGTAATGACATAGTTGAGTTACTTTCACTAGCTTTTAGGAGATGATCTAGTCGACTAAGGACTAGAAGGTATACAAATACAATGGATGAACCTAGACCTCAGAGCATTAGAATATGTAGTATGCCCAAATCAACAGGTCATAATAGATCAACTTGTCCTTTAAACCCCAAAAATATAAAGTACGCTAACACTTTTTTACTTGTTCTAAAAATTCTACAGCCACTATTTCATTCATGTGCTCATATAAATTCATTATTATGTAGTTCACATGGCCAAGGAAGGTAGCAGATGGCACTATAGACAATTTCAAGGGACAGTCACACATGAACCGACACCAAAGTAGGTTCACCCTAGCATAACATTCTTATAAGGGTCTCATTGAGTTGTACATCCATATGTTGTAAGTATAAACTTATTATTTATTTGAAGCACAATTTTGTAATTATTCTTGTTAACTTATGTTATGTTATATGAATGCAAGGAACCATATTGAAGGCAGCCTCACATTTATTTATGGCTAAAAAATGGTACATTAGGTGCCCTCATTTTATTGAGGGTTTGTGATTGGCAGGGCTAGAGTGCATTATATATCTATAGAGTAGTAAGCTTGACCATCATCTGATTATTGGTTTAGTTGAGTGATAGTCACTAGAAACCAACACATTTCATTTACCAGTAGAGAGATGACGATCACACTGCAGGATGTTGGCACACTTCTTAGAATCTATATTGATGGCCCATCATTATAGGTCGCAATGTTGTTAGTGTAGGACGAAGATGGGCTAGTTGGCCAGACTGTTGTGATGAATTGCTTGGACATCACCACAAGAAGGGGTGATATACCACGATCCAAATGACTCAGCAATAACATTAGTCTTTTGGATGGGGTAAGCTCGTACAAAGACTTGCTTGCCACTGAGATGGGTTAGGTGGATTTTCTATCATGAGACATATATGGACCTAGATGACATTGAGTTTTGTAGGCATGTTTGTGCATACATTATGTTTATTCTAGGTTGGGTCCTTTTGCCAGACACTTCAAGATGTGAGGTGCACCTGCAGTACTTTCCCCTTTTAGAAGATTCAGAAGAATTCTCAAAATTATCAGTAGAGAGTGTTATTTTAGCTCATCTATATCGAGAGTTGAAGGAAGCAATGAAGCTTAGCTAGGTTAATATTGCTGGTTGCTTACATTTATTGTAGGTGTGGAGTTGGGAGTATTTACATGTTCAGCATCCAATACTATAGGTTCCATATCCACAAGATCTTGATGGAAAGAGTTTAGCTTACAGGTATGATTTACTTATAATCAAGTAAAAAATGATAAAATTAATAAGTGCCTTATTTATTTTTCTTCTCTACAGGTGGAACGAGCATAGAATTAGAGATATTAGACTTAGGGATATTAGAACTTATAGAGACAAGTTAGGCAAGTTAGTAGAGAGTCAGGTATACTTAAAGTATATTTTTCTTGCAACTTTTTTATTTTATCTCGTCACATTATAAATGAATTCTTGTGTCAAAAAATAAGTAATTTGGGAGCCATATGATTATCAGATTTAGATTCATGTTAGTGATATATGCTTTAATCGTCAGGAGATTTGGGAGTCTCATGTACCACTTATTAGTTGGTGCCATGTGGAATGGAATCTACCAGATCGTGTCATGCGCCAGTTCAGTTAGATTCAACAAGTCAACATTGAACCGATGGAAACTGGTTTTTTGTATGTTAATGGGAGGGGGAAGGCTGATGTCAAATGGGTGGACTACTATAGTAGATATGCTGAGTTGTGGGAAAATAGAAGTGCATTTATTATTCAACATGATTTGGGTGTTTATTTTTGAGATTGATGAGTGTGTATAGGAGGGGACACCACACATATCTGAGGGTGTACTTATTGAGGTGATTGGGTATGATATCAAAGAATAGTGCACTATCTCGAAAGATAGGAATCACTGCCTTATGATAGACCTAATCACCTAATAAGGACTCCTAAGGCATGATGAGTCTTTGAATATACCATAGAATTTTTTTCCCTACTTTACATGGATGAATAAAGTACGATTTATTTAAACCAGGTTCTAAAGTTTCCTATGGGGGCAAGCCCCCATAGTTAATTACATTCTAAGAAAGAAGATTTCCTTAGGAATACTCTCGATTAAAGTAGGCAATTGTTGTCTCCAAAGAATTCAAAGATAAAACTATAAATAAATTGGCTATGTTTGAAAAATCAAGTGGGATAGATCAAAAGGAGAGAGACTTATTATCAAAGCTAGAAGAGATGAGTAAGGGATGATCATGATACTAGGAAACCTAGTGAGCTTCCCAAACTATCATATAGTTAGGCTTTATATATTTGAAATTGAAGATAATTATGTGTTTGCATTGAAATTTTATTAGAAAGCTAGGACTTATAATCCCATAATACAAGATTGTGAAAATGCCTAAGAGATGAGGACTTATGCTTGTAGCCCAAGAGAAAATAGCAACATCAGATTCTAAATCTAGGGAGCTTTAGCGAGGGCCAAAGCACGCCCTAAATTTAAGGTGAAAATGGGTATATTTTTTACCTCCACAAGAGAAGGTAAACCACCCGACTGCTGGACTTATAATCGCTTGGAGTGATAGCCAGCTAACTCCTCCTATATTCTAAAATCATATGGTCAAGTCATATGTTTTGCAAGAGGGCTAGATTGTTATCATTTAGAAAGAAACTAAAGTCCTTAAACCAACTCCCTAAAGAGACTAGAGTATGAGTGGTATGAATAAAGACTTACTAGAATGTAAATTTTATCAAATTTTATTAAATTTATTTGATTTTAGACTTTTTATTTTGACACAAGCCATAGGATTTTATATGCCTAATGTATGATGAAATAGTGTTATTGGCTAAATTAGAGAGAAAGTGATATTTTCCACCATAAGGGAGACCCTCAAAGGTCAAGTCTTCCCCTATCGTGTAAGGATGGAAACCCTCTCTTAGCAAGAATTAAATAAGATGATATGCATGATGTTAAACATATAATATTCAGCTAAGGGGTTGCTAAATCTTTTAGTTATCTTGATTTAATACTTAAGTTTTAAATGAGGTTATGAGCTATTTTAGAAAATTTAGTTTTGAGACATGATTAGGGTAAAAAGTTTATTTTTTTCCTAAGAGCCTAAGATGACCAAGCCTCATTAATCCATCATATGTGAAGAAACTAAGAAAATACATGACATTTTTATTACATGATGTAATAAAATCATTAATCAATTTATAAACTCAATGTGAAAGAATAATAGGCTGGTGCAGTCGGGTACCATCGTACAACTCAAAAAGAGAAATGGGTAGCTGAGCTCTACCCTTATACATACTGATATATGAAAGAATAATTATAAATAGAAATGAATACATGTTATGAGAGGTCTTCATATCTTCATATCTGCATGTCTTTGCTTCATTTGATTTGATAGGCTTCTAGGCATCACATGGCACCCCAGGATTAAACCTTCTGGCCAATGTTCATCCTTAACCCCCATAACGCTAATCCTAATTTCTAATGCAAGATTACATAAAAAAATAGGAAAAGTAAATCTAACTATACTTGCAAGACAAGTGCTAGGTAAATATACCATACAACCCAAACAGTTATATGAATAATTTGGACTTAGCACCCTGCACATTGGTAACAAAGTCCACCTATCCTAATGTAGATCATGCTTAGGGGTTAAGCAACCTGCAAAGAGAGCATTTATATTTATTTTAAGCACCCCTTAAGCACAATCTCCTATAGAAGATATAATTAGGCTAATCATGGCCTAACATCTAGTCTACGAAGCATACACCATAACATTCAGTCTACAATAATACATCACAAAATAAGTATACATCAAATCATACACCACCCTAACATAAAACTAGAAGTGGTGAATCTAATCGTGTTAATGTGTATGTGTCCCTAACTAGGCTTTAGAGTTATGATTTTCTAAATATGAAGAGATTTAATTATGAAGGGTGGTTTCACTTTAAATGATTTAATTGATTTGGGAATTCTACTTAATGTTTACTTTTATTTCATTTGACTTACACCTAATAACTAAGTGTTATAAAGAGAGAAAAAGAGAGGATCACTCTCTTTCATCCCTACCCTAAGCCACATCTAAAGCAAATTAATTAATTAATTCCCATTAGTGAATGACTTATTACAAATTTTAATTAATCCTAGGTTTAGATTTCACTTTAAATAATCCCATTCAATAAGAAAGGCATCTTAAGATTAATTGAAATTAATTACTATCACATAACACATGTTTGTTCATTTCTTTCCATCATGTATATGGCATGCATATGATTATGTCCTAAACATACATTTACATGCAATTTGTATCTTAACACACTTAAATGATGAATGTAAGCAAGTGTACTTGGAATTGAAGTTTTATTTGGTTGAATCATTTTATCATATTAATTTAAAGCTCTATCTAAATTCCTATACAAAAGTATAAGAAAAGAACTCTAAAATCATATGACTAATCAATCCAACCACTTGAACAAAGTATGAATGCATGTCTTTTTAATAGAAAAATGGGGTTTTCATTCATTAGATAAATATACATTCAAATGTATAAAAGTTTTAAGCAAGCACGCCATCATTATTCTACACCAGGGGAGTGAGGTAGGAACCTCCTTGAGCCTACTTAAAGTCATGCATCCTCGGAATGTCCAGACTAATATACCCACTACTCCTAAATACATATGGATGTATAGGCAATTATAAGAATAGAAAATCATGCAAAAGTAGCATTTAATTGAATTGATTTATTTATGTAAATGAATTAAATCTCTATCTAAATTCCAATGTTAAGATGCATAAGAATGAAATTAAACGAGCACGTCGCAATTGTTCTGCACCAGGGAAGTGAGGTAGGAACCTCCTTGAGGCTAATTAAAGTCGTGTGTCCCCGGAATGTCCAGACTAATATACCCATTAACATTCAAACTTATGCAAATCGACACATGAATGTAAGAAAGAAACTTCACTTCATACACTAAGCTTATATTTATATGCATCTCCTAGGTACGTGTAACTAAAGTCACAATATACATATTATTCTTCATTAATAAGCTTTTGAAAGAACATTTGAGATTTAATAGTGATAATTGACACACATATTTCTAACTAAGTCAACACATACAAATTGACATAAAGGAGATCATTTTCATTTAATTAATTTGAAAGAAATGAATGTGTGAGTATAAGTGGCATACAACATTTTAACATGATTGGAAAGATATAAAGAAACACAAGCATGTAATTTCATTCAATCCAACTATGTCCTAAGGACAATCATATTAAACAAACTCATTTAAAATAAACCAAAGTTTCTTAAAGCCATTTTTTATCTTTATGTTTGATTTGATTTAAGAAATGTGAAAGAGGCTTTCTAACCCTAATCCCATTCCCCATATGTGTGGCTTAATTTGATTTAATAAAAAGTAATTAGGTTGCTATTTTGCTTTAATTAGGTTAAGGTATGAATTAAATCAATTAATTAACCCTTACCTACATCACCTTAAGTTAATTAACTAAATAATGATGAGCCAACATGAGATGCAACCACATGAAAAGTAAATTAGCAATGCTCCTAAGAAATGAAAGAGGCATAATGCAATTGGCTCATAATTAATAATTAATTAAGCTTAAGGGACTCACTTAATTACTTTTTATGGTTTTCTCACACATGTGAGCTAACCATAATTTCATTAGCTCTCTCTTTAGTTTATTGAACACCCAAAGAGCTACCCAAGAGTTAATTAAAGAAGGTTATGACTGAATGTATTTTAAATTAATTTAATTAAGCCCTTAATTGGTTAATTAAATCCTTTGATTATATCTTTTAATTAGGATGACATTAACTTAGGAAAAGTGATCAAGGAAGATGCCTCAATCCCAATCCCTAAGTCATCTCAAACAACCAATAAGGCGAAATAATTAGATATCCTTTCTTTTTAATTGATTAATTAAGTGGCTAATTATTTAAGCTTAATTAATTTGAAACAAATGAAGAGGCTTAATGAAATGGTCATGAATGAACCCAAACCACTTCCTAAAACTTCTCAATCAATGAGGATAATAATTAATAATTAATTGATCCAATTATTTGCTTATCATTAATTAAAGTTGGTGAATAATTAAGGCTTAATCCATTAATTTCCCTAATTAACTATCGAATAAATCCCAAGAAGAAAAGGGAGAAGAGGTGATCCCCCTAAACATTTCTAAAATTTTTGAAATTAATTGGACAATTAATTAGAGAGTAATTAGGCTAATTAAAGTTTTAATTAAACCTTAATTAAGAAGAAATTACTATTCAAAATTAATTAATAATAATTATTATGGATTCTACTCTGAAATACATTTAAAATGAGCACTCATTTATATTTTTTGGATTTTATTAGGATTAGTTATGATTTTAGGAAGTTTCAACCTTAAAAAGTCATTAAAATAGCCCTAATTAACCCTTAATCCCATCGGCGCCACATGGATGTGACGCGATGTGCACTTTTCACATGGCATGACGGGATAGGGTGTTTAAATTATCAAATTGGGAGGCTAACTCGGATGGACATGTTTTTCAACCCCGATTTAAGATCTAGACCACGATCAATCGCGGTTAAGGAGAAAATAGAGAGGATTCTAGATTTGATCACTTCCATTCCAATCATGGAATGATGCCCATGATCCATCTTCCTACGAGTAATGAAGATGGATATCCATTTTTCGTTCGATCCGAGCTCACCCAATCATCAAACTCAACACCCTTCACGTGAAGGATCCACAAGGATCCAAAGGCTAGGATAGATTCAAATGTAAATTCACTTTGAAAAGGACCAACACATTTTCCCTAAACTAATAATTTTGAGGAATTACCTCACAAGAGCTAATGTCCGGCAGTGGGATCAAATGAGGTAGCATCGTTTGGTAAAAATAAAGCCCTATTGAGATGCTTGGACCTTAATTTGAAGTGAGCTACTCGGGCAACAAATCCACACATGTAGGAGCTTCAGCTTCGATCAAACTTGGACCTCTGATAGCTTGGAAGCTTGGGAAATGGTTTGGTATTACTTGACGAGGTGTGGTGATGGTGTGTGTAAGTTTAATTGAGGTTTGGTTGAGTGGGGGAGGAGTTTGAATCAAAGGAAGGATGCCCTATTTTGATTGTGCACAATAATGGAAAATTCTAATCATGGGAGCTCGAAGAGGCTTTTGGGAGGCTCTGAGGAGTTTCTAAAATGCTTAGGGAACTCTCACAGTGTGAATTGTGATAATTGCTGCTCGAATTGAGGGAGTATACACCTCAATCGAGTGTGATGGATGGATGAGATCCATCCCTGAAATTCCATCGATTCATTACCGTCGAGATGTTGGAGGGTTCGCCGTGAACTTCACGTGGCTTGCTAGGAGTGGAGGAAGCTATGGCAAAGAGCTCAAGGCAAGATATGGGAAGATTAGGTTGGCTTGGTCCTTCCCTTTGCCCATGGGGTTTGTTCATGAGTGAAGTGGCTTGGTTTGTTTCCCTTGGTTCATGGCAAGTGCTAGGCTAGCTTAGATTGGGCTATGGGGTTTAGGATACCTTACTTGGCAATTGGATGGCTGCCATGAGAGGAGAAAGTGGACTTTGCCTCTTATGGAAAGAATCCAAAAATGGGTGTCCAATGTAATCCCTTGGGTTGGGATGATTTGAACTAAGACTAGTTTGTGAGTTTGGACACTCCTAGATCCCATGGGTTGGTTTTGTGATTTGGCTTCATTTGGTCAAAATGAGTTCATTTTATTGGGATGGGTTTACCAATTGGTCAAATTAGGTCAAACCAAGACTTAGGTTAGGTTTAAATGATGATTTCAAGAGTTTTTGTTCAAGTGGTTTTGATTAATTTGTCTTAGGTTCAATTTTGGTTCATTTGGATTCAAATAGGTAAAATGGGCTAAGTTGACCAATTTTACAAAATTGGGTTGGGTTAGGTGTCGATTCATGTTCAATTGCTTAATTAAAAATGATTGTAGGCTTTGGTTTGGTTTGATTTTGGTTTAATTTGGATTTGGGCCAATTTGACCCTTTAGGTCAATTTGGGCTACGTTCGGTCAAGTTGACCAATTGGTCAAATTGGGCTCAATCATGGCTTTGGCTAAGTTCAATAAGTGATTTGGAATCTACTTGAGCCATTGGTTGCAATCAATTTGAATCAAATCATGATTTGATCCAATTTGGCTTTTTAGGCCAATTTGGGCCAACTTAGATCAAATGACCAATTAGACTTGGTTTGGCTCAATTGAGGGTTTAGTCATGTTCAATCATTGATTATGAATTGGTTTGAATCAACAGTTTCAATCAATTTGATATATGGTGGGTTTCGGCTAGTTTGGGTTTCATTTGGGCTAAAGGTTAACTTGGTTTGACCCAATTCAAGGTAGTTGATCACCCTAGGATGATTGTTGATCATGATATGAGGTTTAGATGGGCTTAGTCCAATCCAATTTGGGTTGGATTAGAACTTGGCTCAAAAAGGGTATTTAGGTTGCTTTGGGTTAAGTGGACCTAAATGGGTCAACTGGTTTGGTTTTAGCTTGATTCAAGTTTAGCTGAACTCACATATGAGCCTAGGATTGAAATATAAATCCAATTACAATTGGTTTGGAGTTAAATAGATTTTGGTTCATATGATAATTTCAAGTCAAAAGGGGTCAACATGGGCTTGACTTGATTTGACTTAAATTTGGTTTGATAATTATAGTTTATGTTTATATTTGGAACAATAATTGAAGGAATGATTGAATCATGAAGAAATTCATGGGTTTTGGATTGATTTGGGTATCATTTAGCGAAGTTCAAGAGATTGGGTAAAAAGGAAAAAATTAGAAATTTGATTTGATTTAGGATTTATATTTAATTTATATTTGAGAATATAAATGAAGGTATAAATGATTCATGAGAAATTCACTTGAGTTTGGAGTGATTTGAAAGCAAATTTGACCAAGCTTAAGGATGTAGGTCAAAAGGGCTAGAAAATTGATTTAGTTTGATTTATTTTGACATTGAGGATGGGTTTCATTTATATTTGTGAATATAAAGGAATGATTGATTTATAAAGAAATCAATTAAGTTTGGGTTAATTTGGGTTAAAATTTGATTAAGCTTATGGAGGTAACTCCATATGGCTTAAGAAAGGTCTTGATTTGATTTGAATTGTTTGAATTTGGATTTCATTTATATTTGTGAATATAAATGAATGAATGATTGATTTATAAGAAAATCAATCAAGTTTTATTTGGTTTAAAGGAGTTTTGAAGCATATGAAGGTGGTTCATATGGCTCGGAAGGATTTTGGAATTGAATTTGATTGATTCTAGTCATTTGATTTAGAATTTGAGTTGGGATTGAATTAATATTTGAGAAAATCAATTGAATTGGGTTGATTTGAATTTGCTAAGGCTAAGTCCATAAGATAAAATCAAAGGGCTTAGGAAGGGTTTTGGAATTTGAATGATCATGGGTTCCACTCATTTGATTTGGAAGTTTGTTTTGAAGAAGGAAGCAAGGATTGGGTTTAAAGTATAGGAAAATTTTCCTAAATCCTTAAGGCATAACCTATTCCTATGGCTAACTCTTCTAAGTCTCTAAGCTTAGGTTAAGTGTTCACCTAATCACTAGAAGTATCTTAAGACTAAGGAGCTCTTAGTGTCTATAAGAGTCCTAGATCTATGATGAGGAAGTTGAGAGCTCACTCCAAAAGTGAGGTCAACAAAGGGCACCCAATAGGTGTGGTGTAACTAACTAGGCACACCCCAAGTATTGGTGTTGACTGAGATGATCAACAAAATCTGAAGGATTACAAGCGCTAACAGAAATAATCTACTCCTAAACCCGAGATGTAGATGGAATAAGATCTTAGTGCAATGCAACTCAACTCATGCCAAGGGCATAAGAGAGGAAGGAAGGATCCACTGAGGGATCAAGCATGTGAACCTTCCACTAGGAAGGTGTTCAGTTATCCATAGAGATAAGAGTTTTGATTGATATGATTTGGGGAGAAAATCCGAGATTAAAATTTATAACCCACCGTGGAGAGAGCGAACCACCATAGGGAAGTAGGTTGACATCCACTGATGTGAGATTTTATTCAATTTAATGAGGGCTCCATGAGGATATTATTCACTCCTTGGGGAGGAAGTTGATTTGATTTAATGTGCATCCACTATGAATTTAATTTGATTTTAAGGCTAGAGGATGATTTGGCTTTGAGGGCACATTTGCTGGAGATATGAGAAATCTAGGATAAGATGGATTTAATTTGGATTCCGGAAGGATTTTGATAAGATGGAACCCCGTGCGCAATGGATCCACTAAGAAGGGGTTAATATCAACCGCATCTTATTTACAAATTGAAATGTATATCGTCTAAAGAATTAAAGGGTTGCCTTTTGTATAAGAAAGAAGTTTGAGACTTACATCCTAAACAAGAAACCAGGATGGATGCAGCACAATAAATCAATTAAAAGTGAGGATCATGGACTTATCAACAAGAATTTTAATTTATTAAGATGGACCATAGGGATCCACTATAAGAAGATTTAGTCTATCTAGAAATAGTGCCTTCTAGAAATGTAAGTTGAGGTGAAGAAAACTTGTAGACTTACATCCTCCTAAACCAAGAACCAAGGTGATAGCACAATAACTCGACCTAAGTCTACCCATCGTGCAACGGTCATGTGAGAGAATGCAATAGACTTACATCTTTCAAATCAAGGATGACGCGGTGACTGTGGTGGCACAACAAGTCAACGACCTAAGGGAAACTATGAGAGTACCAACCGGGACTTATCTCAACTCAAAAGTAGTCGCATTCCTATAGGAGTTTTACACCCCCAAAGATAGGGATGTACTGGGAAAAGTAATGCCGCTTTTTCCTCCTAATCCACAAGCAATATATATATATATATATTTTTTTTATGTTTATGTGGACCTGGTTTTGTGAGGGACCATACTGAGAAGGAGCTCATATCCTAGTCCTAACTCGACTTACTGACCAAGGGAGAATGCATATCAGAAGAAGACAAATTCTCCAACCATAGGGCTACTGAAAGGGGGACTCAATCCAAGAGTAATAGTAGTGTCTAAATGGGGTCGCTAAGGATGTGATCCAAATAGAGTGCCACATGGGAGAGGTGCCGCTAGGCTTTATAGGACCTCAGAAAAGAAAGCTTATAGGTATACGGGGTCAACTCGGAGAAAGCATGTGACTTACATCTATCATGAGTGGTGTATCCACTGTGGGTCACCATCAAGATAGATAACCAACCAACCTAAGGTGCCCTCATGATGATCAATCTAAGAAGAAGGCTTGTAGACTTACATCTTCACGCAGAAAATGATCATCGATAGTTTGTCGCCGCGGAGATGCTATCCGACCTAGGGTGACTACCAAGTTGGGAGTCCTGTGTAAGGACTATACCCAAAATTGAAGTAGTGAGGAGGAAAGGAGCCACTGGGGGACTTATCATAATCCTCAAATGTACTTGACCAATTCAGTGCATGATGGCTAGTTCAAGAAGAAAGCATGTAGGCTTACATCTTCTTAAACAAAGTCAACATGGGGTAGCTTACTGGTTGTGTAGTAAGGTCTACCAAACTAACAAGGTGCTCGTTGATTTATAATGGTTAAGTTAGGAAGAAAGCTTGTAAACTTACATCCTCTAGACAAGGAACCACTGGGGTGACACACTAGCACGGTAGCATGTCAGCCCAACCTAGAGGAGCTAATGAGTGATTTCCACAGGGGGCTTTATCCCACATCAAAATAGCTTGAGATAAAAGATATATTTTTATTTTGTATGTGGTTGTGTGTAGTTTGTGTTGGTATTGTGTTGCTAAAGGATAGGATGCCGCTTGGGTTTCCTACACCTACCCTAAATACATTGTGGCAGATTCGCAAGCAAAGATATTTCTAACAAATGTGAAGAGATGGAATTTAAGATGAAAGAAATTTTATTGATGATTATTTTCAAACAAGATTTATGGATAGTATTTCCTTAGGTAGAGCCCGTTGATTGGAAGCATTGGGTGCTCTCCCTTATAATTTATGAGCTGATAAGATCCTCCTTGGTAGGCTTTTTCTATGATGAAAGGGCCTTCCCAAGTGGATTCAAACTTGCCTCCCATCTTTCGAAGGGCAATAATTGGTCTCCTTAGAACGAAAATAAGCTCTCATGCTTCAAAAGCTCTAGGATAGACCAACTTGTTATGAGCTTGAATCATTTTGGCTTTATACAACTCGAGGTTCTAGCATGCTCAGAGGCATTTCTCCTCCAAACCTCCGAGCTCTTCTAACTGCAACTTGGCATTTTGCTCTATTATGATTTTACTATCCACGGCTATCCTCAATGATGGGAGTTAGATTTCTAATGATAGAACCACTTTAGACCCATACACTAAGGAGAATGGGGTAGATTGAGTTGGAGTCCTATATGTGATACAGTAAGCCCACAAGGCTTCAACTAACTACTCATGCCACTGCCGCTAGTTGTCATCAAGCGTCTTCTTTAATATTTGTATGAGAGTTTTGTTGAAGGCTTCTGCTAAGCCATTTGCTCTTGGGTAGTAGATGATATAATATCTCTGATCTATGTTGTGTCTCTGGGCAAAGCTATTTTTTTAATTCTTTTGAATGCAGTATCATTATCAAATATAATTCATCGAGGCACCCCAAACCTATATACGATATGGTTCTAAAAAGAGAACATGCTAAGGCGTGACCTCTCTAAGTGGGATTGCCTCGCCACTTGAAAAGTGGTGGTAGAATGAACCGATGACCCTTGGAAGAAGGAAGATCGATCGGACCCACTATGTTGGTACCCCAACACTCAAATGGCCATGAGGCCAATGTAGGATGTAGAATGTTGGGTGGTTGGTGTAAGACCACACCATGTACTTGACATTAGTGGCATCTCCTAGCTAGATCCATGTAGTCTGTGATCATCGAAGGCTAGTAGTATCGTAGTCTATTGATCTTGGCTTTCATCTTTGGACTAGATTGATGCGGTTCACACAAACATGAGTGTACGTCGGTCACAATCTTATGGGCTTTGTGTTTGTCCATACAATGTAACCACATATGATCGAAAGGCTGCTAGTATAAGGTGCCATTCATGAGAGCATATGAGAGGGATCTTTGCTTCACCTGATGAGTTAATGACTTCTCTTGAGGTAATTTTCCTATATTTAGATAATTCATGAATGGTTGCCTCCAATCTGACTCATCATGCTTTTTGGCAATGGCAACCTCCCCTTCAAGAGAGAGTCTCTCGATGAGTTCAGCGTCAACAAGAGATAAGACTTGCCTATTTTTGACCCTTATTGGTATGGACTCATCTTCGAGATATGACAACTCTTTAGTAAGCTTGGCCAATACATCTGGTATTGCATTTTCTCCTCAAGGAATCTTATAGATAGTAACCTCTGATATTTGGGCCAACAACTCCATGGTATGCTTGTAGTAGTGATGGAGCTTAGGCTTCATAAATTTGTAGGATCCAACAATTTGGTTGATAACTAATTGAGAATCCTTGAAGGTGTTGATGCTCTGGACACATAGTGTAATGGATAACTCCAGATCAGTAATCCGAGCCTCATATTCAGCTTCGTTGTTGGTGCATGGATTGGTCAAATGATATATGAATCTCATCACATCACGGTCCGGAGTTAGGAGAACTATTCCTACCCCTACCTTTCCTAGTAGAGTAGATTGGAGTTATTTTCCCTTTTAAAAGGAAACCGCACCATCAAACTACATATCTCAGTAGCTAATGCTAGCATCCCCTAAGTTCATGATTTGTTCATCAGGTTGGTCATCACTAAATGGGGAATCGACAAGAAGTGGGTGTGCTACTAAAAAATTTGCTAGTGCTTGTCCTTTCACTGCACGAAAGGGTATGAAAGTGATGTCAAACTGTGATAAAATCATTAACCAATGAACCAACCATCCGGATAACATCAGCCTTGTTATGAGATATTATAGTGGATTAATCCTAGAGATCAGATTCACCTTATGAGAAAGCATGTATTGTCGTAGCTTTTGAAATGCAAAGATTAAAGTTAGGTAGTGATTTTCAATAGGTAGGTAGTTTTTCTCAGCAGGGATTAGATGATGACTGAGATAGTAGAGTGCATTCTCTTTCCCTTCATCATTGGTTTGGGCCAACAAAGTGCCAAGAGAGTTGTCTAATTTAGCAGTGTATAGTATCAATGGCTTGGCTGGGATAAGGGCTGCAAGAACTGGTGGCGTCATCTTGTAGTGCTTGATGTCTTCAAAAGCATGCTGGCACTTGTCATCCCACTTGAACTTGACATCCTTTATAGCAAGTACTGAGAATGGTTAGCATCTCTCTGATAAGTTGGAAATGAAATGTCTTAGATATGCCAACCACCCTTGGAATGATCTAAGTTGAGTTAGACTCTTAAGGGGTGGCATTTCTAAGATAGCTTTGATCTTCTTGGATCAATTTCTATTCCACAGTGTTGGACAACCAATCCAAGAAATTTCTGCTACTCAATGCACACTGTGAGATTCATTTAAGGTTAAATTATCTTAACTGTTCAAAAATAACTCTCAAGTCAAAGAGATGATCTTTCCTTTCTTTACTTATGACTATAAGATCATCAACGTAACATTCGACTTGATGATTAATGAATTCATTGAAGATCTGAGTCATGGCCCGCTGGTATGTAGTACCAGCATTTTTAAGACCAAAAGGCATGACCATATAACAATAGATTTCGATTGGGGTTTGAAAAGTAGTATTTTTCTCCTACTCAGGAGCCATCTTAATTTGGTTATAGCCAGTTGACCCCACCATGAAAGAGAAGATTGCATGAGATGAGGCAATGTCCACCATCAGTTTTAGAATTGGTAGTGGAATTCATCTTTAGGGCTTGCCTTATTTAGATCCCTAAAATTAATGCATATGTGAATTTGGCCATTCTTTTTCTTAATTGGAATGACACTGGCCAACCAAGTAGGATAATTTTCTTCCTTGATAATACTAGCATCGATCAATTTCTTAAATTCAAAAATGACTTGTTGTTCAATGTCTAATCACATGCGTTTAGGAGCTTGCTTGATAAGGTTAGCATTAGGATCTATTGCTAGTTTATAGATTGCTATGTCAAGAGATAAATCAAGCTTTTCTTCATAACTCCTTGCAAAGCAATCCTTAAGCCCAGTCAATAGCCTAACTAAGTTATTGATTTTTTCTTCATTCAATAAGGAACTAATGAATGTCGGGCGTGGATCTTCTTTTGTTCCTAAGTTGATTTCTTTGAGTATGTCGATGGCAGATCTGATTTCTTCTTCAAATTCTAGAGGTGCATCTCTGACTTCAAAATCATTTGGATCATTTGAAGTTTTTAAACACCCCTCCTCATATGAGTTAGCATGATTTGAAAAGAACCTATGAGACTCCAAATGATTTGTGATGACTAGGAAATGGTTGTCATCGTCAATTGGACCCATTGTGCTGAATCCTTATTTTGGTCTTGATTGAGAATATCTGCTTTGGTTGACCCATAACCTTTCAAATTAATCTGACCTGTGTTTAGAAAAAGTATGTAGGATTAATCCCTTCTTTCTCAAATTAAGAATACAAGGCGAATACCAATCAAATGGCAATTGTATTAGATCTTTATATGAACCATCCTCAAGTTCTACATCAGCTTCCTGACTTGAGGATGATGTTCCCAACAAAAACCTCTTTAGCTTGACATCTGTAGATAACTTGGGGGCATCCTTAACTACCAATCCCTCAACTTTCTAAGAGAAAGGTGGGGATAGAGCTAAGGTTCCCACCTATTGCTTGACTGTTATATACAGTACTGACTCAAATACATTCATGCTTTGCTTGGAGACCTGGTCTTATCCTGCTCGCTAATGTCACCCAAAGGGACCCACGAGAGGGTTGATTTGCTAACCATGAGACTCATCCTCTAACTTGATTCAATGTCTGGATAGCGGGTACTCCAATGAGTCAAACATAGCTCTACCAAGAATGAGGTCTTCCACCTCTGAAACTAACTCTGGATCTACCTCTTTCTCTACTTGGTGGGGGTTGAGTAATCCTACCCATGTGTTCGTATGGAGGAACAAACTATGGGTGAAATCTAACTTCAGGCTCTACTTCTTTGTTTACTTTCAGCATTTTCACTTTTCTTTTTTCTTTTCTTTTCATTTTTCTTTTTTTCTTTTTTTCTTCTTTTCTTTTTCTTTATTTTGAAACACCAAGTTCACGAGAATAGACTTTCTGATTTTGAGGAAGATAGTAGGTTACGTCCTTATATATCTTGACCTCTCTAACTGAAATAGCTTCAAGTCTCCTTTGACACAGTATTCGATTCCACCTCTTCAAAATTTGATGCACTGACGTAAAGTGGATGGAACCATCTTATTCTCATGTATCCAAGGCCTATCGAGAAAAGTAGTGAAAGATGTGTCTGAATTAATTATGTAGAACTTGGCTTCTATCTTCCAGTCATCTATCTCTAATAGCAACACTATGGAGCCTAAAGCTCTCTCGCCTTGCTCATTGAATCCTCTCAACATCATCTCATCTCCTCAGAGTTTAAATATGTCAACCCTCAGGTAAGCAAGGGTCTTTAGACTCATAATATTCACTGATGCACCTAGATCAACTAACACCCTAGAGAGTCTGAATCAGTCCATATCCATTATAATATAGAGAGGATGGTTGTGATCGATTATCCCTAAAAGAAGGTCTTCATCAGTGAATGTAACTCCATGGTCTTCTCTTAAATAACATTCCTCCTCTCCAATAGTGGTCAGCTGAGCTAAAAATATTTTTGGATCAAGAAGAGCCTTGATCAATGACTCCCTCATCTCTTTGGATAGGATAATGGAATCATATATGCTTTGCTTAGCTGACAACTTTCTCAGGTGAACGAGGACATTATAGTCAACTATGGGCTAGTTCTTCACAAGCATATCCATTGGTGGAGCATCCTGTGGAGGAGTTACTTAATTTCTTGAACCAATGAATTGCTTACCCTTATCCTATGGTGCTACCCTAGGAGGTACAACTTTGCCACTACAGAGGTTGACTTCAGTGACTTCATGAGATGGTTTAGTAAAAAGTTCTACCTACTCATCAAGTTCACCTACAGCTTCTCCAATAGGATCATCAGAGTCAGATGACTCCAAATCAATCTTAATGGGTGTATCAGAGTGATTCAGGAATGGATAAACCATTTCTAAATCAGAAAAAGAATGATTAGAACTAGAGTTATTACTAAGTAAACCCGGAGAGCTATCTATAGGAATAAACTTAGGAAGATCATCAGAAGTGACACAAATGTAAGTGGAATCAACTTTCTTCATTAATTTTTTAGATTTGGATGGAGGTACAAAGTAGAAATCAAGTAAAGTAGAGTGAGGATTTGCACCCTATCGATACAAATACAGAAGAAGAGCCGACCGGAGGAACAGTCGCAATCGGAAAGAATGCTAGAATAGGTCGATGGTTGCACCACCATTATCCTGTGTAAGTGGAGGTCATGCTGCTTCTCACCTCCTTAAATTATCCTTACCAACTTGCAAATCTTCCTTGGAGTTGGAGGTTTGAGCTACCTCAGGCACCTGTAAGGGTAGTTTTCTGATCTTAAAAGTGATTTTTTTGGAGGTTCAGGATAGGGAGATATCCCAACTATCCTTTATCTTAAGAGGATCACATGTATCCCCAAGGATTATTCTGATAAAATTAAAAGGTTATTCTGATAAGAATTCCTTAGGGATGATGATGGAACCCGACTTATAGCTACACTCAAGCCAGTCCTTAAAGGTAATATGGGGGTAGGGCAATAGTTTAGATCATGACTCTTGCCCATTTTCTTTGGCCTCTTAGGCTTAGGTAGCTAAAAATTAGGCTTCTTCAAGAGATTCTTAAAGATCTTCCTGACTACCTCCCTCTTGAATGAATAAGGCTTATTCAATTTATCAACAAGAGTAGGTAATGGTGGCGTAGAATACGGTGAGGATGCCGATGAGGAGGTGATGGTGGCCAGGCATTGAGGTGCATGACGACCCAGGTGAGAGAGGAGTGGGAGGAGGTCAGAACTCGAGGCCTATCTGACTGAACCCTAGCTGGTTGCTTCCCCTTATCAATTGTTATGAATACCCCTAGTTTCTTCTCAAATTCCTTCTAATATTTGGGCTTGGTTGATTGGTCCTAGAAAGGTAACTATTTGGCTTCTTCTTGTAGACAAGCCGCTTTGTTGATTAATTTCTTGAAAGTTTTGATTATAAAACCCTTGAGCATGAAAGCAACTAGGCCATGGATGTTCTTCAGGTGGATCTCTATGGTGTGCTATTTAGATAGCTATGGTTCACATTTCATACTAAGGTTTCTCCACCTGAGAATGTAATCAACAAGGGACTCATTGGAATTTTGCTTTGCTACAATGAGGTCGCCTACAGTAACCCTTTGATGAGCTCCAGTGAACCTCTTGATGAAGAGGTGCTCCAACTCAGCAAATATCTTTACTGAACCATTGGGCAATTCGACATACCAATCAAACGCAACACTCGGCAAACTATGAATAAATAATCTTAAAAGAAGGGCATCACTACCTCTAACGTTGCAACAGCCGGCCCTAAAATATGCAATCTGTTGGCGGGGGTTCCCACTGCCATCAAAGATTTTGAAAGGAGGCACAAAACCCTTAGGATATTAGACTGCATCAAATTCCCTCAGGTAGGGTCTATCCTTTAGAACAGATGTGCCACCTCAAGCTTATGCCAGCACTCTCCTCACATGTTGTTCCACCATGTCTTTGATATCTTTCTCATGCATGGAGGTACTATCCACAACCATCTTATGCAAGCTACCACTATCTTCCTCTGTGGGAATGCAACTAAAATGATCTAAAGTATGTTCTAACTCTGCTCTATCAGCTAATATGGGAGAAGGTTCTAAAATTGGGGCTGAGTTCTACAATGCTGAAACTACTGCCATCAACTCCTTAATTTTTTTCCCCATCTTGTCAATATGATCATCTCTTTGTCTTAGTTGGTGGAGGAGATGTTGAGTTGAATGGATGTTGTCACCTTCTTCAACTACAATACCTTCCTCACTCTGCAAATCTCTATGGAGGGAGCCCCTTATATTGATCATGTGGATCTCGGCTGAGTCCTCCAACAAATCATCCTCATCATGGTCAAAACTGACCTTTCCCTCCTCATAATCAGACCAATCGCTTCCTAGAATTTCTCTCTTCTCCATAAAATACTATGCTAGAATCTCATATGAGGAATGATCTAACTGTACTGGTATAAATACTTGCTGCTTACCGGTAGTAGGGCTATGCTCACTGATAGAAATGCATCTAACACTGCATTCCACTGGAGGGCTATCTCTGGGAGGACTATGCTCACTAGAAGATACATGCCCATGACTACCCACTATCAGTTGAGTGCAGCCTCTAGGGGGATCTACTACCTTAGGAACTGCAGAACTGTCGGCCTCCCCATCTGCTATTATTGCTACTGCCAACTATGGTGGAGGTGGTGGAATGATTACGATGCTCTTGGGTCACCGTTCCTTCTTCACCACAGCTGAACTGGAAGGTCAGGAAGGAGAGCTTGACCGAACCTCAACAGGTGGAGTAGATGGAATGGGACCCTGAGGCCATAGACGAATCACCAACGAGGCTTTCTTCTCCCCCATTGATGTCTTTTGTGCCTTGGCTAGCACAAGGGATACTGGAACATGTACTGGTGAAGGTAGGTGATGAGCGATGTAGTGTGGTGGAGACACCGGCTTCCGCTCACTAAGAGCTCTCCTCTTATGACTAACTGTGCCTGTGAGTACTATATTATTGGTATGGCTGGCTCTAATAGCCCGCCAACCTAGGAAATCCACAAGTGCAAAGGCTACCAACTGTCGAGCATACCTCCTCATCTCTCTCTTATCTGCTTACACTACCACTCAAGCTTCTTTGTATTTGGCTCTGTGTATCTAATCCTTGACGCTCCTAGGGATCAAAGACCTCAAGTCAAATAATGCACCAAACTCTGAGCATTCGTGGGCTCTGCCTATTTGGCAAATAACTGAATGTAATCCAACATAAGGCCTCCTTCTATCCCTCACTGGTACCTCATAATATGCTGGTCGTGGAGGCAATGCTGTAATCCTCCTGTAGTCCTCCTCTCCATCTGAGGCTAAGAGGGGATATAACTTATTTCCACTAAGTAAGGGAGAGATCTCCTGAGGTGAACCCTCCTCTACAACATGGGATGATACCTCTACGTCTATAGCTGCTCGCTCGTGATGCTGCTTAACCTTTGGCTCTTGTTGTAATGCTGAGTGCGGGTGAGTCGAGCGAGGCGGGAGCTGGAATCTACCTTGAAGGTAGGGGAGACTATCTCAGAGGCCAAGATAGCCTTACCCTTTATGGGGACCAAGGGTGCCAACCTCATCTGCAATAGATGAACATGGTGGAAGCATGTGGAACCGCTGAGACGGCTACCACCAACTGAACCGATCACGTTGAAGCGCCGTTTGTGGGACCTCTTGCCTTCCTCTTCAGTGGAGAAAACTCAGAGTAATAAGGAATGTCAAAAATAATAAGTGGAGTCTGCCCCACCACCTCATCCCTACTGACTATTGTGAGGACTGTCCCCTCATAAGTAACTTGCACAGCCTCAAATCCATGACCAAACTGAATCAGGAGCTCAACGAGTGAGGTGAGCTTGGCCAGATCCAGGGCCAAGTCAAGACCGGATGGGAAGGAGAACACAAACTTTCTAGGAGCCATGTGTACTGTACTAAGCTGAACAGAAACTAACTAAGCTGAAACTCTACATTTGTTGAAAACATAATTGAATTAGTCCCTCGCCTCGGTATTCACCTTCTAAAATAATTTCTAGACTTGATTTGGAAATTCGAACCCACACTCAATAAATTTAGTTATGTTAAGTGGGGCTCATTAGAGAGTTTTTGATATGTGAGGAGAGTTTTTGCCATTTGATTTTGATTTAGAACCCACACTCAACAAATTTAAGTAGGTTGGGTGGGGTTCAGATATTTGGAGAGACCTTTGAAGATATTTGTGTTGTTATCTTGTTTAAAAATTTTGATTCTGAAAAACTTTACTTAGCAAATTTAGGCATGCTAAGGAAAGGTTGTGATTGTATGTTTAAAAATTTTGTGAAAAACCTTTGCTTGTGGTGATTGATTATGTGTGTGATATATGTTGATTTGATCAAAAGTGTGGTTTCTTACTTAACAAATTTGGTATTTTTAAGTAAGAACCAAATTTGATTTATATGTATTTGTTTGATTTGAAAATGAAGCTCTTTACTCAACAAATTTGGAATGTTAAGTAAGAAACAAGTGCGATTTGATTTGTGTTTAAAAATGGGACTCTCACTTAACAAATTTGATATGTTAAGTGTAAGTCAAATGTGATGTGATTTCCTAAAAATGAGACTCTCACTTAATAAATTTGGTATGATAAGTGGAAATCAAATGTGATACGATCTTGCTTTTTGAATGTGAGACTCTCACTATACAAATTTGGTATGTTAGGTGGGAATCAAATGTGTTATGATTTTTGAAAATGGGATTCTTACTTAACAAATTTGGTATGTTAAGCAGGAATCAAATGTGATATGATTTTGCTTTTTGAAAGTGAGACTCTCATGTAACAAATTTGGTATGTTAAGTGAGAGTCAAATGTGATATGATTTTTAAAATGGGATTCTTACTTTACAAATTTGGTATGTTAAGTAGGAATCAAATGTAATATGATTTTGCATTTAAAAATGAGGCTCTCACTTAACAAATTTGCTATGTTAAGTGCGAGTCAAATGTGATAGGATTTTTGAAAATGAGATTCTTACTTAATAAATTTGGTATGTTAAGTAGGAATCAAATGTGATATGATTTTGCTTTTTGAAAGTGAAACTCTCACTTAACAAATTTGGTATGTTAAGTGGGAGTCAAATGTGATATGATTTTTTTAAAAAAAAAGGGAAATCTATTTAACAAATTTTGGTATGTTAAATAGAGCTCAATGATATGTCTTACTTTCATGTGTGATTTCTTGCTTTTGAAAAGAGAGAAATTTCAACTCTAGCATATGTGAAGTATGTTAAGTGAAGTTTCAATTTTATACTATGATTTTATTTGAAAATATAATCTTCATTCAATAATTTAGGTATGTTGAATGAAGGTGGTCATTTCCAAAAGTGAGCTTTCGAAAAAGAGGGAAACTCCAACTTTAGCATATGTGAAATATGCTAAGTGGAGTTTCAATTTTATGGTTGATTTTAATTGAAAATAGGATCTTCAATCAACAAATTTGGGTATGTTGAATGGAGATACCTATTTTCAAAAAAGATGCTTTTTTGAAAAATGATTGTGATCTTGATTTTGAAAAGAACCTCCATGTAACAATCATAGGGATTGTTAGATGAGATTTGGTTATATAAGTTTTGTGCTTTTTGAAAATTTTATGCAAATTTATTTGTGAGTTTTGAAAATAATGCTTTTGGAAAGTGCCATTTTGCAAAAGAGTTTATTTTCTTAATCATTAATATGAACCTTGCCTCACCAAACTAGCAGTAAGGAGGTTCTAAATTTTTATCATCTCCTTTCACGAGTTAATTTTTATTTATTTTTTACATATTGGGGAAACCCAATAGGGGTTTCAAGACCTTCAAGGAGTCAGGTCTAAAAATATAGAGGATGTTGGCTAGCTTTGCTTAAGATTGAAATAAGCTTAGTGCCAATGAAAGAAAAGATAGTCTTGGACTTATATAAAATATGTGATGAAATTTATTTTGTTGTTATCTCTTCATCTATCTTGAAATAAATAAAGAAATAAAAAATATGCTTGTTGGACACCACATAGATCTGTAGATGTTCTTATTAGGGTGATCGGGTACAACATTAAAGAATGATGTACTATCTTGAGAGACAGAAGTCACCATCCTACAATGGACCTAATCACCTAATAAAGACTCTTAAGGACAACGGGTCTTCGAATGTATCAGAGATTCTTCTCCTACTTTACATGAAAAAGTAAAGCAGGATTTTTTTTAAAGTGGGTTTGTTAAGTTCCTTATGGAGGCAAGCCCCCATAGTTAATTACATCTTAAGGAATGAGATTCCTTAAGAATACTCTCGATTAAGGTAAATGATTGTGGTTTCTAAAGATTTCAAAGATAAGACTATCAACAAATTAGTTTATTTTTTGGTGATCAAGTGAGATTGATCAAAAAGAGGGAGTTATTATTGAAACCAAAGGGAGATGAGTAAGGGATTCTCATGATACTATGAAGCCTAGTAAGCATCCCAAACTATTCTATGGTTGGGCTTTATTTTTTTGAAATTTGAAGAGGATTATATGTTTGAGTTGAATTTTTATTAGAAATCTAGGGCTTACAATTCCATTATACAAGATCATGGAAATGCCCAAAAGGTAAGGATTTATGCTTCTAGCTCGCAAAGGGAAACAACAACCTTGGATTCTAAATCTAGGGAGCTCTGGCGAGGTCCAAGGCATGACCTAAATCTAAGGCGAAAATGGGTATATGGTCTACCTCCACAAAAGAGGATAAACCACCCGACTGTTGGACTTACAACAGCTTGGGGGTGTCCCCCAACTAACTCCTCCTATAATTTTAAATACATGTAAGCAAGTCATATGCTTTGCAAGATAGCTAGGTTGTTATTTATTTTAGAAAAGACACTAAGTCCTTAAACATACTCCCTAAGAGACTAGATCATGTAGGGCATGAATAATGACTTAAATCTAACAAAAATTTTGTAAGTTATATTTTAACTTTTGGACAATTTATTTGACACGGGCTATGGGATTCATATGACTGATGCATGAGAAATTGGTTATGGGCCAAAATTAATAAGAAGGAGGTGTGTTTACACCATGGCGCTCAAATGTCAAGCCACATTCTCTAGCAAAGGTGGAAGCCCTCCATACGCAAGAGTAAAGCAAGATGATTTTTATGCATGATGTGTGACATACAACATCCAACTAAGGGATTGCTAAATCTTTTATCTTGATTTATGTCCTAGGCTTTAGGTGAGGTCATTAGTTGTTAATTTTAATTTTGAGTTGATTAATTAGATAGAAAATTTATTTTTTTCTAGGAGCCTAATCGCATTCAGGCCATTCATCAATCAATTGAAGAAACTAGGAAAACTATGTCATCTTAATCCATAAGCCAAGCGAACATCAAACAATTTCATAAAGCTAGCACAAAAGAATAAATGGTCGATGTGGTCAGGCTCCACCACACAAACTAGAAAAGAAATGGGTAGCCGAGCTCTACCTTTATACCACCCAGATTACAAATAAATAATTACTATTAAAAATGAATTTATGCTATGGGGGTCTTCATTCTTCATTCTTCTTACTTCCTTTCTTCATTTATTTCTTTCTTTCTTTTCTTCACTTCTTTCCTTCTTTTTTGGATGTAGTTCCAAGGCTTCACATGGTGTATAAGACTTGGACTTATGACCAATGTTCATCCTAATCCCCCATAACATTCATTCCAAATCTTAATTGCAAAATTACATGAAAAAAGAAAAAGTTAATCTAACTAAACCTACAAAACAGATATTAGCTAGACATACCACACAACCCAAGCATGTATATGAATAAGTTGGACTTAGCAGCCCACATATGGGTAACCAAGTCCACTTGTCCTTATTTAGAACATGCTTAGGGGTATAAGCAACCTGCACAGCAAAAACATTTATATTTTTATTACAGTGCCTCTTAAGCACAATCCCCTATAGAAGATAATGATTAGGCTAAGATCGTCCTATCATCCAGTCTATGCACATACACTTTAACATCCAGTTTAAAATATTACATCATAAAATAAAATCAGGCATCAAACCATGCATCGCCCTAACATAAAGCTAGAAATGGTGATGTAGCCTAATGTGTGTGAGATTTAAGGCTTGTGTGGCATGTCTTAGCTAGGCTTTAAAGTCAGAATTTTCTAAGTGTGAAGGGTTCAACTTAGAGGGTGGTTTCATTTTAAGTGATTTAGTTGGTTTGTCAATTTTATTTGATGATTTGATTTGGTTTGAATGAACCTACAATTAGTTACTAAATGTTGTAAAGAGAAGAAAAGAGAAGAGAACTTCTCTTTTCTCCCTACCTTAAGTAATTTCTAAGGTAGATTCATTAATTATATTTTTTTATGAATGTTTTATTATGTGTTTTAATTTACCCTAAGTTTAGATTTGCTCTAAATAAATATATTCAATAAGAAAGGCATCTTAGGATTAGTTAGAGTGAATTACTATCACATAACACATAACCATTTATTTCTTTCCACCATGTATATCATGCATATGAATGATCCCAAGCATATTTATACATGCAAATTCAAACCTTAGAACACTTTGATGGTGAATGCTAAGAGATGTTATTTAGGAAAATTTGGATATTCCATGGATGCATGTTTTCATTAAGTAGAAAAGAGGGACTCTTTTATCCATTTTTCAAATGCACAATTACATGTATGAAAGACATAAGCGAGTACAACACTATTATTTTCTACACTAGGGGTATAAGGTACAAGACCTTCTTAGGGCTACTTAAATCCTCTCAACCCCAGGATGTCCAGACTAATATACCACTTTTCTTAAATACATGTGCATGTACAAAGAAGAAATAAATGAAAGAAGAGTCAAGTAAAAGTCATGGATTCATCACTGTTTAATAGGTTAACTAATCACTTAATTATTAAGAGAGTGATTAATGGTTCAATAATTAGTTTCTCTAATTAACTCATTAACAAACCCAAGAAAATTAGGGGAGGTAAAAGTCATCCCAATAAATATGTCTGAGAAATTTGGAATTAATTAATGAAGTAATTAGGGAGTAATTAAAATTATTATATTTTAAATTAAATTCCAATTAAGGAAAATCCACTATTCAAAATCAATTAGAAACAATTTTATTGGATTCCACTCTAAATTATCTTTAAATGAGCCCTCATTTATATTTTTTGGATTTTTTTACATTTAGTTATGAATTTATGAAGTTTTTGTGATCATTGCTTAATTAAATAGCCTAATTAATTAACTAATCCCGTTGGCACCACGTGTACCGCTGACGCGGAGTGCACTTTCCACATGGCATGATGGTATTGGTTATTTAAGTTGTCACATTACGTGCCGCGTCAGTCAGCAGTGCAACGTACTTTCAAGGATCGGATGGACAAGATTAAACTCGTGGTTTTAAAGGATTTAAATTAGAGGATCTACTCATTTTAATCAGGGTCGTCCATCCAAAACACGCTAGATGGATCATGATTCATCCTGCATGGAGACGAGACCATCCTCCATATTTGATCCGAGCTCACCCGAGCTCGACAAAGGATTCAACCCACACCACTAAGAGGTCTAGGGAAGAACATCCAATGGTTGAATTTTTTTGGGATGATAATTCCCTTCACAAAGGACCAAACATTTTTCAAATGAGGAACAGTTTTGAATAATACCTCGCCGGAGGCTATCACCAGTGCTTCCAACAGAGGAGGTAGCTTCGTCTGGTGGAGATGAAGCTCTGTTGAACGTTTCAAGCCTTAATTTGAAGTGGATCTTCCAATTTACTAAGCTCCACTCTAATGGCTTGCAGCTTTGATCGAATTCCCCCTTCCCGTGGCTTGGAGACTTGGGATTTTCTTTCGGTGAGCTCGACATGGTGCCTTTATGGTGCTTGTAAGAGCAATTGAGGCTTGGCGGAGAATTGAGTGACTTGGAAATTCCTTAGGCCCCCCTTATTTTGGCTTTGAAGGAAACCAAGAATGAGAGATTAAAATGAGCTTAGAAATGCTTGGGAAACTTGAAGAAGCTTACCTTCGATCCTCTGAGCTCAATTAAATGCAAGGAAGTTGGTTTGAGTTGGAATGAGGGGAGAATATCTCCCCCTACTTGCATCGAACGGCTGAGGCTTGCCATGCCATTTTAATAAAATTGAGGAGGTTGATTGGGCTATATAGGTTGTTAAGAGCTCATGTGCTTTGGTTTTGGTAGAGGAGTGGAATGGAGGAGGTGCACATGTGCTAGGTGAGTGTAAGAGGTGATCCAAGTGGAGAATTTTGATTGGAGGGGTCGATTTGGCCTTGGGTTGAGTCATGGCTGACCCAAACCCATTGGGTTATGTTCACCACCCTTCTTAGTGTCCATTTGGTCCACTAGGAGGATGCCAAGTGGCCATGAAAAGGAATTGGCCAAATTCCAAGTGAATTTGGCCATAAGTTACCCTTTGACCCAAGGGTAAAATGGTTATTTGGCTTTGATTTTGATTATGGCAGATTTGAGATGTTCCAAATATAGGTTGGGCCAAATTTCAATGAATTTGGAGTAGATTTGATATGATTTGGCTCAAGTTGACCCATTTAGGTCAAAATGGGACAACTTGGGTCAAGTTGACTGATTGGTCAAATTAGGTCAAACAAAGGGTTGGGTTATGTTCATATGACCATTTGAAATATTTTGGTATCATTGGTTTGGTTCAATTTGGTTTATATTTGATTTTAATTAGTTTGAGCTCACTTAGGTCAAATGGGTCAAGTTGACCAATTTGACCCATTTGACCTAATCGGATTAGGTCGTGGGTTGGTTTAGGCTTGGTTGATCATTTGAAATGTATTGCAAGCTTTGATTTCAATTAATTTTGATTTGGTTTGATTTCATGTTGATTTGACCTTTTAAAAGTTAGTTCATGGTCAATTGGGCTGGGATGGGTCTCAATTTAAGGCTTCAAGTTCACAAGTGATTTAGAATGAATTTGACCCATTGGTTGTAATAAATTTGGCTTAGATCAATATTTGACCCATTTTGACTTTTAGGTCAACTTGGGTTAAGTGGCCAATTAGGCCAGGTTTGGCTCAAGTGATGACTTGGTCAAGTTCAATCATTGCTCATAAATTAGTTTGGATCAATGGTTTCAATCCAAAGGATTTAATTTGGCATAGTGTTGACTTGGTCAAAGGCTAGGTTTGACTTGGTTTGACCCAATTTGAGTGATTAATCAACCTAGGATGATTGTTTCTCATAATGTGAGGCTTAGATGGGCTTAGTTCAATCCAATTTGGGTTGGATTAGAATTTGGCTCAAAAAGTGCTTTAGGTGGCCAAGTGAGCCTAAGTGGGTCAATTGACTTGATCAAGGCTTGAGAAAAGTTTGGTTGAACTCACATATGGACTTATGATTGAAATATAAATCCAATTGCAAGTGATTTGGAGTCAAATAGGTTTTGATTCATTTGATAATTTCAAGTCAAAAGGGTGAATGTGGGTTTGACTTGGGTTAGCTTGATTTTGATTAGATGATTGAATTTTATGTTTATATTTGGTTTGTGATTGAAGGATTGATTGTTTGGAGAGAAAATCCAAAGGTTTGAATTAATTTGAGAATGATTTAGTTAAGTTCAAGAATTTGACTTGAATGGGTATAGGTTGGATTTAGGTTAGATTTGAGCTTGATTTTTGAATTTAGTTTTGATTATTTGAATTTATATTTCATTTATATTTGTGAATTGAAATGAGAATATAAATGGGTTATGAGAAAATCTTTTGAGTTTGGATTGATTTGAATTTGATTTGGCTAAGTTCAAAAATTTGACTTGAAAGAGTTTATGTTGGATTTTGGTTGGATTTGGATTTGAATTTTGAATTGATTTTGGTTATTTGAATTTATATTTCATTTATATTTGTCAATAAAAATGAGAATATAAATGGGTTATGAGAAAATCTTTTGAATTTGATTTTGGCTAAGTCCATAAGGTGGAATCAAAGGGCTTAGGAAAGGTTTTGGATTTGGAATTCAATCATGGATTTCAATCATTTGATTTGGAATTGATTCATGATTTAGATCTTGGAATTGGTTTGATGATTTGAGAAAATTAATTAAGTTGGAATTGATTTAATGTTTGATTTGGAATTGACTTGAATTTGAAGTTGATTTGAATTTGAAGTTTGATTTGAATTTGAAGTTTGATTTGAATTTGAAGTTTTTTAAATTTGAAGTTTGTTTGAATTTGAAGTTTGATTGAGTTTGAAGTTTAATTGAGTTTGAAGTTTGACTTGAAAGAAAGAAGTAAGGATTTGGTTCAAGCTATAGGGTAGACATGTTTTCCTAATACCCCTAAGGCAGAACCTATTCCTATGGCTAACTCATCTAAGTCTCTAAGGTTAGCTTAAGTGTTCTCCTAATCATTAAAAGTGTCTTAAGACTTAGGAGCTCTTAATGTCTAGAAGAGCCCTACGTCTAAGATGGAGAAGTTTGAAGATCACTCCAAAAATGAGGTCAACAAAGGGCACCCAATAGGTCTGGTGTGACTGACAAGGCATACCGTACGTATTGGTGCTGACCAAGATGATCAACAATGTCGAACAATCACAATTACTAATAGAAATGATCTACTCCTAAACCATAGGTGTAGAAGGAATTAAGAGCTTAGTACAATTTGACTCTAGTGATGTTAATAATCATAATAGAGTGAAGGAGGCATCGACTAGGGATTAAGTATGTGAACCTTCCACTAGGGGAAAAGGTTCAAGTCATTAACTCTGATAGATTTGATTTAATTTGTGTCTCAATGGGGAAAATTTTGATTTCATTCGTTGCTTTATGATTTGGTGCTCCACTAGGGATGAAAATGTGAACTCTCCACTAAGGGAGCAAATTCAAGTAATCCACCAAGGGATAAGAGGTGAAATCCACTGGGGGATTAGAATTCGGGGATCCACTGGGGATGAGAAAGTAAACTCTCTGCTAAGGGAGAAAGTTCAAGTTGGATTGGATTAGTTCCACTAGGGGAACTGGAAAGATTTGCACCTCACTGAGAAGAAGCAGATTAATTTGATTTATTTAATTTTGTTTGACTCCACTAGGGAGGTTGATTGGATTTATTTTGTTTGTTTAGTTTGACTCCATTGGGGAGGAGGGTTGATTTTATTTCAGATTTTAAATTTTGAATTTTGAGATGGACCCGCCAATGGATGGACTGACCAGTATCATGTCATTTAATCTACCTCAGACTTACCAATCCAAGGGGGTAGTCCACCAACCACATAGTAGGACTATCCAACCAAAGGGGTGCCTTTCGATTTGCAGCAGTGAATTCAGGAAAAAAAGCATGGGGAATCACATCTTTCACTACAAAAGACCACTAGGGTGACACATTAACAATGTAACATATTAACCCAACCTAGGGTTGACTACTGAGTGAATTCCACTGGGGGACTTAAATCAGCTCAAAGATAGTCAAAGTTAATTTCATTTTTTAGTTACTTTTGATGGAACCCTTCGATTTACGATGGACTACAATGAGTAGGGGCTATGTTGGCCTTGACCTAGCTCAGATTTACCAATCTAAAGGGGTAGTCTACCAACCATATAGTAAGACTATCCAACCAAAGGGGTGCATTTCAGTTTGCAGTGATTAATTCAGGGAAGAATGCACGGGGACTCACATCTACCACTACAGAAGATCACTGGGGTGACACGTTAGTAAGGTAAAATGTTAACTTGACCTAGGGCTGACTACTGAGTGAATTTCGCTAGGGGACTTAAATCATCTCAAAGATAGTCAAAGGTGATTTCATTTTTAATTATATTTGATGGATCCCATTGGTTTACAATAGACAGCATTGAGTAGGGGCCATGTTAGCCTTGACCTAACACAGATTTACCAATCCAAAGGGAGTAGTTTCCTGGCCGAGGGGAGAACTATCCAACCAAAGGGGTATCTTTCAATTTGCAGCGGTCAATTCAGGGAAGAAAGCATAGAGATTCACATCTTCCACTACAAAAGACCACTGGGGTGACATATTAGCAAGGTAACATGTCAACCTGACCTAGGGCTTCCCGTTGGTTTGTGACTGTCATGCTAGAAAGAATGCGTAGTAGAGTTATTTCTTTCAAAGTGAAATGACCATCGAGGTAACCTATTTGTGGAAAAATAGATTGAACCAGACCTAAGGGTGGCTATTGAGAGAATGCTAACCTGGGGACTTATCTCTACTCAATAGTAGTCAAGTAATTCTTATAGGGAGTTCTGCTGACACTGCCCTAAAGATAAGAAGCCTTCTTGGGAAAGGGGCCACTAGGGCTTGAATTCCTAATCCACAAGAAAATTAATTTGTTTGTTTTGTTTATTTCTTTATTTATCATGGACCCTATTAGTTTGCGAGGGATCATATTGAGAATGAGCATATATTATCCTAGACCTATCTTAGTTTTACTGAACCAAGAGAGAATCTGTGCATCCACTGAACAAATTCTCCAACCACAGGGGTGGCTACTAGGAAAGGGAGACTGTCCAATCCAAAAGTAACCCGGGTAGTGTCTAAATGGGGTTGCAAAGGACATGATCCAAGTAGAGTGCCCCCAAAGGAGGGGCCACTAAGGGCTTTATCTAAAACCCTGGAGAAGATAACATCTAAGGGTATTCGATGGCTAACTCAAGGAGAAAGCACGGGGACTCATATCTGCCAAGAGTGGTGTATCCATCGAATGAGTTACTGTCAGCATAGCGAACATCAACCAACCTAAAGTATCCATCAATTTACAATGATCAGCCTAGGAAGAAAGCATTAGGGACTCACATTCTCCTATAAAGAACAGTGATATGCCTTCTCGGTGCCATCCGACCTAGGGCGACTACTAAGTGAATGCCACTGAGGGGCTTACATGAACTCAAGAGTAGTCAAGAGGAAAGGAGCCATTGGGGGACTTATCCTAAACCTCAAATATACTCAACCTAGTCAGTGCATGCTAGATAGTTTAAGAAGAAAGCGTGCCGGCTTACATCCTCTAAAACAAAGTCAATATGAGGGAGCTTATTGGCTACATAGTGAGGCCTACCAAACTAACAAGGAGCTCGTTGGTTTGTAATGGTCAAGTTAGGAAGAAAGCATTGGGACTCACATCTGCTAGACAAATGACCACTAAGGTGACACACTAGTAAGGTAGTATGTTAGCCCGACCTAGAGCAGCTAATGAGTGAGTGCCACGGGGGCTTGCTCCCATATCAAAATAACTCAAGACAAAAGATATGTGTTTATTTTTTGTGTTTGTATTAGAAGGAATAGGATGCCTCTCAGGCTCTCTTACACCTATCCTAAAACACGTTGGGGAATTAATAAAATGGTGCCACGAATGGTAATTGGGATTCCCCTAAGAAAGAATGTCGCTTGGGTCACTTTGGTTTTCTTACACCTAACTTAGTTGTGCTAGTCGAAATAGGATACCTCTTGGGTTCTCTCACACCTATTCTAGTAGCGTTGTGGAATTGTGTTCAATTTATATTTTTGTTGTGAAAGAGGGATAGGATGCTTCTTAGGTTCTCTTACACCTATCATAAACATGTCATAGTGGATTCACAAGCAAGCAAACAATGCTTCGAAAGAAGAGAATATTTTGATGAATTGGAATTAAGTTTTTTTTTATGATAATTATTTTCAAACATGATTTTATATGTAGTATTTCTTCAAATAGAGCCCATTAATTGGAAGCATTGGGTGTTCCCCTTTACAATCAATAAGCTGATAAGCTCCTCCTTGGTAAGCCTTTTCTATGACAAAAGGGCCTTCCCAAGTGGTTTCAAACTTGCCTCCCATCTTTCGACGGGCAACAATTGGTCTCCTTAGAACTAATATAAGTCCTCCTAGTTCAAAAGTTCTACGACGGACCAACTTGTTGTGTACTTGAATCATCTTGGCCTTGTACAACTCGAGGTTCTGGCATGCCCGTAGGTGTCTCTCCTCCAAACCTTCGAGCTCTTTTAATAGAAACTTGGCATTTTGCTCTGTAGTGTTTTTACTACCTATTCCTATCCTTAGTGATGGGAGTTGAACTTCTAAGGGTAGAGCAGCTTCAGACCCATACACTAAGGAGAACGGGGTAGATTGAGTTGGAGTTCTATATGTGGTGCGGTATGCCCACAAAGCTTCAACAAGCTGCTCATGCACTGTCACTTGTTGTCGTTGAGTGCCATCTTTAGTATTTAAATGAGAGTTTTGTTGAATGCTTCTGCTAGGTCATTTTTCCAGGGGTAGTAGATGATGGAGTATCTCCAATTTATATCGTGTCTTCTAGCAAAGCTGTTAATCTTCATGCTCTTGAATGTAGTATCATTATCAGATATAATTCAAAGAGGCACCACGAACCTATATATGATATGGTTCTTAAATAACTGGAGCATATGCTGAGTTGTGATCTCTCCGGGTGGGATTGCCTCTGTCCACATAAAAAAGTAGTCGGTGACAGTTAAAATGAACCGATGACCCTTGGAAGAAGGAGGATCGATAGAACCCATTATGTCGGTACCCCAACACTCAAATTATCATGAGGCCAATGTAGGATGCAAAATGTAGGCTGGTTGATGTAGGACCACACCGTGTACCTAACACTGATGGCATCTCCTAGCCACATTCATGCATTCTGTGATCATCAAAGGCCAGTAGTATCCTAGTCTCTTGATCTTTTCTTTCATATTCAGACTAGATTGGTGCGCTCTGCATAGACCTGAATGTACCTCAATCATAATCTTACAGGCTTCGTGTTTGTCCAAATAGCATAACCACATTTGATTGAATGACTGTTGGTACAAGGTGCCATCCATGAGAGCATAGAAGAGAGCTTTCTTCTTCATCTGATGGGCTTGTGATTTCTCTTGATGTAGTTTGCATGTGTTTGAGTAATCTATGAATGGTTGCCTCTAATCTAGCTCCTCATCTTTATTGGCAATGGCAACCTCCCCTTCAAGAGAAAGTCTCTCAACGAGTTCAGCATTAATAAGGGATAGGACTTATCTTTTTTGAACCGTTATTGAAATGGACTCATCATCCAAACATGCTAATTCCTTGGCGAGTTTGGCCAAAGCATCTGCTATTGCGTTCTCTCCTTGAGGGACCTTGTAGATGGTGACCTTAGGGATTTGGGCCAACAACTTCATGGTGTACTCATGGTAATGATAAAGTTTAGGTTTTAAAACCTTGTAGGACCCCACAATTTAGTTGATGACCAGCAGAGAAGCTCCATAGAAGTTGATGCTTTTGACACACACTGTAATAGCTAATTTTAGACCGATAATCAAAGCCTCATACTTTGCTTCATTATTGATGCATGGATTGGAGAGATAGTATGAGAATATCATCATATCGTGGTCTGGAGTTATGAGAACTATTCCTACCCCTGCCTTTCTTGGAAGAGTAGATCTGGTTCTTCTCCTTTTTAAAAGGAAGCTACACCATCAAAATACATCTCCCAACGGTGATTATCAACCTCTCCTAAGTTCATGATTTGTTCGTAAGGGAGATCATCACTAAGCGGGGAATCAGCGGGTGGTGTGTGTGCTACTAAGAAATCCTTTAATGTCTGTCCTTTCACCACACGGAGGGGTACAGATGTAATATCAAATTATGAGAGAGTTATGGACCAATGTGCCAACTGTTTGGACAATGTCGGTCTTGTCATGAGATACTGCAGTGGATTGATTCTTGAAATTAGGTTCACCTTATGAGAAAGCATATAGTGTCATAGCTTTTGGGATGCAAAGATCAAACCTAGGCAATGTTTCTCAATAGGCGGGTAGTTTGCTTCAACAGGATCGACACCAGAGGTAAGAGTGTTCTCCTTCCTTCATGGTTTGGGCCAACAAAGTGCTAAGGGAGTCGTTCAGTGCAGTAGTGTAGAGGATCAATGACTTGCCTTGGATAAGGGCTGCTAGAATTTGCGGCTTCACCAAATACTGCTTGATATTTTCAAAGGCATGGTGACGCTTATCATCCCACTTGAACTTGTCATCCTTTTTTATAAGTGCTAAAAATAGTTTGCATCTTTCTGATAGATTGGAGATAAAGCATCTTAGATACGCTAACCGCACTTGGAAAGATCTTAGTTGAGTTAGACTTTTAGGATCTTTTCTAGATCTATTTCTATTCCCCGGTGACAGATAAGAAACCCAAGGAACTTCCTTGAAGCTACTCTGAATGCACACTTCAGGGGGTTCTTTTTGAGGTTAAATTGTCTTAACTATTTGAAAACTACTCTCAAGTCAAAGAGGTGGTCTTCCTTTTCTTTATTTTTGACTATTAGATCATCAACATAGCATTCAACTTGATGATGAATGAGTTCATTGAAGATCTGAGTCATGGCCCACTGGTATGTGGCACTGCATTTTTAAGGCTGAAAGGCATGATCTTATAATAATAGATTTTGATCGGGGTTCGAAAAGTAGTGTTTCTTTCATCCTTGGAGGCCATCTTAATTTAGTTGTAGCTAGATGACCCATCCATGAAAGAGAATACTGCATGAGATGAGGCAATGTCCACCATTAATTCTAGTATAGGAAGATAAAATCCATCCTTAGGATGTGCCTTATTTAAGTCCCTGAAATCAATGCATATGAAAATTTGGCCATTCTTCTTCTTAACGGGCATGACACTGGCTAATTAAGTAGAGTATTTTTCTTCCCTCATAAAACCAGCATTGATCAATCTTGACTTTAAATGACCTTGTTCGCTTCTCACGCATCCTATGAGCTTGCTTAATAGGGTTAGATTAGTCTATTTGGTGACCGCTACATTAGATAATCTAGACATCTCTTCATAATTCCATGCAAAGCAATCCTTAAACTTAGTCAATAGTCTAACTAAGTCATTAGTTTCTTCTTTGTTTAGTAGAGAACTGATGTACGTAGGACGTGGATCTTCTTTTGTCCCGAGGTTGATTTCTCTGAGCTTGTCAATAGTTAAATGTATTTCCTCTTCAAATTATGGAATTGCATCTTTTATTTGAAGATCATTTGGATCATCTGAAGTTTCTAAACACACTTCCTCATAAGAGTTAATGTGGTTTGAGAAGATCCTATCAGACTCTAGATGATTGGTGACAACTAAGTAGTAATCGTCATCGTTGACTGGATCCACTGTACCAAATCCTAGTCCTGATCTTGATTGTGCATCCATGTCTTTAATGTTCCACAACTTCTCGAAATATTCTGACCTGTGCTTGGACCATGTATAAGGAATCAAACCTTTCTTTACAAGATTATGAATAAGTACCAATCAAAAGGTAATTCTACTAAATATTTATATGAATTATCCTCAAGTTTTACATTAGCTTCATGACTTGAGGATGATGATCCCAATAGGAATCTTTGTCTTAACAATTATGGAAGACTTAGGGGCTTACTTAACTAATAAACCTTCAACATTTTGAGAAGAAAGTGAGATTATATCTAAAGTTCCTAACTACTTCCTAATAGTTTTACATAGACCTAATTCGAATACATTTGTGCTTTGCTTGGAGGCCTGGTCTTCATCAATGTCCGGCTCGAGTGTCACCCCTAATGAAACTAGGTGAGAGGGGTTGGTTGGTATGCTAATCATATGAGACTCATCCTCTGAGCTAGATTTCAAGTCTATGTGAATAGTAGGAGTACTCCTGTGAACTAGAACATAACTCCTGTTGGCTGGTGGCCAACTAGGGAGTCTTTCGCCTCTGGAATTGCCTCTATGTCTGCCTCTAGCTCTACCTAGTGGAGATCAATTCATCCTACCCATATGTATGTATGATGGAATGAACTGTGTGAAATGTAACATACAGGTGGAATGTAACATGCGGGTCTACCTGTTCCTTGATGTCCTTTTCTCGCTTGCTTGTATTTTCCTTTTTCATTTCTTTTTCTTTTTCTCTTTCTTTTTCTTCTTTTTCTTTTTATTTTGTATTTGAATTTTAACCAAGTTCATGAGAAAATGCATTTTGATTTTGAGGAAGATAGTAGGTCGCATCTTCAAATATCTTGACCTCTCTAACTGAAAATGGCTTTTCATCTCCTTTGACATAACATTCGATTCCATATCTTCTAAACTTGATACACCGATGAAGGGAGGATAGAATCATCTTGTTCTAGTGTATCCAAGGCCTACTGACCAAAGTAGTGAATGAAATATTTGAATTAATTATTTAGAACTTGGCTTCAGTCTTCTAGTCGCCTATTTCCAAAGGTAACACTATGGAGCCTAAAGCCCTCTCTCCCTTTTCATTGAATCCTCTCAACATCATCCAATCTCCTGAGAGTGCAGAGATGGAAATCTTCAAATAGGCAAGGGTCTTTAGACTCATAATATTTACCAATGCACTTGGATCAACTAAAACCCTAGAAAGTCTGAATCTACCCATATCCACTGTGATGTAGAGGGGACGGTTGTGCTCTATGTCCCCTAGAAGAAGGTCTTCGTATGTGAATGTGACTCCCTGGGCTTCTTTTGAGTAATGTGCCTCCTCTCCAACTTCAATCAACAGAGCTAAGCATATTTTTGGATCAAGAAGAGCCTTGATTAATAATTCCCTCATCTCTTTGGATAAGATAAGGGCATCATATATTCTTAGTTTAGCTGGCAACTTTCTTACATGAGCGAGGACATTGTATTCAACTCTAGGCTGATCCTCCATAAGATATCCATGGGTGGAGCATCCTATGGAGGGGCTTCTTGCTCTCTAGTACCAATGACTTATTTTCACTTATCTTGGGATGCTGCCCTAGGAGGTAGAACCTTACCACTACAGAGGTTAACTTTGGTGATCTCTTGTGGCAGGTTAGTGGAAGATTCTACCTACTCGTTAGGCATACCTACAGCTTCTCCTATAGGATCCTCAAAATCAAATGATTCCAAGTCTATCTCAAGAGGTGAACTCATAATATTCACAGAAGGAAAGTTCATCTCTGAATCAAAAAGAGGAAGATCGGAGTTGTTATAATTATTATTTAGACTTGAAGAGTTTTCTATAATAGTAGAATTAGACAACCCATCAGAAGTAACATAGATGTAATTCAAACTATCTTTATTTCTCCATTTCTTGGATTTAGAAGGAGGTACATAGTAAAAATCTAGTAAATTAAGTGGGGTGAGGGATTTGATGCCCTCATATGTCGATACAAGATGTCTACTAGAAGAAGAGCTAGCTGAAGTATAAGTGATGGCTGAGGTAGTAGTTGCAACGGTGGAATGGAGGCTAGGCTCAGTCGATGGTTGCGCTACCTGGCTATCCCAAGCTAGTATGGGCTACTGTTGTTGCTGATGAGCTCTCACTTCCCTAAGTTATCTTTGGCAACTTGCGAACCTTCCTCGATTTTGGAGGTTCGAGCTGCCTCAGGCACCTGCAAGAAAAGTTTCTTGATTTTTTAAAATAATCTTTTTAGAGGTTGGGGATAGAGAAATATCTCAACCTTCTTTGGTTTTGAGAGGATCACATGTATCACCAAGGATTGCCCTAGCAGAACTGGATGGTTGTTCCACTAGGTATTCCTTTGGGATAACTATGGCACCTGTCTTATAGTATGCACAAGCCAGTCCTTGAATGTAAAGCAATCCTCCAAAACATGGCTTAGCATGTGGTGGTAGAGGCAAAAGTTAGGATCATTGCTCCTGCCCACTTCTTTTGACTTTCTAGGTTCGGGTAGCTGAAAATTAGGTTTCTTTAAGAGGTTCTTAAAGATTTTTCTGACTACCTCCCTCTTAAATTAATAAGATTTGTTTAGTTTATCCACAAGAGTAGGTGGATAGGAGCTACCTGGTATTGGGTATGTGTACCGTTGCTATGATTATGGCTGAGGAGGAGGCAACGAAGGACATGGAGGCTATTATGGTGGTCGATATGATGAGCTTGGTGGTGGTAGAGGAGGTGAAAGTGATGGCTGTGGAGCTCAAGGTCTCTCATACTGCTCTTTGGTCGGCTGCTTCCCTTTGTCCAATGCTGCTCTAGCCTCTGGTTTCTTCTCATAAGCTTTCTATGGCTTTGGCTTTGTTGACTGATCTTGAAAAGGCAACTGTTTGGCCTCTCCTTGTAGACAAGCCGCCTTGTTGATTAGCTTCTCAAATGTCTTGATGGTAAAACCTTTGAGCATGAAGGCAACTAGTCCATGAATATTCTTTAGTAGAATTTCAATGACATATTGTTCAGACAGTTATGGTTCACATTTCATACTCAAATTGTGCCATCCAAGAATATAGTCAACGAGGGACTCAGCGGGGTGTTATTGTACTACAACGAGATTGCCCATAGTCACCCTTTGCTAAGCTTTAGTAAACCTTTTAATGAAAAGTTACTCTAACTTAGCAAAAGTCTTCACTAAACTGTTGGGGAGTTCAGCGTACCAATCAAAGGCTATGCCCACTAAACTGCTGACAAAAAGATGGAATAGTAATGCATCGCTATCACCAGCATTGCAATAATTGGCCCTAAAGTGTGCTACATACTGGCGTGGGTTCCCGCTGCCATCAAAGCTCTTGAAAGAAGAAGGTACAAAACCCTTAGGATATTGGATGACATCAAATTCCTCTAAGTAGGGTCAACCCTTTGGAACCGATGATTCTCCTCAGGCATGCACCAATGTTTCTCTCACTTGCTGCTCAACCATGAGTTTAATATCCTTTTCTTGTATGGAGGTACTATCCACTACCTTCCTATACAAGTTAGTGCTACCCTGCTCTATTAGAGGTGAAGTCTTGGCTTGATTCAAGACATGCAACTCAGGCTGACCGATTTCTGCAATAGTAGGATGCAGTGTTGGGGCTTGATTCTGAAGTGCTAAAACTATTGTAAGCAAATCCTCAAGCCTCTTTTCCATCTTGTCAATTTGTTCATCCTTCTGTTTAAGTTATTGTAGGAGGTGTTGGATCAAATAGGTTGTATCATCCTGCTTGGTCGCAACACCTTCCAATCTCTGCTGATCCCGAAGGAGGGAACCCCTGGTGTCAACCATATGCACCTCCGCTGAATCTTCCAACAAGTCATCTTTGTTAGGATAGAAGCTAACTTTCTCTTCCTCTAGGTCAGACCAGTCGTACCCTAGGATCTTTTTCTTCTCAATTAGATATTGGGCTATAATATTATCTAGGGACCGATCCAACTATGCAGGTACAAAAAGTCATGGCTGACTAGTGGTGGGATCATGTTCGTGGATAGAAATGCATCTAACATCATGCTCACTAGAGGATAGATGCTTCTGACTATCATTAGATCTGGGTGGAGTGGTACTCCAGGGAGAATCTATCAACTGAACTGTCTCCTTCTCCCTTAGTTGCTGATATCTCCAACGTAACAATGATGGGAGGCAACTGTGATGGCGGTGGTGGTGATGGCACGAGTACTGTGTTTCAAGGTTGCCACTTGCTCTCCAACATAACTGTGATGGGAGGTAGAGCAGAAGAGCTTGGCCTCACCTCAATCGGTGGTGTAGATGAAATGGGGTCTCTTGTCCTTAGTCGGATCACCAGTGGGGCTTTTTTTTCCCTAGATGCTGCCTTCATGGCTTTAGGCAGAACTGTGGAAGATGGAACTTGCACCGGAAATGCTGAGCGTGGAGTGGAGCGGTGTTATGGAGACAACACCTGCTCTCTCTATGCAGGAGCTCTTCTCCCATGGTGGGTAGTTGTTGACCTCATTTTTAGGTTCCTTAGTCTTAAGACACATCTAATGATTAGGTGGAAACTCAACCTAGCCCTAGAGACTTAGAAGGGTTAGCTATAGGAATAGGTCATGCCTTAAGGGTGCTAGGAAAATTTTCCTAGCCTTAGCTTGAACCACTCCTCACCTTCCTTCCTTCCTTCAAGTCAAACTCCAAATCAATCCTAATTGATTTTCTCAAACTCCAATTCAATTTTATTTGATTTTCTCCAAACTCAAATCAATATCCATGATTAAAATCCTTGTTTGAAACCCATGATTGAAATTTCAAGTTCCAAATATTTCTTAAGTCCTTAATTCCCTCTTAACGACTTAGCCTAAATCATATTCAAATCAATTCAAATTCATGAAATTTCTCACCACTCATTTATATTCTCATTTATATTCACATATATAAATGAAATCAATATTCAAATCAATCAAATCAAATCCAAAATTTAAATTCCAAATTCCAAATTCCAAATTCTTTCATAAATCCTTAATTTCTTTCTTAAGGACTTAGCTTAGATCATGTTCAAATCACTTCAAACACATGAAATTTTCTGATGACCCATTTAAATTATCATTTATATTCATATATATAAATGAAATATAAATTCAAACAACCAAAACATATTCCAAAAATCAAACTCAAACTCATTCAAAATCTAACCTAAGTCTTTCAAGTCAAAATCATGAACTTAGCCAAATTATTTTAAAATCAAGCCTAACTCTTGATTTTCCTTCATGATTCAATCAATCCTTCAATCATGAATCCAAATATAAATAGAAACTTCAATCACTTAACCAAAACTCAATTCAAAAATCAAACCACAAATCCATTCATATTCTTCCTTTGAATATAAAATTATCAAATGAAACAAAACCCATTTGACTTCAAACTACTTGCAGATGGATTTATATTTCAATCATAAGTCCATATATAAGTTTAATCAAACTCAAATCAAGCTTTGACCAAGCCATTTGACTTAGGCTCACTTGACCCAAAGTGACCTAAAATTTTACTAAATTCTAATCCTAACCGAATTGGATTGAATCAAACTCACCTAAGCCTCTCATAACGATCAACAATCATCATGAGATGATCAATCAATCAAATTGGGTCAAACGGTTGATCAAGTCAACACTTAGCCAAAATGAAACCCAACATAGCCAAAATCTACCATAGGCCATATTGATTGAAACCATTGATCAAGACTCATTCATGATCAATGTTTGAACTTGACCAAGTCAACATTTGAGCTTAACCTAGCCCAATTGGCCATTTGACCCTAGTTGACCCAACTTGACCTAAAAAGTCAAAATGTGTCAAAACTTGATCTAGGCCAAATTGAATGAAACTAATGGGTCAAGTTCATTTTAAATCACTTGTTGAACTTGACCAAAGCCTCATGCCACTAGACCTAACTAGCAATTGACCTTGAACAACTTGACTTGACCAAGGGTCATTTGAGCCAAATTCAAACTTAACCAAAATTTATTGGAAAGAAAGATACCAACCCACTTCATATGACTAACCAAACCTACACCTGCTGACTCAACTTTCAATTTGTCAACTTGACCCATTTGATCTAAATGAAGTCATATGAACCAAATTCAAACGTAAACCAAATTGAATCAAGCCAAAGCCACCAAAACATTTCAAATGGTCATATCAACTTGATCCAACCCTTAGTTTAACCCAATTTGATCAATTGGTCAACTTGACCCAAGTTGACCCATTCTAACCTAAATGGGTCAATATGAGCGAAACCATACCAAATGAACTCCAAATCCAATGAAACTTGACCAAACCTATTTTCTCAACATACCAAACATATCCAAATTTAGAAATCAGCCAAATGACCATATTAGCCCTAAGCCATAGGGTAATTTTTGATCAAATCCATTGGAAATTTGGTAAATTCCTCTTCACACCTACTTGATACTCTCCTAGTGGATCAAACGAATACCATGGAGGGTGGTGCACCTAACCCAATGGGTTTGGGTCAGCCCAGCTTGACCCAAGGGCCAAACTGACCATGTACATGGAAATGGCCACATGGGGACTTCACTAATCCACTCCCTGACCTAAAATGAATCACATGGCACCTCTAGCAGCTCAAATAACCCTCTAAATCAGGGCAATTGATCCAAAATGACAAGTGAAGCTTCGACCGTTTGATTGCCATTGGGTGAGATATACTCCCCCTAATTCACTTCAATTCCAACAGAGCCATTATTGATTGAAGTCTAGAGAGTCATAGGAGCCATTTGCAAGTGATCCTAAGCTTCTAAGAGGGAGATTCAATTTGTATCTTCTCAATTTTTCTTAAGTAAAAATAAGGGTGGTCCATTGAATTGCCAACTTTCTCCATACTCAAAATCAGTACAATTCCCTTTGCACACTCCATCAATGAGCCTAAACGAGCTTTCTGAAGCTCTCTTCCAAGTTCTTGAAGCAAGGGGAGATCAATTCGATCAAAGCCGAGCTCAAGTTAAGGAGGAGGTGACCCATAGGGAGATCCATTCAACCTTAGCCCCTCAAACTTTCAACAAAGCTTATCTCAACTGGTAAGCTTCTCCAATCGAGCACTAGTGATCACCTCAGCATGGTTAGCCATTTTGATCACTAAACTCAATGTGGTGTGGAGCTTTGTGAAAAAGAAATGTTATTCTTAATCTTGATTGTTGATAATCTTCTAAAATTTGGGATCAATCTGAGCTCAAATCCCTTAGAACATGGACGGCCTCCATTGTTCTAGTGGAGATCAAGGAAGGATCTCTGGCCATCCATCCGTGCATTTTGGATGGACGACCGATATTAAAACTTATGATTTAATCTATTTTAATCCTCTGATCTATGACTTTAACCTTAGCCGTTCGATCCTTGATCGGACGGCTCAGGAGTAAGCGCGTAGCACCACCGCCACGCGTCACTATGATGTGACATTTTAAATAATGAATGGGAAGGCACCGCGTGTAAAGTGTGTTGTGTCTATATGGTGTTTATAGGATTTAGGGGTTTAAATAATTATAATTAATTACCTAAACTTCTAAAATTCATATCTCAACATAGAAAAATCAGAAAAAATATGAAATAAATTGCATCAGATAGATAATTTGATCTAAAGTTTTATAAAATTAATTTTTATTAATTTTTAATAGTGTCTTTATTTGATTTTGAATTTTATTGGGAATGTTAATTTGTTAATTACTTCCTAAATAATTCATTGATTAATCTTAAACTTCTTGGGAGTAATTAGAGGGATGACTTTTGCCTCCCCTAATTTTTTTGGATTTATTGGTGGCTTAATTTGGGAAATTACTAATTCATTTCCTAATTACTCCCTTAATGTAACTAAGGTTAATTAAGGGTTTGATTAGTGATTTAAAATCTTTTGTTGAAGTTGATTAAGGCCTGTTTCAGTGAATAGGAGATTTAGGGAATAATTTGGGACATTTCCCCTAAGCTATTCCTTAAACCCCCTTTTCTTCCTTAATCTTCTCTTAATTAAGGGTTAATTCACTAATTATCCCCTTAATTGATTTCACAAAATTCCAAAACTTGTCATAACTAAATTGATTCTTCTTGGATAGATGCTTAGTTGTTTAAGAGCCTAAGCACAATAAAGAAAATCAAAATTCAACTTATATTTGTGAGGGGTGTTTTGAAATTACTTACGTTAAACCCCTTAGCTTAATTAATCATTAATCATGAGCCAAATTGCTTTAGGCTCATTTTCTTCCTAGGTGTATTACTTATTTAAATTCCTTATGATTTATGTCATCTCATTAGCTCATAATTATTTGATTAACTATGTTAAGGTGGTGTAGGTAAGGGGTAATTAACATACTTAATTTATACCTTAAATAATCAAAATATAAAATGAATCTAATCACCTAAAAAATTGAACAAAAATATCAAACACATATGGGAATGGGTTAGGAATAGCAAACTCACCTCACATTTTCCAAATTAAATCAAACTCAGGATCAAATAAAAATCACATTAAATAAACTTTGATTTGTATTTAAGTTTTCTTATTTCAAAAGAACATCTTTAGAAATTAATTAAGGTGAATGTGTTTACATACTTTCATTGCCTTAATTCTTTCCCAACATGCTAAATATGTGTTTCATATGATTTCAGGCATACATGCTTTTTAAAAATCAAATTTAAAATGAAAATATTTTCTTTATGTCAAATTGCATGTTTTGGCTAAAGTAAGAATATGAGTATTATTACCAATAAAATTATTTTGAAAATATATAAATCAATTATCAAAACTGAAAGTGTGTTACTTATATCTTACTTATAAGGTTGCATGCGAGTAAAATATAAGGATGTGCTTAGTGTAGTTTTTCTTCTCCTCTCTTTTGGTATAGTTTTGAATAGGATTTGGAAAAGTGTATAGTTTATTTGAAAAGAACACAACACTTGCCAAATTCTATTTCCTATTCATTCCTATACTATGAATTGAGAAGGACACCTATACTTGCACATATAAATTACATAAACAAAAATAAATCAGCTAACACAAAATTTTGCATTCTTTCTTTTCCATTCATTTCTTTTGTACACATATTTGTATTTAAGGAAAGTGGTAAATTAGTGTAGAAAACCTCAGGGTTGCGAGGCTTTAAGTAGCCCTAAGTAGGCCTAGTACCTTACACCCTTGGTGCTAATAATGGCACCGTACTCACTTATGCCTTTGATATACTCATATGCGTATGTGAAAATTGGATAAGAAACCCCTTTTCTACTTAATGAAAATCATGCATCATAAACATTCAAATTTTCTTAAGTAACTTACTTAGCATGCATCATAAAGTATGCTAAACATTCTCATTTGGTATGTATAGATATACTTAGGATTCATTCATATGCATGTTATACATGTTAGGAAAGAAATAAAGTGATGTGTGTTTTGTGAATTTACTTCACTTTGCTTAATCTTAAAATACCTTTCTTTTAAATAGGTTTGTTTAAAGTTCATCTAAACTTAGGATTAATTAATACACATAATAAAGCATTCACTAAATAAACTAAAATATGAATTTACTTTAGAAATTTCTTAGATTAGGGAAGGAAAGAGAAGTTCTCTTCTCTTTCCCTCTCTTTATAACTTATTAATTAATTGTAGGATTCACTTGAATCTAATCAAAACAAAAAATAAAATCAACCCAAAACTTCTAAATAACTTAAATGAAACCTCCTCTAAGTTGAACATTCTTCACACTTAGAAAATTCTAACTTAAATTCATAGCTAAGCATACTACACAAACCTTAAAAGCACACACATTAGGCTAAGTCACCACTTCAAGCTTTAGGTTAGGACGGTGCATGGTTTGATGTTTGCTTTTATTTTGTGATGTAATATTTTTTGACTGGAAGTTAGGGTACATGTGCGTAGACTGAATGGCAAGGTGATCTTAGTCTAACCATTGTCTTCTGTAGGAGATTATGCTTAAGGGGCGTTGTAATAAATAAAAATATAAATGCTTTTGTTGTGCAGGTATTTATACCCCTAAGCATAATTCAATCGGCCAGGTTGACTTAATCACCCATATGTGGGGTGTTAAGTCCAATATATATGCTTGGGAATTGTATGATTTATTTTAGCTAATCTCTATTTTACAGGTGTTAATTAGATTTCCATTCTTTCCTTTTCATGTAATTTTTGTAATTAGGATTTTGGAAAAATTGTTATGGGGATTAGGATGTACATTGGTTATAAGGCTTTGCCTTATGTACCATGTGAAATCTTTGGAGCATCCACCTTCCAACCATCCAATAGAAAGAGCCAAAGAAGAAAGAAGAAAAGAAGAAGAAAAGAAGAAAAGAAGAATGAAAAAATGAAGCTTGAAGACCCCCATAATAATGAATTCCTTACTTAATTGTATTTAATTCATTTATAATCTGGGTTGTATAAAAGTAGAGCTCAAATACCTAATTTGTTTTTAGGTTTGTGCGGTGGTACCTGACCACAATGGCCTCTTATTCTTTTACGATTAACTTTATAAATTGATTGATGATTTATTTGGCTTGTGCATTAAGTGGTTTTTTTAGCTTCTTCCTGGCTTTATGTATCTCCTGGATGATGATTAAGCTCTTAGGAAAAAATAAATCTTCTACCAAATTTAATAATTTAAAATTTAAAATAAAGAACTCATAACTTCACCTAAAGCTTAGGCTTAAAATCAAGAAAAAAGATTTAGCAACCCCTTAGTTGGATGAGTATTTCTTTTATAACATCATGCATAAATGCATCTTATTTCACTCTTAATTGGAAGGTTTCCACCTTTGCCAGAGAAACTTGGCTTGACCTATGAGAGCCATGGTGGAAACACACCTCCTCCTTTCTCGCTGATTTTGGCAAATAATTTTATTTCTCATGCATTAGGCATATGAATCCTATTAGCCTGAGTCAAAAATGATTGTCCAAAATGAAAAAAAAAAGTAATATTAATTGCATTAGATTTAGGTCAATACTCATGCCCGTACATGATCTAGTCTCTTAGGGAGTTAGTTTAAGGACATAGTCTCTTTTTAAATAAATAACAGCTGAGCTATCTTACATAAAACATATGACTTGCCTACATGAATTCAAAATCATAGGAGGAGTTAGTTGGCGGTCACCCCCAGGTGATTGTAAGTCCAAGCATTACGTATTGCTGTTCTCTCTGTGGAGGTAATTTTTTTGCCTTGGGTGGGGTAGTAGCGACTACTCACCAAGCTCCCTAGATTTAGGTTTTGAGGTTGCTTCTCCCTTTTGTGGGCCATAAACATAAATCCTCATCTCTTAGGCATTTCCATAACCTTATATTATGGAATCATAAGCCCTAGCATTCTAATAAAAATTCAAATCAAATAAATTAAATAAATTTCAAAAATGTAAAGCCCAACCATAGGATAATTTGAGATGCTCGCTAGGTTTTCTAGCATCATGAGCATCTTCTACTTATCTTACTTTGGCTTCCATAATAACTCTCTCTTTGATCAATCCCATTTGATATTCAAAAATGAACTAATCGACTGATAGTCCTACCCTATTAAAATCTTTATAAACAATGATCATTTATCTTAATCGAGAGTTTTCCTAAGGAATCCCCACTCCTTAGGATGTAATTAACTATGGGGGCTTGCCCCTGAAGAGAACTTAACGAAACCCGATTTAAAATAAATCTTGCTTTACTTTTCCATATAAAGTAGGTGAAGAATCTTTGGTACACCTTGAAGACCCAACATCATTAGGAGTCCTTATTTTGGTGATTAGGTCCATTGTAGGGTGATGATTTCTATCTTTTGATATAGTACACATCTCCTTAATGTCATACCTGATCACCCTAATAAGTATATCTATGAATCTATGTGGCATCTGACCAAGGCGATTATATTCCTATTCTCATTTATCTTCTTTCCACCCAAAGGAAAGAGGGATAGATGAAGACATGGAATATAAAATTTCCACCATAGTTGTACCTATCAATAGAATGTTGTTTATATGACCTACATGGGTAGCACACTGATTGGGGAAATTCATGAGGTCGAAGGTAGCTAACTATCTCGCATACCTTCATCTTTTCCTGCTAGTCACATGCATTGATACACGGTCCTCTCTGGCCCTCTCCTATCGAATGTGCTTTCCTACACTGTGAGAGATAACTGATCGTAGATCAAATTGGTCCCAAATTTCACATTCTATGTCCCAAGGGTATAGATATTCTCTTGTCTCTAGTAGGAGCCTCATACTAAATTACAGGTGGAGGTTACACTATAAACCTTCTAACATCTTCCTCTCCATCAGATCTGGAGAGAGGGTGGAACTTGTTCTATGTAATCAAGGGAGAAACTATCCTGGGTAACTGCTCTACTGAAACCTGGGAAACTGCCTCCAAGTCCTCGACTATGCACACATGATGCCGCTTGATCTTGCTCCACCTGTTGTAGCACTAAGTCCTACTGGGAGGAACACTATGGGAACTAGACACTACCTCGTAGGTAGGGGAGACTATCCCTGAAGATAAGGGATCCTTCCCCTTGGAAGAAGCCAACGAGTGTGTGCTAGCCCATACTGGGGCAGTAATGGAACCACTGAACGCACAGGCGCTGTAACTTCAACTACTGTAGGAACTGCCATAGCCTTCCTCTTTAGTGAGGGAAATTTAGAATCAGATGGCATCTCAACATGGATGATTGGCTTCTACCCAGTCACCATACTCCTGCTAACGGTCATGAGGGCTGCCCCCTCATAAGTGATCCTAGCTCCCTCGAATCCTCGGCCAAAGTGAATGAGATGGGCAAAGTCAGTTTGTGGGAGGTTGGCTCGATCCAAGGCCAAATCCATCCAAGAAGGAAATGTGAAGACATATTTCTGGGCTTCCAATTATACTGAACTGAACTTGAAAGAAACTGACTGAAATCGAGTTAAAATTCTGCAATTGTCAAAAATAAACTCAAATCAGATTTTTTCTTTTGTATCTAGATAACTTTTTAAATTTTTATTTAGAATTCGAACCCACACTCAACAATTTGAATATGTTAAGTGGGCCTCATTGAATTTATGAGAGAGATTTTAAATTTAGAGTTGGAGAAGAGATTTTTGAGTTTAGAATCCATTTTCAACAGTTCAAAGATTTTTGAAGAGATTTTTGTTGCTTTCATTGGTTAATATTTGAATTTTATTTTTTAGGTTTTTGAGACCCTTTATTTAATAAATTTGAGTATGTTAAAATAAACGTTCAATTGATTTTGTTTTGGGGATTACTAATTTAGCAAATTTGGGTATGCTAAATGAGTTGTTTGAAAATAATTTTCTTCCATTGTTTGTTTTCTCATGTTGTGAATCATGTGTGAATTTAAAAATGGAATCTTTACTTTGGAAATTTGTGTATGCTAAATAAAGTCTAAATATTTTTGTTTTAGTTTTTGAAAAAAGGATCTTTACTTAGCAAATTTGGGTATGCTAAATAAAGAATCTAAATATGTTTGATTCTTATGATTTTGAAAAGAGAATATTTACTTAGCAAATTTGGGTATGCTAAATGAAAGATTCAAATGTGTTTGATTTTTATAATTTTGAAAAGTGGATCTTTACTTAGCAAATTTGGGTATGCTAAATAAAGAATCCAAATGTGTTTGATTTTTATGATTTTTGAAAAGAGGATCTTTACTTAGCAAATTTGGGTATGCTAAATGAAGGATCCAAATGTGTTTGATTTTTATTATTTTTGAAAATGAATCTTTACTTAGAAATTTATGTATGCTAAATAAAGTCCAAGTGTATTTGAATTTTATTTTGGTTTTTGAAAATGGATCTTTACTTAGAAAATTTGAGTATGCTAAATAAAGTCCAAGTGCATTGGAATTTTGTTTTTTGATTTTTGAAAATGGATCTTTATTTAGAAAATTTGGGTATACTAAATAAAGTTCAAATGTATATTTTTGAAAGATGATTTTGATTTCATTTGTAACTGAAATCTTCATTCAATAAATTTGGGTATAATTAAAGGGGGAACTCATTTTCAAATATGTGCTTTTTGAAAAGATAATTTTTGATTTTTTGTTTAGAAAATGAAACCTTCATTAAATAAATTTGGATATATTGAATGAGGATATTCATATGTGATTTCTGAAAGATGATTTTGGTTTTATTTGGAAATGAAATCTTCATTCAATAAATTGAATGAGGATGTTCATTTGTGCTTTTAAAAATATGATTTTTTGATTTTCTTTAGAAATGAAATCTTCATTCAATAAATTTGGGTATATTGAATGAGGATGTTCATTTGTGCTTTTTGAAAAGATGATTTTGGATTTTGTTTAGAAATGAAATCTTTTTTCAATAAATTTGGTTATATTGAATGAGGATGTTCATATGTGCTTTTTTTTTTTTTTTGAAAGATGAATTAGAAATGAAATCCTCATTCCATAGATTTGAGTATATTGAATGAAGATGTTCATTTGTGATTTTTGAAAGATGATTCTTAACTTTGATTTTTGAAAAGGTCTTACATGTAACAATCTTGAAGATTGTTAGATGAGGTTAAGTTATGAAACTTTTTGTGCAAATATTTTATTGTGTGAACTTTTTTTTTGGAAAAGTTCTTTTGAAAACCGATATTTTTATATAAAGGATTTATTTTTCTCTCTTTATTTTTGGAATGAACCTTTCCTTACCATAGAAATGGTAAGGAGGAAGGTCCTTAATAATCTTTTTTTCTTAAATTTTTATTTTCACCTATTGGGGGACCCAACAAGTATTTTAAGACTTACACATGGGAGGAGGTCCTTCTAAAGGATGTTGCTAGCTTAGCTTAAGAAAATAAAACTAAGTGCCAACGTAAAAGAAGGATAGCCTCAAATATATGAAATAAAACAACTATCGATAGATAATGATTATTTACCAAAGATGGAGAGAGGAACCTTCCCTAGTGGAGTTGCCAGAAAAATTTGTGGTGAAATTTAATTTATTATTGTCTCTTCATCTATCTTGAAATAAATGAAGAAATAAAAAATATGCTTGTTGGACATAATGTAGATTCACAGATATTCTTATTAGAATGATCAGGTATGACATTAAGGAATGATGTACTATCTCAAGAGATAGAAGTCACCATCCTACAATAGACATAATTACCTAATAAGGACTCTTAAGGATAATGAGTCTTCAAATGTATCAGAGATTCTTCCGCTACTTTACATGGAAAGATAAAGTAGGATTTATTTTAAATCGGGTTTGTTAAGTTTCATATGGAGGAAAGCTCCCATAGTTAATTACATCTTAAGGAATGAGATTCCTTAAGAATACTCTCAATTAAGGTAAATGATCATTGTCTCCAAAGATTTCAATGATAGGACTATCAACAAATTAGTTTTTTTTGGGAGATCAAGTGGGATTGATCAAAAAGAGGGAGTTATTATTGAAACTAAAGGGAGATGAGTAAGGGATTCTTATGATACTAGGAAGCTTATTAAGAATTCCAAACTATCTTATGATTGGGCTTTATATTTTTGAAATTTGAAAAGAATTATAAGTTTGAGTTGAATTTTTATTAGAAATCTAGGGCTTACAATTCCATAATATAAGATTATGGAAATGCCTAAGAGGTGAGGATTTATGCTTGTAGCCCGCAAAGGGAAACAATAATCTCAGATCTTAAATATAGGGAGCTTTGGTGAGGGCCAATGCACAACCTAAATCTAAGATGAAAATGAGAATATGGTCTACCTTCATAAGAGAGGATAAAGCACCCATCTGTTGGACTTACAACCGCCTGGGGGTGGCCACCAACTAACTCCTCCTATGATTTTAAATACATGTAGGCAAGTCATATGCTTTGCAAGATAGGTAGGTTGTTGTTTATTTTAGAAAAGAGACTAAGTCCTTAAACACACTCCCTAAGAGACTAGATCATGTAGGGCATCAATAATGACTTAAATCTAATACAAATTTTGTTAAGTTTTATTTTAATTTTTGGATAATTTATTTGACACGGGCTATGGGATTCATATGCCTAAAGCATGAGAAATTAGTTATGAGCCAAAATCAATGAGAAGGAGGTGTGTTTCTACCATGGCTCTCAAAGGTTAAACTATATTCTCTGGTAAAGGTGGAAGCCCTTCATAAGAAAGAGTAAAGCTAGATGATTTTTATGCATGATGTGAAACATACAACATCCAGCTAAGGGGTTGATAAATCTTTTATCTTGATTTATGTCCTAAGCTTTATGTGAGGTTATGAGTTGTTAAATTTAATTTTGAGTTGATTAATTTGATAGAAATTTTATTTTTTCCTAGGAGCTTAATCGCATCCATGTCATTCATCAATCAATTGAAGAAACTAGGAAAATCATGTCATCTTAATGCACAAGATAAAAAAATATCAAACAATTTCATAAAGTTAGCGCAAAAGAATAAAAGGCTAATGTGGTCGGGATCCACCGCACAAACCTGAAAAGAAATGTGTAGCCGAGCAATACCTTTATGCAACCCGGATTACAAATGAATAATTATAATTAAAAATGAATTTATGTTATGGAGGTCTTCATTCTTCATTCTTCATTCTTCTTTCTTCCTTTCTTCATTTCTTTCTTTCTTTTCTTCACTTCTTTCCTTCTTTTGGTTAGTTGGGATGTAGTTTGCTCCAAGGCTTCACATGGTGCATAAGACTTGGTCTTATGACCAATGTTCATCCCAATCCCCCATAATATTCATTCCAAGTCTTAATTGCAAAGTTACATGAAAAAAAGAAAAAGTAAATCTAACTAAACCTGCAAAATAGAGATTACCTAGACATGCCACACAACCCAAGCATGTATATGAACAAGTTGGATTTAGCACCCCACACATGGGTAACCAAGTCCACCTATCCTAGTTTGGATTATGCTTAGGGTTATAAGCAACCTACACAGCAAAAGTATTTATATTTTTATTACAATGCCCCTTAAGCACAATCCCATATAGAAGAAAATGATTAGACTAAGATCATCCTATCATCCAGTCTACACGCATACACCCTAACATCCAGTCTAAAATATTACATCATAAAATAAAATCTGGCATCAAACCATGAATCGCCCTAACATAGAGCTAGAAATGGTGGCGTAGCCTAATGTGTGTGACATTTAAGGCTTGTGTGGCATGTCTTAGCTAGGCTTTAAGATTGGAATTTTCTAAGTGTGAAGGGTTCAACTTAGAGGGTGGTTTCATTTTAAGTGATTTAGTTGATTTATCAATTTTATTTGATGATTTAATTTGGTTTTAATGACATATATTTAGTTACTAAATGATGTAAAGAAAAGAAAAGAGAAGAGAACTTCTCTTTCCTCCCTACCATAAGTAATTTTTAAGGTAGATTCATTAATAATTTTTTCTTTAGTGAATGTTTGATTATGTGTTTTAATTAACCTTAAGTTTAGATTTGCACTAAATAAATCTATTCAATAAGAAAGGCATCTCAGGATTAGTTAGAGTAAATTACTATCACATAACACACAACCTTTTATTTCTTTCCACCATGTATATCATGCATATGAATGATCTTAAGAATATCTATACATGCAAATGCAAACCTTAGCACACTTTGATGATGAATGCTAAGAGATGTTGTTCATGAAAATTTGGATATTTCATGGATGCATGTTTTTATTAAGTAGAAAAGAAGGACTCTTTTATCCATTAATCAAATGCACATTCACATTTATGAAAGACATAAGTGAGTACAACACCATTGTTTTCTACATTAGGGGTATAAGGTACAAGATCTTCTTAGGGCTACTTAAAGCCTCGCAACCCCAAGATGTCTGGACTAATATACCACTTTTCTTAAATACATGTGCATGTATAAAAAAGAAATAAATGGAAGAAGAGTCATGCAAAATATTTGTGTTTTGATTTGGTTATGCAATTTTCATGAGTAAATGTGAAGATCCTTCTTAAATCATAACATGGAGATGCATAGGAATAGATTTAAGCAAGTGTCATCTTCTTTTCAAATGAACTATACACTTTGCAAATTCTATCCAAATCCATGTTCAGAAGAAAGAAGAAAAGCACATAATACACATTTTATGTTATAATCACATGCAAGCTTATAAGTAATTATAAGAAGCACACCTTCATTTATAATCTTTGATTTATAGGTTTTGAAAATAATTTTTGATTTAATAGTGACAATAGCCATTCATATTCTTACTTTAGCCAAAATATGCAATTTAACAAAAATAAAACATTTTATTTAATTGATTTTTTAAAAGATGTGAATGCATGATTTCATATGGCATACAACACTTAGCATGCTTAGAAAGAAATAAAGTGATGTAAGCATGTAACGTCATTCACCCTAATTAATTCCTAAGGACAATCCTATAAGATAAGATTATTCAAAGTGAATCAAAATTCTTTAAAGAGATGTTTATTTTTATTTTTTGGATTTGAATTGAAAGTGGTTTGAGAGAGGGAGTTTGCTGGTCCTAACCCATTTCCCCCATGTGTGAGTTGAATTAGTTTAATTTTTAGAATAATTAGATTGATAGTTAATTTTGTTTAGGTTATGGTGTAATTTAAGTCCATTAATTACCACTTTCCTACTCCTCTTTAACATAATTAACCTAACAATTATGAGCCAACATATGATATGCAATCACATAAAAATTAAATTAGTAATGCACCTAAGAAAGAAAGGGGCCTAATGCAATTGGCTCACAATTATTGATTAATTAAGCTAAAGGATTTTCATTAAGTACTTTCATAACCCTCCCACACATGTGGGTTGGATATAGTTTCCTTTGAAGCCACTTAGGTTATTGAACACCTAAGTATCTACCCAAGAATTAAGATTATTAAGTTCTGGAATGATTTGATTTTAAATTTTGATTAATTGAATTAGTTAATGAGGTGATTAAGCCATTAATTACAACTTGATTAAGTGTTTTCCAAATGGAGTGCACTTAGCGAGAAGAGGTTAGAAAAGGCATCCTAATCTCATTCCCTATGTCCAATCAATAATTCATAGTGATTAGCAGGCTTAATTAATGGATTCATCACTATTTAATAGGTTAACTAATCATTTAATTAATTAAGAGAGTGATTAAGGGTTCATTAATTAGTTTCCCTAATTAACTCATTAATAAATCCCAAAAAAATTAAGGGAGGTAGAAGTCATCCCACTAAATATGTCTGCAAAATTTGAAATTAATTAATGAAGTAATTAAGGAGTAATTAAGATTATTATATTTGTAATTAAATCCTAATTAAGGAACCTCTACTGCTCAAAATCAATTAGAAATAATTTTATTAGATTCGCCTCTAAATTATCTTTAAAATGAGCCCTCATTTATAGTTTTTAAATTTTTCTACATTTAGTTATGAATTTATGAAGTTTCTATGATTATTGCTTAATTAAATAACCTAATTAATTAACTAATTCCATTCCACGACACCATGTGGGCACACTTTCTCGTGGCATGAGTGATTAATTATTTAAGTTGTCACATTGCGTGCCGTGTCAGCTAGCGATACAATGCACTTTCCCTAGGTCGTCCGATCAAGGATCAGACTGCTAAGATTAAACTAGTGATTTTAAAGGATTTAAATTAGAGGATCTACTCATTTTAATCAGGGTCATCCATCCAAAACACGTAGGATGGACTACCTATGATTCATCCCTGCCTAAGCTGTGGGAGACAGATGTCGCCCATCCTCCATGGCTTGATCCGAGCTCACTTGAGCTCGGATTAGGCTAGGATTTAACCCACACCATCAAGAGGTGTAGAGAAGAACCTCCAACGTTTGAATTTTAATGGGATGACAATTCCCTTCACAAAGTACCAAGCATTTTTCAAATGAGGATCGATTTTGAATAATACCTCGCTAGAGGCTATCATCGATGCTTCCAACGAAGGAGGTAGCTTCATTTAGTGGAGACGAAGCTCTGTTGAAAGTTTCAAGCCTTAATTTGAAGTGGATCTTCCAATTGACCAAGCTCCCCTCTACTGGCTTACAGCTTTGATCGAATTTCCTCTTCTCGTGAATTGGAGACTTGGGATTTGCTTTCGGTGAGCTTGACTTGGTTCCTTGATGATGCTTGCAAGAGTAATTGAGGTTTGGTGGAGAATTGAGTGGCTTGGAAATTTCTTAGGCCTCCCTTATTTCAGCTTTGAAGGAAACTGAGAAGGAGAGATTCAAATGAGCTTGGGAATGCTTGGGAAATTTGGAGAAGTTTGTCTTTGATCCTCTAAGCACAATCAAATGCAAGGAAGTTGGTTTGAGTTGGAATGAGCAGGAGCATATTTCCCCCTACTTGGATCAGACGGTCGAGGCTTGCCTTACCATTTTGATCAAATTGAGAAACTTGATTGGGTTATTTAAGTTCTTAGGAGCTTCTTGTGCTTCAGTTTTGGCAGAGGAGTGGAATAGAGGAGGTGCACATGTGCTAAGTGAGTGTAGCAGGTGATCTATGGGGAGAATTTTGATTGGAGGGGTCAATTTGGCCTTGGGTTGGGTCATGGATGACCCAAAACCATTGGGTCATGTTCACTGTCCTCCTTAGTGTCTATTTGGTCCACTAGGAGGATGCCAAGTGGCCATGAAAAGGAATTGGCCAAATTTCAAGTGACTTTGGCCATAGGTTTCCCTTTGTCCTAAGGGTAAAATGGTCATTTAGCTTTGGTTTTGATTTGGGCAGATTTGAGAAGTTCCAAAAATAGGTTGGCCTAAATTTCAATGAATTTAGAGTTAATTTGAAATGATTTAGCTCAAGTTGACCCATTTAGGTCAAATGGGTCAACTTGAGTCAAGTTGACCAATTGGTCAAATTGGGTCAAACCAAGGGTTGGGTTAAGTTCATATGACCATTTGAAGTGTTTTGGTATCAATGGTTTGGTGTAGTTTGGTTTATATTTAATTTTGGTTAGTTTGAGTTCACTTAGGTCAAATGGGTCAAGTTGACCTATTTGACCTATTTGACCTAATTGGGTTAGGTCATGGGTTGGTTTAGGCTTGGTTGATCATTTGAAATGTATTGCAAGCTTTGGTTTCAATCAATTTTGTTTTGGTTTGATTTCAAGTTGATTTGACCTTTTAGTCAAGTTTGGTCAATTCAAAGTTGAGTCTAGTTGGCCAATTAAGGCTTTGGTCAAGTTCAACAAGTGATTTAGAATGAATTTGACCCATTGGTTGCAATCAATTTGGCTTAGATCAAGATTTGATGTATTTTGACTTTTTAAGTCAACTTGGGTCAAGTGGCCAATTGAGCTAGGTTTGGCTCAAGTGATGACTTGGTCAAGTTCAATCATTGATCATGAATTGGTTTGGATCAATGGTTTCAATCAATTTGGCCTATGGTAAATTTTGGCTAGTTTGGGTTTCATTTGGGCTCAATGTTGACTTGGTCAAAGGCTAAGCTTGACTTAGTTTGACCTAATTTGAGTGACTGATCATCCTAGGATGATTGTTGCTCATAATGTGAAGCTTATATGGGCTTAGTTCAATCCAATTTGGGTTGGATTAGAATTTGGCTCAAAAAGGTACTTTAGGTCACTTTGGGTCAAGTGAGCCTAAGTGGGTCAATTAACTTGATGAAGGCTTGAGAAAAGTTTGGTTGAACTCACATATGGACTTATGACTAAAATATAAATCTAATTGCAAGTGATTTGGAGTCAAATGTATTTTGAATAATTTGACAATTTCAAGTCAAAAGGGTGAATGTGGGTTTGATTTGGATTAGCTTGAATTTGATTTGATGATTGAAGTTTATGTTTATATTTGGTTTGTAATTGAAGGATTGATTGTTTGGAGAGAAAACCCAAAGGTTTGAATTGATTTGAGAATGATTTGGCTAAGTCCAAGAATTTGACTTGAAAGGGTATATGTTAGATTTAGGTTAGATTTGGGATTGAGTTTTGAATTTAGTTTTAGCTATTTGAATTTATATTTCATTTATATTTGTGAATATAAATGAGAATATAAATGGGTTATGAGAAAATATTTTGAGTTTGGAGTGATTTGAATTTGATTTGGCTAAGTTCAAGAATTTGACTTGAAAGAGTTTAGGTTGGATTTTGGTTGGATTTGGATTTGAATTTTGAATTGATTTTGGTTATTTGAATTTATATTTCATTTATATTTGTGAATATAAATGAGAATATAAATGGGTTATGAGAAAATCTGTTGAATTTGAAGGGATTTGAATTTGATTTTGGTTAAGTCCATAAGGTGGAATCAAAGGGCTTAGGAAAGGTTATGATTTAGAATTCAATCATGGGTTTCAATCATTTGATTTGGAATTGATTCATGATTTGGATATTGGAACTGATTTGATGATTTGAGGAAATTAATTTGGATGGAATTTATTTAAGCTTTGATTTGGAATTGATTTGAATTTGAAGTTGATTTGAATTTAAAGTTTGATTTGAATTTGAAGTTTATTTGAATTTGAAGTTTGTTTGAATTTAAAGTTTGATTGAGTTTGAAGTTTAATGGAGTTTAAAGTTTGACTTGAAAGAAGGAATTAAGGATTTGGTTCAAATTATAAGGTAGGTAAGTTTTCCTAATACCCCTAAGGCATAACCTATTCCTATGGCTAACTCTTCTATGTCTCTAGGGTTAGGTTAAGTGTTCCCCTAATCACTAGAAGAGTCTTAAGACTAAGGAACTCTTAATGTCTAGAGGAGTCCTATGTCTAAGATAGAGAAGTTGGAAACTCACTCCAAAAGTGAGGTCAATGAAATACAAGTCCAATATCGATGTTTAGAGGTAATAATTGTCTACTAGAGATGGAGAGAGGAACCATCCCCAGTGGAGTCGCCAGAAAAATCTGTGGTGTTTATTTTTGAGATTGATGTCTGTGTATGTGAGGGGACACGATACAGATCTGAGGGTATACTTATTGAGGTGATAGGGTATACTATCAAGGAATAGTGCACTATCTCGAAAGATAAAAATCACAATACTATGATAGACCTAATTATCTAATAAGTACTATTAATGCATGATGGATCTTTGAATATACTAGAGATTTTTTTCCTACTTTACATGGATGGATAAAGTAAGGTTTATTTAAATCGGTTCCAAAGTTCCCTATGGGGAAAAGCCTCATAGTTAATTACATCATAAGGAAGGAAGGTAAGTTCCTCATGAATACTCTCGATTAAGGTAGGCAATTATTATCTCCAAAGAATTCAAAGATAGGACTATCAATAAATTGACTATGTTTAAAAAATCAAGTAGGATAAATCAAAAGGAGAGAGACTTATTATCAAAGCCATATGAGATGACCAAGGGATGCACATGATACTAGAAAACCTAGTGAGCTTCCCAAATTATCCTATGTTTAGGCTTTATATATTTAAAATTGAAGATAATTATGTGTTTGCATTGAAATTTTATTAGAAAGCTAGGACTTATAATCCCACAATACAAGATTGTAGAAATGCTAAGAGATGAAGACTTATTCTTGTAGCCTAAGGGGAAACAGTATCCTTAGATCCTAAACCAAGGGAGCTTTAGCGAGGGCCAAAGCACGTCCTAAATCTAAAGAGAAAAATGGGTATATTGTTTACCTCCACAAGAGAGCGTAAACCACCCGATTGATGGACTTATCACTGTCTAGAGTGGCAGCCAGCTAACTCCTCTTACGTTTTAAAACCATGTGGTCAAGTCATATGTTTTGCAAGAGGGCTAAGTTGTTATTGTTTAGAAAAAAAACTAAAGTTCTTAAACCCACTCCCTAAAGAGACTAGAGCATGAGTGGTATGAATAATGACTTAGTCTAATGCAAATTTTATCAAATTTTATTTAATTTTGGACTTTTTATTTTGACATAGGTCATAAGATTTTATATGTCTAAATGCATGATGAAATAGTGTTATTGGCTAAACCAGAGAGAAAGATGTATTTTTCATCATAAGGGAGACCCTCAAAGGTCAAGTCTTCCCCTATCATGTAAGGATGGAAACCCTCTCATAGCAAGAATGAAATAAGATGATATGCATGATGTTAGACATACAACATGCAACTAAGAGGTTGTTAAATTTTCTAATTATCTTGATTTAATATCTAGGCTTTAAATGAGGTTATGAATTATTTTAGAAAATTTAGTTTTGAGTTGTGATTGGGATAAAAAGTTTATTTTTTTCCTAAGAGCCTAAGCGGATCTAGGCCACACATTAAACCATCATATGTGAAGAAACTAGGAAAATACATTCCATTTATATTACATGATGCAAACAAATCATTAAATAATTTATAAACTCAATGTCAAAGAATAACAGGCAGGTACGATCGGGTACCTCCGTACAACCTAAAAAGGGAAATGGGTAATTGAGCTCTACCCTTACACATCCAGTATATGAAAGAATAATTACTAATACAAATGAATAGATGTTAAGGGGGATCTTCATATCTTCATATCTTCATGTCTTTGCTTCATTTGATTTGATAGTCTTCTAGGAATCGCATGGCACCCCAAGATTAAACCTTCTGGACAATATTCCTTCTTAACCCCCATAACACTAATCCTAATTATTAATGCAAAATTACATTAAAAATAAGAAAAGTAAATCTACACCTGCAAGACAAGTGTTAAAACACATCATACAACCCAAGCAATAATATGAATAATTTGGACTTAGCACCCTACACATGGATAACCAAGTCCATATGTCCTAATATATATCATGTTTAGGGGCTAAGCAACCTGCAAAAAAGAGCATTTATATTTATTTTAAGCTCCCCTTAAGCATAATCTTCTTTAGAAGACATAATTAGGGTAATCATGGCCTAACATTCTATCTAGAAAGCATACACCCTAACATCCACTCTATAATAATACATCACAAAATAAGCATACATCAAACCATGCACCACGCTAACATAATGCTAGAAGTGGTGACTTAATCTAATGTGCATGTTAAGGCTTATGTGGCATGTCCTAACTAGACTTCAGAGTTATGATTTTATAAATATGAAGAGATTTAATTGTGAAGGGTGGTTTCACTTTAAATGGTTTAATTAATTTGCAAATTTTACTTAATATTTTCTTTTATGTCATTTGACTTACACCTAAAAACTAAGTGTTATAAAGAGATGAGAAGAGAGGATCAATCTCTTTCATCCCTACCCTAAGCCACATCTAAAGCAAATTAATTAATCAATTCCCTTTAGTTAATGTCTTATTACATGTTTTAACTAATCCTAGGTTTAGTTTCACTTTAAATAATCCCATTTAATAAGAAAGACATCTTAAAATTAATTAGAATTAATTACTATCACATAACACATGTTTGTTCATTTCTTTCCATCATGTATATGGCATGCATATGATAAGTCCTAAACATACCTATACATGCAATTTGTATCTTAACACACTTAAATGATGAATGTAAGAAAGTGTACTTGGAATTGATGTTTCATTTGGTTGAATCATTTTGTCATATTAATTTAAAGCTCTATCTAAATTCCTATACAAAAGTATATGAAAAGAACTCTACTAATCAATCCAACCACTTGAACAAATTATGAATGCATGTCTTTTTAATAAAAAATTGTGGTTTTCATTCATTAGATAAATACACATTCAAATGTATAAAAGTTTTAAGCAAGTACAGCGTCATTGTTCTGCACCAGGGGAGTAAGGTAGGAACCTCCTTGGGGCTACTAAAAGCAGTGCGCCCTCGGAATATCCAGACTAATATACCCGCTATTCTTAAATACATATGGATGTATATGCAACTATAAGAATAGAAAATCATGCAAAAGTAGCATTTAATTGAATTGATTTATTTGTGTAAATGAATTAAAGCTCTATCTAAATTCCATTATTAAGATGCATAAGAATGAAATCAAACGAGTACCTCCCCATTATTCTGCACCAAGGGAGTGAGGTAGGAACCTCCGTTGGGCTACTCAAAGTCATGCATCCCCGAAATGTCCACCCTAATATACCCATTAACATTTAAACTTATGCAAATCAACACATGAATGTAAGAAAGAGACTTCACTTCATACACTAAGCTTATATTCACATGCATCTCCTATGTATGTGTAACTAAAGTCATAATATACATATTATTCTTCATTAATAAACTTTTGAAAGTACATTTGAGATTTAATAGTGATAATAGCCACACACATTTCTAACTAAGTCAACACATGCAATTGACATAAAGGAGATCATTTTCAATTGATTAATTTGAAAGAAATGAATGCATGAGTACAAGTGGTATATAACATTTTAAGATGATTGGAAAAAAATAAAGAAACACAAGCATGTAATTTCATTAAATCCAACTAATTCCTAAGGATAATCATATTAAACAAACTCATTTAAAATAAACCAAAGTTTCTTAAAGCTATTTTTTATCTTTATGTTTTATTTGATTTAAGAAATGTGAAAGAGGTTTGCTAACCCTAATATTATTACCCATATGTGTGAGTTAATTTGATTTAAAGAAAAGCAATTAGGTTGATTTTGTCTTAATTAGGCTAAGGTATGAATTAAATAAATTAATTAACCCTTACCTACATTACCTTAAGTTTATGAACTAAATAATGATGAGCTAATATGAGATGCAACCCCATGAAAAGTAAATTAGCAATAGTTTATTAAGCTTAAGGGACTCATTTAATTACCTTTATAGCATGTGAGCTAACCATTTAACTCTCTCTTTAGGTTATTTAACACCCAAAGAGATACCTAAGAGTTAATTATGGAAGGTTATGAATGAATGGATTTTAAATTAATTTAATTATGGCATTAATTGGTTAATTCAATCCTTTAATTATATCTTTTAATTAGGATGATGAAATTAACTTAGGGAAAGAGATCAAGGAAGATGCCTCAATCCCAATCCCTAAGTCATCTCAAACAACTAATGAGGCTCTGAAATAATTAGATATCCTTTCTTTTAATTGATTAATTAAGTGACTAATTAATTATTTAAGCTTTAATTAACTTGAAACAAATGAAGAGGCTTAATGAAACATTCATAAGGAATGAACCCAAACCACTTTCCTAAAACTTCTCATTATTAATAGAGGATAATAAGCTTAATTAATTAATTAATCCACTATTCATTTACTTAATTATCATTAATTATGTCTGGAGAGTAATTAAGGATAAATCCATTTATTTCCCAAATTAAGTATCCAATAAATCCCAAGAAAAATAGGGGAGGCAAAGGTCATCCCCCTAAACATCTCTAAAAAATTCAAAATTAATTGGACAATTAATTAGAGAGTAATTATGCTAATTAAATTTTTAATTAAACCTTAATCAAACATAAATTAGTTTTTAAATGTAATTAATAATAATTTTCTTGATTTCTACTCTGAAATACTTTTAAAATGAGCCTTCATTTATATTTTTTGGATTTTTCTAGGATTAATTATGATTTTAGGAAGTTTCAGTCTTAAAAATAGATTAATTAACCTAATTAACCCCTAATCCCGTCGGCACCATGTGGAGGCTGACACGGGGCATTTTCCACATGGTGTGATGGGATTAGTTATTTAAGTTATCATGTCGAATGCTGATGCGGACGGCAGTGGAATGCATTTTCTCGTGGGTCTTCTGATCTAAGATCGTATGGCCATGATTGAATGTGCGATTTTGAAGGAGAAAAGTGAGGTTCTACGCATGATTAGATCAAGACCATCCATTCCGATCATGTAGATTGGATGGTCCGTGATCTGTCTCCTCCCAAGCGGTGAGAGATGGATATCGTCTATTGATCGTCACTTGATCTGAGCTCACCTGAGCTCGGATGAAGATCAAATTGATCCCAAACCTTTGGGGAACCTCAAATAACACATCCAACGATAGAGATCGTATGATATGCAAATTTCCTTCACAAAGGGCCAGCCAATTATAAGCTAAGGATCGATATTAATGGCATACCTCACTGGAGCTTATCACCAGCAGTTCCAATGATTGAGGAAGCTTTGTTTGGTAGAAATGAAGCCATGTTGAGATGCACGAGCTTTGATTTGGTTTGGTTTGCTTAGAAGACCAACCCACAACATGTAAGCAATCGACCTTGATCAAATTCCACCCTTCGGTTGTCGAGAAGCTTGGAAAATGATTCGTTTTAGCTCGTCTATGTCCAAGGATGGTGTGTGAAAAAGCAAATGACAATCAAAGGTGGCCTCCCCTATTTTGGTTTTGTGTAAAAAAGAGAATGGGGAATTTGGGGAGCTCAGGAAATGCAAGGGAAGCTTTGGGATCTCTCTGCTTGGCTGCTAAGGTTGAATCGAGTGTGATTATTTGTGTTTGAGTGAGAATGAGAGGGGTATATCCCCTCCTTCCTTGGCTTGGATGGTGATGATGATTTCAGAATTTTGATGAAATGGTTGTGATGGGTAGCTCAGTTTGGGCAGAGAATCACTCCACTTGGCCTCTTATGAGTGGAGGAAGGGTGGGAGGTGGCTGCCATGGGATTAGTGGATGCCCTTTGTGGTTTAAAATGTTCCAATGGGAATGGGGAGGTGATTTCACATTCCAATGTGTCATGGCCGACCCAACAATGCTTGGGTCAGGTTAGCCACAGTCCTTAGTTCCTAAGTGGACCTTTGAATGGGTGTCAAGTGGCCAAGGAGAGGAAATGACCAAAAGCGCAAGTCTCTTATCTCATGGGATGCCCTAGACCCAAGGGTAAAGTGGTCATTTGTCTATGGGTTTAATTTAGGCAGATTTGAAATGGGTCAAAAGTGGGTTAGCCTAAATTTTAAGTGATTTGGAGTTTATTTGATTTGATTTGGCTTGATTTGGCCTATTTATGTTAAATTAAGTTTGGTTGGGTCAAGTTGACCAATTGGTCAAATTGGGTCAAACCAAGGATTCGATCAAGTTCACATGACTATTTGGAGTGTATTGGTGTCATTGGTTTGGTTCAATTTTCTTTGGATTTGATTATGGCTCATTTGGGTTCATATAAGTCAAATGGGTCAAGTTGACCAATTTGACCAATTTGATCAAATTGGCTTGGGTTGGATGTTGAGTCAAGTTCAATTGACTAATTGAAAATGATTGTAGGCTTTGGTTTGAATCAATTTGGATTTAATTTAGATTTTGGCCAATTTGATCCTTTAGGTCAATTTGGGCTAAGTTGGGTTAGGTTGACCAATTGGTCTAATTGGGCTCAGTCATGGCTTTGGTCAAGTTCAATAATCAGTTTGAAATGAACTTGAGCCATAGGTTGTAATCAATTTGGGTTGGATTTGATTTGACCTATTTTGGCTTTTTAGGCTAATTTGGGTCAACTTGGGTCAAATGGCCAATTAGACTTGGTTTGGCTCAATTGAGGGTTTGGTCATGTTCAATCATTGATTATAAATTGGTTTGAATCAAAGGTTTCAGTCAATTTGGCATATGGTATGTTTTGGCTAGTTTTGGTTTCATTTGGGCTAAAGGTTGACTTGGTCAACAGGCTAGGTTGACTTGGTTTGACCCGATTCAAGAAAATTGATTAACCTAAGATGTTTTTTTATCATGATATGAGGTTTGGATGGGCTTAGTTCAATCCAATTTGAGTTGAATTAGAACTTGGCTCAAAAAGATCTTATAGGTCACTTTGGGTCAAGTGGACCTAAATGGGTCAATTGGCGTGATCATGGCTTGATTCAAGTTTAGTTGTATTGATAAATGGGTTTGAGATGGAAATATAAATCCAATTGCAAATAGTTTGAAGCCATGTGGATTTTGGTTCAAATGGAAATTTCAAGTCAAAAGGGCTAACTTGGGTTTGACTTAGGCTAGCTTGATTTGATTTGATAATTGTAGTTTATATTTATATTTGGAATAATGCTTAAAGAAATGATTGAATCATGAAGAAATCCATGAGTTTTGAATTGATTTGGGTATCATTTAGCCAAGTTCAAGAAATTGGCTAAAAGGCTAAAATTGGAAATTTGATTTGATTTGGGTTTGATTTTGGCTATTTGGATTCATATTTCATTTATATTTGAAAATATAAATGAAAATATAAGTGGTTCATGAGAAAATCACTTGAGTTTGGAGTGATTTGGAAGCAAATTTGACCAAACTTATGGGTGTAGGTCAAAAGGGCTAAGAAAAGAAACCAATTTAGTTTGATTTGATCTTGGTCATTGGAGAGTGGATTTCATTTATATTTATGAATATAAATGAAGGAACAATTGATTTATAAAGAAATCAATTGAGTTTGGGATAGTTTGGATTGATATTTGACTAAGCTTATGAGAGTGGTTCATAAGACTTAGGAGAGAAATTTGGTCTTGATTTAATTTGAGATTGATTTTTTGGTTTAGATTTGATTTATGATTTGATATTTGATTTGAGATTAAATTAATATTTCAAAAAATTAATTGAATTAGGGTTGATTTGAATTTGGTTATGGCTAAGTCCATAAGATGAAATCAAAGGGCTTAGGACCAGTTTTGGCATTTGGATTTGATGATGGAATTGAATCATTTGACTTGGAATTTGATTTATGATTTAGAGTTTGAATTGATATTTGAATTTGAGGTTTGGTTTCGGAAGGAAAGCAGGGGTTGGGTTTAGGCTATAGGGTAGGCAAGTTTTCCTAAGTCCTTAAGGCATAACCTATTCCAATGGCTAAACCTTCTAAGTCTCTAGGCATAGGTTAAGTGTTGACCTAATCACTAGAAGTGTCTTAAGACTAAGGAGCTCTTAGTGTCTACAAGAGTCCTAGATCTATAACGATGAAGTTGAGAACTCACTCCAAAAGTGAGGTCAACACTGTTCAAAGGAGAACCTTGAGTGAGTGAGTGTGTTGTCAAGAAGTTTGTGATAACTTGACCCTTTACAACACGAAGGGGAATGAAAGTTATTTCAAATTGTAACAATATTATAGACCACCGTGCCATCGTCCAAATAATGTTAGACTAGTCATAAGATATTGCAGTGGGGTTAACTCATGAAATTTGATTTATTTTGTGAGAGAGTATGTAGTGTCTTAGTTTCTGGGTATCAAAAACCAAGACCAGACAATGTTTCTTAATAGGTGAATAGTTCTCTTCTATTGGGATGAGTCAACTACTTAGATAATATAGGGCATTCTCTTTATCTTGCTCATTGACCTAAGCCAACAAGGCATCGAGAGACTCATCTAAAGTTGCAGTGTAAAGTATTAATGATTTCCCAGGGATAGGGGTAGCTAAGACGGGAGGATTCATTAGGTATTGGTTTATGTTTTAAAATGCATTTTGGCATTTTTCATCCTAATGGAATTTAGAATTTTTATTTGTTAAGACTAAGAAAGGTTGACTTGTAAAGATATTTCAAACTTTGGCAATGTACCTTGTATATTTGATTCATCATCAAAACTAGACTCCAAATCAATATGTAATACAAGCAATTTATTTTCAAAATTTTCTTTTTCTACTTTTTCTTTTCTTATCTCTTTATTTTCTTCTTCTTTCATTACTTTCTTTTCTTTTTCTTTTTTTATTTCTTTATTTTCTATTTTCTTTCTTTTCTCTCTTTCTTAAGTCTTGCCAATGTTTGATTTCATAAAACAAATAGCTTGCTTTTTAGGCAAGTAGTATGCAACATCCTCGTAGATCCCGACTTCATGAATAGAGAATGGTTGAACATCCCCTTTGATGACATACTCAACTCCATCGCATGCATATTTATTACACTGATGGAGAGAAGAGGGGACCATTTTATACTCATGAATCTATAGTCTACCTAAAAGAGCATTAAAATATGTTTTTGAGTCAATTATATGAAATTTTACTTCTATTTTTAATTCTCTTATATTTAATAGCAAAGTAATAGAACTTAGAACTCCCTATTCATTGAATCCTCATAACAACATATTATCTGAGGTGAGCCTACAAGCATCAACCCTCAAGTAAGCTTAGGTTCTCACATAAATGATATTGACTGACGCTCCTAGATTGACAAGCACCTTAGAGAGTCTGAAGTTACCCACTTTAACTGTAATATAACATGGTCAATTATGATCAGCAGCCCCTAATAATAAATCTTCATCAAAAAAAGGTTACCCTAAAGACTTCCTTGAAATAAAGAGTCTCATCTGAGGAAGTTGCTGTTAGTTGAACGAGACATATTTCAGGGTTGAGCAGTGCTTTTATTAATGACTCTCTCATTTCTTTAGAGAGAATGAGAGCTTCATAAATGCTTAGCCTAGCAGGTAACTTTTTAAGATGAGCTAACACATTGTAATCAATCGTAGGAACAATAATTTTAGGTATTGGGTTCTCAAAATGAGGATTTTCTTATGGAGAATCAGATGATTGATTACTGTCGATGATTTTCTTTCCTTTTTCTTTAGGTGGCAATCGAGGTGGTAAGACTTTCCTCTACAAAGGTTAACTTTGGTGATCTCCTCTGAATTGGAGATAGGGGCCATAATAACTCATCCCTCAATGATATTTGATTGTTCTTTTGTAGAGTAATCAGAATCTAACAATTTTACTTCTATCTTGCAGGGTATTCTCTGAAAATCAATCATAGGAGTATCACTATCTGATTTTGATTCATAAGATAAGTTATGATCATTAATGATACATAAATCTACCAAAGGATCATCTTTAGAGATACTTGAATTGTTGTTGCTATTCTTTTTATCATCTTTACTTTTATTCATATCATTATTACTCAAAGAAGACAATACATAAGTAACACCTTCTTTCATTGATTTATTATTAGTAGGCTTAAGGTAATCATATAGAGAAAGGGGGATGTAAGGTCATGCCCTACCATCCTCATCAAATATCACTCTATGGGACACAATTTTATTTTCCTTCTCCTCACTCTCTCTCAAACTCTCCATGACTTGTGCTTCTAAGAGGGGCTGAGAAGGATTCACCTCGAAGTCACATCCTGGAATCGACGGGTCAACCTGGATGACAAGCTTTCGGGCTTCTTATGGGACATACAGGGAAATTTTAAATGCTTTATTAAATACTTTTTAGATGAATGGGACAAACCTATATCCCATCCATCAAAAAGAGAAGCATTCTCAATTAGGATAGAATACTTACCTGTGATCACCTTAATGGATCCCTACCCATAATCAACAAGGTACTCTTTCAGGATTACGACCATCCCTCTCTTGAAGTTCTTCTCAAGCCAGTCTTTGAAGGTAAAATAATTTTCAATCACATGACCCAATATATGATGATATGGGAAATAATTGGGCTCATTGACCTTATCCACTTCTTCAGGTTTCTTTGGATGAGGAAGTAGAAAATCTGGCTTATTTAACAAAATTTTCAATATCTTTTTCACAGCCTCTCTCTTGAAGGAGTAAACTTGATTAAACATATCCCCGAAAGGGCATGTGGACTATCGCCTATGTAAGGGAAATTATTGTTGTTGTTGGTACTGAGGTCTTTGTTAGTATTGGGGAGGAGGTTGTTGGTATTGAGGAGGAGGTTGTTATAGTTTTTGAGGGAGAAGTCTTTTTTACTATGTTTTGACTGGCATCTTACCCTCATCCACCACTGAGACTAACCCTGACTTTTTCTCTAGCACCCTTTGAGGTTTAGGTGTAAGGAACCACATTAAATTCTACGGGGTGGGGTCTCCCCTTTAGAATTAATGTAGTGCCCTGAGCTTGGGTTAATGCCTCTCTTGCTTGAAGTTTGATTAAATGCTTTAAATCTTTTTTAGGCAAAGATTCTTCTATTTTCTTTTCTTGACTTTGTTTGTCAGAATCTAACTTCTTTATTTCTACCGGATGAGTAATATCAAACCTTTCTATAGATTGTGATTATGATGGTGTGTGGGCTTGATTTTGGAGTGATAGAATTTTGGCCATCATCTCTTCCATCCTTTTCTCCATTTAAAAAATTTGATAATTTTTCTTTTGGAGTTGAAGAAGTAGTTTTCGGGTTAAGTCAGATGATAAATTTTTCTCTATAACAACCTTCTGAACTTCTTTAGATTAATAAACCTTTTTAGTTTCAGTCCTAAGGACATCTCTAACTTTTTCCTAGTTTACAAGGACAATTCTATCATTATGCCTAGACTTAGGCCTTTAAGAATGCTAATAGCCATCAGTGACAACCGAAATTGCCTTGGTGTGGTGTTCCCTGCCCCTTGGGGCAATCTTTTTCTTTCCTCTAAACTTAATATCATTTTTTCTAAGAATTTTCCTTTCCAAGTCTTTAATGTTGCACTCTTTTCTTAGAATTTCCTTTTCTAAATCCTTGGAAAACTTTCCTTGGATAATCCTAAGGACATCCTCCTTCGTGCATCCAGAGACTTCGGCTGTCCTTTGAAAGATCAGTCTAACCCTATCATGACTTTTCTTATCCAATCGTTTGAACAATTTTTAGGCTTCATGTTGAAAAGTTCGAGGTGGAGAATGAGCTATCATTGTTATACTCTCCTCCCCTTGAAATTTTATTTGGAATGCCACATAAGTCTTAGGAGTACTTATTTAGATAATTGAATATGTCATTAAGGGATAAACATATTATCTCAAAAGATAAATATATTACACTATAATAGATTTGATTACTTAATAAGGACTCTTAAGGCTAATGGGTTTTGATGTACTAGAGATCCTTCCCTTGAACTACATGGAGAAGTATAATAAGGTTTATTTTATTGCAAAGGTCATAGTTCTCTATATGGGAAAACTCCTATAATTAATTACATCTTAGAAGAAAGAGAATTCATCTTAAGAATACTTGAGATTAAAGAAATTAATTTTTATCTCTATGGATTTTAAAGCTTATCCTAAAAGGATTGTTTAATTTGGAAATTCAAAAGGGAATGCTTCAAGGAGGAAAAGTTCTTTTTAGAAGCCTGTGGTATTTATTTTGAGATATAAGACACCATGTAGATCTTAGGGGGTACTTATTGAAGTGATCATGTACGACATTAAGGAATGATACACTATCTCAAAATATAGAAATCATCACCCTATAATGGACCTAATCACCTAATAAGGGCTCCTAAGGCATGATGGGTCTTTGAATGTACTAGAGATTTTCCCCTACTTTACATGAAAAAGTAAAGTAGAGTTTATTTTAAATTGGGTATGTTAAGTTCCCTATGGAGGCAAGCCCCTGTAGTTAATTACATCCTAAGGAATAGGAATTCTTTAGAAATAATCTCGATTAAAGTAGAAATTAAGTTCTCCAAAGATTTCAAGGCTAGACTATCAAAAGATTGCTTGTATTGGAAAATCAAATGAGATTGCTCAAGGAGAAGACTTATTATCGATGCCAAAGGGAATGAGTAGGAAATGCTCATGATACTAGGAAGCTTAGTGAGCATTACAATCTATCCTATGGTTGGGTTTATATGTTTGAAATTGAAGAGGTTGATTTAGTTAAAGTTGACATTTTATTAGAAAGGTAGGACTTATAATGCATAAGAGGTGAGAATTTATGCTTATAGCTCGAAGGAAACAGTCACCTCAGATTCTAAATCTATGGACCTTTACTAAGAGCTAAAGCATGACCTAAATCTAAGCGAATATGGGTATAAGTTTCACCTCTATAAGAGAGAATAAAACCACTTATAAATGGCGAACTCTTTTACATTTTAAAACCATGTAAGCAAGTCATATGATTTTGCAAAATAGTTAGGTTGTTATTTCTTAGAAAGATACTAAAGTCCTTAAACCCACTCCCTAAAGAGGCTAGAGCATGGTGTTATGAGTAATGAATTAATCTATAAATGCAAATATTTTCAAATTTTATTTAATTTGTTATGCTTCATTTTGACATAGTCTTTGGGATTTTGTATGCCTATATGCATGATGAAATTAGATTATTGGATAAATCAGCAAGAAGTGGTATTTTTCACCATAAGGGATGCCCTCATAGGTCAAGCATTTCCCTATTGTGCAAGGTTGGAAATCCCCTATTTTCAAGAGAGAAAGAGTAAGCATTCATGATGTGAAACATACAACATTCAGCTAAGAGGTTACTAAATCTTTTAATTATCTTATTTAATATCTAGGCTTTTATTGTAAGGTTATAAAATATTTAAAACTTTAGTTATGAGTTGTAGTTGGGTAAAAGATTAATTTTTTCCCTAAAAGCCTAATTACATCCAGGCCATACAATAAACACAAATCATAAATAAACTATGAAGAGGCATGTAATTTCTAATGGACAAGTTAAACATAACATCAAGCAATTTTATAACTAGTGCAAAAGAATAAGAGGCTAGTGCAGTCAAGTGTTGTCGTACAAGCCGAAAGGAAAAATGGGTAGCCGAGCTCTACCTATATACAACCCAGAAAATGAAAGAATAATTGTAATTTATAAATGATAAATGTTATGAGGGGTCTTCAAGTCTTCATGTTTTCATGTCTTTATGTGTCTTCCTCATTCTTCTTTGATTTGAATGGGCTTGCTTCAAAGGCATCACAGGGCCTCCCAGGATAAAGCCTTCTAGCTACTACTCATCCTAATCCCCTATAACACTAATCCTAATTTTTAATGCAGTATTACATTAAAAATAGAAAAAGTAAATCTAACTACACCTGTAAAATAGAGGTTAGCTAAATATACATACAACCTAAGCACTTATATTTATATTTTGGACTTAGCACCCTTCCCACGGGTAACTAAGTCCACCTATTCTAGTTTGGATTATGCTTAGGGGCTTAAGCATCCTATAAGCAAAGCATTTATATTAACTTTTACAGCAGCCACTTAAGCACAATCCTCTGTAAAAACATGATTAGATTAATCACGGCCTACCATCTAGTCTACGAAGCATACACCCTAACATCCAGTCTAAAATATTACATCACAAAACCAAACATAGGCCAAACATACACTGTCCTAACTTAGAACTAGAAGTGGTGACATAGTTCTAATGTGTGTGTTAAGGCTTGTGTGTTATGTCTTACTAGGCATTAAGGTTATGTTTTTCTAAGTTTAGAACGATTCAATTTAACCATAAAGGATGATTTCACTTTAAGTTTTGATTTGAGCATTTTAATTTGTGTTTTGTTTGGTTTCATATGATTTACACTTAGCATCTAAGTGTTATAAAAAGAGAAAAGAGGATTTCCCTCTTTCATCCCTACCCTAAGCCACTTTCTAAAGCATTTTAATTTAATTTAGTTCTCTTTAGTGAATGTCTTATTACATATTTTAAATTAATCCTAAGTTTGGGTTCTCCTTAAATGATTTTATTCAACATGAAAGGCTTCTTAAGACTTAATTGAATTACTATCATATGACCTATATCAAGTTATTCATTTCCATCACATGTAGCCTACATATAACTTAATTCTAAGTATAACTATACATGCAACATATTTCTTTTAACACACTTTAAATGAAAGATGTATATGCGTATTTTGTAGAAAATGAGATTTTTAACCCATTAGCTAAATGCACATTCAAGTGTATAAAAATTTTAAGCAAGTACTTCGCCATTATTACACCAAGAGAGTGAGGTAAAGACCTCCTTAGGGCTACTTAAAGCCTTACATCCCTAGAATGTCCAGACTAAATAAACCCACTATTCTTAAATACTCATGAATGTTCAAGTGACTACAAGAAGGAAAAATCATGCAAAAAGTTCATTAAGTTGGAAAGAAGATTTTCATTCATTAGTTAAATGCACATACAAGTGTATAGAAGTTTTAAGTGGATACTTCATCATTATTAACTAGGGGAGTGAGGCAAAGAGCTCCTTGGGCCTACTTAAAGCCTTGCATCCCCGAAATGTCCAAACTAGATATACCCACTATTCTTAAATACACATGAATGTACAAGTGACTGCAAAAATGAAAAATCATGTAAAGAGTTCATTAAGTTGGAAAGAAGATTTTCATTCATTAGCTAAATGCACATACAAGTGTATATAAGTTTTAAGTGGACACTTAGCCATTGTAAACCAGGGGAGTGAGGTAAAGACCTACTTGGGGCTAGTTAAAGCCTTGCATCCCCAGAATGTCCAGACTAGATATATCCACTATTCTTGAATACACATGAATGTACAAGTGACTACAAGAATAAAAAATCTTGCAAAAGTTGTGTCTCTCTTAATTGAATTTATTTATACATATGAGTTAAAGTTCTATCTGAATTCTAATATAAAAATCTATAAGGATGAATTCAAATAAGTGATGTGTCTTTTTAAATAGATTATACACTTATGAATGTTCAACCTTATGCAAATCTATATGTGAATTAAAGAAAGAGAACACTACATCTTATGTTTAAACTAGAACACATGCAAGCTTACATATACTTATGACTAATATGACTCTAAATATTGTAATTGATTTAGAAGCTTTTGAGAATAAATTTTGATTTAATTGTGATAATAGCCACACATATTGTAAATTAAATTCAACACATGCAAGCTCAACATAAAGAAAATTTCATTTGATTTATTTTTGAAAGACATGAATGAATGATCCAAATATCATACAACATTTAACATGATTGGAAAGGAATTACTAAATGTAAACACATGATTTCATTCAACCAAATTAATTCTTAAGGACAATCATATCAAATAAAAGCATTTAGAGAAAACCAAAGCTTGTTAATGCCATTTTTTTACATTTGGATTTGATTTAATGAAATGAGGGAAAGTTTGCTGATCCTAATCCATTCCCATGTTTGTGATTTAATTTGGTTTAATGAAAAGAAATTAAGTTAATTTTATGGGTTAATTAAGTTGTGATATGCATTAAATCTATTAATTAACCCTTGCCTATGTTACCTTAAAGTAATAAATTAAATAATTATGAGCTAACGTGATATGCGTGAAAAATTACTTGCAATAATCCTAAAAAATGAAAGGACCTAATGCAATTAGCTCATAATTAATATTTAATTAGGTTAAGAAACTTAATTAAGTACTCTTATGGTTCTCCTACATCTGTAGATTAACCATAATTTACTTAATCTCGCTTAGGTTATTGAACACCTAAGGAGCTACCCAAGACCAAATTAAAATCTGGAGTGATTTGGATTCTATATGATTAAGATTTCAATTCAATTAATTAAGTAGTTTAATCGATTCACACTAAAATACTCCTATTTTTGTATTGAGATGATATAAAATGAAAATTGTAATGTTTATCTAAGGGTAGTTCCTAAAATAGTATAAAAATTGTCACAAATAAAAGCTCCTAATGCTAGTTATGATTTTTGAAAATTACCTCACCTGGGATGATTTTTGATGGTGTAGATGATTCGAGCATGCTCTTGGGTGCATGAAGAGGCTTTGGAATGGATCCGTGCTCTTGCTTCCCTCCAGAATGATGTGTCCACCAAATTTTGTTGCTTCTTTGTTGGAATCCACTTGATTTTGATGGGTTTTGCTCAAAAACCAAGTGGGAATGGCTGCTGGTTGGTTTGAGAGCTCTCAGAGAGTGAAATGAGTGTGTGAGGAAGAGTTTTTTCCTCTCTAAATTATGTGCTTTTGGAATGGCCAAAATCATCTCATTCTTTATGATTTTTGCTTTTAGTGAGTGTCCTTGGCTTGGGGTGGTTGGGATTCTCCTTAGATGGCTTGATTTGAGTGGCCAATGCATGAGAGGTGGCTGCTATGAAGGACTAATGGGTGTCCTAGCAAGGGGAGGTGGAAGTCCTTCATGCCAAGTGTTCTAATGGGAGAGGTGAGATGAATTCACCTCCCCATGACTCATGGCTGCCCTAACCACCTCTTGGGTCAGGTTGGTAAGTGTCTTAGGTGCCTATGTGGACCAATGGGTGAGTGCCAAGTGGCCAAGAAAGAGAAATGACCATTTGGGTAAGTGTCTTTTCCCATGGGATGCTCTTGACCTAAGGGCTAAGTAGTCATTTAGCATTAGATTTGATTTGGGAAGATTTGAAATGAGTCAAAAGTGAGTTGGACCAGATTTCATGTCATTTGGAGCTCATTTGATTTAATTTGGGTCAATTTGACTCATTTGGGCCAAATTGGGTCAAATCAGGTTAGGTTGACCAATTGATCAAATTGGGTCAAACCAAGGGTTGGATCAAGTTCAAATGATCATTTGGATTGTATTGGTATCATTGATTTGGTTTAATTTTGTTTAAATTTGATTTTGGTTCATTTGACTTCATTTGGGTCAAATGGGTCAAGTTGACCAATTTGACCCAATTGGCCAAATTAGTTTGGGTTGGGTGTTGGTTCATATTCAATTGGTCAATTGGAGAGGATTGCATGCTTTGATTTGATTTAATTTAGATTTAATTTTAGTTTAGGCTAATTTGACCCTTTATATCAATTTGGGTTAAGTGGGTCAATTAGGTTCAATTGGCCAAATTGGATTCAACTATGGCATTGGTCAAGTTTAACAATCAATTAGAAATGAACTCGAGTCATTATTTGTAATCAATTTGATTTATGTTGTAACTTGGCTAGTTTGGGTTCATATGGGTTAAAGGGTTGACTTGGTCGACGGGCTAGGTTGACTTTGTTTGACCATATTCATGACAATTGATTAACTTAGGATGATCGACAATTATGACATGAAGTTTAGATTGGCTTAATTCACTTTGATTTTGATTCATTTAAGTCAAATTGGCCACTTTGGGTCAAGTGAGCCAATTGGGTTTAGTTAACTTGATTTTGAGTTGAGTTTGATTTAATTGAGTTTATATATGGATTTGAGATTGACCTATAAATCCAATTACAATTGATTTGGGTTCAAATGAGTTTTAGTTCATTTGAAAATTTCAAGTCAAATGGGCTAAGTTGGGTTTAACTTGGATCAGTTTTGGTTTGGCTTGATGATTGTAGATTTCATTTATATTTGGATAGCTAATTGAAAGAATGATTGATTCAAAAGAAAATTCATTAGTTTTGGCTTGATTTGGATGTCATTTGGTTGAGTCCAATGAATTGGCTCAAAGGGTTCAAATTTGGGTTTTAATTTGATTTGAATTTAGTTTTGGCTATTTGATTATAGATTTGATTTATATTTGGGAAGATGATTGAATATATGATTGACTCATAAGAAAATCAATTGAATTTGAATTGATTTGGAGGCAAATTTGGCCAAGCTCATAGAGATAGGCCAAAATGGCTTAAGGAAGATTTTGATTTAGTTTGATTTAGTTTTGATGATTTGAGTGTAGATTTCATTTATATTTATGAAGATGATTGAAGATATGATTGATTCATGAAGAAATCAATCATGTTTGGATTGAATTGGATGGAAATTTGGCTAAGTACATGGGATCCAATCATAAGGCTTAAGGAGGATTTAATCAAGGGCTTCAATCATTTGATTTAAGATTTGGATTTTGGATTTGGTATTTGGATTTGAGCTCGAATTTAATTTGAGGTTATGTTTGAAATTTGGATTTAGATTGAATTTAAGAAGGTGTACAGGGATTAGGTTTAAGCTATAGGGTAGGTGATTTCCCTAATCCCCAAGGCATGGCCTAATCTTGTGGTTGAACCCTTCTAAGTCCCTAGGCTTAGGTTAGGTGTTTAGCTAATTATTAGATGTGTCTTATGACTAAGAAAATCTTAGTGTCTAAATATTCCTATGTCTAAGATAAGGAGATTGAGAACTCACTCCAAAAGTGAGGTCAACAAAGCCATTTGGGAATAAGTGGAAATGTTTTTAGATATTAGGAAGCCTAGTATGCATTTTAACTATCATATCATTGTGCTTTACATTTTTAGATTGAATTTATTAGAGTTGTGAGTTTGATAGTTTATCAAAAATTTAGGGCATAGATTCTAATAGCACAAGATTGTAGAAATACTTAGGAGTTGAAGACTTATTCTAATATGATATTTTAGTACCTAAGTCTGACCTAAATTAAAAACCTGACCTAGTCTAATTTTATGAATTTGAGAATTATTAGTTTTTTTTATTATTTGAGAAAATAAATATATCTCGACTCTTTTGGACTTACTTCTCGCCTATATGGGGTTGCCAGCTAACACCACCTAAGTGATTTAAAAACATGTAGGCTGGTCTTATGCAAGTGCAAGATGGCTAAACTATTGTTAGTTAGAAAAGATTTTAGAATCTTAAACTCACTCTCAAAGAAACTAGATCATATGTGGTATGCAATCCATAAACTAGACTAATGCAATAAAATTTACAACTTTTTATTCATTTTGACTCGTTAATTTTGGACTCAGGTTTGGGAGAATTTATGCCTAAATGCATGATCAAAATTAATTATGAGTCAAATCAGAGAGAAGAGGTGTTCTCTACTACAAGAGACTACTCTCATATGTCAAGCCTGTCCCTTATCATGCAAGAATGGAGACCCCCTATTTACAAGAGTGAAATATATTGCATGCATGATGTTGAAATATACAACCATTTAGCTAAGTGATTACTAAATCTTTTATTTCTTGATTAAGATCATAAGTTTTAAAGTGAGGTTATCAGTTGATTAAAATTTAATTAAAATTATTAATTAGATTATAAATTTTAGTTAAAATTATTAATTGGATTGTAAAATTACTAATGCATCCAAGCTTTATCGCAAAACACAACAGTCACAGAAATAAACCTATAAAAAGCTTGCAGTTCTATTATGTACCCCAAAATAAATCAAATCAGATTTTAATAAATAAATCAAACTAGTGTGACCGAGTATTGCTATACACCCCGAAAAATAAAAATGGGTACTAACCTCTGCCCTTTTACATCCTAAAATTAAAAGTTTTATCTATCGGGTCTTTATCAACTTAAAGATTGTGGCTTTCTTCAGAGACCTCTTTGGACTCCACTGAAACCAACTAACAAGCTCAGTCAACTCCTACTAATCCTAAATCTCGTAAATCCTAACTTAATTCTATGCCCAAATTATATTTTAAAATTCCAAAATAAAATCCTAAACCCTATAAAATAGATGTCAGAAAAAACATTCAACATAGTAGCAATTTATACTTCAAACATACAAGCACACTTTTGTTATTGGGGTATGCTTAAAAACTTAAATAGCACATGAAAGCAAATAGCATTTATTTGAGAGTGGTCCATTTTAAATACAAACCCCTACAGAAAATAATGTTAGCCTAAACAAGCACCTTAATATCCAAACTACTAAGCAAACAATCTTAGCCATCCAGTCTACTATAGTACACCATAAAATAAGAAAAGCACCACATCACAATCAGCATACCGACCTAACCTATTTCTATGGTCGGTGACCTAGTATTCTAGTGTGTGAAGGAAGGGTTTATATGGTATGACTACATTAGGCCTTATTTTAGCTTAAGTTTAATTTAAGTTGGAAGTTCATTCAATTTATCTTTGGGTGGTTTCACTTTAAGTGATTCAGTTGATTTTAAATAATATTTTGATTTAGTATTTTTTTATGTTAAAGTTGAATTTAGCTTTTAGAGAATGATGAATAAAACAAATTTTGATGTGAATAAAACTAATTATATTCAACATCCTGACCTTAGTAGAATGAAATTTCCATCTTGAGGTAAAAATTCATTCAATAGGTTGAACTAAGAACCTGTGTATCTTAATTAACCCATTTGAATTTATTTGAATGATTTAATTGAAACAATTTAATTTTATTAATGTTCATTTGATTTGGTTTGAATTTCAAAGTTTGACTTTATTTAACTTTATGTATGTTGATTGATTAATTTTGGATTTTATAGGTTTTAGTTTGATTTAATTAAATTTTCATAATTCAATATCCTTTGAATTAATATCTAATTCCTTTCTTTTGGTTTTCAATTTGAGATTTTAATTTTATATGATTAATATTGATTAGATTATTTCAATGTTATTTAGATTTATTAATTTTATCATTTCATTTAAACTTGGTTTGGATTGATAAATATATTCCAATTAACTTGTGATTGATTGAGGTTTAATGTAATCCTTTGTTTGAATTCCAATTGAGAATTTAATTACATAGATTATTGAATTTAGTTATTTGATTTGCATATTTATTTTAGTTAGATGATTATTTTGTTTGATCAAGTTTAATTAATTTAATATTTCATTAATCTATTCTTAGATTTTTAAAATTTGAGATTTTTGTTGCATAATTAAGCTTATTTAGTATGGATTCATAATTCATATATTTTTATTTTAAGTAAATTATTTTCAATTGAATTTGATTATGTTCGATTTATAATTTAGGGTGGTTTAATTAATTTGATCTAAATGACCAATTGAATTGTTATGTTTAGTTTGTTGTAATTGATATAGTTAAAGTGTATTTGATTTATCATATTAATTAAGTTAATGTTTGATCATTTTAGTTTAATCAAGCTTCATAAAATCAATTCGATTGAATAATTAATTTAGTTGAGGTTTGATTGAATGATTTACATAATGATCTAGTTGAAGATTCTTTTAATATGTCTTATTTACATGATTAGCTTAAATTAACTAAATCAAAAGAATGGCCTGCTTATAATCAAGCTGACACTATCTAACCTAAAGGGACAACTGTTAGGAGAGGGATTGTGAGAGAGTGATCATAACCTAGAATAGTCACTCAGGAAAGTGGCTCCAAAGGCATGATCCTAGCCCTAAATATATATATGGACACTGTAGGTGTAAGATGAGTCACACTAAGGAGGAGCCATGAAGGTGTGATCCTTAATAGATATGGACCCAGTCTAATCTTTACCTGATCTTGCTCAAAATAGTAAAGAGGGATGGTTCAACATGTGCCTGACCTTGTTTGAAATAGTAGGTGAGGAACAAAGGATAAATGTCTATCTGACCTTTTTCAAAATGACAAGGAAAAGATAGAGGGAGAACCTAATCTCTACTTGATCACATTCGAAATAGTAGCTATAAATTGTTCAATATATGCCTAACCTTGTTTGAAATAATAAGTAAAAAATAAAGAATGGATGTCCACCTAACCTCATTCAAAATAATAAGACAAAGGTATAAAAATATCTACTTGACCTCATTTGAAATAGTAAGATGAATGTAAAGAAAGAATCTAATCTCTACTCGACCAAGTGTGAAATAGTAAGATTGATTATTCAATTGACACATGCCTGATCTTAGCATGGATGCCCACCTGACCTCATTTAAAAAAGTAAGACAAAGGTTTACAAATATCTACTTGATCTCATTCTAAACAGTAAAATGAATATAGAGGAAGAATATGATCTCTACCTAAGCATGTTCAAAATAATAGAGATAATTTATTCGACATATGTCTGACCTTGTTCGAAACACCAAGTGAAGAATATAGCATGGATGCTCACCTGACCTCATTGAAAATAGCAAGAAAAATGCATAGAAACATCTGTCTAGCCACAATCAAAATATCATGATGAATGTAGAGGATAAATCTAATCTCTACTTGAGCATTGAAGTCTTTCTGACTACATTCAAAATAGCAAGATAAAAGTAGAGGAAGAATCTGATCCCTACTTGACCATGTTCAAAATAGTAGAGATAGATTGTTCAACACATGTCTGACTTTGTTCGAAACAATAACTGATAATTTATTCGACATATGTCTGACCTTGTTCGAAACACCAAGTGAAGAATATAGCATGGATGCTCACCTGACCTCATTCAAAATAGCAAGAAAAATGCATAGGAACATCTGTCTGGCCACATTCGAAATATCATGATGAATGTAGAGGATAAATCTAATCTCTACTTGAGCATTGAAGTCTTTCTGACTGAATTCAAAATAGCAAGATAAAAGAATACAAACATATGTCTGACCTCATTCAAAATAGCAAGATGAAAGTAGAGGAAGAATCTGATCTCTACTTGACCATGTTCAAAATAGTAGAGATAGATTGTTCAACACATGTCTGACTTTGTTCGAAACAACAACTGAAAAATAAAGCAAAGATGTTTGTCTGACCTCATTTGAAATAGCAAGACGAAGGAAATACAATCATAGAGTTAAGAATGACTTTAAATTTTGATTTTGGATTTGAAAGCAATTTAGGAGGAGGTTAAATAATTGATGGTTTCTTCAAGAACTTGGACCTAGCCAATATAAGTATCAGCTTGACATGAAAATATAATCATATTGATAAAACTTATTCTAAAAAATAGTCATGTGTAATATTTCTTTAAATAAAGTCCATTGATAGGATGCATTTGGCGCTTACTTTTATGATTTATCAGTTGATATGATCTTCCTTGATAAGCTTTTTCTATAATAAAAGGTCCCTCTCATGTTGGTTCAAACTTACGTCCCTCCCTATGATGGGCTATAATTAGTCTCTTAAGAATAAAAAAAAAGCTCTTCAACTTCAAATGCTATTGGGTGGACCACTTGTTGTGAGCTTGAACCATCCATGCTTTGTATAGCTCAAGATTTTGATAGCCTTGGAGGAGTCGCTTCTCAAGACCTTTGACCTCTTCCAACCAAAACCTAGCATTTTGCTCGGCTGTGATCTTGTTACCTATAACAATCTTTAGCAATGGTAACTGAACTTCTAATGGAAGAATGGCTTCAGACCCATACACTAAGGAAATGGGAGTGAACTACATTGGAGTCCTATATATGATATGAAAGGCTCATAAGGCTTCAACTAATTGGTGTCACTATCACTCATTATCATCAAGTGATTTCTTTAAGATTTAAATGTGAGTTTTATTGAAGACTTTTGCTAGTCCATTCACCCGGGGATAGTATATGGTAGAGTATCTCTAATTTATGTTATGCTGCCTCACGATGTTATTGATCTTTGTGCTCTTAAAGGTGACGTCATTATTAGATATAATCTAATAGGGTACACCAAATTTATAGATGATTTGACTATTGTGCTTATATTTGGATTTATAGGGACATCATGCAGATCTTAAAGGATCTATCTTCAAAAGTAGAAACATCACCCTACAATAGACTCAATCATCTAATAAGAACTCTTAAGGCAGATGGGTCTACATATACCAGAGTTTTTTTTACTTTATATGTGGATAGAGTAAAGTAGGTTTTTTTTATTTAAGATTCTTAAGTTCTCTATAGAGACAAACCCTCATAGCTAATTACATTTTAGAAATTGAGGATCTCCTAATAATACTCTCGATTAAAGTAGACAACTAATGTCTCCAAAGATTTTAAAGTTTTGATATCAAAAGATTGATTATGATTGGAAAATCAAATGGGAAATTTCAATTAGAGAGAGTTTTTGATTGATTCCAAAGGAGGATAAGTAGGAAGCACTCATGATACTAGGAAGCTTAGTGAGTGTTTAAGTCTATCCTATAATGAGGGTTTATATTTTTGAAGAAGAAAATTATTATTATTTTGAGTTGAAATTTCATTAGAAGGCTAGGACTTAGATTTTGATAACACAAGGTTGTGGAAATGCCTAAGAGGTGGGGATTTATGCTCGTAGCAAAGAAGACATGGGCTACCTCTGAACTTATGTCTAAAGTGTTCTAATGCAACCAAAGAGCTTGACTTAATTCTATTTGGGGAAAGTGAGAAATATTGGTTCACTTCTAGAGAGAGTGAACCGATCCTGACTCTTCTTGACTTACAATTGCCTTGAGTGGTTGTCAACTAATACTTACGATTCAAAATCATGTGGGATGATTTTACATAAATATAAAATAACTAGGCTGTTATTTATTAGGAATGAATCTATAATCTTAAACTCACTCTCTAAGAGACTAGATCATGACTAGTATGAAAATTCATGACTTAAACTAATGCAATAAAATTTACAAATTTTATTCCATTTTTACTTAGGCTTGTGAAGGTTTTATGCCTACATGTATGGTGAAATAAAGTTATGAACTAAATCAAAGAGAAATGGTATTCTTCACTATAAGTGAACTGCTTTCATAGGTCAAGCCTCGCCCCTTATCGTGCAAGAATGGAGACCCCCTATTTGCAAGGAAGAAAATAAAATGTATGTATGGTGATATAACATACAACCATACAGCTAAGGGGTTATTATATCTTTTATTTATTTGATTAACTGCTTAGAGTTTAGTGTGATGTTATGAGTTGTTAAAATTTAATTAAAGTTGATTAGTTGGAGTTGAAAATTTAATTTTATAAAAACCTACCACATCCAAGCCACACATTAAATAATCAAGCTTTATGAAACCTATAAAAAGCATGCCATTTTTATAGCACAATCAATATAAATAAATTAAGCAAACATCATTAATTAAAAGAATAAAAGGCTTATGTAGCTAGGTATGATTGTATACCCTGAAATAGGGAAAAAGATGAGTACCCATGCTCTACCTGTATACAGCCTGAATTATAATTAATTTTATAATAAAAATAAAGCTATGAGGGCCTTCAATCTTTATCTTCATCCTCACTTCATGGATTAGATACTCCAAGCTTCACAAGACCTCTCAGGTCTGAACTTTATGGTCACTACTCATTCTAAATCTCATAGCTCAAATCCTAAGCCTATTACAAATATAATTTATGAAAATGAAATCTAACTACACTTGTAAAATAGAGATTAGATAAACATACATACACACCAAACATTTATATTTCATACATTGGGGATTAACACATCTCCTTGGCTCACCAAGCTCACATATCATAATGGATTATACTTAAGGATTTAAGTAGCACCTACATGCAAAAGCATTTATAATTTTTATTATTACAGCATCCCTTAAGTATAATCCTCTATAAAAAAATATCGTTAGTCTAATATCGTGATAACATCTAACTATGCGCATACACCTTAACATCTAATCTATAAACATTACATCACAAAATATAACATCAATCTACAACGAAACACCGTCCTATGTCTAAGATCAGTGACATAACATTCTAACTATGTGCTAGGGCTTTATGTGGTATGACAAGATTAGGCTTTTATGTGGTATATCATAAAATTTGTGCTTTCTATTTAACTATGTTGTTTTTAAATATATAGATGATTTTTAATCTGTTTTAAATGTTGTTATATTTGATATATTATATTTGTTGGCTATTATGTAAGTGATTGAGCTAATAGGGAAGATGTTACAAAAAAATAATATTTTGTTATAATCGATATTAACTTGATGATCTAACAAAAGATGTATTGATACTTTGTGACAAACTACCCGTTGCAAATTTTTGATAGGTACGGTATCCAACTAAAATTTTTGGTGAGTAATTCATTAGTCAATAATGATGATCTTCTATCAATATGATTATTTGTAAATATTAGTGATTTGATATATTAAAATCTACAAGATGAACATTTTTTAGATGATTTAGAGTTTTTATAATATAGTAAGCTTTGCCAACCAATGTAAAGCTCATCATCATCTAGGTCAATGACATTTTAACACTAACAAGTTATTTAAAATAAACCTCTTAAACATAAAAATTTTGTTATTTTAGAATCATAGGATTTGAAATAGGTGAGTTCAGTGTTTGATAGGTAGTGACACATAATGTGTAAAAAATAATGATAATATATATAGTAAAATATCATGATGAAATTCCATGATCAATGTTTGAATGAAATATTTGTATGATCAATGCCAAAAATAAAAAAATTATAATGCATTTAATGAAATTTTTCTTGCTACAAACAATGGTTCAATTATTTCACTCTCTCAGTAATTTTATTTTTAATCACAAGACATTTATTGAAGCCAAACTCGGGTTAGGAAATAGCAATAATAAGAAACTTCGATTAAAACTGATGGCTTAAAAATATTTTATCAAAATTTATCATCAAATGAATATATATATATATATATATATATTGGTGATCTTAAGACGTTTTCTAGATCAAATTATCTAGTGGGTTACTTATGCCTGGGCTATCTAACCGTAATATATAATCTAAGTAGATGCATTCGAAATTTATTTGTTAGAATTTTCACATACGCTTGATTAAAGTAAAAATAATTATTCTCTTGATTAGTGACTGTAGACTATATCTATATATGATATGTCACTGAAAACTCTACTAGTTGAAGCATGAATCTTGACATCGAAAATAATCCGAATTTGAGTCGAGATTAGCCAAGATCAAGTACTTAAAATATCATTGGAAACTTTGAGATATCAGTCAAATCTCTAAATAGCTCTTAAATATAGAGTGTTTATAATCAAATCGAGTATTTTGACGAGCCGGATCTAACAAGCCTAATATATCGTAATTATAACTTCATTTGAGTATTCTAATACTTAAAATACATCAGAAAATTGAAGGAATCATATTGACTCATCTGATGGAGTGGTTTGGATTTTGTCTGTATTTATAAAGATGTCACTCTCATAATCTATAAATAATCCCTCATTCTTCACATGAGGGGGGAGCCTAAGCTAAAGAGAGGAGAGAGTTCTGAGACTCGAAGAATCTTAAAGCATAATCGGGTCACTGGCCGACCGTCATCAGATCATCGCCGACCACTGCCAGCCGCCGTCGTCGGTCACCACCGCTGGTCATCCCGCCGACATCTGGCGGCCACCGCTATCACCCATCAGGCCATCACCGCTCATCGTCACGGATCACCATCAGTCAACATCGACTGCCACCGTCGGGCACCACTGTTGGTCACCACCAGTCACCACCATCGATCACCACCACCTGCTGCCACCGCCCGAAAGTCGATCATCTTTCCGTAATTTTCATCGTATCATCAGGCTACCACCTCAAGCAAGGCTTTCGTTATTAATCCAGCGAAGCTTGTCACAAAACTCATTCTTATAAGCTATTATTCTCCTACTTTAGAAAAAGGATAATAATTGAACAAAAGCTGATATAATAAAATTATTCTTAAGTGGGTTAGGTCCCGTGGTTTTTTCCTTTTCTGGGTTTGCACGTAAAAATTCTGAGGTCTCAAACTTTTTTGCTCTGTGTGTGAAACTTTTGTGTAATATTAATACATCAAATTATTTTATTCTGCTGACTCGAATCTTCCTGCATGTAATAATATGATTAAAATATGAATACAAATATATTCTACGAAAGGTGAGTAATGCTCAATTCTTCTATCAAAAATTATATGTTATAGGAATGAAAGCATTTTCACAACTCGCCCAGAACTCCAGTTGGAGCCTTCCTACCGCTGAGGTGGCGGTGGGAAACGGCAACTAGCAGTCGGGGATAGGCAGCGGAGCAGCGCTCTCCAGACTGACCAACGGCACAGAGCTCTCCTGGACGATAACGGAGCGGCAGATCAGTGAATCTGAGACGCTTCCTGCAACAGGTTTGCTATTTATAACAGGTTGAAATATCAGGCATTTATTAAAAAAAAATCAAAATTTAGTGATGGTGTGGGCCGGCGGGGTACGAGTCAAACTGCATAAATTGGCACATACTTTCAGCTATTATTAGAAACAGGTCAAATTTTTAAACCGCCGCAGCAGTAATAAATATTTAAATAGAATAAAGTTATAAGAAATATTATTAAAATAAATAAAAGAGTAGTTAATGATTTTCATGAAATTTAAAATTTAATTTGCTTTCTCTTATAAAATCTCAAAATCCTACTTTTGCCTTTTTTATTTTATAAATAATAATGAATTAAAATACAGTTATACTACTTATAATGTTGAATTATGAAGGTCAATCTTAGAGTTTAAAGGTTTTCATTTTAGATTTAAAAGTGAATATATTGAGTGTAATTTTAGTTATAGAAGTTCTAGTAATAGTGTCGTAATATTGGGTGACTAAATCATTAAAAAGAGTGAGCGATTCATATATCTAAACTCTATTGTTCAAAATGATGGCGAAATAGATGTAGTTGTTATTAGTAGAATTCAAGTTGGACGGTTGAAGTGGAGGAATATATCTGGTTTGTTGTGTGATAAGAAAAGTATCGCTTAGACTTAATGAAAAATTTATAAGAAGATTGCAAGACCTGCAATGATTTAAGGTGCAGAATATTAGCCAATAAAAGAGAAGCATAAGACTAAGTGTTGTAGTGATGAGGACGCTCAGGTAGATGAGTATCATTACTCTTAGAGATAAAATGTGAAATGAGTATGTTTGGGAAAACGTTGGAGTAGCTCGAATTGCAAATAAGATTAGAGAGAGTTGCCTTAGATGATTTGCCCACATAAAGCATCGGCCATCCGATGACCTAGTTAGGAGAGTAGATGTATTAAATTTGATTTATGTTAAGAAAGTTAGAAGTAAACTTAAAAAGGCTTGGTTAAGATGTATAAAAATGATTTAGTTTATTAGAATTCTATGGATAATTTGACACATAATATTGGGATAAAGGCTTCTTCCTCTTCTTCTTCTTCTTGTTGTACTTATAATATTGAATGTAAAATTAGTTAGTTTAAAAAAATATAAAACATTTTATTAAATATTAAAATATTTTAAAATAATAAAAAAAAAGTCTTGCAGCGAAAATTATGTCAAGAGAACTTTGGTGGCATTCAATGGGAAGAAGTCCTGACGTGGACATTCGGTGGCTGATTGTAAAATAAGCGATGAATTTTGTTTCTCAGATAAGGAAAAAATTACTATGGATAATGACATGTATTTTTATGCTAGAAATGTATTCAATTTAAAGCCTCGTAAATTTTCAATCAAATTATTCTTCTAATTTATCTGATTATAAAACTATGAAAGCTCTTGAAATCCTCATGACCTCGTCTACTTATATCAAATTCTAGTCCAAAATGATCCAATAACTCCAAGTGATGGATGTGATTCTACAACTATGCAACTTGGTTGGCTGTCTGAAGAAATGTTTTATGCACTTAATTTTAAAGGCCCTCCTCTGGAATTCTATAACTTAAGTACTTATTTTTATAATAATATAAACTAAAATTCAAAGATTGCAAAATTATCTAAAATTGAAGTATCCAGTCCAAATAGTGATACTCTCTTCCCAAATTTTATTGGGGAGTGAAGAGCAAAATGTGATTTTTATAAAAGGAAATCACTCAAATTCTTGATTTGCATAGAGGGATACTAAGGAGTAAGGGGAGTAGCTATAAAAAAAAATAAAGAAACTATTTAATCTTTGCGCTCTTTTAGACTTTCTCATCTATTATTTTTCATCTCTTTCATCTTTTTTCCATTTATTTTTTCTCCCTTGCCAATTCTTTTTCACCCCTTGTTTCCCTTCCTCCATTAATTTTGCTCGTTATCTTGGTCATCGATGGATCATCTGAAATCAAAACTTCATTGATTTAGGGCCTAGGTGATGTACTTGATGCGATGATCATATGAATTTATATAATTTAAGTAGAAATTCACCAATTTTGCATTAATAATTAAAACCCTCGAAAAAAAATTAATTTATGCATGTAAGATAATCTTCTTCAATCATGTTTAGTCATGAGAATTATACATTCTTGCTTGCATAAATTCAACAAAATATTTTTATGAAACAATTTCAATGAAATGCATCATTTTTTTTTGGAACAATTTTTTGTGATGATTTTGAATTTTTTTTTAATCCATTAAATTCAAGGATTTTAATTCAAATGACCTAATTGTTAGAAATTTATCAAATAATTGTTAAATTAGAAATAATTCCATTTATATATATTTTTCTTTTCAAACATCTAATAATCTAGACTATTATCTTGTTTCTCCTAGCACCTCACAATAATGTCCAACTAAATGAATCCTCACTCCCATTGGTAGTTTCTTAAGGCTTCCCTTGCTTTAGCTTTCATACAAAATAGGGCATCCATCATAGCAAATATTTATTCTTCCACAATAATACTTTATAAATTACTGGTTATATCAATATTATCATTAAAGACCATCCATATTCAAGTTAGGATATGTAAAAAGATGCCTATGATAATGAACCTATTTCAAATAAGGAAGAGAAGGCTATTATCCTTTTTAATCTAGATGTAGTTGACAATTTTAATATTGATGTTCTAAGAGATGTTTTAGAGAAAATGACCAAAAATGTAGTTGTGATTGCTAATTAATTTTTACAAGCTCTTGAAATTGATTTTGTACTACCATTGATGGTAGAACCTCACATTTATCGAGTTTAATTGCTAATCTTATTCTTTCTTAAAGCAATTTCTCCACCATTCCTCTAGATGAATCTCCCTATTCTTCATGTGCTAATTTTAGACATCATTCAAAAGTTGTAATTTTTTTAACATTGCATCTACCTCCTCTAGAACCTCTATCACTCTTCAAAAGAAAAAGTTATTATGGAGCTAGGAGAATTAATGCAAGATACGATATTCCAACAAGTAATATTTATCATTTTAAATTTTTTTTCTTTAATGTTATGTTTGCATGGTTTTATTAAAGTAATCATGTATTAAAAAAACTTTGAAAACTTATGTTGATTGATTTCTAAGGTGTCATAGGGTTGTAAGCGTATCTTAAAATCTAGGTCCTTTATGCAATTGTAGTATAATTCATCTTATAAATAAAATATAATTTTTTATTTTTTATTTAAAGAAATGACACTTTAAATCATATCTTTCCTTATGTGAATCACCTTGGCCACCTGCCACCACTCCATCTCTTTATAAGTGTGGTGAGATTGCCTAGAAATGTATTATGAAATACATATTATATGCAAGGATAAATAAGACAATATTACTATGAGCTAGACTTGAATTTAATTTTCTCCTTCTTTATCCTTTCATGCTTCCATCCCTAGTATATACTAAGAGTTAGTAAGAAGAATCCTTAAATGTTTACCTAAAATGAGATTTAAATGTAGAATTATAATAAAAATATAATGGTTTAAATTAATTTACTCACTTTATCTACTACTTAACTCATTGATAATGCACAAAAAATGATAAAGAGAAGAATAAGAATATAAAAGTTGTATAAGGGGTCAAAAGCCATTATGTTAGAGGCTACTTGATTAGAAAAGAATAGTAATGCAAAAGTATTGATATTTAAGAGGCCCTTGTAGTTGTGGAAAAAAAATTTTGGCTTCATAAAGGTAAACAAAATCAGCAAAAAGAAATGTATAAAATTTAATAACAAATTTTGTAATCATTATAGCGTACTATATTAGAATTTGAATATGAAATTACTCTTTGCTCTAGTGGCTCAAGGATTTTTTGTAATTAACTTACATTGAATCTCTTCTACATTAAATGAATGCTTAAGCACTCCATCTATCTTTCAACATGTGTGTGTGTGCGCACACGCGCATATATGCATAATGTATTATAATATTTCATTCAGCTCATTTAAAAAATATTTTAATTATCTTCTAAGTCAATTTGATAAGCATAAGCACAATCCATGCTAATATTACTATTAATTATCTACATAAAAATCACTCTATCTTCAATCATAGTCATCTTAATAACTTTATCTTTCATCTTTTAATCGACTAATATTCCAATTATGTTTCTATTTTAACCTTTTCAACATAAAACAACTTATATTACTAATGTTGCACATCATGTGGATAAACTAAAAGTTCAACTATAAGAGTTAAGGATAAATCCCCTTCCCCCAATGCCTCAAAAAGAAGAGCAAATAATAGGCCTAATTATAAGAGCTAATAATGTGCTCAATTAAGATCCTATAGTTTTGTTATTTTAAATATAATTTTTATATTTTTTATTTGTATCAATGGACTAACGTGGTTGTTCATGACATAAAATAAGTAAAAAATCAATGCTTGGAATTTCTTCATAAATAGCCACTAATCTTTTTATCCTCTAAAGGTCTAAGTCTTAGAGTCTTGTAATGCCTATAAATATGATCTAAATTACTTTGTGACTTTGATAACTAAATGAAATATTTTGAGTAATGAATTGCTTATCTCTTGGTTTTCCTCATGGTAGCTTAAATTTTTCCATGTCTTTAGTGAAATAAAATAATTATCCTTCTTCTTTTATATTTATTTTCACTTTCCTTAGCTTTGATTTTTTACTAGTTCTTACATTTCCCCATACATCTCTAGAATACTCTAAGATAATCCATTTTTAACCTATACCTAACATCTATAATAGAGGCCCTCTAAAAACTCATAGTGAAGCTAAGCAATACTAAGGCCTAGTCTTATTCGCATGTGAAATCCATTGAACTTATCCATATGCGTAAAATCATAAGTACATATCTTAAACTAATTATCTATAAAAAAATATTTTAGCTATTTATCCCACTTAAGATTTTTTTTTTTAAATGATATTTTAAATTAGTTCAAACCAAATTTTAATCTTAAAATTCTTACCATTATATCATACCCATGAAACCATTGAAACCTTGAAAATTCATATTAAATATTAAACTAAGGGTTCATAGCCATTTTATTTCTTAATCTCATCAAAAGGTAACCCACCACCATCATATTTAGTTTCTTAATAAAATTTATGAAGGAGCAACATTTAGTTAAAGTTTTTTTCAATAAGTGAAAGTTTTGTCATGGACTTGCCTCCAAACCCTTTTGAGTCATTCCAAAATGTTTAAGATTAATAAATTCTCTTCATGATAGATTTATTTTAAATTAATATCTTGAATATATGGTATATTTCTTATAAACATGTGATGTTAGCATAAAATTTACTAGTTAGTTGAGTTCCACTAGCCTAACCAAGAAATCTTATTTGAACTTATATAAAATCTTTGTCTTTAGTGAGAATCTTAGTAAATGAGTGCATCACTTTAAGAAATTAAAACATAACCTTAATGCATAGAAATCCTTATTTAACTTTTTTTTTTAGTTTTTTTATCTTAATTATTTAGGTAAACCAAATTATTTATTTGCCAAAACTTGAAGCAATTTAATGTTTCAATAATTGATACTTATAAATCTAGGCATTCTTTTCATTTAAATTCATATATGTAAAAATAAATCTTTATAAAATATAATGTATTTGAAGCTAAAGGAAACTTTAACAAAATACCTAATTAGGGAAAGGAGAGCTTAAGGTATAAGCAGCCTTCGTAAATCCCTTCTCACCTAAAAGTTCTTTTAACTAAGAATTTACTTCATTTTTTGCATCTATATTTTAAGTTTCACTCTTTCTCTTTTATTAGTCATGGCCACTCATTATTATTGGTTTCATATTTTTAAAAATATATTGTGGAATCAAAATCAATTTCTCAAGACTAGATTAAAATAGCTAATTCTTTTGACCTAGAGATAAATAGAAATGACATTAAATACAAAGAATTGTTTTAGAAGAATATAACTAAGATGAAAGATATAAAAGATCAACCACAAGCTATCCTAAATCATTTACAAAATAATATAAATTTTATATAGGCACTACCTAAAGTTATGATGCATTCTTAAACAAAGTTAATTCTTTCTTAGACCACCATAACCCAATGATGCATTATAGAATAAATTATACATGAAAGAGTATAAAGTTGTAACAACTGATTCTATAGTAATTAGACCTAGTATGAATTTCCTGTTTATTTTGTGTCCACTAATTTTATTTTAAATTTTAGAGTTTAATTTTATGTTTGATTTATTCGTAGAATTTTTGTAATTTTGGTTTGGAAAAAATTTTAACATGTAGAAAATTATCTTATTGTATTTAGTTAATTTTTTGAGATGTGTTCTATTCCCAATTCACAAACCATCTTTACCATATTATATAGCACTCTTGACTATATTTTAAGCATATTTTTATTGATCTTTATAAGCTTCGTAAGTACAAAAATAAAAAGTTTCTTATTAGAATTATCTTAAGAAATTTGTATCTCCATGTAAAAGTGAGCTTTTCGAAACCATCTAATGTCTATTTCTTAAACTATTTTCGCTGGTGTATTCTAAACATGACTATCTAATGATTGACTATTTTTTTTCAAAATTTTTAGAGTTTTCATACATTAATATATAAGAGAATCTATATAAAATTATAATTAAAACATAACAAATCTTATAATTACCATTATATCTCTTAATATATTAAATAAAAATTGCATTTCATATATATCCAACCCTCTCTCCCTTGTTTTCTTCATTTCTTGTTTTCTTCATTTCACCCAAACATAAAGGTTTAAGAGAGACAAAGGGAGAGACGGAGAGAGGGAAGAAAGAGAAAGTTCAATATGCATGTCATAGAACCAATTTTGTCCGTTAGGCTAGTTGGGAAAATTATCTAGCTCTAGGTAGGCTATTGTTTACCTACTTTAGATTTCAATTTCATTGCTTGTGTGCGTATTTTTAGCATTTTATTTGGTTGGATTTAGTACAAACTCATATCTACAGAGATTTACAAACTTTTTATTGTGTAACTTTCGATAAGTTGTAGAATGAAATGTGTTGGACATATTGACATAGAAAAATAAAGTTTTCATCAGGTATTTTGTATTGTATAGCATTTTATATATTTTTGTGAGTATATTGAACCTGAAAAAAATTACTGTAACATAAGAAAAGCTTCAAAATATTATTCTAGACATTACATATTAATGATTTTGTAAATTGTGATTATTGATATATGCACACAAATTTACCTGAAATTTCTATTGCTAGTTGTAATCAATGATATGTATATATTTCTGCAACATGTTTAATAATATTTACATATCCTCAAAATAATAATCTTCAATGCTTAAGATTCAAAATATATGTGCCAAAAGGGGGAAAATGATGGGGAATCGTAGGTGGCTGGATGATTGTATATTATGTGCATTCAAGTAGAGTTATAAGGGCTTGTGCACCTTTAAAATTATTCATCTATGAATTTTATATGCCTGAATAGATGTGAACAAGTGGAGGTATAAGTGAAAGTGAAGATATAAGGGGCAAAAGATAAATATAAATATGCAGAGGTATAAGTGGAAGTGGAGATACAAGAGACAAAGAGAAAATTATAAAATAGTCTAAATAAAGAAAAGAACTATTATTTCATGTTGTCTTATTTTATTTTTGATATCGTGTTATTTACACTATTGCTTGATGTATGCTTATGATAGATATTATTTTTTATACTTACATTGCACTTGATAGACACAATATGTGACTTGTTGAAATATTATTTTAATTCATTTAAATTTATAAAATGGTATTTTTAGTAATTATCAATTCTTTTCTATTTTATGTATTGAAAACTGTAGTAGATTTTGAGTAGCCTATTAAGCTGTGGTTGCTCACCCTTATCGTATTTGTATGCATTATTTTAGGAAAGGAAAAGGCTCAGGTTGAGTAAAGGTTTTTGGTTACTATTGAGAGTTTGACTTTAGGTATATTTCTACTTTAGATATACTTTTTTAGCAATCATAATAGTATACATGTTTTGTTGGTGAAAAAATCATACTATGATTATTATTTTGTGTATAGTTGTGATATAATATGTTGTGATTACTTTTATTTTTTTTATATTTTGATGATAATAGTGGCTCTATTTTGTGTAATTAAAGAAAAAAAATTTCTTCCAAACTTAGCTATTTAACTAAATGTTATCTCTCGACCTGCCTTGTTATGATGTTTTATATTGGGTGGCTTGTGGTAGTTATGTAAAGTGGTATCAGTGTAATGAATTTCGAAGAATTGATTTTTAACTAGAGCTATAAGAATGATTAGTAGATGAGTGGTAGAAATTTGGATAACTTCAAGTTATTTTCTTTTCTGCCCTTCTTTCATGTGTAGTAAGTCAATTTTTTGTATGTGCATATTAGGTGTTAATATCAAGATATCATGAATCAAGTTCAGGATGTGATAAATGGATAAAGTTCTAGCCATATTGGGGTGACATAGCTATGCTATCAGATTCAATGGCACAATTTGCTAATTTGGTAGCCCAACTAATGGGAGATGTTCAAAGCAGAATGTCTACTTCAAGGGTAGAGGAGGGAGATAAACATTAATAGTTATTCTTGAGATTGAAGCCACCTCATTTCAAAGGACCAGTGGAGCCCCAACTTGCTAAAGATTGGTTATTTAGATTAGAGAAATCTTTTGATAGCATGTAGTACCCAAAGAACTGTAAAGTACCTCTAGTAGTGTTTTTATTGGACAGTGAGGCTGAATGCTAATGGCTATGCTAATAAAAGGAGAAATTTTGAGGCAAGCTGAATATTGAGATTTCTTGGGAGCAATTTGCTAATACTTTTAGATATTAGTTTGTACCTCCATCAGCTAGATTATAGATGCAAGAGTCTTTTTTGAGATTGGTTCAAGGGAATAAGACGACGATGCAATATAAGGCTGAGTTTACTACTCTCGCTGAATATGCCCCCATCTAGTTAGCGCTTCTAAGAAAAAAATATTATTATTTTCTGAGAAGATTTAGGGATAATTTGAGGCATCCATTGGATCTATTTAATATCAGAGATTTTAATGAGCTAGTTGAGAGGGCAAGGTTGATAGAGAATGATTTAATATCGACTCAGCAGCATTTGGATATGACCTAGAATATATTTGGAGGGGAATCTTCTAGAAGTGGTACTAGTGGGAAGAAGAGTCATTTTGAGCCATATGATTCTAGGAGAGGTTCTACAAATTTTGGGAGCAGGAGTTCATCTATTTCTATGAGTAGTGCTCCAATATGTACTTCATGTGATAGGAGGCATCATGGTCAGTGCTATTTATTTTTTGGACAATATTTTAGGTGTGGTTAGTTTGGCCATAAGATAGCTCAGTGTCCCTAGAGAGCATTGGAGAGCATGACAGATGTTCGAGCATATTAGAGATCTAATAAACAACATAGGACAGTCCCATCAAGAGCTTTCCCATCAAGAGCTTTCAGTGAGGGATCATCTAGTATAGGTGGTGGGAGATTAACTAGAAGGCATGTGAGAGAGAGAGTCAGCACTATTACAACTTAGCCTAGAGTATATAGTTTGACTCAGTAAGAGGCTAAGGATGCACTTGATACTGTAACAAGTGCAACTATCATTTCTACACAACCCTGTAAAATTTTAGTTGATTCTGGTGCAAGTCATTGTTTTATATCCGAGAGATTTATTACTTATTTGAATGTACTTTCTATTTTCTTGTCATCTGGTTTTTCTATTCCTTTATCCACTAGAGATTATTTGATTGCTACTTAAGCTTGTGTCTGTGATATTAAGATTTCAGATAAAAAGTTAGTGTCTGAGCTAATTTTACTCCCTTTGAATGAATTTGATGTTATCTTGGATATGAATTGGTTGAGTAGATATGGAGCTTGTATTGATTGCAATCGAAAGAGAGTAGCCTTATGTGTTTCTAGCAAATTATTTTATTTTCATGGTGCTAGGGGTGTTCTATCATCTTTGATATTAGCCCCACAGGTTGATAAATTATGAAGTAAAATAAATGATCTTTTTCTTGCTTATGTAAAAGATGTGAGTAAAACACTAGTTGCTATTGAAGATATTTCGGTGGTGAGAGAATTTCTAGATGTATTTTTGGAGGAGTTGATCAGTTTACCTCTTGAGAGAGAGGTGAAGTTTTGTATTGAGGTAGTACCTACTACATCTTCTATTGTGAAGGCTCCATATAGAATGACACCTAAAGAATTGCAGGAGTTGAAGGTTCAATTGTAGGAGTTACTAGATAGAGGCTTTATCAGGTCCAGTGTATCTCCATGGGGTGCACCTGTGTTATTTATCAGGAAAAGGAATTGTACGATGCACATGTATTGATTACAAATAACTGAATAAGATGACTATTAAGAATAAATATCAATTGCTTAGAATTGATGATTTATTTGATCAGCTAGAATGTGCATCTGTATTTTCAAAGATAGGTTTGAGGTCTTGATATCATCAGTTGAGGGTAAAGGAGGAGGATATGGTGAAGATAGCTTCCAATACCCATTATGGACATTATGAGTTTTTGGTTATGCCTTTTGGTGTGACTAATGCCCTAGCTATATTTATGGATCTAATGAACCGTATGTTCAGGGCATATCTGGATCAATTTGTTATTATTTTCATTGATGATATATTGGTGTATTTTATGTCTGAGGATGATCATGCTACTCATTTGAGATTGGTGTTGAAGACATTGAGATAGTATTAATTGTATGTTAAGTTTTCAAGTGTCAGTTTTGGTTAAGAGCTGTTGCTTTTCTAGGCTATGTGGTGAGTGATAGCGGCATTTTTATTGATCCCTAGAAAGTTCAGGTAGTAGTTGATTGGTTGGACCAACTATAGTGTCAGAGGTACGTAGCTTCCTTGGAAAGGAAGGTTATTATAGGATGTTTGTTAAAGGATTTTCATAGATTGCAATTCCTTTGAGAAGATTGACTCAATAGGTAATTCCTTTTGATTGGACATCAAAGTGTGAAGATAGTTTCTAGAAGCTGAAGGATTGCTTGGTATCAGCACTAATTCTAACAATTACATCCGGTGTTGAGAGTTTTCAAGTATACACTAATGCTTTTTTGAGACGATTGGGTTGTGTATTGCAACAGAAAGGGAGAGTTATTTCTTATGTATCCAAACAATTGAAGCTATTATATTTGCTTGAAAAATTATCCCACTCATGATTTGGAGTTAACAGCTATTCTATTTTCTTTACAAATTTTGAGACATTATTTGTATGGAGTGAAATGTAAAATTTATACAGATCATCAGAGCTTGAAGTACAACTTCACCTAAAAGGAACTGAACTTGAGGTAGAGAAGGTGATTAGAGTTGATAAAGGATTATGATCTGAGCATTTTATATCAATTTGAAAAAGCTAATGTAATTGTTGATGCTTTAAGTAGGAAGTCCACTAGTGTTGCAGCCTATATGATTTTTATTAAATGAAACACTAATTCGAGAGTTTGAGAAATTAAAACCAGAAGTTATTTGTTCAGCTGATGTGGATACATGAATTCTATCACAGATGATTATCCAGGCTTCTTTAGAGGAGAGGATTAAGGAAGCACAAAAACCTGATGATGAGTATATGAGATTAACTAATCAGATTCAATCAGGGAGGAGAGGTGAGCTACATGTTGATGATCATAGAGTATTGACTTATGAACATCGACTTTAGGTTCCTACTAGTAATGGTTTGAGAAGAGAGATATTACACAAGGCACATTATTCTCGATACACTATCCACCCAGGGAGTAGTAAGATGTATCCTAATCTGAAGCCAATATTTTGGTGGCCTGGGTTAAAGCAGGAAGTGTTAGAGTTTATTTCAATGTGTGAGACATGTCAAATGGTAAAGGCAGAGCATTAGAGATCAAGTGGTTTATTGCAATCATTATCTATTCCTGATGGAAATAAGAGAAGGTTACTATAGATTTTGCTATGGGTTTTCCAAGATCTTGACAAGGTCATGATGCAGTATAGGTTGTGGTTGACCAACTGACGAAGTCAGCTCATTTTCTTCCTATGAGGTAGACAAATTCTATTGAGAAGTTAGCACATTTATATATCTATGAGATTGCTAGATTGCATGGAATACCAAAGGTTATCATTTCTGATCGTGATAATAGATTTACTTCTAGATCATGATGAGGTATTTATGAAGGCTTTGGGACTAAGTTAAACTTTAGTACAACTTTTCAACCACAAATAGATGGTCAGTCTAAGAGGATTATTCAGGCATTGGAAGATCTATTGAGATTATGTACACTTGACTTTGGAGGGAGTTGGGAGGATCATATATATTTGATTAAGTTTGTTTAAAATAACAACTTCCAGTTGAGTATTGGTATGACTTCATATGAGGTATTATAAAGTAGGAGGTGTAGAACACCTTTATCCTGGATAGAAGTAGGTGAGAGAAGATTATTGGGACCTGAGTTAGTGGATGATGCCACTGAGAAGATCAATTGATCAGGGATAGGTTAAAAGCAGCACAAGATAGACAGAGAAAATATTATGATCCCAATCATTGAGCATTTGAATTTTAGGTGGGTGATTTTGTATTTTTGAAAATCAGCACTATGAAGGATGTGAGCAAATTTGTAGGGAAGGTAAGACGAATTCGAGATTTATTGGACCTTTTGAAGTGATCAATAGAGTTGGCCAATCTGTTTATAGATTATTATTATCTGATCATATGTCAGATGTGCACAATGCCTTTCATGTATTTGTATTAAGAAAATGGGTTACTGATGATGATCATAGAGTTCCTGAGGATAAAGTTGAGATATGACATAATTTGACCTATAGAGAAGAACGTGAGCGTATTTTAGCATATGATGTGAGATAGTTGAGGAACAAGCAAATTTTTATGGTCAAAAGTTAGTGGAAGCATAAATAAAAAGAGAACCTGCTTGGAAAAAGAAACATATATGAAATAACTTTATCCAAATTTATTTGATAGTTAACTAATTATGAATATCGAGGATGACATTTTTCTAAGGAGGGAAGATTGTAACAACTGATTCTACAGTATTTGGACCAAGTATGACTTGCATATTTATTTTGTGTCCATTGATTTTATTTTGAGTTTTGGAGTTTAATTCTATGTTTGATTTATTTGTAGATTTTTTGTAATTTTGATTGGACAAAATTTTAACATGTAGAAAATTACCTTACTATTTTTAGTTAATTTTTTGAGATGTGTTCTATGCCTGATTCACAAACTGTATTTACCATATTATAGAGCACTCTTGACTGTATTTTAAGCATATTTTTATTGATTTTAATAAGCTTTGTAAGTAAAAAAAATAAAAAGTTTAGAATTGTCTTCCTTAAGAAATTTATACCTCCATGTAAAAGTGAGTTTTCTGAAACCATCCAATGTCTATTTCCCAAACCATTTTTTCCAGTGTATTCTAGACATGATTATCAAATTAATGACTATTTTTCATAATTTTTAGAGTTGTCATGTATTAATATATAAGAGAATCTGTATAAATCTATAATTAAATAAAAAAATACATTTCATATATATCCAACCCTCTCTTCCTCATTTTCATCATTTCATCCAAACAAAAAGGTTTAAGAGAGAGAAAGGGAGAGAAAGAGAGAGTGAATAGAGAGAAAGTGTGATATATGGGTCATAGAGCCAATTTTTACCTACTTCAAATTTCAATTTCATCGCTTGTGTGTATATTTTTGGAATTTTATTTGGTTGGATTTCATACAAACTCAGATCTACGGAGATTTACAAGCTTTTTACTATATAACTTTTGATATGTTGTAGAATGAACTGTGTTGGACATATTGACATAGAAAAATAAAATTTTCACCAGCTATTTTGTATTGTATAACATTTTATGTATTTTTGTGAGTATATCGAGCCTCACAAAAATTGTTGTAGATTGTAATACAAGAAGAACTTCAAAATATTATTTTAGATGTTACATATTAATAATTTTGTAAATTATGATTATTAATATAAGCATACAAATTTACCTGAAATTCCTATTACTAGTTGTAATCACCTATATGTATATAATTCTGCAACATGTTTAACAATATTTATATATGCTGAAAATAATAATATTCAATGCTTAAGTATCAAAATATATGTGCCAAAAAAGGGAAAAGGTGGGGAACTACAGGTGGCTGGATGGGTATATATTATGTGCATTCAAGTGGAGTTATAAGGGCTTATGTACCTATAAAATTATCCATTTGTGAATTTTATATGTCTAAACATATATGAACAAGTGGAGGTATAAGTGGAAGTAGAGATATAAGGGGCAAAAGGGAAATATGAATTAGTGGAGGTATAAGTGGGAGTGAAGGTATAAAAGCCAAAGAGGAAACTATAAAATAGTCTAAATAAAGAAAATAACTATTATTTCATGTTGCCTTATTTTATTTCTGATATCGTGTTATTTACATTATTGCTTGATATATGTTTACGATAGTTATTTATTTTTATACTTACAATGTACTTGATAGGTACAACATGTGAGTTGTTGAAATATTATTTTAATTCATTTAAATTTATCAAATGATATTTTTTAGCAATTATCAATCCTTTTCTATTTTATGTATTGAAAATTGTAATAAATTTTGAGTAGCCTACTAAGTTGTGATTGCTCACCCTTGTCATTTTTGTATGTGTTATTTCAGGAAAAGATAAGACTCAGCCTGAGTAGAGGCTTTTGGTTATTATTGAGAACTTAACTTTAGATATGTTTCTACTTTAGTATACTCTTTTGGCAGTCATAATAGTATCCATATTTTGTTAGTGAAAAAATCGTATCATGATTATTGTTTTATGTATAGTTGTGATATGATCTAATGTGACTACTTTTATTTTTTTGATATTTGATTATAATAGTGGCTTTGTTTTGTGTAATTGAATAAAAAAAATGTTTCAAGTAGATCTTGGATAATTAACTAATTGTTACCTCTCAACACAATGTGACGCATCTTGATATGACGATTTACATTGTATTGGGTTGTGACAAAAACTCTCATGTAATAATGAGTAAGTAGAGTATTGTTCTCAAAAGAATTGTACGTAATTTCTTAACATATGGGTTGATTGATTGTTATTTGGAAAGTGAAATTATGGTGTTGTGGCAAGAACACAACTCTGCTCTTAAATCTACTAAAAATTCTAATTAACTAACTAAACTAGGAATTTATGTGAGTGATATCAATATGATTAAACTTAGGGACTACACTTCACCAATGTTGATTTGTGTGGTTAAAATTTAATTAACTAAAAAATTTAATTTTTCTATCTAAGTTTGATCAAGTTGGCCACTATTGCTCTCTTGAAAGTCTAAGTTTTCATTTTTTTCTTTCATAACTTCCTTTCCTCTCGAAGATGAATTTAATGCAAGAAAAATCAGTCAATGTTATATTAAATAGAATTATATGTTTTTATTATTCTTCTTGTAAAGTGTAAGTTCAAATAAAACTAATAAGCATACATTATTCTGCATTAGAAATTAAACTAAGATGAGAACTATTATCAAAGAGTTGCTCAAACTTAGAGTAATGATATGCAATATATATTATTGATTTGTACTTCACCAAAGGATGAAACAAGACTAACTCTACTAAACTAACAATCTTTTTAAATAAATATACAAACTAACTCAGCTAATCACTTTAAAATCATGAAGTCCAATTACATGCAAATCTAAGATAGGTAAGGCTATTGTTTATCAAGAAGAATCCCAAAACCTAAATGCTAAATCTGACAATGTAGGGTAATGCTCCTCGGTAAAATGCTTTATAGTTTAATCTAATTTGATTGACAAAACTCCACTTTGCAATGAAAATGCCATGTAGTAATTCTAGCCCAACTTAATTGTACAGATCTTCTTTAAGTGGCTATCAATCTCAAATATTAGGTGGCTCTTATTCATGCAATAGAGATAGAGCTCTAAAATACAGAGAAGAAATAATATGAAGACATTTCTGATCACATAACCTACATCCTACTTGATGTTATTCTCAAGTCATTTACTTTTGAAATCAATAAAAAAAATTTTGTTATTAAATAATGCATTTCATTCTATAATGCAGTAAAGTAATCATCCATTCAAAATATTTTAAACATTTTATAAAATAATAGAAGAGTGGCCAATATGGTTGGGTCAATGAAGTATAATCCAAAAAAGAAAAGTGGTAGTTGAAGCCTATCCAAGACCCACAATTCAAAAAAAATATAAATATTATATATGTAAATATTAAAATTTAAATATTAGATTTATAGATATATAAGAACTCTGTGCTATATGTAAAATCCCATAAAAATGATAAGGGCCGCTGCTTTTAATAATAACAGTAAGACTAAGAGCTCAAATACACATATAGATAACAAAAATAAAAGGAACAGAAAAGCCCCAAATTGGCTAAAGGATTACACTCAGAAAAATAGGAAGATAGTAGAACACCAATCACTATAAGCAATAAAGGAGATTGTTCCCACAGATACAGACTATTTGGACACCACAGAACAACATTCAACCAAGTGAACAACTTAAACTTTACAGACAGATAAATAACAAAAGCAAGTAATGCTAGAATAACTACTACAATAGCATCCAGAGACTTCAAATAACTGAAAAATAAGAAATAAGATGAGTGTTTGCCAGATCAGCTAACTCATAATTGAAAAACTAAGTGAAGACATCAAGAACAACTCATGCTCAAGTCCAAACAGTAAGAAAGACACATCCTGAAACAAAAAAGAACATAGCTGTAATAAAAAATGGTTAGATCCTAAAGTACTTTCTTGAATCATGTAAAGAACAAATAGATCTAAAGAGTAGTAGAAAAAGGAAAGTATAAATAGAGAGAAAAGGGAAAAACAGATATGCAATCCATATTTTTGAAAAGAAAACCTCTTTTTCTCTGCTCCTTCCTCTTCTCCTTCTTCCTCTGACATTTTCTCCTTGTTTACTCGCTGGAAGCCCCGTCTTCTCCGGCAGGAAACCCTAGGGTTTCCCCTCTGCTCCCCTCAACCTCCCCTCTTCTATGGAGCCAATTCAGCCGCTCAAAGAGTCGAACCCAAGGAAATAACCCTCTTTCCATTTCTTCCCTGAGAAGCTAAATCCAACGGCTAAAAAGAAAAACAAAGGTGCACTTTAGATGGCTCAGATCCAATCTCCCTGGTTAAAGTTCCCAGATAGATCGAAAGGTCAGTTTTAAACCACGCTGATCAAACAGCTAAGATAGAGCCCAGTTATATCATTGGATCAATGGCTCAGATCAAACCGGCTCATATCATTGGTGCTCTCATTTCTTTCCTGCAAACATCAATGGCAGAAGGAACAAGGCACACAGCAAAAACCCTAGAAGAATGTGTTGAAAGATTAAACAATAACAATGAAAAAATGACATCTATTACTTTAATCTTGAATGAAGTTTCAAGAAGATTATCTGTAATTGAAGCCAAACTGGACAATTCAATTCAAGAACAATCACAAGGCGTGAGGATTCAGTATGTAATTCCAATCCTGTAGAATTTACTCACCAACCTAAAAACTACAATCAAAATGCTAGACCAGTTAAAGTAGATATGCCAAGGTTTAATGGTAAAAATTCAAGAGGCTAGTTATTCAAGGCAGATCAGTTTTTTTAATATTATAATCTGTCTAAAGATAAAAAGTTTATCATAGCCTTAGTCTATATGGATGGACCTGCCTTAAGTTGGTATCAATGGATGCATTTAAATAAATAATTGCATTTATGGCAACAATTCAAAGATCAGGTCATTCAGAGGTTTGGACTTTCTCTCTACAGAGATTTAAGAGGAGAATTAGCCAAACTACAATAGAAAACAACAATACAAGACTTCTATAATGAATTTGAAGAATTGGCTAATCAAATTTCAGGAATTCCCCCTGAATTTTTTCAAAACTATTTTGAATCTGGCTTAAGACAAGACATCAAAAGAGAAGTTAGAGCATTACAGCCAAATTCACTACAACAAGCCTTCCAATTAGCAAAATTAATGGAAGATAGATTAGTAGATGAGGTTCATACTACAAGAACCCATCATTTTATTCCAACAACTTCAGTAATTAAACAACAACCACCACTGCTTCCCACACCTTTATTTTCCAATAATTCCAACAGCAACAACACCAAGAATACTATACCCATTCAAAGATCAACAGCAACACAATTAGAAGAAAGAAAAAGAAAAGGCATATTCTTTAATTTTGATGAAAAGTTTCATAGAGGCCACATTTGTAAATCAAAGCTTTTTGCTCTTATGGTAGTCAATGATGAACAAGACTACAATCTGCAGCAAGAAACCTAGCAAGACAATGAGTTAGTCCAGGAAGAAATGCCAGAAATAAGCCTAAATGCTTTTACAGGTTAGTCCAATCTTAGAACCCTAAGACTACAAAGGATGATTGGAAAAAAAAAGTACAAGTACTTATTGGTAGTGGTTCAACCCATAACTTTATTTAGTCCAAATTAGCCAAGTTTATAGACCATACAGTAATACCTGCATCAGTTTTCAAAGTGTTAGTAGGAAATGGTGAAACTTTAAAATGTTCAGGAATTTGTTCTAATATTCCTATCCAACTACAAGGATACACTTTCATCACTAATTGCTATCTCCTGCCAATGCAAGGAGCAGATATGGTATTAGGTGTTCAATGGCTAGAACAATTGGGAGATTGTACAACTGATTACAAAAAATTCACTATGAAATTTCACTATAATGACATACTAGTGCAACTACAAAGGGATACATCCTCCAAGGTGGACAACATTACCTTCCATCAGTTCACTAAATTGTAGCACAAGAAGGAGATAGTATCATACTTACATATTAGAGAAATAGAAGAGGGAACAGATTCCCCTACAAAATAATTCAGTAATTTACCTGAAGGCATACAACAGGTATTATCTCAATACCAAGAGTTATTTCAAGTTCCAGCAAACTTACCTCCAAAGAGGGATATAAACCACCAGACTCACCTGCCACCTGGAACTCAACCAGTCAAAGTTAAAAATTATAGATATCCACATTTTTAGAAAATAGAAATTGAAAAATTAATTAAAGAAATATTGGATACAGCATAATAAGGGAAAGTACTAGCCCTTTTTCTTCTCCAGCTCTACTAGTCAAGAAAAAAGATGGAACTTAGAGATTCTGTGTTGATTATAGGGCCTTAAACAAAGTGACAGTCCCTGATAGGTTCCACATCCCAACTCTAGAAGAGTTAATGGATGAATTATATGGAGCCGTTATTTTTTCTAAACTTGATTTGCGTTCAGGATATCATCAAATAAGAATGGCAGATGAAGACATTTACAAAATAGCCTTCAGAACACATGAAGGATATTATGAATTTATAACAATGCCATTTGGATTAACCAATGCACCATCAACCTTCCAAACACTAATGAATTCAGTGCTTAAGTCATTCTTAAGGAAATTTGTATTAGTATTTTTTGATGATATACTCATATATAGCCAAACCTTGGAACTACACCAAAGACATCTACAAGCAGTTTTGGAACAACTAAAGCAACATACCCTGTTTATCAAACCATCAAAATGTTCCTTCATTCAAGACAAAATAGAGTATTTAGGCCATATCTTGTCTGCACAAGGGATAGAAGTGGATCCCAAGAAAATTCAAGCAGTGTAATCATGGCCTATACCAAATTCAGTTAAACAATTAAGAGGCTTTTTAGGCTTAACAAGATATTACAGAAAGTTTGTTAAAAATCATGCAGCAGTTGCCTCTCCATTAACTTCAATGCTAGCTAAACAATATTTCTAGTGGACAGACGAATCAAAAGCAGCATTTACACAACTGAAATAGGCTATGGTATCTTTACCAATTTTAGCATTCTCAAATTTATCTATACCTTTTATTTTGGAAACAAATGCTTCAGGTACTGCAATAGGAGCAATATTAATTCAAAACAGTCACCTTCTTGCTTATTTCAACAAGTTAAATATGATACTTAGAAGCTTGCAGGGTTATTGCAACCTCTACCTATATCAGCAGCCATTTGGGAGGAAGTATCAATGGATTTTATCACAAGACTACCCAGGTCTCATAATAAAATTGCTATACTAGTAGTGGTAGACAGACTATCAAAGTATGCACATTTCTCAGCCCTTCTAGCCAGTTTTATAGCTACCTATTTAGCTCATATTTTTACTTCAGACATAGCTAAACTACATGGAATACCACAAAGCATAGTTTCAGATAGAGACCCCATCTTTATGAGTATTTTTTGGCAGGAACTATTCAAATTAAGTGGGACAACACTAAGCCACAACAGTGTTTACCATCCTCAAACAGATGGCCAAACAGAGGTCACAAACAGAATACTAGAATAATATCTAAGAAGTTTTGTATTAGAGATACCAAAGAATTGGTTACAATTTCTTCCATGGTAATTATCCATACATCCATCAATACTTCCACAAAAATGACTCTTTTTCAAATAGTGTATGGACTTCTACCTATACCTATAATGGTAACCTACCAACACGAGGTAGAAATAGTATTACAAGAGGGACAAGATCCTACATCAACTTAAAACAAATTTATAGGAAGCTCAAAATAGAATGAAGCAAATGGCTAATAAACACATAAGGGAGCTTCAATTCAAGGTAAATGATTTAGTATTAGTAAAACTATAGCCCTATAGACAGTCTTCAGTCTCAGGGAATCATTATACAAAACTACAGAGGAAGTACTATGGTCCTTTAAAAATTTTACAAAAAATAGGGACAGTAGCATATAAAGTAGAACTTCTAGAAACAGCAAGAATCCACAATGTGTTTCATGTCTCCAGACTTAAATAATACAGATAGGATTCTACATTATACCCAACAATATTACCAACTCAATTCATAGAAGGGTAGCCATTAGTCAGACCTATCAAAGTCTTTAGCAGATAAACTAATTAAAGAAGTATTAGTACAATGGGATGGACTACTATCAACAGATGCTTCTTGGATAGCAATTGAAGAAATCCAGAAGACATTTCCTGATTTTGACCTTGAGGACAAAGTCAATGTTTGGGGAGGGAGTAATGATATGAGCCCAAATACACATATAGATAATAGAAGCAAAAAGAACAAAAAAGCCCCAAATTGGCTAAAGGATTACACTCAGTAAAACAGGAAAATAAAAGAACACCAATCACTATAAGCAATAAAAGAGATAGTTCCCACAGATACAGACTATTTGGACATCACAGAACAACATTCAACCAAGTGAACAACTTAAACTTTACCGACAGATAAATAACAAAAGCAAGTAATGCGAATACTACTCTAGAGAAACAAATAATTCCAGACTTCAAATAATTGAAAACAAGAAACAAGATGAGTGTTTGCTGGATCATTAACTCATAACTGAAAAACTAAGTGAAGACATCAAGAACAACTCAAGCTCAAGTCCAAACAAAGAAGAAAACACATCCCAAATAGAAAAGAACATAATTGTAACAGAAAACGGTTAGATCCTAAAGTACTTTCTTGAATCATGTAAAGAACAAATAGATCTAAAGAGTTGTAGAAAAAGGAAAGTATAAATAGAGAGAAAAGGGAAAAACAGATATATAATCCATATTTCTGAAAAGAAAACCTCTTTTTTTTTCTGCTCCTTCCTCTTCTCCTTCTTCCTCTGACATTTTCTCCTTGTTTACTCGCCGGAAGCCGGTCCGGCAGGAAACCCTAGGGTTTCCCCTCTGCTCGCCTCAGCCTCCCCTCCTCTGAGAGCCAATTGACTCAAGAGCCGAACCAAGGAAATAACCCTCTTTTTCCTTCCCGAGAACCTAAATCCAACGGCTGAAAAGAAAAGCAAAGGCGCACTTTAGATGGCTCAGATCCAATCTCCTCGGTTAAAGTTCCCTGACAGATCGAAAGGTCAGTTTTAAAACCACGCTGATCAAACGGCTAAGATAGAGCCCGGTTATATCATTGGATCAACGGTTCAGATCAAACCGGCTCAGATCAAACCGGCTCATATGAGTGCTATATGTAAAATCCCATAAAAATGATAAGGGCCGCTGCTTTCAGTAATAACAGTAAGACTAAGAGCATGGAAAATGAGAAAACACGGCTGATATAATAGGAGTTGGTGCAGGGTCAGATAGAGAGTGTTCATAGTTTTATAACTAAAAGAATAATATCATTGAAAATTTACGGGGCTTTATATTGAATATAATTCCAGTGTAAAAAAAACATGTTTTCCTTAGTAACTTTCTTCGTATCAGATAAAACCTAAGTCGTCAGTTATTTTATAATCAACTACCGATGCCAAAGTGATGACATTTTTTTTCAAATGCCTTGCACCAAAGTTCAGCTGACAGCAAGACATCTTAGCCTAATAATTAAGAGCTTTAATTTTCAATCCGGAGATCTTGAGTTCAAATCTTTATACTTGCATTGTGTGTGTGAGTTTGCGATTAAATTCGCTCAAATATCTATCAATATATATATATATATATATATATATATATATATATATATATATATATATATATATATATAAAATCAAATATATAGAAAATAAAAATATAAAAAGAACATATTTTAATGCAACCAAAATTTAGATCACCAATCATGTAGAACGGATTTGTTTGTTCAGATTATTTAAAAAATTAAAAATTTATTTATTTATAATTTTTATTTGTCATTTATATTTTTTCCTACTCATAATAAACAATTAAAAATATTTTATTTTTCTTAAAATTTTAAATTAAATTTATTTATATAATAAATAATAATAATAATAAATAGAATATTATATACATATTATTGAAATGAGGGTGGCATACACTTAATTTATTACTTGTATTATAAACCTAATAAATTTATCCAAATAATTTTACATCAGTAGAATTAAGAATTATAGATAATCAATTGGAAACTTAATTTTTGGATATGTGGCTAAGTGAATAATTTTCAATCTTATAAGACATTAGAAAGCTTGCTGAAAAAATGAACGAAAGAACGAAAATTCTTTATATTCTATTATTTTCAAATTATTAAAATTAGTATTAACTCTATGGTTACTGCAAAAAAGTGTTGAAATTGCTTTTATCTCTATGAATATTATGAAAAATTAACCATGCAATCTAATTGAAGATCAGTTGATAAATAAACTTTTGCCCACTTATATAAGAAAGATATATATAGGATGATATTAACAATGATAGAATTATTCAATGCTTTCAATATATAAAGAGAGAATATTATCAATTGAAAGTATTTTATGCATATATATTTTATCTTTTTTTATGAATATATTTTAATTTAAAAATTAAAAATAGCCAATTACAATCCTAAATTTGGTCAAAAAGGTTAAGAAACTTTTTTAAGTTACCAAATCGTGCCTCCCAAGAAAAAATTTTTAGCTCCTCCACTGAGCTTTACTGAGGTGATTGGAATGGAGGTTTGCATATGTTGAAGCAAGGATTGAGGCAACAATCTGAGTAAAGTTAGTGCTTAACAAAGGTGAGACTAGAGGCTGTGAAGATATAAGGTCGTGAGTGTCACAATGATCTATGTGAGGGTCATGACGGCATAAGTGTAGGGGCCATGAGGGTGGAGAAGCTAGAGTTATAGGGGTCCACAAGTGCTCATGTATAGTTAATTTTTTTTTTATTTGAGTAAATTTGAAATACACAAAAAAAAAAAATTAAGGTGTCATTTGGTTTGCTAAAACAAATGCAAATTAAAAAGAATACAAAATAAAAAAGCATTGTAAGGTATTTGAAATATTTTTGATATATTTGATTGAAAACTAAATAAAATTAAAAAATTTAATAATTGTTTTGAAGTAAAAATGAATTTAACGCATAACCGATTGACTGCTGATGGTGGTGACTGGTTAATATCAGTTGCAGGTGACACCAATTAGTGTGCAGGAGGTGGCATTGATGGCCATTGGTGGGAGGTGGCAATGATAGGAAGTTGCAATTGGTGGTCGACTGCAATGGTAGGTGCCGGTAATGACAACGATAGGCGATGGTATTGGTGGAGATTGACTAATATGCAAAGAATGGTTGATAGATAGCAATGCAATGATAATGATGGTCAACAATGCGTGTTGGTGACAATTAGCAGGCGGGTGACAAGTGACTAGCAGTGATAACTGTATATATGTGATTTATTTGAAAATTGACCAATATGATTGATTCTAAATACATGATGGTGAATTTTAAATTCAATAGTGAAATACATTGCAATTAAAATGTAGTAAATCATATACTTGTATTTCTAGAATGCATGAATTTGACTTATATTTTACACTAGTAATGCAGCCAACAAAATACCCCCTAAATAGGTTATTCTAAATTTTATAAGATTTATTTTGCAGTTGTTTTACTCCCATTTAAATTCCTACAAACAAACAAAAACTTATTGGTTTTATTCTATGCTGAAAATACATTAAAGCAGTAAAACCCTCAATGAACTCTAAGAGAAGACGTGATGTAAACCATCATTGAGCTTAGGAAGGACATGTTTTCACATAGCAATTTAATGTAAACCTATGTAATTTTTAAGAGCAAATTTAGGACATCTTTTCAAGCATTTTTTTTTTTTTCATATAGTTGCCACAACTATATTAGAATACAACTGTATGACTATTTTTCACAAAATTTTGTGATAATTATCCAACTTTTCTGATCAGATTTATTAGTGTAGCAATTGAACGAAAATTATTATTAATTTTTAAAGAAAAAAATTATATAATATCCAAGCAAAATTTAGAAAATTTATTTTTTTCGCAATAATTTTATAACTATTTTCACAATAATTAGTGGAGTTATTTCACTTATTATATTTCAATTTCAATATTTATTATACAGATTTATAATATTTATTATCATAATATGATTTGTTATTGAGGATATTGTATTTATTGTATTTTCGTTTATTACTCTCTTCCCTTATCTGTATAATTATTCAATATAAAAATTACCATTGAACATAGGATTCAACACTTGATTTTACCTTCGAATTTCTTATTAGATCTGATTTTCACAACATTGATAAAAATTTTGTTGATTGTTTTACAATTTGGACGTCGAATGCACGAAATTTTGTTGATTTACAAAAAAAATAGAATATGTTTCAAAAGCAAACACATAACATTACATTAAAAAACAGATTAAAAAAAAAAAACTACATTTACAAAATAGAGCAATCATCACCAACAGATTGACCACCATAATATGGTTGATTGCTCTTGAGTTTTGCCTCCTTCTCGTCAAGAGTCTTTAAAGGACCTTTATAGCTCAACATATCCCATTCTTTTCCTTGACAATATTGTCAACTCCACTGCATCAATTTCTTCTTCGATCGCAATCATCTGATCCCCCTCACAGGATACAGACACTACACCTGCTTACAACATCATCAAGTTAACACATACGACTTTGCTAAATACAATATTAATGGATTAGTGAAATTTTAAATTAAAACAATTATGATTTATAAAGAATATTTTATATAAATTAAAAGTTATTTTTAAAAAATTAAGAAGAAAACAATTATAATTGAAGTTTAACTCTTTAAAAGTGAGAAGAATAAAATATGTTTGTTAATTACCAATAAATCCGACGGCGCACTGCATGGCTTTCGAGCGTTTCCAGCCATCTACCATGGAGAGTTTCAGCACCACCTTTTCCTACATAATAAAGAGAAATGGTGAAATTCGTTATTTGCTTAAAACCTGCTTAACAGTTTTTCAAAACGATAAGCTGAGAACACTCACATTGGCCATGATTGACGCTGTATTCCCTCTGATTTTGTTGCTTACTGAGGAAAAATCCAAGTACCATGTAAAAACAATATTAATTTTATAAACTCTGTTGAGTTCTTAGGAGCACGAACGTCAAAATTTTAAATAAGGTGAACAACTAACAGGGGCGGACCCAGATATGTTGGAAACATATAAAGATAAAAATAAATTTATCTAGTCCGGATCTAATGTCAAATCATCAAGAAGATTTAATCGGAAGCATACATGAATCCATGGAAGAGCTAATGCGAGATTTTGGTCTTCCACCTCTAAAAGGGTGTTCTTGAGAGAGAGAGAGAGAGAGAGAGAGAGAGAGAGAGAGAAGAGAGCCTTCTTTTCACTCAAGATGAGATATGAGTAAAATGAGAACTTCATCTTTCAGAATGAGGATCATGACCCTATATTATACATCAGTGGATTTCATTTTATTTCAGCCCATTATTAAAATAAAATAAAAATGTCATGTCTCTCTACATGATAGTTCCATACAAAATTAATAAGATGTCTCAAAAGCTTAAAATTAATTAATCTTTATTTGATCACAAAATTAATAGGCTTAAAAATAAGATTGCGCATAATATATAATTAAATTCATATGTGAGCCCATATTCAAAAATTCTTAACAATTTCTCACTTAGGCCACATATATATTGCTTGACAATTATACATTATTAAATACTTTGAGAGCTCAATATTTGCTATCTTTAAAGAGAAATATCTTTAGATAATCTGGTCTATTATTAATATTGACAAAGAATCAAAGTGATGTTTATTATAATTTTTCTATAACAAGACCCATCAATAATCACTAGATCAATATGATTAATGACATAGATCAAATATGGATGTGTAGCATAGAAATTTCATGTAATGTGATCATATATCATGTTTATTTCCAACTAGTCCTATATTATAACTCAAAAAAGTTATAAATATAGTTTCATTTATTTATGCTAAACTGTAATTGAAACTACATAACTTTATTTTAGAGTTTTCAACTATAAGATAATAACAATAATTTATTCTGATTAGAAAAATATATTTACAATCATTGAACATCATAAGCCAACTCTCACTATGCTAACATATCATCAAAGTAAACCACTCCCATACGAGCTACATGCTCATGAAATACTTTAGGAGGTAAACCTTTTGTAAGTGGAAGAGCCAATGCGGGATCTTGTGTCAAATCATCAAGAAGATTTAATTGGAAGCATACCTGAATCCATGGAAAAGCTAACGCAGGATTTTTGCCTACCACCTCTAAAAGGGTGTTCTTGAGAGAGAGAGAGAGAGATCCTTCTTTTCACTCAAGATGAGATATGAGTAAAAAGAGAACTCCACCCTTTAGAATAGGGACCATGACCCTATTTATACTTGAGTACATTTCATTTTATTTCAACCCATCAGTAAAATAAAATAAAAATGTCCGGTCTCTATACATGATAATTAAATACAAAATTAATAAGATGTCTCAAAAGCCTAAAATTAATTAATCTTTATTTAATCACAAAATTAATAGGCTTAAAAATAAGATAGCACATAATATATAATTAAATTCATGTGTAAGCCCACATTCAAAAATTCCCAACAATCTCTCACTTGGGCCATATATATATTGACTGACAATTATATATTATTAAATATTTTAAGAGCTTAATATTTGCTATCTTTAAAGAGGAATATCTTTAGACAATCTGATTCATTAATAATATTGACATAGAATCAAAGTGATCTTTATTATAATTTTTCTATAACAAGACCCATCAGTGATCACTAAATCAATATGATTAACGGCATAGATCAAGTATGGATGTGTAGTATGAAAATTTCATGTAATGTGATCATATATCATGTTTATTTCCAACTAGTCCTATATTATAACTCAAAAGAGTTATAAATATAATTTCATTTATTTATGCTAGACTGCAATTGAAACTACATAAATTTATTTCAAAGTTTTCAACTATAAGATAATAATAATATTTTATTCTGATCAGAAAAATATATTTACAATCATTGAACATCATAAGCAAACTCTCACTATGTTAACATATCATCAAAGTAAACTACTCTCATACGAGCTACATGCTCATGAAATACTTTAGTTGGTAAACCTTTTATAAGTGGATCTGCAATCATAAAATTTATACTAATATGTTCAATAGATGCTTGAGAACTCTTAACTCTTTCTTTTACAACAAGAAACTTTATATCAATATGCTTTGATTTTAATAAACTTTGTTGTTCTTTGAATACAACTCAACGATTCTATTATTATAATTTATTTTTAATGGTCTCTCTATTCCGTCAAAAATATTTAGCATAGTGACAAAATTTTGTAGCAATATTCCTTGATTTGATGCCTCATACTAAACCATAAATTCTACTTCCATAGTGGAAGAATCTATAAGTGATTGTTTAACACTTTTTCAAGATATAGCTCCTCTAGCTAATAAGAAAATATAACCTGAAATAAATCTTCTACTATCGAGGCAACCAACAAAATCAGAATTGGAGTATCCCATGATCTCCAAATTATCTGATCTTCGATATGTGAGCATAAAGTCTTTTGTTCTCTTCAAATACCGCATAACCCATTTTACTGCGTTCCAATGATCCATTCTTGGGTTACTTAAATATCTTCCAAGCATTCCAACAATGTATGAAATATCCGGATGTGTACAAACTTGAGCATACATAAGACTCCCTATTGCAGATGCATAAAGGATTTTTTCCATCTCTTTCTTTTTGAATTCATTTCTTGGACATTGAAGCAAACTGAATTTGTCACCTTTAGCAATGGGTGTATCTCCTGGTGCACAATCTTTCATGCCAAATCTACTAAACACTTTATCAATATATGCCTTTTGTGATAAACTAAGTATACCATGAGAATGATCTCGATGAATTTATATACCCAATATAAAAGATGCATTCCCAAGATCTATCATTTCAAATTTATTTGAAAGAAATTTCTTGGTTTCATGCAAAAGGCCTATATCACTACTTGTCAATAGAATATCATTAACATATAACACTAGGATGATGAATTTACTCCTACTTATTTTGTGATAAATGCATTGATTAATAGTATTTTCTTTAAAATCAAAAGAAGTAATCACTTGATCAATTTTTTTATACCATTGATAGGAAGCTTGCTTTAAACCATAGATGGATTTTTTTAATTTGCATATCAGGTATTTTGAATCAGAAGATTGAAAATTTTCTGGTTGCATCATAGATATATTTTCTTCAATATCTCCATTAAGAAATGCAGTCTTTACGTCCATCTTATGTAACTCTAAATCATAATGAGCTACTAGTGCCATAATAATTCTAAAAGAGTCTTTCGAAGAAACTGGAGAGAAAATCTCTTTATAATCAATGTCTTTCTTTTGAGTGAAACCTTTAGTGACTAGACGTGTTTTATATATTTCGACATTGCCTTTTGAATCCCATTTAGTTTTAAAAATCCATTTATAACCAATGGGTTTTATTGATTTAGGCAATTTGACAAGATCCTAAACATCATTGTCTTTTATTGATTTCATCTCATCCTTAATGGCTTCTATCCATTTATGAGAGTTAACACTTTTTTTTGACTTGACTAAAAGAGATTGGATCACTCTCCAATCTAATATCAAGCTCATGTTCTTGGAGATACATAATATAATCATCTGAAATTGCTAAGCTCCTCTCCCTAGTGGATTTTCTTAATGGCACTTCAATTTTAGATTATGGTGATTCCTCAGTATAAGTGGAAGTTAACTTTAAAATATTATGATTATCTGTATTTATAACTTGAATATGATCAGGTAAAATTATCTGATCATTTTATATTGTAACTATAGGAAGAGTAATAAATTTCTCTTCAAATATAAAATTTCTAGGTTTATTACTTCCATCATATTCAACTTTCTCAATAAATTTAGCATTGCCCGTCTCGAAAAAGGATTTATTTGAAGAGTCATAATACTTAAAACTCTTGACCTTTTAATTATCCAACAATAGACTTATAGTTCTTGAGTCTAATTTTTTTTCATTAGGCTTATATGGCCTAGCTTCAGCTGGACATCCCTAGACATGAAGATGTCTAATACTAGGCTTCTTTCCAATCCATAATTCATATGAGATTTTAGTTACTATTTTTCTTGGAACTCTATTAAAGATGTAAACTGCACTATTTAAGGCTTCTCCCCAAATTGAATCTGGTAAAGAAGTATGATCTATCATACTTCTAACCATATTCATAAGGGTCCAATTTTATCTCTCAGTTACACTATTTTGAGTTGGAGTCCCTAACATGGTGTATTGAGGAACGATGCCATATTATGCTAAATATTTGGCAAAAGGGCCTGAACATCGTTCACATGATCCATTATATCTAACATAGTATTCACGATAACAGTCAGATTTGACACCTTTTATTTTCTTTCCAAATTGATTTTCAATTTCAACCTTAAAAATTTTGAATACATCAAGTGATTGTGACTTCTCATAAATCAAGTATAAGTACCTATAACGAGAATAATCGTCTATGAAAGTAATAAAATACTGTTGGCCATTCCAAGTAGATGTAGAGAATGTACCACAAATATTAGTATGAATTAATTCCAAGATGTTTAAACTCCTATTAGCACCAACTTTCTTGATATTTATTTGTTTTCCTTTGATATATTCTATATAGAGTTTATCATCTGAAAAATCAAGAGAATCAAGAATTCCTTCTAATACAAGTCTTTCAATTCTATGTTTAGAAATATATCCTAAACGCTTGTACCATAACATATATGAATTCTCATTCATTAATTTTTGCTTTGTACTAAAATTATTTGCATGCAAAGTTTCATTAATTTGTGAAGCAGAAATGTCTAATTTATATTGATTATCAATCAAAGAACTAATACCAATAATATTTGAATACTGAAAGAGACTAAATTTTTTATTTCCAAATAAACAAGAATAACCATATTTGTCTAAACATGAAATAGAAATTAATTTTATCTAAATGACGATACATAAAAAGTCTCATGTAAATTTAAAATATAACTAGATTTTAGATATAATCTATATAAGCATATTACTTCAACAGAAGCTTTATTGTCATTTTTCACATAGATGAATCTTTTAGCATCAGTTGGCTTTCATCTCATTAGACAACTCTGCATAGTCACACTTATGTGAATAGTTGCACCAATATCTATCCATCTAGTGTGATTTAGTACTAAATATAAATTAACTTCAGAATAAAAAAAGTTGAGAAGTTTATCCTTTTTCATCAGCCAATTTACATACTTGGGACAATCCTTCTTCACATGACCAGTCTTCTTGCAAAAGAAACTAGTAACAACATTATCTTATTTTTACTTTTGCACCGTGAAGTCCCTTTGTCACTCCTTTGCCTTTATAAGTCTTTTTTCTTTTAGTAACAATGTCACGAGAGAAAGTAGCTAAGTGAGCACTTTCTATTTTATCATGTTGCAATCTCTCTTCCTCTTGCACACATTGAGCAATGAGCTCATAAGAGTCTATTTTTCCTTTTGAGTATTATAACTTATCTTAAAATGATTAAATTATGCAAGAAGAGAGATCAAAACTAAGTACATAAGAATGTTATTAAATATCTCTAATTTTAGTGCTCTCAGTCTAGTGACAAAATCTTACATCTCTATAATGTACTCCCTTATGTTTCCATTGCATTTATACCGCATTAAAACGAGTTTACTAAGAATAGTACTCACTTCGACCTTTTCAGAACTAACGAAACAGTCTACTATTTGGCTTAAAAATTTTTTAGCACATTCTTTTTCAGGCATTGCACCTCTTGTGATTTTTGGAATGGAATGCTTCATGATCATAAGACTCATGCGGTTATAATGCTCCTACTTTTCAAAGTTAGCATTTTATTCAATAGTATTTTCTACAATAAGGTCGGGAGGACGTTCAGTCTGGATCGCATAGTCAAGATACATACACCCAATAACAATGGCGATATGCTCTTTCCATTTCTTAAAGTTAGTATCGTTGAGCATTGAAATGTTATTCAAATTGACAAATATAGAATAAACATTAACTGAAAATAATAAAAAATAATACTCACAATTAACAATATTGTCATTTCAATATGCATATACAATATAAACAAAATTAATGCTTGAAATAAAATGTTTAATAAAATGGGCACATATAAGATACCTAACACAATATTGCAATTTATTCTTTGGGCATAAATAACAATTTGTAAGTAGTACTTTTAAAATTACAGTCAACAAATATTGATAATAAATTATACCAACGATATGTCTATCTTTGGATCGACATATTATATACATGATTAATATAAATCTATCACATATTTATTACTACACAAAATCTGGCCAAAAAATAATCTTCCTTTGGGCCGATTATTTTTCGCATAGATTTAAATATAATTCATATGTAATATTCATATATTTTAAAAATAAATAAATTGATATAATAGATGTCACTTTGGTGACATAATATTTCAATTTAAATTAATTTTGAAAAACAAATATCAACTATATTATTCCAGTAATTATTTCAATTGATACGAACTTGAAATATTTAATAATAATAATAATATAAATTTTAGCTAACTGTTAAAGTTAAAACAGCAAACATATTTATATTATTTTAGCTAATTGTGAAAGTCAAAACAACAAACATATGTTGGATAGTATGTGTATTTGATGAAAAGAAAAGAATGCATAATGTTATAATTAATAAAAAAAATGAGTATTCTAGATTTCACAATAGAAATCCAATTCATTATGTATTAGTGAATTATGAATTATTTATCGAATATCAAAACAATAATTATCCATAAAATTTAAATCAGAATATTTAGACATAAATGTTTCATATTATAAAAAAAAATCTGAAATAGAAAACCTTTAGAAATATTAAACAGTAATTATAATTATTACATTTACTTAACAAATATTTCGTTTGGAATTAAGTGTACAAAGCAATTAAATGTAAAATATTTCAGATTAACAAAGATGGATTTAAAAACTGAAATGAATATAAAACGTTATAAACGTTAATGAATATGAAAAGTTTATAACATGAATTAATTGCATAAAGTAATTAAATGTAAAACATTTCAGATTAACAAAGATAGATTTGAAATCTGAAATGAATATGAAATGTTATAAATAATACTATAGCAAATAATTTCATATATAAATTATAGTATAAAATGTTAAAAATAAATAAATGTAATAAATAAACTGCAAAACAATAAGGAAATAGATGAAACCGATGAAACCGAATTAAATTGAATAATTAATACCATTTATACTAACTTAAATATATTTATATATATACCGCTGCAGCAAAAAAAACAAAAACGTTTCATATTCTTTAAAAAAAAAAAATCTGAAATATCGTTTCATATTATAAACGATGGTCAAAAAAACGTTTCATATTCTTTTTTTATATTAAGATCACAATGACAAAAATAAATATATCGATCACATAAAAATTAAAATTATGATCAAAGTATAAAATAAATTTAGTTTATTTTTCAAAATCAATAATAGAAAAAAAAGCAGGATATCGATACTTCATGCGACCAAATTATTTACTTAAAAATTTTCAAACATATAAAGATATCATTGATCTAAAAAGTTTCAAATAATCAATACAAAATATGAAGAGGAAAATCATTTCTCAACGATTCAACATGATAATCGCTCTGATATCACTTGTTAGAAACATATAAAGATAAAAATAAATTTATCTAGTCCGGATCTCATGTCAAATCATCAAGAAGATATAATCGTGCACAATCCATGGAAGAACTAATACATTTTGGCGTTCCTTCTAAAGGGTGTTCTTGAGAGAGAGAGCCTTCTTTTTACTCTAGATGATATATGAGTAAAATGAGAACTTCACTTTAGAATGAGGATCATGACCTATTTATACTTGTCTTTTTATTTTCCATCATTAAAATAAAATAAAAATGTCCGATCTCTACATATGATAATTTCATATAAAATTAATAAGATGTCACAAAAGCCTATAATTAATTAATTTTTATTTGATCACAAAATTAATAGTCTTAAAAATAAAATAGCGTATAATGTATAATTAAATTCATATGTGAACCTGCATTCAAAAATTCCCAACAAGACACAATCGGGAGAGGGGGGAAGGGGCCAATTGCCCCCCTAAACTTGATAATTTCTCTTACATAAGATATCAAATTAGTCATTTGTCCTTCCTAAATTTTTTCTTTTTTGCTCATTATTTTTATCCTAACATATAAATTTGCTCATCTTAAAATTGATCTTTGGTTCTAGTCAAGAGCTTGAGGGTTAAATTCTGCTTTTATGGGATTTTTTAAAAGAAAACTTATGCATATATTATTGAAATCTATTCTACTTATACAATTATCATAAATTTATATCAGCACATACAATTGCTAAATCATTAGGAATTTTACCAAAGTTGAAATTTTAATGATAAATTTTATGAACATAGGTGCAAGGAATATAATCTTATAAATAGCTGAATTTTAAAGGGCATGCATAAAAAAAATGCTTTTCTTTATATATATTTTTTAAGCAAGATAAAGATTGGTATTAACTAAGTGTTTCCAAATAATTATTTTGCTCTATATTAACTATGATCCAAGTTAAAAATAAAAAAATAAAATAAATAAAATAAAATAAATAAATTAATTAATTAAAAAAAACTATGATCCAAGTTGTTGCGTTGTGCATCCATAGACCATAAAAATTAGGAAAAAAATATTTTGAAATTTATGAGCTAAATCTAGCTCAAGATAAAAGTAAAGTCTTTGTATGCCACAAGTTGATATTACGAGTTTTTTAAATATTTTATAAATAAATTTTCAAAATAAAACAATATATTGGTATTTAGTGAAAATATCATGCATTGAAAAATATATAATAATTGGACCCATAAATTCCTTATACTACGAAACTCCATTCATGACCTCCTTACCGTTGGAGTCCGACCCATCCTCATCGTTGGATCAGAAGTGTTAACGCCACTTCTTTGCCCTCGTATTCTTTTCGGTCCCTCTCATCTCGTTCAACATCAGCCCTTCTCATTCCTCTTCTTTGTAAATGAACCAAACCCTCACACTGTACTCAGCTAAAGCAAATCATGCTGCTCTTTGGACTACGTTGCTTCCTCTGTTTTATTATTAGCTTCTTTTTTATTGTTTCTCTCCAAGGAGACATCCCATAAAATTGGAACGATACATTTTATCAAATATTAAACATCATAGAAATAAAAGGACTTAATTTTTAAATTAGGGTTAATTAAAACTATAATTAGTTAATTAGGCATTTTTAAAAAAATTTAAAAATAGTCCCCAGTCACAGCTGGCGTTGCTATCGGCCGTCGTCATGATTGGCAGCTAACTTTTTTTAAAAAAATTAACCAAACAACATTATTTTTTCCTTCAAATCGATGTCGATTTTCCGTATGCTTCATTTGGAAAGATAATGAAAAATTTTACAACTTCATGTCGACAACTTTCGATGAATCTTACCCGGGTAGCCGCAGTTTTTACGAATGTATGAATTTTGAAATTACAAAAAAATAAAGATATTGCGGCAGCCTCTGTTTTTTTGGCAATATTAGGCTTATCCGGTGTCGGATTTTAGCATGGTTGGTATCGTTATAAATATAAGAAAAACTTCTACAACTTTTATGTTGACAACTTTTGATGAATCGCCCATTGTCAATTTTAATATTTTGAAGTTATATATATGCGAGCTCGCTTTTGGCTGCTCTGTGAGTTATCCATGAAAGTTGTAGAATTTTTCATTACATTTCCAACGATACTAAACACACTAAAATCCGGCACCAGATGAGTCTGATATGACAAAAAAATAACTACTGTTTGGTTAAATTTTTTTTTTTTAAAAAAATATTAAAGCCGTCTAATCGGCGTCTGGCGTATGAGCAACTAGTCAACCCCAATCGTTGGCTATGAACCTATTTTTAAATTTTTTAAAAAATATTTAATTAGATAATTAAGATTTTAATTAAGCCTATAAATTTATTATGATGGGCTCATGGAGTTTAAAATTGCACATGACTTCCGCTATAATTGGATAAACGCCAAATGTTATATTTAAGGAATATATAAACAAAAAAGGTCAGTAAAATTAAAATTTAAAAAGGAGTAAATATAGAAAATAAATTAAAAACATAACAAATTATTTTGCGGAAAATATTATTTGTATTAAAAAATAAATAAATTTTTATTTTGAATGCAAAACTAATTAATTTCCTAAAATATAAAAATACTTTTATAAATTTAAAAATTATAAATTATTTTAATTAATTAAACGTAATATAGTAAGTGAATAATGATGCTAATTATATATAAATATGATTAATTAGTAAATAATAAACATTATAATTAATATTAAACATTTTTAAAAATATTTACTAATTTTAAATGTTTATAAGAAAATTAACTTATCAAATAATTTAATCCTAGTTTAGTTAAAATGTAATATTTTGACAACAATTATTGAAATTGTTCTTTAATAATCATTTTAATTAAATAAATTAATAAACTATGCACTAAATTAAAAATATTTCATGAATTATTCCTATCTTAAATTTATAAAGTTCTATTAATTAATTGATCATTTATTATTATAAAATAATATATATAAATAATTAAAAAAAGCTATTATTATTATTATTATTGTTCAATTAATATATTATATTTAATTAATTAAAAGCTATGATGGACGCGGGGACACGGACAGGATACGACGCAGGCACGAGATACTTCTAATTTTAAAAATATGAGATAAAGACACTCATTGGATACGACATTATAATAATAATTAAGAAAAATATATATAAATTAAATAGATAAAATATTAAAATAATAAAAGATAAGTCATTTAATTAAAAAAATTAAATTAATTGCTTAAGTTATCTCTCTCTCTCTCTCTCCCTATATATATATATATATATATATATATATATATATATATATATATATATATATATATAAAACTTAAGTAATTTAATTTATTGTACTTTAATAATTTTAATGAATAAAATTTATTATCAATTCTAAATTTATAAATTTAATTATAATTTTTAATAATTTTAATTATTTGTAATAAATATATCTTATTATTCTCTCTTTTTAGCTCAAATATAATTCTCAAAATTTCTAAAACTCTCTACAATAATTTAAAATATAACAAACTATATTTAAAATATTTTTATATAATTTTAATTCAATTATTTAGGACACGCGTGCGCGTATCACTATAAGATTTTAATATTATTTAATCGAACACTTTTTAGATTGTATTGACATGTCGGAATGATGTAAATGATACATTTCGACTCTTTAATTTTAAATATCGGTCATCATAGATTAAAAGATATTAAGAATTTTTAATATTTACAAAAAATATGTTTTAAGAAATTAATTAATTTTACATTCAAAATAAAAATTTATTATACATATATTTTAATTTATTTTTTATTTAAAAATAGTAAACATAATTTATATTCTCTGCAATCATTTGATATGTTTTTATTATTTATTTTTCTATATTTGTCCGTTTTGAAATCATAATTTTACCTACTATTTTTACTTAAATATTTTTTAAATATGACACTCGGCCTTTATCCAACTATAGCGGAAGCCATGTGCAGCTTTTGACCCCATCCGGCCCACCATAATAAATGAATAGAAAAAAAATTTTATTTTTATTATTTAATTCTCAGTACTTCAAACTTTTTATAAATAACTAAACTGCTACAAGAGGCATCCCCTATGTCGCGTCGTCGTCAGAGAGCTCCGCGCCATTGTTGCCGAGGATAGCGCTGCTCCGCCGCCTGGTTGAGATCGGACCAGCACCTCACCACTCACTGTCGTTTAATACCACAACCTTCGCGGTAGGAAGTCCCACCTAGAGTCCTCCTTGAGGTACGGAAATACTTTTATTTGACTTAATTTTCAAATTAAGTTTAATTAAAATTTTAATTAGCTAATTAAGCCTTTTAAAAAAAAATTTAAAAATAGGTCGTCAGTCAGCAGGCGGCCTGCGTGTAGTCTTAAATTTTTTTTTTAAATTTAACCAAATAACATTTATTTTTTGGCCATATCAGGCTCATCTGGTGCGAATTTCAGCGTGCTTGGTATCGTTGGAAAGATAATAAAAATTATAAACTTTTATGTTGTGACGATTCGATATGAATTAATATCAAATATATTTATTTTTTATAACTTCAAAATTAAATCACAAAAGCTATGCTTAGGACAGATTCAGTAATCAACATAAAAGTTGTAAAATTTTTTATTATCTTTCTAACGATACCAAGCACGCTAAAATCCAACACCGGATGAGCATGATATGGCCAAAAAATGGGGGCTATCGTAATATCTTTATTTTTTGCAACTTCAAAATTCATACATTCGTAAAAACTGCGGCTACCCGGGTTAGATTTATCAAAATTTATCAACATGAAAGTTGTAGAATTTTTCAATACCTTTCCAACGATACTAAGCACGTTAAAATCTGACACCGGATGAGCTTGATATGGCCAAAAAATAATTGTTATTTTGTTAAATTTTTTTTTAAAGTATATGGGTCTAAACGAGGCGACCACTTTCGATCATTACTACTATTTAAATTTTTTTAAAAAAAGTCTAATTAGTTAATTAAAATTTTAATTAAGCCTAATCACGGTGAAGCAGTTCGTGAGGCTCCTTTTTTGCATTGGATAAACTAGAATTAGGAGAAAAAACTCTAGAATTAAAATTACTAGTGAAGATAGCTTATATTTGGGTTCAAATTCGTATAATATATGAGCTATAATTTGAGTTTGAGCATTTAACTTGATAAACTCGAATGACTAAATTTTTAAATTAGTCATAATTATAAACTTAATAAGCAAATTAGGCACAACAAAAAAAATAGCAAAATAAGCTAGTCGTCGGTTCAACGTGCGTGGTAATAACGTCGGTGATCCGTTCAATGGGCAACTGACATCTGCTTAATTTTTTTTAAAAAAAAAACTTGGGGCAACTACATTATTTTGCCCATATCGGACTCATCTAGTGTCGGAATCGACAGTGGTTGGTATCGTTGGAATCGTAACAAAACTTTCCACGACTTTCATGTTGACCAAAATTTGTAATTTTTTGTAGTAAATTTTGTTCTCAAAACGTAAAGGCATGTTGACTTGAAATATTGGGCACATTTACGTGTCGAAATCAAGTGAGCTTAGCATTGTTGAAATCTTAACAAAATTTTTCACGACTTTCATGTTGACTAAAAATTACGATTGTAGCCCGATACGCAGCAGTTTTTGCAAATACGTGTAAAAATTGCAGTGTCGACCTGAAATATTAAACCAACCCCCTTATTTTGAGCGTATCAGACTCATCCGGCGTTAGAATCGAGTGAGGTTGGTATCGTTGAAATAGTAACAAAATTCTCCACGACTTTCATGTTAATTAAAAATTATGATTGTGGTCCGATATGCAGCAGTTTTTGCAAATGTGCGCAAAAACTGCAGTGCCGACTTGAAATATTGAACTAGCCCCCTTATTTTATCCATATCGGACTCATCCGGGCATACTAGGCCATAATCATGAGGAGTTTCATTACAATTTTAACATGCAAGTCGTGAGGAGTTTTGTTATGATTCCAAAGATACCAAGCTTACTTGATTCGATGATGAGTTCGATCTGATCCAATAATTTGCATTCTATAGTTTTAGGCATATTTGCAAATAATGTTGCATATCGGGTCACAATCACAATTTTTGGTCAACATAAAAGTCGTGAGAAATTTGTTTAAAATTTCCATACTAACTCACTTTCGATCTGGGATGAGTCCAATCGATTAGAATACGTTGGGGGGGGGGGGGTCTAATATTTTAAGTCGACAATGTAGCCTTTGTTCGTATTTATAAAAACTGCTGCATACTGGGTCACAATCGTAATTTTTTATTAACATGAAAGTTGTGGAGAGTTTTGTTACGATTCCAATGATACTAACCATGCTTGATTTCGACACCGGATGAGTCTAATATGAGCAAAATATTGTAGTTATCCCAAGTATTTTTTTAAAAAAATTAAGCTGATGCCAGTCGTTCATTCAACGGGCGACTGGTGTTGAACGGGTGACTGGCGTTGACGTGGCAGCCACGTTGACTCTAGTCACCGTTGAACGGGCGACTAGACCTATTTTGCTATTTTTTGCCGTGGCTAATTTACTAAGTAAATTTATAATTAAGCCTAATTTAAAAATTTTAACAACTCGAATTATCCTAAAGAATAAGCCTTTTATTCTTGAAGAATTTATTTTCGGGAAGTTGGGATGTTCCTACAATGGTGAATCGAGGATTCACTTAATAATAAGCGAATTTTAGGTTGATCACTAAGTAGGGATTAGGCATCATTGATCTTACTATGAAGAAGGTAGACTCCTCTTTTCTAAATAAGGTAGACATAAGCAAAATGAAATCATAATTTTTTTATTAAGTCTTTTACTAGACTTAGGAAGGCCAATATAAATTGCATATGCTCATAAGTGTATATATATTGATACATCCTCAGAAAATTAATCTGATCAAGCACGAATCTCAAGGCATTTTCAGAAATATTTTGATCTAACCACCGATTTGACAAACTTACGGTCAAGCGGCCGATGACGAACATAGCAACATCAAGCATAGTCGTCGAGCTCGGTCATTTCGGATCGACTATGAAAATGGATCCGATCGCCAAATGGTCACCAAAAGCGACATATTTATAGTCGGTCGCTCGTCAAGGCAATCCAAGATCACCCAATTCCGACATCATTAAGGCACCGGATCATCAAAATACGCTCATCGGGGGATGCTCGTCCGATGGGAGTGGTTGTTTTCCACGAATTTACAAGGCTGCCACTCCCAAAATCTATAAATGAGCTTCATTCTCACCTTAGGGGGGATCGATTTGAAGACCGAGAGCTCGAGAACTACCGGTCGACCTTGGCAGCCGATCACTATCCACCACCAGGTGCAAGATCGAGCTTCGCATCGCCCGGAGGACTAGAAAGACCAGTTGCTCCTTTCTCTCACGATCAAGAGGTTGCTCCAGATGATCGCTTTTTGAAACTTCTCCCTTGGGTTGGAGTTGACCGATATTATTTCTACAAACACCTTCTTCTCCCACACCTCGAATGAGAAGCAAGGACTATCTTTTGAACACATAGTGAAAGTTCTATGGAGGCAAGGCCAGATTTTTTTTCCAGGTTTTCCACGTATAACCCCTGTGTTCATATCCCCTGCTTGTGTGTTGGATAATTTTTGGGCTACGACAAAGATCTATCTACCGGAATAAAATTCTCTAGCATAATGGTTTCACCAATAAGCATCAGTTCCCCATTGCTATATCTCAAATATGGTTGGTAAGCGGGGTTTTGCTCCAACGCTCTCTCATTCTCGGATCAAGGCGTAAGTCTCCAACACTTCTACATAACAGACTTACGTCCCCGGTGAGAGGGTCTGCCCCTCTTTGGAAGATCGTTCAAGGATGGAGGATTCCCGAGGCAATTCTTGACTCCTAGGGCCGGCGTTCCAACTCGGAAGAGCCACAGGTTCCGCACGGCTCAGCATAATCCAGATTTTCTTCACGAATGATTGCAGGAATCGGATCAATAATTAGAGAACCCCTTGGCACCACATCCAGATCTTTGAACTTGATACGCCGGTTCTCACCCCACGAATGGCTCACCTCGTATGGTGAAACTCCACGTCACTGCGATGAACTAGTGCGGGAAGAGTTCCCGTGACAATGATGATCCATTCTCCGCTTCTTCCAAAACTTCGTCCCTCGAGATCATCTCGCAATTCGGAGATTCAAGCTTCCCAACATGGACCACGATGGCTTCGAGCATGCGAGCATATCGATCACTTTGAACGATCATGCACATTGCAAATGACTCTGTCTTGTGTCGGTATTCCGGCGACTCTCAAAGGACGGCTGTACTTGGTTCTATTATCGCTAAGGGTCCGTTCGATCATTTGGAGAGCTTCGCCCGATTTTTTGTAGAGCAGTTCTGGCGAACAAGAGAATCATCGATTCATCACATCTCTCGAATCCGCCGATGGAGAGTCTCTCAAAGAATACGAGGTTCTCCTCGAGCCTGTCTGGAGTAGATCCGAACTTTTGAGGCGTGCTTCTGGACTCCGGCGGATACTATTCATCATTAATGCGGAGAGGTCCATTCTATCGACTGGTCCACGAATAGAGGCACAAATCTCCGCTATCGGTGCTCATCGACAGTTTGAACCACAAGCGGAAGAAGGTTCCCAAAGGTGATGTTCAAACATCTCGAGAAAAGAAGAGAAGCGATAACCTCCCCAAAACCTCCTCGGCGACCTCGGATGACTCAATCGAGAGGAAATATCTGACTCTCAACCATGCACGAACATCTGCTGCTATTCGGAAGAGGATAGCGTCAGTATTACGACCTTTAAAGCTGGAATTGGAAATCAAGAAATTACCACTTTCCCTGCGGTAGGGCACACTGCGAGAGTGCCACCAAGGAGGAGATTGAAAGACTATCGTCAAGGGTATCTAGGCCATTTTATAACAAATGTCGGGGCAACCACTGTGAGGGAACCCCAAGCTTGGCCGGAGAGATAGAAACAATTGCAGAGGGCCGCTGTTATCTAGCCAAATATTCACCGCCTTCAAGAGCCGTGAGTCAAGAAGTCTCTGCTGACCATTCTATCACCTTTGATGATTTAGATCTAGAGGGCTTCGATCCCACATCAAGATCCCCTTGTCATCGAAGTGTGGTCTGATCCATGCTTCAATATTAAAAGGATATTGATCGACAATGGGAGTTCGGTTGATGTTCTTTTTACCCACTTTCCTTAGCATGGGTATAGAAAGAGAGAAGCTTCAACCCGCGGCCGGTCCACTGTATGGATTTGATAATCGATCCGTATTAGTGGAAGGGACAATCAGTCTTCCCGTAACTCTTGGAGAATTTTCCCGACACGCAACCCACTTGATACAATTTATTGTAGTCAAGTCTGAGTCCGCGTACAATGCAATATTTGGGAGACCTCTCCAGTCTATATTCGGCGCAGTCACATCTGTGCCTCACCTCAAGATGAAATTCTCAACACCAGCTAGCATCGGCGTGGTAAGTGGAATCGTGATAGCACAAGCGCGTTATATCAAGCAAGCCCATTTACCAAGAACCCTCAACATCGAGAACTTCGACCTACGATGAGGATGCCTCGAAAGGGCTTCCTTGAAGATGTAATTTGTCTTCCTATCTCGAAGTTGATCCATCGCGAAAGGTGAAAGTGGGATCGTTCGTCATCACCGAAATCAATAATGAGATTTTCTCGCGTAAAAATCAAGATATCTTTGCCCGAGCGATCCGATATTCGGCATTGACCCTAAGTCATTACGCACTCCTCAAAGTTGACTCAACCTACAAGCCTGATACGTAAGAAAAGAACCTTCGCTCAACGATTGCGGGTCATAGAACAAGAAATCACCAAACTGGAAGTCAAGTTCATTCGAAGTCTACTACCCCACCCGGTTGGCTAACGTATGTTAGTCAAGAAGGCCAACGGTTCCGGAGAATGTGCATCGACCACGACCTTAATCGCATGCCCAAAAGATAGCTTCCTCCTTCCTCAGATCGACCAACTAGTTGATGCGACATCGTGACATCGATGTCGAAGCTTCATGGATGCCTATTCTGACTACAATCAAACCAGGATAGGTCAAAACGTCCTTGGTGGACTTCCTGCGATCTCTTCCATACGGGTTAACGTCATCGAGCAAAGACTCTGACAAACAACTTAGGATAGGTCAAAGGTCCTTGGTGGACTTCCCACACTCTTCCATACAAGTGTAACACCTCGACAAACAACCTCGATAGGTCAAAATCTCGCCGATTCAATTCAACCTCTTCCATACAAGTTAACGCCATCGAGCAAAGACTCGACAAACAACCTAGGATGGGTCAAAGGTCCAGACTTCCTACCTCTTCCACACGTGTTAACGCATCAAGCAAAGACTACAAACAACCTAGATAGGTCAAAAGGTCCTGGTGGACTTCCCACCACTCTTCCATACGTGTCATGGGTAACACCCTGACAAACAACCTCGGATAGGTCAAAAATCCTCAGCGGATTCAATTCAACCTCTTCCATACGGGTTAACGTCATCGAGTAAACACTCTGACAAACAACCCAGGATAGGTCAAAACGTCTTTGGTGGACTTCACCTTCTTCCATCGTTAACGCCATCGAGCAAAAGCTCTGACAAACAACCCAGGAAAGGTCAAAAAGTCCTTGGTGGACTCCACGGCTCTTCCATAGGTTAGCGTCGATAATATTCACCAATAACCTAGAAAAGTCAAAACTTTATACCCACACGTTAATGTCATCGTAACACTCGACAAACAACCTTGATGGGTCAAAATCTCGTGGATTCAATTATATCTCTAACATGTTAACAATCATTTCAACTGTTGAACCATCCATTGAAGTTTCAAGAAATCTTATTTCCTACAAGAAGGAGGGATGCAGACCATCTCTCGCCAACGCCGACCATGACCGACCATCTGGTCACCACCATCCACGGTCACCACTACTTGCCGATTCCGCAACTATATTATCGCCGCGGCATCTCGTGGTCATCTCAACCTTCGCCGGTACCACCATCTGCTATCTCCATACCGACGTGCTGCCATCGCTGACTGCATTGTCGCTGCTGACCATCCTCGGCCAAACCACTATTGCCTCGCGTTGATGACCTCCGGTACCGCATCCTGCGGTCATCACCATTGCTTGCCATTCTCGCTGAACTGACGCCGCCCGACATGACTTTGGGACTTCCATGACCTCTTCCATATAGCACGCATCGTAACTCCCGACAAACAACCCGGATGGGTCAAAGATCCTCAATCAATTCAACCTCTTCCACAGTGTTAACGCATCAAGTCACACTCGATAAACAACCTCGGATGGGTCAAAAATTCTCGATTCAATTCAACCTCTTCCACACAGGTTAACGTCATCGTAACACTCTGACAAACAACCTCGGATGGGTCAAAGATCCTCAACGGATTCAATTCAACCTCTTCCATAGTGTTAACGCCATCCACTCGACAAACAACCGGATGGGTCAAAGATCGATTCATTCAACCTCTTATAGTTAACGCCATCGTAACACTCGACAAACAACCTCGGATAGGTCAAAATTCTCGGCCGATTCATTCAACCTCTTCCACAGTTAACGCCATCGGGTATCACTCATAAACAACCTCGATGGGTCAAAGATCCTCAACGGATTCAATTCAACCTCTTCCATACTAACGCCATCTAACTCGACAAACAACCTCGATGGGTCAAAGATCCTCGCCGATTCAATTCAACCATGGTTAACGCCATCGCCACCGACAAACAACCTGATAGGTCAAAATCCTCAACGATTCAATTGACCTCTTCTATAGTTAATGTCTGCAACACTCGACAAACAACCTCGGATGGGTCAAAATCCCCGATTCAATTAAACCTCTTCCATGTTAACGCCATCGTAACACCGACAACAAACAACCTTGATAGGTCAAAATCCTCAACGGATTAATCTACATGTAACGTCCTGCAACACTCGAAAACAACCTCGATGGGTCAAAAGATTCAATTCAACCTCTATGGTTAACGCCATGTAACACTCGACAAACAACCTCGGATGGGTCAAAATCCTCGCGATTCAATTCAACCTCTTCCATACGTGTTAACGCCATCGTAACACCGACAAACAACCTCGGATGGGTCAAAATCTCGCCAGATCTAATTCAACCTCTTCCACAGTGTCAACGCCATGTAACACCCGACAAACAACCTCGGATAGGTCAAAAATCCTCAGCGGATTCAATTCAACCTCTTCCACACAGGTTAACGTCATCGGGTAACACTCCGACAAACAACCTCGGATGGGTCAAAGATCCTCAACGGATTCAATTCAACCTCTTCCATACGCCCATGGGTAACACTCGACAAACAACCTGGATGGGTCAAAGATCTCGCGGATTCACCCAACCTCTTCCATGGTTAACGCCATCGTAATACTCGACAAACAACCTCGGATAAGTCAAAATCCTCAACGAATTCAATTAATTCTATATAAGCACGCCATCGGGTAACACTCTGACAAACAACCTCAGATGGGTCAAAATCCTCAGCTGATTCAATTCAACCTCTTCCATAGTTAACGCCATCGGGTAACACCACAAACAACCTGGATAGGTCAAAATCCTCAACGCTAATTCGAATTCTTCTATAGGTTAACGCATCAACACTACAAACAACCTCGGATGGTCAAAATCCTCGCGGATTCAATTCAACCTCTTCCGCGGTTAACGCTATCAAGTCACACTCGATAAACAACCTGGATAGGTCAAAGATCTCCTCTACCGCCAACCATTGTAGCGATCACCGCCATCGACATACCGCTCATCGCCATCACCAATTATCACCGATCGCTGGTCACCACCATCGCGGTCATCCGCTGACCATCGATTTTAGTCGCACTGCCGACTACTTGGCTTTCACCACCCCGTCCGCTAACCATGCCACATCGCTTTGACTATGCTGCCATTCTCACTACCGGTTTCGCCACATGCCGCCATTCTCAACCATTCGGCATCATAATAAAATTATCGCCGGTCATCCTCGCTAACCGTCGACGCCGCCGTTGCCGACCACCGCCGCTACCGAGCCGGGCCACCTCGTCGAGACTACATCGCCGGCCTCAACCGCCGACCATCACTAATCACGATCGAGATAAAATTATTCCAAGAAGAGTGCCAAACTCCCACCGGGGAGGGCTATGCACTCAGCTTGGTGGAGATGAGTGGTAGGGTTGATCCAAGAAGAGTGCCCAAACTCCCACCGTGGGGAGGGCTATGCACTCAGCGATGGAGATGAGGTGGAAGAGGTTGATCCAAGAAGAGTGCCCAAACTCCCACCGGGAGGCTGCACTCGCTTGGTGGAGATGAGGAGGTAGAGGTTGATCCAAGAAGAGTGCCCAAACTCCGTGGGAGGGCCACCCTGCTCTGGGGTAGAGGTGGATCCAAAGAGTGCCCAAACTCCCACCAGGGAGGGCTATGCACTCTAAGAGGAGAAGAGGAGATGAGAAAAGTGTGCCTTTCCTCTTACCTGGGGTTTTATAGACCCTTCTAGGGCAAAGGGTAAAAAAACGCCCAAAATCACTAAAATGAAGCCAAACCGCATTTTTGGCTTCGTCTGCCATCTCACGTGAGGCCTACATGCATGCCAAGGCTCATGTATATCTCATATACATACATGCCTTCATGAAGGGTTCATTGTCGAATCAACCGGCCACCGTCGATGCCGCATCGCTAACTGCCGGTCAGGGCCGAAACTGCCGCCGGCCAGCAAGATTCCATGGCAAACGCACGTCGCCCATGCAAAACCGACCTCAGCCCTACATCGCCTCACTGGCCAATTGACGCCAAGGCTGACCATTTTCCATTCACACTCGATCCCGCCGTTCATTTCGCTGCTCATGATTCCCAGAGGCTGACCCATTCGAATCGGCCCATTATCATCGCGGCTCTCATGCCGTGAGCCTTGTGCCAGTGCCATGTCTTGCCATTATAGCGCCAGCCAGCGCCATGAGCATGAGTTCTGTTTGCACGGATGGATCCGTAACCTCAATCTACGCCGCGCACCTACGCATTTGCGACCGAGCAACTTTGGTTATAATCTTGTGCTCTATGAAGATCTGTTTCTCTCAAAATCGCAGCATTGATGGACTCTCAAATTTCATTGAAGAATTTGCTATTTTCAAGTATTTGACATATATTTTGGATGGCGAGATAATGTCACCCAAAATAGAGCAACGATACATGCTCAAAAATTAATCGATCAAGCACGAATCAAGGCATTTTCAAAATGTTTCGATCTAATCCGATTTGAACTTACGAGTCGTCTCGATGAGGCGAATATAGCAACATCAAGCATAGTCGAGCTTCGAATCGACTCGGATCAACTATCGGGCATGAAAATGGATCACGATCAAATGGTCACCAAAGACATATTTATAGTTAGATCGGCGGCTCGTCAAACCGAATCCAACGAATCAAGATCACCCAATTAGACATCATTAAGGCACCCGGATCATCAAAATACACCCGTCGATCGGGGATCGCGCCGGTCAGATGGGAGTGGTTGGAGTTTTCCACTAATTTACAAGGCACGCCACTCCCAAAATTTATAAATAGAGCTTCATTCTCACCTTAGAGGGGCCAAATCGATTTGAAGACCAGAGCTCGAGAACCACCGGTCGACCTTGGCGATCTATCACCGGTGCCACCACAGTAGTGCACGAAGATCGGAGCTTCGCCTTAGAGATCGCCCCAGGAGGACTAGAAAAGACCGTTCGCTCCTTTCTCCACGAAGATCAAGAGGTTGCTCCCGAAGATCGGTTCACTGGCTTTTGAAACTTCTCCTTTGGGTTGGAGTTGGCCGATATTGTATTTTCTACACTCGAATATTGTTTCCGCCCTTGTAAACACCTTCTTCTCCGAACTAACGAGAAGCAAGGACGTATCTTTGAACACATAGTGAAAGTTCTGAGGTGGGCAAGGCCAGTGGTTTTCCATACTTGGGTTTTCCATTATAACCCTATGTTCATATCCCACTTGTGTGTTGGATAATTTTTGGGCTACGACGAAGATCTCGCATCTACCGGAATAAAATTCTCTAGCACGCAACATATATATATATATATATATGTATAGTGTAGCATACATAAATATTTTGTGGTGGTAGAGAAAATAAGTTTAACATCTGGTCCGACGAAGGTAATCAGGAAGTGAACTGATGGTAGCAGTCAAGCGATGGTGGCTGGAAAATGGTGGCAATGTGATGATGGTGGTTGGACCGTAATCCGATGATGGTGGCTGGGAGATGGATCGCTGACGATGGTTAGGCTGCGCTTTGATGATGTTGGTTAGACAATGAACTGACAATGTTCCAAGCGAAGGTGGTTGAGCAGTGGACTGACGATGGAGGTCTAGTGATGGTCCGGCAAGACTACCCATGAAATGGCCGCAAAATAGTGATGCGATGACGGTGGTTGAGCAGTGGCCTGATGACATTTGTCGAGTGGTGATAGCTAGCGACGATGTTAGGCGATGATGGTCGGGCGCCTGTCCTATGGCAACAACTGACAATGGTCAGGCTATAATAATTGGTTGGTGGTTAGTGGCTAATCGACAACATTAAAGTACAATGACCGATGGTTCGCTGGTGGTGTCGCTAGAGGTTCGATGATGGTGGTTGCCGATAGTGGCGAAGTTGGATCTAGTGGTATAATCGATAGTAGCTCAGCGATGGTGCCGGGCACGATGATTGGGTGACTACGCTGGTCGAAAGTGGTAATGATCAGGCCATGATCTAGTTGCTGCATCCGTTGGAGGTCCGACGACGATGATTGAGCAGTGGTTTGGTGATGCTTCAGGATTCTTCAATCATCAAAGCTCTCTCCATTTTCAGCTTAAGTTGCCTCATGTGAAGAATGAGGGCCTATATTTTGGAGTGACATTAATATAGGTATAATCAAAATTGCTCCATCTCATGTGAAGAATGAGGGCCTATATTTTAGAGTGACATTAATATAGGTAAAATCAAAATTGCTCCATCAGATGACTTAGAATGATCCATTAAATCATGAGATGCATTTTAGTTATTTGAGTGTCCAAATGAAGTCAGAATCAATTAATCTTAGGTTCGTTTGATTCATCTCGCCGAGACAATCTATTTGGCTATAAGAGTGCTTTTTCTAGAAGCTATTTAGGGATATAGATGATTTTTCAAAGTTTTTTATTATATTTTAAGTGCTTAATCTAGACTAATCTAGGCTTGGATCGGGTTACTTTTGATGCCATCGAGTTAGCCTAATCGTGATGGTTAGTTTGATTATACTGATAGCCAAATAAGAGTTTGAAAGATCAGAATTTTGATTCAAAGAGATATCCAATCACACGTACATCAAGATTCGTGTTTGAATAGATTAATTTTTCAATGACATATCAAATAAATTGTTGAACTATCTAAATTATGATACATTCATTATATAATTAAATTTTAAAGGTGCTTTTGTTATAAGACTAAAGCAAGTTTGATTGGAATTAACTAACGTTAATAAACTAATCAAATTACACACACACACACACACACACACACACTACTTTTACGCACACACACACACACACACACACACACACACACACACATACACACACACACACACAAATTAATAAATCAGTTAGCTTAAAATGGTTAGATTAAAAATGTAATATAATTAAATTGATTAAAGAATCATTCCTGCTATCTTATTAAAAAAATGTGCTGAGTAAATTATATCAAATTTAAATATAATAGTTTAATTTTATAATTAAATCATAAAATATTAATATTATTATCATATAATTAAAATGATAATCAAAATAAATTTGAACACCAAATATAGATCTGATTTGAATAATTCTTATATATAATTTAAACTAGTCAAATTATATATCTATATTATCTCTAAAAACACTAATTATAATTAAAATTATCTGAATTCTAGCTTTTTTTCTTCTTTTTGTAGATGTTATTATATGCATCTCTCTTTGAAAAACCTACATTCTCAAATTCAACTTTTTTAGCTAGATAAGCAAATGCATCAACTATTCTTATTTCGGCTTCTATTATTGACTTAAGCATAGTTGCTTTTTCTTGACTAATGTCCATACTAGATCTAAGTATTAGCTTTCCTACTTTGGTAAATAATGGTTATGATTTTGTACAAAATTTTAAACCTTCTAATAGATATCTAGATCCACATTGTACCTAATCATAGTAGAACACTCTCATCTAACATCTACTTTATGATATTTCACTTGACTCTTTAGATTAGAACTCTTCTTGAAATTAACTTTAAAGAAAGTAAAGTCCTTTACCTTTATCTTCCTTGAATTCAACTAGTAACCAGATGCTTCTTTGTAACACTGAAACCAATTTGATGGGCATAGTTTCAGTATAAGTCATATGCAACTTTCTTACTCTAAATAGTGCAATCAAGTTATTCAAGAATATCTAATTGATGATGGGATAGTTGATTTTTTGAATGGGTTATATTATTGCATAATTACCCTATCATGGAAACTTGTACTAAAATAAACTTGATGAAGCAACCACGGAGAGAATGTTACATCGGATGGAGGAAGAAAAAATGCCCCAGGGTTTTTCACTCACTAAAGTGGAAGAGATGCAAAGAAGTTCTACACACTCAAGTAGAACTATAGCGAAGGATCAATAAATCCTCTGAATGACTGAGCACCAAGATCCAACCAAAGAGTCTACATTCTAGTTTTTCACACAAAAATAAGTCTCCTTCTCCATTAGGTCAAAATAAGAGTTTATATAAGTATAATATTCCAAAGGATGAGTCCCTTCAGGGAAAACTATTGAAAATTTTAAAACTTTTTTTCAAATATTTCATTTCAAGTGCCGAGGCACGACAATCTAGTGGTAAGGTGCTAACTTGTCCCTAAATGCTAAATACCATGGAATGTAGTGCAATGGAGCTAAAAGACTAGCGTTTATGCGCCAGATGAATACTTAAGCATATTAACACATTAACTTATATGATTTCAATTATTTCAATCATAACTCTCATACAATACTTAAACATGATCAAATAAATCAACTACTACATAATACAACACATGTGAATATAAAAATAAAATACCACAACATATAAAGTAAATAAAAGTCCTCATAAATTTAAGCTTTTGGTTTAAGATCTTATGATAAGTCATTTCCTCCTTTGATGTGCTATATCAACTCCTTTAAACACAAAATAACCCTTTTTCGAAGAGTTAAGATTCTAGAAGTCTTGAAGAACTTTTAGGACAAAGCTCTGTGGTTCTTCTAAGGTCGTCTAGGTTTCCTAACTTGGTTGCTTGTCTTTTCACCTAATTAAAAATCTTTGAATGGTATTATCATCTGTTGATGTTTCAACTGTGATGATATTCTCTTTTTTAAAAAATGTTGGATGGATAGGTACCTGTAAATAATTTCTATATCTTCATGTAAAAATATCATTATGCAAATTTGTAGGTTAGGTAACTTCTTTAAAATATATTAGATGTTTCACAATAAAAATAGGGATAATAAACATGTGGGGGACATTTAAGAACATAGGCATTAATACTAATTTTCCTAATAATTTTAAATGACCCACATGCTCTTACTTATAACTTCTTGTATTTATGAAAGAAATCTCTCAGGATGGATACGAACCAATACATAATAAGCTATCTCATATTTCTTATAATTTTTATTTTTATTCTTTTATTTAGCGAACTTAGTATTTTGTATTTTAAAATTTCTAATGTTTTCATGAAAGCTATGAAAATCACATGCAAATGTGTATGTTGAATTAGAAATTGTATAAGTAGGCGTATTAACTCAATCAATAGATATTTTAGGGTTATATCCATAAACTATCTCAAAAGGCGATTTATGGGTTGATCTAGAAGTGAAACTACTGTATGCAAATTCATATGTAGGTAATGTTAAATCTTAGTTTCATAATTTTTTTCTGACTAAACATCTATGAAAATTTTCTAATTTCCTATTGATGACTTTCATCTATCTATCAATTTGTGGATGAAATGCATAGGAGAATTTTAGTTGTGTTACCATTAGTTTCAATAAATTTTTTCTAGAAATAAGCTATAAATTTGACATCTTTATTAAAAAATATAATAAATGGGACTCTGTGTAGCCTAATAATTTTCTTAAAGAACAATCTTGCTATATGAGATGCATCATTTGATTTTGAAATGTGTATCCTAGAAAATCTATCTACAATGACAAATATACTATCATATCCTCGAGGTGTCCTAGGTAAATCTAATGTGATATATATAGATAAGTCTTTCCATTGTCTATAAGGAATATGTAATAATGTGCAATGACCCACCCTTTATTTGATAGTTTTAGCTTAACAATAAGTATAACATTAGGCTACGATACATTCAACATATTTTCATAGAGATGGCCAATAAAACCATTACTCAACTAGTGTTTGGGTCTTTTATTTATCGAATGTCCTAATATGCCTTTTAAATGCAGTTCAAAAAATAAGGAATTGCCATAGAGATGATTTAGGACTACACAATCTCTTACCTTTATAATTATATTCATCTAAAATGATAAAGGAGCTTACAAAAGTTAAAAGTTTGGATTCGTGTTCTAAGTATATTATATGAAAATCAAGATAAATTTTGTAATCTTCTTTTAAAGTCTTAAACCTAGGGTTAAAATTTGAATGATGAAACCATTAGAGATACTCTTGATATTTAGTGTATCTATAATTTAGTTTATTTTGAGAGTTAGTAAACTTTAGGGCTTGATGATGTATATTTAGATTAAAACCTTTATGTAATAGATAATGTCTCCAGTGCTTAAGAGTTTGAGTAATCGCATAAAAATATCGATCATATGTAAAATATCTTTATCTAGCGTTATTTAATTTCTCTTTAGAGAAAGCAATTGGATGGCTTTCTTGAATTAATATTCCACTAATTCTAATACCTAATGTAACACAAGTCACTTCAAATAGTTTTTTGAAATCTAAAAGTTTTAAGATAGGTGAAGAAGTCATAAGAAATTAAATTTATTTTATGGCCATTTCACCATTTGTGGTTCATGTAAATTTATCTTTTTTTAAGATGGCAGTCATAGGAGCTACAATAGTGCTAAATTTTTTTATAAACTGACTATAAAAAGTTGATAATCCATGAAAAGTTCTAACATCTGAAAAAGATTTTAGAGTTGGCCAATCTATAATAGATTTAATTTTTGATGGGTCAGCTTTTAGATATAATGAAACCTAAGAAGATGACTTCACATCGATAGAAAAAATATTTTTTTTAAGATTTGCATATAATTTTTCTACTCTTAATTTTTCTAATATCATTCTTAAGTGAAGCATATGTGACTTCTCATCTGGTATATATATAAGAATATTGTCAAGACTTACAACAAAAAATAACCATGAAAAGGTTTTAGTATAGTGTTCATTAGTCTCATGAATATACTAGGTGTGTTTGAAAGACCAAATGATATGACCAAACATTCATAATGACCATTAGAAAATTTAAATGATGTCTTCCAATCATCACCTGCTCTAACACTTATTTGATGGCATCCACTTCTCAAATCAATTTTAGAGAATAAAGATGAACCTAGATAAGATCTAACATATCATCCAACCTAAGTATAGAAAATATATATTTTATTGTAATCTTATTTACTACTATACTATCAAATATACATCCTCTAAGTTCTATCTTTCTTAGGAGTTAAAGAAGCTAATAAAGCAGGAGGACTAAGGCTTTCTTGGATAAAACTCTTCTATAATAGTTATTCTACTTATCATTTTAATTTTGCATGCTTGATTAGATTCATCCTATAATTGGATAAGTTAGGTATTTGTGAACTATGAATCAGGTCTATAACATGTTGTATATCCATTAATGATAGTAGTTCATTAGGTAAGTCATCAAGGTCAAATCAATAAATTCAGATAATAGATCTAATACTATAGTAGTCATGTGGTGAACTTTAATATCAATAGAGATCTCCTGAAAGTGTAAATAAGTAGAGAAGTAGGACCATTGAACTCTATAGCTAATCATCTAAACTATAAGGTTATGGTTTATATTTTAAGATATTCACACACATGAAAATGCATATGAGAAATATATTTCCTATCGATGGATGATGATATCGCTATCAACTGGAGTTTCACAATTTTATATTGGTTGAATTTAGGTTGTAGTTTAGATTTCTGTGAGGAGGTGCAGGAAGAATTCTAAGAGGGGGTGTAATTGACCTCTTTTCATTAGGCTTTATGGTGAATAATTTGATTTTCTCATTGTGTTTGAATACATAAGTGTTTTCATGACCATAATAGATTACATTCAAATCATAAAGTCATGATCTTCCTAATAAGATATAAGCTATTTTTTTACACCAAATTTGATTAATATAGCTACATATCTTAATTGAGACAAGACATTTATTTGTGACAAGTAGGGATGTGTGATTTACCCAACTAACATGGAATGATTTTCGATGAGGTTCAGTCATAAGGTTGGCTCTAGAGATAGCATGGGTTGATACAACATTCATATCGCTTCCTCCGCCTATTACTAGCGTACACTTCTTTTCCTTACAAAAGATATACATACAAAAAATATTCCTTCTTCTCTAGTCTCTTTCTTCCCTAGAAGCAGTCATACACTTCATAATTGACATTGAATCATCTATATTTGGATCCACTTCTTCATTTGATAGTGGTGCATCATGTATCTCTTCAATATTTGTTTCTTCTCCTAATCTTCCAAGTCATCTAGAAACATGATTTTTGCTTTACATTTGAGCCTTCTTATGACATTTGAATAAAATTATCTCTCTCATATTTTAGAAGTAGATTCAATGAGGGTCACTTTGGAAGGGTTGTTCGACGTAGAAGGATTATGTCTAATGATATAGTTTTGAGGTTGGGATGTAGTTAGATATTTATAAGAATTTTGAGTTTCATCTTTGATGAGGATGCAATATTCTTATATTTTCTAAGAGTAAAGTATAGTGAAAGGCAACCTTTAAAGTTAGAGGATCATGAAGCTCTACCTCATTTCTAACATCTCCTTTTAAAATAATGACAAAATTTTTAGCTACTTGCCACTCTTTAGTGTAGTGTGTTCTAGCTATTAAGTCTTGAGATGTATTCATATATTCTACTACTGACATATTTGTTTGTTTAATAATAGTTAATTGTTCATGGAGCCTTTTATCATAATTTATAAGATAAAATTTAGCCCTTAAAATTCCTTTCATTTCTTTCCACGTCATAAGATTTATACCTGTTGCGTGCTAGAAAACCAGTTGCGGTAGAGTAAAAGTTTAAGCCTTAGCTTCTTTGGGGAGTCCAGCACACACATAGGTATTTAAAGAGTGAACAATAAAACTCCAGAGTTTTTATGTGGAAAACCTCAAAAAGAGAGAAAAACCACGGGGTCTAGCCCAGTAAAAAGCTTCAACTATGTGTCTGTTTCAGAGTACAAGATCTTCCTGATACCGAGATTACAGAATTGTATGTGAGAAGTGGATAACAGTTGCTAGTAATAGACAATGTTGACGATAAAGTTGATGATGATGTTGATGATGATGTCGATGATGGCGAGGATCAGCGGTGGCGGCTGATGGCGGCGGCTGACAGTGGTGGTTGACGACCGTCGAGTGGCGGCATGATTGTGCTTAGAGGATCTTTAGAGCTCTCTCCTCTCTCTTGCTTGCCCTCCTTCTCCTTCACTTGGCCTCCCCTCATATGAGGAATGAGAGGCTATTTATAGATTGGAGGAGTGGTATCTCTGTAAATACATAAAATCCGAACCACTCTTCTCCATCGAACGTCTCATGATGATTCCCTTGATCGTATGATATATTTTGTGTATTTGATTGCTCAAATAAAGTCAGAATTGTAAGATCTTTGGCTTGTTGGAACCGGCTCGTCGAGATGCTCGATTTGACTATAAACACTCTATATTTGAGAGCTTTTTAGAAATTTAACTGATGTCTCAAAGTTTCCAATAATATTTTAAGTGCTTGATCTCGACCAGTTTCAATTTCTGATTAGCTTGCTTTAGGCATCAAGATTCGTGCTTCGACTAGAGGAATTTTCAGAGTCATATCAATACCAACTCACTCTTCTATAGCTAAAATATAATTCCAATAGATTTTTTATGACCGTACTAATTTCATTTTGGTAAACATAGTTTGTTGATAGTAAGTCATATGATATTAATCGAAGAAATCATCCATTTTGTTTAATCAATTTAAACATTTATTGGGGTCATGAACACCGTCATACACTAAGGATTCTATTTTAACTTATTTTGTAGGTTCATATACAGTTTTCGGGGTCCTAAGATAATCTTATCTAAGGATGTTCCTCAGGTTTGGCCTTCTTGTAAGATAATCGTCTTTAGGAAGTTTAATATTTTTCTCTCCTATAAGTTCTAAGTCATCTAGATGCAAAATACTTGATGGGGTTTGAAGCTTAGTGCTTAAGATTTGAACTTGCGTAGTTTGCTTCATGAGAAGGTCTTCTACCCTAATGAATTTATCCTCATTTGGCATAATTATCTCTTCTACCCTTCTAGTTAAGTCTTCTAGCTGGTCCAAGCTAACAGAGTTGGGTGGCATGATGTAAACAAAAGAATGCAAAATATGTCACTCCAAATTAAATTTTAAAAATGCGTTAAGTGAACGTGAATTAACACGATGAGATGCATAATTTTGAAAATGACTAGCCTTCAATAAACACAAAGTAACTTGTGAATACTACAACATATTATGTAAACATACATAAGATCTTTAAGGATATGAGTTTAAATTTTATGTATGGTTTGTTTACGAGGTTCGGTTATTTTATTGAACTTTCTTTTACTCAAGTTGTCATTTAAGCATTACGGCTTGTAGTTAGGTTAAGTGGGGAAAAGCTAAGCTTTGTGAGTGGAGACACTAGTTGGTAGCAAAATAAATGTTCATAGAATTTCCTATTACATGAGTTTAACATGAGTTTCCAAGCGAAGCCACTAAATCTATTAAAAAAATTACATAAACCCAAAATACAAAACTAACCTTGTTTGGATTTGATATGGATCATTTACAAACACTTTCTCCAAGCCTCCAAACCTGGCTCTGATACCAAAATTGATGGAGCGGTCATGGAGAGAATGTTGTAGTGGATAGAGGAAGAAGAAATGCTCTAAGGTCTTCCATTTGCCAAAGTGGAAGAGATGCAAAGAAGTTCTACTCACTTGAGTATAACTATAATGAAGGATCACCATATCCTATAGATGGCCACCATCATTCTCCAATCAAAGAGTCTACACTATAGCTTTTCACAAAAAATAAGTTTTCTTCTCAAATTGGTCAAAATAAGGCTTATATAAGTACAATACTCCAAAGGATGCATCCCATAGGAGAAAACTATTAAAAAACAAAAAAGAAAGTCAAAACCTATTATTTCATAGTGCAAGGAACCACAGAATAACATCAAGGTTCCATACTCTAGCATCAAGGTGATAGCTTCTCTGTCTCCAAATGCTAAATATGACAAAATGTAGTTCCATAGCGCCAGGCACCAGACCAACACCTATGCATATTAACATATGAACTTGCATGCTTTCAATCACAACTCTCTTACAACACTTAAACATAATAAAATATATTCACCACTATATGATACAACATATGAGATATAAATATAAAATACCATAACATATAAAATAAATAAAAGTCCTCATAAGTTTTAGTTTTCAGTTTGAGACATTGTGATAAGTCTTATCCTCCTTTGTTGTGATACATCAAATATGCTCTCAATTCACTCAAATTACCTAGACAGAAGACACTTGGGTCAACACTCTTTAAAATTGATTAGACATAACTATCAAACTAACATCAAAGTTAGGTTTTGTGCTGATAGTTTCATGCCATATAGTTAGTCTACATGGACTTATTCATATTGTTCAGTAATAGTTATACCTTATAATCTACCTATAGAGATGTGCATGACCACAAAGTCTATGGCTTTCAATACTCAAGCAGTTGATTTTTGTCCAAGAGAGTAAATCACCAACATTTTAAATGGAATGGAGCATCAACATGACACCTTCCCTTCATTGGCATTCATGACTTGCATCTTGAGATTTTTTTTTTGTTTAGATCAATCAAGTGAATGTTAGCATTATCATTTTAAAAAATTCCCATTTAGGAAAGAGGTTCATTTTCCCAAGACATATAAGTGATTCTCGAGAAACTTTCCATAGCTGGTTGACGTAGCTTTTAACCTCTTCCTAGCACCATCTGTGGATGTTAAGAAGTTCAAATAATGTTCTTTGAAGCATTAATTATAGTTCAAATTGTTGAATAAAGGTAAGTAAGCTATTAAATCTTATATGTATTCAATTGGGTTGCTTTAGATAATGATGTTCGCATAACTCGCTTTCTTCATTACTTTAATGCTACTAAGTCTCATGTTTGTTTATGTTTGGTGAGGAAAAATACTTATTAAACTAAGTAGGAAATTTTTTAACATTTTCTCAAGACATATGAGTGATCCTTGAGTAATGTTCCATGGTCAGTTGAGGTAGCTATGACCAACTTTCTAACACCATCTTTATAATTCATCAACCTCTAAGTTGGTGCTTTCATTACAAAATCATGATGAGCCTCCTTGTAGTTCTTAGATCCATCTTCATAATTCATCAACCTCTTAGTTGGTGGTTCTTAAAAAATGCCAATTTAGGTTGATAGCTAGTTTTCCTCACCAAACATATACAAACATGAGTCGTAGTATTATTAAGTAATGTAGAAAGTTGGTTATGTGAATGCCAATATCTAAACCAGTCTAATAAAATTCATATTAAATCTAATAGAGGAGTTACCTTTATTTGAGCAATTTGAACTACAATTGATGCTTAAAGGAGCATTGTTTGAGCTCTTTAGTATCCACAATCTTTTTTTATTAACTTAATGAATTATTTTTCATTTATTTCTATTAAATGAAGAAAAATCTTAAAAATTATTCTAATTATTCATGTGAACATTAGCATTAGATTTGGTGTAGTGCTCTATCGATGAAATTTAGTGGTGCCTTACCAAGTCTGATAGAAAACTTGGCCTTTTTAGTATCTTGCAAGTTGGACATTTTAAATTTTATTATTTTTTAAGAAATAAAAGTGTATAAAGTTATTTTAATTATTTATGGACAATGAAATACAATTTCTTATTATTAGGAAGATACAGGATGGTGAAAAAGGTAGAAGCTTGGTCAAAATACTAAAGTTAAACATAATTATAACTTAAAACATTATTTTAAGTTGATAGAATTTTTTTTTCTGAAGTGCCAAGTAGAAAACCTTAAAAGTTTTGTTTCCTAGATAACATAACAACTAAATCTACAACCCTTGTAAGTATAATTTAAAAATGATGATGAAATTCCAATCATTACACCAATTGTAAATGAATTTAAATGCTTTTAATCTTAACACAATACTTATGAGTTATATTAGGTCAAGTAGGCTATTAGAATTAATATGGATACAATTGGGCTATGATAGATATTTGAATAGTAAACTCAATTGGATTTTATTTTTTGTAACTTCTTTATAAAATCACACTTAATGTTTTATTTCCTTGACCTAACTTTATGACTTAATACTATATCTTTTACCAAAATTCTAATGCTTAATCAATTTCTTTCAGAAAGAATGCTTATTTTCACTAGTCTATTTCTCTTGTCCACTACTTCTCCTATTCATTCAGTCATACCCATTTAATTTAGAAAAATTTCATATGCTAATTATACTCTTATAAGTTAGTATATTCTATGTATTATAGAAAACTAGAGTTTAAGGGTTTCTACTTGAATACTTTTCTTGAAGTGACAAGTAGAAAACCCTTGAACTCTCGCTTTCTAGATAAAGAACCAGCTAAATTATAAAGCCATAGTACTTAGGCGCTTGACACTTTAGTATTTTGACAAAGCTTTACAATTTATATGTTATTTTTGAAAGAATATTCAAATATGGAAAAACAAACTCTTATCTTTATTATTCAACACTCTAGAATTAATGGTTATATAGAAGCATGGAATGAAAGTTGAGGTGATCTATTAAGATTGTTGATCAGTGACCATATACTTGATTAAAATCTAGTTTATCAAACATTTTCTAAGTTAAGAAGCCGTGTTTAGTGAATATAAGGTGATAATTCTTTCTAAGTGATTTTAGGATGTAGTTGAGAGTAATAGGCTAGTTTGAGCTCTAAGTTCAAATAAAAGTATATAAACATCACATGTAACAGTCTACATTGATTGTTTAATTTAAGGGATAGAAGATTAGGAGAACACAACATAGATCTTGAGAGAACTTATTTAGGCGATGGAATTTGACATCTAGGAATAATATATTACCCCAAGAGTAATGGGTCTACGTGTACTAGAGATTTTTTTCTTATCTCATATAGAAGAATTAAAACTTGATTTATTTTACTTGGGTTGCAAGTTCCCTATAGAGGCTCCATTATGGTTAATTACATCCTAGAAGATGTGAATCTCTTAAAAAAAGTCTTGTTTAAAATAGTTGGCTAATGTCTTTACTGATTTGAAAGTTTAAAATCAAGATTGCTAATTTGGAAACCAAATGGGATAGAGCAAGTGGAATAATTATTTTTAGAATTTAAAGGAAGATAAGTGGGAAGTGCTTAGAAACTAAAGGCCCAATTAGCACTCCAGCTTATCTTATAGTTGGGCATTATATATTTAAAATTGAGATTTAATTGTATTTTGAATTGACATTTCATTAATATGCTAGGGCTTATATCCAACAACACAAGACTACAAGAATACCTAAGAGATGAGAACTTATACCTATAGCAAAGAAGATCATAACCTCATATCTTAAAACTAAGAGTGCTTCAGCACAAGATAGAAGCTCAACGTAGTATAATAAAAAAGTTATAAGGAATTAGTTCAATCTTGTTAAGGAATATGAACCCATCCTGACTCTTATGAACATACAAGTTTCCTGGATAGGCAGCTAACACCACCTATACTTCAAAATCATGTGTCTAGTCTTATGTAATTTAAGATAGATAAACTATTATTTATTAGAAAAGAAATCTAAGAGTCACTCCCTAACTCTTAAGATCATGAATGGTATGAAAAATGATTCTAACTAATGCAATAAAATTTCAACTTAAGTTAATACAAAATATAAAGTTAATACATCACAATAAAAAAACTAGCTTAACCTAAGTTTAGGATTAGTGACTTATCATTCTAAAGTATGAGCAAAAGTTATGTGGTGATATATAGCTAAGCTTAAATGTTTAAATTATTAATCAAGAATGATGTTTAGTTTTATTACTAGTAGATAATTTCAATTTAAATTAGTAATGGTTTAAATGTAGGTTTTAAATTATAAATTTGATTTAGATTTGAGTTGAATTTAATATTTTAAAGTGTATAAAAAATGATGGGCCCCACTTAGGATAGGGCCCACTCCTCCTTACACCTACTCCTAATAAACTATAAGCAAAAATTAGTTTTATGGATTTCAGTTAATTTAGTTAATAGAGCTGAAATTTAATTAAGTTGTGAGTTAGGATCAAGTTTAAATGATTTCATTGTGCCATGGAATAGGCTTTTAAGTTAGTGAGATACCTTAAAAAGTATTTCGTGACATTTTCTTTAATTTTAAATTATTAAACTTAATATTATATATTAGTGATAAGAAAAAAATTTCAAATTAACATAAAATACATTCTCAATAATTAAATAAATGTTTTCTAGAGTTGTGAGACTTCAAATAAACATCTCTTAAAAATTGAAATTAATTTGAATGAATTTGAATTATCTTGAGTTATTATTTAATTGTGTGATCTGAAAATATTTAATTAAAATAAAACTCAAAAAATTACAAAATTCTATAGAAGCATTAAAAGTAAGGTCCTAACACTTACATAAAATTTTCAAGACATTTAGAGCATAATTGATTTTTTTATAATTTAATTCATTTATCAAATATTTAAATTGTAGAAAATATTTTTAATATTCAAAATCAGAAAATTTTATTTTCTCCATGTCTTATTTGTTCATGTAAGTTTACAATAAAATTTTGAAAATGTTTTTGTTGTCAATTTGTTAATTATAAAGTTTCTAAGTATAGTGGCAATTAATATAATTTTGAAATTGAGGTAAGTATATATACATTTGAAATTAGGCTTAATTAGCTTAATCAACTCCAAGTACTATGGGATTATTTTATAAGGTTAATGGAGACCTCATGAGCATCTCATTAGGATTTGGAGAATTTTTGATATTATTTAATATTTAATAATTGATTAATTTAATTAATTAGTACTTGTGAAAGTAGATATAATATCAAAAATAACTAAATGAAAGTAAACTTGCAACTTTCATAATTTATATAATTTTATTAATTTCTAAACAACACTTAAATGGTGGGTGTTGTGAAGATTCTTTTAAGGATTCTCAGTAATCATAAAGTCATCCATAAGATTATTAAGCCATTTGAATTAAACTTAAACTACTTAAGAAAATCCAAATAAAGGGGCAAGTTAATATAGTGGATAATTAAGCATAATTAAGGTGATTAGTGCAATGAAAGATAAATACAAGTGTTTAAAATTTATTTTAAGATCTTCTGTGTTCATTAAGTGACTTATAGTATTAAACTATAATTTTCTACTTTTTATAATATTTTAAATTAATTAAATCAATTATTCTTCAAATTAACTCTAAAATCCTATCAAATCACAAAGCATAAGCCCAAAAAATTTGAAAAAATTGCACAAAAGCAAAATAACATATAAAATCTATCTTAAAAGTTTTAAAGTATCTGAGCTTATTTTTATAATTAATTATAATAATTAATATTTCAATAATTAGTCAATTACTTTTAAAGTACCCATCACCAAGTGAGGGTTTTGATTTCATTTGAAACATCCTGTTAATTGACGACAAAGAGAGGTTATTTATATTTATTTGCTGTTTTGTGCCATTTGTTATGAACTTCTTATGTTCTAAGTGATTTAATAGATTATTAATGGCTAATTAACCCTAATTTTAAAGGTCTTGAATCTTAATGAAAACTATATGTCTTAATTTTTATCAATTATTTTCATGTTAAACAAATGTGTTTGAATATTAAAACACAAATGTGGTAAATTTCATGATTTTCTAATTAATTATTAAGTGAGTTTAATCATTAAGTATTGCAAAATACACAACTTCGATCCACTTACCTAAATAACTTCAAAATTCTAAGAGCGGTAGAGAATATTAACAAGAATATCTCATAATAATTTTAAGTCATATAAGCAAGTATTTTTAGTTTAATTTTAAAAGTGCATATTTCAATTAAACACTAATTAAACTCCAGTTACTCATTACAATTTAGGGTTTTATTTATTTTAGTATGCTTCCCTGAAATCCCATTCCAATGAGGCGTAGGTCATATTTTTTTAGTTCATTAGGTGATTTAATATGAATTTTTAAAGTTTATGTATATTTAAGTGATTATTTGGGATTTAATTAACCCTGAATTTAAGGATTTTTTTAATTTAATCAAGATCAAAGACCTTAATTAGTTTAACTAAGTTCCTTCTTATTAATTAGGTGTGCCCAAGGCTGAAAATATATTTTATAGGAATTTTATAAATTTCAAGTAGTTTATTAAAAGATTTCTAGTTATTTAACTTCAAAAATTCAAAACTAATTATTTATGCATGTAAGCATAATGAAATCTTTATTGGAGGTGGGGAATGACATTAAGAACACACCATAAAAATTTCTTATTATTTGGGATTGAGTTTTGAATTTAATTTCAATAAATCATCTCCAAATACAATCTAATTACTATTAAACATGACCAAAATTTTTGAAACTTTTATTTTTTGTAAGTTCCCATCACTTCACTAATTTAAGAGAGCATTTATTTATATTTTTTATTTTCTATAATTAGTTATACTTTTTTAAATTCTATCCATTCAACACAAATTTTAAAGCTTATCAATCAGATTTACACACATGGAGTTGATTGAGCCACACTTTACACGTAGCATGATATGATTCATCATAAAATAAATATAGTTATTGCATGCTAGAAAACCAATTGCGGTAGAGTAAAAGTTTACACCTTAGCCTTGTTGTGAAATCCAGCACACACACAGATATTTAAAGAGTGAACAAGAAAACTCCAAAAATTTTCACGTGAAAAACCTCAAAAAGAGGGAAAAAAATCATGGGGCCTAGCCTAGTAAAAAGCTTCCACTATGTATCTATTTCAGAGTACAAAATCTTCCCGATAACAGGATTACAAAATTATATATGAGAAAGGAACAACGACCATGTAGTCACGTTCAGGTGGTAACAATTGCTAGTGATAGCAAATGATGGAGAACAACGAGGAATAGCGACCGACGATGAAGGTCGTCATGATGGAACCGCGGTTGGCGGCGAGGGTCGATGGCGGCGTGATGGCGGTGGCCGGTGGTTGGCACCGTCAGTGGTGGCACGATTATGCTTAGAGGATCTTCAAGCTTTAGGGCTCTCTCCTCTCTCTTGCTTAGGCTCCCCTCATATGATGAATGAGGGGCTATATATAGATTGGAGGAATGACATCTCTGTAAATACATGCAAAACCCGTACCACTCCACTTTATCGGATAGCTCAAAATGATCCCTTTGATCATTTGATGTATTTTAAATATTTGAATGCACAAATGAAGTCAGAATTTTGAGATTTTGGGCTTGTTAGATCTGGCTCATCTAGACGCTCGATTTGACTATAAACACTCCATGTTTGAGAGATTTTTAGGGGTTTAACTGATATCCCAAATTTTCCAATGATATTTTAAGTTCTTGATTTCGACCAGTTTTAACTTCGGATCAGTTTGCTTTTAACGTTAATGTTCGTGCTTCGACTAGTAGAATTTTCGGTGTCATATCAGTTGCCCCCCTATTTTTTGATGATATTATCTCAATAATCCAAAAATATATACATCATATACTTGAAAATAACAAATTCTTCAATGAAATTTGAGAGTCCTTTAACTATACAATTTGAGAGAATAGATTTTTATGGGAGCACAAAATTATGACTATAGAAGTAGATGCAGGGCTGTAGATGTGTGTAGGTATGTACAGGCATGAGATTTCAAGGTTACGGAGTTATCAGACTCTTCTGAAACTCGTGTTACGCGCATGGCCACGTATTCAGGCAGCCGTAGCTGAAGCGGCCATGTGCTCGTGGCCTTCAGCATCGCTCAATGGTGTGGCGGCCGGTTCAGTGAGCTGGTCGTGGAATGGACATGGCGGTGGTCGGGACGGTGGTCGCATCGTCGCGCGCATGTACGGCAGCCACATCAGCGTGGCGGCAGCGGTAAGTCTGGAATAGCGGTTTGCTTGTAGCCACATCTGGTGGGCAGAACGCGCCTCATGAGCCCAAATGGCAATTTTTGATGGTTTCGGGTAGTTTTGGGCAATTTTTGATGATTTTTTACCCTTTTGCCCCTAGAAGGGGTCTATAAAAACCCCCCTAGGGCCAAGGGAGAAGGCACACTTCTTCAATGCTCTAGTGCTTCTCTTCTTCTTGAGTGAGGGTCGTTCGGAGGCGATCAAGGCCCATAGTTCATACGGCGAGGCTCTGATTTTCCCTCGAAAGAGGCGTTGACTGCCTTTGTCGGACCGACTGGGTTTGGTGGCGATCAAGGCCTGTAGTTCATACGGCGAGGCTCCGGTTTTCCCTCGAAAGAGGCATTGACTGCCCTTGTCAGACCGACTGGGTTTGGAGGCGATCAAGGCTCGTAGTTCATACGGCGAGGCTCTAGTTTTCCTTTGAAAGAGGCGTTGGCTGCCCTTGTCGGACCGACCGGGTTTGGAGGCGATGAAGGCCCATAGTTTATATGGTGAGGCTCCAGTTTTTCCTCAAAAGAGGCGTTGACTGCCCTTGTCAGACTGACCGGGTTTGGAGGCGATCAAGACCCGTAGTTCATACGATGAGGCTTCGATTTTCCCTTGAGAGAGGCGTTGACTGCCCTTGTCAGATCGACCGAGTTTGGAGGAAATCAAGACCCGTAGTTCATACGGCGAGGCTCCAGTTTTCCCTCGAAAGAGGCGTTTGCTACCCTTGTCGGACCGACCGGGTTTGGAGGCAATCAAGGCTCATAGTTTCTACTTCTTCTTGTAGGAAATTGGACTTCTTGAGTCGTCAATGGATGGTTTAGCAGTTGATAACCGCCAAGGTGGCGGAGAAACATTAGCTAGGAGCCATCGTTCGAACGACTATGAAAGTTTGGCAGGTAATTTCTAAGCATCATTAGAGGGGAGTATCTTCTCTCTCTCCCTCTTTTTTTTCTCATATGTATGTGTATCATTTTCGTCAGATCGTAGGCGAAAAATTTTATCCCAAGCTATTTGTGAGTGAGAGAGTCAAAAAAGGATATGCCCAAGTATTGGGGTAAGTAAGCTGCTTCACAAAATTTTTAGATTTTTGTCATTTCATCCGCTTTATTTATCATGTATTTTCATAGGGTGATGGCCAGAAGAAAACCCATAATGTGACTGCTACAGACGATATATCATCCACTATCACATCAGATAGTTTAATGGTGTTCCGCATAAAATTTTACTTCCCTAATGAGTTGGTGGCCATTATTGCTAAAAAGTCTGATCGAGCCCGTTCATCTCCACCAGGGTACTTTATTATTTCTGAGATGATACTTCATGTGGGATTGCAATTCCCTTTGGCTCCCGAGTTGATTGAGATCTTCAAAATATGTGGTGTAGCTTTGTCATAATTTTTATTTCAAACTTTAGTGGTCATCGTTAGTTTGACTATCTTCTTTAGAGAGCGTGATGTTACTTTGAACATCAAATACTTATGCCAAATGTGTAGATTCACATGTGATACTCAGGGACATGTTTCTTATTAAACTATAAAGAACTGGATAGAATTTTTAGCACCTGATCCCTCTCTAAATTGGTCTACTGGATTCTTTTTTGTGAAAAATGAGTGGGGCCTTCTTGAGAGATGGGGAAGATTGAATGACCTTCCAGATCCATTGCTAATTACAGAGAATGAGATCTTAGCAACTCTTAATGTTCCTGATGTAAAAATCTTACAGCATGAGTTACGTCACATAATCAAATATATAGTTGATGATAGAATGTTCAAGGTTGGCCTTTCCATCAAGGTAGGGAGATCTCATTCTTTTCCACTAAAGAGGTCAAGTAAAGATGATGAAAGGTCTCCTCATATTTATAGGGTTCTTTCAAGAAGCCCGTCATGAAATTAGGGTGGTGGTAATATTTCTTCCCTAAAGAAAAAGAAGACATGCGCTGAAGTGACTACGTCAGATATCTGCGAAGAAGATGTTCACCCCCAGTTGACCTCTGAGAGTTTAGCTGTTTCAACTCATGATGGGGGAGTTCATTTCTTGAAGTTGCACATTCCTGAAGAGGTGTTAAATCACATATGTATTGGGCATCAACGAGCAGATGAATTGGTACGTTGTCTTCCCTTCTTTCTTCTTTTCTTCTTTTCCTCCTTCTTTTCTTTTGTGTAATATTTGTGATGGTTTTTTTTATAGGTAACTCAAACATTAGGGTTGATGGCTCATTTGGGTGTCTCTTTAGACGAGTGGAATACTAAATTTGTGAAGGTAAAATATCTGCAAGGTGAGTATGAGCAAAAGATGAGTGCTAAGGCCAAAGAAGTGGCGACTTTGGAGGATCAGCTAACCGGGTGCAGAACTGAGCTAGCGAACATGTTGACTTCTCTTTCTCTCCAGTGTTAAGAGGTGGAGCGCACTCGTGATGAGCTGATTGAAGTGAGGACCTAGACTCTCCAGAAAGAGAAAAGACTCAAGGCACTTGTAGTGGAGAAGAGAGCTCTTGAACTGGAGAAGAAAGCAATACATGATCATCTTTCTGAGAAGGAGCATATATTGTCAGAAGCTGAAGCAAATGAAATCTCCTTGAAGGCAGTGGAAGACTTTAAGAGCTCTCTGGCTTATCGTGGTATAATTGAAGACCATGTTCAGGAAGCTCGTATTCATATTCTTGATGTTGAAGTGAAGGACTTGGAGCACCAATGTTTAGAGGAGGGCTTCATATGAGGATTCCTAAAAGGAATCCGCTTAGTGCATCACAAGACCAGAGCTAGTGTTGAGGATCTATCTCCCAGCCAAGTGTCTGAAGACTCTTGATTCGGTGGAGATGGAGTTGAGTGAGTCCAAGGGAGCATCTCCTAGTGGTGAGGAGGATGTTGATATCACCAACTGATATAATGTAGGTAGCATCACTTGAGGATGCATTTTTTATATATATATTGTGTGTAATTCTTTCTTATATCATCATGTTAATCTTTGTCAATGAAATTTTTTTTTACATGATATGCTCTTTTTGTTTTACATATCGGGGTTGGTGAATATTATTGACGATACCTATACTGAATGAGGTTGAATTGAATCCGAGGATTTTGACCAATCGAGGTTGTTTGTCAAAGTGTTACTTGATGCGTTAACCCATGGAAGAGGTCATGAGATGTCCACCAAGGACCTTTTGACCTATCCAGGTATCGACAAAGTGTTACTTGATGACGTTAACCTGTATGGAAGAGGTCACGGGATGTCCACCAGGGACCTTTTGACCTATCCTAGGTATCAGTCGAAGTGTAACTTGACTTCTTACCTATATGGAAGAGGTCCGATCAAGTCCACTTAGGATTGATTATGCCCCGATTGAGATACAATGTGAGTTGTATATTTCTCAAGTGGGAGGATTAAATGAAGAAGAAATAAGCTTGTAAGAAAAAAGCTATAAATTCATTACTCTGATAAGTTCGGTGATACAATCATAAGATGATTTTAACACAGATATGAGTTTCAAGAGGAAATGATGACAACAACAACAAGTCTTTATCTCATTAAGTGGGGTCAGCTACATGAAGAGGAAATGATAGATGAGACAAAATAAAAATTGCAACAGTTATGCAGTAAGAATTACTGATAATATTTTTTGGAGATTCTCAGTGTTTCTGGTTCGAGGTAAAATTTTTCCCTCTAGATCCTTGAGCTTAAATGTTCCTAGCTTTACCACAGCTATAACCGCATATGGGCCATCCCAAAAAGGTGAGAGTTTATTGCGTTGAGGGCCTTTTCCTACAGCTTTGAGACTTCGTAGGACCAAGTCACTGATAGATATGGGACGAGGATTTACTCTTCTATTGAAGTGATGAGCTACCCTTTGGTGATAGGAAGCAGTCTGAAGTAGGGCCATGTCACGAGTTTTGGGGAGTAGGTCCAGGTGGTGTCAGAGTTTTTCTTCATTACCATCATGATTGAATAATTGAACTCTTGGACTTGAAACCCTGATATCTACTGGTATAATAGCTTCTGTGCCAAAATACAAGTTATATGGTGTCTCACCAGTCGGGGTGCGTGATGTAGTGCGGTAAGCCTAAAGAACATTAGAAAACTCATCAACCCATTGCCCCCCAGCCTTCTCAAGATGTGTTTTTAGTCCTTTGAGTATAGTCCTGTTGGTAGCTTGATCAGTTAATTTGAGGATGTGCTCTAGTATGTAGCTAAATGTGAAGATCTTTGCAAAAGGATGTAAAAACTTTTCTAGTAAATTGGGTTCTGTTGCCAGTGATGATCTTTGCAGGAAGACCGAATCGACATACTATATTTTTTCAAATAAATTATTTAGCATTTGCCTCCGTGATTTTAGCGAGTGGTTCAGCTTCCACCCATTTAGTGAAGTAGTCAACGGCTAAAATAATAAACTTTCATTACCCTGATGCTATCAAAAAAGGTCCCATGATATCAATTCCCCATTGAGCAAAAGGCCATGGGCTTTGAAGAGATGAGGAGAGCTCTGATGTGAGAGGTTAGAGTGGCGACAACTTGCATATTTTTTTGTGAACTCGACATCTTGTTTCATCATAGGCCAATAGAACCCTTGCCTTATAATTTTAAGGGCTACCCTTCCTCCTAGGTGTTCTCACATATCCACAGTGAACCTCTCTTAATGCATCGGCCTCTAAGGTGAGGCATTTGAGGTACGGTCCAAAGAAAGCTCATTTGTACAGTTCACCTCCGATAATAGTAAAGTTTGAAGCTTGTCTTCAGAGATGAGTTGCAGAAGTTGGGTCTTCAGGAAGGGTTCCTTCTTGTAGAAAAGATAGGATGGGGTCCATCCACGAATGTTCTTTTATCTCATTAATTGCTTGAATTATCCATGACCCTTAGATATTAGGAAAATATATTTCTTCAACATGCCTTCTCTTAAATAGATCCCTAGTAGCAGATGTAGCAAGCTTGGCGAGAGCGTCAACTCGAGTATTCTTCTCTCACAGTATGTGAATGATTTGATGTGTCTTGAAATGGGCAAGAAGAGACTTCACCAAGTGGAGGTATTATGCTAGCTGAGGATTATGAGTACTAAAGTTTCCCTCAACTTGGGAGGCAACAAGTTGAGAGTCAGTGTGGATCACTAAGTCTTGAGCTTCGCTGTCAATGGCAAGTCTCAACCATGCTATGAGAGCCTCATATTCAGCCATATTATTAGTTGCAGGAAATTTTAGGTGAAGTCCATACTCTAAGTTATTTTGCTGGGAGAAATAAGTAGGATTTCCGTAACAGCACCAGTACTTCTTGAAGATCCATCAACATAGAGGGTCCAGAGAGGAGGCAGGCATGTGATAACTCCTCTAGAGTTGGCATTCCACTATAAAGTCTGCGAGTACTTGAGACTTTATAGTAGGGTGAGGTAGAAAATTTATATCAAACTCTCCTAATTCTATAGACTACTTGATTAACCTCCCAGATGCTTCTGGTTTCTGTAGGATGGTCCTTAATGGTAAATGAGTGTAAACGCCGATAGTGTGAGCTTGGAAGTATGGATGTAATTTTTGCGTTGAGAAAACTAAAGCCAGAGCCACCTTATCGGCAAGTGGATAATAAACTTCTTTATTAGAGAGAATTTTGCTGACATAATAAATTGGTCATTGTATCCCACTTTCTTCTCGCACTAAAACTGAGCTTATCGCATGGGAAGAGACAGTGATATATAAGTATAACATCTCTCATTGAATAGGCTTGGATAGTAGGGGTGGAAATGCTAAGTACTCCCTTAGCTGCTCAAAAGTAGACTGACATTCATCAGTCCATTGAAAATTATTATTTTTAGCTCCCTTTAACATTTTAAAGAATGACAGGTATTTATCCCCAGAAGGGGCTAGGAAGCGGGATAATGCAGCAATTCATCCATTCAAATGTTGAACTTCTTTGATATTCTTTGGAGGAGTCATATCTTTGAGAGCTTTGATTTTCTCGGGGTTGGCCTCTATCCCACGGTGGGTTACCATGAATCTAAGAAATTTTTTTGACATAACCCCAAAAGCACACTTGGTTGGGTTAAGTCGCATGTTATAATGTTGAAGAAGATTAAAGCATATTTCTAAGTCAAAAATATGTTGATATTCTTTCAAGCTTTTCACTAATATGTCATCCACATATACCTCCATTGTGTGGCCTAATAAGTCTTTAAAAATCTTATTCTTAAGGCGTTGATAGGTAGCACCAGCATTTTTTAATCCAAATGGCATAACTTGGTAACAGTATAAACCTTTATATGTTTGAAATGATGTAACTTCTTCATCCATTGAGTTATTTTTATTTGGTTATAACCAGAGTAAGCATCCTAAAAATTTAGCATTTGTTGTCTAGATGTAGCATCAACCAATTGATCAATTCGAGGAAGAGGAAAACTATCTTTCAGGAAAGCCTTGTTAAGGTCAGTGTAATCAATACACATTCTCCATGTTTCATTTGTTTTCTTAACCATGACAACATTTTCTAGCCATTTAGGGTAATGTACCTCTCGTATGAATCCTGCTTCTATGAGCTTATTAACTTCTTGCTCAATAGCCTGGAGACGATCAGGTGCAAAACTCCATTTCTTTTGGATTATTGATTTGAATGTTGGATCAATCTTGAGGGAGTGCATGATTACATTAGGGTTGACCCCCGACATATCTGTCGAACTCCAAGCAAAGATGTCTTGATTTCTGTGCAAGAAGTCTGTGAATTTTTTTTCTTTATTTATCTGAGAGCAAAGATCCCACTTGCACTATTCATAGTGGTTGGTTATCTGATAATGCAATAGAGAGCAAGTCTTCTACAGGCGAAGCTTTTTGGGGTACTTCTTCATCTCGAAAATTAAAATCTTCGATGTTGAAGGTCATAGAAGGGCGTGGTTGAGCTTGTCTGAGATAACATGATTGTGCTATTTATTGATTTTCATAGACCACTCCAACTCCAATGGGTGTTGGAAATTTCATCTTAAGATGAGATACTGAAGTGACTGCACTGAAAATTGATTGGAGGGGCCTTCCAAAGATAGCGTTATATGCTGAATCTGACTTGACCACCTTGAATTGGATTAAATGAGCCACTTGTCGAGAAAATTTACCAAGGACAACAGGAAGGTTGATTGTCCCCTCTACTCGCACAGGGCGATTATCAAACCCGTACAATGGTCCTGCAGTGGGTTGGAGCTTTTCCCTAACCAGGCCTATGTTAAGAAATATAGAGCAAAATAAGACATCAATAGAACTCCCATTGTCAATCAAAATTCTCTTAACATTATAGCATGGGTCACCGATCCCTGCACTGATGACAAGTGGATCTTGATGAGGAACATGTACTCCTTCTAAGTCCGAGTAATTAAAAGTGATGGAATGATCAGTACGAGACTTCTTTAACTCCAGCTCTTCAAAGATGGTAATGAGAACTTGATTATATAGTATTGGTCCTCCTGCGATTGTTTCAATTTCTCTAACTATTTGATGATTATTTTATTATTTCTTTGATGATTATCCTGGTTGCCCCCCAGTTGGAGGTATGTTTGTTTGAGTTGATTGATTCTTCACAAATCGACGTAGACATCCTTGCTGAATAAGCCTCTCAATTTCTTCTTTGAGTTGTTTGCATGCCTCAGTAGTATGTCCACGACTTTAATGGAGTGACAATATTGCTCTTGATTTCTTGAATTTGATTTCAGTGGATGCAACCACTTGATATTTTCTTCATCTCGAATAACCATTAGGAGGTTAACATGAGATGTGTTCAGCGGTGTTTATTCCTTTTCTGGTCCTGTTCACGTTATTGATATGGGAGCTGTGGAGGGAGATCACGACTGCCTTGTTGCTTCTTTTGACAGGACTGTCGGTCCGCATTCCCTGGGGTGCTTTTATGTTTTCTTGTAGATTGCTCAAATTGTTTGCGATTGGCAGTAATAGCCTTATCAGCAGAGATTTGTGCTTCCACACGGTGAACCAAGTCAGCATATGAGCGGACCATGTCTCGCATTAGTGACGAGTAAAAGGCCCTGGATGGAGTCCTCAATGGAAAACTCTTCTTAATAGTTCAGGGTCTACTCTAGGTATTTGACGAGCTTCTAAGGAGAACCTCTAGAAGTATTCCTTAAGTGATTCACCCTCATTCTGATGAATGCCAAAGAGGTGGGAGGAGTTTTTAATGATCCTCCTATTTGCAATGAACTGTTCCACAAAAATCTTGGTGAGTTTGTCAAAGGTACGGATGGATCCCGTTAGAAGGAAGTAGAATCAAGTGCGAGCTTGCCCCTTGAGGGTAACGGGAAAGACCTGACAAAGCAGTGTGTCAGGAGCTCGTTGGATATGCATGATAGTCCTGTAATGGTCGATGTGTTCATATGGGCCATTCGCCCCATCATAGGAATCAATGCTCGAAAGCTTTAAACTCACGAGAATAGGATGTTGAAGAATAGCTTCAGCTAAAGGTGAGGATTCCTCACAGCCGCGGTGAGGGGGAAGATGATTTCTGTCTTGAAGGTGAAATTCATCTTGCATTAAGCGTCATAATTCTGCATGTATAACATGACGAGTGGGGTCAACAGGATAAGAATGTGTCAAGCTACCAGCAATAATTAGTGAATTAGCAGTCGGTTGAGCTGCACGTGATGGATGAGTAGAACTAGTAGTGTTAAGGAGATCAGCATCACGGTCAGGAAGTGAAGAAACTTCATTATTAAGGAGATAAGCATTTTGACCTCCCGTGGATAACGATTGATCTTGGGGGAGGTGTGTTTGCCGTGGTAATGGTCATTGTGTTCCTCTTAAAAGTCGGATAATCTTATTTAGAGACTCTTCCATTCGGTGGACACGATCTTCTAAAGAGATCCTTGTTGCACCTTCATCGACAGGGTCATGTCTATTAGGGGGGAGTGAGGCAGAAGCTTGGCATCCTTGGTTCAAGGATTGATTTTGAGAGTGATGGGAGTTGGAGTGGGAGGCTCCGTTGTGACAGGTATTGCGCCTATTGGCCATAATGTGGGTGTTCACAGAAATTATGATTGATGGGTTCTTTTCCCACAGACGGCCAAATCAATGCGTTAGAAAACCGCCACTAGAGTAAAGTTTACTTTAACCTTGTTGTGAAACCAGTACACACAAAGGTATTTAAAGAGTGAACTAGAAAACTCCAAAAATTTTCATGTGAAAAATCTTGAATAGAGGGAAAAAAAATCACGAGGCCTAGCCCAGTAAAAAGCTTCCACTATGTATCTATTTCAGAGTAGAAAATCTTCCCGATAACGTGATTACAGAATTGTATATGAGAAAGGAATAATGACTATGTAGTCACATTCATGTGATAACAATTGTTAGTGGTAGCAGATGATGGCGAACAACGAGGAACAACAACCGACGATGAAGGTCATCGTGATGGAGACCGGCAGAGGTTGACGATGGTGAGGATCGGGTGGCGGCGACCGACCGCCGGTTGACGACCGCCGAGTGATGATTGCTCTCTCCTCTCTCTTGCTCCCCTCATATGAGGAATGAGGGGCTATTTATAGATTGGAGGAGTGGCATCTCTGTAAATACATGCAAAACCCGTACCACTCGACTTCATCGGATGGCTCAAAATGATCCCTTTGATCATTTGATGTATTTTAAATATTTGAATGCTCAAATGAAGTCAGAATTTTGATATTTTGGGTTTGTTATATCCGGCTCGTCGAGATGCTCGATTTGACTATAAACAATCCATGTTTGAGAGATTTTTAGGGGTTTAACTGATATCCCAAAGTTTCCAATGATATTTTAAGTTCTTGATTTCGACCAGTTTCAACTTTGGATCAGTTTGCTTTTAACGTCAAGGTTCGTGCTTTGACTAGTAGAATTTTTGCTGTCATATCAATAGTGTTTCACTGTCGTGACTGGTGGCAAATGAGGTTTCTATTTAGGCCATTCATCAATGATCAAGCAACTTAAATTAAACTCGTTGTTCTTAAGAGTTTAAATCAAATACTATAATGTGATAAGATCATGACCATTCATAAGGGAAATTAATGTTGTGTGATTCGTCTCACACCTTTGGTGAGAGATGGAGACCGTCCACGCTTTATTGTTGGATCTAGGTCGATTAGGCTCAAATTTTTGTTCAATTCAAAGGTGAAGGATACAAAAAAAGGTGAAATGATTTTCCATGCTTAAATCTTAAAGAATCAACAAAACACTTCACAAACCTTGGAGATCCTATGGCTTTCTATGTATTTTAAGAAATTACCTCACTAAAACTAATATCTAGTGGTTTCATTAATAATGGTAGCTTCATCTTGAATAAACGAAGCCTTATTTAGAAGGTCCCAACTTACCTTCTCATTGATTTCTCCCGAGATCAAAGAGCCATTGCTGGTCATCAAAGTTTGGTCTTTCTTTGCCTTCTCAATCATATATCGGGTGGTTATAGATTCATTTTAGCATGCCTAAGGTTGAGTGTATTAAATTCCTTAGGTCCCTTCAATTCAAATTCTTTTAAGCTCCCCATGTCAATCATTGTTTTTAGTTTCGTTCAGCCATAAGGAAGCGGTGGTGTAGTTTCTTGAGTTTTAATTACGCATGGACTGATGAGGTGGAGGTATTCTAATGGCTAACCAAGTTTTGTGTAGTGAGGTGCAGTGAACAAGCTAAGGTGAGTGAACCAAGAGTTTCCTATGGTGATTTTGATCTTACCTGTGTTAATGGCTGGGTGAACTCGCTTTAGGCAAGGCTGAGTTTAAGAGATGGTAAAATGATTTGCCATCTAAAGGAGGGGGATGGACCAAACTATTTTGAGATTTTATCATCTTTTGGAGCCTTGGTTCGTTTGGTTTGGGTTGAACTATGTTCACCTTGGGTTGAGTTCACTTGGATTGACTCTTAGTGACCCAAGAAAAAGTCAAGCCAGGTTTTGTTGGACTTGAATTTGGATTGAATGGGTTTGGTTCAATGTGATGGGTTTAGGTCGATTTAGGTTACTTTGATTCAAGTGGACCACATGACCAAATTAGGCTTAAAGGGCTATTGAGGAATGTTCAAACATAAATTTGGAATGTGTTGGGAGGCTTGGTTTGGTCCAATTTGACTTGATTTAAAATTTGGCCCATTGTGGTTCACATAGGCCTATTTTGGTCAAGTGTGTATATTGGCTAAATTGGGTCTCCATTTAGTATGGGTTGTGTTTAATTATGTGTGTATATGAATATCTTAAGGCTTTAAGTTGATTCAATTTCGCTTTGAAATGGTTTAATTGGGTTTTAGCCCTCAAGTAGACCAATTGACCAAATTGATCCCTAATCAAGCTTCAATCATGTTTGATTAGTGTTTTCTAAGGCTTTAGGTTGGTCAATTTTAGGTAATTTCTATTCAATTTATATTTGGCCCAATTATAGCCAAATAGGTCAAATTGGGCTAAGTAAGCCAATTAATCAAATTAGACTTCAATTAGGTATGATTTAGGTGTGATTGATGTCTTAGGCATCATTAGGTTGATTGGACTAAGGATATTTGAATTTTGGTTTGAGTTTGTGCAAAAGTCACTTTAATGTGGTAAATGTATTAAGTTTGGTTAAGTGGACCAATTAACCTATTTGGAGGTAAATAATGTTGAATTTATGCTTGGTAGGATTGAGTTTAGTGTTTGGGTTTATTTAGTTTAGTTTAGTTTGATTTGATTTAGGATAGTTTAGGTTGATTTGGCCTAGGTGGAGCCCACTAGCCTAATAAAACTAGCCTTAGGGTTTAATTCCATGAGTTGTGGGGTTGGGTTTAGTGTCCTCCTAGTTACTAAGGGTGTCTTCGAACTTTAGGTGAGGAAATCCTAGTGTCAAGGTGAAATCCTTATATTTATATGTGTCACCCTCACTAAAAGTCAGGTTAACCTTTATATAGTAGTTTCAAGCTTGTTTGGGCTCTAATTTGATTTTTTTAAGCATGTATAGATTCAATTTGACATGTGAGGATCTATTTAAGCTATATTCCATGTTAACCTCGGTCCTACATTAAATTATAATTCTTGTGCATATGTTAGTCTTCATTAGGTGAACACATTGTAACATAATCTGATTAAGAGGTTACAAAATAGTAGAAATATAATTTAAAATATTGCTAAAATATGTGAACGAATATGAAGTATTCATAAGTGTGTTTTGCTTTGCATTCATGTTTTTCAAAATAATAGAATTCTTTTCTTGAAGAGTCAAGTAGAAACACTTAAACTCTAGATTTCTAGATAAAGAAGTACCTAAATCTATGACCCTTTTAACTATATATTAATTTTTTGGATGAAATTCTAATCATTACACTAAAAAATATCTCATTGTTTAAGAGTTTAACTTTATATCTAAAGAAATCCAATTGAATCTTTATTAGATCGAATAGCCTTCTTGACTTCATATAACTCATCAAAATTATGTTAAGATTAAATCCATTCAAATTCATTTACAATTAGAAATGATGATTCAATTTGGCCTTATATAAAAGAAAATTTGGGCATATATAAAAGAAAATTTGGGCATGGTCAAGAAGACACAGGAGGGTGAATAGGCTAAAGCTTGGTTAAAATATTAAAGAACTCCATCGATTTATGTCTTCCCATCTATTTTAAGCTTCAATCTTTTTCACCCTCCCATGTCTTCCATATTATTAGTATATTATTTAGTATAGTAAGTAATATTAGATATGTCTCTCTTACCATTGTCTCCCTTGAGACACTCATCTCCAAACTTTTGCATGCTTTGATAAAGATTACATCACCACTAAAAAACAAAATAATAATAATAATAATAATAATAATAATAATAATAATAATAATAATAATATTATTATTATTATTATTATTATTATTTAACTATTCTTTGCTTCCTTTTCATGAAAACACTACCACCACCATAAGTGAAAGTAATGGAAGTAGTAATTTTGTTTAATTTTCTAGAATGGAAGAGGGGATACAATTATTAATGCATGATATAAGAGAGATGTCCTCTTATAAATGATCATATTAGATAGTTTATGTGTAGTTTTAAATGTAGTGTCCACCTCCAAGTGGTTCAGACATGGTATAAATCTTCCAAAGTTAAAAACTTTCATAATAATCATAAAATTTATAAATCTATTACTAATCTTGAAGTTTCTATTGATAGAGAGGCAAAAAGCCATTTGATGATGATTAATGTTGGAGGAGAATTTTTTCATCTAAGCATGTGTTGTTTCTTGTTATATATATATATGTTATTTTTGTATTTTTTGATGGGATGAGTTATTATATCTAATTATTTGTTGTATTTGTACTTTTTGAAGTATTGAATTATATAAACATCCATATCAACAACAATATATCTTATAGTGAGTTCTATCAAATTTGATGTATTGAAATATTTGATCATTTGTAAGATGAAACCTTTTGTTTGTGAATATTTTTTGTTTTATGCATAGGGTTTAGAGTAACTACAACTATATAATTTTCTCACAACACTGCCACTACCACAAGTGAGTAATGGATGCATCAATTTTGCCCAGTTTGCTAGAATGGAAGAGAAGATACTATCATTAAAGTTCAAAATAAGAGAGGTGTGCTCTTTAAATGATCAAATGAGATAGTTTATGGATCACTTTTAGGTGCACTATCCACCTCTAATAATCCTAATTATTATAACATTATTAAAAATGTTTAAATTTCTATTTACATAGAGGCAACAAGCAATCAGATGAAAATTGATATTAGAGGAGAATTTTCTCATCTAAGCATGTGTTATTTCTTGTTATAGGTTCTTTCTATTATTTTTTGGAGATTTACATACATACCACACAAATCTTATGCATTTACATATCTAACACTTACAGTTTGATATTTACTTATTTAACAATTTTTTATGCTTTAAAAGGTGCATTTCACTTTTAAAAGTGAGTTGTTATGATATTTTTGATGTGATATTGAAGATTTGGGTGTTATATATGTAAAAATTATAGTTTAGGTATTAGATATGTCAATCGATAAGAATTATGTGGTATGTATGTAAATCCCCCAAATGGGATGAGTTATTTTATCTAATCATTTGTTTGATGTATTTGTACTTTTTGAAGTATTTAACTATATAATCATTCATATCGGCAGGAATTTATATCATTTATTGTAGTTAAAACTACCACAATTATTTATCATTAACAATTCTATATATCATAGTGGTTAAAACCACTGTCAAGATGTTATAAACTCCCACACTAGTAATAAAACTGATGTAAAAGGGAATTATGACGGTAAGTAGTCATAGTGATTTCGTTGTGGTTTTAGAACTACTAATTGAAATTTTATGGCAATTAAAATCACTACAAAAGGTGTAATTAACTACTGTTAAAGCTTTATTTTGTTGTAGTGCACTTTAGTCAAGTGCTAACACATGCCTCATACATATGCATTTGTTATACATTGATGGAAAGAGTAAGAGAGGGAGGTAGAGAGAGAGGGAGAGTGAGTGAATTTTTTATGATTATTGAATTTCATCATATCAAACAAATTTTGTTTAAATATATTTGATTTATACTTATCCAAATAACATCATTAAATTCATAACACTGGTACTTTTTATTATATATTTCTATTACTTTATATTTATTTATTTTAAAATTACAAAGAATTTATTTGAAGAGAGAACAAAAATGACTAATTTTGGTATTAAAAAAAAGCCTTATTGTGAAATTTGTGTCTGTAATAAGTTTAATACTAATGAATTTATTTGCAGGTGTTTTTTTCTCATGCCCCTTAAGCATTGCTCATTAGGACAAACAGACTTGGCACATGATGATGCTAACCTCAATTTTATAGGGCTTAGTATTTTAGTTTTGGAAAATTTTAAATGTAATTTGTGCTTGACTAGGTTAAAGCTCATGGGGTTTAGAATGAGCAAGGAAAAAATAGAGTACCTCTACCATGCAGAACTAAGATGAAGACCATGAAGATCCCCTTAGGTGTTTGGACTCATTTTTATTTTATTTTATTTTATTTAAATGTTATGTATTATAGATCAGTCAAATTAATTATGTAGCCTAATGGACATGAATTAGAGAACTTAGCCTAAAAAAAAAAGTAGCCCTACCTAAGCTAGGTAACTCATCTTGATCTTGAAAATATAAATATAAGTTTACAAGCATTATAATATTTAGTTGAGATTAGAGTGAATATCCTCAAAATTTAGAAAATAGTAGGTATGTTTTGCTACCAAGTTGTTTCAAAATGTTAAAAAAAAAAAGGAAAAATTGATGTTACATGCATGGCTAAAAAATTATTAGAATGCTTAAAGGCTATGCATCCAATATTTTTAAATTTGCAAATATTAGTAATTATAAAATCACAAGCTTAAAAGCAATGATTATTATATTCTTTTAAAGATATTTTACCAATTACACTTAGATCTTGTGCATCATCAAAAGTAGTTATGAGCATTATTATTATAGAATCATAGTTTTAAAAAAAATATGCATCAAGTTTGTAATTTTAAATGAATTGAAAATTTTTTTGGGAAACATTATAATATTTTTATCCTTCATTTTTCAATGATTATTGGTTCACTTGCTTGAAAGAAATCAAACATGGTGGTCCCATGCATTACAAGTAGATGTGCTTATTTGAAAGGTAACTATTATTATGTCATTTCTCTCTATATTATGTTATTTAATTGAGTACCACATCTAGGAAAAACACTATCTCAAATGATAGAAGAATCACCCTATAATAGATTCAATCACCTAATAAAGACTCTCAAGGTTGAAGGGTCTATCTGTACCTAAATTTTTCCCTTGCCTTACATAAATGAAGTTAGATATGATTTATTTTAAGCCCCCCACCCCCCATAATTAATTACATCTCAAGAGTCTTAAGAATACTGTAAATTATAGTAGTCAATCATAGTCTTTATGAATTTAAATTATTATGATGAAAGAATTGATATTTTTTTAGAAGCAAATGAAAAGACTCAAGTAAGAGCAATTCTTTTTGAAATCTAAGAGAGAATAAGTAAGGATCACTCATAATACTTAGAAATCTAATGAGTACTTTAGTTTATCCTATGGTGAAGCTTTATATTTTTGAAGTAAAGAATTATTATTATTTTAATTGACATCTTATTAGAATGTTAAGACTTATAATCTCATAATAGAAGGCAGTAAAAATGTCTAAGAAGTGAGGACTTGTGCTAGTAGAAAATGAGAAACAAGTAGCCTCCAAACCTATTTTAGTAATGCTTCAGCACAAGCTAGAAGCTCAACCTAACTCTACTTGGAGAAATAAGATATGATAGCACACTCTTACCCAAGGATATTAACTCATCTAGATTCTTATGGATTTACAATATAACACCTCCTATTTGGTCAAGTTTATGTGGTCAAGTCATATGTTAATGCAACATAGCTCAACTATTATTTATTTAGAAAGAATCTACATTCCTAACTCACTCTCTAAATTTCTAGATCAAGATTGGTATGAAATAATATTTTAGACTGATGCAATAACAATTAAATCTTTTATTTAGTTTGACTCACACTTGAGTGGACAAGCATGTCTACATGCATGATGAAAGTAAGTTATAAACCAAATCATTGAGAATGGACTTCTTCACTCAATGGGGTTGCTAACAATGGGCATGCACTCTCCCTTATCATGCAATGAGTGAAGATCCCCTATATTCAAGAAGAGAAATAAATATGTATGCATGATTGTTATATATCCATCACATGCTTATAGTTTCTAAATACTTTAGTTGATTAATACTTAGACTTTAATGTGATGTTATGAGCTATGTTAATTATTGATTTAATTATTAAATTAGGGCAGACAATTTAAATTCTAAAGAGCCTATCACAAGGAAGGCCATATACACTTTAAGAAACCTAAGAAAAATGTCTTTTTTTATTGCACAAATAATATAAACACACCAAAAAATCAATCAAATTAAAAGAATAATCAAGAGGCTAGTGTGACCAGGCTCTGCTACACACCATAAAAAAAGAGTGGATTGTCATGCTCAACTCTTATACAACCTAGAGTATAATAAATGTTACAACAAATTAGATGAAACCTATGAGGTTCTTCATCTTCTCTCTACTCCAAGGTCTTAGATCCTCTAAGCATCATAGGGCCACCTATGCCAAAGCCCTCCAATCACTGCCTATCTTAAACTCCATGGTTCTAATCATAATCTTATTGTAAAAAGTACATTTAAAATTTTCAAAATAAAATCTAACTACACTTATGAATCAAAAATCAGCTATAACAAATATACACACCAAAGAAAGTATAATCCCATACATTAAGGCTTAGCACCTATCGATTGTCATGCCCACCTGTCCTAATAGGCTATGCTAAAAGGGCAAGCAACACCTACAAGTAAGAGCATTTCATTTATTTTTGTTACACTGGCCCTTTTTTTATTAAGCACAACCCCCTTCAAAAAAATAGCATTAGTCTAATATCTCCCTAACATTTATTCTATGAACATACACCTTATCTTCTAGTCTAATACATTACATCACAAAACAAAAAAAAATCAATTCATAATAAAGCACCTTGTTAACCTAATTTTAACTTTGGTGGCTTATCATTCTAAAGTTTGTACAAAGGTTTATTTGGTATGATATAACTAAGATTTAAGAGTCTAAGTGGTAGTTTGAATAACAAGTTTAAATAGTCAACCATGAAATGATTTTCATTCAATTGATTAATATTTTAAATATTATTATATGATAAATTTAACTTTGTTCAAATTAGAATTAGTGTTTTAAAGAGTGTGAAGATTTATGAATTTCACTTGAGGTGAAATCTTATCTTTTTCAACACCTTACATAATAGTTGGATCTAAGGATGTATTTTATGACTTTTAATCTTTCTAATATGGTGTTAAGATTTAATTAATTTCTAAATTTGAATTAGATTTAAATGAAATTATGATCACATAAGATATCTTAAGATTAATAGGGATAATTATGTTTTTCCTAATGATATCATTCAACCTTTCTTTATCACTTTAATATCTTATTTTAAATAATCCTTTAATTTTGTTAGGGAAATATTGGATTTAATGTATGCATGCACATGTATACTTTAACATAATACTCATAAAAGGGTTTATATAAGTAAATAAATATATGCGTCTGTAAATACACATGTATAAAGAAAGTTATGAATTTACATACATGATTATACATACAAATACATTAGGCTTCTTATAAGATTATGTCATTTTTAAACTAAAAATGTGAGGTTAAAATCTCCTTCAAACCAGTAGCCTTGAAATCTCAGGTGTCTAGAATATATACTTGATAGACATGTATATATATGTATAAGCATGTATCAATATATTAATTTATTTTAATTGTATAGTGATAAGCTTAGAAAATAATCAAATTTTCATATGCATTTTCTACATAATATTTTAGGTACATGCCATTGTTAAAATAAAAGATGAAGTATTTAAGACATCCTTTAAACTAGTAGCCATACGCCCTCAAGTGTCCAAACCATATACCTTAAAGGACTATAGATAATACATATGATTGATGTATTTACAATATAATTATATTCACTAATCGAAAGAAAGTATTTTGAGATTTATAAGTGATAATAGCCATACTATCAATACAACAAGTGCTTACAAATTTGAATTTTAAATGTTGATGCCATTTAATCATGAATCAAGTATACATTTATAAGTTGATAAAGAAAGGTGATTGAATATCATAAAGTAACCTACTTAAGCCATTAAACCTATAGTATTTATATTTAGAGTCATAGGGATACTACAAAAATCTTAGGGGAAATTTATTAAAATGATTGAGTATGACATCAAAGAATGATGTACTACCTTAAAAGATAAAAATATTAGCTACAATAAACTCAATCATCTAATAAGGACTCATAAGACAGATGGGTCAACGTATACTAGAGATTTTCCCCTACTTTATATGGATGAAGTAAAGAAAAGTTTATTTTATGCTAGGTTCTTAAGTTTCCTATGGAGGCAAAGCCCCTATAGATAATTACATCTTAAGAATGTGATATTTCATAAGAATACTTTCAATTAAAGTAGTCAATTATTGCCTCTAAAGATTTTAAAGTTCTAACATCAATGGATTGGTGATTATTAGAAAATCAAATGGGAAAGTTTAAATGGAGAGAGTTCTTAATGGGTTCCAAAGGAGGTTAAGTAGGAACATGATGTTATACATGATGTTAAAATGGAGACCCCCTATTTACTAAAAGAAACAAGATGTATACATGATGTTATAACATATAACAATACAACTAAAGGGTTACTAAATATTTTATTTCTTTTATTAAATACTTAGCCTTTGAAATAAGATTATGAGTTAATAAAATTTAATTGAGATTGATTAGTTGGGGTAAAAAAATTAAGTTTCTAAAGAGCCTATCAAATTCAGGCTATACATTAAACAATGGATCTTTAAGAAACTTCTAAAAAGATTGTCATTTCTATTATGCAATCAAGATAATCAAGCTAAACAAACATAATCTATTAAAGGAATAAGAAATTAGTGCGGCCATGTACTACCATGCACCCTAGGAAAGAGAAAAAGATGGACAGTCGAGCTCTACCCTTATTAGGAAGAATTATAATTAATTATAAAATAAAAATTAAAACTATGGGGACATTTAATTTTCGTCTTCATCTTCATTTCACTTCATTGGTTGGTACTCCAATCAGCACAAGGTCTCGTAGGTCTAAGCCTTTTAGTCACTACTCATCCTAAATCTCATATCTTTATCCATAAGCCTATTATAAAAATTAAATTTAACTACACCTGCAAAATAGAGATTGGATGAATAAACATACACACCAAGCAGTTATATTTCATATATTGGGGCTTCCTTGGATCATCAAGCCCACTTATCTTAATGGGTTATGCTTAGGTACTTGAGCAGCATCTCCAAGTAAAATTATTTATAATTATTATTATTATAATGGTCTTTTAAGCATAATTTTCAATAGAAAATATCATTAGTCTAATGTTATCTTACCATCCAGACTATGAACAATCAATCCTAACATCCACTCTAAAATATTACATCACTAAATAGGAAAATTAGTACATCATAATTAAACACTGACCTAACCTAAGTCTAAGATAGGTGACCTATCAATCTAATGTTTGTATGAAGGCTGGTGTGGTGAGACAAAGCTAAGCTTTTATGTTTATATTATTCTAAGGGTGAATGTTCAATTTTATAATTAAAGGCTGATTATGCTTTAAGTGATCAATGATTTAGAATAAATTTTAGGTTTCAATGTAGTTTCATTTGTATTTAAAATTTTAAAGAGAAAGAGAAAGAGTGGAATCGACCTCAATCCCTGAATTTAAGTTGAATCAAAGGATGAATTTTATGACTTTTAATTATCTTAATGAAGGGTTACAAATTTTCTTATTAAACCATGTGTTTGGATTTGACTTAAGTGTTCTTTTCTAAATAGGAAAAGAACATCTTAAGATTAATGAAGTCAAACCATGATTATCTTAGCAATATTTTCCTGGCCTTGCTTCAATCATCACTTGGTATCAATTTTATAGGATATCATACTTAATAAAAGGTGATTAAATGTAATAAGTTTTTATATGAATATTTTAGTCATTCATGCATGAATGAATTAATAAACTTTGTTTATTAATACTCAATTTAAGATTTATGAATATAAATATGTATGCTGCATGAATTTTGTAGAAAATATTATTTAATTATTCCTTACACATATACATACACATTTATGTATTGAATTTATATTAGTACATGTTATTGTTGAACCAAGGAAGTGAGGTAATCAAAGACCCCTTTAGAACAACTTAGAGTTTTATGCTCCCAAGATGTCCAGACTATATACATGTTAATTTGTATACACATGCACATGTATATAAGTATAAAGATAAATAATAAAGATTTTAAGAAGCTTGAATACACATGTGAAAATAATTTAACTTTACTAAATATATTTCACTACAAACTTTGAGCTATGTTTCATTATTGGACTAGAGAAGTAAGGTAATCAAAGACCCTTTTGGGACTACTTAAAGTCTCATATTCTTGAGATGTCTAGACTATAAACCCTTCAAGTATGTGGATCATACACATATAATTAATATAAACTTTAGTTATTCAGATTAATTTATATTTACATTGTATATATATATATATATATATATATATATAAATATATATATATATATATATATATATATATATATATATATATATATATATATATATATATATATATATATATATATATATATATATATATATATATATATATATATCTTTAGTTTATTAAAGAAAATAATTTGAGATTTACTAGTGGTAATAGCCACACTATTAATCCAAAGCATTTAATTTAAATAAAATTTTGTATTTATTTGAAACATAAATGCATAAAATTTATAAATAGTCAAATAAAAATAATTAACTATCACCAAATAATCTATTTGAAGTTATTAATTCCTAAGGTCATTCATATGAAAATAGTCACACTTAAGCCCAATTAAGTTCATTAAGTGTTAATTTTAAAATTTGAGTAAGTGATTCAAGTATTTTTTATGACTTAATTATGATTAATTAATTATTTTAGTCAATTAAGCTCAAAAGAGCCTAAAATTCAATTAGTTTCTAAATATAAGCTTAAAAATTATGAGAAAATTAGTGAACATGCATAAACATTAAATAAATATTTCTTAAGAGTTCTAATGTAATTGGGATTAAAATTAGTAGTTAATTGAAAAAATGGGAAAAACACAAAATAAATTTGTTAGCTAAGCAAAAAGAAGAGTTGGTCAAGATTTTTGAGGAATAATGCTAATTAATATGAATTTTCTAAGTATTGGTTTAATTAATGATTTAACTAATTAATAAAATGTTCCTTAATTATGATTTTGGAAAATTATTTAGATCATAGGTCCAAATTTAATTTCATGGTAACCATTACTATTCTAAAATATATTTAAGATTTAATACTTTTTTTAATTAAATTTATTTATTAAATGCATGAAATGACTATTTTGAGTTTTAAAACTTGAATCTCCAAAATTATCTAACCAACTGACTTGTAATAATTATGAGTGGTAGATCTCATCTCATTGGACAATCACACAAAGTTTCAGGTCAATTAGCCATGTAATTAGGCTTAATTACATTAATTAAAAAATACTTAAAATTGTAATTAGTCATTGTACACTTAATAAAAATTTGTTCTTTTATTTTTTATTTTTTAAATTCTCCTATGTCTAAGCTTTTCATAATGGGGTTATTTATATTTTTTTTATTTTTTTTTATAATTAGTTATAATTTTATGAAGTTTTGGACATTTAAATTAATTTTTAAACCTATTTAAACAATTTATATAGACATCATGTTTGCGCTGATGCGATAACACTTTCCTCATGGCACCACACGATTAGTTATTTAAACAATCCTGTGTGATTGCTAACACACGATGATGGATGTAGTTTTATTTTAGTCATTCGATCTTGGATCGAACGGTTGAGATTATTCCCGTGAATTGTAAGAAATTTAATCTAAATTTCAAAAATGGTTAATCACCATCATCAATTCTAATCACGTGGAATAGATAGCAAATGATCCATTGTCAACCTCTGTTAAGAGACAAACACCATTCATCTTTCACCACTCTAGCTGAGCTCGACAAAGCTCATTTGATAGCAGAATCAACTCTAAAATGATCAAAGAGTAAATCTAAATGGGATCCTATGAGTTGATTCATGTCAAATACACATACAGTTCGAAAAGATAAAAAATTCTTTGATTTTCTATGAATTGCTAGAATTTATCTCGTCGGAGCTTGAGACCAATGGCCCAATGACCAATGGACCTATTGAAGAAGTCATGAGCTTCCTCCCCATCGATTGATCTATGGACCAAGAGCCACTGCTAACCTCATTGGAGTTGGTCTTGGAGTGTCGTCTGGTGCTTGAATCGAGTGGCTTTAGATTCATTTTAGTTTGCTTGAGGTAAGGGAAGCTGCAAAAAAGTTTAATTTGAATTTGGTGTCAATTTGGTGGAGTTAGGTGTGAGGGGTGCTCAAGTTGAGGGAGGAGTTGGTCTAGCCGATGGCTGAGTGCACGAAGAGCTCTAAAGACTTGGGGGACTGGCTCTAGACTTGTAAAAAGAGTGTGTGCTTAGTTTGAATTGGAGAGGAGGTGTATACCCTCCTCCCTAGATGAACCAACCAAAAGGGTTGGTTCATGTTGTGGTAGTTCGCTGGCCAAAAAAGGCAAGAGATTTGTGAGGTGGATGCCCTTTAATGGTTGGAGAAGTTTGGTGGCAGAGGTGGTGAGGACAAGGCTTGGTGACTAAACCAAGATTTGGACAACGTGAGGGTGACCTTTCCTCAGTCAATGGTTGAGCAAAATTGCTTTGGGTTAGGTTTATTTAGCATGGGGAAGCTGAAAGCATACTAAGCTGGATGCCTATGAAAAAGGGAGATGTTGGACCTTCCTATTTTGGATTTGTATCCATATTCATGATCTTGTTCATTGGATTGGGCTGAACTGGGTTAACTATGAGTTAAGTCCATTTAGATAGATCAAATAGGACCTAAGTGTCAGTCATGTCAACTTTAGTTGAGTTTGGACTTGGATTAGTCGGGTTTGGCTCAAATGGACCTATATAGGTTAATTCAGGTTCAATTGGGCTAGGTTGACCAATTTATCAAATAAGGTCAAGAGGGATATTGGGTTAGGTTCAAATGATGATTTATAACTTATTTGTGCAAATAATTTGATTTAATTTGGATTAGATTTGAATTTAGCTCATTTGGGTTCATATAAGTCAAATGAGCTAAGTTGATTAATTTGATCAAATTGAGAAAATTGTAATGAATAAGGCATTGAGTCATATTTGATTGATCATTTGAAAGTGTTTGGAAGCTTTGATTTAGATTGATTTGGTTCAAAATGAGTTTTGGTATAATTTGACCTTCTAGATAATATTGGGAGTTGGGTTGACCAAATTGGCTTCAATTGATGATTGGAAAGTATTCAATAATCAATTTAGAAATTATTTAAGCATTGGTTCGATCCAATTTGGCTTGGATCAAGTTTTGATTAAATGTAACCCTTTAGGTCAAATTGGGTAATTGACTCAATTTGATTCAATTGGATGAAAATCAGGCTTCAGTCAAGTTTAATTGAGTTTAAAATGTGATGTGTGAGTTCAATTTTAAATAAATTGGATTTATTTTGGATTTAGCCCTTCTAAGGCTAAATGGGTCAAGTTGGGCCAAATTAGCCAACTAGACAAATAAAGCTTAGTGGGTTAAATTGGGTTTAAAATAATTTGGTATTGGTTCAAGTTTGATTCATAATCAATTGGCTTTGGTTTGGAAGATTGGTTCACGTATGGGAATTGTTTTGGGTTTGGGGTAGGTTGGCCTTGCCTAATCTAAGCTAAGGCCTAACCACAGGGTTGAACTCTATAAGTCATCTATTCTAAGGGTTAGTGTTCACCTACCCACTAAAAGTGTCTTTGTTTTAGGATAGCTTTAGTCCCTATATCAAATCTTAAGTTTATGGAGATGATTATCAACCTCACTAAAAAGCGAGGTCAATAAAACCTAAGATCAATTATATCAAAATAATAACTTTTAAACCTAATTATGCTTCTTGATCAATTTTTTCAAATTAAAGTTAATTATGCCTATTGAGGACATTAAATATTCTAAAATTATCGCTTTATCATTTTTATTCATTAAGTGATTTAAAAGTGACATAAGTAAATTTTATGATTTAATTGAAATTTCATAATTATTTTATTAAATTAAGCCCAAAACACCTCAAAATTTTAAGTAGATGACAAATATAGGCCTAAAACTTTGGAAAAAAATTATAGAACATAGCTAAATATGAATTAAACATGCCCTAAATGCTCTAATGCCAATGAGCTTATATTTTATGACTAACTAAGTAAATGGGGAATGCCCAAAATTATCAATCACTCTTAAAATATCTCTAACAAATTAAGAATATTAATTTCATTGGAATCCTCTTCGTTAATTGAGCACAAAGAGGGGTAGATCAAAATTTTTAGAGACCTAAAAGATTAGTTATGAATTTTCTATGTACTATAAAAATTAATCAATTAATTATTTAAAAAAAATCCCTCTTAATAATAATTTTGAGTATTAATTAGGATCAAAGGTACTAATAAATTTCTCTAGTCACTATTAAGTTTATTAAAAACATTTGAACAACAAAATTTTTTTATGATTAATTAAATTTATTAAATAACCAAAATAGTCACTAAAGGTTTGAAAATATGGATTTCTTGATACACTCACCTAATTGATCTAAAATAATCATGGGAGATAGAAGTCATTCCATGAAATGTTCACCTAAAATTTAAAATCATTTGGTCAAGTAATTATGGTTTAATTTCAATATTAATGAAAATATTCAAACCCTAATTAACCTCTATTTACTTAACAAAAATTTGGGCTTTTATTTTTTTTAATTCTCCTCTATCTAAGCATTCTAGAAAACATTTATTTATATATTTTAGGTTTTTAAATTAGTTTGAAATTTTCAAAATTTTGGATAATTAAACCTAATTAAAACTCATTTTAAAGGGATTACATAGTTAGTGCTGATACTATCACATTTAATGAGTGACACCATGGGATTGGTTATTTAAACCATCCCTCGTGGCTGCTGACTCAATAGTGGTGGATGTAGTTTTATCTCAAGCCATTTGATTAGAGATTGAGCGGCTTTGATTAATCTCATATTTTAATATGAAGTTAAATTTAAAATTCTAATGCTGCTAATCATGACCATGAGATGGATGACTTGTGATTCATCTTTCACTTGTAATAATAGACAAAAATCATTTATCTTTTGTTGTTTGATATGAGGAAACCACAACTCAAATCATAATGAGATCGGCTCCATTAGGATCAAAATTTAAAATGCAAGGGTTCATACAGTTGGATCTACACAAGACTCCAATCCACTTCACAAAACACCATCAATCCAATATGTAAACTAGCTTTGCCTTGAAGAGGTAAAACCTTACTGAGAAGATGGCTAGTTGCCTCCCCGGCAAGTGTTCCCACGACCAAAATCCACCATTGTTCACCGGAGTTTTCTCAAAATCTATACTTTATTGATCGAATTAAGTGAGTTCTAATTCATTCTTGCTCATGAGGATGTGAGAAAGGTGTGAGAAGATGTTAGTGAGGGATGTCAGCTTGGTGTGTGGAAGTCATTAATGATGGAATGCACATAAAGCTCTAGGGAAGGTTGGGGACTCTCTCTATGGAGCTTGTGAGGGTGTTTATTATTTTTGAGAGCTTGGAATGAGGCATAGAAACTTTTCCAAGTGAATTACCGAAGGAGGGTGGTTCATCCTTGGCAGCTAGTTAGGCAATGGGCTAGACAAAGGATGGCTTGAGATTGATATGTTGGACCTCCCTCAATGGTTGAGAGAGGTTGGTGCTTAAAGGTGAAGTGGACAGCTTATGATTGGTGAACCAAGAGCTATCTAAAATTAGAGGGACCTCACCTTTGTCAAGGGTTAGACCAAAAAGCCTTAGGTCAGGCTTGCTTAGTTAGGGGGAGCTCAAGGCATGCTGTGAGTGGACTTTGCTATTTTTTATTTTGCCTTATTTGGAATATTTAGTTTATTTGGTTTAGGCTAAACTAAGTTCACCATGGGTTGGGTCCACTTGGACAAGTGTGGAGGAGTTCAAAGATGAGTTATGTTAAGTTTGGTTAGATTTGGACTTGGTTTGGTTGGATTTATCTCATTTGGAGTCTTACGGGTCAATGACTATTCAATATGGTTATGTTGATCAATTGAACAAATTGGTCCTAAATGCCTATTGGGTTATGTTCAAATGATAATTTGAAATTGATGGGTGTAATTGATTTGATTCAATTTGAAGCAGATTTGAATTTGACTCATATGGGTTCATATGGGTCAAATAGGTTAAGTAGGCAATTTGGTCAAAATGGCTAAATTGGGTGTGATGCAATTGAAGGCTGAGTCATATTTAATGATTAATTTGGAGTTGATCTTAGGCTTTGGTTTGATCCAATTTGGATTGGATCAAGTATTGATTTAATTTGGCCTTTTAAGTCAAATTATGTTAAAAGGGGTTAAGTGCGTCAGTTGGCTAAATTGAGTCAACTGAGTTCAATTGGATGTTTAATCATGATTGATAATTATTTTGGAATTGATTGTATTGATAGATTTGGTCTAGTTTGAGTTGGATCAAAGTTTAGATCAATTTGGCCATTTAGGTCAAATTAGGTCAAACAAGATAAAGTAGGTCAATTGGCCAAATTGTCCTATTTGGTTTCTATTAGGTATTGAATTATGAGTAATCACTCATTTGGAGGTGATTATAGTGGTTGGTTTGGTTTGGTTTGATTTAGGTTGAATTAACTTTTAGCTCAATTTGACCCTTTAGGTCAAATTGGGCTAGATTGGGTCAGGTGAATCAACTGACCAAATTGCATTGCAATTAATTATGAGAATTATTCAAATATGTCATTTGAGTGATTGAAAGGCATTGAATTGGTCCAATTTGATTTAGATCAAGTTGAATTTGATTTTTTAATTTCATCAATTTGAGTTAAGTGTGCCAATTGGCTAAAATGAGTCCTGATTAGGATTCAATTAGGTTTGATTGAAGTTCTAAGGAGTTATGGTGGGTTCAAATTCAATTGATCTGGGTTAATTTTATAATTATCCCTTTTAGTCCTAAATGGGTCAAATTGTGTTAACTTTGTTTAATTGACAAAATTGAACACCAATTGTGTATGGTTTGGATAAAATTTGAGCTTTTGGATTGGTCTATAAATATTTTGTTTTTGTATAGGAGTTTTGGATTGGCCACACCTAGTTCAAGTTAGGGTCTAACCCTAGAGTTGAACATTATGATTCTTCTAGATTTGGGTTAGTGCTCTCCTATTTTCATGAAATAGAAGATAAAACTTCAGCTATTAATCACCAAGAAAATAAAAGAGTAATTCTATATTTAAAATATTTGATTTAGTTAGCAAAATTACAAAGTACTTTAGCTAATATTTATAAGCATTACAGGAACATATGATTATTGATTTTGGAAGAAAAAAATGAAGGAAAAAAAGAGAAATGTAATTGTTGCTATTTATGAAAGAGAAGATTCAACCACTTAATTTGAATGATGGGTTGGTGGCCATTTAAGACAAAGAGGTTTCAATTTCTCCTATCTAATGCTTTTTAATGTCATTGCCAACACACTAGTACCTAAATCATAAATAAAAATACAAATTAAAGAGTTTATAAATAATATTCAAAATATTCTATATCATAAGTTCTTTATTGAATTATTACATTGGCTCTTATAAGTGGTCTATTCTTTTGTCTTTCTTCCTTTTCTGGGCTATAGTTTTAGTTCTTGCACTTACACTTTTAACTTGATGCTATTGATTTAGATGATATGGATCATCGATAGACTAAGTTGTTTTATGTTAATAAAATAGCAATAAAGTGTAAATGAAATATTACTTGATCAAAATATAAAAAATTATTTATTGTGTTGATTATGTTTAATTACATAGTGACTAGTATCAAGAGAATTATTTGTGATGATGTTATGAACATGACTATTGTTTATGCATATCAAGTTGGATTAAAATATTATTTAAAAATTTCCATATGATGAGATGAAATAAGTCCTATAAGTTATCATACATATATAAAAGCAAATACACATGCATGCGCGCAAACACATACAGACACACACACACATATCCTAATTGGCATGTGTGGGTTTGTGTGTTTGCATGTATATATGTATAATAACTTATATTAGTTGATTCATCTCTTCATAAAAAAATTTATTTAAATAATCTTTTAGTTTAACTTGATTAGAATAAGTGCTAGTCATGATCATAACATCATAACTAATCATTCTTTAAATAGCAATCACTCTATAATTAAACATAATCAACACAATAACTTTCTTTTTTTATGTTTTAACAAAGTAATATTTCATTTACATTTTATTTTTATTTTATTAAAATAAAGAAACTTATATTATTTCATATCATCTAAATCAAGAGAATTAAGTTGCTCAAGTGCAAGAACTAAAGCTACAACCCACAAGGAGGGGGGTAGGGGTAGTAAGAGGGAGAGTTGAAGCATAAATTAGATGTAGGCAAGATTTAATATAAGCTTACAACAAAAAAAAATCTTGAACCACTAGAGGTAGAGAATAATTTCATATTATATAATAATTATAAGATTTTTAAATTGTAGTAAGATATGCTGTAAATGTTACACAATATTTGTTGAATTTTGTACCTTTATTTCTTTTATTTTTATTTTTATGCAATATATTATTTCTTTCCATAAGTATAAATTACATTTAATTATTAATATTTTTGCATCACTGCTTTTTCATATCTATTGTATTTACAAAATGGGCTTTTGATCCATTTATAGTATTTCAATTTTTTCTTCTAACCTTTAGCATGTTTTTCTTTCTCATTTTAGGCAAGATAAGTTATGAATAAAGTGATTAAACTAATGCAAACCTTTAGGTTTTGTTATAATTCTACCTTCATGTCACATCTTTAGGAAAACACCTAAGGGTTATTTTACGAACTCCTAGTTTATGTATATGATGGAGGATGGAAGGAAAAAGATGGAGATAACTAAAAATAGAAAAATATATAAGCTAAATTAAAACCTAGTACCCAATAAAATCTTTTTTTATCTTTGCACATAATATGATTTTCATATTAGATGTCAAAATAACCTCACCACAATACCATATCTAGTCTAGTTTCCTTCCTAATTAAATAACAACCTAACTAGCTTGCAACTACATAAGATTGGCCTACATGATTTTAAAGCGTAGGAAGTGTTAGCTGATAGCCACTCTAGATAGTTGTAAGTCCAGAAGAGTTGGAATGTATTCATTCTCTCTTGTGGAGGTGGACTACTATATCCCATGCTCCCTAATTAGACTTCGGTCATGCTTCTAGCTTGTGTTAAAGAATTTTAAACTTATCTAAGACTACTTATTCCCTCAGTTATGAGTATAAGTCCTCACTTCCTAGGCATTTTCATAATCTTATATTATTCGATTATAAGTCCTAGCACTCTAATAATATTTCAACTTAAACAAAATAAATTCTCCCCTTCAAAATATAAAGCTTCATCATAGGGTAAACTGAAGCATCCACTAGGCTTCCTAGAATCTTGGATGCTCCCTACTTATCATTCTACATAATCCATAAATAAGTCTCTATATTTGAACTCTTCCCATTTGATTTCTAATAACAACCATTTCTTTGATAATCTAGCCTTAGATACTTTGGAGACATTTATTGACTACTTTAATCGAGAGTATTGTTGGGAAACTTTTATTTCTTATGATGTAATTAACTATGGGGGCTTGCCTCCACAGGGAACTAAAGAACCCAACATAAAATAAATCCTACTTTACAATTCCATGTAAAGTAGGGAAAAGATCTTTGGTATATATATGTAGACCCATCTGCCTTATGAGTCCATATTTGGTGATCAAGTCCATTGTAAGATGATATTTCTATCTTTCAAAATAGTACATCATACCTTAATATCATACTCGGTCACTTCAATAAGCACCTCCCTTAAGATCTACGTGGTGTCCCTTTGACTTCAAATTAAACACCATAGATTTTTCTGACGACTGCACTGAGCATTGTTCCTCTCTCCATATTTAGTCCTCAATAATTATCTCCAAGCATTGATAATGGACTTATATTTTTTTTATGTAAGTCTAAGACTATCATTCTTTACGTTGAACACCTCATCTATTTCATCCTTAGGCAAGTGTGGCCAACATCCTTTAGATTTTAGCACCTCACTCGTGAAGGTTCTAAATCCCTTATTGGACCTCCAATTAGCAAAAATCAACCAAAGAAATTACTTAAATAAATGAAACAAATTCAACCCAAAACTTCTAAAAACCTCTTGCCATAAGCATGGTAAAGTAAGGTTCATTCCCCATAATATGATCCATTTGAGCTCACTCTTAGTGAAGTTCAAATTAAACAAAATATCCCCCCTCAAAATTATAAATATCTCCAAAAAATATATATATAAACCCCATCTAACATAACCAAATCTGTTCAATGAGGGTTTTAATTCAAAGTTATGTAAAAAGAATAACAACCAAATAAAATCTAATCTTGTGCCTTTCTTCTTCAATAAAAAAAGAAAGCCCTAATCCTTCTTCCTTTCAAGAAACCATTCACTATGTCTTCTAGAAAGCTCATCTTCTCCTTCACCATGGGTGTGAATTTGGCCATGGATCAGTCCAAGCTCACCTCTGCTCTAGTCATCAAGTATGGCCTTGGATTCGAGCAATTCAAGATAACTTATGATAGTCCTACATGCAGTATAGTGAGTATGGAGGAGGTGACTAACAAGAAGACACTTTTGTAGTTTGATCATCAATTGGATATTGGTTTCCCATCACTGATGAGAATGGCCTTAGAGGTTCCCACTCCACGAGTGCCACTTGTGCTTGCCACAGTCCCCATTAAGACTAGTATCCCCTCTGCCACAACCTTAGTCTTTATGGGAAAGTCAATACATTCGAGGTCAGTACTAGCTCTTATGATAATAATTTAACTAAAACTCAACATTGCAATAAGAACAGAAAGATCAAGAGGTATTATGAGGGTATAGCCAAGGAGGTTGATGAAGCCTCCCATATAGCTGAAGAGGAATCCATTCATGAGACCTCTCCCCTTCTTGGTGGTAGTAGGTTTTATCCCCTCTCAGTTGCAAAGAGAGAAGAGGATGTGAGAAAGATAGATTCATCACCTTAATTCTTTGCTGAGTATGAAACATCAGATAGGGATATGAAAAGACCCTATGTTGGCTTTAGGACTATGCTCAGGCCAATTGGGAGAACACATGGATGATCTGAGTCCGCCACCTTGCATGACTTAAGAAGAGTTATCCTTAGGAGTGTTAGGGATCATATTTGAAGAAAGAGGGCCATAAAGGTAAAGATTGTTTCCTATGCTGATAAAAGACAAAGGAGGAGGTTTAGCAAGCAGTCGACGACCTCAACATTGATTGGCCACCCTGATTGGTGAGCTGATAGAGCCGTTCATTTATACTGTATAGTTCTTATTGGTTCTAGCCATAGGATGATATATTCAGTGGAGAGGAAACTGGTGTCATCATCACCAAATAACTCTACTTGCCAACCACCATCACCAGTTCAAGTCCCACCATTTGAAATTCCTACCAAGTACTAGAAATCAACATATGTAGAGAAGTCATCCCCCTTAGTGATATGGCTACGTTCCAAGGATCACACCGCATCCACCCTGCTAGTTGAGGTAAGGTTGAGCTCTCCTGCTCAACTCTCTACCTCAATGGTGAAGAAAAAGGAGTGGCAGCCCAAGAGCGTCATAGTTACTCCACCATCCTAGCCAGAGAAGAAGGAAGAAGGGGGTTCTGAGTTGGCCCCTATGATTGTTGAACTGGTCAAGTTAGCACTTCTTCTGCCCAAGGCATACAATGTATCACCTCTTTGAAGCATAGTCCAATAGCAAGTCATCGCTCAGTATATATCCCAGTAGTCCTAGGCAGAGTAGATGATCAATATTTGTATGACACACTGGAGGACTATCATGCCACAGTGAGACAAATAGTTAGGGATGGCCAATCTGATCAAGAGGATGGCATGGTAGATTATAATGCCAATGAGAGATGATAGAGGGTCCATATGGTTGATAAGGTCTTTGCGAGGTTTATAGAAAAGAACCTGAGAAAAGCTTCGCAAACAAAACTCAACATCTTCAAACTTTAGGAATTGATAGATGGAGAGAAGAGTGCAAAAGAGCAAGAGATAAAGCATTGCAAAAATCAAACACCTATCCTCAACAAATTTTATGGAGGATGAGACCTTTGGTACACATCCTGATACCATCACCCAATTGATGATATGAAACCATCATAATAACACCTCTATTCATGAAGGATATAAAGAAAATGGTAGAGAAGGAAAAGCAAAATAGGAGCTCATCCATTCAAGGATAGCCTTATCCAGAGAATTTGAAGTAGTTCAAGACCTCAAGAGTTTTATGCCACCATCCATCAAGGTTTTTAATGGCAATGGAAACCTTAGGAATACATAGTATGTTTGAGCAACAACTTTGGTGAAGTGATACCAAACTATTTAGAAATATTAAAAGTAGCCTTCCTGAGTTACCTTTGATGTAAAAATAACTGGTGAATCTTTTAAATTGAATTTCATAAATGTGAATTTTTTAAGAACTTTTTGGAACTTTAAAGTAAAGTCCCTTTAGTATGAAATAAGTCATTTCTAGTCTATTAACATGCATTAGACCATTAAGACAGAAACTATTAGTAGACAATTTACAAGAGAAAGCCAAGTAGTTACCCTTCTTAGACCAATCATGCAAGCCCATGCATTAGAAGGTATTTGAAAGGAATCCAGGGGTTGTAGCCACATTAGATAAGGGGAAGCATCTAGTGAGAGCACAATTTGAGAGGTCTAGAGCTTAGCATCCTCCACTTTCACCTTCTTTCGCCCATTGTAAAGGCTGAGTAGTCTATGTAAATATCCACCAATAGTCCACTATCCACATACTATTGATGACAAACTCAACAAGCCATATTCATTCAAAAGGTAGGTAGTTAGGACAATCTTTAAAAACATTCTTAGAAAGCTTGAATCAGATTATAAAGATGGAGAAAAGTGGAGAGTGATGATCCTACTAATATACTTACCATATTTTAGAGGATTGCTTTACATTTAAAGATTGGCTTGAGTATAGCTACAAGTTAGGAGCCATAGTGATCCCCAAAAAATACTTAGTGGAATAATCTAATAGTTCCATTAAAGTAATCTTTGGGGAGATATCTGATCCTCTCAAGACAAAAGAAGGCTTGAATATCTTCCTATCTCATACCTCGAAAAAGGTAATCTATAAAATCAAGAAACATTTTTTGCAGATGCCTGACTCTGCTCAGACCTCCAACATTAAGGAAGGTTTTCTAGTTGTGAGGATAGAGGGCCAATAGTAGTAGCAACAACAATCATCTAGATAGTTCCAAAAGCACCATCACCATTCTTCTTCCAGTATTTATACCACTAGTAGGAGCATTATATCACTCAAAGCCTCAAGACTAAGACTTTATTTAGCATGAACCTCCCAAACTAAAGAAATTAATGAAGAAGAATAATTTTGCTTAAATCTTATCTACTTTTAATGACGTGAGTGATTTCATTCCTATTAATAGCTTTTAAAGTCATAATAACAATAATTTAAATAATTCTGATCAATTCCATTTAGATTTAGAAATAGTTTGCCCTATTTTGAATCTCTAGGGTTTACCACTTAAGATAGATTTGGGGTTATCTGGCTCTGATGATCATTGAGGAGAAGCTGTGGGTATACCTGATGAGCATACATAACTTTCCACACGCTCCTATGATAAGAAATTAACCTCCAAAGTGGCAAAATTCTACTTCCTAAGATAATATCTCAAGATAAGGCTAAACTGGTCATTGGTTCTAGTGAGTAGATAGCCCCTCCACAAGATACTCTGCATTTATTATGCTTGAGAAAAATTAACCCAAAGTTGACTACAACATCCTAGCATATCTTAGAAAGTTGCTAGCTAAGCTAAGTGAATACAATGCCTTTATTTTACTCAATCAAATGAGGGAGTCACTAATCAAAGCATTGCTTGACCTTGAGATATGCTTAGCTTAGTTGGTTGCTATTGATCCAGCTGGAGAGGAGGCATGTTTTTCAAAAGAAGTCCTAAGAATCACCTTCTTAGATGAAAATCTCCTACTATCGACAATAGAACACAACCGTCTCCTCTAAATTATAGTAGATGTTGGCAAGTTTAGGCTATCCAGAGTATTAGTCGATACTAGTGCATCAGTGAATATTATGAGTCTAAGAACCCTTGCTTACTTAAGGATTGACATCTCTAAACTTTAATCTGAAAAGATGATGTTGAAAGGATTCAAAGAACAAGGCGAGAGGGCCTTAGGCTCTATAATGTTGCCATTGGAGATAGATGATTGAAAGATTGAGCCCAAGTTTCAAATAATATATTTGGATACATCTTTTAATGCTTTTCCAGGTGACCTTGGAATCTTGAGAACAACATGGTTCCATCCTCTTTATATTAGTGCATCAAGTTCTTTATGGATGGGATTGAATATTGTGTCGAAGGGGATCTCAAGCCATTTTCAGTACATGAGGTCAGAATTTATGAGGATGCGACCTATTATCTCCCTAAAAAATAAACTATCTTCTCTCATGAACTTAGCCAAAATGAAAAATAAAATAAAAGAAAAGAAAAAGAGAAAAGAAAAATGAAAAAGAAACTAAAAGGGAGCTAGAAGATGACATTGGAGAGGAAATGGAGCCTAAGATTAGATTCCACCCACTATTCATCACTCTATACAAGTGGGAAGGATAACCCAACCTCCACTAGGAAGAGAAAAGGGCAAGTCCGGAGGAAGTCCTAGAGGTGGTAGACCTTTATACCTACCACATACTAAGAGATTTGTTCCAGCATCTAGAAGTACACCTGCCATTTACATAGACTTAGAATTTAGTTCAAAGGATGAGTCATATGTTGTGAGCACACCAACTAACTCTCTATATCAGCAGACTTTATTGGAGCTAACATTAAAACCTGATAATGGTGAAGACCAGGTACCCAAACAAAGCATGAGTTTATCTAGGCCCTTTTTATATTAAACTGTCAGACAATATATGAGCACTTTACATTTAACCCCACATTGCTCACAAAAAAGTTGAGGGTTTTGTAGTTAAGGAAGCTCTTAAAATATATAAAAATGCTAAGGCTAAGAGGTTTTACCGATAAGTAGCACCCTTAAGATAAGAAGTTGACGTAGAATTTAAGGATGAATTATTCAAAGAATTAATAAATTACAACTTAATTGGTACTCACCGTGTGTTTTATATTTAACAAAGAAAGTTTTAATCCCACATGCATGGTCTAAGCACAGGTCAGAGTAATTTGAAAAGCTATGGAATAAAAAATGTAAGAACTCTCAATCAAGACTAGAACTAGGCTTCAACATTGTAGCCTAGTAGACGATGATGATTATTACTTAGTCTTCACCAACCCTTTGGAATCTAATTGATTCTTCTCAAATCACATTAGCTCATAGGAAGAGGTGTGCTAAGAAACTTTAGATGATCCAAATGATCTTCAAGTTAAAGATGCACCCCTAGAATTCACAGAAGAAATTAAATCAACTATCGACGAGCTCAAAGAAATCAACTTGGACACTGAAGATAATCCACACCCAATAGACATCAGTTCTTTATTAAATGAATCTGAAGCTAATGACTTAGTTAGGCTACTCACTGAGTTAAAGGGCTACTTCACATGGAGCTATAAAGAAATACTCGGATTAGCTCTTGAAGTCGCAGTTCATAAACTAGCAATACAGCCTGATGTTAACCCTGTCAAACAAGTACCAAAATGCATGTGATTGGGCATTGAATAACAAGTCATTTTTGAAGTCAAGAAATTGATTGATATTGATTTCACCTAGGAAGAAAATTACCTTATCTGGTTGGCTAGTGTCATCCTAGTTAAAAAGAACAATGGTCAAATTCTCATATGTGTTGATTTTAGGGATCTAAATAAGGCATGCCCATCGCTACCAATACTAGAACTGATGGTGGACATTGCCTTATATCATGCAATTTTTTCTTTCATGGATGGTTCATCTAGATATAACTAAATCAAAATGGCACCTAAAGATGAAAGGAACACTGCTTTTAGTACCCCATATTGATCTTACTTTTGGAGTGAGGATTAACCCTTCTCATTTTAGACTTAGGAATCTTCTTAAGCACTTGGATCTCCTTAGTGATAAAACACTTCTAGTGATTAAGGGAACACTAAACCCAAGCTTAGAGACTAGAGAACATAACCATAAGCCCAAGATACACCTTAGGATGAATAAGTTCTACCTATCCTATGTCCTAAATCAAAATCCATGCCTATTCACTAATCCAAACCCAAACTCATATGAATGAGACATAACCAACCTCAATCCAACTCAATTAACCTCATTTGAATTTGTTTGATAATCCAAGATCTAAGATAAATTGACTTAGAGCTTAATCTAAGTTAACTCACCATGATCCTATGATCCAACCCAAAACCCATTCAAGTAAACTAAATCCAATTTAATTTTCTCAATCACTCCAACCATTCAATATATCATTTCAAACTCCTCCAATACTTACAATCAAACCAATCAAATCAAATGAATTTGATCAACTCAAATTTTCCCATTTGATAAAAAATTCAAATGAGCTAATACCAAATCAAGCCTAAATCAATTATAATCATGGCCATTAATCAACTTTAGGTCCATCATTGAACCCCTCTCAACACTGAATTGACACTAACTCAACCAATTCAATCCAATCATCCAATTGATTCACTTGACCCAATATGACCAAAATGGCCAATTTGATGTAAAACTCAATCCAATCCAAATTTGATTGAATCAACTCATTCAACTTCTTCCATAATGATTGTTAATCATATTTGATTACCTAATTACACTTAATTGGGCCAAATCAAACCAATTTGACCATGTAACCCAGGTTGACCTAATTGACCTAAAGGGCCACATTAGACCAAATCATGTTCTAAGACAAATTAATTGTAATAAATGTCTCCCATCAACCACAAATTAAGTATTGAACATGGATCAACCACCAATTGAATCTAACCAAGCCAATTTGGTCACTTGACCCATTTTGACCTAGAGGGCCAAATTGAGTCAATTCAAACCCTAAGTCAAATTGGTTTAAACCAATGATTATAACCAACCATAAATATGTTATTGAACATGATCCAACCTTCAATAGGACCCAATTTGGTCAACCTAACCCAGTTGACCTACTTAGCCTAATTTGACCTAATGGGCCACATTGAGATAAATCATTCCCTAATCCAAATCAATTCGAACCAACACTTGCAATCATTCCTAAATGATCAATTCAACCTAAACCTAGCTCATGCCCAAGCTAATTTGGCCAATTTGACCAATTGGTCAACTTAACCCATTTGGCCTAAATGAACCCAAATGAACCAAATTCAAAACAACTTCAAATTGAGTCAAACCAGTTACACCAATGCATTCCAAATGACCACTTGAATTACCCAAACTCTTGGTTTGACCCAATTTGACTAATTGGTCAACTTAACCCAATTGAACCCAAATTGACCCATATGGGTTAAATTGAGCCAAACCTAACCAAACTTGGCATGACTCATTCTTGGGTCACCATAGGCCTGCCCAAGTGGACCCAACCCATGCTAAACTTAGATTGGGTCAAATCCATTGAATTAAGCCACCCAAATGGGGCAAAATCCCCAATATGATGGGTTCTCCCACTCCCTATGCCTTGGCAACCACCTTTGGCCCTTCTTGGATAATAGGACCAATGACCCAACCTAACTTAAGGCTGTTGGGTTTAGCCTTTGGCCATGAGAGGGTGAGTTCACCCATGGCACACCATTGGTCCACCTAGGGAAGGTGGTACACCCCATGCCAGCCCATGCCACTCACTTGGCCACTCAAGCACCTCTACCTTAGCAATCCCCTACCACCTCCGGCCACCTACCCCGACTGCACGACTGACAAAGGTTGAACCAATCTCAACCCTTGGTTCAAGTGGGAAGGAGAGTATACTCCTCCCCATCGATTTAAATTTCATAGAGACCTTTCTCAGAGAAATTCACACAGTTTGAACCTTCTCTTCGAGCTCGTTGCACACCCATTTGCAAGCGAGACCAACCACCGAGTGAAACTGAGAGCCCTATCTGTCCAACCTCTCCAAAACTCTACCAAACCCAAATTAACTCTTTTCACACCTTTACCACACTTCAGCGAGCTGAAATAAATTTTTTCCCAAATGATTCGATCACCGAAAGACATCTTTAGACCAACTCTGATGAGCTTTACGACAGTGTTTGTTCTATAGAGGAATAGATAAGGAGGCAGCTCATGGTCTTCTCAACAGAGCTTCATCTGTTCAAGATGAAGCTACCTCTGTCGATGGACCGCTGGTCTCTAGCTCTAGGGAGGTAAAAATTTGGCAACTATAGATTTTCCCACTACATGTTTATTTTTTTCGAAGTGAAATGTGATTTCATGCGATTTCCACTATAGGATTCCTCTAGATTTTCTCCTAGATAATTTTAGAGTTGATTTCATTGTTGAATGAGCTCCAATGAGCTCAGATCTAGTGGTAAAAGGTGAACAATGTCCATCTTCCAGTGCTCGGGTGGCGACGGATCATCGATCATCCATTTCGCATAATTATAACAGACGAGTGTGATTTAATCCGCTAGATTTTTTAATTTTAGCCATCTAAAACCATGAGATTAATCTCGATCGTCCAATCCAAGATCAGATGGTAAAGATGAAACTGCGTCCACCATCATTGAGTCAGCTATTGCATCAGACGTTTTAAATAACCAATGCCGTGGCACCACGTGGAAGGCATTATCGCGTTAGCGTCCACGTGGCACCGATGGTTTAAGTGGTTAATTAGGCTTTTGAAAATTGATTTAATGGCCAAAACTTTAAAAAATCATAACTACTTATAGAGAAATTCAAAAAATACAAGTAAACCCATTTTGGAATGGTTAATCAAAGGAGAATTTAATAAAATAAATTTCTAATGTTTGATCAGTGAGCAATGCTTAATTAGAGTTTTAAATCTATGCTAATTACCTTAATTAAGGCTTAATCATTAGGCTAATTAATTCTAAATTTGGTGGGATAATTCTATGGGATGTCCTCTACCTCCCATGATTTTCTTGGAATTATTGGCCATGTAATTTAAAGAATATGGAATTTTCAATCCTAATTACCCTAATTATTTAATTTAACATTTGTTAAAATTGCTAAATAGTAAAAATTAAATGATTAATGATAATTAATCACTGTAAATAGTGGGAATGGTGAGGAGAAATAATTAAGACCTCTTTTTTAATTACTTTCCTAAATACATTTCTATAGGAGGGTTAATTAACATGTATAATAATTAAAGATTAACTAGGAAAATTAACGATCAAATAAAAATTAAATTGTGTTAATGGTTGCTCCAAATAATTTAAATGTAATTTATTAATTTTATCTTTATGTGTTTAATAACATAAAGTCATCAAGGAATTTATGGTTAACCCATTGGTGTGGAAAAATCATAAGAGTACTTAACTTAGATTCTTTTCTTCTTTAATCTAATTAACTCTTAAACATGAGCCTAATTTCATTAGGGCCCTTAAGTGCATTGCAAATTTTAATTTCTCATAAGCATATCATTAAAGGTTCATGATTAAGTGATTAATTAAATTAAAGAAACTTAGGGAAGGGTAATTAAATTGATTGCTTAATGACCTAAACTTAATCAATAAATAAAACTTAATCAATTTCCTTAAACACAATAAATCACTGATGTGGGATGGGGCAAACACTAAATGTCATTTCTCCTCTTTAGGTTTTGATATTTCAAACATCAAAATCAAATTTTATGAAAGCTTTGGTTAATATTAAAGAATTTATTTGACTTGATTGCCCTTGGAAATTAATATGGTTGAATGTATTATGTGGTAATGTTTAGTCTTTCTTATTCAATCATTATAAATTTGCATGTCATTTTGTGTCATACATTCATGTTTTTAAAACAAAATAAAAAAGTATGGTTATATTTAAATTGCATGTGTTGGACAAATATTATATGGTGGGGCTATTATCATTAATAAATCCCAAATTATCTTTAAAATTATAAATTAATGATGGGAATCCAAGTTAATGCTTGCTATGAATACTTAATATAATTTACATTTAAACAAGGTAAAGCATTATCTTATTTTCATATTTCATGTGTATGTTTACATACGTTTGAAGATTAGCAAGTATATAGTCTGGACATCCCAAGAATACGAGACTTTAATAGCCCCAATGAGGTCTTAGATAATCTCACTTCCTTGGTTTATAACAGCACGTACTTTCTTAATTTCATTCAAGTGTATGCATGTACTAGTATTTGGATAGAACTTTATTCTACATGAATAAAGAATTTGCAATTATGCAATCTTTGCACAGATTTCATTTTTATGTTTATTTATATGTTTACATATATTTATGCTAGCAAGTATTTAGTCTAAACATCCCAAGAACACGAGGTTTTAAGTAGCGGCAAGGAGGACTTAGAAATCTCACTTCCTTGGTTTAACAATGGCACATACTTGCTTAATATTTAATACATGTGCATATATTCCTAACTAAAGAATGAAATTTCTCTTTTCTACCACAATACATACATTAAGAATCATCAAGTGTGTGAATATAAAAAACTTTATATATATATATATATATATATATATATATATATATATATATATATATATATATATACATATATATATGCATGTATAAATAATTATGTTAAATTAAATATCATGAGTAATAAAAAATAATGAGATATGCATGCTATTGATGATAAAAAGGAATGATGAAATGTTATCCATCTGATAGTGAATCAATTTTATTAATCCTAAGATGTCTTTCATGTTTGAATTAGATTCTTTAAGATTAATCTAAACTTAGGTTTAATAAAAATATTTGTTAAGCCATTCATTAAAGAAACTAAAGTCATAATAATATATGTTTAAAAAATAACTTAGGATAGGGAAGAAGGAGGTCAAACCTCTTTCCTCTCTTTATAATAATTAGATGTTAAATAGGCATCAAATTAAACCAAAAAAATATAAATTAAATTAACTAATCCTTTCAATAATTTGAAGTGAAACCTTCCCTAATATTTAACTTAAGCAAATTCAAACTTTAGACAATCATACATCTAAAGCTTAGTTAAAGACATACCACACCAAACCTTAGCACACACATTAGAATACTAAGTCACCACTTCTAGCTCTAGGTTAGGCTGATGTATGTTGTGGTGTTGAGTTTTTTTTATGATGTAATATTTTGGACTGGATGCTAAGGTTGCTTATGCCTGGACTGGATGTTAGGTCATTAAAAGCCTAATGATATTTTTGTAGGGGATTATGCTAAAGGGGTCATCGAAATAATAAATAAATATAAATATTTTTGCTTATAGGTTGGTTATGCCCCTAAGCATAATCCAATGAGGACAGGTGGGCTTAGTTACCCATGTGCAGGGTGCTAAGTTCAAATATATAAAATATAATTGCTTGGTTTGTATGTATATTTAGTTAACATTTATTTTGCAGGTGTAGTTAGATTTTATTTTTCATAAATATTTAATTTTTGCAATAGGAATTAGAATTAGTGCTATCGAGTTTAATATGAGTAGTGGGTAGAAGGTAAAGATCTGGGAGGCCCTATGAAGCCTAGAGTAAACTAATCCAAAAGAAGAGAAAGAAAGAAAGAAAGACAAAAAATGAAGACCCCATATAGTGTATTTCACTATAATTGTAATATTCTTTTGTAATCTGGGTTGTATAAGGGTAGAGCTCGGCTACCCAATTTCTTTTCTCTTCTAGGGTGTACGGCAGTACCTGCCGCACCGACCTTTTATTCTCTTACAAAAATTTAAATGTTTGATTGTTGTATTTAGTTTGTGTAATAGAAGTGACATGCTTTTCATAAGTTTCTTAAAGTTTGATGATTTGCTGTGTGGCCTAGATGCGGTAGGCTCTTTAGAATAAAATTAACTTTTAAACCCTCACTAATAATTCATAACTAAATTTTAATACAAATCATAACCTCACCTTAAAGCTTAGGCTTATAAATAAGATAAATAAAAGATTTAATAACCCCTTAGTTGAATGTTGTATGTTTTCACATAATACATGTCATATTATTTCACTCTAGAACTGGGAGGGTCTCTATTCTTGCATGATAACGGATATGCTTGACCTTTGAGGGTGATCCCTTGTAGTGGAGAATACCTCCTCCCACTAATTTAGCCCACAATCCTATTTCATCATACAAATAGGTATAATTATCCCAAGCCTTAGTCCAAAAATGAATGTGTCAAAATGGTGTAAAAGATTATAAATCTTTGCATTTAGTTTAAGTCATGTATTCATTCCAATCATGATCTAGTCTCTTAAGAAGTGAGTTTAGTACTTTAGCTTTCTTCCTAATTAAATAATAGTCTAACTATCTTACATATACATAAGATTGGCATGCATGGTTTTAAAGCATAGGAGGTGTTAGCTGGTGGCCACTCCAAGCTGTTGTAAGCCTAGAAGAGTCAAGATGGGTATACTCTCTTTTGTAGAGGTAAACTATTATGCTTCATTTTTCGATTAGACTTAGGTCATGCTTTTATCTTGTGCTAAAGCATCCTAGATTTATGATCTAAAGAAACTTATTTCTTTCAAGATATAAGTATAAGTTATCATCTCTTAGGCATTTTCATAATCTTGTGTTGATGGATTATAAACCCTATCTTCCTAATAAAGATTCCAACTTAAACAAAATAAATTATCTCTTTCAAATATGTAAAGCCTCACTATTAGGTAGAATGGATAACTCACTAGTTCTTTTAGTATCATGGGTGCTCCCTACTTATCCTCCTTTGGAATCTGTAAATAAGTCTTTTACTTGAACTCTCCCACTTAACTTTCATAAATACCCTATCGTTTGATAGTATAGCTTTGAAATCTTTGGGGATATTTATTGACTACTTTAATCAAGAGTATTCTTAGGAAATTCTTGTTTCCTAAGATGTAATCAACTATGGAAGCTTGCTTCCCTAGGGAACTAAAGAACCTTACATAAAATAAACCATACTTAACTTTTCCATGTAAAGCAAGGGAAAAATATCTGGTATATACGAAGACCCATCTTCCTTAGGAGTCCTTATTAGGTGATTAGGTCTATTGTAGGAGTGATGTTTCTATCTTTTGTGATGGTACATCATACCTTAATGTCATACTCGATCACTTTAATAAGTACTCTCTAAGATCTATGTAGTGTCCTTATGGCTCCGAATTAAAACACCACACCTTGATCAAAATTTATTATTATAAGGTCATGTCTTTTGGTCTCAAAAATGCTCGTGCAACATATCAATGGGCCATAAATCAAATCTTTGGCAAAATTATTCACTACCAAGTCAAGTGCTATGTCAATGATCTCATGGTCAAAAGCAAAGAAAAGGAATTCTATCTTTTTAACTTGAGAGTAATTTTTGAGCTGTAATATAACCTTAAAATGAACCCTCTGAAGTGTGCAATTTATGTAAATTCAGAGAAGTTTTAAAGGTTCATTATTCGACATAGCGGGATTGAGATTGATCTGAAGAAGATAAAATTGATATTGGAAATGTTAGCCCTCTATGATTTTAACTCAACTTAGATCTATCCAAGGGAGGTTAGCCTAACTAATACGCTTTATATCCAACCTATTAGGCAAATGTCAACCATTCTCTTTGACCATATCAAGAAAAACACCAAATTCAAGTGGGTTGACAAATGCCAACATGAATTTCAAAGTGTCAAACAATACCTTATGACGACACCAATCCTAGTTATCCCTATCCCGGGCAAACCCCTCATACTATACATGGCTGCATTAGATAACTCCCTTTTGGCACTTTGTTCATCCAAGCCAATAATGAAGGAAAATAGAATGTGCTCTATTATCTTAGTCATCATTTGATACTTATTGAGGAGAACTATCCACCCAGTAAGAAGTATTACCTAGCTTTGATTGTAGCCCAGAAGCTACAACATTATATGCTTTCTCATAAATTAAACTTAATTTATAGATTTAATCCACCGTAATATCTCATGACACGGCTAACGCTATCTAGATGGTTGGTACGATGGTCCATGATTTTTTTACAATTTGACATTACATTCGTACCCCTCCGTATGATGAAAGGGCAAGCACTTGCAGACTTTTTAGCAGCACCCTTTCCCTATAAATTCCCCTCTCAGTGATGATCTTCCCGATGAACAAATCATTATTGTAGGAAATGTAAACACTCATTGTTGAGAGATATATTTTGATGGTGTGGCTTCTTCTCAAAGAGGAGAAGAATCGCACTTAACTTTTTCAAGAAAGATAAGCGTAGGGATAGTCCTTCTTACACCAAACTATGATAGATTTAGATTTTCATATCACCTATCTGAACCTTGTACCAACAATGAAGCCAAATATGAGGCACTGATTGCAGATCTGAAGTTAGCCATCTCCTTAGGCATCCAAAGCATCAGTATATTTAGGGGTTCACAACTAGTGGTCAACCAAATTACTGGGTCTTACAAGGTTCTAAAGCCCAAACTCCATCATTACCACAAGCACACCATGGAGTTACTAACCCAAATCCTAGAGGTCATAATCTATAACATACCTCAAAAATAAATGCCATAGTGGATGCTTTAGCTAAGCTCGCCAAAGAGTTGGCATGTCTAGAAGATAAGTACATATCAATAAAGGTTCATAATAGACAGATCCTACACCTTATTGATGTTGAACTTATCAATAGATACACTCTTGAAGGGGAGGTTGCCATTACCGAAAAGAATGAAAAGTTATATTGGAGGCTACCTTTCATTAATTACTTAAACAAAGGCACACTACCTCAAGAGAAATCCCATGCCCATCAAGTCAAGCAAAGAGCACTCTCATATGCTCTCGTTGATGGAGACTTATACAGACGGTCCTTTGATCATATGTGGTTACACTATTTAGGCAAACATGATGCCCATAGGATTATGATCGAGGTACATTCAAGATTATACAGAGCTCACCAATCTAGTCCCAAGATGAAGGCCAAAATTAAGAGACTTAGGTATTACTGGCCGACGATAATCATAAATTACATGGATGTAGCCAAGTGTTACCTCTAGTGTCAAGTGCATGGAGCAATTCTACATCAACCACCCAACATTCTAAACTCGACTATAACTTCATGGCCATTAGAGTGTTGGGGGTATTGATATAGTGGGTTCGATTGATCCTCTATCATCCAAGTGTCACCAGTTCATCCTAGCCACTATGAATTATTTCTCAAAGTGGGCGTAGGTGATTCCACTCGGGGAAGTCAAAGCTCAGGATGTGCTCCAATTTCTTAGAAACCATATCATATATAGATTAATAATACCCTATCAAATCATATTCGATAATGGTATCACCTTCAAAAGCACTAAAATTAATAACTTTGATAAAGATACTACATAAATTGGAGGTATTCTACCATCTATTACCCATGGGCAAATGTTTTAGTAGAAGCCTTCAACAAAACTCTCATCCAAATACTCAAGAAGATGCTTGACAATAACAAACGGTAATGGCATGAGTAGTTAATTGAAGTTTTATGTGCTAACGACACCACTTATAGAACTCCAACATAATCTACCCCATTCTCCTTAGTGTATAAGTTCGAAGACATTCTTCCCTTAAAGATCCAACTCCCATCATTAAGGATAGCCGTGCGTGGTAAAATCACAACCGAGCAAAACTCTTTGCTATAGTTGAAAGAACTCAAAGGTCTAAAAGAGAGATTCTTGCAGGCATGACAAAACCTCGAGTTATATAAAGCTAGAATGGACCAAGCTCATAATAAGCTAGTTTTCCTTAAAGCTTTTCAGGTTGGAGTGTTCATTTTAGTTCTAAGGAGACCAATTATAACTCGTAAGATGGGAGGAAAGTTTGAACCTACTTGGGAAGGCCCTTCTGCCATAGAAAAGGTCTAGCAAGGTGGCTCCTACCAACTAATCAACCATAGAGATGAATGTTTGATGCTTCCAATCAATGACTTTATCTAAAGAAATATTGCACATAAATAATGTTCCAAATAATCTCTTTATCAATGAGAATTTTAGTCAATCAAATTATTCTTTGAATTCTAATATCTTTGATTAACAAAGTATAGATGTGTTTAGGATAGGTGTAAGAGAACCCAAGTGGCATCTTACCTATGTTGAGCACAACACAAACATAAAATTACACACAAACACGAATCACAAGTGAAAATCCAATTGCTTTAGACTACTTTGAGTCAAGATAAGACCTATAGTGGGCCTTACTCAGTAGTTGCTCTAGGTCTAGTTTGATTCATTACTTGGTTAGTGGGTCTCCTTAGTGGTCAATTTTTCTTAGGAGGATGTGAGTCCTTGTGTTTTCTTCTTAACTTTGCCTTAAGAAATTGACAAACCCCTTATCAATTTGATGTGTTCTATTGCACAACCGATAGGGCATCCTAATGGTTGGTCATGTTTTTAAAGATGTAAGTCCCTGAGCTTTCTTTTTAAGCTGACTATTATATACTGACTAGGTCTGAATATATATCTGAGGATTAGGGTAAGACCTCAGTGGCTTCTTTTTCTCTTGACTACTTTAAGCTTGGTTTTAGTCCCCCTTTATGACTCTTGTGGTGTTTTAATTTGTAGTCATGTGGACACCACGTAGATCTTAAGGGGTACTTATTGAAGTGATCGAGTAATACATTAAGGTATGATGTACCATCTCAAAAGATGAAAACATCACACTACAATAGACCTAATCACCTAATAAGGAGTTCTAAGGTATATGGGTCTTCATATATACTAGAGATCTTTCCCCTACTTTATATGAAAAAGTTAAGCAGGGTTTATTTTATGTTGAGTTCTTTAGTTCCCTATGGAAGCAAGCTTCCATAGTTAATCACATTTTAGAAAATAGATATTTTCTAAGAAAACTCTTGATTAAGGTAGTCAATAAATATCTCTAGAGATTTTAAGTTAGGTTATCAAAGGTTTGGATATTTTTGAAAATTAAGTTGAAAAGTTCAATTTGTAAGAGTTATTTTTAGATTTGAATGGAAGATGAGTAAAGTGTACTCATGATACTAGGAAGCCTAGTGAACACTCTAGTCTACCCTATAGTGAGGCTTTATATGTTTGAAAAAGATAGTTTATTTTATTTAAGTTAAAATTTTATTAAAATGATAGGGTTTATAATTCATCAACATAAGATTATGAAAATGCCTAAGAGGTGAGGACTTATACTGGTAGCTTGAAGGACACAAGTAGCCTTGAATGCTAAATGTAGGATGCTTTAGTACAAGCTAAAAGTATGACTTAAATCTAATCAAAAACTGGGACATAATGGTTCACCTCCACAAGAGAGGATAAACCCATCCTGACTCTTAAGGACTTATAACTGCTTGGAGTGGCTTTCAGCTAACACCTCCTATACTTCAAAATCATGTAGGTTGGTCATATATAAATGCAAGATAGCTAGGTTGTTGTTTAATTAAAAAGGAAACTGGAGCCCTAAACTCACTACTTATGTGACTAGGTCATGACTAACATGAATACATGACTTAGACTAAATGCAACATTTTATAAACTTTTATATCATTTTTACACATTGAGTTGGACAAAGGCCTAGGACAATTATGCCTGAATGCATGAAGAAATGAGGTTATGGGCTAAATCAATGAGATGAGTTGTTCTCCACTACAAAGGATGTCGACATAAGTCAAGCATTCCCCTATCGTGCAAGACTGGAGACCCTCCCTATTCAAGAGTGAAGCAAGATGTCATGCATGATTGTTGTCACATACAACATTTAGCTAAGGGATTGCTAAATCTTTTAATTGTCTTGATTTATAACCTAAGCTTTAGAGTGAGGTTACGAGTTATTTTAAAATTTTATTATGAGTTATTTAATGGGAGTAAAAAATTAATTTTGTCCAAAACAACCTACCACATCCAGACCATACATTCAATCATCAAACTTAAGAAACCTATAAAATCCATGCCATTTCTATTGCATAATGTAAACACAACAATCAAATATTAATAGATTATTATGAAAGAATAAAAGGTTGGTGCAAGTGGGTACTGTCATATAGCCAAAAACAAAAGTTGGGTAGCTGAGCTCTACTCTTATACAACCTGGATTACAAAAGAATATTACTATTATAATTAGAATAAATGCTATGGGGGTCTTCATTCTTTATCTTTTTTTTCTCCTTTTGATTTGGTTTTGCTCCAAGGCTTCACAGGGCTTCCCAGGACTTTGTCTTCTAACCACTACTCATCCTAAACCCCATAGCACAAAGCCTAATTCCTATTATAAAAATTACATTTATATGGAAAATAAAATCTAACTACACCTGCAAAATAGATGTTAGTTAAACAACCATACAAACTTAAGCAATTATATTTCATAAATTGGACATAGTACCCTGCATATGGGTAACCAAGCTGATCTGTCCTAATTGGATTATGCAAGGAGCATAAGCAACCTGCAAGATAAAGAATTTTTATTTCAGCAACCCCTTTAGCATAATCCCCTCTAGAAAATCTCATTAGGCTAATAATGGTCCAACATTCAGTCTATGCATAGATAATCCTAACATCTAGTCTAAAATATTACATCACAAAATAAAACACAACATCACAACATACACCATCCCAACTTAGAGCTAGAAGTGGTGACTTAGTATTCTAATGTGTGTGCTAAGACTTGATGTGGTATGTCTTAGCTAGGCTTTAAGATTATGATCATCTAAGTTAAACACGATAAGTGATTTCATTTTAAGTTATTAAGAGGATTGGTAAATTTTAATTTTAATTTTCTTTTGTTTTAGTCAATGCTTATTTAACATCTAATTTTTGTATAGAGAGGAAATGGGTTTAACCCCACTCATCCCTGTCCTAAGTTATTTTCTAAAGCATGTTATTGTAGTTTGGTTTCTTTTAATGAATGATTAATTAAATATTTTATTAATACTAAATTTGGGCTAATCTTAAAGAATCCTATTCAAACATGAAAGGCATCTTAAGATTAATGAAATTGAATTACTATCACATGGATAATGTTACATCATTCTTTTTCATCATTAATAACATGGATATGATTTTGAACCTAACATACCTATACATGCAATGTATTTTTGACATACTTGAATGACTGTTAATGCATATATTTTAGTAGAAAAGAGATATTCCAATCTTTGGTTAAGTATACATACACATGTATTAAAGATTTAAGTAACTACGTTTCGTTGTTAAACTAGAAAAGTGAGCTAATCTATGACCTCCTTGGGGATACTTAAAGCCTTGTGATCCCGGGATGTTCAGACTATAAACTTGCTATCTTAAATACATACACATTTATATAAGCATAAGAATAAAAGTCATGCAAAAGATTATATGTTAACAAATTTATTTATTCATGTAAAGTAAAGCTCTATCCAAATTCTAATGAATGTTGACATATAAATGAAATTAAGTAAGTATGTGTCATTGTTAAACTAGGAAAGTGAGGTAATCTAAGACTTGCTTTGGGCTACTTAAAGTCTCATATTCTTGGGATGTCCAAACTATGTACTTACTAACATTCAAACACATATAAACATACATATTAATCATGAAAATAAAACAATACTTGACATGTTTAAGTTATAAGCAGATGTAAATCTCATATAATATTTATAGCCAAAATTAATTTAAATCTTCATCACTAATTTATAATTTTGAAAATAATTTTGAAATTTATTAGTGATACTTGCCTTGCCATATAATAGAATTAGATCAACACATGCAACTTATACATATAATTATATCCATTTGAGTCCTTTTTTTTTGAAAATATGAATGCATGATATCAAATTGCATACAAATTCATAATGATTGAAAAGGAATAATTAAACATTGCCATATAATATATTCAATCACATTAATTCCTAAGGACAATGAAGTCAAGTAAAATCATTTAAGATTAACCAAGGTTATTTATGAAGCTTAATTTTGAATTTGAATTGTTAAAACTTAAAGAGGAAAGAGAATATTTACTATTTTTCCCTATCCCATGTAAATAGCTTAATGTAATTAAGAAATAATAATTAAGTGAATTTTTTGAATTAATTAAGTTCAAGCCATTAAGTAATCAATTTAATTTTTCCTTTTCTATGCCTCTTTAATTTAATTAACCATTTAACCATGAGCCTCCAATGATATGCCAATGAATAATTACAATTTGCAATGCGCTTAATAAGAACTAATGCAATGAGGCTCATACTTAATGGTTAATTAGATTAAGAAAAATTATAATTAAGTACTTATATTATTTTTCCACACCCATGGTTTAGCCATATGTTCCTTAAGGTTCTCTATGTCATTAAACACATAAAGAGGAACCCATAAATTCAATTTGAATTACCTAAACCAATTATCATTTTAGTTTGATTTAATTTTACTATTAAATTACTTAATTAATCTCTAATTAATCAATGCTTTAATTAACACTCCAATGGAAATACACTTAGGAAATTAACTAGGAAAGAGGCCCTAATTATTTTTCCTCGTCATTCTACTATTTATAATGATTAAATATCATTAATGATTGAAATTTTACTATTTAGCATTTTAATAATTATTACATTATTAAAGTGGATAATTAGGAATGAAATTTCAAATTTGCCAAATTACATAACCAATAAAACCCAAGAAATTTATAGGAGGCTGAGGACATCCCATTGAACTAACCCACTAAATTTGGGATGAATTGACCAAGTAATTAAGGTGTAATTAGGGTAATTAGCCTAAACTTTAAACCTTAATTAAGCATTATTCATTAATAAAAATTTATGGATTTTATTTTTATTTAATTCTCCCATGTTTACACTTTTTAAAATGGGTTTACACATATTTTTTGGATTTTTTTACAATTAGTTATGAATTTTTTAGGTTCTAGCTAATTAATGAAACTTTAAACAACTAAAAAACCCTAACGCCACGGAACATGGTGACCGAGATAGGCTATTTAAAATGTCCCTCATGCGTCATCAGAAGGACTCAAGTCTCACCGCCCAATCTCATTGACTGAAGATTAATCCCATGATTCTGACTAGATTAAATTGAGATTTCTAGTAGATTAAATCACAAATGTCCATTATAATCACAAGGAATGGATGATCGATGATCCATCATCCTCTAAGCACCGAAAGACAAACACCATCTACCTTCCTCTGGTCGATCTAAGCTTGTCGGAGCTCGTGGGACGTCAAGATCGACTCCAAAATGTGTGGAGAAGAGATCTAAGGAGATCCCATGGTGGAAATCACATATAATCACAGTTTTCTTCACAAAAGATCAACACTTAAAGGACTTTCTATGATTTGTTGGAGTTTTATCTCACTAGACCTAGAGATAGGCATTCCATCATCTAAGGTAGATTCGTCTTAAAGAGACGAAACTCTGTTGAGAAGATCTTGAGCTGCCTCCCCATTGACGCCTCTATGGAACAAATACCACCACTAAGCTCATCGAAGTTGGTCTTGGAGTAGCTTATTATGATCAAATAGATTGAGGATTGATTTGTTTTGACTTGCCGGAGCTTGGGGAAGGTACAAGAAGAGTTAATTTGAGTTTGGTGAAGTTTAGGTAAGGTTGGATGGATGGGGCTCTCGGTTTCAAATAAAAGTTGGTCTCGCTAGCGATGGGGTGCATTAGGGGATTGGGAGAAGCTCTAGGATTGCTAGGAATACCCTAAGGAAGCTCTTTGTGTAGTTTGAATGAATGGGGAGGAATATACTCTCCTCGCCAAGTGAACCAAGAGCTGAGCTTAGCTTAGCCTTTGGCAATCATCCAGCTGGGGTAGGTGGCTAGAGATGGTTATGGGCTGTTGAGGTAGGGGCTTGAGAGGCTGAGGCAGTGGCTTAGGCTAGCATGGGGTGTACCTCCTCCTCCAAGTGAACCAATGGGGTGCCTTAAGTGAGTGCACCCTCTCATGACCCAAGGCTGAACCCAACAGCCTTGGGTCAAGTTAGGCCAATGGTCTAAGTGTCCAAGAATGGACAAAGGTGGCTGACATGGCTTGTTGAGTATGTGAGATGATCCAAATGGGGATTTTATCCTATTTGGGTGGGTTGGTTCATTGGTTTTGACCCAAAATAGGTTCACCATAAGTTGGATCCACTTGGGCTGACCCATGGTGATCTAAGGGCGAGTCATGCCAAGTTCAATTGGGTTTGGACTTGGTTTGGATAGGTTTGGCTTAATTTGATCCAAATGGTTCAAATGGGTTCAATTGGGTTAGATTAACCAATTGGTGAAATTAGGTCAACCCAAGGGTTTGGGTGTGTTTAATTGATCATTTAGAATGTATTAGTACAATTGGTTGGGTTTAATTTGAAGCGTATTTAGATTTGATTCACTTGGGCTCATTTGGGTTAAATGGGTTAAGTTGAGAAATTTATTCAAATTGGCAAAATTGGCCAAATTGGCCAAATTGGCTTGGGTGGTGGGTTGATTTAGGTTCAATTGATCATTTGAGATTGATTGTAGGTGTTGGTTTAAATTAATTTAGATTTAGAAATTATTTAGTTCAATTTGACCGTTTAGGTTAAATTGGGTTAAGTGGGTCAATTGAGTTGGTTTGGTCAAATTAGGTTTAATTGGATGTTGGATCATGTTTAATAATCAATTTGTGATTAATTAGAGGAATTGGCTTCAATCAATTTTATTTGGAATGAGATTTGGCCAAATTTGGCTATTTAGGTCAAATTAGGTCAACTTAGGTCAAGAAGCCAAACTAGCTTGGTTTGAATCAATTAGTGGTTGGGTCATGTTTAATATTGAATTTATGATTGATGGGTATCATTGATTTTAATTGATTGAAGTTGGAAAGAGATTTGGTTCATTTTGGTACATATGTTAATTAGGTTAACTTGGATCAGGTGATTAAATTGGTTTGGTTTGGCCCAATTGATTGCAATTGGACTATCAAGGATGATTTATAATCATCATAAAGAGTATTGAAATGGTTGATTCAATCCAATTTGAGTTGGATTGAAGTTTGAACTCATTTGGTCACTTAGGCCACTTTGGTTCAAGTGGACCAAGTGGGTTGGTTGAGTTGAATTGGATTGAATTGAATGTTGAGAAGAGTTCAATGATGGATTTAGGGTTGATTCATGGATTTGATTGCAATTGATTGGGGTTTTATTGGATTTTTGGCTCATTTGGTCCTTTTGGGTAAAATGGGCTAACTTGGGTTGATTGGATCCATTTGATTCAATTAGTTGATTGTAAGTATTGGAAGGGTTTATAATAGGGTATTGAATGGTTGGAGTGTTTTTGTGAAAAGCAATTGGATTGGATTCAATTGAATTGGCTTTGGGTTGGATCCATAGGATGATCGTAGGATTAATTTAGGTTAAGGGTGAAGTTAATTTGTCTTGGAGCTTGGATAGGAAATAAAATCCAATTGGAGGTTAGTTGTATTGGCTTGAGGTTGAGTGTACAAGCATGGGTTTTGGTTTAGGCCATAGGATAGGTAGAACCTATTTGTCCTAAGGAATAACCTAAGCTTAGGGTATACCTTCCTAAGTCTCTAGGCTTAGGTTTAGTGTTCACTTAAATACTGGAAGTGTCTTATTATTAAGAAAATCTAAGTGCCTAGAAGCTCGCTAAGTCTAAGGAAGGATGAGTCATCACTCCAAAAGTGAGGTCAACAACTCCCTACTTGGTAGTTGCCCTAGGTCAGATAGTAGCTATCTAACTGATGACAGACTATCCTAATGATCAATTTTGCTTAGAAGTAAGTGAGTCCCCAATGCTTTCTTCCTTGACTGATCATCATAAACTAATGGTCACCCTAGGTTGGCTGGTGTTCACCTTACTAATAGTAATCCACCCTATGGATAACACCATTTAGGTAGATGTGAGTCCCCACACTTTTGCTCTGAGTCAGCCACTATATACTTACAAGATTTATATATTTCAGGGATTAGGATAATACCCCCAGAGAAACCTTTACCTATTCCCATTCTATTTGGATTACATCTTCATGACTCCATCTAGACATGACCTAAGTTACTACCAGATTGAATAGTTCCCCTTTCTTAGTAACTGCCCCTTTGGTTGGATAACATCATTTTACGAAAGCACAGGCTATCCCTTAGGCGGGTAAATTAGAGATAGTCTAAAGCCCCCATGGCTTCTTCTTAGTGTGGTCCATCGCAAATCAATAGGGTCTACACTAAACAAACAAACAAATGAGATCTCTTTTGGATTAAGATAAGACCCCTAGTGGCACCTCTTCCCAATTGGGCATCCTAATTTTTTTGGGCAGTGTCAACAAAGCTCCCTATAGGAATCTCCTTAACTATTTAAGCTGAGATAAGACCCACAGAGGCCCTCACTTAGTAGTCTCACTATGTTGGGTTTGACTTATTTTATGATCAGCAGGTCATCTCAGTGGTTGATTCTGCTTTAGGAGATGTGAGTCTCAAGCTTTCTTCCTAATTCAACCATTGCAAACCAATGGGAAACCCATAGGTCGAACAATCTCTACTGTACGACTGGTAGACTATTCCTTTGAGTCAATAAGCCTAAGTTAAGTTTATGCTTTTATAGCCCTTCCTTAATGTGGCTCATCTCACATCAATTGAGTCCATTTTCATATTTTTAGGGATAGGATCATGCCCTTGGGGCTCCTTTCCCGAGTGGCTATCTTAAGTTTGGACTAAGCTATTATGGCCCCTCTCCTAGTGGTTTCCCCTTTAGGTTGAGTAGTACCATTCTATGGATAAGCAGAGTACTCCTTTGGGCTGGTAAATCTAAGGTAGGTCTAAGCTCCTGTAGCCCCTCCTTAGTGTGACCCATCATAAACTGACAGGGTCCACATCCATTCAACAATCAAATATAAAATTAAAATTAACATGAATCATCGAAATCAACTAAAATTCTTTAACATAACTAATTAAACTAATTAAACAAAATCAAACTAATTAAACTAATTAAATCAAATCCAACTAATCCTAATTCAAATCCCATCAATTCCTAACAAATCATCATTTATGCCCTTGGCATGATTTAATCCCCAACAGATTCTTCTTTATTTTCCTAGCATGAAGATAAACTTCAAATAATCATTCATAACAAATTTTCATTCATGCCCTTGGCATGATTCAATCTTTAGTGGATTCCCCCCTTTTTGTGTTTTTAACACAAAACCAAATTTCAAACAAATTAAACCAAATTCAAGTAATTCCCTTTCCATGCCCCTTCGCATGAAACAAAATAAATCAAACTAAACTAAGATCTTAATTCCTTATACTTTTTCATTTTGGTATAAACAACCTTGATTAATATTCATGACCTTCATGGATACTATTGATCGTGTCAATCAGTGCCAATATGTGCGGTGTGGCTTGTTAATTACACCTCACCTATTGGGGGTCCTTTTGTTTGCCTCACTTTTGGAGTGAGGATTGGTCACTTCCATCCTAGGTCAAGAATTCTTCTAGTGAATTAGGTTTTCTTAGAGCTAGGACACTTCTAGTAGTTAAGGGGACACTAAACCCAAGCCTAAAGACTTGTAGGGCATGAACCTAGGTCTATTGCTTACCTTAAGTAAGTATGCTTCGCCTACCCTAAGGCTTAAACTAACACTCTTACCCATCAATTCATTTAAACCTAAACCAAATGATTGAAACCTCAACCCCAAGCCAATCAATTAACATTGATTGAATTCGATTTCTAATCCAAGCTTCAAGCTAAATTAATTTGAATCTTAACCCAAGTTAGCCCACTTCAATCTTATAACTCCTTTCAAACCAATCCAAGCCAACCAAACTAAATTTAATTCTCTCAGTCAACCTAAATATTCAATTGATCATTTCAAAATATTTTAACACTTGCAATCAAGCCATTTAAATCAATTAGTCTGAAGTAACACAAGTTGGCCCATTTGACCTAAAAGGTTCAAATGAGCAAAAACCCAATCGATTGGGCCTGCTTAAGTGGGCCCAACCCATGGTGAACCCAGGTTGGGTCAAACCCATTAAGCCAAGCCCTCCAAATGAGACAAAATTCTTATTTTGAAAGGGTTCTCCACATCCCCATGCCTTGGCAGCCATCTTTAGCCTTTCTTGGATAAAGGACCACTAACCCACTTTGACCTAATTTGGTCAAAATTATCAACTTAGCTCAAACCCATTTGACCCACATGAATCAAATTGAGCCAAGACAAACCAAACTAAGTCCAAATCCAACCAAACTTCGCATGACTCATCCTTGGGTCACCAAGGGCCTACCCAAGTGGGCTCAACTCATGGTGAGCTCGGGTTAGGTCAAACCCATTGAACCAATCCCATTAAATGGGACAAAATCCTTATTTGGAAGGGCTCTCCACCTCCCCACTCCTTGGAAACCATATTTGTACCTTTTAGGACAAAGGACCACTGACCTAATATAACCTAAGGCAAGGTTCAACCTTTGGCCAAGAGAGGGTGAGTTCACCCATGAGCAACCATTGGTCCACCTAAGGAGTGTGCACTCCATGGTAGCCATTACACTCCCTCAACCTCTCACACACATCCACCTCAATAGCCCCTTGCCACCTCCTGTCAACTACTTCGGTCGGACGACTGCCAAAGATTGAGCCAATCTCTGCCCCTTGCCACCATTGGTCCACCTAAGGAGTGTATACTCCTCCCCATTCATTCCAACTTACTAGACACCTTCTCCAGAGCATTCCGCATAGTCCCAAACTTTCCCCGAGCTCCCTATGCACCCAACCATCAATGAGACCAAGCTCCACCTACACCCAAGAGCTCCATCTATCTAACTTTACCAAATCTCCACCAAAAGTAAATTAACTTTTCCCAAACCTTCACCACCCTCTGACCAATGAAAATGAATCAATTTCTGATCGATTTAACCACCGGAAGGCATCCCTAGACCAACTCAAATGACTTCCAAGACAACGCTTACGTGAAAATAACCAATATCGCATTGGACATTTTAAATAACCATACCATAACATTACGTGGAAAGCACTATCGTGTCAGCATCCATGTGGCATCGACAGGTTAAAATGACTTAATTAGGTTTTAAAATGTAATTAAATAGCTAGAACTTCAAAAAATCACAACTAATTGTAGAAAAACTTAAAAAAATACAAATAAACCCATTTTGGAAAGCTTAGATAGAGAAGAATTTAGTTAAAATAAAATCCTAATTAATATTTAATAAATAGTACTTAATTAAGGTTTGAAGCTTAAGCTCATTACCTTAATTAAGGCATAAATTATTTGGTAATTAATTCTAAATTTGGCATGTTGGTTTTATGGGATGTCCTCTATCTCTCACAGTTTTCTTGGAATTATTTATTATGGGGTTTGGAAAATTTCAAATTTTTAATCCTAATTACCCTTTTTAAATGATTTAATAAATATTAAAATTAAAGAACAATAAAATTGGGTAATTAATATAAATAGTAGAGTAACATAGAAATTAATTAGGACCCCGTCTCCTAATTATTTTCAATTATATTCTCTTAAGGGTTTAATTAATGTATTTAAGGATTAAGGGTAAATTAAGTTGAATTAATAATGAAATATAAGTGAAATCAATTTAAGTAACTCAAGTGCAACCCAATAATCCCAGTACCTATTTAATAACATAAAGTTGTTAAAGAAATTATAATTTTCCTATTATCGTGGGAAAATCACAAGAGTATTTATCTTTTATCTTTTTCTTCTTTAACTTAATTAATTCATAAGCATGAGCCTAATTGGATTAGATCCTTAAGTGCATTGCAAGTTTTACTTTCTCAAAGCATATCAATGAAGGCACATGTTTGGGTAGTTAATTAAATTAAAGTGGCTCAAGAAGGGTGATCAAATGGATATAATTAATATTGAGCTTAATTAATCCATAAAATAGGTCTAATTTCCTTCCTTTAACATCTTAAATAATCAACATGGGATGGAGTGAATTTTAAGTATTATTTCTCCTCTTTAGATTCTTAATAATTTGAATATTAAAATTAAGCATTAAAGAAACTTTGATTAGATTTAAGAGATGTTTATCTAACTTTATTGTCCTTAAGTTCTAATGACATTAAGTATATTATGCAGTGATGTTCAATTACATCCTTTCAAATTATCATAAATGTGCTTGTCATGTGCTTCATGTATTCATATTTTAAAATTAAAAGAATATGATTGCATTTAAATTACATGAGTTGTACAAATATTATTAAATGGTGTGACTATTATCATTAATAAATTTCAAAGTATTTTTAAAACTATATGTTAGTTATGAATTAAATGATTGGAACCTTAAATCAATACTTATTATAAATAATTAATTATGTAAAAAATAAAATTTTTGTTTACTTGTAATCAAAAGATGGCAAATGGTGGTTTTATTCCTACATTCATATTTATGTATTCATGTACTTGAATTGGCAAGTATCTAGTTTGGACATCCCGGGAACATGAGGCTTTAAGTAGCTCTAAGGAGGTCTTAGATAATCTCACTTTCTTGGTTTAATAATGACACATACTTGCTTAATTTCATTTATGTGTGTGCATACATTACAACATAAAGTAAAACCCTTTTTCTTTTTTCCATTAAGCTTTACATAAGTAAATGATATTTACATACAATATTTTCATGATTTCATTTCTATGTTTAAGTGTATGATTATGAGTATTTGAATTGGCAAGTATAGAGTCTGAATATTTTGAGAACATGAGGCTTTAAGTAGCCCCAATGAGGTCTTATATAATCTCACTTCCTAGTCTAACAATGATACATAATTGCTTAAATTTCTTATACATGTTTGCATATGCTCAAATATGAGGTGAAATACCTTTTTCTATCAAGATCATATATTAGAATTCATTAAGTGTGCCGAATATGGGTACATTGCATGTATATATATATACTAAACCAAATATTAAAGAAATTAAAAAGGAAAGAATGTGAATGTTATGGATAATGAAAGGAAGTAACAAAGTATTATTCATGTGATGGTGACTCAATTTTATAGGTCTTAAGATTCCTTTCATGTTTGGATAAGATTCATTAAAGCTAATCTAAAATTAGGATCAAGTTAAATTAATGGATGATCTATTAAGAAAGTTAAAGCAATAATAACCTATCATTAGAAATCAACATTAGGTTAGGGATAAAAGAGTTGAGTCACTTCCTTCTCCTCATAATGATTAGACCTTAAGTAAGAAGTGAATAAAATAAATAAATAAAATGCATAAGTTAAAACTCAATCAAGCTACTAAAAGACTTAAAGTGAAACCACCCTTAGTGGATGATTTAAATAACTCTAAACTTTAGAAAAATCCTAATTCTAAAGCCCAATCAAGACATACCACACTAAGCCTTAGCAGACAACAACAACAACAACAACAACAACAACAACAAGCCTTAATCCCACTAGGTGGGGTCGGCTACATGAATCCTTCATCTCCATTGTGTCCTATTATGTGTCAAATTCCCATCTAATTCAAGTATACTAAGATCATTTTTTATACATCTTAACCAAGTCTTTCTAGGTCTACCTTGACCTTTCTTAACATAAGGCAAATCTAATGCATCTACTCTCCTAATCGGGTCATCGGACGGCCAACGATTTATGTGGCCAAACCATCTAAGGCGACTCTCCCTAATCTTATCTACCACTGGAGCTACTCCAACTTTTTTTTGAACATACTCATTTTGCATTCTATCTCTCAGAGTATAGCCACTCATCCACCTAAGCATCCTCATCTCTGTAACACTTAACTTAGTCTTATGCTTCTCTTTTATTGGCCAACATTCTGCACCATAAGCCACCATCTTATAAAATTTTCCCTTAAGTTTAAGTGGAACTTTTCTATCACATAATAGGCCAGATGCATTCCTCCACTTCAACCATCCAACTTGAATTCTACTAATAACATCTCCATCTATTTCACCATCATTTTGAACAATAGAGCTTAAATATCTGAATCGCTCACTCTTATTAATAACTTGATCACCTAAAGTCACAACACTATCGCTAAAACTTCTACAACTAAAATTACACTTCATATATTCAGTTTTAGATCTACTTAAACGAAAACCTTTAGACTCTAAAGTTGACCTCCATAATTTAAGTTTCTGTTGGACTCCCTCTCTAGTCTTATCAACAAGAAGAATGTCATCGAAAAAGCATACACCAAGGTACATCTTCTTGTAAATGCCTCATAAGAACATCCATAACTAAAGTAAAATAGATAAGGGCTTAATGTTGATCCTTGATGTAATCCAATGAAATAGGAAAATATTTTGTCAATCCTCCTTGTGTTTGGACACAAGTAATGCTCTAGTATACATATCCTTAATGACTTGAATATAACCAATATTAACTCCTTTCTCTTCTAGAACTCTCCAAAGAACATCTCTTGAGACTTTATCATAAGCTTTCTCTAAATCAATAAATATCATATGTAGATCCTTCTTACTTTCTCTATGCTTCTCTATTAAACCTCTTAACAAATGTATAGCATCCATAGTAGATCTACCTGGCATGAAACCAAACTGATTGAAACTTCAGATCACATCGTAACCTATGCTCAATTACTCTCTCCCATAATTTTAATGTATGGCACAATTCCTCTATAATTTGCACACTCTTGTGCATCACTTTTATTCTTAAATATAGGAACCAATAGACTCTTTCTCCACTCATCTGGCATCTTTTTTAGTCTTTAAAATAACATTAAAAAGATTTGTAAGCCAAGAAATTCCTTGATCTCCTAAACATTTCCACACATATATTGGAATATTATCCGTATCGCTTTTACACATTTCATTTTCTTTAAAGCTTCACTAACTTCATTTACTAATACGATGAAAGAAATGAAATTCTCTATTTTGTTTAGGGTATTAAGGTTGCTAAAATCAATCGTATTTTATCCTTCATTGAAAAGTTTATCAAAATATCTCATCCACCTATTTTCAATATCTTTTTCTAAGAGAAGCACTTTATTATTTTCATCCTTAATACCCCTCACTTGAACTATATCTTTACTTCTCCTATCTCTTTGGTTGGCTAACTTATACATACATATTTCACCTTCTTTGGTATCTAATCTATTGTATAAATCACTAAAAGCTAAATTTTTTTGCATCATATATTGCTTTCTTAGAATCTCTACAGGCCACTTTATATCTTTCCCAATTCTCCAAATTTTTACATCTAAACCAAGTTTTATAACAATGCTTCTTATTTCTTATCTTTTCTTGCACACTCTGACTCCACCACCAACTATTCTTATTAAAAGAAGCTTTTCCTTTTGATTCTCCAAGCACATCTTTAGCAACTTGCTTAATTTCACTTGATATTTTTCCCACATAACGTTAGCTTCTTTATGAACACCCCAAATTCTAATATCTTATAGCTTGCTCTTAAAAATATTTTTATTTGTGTTCTTTAAGTGTCCCCATCTAATCCTAGGACAATAATTTAGTTTATTTTTTCTCTTACAATCTTTCATCTTAAAATCTAAAACTAGTAGTCGATGTTGGGTACTTAAATTTTCACTTGGAATGACCTTACAATCTTTACAATGTAAACGATCTATTTTTCTTATCGAAAATAATCAATCTGTTTTACTAGATCCGTTTTATAAGTAATAATATGCTCATCTCTTTTCTTAAAAAAGTATTAGCAACTACAAAATCATAAGCTAAAGCAAAATCTAATATAGACTTACCTTCTTCATTAGTCACTCCAAATCCATAACCACCATGAATACTTTTAAAATCTTCTACTCTACCAACATGTCCATTTAAATCTCCTCCAATAAATACTTTTTTCTTCAAGAGGTATCATTTGTATTAATCCCTCTAATTCATTCCAAAATTTTTCTTTTGCGCTTACCTCCAAACCTACTTGAGGAGCATAGACACTTATAACATTGATAATCTTAGTATCAACAATAATCTTTAAAGATATAATTCTATCTCCACATCTATTAATACTTATAACATTATCCTTCAAACTTTTATCTATAATCACACCTACACCATTTCTAGTTTGACTTTTACCTGAATACCAAAGTTTAAAACCTAAACTATCAATCTCCTTGGCCTTCTCACCAACCCATTTAGTTTCTTGAACACATAAAATATTTATGTTTCTATGAACCATAATATCTATTAATTCCATTAATTTACCTATAAGAGTACCTATATTCGAAGATCCTAACCTAATTTTAGTTACCGATCCTAGTATTAGGTTAGGTCTGTGTATGTTATGGTGATATATTTTATTTTTGTGATGTAATATTTTAAACTGTATGTTATGATTATTTGTGCATAGACTAGATGATAGGCCATTGTTAGCCTAATGATATTTTATGCGGAGAATTGTGCTTGAGGGACCCCTATAATAATAAATGAATATAAATGCTCTTGCTTATAGGTGTTGTTTAAGTCCCTAAGCATAAACAACTAGGACATGTGGGCTTGGTTTCCTAAGTGTAGGGTGTTAAGTCTAAATATGTAAAATATAATTGCTTGGTTTGTATATTTGTTTCACTAATATCTATTTTATAGGTGTAGTTAGATTTTATTTTTTATAAATATGTAATTTTTGTAATAAAATTAGGATTAGTGCTATAGGGTTTAGGATAAGCAATGGCTAGAAGGCAAAGACCTATGAAGCCCTGTGAAGGTTTGAGCAAACTAATTCAAAGAAAGAAAGAAAAACATGAATTGAAGGCCCACATAACATTTATTTCATTTGTAAGATTTAATTGTAATTTGGGTTGTATAAGGGTAGAGCTTGGCTACCCAATTTTTTTCTTTTCTAGGGTGTATGAAGGTACTCGGCCGCACAGGCCTTTCATTTTTTCTTTCAAAAATCTAAATGTTTGATGGCTATGTTTAGATTATGCAATAGAAATGTCATGCTTTTCATATATTTCTTAAAGTCTGTATATTTGATGTGTGGCGTAGATGCGATAGGCTCTTTAGAATAAAATTAAATTTTCTATCCTCACTAAATAACTTATAATTAAATTCTAATACAACTCATAACCTCAACCTAAGGCTTAGGTATATAAAAATAATAATAAATGGTTAAGAAATCTCTTAGCTTAATAGTTGAATGCTATCACATCGTGGATATCATATTACTTCACCCTTGAAAATAGAGAATCTCCACTCTTACACGATAAGTGATCGGCTTGATCTATGAGAGCAGTCTCTTGTAGTGGAGAACACTTCTTCTCATGAATTTAGCCCACAACTCAATTTCATCAGGAATTTTTGAATAATTATCCCAAGCCTTAGTTTAAATTAATGTGTCAAAATGATCTAAATACTGTAAATATTAAGTCATGTTTGTATACCAAATATTATCTAGCTTCCTGAGTTTAGGATTCTAGCTTCTAATAAGACTAGCATACATGGTCTTAAATCGTACGAGGTGTTAGCTGATACCCACTCCAGGTGATTGTATGCCCAAAAAAGTCGGGATGTGTTCATTCTCTCTTTTGGATAGACTACTATATCTTATCCTCCCTGATTAGACTTAGATCATGCTTCTAGCTTGTGCTAAAGCATTTTAGGCTAAGGTTCTAAGGCTACTTATGTTTCTTGGGATATAAGTATAAGTCTTCACTTCTTAAGCATCTCCACAATCATGTTTTATTAATTTATAAGTCCTAGTACTCTAATAAAATTTCAACTTAAACAAAATAAATTCTCACCTTCAAAAATATAAAGCCTCATCACAGGGTATACTGGAGCATTCACTAGGCTTCATAGTATCTTGGACGCTCCCTACTTATGACCTTATATAAGTATTTCTATTTGAGCTATTCCCATTTTATTTCAAATAATAATTATTTCTTTGATAGTCTAGCCTTAGAATCTTTGGAGATATTTATTGACTACTTTAATGAGAATGATCTTAGGAAACTTCAATTTCTTAGGATGTAATTAAGTATGGGGGCTTACCTCCATAGGGAACTAAAGAATCCACATAAAATAATCCCTACTTTATCTATCCTGTAAAGTAGAGGAAAGATCTCTAGTATATATATGTAGACCCATCTTCCTTAAGAGTCCTTATTAGGTGATACATCCATTGTAGGGTGATGTTTCTAGCTTTCAAGATAGTACATCATACCTTAATGTCGTATTCAATCACTTCAATAAGTACCCCCCATAAGATTTGTGTAGTGTCCCTATGACTCCAAATTAAAACACCACACAATCGCCATTCAATATTCTGGTGGTTGACCTCTCCTTCATATTCGTTAATCAATAAAGGTAAATGTGAGTGAAGCTAATAAGATAATGCCTTCCTAGGAGATATGTGGGATAGAAGATGCCCAATTAATATTTCCATAGTGATTATTGGTGAAGCTCTTACAAAAAAATGGTTTAAATCCAATGCTCCATCTTAAGGACATACCCATATTCATAAGGGAAATGCTAAGCCAAAGCTGCTAAAGAGGCAAGGCTAGTTCTTGTACTAGTGGAGGGAAAAAGAAATGTTGTGGTGAATGTGCGTCCTCTTTTAATGAGAATAGAGATGGTTCGTACATCATATTATGGGAATTAGAAGAAACATGACTTTTATAATGGTGTTCATAACTATAGACTTGGTGTTCTTCTTAGGGCGTGAATAGATTAGTTACTTTTTTACTTGGTTCAATCATCTATTATAGGTCAATTAAGAAAGATATGGACAAATTTTCTCCCAATTTATTTCATTTATTTTTTTTAGCCATGAGAGTAAATGCTATTAGTTGGCAAATAAATATAGACAGATGGTTAAACAACTAACATTTAATACAAATAAAATAAACGAGCTTAAAGAACACATCTTTAAATTGAAGAAATTTTTTTTTGATAATGATCTAAAATTGGAGTTGTTTCAAAAGAATGCAAATAATTTAGAAGATAACATTATGGAGAAAGCCTATAGCCTCTCTTTGATCATGGCTAGTGAGAGATGAATTGATAGAACTATAAGAGAAAACAAAAGATTTGAAGTCTTCTAAATAATTTTTGAGTCACTAATAAAGAATGGAAATATCAAGAAATATTATCAGTAAAGTTTTTGGAATGAATTTAATTTTGCTTATCAACTTTGGTGGAAAAATAACTTTTCTGCCCCGCACTCAATAATATGGCGCCTTTCAAGCTTTAGAGGGGTCAATAGTGGAAGTAAAAAAGGAGAAGATGAAAGCAAAGAAGGAGAGGGAAGCGATTGACATATCATATAAATGTATTCTTGAAGAGACCTCTACGATGTAAAATCTCTTTCCATTGAATTAAAATATACAAATATGCACTTTTTTCATCATGTGAACTTTTACCTCTTATGTACTTTTTAATCTTGATAATTATTTGTGTAAAATTAATGAAAACCTATAAACAATCAAATTAACTTTATTTTAATCATGGGTTATATATTGAGAATAATATACTATTTTGAAAGAGGAAAATATTATTCTGTTAGACTAACTTAAACGTCTAAGGGGTTGTGTCCTAACAAATAAGTCTGGTGTGTACATATTAGATTATGCGAGTGCCAACCTAGATTATGCTTTATATTTCAAATTTTCAAATTTTGGTCGATGTTTAATTTAGTCACAAGATTGCTTTAACTTAAAAGATTAGTGATTGAAAGTATTTTATCTAAATATATTTGACTTTGATTATAATTATTTAGAATTTTTAAAAAATCCTTAAGAGTAATTAAGATTCACGAAGTAAATGAACCTTACTCACCAAAATAACCTAAGTATGATGAAAAATATCTTTCATCAAAGGAATGAGGGTAAATTCCCATCCTACTCTCATAAAGTCCTAAATAGATTTTTTGACTTTTGTTTTGGAATATGTTATCGATTTTTATTCATTATTTGGGATTTTATAAATTTTTAATTTTTTTATGTTGGAGATTGAAAAAAATATTTAAATAATTTAAAAAATTATAAGAAAATTCCTTCTCAAATGGAGAAGCAATGGGAACTTCTCCTTAATTTTTTAAACATTATTTATTTTTTATATATTATTTATTAATATATTTTGTTCTAATCTTAATTTTTATAATAAACTAACTCTAAATATTATGAAAATTTTCCTCAAGGATAATATTAACCTCTAGGATCTTTCATAAGAATTTGGAACTAATTTGACTTGGTTTTGATTTTGGATAATATATTGAATTAAATTCAAATTTTAAATTATAATAAAATATTAATTATTTAACTATATTTTTAGTTTTATTTGATTTTATACTTTGTTAGCTTTCTATTAATTTTTTTTCATATTTTATGATTTCTTCTTGCTTTTTATATGATTTTTAAGGTTTTGATGCTTATTTATATTATTTTATTAGTGTTTAATTTCGTTTAATTATTTATTTTTATAATTATATTTAATTAGTAATAGAAAATTTAATATTTTTATATTTATTTTCTTTGTGTAATAAACATACTGAAACATTTAATTAATATAATGTGATCCCAAATACACAGCATAACATCAGAAGCACAAGGCACAGAAAAGCCCCAAATTGGCTGAAGGATTTTACATAGAAAAATAAGAAATTACAAGACTAGTAAAATATTACAGAACAAATTTCAACAAAGTTAACAACACAACATTACAGATTGCTAGAATAACAAAAGTAATTGCAATTCTAGAGTAGATCCTGCAATAATATCCAGACGAGGCTATTCGACTTCAAACAAGAATAATAACTCTGAGAGCTAGATCAGACTACAACAAACAACAGATAACTGAAAACAAGAAGCAAGAAAGGATCTTGACAACTCAGCTACAAATACAGCAATAAACTAACTGAAAAGCCTAAGAAGTACTTTACCCTAGCCCTAACAAAAAGAGATCGGGCTCTTGTAACAAAAAAGTAACCATAAAAATAGAAAAGAACTTCTTGAAAATTGTAAAGAAGTAGTAGATCTAGTAGGATAGTAGAAGAAGATAGTATAAATAGAGTGAAAGAGAGACAAAGAGGATGTAATCAATATTTCTGAAGAGAAAACTTCTCTTCCTCTGCTCCTTCTTCTTCTCCTTCTTCCTCTTGCATTTTCTTCTGGATTACTTGCCGAAAACACCATCGAAGGGTTAGTTTTAAACCACGCTGATCAATAGCTAAGATAGAACCCGGGTCATATCATTGGTGCTCTCGTTGACTCCAGCAAACATCAATGGCAGAAGGTACCGGGCATACAGCAAAAATATTGGAAGAATGTGTTGGAAGGCTAAACAAGAATGATGAATAAATGTCTTCAATCACTATCATATTAAATGAAGTATCAAGAAGGCTATCAGCTATTGAGGATAAATTGGATAAATCGTGTCAAGAATAGCAACAATCCCAGGTATGTAATTCATCTCCTATAGAATTTACTTCTCCAAACAAAACACAGACACAAAACACTAGACCTGTTAAGGTAGACATGCCTCAGTTTAATGGAGAAAATCCAAGGGGATGGCTATTCAAAGTAGACCAGTTCTTCTAATATTACACCCATCGGAGGATCAAAAATTCATAATAATATATGGATGGACCTAGCCTAAGTTGGTATCAATGGATGCATTTAAATAAATAATTGCATTCATGGCAATAATTCAAAGCTCAGGTCATTCAGAGGTTTGGACCCTCTCTATATGGAGATTTAAGAGGAGAGTTAGCCAAATTGAATGTAGAAGCCCAAGAATTCTATAATGAGTTTGAAGAGTTAGCTAATCAAATTTTGGGTATTCCCCCTAAATTTTTACAAAGCTACTTTGAATCTGGGCTAAGATAAGATATAAAGAGAGAAGTCAGAGCTTTACAGCCCAACTCTCATCAGCAAACCTTCCAATTAGCTAAACTAATGGAAGACAGATTAGCTGATGAAGTATCTATGCCAAGAACTTTCAGATTTCATCAATTTCCAGCAGTAAAATAGCAACAACCATATCAACAACCCCTACTGCCTACTCCAACAATGCCCATTCACAATAGTAATAGTCAAAACAAATTGAACATACCAATTCAGAGATTGACAGTCACACAGTTGGAAGAAAGAAAGAAGAAAGAACTTTGCTTCAACTGTGATAAAAAATATCAGAGAGGACATACCTGTAAATCAAAATTATTTGATCTAATGGTGGTCAATGATGACCAAGAGTACCACCTGTAGCAAGAAACTGAGACATACAATCAATTATTACAGGAAGAAATTCCAGAAATAAGTTTCAATGCCTTTACAGGTCAATCCAATCCCAAAATACTAAGATTGCAAGGAATGATTGGCAACAAAATATTACAGGTATTGATTGACAGTGGGTCAACCCACAATTTTATTCAATCTAAATTAACCAAATTTATTGATCATACAGTTACACCTGCATCTATCTTTAAAGTATTGGTTGGAAATGGTGAAACATTGAAATGTACAGGAGTATGTTCCAACATACCCATCAAACTCTAAGGATATACCTTTATAACTGACTGCTACCTACTACCAATGCAAGGAGCAGATGTTGTGCTAGGAGTACAATGGTTAGAATAGTTAGGAGAATGTACAACAGACTACAAGAAGTTGACTATGAAATTCAGGTATAATGATACATTGGTGCAATTACAAAGAGACACAACATCTAATGTTCAAAGCATTACCTTACACCAATTCACAAAACTACAAAACAAAGATGAAATAGCCTCATACCTGCAGATTACAGAAGTTCCAAGATCTATAGAGGCTACAACAAATGAGTTCCAAAGCTTACCTGCCAATATTCAACAAATACTACATCAGTATCAAGAAATATTTCAAGCTCCAAATAATTTACCTCCACAAAAGAACATTGATCATCATATCAACTTGGAACATGGAACTCATCCAATTAGAGTTAAAAACTATAGACATCCACATTTCCAGAAAACAAAAATTGAAAAGTTAATCAAGGAAATGTTGGACACTAGGATAATCAGAGAAAGTACTAGCCCTTTCTCATCTCCAACACTACTAATAAAGAAAAAAGATGGAACTTGGAGATTCTGTGTCGATTACAGAGCTTTAAATAAAATCACTATCCCTGACAGATTTCCAATTCTAACTCCAGAAGAGCTAATGGATGAACTACATGGAGCAACCATCTTTTCAAAACTAAATTTATGTTCAGGTTATCATCAAATCAGAATGACTGAAGAAGACATATACAAAACAGCCTTCAAAACACATGAGGGATACTATGAGTTTATTCCAATGCCATTTGGGTTAACAAATGCACCCTCCATATTCCAAGCCATGATGAACACAGTTCTGAAACCTTTTCTAAGAAAATTTATCTTAATATTCTTTGATGACATACTAATATACAGCCCTATAGTGGAGCAACATCAAAATCACTTACAAGCAGTGTTAGAAAAGTTGAAACACCACAGCTTGTTTAGTAAACCATCAAAATGTTCTTTTATTCAAGAAAAGATATAATACTTAGGCCATATTTTATCATCTAAAGGCATAGAAGTGGACCAAAAAAAATAGCAGCAGTCCAGTCATGGCCAATTCCAACATTAGTTAAGCAATTGAGAGGATTCCTAGGTTTAACAAGCTACTACAAAAAGTTTGTTAAACAAAATGCAGCAATTGCTGCACCATTGACCTCATTACTAGCTAAACAAAAGTTCCAATGGATTAAAGAAGCTTAAAAAGCATTTGTACAGCTGAAACAAACAATGACATCTTTACCAGTATTAGCTTATCCTAATTTTTCTCAGCCCTTTATAATAGAAACAGATGCATCTGGCACTGCAATAGGAGCAGTCTTAATACAAAATAGTCACCCTATTACTTAGTTTAGTAAGTAATTATCTTCATCATTACAGAAAGCATCTACTTATGCAAGAGAGCTCTATGCCATAACAGAAATAGTAGCAAGATGGAGATAATATCTGTTAGGCCACAAGTTTACCATCAGAACTGATCAAAAGAGCATAAGAGAACTAATGCAATAATTTAGACTCCTGAATAGCAAAGGTTCCTTATTAAACTCTTTGGCTTTGATTACATAATAGAATATAAACCAGGGATCACAAACAAGGCAGCTGATGCCTTATCTAGAAAAATATATAATGCAGAAAAGCAACTGACAGTAGAAGGCTCTACACAACAAAGTTTATATGCTTATACTTAACAATTCACTTCTTTAGTACAACAAATTAAAGAGGAAACACAGTCTACTCATGAACTGCAACAACTGTATAAGCAAGTATCAGAAAGCCCAGGTTTATTTCCAAAGCATAGAATGGCTAATGGACTGATAATTTATAAAGACAGGATTGTCATATATAAAGAATTAGAAATAAGAAATATTATTATGAGAGAACTACATTCAACTCCAGTAGGAGGACACTGTGGAATTAAAAGGACTTTAGCCAGAATTACTCAACAGTTTTACTGGAAAAAGATGAAATAGGATATACAGCATTTTATCTCCACATGCCCTATATGTTAACAAGTTAAATATGACAGTCAGAAGCTTGTAGGTTTACTGCAACCTCTACCTATACCAGCAGCCATTTGGGAGGAAGTATCAATAGATTTTATCACAGGACTACCCAGGTCTCACAACAAAATGACTATACTAGTGGTGGTAGATAGACTATCCAAGTATACACATTTCTCAGCCTTTCCAGCCAGTTTTATAGCTACCTATATAGCTCAGATTCTTATTTCAGACATAGCCAAACTACATGGAATATCAAAGGGCATAGTTTCAGATAGAGACCTAATCTTTATGAGTAATTTTTGGCAGGAACTATTCAAATTAAGTGGAATAACACTAAGCCACAACAGTGCTTATCATCCTCAGACAGATGGCCAAATAGAGATCACAAATAGAATACTAGAACAATATCTAAGGAGCTTTGCATTAGAGACACCAAGAAATTGGTTACAATTTCTTTTATGGGAAGAATTATCCTATAATACATCCATCAATACTTCCACAAAAATGGCTCCTTTTCAAATAGTGTATGGCAGACTTCCACCTATAATTATACCCTATAATGGTAACACAGCTACCAACACAGAGGTAGAAATAGTAATACAATAGAGGGACAAGTTCCTACATCAACTTAAAATAAACTTACGGGAAGCTCAAAATAGAATGCAACAAATGGCTAATAAACACAGAAGGGAGCTTCAGTTCAAGATAAATGATCTAGTGTTAGTAAAACTACAGCCATACAGACAAACTTCAGTCTCAAGGAATCCTTACACAAAGCTATAAAGAAAGTATTATGGTCCCATTAAAATTTTACAAAAAATAGGGACAGTAGCATATAAAGTAGAACTTCTAAAAACAACAAGGATCCATAATGTCTTTCATATATCTAGACTAAAGCAATATAGATAGGATTCCAAGCTACATCCAGCAATCTTACCAAATCAATGCATAGAAGGCCAGCCTGTGGTCAGACCTATCAAAATTCTGGAAGAAAGGGCAAGAATGCAAGTAGATAAAACTATGAAGGAAATTTTGGTCCAATGGGATGGGATGCTAACAAAAGAGGCATCTCGGGTATCAATTGAAGAATTCCAGAAAGTGTTTTCTGATTTTGACCTTGAGGACAAGGTCAATGTTTGGGAAGGGGGTAATAACGTGATCCCAAATAGACAGCATAACATCAGAAGCATAAGGCACAGAAAAACTCCAAATTGGCTGAAAGATTTTACTCAGTAAAATAAGAAATTACAAGACTAGTAAAACATTACAGAATAAATTTTAATAAAGTTAACAACACAACATTACAGATTGCTAAAATAACAAAAGTAATTGCAATTCCAGAGTAGATCCTGCAATAATATCTAGAGACAGAAGCTATTCAGACTTCAAACAGCAATAATAACTCTAGATAGAGCCAGATCAGACTACAATAAATAATAGATAACTAAAAATAAGAAGCAAGAAAGGATCTTGATAACTCAGCAACAAATACAGCAACAAATTAACTGAAAATCCCAAGAAGTACTTCACCCTAGCCCTAACAGAAAGAGATCGGGCTCTTGTAATAAAAAAGTAACCATAAAAATAGATAAGAACTTCTTGAAAATTGTAAAGAAGTAGTAAATCTAGTAGGATAAGAGAAGAAGATAGTGTAAATAGAGTAAAAGAGAGACAAACAGGATGTAATCAATATTTCTGAAAAGAAAACTTCTCTTCTTCTGCTCCTTCTTCTTCTCCTTCTTCCTCTTGCATTTTCTTTTGGATTACTCGTCAAAAACACCATCTTTTCCGGCAAAGAACCTTAGGGTTTCTCCTCTGCACCCTCAGCATCCCCTTTCTCTCTGGAGCCATTTCGGCCGCTCGAAGAGCTGAACCCAAGGAAATAACCCCCTTTCAGTTCCTTCTTTGAGAAGCTAAATCCAACGGCTAGAAAAGAAAAGAAGGTCGCACGTTAGATGGCTCAGATCCAATCTCATAGGTTAAAGTCCCCAAATAGATCGAAGGGTCAGCTTTAAATCATGGTGATCAATGACTAAGATAGAACCCTGGTCATATCATAATGGTTTATAATTTTTCATGTAATTTTAAATTTAATTTTTTTATTTGTTCTACACATTAATAGTTTAGATTTTGTTTTTTTATCAAAATATTAAAGGAAAATTCTAAGAAAATTCTTGAAAGTGGACAACAACTAGACAAATTTAGTTTTAATGTAGTCAGAAGGTTGCTTCTAGACAAATTTAATTTCAACTTAAATTATAATTTTCATTGAAACAAAATAATATGATTTTTAGTATTTTTAAGGGTAATCAAAAATTAGTTGCTGAAAAAAATATGAGATTTTAATTTTATGATATTCTCCTCTAACAGAAGAATCCATAGAGGGCTTAATTGTTATTTTTTATTGGTATTCATTTTCCAATGATTTTTAAAAGTTTATGTTTATTTTATATATTAATTAGCCAAAATTTAAATTTATTATGCTTGCTTGAGCACTTTTCTACATGGCGTATGATCAGTGGATCAATAGAGCGGGTCAGGCTTCCGTGGCTTCCATGTGGAAAAACTCAACCGGTATAGAATCTAAGCCACCGGTTTGGATCCCAAAATCTGACAAGAGAATCGGACGATAATTGTATCGTTTCAAGCTCTAGCCAAGAAACACAGCCATCCATATAGAGGCTTTTGAATCGAACAAAAAAACCATGTTAATTGCAATCTCTTGTATTCCAAAGGATCAATCATAAAAAATGCAATGGTTTCTATGATTTGATCATACCCTTGATCACATCGATTTCACAAAGCTTGAACACCTTAGGCAGAACTAAGGTTGAAGATGGTTACCTCGATTCGGGTCGCTTTGTCATTAAGCTTCATCTAGACTGGAAGAACATATTCTCTGAAGACTGCAACTCGAATGGGGCACCGAACGTAAAGATTCACCAAGACTGAACTAGGATCGCCGTCGTTTGGTCGAATTGGTGTTGCAGGATCTTGGGAAGGTAAGGTGGTATGGACCCAAATAGAGAAAAACACATCAAGAGTACAAGAGATAAAAAAGCCCCATTCTGGTTAAAAGATTTTACCCAATAAAGCAATAATTACATACATTAGCCACTGTTGAATGGAGAATACAGAGAACTTAGCCATTCTAGCGGATATTACTATAATAAATAACCAAATAAAGCATGCTTAGCAAAAAGATCACTTAAAATTGTCAGAATAATAAGATAGATAAACTACAAGAACAAGATCCAGCACAAGATTTCCAGACATGGCCAGCTCAGACAACTACAATAGTAATATAACTGAAAAATAAGAAAAAAAGTAAAGATCTTGCCAGCTTTGACAAAACTACAATAGCAATATAATTGAAAAACAAGAAAGGAACCGACATCTGGCCAAAAATAGACAGACATCACTGCCATATAACAGAAAGTAGATAGATCTACTGAAGTGTAAAGAAACTAATGTTATAAATAAGCCTTGTAACAAGACAAAGAAACCGTAATAATATTGATCTTCTTCTTCTTCTTCTTCTTCTTCTTCTTCTGATATTTCTTCCTTCCTTCTATAGAACCCTAAAACCCTCTCCCAAGCTCCTCTTCACCTTTCAGCCCCCCTCTCTAGAGTATTCGACCGCTCAAAGAGTTGAAGTACCCTTTTGATTCCTTCACTGACAAGCTATGCATTTTCTTCCCCAAGAAGCTTCATCCAACGGGCAACATAATGACGTGAAGAAATCAACTGACGGTTGTGATTAAATCCCGCGATAGCTTCCCTAAAGTAAATCCAATGGCGGCGATACAATCGGGAAGTCTTTGAATCTAACAGTTAAGATAAATTAGGGATGTATCATTGGTGCTCTAGTTGATTCCTGCAAGCAATAATGGCAGACGGCACAAGACATACAACAAAAACCTTGGAAGAATGTGTAGGAAGATTAAACAAGAATGATGAACAGATGACATCAATTACTATCATATTAAATGAAGTATCATGCAGATTATCAGTAATTCAAGATAAACTGGATAAATCTTGTCAAGAACAACAACACAGAGTAAAGAATCATAGTTATGTAACTCAAACCCTATAGAAATTACTCCTCAAATTAAGTCACACACTCAAAATTCAAGACTAGTAAAAGTAGACATGCCCTGGTTTAATGGAGAAAACTCAAGAGGATGGCTATTCAAGGCAAACCAATTTTTTCAGTATTACAATCTTTCAGAAGAACATAAGTTCATAATTGCATTAGTTTATATGGATGGACCTGCTTTGAGTTGGTTCCAATGGATGCACCTTAATAAGCAATTGCATTCTTGGCAAAATTTCAAAGAATAGGTAATACAGAGATTTAGACCTTCATTATACAGAGATTTAAGGAGAGAATTAGCCAAATTTCAACAAAGAAAAACTGTACAAGAATTTTACAATGAGTTTGAAGAATTGGCTAAACAAATTTCAAGAATTCCTCCTGAATTCCTCCAAAGTTGCTTTGAATCTAGACTAAGACAAGATATTAAAAGAGAAGTCAGAGAATTACAACCAACTTCACTACAACAAGCCTTCCAACTTGCAAAATTAATGAAAGACAGACTAGCAGATGATGTTTATATAACAAGAAGCTCATGTTTCAATCAAACAACATCAATGAAATAATAGCAGCCATTGCTTCCCACCTAGTCATGCCAAATCACAACAATAGCAATAATAACAAGCCAAATATACAAATCCAGAGACTTACAGCAACATAATTAGAGGAAAGAAAGAAAAAAGGATTATGTTTTAACTGTGATGAGAAATACCATAGGGGCCACACATGTAAATCAAAGCTATTTGCCCTCATGGTGGTCAATGATGATCAGGACTACAACCTGCAGCAAGAAAGCCACCAAAAAAATTAGTTAATACATGAAGATATTCCATAAATAAGCTTCAATGCATTCACATTTCAATCAAACCCAAGAACATTGAGATTATAAGGGATGATGGATAATAAACCAGTACAAGTACTGATTGATAGTGGTTCAACCCATAATTTTATTCAATTTAAACTAGCTAAATTCATAGATCACACAGTCACACCTGCATCAATTTTTAAAGTATTAGTAGAAAATAGGGAAACACTAAAATGCTCAGGAGTTTGCTCCAACATACCCATCAAACTACAAGGATATAGATTCATAACAGATTGTTACCTTCTACCAATGCAAGGAGCAGATGTGGTGTTAGGTGTGCAGTGGCTAGAGTAATTGGGAGAATGCACAACAGATTATAAAAAGTTAATCATGAAATTCAAATATAATGACACAATAGTACAACTACAGGGGATACAGCTTCAAATGTGGAAAGCATTACCTTACATTAGTTTACAAAGCTACAAAACAAGGATGAGATAGCATCCTACCTACATATCAGAGAAGTATCAATGCTGACAGAATCCACAACAAGGGAATTTAACAGCTTACCAACAAATATACAATAGGTATTACCTCAATATCAAGAATTATTTCAAGCACCATCAGACTTACCTCCCAAAAGGGACATAGATCATCATATTAATTTGTCACCTGGAACTCAACCAATAAGGGTTAAAACCTACAGATATCCATATTTTTAGAAGATAGAAATTGAGAAGTTAATCTAGGTGATGTTAGATATAGGGATAATAAGGGAGAGTACTAGCCCTTTCTCCTCACCAGCATTACTAATTGAAAAAAAGATTGGACTTGGAGATTTTGTGTAGATTATAGGGTAGTAAACAAAATCACCATCCCTGACAGATTTCTCATTCCAACTCCAGAAGAATTAATAGTTGAATTACATGGAGCAACTATTTTCTCCAAGTTAGATTTGCTTTCAGGATACCAACAAATCATAATGGCAGAAGAAGATATATACAAAACAGCCTTTAGAACACATGAAGGGCATTATGAATTCATAACAATGCCATTTGGATTAACCAATACACCCTTAACCTTCCAAACCATGATGAATACAGTACTTAAACCTTTCCTATGCAAATTTGTGTTGGTATTCTTTGATGATATTCTAATATACAGCCCCACCTTGGAGCAACATCAACAACATCTACAAGCAGTATTGGAAAAATTGAAACAAAATGCCTTGTTTATCAAACCCTCAAAATGCTCATTCATCCAGGAAAAGATAGAATATTTAGGCCACATATTATCAGATAGAAGCTGATCAAAAGAAAATTGAAGCAGTACAATCATGGCCAGTTCCAACTTCAGTTAAACAGTTAAGAGGATTCCTGAGTTTAACAGGCTATTATAGGAAATTTGTAAAATAATATGCAATAATTGCTACACCATTAACATCAATGCTAGCTAAATAGCAATTCCAGTGGACAGAAGAGTCTCAAAAAGCATTCATATAGTTGAAATAAGCTATGGTATCTTTACCTGTATTAGCATTTCCAAATTTTACTCTACTTTTTATTATAAAAATAGATGCTTCAGGTACAACAATAGGAGTAGTATTAATTTAAAATAGTCATCTTATTGCTTATTTCAGCAAGAAACTATCTCCAACCTTATAGAGATCATCAACTTATGCAAGGGAACTATATGCCATAATAGAAGCAGTAGGAAGATGAAGACAATATCTGTTAGGCAACAAGTTCACCATCAGAATAGATCAGAAGAGCATTAGAGAACTAATGCAATAAATAATCCAGACACCAAAATAGCAAAAGTTCTTAATTAAACTCCTTTGTTTTGATTACACCATAGAATACAAACTAGGGATCGTAAACAAAGCAGCTGATGCTTTATCCAGAAAGATTTATACTCCAGAAGAACACTCTACATCAGACAACCCAAAAATCTCTATATATCAAAGTTTATATGCTTACACCCAACAATTCACTTCTTTATTGTAGCAAATTAAAGATGAAACACAAGTCATTCCAGAATTACAACAACTCTATCAGCAGATAACAGAAAACTCAGAGCTCTTTCCAAAGCACAGAGTTTCCAATGGATTAGTATATTATAAAGATAGAATTGTTATAGCTATAGATTCAGAAGTAAGAATTACCATTATGAGAGAACTACACTCAACACCAGTAAGAGGCCACTATGGAATTAAAAGAACATTAGCAAGAATTACTCAATAGTTTTATTGGAAAAAGATGAAGCAAGATATTCAGCAGTTTATTTCAACATGCCCTATATGTCAACAAGTAAAGTATGACTGCCAGAAACCTACAGGGCTATTGCAACCTTTGCCTATACCATCAGCTATTTGGGAGGAACTTTCTATGAACTTTATTACAGGATTACCCAGATCTCACAATAAAACAGCTATCCTAATGGTAGTAGACAGACTCTCTAAGTATGCCATTTTTCAGCCCTTCAAACCAACTTTATAGCAACATCTATTGCTCATATTTTCATCTCAGATATATGCAAATTACATGGCATACCACAGAGCATAGTATCAGATAAGGATCCTATCTTTATGAGTAATTTCTGCCAGGAGTTATTTAGGTTAAGTGGAACAACACTCAACCACAGTAGTGCTTATCATCCCCAAATAGATGGCCAAACAGAAGTCACCAATAGGACATTAGAACATTACCTTAGGAGTTTTGTGCTAGAAACTCCAAGAAATTGGTTTTAGTTTCTACCATGGGAAAAATTTTCCTACAATATATCAATAAATACTTCGATAAAATTGACTCCTTTTCAAATAGTTTATGGCAAACTTTCACCTACAATCATACCTTACAATGGTGATACAGCTAACAAGACAGAAGTAAACACAATATTACAACAAAGAGACAAAATACTGCACCAACTTAAAGAGAATCTATAGGAAGCTCAAAATAGAATGCAATAAATGGCTAACAAAAAAAGAAGGGAGTTCTAATTTTAGATAAATGACTTGGTGTTAGTCAAATTACAACCCTACAGACAAACTTCAGTCTCACTGCACCCTTACACAAAATTTAAAAGGCAATACTATGGTCCATTCAGAATTCTACAGAAAATAGGGATAATAGCCTACAGAGTGGAACTTCTAGAAACAACAAGGATCCATAATGTATTCCATGTCTCTAGACTCAAGCAATACAGGCAAGACTCCAAGCTACATCCAGCCATTCTCCTAGCATAATTCATAGATGGCCTACCTTTGGTTAAACCCATCAGAATTCTAGAAGAAAGGACAAGACGGCAAGAAGATAAGCCTATTAAAGAAGTACTAGTCCAATTGGATGGAATTTTAACAAATGATGCATCTTGGATGCCAATTAAGGAGTTCCAGAAAGCTTTTCCAAGTTTTGACCTTGAGGACAAGGTCAATGTTTGGGAAGGGGGTAATGATATGAACCCAAACAGAGAAAAATACATCAGGAGTACAAGAGATAGAAAAGCCCCATTCTGGCTAAAAGATTTTATCCAATAAAGCAATGGTTACATACATTAGCCACTATTGAATAAAGAATATAGAGAACTTAGCCATTCCAAAGAATATTATTACAATAAATAACCAAATAAAGCATGCCTAGCAAAAAGATCACTGAAAATTGCCAGAATAATAAGATAGATAAACTACAAGAACAAGATCCAGCACAAGATTTCCAGACATGGCCAGCTCAGACAACTACAACAGCAATATAATTGAAAAATAAGAAAAAAAGTAAAGATCTTGCCAGCTCAGACAAAACTACAACTGCAATATAAATGAAAAATAAGAAAGGAACCGACATCTGGCCAAAAACAGACAGACATCACTACTATATAACAGAAAGTAGATAGATCTATTGAAGTGTAAAGAAACTAGGGTTATAAATAAGCCTTGTAACAAGACAACAAACCAGGTAATAATATTGATCCTTTTGCATCTTCTTCTTCCTCTTCTTCTTCTTCTTCTTCTTCTTCTTCTTCTTCTTCTTCTTCTTCTTCTTCTTCTTCTTCTTCTTCTTCTTCTTCTTCTTCTTTTCTTCTTCTTCTTCTTCTTCTTCTTCTTCTTCTTCTTCTTATCACGGGATAGCTTCATCCTTCCCTCGGAAGAAACACCATTGAGCTCCTAGGTGGTTATAATCGAATGGCCATGATACATTTTGCTTTACCCTTGAGATCATTCTTAGAATGGCTGTACATGGCGGTCGGTAGGAAAGGAGACAAGTGGCTATCATAGTTCATTTTGGATTGGATAATTACAATGGTGCCCTTGGCTTGTTTAGTTTGAATAAGCTGATTTAAGCTATATGGTGTAACATTAAACATTAAGGCTTGGTTTATATTTTAATTTGCTAAACATAGTTTAATCTCAATAATCAATTCAAGATTAACAATGATGTTTTAGTCATTTTAATTGTGATTGAACTTAAACTATCAAAGTTTGATTTGAAAATTGGTTAAATTTAACTCACATTTGGTCAAAACTTTTAATTTTGACTTTGGATAGGGACGGACCCAGGCACAGTTGAGCGGGGGCGGGGGCGCAATTGCCCTCCCTAAACTTTATAATATCTTACTTTTGTCCGAACATATAAATTTGCCTCTCTTGAAAATTGAGGCTAGTTTTGCCCCTGCTTTTAAAATTTGTTGGTTTAAATTTGAAATTTATGCCAATGATATGATTCTTGATAAATCATAATTGAGTTAATTATACCCATTAATTTAATTCAAATTTGATTATCTTACATGTTAAATTTGGTTTATTAGAGTTATTAGGAATCTTTTTGTCAAATGTACTATTCAATTATTTTAATCATGATAAAATTCAAATCAATATAACCTTAATTCACTTAAATTGGAACATCCCTTAGATTATTAAATTATGTTTAATCACAAACTAAATACCAAAATAGTTTTCATTAAAGTTTAGCAATTTTGAATTGAGTTGTATTTAGCTTCATTTGTTTTAAATACTAATTTTATTAAACAGTTTATTTGATTTAACTCAAGTTTTTCCATTAGTTTAGGTGTTAAAAGAATTTAGCCCTATATAACATTAATATGTTATAATTGGGTTAATGATTTATTTAAGTTTAATCTATGGATGTCAATTATATTATTATAGAACATTTACATTAATTTAATTCATTTTTGCTTGATTTAATTCATTTTTTATTTGAGCTAAGTTAACTTTATTCCAAAAATAAGGTCAAAATTATCGAATGATAAATGATGAACAATGAATGGTGATTAACAAATAATGAAAAATGAATAATGAATGACAAAAAAATGTATAACAAATGATGAATAAGCACCAAATGTTAGTCATAATATTTGGATCTTTTAAAAATTAAGTATTAATGATATAACTTTTATAAAATATTTTGTTCAATATCAAAGTTTATTTGCAATCCATATATTAAATTTTTTCAAGTAAAAATGGATTACTTTTTAACAATAAGTTCTTTAACCATTATGAATGGGAGAATTAATATCTCTTTATTTCAAGGTTTGCTCCTTCAGCCTTTTCTCTACAAATGCCTATTCATTAAGTTGCCACCTTTAATGGCCTTCATGAGATTTTGATCATTAAGGGGTGTTTGCCATTTTGACTTGCTAAAATATTGGACTTGCACTGTACTCAATGTACAACATTTAAATTAGAGTTATCAAAAATCTTTCTGTCAAATTTACTCTTCAATTATTTTAATCATGATAATTTCAAATCAATATAACCTTAATTAGTTATAATTAAATTGGAACATCCCTTGGATTATTAAATTGTGTTTAATTACAAACTAAATATCAAAATCGTTTTCATTAAACTTGAGCAATTTTGAATTGAGTTGTATTTTAGCTTCATTTATTTGATTTAACTTGAGTTTTCAATTATTTTAGGTGTTAAAAGAATTTACCTCAATTTAACCTTAAGACCTTATAATTAGGTTAATGATTTATTTAAGTTTCAATCTAAGGATGCCAATTATATTGTTATAGAACATTTAAATTAATTTAATTCATTTTTATTTGATTTAATTCATTTTTTATTTGAGCTAGATTAAATTTATTGCAAAATAAGGTCAAAATTATCGAATGATGAATGGTGAACAATGAAGGATGATTAACAAATAATGAAAGATGAATAATGAATGACAAAAAATGTATAACAAATGATGAATGATGTATAAGCAACAAATGTCAATCATAACATTTAGATCTTTTACACATTAAGTATTAATGACATAACTTTTGTAAAATATGTTGTGCAATATAAAATTTTATTTTCAATGCATATATTAACTTTTTCAAATAATAATTGATTACTTTTTAACTTAGTTCTTTAACAATCTAAATGGGAGAATTAGTATCTTTTTATTTCAAGCTTTTCTCATTCACCTTTTCCTCCATAAATGCCTATTCATTAAGTTGCCACCTTTAATGATCTTCATGAGAATTTGGTCATCAAGTGAGATTCACCATTTAGACTTGCTGAAATATTGGACTTGCACTATACTAAATGTGAAAATTCTAACTTATTTGATTATAAGATATTATTCCTCTCTAAGTAACTTTTGAGTATAATGGAATCATCAGTTTTGTTAAGAGCTAAATGTACATCTTTTTAGGGCATTTTAACCTCTAGTAGTCTAACTTTCTTAAGATAGGTATACCTTTTTAATTTATTACATGGTTTGTAAGTTTATGTTAAATTCTTTCAAGTACTGAATGATATCATTTAGGTTTCCAATCATTTGTTCTTTGGGTATCTAACAAATTCATTATATGTTAAGGACAATTGATGCCTTTTATAAATATATAAATATTTCAACTAGTGACTTTCATACTAATCATGAATGAATTTATCATATGATCAACAATTTGAATAAATGCATATGAATATATGCAAATAGATAATTATGTTAAAAGTCATAAAGTAACATATAGAAATTCTTCAAATCATCTCAACTCCATATTATGCAAACCTTTTTCTACATAAGTTTTAATTGATAAGAGCCAAGATTAACTCACTCTTTAACAATATATGATCCTTTCCAAAAAGGCTCAAATTTTCTAGTGCATATTAACGAGCTACAACATCTTCTTTCTTAAGTACCAAATCTTCTATTCTGAAAACATTCTCCTTCACTTTGGTGTTGTAATATTTTGATATCCTCCTTCCATCAGTCTCATGTTTCATTGAAGATCATATTCATAATGCTTTCAATATATCTAGAACCATTTTTATTCCTTATCCATTAGCATTTCTACATTCATTGATTTCAACTTCTTCAAAATTAGAGGCATCAGCTACACTTTGACTTAGCAGATTATATTCAACAAGCATCATTGCTTTAGTTCAATGTGATAATGACTAAGGAGTTTATCTAGTTGCTATTGTTGGAGTTGGTCTCAAACCCCTTCATGTTGATGGTAATAGTTCTAACTACTTTTAATTCTTTCAACTTTCTCTCTTAGCAAATTGATAATCAACATTTTCACTAATTAAACTTGTCCATTGATCAATAGGTGGTGTATATATGCAAATTTAAGCCTTATACTCTAACTTTGGCATAATTTTACTATCCTTTTGTCCTAAATCTATGGAACATTATTTATAATTATAATCATTAATAATCCATATCTACATATAATACTCGTCTAAATAAAACTATAAATTGCTTTGTTTTTGCAAGTGTCTTTGCTTCTATCTACTTGATAAAGTAATCTATTTTTATAATTATAAACTATTTTAGTCCTTTAGTTTGAGGATGTTGCCTAGTTAGATCAAATTCTTATATTACGAATGGTCAAGGACAGGTTTTGGTTGCATTCTATGAGAAGGCTGATGCTATATTAGTGTAAATTCTTAACACTATAAATATTTCATGGAGAAATTCTCTATGTCTCTTGTAAAAGTAGGCAAAAAAATATCTATCTTAATATTTTTTTTATCAAGATTCTTCAGCCTGAATGAAGCCACATATATCTACATGTATTTCTTTCATAATGTCTTTAATTTTTTGCTCCTCACACATATGAGAAAAATCGTTGAAGTTGACTTTCTAAACATTTCTCCATATATGAAGATATATTAAATCACTCATATTCTCAATTTTCATAGATTCCTTTAAATCATATGGCACAGTTCTTATTCTTAGATTTTTAATAATTAGAGCAATTTAGCTTAGCACAACACCACTTGGTTTTTAGCATCTGTCACTTCTATTTTTTCAATTATGAATAGCTATAGTGTTGGCCTTCTATCAAGATTTTTAATTTTAGAAAGTAAATCAGTGAATTCATTCTACTCTATAGATATTTGTTCAATTTAAAGTACTTGAAGTTCCCACTTTGTACTTTCTCTTGTATGTATATTTTTATAGTATTTCTTCCCTCAGTTTGTATCAGCCATTAATTAGATTTACTATAAATTAAAATATTGAAAAGACTGCTAAAAGTTTTATACCGACTCCAATGGCACATCTTAATCCTATAGTCAAAGCTTTGTATTTGGCCTAATTATTAGTGACTTGAAAATAAACTTTTCATTGATTGAGATATAGTTATTCTAGCAGAACTTTCAACACCATTTCGATACCATTTTCTCACTTTTTAGAAGACCCATCTGCATGAAAACTCCACAACAAACAATTTTTTTATTGCAATCTTCTCTAGTTTGGTTGTCTTAATTATGAAATTTGCAAGAAAATTTGCTTAAACCTATACTTTAATTATTTTCCTTAGGACATATGTGATATTGAATTTGCTTAACTCAATTGCACATTTTAATAGTTGACTTGAATGATCTGACTCTACGAATACTGCATTTAAAGGATGATATGTTATGACTTGTGATGAATGTGCTTAAAAATAAGATCTCAGCCTTCTTATTGCTATTATCAAAGCACAAACTAATTTCTTTATAATGAGATATCTCAGATTGATTCCTCGTAATATTATTTGGCCTAAATAAATTGGTCATTATTCTCTCATCTTTTTTAACCATTACTGAACTAACAACCTCTTTGCCAACACACATATATAACAACAAGTTTTCAATTGGTCTTGTGCTTCTTAATGTTTTGTGATTCCAAGCATAATGTTTTGTGATTCCAAGCATAATGTTTTGTGATGATAAAAGTAATTTAAGTTTTTAAATGCCATCTTAGATTTGTGATTCCAAGCATAATGTTTTGTGCTTCTCAAAATTTTAAAAAGATGTTAAGCATATATCACCTGATTTAAAAATGAATATGCTCAATCTAGCAATTTGGCCAATCAATTTTTGTAATTCTTTCTAGTTTCTTTAGTAATGACATTTAAAGTATTGCTTTTACATTGCCTGAATTCATTTTATGACTTTTAAGGGTTATAAGTAAACCCAAAAATTTTTATGATTGAACTTTGAAAGTGCATTTCAAATGGTTTAATCTCATATATATATTTAATGTTTTGATTATCACCTTTAAGTTAATTATATAATGTTCAATTGTTTTGCTTTTAGTCAATAAATCATCAACATATATTTCAAAATTTATTTTTTTTTCTTACTTTTAAAAATTACATCCATCATTTGTTGCTAGGTAGATCCAATATTTTTAAATCGAAAGGCATTAAATTATAATAATATATTTCATCTCATGTAATGAATACTAGTTTTTCACAATCTAATAAGAGCATTTTAATTTGACATTATCTGAAAAATGCATCTAAGAAAATTATTATAGGATAGTGATCTATCAAATCAACCAAAGCATTAAGTTCATGGTAGAAGATAACTTCCTTTTGGGCATACCGAGTTGAGATTTGTGAATTTGATACACATTCTCCATTTGTCATTCAACTTTTACACCATCACCACATTCACGATATAGGTGCCTCTTTATGATTTGGTTCTGTCAAGGTTGTAGCTACTAGCCTTATCTTTTTTTTTTTAATTAGCATTGCCTTTGATATTTATTCAACTTGTGACAAACAAAATTAATATTAATACTCAGCCTTTCATTAGCAAACCAGGTGAATACATCCACATATTCTCTGAGTGTGGCCACCAATTCATTATGCCTATCGACATTAAATGCTATGCTTATTCAAAACTTATGAGCTACTTCTATTTCTCTTTTTTTTTTTTTAAGTGGGACTTCTTCAATTGCTTCTTTAGTGGATAGTCCTTAATGAAGGATGTGTTGCATCAATCCTTCTCCTTGCTATGCATCCCAATGCTTCTTGGGACTTCTTCAATTGCTTCTTTAGTGTATAGTCTTTAATGAAGCATGTGCTACATCAATCCTTCTCCTTACTATGCATCCCAATGCAAGATCTTGTCTTTTACATTTTTGATGGCTTTTAAGCAACAAGACCTAGAATATAATGAATCACCTCTCACCATGACAACTTATCCTCTTACTAAAAACTTCATTGCATGTAGTGAGTCAACACAACAACACAAAAAATATTCACTAATGGTCTACCAAATATAATATTATCCTTATTCAACACTTCAACTATGATAAAACTAGCCATGATAGTGAATTATTTTCTTTTACTTCCTATATTATTGATAGGGCATTAACTTCTTGTGCCTCCTTCCTTTCTCTAAAGAAGCCAAATAAAGGTCCAAAATTTGATGATAGTTAATCAACTCCCAAATTCATCTTATTAAACTATTTTAAAAATTATATTGTTCGAATTGCTTATGTCGATCAATATGAATCTAATTTGATAGTTTCCTTTCAACACAGTCACCATAATCTCATCATTATAGGGATTTCCTTCTATGGGTCTATTAGCCTCTATGAAAATAATTGGCGGTACTTTAACTAAAGCTCTTATCGAGTGAATCTTTCATAATCGAAAACATTTGAGTCTAAATCAAAGAGTAACATCTTCTCTAATGTCTCCATAAATGATAGGTACTACTCCAGCTATTTGGATATTTTAAGCTAGAATAAGTTCATTAACATGCTTCTCAATAATTTTTTTTTCTCTATTTGTATTTGAGTATGTTAGGATGAACTCCTTGAGCTTTCCTACATTGATTAACTCCTCAATCAAACTCCTTATTTGCATTTTTTTTATATCATATTCATGATCTTTGTGTAGGCGCAATACATCTTTGGGTCTCTAAAAAGATCTCCAACACTCATTGGTGTTGGTCTGTTGAAATAATCATTATTTTGTATAACCTCAATGAGTTTATCCAAAGAAACTCTAAAGTGAATTATGATAGGTGGTGGTCAAATAAGCACTTGTGACCTCTCCTTTCTCTTATCACTATTATTTGATTCAAAATGAATTTGCTTATCATTAGGATGAATTATCTCTTGCTAGAGAATCTTTTTTCTATCAAACTGCTTTGTAGCAAACTATCTTATCTCAAAGGGAATGCTATTTTTTGTACCATACTCTTTTATCTGCTTCTTGCGCTCTTAGGCTCGCAATTACACTCCTCAATATTGGCATAGTTATTAACTTGTTCCAATAATTTAGTGCCTTCGACTACTAAATACCAAGTCCATAGTGAAATGATTCTTCTCTCAGACTATGAATGAACTCGATCAAAGCAACACATAGCTCTAAGTCTCTCACCTCTAACCTCTCTTTTTAAAAGTGAGTGATGAAACTTCTCAACTACTCCCCTAATTTTTCCCTCATTTGTAATAGAGCCTGCAAATTCCTCATTTGCTTCTCATTGTTAATGGATTATATTTAAAATATTGCTTAAAATTTTCAAATGAGGTGATCACTCATGGAATAAAGAGAGTGAAATGCTTAAGAGCCGACCCTTTAAAAGTTTTAAAAAGTATTCTACTCTTCAGGTTGTCATTGAAATTCAACATAGAAATACCAAACTTAATGTAAACAATATGGTTTGTGGGGTTAATCTTCCCCATATATGAATCAAGACTTGGAATCTTGAATTTATCTAAAGGCTTCACCTTAGCAATCTCCATAGAAAAAAAATGTTCTCTAACCATTGTCATCTTCTTAAGTTCCTCCCATCTTTTTGATAAGAGGAGTCATCTTCAACACTAGGATAAGAGGAGTTCATATGGGATATAAATGTGTTGGAGTTCTATTTTGGCATTCTTTTATAATAAATGCATTAAATTTGTGTGGTAGTAAGTTTACATGCTTCTAGTTTTTTATTAATTTGATCATAGCACAAGAAATATTAATTTTATGTATACTAAAGGATTCTATTATTTATTATTTTCTTTTATCCTTCATTGCTTCTTCTAAGAGCTCACACTCGCTTTAAGATGCTAATTTTTTCAAGCTTTATGTATGAGTACTATGTATCATTCAAATTTTATCGTGTTCAATTTTTCTGTAGTATTATCTTTTATGCAGTACTGTTACCAGTCCGTTTCGCAATGACTACAAGCCATAGAGAGAAAAAAAAACATAATATTTATTAAAAAAACCAATTTTGCAACATGCAGCCTATCTTAAAAAAATTTAAATATTATAAACTAACTATTGAAAATAAATATTATAATTAAGCTGTAAACCTAGTCAAAGTAGAGAAGCATATGTTGCCGATTATTGACGAAAGAAAATATCCAGTATTGAAAATTTTGATGTGGAAGAAGAGAAAAAGGAGTCATCAAAGCCTTCTAAGTAAGAGACTGCTTGCACATGCATATTAGAAAGCTCGGTGTTCTGATTAGGTGTCCAGGTGCTAGAAATAGTGCCTATCCTGGAGCCTTTGTCGTATCCTTAAGAACTAAATTCTTTTGACAAAGAGCTACGTGCTCAGGAGACCAGACCCAAGCCCAAGCATTGATTCTAGCAATAGTTGTTAGTAAATGGGAAAATTGCAAATAACACTAATCCAAGTCAGGTGAAGCTTCGCTTATCAAATTGATTTGTCTTGACTTGACATTTTTGGATTTGCTTGGCTTAACTTGAATAGCTTAGGCTATTCTAGCTTTGGCTAGACTAAAATAGTTAAGTTAGGCTTAGTTTAGCTTTACATTTCTTAGACTATTTGAGTTAGGTATAGGTTTTAGTATATAATAATTTTGGATGTTAGTTAGTTTGTTGGCCTTATTAACAAGGAAGCTAGCCCACATATGAGTTCACTTGGGACATACATCCATTAGAAGACCCAAATGTAAGTCTGGTTGTTAGTTGTACATCTATTTGAATGCCCAAATATACCATTTGGTGAGGTTTACATCCATTGAAAGACCTAATATTTAATAATATTCAATATATTAAGTTGGAGGATACACCTATTGAAAGTACTTAATATTTAATAATGTTTAATGTTTTAATACAATGTTATAATAATTTTAGATTATTTCAATATTTATAATTATTTAAAATGCACAAATATTTAAAAATGTCCAATATAAGTGCTTTATGATAGGTTTACATTAGGTTTCATAGGAAAGATAGAAGAATAACCAAGAAAATAGGTAACTTTAAATTTCTTATAAGCACCTCTTTGATCTTCGCCTAAGGCTAAAAGTGCTTTAGAACTTGTATGAAGCTCGAATTATTCTAAGAAGGAGAAGATAAGATGTATTGGCACACTCGAACCCATGTATCTTGACTCTTTAAGACATATAACTCGCCTAGAATGGCTCTCAGTGAACACCACCTACGTCTTGAAACCAAGCGGCCAAGTCTCATGTAATCAAAGATGGCTAGATTTTTATTAATATGAAAAGAATCTAAGAACTTAAACTCACTCCTTAAATTCTAAGATCATGATTGGTGTGAATAATGTTTCTAATGAATGCAATAATATTTCAGCTTTTTTTTTACATATTTTAGACTCACAATTTTATTGGCAAAGCTTGGGTATCAAAATATGCCTACATGTATGACAAAATAAGATTATAGGCCAAATCATCAGGAGAGATGGACTTCACCCAAAGGTATCTATCATTAATGAACAAACTCTACCTCTTTTTGTGCAATAGGTGAAGACTCTCATTTCAAGAAATGAAGTACAAGATGGATTATGATTACACATTTCAAACCTATGATTTCTAATCACTTTTATTGCTTATGCCTAAGGCTTTAAAGTGAAGTTATGAATTGCATTATTTTTTATTTAAGTTGATTAATGTAGTTGGGGTAGAAAACTTATTTCAAAAGTCTACTAGAATCCAAACCAACATTCAACAATACATCATTTTTAAAAACCTATAAAAAGCATACTATTTTTAGTACATAATCAATGTAAACACGCTGTTCAATCAAGAATAATATAATTAAAGGTTGGCGTGACCAAATTTCGCCATACAACTTTAAAAAAAGAAGAAAAAAATGGATAACTGAGCTCTTCCTTTATATAGCTCAGCCTAGAATTAAGTATTGCAATAATAAGCCAATTGGCATCCTCACTTTATTCATCTCCATCATGTGGATACTCTAGGCTTTATAGGGTCTCTTGAGTCTATAGCCACTAGCCACTACTAATCCTACACCTTATCGTTTTAACTAAGTTCTAAAATAAATTACATTTAAAATTTTAAAATAAAATCTTAACTACATCTACAAAATAGAGATTTGTTGAAACACACATAAGCATCAAACAATTATAGCCCATTTAGTGGGGCTTGGCACCAACATGTATCCAAGTCCACTTATCCTAATGGGTTATGCTTGTGGCTTAATCAAGCACTACTTGTAAGCAATCTTATTAGTTATAATTTTGTTATAGTGGCCTCTTTATTGAGCATAATTCATTGTATAAAATATCATTAGTTTAATAAATATCACCCTAACATCTAGTCTATGTACATACACTCTAATATCCAATCTAAAATATTACATCACAAAATAGAAAAATAATACATCATAACAAAGCAATGACCTAACTTAAGTCTAGAATTGGTGACCTATCAATCCAAAGTGTGTGCAAAGAGTAGTGTGATGGGATAAAGCTAAAATTTTATTATTTCAGATAAAGCTTGAGAGAAAAGTTTAATTTATTATCATTTGATGATTTCAATCTAAGTGATTAATAATTTGAATATGAATTTGAAATTATGATTTTTTATATAGATTTTATTTGAGTTTAATGCTTTAAAGAGTATGAAGAATAGTGGGCCCTACTTGGAGTAGAACCCACTCTTCTTTAAACCCTACTCCTAATGAAGTTTAAAGATGAGTTTTACAAATTTTAGTTGATTTAATGAAGCACTGAATTTTAATTAAGACCTAATTTGAAATCAAACTTAAATGATATTATAACTTTATGAAGCATACCTTCAGATTAAGAGAATAAGTTAAGAATTTATTCATACCATTCAAGAGGCCCTTTTATTTGAAAACTATGTTTAGATATTATATTATTTCATGACTTAAGAAAAATACTTTTTATTTGATTTGAGAGTAATTTGCATGAGTATTCTATAACTTAGGAGATTAATATTTCAATGTATATATATGCATAGATTTTGTGTTAGAAAGATTTAAAGATTTAGATATTATATATATATATATATATATATATATATATATATATATATATATATATATATTTATATGTATGTATGTATGTATGTATGCTTTATGTTAAAAGAGCTAAGTATTCATTCATATGCATGTATATATATATACACTCTAAACTTACACTACATGCCATTGTTAAATTAGAATTGTGAGATAATAATCTCCTTCAAACCAATAGCCTTGTGATCTCAAATGTCAAGACTATATACCTGATGGTTATGTGTGCATATAGACATATATATATACATATATAGTTTTGTTTAAGTGAGTGGGATTCTTACTTCTCTGTATAATTTAGATATACATAATAGGGAAAATAAATAAATTTTGAAATTTTATGATGATAACAACTTGAAACTATTCTAAATATACATGTATAATTTTCGTTGCTCTTTATAAGTACATGTCATTTTTAGATCAAAGACGTGAGATAAAAACCTCCTAATCAATAGCCCTATGATATTGAGTTTTCTGACTATATTCTTGATAATTGGATTTGACATATACATGATTAAAATCTTTTTATCTTTCTTTATCTATCTAAATTAATACAAAAATTTAAATGTGATAATAGCTTCAAATAATGAACATAATACAAATTTAAATGTACACACATTAAACTTATACTTTGAAAATAAATTCACTTATTCATTTATGTAAGATCATTTAAAACATGGCCATTCATCATATCAATCAACCATAGACATACAAATTAAAGAGAGGCTATCTAAGTGTCATAAATAGATTCTCGTTGACTCATTAATCCCAAGGCTGAATATATGATTATAAAACCATATAAGCTTAACTAAGTTAATATAAGTGATTTTTACTTATAGTGATTAAATGTCATTAGAGGAGACCAAACTTAACCAATGATTATCCAATGACTCTCTATTCATTGAATGATTTAAAGTCCGAAAACATGATTTAAGATTTATTAAGGTTTAATAATTATTTAATTTAATTAAGCAAAAAGAGACTCAAATATTCAACCAATCATGAAATATAAGCCCAAAATTTCTATAAGAAATTTGAAAGGTACAAAATAAAAGATAAAACAAATGCAACAAATTTCAACTTGGCCAGCTTAAGGTGTACGCAAGTACACTTGTTGTTTAAGTAATATAGCGATAAATAAAGTATCACTCCCACGAAGATCTATTATAGAATTTGAAATGAAGTTATGTGCCAATCCCTTACAAATCTAAGTGTTATCCAATAATTTTTAAATATTTAATTCTTTAAAGGCCAAATTCTAGATAAAGATTGATCGTTGGAGAAAATATATAAGCTCACAACTAATTGAAATAGTACCATGGAGTTTTGTAGATTTTAGTTGAACCCGTGCATAAATTAACGTTTGATTTTTTTTCAAAATCATCATTATCAATCAAGAACTTCATTGTTATATCATCTATGCTAAGGTCAACCTAGCCAAATCAATTCCTTTAATTTGTTATATTCTTATAATCAAATTAACTTTCAAGTGATTATGTTACCAACTTTTCCTTTAATGATTATGAATCAAAAATATTATATGGCTATACTTATTAGTAAATTCTATTATTTTTCTTATTGTTCCATCAATCATAATATTATCATAAATTGGCCAAATTGGCCAAATGATGTAGTGAAAAATAGGATAACATGAACTTAAAAACACAAATAATTTTCTTACATATTTCAACAACATTGACTTAATACAAAAATTGCAACTCAAAATTAAAGAAACCCTAGAGCATTTTATAAGTTTAGTTGTTCATATTAGAGGAAAAGAGGAACATCTTCAAATACCACAAATAGACCATATAAATTTGGAAGGAAAAAAAAAGGAAAGAGTGAATTGAGTAATTCTTCTAAGGTTTCATTCACTTTAATCTTTCTTCTTTCTGGTCTAATTGCAAAGTAATCTTCTTATTTTGAATCTTCTTCTCCTTAGCCTACCAACACAATCAATACACTAGCACATAATCTCACAAAAATATAAGATTATGTTCAATGAACACTTAGAGTGTCACTTTCCAAGTATCACTCACGCACTAGGACTCCACCACTTTCTAAAACTCTTTTATGCTAGAAACATACCCTATTTATAGAAATTTAAAACCTTTATATGCGCCTCTCTTATTCTCCCTTGAAACTGATACAAAAATTGCACAAGCTGCCTTCTAAAACTGCTTAAAACTAGTATGTCGGGTCATAGCATCGCGACACCACGATTATGGCACCTAAGCAGCGAGCATAACACAATGATGCTGACCTTATAGCTTTACGACAATACCTCTTATACCTTTAACCTTAATTTTAGAGGTCATTGACACCACGAAGTTACAAATATGATGCTTAAGTGCTCTACATGTTGTCAAAAGGCTTCAATTGTTAAATTTTTCTATGTCCTTAGCACTACAGTGTTGAGAATTTAGTGCATTAGCATTGGACTCTATATCTTTGAACCTTCATTTTAAATACTTATAGCCCCTCGATATCAAACCTTATATCTTTTGGTCAAAAATTGATTATATTGTATCTTCATGACATCAACAATGCAGTGCCTAGGCTCTTACTTCTCACTCTTTAGTATTTGTATCCTCCATCTGCAGTGTCGTAGCACTGCTTTTACATCTCCTATGTGTTGCATAAGATTTTTTTTTCTTTTCTTCTCTTTTAAGAATTTTCTATCAATACTAGTAAGAAATAACAAATATATGTTAAAATTGACAAAGTTCATTTCATTTGACACGAAAAACACATTACTGACTCAGTAATTTCAGTAACTTATTTCTACTTATCACAACTCATTTAAACTAATATTTTATGATTAATTAAATAAATGAGGAGTACCCCAAATCAACAATTACACTTAAAATACTAGAAACTATTTAGGGCATTCGATTTCATTGAAAGCCTCTTTATTGTTAAGCACAAAGAGAGGTTAAACATCATTCTTTTTAAATATTTGTGTAATTAGTTATAAATTTTCTAGATTCTAAACCACTTAATGAATAATTAATGATTAATTAACCCATTTAGAAAATATTTTTGAAAAAATTTTCATTGGTGTTTTCATGTTAAGTGAGTGTGTGTGTGAACATCGAAACACACATTTGGGGATTTTCATAATTTTTGAACCAAATAATAGGTCTAATTATGTTATCAAGAATCCAAAATAAGTAACTCCTAATTTACTCATCTAAATGACATAAAATATTTATTTTAGGTAGACACCATTATGAGAAATGTTTCTTGAAAATTTCAAGTTACTTAGTTGAGTAATTTAAGATTAATTATACAAATAAAATAATTTAATTAAACCATAATTACTTTATGCTAATAAGTAAAAAATAGAGTTCTTACTTTTTCTAAATTCATTTATGTTTACTAATTTCAGGGAGTATTTCTTTCCATTTTCTAGATTTTTTATAACTAGTTATAATTTTTTAAAGTTCTATCTGATTAATTCTATCTAAGATCTTAATTTTTATTGATTTACAAAGTTATCAATGATTTTTGTGTAGTGACACAAGATTAGTTATTTAAACTGACCTCGTGGCATTGACTCAACTGGCGATGGATGCAGTATTGATCTAGGTCATTTGATCAAATATTGAATAGATCTAATCAATCTTATAGATGATAAGGGATGAATTCAAATCTAATAGTGCAATGAGATCACAACCATCTATTTAATCACAAGAAAAGGAGGACATGTGATTCATCTTCAAACTCTAATGAGAGATAGAGACCATCAACCTTTCCTCACCAAATTTAAGCTAACCATGACTAGATTTTCATTTTAAATGATTACAAAAGGATCAGGAATAAGATTGCAAGGGTTATCTATAGTTGGAATCTAATGAATCACAAAATCACTTCACAAAGCATGAGAATCCTAAGGACATTCTATTATTTTGAGATTTTACCTTACTTGAGCCTATATCTAGTTGGATAATTGACAGAAGTAGCTTTGTCTAGTATAGATGAAGCCTTATTAAGTAGATCTCGTTTTGTCTCCTTTTCGGCTACTCTTAAGACCAACATGCCACTGTGAGTTGTCATAATTTGGTGTTTCTCTACCATATGGTGGATGAATCAAGCAAGGCTTGATTTATTTTTAATCATGGGAGAGAATGGAAAGTGTGAGAGGATTTTATTTGAAGTTTGGATGAGGTTTAATGGTGGATGTTTGTGGTGTTCAAGTTTGGAAGAGGTTGATGTTAGCTAGGGTTTGGATGTAGGAGAAGCTCAAAGACTTTGGAGGGCTATCTATAGGAGTTTGAGGATGCTCCAAAATTAATTGGGTGTTTAATTATTTATTTTTTTTAAAAGTTAAATTCTAGAAAATGATATGATAGTTAATAAGAGAAAATATTTATGCTAATAATTAAATTGAAATAGTACCATAGAATTTTATAGATTTTAGTTGAACCCTTGCACTAAGTTAACATTTGATTTTTTTTCAAAATTATCATTGTCAATTAGGAACTTAATTGTTATATCATCTATGCTTAGATCAACATAACAAAATCAATTCCTTTGCTATATTATTCTAATCAAATTAAATTTTAAGTGATTATGTTACCAATATTTCCCTTTAATGATTGTGAATCCGAAATATCATATGCATTTGTTTATTTAGTAAATTCGATTACTTTTCTATTGTTCCACCAATACTCTTTCGATATCTCTAGATCATAATAAATATAAACATTATAATTGGCTAGGTTGGAAGTAAATGATGCATAGAAAAAGCAAAAAAAAAAAAAGAACTTTAAAGCACAAATAATTTTCTTATATATTTCAATAACATTGACTAATTATAGAATTTGCAACAAAAAATTATCGAAACCATAGAAAATATTATGATTTTAGTTGATCATATTAGAGAAAAAGAAGAATAGCTTCAAATACCACATATGGACCATAGAAATTTGAAAGAAAAAAAAAGGAAAGAGTAAAGTGAGTGATTCGTCTAACTTTTTATTCGTTTTAATTCTTTTGCTTTTTGGTGGAATTGCAAATTAATCTCCTTATTTTAGATGTTCTTCTCCTTAGCCTACCAGCATGATCAGCACACTAGCAGATAATCCCACACAAATACATGATTACACTCACTAAACACTTGGAGTGTTACTCTCCAAGTATCACTCACATGCAGATACACTAGGACTCCATCACTTTCTAAAAATTCTTTTATGCTAAAAACATACCCCTATTTATATAAGTTAAAACCTCTATATGCTCCTCTCTCTTCTTTTCATGAAACTATTACAAAAATTGCACAAGCTATCTTCTAGAATGTTCAAAACTAGTTTTTCGGGTCATAGCATCTTGACACAACAAATATGGTGACTAAATGCTGACCATAGCACAGTGGTGTTAACCTTATATCACTGTGACACTATCACTTCTATCTTTTTACTTAATTCTAGAACTCATTACACTGCGGAGCCATGAATATGACGCTTATGTGCTCTACATGCTATCTAAGGGCTTCAATTGTTAAAATTTTCTAAGTACTCAACACCATAATGTTGAAAATATAGTGTATTGGCATTAGACTTACTATCTTTGAATCATCATTTTGAAGACTTTTAGCATTGTGGCGCTGTTTATGCAATACCTTAATGTCAGACTTTATATCTTTTAGTAAAAAAATTGATCCTGTTGTAGTGTCATGACACCACCAATGAAGCACCTAGGCTCTTACTTTTTTATCCTTAGTGTTTGTATCCTCCATCTACAATGTTGTAGTACTACTTCTATAATGCTTAGGTGTTGCATTTGATATTTACCTTTTGCTTCCCCTTTAAGATTTTCTGACAACAACAGGGAGAAATATCAAAAATAAATAAAAAATGAAAAAAATAATTTAATCGAACACTTAAAACATATTATTAACTCATTAATATACTTATTACAACTCATTTAAGCTTATAGTTTATGATTAACTAAATAAATGAGGAATACCCCAAATCAACAAGTACTATCAAAATACCAAAAACTATTTGGGGCATTTGATTTTATTAAAAATATCTCTATTAGTTGAGCATGAAGAGGGGTTAAACATCATTTTTTTTAGATATTTGTGTAATTAGTTATGAATTTTCTAGGTTCTAAACCACAGAATGAGCAATAAATGATTAATTAATCCATTTAGTAAAGATTTTAAGATCTAATAAGAACTGGAAGCTCTAAAATTTTTTCAAAGGTGTTCTTATGTTAAGCAAGTGTGTGTGAACACCAAAGCACATATTTAGAGATTTTCATAATTTTTGAATCAAATAAACGGGCTAATTATGTCATTTAGAATCCAAAATACATAACTCCTAATCTACTCATCTAAATGACAGAAAATAATTATTGAGGTCAGGGCAAAGAATTGTTGACCTCATTTTTTAATGAGGGTAACATTTCTTCCAAAGACAAAGATTAAGACTCCTAATCCTAAATTAGAAGCCTTTTAACTAAGCACCTAAGTCATCATACTTAAGGATCTAGTGCACTCTCCTTGGACTAATCTAACTTAATGGGTTTAGTTAGATTCAACCCAAATCTTCAACCTAAACATGCACCAATCTTAATTTAAAATTAGTTAATCTTAGATTAGGGTTTAATTAGGCAACTAAATCGAATTACCTTAATTAAGCTAATGACCATATAAACTTAAGAAAATTAAAATTAAATCCAAGATAAACCCAAATCAAATAAAATTAGATGCATAAAATAATGACATAAAATTAAATAAATCCAAACCAAAGGTCAAAGATTAGTTAATTATTTTACATGAGTTTGACTTATGTGGGCCCCACCAAGTCAAAAGTTAACCCACAAAAATTTGATCAAATAAAATCATTCCAAATGGTTAGCATGATGATATGAACATATGCAAACATGAATTTGAAAGAATATAAGTCCAATGTGGCCTTAATTAGGCTAATTAGGTCATTTGAACTAAATAGGTCCAAATGGGTCTTATTGGGTTTAAACCTAAATCAGACTCAAATAAACTCAAATCAATTATCCAAAATCATTTGAATATGATTATTGAACATAAAACAACCCATCATTGAGTCCAAATTAGCCAAATTGGCCATTTGACCAAAATGAATCCAAACTTAACCCATTAAGCACAACTTGGGCCAAATGGGTTTAATTGATCTTATGCATTCAGAATTGGTTGGATTAATCCAATTGAAAATTAAACACATTATAATTGCACCAAATAAACTATTTGATTTAATTAAAATCAACCCAAATCCAATTACATCAAAAGGACTAAACCTAAAGTAAATAATCCATAAATTTTAGAATCTTTAAAACCCTTTAATTAAAGAGTTCATTAATGATTAAATGGATACAATCCAAGAATTAATCTAAGGCTAATCCATCAAGTGAGACAACTTTGTTCAAATCAAAAGAAGAAATCATTAAATGGCTATGGTGTTTATTTTTGATATGTGTATGGGGGACACCACGTAGATCTGAGGGTGTACTTATTGAAGTGATCGGGTATGACATTAAATAATGGTGCACTATCTCAAAAGATAGAAATCATCACCCTATAATGGACCTAATCTCTTAATAAGGACTCCTAAGGCATGATGGGTCTTAGAATATATCAGAGATTTTTCCCTTACGTATAATCACTTAATAAGGACTAACATTAAATTGGCTATATTAGAAAATCAAATAGGATAGATCAAAAGGAGAGACTTATTATCAAAGCCAAAGGAGATGAGTAAGGAATGCTCATGATACTAGGAAACTTAGTGACCATTCTAATCTATCATATGGTTGGGTTCTATATGTTTAAAATTGAGGGGAGTTATTTGTTTGAGTTGAACTTTATTAGATTGCTAGAGCTTATAATCCTACAATACAAGATTGTGAAAATGCCTAAGAGGTGAGAATTTATACTTGTATCCCAAAGAAAATAATAACCTCAGATTCTAAATCTAGGAAGCTTTAGTGAGGGCTAAAGAACATCTTAAATCTAAGCGAAGATGGCTATATGATTTACCTCCATAAGAGAGAGTAAATCACCCGACTGGTGGACTTATAATCACCTCGATGGTAGCTAGCTAACTCCTCCTACGCTTTAAAACCAAGTGGCCAAGTCATATGATTTTATAAGATAGTTAGGTTGTTATTATTTAGAAAGAAACTAAAATTCTTAAACCCACTCCCTAAGAAACTAGAGCATGAGTGGTATGAGCCATGACTTAGTCTAATGCAAATCTTATCATTTTTTATTTAATTTTGGACTCTTCATTTTGACAAAGGCCATAGAATTTTTATATGTCTAAATGCATGATGAAATGAGATTATTGGCTAAATCAGAGAGAAATAGGTATTTTTCACCACAGAGGAGACCCTTAAAGGTCAAGTCTTCCCCTATCATGCAAGGATGGAAACCCTCTATTAGCAAGAGTGAAGCAATATGGATGCATGATATTAAACATACAAAATTCAGTAAGGGGTTACTAAATCTTTTAATTATCTTGATTTAATGCCTAGGCTTTATGTGAGGTTATGATTTATTTAGAAAATTTAGTTATGAGTTGTAGTTGGGGTAGAATATTTATTTTTCCCTAAGTGCCTAATCGAATCCAGGCCACACATTTAATCACCATATAAATAAGAAACTAAGAAGAAGCATAATGTTTCTATTATGCAATTTAAACATAACATCAAGCATTTTATAAATCTAAAGTAAAAGAATAAAAGGCCAATGCGGTCGGGTGCCGCCGTACAACCCTAAAAGAGAAATGGGTAGCTGAGCTCTACCCTTATGCAAACTGGTATATGAAAGAATAATTATAATTTTATGAAAGAATAAATGCTATGGGGGTCTTCTTATCTTCATTCTTCTTGTCTCTTTCATTTCTCTATTTAGATGTATTTGCTTCAAAAGGCATCACAGGGCCACTCAGGACAAAACCTTCTAGACACTGCTCATTCTAATCCCCCATAACACAAATCCTAATTCCAAATGTAAAATTATATTAAAAATAGGAAAACTAAATCTAACAACACCTACAAAACAAGTGTTAGCTAAACACACCATGCAACCAAAGCAATTATATGAATAATTTGGACTTAGCACCCTGCATATGGGCAACCAAGCCTACATGTTCTAATTTAGGTTATGCATATGGTTAAGCAACCTACAAAAGAGAGCATTTATATTTATTTTAAGCACCCCTTAAGCACAATCTCCTATAGAAAATATGATTAGGCTAATCATGATCTAACATCTAATCTACGAAGCATACACCCTAACATCTAGTCTATAATAATACATCATAAAACCAAACATACATCACTCTATGCACCGCTCTAACATAAAGCTAAAAGTGGTGACTTAATTCTAAAGTGTGTGTATTAAAGCTTATATGGTATACCTTCACTAGGCTTTGTTGTGATTTTCTAAGTATGAAAGGATTTAATTATAAAAGATGGTTTCACTTTAAGTGAGTTAATTGATTTATAAGTTTTACTTAATATTTTCTTTCGTACCATTTAGTTTACACTTAACAACTAAGTGTTTAAAAGAGAAGAAAATAGAGGATCACCCTCCTTTATCCATACCTTAAACCACAGCTAAAGAATATTAATTAACCAATTCTTTCTAATAAATGGCTTAATATATATTTTAAATTAATCCTACGTTTAGGTTCACTTTAAATAAACTCATTCAATAAGAAAGGCATCTTAAGATTAGTTGGAATTAATTACTATCACATGACACATGTTCATTCATTTCTTCCCATCATATGTAACATGCACATGATCAAACCTTAAGCATACCTATACATGCATTATGCTTTAACACACTTAAATGAAAAATGTAAACATGTATTTTGGAATTTATATCTTCCTTTTGATTGAATTATTTTATCATATTAATTTAAATCTCTATCTAAATTCTTATACAAAAATACATAAAAATGAAATTAAATAGGTACATGTCATTGTTAACCAAGGAAGTGAGGTAATCAAATGACCCCTTAGGGGCTAGCTAAAGCCTTGTGTTCCTGAGATGTCCAAACTATATACCCATTACGTTCATGCATATGTAAATTTGCATACATGGACATAAGAAAGAGAGCTCTGAGTCATATGATTAGTTAATTCAACAACTTAATTATTCATGAATTCATGGATTCTTTTTATTTTTTTGATAAAAGACAATGGGTTCTAATTCCATAATTAAATACATACACACATGTATAAGAGACATAAGCTAGTACATGCCATTGTTAACCAGGGAAGTAAGGTAATCAAATGACCTCTTTGGGGCTAACTAAATCCTTGTATTCTCGGGATGTCCAGACTAAATATTTACTTTTCTCAAATACATATGGATGTATACATAAACAAAGGAAGGGAAACCATGCAAAAGTTATATTTTTATTTGATTGAAATATTTATGCATATGAAGTAAAGTCTTATCCAAATTCTAATATTGAAATACATAAGAACGAAGTCAAATGGAGCACATGCCATTGTTAAACCAGGGAAGTGAGGTAATCAAATGACCTCCTTGCGCTAACTAAAGCCTCATATTCCCAGGATGTCCAAGCTATATACCCATTAACATTCTTACTTATATAAATCAATATATGAATAAAAGAAATGAAACTTTACTTTATACACTTAAGCTATAATCACATACATCTCCTATGTATTTATAACTAGCATTTATAGCATATATAATCATTCATTTATAAGTTTTGAAAAATAGATTTAGATTTAATAATGATAATAGCCACACATATATTAATTTAAACTAACACATGCAAGCTTGACATAAAGGAAATAAATTGATTTAATTAATTTAAAATAGAATGCATGATCAAGTGGCATACAACATTTAATATGAATAGAAAGAAATAGAAAATAACATAAGCACGTGATTTGAATCAATCCAACTAAATCCTAAGGACAATTACACTAAATAAATTTATTTAAAATAAACCAAAGTTTCTGAATATCATTTTAATTTTATATTTGATTTGATTTAGGAAATGTGAGATAAGTTTGCTAATCCTAATCCCATTCCTCATGTGTTAGTTAATTTGATTTAATAAAAAGCAATTAGGTTAATTTTAAGGATTAATTAGGTTAAGGTGTGAATTAAATCAATTAATTAAACACTTACCTATGTTATCTTAAGATAATTAATTAAATGATTATGAGCTAATGTAATATATAAATGAATTGAAAAGTAAATAGCAATGCTCCTATGAAATGAAATGAGCCTAATTCAATTAGCTCACAATCATTAATTAATTAAGCTTAAGATACTCACTTAATTACTTTTAGGATTTTCTCACACATGTGTGCTAGCTATAGTTTCATTAATATATTTTTTGTTTATTAAACACCTAAAGCTCTACCCAAGATTTCAATTAATTAAGATTCCATATGGTTACATTTTCAACTTGATTAATAAAGTAATTTGATTAATTTATTAAGCTTTGATTAATTTAATTAATGAAAAGGAACTGAGGAAATAGATTAGAAAAGAGGCCCTAATCTTATCCCTTGAGTTCACCCACTATTAAGGAACACTTAACCACTTAATTAATTAATCCATTACTATTCACATGATTAATTAAACACTAAACAAATTAGGAGAGTAATTAGGGCTTAATTAATCAATTCTCCTAATTTGGCATGCAATAAATCCTAAGAAAATTAGAGGAGCAGAGGTCATCCTCTTAAATAATCTCAAAAATTTTGGGATCAATCACTTGAATGATTAGAGAGTAATTAGGCTAATTAAGATTTTTATTAAACCCTAATTAAGCCTTATTTTCTATCCAAAACTACCTAAAATTACTTTTCTTAAATTATCCTCTTAAATACCTATAAAATAAGCCATTATTTGTATTTTTGGATTTTTCTATAATTAGTTATGAATTATGGAAGTTTCAGCCTTAAAAATATACTAAATAACCATAATTAAGCCTAATCTCATTTGCGTCACATAGCGTGCTGATGCGACATACTTTCCATGTGGTACCATGAGATTTGCTATTTAAGTTATCACATCCATGTGCTGAGTTAGCCGGCGAAGGACACAATATTGATCTCCATCGTCCGATCTCGGATCATACAGCGTAGATCAAACCTGTGGCATAAAGGGAGAAAATAATGGAGATCTAATGTAGTTTGATCAGAGTCGTCCATTCCAATCATGCAAAATGGACAGCCTGTTATCCTCCTTCATGTGAGTGACGAATGATAATGTACATCTACCATGGATCATTCAATCTGAGCTCACCTGAGCTCGGATGAACTTCAAAATTAATCCACACCATCAGAGAAGGAATTCAAACACATCCAATGGTCAAGATCAACTCACATGCAAATTTCTTTTGAAATGTTCTAACCAAAATTTCTTATTTCTATGATTTTGAGGAATTACCTCATTAAAGCTCAAGACTGGTGGTGGGATCGATGGAGGTAGCTTCATCTAGTAGAGACGAGACCCTGTTGAGTCGCACGTTAGATAATTTCCCTAGGTTTGCTCGATGGATCAAGTTCCATCATTTTGGAGTTCGGTGGTGATCAAAGTCCCTCCTCTGGTGGCTTGGAAGCATGGAATAAAACTTGGATGGCTTCTACGATGTGTGTGGAAGATGTGTGAGAGAAATTTGGTTTTGGTTGAGGAATGATTAAGCTCGGATCGGGATTAGGCTCCCCTATTTTGATTTTGCATAGGGAAGAGAAATGTCGAAGTTGGGAAGCTTGGAATGGCTCTGGAGATTGCAAGAAGGGTTGAATTCGTGTTAGGAAGCTCTCAAGAATCAAAGTGTTAAGTTTCACGTTCGAATTGAGGGGGTATAACCCTTGGTTTACTAAGTTGGACGAACGGGATGGCTTCCCATTTTTTGGCCGGCCAGCCACCATCAGACCACCAGAGGGGTCTCAATCGACTCCACGTGACTCGTATGGTTTAGGAGAAGCCATGGCATGAGGCTCCATGTTGGATTTGGGCATATTGGGTTTCCTTGATCCTTTGGGTGTTCGACTTGTATGGGAGGTGAGTTGGCTCACCTCGCTTTAGTCCATGGCAAGTCTTAGCATCCTGTAGAGTGGGCTAGGAGGCTTAAGGATCCCTCATTTGGGTGAGTGAGGGCTGTCAAGGTGAAAGGAAGGTGGACATTACTATTTTTGGCAAAATCCCACATGGGGGAGCAGATCCATGGAGGATTCGCATTGGGCCTTGCTTCAAATAGGTTTGGGTTAAATTTGGGCTGACCTAGGTTGAGTTTGGGTTAGGTTCAGTCAGCCACAAAAGTCCCATGAGTTGGTTTCCTGTGTTTTAGCTTCATTTAGCCAAATGGGTTCATATTGGATCATGTTGGTTAGGTTGATTAATTGGTCAATTTGGGTCAAACCAAAACTTGGGCTAGGTTCAAATTATGATTTAAAGAGTTTTGGTTCAAGTGGTTTCAACCAATTTGGCATATGTTTGATTTTGGCTCACTTGGATTCATATAGGTCAAATGGGCTAAGTTGACCCATTTGATCAAATTGACCAAATTGGGTTGGGTTAGGTGTTGGTTCAAGTTCAATTGGTCAATTAAAAATGATTGTAGGTTTTGGTTTGAATCAATTTGGATTTAATTTGGATTTTGGCTAATTTAACCCTTTAGGTCATTTTGGGCTTGGTAGGATCAAGTTGACCAATTGGTCAAATTGTGCTCAATTATGGCATTGGTCAAGTCCAATAATCAATTTGGAATGAACTTGAGCCATTAGTTATAATCAATTTGGGTTAGATTATGATTTGATCTATTTTGCCCTTTTAGGTCAATTTGAGTCAACTTGAGTCAAATGTCTAATTAGACTTGGTTTGGCTCAATTGAGGGTCAAGTCATGTTCAATCATTGATCATGAGTTGGCATGAATCAATGGTTTCAATAAATTTGATGTATGGTGGGTTTTGGTTAGTTTGGTTTCATTTGGGCTAAATGTTGACTTGGTCAAAGGACCAAGTTGACTTGGTTTGACCTAATACAAACTGATTGATCATCCTAGGGTGATTTTTTTATCATGATATGAGGCTTGGATGGGTTTGGTTCAATCCAATTTGGGTTGGATTAGAACTTAGCTCAAAAAGGTTCTTTAGGCCACTTTGGGTCAAGTGGACTTAATTGGATCAATTTGTTTAGTTTTAGCTTGATTCAAGTTTAGTTGAACTCATATATGAGCTTATGATTGAAATATAAATTCAACTGCAATCAATTTGGAGTTCAATAGATTTTGGCTCATTTGAAGTTTTCAAGTCAAAGGGCTAACTTGGGCTTAACTTGAGTTGACATGAGTTTGGTTTGATAATTGTAGGTTCCATTTATATTTGGGTAGGTGATTGGAGAAATGATTGATTCAAGAGAAAACTCATTAATTTTGGCTTAGTTTAGTTGGATTTTGGTTAAGTTTAAGAAATTAGCTTAAAAGGCTTGAATTAGGTTTTGGTTTGATTTTGGATTTGGTTTTGGCTATTTAAATTTATATTTCTTTTATATTTGGGAATATAAATGAAGATATAAATGATTCATGAGAAATTACTTGAGTTTGGAGTAACTTGGAAGCAAATTTGACCAAGCTTAAGGATGTAGGTCAAAATGGCTAAGGAAGAAATCAATTTAGTTTGATTTATTTTTGGTTATTAGAAGGTTGGTTTCATTTATATTTGTCAATATAAATGAAGGAATAATTTATTTATAAAGAAATCAATTGATTTTGGATTGATTTGGGTTAGATTTGGTTAAGCTTATGGAGGTAGGTCCATATGGCTTAAGAAAGACTTAACTTGGTTTGATTTGGTTTGATTTGGTTTGATTTTGTTTTGGTCATTTGAGTATGGATTTTATTTATATTTGTGAATATAAATTAATGAATTATTGATTTATAAAGAAATCAATCAATTTTGGGATAATTTAGGTGGCTAAGTTTATGAGAATGGGTTATATAGCTTAGGAAGGAATTTTGGAACTTGGATTTGACTTTGGGATTGAATTATTTGAAGTTGGATTTGAATTGGAATTTGATACATGATTGAGAGATTGAATTGATCTTTGAGAAAATCAAATGAATTGGGATTGATTTGAATTTGATTAAGCCTAAGTTCATAAAATGAAATCAAAGGGCTTAGAAAGATTTTGAACTCAATCATAAGGTTTTATGGAGAATTTTGAGCTTTAACTTGATTATGGGATTGATTATGAGCCTTAAAATTTTAGTTTGGATTTAGTATGAGTTTGTGGTTTGGTTTGAGAAGGAAAGCGTTGATTAGGTTTAGGCCATAGGGTATGCAAGTCTTCCTAAGTCCTTAAGGCATAGCCTATTCCTATGGCTAACCCTTCTAAGTCCTTAGGCTTAGGTTAAGTGTTCACCTAATCACTAGAAGTTTCCTAAGACTAAGGGGCTCTTAGTGTCTATAAGTGTCATAGATCTATGATGAGAAAGTTGATAACTCACTCCAAAAGAGAGGTCAACAAAAAGACCCCCAATAGGTGTGGTGTAACTGATAAGGCACACCTCAGATATTGGCATTATCCTAGATGATCAACAATGTCCAAAGGATCTCAAGCGCTAATGAAAATGATTTATCCCTCAACCTGAGGCATAGACATAATCCAATCTTGAAGTAATGCCACTCAATTCGAGCATAGAGAGGAAGAATCACTTGGATTGAGTATGTGATCTTACACTAGCGGATAGGAAATAAAACCTTCCAATAGGATTTGGGTATCCAGAAAAGAATTTGGTTTGATGGATGTTCCCAGACTCCACTGAGCTAAATCAATTTATGCCTCGCTGAGGAGAAATTTGATTTGATCTGATGTGGAGCTCCATTGGGGGAGGATATAATTTGGTTTAAATGAAGTCGAGAGTATCTTTACCAGAGATATGAGCTAGATCTGTTGGGGAATAAGGTGGATTTAATTTATGGATTTCTTTGGTTTGCTTGGGGAAATATCTGCTAGGGATGAGAGTGGATTTAATATATGGAGATTTACTGAGGAGCTATATCAGCCTTGCCCTATCTTAGATTTATAAATTCAATGGGAAAGTCTACCATCCATTAGGTAGGACTATTAAACTTAAGGATGATTACTGAGAGTGCCACTTGGGACTTATCTCAACTCAAGAGTAGCCAAAAATATCATTTTAATTTATATGGATCCTGTCGCTGTGCGATGGATTCACTAAGAAGGGACTATATCAGCCTTGGCCTATCTTAGATTTATAAATCCAAATGGATAATCTACCAACCACGGGGTAGAGCTAATAACCTAAGGGGTGCCTTTCGGTGTACAAGGGCTGTGCTAGGAAGAAAGCGTGTAGACTTACATCTTCCAAAGTGGAGAGAAACCACTTGGGTGATCAGTTAATAGCACAACAAATCAAACCCGACCTAAGGACAGTCATGCCAGAAAGAATGTGTAATAGACTTACATCTTTCAAAGCAAGGATGACAGTTGGGCGTGACCTATTGGTGGCACACAAGCCAAACCTGACCTAAGGGCGACTATTGAGAGAGTGCTGCCTGGGGACTTATCTCAACTTAAAGTAGTCAGGCGATTCCTATAAGGAGTTTTGCTGACACTTTCATAAAGATAGGATGCTTGCTTGGGAAAAGGTACCCCTGGGGGTGTCCTCCTAATCCATAAGCAAAAAATATATTTTTTGTTTATATGATTGTCAGGACCCTGTTGGTGTGTGAGGGCCACACTGAGAAGGAGATAATATCAGCCTATTCCTATCTCAAACTTATTGGACAAAAGGAGAATCTGCATATCTGCAAGGCAATTTCTCTAATGACAGGGGTGGCTACTAGGAAAAGGGGGACTATCCAATCCAAGAGTAACCTGGGTAGTGTCTTAATGGGGTCACTAAGAGCGTGATCTAAATAGAGTGCCCATAGTGGAGGTGGGGCTAGGGGCTTTATCCAGGACCCTATAAAAGAAAGCCTACAGGTATACAGTGGCCAACTTCGAGAGAAATCTTGTAGACTTACATCTGCCATGAGTGGTGTATCTACCGGGTGGGTCAATGTTAGCATAACGAGAACCAAACCAACCTAAGGTGTCCGTCGGTGTGAAATGATCAATCTAAGAAGAAGGCTTGTAGACTTACATCTTTATAAATGAAAATGATCACTAGGATAGTTGTCATCGATGGGATAGATGCTATCCGACCTAGGGTGACTACTAAGCAGGAAGTCCCTTATAAGGACTAGACCCAGACTTGAAGCAATCAAGAGGAAAGGAGCTACTAGGGGACTTATCCTAAACATTAAATATACTTGATCAAGTGAGTGCATGATGGCTAGTTCAAGAAGAAAGCGTGTAGGCTTACATCCTCTTAAACAAAGTTAACATGAGGTAGCTTACCAATTGAGCAGTAAGACCTACCAACTAATAAGGCGCTCATCGATTTACAATGGTCAAGTCAAGAAGAAGGCTTGTAGACTTATATCCTCTAAACAAGGAATCACTAGGGTGACACATTGACAGGGTAGCATGTCAACCTGGCCTAGAGTAGCTAATGAGTGAGTGCCACAAGGGCTTTATCCCACATCAAAATAGCCTGAAATAAAAGATATGTTTTTATTTTATATGTGGTTGTGTGTAGTTTGTGTTGGTGTTGTGTTGACAAAGGATAAGCCGTCGCTTAGGTTCCTCACACCTACCCTAAACACATTATGGTAGATTCGCAAACAAAGATGCTTCTCAACAACATGAAGAGATTGGATTTGAGATTAAAAGAAGTTTTATTGATAAATATTTTGACACAAGATTTATGGATAGTATATCTTAAGGTAGAGCCCATTGACTGGATGCATTGGGCACACTCCCTTACAATTTATAAGCTGATAAGATCCTCCTTAGTATGCTTTTTCTATGGTAAAAGTGCCTTCCTAAATGGGTTCAAACTTGCCTCCCATCTTTCAATGGGCAACAATTGATCTTCTTAGAACTAAAATAAGTTCTCCTACTTGAAAAGCTTTAGGACATTCCAACTTGTTATGAGCTTGAATCATTTTGGCCTTGTACAACTCTAGGTTTTGGCATGCCTAGAGGCATCTCTCCTCCAAACCTTCGAGCTCTTCTAACCGCAACTTGGCATTCTGCTCTATTGTGATCTTGCTGCCCATAGCTATCCTTAGTGATGGGAGCTAGACTTCTAATGGTAGAACTATTTCAAACCCATACACTAAAGAGAAATGGCTAGATTGAGTTGGAGTTTTGTATGTGATGCGGTAAGCCCACAAGGCTTCAACTAACTGCTCATGCCACTGTCGCATATTATCGTCGAGTGTCTTCTTTAATATATGAATGAGAGTTTTGTTGAAGGATTCTACCAAGCCATATTCCCTCAGGTATTAAATTGTAGAAATCCTCTAATCTATGCTATATCTCAAGGCAAAGCTGTTGATTTTAGTGCTCTTAAATGCAATACTATTATCAGATATAATTCATCAAGGTATCCCGAACCTATATACAATATGGTTCCTGAAAAATTAGAGCACATGCTGAGCTGTGACATCTCTAAGTGGGATTGCCCCTGCCCACTTGGAAAAGCAATTGGTGGTAGCTAGAATGAACTGATGACCCTTAGAAGAAGAATGGTCAATCAGGCCCACTATGTTGATACCCCAACACTCAAATGGCCATGAGGTCAAGGTAGGGTGTATAATATTGGGTGGTTAGTGTAATACTACACCGTGTTCCTAACATCGGTGGCATCTCCTAGCTAAGTCCATGCAATATGTGATCATCGAAGGCTAGTAGTATCCTAATCTCTTGATCTTGGCTTTCATCTTTGGACTAGATTGATGTACTCTGCATAAACCTGAGTGTACCTCAGTCACGATCTTACAGGTTTCATATTTGTCCAAACAATGTAACCACATATGATCGAAGGACCGCCGGTATAAGGTGCCATCTACGAAAGCATAGGAAATGGCTCTCTGCTTCACCTGATGTGCTAGTGACTTTCTTGAGAAATTTTTCCTATATTTAGATAATCCAGTTGCCTTCAATCTGACTCATCATCCTTTTTGGCAATGACAACCTCCCCTTCAAAAGATAGTCTCTCGATGAGTTCAACATCAACAAAGGATAAGATATGTCTATTTTGGACCTTATTAGTATAGACTCATCTTCCGGACATGCCAACTCTTTGGAAATCTTGGCTAATACATCTGCTTCTATATTCTCTCCTCGAGGAATCTTGTAAATGGTAACCTTTGGGATTTCAGCCAACAACTCCATAGTGTACTTATGGTAGTGATGGAGCTTAGGCTTTAAACTTTATAAGACCCAGTGATTTGGTTGATAAATAATTGAGAATCCTCAAAAATGTTGATACTTTAGATGCGTAGCATAATGGCTAACTCTAGACCGACAATCAGAGCCTCATATTCAACTTTGTTATTGGTGCATGGATTAGACAAATGATATAAAAATCTTATCACATAGAGGTCCAGAGTTAAGAGAATTATTCCTACCCCTACCTTTCCTGGAAGAGTACATTATGGTTCTTCTCCCTTTTAAAAGGAAGCCACACCATCAAAATATATCACCCAGCAGCGAACGCTAGTGTCCCACTAGGTTCATGATTTGTTCATCAGGGAAGTCATCGCTAAGCAAGGAATCAGTAGGAAGTGGGTGTGTTGCTATGAAATTTGCTAATGCTTGTCCTTTAGCCGCTTGGAGGGGTACGAAAGTCATATCATCCAACCATGGACCATCATGGACCATCATGGACCATCATGCCAACCATCCAGATAGATGTTTCCAAGATCAATATTTTTTTTAAAGCTAGGTAGTGATTTTCAATAGGTGGATAATTTTCCTCAGTAGGAATTAGAGAATGACTAAGATAGTAGAGTGCATTTTCTTTCCCTTCATCATTGGTTTGGGCCAAAAAAAGTGTTGAAGGTGTTGTCTAATGCAGTAGTATAGAGAATGAGTGGCTTGCCTAGGATAAGGGCTGCTAGAACTGGCAGCATTTTTAGGTAGTGCTTGATGTCTTCAAAGGCGTGTTGGCACTTACCATCCCACTTGAACTTTGCATGCTTTTTTACAAGTGCTAAAAATGGTTTTTTTTTTTGGAGAACCCCATGTAGGGGATTTTCTTGCCACAAAAAGTTTCAAGATCCTTGGAAATAAACTCAAGAACTCGCTTGAAGAGCTACTGGTCGATAGAGTGAATCCCCTATCTAAGTACAATGAAAAAGGAAGGAAAAGGAAAAGCAAAAAGAAAAATAGCAGAAGATACAAAATTAGCAAAAAAAGAAAAGCCATAGGACAACCTTAGCAAAAGCTTGAGAAGATGAGAGAAGTAATTGCCACCTCTAGAAAAGAAACCTATAAGGAAACAACACTGAACCTGCAAACATCTAGAAGAAGGAATTAACACAAGTAAAGAGATACAAAAAAAATTAACTGGAAAAATGATTGAAAGTGTGAGAATTTTAGAGAAGTGTGTGAAAGAAGGCTCAGTCACCTGAGTGACCTCAAACATCAAACTTCAAAGGAAGGGTTACATCACAAGTGTTACTACTAGCCAAATTAAGAGTGAAGTCATCCTAGCCATCATAGCCTACAAACCTGAGGTAAGGCAGCTGCCACTCGAGGAAAATCTTATGATCTTTAATACCTGCATACCAAGCAATAGCACAATACACTCTAGAATGAAAGGAAACACTATTCAACATGACAAAGGGATGCCACCCATCCCTTGAAAAAGAAGCCTCACCTAAGTATTCCACCATAGCATGAGAATGAATAGCCAACAAGACCCCCTACCTAGATGAAACATCAAGGCAAGGAAAAAACCCCCATAGTGATGAAAGCCAATCAGGAGCAACAACCACAACAAAAGCACATGTAATGAGGTTAACCAAACGGCAATCGACAGAACCAAAAAAATAGGCAGGATTCTACCAAAAATAATCAGCCTGCATGTTATGACTCCAAAAATAATCAGCCAAAAACTCCATCATATTAAGGGAAAATATCCAAAATGCTAAGCAAACAACAACAACAACAAAAAAAGTATGAGAAGGAACCAAAAGAAGTCCCAACTATGTAGGGAAGTAGCAACAATCATCAAAATAAGAAGAAAATGGGAAATAGTGAGCATAATTAGCAAAGTAACTAATCCATCCATGAGAGTTAAGAAAAAGAGCAGTATAACCCGACTGTCCCAGTGAAATAGGCAAACCCACAGCTATTCAGCAGCAGCCAATGACCAACCTGAAAATGGGAAGCATCAAAAAAGGATTACAGAAAGATCCAACCAGAAAAGGACACAGCCAAAATTGGACAAGCAGGTCCTAGTAGCCTTCATTTATAGCAAACACCTCTACTAGCATAATTAAGAATGCAAACCAGAAATGAGAAGGGACAAAAATAGTAAACAACCATAGAATGGAAGATTAGCCCCATCCCATCCATAAACTAGGAAACACCCAGACAAAAAAATAAGTTATGATACATGAGAAGGAATAAATAAAGCCCAAACCAACAAAAAATAAAAATGATAACTAATAGATCCAAAAGCTTTGGAAAAAGCCATATCTCCACAGAAAAAAGAAGCATAAAAAGCTTAAAAAGTTCTAACATAAGGCAATCCAGTTTTATCAAGATTCACAAGCTCCCTTAAAAGTGAAGGAATATCATCATTAGAGAACAAATTCAAAGAGGAGGACATGGCTCCACAATTAGCAAGAAAATCAGCACAAGAATTACCTTCCCAATAAATATGAGAAATTTGATAATCTAGGTTGGCAAGAAGCCTCCAAGTCTGGTTAAGTAAATAATACACTTCAACATTTCCATGAGCTCTCGAATTTAATAATTCAAGAAGAAGGAGAGCATCAACATCAAACCAAATCTCCTGAAATCATTTCTATAAGCAGACAAGAATTCCCATAGTGCAAATCTTTAAGCTCATCAAATAATACATAATAAGGTTCTAAAGGAGCAGCAAAAGCAGAGATAACCTGACCACTATAATCTCTCAAAATCCCCCCACAATCATAAAAGCCATTAGAAATCGAGCCATCAGTGTTAACCTTAATGACATGATAATTCGGCTTCATCCAGTATATAATTTTATGGTTAGGAGCAATACCATAAGAAGGAAGATTAATCCCAAAGTTTAAGGCCATATATTTATACCCTTTGAAACTAAATGAAGTAAGAAGGTCAGTTTTATAAAGAGACATAATTTTATATTTGGCTCTCGTAATAATACGATGATAGTTCATAGGTATATCACGATGCTTAGCATCATTTCTCTCCAACCGAATATATCACAAAAGAGTAGTGGCTAGAACAACTTTCACATGGCGTTGAGGAGTATAAGAGAAAATACTTTCAAGAAGTTGCATAATAGAAAATGATCCATCGAAATGAAAACTATTAAACATACTATCATACCAGCTTCAAACCTTAACAGCAATAGGGCCATTCTTGAAGACATGATCAACAGTTTCAATGTGAAAGTAACATTGACATCTAGAGGGGAGGTGGAAACCTTTTTTTAAAAAGGGTAGCATCAATAGGAATGTAGTGCTTTAGGATGTGCCAAGTTAAAAATGAAAAGGAGGTAGGGATAGGAATATTCTAGATTTTAGTGAAAACTAAGGACTCTTGAGTTTTAAGTCTAAAAGAATGCCAAACATCCTTAAAAATAAATTCTCCAGAGGTGGAATTGTTGAAGAGGATTTGGTCAGATTTAATAGGTAATAGACAAATTGTAAGGATTGTGTCAACTATCACCTTAGGGATAATAAATATTAATTGATCCACATCCCAACTATTTTGAGTAATGAAATGATCTACCTTAAGCCTCACAGTGGAATGAGTATTAAGCAAAGAACCAATAGAACCTTGTCCCAGCCAATTGTCTTGCTAAAAGAAAGAGGAGCCTGAATTCACACCCCAAGAGATAAGATTCTCAGCATCTCACTTGATGTTACAAAGGCTTCTCCACACCAGCGAGTCCCCAGGTTTGAAGGTAAAAGTGAGGGGGTGTTTCCCCTTACAGTATTTAACAAGCATAAATTGAGATCAGTAACTATGGTTATTTCTTAAATTCCACCACATTTTGTGTGAAAAACATTTATTGGAGTCTTCTAAGGTTTTGCAACCCAAGCCACCTTCATTAAAAGGCCCACAACATTTATGCCAACTATGCCAACTAGCCCAATGAACTTTCCTGGAAGAGAAGGTAGAACCCCAAAAAAATTTGTTAATAAGTCTATTTATCCTTTTAATAATAGAGCGGGTAGGCACAATAGTGGACAAAAGATATAAAGGCAAAGAGCAAAGGGTACTTTTAATCAGGATAAGTCTAGCACCAAAGGAAAGTAAGTGGAAAAGAGGAAATTTTCTTATTTATTTTCTGAATAACTTCATCAAATAAGGAAGATCTTTTTGTTCCTCGATATAAAGGAGTACCAAGATACTTGATAGGAAGGGTTTGATGTGCAAAGCCCATAATATTCTTAATAGCATTAATCCTAGATAAAGAAATAGATGAGCTAGAAATAAAATAATTTTTATCAAGATTAATCTTCAAACCACTTTCCCTACCAAATAGAGTAAGAAACTTACATAATTTTTTTAATGTAGAGAGTAGAACCATTCCAAAATATAATGAAATCATCAGCAAAGCTGAGGTGAGAAATGGGAAAGCCACCCCTAGTTTTGTAGTACATGTTAGGCATTTTACAAAATATCTGCTCAATACTTCTATAGAGATATTCCACAACAATAATAAAAAAATCAGAGAAAGAGGATCCCCTTGCCTTAGCTCATGAGAAGAAAAGAAAAATCCATGAACTTCACTATTAATAAGTAAAGAAAACTAAGAATTCTCAATACCAATCTTAATTAAAGTAATAAATTGACATGAAAATCCAAATAGATCCAAAATTTTATATAGGAAAGCCCAACCAATGTTATCATAAGCTTTGGAAATGTCCAGCTTAAAGAGCAGGTTACCACTACGAACTTTGTCATTTAAATCATGGATCATCTCTTGAGCTAAAAGAGTATTATCAGAAATAGGACACCCTTTAACAAAACCTATTTGGTTGGGGGAGATAATTTTATGAAGTAGAATACTTAATCTTTTAGCCAGAATCTTAGAGATGAGTTTATTAAAAAAGGAGCAGAGGCTAATTGGCCTAAAATGACTCTAAAGTTTAGGATTTTCTATTTTGGGGATTAAAATAATGGAAGTGCTAGAAAATATTTGGGGAGGATACTTCCCTTGAAAAAATCAAGAATAGCTTTAACCAAATCTTCTTTAATGATATACCAGCATTTTTGAAAAAATAAGGTGGTAAATCCAGCAGGACCAGCAACAAAATTTGTATTCATATTTTCAAAATATTTGCAATTTCGGATTCAGAGGGTAATGAAATAAGCATATTGTTATCTTCATCAGAAATGAGATTAGGAATTACTTCAGGTAAGAAAATCGCATCATAAGTCACATTTTTATTAAGTAGCTTAGTGAAAAATGAAATGCCAGAATCAGTAAGCTCCTTGTTTTCAGTACACCAGATATCATCATTAGTTTTAATTTTTTAATGTGATTTAACACCTTTTTCTTTTTAACCATGACATGAAAGTATTTGGTATTTTGATCATCATGTATCCATTTTATAGACATTTTTTCTCGCCAATAGGTCTCCTCCATGTCTTAGTAACATGTTAACCTATTTTTTGGCTTGAGTTAATAAGGAGTTTTTAGATGGATCATTAATAGTAGTGTCTTCTAAAATAATAATCTCATGTCCTAATTCTTTGATATTAACTAAAAGGTCTTTGAAACAGTGATTGTTCCACCAATTAAGGCATTATTTAGGCCTTTTAATTTGAACCACGATCTATTCATCCCAAAAATAGAATCATCAGGATGGAGAGGTCCACCCCAATTGCTAGCAACCACATCCATAAATCTGTCATCCATAAGCCACATATTTTGAAATCAGAATGGGATATGAGAGGAGGGTTTAGTAGCATTACATTTACAGTAGTCAGCAAGGAAGAATGGTTTAATAGGGTTCTACTGAGATGCTTAACATAAGTAATTAGGAAGAGGTTGATCCACAGATTGTTAAAAAGGATCCTATCTAATCTTTGCCAAAGTCTGTGATTATTCTAAGTGAAATGAGACCCAGTAAATCCAATATCAGTAAGATGACAATCAAGGATAATGTTATTGAATTCCTCCATAGAAAATAAGTTAGGAGCATTACCACCAACTCGTTCAAAAGAGGAAGAGATAATGTTAAAGTTCCCACCCACAAACCAAGGAGCATTCACAAAGGAAGAGAAACTAATAAGATCTGCCCACAGAAGCCTTCTACCATTCCTATTACAAGAGGCATAGACAAAAGACCCAAAGCAACACCAATTTTTGTAAGTAATTTTAACATTTACAACCTAGGGTAAATCCTGCATAACTTGTAAAACAAAGAAACTATTCCAAAAAAATCCAAATTTTATTGCTCGTATTGGCAAAAACATTACCAAAGCCAATCATTCTAGCAATAGAAGCAATGTTAGAGGGAAGAATAAAAGGTTCCAAAATAGCCGAAAAAGAAATGTTATGAGAGCGAACTAAATTACTGATTCTATTTCAAATAGAGAGGGTACCAATCCCTCTGGCATTCCAGATAAGAAATGAAACCATTTATTTTTGGGCAGAGGAGCCAGATCTAGTAACTCTAGTAAAGTTAGGAAGTCTAGGTTTAGAGGTTTTATTTTTCTTTCTAAAAACTGTCTGAAATTTATTGGCCATATCCACAACATCACCATCTGATTAGGATTTGTCAAAGAATTGCTTGGAAAAAGGAGGCACATTGAAAATAGCATTACAGGCTAGTTCACCTTCTTCCAATTCATTATTATGCTATCAAATCAGATTAGGAATCAGTTCAAAGTTAGATGAAGAAGCACAAGAAGGATTAGAGCCAGGTAAAGCACATGTACCTAAAACAGGAGTAGAAGCTTTCTCCAAATTTTGCACACCAGCCATTCCTTCATGAGGAGTCACATTTTCTTTAATTAAAGGTGGCAAATAGGATGGAAATAGAGTCATTTGATAGTGGGTCAGCATCCATAAGTTTTGCAAAGCTATTCTTAGTTACATTATTGCCATTATTATCGTGGTTCAAATGGGTAATCTCATTAGAAGGGACAACATCCTTGTTAGTAAGTGTGGCATCTTGCGACTGAATAGGCAGAGCTGCAGCAATATCAGATTGAGGAATATGAAGCTCAAGGCAATGGCTCTCAGATTCAGGTAAGGAGATATCAGATAAAATTGCATTTTGTAGTTTAACCAAGGGAACCTTAAGAGAGGGATCTGACTTAGGAGCAAAAATTTTCTTAAGGTGTGGATGAACCACAAAGCACTCTAAAATCCCAAGGCCATGGATTTTCCAATGAGAACAAAAAAATAGGGAAATTCTTGAAATCCACTGTTTGCAAATATCTGTATTTCTCTGATCCTAGCCAGATTTCCTTTGGATATAATTTAGATATATCCAACTCAACTAGTATCCGAGCAATAGATGGCCCAGAGTTAGAAGCAGTCACCTGGTCCACTTGCAGAGGTTGATCGAACAAACCACTCATGGAAAAGAGGAATTTAGGATTAAAGAAATGAACACATAAATTGGGAAGAGAAATCCAAACAGGGACAATAGGAGACTCCTCCTTAATATCAAAAAAAGGTGTCCATTTCAACAATCACATCTGACAGTTGAACACAAAATATGATCTTCTAGAGAAAATGTGAGAATAATCTAAGTTGTTTGAAAGCTGAATCAAAACATGGTGAGAGTCTATCAATCCAACAAAAAATACCATAAAGCTTCAAATTATAAAAAAAGATCTAATATTCTCCATAGTGGGATGGCATAACACAAATTTTTCCACCAAAGTAAATTCAAAGGGTTTTGCAAGCCTTTCTACCACCGAATCAGCACACATAATCGCGGTACACCCCGGAAGGAAGTAGAGATAAGATCAAGTGACTCACCCGTGCAGTTGGCCTTGCACACAAGAACATCTTTAAAGGATTTAGAAGCCAGCGAGGGGTTGGAGCTAGTGACCCTCGAGGGGTCAGAAACTTTAACAGTCGTAATAGAAGTAGCCGGGTTTCCCCAAGGGGAAATAGAGATTATAGCCATGATCAACAGAAGTGCATGTTAAGCAATAATAAAAGCCAAGCAAGGTCGTCGAGACGGAAGAGGAGCTAAGAAAACCATAGGACTAAGAGGCGCTGCCAATGGGTAAAGAAAATCGCCAGAGCACGGTTAGGTCAGAGACTATGATAAGTGCTAAAAATGGTTGGCATATTCCTGATAGGTTGAAAATGAAGCATCTTAGATACCACAACTGCCCTTGAAATGATATGAGTTGAGTAAGACTCTTACGGGGTGGCATTTCTAAGATCACCGTGATCTTCTCCAGATCGATTTGTATTCCACAGTGCTGGACAACAAACCCAAGGAATTTCCCTGAAGCTACTCCGAATACACACTTCAGCGGATTCATTTTAATATTAAATTATCTTAATCATTCAAAAACTTCTCTCAAGTCAAAGAGATGGTCTTCATTTTCTTTACTTTTGACTACAAGATCATCAACATAACATTCAACTTGATGATGAATGAGTTCATCAAAGATCCGAGTCATGGCCTGCTGGTAGGCAGCATCGGCATTTTTAAGGCCAAAAGGCATGACCCTATAGTAGAAGATTTCGATCGGGGTTTGAAACATAATGTTTCTTTCATCTTCAGTGGCCATCTTTATTTGATTATATCCAAATGATCCATCCATGAAAGAGAAGACTGCATGAGATGATGCAATGTCCACCATCAATTCCAGGATTGGCAATGGAAATTCATCTTTTGAACATGCCTTATTTAGATCCCTAAATTTGACTCATATGTGATTTGGACATTCTTTTCCTTAATTAAAATGACACTGGCTAACCAGCTAGGGTATTTTTCTTCCCTAATAAAGCCTCAATCATTTTCTTGATTTTAAAAATGACCTGTTATTTAATGTCTAATAACATGCGTCTAGGAGCTTGCTTGATAGGGTTAGCACTAGGCTTTATTGCTAGTTTGTGGACTGCTATGCAGGATATAAACTAGAAATCTCTTCATAACTCCATGCAAAGCAATCCTTAAACTCAATCAATAGCCTAAGTCATCAATTTTAGTATCATTCAACAAAGAACTTATGTATGTCGATGTGGATTATTTTAAGTTCCTAAGTTGATTTATTTAAGCTCATCGATGGTTAATCAGATCTCTTCTTCAAACTTTGGCAATGCATATTTGACTTCAAAGTTATTTAGATCATTTGAAGTTTTTAAATACACCTCTTCATATAAGTTAGCATGATTTGAAAAGAACCTATCAGATAACAAATGATTTGTGATGACTAGGCAATGATCGTCATCATCGACTAGACCCACTGTACCAAATCCTATTCCTAGTCTTGGTTGAGGATGTTTACTTTGGTTATCCCATAACCTTTCAAAGTAGTTCGACCTATGTTTAGACTAAGTATGTGAGATTAATCCCCTTTTTGCTAGATTATGAACACAAGGCGAGTATCAATCAAAAGGTAATTCTATTAAATCTTTATATGAATCATCCTCAACTTTTACATTAGCTTCTTGACTTGAGGATGATGCTCCAAAAAAGAATCTCTTAGTCTTCCCATCTGTGGATGACTTAAGGGATTCCTTAACTACCAAACCCTCAACTTTTTATGATGAAAGTGGGGTTAGAGCTAAAGTTCTGAACTGATGTAAATATCTCATATGCAAACTTGGATACACTTATGCTTTGCTTTGGAACCCGATCTTCATCACTATCCTACTCAAACATCACCTTAAAAGGGATCTGCTATTGAGAAGAGCTGGCTGGTGTGCTAACCAAATAAGACTCATCATCTGAACTAGATTCTAAGTCTATGTGGATAGCAGGTGTACAAGTGGTTAAGATATACCTCCTATTGGGTGGCCAATAGAGAGGATTTTCACCTTGGGGGCTACATCTGAACTGCCCTTTGCCTCTGTGTGGTGGAGGTCGGGTCATCCTACCCATATGTTTGAATGGAGTAACGAATTGTGGGTGAAATCTAATATCAGGCTCTATATCTTCCTTTAAGTCTATGTCTCACTCTCATTTATTTTCTTTCTCTTTCTCTTTTTTCTTTTCTTTTTCTATTTCTTTTTCTTTTTCTTTTCTTTCTTTTTGTCCCTCATGGGTATCTTGACTAGATTCACGAGAATGGACTTGTTGGTTTTGGGGAAAGAAATTGGTTGCATCCTCATATATCTCGATCACATGAACTATGAATGGTTTGAGATCTCCTTTGACACAGTACTCAATCCCACCTCTAATGAACTTCATGCACTAATGTAAAGAGGATGGAACTATGTTATTTTCATGTATCAATGGTCTCCCAAGCAAAGTATTGAAAGATGTATCCGAGTCTATGATATTAAACTTGGCTTTACTCTTCCAATCATCCATCTCTAGTGGAAACACTATGGAGCCTAAGGCCCTCTCACCTTGTTCATTGAATCCTCTCAACATCATCTTCTTCTTTTAGAGTTTGGAGATATCGATCCTCAAATAAGCAAGGATTCTTAGACTCATAATGTTGACTGATGCACCTTGGTCAATCAAAACTCTTGATAACCTATATCTGATAATGTACACTTTGATATAAAGAGGGTGGTTGTACTTGGTCATCCCTAAAAGTAAGTATTCATCACTGAATGTAACTCTTAGAATGTCCTTTGAGCCGTGTGCCTCCTCTTCAGTAGCAGTCAGCTGAGCTAAGCATATCACTGGATCAAGAAGATCCTTGACTAGAGATTCCCTCATCTCTTTGGATAAGACAAAGGCATCATATATGCTAACTTAGCTGACAACTTTTTAAGATGTGCTAGGACATTGTAATCAACTCTGACTTGGTCCTCCACAAGCATATCTATGGGTGGAACATCTTATGGATGGTTTATCTGCTCACTAGAACCAATGACTTATTTACTCTTATCCTGAGGTGATACCCTAAGAGGTATAACTTTGCCACTACGCAGGTTGACTTCAATGACTTCTTGAAATGATGAACTTATGAAAAGTTTTACCTTCTCATCAGGTATACTATCGCTTCTCCTATGGGATCTTTGAAGTTAGTTGACTCCAAGTCAATCTTAAGAGGTGAACCTAATTGATTCAAAAAAAAGAAAGTTTGATTCTGAATCAGAAGAGAGGGGATTGGAATAACTAAAGCAATCATTATTATTTTCTATACTTGGAGAGTTTTCAACACGAATAAAATCTAGAGTATCAAAAGTTGACAAGAAGTAAGTGAAAGCTTTCTTCATTGATTTCTTTTTGGGCGGAGGTACATGATAGAAATATAATAAAGTAAGTGAATTACGTGATTTAATGTCCTTGTCCACTGATACAACGCTCCTGCTGGTAGAAGAGAAGCTAGAAAAGAAAGAAGTAGTAGTTACAACTGTAAATGAAGTGCTGGACTCGGACGATGGTTGTGCTACTGAACTATCCCAAGCAAGTAAGGTGGACTGCTGCTACTACTACTAGGTTGTCACCTTCTTTAAGTTATCTTTAGTAACTTACAAATTTTCCTTAAGGTTGGAGGTTTGAACTGCCTTAGGCACCTGTAAAGAGAGCTTTCTAATTTTAGAAACTACTTTTTTAGAGGTTCGAGATAAGGCAATATCAAAACCTTCTTTTATTTTAAGAGGATCGCAAGTATCCCTAAGAATTACCCTAATAGAACTGGATGGTTGTTCAAATAAGTATTCCTTGGGAATAACTATGGCGCTTGACATGTAGCCACACTCAAGCTAGTCCTTAAAATTAATACAATCCTCTAAGATATGACTAATCATGCGGTGATAGGGGCAATAGTTAGGATCATTACTCTTTCTCACTTCCTCTGGCCTCTTAAGCTCTTGTAACTAAAAATCAAGTTTCTTTAAGATATTCTTAAAGATTTTCCTAACTACCTCCCTCTTGAATAAAAATAGCTTATTCAATCTATTAGTAGGAGTAGGTGGGTAATAACTACCAGTGGTGGATAGGAGTACCGCTGCCAGGTATGCTGGTGAAATGGCTGGAATGGCCATTGTGGTGGTTGTGGTGGCTAATATAATGAACGAGGTGGTGGTAGTAGAGGTGGAAAAGGAGGCTGTTGAGCTTGGGGTCTTTCATATTGGACTCTTGTTGGCTGATTTCCTCTATCCATTGACACAACTATCCCTGACTTCTTCTTGAACACCTTCTAGGGCTTGGGCCGAAATGATTGGTCGGGAAAGGCCAACTATTTGGCTTCCTCTTGTAGGCTAGTCTCCTTGTTGATTAGTTTCTCAAATGTTCGAATGGTAAAGCCCTTAGGCATGAAGGCGATCGAGACATGAATATCCCTGAGAAGAATCTCAATGGCATGCTATTCAGACAGCTGTGGCTCGATCTTCATGCTCAGGTTGTGCCACTTGAGAATATAATCAATAAAGGACTCATTGGAAACTTGCTTCGCTATAACGATGTCATCTACTGTCACTCTTTGCTGAGAACTAGTAAACCTCTTGATGAAGAGGTGCTTCAACTCAATAAAAGTCTCTACCAAACCGTTGGACAGTTTGACATAACAATCAAACGCAACTCGCTAGGCTCGATAAAGAAGAAACAAGAGTGTCACTACCACCGCAAAATACCAAACGAAATATGCATATATCGTGAGGGTTGCCATTTCCATCAAACATCTTGAAAGAAGGCAACATAAATACCTTAGGGTATTGACCTACATCGAATTCCTCCAGGTATGGTCTATCATTTGGAATGGATGAGCTCCCCCTAGCTTGCGCCATTGCATCCCTCACCTACTGCTCTACCATATGCTTGATAATATTTTCATGCATGGAGATGCCATCTATAACCTTCCTATGCAAGGTACCTGCATCGTCCTCTGTGGGAGTGCTCCTAGGATGGTCTAAAGTATGCACCAACTCTGGTATATTGATTGCCATGGGAGAAGGCTATGAAATTAAGGTTGAAGTCTATAATGCTAAAACCACTGCCATCAACTAGGCTACTTTCATCTCCATCTTGTCAATGTGATCATCCCTTTTCCTGAGCTGGTGGAGGAGGCACTGAGTCAGGTGAAAAGTGTCACCTTCCTTGCGCACATCACCTTCCTGGCTAAGCTAATCCTGTTGTAAGGATCCCCGGTGGACCTTAGCTGTGTCGTCCAACATGTTATCCTCATTAATATCAAAGCAGAACCTATCCTCTTCCTAATCTGTATGGTCACTTTCGAGAATTCATCTTTTCTTGGCAAAGTAGTCTGCTAATATGTCATCTATCGACTAGTCTACTATGTCCAGATGGACTAGTACGAGCACCCCCTGACTGTTAGCGGTAGGACTATGTCCTCTATCTCTATGCAACGGATGCTGCCTATTGTCAAGACTTCCTCACTGGGAGGATCAACTATCATGGGGGCTATGTCTATGTCCACTCCTCTCTCTCCCTCTATCTACGGTGGTGGTGATGCAATGATGACACTCTTGGGTCACCACTCCTTCTTAGCCATAGTTGAGGTAAAGGGTCGAGTAGGGGAGCTCAATCTCACCTCAACAGGTGGAGTGGATGGAGCAGGATCCTTGGGCCATAGCCGAATCACTAGTGGGGATGGTCTTTCCTCGGATGGGGGCTTCTAAAGTTTGGCGGGAGTGGTGGATGTTGTAAGCTGAACGAGCGATGGTGGATGGTGTGGGGAGTGGTGTGATTGCAACACTGACTCCCTCTCAACTAGAGATCTCCTCTTGCTTCAGACTACGCCAGTGAGAGCAATATTATCTGAATGATCTTCCCTAATACATCAATGATTAGAAAAATCCATCAGTGTAGAGGCTACCGACTGCCTGGCATACCTCTGTCACTCTCTCTTGCCTTCCTGGGTAGATACTCGAGCCTCCACAGCTTTCTCTCTCTATGGATCTGACTCCTAATACTCTTAGGGATCATGAACCTCAAATCAAATAAGGTACCAGACTCTGAGCATCCATAAACTCTACCGACTTGGCATAGAATAGTTCTAAGTCTGACGTAAGGCCTCCTACACTCCCTAGCCAGTGTCTTAAAGTATGCTAGTGGTGGAGGCAATGCAATGATCCTCTTGTATTCTTCCTCTCCATCTGAGGCTGAGAGACGGTGAAACCTACTGCCACTCAATAGTGGAGAGGTCTCATTGGGAGAACCCTCATCGACTATGTGGGAAGCAGTATCGAGCTCCCTGGCTGCTCGCTCATGGTCTCGCTTGACCTTCCTATTTTTGTTGTGGTGTTAGGTGTAGGTGAGCAAGGCAGAGTGGGAACTAGAACCTAACTCGAAGGTAGGGGAGACTATCTCAAAGGCCAAGATAGCCTTCCCCTTTAGGGTGACCCAAGAGGAGGTAGTAGCTCTCACTAGAGCTATGATAGGGGAAACTAACTAAACTCGTGTTGAAGTAGATGGTAGTGATACTAACACTGAATGAGGTGTGGGAACAACTGCAACCTTTCTCTTCAATGAGGAGAACTCAGAGTCAGATGGCATGTCAAAGTGGATAAGTGGCGTCTGTTCCGCACCTCCTCCCTGCTAACAGTTATGAGGGCTGTCCCCTTACAAGTAATCTGGACTGCCTCAAAGCTATGGCCAAAGTATATCAGATATGTGGTGTCAGTCGTGGTGAGATTGACCTGATCCAAGGCCAGATCTACACCAGAGGGGAAAGAGAAAACAAACTTGTTGGGAGTCATGATCACTGCACTGACTGAAGGCTAGTAAGACCGACTGTACTAAAATCACTACATTTGTTGAAAAATAATTGAGAAAGAACATTGCCTTGATATTTAACTTCAATTATTTACTTCTAGATTTGATTTGGAATTTAAACCCACACTTAACAAATTTAGGTATGCTAAGTGGGGTTCATTGAATTTTTGGAGAGATTTTTGATAGTTAGAGGAGAGACATAGCCATATAATTTTGATTTGGAACCCATACTCAACAAATTTAAGTATGTTGAGTGGGTTGAAGAGACTTTGGAGATATATGTGTTGTATGTCTTGTTTGAAAAATTGATTTGGAAAATCTTTACTTAGCAAATTTGGGTATGCTAAAAAAAAGTTTTTAATTATATGTTTGAAAATTTTATGAAAACATCTTTGTTTGTGATGATTGGTTATGTGTGTGATATATGTTGATTTGATTTGAAAGTGTGGCTTCTTACATAACAAATTTGGTATGTTAAGTAGAGGCTAAATAATTTTTAAAAATGAGGCTCTTACTTAACAAATTTGGTATGTTAAGTAGGAGTTAAGTGTGTTGAATATGTGTTGATTTGTTTTAAAAATGAGGCTCTTACTTAACAAATTTGGAATGTTATGTAGGAGTCAAGTGCATTATGATTTGAAAATGTGATTCTTAGTTAACAAATTTGGTATATTAAGTAGCAGCCAAATGTGTTGATGATTTGAAAATGAGACTCTTACTTAACAAATTTGGTATGTTAAGCAGGAGTCAAGTGTAATATGATTTTAAAAATGAGGCTCTCACTTAACAAATTTGGTATGTTAAGTAGGAGCTAAGTGTGTTTATGATTTACTCTCTTTCTTTTTGGAAAAAGAGGGGAACTCTTTGTTTATCAAATATGGTATGTCAAATAGAGTTCAAAATGTGTTGTGATTTTAAAAGAGGGAAATCTATTTAGCAAATTTATATATATTTGTTTTTTTTGTTAATCTTTGAGAATGGGACTCTCATTTGACAAATTTGGGTATGTCGAATGAAGTCCAAATGTGTTTTGATTTCAAGACTTTGGAAAAGAGGAATTATATTTGACAAATGCAAGTGTGTTAAATAAAATTCAATTTGCTGTGATTTTTCAAAAGAAAGGGGAACTCCCACTTGACAAATTTAGGTATGTCAAATGGAATTCAAATATGTCTTAATTTTTTTTGTGTGATTTCTTGCTTTTGAAAAGAGGGAGTCTCCAACTCTAGCACATATGAAATATGCTAAGTGGAGTTTCTATTTTATGTCATGATTTTATTTGAAAATAGAATCTTCATTCTACAGATTTGCATATGTTGAATGAAGATAACCATTTTCAAATATGCATTTTTTGGAAATGGGATTTTTTTTTTAAAAATAATGTTGATTTTGATTTTGAAAAGAACCTCCATGTAACAATTATAGGAATTGTTAAATGAGGTTTGGTTATATGAGTTTTGTACTTTTTGAAAATTTCTTGCGAATTTTATGTAAAATCTTTTGTTATGTGAATTTTAAAAAAGTAGTTTTAGAAAGTGGCATTTTACAAAAGAGTTTATTTTATTAAATATAAGATGAACCTTGCCTCGCCAAGCTAGTGGTAAAGAGGTTCTAGATTTTAGTCATCTCCTTTCATTAGTTAGTCATATCTTTCACCTATTGGGGGACCTAATTGGGGTTTCAAGACCTACAAGGAGTGAGGTCTTAAAACATAGAGGTTGTTGACTAGCTTTGCTTAAGAATGAAATAAACTAAGTGCCAATGGAAGGATGCATTGTCTTGACTCATATGAAATGAAAGTCCACTATCGATGCTTGGAGACAACAATTATCTACTAGAGATAGAGAGAGGAACCATCCCCAATGAAGTCGCCAGAAAAATTTGTGGTGTTTACTTTTGTTATGTGTATGGGGGACACCATGCAAATCTGAGGGTGCACTTATTGAACTGATCGGGTATGATACTAAGGAATGATGCGCTATCTTGAAGATAAAAATCATCACCTTATAATGGACCTAATCACCCAATAAGGACTCCTAAGACATGATGGGTCTTAGAATATACCAGAGATTTTTCTCCTACTTTACAGGGATGAATAAAGTAGGGTTTATATTATAACGGGTTCTAAAGTTTCTTATGGGGGTAAGCCCCCATAATTAATTACATCCTAAAGAAGGTGAATTCCTAAAGAATACTCTCGATTAAAGTAGGCAATTATTGTCTCCAAAGATTTCAAACATAGGATTATTAATAAATTTTCTATATTAAAAAATCAAATGGGATAGATCAAAAGGAGAGACTTATTATCAAAGTCAAAGGAGATGAGTAGGGAATGCTCATAATACTAGGAAACCTAGTGAGCATTCCAATCTATCCTATGGTTCAGTTTTATATGTTTGAAATTGAGGGGACTTATTTGTTTAAGTTAAACTTTTATTAGATTACAAGGGCTTATAATCCTATAATATAAGATTGTGAAAATGCCTAAGAGGTGAGGATTTATGCTTGTAACCCGAAGGAAATATCAACCTCAGATCCTAAATCTAGGGAGCTTTAGCGAGGGCCAAAGCACATCCTAAATCTAAGTGAAGATGGGAATATGGTTTACCTCCATAAGAGAGAGTAAACCACCCGATTACTGGACTTATAACCGCCTGGAGTTGTAGCCAACTAACTCCTCTTATGCTTTAAAACCATGTGGGCAAGTCATATGATTTTTCAAGATAGTTAGGTTGTTATTATTTAGAAAGAAACTAAAACCCTTAAACCCACTCCCTAAGAGACTAGAGCATGAGTGGTATGAGCCATTACTTAGTCTAATACAAATCTTTTCAATTTTTATTTAATTGTGGAATCTTCATTTTGACAAAGGCCATAGGATTTTTATATGTCTAAATGCATGATGAAATGAGGTTATTGGCTAAATTAGAGAAAAAGAGGTATTTTTTTACCACATAAGAGACCTTCAAAGGTCAACTCTCTATTAGCAAAAGTGAAGCAATATGGATGCATGATATTAAACATACAACATTCAACTAAGGGGTTCCTAAATTTTTTAATTATCTTGATTTAATACCTAAGCTTTATGTGAGGTTATGAGTTATTTAGAAAATTTAGTTATGAGTTGTAGTTGGGGTAGAAAATTTATTTTTGCCTAAGAGGCTAATTGGATCTAGGCCACACATTAAATCATCATATAAGTAAGAAACTAAGAAGAGGCATGTTGTTTCTATTACGTAATTTAAATATAACATCAAGTATTTTATAAATCTAATGCAAAAGAATAAAAGGTCGGTACGGTCGGGTGTCGTTGTACAATCCGAAAAGAGAAATGGGTAGCTAAGCTCTACCCTTATACAACCTGGTATATGAAAGAATAATTATAATTTACAAATTAATAAATGCTATGGGGGTCTTCTTACCTTCATTCTTCATGTCTCCTTCATTTCTCTATTTGGATATATTTGCTTCAAAAGGCATCACAGGGCCTCCTTGGACAAAACCTTCTAGTCACTGCTCATCTTAATCTCTCATAACACTAATCCTAATTCTTAATACAAAATTACATTAAAAATAGAAAAAGTAAATCTAACTACAGGTACAAAATAAGTGTTAGCTAAACACACCGTACAACCTAAACAATTATATAAATAATTTAGAATTAGCACCCTGCACATGGGTAAATAAGCCCACCTGTCCTAATTTAGATTGTGCTTAAGGGTTAAACAATTTGTAAAAAGAGAGCATTTATATTTATTTTAAGTACCCATTAAGCATAATCTCCTATAGAAAATATGATTAGGCTAATCACGACCTAACATCCAGTGTACGAAGTATACACCCTAACATCTAGTCTACAATAATACATCATAAATACAAGCATACATCACTCCATGCACCACCCTAACAAAAAGCTAAAATTACTAACTTAATTCTAAAGTATATGTATTAAGGCTTGTGTGGTATACCTTCACTAGAATTTATTGTGATTTTCTAAGTATGAAATGATTTACTTATAAAGGATGGTTTCACTTAAAGTGACTTAATTGATTTGCAAGTTTTACTTAATGTTTTCTTTTGTTCCATTTAGTTTACACTTAACAACTAAGAGACAAAAAGAGAGGATCACTTTCCTTTATCCCTACCTTAAACCACATCTAAAGCATATTAATTAACTAATTCTCTTTAATAAATGGCTTATTATATATTTTAAATTATTCTTAAGTTTAGGTTCACTTTAAATAAACTCATTCAATAAGAAAGGCATCTTAAGATTAATTGGAATTAATTACTATCACATGATACATATTCTCTCATTTCTTCCCATCATATGTAACGTGCACATGATCAAACCTTAAGCATACCAATACATGCATTATCTTTTACCACACTCAAATGATGGATGTAAACATGTATTTTAGAATTTATATCTTCCTTTTATTTGAATTATTTTATCATATTAATTTAAATCTCTATCTAAATTCTTATAAAAAGTACATAGGAATGAAATTAAATAGGTACGTGTCATTGTTAACCAGGGAAGTGAGGTAATTGAATGACCTCCCTGGGCTACCTAAAGCCTCGTGTTCCTGGGTTGTCCAAACTATGTACCCATTACATTCAAGCATATGTAAATTTGCATACATGGACGTAAGAAAGAGAGCTCCAAGTTATATGATTAGTTAATTCAACAACTTAATCATTCATGAATGCATGGATTATTTTTTATTTATTTTTATTTTTATTATTTTTTTGACAAATGACAATGGATTCTAATTCCATAATTAAATACACACACACATGTATAAGAGACATAAGCTAGTACATGCCATTGTTAACCAGGGAAGTGAGGTAATCAAATGTCCAATTTAGGGCTAACTAAAGCTTCAAATTCTTGGGATGTCTAAACTAAATATTTGTTTTTTCTCAAATACATATGAATGTATACATAAACAAAGGAAGGAAAACCATGAAAAAGTTATATTTTTATTTGATTGAAACATTTATGCATATGAAGTAAAGTCTTATCCAAATTCTAATATTGAAATACATAATAATGAAATTAAATGGAGTACGTGTCATTGTTAAACCATAGAAGTGAGTTAATCAAATGACCTCCTTGGGTCTAACTAAAGCCTCGTATTGCTGAGATGTCCAAGTTATATACCCATTAATATTCTTACTTATATAAATCAATATATGAATGAAAGAAAAGAAACTTTACTTTATACACTTAAGCTATAATCACATACATCTCCTATGTATTTATAACTAGCATTTATAGCATATATAATCATTCATTTATAAGTTTTGAAAATTATATTTAGATTTAATAATGATAATAGCCACATATATATTAATTTAAATCAACACATGCAAGGTTGACATAAAGGAAATCATTTGATTTAATTAATTTTTAAAAAAATGAATGCATCAATAAAGTGGCATACAACATTTAATATGATTGGAAAGAAATAAAAGGACATAAGCACATGATTTCATTCAATCCAACTATTTCTTAAGGACAATCATACGAAATAAATTCATTTAAAGTAAACCAAAGTTTCTTAATGTCATTTTTAGTTTCATATTTGATTTGATTTAGGAAATGTTAGAAAGGTTTGCTAATCATAATCCCATTTCTCATGTGTAAGTTAATTTGATTTAATGAAAAGTAATTAGGATAATTTTATGAATTAATTAGGTTAAGGTGTGAATTAAATCGATTAATTAAACCCTTACCTATGTTATCTTAAGATAATTAATTATGTAAATGAATTAAAAAGTAAATAATAATGTTGCTATGAAATGAAAGCGGCTAATTCAATTAGCTCATAATCATTAATTAATTAAGCTTAAGATACTCATTTAATTACTTTTAAGATTTTCTCACACATGTGAGCTAACCATAGTTTCATTAATCTCTCTTTAGGTTATTAAACACCTAAAGCTCTACCCAAGAATTCAATTAATTGAGATTCCAAATCATTACATCTTCAACTTGATTAATTAAGCAATTTGATTAATTTAATTAATGAAAGTGAACTTAGGGAAATAAATTAGGAAAGAGGCCATAATCTTATTTCCTGAGTTAACCCACTATTAAGGAACACTTAACAACTTAATTAATTAATTCATTATTGTTCACATGAATAATTAAACATTAATTAAATTAAGAGAGTAATTAGGGCTTAATTAATAAATTCTCTTAATTTGGCAAATAATAAATCCCAAGAAAATTAGAGGAGGCGGAGGTCATCCTCTTAAACAATCTCAAAAATTTTATGATCAATCACTTGAATGATTAGAGAGTAATTAAGCTAATTCAATTTTTAATTAAACCCTAATTAAGCTCTATTACTTTTTAAAACTAATTGAAAATATTTTTATTAAATTCTCCTTTAAAATGCCTTTAAAATGAGTCATTATTTGTATTTTTGGATTTATTTTATAATTAGTTATGAATTATAAATGTTTCAGCCTTAGAAATATATTAAATAACCCTAATTAAACCTAATCCCATCGGCGCCACGTGGTGCACTGGCACGATGCGCTTTAAATGTGGCACTGCGGGATTGGCTATTTAAGTTGTGACATTCGTGTGCTAAGTCAGCCGGCGGCGGACGAGTTATTGATCTTCCTCATCCGATCTCAGATCGGACTTCATAGATCAAACCCGTAGCATAAAGGGAGAAAATTGGGAAGATCTAACATGATTTGATCAAAGCCTTCCATTGCAATCATAGAAAATGGATGACCCATGATCCTCTTTCTCGGGAGCGATGTACAATAACATCCGTTCGCCATGGATCATTTGATCCAAGCTCAATCAAGCGCAGATGAACTTCAAGATCAACCCACACCATGAGAGAAGGAATTCGAACACATCTAATGGTCAACATTAACTCGCATGCAAATTTTCTTTGTAAAGCTCCAACCAAAATTTTCTATTTATATGATTTTGAGGATTTACCTCACCGAAGCTCTAGACTGGCTGTGGGATCGACGGAGGTAGCTTCGTCTATTAGAGACGAGAGCCTGTTGAGTCGCATGCAAATCAATTTCCATCGGTTCACTATGTGGATCAAGTTCTATCATTTTCTAGCTCAATGGCGATTGAAGTCCCTCCTCTAGTGGCTTGGAAGCTTGGGAAAGGCTTGGATGCCTTCTACGATATGCGTGGAAGGTGTGTATGAGAGTAATTTGGTTTTGGTTGAGGAATGAGTGAGCTTGGATTGGGATTAGCCTCCTCTATTTCGATTTCACATAGGGAAGAGAAATGGTGAAGATGGGAAGCTTGGGATGGCTTTGGGGATTACAAGAAGGTTCGAATTTGTGTTAGGAAGCTCTCACGAATCAAAGTGTTAAGTTTCATGTTCGAATTGAGGAGGTATACCACTCGGTTTGCTAAGTTGGATGGACAAGATGGGTTCAAATTTTTTGGCCGACCAACTATCGTCAGAGTGCTGGAGGGGTCTCAATCGATTCCACGTGGTTCATATGGATTGGGAGAAGCCATGGCAGGAGGCTCTAAGCTGGATTTGGGTAGATTGGGTTTTCTTGATCATTTGAGTGTTCGGCTTGTATGGAAGGTGAGTTGGCTCACCTCCCTTTAGTCCATGGCAAGTCCTAGCATCTTGTAGAGTGGGCTAGGAGGCTTAAGGATCCCTCATTTGGGTGAGTGAGGGCTACCAAGGTGAAAGCAGGGTGGACTTAGCTATTTTTAGCAAAATCCCACATGGGGGAGAGTCTCCATGGAAGATTTGCATTGGGCTTGGCTCCAAATGGGCTTAGATTGATTTTGAGCTAACCTAGGTTGAGTTTGGGTCAGGTTTGGTTAGCCACCAAAATACCATGAGTTGGTTTTATGGGTTTTGGCTTCATTTGGTCAAATGGCTTCATATTGGGTCATGTTGAGTTAGGTTGACCAATTGGTCAAATTGGGTCAAACCATGGCTTGTGTTAGATTCAAATGATAATTTGAAGAGTTTTGGTTCTAGGGTTTCAATCAATTTGGCCTAGGTTTGATTTTGGGTCACTTTGATTCATATAGGACAATTGGGCTAAGTTGGTAATTGGTCCTCGTCAATTTCTCCAAGGAGATATTTTTTGACATTTTGTAGCTCCATCAGTAAATTATTTCTATAACAATTTCACATTCTAATTTTCATAATTGTTGATCTAGTATTTTGAGATAGCTTTCCATTCTATGGTCATCAGATTTATCTGAATCTTTTGTAGTTGAGTATATATCCATGTCAAGTGTCTCAGGTAACTTGTCCAAAGATAAATCGTTATCTGGATTAGAACTCATGACCTGCATAATTCTCGAGTTAAAGTGTCAGCTAAAGAATTTCATTTTCCTTTAGTATATTCTAAATCAAAATGATAAGCAGAAAACCAATTTTGCCATCTAATCAATCATTTATTTGGTAATGAATCAATAATTTTTCCTTTTATGAAAGAAATGATAGTTTTATTATCTGTTCGGACAATAAAGTGTTCATTCAGAAATAACTCAAAATTTTTAATAGCTTTTTTAATAGCTAAAAGTTATTTTTCATTAATGTGATAATTTTGTTCAGTTGGTGTTTAAGTACCAAATGCGTACCTGCATAAAACTTCAAAAAATACATTTATGTATTTTTCTGGATGTGAAATTTTTTGTAAATCTTGATTTCTCATAGGAAGATTATACAAAGGGATTTTTGTACTTCCCTGAGCCTCAATTATTGATTGATATTCTCAATCTTTAATATAATATATTCTTCTTCTAAAAGGGTTAGATGTCTATTGTATTCAAATTGATCATCAATTGTATCTTCTTGAGAGTTTTTCAATTTTGAACATATTAATCAGAATATAAGTATTCTTTTAAATCCATCTCTTCGTAACACGAAGAATTTATTAAATCTTCTTCGATTTCAGTTAACTCATAAAGTTCTTCTTCAAATTCTATTTCGAAGATGTCAAAGATTGGTTCTAAGTCATTATCTTCGATAATTTAGATAGATTCTATACTGGCTACTTTTGTAGTTTCGGACATTCGTTAGCATAATGTCCTTCTTCTTTACATAACCAACATTTACACATTTTTGGTTTCTTAGTAAATTATTTTCTTCAAAAGGTTCATTTTTTATTATTAAAATTTTATTTATTTGTTTTCTTAAAGAAATTTTTCTTTTTAGTGTTATTACAATTTGGTCCTTCGCATAATATTGTTTCTTTTATACACCCCCATTGATGTAGAAAATCAGTTTTATTACAGCATAACGATTGCTTATATTTTTTGTTTTGTTTATGTAGGTCAATTTGTTGGCAAGCATCAGCAAGTCTTTCTTCAGCAAATTGAATTCTACTTTTTAAAGTTATATCAATGGGGTGATTTTGGAGAAACTATTGGCTCCATAGAAGATTAGGTTGAGATTCTTTTGAATTATGCTATTATTGACCTCACTTTTGGAGTGGGTTCTCAACTTCCTCATCATAGATCTAAAACTCTTATAGACACTAAGAGCTCCTTACTCATAAGACACTTCTAGTGATTAGGTGAACAGTTAACCTATGCTTGGAGACTTAGAAGGGTTACCCATAGGAATAGGCTATGCCTTAGGGACTTAGGAAAACTTGCGTACCTACCTCACATATGTTTGATTGTATGAGCAAATTTTTTTATGTACATGTGATAATAAAAATTGACATGAATACCAGTTTTACCTTCTTGTTTACTATAGTGTAACAACATAATTGACCCACTAAATTCTATTCAATTATTAGTTGTTTAATTTTTTCAAGTCACCATCCTAACTAAATGATGATAGAAGGGAGGGTTATGTTTATCACCGTAGAGAGACTTCAGGAGATAGGTAATTATGTCAGTTATGTTGAATTATGTTTAAATTGTATGTCATATGAACTTGTCCAAAGATAAATCGTTATCTGGATTAGAACTCATGACCTGCATAATTCTCGAGTTAAAGTGTCAGCTAAAGAATTTCATTTTCCTTTAGTATATTCTAAATCAAAATGATAAGCAGAAAACCAACTTTGCCATATAATCAATCGTTTATTTGGTAATGAATCAATAATTTTTCCTTTTATAAAAGAAATGAGAGTTTTATTATCTGTTCGGACAATAAAGTATTCATTCAGAAATAATTCGAATTTCTTAATAGCTTTTTAATAGCTAAAAGTTATTTTTCATTAATGTGATAATTTTGTTCAGTTGGTGTATAAGTACCAAATGCGTACCTGCATAAAACTTCAAAAAATACATTTATGTATTTTTCTGGATGTGAAATTTTTTGTAAATCTTGATTTCTCATAGGAAGATTATACAAAGGGATTTTTGTACTTCCCTGAGCCTCAATTATTTCGATTGGATATTCTCCTTGGCGAATAATATAATATATTGTTCTTTTCCAATTTAATATAGGCATATCAAAACAATCTTTTGTTCCTAAAGATAATTTTCTCTTTTCAATCTTTTTATATTCTTCTTCTAAAAGGGTTAGATGTCTATTGTATTCAAATTGATCATCAATAATTGTATCTTCTTCAGAGAGTTTTTCAATTTTGAACATATTAATCAGAATATAAGTATTCTTTTAAATCCATCTCTTCGTAACATGAAGAACTTATTAAATCTTCTTCGATTTCAGTTAACTCATAAAGTTCTTCTTCAAATTCTATTTTAAAGATGTCAAAGATTGGTTCTAAGTCATTATCTTCGATAATTTAGATAGATTCTATACTGGCTATTTTTGTCGTTTCGGACATTCGTTAGCATAATGTCCTTCTTCTTTACATAACCAACATTTACACATTTTTGGTTTCTTAGTAAATTATTTTCTTCAAAAGGTTCATTTTTTATTATTAAAATTTTATTTATTTGTTTTCTTAAAGAAATTTTTCTTTTTAGTGTTATTACAATTTGGTCCTTCGCATAATATTGTTTCTTTTATACACCCCAGATGTAGAAAATCGCTTTATTACAAAGATAACGATTGCTTATATTTTTGTTTTGTTTATGTAGGTCAATTTGTTGGCAAGCATCAGCAAGTCTTTCTTCAGCAAATTGAATTCTACTTCCTAAAGTTATATCATTGGGGTGATTTTGGAGAAACTATTGGCTCCATAGAAGATTAGGTTGAGATTCTTTTGAATTATGCTATTATTGACCTCACTTTTGGAGTGAGTTCTCAACTTCCTCATCATAGATCTAAAACTCTTATAGACACTAAGAGCTCCTTACTCATAAGACACTTCTAGTGATTAGGCAGCTTAACCTATGCTTGGAGACTTAGAAGGGTTACCCATAAGAATAGGCTATGCCCAGGGACTTAGGAAAACTTATGCACCTACCTCACATATATATGACCAATTCATTGTTTTAATTTTTTTCAAGTCACCATCCTAACTAAATGATGATAGGGAGGTTATGTTTATCACCGAGAGACTTGTGAGATAGGTAATTATGTCAATTATGTTGAATTATGTTTAAATTGTATGTCATATGAACTTTGTTAGTATATATATGTGTGGATAAATTGTTAAATCATTTGTGGATTGTAGTAGCTCTTGTATGATTAAAGATTTTATTTAAGATTAGAAGTGTTATATAAGTTTTTTTTTTATCCGTCTGACCATCTGTTCCCGCCTTGGTATTCCAAGCTCCCGGGCTGGGTCGTGACACTTAGGGGTTAGGGAGTAAGTCTAGGTTTATAGATTTTTTTTTCTTAAAATTGCAACAGCTTAGCCATCTTGCATTCATATGACTTAGCCTCATTATTTTAAAATATGCTTAGGTGGTGTTAGCTGGCAGCCTTCTCCAAGCAGGTTGTAAGTTCAGAAGAGTCATGGATAGGTTAATTCCTTCATGTGAGACCAATGATTCCCAAGGATAGAACTAGGTCGAGCATCTGACATGTGTCAGAAGCACCTATAGACTCGATTCTGAAACATTTTTTTTAGAAATAACTCTTCAACTCTAGGCATTTCTTCAGTCTTGTGCTACTAGAATCTAAGTCCTAGATTTCTAAGAAAATTACAACTTGAATTCTAAAATTAAATCCCAAATATGAAGCCCAATCATAGGATAGATGAAATGTCTATTGGGTATCCCAATATCAATAGACATTTCCTATTTTTTCCCATTTGACTCATGAAAATAACTCTGACCAATTTGGACCTCTCCCAATTGAATTTCTCAAAATCAATCCTTTGAAAGCTACCTTAGTAGTCTTTAGGAATAACCACTTATTTCTTTAGTCAAGAGTATTCTTAAGAAGAGACCCTTCCTAAGATATAATTAACTATAGAGGCTTGCCTTTATGGGGAACCATGATCCCAGTATAAAATAGACCATGTTCTACATTTTCATGTAGTTCAGGGAAAAATACTCTAGTACACGAAAGACTCATTAGCTTTAGGAGTCTTTTATTGAAATGATTGAATCCATTACAGGAGAGCATGTTTATCTTTTGAGATAATATACTTATTTCTTAATTTTGAATTTGGTCATCTAAATAAAATATTCCTAAACTTTATGTGGTGTCATTTCTTTTCTTTATTCTAGAGAAAATACCAACCAAACTTTTCATCATGAATTTAAAATGTGCTAGGTGGTGTTAGCTGGAAACCTCCTCCAGGCAAGTTGTAAGTACAGAAGAGTCAAAGATAAGCTAGTTCCCTTAAGTCAGAGAAAAGGCTGACAATTCCTAAAATGAAACTAGGTCGAGCATCTGACGTGTGTTAGAAGCGGTTGTAGACTAGGTTTTGAAGCATCCTTCTCAGGAGTAAGTCTTCAACCCTAAGAATTTTTGTAGTCTTGCACTGCTAAAATCTAAGTCCTAGAATTCTAAGAAAAATATCAATTCAAAATATAAATTAAAATTCCAAAATTTAAAGCCTAATATAAGATTGTTGAAGTTTCTACTGAGCATCCCAATATCAATAGATATTTCCTAATTCATTCTATTTGGATTTCAAAAATAACTCTCTCCAGTTTGGATCATTCCCAATTGATACTTCAAAATATCATGCCTTTAAAAACTATCTTAGAAATCTTTAGAAATAATAACTTTTTTTTTAATTTAGAATATTCTAAGTAAAAGACCCTTCTTAAGATGTAATTAATTAAAGGGGCTTGCCCTTATAAGGAACCATGAACCCAGTTTAAATAAATCTTGTTTTATCTTCCATATAGTTCAAGGGAAAACTCTCTATTACATGAAAGTTTCATTAGCTTTTGGAGTCATTTATTAAATGATCGAATTCATTATAGGAAAATATGTTTATCTTCCAAGATAATATTTTTATTCCTTAATGATGTATTTGATCATTCAAATAATAAATTCCTAAATCCTATGTGGTGTCATAAATTTTTCCTACAATAACATTATCAATAATGTTCCTTGAATGTTTCAAATCATTTAGAAGAGTAATCTAAGATTAATTATAAAATTAAATATTTTAATTAAATCATAATTACTCTATGCCTAATTGGCAAAAATTAGAGCTTTTGTTTTTCATGATTATTTTCTATTCACTAATTCCAAAGAGTATTTCTTTATAATTTTTAGATTTTTATAAAAAGGTAAAATTTTTAAAAAGTTCTATCTAATTAATCATGTTTAAGGACCTTAATAAACTAATTTACATAGCCAACATCGAGTTAATAGTGATTTCTTCATAGTAACATAAGATTAGTTATTTAAACCATCCTCGCGGCACGAACTCAGCTGGTGATGGATGCAGTTTTGATCTAAGTTATTTGATCAAATATTGAATTGCTTTGATCAATCTTGTAGTTAATAAGGGATGAATTCAAATCTAACAGTGCGAAGAGATCATGACCATCCCTTTTAATCATAGGAAATGGATGGTGCATGGTTCATCTTTAACCTCTAATGAGAGATAGAGGCCATCAGCTTTTTACAGCCAAATTAAAGCCAACCACATTTGATTTTTTTTTTTTTTTTTTTTTTTTGCTTCAAATGATTACAAAAGGATCAACAATGAAATTACAAGGGTTATCTACAGTTCACAAAATCACTTCACAAACCATGAGAATCCTAAGGGCATTTTACTATTTTAGGATTTTGCCTTACTATAACCAACATTTAGTGGAACAAACAAAAGATGTAGTTTCATCTAGAATAGATGAAGCCATATAAAGTACATTCCCTTTTGCCTCCTCGTTGGCTACATGACACTGTGGGTTGTCAGAGTTTGGTGTTTCTTTAGTGTCTGATGCTCAAATCAAGTGAGGGTTGATTTTTTTTCAATCGTGGGAGTGTGGCGAAGGTGTACGGAGAGTTTATTTGAAGTTTGGATGATGTTTTGTGGTGATGGATGTTTGAGGTGTTCTAGTTTGGAGGAGGTTAATATTGGATAGGGTTTGGATGTAGGAGATACTCTAAGAATTTAGGGGCTAGCTCTCGGAGTGTGAGGATGCTTTGGAAGTAGTTTAGTGTTTGAATTCAAAGTGTATATGCCTTCCCATTTGAAGCTTTAATTTGTTTCAATTCAAGCATGGGGAGTGTGGTGTGTAGTGGGCTGAGCTTGATTTGGTCCATGCTGATGAGGTTGAGTCTCTTCAGTGGTTGGCCAAGTTTAGGGCAGTGTGCTAAAGTGGATAGCCCATAGTTGGTTAACCAAGAGTTATCCAATGTGATATGGCTTTCACCTTGGTTAATGGCTGATCCAAATAGCCTTGGGTAAACCTGAGTAAGTTGGGGTGAGATCAAGTAATGCTAACGATGCTGTCTTAAGCAAAGAGAGTGGTTATACCAGTCCATTTTGAGATTTTATCTTTTGTTAGAACTTGGTTCACTTGGTTTGGGGTGAACTGTGTTCACCATGGGTTTGATCAGCCTAAGCATGTGTGGAGTGATCCAAGGATGAGACTTTCCAAGTTTAGCTAGGTTTGGAGTTGATTTGGTTGGGTTTGACTTGACATGACTCATATATGTTAATTTAAATTAAGAGGACCTATTTGGTCCAAGGGGCTATTGATATATGTTCAAATGTCAATTTGAAATGTGTGGAAGTGATTGACTTGATCCAATTTAGCTTGGATTAAGATTTAGCTCAATATGATTCATATTGGTTCACTTATGTTTGCTTTGGTCAATTGGTCAAGTTGACTAAATTGGATTTAAAAGATTATTGTGTTATGTTAAACTATCAATTTAAAATAGATTGGGAAGATTGACTTGTCCCAATTTGACTTGGATTGGATAATTTGTTCAAAATAGTTCACTTAGGCCTATTTGGGTTAAGTGAACCAATTGACTAAATTGAATTGTAATTTAGCATGGGTATGTTCAATTATGTATATGAGATGATTGTAAGGCTATAGATTTATCAAATTTGGCTTAGATTTGGTTTAATTTATTTTTGTCCTAATATGATTTAACTTGGCTGACTTGGGCTAAGTAAACCAATAGGCCAAATTGACCTCTAATTAGGCATCAATCAAGGTCAAATGGTTAAGGAAATGCCAACTTCAAATGATTATAATTAGATTTGGATTCAACCCACGAAGGTCCAAATGGGTCAAGTTGGGCTAAGTGAGCTAATTTGGTGACATTGAACTTCAATTACATAAGGTTTAGGCATAATTGATGCTTTGGATATCATAGGGTTGATTGGTTGAAATTAATTTGATTTAGGTTTGGTTTTTGATCAAAGTAACCTAAATGGGCCGAATGAGTTGAATTGGGTTAAGTGAGGCAATTAACTTATTTGGGACCAATTGTTGATATGATTGTATGTGAGACTAAGATAGGTTAGTTTAATTTGATTTGATGTTTGGGAGTTTAGGTTGGTTTTGGCTAGATGGAGTCCACTGGTCTAATGAACCTAATCTTAAGATTAAATTCTATGAGTCTTTGGTTTAGGTTTGGTGTTACCTTAGTCATTAGAAGTGTTTTATAATCTAGGTGCGAAAATCCTTGTGCTAATACTGAAGGTTTAAGACTAAAAGAGATGAGCGTCAACATTACTAAAAGTGAGATCAACATAATTAAACTCAGATCATGCTGACTAAAAATATGCTAACTATTATGACTGAATATTATTATGAAAGATTTAAAAGTTAATTGAAATTTCTTATGAAACTTTATCATGAAATAATTTAACTAGTAATATTAAACTTAACCTATTCTATCAAGTCCATACAAAGTGTTTTGAGTTAACAATAAACATATTATTTGGGTAATATAAAGTGAAAGTCACTATGTTGGGTGTGAGTGCTTTTATCACCCTTCTTATTTGTTATAATATTTTATATATTTATATATTTATATATTATAATATTTAAACAAAATATAAAGTGATTCTAGACTATAAAATATAGTAGATCCATGAGTCTTAGCAGATCTAAGTAAGAGAATTTTATCTAATTATCATAGTGTTTTGAAATCATTTGCTAACTTGCTTTCACCTATTTCTTATCTAATCATCATAGTGCACTGAAACCATTTCTTAACTTCCTTTTATCTCATAGATTATACAACATAGCATATAAGATATGCAAAACATTAACCAACTTCCTTTCAGAAAATACATTTATTTGTATCTTAACAAAGTTATTGGCCTCTTCCTCACTAAGGGCAGCAATGTGTGTGTATAAGAATTTTTAGTCATGTCATTTGAGACATCACTCTTTACTTGTACCTACTTTTTAAAACAAATTGAATTATTCTTTATATGTTGTGATTATTTTCTCATAAAAAATTTCATATTTATATCAAGGTATTTCTTGATATATATTTTTGGGCTTATTCATTGCGATTATTAATTTAGATATCTTTATTCATACTTTACTCTTTTAGTTAACTAAGGGGCTGTTTGGGATCAATTTAGTTTTATATTTTATATTTTTATTTTTGTGTTATTTTTGAAAACATGTTTGTTTAGAGTGTTTTTTATGTGGTTTTATTTTTGGTTTTCAAAAACAAATAACGTTGTTTTTAAAAACACTTAAAACATCTAAAAGATGTTTTAAGTGTTTTTAAAAATAACAAGTATAATCAAACAAGTTTATTTTTAAGCAAAACATAAACAAAACAAAACAAAAATACAAAGAAAAATAGGTGTTCCCAATTTTGGCTGCAAATCTTTTTTAAATTTTGTTCTCTCTTTGAAAAAAAAAATTTTGTTAGTCAAATAAACAAAAAGCATATTTTAATGCAACCAAGATTTCTATCACTAAACATTTTCAGTAGAATAGCTTTGTTGGCTACATAAATTATAAAAGGAAAAAATCACATTACGTCACTTTGATTAAGGGACTGTTTGGTTGCGTGAAAAAGGAATGTAGTGTTAAAGGAATTCAGTGTAAAGGGAATGCAATGTATTTGAATTAGTTTAGATTGTTTGGTAGGGAGTTTTATATATTCATGAGTTTATTTTTTTCTGTTTGGTTGGGACTATTTGGTTGCTTGAAAAAAGAATACAATGTAAAAGGAATGTAATATATTTGGATTACTTTGATTATTATATATTTAAGGGATGCTTGAGATTTTTTTTATTTATTTTTTATTTTTTATATTTTAATTCAAATTAAGACATATTTGATATGAATTATTATTTTTAAAAATACTCTAAACATCTAAAAATTATTTTAAATATTTTAAGAAATAATATAATTTATTATTAAAAACAAAATATATAAATATTTAAAAAACATAGTAAACAATTATATTTTTAAAATTAACATACAAAATATAAAATACAAATAAAATTAATCCCAAACAAGCCCTTAAAATACGAAGTAATAGATATAGAAAAAGTTACAATATTTTAAATTTAGCATGATTACTTAGTTGAATGCAAATCAAATATAATCATTTATATTATTTTGTTTAGAAGAATTATAAAAAACATTAAAAAAACTCATTCTCCCTCAAGCTCACTTGCTCTCTTGCGTTCTCTAAGTATGTAAATTTCTGCATGTACCTTTATGTTTAGACATTAACAGTATATATATATCATATGTATAAAATCTGAATCACATACACATGCTATGTACTTGCCCTATATACATAATAATTTGGACCGTTCGGACTTCGCACATAATAAATTCTCCTATATTGGAGCCCAGAGCCAATGCAGGCACCTGGCTAAGGTGACTAGAGATGACTTCTGGGGATGTTGAAGAAAGGAAGGTGACCACAACAATAGCAATGGATAATGTTAGTGGTGGCTAATTGTTGGCATGTGCAATTAAGTGTTAGGAAATGGGAAAGCAATGTCAGTAATGGGAGGCTACGATTGGCAATCAACAGCAGTCACTGGAGGTCATGACAATAAGTGGCAGAGGAAGATGTTGCAATGGTGTTGGCAAAATCTAGCTATCGGATGACAAGAAAATGTTGGTGATGGTGAATTTGAAAATGGGCCAATATGATTGATTTCTAAATTCATCAAAATTAAATTAGATATTAAATTCTAATTTCAATAGTGAAATATATTATGTTTGGGATCAATTTTATTTTATATATTTTTTTATTTTTATGTTGTTTTTGAAAATATGTTTGTTTAGAGTGTTTTTTTATGTAATTTTATTTTTTTTTTCAAAAACAAATAATGTTATTTTTAAAAATACTCAAAATATCTAAAAGATTCTAAAAGATTTTTTAAGTGCTTTTAAAAATAAGTACAATCAAACAAGTTTATTTTTAAGCAAAACATAAACAAAACAAAACAAAAATACAAAAAAAAAAGTGATCCCAATTTTTGCTACAAATCTTTTTTAAATTCTGTTCTCTTTTTGAAAAAAAAAATTATTTTGGTTAGTCAAATAAAGAAAAGCATATTTTAATGCAACCAAGATTTTGATCACTAAACATTTCCAGTAGAACAGCTTTGTTGGCTACATAAATTATAAAAGAAAAAATTCACATTACATCACTTTGATTAAGGGGTTGTTTGGTTGCTTAAAAAAGGAATGCAATGTAAAAGGAATACATTGTAAAGGGAATACAATGTATTTGAATTACTTTAGATTGTTTGGTTAAGAGTTTTACAAATTTATGAGTTTATTTTTTTCTATTTTGTTGGGACTATTTGGATGCTTGAAAAAGGAATGCAATATAAAAAGAATGCAGTATATTTGGATTACTTTGATTATTATATATTTAAGGGATGTTTGAGATTTTTTTATTTTTTTTCAAATTTTTATATTTTAATTCAAATTAATACATATTTGATATGAACTTTTATTTTTAAAAATACTCAAAACATCTAAAAATTATTTTAAATATTTTAAGAAATAATATAATTTATTATTAAAACAAAATATAGAAATATTTAAAAATTATAGTAAACAATTATATTTTTAAAATTAACATGCAAAATATAAAATACAAATAAAATTAATCCCAAACAAGTCCTTAAAATAGGAAGTAATAGAAATATAGAAAAGCTATAGTATTCTAAATTTAGCAAGATTACTTAGTTGAATGCAAATCAAATATGATCATTTATATTATTTTGTTTAGATGAATTATAAAAAATATATATATTAAAAAAAAAACTCATTCTCCCTCAAGCTCTCTTGCCCTCTTGCGCTCTCTAAGTATGTAAATTAAATGGCTATATGTCATTTGTATGTACCTCTATGTTTGGACATCAATAACGTATATATAATATGTATAAAATATGGATCACATACACATATTGGTGGAAGGTGACAATGATGGGGGAGGTTGCAGCCGATGGTCCATTATGGTGGAAGGTGGCTACAACAATAGCAAGGGATAATGGTAGTGGTGGCTAATTGTTGACATGTGCAATTAGGTGTTAGGCAATTGATGTCGACAATGGGAGGGTCTACCATAAATGGAAAGTGATTGAGGAAGATGTTACAATGGTATTGGCAAAATCTAGCTGTTGGATGACAAGCAAATGTTGATGATAGTGTATTTGAAAATGGGCAAATATGACTTATTTTTAAATACATCAAAATAAAATTAGATATTAAATTCTAATTTCAATAATGACAAATATTGCATTTGAAATACAACCAATCAAATACCTAACAATTCAACCAACAAAAGAACTATATTTCTAAAATTCATCAATTTAATTGACATTATCCCAGCCAACAAAGCACCCTCTAAATAGATTATTCTAGTTTCCTTTTGCATTTATTTTACTCCCATTCAAATAGAAACATCATTAAGCTTAGCAACTACAAATTTTCACACTCCAGTTAACGTCGACTAACGTAATCTTTACGATCATATTATTCAAGACAATTTTTAAAGAATTACTTTTTAAGGTAATTAATATTCCTAAGTTACTTTGTTCACATGGAGTTAAAAGTAAAAGAATTCTTTTAACTTTATAAGATTTACGCGAGTGCTGGAACAAGGCAGCAATAAAAGCAATATTATTTCAAAAGTTTTAATAGATGTGGGAGTATAACATAGCGGGTATAGAAAAAAAAAATTTCAACCTTTTTTTAACATGAATAAAATAAATAAATATAACATACTTTTTTTTAATATGAATAAAAGCTTTAATGATCATATTTTAAAGAGTTAAAATGTTGTTAAAAAAGTAAAAAAATAAATAAAGACTTTCACATGATCATTAAAGCAAGAAATTCTAACATAAATATTTAAACATAAACATTTATAAAAAAAAAATAGATTGTACTTCAATAGCACATCAAAATAATTATTTCTTATTTTCAATATGCTTAAAATTAATTATCTATATCAAATATATTTTATTTAAAATCAAAATATAAAAAAATAAAAATATATAAAATAAAATATAAAATTGATCCCAAACAGCTTCTAAATAAATAGAATTGAATGTAGTTCAATACTTTAAAAGTGAGAAGAATTAAATTAGTTTGTTAATATTACCAATCAGTCCGACAGCACACTTCATGGCTTCTGAGCGTTGCCAGGCATCTATCATCGAGACTTTTAGCACCACTTTTTGCTACAGATTAAGAACTTCTGGAATTTGTTAATTGCTTAAAAATATGCTTAACAAATTAATTAAGCTACTTAATTACATTATTTTCAAAACAAGTAGCCAAGCACACTCACCTCGGTCTTGAATGACGCTCCTGATGATGTTGTATTAACTCCTTATGATATTGTAATTAAGCACGTTCTTATGAAAACGCATTTCTAAACGGTTTATGTAATAAATATTTATACAAAGTTCAATCATAATCGCCCAGTTTTATTTCATTAAAGAATTTTATTTTAGACGTTAATATTCATTGGATTGCATTTAATGCTTTTATAGTGTAAAGCGTTTTGATGTGACTTAGATGTTCTGTTATTCCATTTAATTCAGTGGACTCAGCTGGCAGTTTCATTTTGTCTTATATATTTAGCGTATGTTTCATTGTCAATGGTTCAAATGGTTTTAGTATTACAAAGATTAAACTGCTTAAGGGGCCATTTCAACTTATTGTAATGCGAAGTTGAGAAGTCCCATTTTGAATTGACCATAATAGGGCTGCAAATGAACCAAGCGTTCGACAAACTGCTCGTGGCTCGGCTCGATTATAGCTCGTTCATGTTCGCTTGCTAACTAATCAAACGAGCCTGAACATTTTTTTTTTTAAATACCGATTAAACGAATGCTCAACAGCTTGCTCGATTCATTTATGTTTAACATTACTATTTAAAGTTTCAACAAAAACAAGGAGCGATTACATCGATTAAGGCTTGTTTATGAATAGTATTGTTCAAATTATTATTTTTTTAGGCTTTATAAGCTTTATTTGCTACAGCTCATATATATTTCTCAACAAGCTGCTTGTGAACAAGCTCGATTAAGGCTTGATTAAAGCTCGTTTATTTTTAAACAAGCTGCTCGTTAACATGCTCGATAATCCAATTTGAACTGAGCTCGTGAACAAAACTGGAATCGAGCTCGAGCTCGATAATGATAAACAAGGTCAAGCTTTAACACTACGAATCGAGCTCGAACTCGATAATATTAGACAAGCTCAAGTTGAACACATACATACTCGGCTCAGCTCGATTCGTTTGCAGCCCTAGACCATAACATTGTGCATTATTTTCTTTTCGTGGAATATGCTTAGCATCCAATTTGAATTAATTAATTAGTATAAGTATGAATTTACTGTTTTGACAGTTTTTAATTGGCTGAGTTGTCTCGGATGAGCATACTTTTTGAAGTTTGCATTGATGTTAAATATTTCAAGTTATGCACTAGTATAAATTAAAATAATTATTAGAATGATATAGTTGATATTCGTTATTTTAAAATAATATTTCATCAAAGTGACTTCTATTAGATCAATTTATTTAAATTTGAAAAATATAAATACTATCTAAAAGTTATGTTTGAATCAATGTGTAAAGTAATTGACAAAAGAAAGATTATTTTTTGACTAGATTATATGTAACAACAAATAAGTGATAATTATTACATTAATCATGAATATAATATGTCAATCCTATTAGAAAATTTTATTTTCAATATTTATTGACTGTAATTTTAAGAGTATCATTATAAATTATTAATTCTATCAAATGACTAAATTATAATATTATGCTAGATATTTTATATGACCCCATCTTATTAAACATTTTAGTTTAAGCATGTATATTATTGATATTGTATTTATATTATATATGCATAAAGAAATGATGATATTGTTAATTGTTAGTATATTTTTCTTCCCTTTAGTTAATTTCTTTTCTTATATTTGTTAGTTTGAATAACATTTTAATGCTTAACGGTAATAACTTTAAGAAATGAAAAAAACATATCACCATAGTTCTTATGCATATGAATCTTGATTGTGCGATCTGTACCGAATGTTCTCCTACCTTTATTACTGAAAGCACTATTAAACAAATAGCTAATTTTAAAAAATGGGACATTCTAATCACATGAGTCTTATGATCATGAAGTATTCTATTCTAGAAATCATCAATGGTGTGATACCTAAAGAAGGATGTGATAACAAATTTATAAGCCAAATAATATATCATTTCATTAGTTCTAAAAGGATCAAAATGACTACTATTCTTAGTAAGCTAATTTCAATGCACTATAAAGACAATGAAAATATAAGAGAGTATATTATAAAAATATCTAATTTTATTAGTAGATTAAGAGCACTAAAGTTAGAGTTATCTGATGATATTAATGTATACTTAATTTTGATATTTCTTCCTGCACAATTTAATCTTATTAAAATAAGTTAAAATGCTAAAAAAAAAAAGGTTCTTTAATGAGCTCATTGCTTTGTGTTAGCAAAAGACAAAAATATTGAAATAAGAGAAGATAGGAAATGCTCATTTAGCTACTTTTTGTGACATTGTTACTAAAACAAAAAGAAATTATAACGATAAAGGAGCTATATACAAAGGGATTTTATAGTATAATGTACAATATAAATAAGATAATGTTATCACTTATTTCTTTATCAGAAAGATGGTCATGTAAAAAAAGATTTATCCTAATTATGCTTATTTCCTTATAAGAAAGTGTAATCCTCTTAACTTTATTTATTCTGAAGTTAATTTATCCTTAGTGTCAAATCACACTTAGTAGATAGATATAATTACAACTACTCACATAAGTGTGACTATACATGATTGTCTAAAGAGTTGAATATCATTGATGCTGAAAAATTCATTTATGTGGCAAATGATAATAAAGCTCTTGTTGAAGCAATATGCATATTTAGATTATATTTGAAATTTAGTTATATTTTATATTTATATGAGATTTTTTATGTAATGTTATTTATATGAAATTTGATTTATATTTCTTGTTTGAATAAATATGGTTATTTTTATTCATTTAGAAATGAACAATTTAATCTCTTTTAGTATTCCAATAATATTATTACTAATTTTTTATTTGATAATCTATATAAATTAGATAATTTTGCTTCACATATTAATGAAAATTTTCATGTAAGTAATATTGGTGCAAAGTAAAGATTAATGAATAAGAATTTATGCATGTTATAACACAAGTGTTTAGAATATATTTCTAAACAAAGAATTAAAAGATTTATGTAAAATAAAATTCTTAATTTTCTTAATTTTTTAGATGATAAACTCTATATTAAATGTATTAAGAAAAGATAAATAGATATCAAGAGAATGTGTTCTAATAGGAGTTTAAGTGTCTTAGAATTATTCATACTAATATTTGTGATATGTTTCCTATAGCTACTTCAAATGTCCAATAATATTTTATTACTTTTATAGATGATTATTCTTGTCATGAGTAGTTATACTTAATTTTTGAGAAGTCACAATCACTAAACGTATTAAATCTTTTAGGTTGAAATTGGAAATTAACTTGGCAAGAAAATAAAATCATCAAATCTAACTGTGGTATTTTAATTTGGAGTCATTGGAACACCACATAGATCTTAAGGGGTACTTATTGAAGTGATCGGGTATGATATTAATGTATGATGTATCATCTCGAAAGATGAAAGCATCACCCTACAATAGACTTAATCACATAAAAGACTCTGAAGGCAGATGAGTCTTTGTATATACTAGAGATCTTTCCCCTATTTTACATAGAGAGATAAAATAAGGTTTATTTTATGCAGGGTTCTTTAGTTCCCTATGGAATCAAGCTTTGATAGTTAATTACATCTTAGTAAATAGGAATTTTCTAACAACACTGTCAATTAGAGTAGTTAATAAATATCTCAAAAAAATTCAAAGCTAAACTATCAAGGGATTGGGTTTTCATGAAAGTCAAGTGGGAGAGTTCAAGTGGAAAGACTTATTTACAGATTTGAAATGAGGATAAGTAGGGAGCACTCATGATACTAGAAAGCCTAGTAAGTGCTCCAATCTACCCTACAGTGAGCCTTTGTATATTTGAAATAGAGAATTTACTCTTTTTTTGTTGGAATCTTTATTAGAATCTTAGGGCTTTGTTGACCTCACTTTTGGAGTGACGATTCGATCTTCTCTTCTTATATCTAGGAGTCTTCTAGACACTAGATTCTCCTTAATCATAGGACATTTCTAGTGACTAAGTGAATATTTAACCTAAACCTAAGGACTTAGGAGGATTCACCATAGGATTAGGCTATGACTTAGGACTAAAAAAACCTACCTACCCTATAGCCTAACTCATGACTTATGCCTAACGTTAAGTCCGAAACTAACGTCAAATTACTGCAAAACCAAATCTCAAATCAAAACAATATCAATTGAATCCAATCACATACCCAAACTCCAAGCCAAAATTAAACCTATCTTAACCTTATGATTCAATCATATGGATTTGACCTCAAACCTCCTTCAATCAAACCAAACTCAATTAATCTTCTCAAATCATTCAAAATCCTCATTCTAAACTCTACAATCAAGCCAATCAAACTCATTGGCCAAAATCAATTCAATTAACCCAAGTTAATCCATTTGAACCCAAAATGTCCAAGTGAGCCAAAATCTAATTAAATTCAAAACAATTACAATCAAAGCCATCAATCAATCCTAAATCAATTATCAAACTCAACCAAACTCAATTCAACCCAAAACAAACTCAATTGACCCATTAGGGTCACTTGACCCAAAGTGACCTTAATGACCCATCTGAGCCAAACTTCAATCCAACCCAAAATTGGATTGAACTAACCTATCCAAAATCTCCTACAATGATTGTTGAGCATCCTTGATTAACCAATTACAATCAATTGGGTCAAATTAAGTCAATTTAATCATTTAACCCAAGTTAACCCTTTTAGCCTACATGAGCCACATGAACCAAATTCCACCATACATCAAATTGATTAAAATGAATGATCCTAACCAACTTGAAACTGATATTTGGACATGACTTGACCATTAATTGAGTCAAATCAAACCCAATTGAGCCCTTTGACCCAAGTTGACCCAATTTGACCTGAAATGCCAAATTGGGCAAAATCTAAATCTAATTCAAATTGATTGCAACTATTGACTCAATCCATTTCAAATTGATTATTGAACATGACCAAAGCCTCCATTAAACCCAATTGACCCATTTAGCCCAAATTGACCTAAAGGGTCAAATGGTCTAAATCATTCATAAATCCAAATTAATTGAAATCAAAGCCCGCAATCATTTTTTAAATAATCAATTGAACCTAAATCAACACCTAACCCAAGCCAATTTGGCCAAATTGGCCAAGTTAGTTCATTTGACCCGTATGAACTTATATGGGTCAAACTCAAATTCAAGCCAAATTAAACCAAACCAATTGAACCAAAACATCACAAATACTCATTTGAACTTGACTCAAGCCTTGGTTTGACCCAATTTGACCAATTGGTCAACTTGACCCAACCTAGCCCATTTTGACCTACATGGGTCAAATTGAGCCAAACCCATTCAACCAAACCTAAACCCATTGAAAGTTGGCATGACCCATCCTTGACTCACCTAGGGTCAGCCCAAATCCAACCCAACCCAAACTAAACCCGAATTGACCAATTATCCCTTTGGTAAAGCCTCCCACATGAGATAAAACTCACATTTGGATGGTCAAACTCACGCTCCTCCCTGGCGGAAGCTCCAAATGGACAGGACCATTGGCCTAACCTTTATTAGCTACATGGGTGGAGGTGAGCTAACCCACTCGTCCTCATTAGAACATTTGGAACCCAAAGGATAACCACCTCAGCCCTTGGCAGCCATCTCTCCTCCTTTGGCATCTCAAACTAAGCGACCTCATCAATTCTTTGCCACCCACGGTCGCCTGCGGTGGCCAGACACATGCAAACGATAGAGCCAATCTCCACCATCGAATTAGGGGCTCCCCTCATTTTGACTCAAGCACACACACATTGAGCATCCTCAGAGCTAGAGCACCTCAAAATGAGTTCCCTAAGTGATTTCCTAAGCTCCCTAAGCCTCCCCATTGCCAGAAATGCTTAGCCCAAAATAAGATAAGGCCAATCTCCATCCGACTTCACCAAACCTAAACTAATCTCAAATTAACTTCACCCACACGTTCACCAACCTCTGATGTGGAAGAACAAATCATTTCTCGAGCCATTCAACCACTGGAGACCACTCCAAGCATAACTGCGATGAGCTTTCTACTGATGTTTGATCCATAAAGTCGCCGGCGAGGAGGCAAGGCGTGGGCATCTCAACAGGGTTTCATCTCTTCAAGACAAAGCTACCTCGGTTGGTTAACCACTAGTCCTGAGCTCTTATGAGGTATATTCTGGAAAACTGACATTTTCTCAAATTTTCTAGGCCTTTGTGAAAGAAATGTTGATGTCATACAATTCCCAGTGTTAGATCCTCTTATATCCCCTCCGTGAACATTTTGGGATCGATTCTGATGTCTCACGAACTCCGACGAGCTCGGATCAAGCGGGGAGGGCAGATGTTGTCTGACTTCTGTCGCTCAAGGGATGAAGGATCATCTGCCATCAGTTCCGCACTATCATTAATCTGCTAGATTAATTTGATTTATCCCTTATAGGAACTGCAGGATTAATCCCTACCATTTGATCTTTGATCGAACGGTAGGGATGAAAGCACATCCAATGCCACCACGCCAGTACTGCGTCAGACGAGTTTAAATAGTCAATGTCATGGCACCATGTGGAAAACACTGCCACATCAGTCGCCCGTGTGGCACCGACAGGATTAGGGATTAATTATGCTTAAAAATGTGTTTTAAATACTGAAACTTCCTAAAATTTTAACTAATTGTAAAAAATATAAAAAAATACAAATAAATACTCTTTGGAAAGGTAAAATAGAGAAGAATTTAATAAAAATAATTTCATTTAATTTTGAATAGTGATGAAAACTTAATTAGGATTTAAATATTTTCTTAATTAGCTTAATTAAATCATAATTACTTTGGCAATTTATCTCAAACTTGGCTTGATCATTTAATGGGATAACCTCTGCCTCTCATTATGTAATTAGGGAAATTTGAAATTCAAATCCTAATTAGACTCTTAATTAATTTAATGATTAATTAAGGTTCTAAATAATAAAAAAATTAATTAATTCAACATCACTAATCTCTAATCAATAGTGAGATGATGAGGAAGAGTGATTAGGACCTCTTTTCTAATCAATTTTCTAAATTCATTTCATTAAAGAGAGTTAATTAATATGAGATTTAATTAAGAGATTAATTAATCAATTAATGGCTAAATCAAATCAAACTAAAATGTTAATCACTTCAGATGACTAATAATGAAATTAAGGGTTCCTCTTTATGTGTTTAATAACATAAAGATCCTTAAAGAAATTATGATTAACCCATAAGTGTGAAATATCATAAAAGTACTTAATTTAATTCTTTAGCTTAATTAATCTTTAATTATGAGCCAATTGTATTAGGTTCTTTAGGAGCATTGGAATTTTACTTTCCCTCATGTTCATGTCATTTGTGGCTCATGATTAAATGAATAATCAAATTAAAGAAGCATACGAAATGGTAATTAAATGGATTGTTTAATGGTTCAACTTAGTTAAATTATAAAAGTCACTTAATTATCTTTCACTAAACAAATTAAAATCACCAACATGGGAATGGGATGGAAAACAACAAATAATCTCTCCTCTTTAAGTTCAATTAAAATCCAAAATCAAAATTAATAAGAAGCTTTAGTTTTATTTAAATAATTTTATTTAATGTGATTGTCCTTAGAAATTAGTGTAGTTGAATGAATCATATGGTTATGTTTAGCTATTCTTTTTTAATCACTTTAAATGTTGCATGTCATGTGATCATATGCATTCATATTTTCAAATTCAAATGAATCAAATAAAAATTACTTATGTAAAATTGCATGTGTTGACTTAATTTTATTATATGTGTGACTATTATCACTATTAAATCCAAATCGTCTTTTCAAAAGCTATACATAGATAATAATATTTGGAGTGATATTGGTTATGAATACATATAAGATTTGCATGTGTTTATAATTTAAGCATGTGAATTTGAAGCTTTCTTTCTTATGTTCATATATAGATTTAAATAAGTTTTAATGATAATAAGTATATAGTCTAGACATCCCGAGAATACAAGGCTTTAAGTAGCCCCAAGGAGGTCATTTGATTATCTCACTTCCCTGGTTAACAAAGGCATTGTGGTGTTTATTTTTAATTTCTCATGTGTGAGTGTGTGTATGGGGGGAGGACACCATGCAGATCTGAGGGTGTACTTATTGAGGTGATCGGGTACGATATCAAGGAATAGAGCACTATCTCAAAAGACAGATATCACTACCCTATTACGATCGACCTAACCACTTAACAAAGACTCGTAAGGCATGATGGGTCTTCGAATGTACTAGAGATTTTTTTCTTACTTTACATGGATGAATAAAGTAGGGTTATTTAAATCAGGTTCTAAAGTTTTGTATGGGGGGCAAGCCCCCATAGTTAATTACATCCTAAGGAAGCTGAATCCCTTAGGAATACTCATGATTAAAGTAGAAAATTATTTCCTCAAAAGAATTCAAAGATAGGACTATCAATAAATTGGCTATATTTGAAAAATCGAGTGGAATAGTTAAAAAAAGGAGAGACTTATTATTGGAGCTAAAAGGAGATGAGTAGGGGATGTTCATAATAGAAGGAAACCTAGTGTGTATCCTAAAATATCCTATGGTTGAGCTTTTTATATTTGAAATTGAAGGGAATTATTTATTTGAGTTAAAATTTATTAGAAAGCTAGGACTTATAATCCCACAATACAAGAATATGGAAATGCATAAGAGGTCAGGATTTATGCTTGTAGCCAGAAAGGAAACAGCGACCTCATGCTAAATCTAGGGAGCTTTAGCAAGGGCCAAAGCACATCCCAAATCTAATGCTAAAATGGGTATATTATTTACCTCCACAAGAGAGGATAAACCACCGGACTGTTGGACTTATAACCGCCAGGAGTGCTAGCCAACTAACTTTTTCTATGTTTTAAAACCATGTGGTCAAGTCATGTATTTTGTAAGATGGCTATGTTGTTATCATTTAGAAAGAAACTAAAGTCCTTAAACCCACTCTCTAAGAGATTAGAGCATAAGTGGTATTAATAATGACTTTGTCTAATGCAAATTTTATCAAATTTTATTTGATTTTTGACACTTTATTATGACAGAGGCCATAGGATTTTATATATCTAAATGCATGAGAAATAGGGTTATTGGCTAAATCAGAGAGAAAGATGTGTTTTCTACCACAAGGGAGACCCTCAAAGTTCAAGTCTTCCCCTATCATGCAAGGATAGAAATCCTATCTTAACAAGAATGAAATTAAGCATACAACATCAACTAAGGGGTTGCTAAATCTTTTACTTATCTTGATTTAATGCCTAGGCTTTTATGTGAGGTTATGAGTTATTTAGAAAATTTATTATGAGTTATAGTTGGGCTAAAAAAGTTTATTTTTACCTAAGAGCCTAAACAAATCCAGGCCATATATTAAATCACCATATATGAAAAAACTAGGAAAATATATGCTATTTTTATTACACAATTATAAAAAAGCATCAAACCATTTATAAACTCAACGTGAAAGAATAATAGGTCGATGCGGTCAGGTACCGTCGTATAACCCGAAAAAAGAAATGGGTAGCCGAGCTCTACCCTTATAAATCCCAGTATATGAAAGAATAATTACAATTACAAATGAATAAATGTTATGGGGGGTCTTCATATCTTCATATCTTCATGTCTTCATGTCTTCATGTCTTTGCTCCATTTGATTTGGTTGCTTCAAAGGCATCACGGGGCCTCCTAGGACAAAGCCTTCTAGCCACCACTCATCCTAATCCCCCATAACACTAATCCTAATCTTTAATGCAAGATTATATCAAAATTTAAAATATAAATCTAATTACACTTGCAAAACCACTGTTAGCTAAACAAACCATACAACCTAAGTAGTTATATGTATAAGATTTAGACTTAGCACCCTGCATATGGGTAACCAAGTCCACTTGTCCTACTTTAGATTATGCTTAGGGATTAATTAACCTACAAAAGAGAGCATTTATATTTATTTTGAGCACCCCTTAAGCACAATCTCTTGCAAAAAAATATGATTAGGCTAGTCACGGCCTAACATCCAGTTTATAAGGCATACACCTTAACATCCAGTCTACAATAATACATCACAAAATAAACATACATCAAACCATGCACTGCCCTAACATAAAGCTAAAAGTGGTGACTTAATTCTAATTTGTGTGTTAAGGCTTGTGTGGTATTTCCTAACTAAGCTTTAGAGTTATAATTCCATAAGTGTGAACGGTTTGATTTATGAAAGATTGATTTCTCTTTAAGTGGTTTTGTTGATTTATGAGTTTTTTTTTTGTTTCATTTGTCTTATACTTAACAACTAAGTGTTATGAAGAGAAGAAAAGAGAGGACCACTCTCTTTCATCCCTACCTTTAGACACATCTAATGCAGATTAATTAAATGAATTCTTTTTAATGAATGTATTATTATAAGTTTTGATTAATCCTAAGTTTAGGTTCACTTTAAATAATCCCATTCAATAAGAAAAATATCTTAAGATTAATTAGATTTAATTACTATCACATAACACATATTTGTTCATTTCTTCCCATCATATATAGCATGCATATGATTAGGTCCTAAACATATCTATACATGTAATTTGTATCTTAGCACGTTTCAATGATGAATGTAAGAAAATATACTTGGAATTGATGTTTTATTTGATTGAATTATTTTGTCATATTAATTTAAAGATCTATTTAAATTCTTATACAAAAGTACAAGAAAAGAACTCTAAATCATATGACTAATCAATCCAACCATTTGAAAAAAATATGAGTGCATATCTTTTTAATAGAAAAAAGGAGTTTTCATCCATTAGCTAAGTACACATTAAAATGTATAAAGTTTTAAGTAAGTACGTCACCATTGTTCTACACTAGGGGAGTGAGGTAGGAACCCTCCTGGGGTTACTTAAAGCTATGCATCCTCGGAATGTCCATACTAATATACCTGCTATTCTTAAATAGATATGGATGTATAAAAAACTATTAGAATGAAAATCATGCAAAAGTAGAATCTCATTTATCTAATTTATTTGTGTAAATGAATTAAAGCTCTATCTAAATTCTAATGTCAAAATGCATAAGAATGAAATCAAACAGGTACGTCACCATTATTTTGCACCAGGGGAGTGAGGAAAGAACCTCCTTGGGGCTACCTAAAGCCGTGCATCCCCGGAATATCCAGACTAATATACCCATTAACATTCAAACTTATACAAATCAACATATGAATGTAAGAAAGAGACTTCACTTCATACACTAAGCTTATATTCACATGCATCTCCTATGTATGTGTAACTAAAGTCACAATCTACATACTATTATTCATTAATAAGCTTTTGAAAATACATTTGAGATTTAATACTGATAATAGCCACACATATTCTTAATTAAGCCAACATATGCTAATTGACATAAAGGAAATCATTTTCATTTGATTAATTTGAAAGAAATAGATGCATGAATACAAGTGGCATACAATATTTTAACAGGATTGGAAAAAGTAAAGAAACACAAGCATGTAATTTCATTCAATCCAACTAATTCCTAAGAACAATCATATTAAATAAGATCATTTAAAATAAACCAAAGTTTCTTAAAACCATTTTTGATTTTATGTTTGATTTAATTAAGAAATATGAAAGAGGTTTATTAATCCTAATCCCATTCTCCATGTGTGAGTTAATTTGATTTACTGAAAAGCAATTAGGTTGATTTTATGGCTTAATTAGGTTGAGGTATAAATTAAATCAATTAATTAAACCCTTACCTATATCACCTTAAGTTAATTAACTAATTAATGATGAGCCAACATAAGATGCAACTACATGAAAAGTAAATTAGCAACGCTCCTAAGAAATGAAAGGGGCCTAATGCAATTGGCTTATAATTAATAGTTAATTAAGCTTAAGAAGCTCACTTAATTACTTTTATGATTTTCTCACACATATGAGCCAACCATAATGTCATTAGCTCTCTCTTTAGGTTATTGAACACCCAAAGAGCTACCCAAGAATTAATTAAAGAAGGTCGATTTAATCAAGTTAATTAACTTCATTAATTATCTAATTAAATCCTAATTATCCTTAATCAACAATATAAAATGGACTTAGTGAAAGAGACAAAGAAGGAAGCCTAAGTCTCAATCCGTAAATCTTTTCAATTAGTTAATTAAAGTTCTGATATAATTTGGGTTTTGATTGATTTGATTAATTAATTAATTAATGAGTCTTAATTAATTAATTTTAAAGAGAGAATGAAGAAGACTTAAGGGAAAAGATTGGAAGATGGATCACAATCCATTTCCTTAAGTTTCTCCAATGTTAGCAGAGGCTAATAAACTTAATTAATTGGTCAATTCACTATTCATTTGATTAATTATCATTAATTAAGCAAAAAGAGTAATTAAAGATTAATCAATCAATTTCCCTAATTAACTATCCAATAAATTCCAAGAAAAATAGAGGAGGCAGAGGTCATCCCTCTAAACATCTCTAGAAAGTTTGAAATTAATTGGTTGATTAATCAAAGAGTTATTAGGCTAATTAAATTTTTAATTAAGTAGAAATTATTGTTCACAATTAATTAATTAATAATAATTTTTTGGATTCTCTTATGAAAAACCTTCAAAATGACCCCTCATTTATATTTTTGTGGATTTTTCTAGGATTAGTTATGAATTTAAGAAGTTTCAGTCTTAAAAATAGATTAAAATAGCCCTAATTAACCCTTAACCTCGTCAGCACCACATCGCTGCTAACGCGGTGCGTGCTTTCCACGTGGCATGATGGGATAAGCTATTTAAGATGTCAAATCAAGATGCTGACTCAGATTATGATGGATGAGCTTTCGCATAGACCGTTTGATCTAAGATTGGACAGCCACGATCAGATCCTATAGTTAAGAAGGAAACAAAGGCAGATCTAATGTGATCAGATCAGGACCATTTGTTCCGATCATGTGGAACGAATGACACATAATCTTTTTCTTATAGGAGATGAACAACAGAGCCCGTCTACCATGGATCGCTTGATCTGAGCTCACCCGAGCTCAGATCCACTCCAAACTCAACCCACAGATTCGTGCAAAGAATCCACAAGGATCCAACTGCTAGGATTGGTTTAAATGCATGTTTCCTTAACAAAGCTCTAAACCATCTTCATTCAAGAATCAATTTTAATGGCATACCTTACCAGAGCTTGGGACCGGCAGTTCCAACAATTGAGAAAGCAACATTTGGTAGAAATTGAGCCGCACGAGCTTTGATTTGAGGTAGTTTGCTCTAGAGGCCAAGCTCCTCTGATTTGGAGTTTGATCTTGATCGAAGTATGGCTTCCCGTGGCTTTGGAACTCAAGGGATGATTTTCTTGGCTTCAATTAGGCGTGGTGAAGGTGTGTGCAAGTTTAATTAGAGTTTTGTTAAGGGATGGATGGATTTGATCAAGGGAGGTCTCCCTTATTTCAGTTTCACAGGCACAAAAAGATGGCAGATTGAGGTAAGTTCAGGAAGGTTTGAAAACATTATGAGGGATTTTGTTTATCTTTTGGGGGCTTAGAGAGTGCGAATGGTGATTTTTGTCACTCAAATTGAGGGAGTATACCCCAAAATTGAGTGTGATGGACGGACAGGATGTTGGGTTTTGGGTGCTTTGGCTTCATTTGGTCAAAATGGGTTCATATGGTCAAATGGGTTCATGTTGGGTTGGGTTGACCAATTAGTCAAATTGGATCAAACCAAGGCTTGGGTTAGGTTCAAATGATTTTTGAAGAGTTTTAGTTGTGGTTTTGATTAGTTTGTCTTAGGTTTAATTTTGGCTCATTTGGATTCAAATAGGTCAAATGGGCTAAGTTGACCAACTTGACCAATTTGACCAAATTTGGTTGGGTTAGATGTTGATTCATGTTTAATTGGTTAAATGAAAATGATTGTAGGCTTTGGTTTGCTTTGATTTGGGTTTAATTTGGATTTTGGCCAATTTGACCTTTTAGGTCAATTTGGGCTAGGTTGGGTCAAGTTTACCAATTGGTCAAATTGGTCTCAATCATGGCTTTGGTCAAGTTTAATAAATGATTTAGAATGAACTTGAGCCATCGGTTGCAATCAATTTGCATCAAATCATGATTTGACCCATTTTGGTCTTTTAGGCCAATTTGGGTCAACTTAAGTCAAATGACCAATTGGACTTGGTTTGGCTCAATTGAGGGTTTTCAATCATTGATTATGTATGGGTTTGAATCAACAGTTTCAATTAATTTGTTATATGGTGGGTTTTAGCTAGTTTGGGTTTCATTTGGGTTAAATGTTGACTTCGTCAAAACATCAAGTTGATTTGGTTTGACCCAAATAAAGATAGTTGATAACCCTAGGATGATTGTTGATCATGATATGAGGTTTGGATGGGCTTATTTCAATCCAATTTGGTTTGGATTAGAACTTAGCTCAAAAAGAGTCTTTAGGTCACTTTGGGTCAAGTGGACCTAAATGGGTCAATTGGTTTGGTTTTGGCTTGATTCAAGTTAAGTTGATCTCACATATGAGCTTAGGATTGAAATATAAATCTAATTGCAATTGGTTTGGAGTCAAATGAATTTTGGTTCATATAATAATTTCAAGTCAAAGGGGGTCAACATGGGCTTGACCTGAGCTGACTTGGATTTAGTTTGATAATTGTAGATTATATTTATATTTGGGTGAGTGATCGAAGGAAAGATTGATCCATGAAGAAAACCATGGGTTTTGAATTGATTTGGGTTTCATTTAGCCCAGTTTAAGAAATTGGCTAAAAAGGTTAAAATTGGAAATTTGATTTGATTTGGGTTTAATTTTAGCTATTTGGATTTATATTTCATTTATATTTGATGAATATAAATAAAGATATAAATGATTCATGAGAAAATCATTTGAGTTTGGAGTGATTTAGAAGTAAATTTGATAAAGTTTAAGGATGTAGGTCAAAAGGGCTTAAGTAGGTAATTGATTTAGTTTGATTTATTTTGGTCATTGGAAGATAGGTTTTATTTATATTGTGAATATAAATGAAGGAATAATTGATTTATAAAAAAAATCAATGGAATTTGGGTTGAGATTTGATTAAGTTTATGGGGGTAAGTCCATATGGCTTAAGAAATGTCTTGATTTGGTTTGATTTAGTTTGATTTGAGGAATGGTTTAAATTTAGATATCATTTATATTTATGAATATAAATGAAGGAATAATTGATTTATAAAGAAATCAACCAAGTTTGATTTGGTTTAAATGGGGTGTTGGCTAAGCATATGAGGGTGGTTCATATGACTTAGGAAGGGATTTTGAAATTTAAAATTGATTTTGGGTTCTAGTCATTTGATTTGGAATTTGATTTGAGATTGAATTTGTATTTAAGAAAATCAATTAAATTGGGGTTGATTTGAATTTGGTTAAGGCTAAGTTCATAAGATAAAATCAAAGGGCTTAAGAAGGATTTTTGGAAATTGAATTTGATCATGGGTTTTAATCATTTGATTTGGAATTTGATTTGGAATTTAATTTGGAAGTTTAGTTTGAAGAAGGAAGCATGAATTAGGTTTAAGGCTATAGGGTAGGCAAATTTTCCTAAATCCCTAAGGCATGACCTTTTCCTATGGCTAATCCTTCTAAGTCTCTAGGCTTTGGTTAAGTATTCACCTAATCACTAGAAGTGTCTTAAGACTAAGGAGCTCTTAGTGTCTATAAGAGTGCTAGATATATGATGAGGAAGTTGAGAACTCACTCCAAAAGTGAGGTCAATAAAGAGCACCCAATAGGTGTGGTGTAACTAACGAGGTGCACCACACGTATTAGTGTTGGTCGAGATGATCAACAATGTCCGAAAGATCACCAGCACTAACAGAAATGATATACCCCTAAACCCGAGATGTAGAAGGAATCAAGATCTTAGTGCAATACAACTCAACTTAAGCTAATGGAATAAGTGAGGAATGGAGGATTCATTGAAGGATCAAGCATGTGAACCTTCCACTAGGGAAGCAGGTTCAGGTTATCCATAGAGGATAAAAGTTGACTTGATTTGATATGATTTGCGGAGAAATGATTCGTTGGGGATTAAGATTTATAACCCGCTTGGGATGAGTTCATGAACCTTCCATAAGGAAAGCAGGTTCAAATTATCCACTAGGAATAGAGGTTTGATTTACACCTCGTTGGGGAGAAATTTGATTTGATTTAATTGGTGGGAAACCAATGGAGATGAAAATTTTATTTGATTTTCTTATGATTTGGAGCTCCACTGTGGAGAGGATATGATTTGGTTTTGATGACACAACTTCTTGAGATATGAGCTTGAATCCACTAGGGATAAGATGGATTCAAAATATGGGTTTCTTTAGTCTGTGTATCCACTGGGGATAAGTGTGGATGGATTTAATTTAGATTTCACTAGGGAAGGATGGTGATTTTGATAAAATGGACCATATCGGTGTGCGATGGATCCACTAAGAAAGGGCTAATATCATCTTAGGTCTACCTTAGATTTACACATCCAAAGGGATAATTTACCAACCATCAGGTACAACTAACCAGCCTAATGAGTGCCTTTTGGTGTGTAATGGTCAAGTTAGGAAGAAAGCTTGTAGCTTACATCCTCCTAAATAAAGAACCATTGTGGTGATCGGTTGATAGCACAACAAATCAAACCTTACCTAAGGAGACTACTGAGCAAATGTCGATGTAGACTCATATCGACTCATGGATAATCAGAATTAATTTCATTTAAGATGGACCCTATCGGTGTGTGATGGATCCACTAAGAAGGGCCTAATATCACCCTAGTCCAACCTTATATTTAAAAATCAAAAGGGATATACTTTACCGGCCGTGAGGTAGAGCTAACCAACCTAAAGGGTGCCTTTCGGTGTGCAATGGTCAAGTTAGAAAGAAAGCTTGTAGACTTACATCCTCTTAAATAAGGAACCACTGGGGTGATTAGTTGATATCACAATAAATCAAACTAAACCTAAGGCTGCCTTTCGATGTGCAATAGTCATGTTGGAGATAATGCATGATAGACTTAAATCTTTCAAAGCAAGGATGACTATCAGGGTGACCTATTGGTGGTACAATAAGTCGAACCCAACGTAAGGGTGACTACTGAGAGAGTGCCAACCCGGGGACTTATCTCATCTCAAAAGTAATCAGACGATTCCTATAGGGAGTTTTGCTAACACTGTCCTAAAGATAGGATTCATGTTTTGGAAAAGGTACTACTGGGGGTTTTGCTCCTTATCCGCAAATGAAGATATATATATTTTTTTTTATATGTTTGCATGGACCATATTGGTGTACGAGGGACCACACTGAGAAGGAGCTTATATCAGCCTAGTCATATCTCAGACTTATTGGACTAAAGGAGAATCTGCATAACCGCAAGACAATTTCTCCAACCAAAAGGGTAGTTGTTAGGAAAGGGGGACTATCTAATCCAAGAGCAATCAGGGTAGTGTCTATCTAAATGGGGTCGTTAAAGATGTGAACCAAATAAAGTGCCCACAAGGGAGGTGCCACTAGGGGCTTTATCCAGGACCCTCTAAAAGAAAGCCTATAAGTATACAGTGGCCAACTCCGGGAGAAAGCTTGTAAACTTACATCTTCCATGAGTGGTGTATCCACTGGGTGGGTCACCATCAGCATGGCGATAACCAACAAACCTGAGGTGCCCATCAGTGTGCGATGATCAATCTAAGAAGAAGGCTTGTAGACTTACATCCTCATAGATATAAATGATCTTCGAGATAGTTTTTCATCGGCGAGACAGATGCTATCTGACGTAGGGAGACTACTAAGTGGGGAGTCCCGTGTAAGGACAAGACCCAAACTTGAAGTAGTCAAGAGGAAAGGAGCCACTGGGGGACTTATCCTAAGCCTCAAATATACTAAACCCAGTCAGTGCATGATGGATAGTCCATGAAGAAAACGTGTAGGCTTACATCCTCTTAAACAAATTTAACATGAGGTAGCTTACCGACTGCACAGTAAGGCCTACTAAACTAACAAAGCACTTGTCGGTTTTCAATGGTCAAGTTAGGAAGAAAGCTTGTAGACTTACATCCTCTAAATAAGTAACCACTAGGGTAACACGCTAGCAAGGTAGCATGTCAGTCCGACCTAGAGTAGCTAATGAGTGAGTTAGACAGAGGGCTTTATCCCACACCAGAATAGCTTGAGACAAAATATATGTGTTTATTTTATGAGATTGCGTGTAGTTTGTGTTGGTGTTGTGTTGCTAAAGGATAGAACATAGCTTGGGTTCTTTACACCTACCCTAAACACATCGTGGCAGATTCTCCAGCAAAGATATTTTTAACTAATCTGAAGAGATGGAGTTTGAGATGAAAGAAATAAGCTCTCCTACTTGAAAAACTCTAGGACTAACCAACTTGTTATGAGATTGAATCATTTTGGCTTTATACAAGTCGAGGTTTTGGCATGCCTAGAGGCATCTCTCCTCCAAACCTTCGAGCTCTTCTAACCGCAACTTAGCATTTTTCTCCATTTTGATTTTACTACCCATAGCTATCCTTAATGATGGGAGTTGGACTTCTAATTGTAGAACTTCTTCAGGCCCATACACTAAGGAGAATGGAGTAGATTGGGTTGGAGTCTTGTATATGGTGTGGTAAGCCCACAAGACTTCAACTAAATGCTTATGGAACTGCTACTTATTATCATCAAGTTTCTTCTTTAATATCTTCATGAGAGTTTTGTTGAAGGCTTCTGCTAAGCCATTTGTCCTCGGGTAATAGATAGTAGAATATTTCCAATCTATGCTATGTCTCTGGGCAACGTTATTGATTTTAATGCTCATGAATGCAGTACCATTATCAGATATAATTCACTGAGGCATCCCGATCCTATATATGATATGGTTCTTAAAAAACTAGAGCACATGCTGAAAAGTAATCGGTGGCAGGTAGAATGAACCAATGACCCTTGGAAGAAGGATGATCGATTGAACCCATTATGTCGGTACCCTAACACTCAAATGGCCATGAGGCCAATATAAGATGTAGAATGTTGGGTGGTTCATATAAAACCACACCGTCCACCTAACATTGGTGGCATCTCCTAGCTACGTTCATATAGTCTGTGATCATTGAGGGCCAGTAGTACCTTAGTCTCTTGATCTTGGCTTTCATCTTCAGGTATGATTGATGTGCTCTGCATAAACTTGAGTGTACCTCAATCACAGTCTTATGGGCTTCATATTTGTCCAAGCAACATAACCACATATGATCGAAAGACTGTCGGTATAAGGTGCCACTCAATAGATCATATGACAGGGCTCTCTACTTCACCTGATGTGCTAATGAATTCTCTTGAGAGAGTTTTGCCTATATTTAGATAATCCTTGAATGGTTACCTCTAATATGACTCATCATCCTTTTTGGTAATAATAATCTCCCCTTCAAGAGAGAGTCTCTTAATGAGTTCAGCGTCAAGAAGGGATAGGACTTGTCTATTTTGGACCCTTATTGGTATAGTCTTCCGGACATGCCAACTCTTTTGCAAGCTTGGCCAATGCATCCGCTGCTATTTTTTCTCCTTGGGGAATCTTGTAGATGGTAACTTATAGGATTTGGGCCAACAACGCCATGGTGTACTTATGGAAATGATGGAGCTCAAGCCTTCAAACTTTGTAAGACCCAATAATTTGGTTGATAACTAATTGAGAATTCTCGAAGATGTTGATGCTATGATGCATAGTATAATGGCTAACTCCAGACTGACAATTAGAGTCTCATATTCAGATTCATTGTTGGTGCATGGATTGGGTAGATGACATGAGAATCTCCTATCATCGCAGTCCAGAGTCAGGAGAACTATTCCCACCCCTTCCTTTCATGGAAGAGTAGATAATGGTCCTTTTCCTTTCTGAAAGGAAGCCACACCATCAAAATACATCTCCCAGTAGTGAATGCTAGTGTCTCTTAGGTTCATGATTTGTTCATTGGGGAGGTCATCACTAAGCGGTGAATCAGTAGGAAGTGGGTGTGTGCTAAGAAATCTGCTAGTGCTTGTCCTTTGATTGCACGGAGGGGTAGGAATGTGATGTCAAACTGTGACAAAATCATGGACCAATGTGTCAATCGTCTGGATGGTGTCGACCATGTCATGAGATATTACAATGGATTGATCCTAGAGATCAGGTTCACCTTATGAGAAAGCATGTAATGCCACAACTTTTAGGATGCAAAGATTAAAGCTAGGCAGTACTTTCAATAGGTAGATAGTTTTCCTCAGCATGGATTAGATGATGATTGAGATAGTAGAGTGCATTCTCTTTCCCTTCATTATTGGTCTAGGCCAACAAAGTGTCAAGGGAGTCATCTAATGCAGAGTAGTATATAGTATCAATGGCTTGCCCGGGATAGGGGCTGTTAGAACAACATCATCAGGTAGTTCTTGATATCTTTGAAGGAAAGCTTGCACTTATCATCCCCCTTGAACTTGGAATCCTTTTTTACAAGTGCTGAAAGTGGCTGGAACCTCCCTGATAGGCTAGAAATGAAGCATCTTAGATATGCCAACTGCCTTTGAAATGATCTGAGTTGAGCTAGAATTTTAGGGGGTGGCATCTCTAAAATTGCCCTGATCTTCTCGATATTGATTTCTATTCCACGATATCAAACAATAAACCCAAGGAATTTCCTTGAAGCAACTCCAAATGCACACTTTAGGGGATTCATTTTAAAGTTAAATTATCTTAACTGTTCGAAAACTACTCTCAAGTCAAAGAGGTGATCTTCCCTTTCTTTATTTTTGACTACAAGATAATCAATGTAATATTCAACCTGATGATGAATAAGTTCATTGAAGATCTGAGTCATGGCTTGCTGGTATGTAGCAACAATATTTTTAAGGCCAAACGGCATGACCTTATAACAATAGATTTTGATCGGGGTTCAAAAAGCAGTATTTTTTCATCCTCAAGGGCCATCTTAATTTGGTTGTAGCCATATGACCCATCCATGAAAGACAATAATGCATGAGATGAGGCGATGTCCACCATCAGTTCCGAAATTAGTAATAAAAATTCATCTTTAGAACATGCCTTATTGAGATTCCTAAAATCGATGCATATGTGAATTTGACCATACTTTTTCTTAACTGGAATGACACTGACCAACCAGGTAGGATATTTTTTTCCTAATAAAACTATCATCAATCAATTTCTTGATTTCAAAAATGACATGTTGTTCAATGTCTAATCGCATGCGTCTATGAGCTTGCGTGATAGGGTTAGTATTAGGGTCTATTACTAGTTTATGGTCTGATACATCATGAGATAAATCAGGCATTTCTTCATAACTCAATGCAAAGCAGTCCTTAAACTCAATCAATAGCCTAACTAATTCATTGGTTTCTTCTTCATTCAATAAGAAACTGATGTATGTAGGGCGTGGATCTTCTTTTATTCCTAAGTTGATTTCTTTGAGTTTGTTGATGGTTGATCTGATTTTTTTTTCAAACTCTGACGATGCATCTTTAACTTTAAACTCATTTGTATCATTTGAAGTTTCTAAACACACCTCCTCATATGAGTTAGCATGATTTGAAAAGAACCTATCAGACTCCAAATGATTGGTGATGGCTAGGCATGGTTGTCATCGTCGACTGGACCCACTATGTTGAATCCTAGTCTTGGTCTTGATTGAAGATGTCTACTTTGGTTGTGCAATAACTTTCAAAGTAATCTAACCTATATTTAGACTAAGTATGTGGGATTAATCCCTTCTTTTCCAAATTAAGAACATAAGGCGAGTACCAATCAAAAGGTAATTATATTAAATCTTGATATGAATCATCCTCAAGTTCTACATTAGCTTCGTGACTTGAGGATGATGCTCTCAACAAAAACCTCTTTGGCTTGACATTTGTCGATGACTTGGGGGCCTTATTAACTACCAAACCCTCAACTTTTTGAGAGAAAAGTGGGGTTAGAACTAAGTTTCCCAACTGCCACTTAACTATTCTACAAAATATTGACTTGGATACATTCATGCTTTACTTGGAGGCCTGGTTTTCATCACTGTCTGGCTCGAGTGTCACCTCCAATGGGACCCACTGAGAGGGTTGATTGGCATGCTAACCACATGAGACTCATCCTCTGATCTAGATTCTAAGTCTATGTGGATAGCAGGGGTACTCCTTTGAACTGAACATAACTCCTACTACCTGGCCACCAGCAAGGAGGTCTTTCGCCTCTACATCTGTCTCTTCCTCTACCTGGTGGGGGTCGAGTCATCCCACCCATGTGTTTGAATGAAGGAATGAACTGTGGGTGGAATCTAGCTTCAGGCTCTACTTCTTCCTCAGTGTTTGATTCTTGCTCACTTGTATTTTTATTTTCTTTTTCTTTTTGTTTTTCTTTTCTTCTTTTTCTTATTCTTTTATTTTTAAATTTTGAACAAGTTCACGAGAATATACTTTCTATTTTTGAGGAAGATAGTAGGTCACGTCTTCATATATCACGAGCTCTCTAACTAAAAATGGCCTCGAGTCTCCTTTGAAACAATATTCGATTCCACCTCTTTGGAACTAAATGCACTGATGTAGAGAAGATGGAACTATCTTGTTTCCATGTATCCAATGCATATCGAGCAAAGCAATGAAAGATGTATATGAATCAATTATGTAGAATGTGGCCTCTATCTTCTAGTCATCTATCTCCAATGGAAACACTATAGAGCCTAAAACCCTCTCATCTTGCTCATTGAATCTTCTTAACATCATCCGATCTCCTCAGAGTTCAAAGATGTCAATCCTCAAGTAGGCAAGGGTCTTTAGACTCATAATGTTCACTAATGCACCTGGATCAACTAACACCTTAGAGAGTCTAAATCTTCCCATATCCACTGTGATGTAGAGTGGACGGTTGTGTTCAATTATCCCCAAAAGAATGTCTTCATCGATGAATGTAACTCCACCATCTTCTCTTGAATAACATGTCTCCTATCCAATAGCGGTCAGCTGAGCTAAGCATATTTCTGGATCAAGAAGGGCCTTGATCAATGACTCCCTCATCTCTTTGGATAGGGCAAGGGCATCATATATGCTTAGCTTAGCTGGCAACTTTTTCAGGTGAGCGAGGACATTATAGTAAACTTTGGGCTGGTCCTCCATAAGCATATCCATAGCTAGAGCATCATGTGGAGGGGCTATCTGATCTCTTGAACTAATGACTTGCTTACACTTATCCTGAGGTGCTACCCTAGGAGGTCAAACTTTGGCACTACGGAGGTTGACTTCAGTGACTTCAAGAGATGGTTTGGTGGGAAGTTTTACCTGCTCATCAGGTTCACCTACAGCTTCTCCTATAGAATCATCAGAGTCTAATAACTCCAAATCAATCTTAATGGGTGAACCCGAGTGATTCAAGAATGGGTAATCCATTTCTAAATCAAAAGATGAATGATCGAAACTAGAGTTATTATTATTTAAACTTGAAGAGTGTTTTATAGAAATAAACTCAAGAAGATCATCAGAAGTGACACACCCTTTTTCATTGATTTCTTAGATTTGGATGGAGGTACAAAGTAGAAATCAAGTAAAGTAAGAAGAGCAAGGGATTTTCCACACTCCCCTCTCCGCCGATACAATATGGCTACCAGAAGAAGAGCTGACTGGAGGAACTATAGCTGCAACTGTGAAAAGAGTGCTTGTTGACCTCAATTTTAGGATGAGCTCTCAACCCTTGCATCTTAGACATAAGACTCCTCTTAGACTTTAAGAGTTCATTAGTCTTAAGGCACATCTAGCGATTAGGTGGACACTCAACCTAGCCCTAGAGACAGAGAAGACTTAGCCATAGGAATAGGTCATGCTTTAAGGATGTTAGGAAAATTTTCCTACCCTATAGCTTGAACCAAATTTCTCACTTCCTTCCTTCAAGTCAAACTCTAAATCAAATCAGCATCAAACCTAAATCAATTCCAGCTTAATTGATTTTCTCCAAACCTAAGTCAAATTGAGCCAAACTCAAAAATAAACCAAATTGATTGGAAACAAACATACCAATCAATTTCAAATGACCAACCAAACATGAAACAACCCATGACCTAACCTAAATAGGTCAAATGGGTCAATTTGGTCAACTTGACCCATTTGACCTGAATGAACTCAATTGAACCAAAACCAAATATAAACCAAATTAAATCAAACCAAAACCATCAAAACATTTCAAATGGTCATATGAACTTGACTCAACCCTTGGTTTGACCCAATTTGACCAATTGGTCAACTTAACCCAAGTTTACCCATTTTGACCTAAATGGGTCAAGATGAGCCAAATCATATCAAACCAACTCCAAATTCAATGAAACTTGGCCTAACCCATTTTTCAATAATACCAAACATATTCAAATTGAAACACAAGCCAAATGACCATTTTACCCCTAGGCCATAGGGTAAATTTTGGCCAAATTCACATGGAAATTGGTCAAATCCACTTCATGACCACTTGGCACCGCCCTAGTGGACCAAGTGGACACTAGTGAGTGTGGTGCACCTAACCCAATAGGTTTGGGTTAGCCCAACCTATGCTAAGGTCAAAACTGACCACTTGCTCGAACATGGCCACATGGAATCCCTCCTTCACTTGATTTAAGCACATGAGAGCTCCACTACTCCACTCCTTAGGCCAAACTGAATGCAAGGACACCTAACAGCCTAACAAACCCACTCAAGGTAGTCAATTGGATCAAAACAACAAGAGAAGGCTCGGCCATCCGATTACTCTAGGGAGAGATATACTCCCCCTAATTTCACTTGAATCTTATTTTGCCCTATTCGATTGAAGCATAGGAACTCAGGGTAGGCCATTGCTAGTGTTCCCAAGCTTCCTAGAGCGAGTTAGAATTTCCATCTTCTCGATTTTCCTAAACTAAAAATAGGGGAGCTCGTGAAAATCCAATTTACTCTACACTTAATGCTAAGATAATTCCTCCTCTGAGCTTCATCAGTGGATCAAATCAAATTCACCCAAGCTTTTTCCCAAGCTCCAAAGGCAAGGGAGGTGCTACTTCAACCAAGACCGAGCTCAAGTGAAGGTGGAGTTGGCCTCTAGAAGGATCTACCCAATTTCAACACCTCAAAACTTCAAAAGCTTGTCCACTGACAAGCTTCCAAGGGAATCAAGCACCGGTGATAGCCTTCGGTGAGGTAAGCCATGAAATCGAGCTTAGATTAGATGTGGTCTGGTCCTTTGTGAAGTAAAGTTTTATCTCATGAAAATCTAGCCATTGGATGTGATCTCCCTTGCATGGTGATGGTGTGGGTTGGATTTGAGATCAATCCAAGCTCAATCGAGCTCGGATCATGCCATGGAAGATGGATGGTGGCCATCTCCCACAGGAGATCTCAGGGAAGAATCATGGGCCGTCCATCCGTGCATTTTGGATGGATGGCCATAATTAAACCCATAGGATTCATCATTTAATCCATTAGAACCACATATCTACTCTCAACAGTCTAATCCTTGATCGGACGGACACGGAGAAAGCATGTAGCGCCGCCGCTGACACAGCGCTATGATGTGATAACTTAAATAGCGAATCCCATTGCACCACATGTAAAGCGCGCACCGCATCAGCCTCCACGTGGCGCCGATGGGATTAACTATATAATTAGGGATTTAAATTATCTATTTAAGCATGGAAACTTCAAATATTCATATCTAAGTGTAGAAAAATCAGACAAATATGAAATAAATTGCATAAGAAAGGTATTTACATCTTAAATATTATAAAATTGATTTTAATGGATTTTGAATAGTGTTATATTTTGAATTTGGTTTTTATTAGAAATTTGATTTTGTTAATTACTCTCTAATTACCCCACTGATTAATTCCAAACTTCTTGTGTATGTTTAGTGGGATGACATCTACCTCCCCTAATTTTCTTGGGATTTATTGATAGTTTAATTAGAGGAATTGCTAGATTAATTTTGAATTACCCTCTTAATGTAACTAAATTTAATTAAGTGTGTAATCAGTGGTTTAATCCCTTGATTGAGTTAATTAAGATTTGTTTAAGTGAATAGGAGATTTAGGGAATAATTCTGAGATATTTTTCCTAAGTTATTCCTTAAACCCCCTCTTTCTTCCTTAATCCAAATTCAATTAAGGGTTAATCCACTAATTACATAAATAATTAATTTAATAAAATTCTAAAACCATCTAGAACTTAACTAATTCACTTTGGGTAGATACTTAGGTGTTCAATAACCTAAGTACATTAAGGAAATAAAAATCCAACTCACATGTGTGAGAAGGATTATGAAATTACTTAACTTAAACCCCTAAGCTTAATTAATCATTAATCATGAGCCAATTGCATTAGGCCCTTTTCTTCTTAGGTGCATTACTGATTTAAATTTCTTGTGCGATTTTATGTCCAATCATTGGTTCATAATTATTTGGTTAAATATGCTAAGGTGGTATAGGTAAGGGGTAATTAACACACCTAATTCATACCTTAACCTAATCAAAATATAAAAATCATCTAATAATCTAAAGATTAAACTAAAATGCCATACACATGGGGAAAATGGGTTAAGACCAGCAAACATTCTTTCACATTTCCTAAATCAAACATAAAGCAAATTCAAAATAAAAATCACATTAAACAAACTTTGATTCACTTTGAACTTTCTTATTTCATAGGATTGTCTTTAAGAATTAATTAGAGTGAATAAATTTACGTTACTTTCATCACTTTATTTCTTTCCTAGCATGCTAAATGTGTATGTCATATGAAATTCATGCATTTATATCTTTTAAAAATCAAAATTAAAATGAGATATTTTCTTTATGTCAAATTACATGTTTTGGCTAAAGTAGAAATATGAATGGCTATTATCACTATTAAATTCAAAATTATTTTCAAAATCTATAAATCAAACACCTAAAATTGAAAGTGTGCTACTTATAATTATTTATAAGCTTGCATGTGGATATAAATATGAAGATGTGCATAGTGTGGCTTTCCTTCTATTTCCTTTTAGCGTAGTTTTGAATAGAATTTGGCAAAGTATATAGTTCATTGAAAAGAACATAACACTTGCCTAAACCTATTCCTATCCATTCATATGCTATTACCTAAGAAGGACATCCACACTTGTACATATAAATTGCATAAACAAAACAAACAAAGAAATACAAACTTTTTGCATCTTTCTTTTTCCATTCATTTCTTTTGTACATGTATTTGTATTTAAGGAAAGTGGTATATTAGTCTGGACTACCCCAAAGTTGCAAGGCTTTAAGTAGCCCTAAGTAGATCTTGTACCTTACAACCCTAGTGCTAACAATGGCGTCGTACTTACTTATGCCTTTCGTACATATACATGTGCATGTGAATAATGGATAAAAGAAAACCCTCTTTTCTACTTAATGAAAATCATGCATCATAAAGCATTCCAATTTTCTTAAGTAATAATTATTAGCATTCAGCATAAAGTGTGCTAAACATTTCCATTTGTATGTATAGATATGCTTAGGATTCATTCATAGGCATGTTATACATGTTGGGAAAGAAATAAAGTGAAGTGTGTTTTGTGATATTAGTTCACTTTACTTAATCTTAAAATGCCTTTCTTTTGAATAGGTTTGTTTGGGAAAAATCTAAACTTAGGATTAATTAAAACACATAATAAAATATTCACTAAACAAAATCAAATATGAATCCACTTTAGAAATTACTTAAGGTAGGGAAGGAAAGAGAAGTTCTTCTCTTTTCCCTCTCTTTATAGCTTAGTAATTAATTGTAGGATTCACTTAAACCAAAATAAATCACCAAATAAAAATCACCCAAATCAAATAAGCACTTAAATGAAATCACCCTCTAAGTTGAACATTTTTGTACTTAGGAAATCTAAACCTTAAAGCCTTAGCTAAGCATACCACAGAAACCTTTTAAAGCACACACATTAGACTAAGCTACCATTTCTAGCTTTAGGTTAGGGTGGTGCATGGTTTGATGGATACTTTTATTTTGTGCTTCATTTTTTCTAGTCTTGATGTTAGGATGAATGTGCGTAGAATGAATGGTAGGGCGATCATAATCTAACCATTATCTTCTTCAGGGGATTGTGCTTAAGGGTGATGTAATAAAAATATAAATATTTTTGCTGTGTAGGCGCTTATACCCCTAAGCATAATCTAATAGGTCAGGTAGACTTTGTTACCCATATGTGGGGTTTTAAGTCCAATATACATGCTTGGGATTTGTATGATTTGTTTAGCTAATCTCTATTTTATAGGTGTTAGTATATTTACTTTACCTGTTCATGTAATTTTTACAATTAGGATTTTGGAATGAATGTTATGGGGGATTAGGATGAACATTGGTCATAAGATTACATCTTATATACCATGTGAAGCCTTTGGAGTGACCGCTTTCCAACCATCCAAAAGAAAGAACCAAAAGAAGGAACCAAAAGAAGAAAAGAAAAAAGAAAAAAGAAGAAATAAGAAATGAAGACCCCCATAACATGAATTTCCTTACTTGATTGTAAATTAATTCATTTGTAATCGGGGTTGTATAAAGGTAAAGTTTAGCTACCCAATTTGTTTTTGGGTTTGTGTGGTTGTGCCCAACCACAAATGGCCTTTTATTCTTTTTGGTTAGCTTTATAAAATGTTTGATGTTTTGTTTAGCTTGTGCATTAAGATGACATATTTTTCTAGTTTATTTCTTGCTTTGATGTATGGCCTGGATGACGATTAGGCTCCTAGAAAAAAATAAATCTTCTACCAAATTAATTAACTCAAAATTAAAAATAAATAACTCATAACCTCACCTAAAGCTTAGGCTAAAAATCAAGATAAAAGAATTAGCAACCTCTTAGCAGGATGAGTATTTCTTTTCTAACATCATGCATAAAACATATTGTTTCACTGATTGGAGGGCTTCCACCTTTTCTAAAGAATTTGGCTTGACCTTTGAGAGCCATGGTGGAAAAAAACCTCCCCCTTCTCGTTGATTTTGGCCCATAATCTAATTTCTCATGCATTAGGCATATGAATCCTATAAGCCTGAGTTGAATGATTTTCCATAAAATTAAAATAAAATGTAACATGTTTTGCATTAGATCTAGGTCATTTTTCATGCCCTTACATGATCTAGTCTCTTAGGGAGTGAGTTTGAGGACTTAGTCTCTTTCAAAAATAAATAACAATCTTGCTATCTTGCACAAACATATGACTTGCCTACATGAATTTAAATCCATAGGAGGAGTTAGTTGGCGGCCACCCCCAGGCAGTTGTAAGTCTAATAGTCGGGTGGTTTATCCTCTCTTGTGGAATGTTGACCTCATTTTTAGAATGAGCTCTCAACCCCTCCATCTTAGACGTAGGATTCCTCTTAGAATCTAAGATTTCTTTAGTCTTAAGACACATATAGTGATTAGGTGAAAACTCAACCTAGCTCTAGATACTTAGAAGAGTTAGCCATAGGAATAAGCTATGCCTTAGGGGTGTGTTGACCTCATTTTTAGGATGAGCTCTCAACACCTCCATCTTAGGCATAGTACTTCTCTTAGACACTAAGGGATCCTTAGCCTTATGATACATCTAGGGATTACGTGGACACTCAACCTGGCCTTAGAGACTTAGAAGAGTTAGCTATAGGAATAGGTCATGCATTAGGTGTGTTAGGAAAAATTACCTACCCTTAGCTTAAACCATTCATTATTTTCCTTCTTTCAAGTTAAACTCCAAATCAATATTATTTGATTTTCTCCAAACTCAAATCAACTCCATATGATTGAAACCCATGTTCAAAATCTAATAAAATTCATAAGTCCAAATTTTGCCCAAGTCTTTAATCTTGCCTTTAAGGACTTAACCAAAATTATGATCTAAACCAAATAAAATCTTTGCGATTTTCTCATGATCATTTATATTCTCATTTAGAGTCACATATATAAATGAGATATAAATTCAAACCAATCAAACTAAACTCAAAATTCCAAATCAATTCATGAAATTTTCTTATGTCCCTTAATTTTCCATTGATGGACTTAGCATAAACCTTGATCAAACCATGTCAAACTCATGGGATTTTCTCAAAACTCATTTATATTCTCATTTATATTCACATATATAAATAAAATATAAATATAAATCAATCAAATCAATTCCAAAAATTAAATTCTCAATTTGAAATTTATAAAGTCCTTAATTCTCCATTAATGGACTTAGCCTAAAACATGATCAAATCAATTCAAATTCATAGGATTTTCTCATAACTCATTTATTTCCTCATTTATATTCACATATATAAATATAAATCAATCAAACAAAATTCAAAAATTCAAACTCTAAACTACAAAAATTTCTGAAGTCCTTTAAATCCTTCTTAATGGACTTAGCCCAAATCATGAGTAAACCACTTCAAATCCTTGAAATTTTCTCATGATCAATTTATATTCGCATTTATATTCACATATATAAATGAAATATAAATTCAAACAATCAAAACCAATTCCAAAAATCAAACTCAAGTCAACTCAAAATCTAATCGAAGCCTTTCAAGTAAAAATCTTGAACTTAGCCAAATCAATTTCAAATCAAGCCAAACTCTTGATTTTCTCTCATGATTCAATCAAACCTACAATCATGAGCCCATATATAAATCCAAACTTCAATCAAACAATCAAAGCCTAGTTCAAAAATCAAACCCAAAACTCCTTCATTCTTTCTTTGAATATGAAATTGTCTAATGAATCATAATCCACTTGACTTCAAACCACTTCTAAATGGATTTATATTTCAATCATAAGTCCATATACAAGCTCACTCAACTTCAAATCAAGCTTTGACCAAGCCATTTGACTCACTTAGGCTCACTTGACCCAAAGTGACCTAAAGTACCCTTATGAGCTAAATTCTAATCCTAACCAAATTGGATTGAACCAAACTCATTTATGCCTCTCATCATGATCAACAATCATCATAGGTTGATCAATAAATCAAACTGGGTCAAACCAAGTCAAACTTAAGGGTTGACCAAGTCAACAGTTAACCCGAAATGAAACCTAACATAGAAAAATTTCACTATAGAAAAAAATGATTGAAACCATTGATCTAAGTTCACTCATGACTTATGTTTGAACTTTGACCAAGACAACATTTGAGTCTAACCTAGCCCAATTGGCCACTTGACCCAAGTTAACCCATTTTGACCTAAAAAATCAAAATGTGTCAAAACTTGATCTAAGCCAAATTGATTGGAACCAATGGGTCAAGTCTATTCCAAATCACTTATGAAACTTGACCAAATCCTCAATTGGCCAACTAGACCTAACCTAGCCCAATTGCCCTTAGACCCAACATGACCTAAAGGGGTCATGTTGAGCCAAATTTGAACATAACCAAAATTGATTGGAAACAAAGATACCAATCCACTTCATATGACTAACCAAACCCAAACCTACCCTTGACTTACCTCACATAGGTCAAATGGGTCAAATAGGTCAACTGGACCCATTTAACTTAAATGAAGTCATATGAGCCAAATTCAAAACTAATCCAAATTGAACCAAACCAAAGCCACCGAAACATTTCAAATGGAAATACGAACTTGACCCAACTCTTGATTTGACCTAATTTGACCTATCGGTCAACTTGACCCAAGTTGACACATTTTGACCTAAATGGGTAAACATGAACCAAACCCTATCAAATGAATTCCAAATCTCATGAAACTTGGCCAAACCTAGTTTCTCCACATACCCAACATACCTAAAGTGGAAAAATAGCAAAATGATCATCCTAACCCTAGGCCATAGAACAAATTTTGGCTTAATACATGAGTAATTTAGTCATACCCTCTTCACGAGGCTTTCAGCTCAGAGAACCTGGTGATGAGTGGTCCAATTGGGTCCCTAGACAGATCTATGGGTCAAAATGCAAAATTCAAACTCCTCTCAATTAGCTCTCCTTGGCTCAAACTGACCATATGCACACTCCTAACTCATCAAATAGCCTTCCCATTGTGATCAATTGGATCAAAATGGCAAGTGCATTGCCAATCATCTGATCCTTCAAGGCGGAGATATACTCCCCCTAATTCAATTCAATTCTCACTTCCCCTCTATCAATTGAAGTTAAGGAGCTCAACAGAATCATCAGAGAGTACTCCCAAGCTTCTTAGAGAGGATTTGAAAAAGCCATTTCTCATTTTTTAGACTTTGAAAATAGGGGAATTCCATTGAAGAGCTAACTTCCTCATCACTCAATCTCCATCCAATTGCTATTGCATACTTCATCAAGGAGCTAAGTCGAGTGCACCCAAGCTTCCTTTAGAGTTCCCATACCAAGGAAGGATTGAATTGGATCAAAGTCGAGCTCAAGCTAAGGAGGAGGTGACCCATAGGAAGATCCACTTAACCTCAAGTGCTCAAAACATCAGCAAGGTTTCTTCTCAACCAGATGAAGCTTCTTCAAGGGAATCGAGCAGCAGTGATCACCTCCGGTGAGGTATGGGAATTTTTGACCATTAAACTGAATGTGGTGTGGTGCTTTGTGAAATAAAATTTTTCCTTATGGATTTTTGTTCGTTGGATTTGTTGCTCTTTAGCTTTAGATGGTGTGGGTTGAGTTTGATTTGAATCCATGCTAGGTCGAGCTTGTATCTTCTCCTTGATCATGAACGATCTCTGTTGATCAAGGGGAAGAACTTGGGAGATCTCAGTCATCTATCCACGCATTTTGGATGGACAACTGAGATAATCCCGCATCTTTAGAAATTCCTTAGCCATTTTAAAATCACGGGGAGATCTCTAGAAGTTCGATCTTTGATCAGACAGCAGAGATCAAACTGTGTGCACCACCAAGCCATCTAGGATTTTATGTTTAAGTAATCCCTCACAGTGTGACATGTGTAAGGCGCGTTAACCGCCATTGCCGCCACGCATCGCGCCATGAGCCAGGGGATTAGTTAAATGCCTTAATTAATTTCTAATTAACTTAAGGATCTTCTAAAATTTATAACTCCTAGAAAATTCATAAAATTATGAAATAAAATCTAGTGGAAAGATAATTCAACCTAAAATATTTTTAAATTAATTTCAATGGGTTTTGAATTAAATTTTTCTCTAAATTTGAGTTTTTTTTGGAAAGTTTATTTTGCTAATTACTTTTTAGTTAAACCTCTGATTAATCCCAAATTTCTTGGGTATATTTTAGGGGATTACTTCTGCCTCATCTGATTTTCTTGGGATTTATTGAAGGCTTCATTAGAATAATTGCATATGAATTTTCTAATTACCCTCCTATGTAACTAAGGATAATTAAGGTGTAATTAATGATTTTAATCCATGATTAGGGTTGATTAAGGTCAGATTCAATAAGTAGGAGGTTTATGGAATATTTTGGCGTATTTCCCATAAGCTATTCCCAAAACCCCCTTTTCCCTCCTTAATATCCTCTTAATTAAGGGTTACTTCATTAATTATTCCCTTAATTAATTTCTAAAAATTCTAAAAAGTTTGACAACTTAATTAATCTACTTTGGGTAGATGCATAGGTATTTAATAGCCTAAGTTCAAATTAATGAAATCAAAACTGAATTTATAAGTATGAAAGTGTGTTTTGAAATTAGTTAAGCTAAGCCCCTTAGGTTAATTAACTTTTACTTGTGAGCCAAATTGCATTAGGCCTTTTTCTTATTAGGTTCATTGCAAATTTAAATTCCTTGTGGGTTTTATGTCATGTCATTGGCTCAAAATTATTTGATTAATTCTTCTAAGGTGGTGTAGGTAAGGGTCAATTAAATTACTTAATTAATACCTTAACCTAATTAATGCATAAAAATGGACCTAATTATCTAAAAATTAAACAAAAATATTAAACACATGTGGGAATGGGTTAGGAACAATAAACTCATCTCACCTTTTCAAAATTAAATTAAACTTCAAACTAAACAAAAAATCACTTTGTATTCACTTTGATTTATTTTAAACTTTCTTATTCCATAAGAATGACTTTAGGATTTAAGTGAAGTAAACTTGTTTACATGCTTTCAATGTTTTGAATCATTCCCCAACATGTTAAGTTGTATTCCATGTGATTTCATGCATTCATAATTTTAAAATGAAATTGTTCACTTTATGTCAAATTTGCATGTGTTGGCTAAAGTAAAAATATGAGTGGCTACTATCACTATTAAATACAAATTATTTTCAAAACATATAAATCAAATACCAAATTTAAAAGTGTGCTACCTATACTTTAATTATGAGTTTCCATGTGATAGAATATACAGGTAAGCTTAGCATAGGTTTCCTTCCTTTCTTATGTTGGTATAGTTTTGAATAGGAATTTGGTGAGGTGTATGGTTCATTTGAAAAGAACCTAACACTCACTTAATTCCATATCCTATTCATCTATATGCTATCACATAAGGAGGGTTACCTATACTAGCATACATAAATTGCATAAATAAAAAGAATCCATTAAACAACTTTTGCATTCTCCTTTTCTATTTCATTTCTTTTGCACATATGTTTGCATTTAAGGAAAGTAGTATATTAGTCTGGAAAATCTCAAGGTTGTGAGGTTTTAAGTAGCCCTAAGTAGGTCTTGTAACTTACACCTCTGGTTAACAATGACACTGTACTCACTTATGCCTTTCTTACTTTCAGGTGTGTTTGTGAAAATTTGGATAAGGAAACCCTTTCTACTTAAGAAAAATCATGCATATTCAACTTCTAAATTTCCTTAAATATATTACTTAGCATGCATCATAAAGTGTGTTAAATACTCTCATTTAAATGTATAGATATGCTTAGGGTCCATCCACATGCATGTTACATATGTTGGGAAACAAATGAAGTATTATGTGTTATGTGAATTTTGATTCATTTTATTTAATCTTAAAATGCCTTTCTTTTTGAATAGGTTTTTTAGTGTTCATCTAAACTTAGGATTAATTAAAAGATTAAATGAAAACATTCACTTAAATAAAACTAAAATGTGAATCTACTTTAGAAATTTTTTAGGTTAAGGAAGGAAAGATAAGTTCTCTTCTCTTTCCCTCTCTTCATAACTTAGTAATTAATTATAGGATTCTCTTAAACCAAATCAAAACATGAAATAAAATCAACCCAAAATAATTAACAAACTTAAATGAAACCCTCCTCTAAGTCTAACATGTTCTTCCCACTTAGAAAGTTTAAACCTAAAGCCATAACTAAGCATACCACTCAAGCCTTCAAAGAAGACACATTAGCCTAAGTCACCACTTCTAGCCTTAGGTTAGGTCGGTGCATGGTTTGATATTTTATTTTATTTAGTGATATATGTTTTAGATTGGATGTTAGGGTGTATGCTCATAAAATGAATGGTAGGGGTGATAAGTCCAATATACATTCTTGGGATTTGTGTAGTTTATTTTAGCTAACCTTTATTTGCAAGTGTTAGTTATATTTCCATTCTTTTACTTTTCATGTAAATTTATGCAATTAGGATTTTGGAATGATTTTTATGGAGATTAGGATGAACATTGGTCATAATATCCTATCTTATACACATGTGAAGCCTTGGAGCATCCACCTTCCAACCATCCAAAAGAAGGAACCAAAGAAGAAAGAAGAAAAGAAGAAGAAAGAAGAATGAAGCTTGAAGACCACATAATAATGAATTCCCTTCTTACTTGTAATTTAATTCATTTGTAATTCGGGTTGTATAAGGGTAGAGCTCAGCTACTCACATTTGATATTTTTGGGTTTGTGAGGTGGTGCCCGACCACAACAGCCTTTTTTCTTTTTATGATTAGCTTTATAAATTGATAGATGATTTGTTTAGCTTTTGCATTAAGTTGCATGCTTTTCCTAGTTTCTTCCTTCCTTTATGTATGGCCTAGATGTATATTAGGCTCTTTAGGGAAAAATAAATCTTTTACCCAACTTAACAACTCAAAATAAAATTAAACAACTCATAACCTCATCTAAAGCTTAGGTTTAAAATCAAGATAAAAGAATTAGCAACCCCTTAGCTGGATGAGCATTTCTTTTATAATATCATGCACAAATTCATCTTATTTCACTCTTGATTGGAGGGCTTCCACCTTTGTCAAAGAAACTTAGCTTGACCTTTGAGAGCCATGGTGGAAACACACCTCCTCCCTTCTTGCTAATTTTGACCAATAACTCTATTTCTAATGCATAAGTCATTTGAATCTTATTAGCCTGAGTCAAAATAATTGTCCAAAATAAAAATAAAATGAATTTTTAATTGCATTAGGTTTAGGTCATTTGAAGCATGTCCCATTACATGATCTAGTCTCTTTAGGGAGTGAATTTAAGGACTTACTCTCTTTCTAATAAATAACAACCTAGCTATCTTGCATAAGCATAAAGACTTGCCTATATGTATTTAAATTTATAAGAGGAGTTAGTTGGTGGCCACCCCTAGGCAGTTATAAGTCCATGTTGTTGAGTGGGTTGTCCTCTCTTGTGGAGGCAAACCAAGTACCCATCTTTCGCCTTAGATTTAGGTTGTGCTTTCAGACCTCGCTGAAGCTCCCTAGATTTAGATTATGAGGTTGCTTTTCCCCTTTGTGGGCCATAAGCATAATTCCTCATCTCTTAGGCATTTCCTTAATCTAGTGTTAAGGAATCTTAAGTCCTAAATTTCTAATGAAATATGCAACTCAAACTAAATCAATTTCAAAAATATAAAGCCCAACTATAGGGAATTTTGACATGCTCGATAAGTTTCCTAGCATCGTGGGCATCTCCTACTTATCTCCCATTTTGGCTTTGATAATAACTCCCTCTTTTGATCAATCTCACTTGATCTTCTAAAATAAACCAATCGATTGATAGTCCTTCCTATTGAAATCTTCAAAGACAACGATCATTTATCTTAATTGAGAGTTTTCTTAAGGATTCCCCATTTCGTAGAATGTAATTAACTATGGGGGCTTGCCCCTATAGGGAACTTAATGAACCTGGTTTAAAATAAACCCTACTTTACTTTTTCATATAAAGTAGGGTAAGAATCTCTGGTACATATGCAGACCCATCATCCTTAGGAGTCTTTTTTAAGGTGATTAGCTCCATTAAAGGGTAGTGACTTCTATCTTTTGAGATAGAATACTATTTTTTTGATGACGTACTTGTTCACCTAAATAAGTACATCTGCGAATCTATGTGGCATCATAAAAAGATGAATTTCTATAGGTGCTTGTCCTCTTTCTTTTTGTCACCAACAGATTTGAAAGGCGACTCCCACCCATAATTAGACATTTTTCTACCCACAGATTTTTCTAGTGACACCGCTGGGGATGGTTCCTCTCTCCATAGTTGGTAAATGATCGTTATCTTTAAGTATCGATAGTGGGTTTGCACTTTGGTATGAATCAAGACGATCCTTCTTTCCGTTGGCACTTAGCTAATTTCATTCTTGAGTTGTGTTAGCCAACATCTTTAGGTTTTAGGACCGCATTCCTTGTTGGTCTTAAAACTCCTGTTGGGTTCTCCAATGGGTAAAAAGAAAAGATCTAAATAAAAAGAGAAAACATTTTAAAGACTTCCTCCTTACCATTTTCATCATAAAGAAAGGTTCATCCTAAAATAATAAATCTTCAATAAGAACTTCACTTTTCAAAAGCACCTTTCTAAAAATGCACTTAATAAAATATTTTTCATAAAATTTTGTCACCATCATTTAACAATTCCCATAATTATTACATATAGGGATTTTCAAAAAAAATAAAAAATAAAACTAATAACATTTTTTCGAAAGCACAAATGAACATCTTCTTTCAATTCACTTTGATGAATATTTCATTTTCAAAATAAAATGAGCAATCATCTTTTCCAAAAATCACAATCATGATCATAAATTTTTCAAAAGCACACATGAACACCTTCATTTAATATACTCAAATTTATTAAATGAGGATTTCATTCACAACTTAAAATAAAATATCTGTTAGGAAATCTCATTTGAACATATCTCACATATGTTTTAAGTTAGAATTCCTCTCTTGCAAAAAAAAAAAAAAGAAAAGAAAACAACAACAACAACAACAATCACACATAAAAATTTCATATTTCAAAAATAAGATTGATCTCCATTCTACATACTTAAATTTGTTGAATGGAAGAACTCTTTTTAAAACATTAAAACTTTAACAATCATATTTAAAAATATTTCTAAAAAAAAAAACATTTTGGAACTTCATTTAGCATACTCAAATTTGCTAAGTGAAGTTTGCAAACCCAAAATCAAAAAATCAACAATCATATTTCTAAACTTTCTAAACACATTTTGAATTTCATTTAACATATACAAATTTTTTAAGTGAAATCTCCAAATTCAAAATTAAAAATTCTAAACAAACTTGGAATTTCATTTAACATACTCAAATTTATTAAGTGAAATCTCCAAATCCAAAATTCAAAATTCTAAACAGATTTTAAAACTTCATTTAACATACCCAAATTTGTTAAGTGAAGTTTCCAAATCCAAAATCCAAAAAACTTTCAAACACATTTGGAACTTCATTTACCATAAACAAATTTGTTAAGTGAAGTTTCCAAATCAAAAATCAAAAATTAAAAATCATATTTAAAAATTTTCAAACAACTTTTTGGAACTTCATTTAACATACCCAAATTTGTTAAGTGAAGTGATGTAGAACATCATCAGGATCAACAAATTAGAGCCCAAGGCCCATTTACAAGATCTCAAGCTAATCATGAGGATAAACAAATTAGAGCCCAAGGCCCATTTATAAGATCTCAAGCTAAAGCCCAAGAAAATTCAAGAAGAAGACTTAGCCATTAGCACATAAGGCCCATTTTATGATTTCATCTTTTTTTTATTTATGTAATTTTTAATTTTCTTCTAGAAACTCCATGTTTGAAATTTTGCATTTAAAATTCAAAGCATGACATGTGGTTGAATCCACATAAAATAATAACATAGAAATGGGTGGATGGCATAAAATAATGAGGCAATTTATTGCTTCACATTAATGTGGCCACCCACCTTTCCCTCCATGTTTTGAATTCTTTTCTTTTGAAAGATGCTTGTAATGGCTATAAATAACCCCTCTTATTAGAATGAAGGAGATCTTTTGGCAATTACAAAATTTTGAGTTATTCTTGTGGTTTGAGAGCTTGGTGGCCAAACCTTGGCAATCCTTGGTGAGAGCGCTAGTTATCCAACATATCTTCTTCCTTCACCTCCAATACCCACGTTCTCTCAATCTCATCAAAGAAAGAACACTCCATCAAATTTGGTATCCGAAGGAACAAATTTGGTCAAAATTGCTTCAACAAAGGGAGCAACTCAAGTGTTGGACTTGTCTTCAAACTTGTGAGTTTTTCTTGGACTTGTGAGGTTAATTAATTTTCTTTTATATGATAGTTTAAAAGCATATTAGTAGCTTGGAAAGATATATATTGCTTGCAAGTTTATGGTGATAGCATAAAATTTCAATTAGTAAGCTCCATTATATATTTTAGCCATTTTCCAATTGTGTATCCTCCCCTCCCTCAAAAAAAGAAAAAAAAAAATTAAGAGTACCTTCTGAGGTAGTACATCACCTAAAGCAACCTAGCCATTAGTGCAAATCAAAATCTAATTACTTGCTTTGTTATCTTTGTTATTGTTTATGGTTAATTTTAGAAGTTTCTTTGATTAACTTATGATAACTTACTTTCTTAAAAGAAAAAAAAGAAACGATAAATTTGAGCATTTTATTTCATTGCATTAAAAATATATATATATATATAAAAATATGCATGAATAATAATATAAGTGTGTTAAACTTGGTGATTTTGGAAGCTAATTAGAACTTTGTCAAAAAGACCTAAACTCAGGAGAGCTTGGGATTTAAGTGGTCTTGCACCCCCACCGTAAGTTCTCTTAGCTTAAAATCTCACTTTGATTGCACAATTATATTATATATTTATTATTTTTTTATTTCTTTTCATTGGTCCCTTTTCATATATCTTTTTTTCCCTCCTTAAAAAAAAAATCTCATGGCACCAAAATCTATCTCTATCAAATTGAAAATTTATAGATTGATGATCTTGATCTTGGATCCAAGACAATGAACTAAAACTCAACAAATATTAGAAGAAAGTAAGAATCAAATGCAAGAACTTAAACAACAAATGCAAACCTTTAGTGCATCTACAAAATAAGAGTACCAACTCCTCCTCACCTACCGACTGTGTCAATAATAGATGAAGAAGATTCATATCCAAACCATAGAGATAATCAACCACTTAGAAGACAATCAATTGCTAGAAATGGTGGAAGGAGAGAAACTTATTTTAAGACTATAGAAGACTCTAATGATCCTTCAAGAGTTAAAGAAGAACTTATGATGGTATACATGATCCAAATAAATTTCTCGATTGGTTAGTTCAAATGGATGACTTCTTTGATTGGTATAAAATGGATGATTACCAAAGGGTTACTTTTTTAAAATGAAATTGATAGGGCATGCTAAAATTTAATGGAGAAATACTATAGCTAAAGAACAAAGATTAGGAAGGACAAACCTCACTAGGATAGAAATAAAAGAAATGTTAAGATCAATATATTATCTCAGACATCATGATAAGAAGCTATATAGTTAATTACTAACTTTGATACAAGGTAATCATCTTTGTGAATACTTGAATAGTTTTGAAGATCTAGTTTCTAGAAGCGGTTATAATGATTGGCAATTAGCCAATAAATTTGTTATTGGACTTAGGGCTGACATTAGAAATGAAGTTGAATTATTTGACCCACAATCTTTGAGGAAGCATTTCATTATGCATTATTGGTTGAACAATAAAAGAAATCCTCCTCTCTAAAATTAAAAGTCAAAACCTTCCATCTCAAAGATCTCTTGTTAGACCCATCCAAATGGCCACTTTGCCTAAAACCTCAATTGAAGGGAGCTCTAAGAACATTAGGGAAGTAATATGTTTTAAATGTCATAAAAAAATGGTCATATGAAAAATCAATGTAAAGCTCAAATCTTATTTTTAGAAGAAGTTGAAAATCCAATAGATGATAATCTAGAAGTTTATGATGACACCCCATTATCGATGAAGAATTGGAACTTGACCTCATGTTAACGTGATGAGATGTCTTACTGTAATAAAAGATGAGACAGAAGATTGGAGGAGAAAGAACATTTTTAGCATGTATGTTTTGTGTAATAAAAAGAGATGTAGGTTAGTTATAGATGGAGGGAGTGCTATGAATGTTATTTTAACACATACCTTAACTCGAGCCAACTTAAAATCTGAACATCACCCTGAACCATTTCATGTTAGTTGGGTAAATCATACATCTCTTCCCATCACCAATCAATGTTTAGTTCCTATTAAAATAGGAAGCTATGAGGATCAAATTTGGTGTGATGTTCTCCCTATGGACATTGCTCATATTCTCTTAGGATGACCTTGGCTATAAGATATGAATGTTATTCACTATGGTAGGGAAAATACTTATGTTTTAAACATAATAATAAGACTATTAAACTCTACCAATAAAGTAGAAAAACACCCTCCATAACACCACACAAAACAACTTCGACTTGCTAAGCCTCTATTGAAGAAAAATGCCAAACTTCAATTATCATAGAAAATCCATTGGGCTAACACTATCATTTTTTCATCCTTTACATACTCTTTCTCCTTTGACCACAAAGATAGAAATAATAGGTTTTGGCACTTCTAAAAGAATTTTTGATCCATTTCTTCTTCACATATTACATGTAAAAGAAGTCATACTAGACTCTATGAGACTCCTGTGTGGTCTCTTCTCTTCTCTCGATTTTAACGATGTATTGATGAGCTTCGATGAGCTACCTTCTCTAGAGACATTCAACATGCTATTGAGTTCTTACAGTTCTCAACTTTCTAATCTTCCACATTATAGGATGAACCTACGAGCATGTTGAGATTAAAAGACAAGTTGAATTATTAAGAAAGGGTTTTATTCAAGAGAGTCTTAGCCCTTTATTCCCAACATTAACTTCAAAGAAAGATGGAACATGTGTGTTGATAATTAGTGATAAATAAAATTACTATCAAATATAGGTTTCCATTCCCGATTAGATGATATGTTAGATTTAATCTCAGCAAATTTTTTTCAAAGATTGATCTAAAAGTGGATATCATCAAATTGGTTCGATCAAGAAATGAGTGGAAGAGACTTTAAGACCCCTATGGAATTTATGAATGGCTTGTCATGCCCTTTGGACTTTCAAATGCTCCTAACATGAGATTAATGAATCTGTTTAAACCTTATATAGGTACATTTTTGGTGGTGTATTTTTGATGATATTTAAATTTTTAGTTCAAGTGAAAATGAACATTATAACACCTACAAAAGTCTTTGAACTACTTAGACAAGAGAAATTATACATTAATTTAAAAGTGTTTCTTTTTTTGCAAGTGGTAATCTTTTAGGCTTTATTATATCCATTCTGGGCTTAAACTGATCCTTCTAAAGTGAAAGCAATCTTAGATTGGCCACCACCTAAAGTTTTTCGAAGTTAGAAGCTTCCATGGTTTAGCCACTTTTTTATCGAAGATTTATTAAGAATTTTAGTACCATTGTTGCTCCAATAAGCGATATACTAAAATTAGATAAATTTTGTTGGACTTAATGCATAAAAGGCCTTAGAGCAAATTAAAGTTCTTATCATACGCACCAATCCTTAGGCTTCCGATTTTTCTAAAGCCTTTGAAGTGACATGTGATTCGTGAATGGGTGGAATTTTAAGTTAAGAGAATCATCCTAGCATTCTTTAGTGAATAGTTAAATGAAGCAAAACAACGATATTCCACTTATGATGAGAGTTTTATCTGTAATTCAATCCTTAAGGCATTGGCGACTATCTCTTACATAGATTTATACTTAATTGATCACCATGCCTTAAAATTTATTAATACTCAGCGAAAATTAAGTCATAGGCATGCAAAATGGGTTGAATTTTTACAAGACTACTCTTTTGTTCTAAAGCATAAGCACGAATTGAGAATAAGCTTCGATGCTTTATCCGGGGTAAACCTAATGATTTCTTCTTTAGAATTGAGAATCGTTTGATAAAATTAAAGATGATTATATTGTGTATACGACTTTCACTAACTTATCTTGAACACCTAGATAAACCAATAACTTTACAAGGGACATTCTTGATAATAAATGAATATTTATATAAAGGAAAACAATTATGCATTATTCTTCTCTTGAGAATTCCTTATCCGAGCTACATCTTTGGGGGTCATTTTGGAAAGGATAAGACATATGTTTATTAGAAAATAGATTTTATTGGCCTTCATTAAAATCGATGTTCAAAATTAGTGGCTCAATGTTTAATTTGTAAATAGGCTAAAACTATCAAACAGGTGCGGACAATACCTTTACTTCAGTATAGGCCTTGGGAAGACCTATCAATGGATTTTATTCTAGGATTACCTAGAACAGCTCGAGGACATGATAGTAGTGGATAGGTTCTCAAAAATAGTTCATTTCTTACCTTGTTCAAAAACAAATGATGCTTCTTATATAGCCAAATTATTTTTTAAGGAAATAGTGCGACTCCATGGTCTCCCTTTAACCATTGTTTCTGACAGAGATCTTAAGTTTGTCTCATATTTTTAGAAAACATTATGGAAATTATTAGATACCAAATTAAAATTTTCTTATGCCTTTCACCCACAAACTGATGGACAAACTGAAGTAGTTAATCGTACCTTAGGAAATTTGCTTAGATGTTTGGTAGGTAAAAGTTTAGGAAATTAGGATTTACATTTACCAACCTCAATTTGCCTATAATAGTATATCTATCTAACTACAAAAAAATCACCATTTGAGATAGTCTATGGTCAAAACCCACGACCAATAGATGTAGCAAACTACCTTCTCATGTATTTTTGATGCGATATTCTCATTTGCTAAAGATTTTCAAAGCCTCCATGAAGATATAAGATTACTATAAGTAATGATAATTATGCTTCTAAGGCAAATCATAATCGTTCAACGAAAGAATATAAAGAAGGTGATTATGTATTGATTCGCATTGGCGTTATCAAACTACAAAATATAAGAAATTACATGCAGAGCTTGTGGTCCATTTAAAATTCTCAAGAAAATTGGAACTAATGCTTATCATCATGTTCATTCATCCGGTTATTAATATTGAAGATATTCTATCATATGAAGGAATTAGAAAACCTCCACTTGTTCTAACTCTTTCGGAGATATAGCGTACTTGCGGCCCTCTTCCTTTGAAGTTGACTATATTATCACCGAGCACCCATTAATCCGACTTAGAACCACTTTCTAGTTCGTTTGGAAGAATAGCCACAGACACATGATTGACTAGTGATTTGGAGACTTTAGCCCCATTAGTAAGACTTCTTAGATTTCAACTCTAGCGAGTTCAATTGAGCCGGGGAGTTGATGTAGAACATCATGAGGATCAACAAATTAGAGCCCAAGGCCCATTTACAAGATCTCAAGCTAATCATGAGGATAAACAAATTAGAGCCCAAGGCCCATTTACAAGATCTCAAGCTAAAGCCCAAGAAAATTCAAGAAAGAAGAAGACTTAGCCCATTAGCCTACTAAGGCCCATTTTATGATTTCATCTTTTTTTTATTTATGTAATTTTAATTTTCTTCTAGAAACTCCATGTTTGAAATTTTGCATTTAAAAAATTGAAGCATGACATGTGAGGTGGTTGAATCCATAAAATAATAGAAATGGGTGGATGGCATAAAATAATGAGGCAATTTATTACTTCACATTAATGTACCCACCTTTCCCTCCATGTTTTGAATTCTTTTCTTTTGAAAGATACTTATAATGGCTATAAATAGCCCCTCTTATTAGAATGAAGGAGATCTTTTGGCAATTACAAAATTTTGAGTTATTCTTGTGGTTTGAGAGCTTGGTGGCCAAACCTTGGCAATCCTTGGTGGGAGCGCTAGTTATCCAACATATCTTCTTCCTTCACCTCCAATACCCACGTTCTCTCAATCTCATCAAAAGAAAGAATGCCCACCTCCATCATGAAGTCTCTAAATTCAAAATCCAAAAATTTTTAAACACATATTTGGAACTTCATTTAGCATATTCAAATTTGCTAAGTGAAGTTTCCAAATCCAAAATCAAACATTTTTCAAATCATATTTTGGAACTTCACCTATCATATGCTAAGTAAAGTTTCCAAAGTCAGAAGAAAAATCTTCAAACACCTTTGGAAATTCTTTCCTTAGCATACCAAATTTTCTAAGGAGAAGTTTCCATTTTTGAAATAAAAAATGAAATAAAAATTTTAAACACATAATTTGGAATTTCATTTAGCATACTCAAATTTGCTAAGTGAAATTTTCATTTCACAAAATTAAGTGGGACTTCATCTTTAGCATACCAAATTTGCTAAAGTTGAATCTCCACTTTCAATTACATCAAAATGAAATGAAACACTTGGGATTCCCTTAGCATACCAAATTTGCTAAGGATCCTATCATTTTCAAAAATCAAAATATTTCAAACAAATGAAACACTTAGGATTATCTTAGCATTCCTAAATTTGCTAAGAATCCTATTTTCAAACAAAATACACTTGGATTCTTCACTTAGCGTATTTAAATTTGCTAAGTGAGAACTCCAAATTTTTCCAAAATCAAAACAAAATTCACAAAAAGAAACAATCACTTTCTCAAACACTTTGCTTAGCATACCTAAATTTTCTAAGTAAAATTCCAAAATAATCAAACAAAATTGACTTACTTTGTTAAAAAAAAAAATCTAAAATTCAAATTCAAAATAAATAATGTACCTATGGAAGCATCCTTATCAAAAATTTTGAATCCACATTTCAACATACCTAAATTTGTTGGAATTGGATTGATATTCAAATTCCTCTTTCAATCAATCTTCTAAAATCTATTTGAACCCCACTTAACACTTCCAAATTGTTGGATGTTGGTTCAAATTTTTAAAATTCAAAATTCAAAATCTAGGCAATTTGATACAAGTTCATTTCTCATTGAGATATAGTGCATGTCTGATTCGTTTATTTATTATAGTTTTGGAAATGGTCGGTTCTCAAAAATTTGTCTTCACCTTCCCCCACTGTATGGATCTAAGTTTAGAGCAGGCTAACTTCCCCCATTTAGACCATACCCACCTGACTCACTTTCATCTGGAATTACTTGTGAGGGCACTCCTCACCACCAATGGGACCAAGGTGTGGAAGAAGCGGTCATCAGATAGACTTACCTTGATTGATGTCTCCTCAGAATAGGAAAGTGGTACCATAAACTTTAGTTATTAGTGCCGGTACTGCCTCAGGTTGTAGTTCATCCTATAGTTGCTTATGTTGCCCTAGTGAGGGCTAGTACCCTACCATCTGTACCCAAGGCTCCCCTGATCTCAGGGCTTGCCTCCCCTACATTTGAGTATGGGTCTAGCTCCCACTCCTCCCATCCTACTTGTACGAACAGAACAATATGGTTCCACTGGGATAGCTAGGGGAGCGTGCTAGATCAACCATGGATGAGTCTCCCATCATCACTTCACCACTAGTTACAGAAAACCAATTCCATCCTCTCTCTGGATCAGACAGAGAGGATGTCAGGAGGATCCATTCATCACCTCCTCGAGTGGTGCAATTTTCAGGAGTAGGAGGTCATGCCGGCTCGATCTATTTTATGCCGGTGCGGAGCATAAAGTCTCAACCCGGTTGATCTTCGATCTATTATCCCCTAAAACATAGGGAGGTAGATTCATCAAGAGAGGGCCCGTGAGGCCCATACAACCCACATTACTAGCAGGGAGCAATGGAAGTTCAGCCATCAGTCGACCGCTTCTGTTTTGATTGATTTTCCAACTCAGTGCGCTACTCGTGTCGACCATATTGATAATATTCTTCTCACTGGGACCAGCCACCACTGGAGGGGTTCACGTACTGCAGAGAGTCGGTGTCTCCACCACCTTCTACCCTCGTCCACCATTCCTAGTACAAGTTACAACATCTCCTATTCCATCTATGGCCATAATAAAGGCCACATCCAGAGAAAAGTGCACCCCATTGGTGATCTGGCTACTGCCAAAGGATCCTACCCCTCCTACACCACCCATTGTGGTAGGGTCAAGCTCTCCTGTAAGACCTTCTGCGCTAGTGGTGCGGTGGAAGCAGTGGTGACCCTAAAGCATTGTGGTCATCCCTTCACCAACTCCACCCATAGTGGAGATAATGGATTTGATATTCTAGATGACGATTAGTAGTGGTAGAAATATCCTAGGATTATTATCCCTATTACAGCCAATAGAAATTAGGAGTGTCATTCATCTAGTGAGTACAATCCACAAAAGATTGACTCTCCAATGACAGGTGAGGTCCGTTGCCTCTCAGTGCACGATAGTAATCTCATCAGTCAGTCTAAACTATTTGTACCTACTGAGTTGGTTTGTTCCTTATATGAGATAGTTGCACATTATTTCATGGAGAAAAAGGAGATCTTGGGGTATGCCGAGTCTGATGAAGAGAGAGTCAGCTTTGATTCCAATGAAGATGACTTGATGGGGGATTCAGTTGGAGTATGCATGGTAGACACTAGGGGATCTCTTCTTAGGGAGAAACAAGCCATGGAAGGTGATGAGGTTGATCAAGAAGACACTGTAGAATCAGCCCAACACCTCTGACATCAGTTAAGGCAAAAGAATGAGCAGATTGATAGGATGGCACATTTGTTATAGGACTTCTTAGCAGTAGTGTGAGTGCCTCAGAAACAAGCCCCTGTAGTTCATCCTACAATAGTCGATGTCAGTCAGCCTGAGTTAGTGCATGTCTTGGACCCAGTCAAGACTCTACCTCCCGTTGAGAAAGGTAGAACTAGCTTGTATAGGAAGGTTGTGGAAAGTTCCTCCATACAATAAAAAGATATAAAATCCATGGTTGAGCAGCAGGTGAAGGAAGCTTTGGCTCAAGCCTAGGGTGGATCATCGGTTCCAAAGGGTAAACCATACCCAGAGGAATTCGAAGCTATCTAGTATCCCAAGGGTTTTGTGCCTCCTTACTTCAAAAGCTTTGATGGTAAAACGAGGCACATAGCTCACTTGGGGCCGGTTGTTGCAATCAGCGGTAGCGATGCTTTTGACTTTTGTTAGCCTAGTTAGTGTTACTTTTGATTGGTATGCTGAACTACCCAATGATTTAGTAAAAAATATTTGTTGAGTTAGAGCAACTCTTCATCAAGAGATTTGCTGGAGCTCAGCAAAGGGTTACTGTAGTGATCTCGTTGTAACACAACAGCACCTGATGAGTCACTTATTGATTATATTCTTCGATGGTGTAACCTGAGTATGAAGTGTGAATCATAGTTGTCTGAACAGCATGCCATTGAGATTCTCTTGAAGAATATCCATGGCCCGATTGCCTTCATGCCTAAGGGCTTCACTATCAAGACATTTGAGAAGCTAATTAACAAGGCGGCTTGTCTATAAGGAGAGGTTAAACAGTTGCCTATTCAAGATTAGTTGCCTAAGAAAAAGCCGTATAAGGTTTATGAAAGAAACCAGAAGCACTAGTGGTGGTTGACAAGAGGAAGCAGCCAGCTAGAGATCAATCTGAGAGACCACGACTTTCGCATACTCCACTGCCTTTGCCACCACCGAGGTATCCCTACTGCCCTCAACCCGCGCGGCCTCCATGGCACCATTGCCCCACCATACCACATACCCATGCATGCATGCATACCTACCACCCGTAGCTATGGTCCACCTACTCTTTTAGATAAGTTAAATAAACCTTATTCTTTTAGAGGAGGTAATTAGGAAAATCATTAAGAATCTCTTAAAGAAACTGATTTTACTACCTAAGGAGAGAAAGTAGGAAAAGTCATGATCCAAACTTTTACCTTATCTAGGCCATGTTTTGGAGAATTTCTTCACATTCAAGAACTGACTTGAACATAGTTTCAAGATCGGTGTTGTAGTTATCCCAAAGGAATACCTTATGGAACAACCTACCAGTTCTATCAGGGTAATCCTTGGGGATACATGTGATCCTACCAAAACCAAAGAAGGTTGGGATATTTCTTTGTTTAAAAACTCTAAGAAAATTCTTTAGAAGATTAAGAAGCTTTCCTTGCAAGTTCCTGAGTTAGCTCAAACCTCCAACACCAAGGAAGGTTTGCAAGTTTCCAGTGCCAACTCTAAGAAAGTGGGAACTCAATAGCAGCATGTGTCAGCCCAGGATAGCCCTTTAGCACAACCATCGACCATGTCTAGCCTCCAACTTTTAGTTGCAGCTTCCACACCGGTGACTTCTTCCATTTAAGTTAGCTCTTCTATTTCTTCTACTAGTAGAACTCTTGTATTGGTGGATAAGGGTATCAAATCTATTACTCCACTCACTTTACTTTACTTCTACTTTGTATTCCCAAATAATTCTAAGAAATTGAAGAATAAAGCTAGTTTGAATTACATCTATGTCCTTCTAATGGGTTGTCTTCTTCTATTCCAAATAATAACTCTTCAAGTTTAATTAACTATAACAATTCTGATCTTTCTCTTTCTAATTTAGAGTTAGTCTTTCCAACTCTGAATACTATGGGTTCTCCTCTTGAGATAGACTTGGAATCATTCGATTCTGAGGGTCCCATGTGAGAAGCTGTAGGTGAGCCTAAAGTGCAGGTAGAACCTTCCACCACCTTACCTCAAGAGATTACCGGAGTCAACCTCTGTAGTGGCAAGGTTCTACCTCCAGCACTCAAGATGAGGAAATAAGTCATTGCGAAGATCAGAAGCCCTTCCACAGGATGCTCCGCCCTTGGATATGCTTATGGAAGACCAGCTGAAAGTGGACTACAACGTCCTTTCTCATCTAAGAAAGTTGTCATCTAAGCTAAGCATATATGATGCCCTTATCTTATCCAAAGAGATGAGGGAATTACTAATCAAGGCTCTCTTTGATCCTGAAATATGCTTAGCTTAACTGACCGCTATAGGTGAGGAAGCACATTATGCAAAAGAAGCCCAAGGAATTATCTTCATAGGATGAAGACCTTCTTCTAGGGGACTTGGAGCACAACTGTCTCCTCTACATTATAATTGCCATGGACAGGTTCAGACTCGCCAGGGTTCTTGTGGACGTAGGTGCATCAGTGAAAGTTATGAGTCTAAAGACCCTTTCCTATTTGAAAATTGACATCTCCGCACTTCGAGGAGATTAGATGATGTTGAGAGGATTCAATGATCAAGGTGAGCAGGCTTTAGGTTCTATAGTATTACCTTTGGAGATCAGTGATTGGAAGATTGAAGCTAAGTTCTACATCATTTATTCGAATACTTCATTCATTGCTTTACTTGGTAGGCCTTGGATACATTAGAATAAGATCGTTCTATCCTCCCTTCATCAGTGCATCAAGTTCAGAAAAGATGAAATTGAATACCATGTCAACAGAGATGAAAAACCATGTTTAGTTAGAGAGGTTGAGATTTATGAGGATGCAACCTACTATCTTCTTTAAAACACCCTTTCTCATGAACTTGGATAAAATTCAAATGCAAAACAAAAAGAAAAAGAAAACCAAGAAAAAGAAAATATAAAAGCAAAAGAAAAGAAATATGGAAACCCAAGTCCACAAGAAAAGGGATATGAGAAAGAAATAGATCCACATATCACATTCCACCTACAGTTCATTCCATCATATGGACATGTGGGTAGGATGGTTCAACTTCCACTAAGTAGAGGAAGAGGCAGAAATAGAGGCAGTTCTAGAGGTGGGAGACCCCCTAGTTGGCCTTCAGTTAATAGAGGTCGTGTTCCAGTTCATAGGAGTACCCCTACTATTCACATAGACTTGGAATCCATCTCGGAGGATGAGTCTAATGTGATTAGCATACTATCTAACCCCTCTCAACTGGTTCCACTGGAGGTGACTTTTGATTCAGACAAAGACAAAGACCAGGCCTCCAAGCAAAGCAAAGTATTTGAATCTAGCTTACGTGAAAACTATTTGGCAGCAGTTGGGAACCATAGCTCTTACTTCTCTTACATCTCAGAAAGTTATAGGTTTAGTAGTTAAGGAAGTCCCTATGTCTTCCAATGACATGAAGCAGAAGAAGTTCTTTTTGAGATCATCATCCTCAATCCCTGAAGTTGATGTAGAGCTTGAGGAAGACACTTTTAAAAAATTAATAGAATTACCTTTTGACTTTTACTCGCCTTATGTTCAAAATCTTATATAGAAAAGTTTGGTTCCTCACATATGGTCTAAGCAAGGTTAAATTACTAAATATGGAGCAACATAGAAGCACTATTAAGCGACGATTGGTGTTGGTCGATGAAAATGATTACTGCTTAGTTGTTACTAATTATTTGGAATCTGACAACTTCTTCTCACACATCCCCAACTCTTATGAGAATGTGTGTTTAGAAACCTTAGATGATCTAGATGATATCTAAGTCAAAGAGGTACCATCAAAATTTGAAGAAAAAATACATTCAATAATTGACAACCTTAAAGAAATCAACCTCGGGACAGAAGAAAATCCTCGCCTAACATATATCAATTTGTTTCTGAATTAAGAAGAAACCAATGACTTAGTTAGACTATTGACTGAGTTTAAAGATTGCTTCGCATGGAGTTATGAAGAAATGCCTGGATTATCTCTTGACATAGCAGTCCACAAGCTTGAAATGGATCCTAATGTTACCCCTATTAAGCAAGCTCCTAGACGCATGCGATTAGAAATTGAACAATAGTCATTTAAGTCAAGATCGATGTTGGTTTCATCAGGGAAGAAAAATATCCTACTTGGTTAGCTAGTGTCATCCCAGTTAAGAAGAAGAATGGCCAAATTTGCATTTGCATTAATTTTAGGGACTTAAATAAGGCATGTCCTAAGGTTGAGTTTTCTTTTCCTATACTAGAGTTAATGGTGGAGAATGCCTTATCTCATGCAGTTTTCTCTATCATGGATAGCTCATCTGGCTATAACCAAATCAAGATATATCCTAAAAATGAAAGTAACACTGCTTCCCAAACCATGATCGAAATCTTCTACTATAAGGTCATGCCTTTCGGCCTTAAAAATGATGGTGCTACATCCCAACGGGCCATGACTCGGATCTTCAACGAACTCATCCATCATTAGGTTTAGTGTTATATTTATGATCTAGTAGTCAAGAGAAAAGAAAAGGAAGACCACCTCTTTGACTTGAGAGTAGTTTTCTAACGGTTAAGATAATATAACCTCAAAATGAATCCACGAAGTGTGCATTGAGAGTAGCTTGAGGAAATTCTTGGGTATTGTTTGACATTGGAGAATAGAAATAGATCCTAAAAAGATTAAAGCTATCTTAGAAATGTCACCTCCTCAGAGTTTAACTTAACTCAGATCCTTTCAAGGATTGCTAGCGTATCTAATACGCTTTATCTAAAATCTGTCGAGGAGATGCAAGCCATTCTTAGCACTTGTCAAAAAGGATGCCAAGTTCAAGTGGGATGGCAAGTACCAGCATGCTTTCGAAGACATCAAAGAGTACTTGGTGAAGCTGCCAGTTCTAGCAGCCCCTATCTCGGGTAGGCCACTCATCCCTTACAATGCTACATTGGATGACTCTCTCAGTGCTCTGTTGGCCCAAGCCAATGATGAAGGGAAGGAGAGCGCACTCTACTACCTCAGTCATCATCCCTCTACTTGAAATATCCACCTATTGAAATATTGCCTAGCTTTGATCTTTGCATCTAAAGCTACACTTACATGCTTTCTCATAAGGTGAACTTGATCTCTAGAACAATCCACTGTATCTCATGACACGACACTTTTAGATGTTTGGCTCGGTCCATGATAATCTCTCATTGATATCACATTGTACCCTCCGTGTGGTAAAGAATAGCACTAGCGATTTCTTAGCAACACTTCTACTAATTCTCCGCTTAGTGACGATCTCCTCGATGAACAAATCATGAACTTAGGGGAGGTCAGCAACCACCGATGGGAGATGTATTTTGATGGTGCTGCTTTTTTTTTTTGAAAGGTGAAGGACCACGATCTATTCTCCCAGCAAAGACAGAGGTAGGGATAGTCCTTCTAACTCCAAACCATGATGTGATGAGATTCTCATACTATCTTTCCAACCCTGCACCAACAAAGAAGCCGAGTATGAGGCTTTGATTGCGATATAGTTAGCCATCACTATCGGTGTCAAGAGCATCAACATCTTTGGATTCTCGGTTGGTCATCAACTGATGTCGGTCTACAGTTCTCAAACCAAGCATCGTCATTACTACGAGTATACCATGAAGCTTTACTAGATTCCAAGTCACCATCTAGGTTCCACGGTAGAGAATGTAGTAGATGCCTTGGCCAAACTTGTTAAAGTGGCATGTCCAGAAGATGAGTTCATTTCAATAAGGGTCCAAAATAGACAATTCCTATCTCTTATTGATGTTGAACTCAATGGGAGACTTTCTCTTGAAGGGGTGGTTGTCATTGCCAAAATGGACAAGGAGCTGGATTAGAGGAAACCATTCATAGATTACTTGAACACCGATAAACTACCTCAATAAAAGTCATAAGCCCATCAGGTAAAATAGAGAGCTCTCTCCTACGCTCTCATTGATGGCACCTCGCCGGTCCTTTGACCAAATGATTACGTTGAGACAAACATGAAGCCATGGCATTATGCGAGGTACACATTCAGTCTGTGAGCTCATCAATCGGCGAAGATGAAGATGAAGATCAAATACTTGGATACTCGCCTTTATGATGATTTGCATGGATGTAGCTAGGAGATGCCATCGGTATCAAGTACATGTGTGGTCCTCCACCACCACAACATTCTACACCCTACATTGGCTCATGGCCATTTGAGTGTTGGTACCGACATTGTAGGTCCATCGATCCTCCTTCTTCCAGGGCATCGATTCATCTTAGCGCCATTACTTTTCCAAGTGGCGGAAGCCATCCCACTTGAGAGGTCACGACTCAATGTGTATTTTTTAGAACCATATTGTATATAGGTTGGGGTGCCTCGATGAATTATATAATGTACTGCATTCAAAAGCATGAAGATCACTTTGAGAGTATAGATTAAAGATACTCCACCATCTACTACCCAGCAAATGGCTTAGAAATTCAACAAAACTCTCATCCAGATACTAAGAAGACTCTTGATGACAATAGTGATGGCATGATAGTTGGTTGAAGCTTGAGCCTATACATACCAAACTCCGACTCATCTACCCATTTTCCTTAGTGTATGGGTCAATATTCTTCCTTTAGAGTTCAACTCCCATCACTAAGGATAGCATTGGGTAACAAGATCACTCTGAGAAGAATGCAAAGTTGGTTAGAAGAGCTTCAAGGTTTGGAGGAGCTACATGCACCTCAAGTTGTACAAGGCCAAAATGATTCAAGCTCACAACAAGTCACTAGGTCTTTGAGTAGAGAACTTGTGTTAGTCTAAGGAGACCAATTGTTGCCATCAAAGATGGGAGGCAAGTTTGAACCCACTTGGGAAGGCCCTATGTCATAGAGAAGGCCTACCAGGAGGATCTTATGACTTATTGATTGTAAGGGAACACCGATGCTTCCAATTAATGGGCTCTATCTAAGAAATATTACCCATGAAAACAAATCATGTTTGAAAATAATCATTAATAAAAGAATAAAATATGATTCCATTCATCAAATCTTCTCTTCTTTTGGTGTTGTTTGCTTATCTTACGAATCCACTATGACGTGTTTAGGGTAGGTGTAAGAGTCCCCTAGTGGCATCCTATCCCTCTTTCACAACACAAACACAATCTCCTGACGCTATTAGAATTGGTGTAAGAGAACTCGAGAAGCATCTTATTTTGATTAGCATAACTAAGGCAAGTGTGAGAGAACCCAAGCGGCATCCTTTCTTAGTGGAAATCTTATTTTCCATCCGTGGCATCATTTCATAAACCCTGTGTTTAAGGAGGTGTAGAGTCCCAAGGGCATCCTATTCCTTTTAACAAATGCACAAAATAAACACAAATCTTTTATCTCAAGCTATTTTGATGTGAGAGAAAGCCCCCTGTGGCACTCACCCATTAGCTGCTCTAGGTTGGGTCCACATGCCACCTCGCTAGTATGTCACCCTAGTGGTCATTTGTTGGAAGATGTAAGTCCCACGCTTTCTTCCTAACTTGACTATTGCAAACCAACAATCACCTTCTTATTATGGTAGGCTTCACTACCTAGCCAGTAAGCTTCCTCATGTTGACTTTGTTTAAGAAGATGTGAGTCCTCATGCTTTCTTCTTGAACTAGCCATCATATGCTAACTAGGTTGAGTATATTTGAGGTTTAGGATAAGTCCCCTAGAGGCTCCTTTCTTCTTGACTACTTTTGAGTTGAAATAAGTCCCCCAGTGGCATTCATTTAGTAGTTGCCCTAAGTCAGATATCACTTGTCGACAGAAGACTATCCCATGTCAGTTTTCTATAGGAGGATGTGAGTCCCAGCTTTCTTCTAGGCGATTATGCAAATCGATGGCACCTTAGGTTGGTTGATGTTTGCTATGCGATAACTCACGGTGGATACACCACTCTTGGCAAATGAGTCCCGTGCTTTCTCCTTGAGTTGGACAGAATACCATTGGATATATGACTAGCCATGTCATCTTCTAGGGTGTTGGATTAAGCCCTTAGCCCCATCCCTATTTTATTTGGATCAAGTCCTTTGTGACCCCATTTACACTAGGGTTACTTGGATTGGGGGTCCCCTTTCCTAGTAGCCACCCATATGTTGGAAAATTTGTTCGTGAATATGCACTCTCTTGGTTAGTAAATGAGATAGGTGGCGATATAAGCTCCTTCTCGGTTTGATCCTCATAAACTAATAGGGTCCATGATAAATAAACTAACAAACAAACAAATTATTCGCTTGTGGATTAGGAATTTAAGCCCCCCAAAGGCCCCTTTTCCCAAGCGGCATCCATCTTTTTAGGTAGTGTTAGAACTCCCTATAGGAATTGCACGAGTTGAGATAATCCCTAGGTGATACTCTCATAGTCACCCTTAGGTTAGGTTCAATCTATTTTTCCATAGCAGTTACCAGCGGTCATTACTTTGAAGATACTATGATGCATTCTCTAGCATGATTGCTAAATGTGTGACTAGTCGGGTTTGATTTGTTGCCCAAAGAAAATCACCTCTGTTCTTTTTAGTGGAAGATGTGAGTCCCAAGCTTTCTTCCCTTTAATTGAATGCAAAGACACTCTTTTGGTTGGATAGCTCTCCCATCGACCGAGAAGCTACTCCCTTTATTTCAGTAAATTTGAGATTGGTCTAGGCTGATGTAAGCTCCTTCTCAGTTTGATCCATCACAAACCAATAGAATCCATCAAATCAAACAAATCTAAAAAAAATAAAAATTAATCTTGACAATCTTTGAGTTGATTTAAGTCCCCCAGTAATATTAACTCAATAGTCAGCCCTAGGTCGGGTTATATTTATTGCCCAAAACAACTGATCACCCCAATGGTTCTTTATTTTTGAAAGATGTGAGTCCATGCGCTTTCTTCTTAAGACCTGGCCACTGTAAATTGAATGGCACCCGTTTAGTTAGATAGTTCTATCTTGTGGTTCGTAGATTATTCCCTTTGAATTGGTAAATCTGAGTTAGGTCTAGGCCTCCATGGCCTCTATTCAGTGCAGTTCATCACAAACCTATGGGATCCATCATAAATAAACAAAACTAAAAATGAAAATAAATTTTTATTATCTTTGAGTTGATCTAAGTCCCCCAGTGACAATCACTCAATGTCAGCCTTAGGTTAGGTATAATCTATTGTCTTGCCAATAGATTACCCTAGAAACTAGTCTCTACTCTGGAGGATGTAAGTATACCACGCTTTCTTCCTGGTACAGCTACTGCATATCGAAAGGCATCCCTTTGGTTGGCTAGTCCTACTCTGTGTTTAGTAGACTACCCCTTTGGATTGGTAAGCTTGAGTTAGATCTAAGCCTCCATGGCTCCTACTTAGTGCGATCCATCGCAAACCAATAGGGTCCATTTCCAAAATCTAAAATCTGAAACAAATTCAAAAAAATAAATCAAATGAAACAAAGAAACTAAACCAAATCAATCAATCTAAATCAATTTTTTGTTTCTCCTTAGTGAGATACAAATCTTTCTAGTCCCCCAACGGATCTAGAATTCTAATCCCTTAGCGGATTTCATACTCTCTCCCTTGTGGATGACTTGGACTTATCTCCCAAGTTCATTTCTCATCCCAGTGAGCCAACAACAAACAATAAAATTAAAACAAATTCAACCCTCTTCCCCAATGAAACTCAACTCAAACCTCTCATCTCTTTATGGATAACTTGAACCTGCTTCCCTAGTGAAAGGTTCACACTCTATCCCTTAGTGGATTTTTCCTTCTCTCTTATGTCTTGGACATAAGTAGAGCCACATTGCACTAAGCTCTGGATTCTTTCTACATTCTTGGGTTAGGAATAGATAGTTTCTATTAGTTCTTGTGAACTTTTGGTGTTGTTGATCGTTTCAATCAACACTAATATGTGCGGTGTTCCTTGTCAGTCACACTACACCTATTGGGCGCTCTTTGTTGACCTCATTTTTAGGATGAGCTCTCAACACCTCCATCTTACATAGGACTTCTCTTGACTAAATCCTTATTCTTATGACACATCTAGTGATTAGGTGGACACTCAACCTAGCCCTAGAGACTTTAAAGAGTTAGCCATTAGAATAGGTCATGCCTTAGGGTGTTAGGAAAATTACCCACCCTTAGCTTAAACCATTCCTCATTTTTCTTCTTTCAAGTCAAACTCCAAATCAGTCTTATTTGATTTTCTCCAAACTCAAATCAATTGCATATGATTGAAACCCATGATCAAAATCCAATAAAATTACTAAGTCCAAATTTTGCCTAAGTCCTTAATCTTGCCTTTAAGGACTTAACCAAAATCATGATCTAAACCAAATCAAATCTTTGAGATTTTCTCATGATCATTTATATTCTCATTTATACTCACATGTATAAATGAGATATAAACCAAATCAATCAAACTAAATTCAAAATTCTAAATCAATTCATGAAATTTTCTTAAGCCCCTTAATTTTCCATTGATGGACTTAGCATAAACCTTGATCAAACCATTTCAAACTCATGGGATTTTTTCAAAACTCATTTATATTCATATATATATAAATGAATTATAAATATATATCAATCAAATCAAATCCAAAAATTAAATTCTCAATTTGAAATCTCCCAAGTCATTAATTCTCCATTAATGGACTTAGCCTAAAACTTGATCAAATCAATTTAAATTCATGGAATTTTCTCATAACTCATTTATATCCTCATTTATATTCACATATATAAATCAAATAAAAATTCAAACTAAACTCAAAAATTTTCTTAACCTTTAAATCAATGGACTTAGCCCAAATCATGATTAAACCACTTCAAATACTTGAAATTTTCTCATGATCAATTTATATTCTCATTTATAATCACATATATAAATGAAATATATATTCAAACAATCATAACAAATTCCAAAATCAAATTCAAGTCAACTCAAAATCCAATCTAAGCCTTTCAAGTCAAAATCTTGAACTTAGTCAAATCAATTTCAAATCAAGCCAAACTCTTGATTTTCTCTCATGATTCAATCAAACCTACAATCATGTGCCCATATATAAATCCAAACTTCAATCAAACAATCAAAACCTAGTTCAAAAATCAAACCCAAAACCCCTTTATATTCTTCCTTTGAATATGAAATTATCAAATGAATCAAAACCCATTTGACTTCAAACCACTTATAAATGGATTTTTATTTCAATCATAAGTCCATATACAAGATCACTCAACTTCAAATCAAGCTTTGACCAAGCCATTTGACCCACTTAGGCTCACTGACCCAAAGTGACCTAAAGTACCCTTACGGGCCAAATTCTAATCCTAACTAAATTGGATTAAACTAAACTCATCTATGCCTCTCATCATGATCAGCAAACATCATGGGTTGATCAATCAATCAAATTAGGTCAAACAAGTCAAACCTAAGGGTTGACCAAGTCATTTAACCCAAAATGAAACCTAACATTGAAATTCCACCATAGGCCAAATTGATTGAAACATTGATCTAAGTTCACTCATGACTTATGTTTAAACTTGACCAAACCAACATTTGAGCTAACCTAGCCCATTGGTGACCCAAGTTGACCCATTTTGACCTAAAAGTCAAAATGTGTCAAAACTTGATCTAAGCCAAATTGATTGAAACTAATGGGCCAAGTTCATTCCAAATCACTTTTGGAACTTGACAAAGCCTTTAATTATAGACTAGCTATTGGGGACATTAACCTAAAGGGTCATGTTGAGCCAAATTTAAACATAACCAAAATTGACTGGAAACAAAGATCCAATCCACTTCATATGCCTAACTTAACCCAAACCATCCCTTGCCTACCTCAAATAGGTCAACTTGACCCATTTGACCTAAATGAAGTCATATGAGCCAAATTCAAAACTAATCCAAATTGAACCAAACAAAAGCTACCAAAACATTTCAAATGGTTATATGAACTTGACCCAACCCTTGGTCTGACCCAATTTGACCTATTGGTCAACTTGACCCAAGTTGACCCATTTTGACCTAAATGGGTCAACATGAACCAAACCCTATCAAATGAATTCCAAATCTCATGAAACTTGGCCAAACCTAGTTTCTCCACATACCCAACATATCCAAAGTGGAAAAATAACAAAATGACCATACTACCCCTAGGCCATAGAACAAATTTTAGCTTAACCCATGGGTAATTGGTCATACCCTCTTTGAGGCTTTCTTTGGAGTTCCCACAGCAAGGAAGGATTGAATTGGATCAAAGTCGAGCTCAAGCTAAGGAGAAGGTGACCCATAGGAAGATCTACTCAACCTCAAGTGCTCAAAACTTTAGCAAGGAGCTCTCAATGAAACTTCTCAGAATTAGTAATGGTGATCACCTTCGGTGAGATATGGGATATTTCGACCATTAAACTCAATGTGGTGTGGAGCTTTGAGAAAGAAATTTTCACCCCATGGATTTTTTACCATTGGATTTGTCTCTCTTTAGCTTTAGATGGTGTGGGTTCAGTTTGATTTAAATCCATGCTAGATCAAGCTTGGATCTTCCCCTTGATCATGGATGGTCTTTGTTGATTAAGGTGAAGAACTTGGGAGATCTCAGCCATCCATCCACGTGTTTTGGATGGAAGGCTGAGATAATTCTGCACGTTTTGAAATTCCTTAGCCATTTTAAAACCGTGGGGAGATCTCTGGTCGTTCGCTCTTTGATCGGACAATAAAGATCAAAACAACTTTGCCATCACGATTTTTTATGTTTAGTAATCCATCCTCAAGCATGTAAGCTTGACCATTACATGTGTCACCGTGAGCCGAGTAGTTAAATGCCTTAATTAATTTCTAATTTACTTAAGGATCTTCGAAAATTCATAACTACTTCTAGAAAATTTAAATAACGATGAAAAAAAACTTTATGGAAAGATAATTCAACCAAAAATATTTTAAAATTAATTTTAATGGGTTTTGAATTATATTTTTTTTCTGAATTTGGGTTTTATTGGAAAGATTATTTTGCTAATTACTTTTTAGTTAAGCCTTTGATTTATCCCAAATTTCTTGGGTATGTTTTAGGGGATGACTTCTGTCTTCCCTAATTTTATTGGGATTTATTGAAGGCTTGATTAGATAATTGCATATGAATTTTCTACGTACCCTCCTTATGTAATTAAGGATAATTAAGGTGTAATTCATGATTTTAATCCATGATTAGGGTTGATTAAGGTCAGATCCAGTAAGTGGGTGGTTTATGGAATATTTTTAGGGTATTTTACCTAAGCTATGAAAGGGTGTTTTGAAATTACTTAAGCTAAACCCAATTCATAAGTATGAAAGGGTGTTTTGAAATTACTTAAGCTAAACCCCTTAGCTTAATTAACTTTTAATTATGAGCCAAATTGCATTAGGCCTCTTTCTTATTAGGTGCATTGCAAATTTAAATTCCTTGTGGGTTTTATGTCATCTCATTGGCTCATAATTATTTGATTAATTCTTCTAAGGTGGTGTAGGTAAGGGTTAATTAAGTTACTTAATTTATACCTTAACCTAATTAATGCATAAAATGGACCTAATTATCAAAAAAATTAAACAAAAATATCAAACACATGTGGGAATGGGTTAGGAATAGCAAACTCATCTCACCTTTTCAAAATTAGATCAAACTTCAAACTAAACAAAAAATCACTTTGATTTATTTTAAACTTTCTTATTCCATAAGAATGTCTTTAGGATTTAAGTGAAGTGAATTTGTTTACATGCTTTCAATACTTTGAATCTTTCCCCAACATGTTAAGTTGTATGTCATGTGATTTCATGCATTCATAATTTTAAAATTCAAATTTTAAAATGAAATTGTTTACTTTATGTCAAATTTGTATGTGTTGGCTAAAGTAGAAATATGAGTGAATATTATCACTACTAAATCTAAATTATTTTCAAAACATATAAATCAAATACCAACTCTGAAAGTTTGATACTTATACTTTAATTATGACTTTGCATGTGATAGAATATAAAGGTATGTTTAGCATAGGTTTCCTTCCTTTCGTATGTTGGTATAGTTTTGAATAGGAATTTGGTGAGGTTTATGGTTCATTTGAAAAGAGCCTAACACTCACTTAATTCCAAATACTATTCATCTCAATGCTATCACTTAAGGAGGGTTACCTATATTAGCATACCTAAATTGCATAAATAAAAAGAATCCATTAAACAACTTATGCATTCTCCTTTTCTATTTCATTTCTTTTATACAAATGTTTGTATTTAAGGGAAGTGGTATATTAGTCTGGACAACCCCGAGGTTGCGAGGCTTTAAGTAGACCTAAGTAGGTCTTGTACCTTACATCTCTGGTTAACAATGGCGTTGTACTCACTTAGACCTTTCTTACTTTCATGTGTGTATGTGAAAATTTGGATAAGGAAAAACCTTTCTACTTAAGAAAAATCATGCATATTCAAATTCTAAATTTCCTTAAATGGAGTACTTAGCATGCATCATAAAGTGTGTTAAATACTCTCATTTTTATGTATAGATATGCTTATGGTCCATCCATATGCATGTTATATATGTTGGGAAAGAAATGAAGTAATGTGTGTTATGTGAATTTTGATTCATTTTATTTAATCTTAAAATGCCTTTCTTTTTGAATAGGTTTGTTTAGAGTTCATCTAAACTTAGAATTAATTAAAAGATTTAATCAAAACATTCATCTAAACAAAACTAAAATGTGAATCTACTTTAGAAATTACTTAGGTTAGGGAAGGAAAGAGAAGTTCTCTTTTCTTTCCCTCTCTTCATAACTTAGTAATTTATTATAGGATTCACTTAAACTAAATCAAAACATGAAATAAAATCAACCCAAAATAATTAAAAAACTTAAATGAAACCCTCCTCTAAGTTTAACATGTTCTTCCCACTTAGAAAGTTTGAACCTAAAGCCATAACTAAGCATACCACACAAGCCTTCAAAGCAGACACATTAGCCTAAGTCACCACTTCTAGCCTTAGGTTAGGTCGGTGCATAGTTTGATATTTTTTTTGTGATATATATTTTAGATTAGATGTTAGGGTGTACGCTCATAGAATGAATGATAGGACATTCTTAATCTAACAATTCTTTTTTGCATGGGATTGTGCTTAAGGGGCGCTATCATAAATAAAAATATAAATACTTTTTCTTGCAGGTGCTTTATGCCCCTAAGCATAATCCAATAGGCCAGGTGGACTTAGTCACCCATGTATGGGGTGATAAGTCCAATATACATTCTTGGAATTTGTGTGATTTGTTTAGCTAACCTTTATTTTACAGGTATTAGTTAGATTTCCATTCTTTTCCTTTTCATGTAAATTTATGCAATTAGGATTTTGGAATGATTATTGTGGGGATTAGGATGAGCATTGGTCATAAGATCCTTAAAGCAGCATGCAATTCAATTATTTTTTGCATGGGATATTTTGACCATTGCATTTCCTTAATCTGGTGTTAAGGAATCTTAATCTTAAATTTCTAATGAAATATGCAACTCAAACAAACTAAATCAATTTCAAAAATGTAAAGCCCAACTATAGAATAGTTTGAGATGCTCACTAGATTTCCTAGCTTCATGGACATCTCCTACTTATCTCCCATTTTGGCTTCGATAATAACTCTCTCTTTTGATCAATCTCACTTGATATTCTAAAAATAAACCGATCAATTGATTGTCCTTCCTATTGAAATATTAAAAGATAATGATCATTTACCTTAATCAAGAGTTTTCCTAAGGAATCCCCATTCCTTAGGATGTAATTAACTATAGGGGCTTGCCTTCTTTCTTTAAACCTAGTTTAAAATAAACCCTAAATGCTTTTCATGTAAAATAGGAAGAATCTCTTACATATGTAGACATTCCTTAAGTCCTTATTGAGGTGATTAGGTCCATTAAAGGGTAGTGACTTCTATCTTTTGAGATGGTACACTATTTTCTTGATATTTATTATTAGTCCTTTTTTAGAATGAGCTTTCAACCCTTACATCTTAAACATAGGACTCCTCTTAGACTTTCGGGGTTCCTTAGTCTTAAGACACATCTAGTGATTAGGTGGACACTCCAACCTAGCCCTAGAAGACTTAGAAGAGTTATCCATAGGAATAGGTCATGCCTTAGGGGTGTTAGGAAAATTTTCTACCCTTACCTTAAACCATTCCTCACTTTCCTTCTCTTTCAAGTCAAACTCCAAATCAATTCTATTTGATTTTCTCTAAACTCAAATGAATTTCATTATTGAATTCCATGATTGAAACCCATGATCAAAATCCATCAAAAATTCCTAAGTCCAAATTTTTTTGCTAAGTCCTTAAACTTCCTTGGGAATCAAAATCATGATTCAAACCTATTCAAATCTTTGAGATTTTCACATGATCCATTTATATTCTCATTTATATTCACATTTATAAATGAAATAATAATTTAAATCCATCAAATCAAATTAAAAATTCAAAGTCAATTCATGAAAGTTTTCTTAAGTCCCTTTAATTTTTCATTAAAGGACTTAGCTAAAATAAATTCTAAATCATGATCAAACTCATTCAAATTCATGGGATTTTCTCAAAACTTATTTATATTCTCATATATAAATGAAATATAAATAAAAATCATTTAAATCCAAGGAAAAAAAATTAAATTCCTTTAAATTCTTTAAATTCCTTTTAATGGATTTAACCTAAATCATGATCAAACTCATTCAAATTCATGGGATTTTCTCAAAACTTATTTATACTCTCATATATAAATAAAATATAAATATACCTCAATCAAATCCAATTCAAAAATGAAATTTCAAATTAAAAATTCCCTTAAATCCATTAAATTCCCCTTAATGGATTTAACCTAAATCATGATTAAACCACTTTCTCAAATCATTTATATTCTCATTTCTATGCACATACATAAATGAAATATAAATTCAAACAATCAAAACCAATTTCAAAAATTAAACTCAACTCAACTCAAAATCAAATCTAAGCCTTTCAAGTCAAAATCTTGAACTTAGCCAAATCACTTTCAAATCAAGCCAAACCCTTGATTTTCTCTATGATTCAATCAATCCTACAATCATGAGCTCATATATAAATCCAAACTTTAATCATTCAATCAAAAATCAAACCTAAGTCCCCTTCATATTCTACTTTTGAATATGAAATTTTCAAATTGATCAAAATCCATTTGTCCTCAAACCACTTGTAAATGGATTCATATTTTAATCATGAGTCCATATAAAAGATCAATCAACCTCAAATCAAGCTTTGGCCAAGCCATTTGACCCACTTAGGCTCACTTAACCCAAAGTGACCTAAAGTACCCTTTAAGCCAAATTTTGGTCCTAACCAAATTGGATTGAACCAAACTCATATATCCCTCCCATCATGATCAACAACATCATGGGATGATCAATCAATCAAATTGGGTCTAACCAAGTCAAACTGGGGTTGACCAAGTCAACACCAACCAAATGAAACCTTACGTAAATTCCACCATAGGCTAAATTGATTGAAACCATTGATCTAAGTTCAATCATGACCTATGTTTGAACTTGTCCAAGCCAACATTTGAGCCTAACCTAGCCCAATTGGCCCACTTGACCCAAGTTGACCCATCTTGACCTGAAGGGCCAAAATATGTCAAAACTTGATCTAAGCCAAATTGAATGGAACCAATGGGTCAAGTCCATTACAAATCATTTGTGGAACTTGACTAAAGCCTCAATTGGCCAACTAGACTACTAGCCAATTGACCCTAGACTGACTAAAGGGGTCATGTTGAGCCAAAAATTGAACTTAACCAAAATTGAATGGAAACAAAGATATCAATCCCCTCCATATGACTAACCAAATCCAAACCTACCCTTGACCTACCTCAAATAGGTCAAATGGATCAAATAGGTCAACTTGACCCATTTGACCTAAATAAAGTCATATGAGCCAAATTCAAATATATACCAAATTGAACCAAACCAAAGCCACCAAAATATTTCAAATGGTCATATGAACTTGACCCAACCCTTGGTTTGACACAATTTGACCTATTGGTCAACTTGACCCAAGTTGACCCATTTTGACCTAAATGGGTCAACATGAGTCAAACCCTATCAAATGGATTCCACATTCAATGAAACATGGCCAAACCTAGTTTCTCCACATACCCAACATGTCCAAAGTGGAAAATTAGCAAAATGACCATCCTACCCCTAGGCCATAGAACAAATTTTGGCTTAACCCATGGGTATTTTGGTCATACCCTCTTCAAAATCACTTGAGGCTTTCCTAAAAGCTCAAGGAGACTTAGTGATGAGTGGTGCAAACCCAATGGGTTTGGGACATCCCATTTAGTCCCTAGACCAAACCAGACCACCTAGCATAAAATTGAATTTTCAAACTCCCTCTTAAGCTCAAATTCAACACATGGGAAGTTGGCAATCCATTCCTTAGATCAATCCAACCATGTGCACACTCAAAATAGTTAAAATAAACTCTCCAATCTCATCAATTGGATCAAAAATGGTAAGACTATAGCCAACCGTTCGATCCTTCAATGGGGAGATATACTCCCCCTAATTCAATGAAATTTTCATTGGCCCTCTGTCGATTGAACCTAAGAAACCCAGAGTAATCATCAGAGAGCACTTCCAAGCATCTTAGAAAGGATTAGAATTCTATATTTCTTAGTTTTGCATAGTGCAAAAATAGGGGAGGTAGAGTGAATAGCTAACTTTCTCCACACTCAAAATTACTTCAATTCCCCTTGCACACTTAGTCTAAGGATCAATTTGAGTGCACCCAAACATCCATTTGAGTTCCCACAACATGGAGAGGAGCATTTTGATCAAAGCCTCAAGGATCTTTAAGTGGTGTTGGTCCATAGAGCAAGCCACTCAATCCCAAGGCCTAGGAATTTCAGCAGGGCTTCGTCTCCACCAGACGAAGCTACCTCATCAATCTCGAGTGCCGGTGATCACCTCCAGTGAGGCATGAAATTTTTTGATCACTAAACTCAATGTGGTGTGAAGCTTTGTTAAAGAAATTTTCACCTCATCAAATTTTGACTGTTGGATTTTTCGCTCTCTATCTCTAGATGATGTGGGTTGATTTTGGATTGATTCCATGCTAGATCGAGCTTGGATCTTCCCCTTGACATGGATGGTCTCTGTTGATCAAGGGGAAGAACTTGGCTCATCTCAGTCATCCATTCGCACATTTTAGATGGACGGTTGAGATTATTTAACACATTTAAGAATCTATATATCCTTTATAAATCACGGGGGAATCCTCAACCGTCCGATCTTTTATCGGATGGTAGAGAATATAAGTGTGTGTACTGCCGCCGCCATTTGGGATGTGACATTTAAGTCACCCCTCACGGTGTGACATGTGTAAAGTGTGGTGACCGCCGCCGCCATGCGTCACGCTGTGAGCTAGGGATTAGTTAGAGATAATTAAAAATGCTTAGTTAATTTCTAATTAAACCATGGATCTTCAAAAATTCATAACTCTTCATAGAAAAACCAAAAAAATATGAAATAAAAACCTATGGATAGATAATAATATTTAAACATTTTAAAATTAATTTTGTTGAGTTTAAAACAATGCTTTTCTCTAAATTTGGGTTTTATTGGAAAGTGTATTTTGCTAATTACTCTTTGATTAAGTCTCTAATTAATCCTAAATTTCTTGGGTAAGTTTTAAAAGATGACCTCTACCTCCCCTAATTTTCTTGGGATTTATTGGAGGCTAGATGAGAATAATTGCATATGGTTTCCTTAATTAGCCTTCTCATGTAATTAAGCATAATTAGGGTATTATTAGTGGGTTTACCCTATGATTAAGGTTAATTAAGGTTAGATACAGTAAGTAGGAGGTTTATGGAATAAATTTGGGGCATTTCCCCAAAGCTATTCCCTAAATCACCTCTTCCCTCCTTAATCTCCTCTTAATTAAGGGTTAATTCATTAATTATCCCCTTAATCAATTTCTAAAAATCCTAAAAAGTTCTAGAACTTAATTAATCTCCCTTGGGCAGATGCTTAGGTGTTCAATATTCTAAGTTCAATTAAGGAAATCAAAACCCCATTCATAAGTACGAAAGGGTGTTTTGAAATTACTTAAGCTAAACCCCTTAGCTTAATTAACTTTTAATTGTGAGCCAAATTGCATTAGGACTTTTCATTATTAGGTGAATTAAAAATTTAAATTCCTTGTAGGTTTTATGTCATTTCATTGGTTCATAATTATTTAGTTAATTCTTCTAAGGTGGTGTAGGTAAGGGTTAATTAAGCTAATTAATTCGTACATTAACCTAATCAATGCATAAAAATAGATCTAATCATCTAAAAATTAAACAAAAATACAAAACACATGTGGTAATGGGTTAGGAATACTTCTCTCACCCCTTCAAAATTAAATCAAACTTCAAACTAAACAAAAAATCATTTTGAAATTCACTTTGATTTATTCTAAATTTTCTTATTACATAAGAATGTATTTAGGATTTAAGTAAAGTGAGTTTGTTTACATGTTTTCATTACTTTGGATCCTTCCCCAACATGTTAAGTTGTATGTCAGGTGATTTCATGCATTCATAATTTTGAAATCCAAATTTTAAAATGGAATTATTTACTTTACGTCAAATGTGCATGTGTTGGCTAAAGTAAAAAATATGAGTGGCTATTATCACTACTAAATCAAAATTGTTTACAAAATACATAAATCAAACCTATATTATAGCTTGCATGTGATGGATTATAAAAGCATGTTTAGCATAGGTTTCCTTTCTTTCTTATGTTGGTATAGTTTTGAATAGGAGTTAGTAAGATGTAGGTTTCACTTACTAAATTTCATACCCTATTCATCCTTATTCTATCATCTAAGAAGGGTTTCCTATACTTGCAAGAATAAACTGCATAAGATAAAAATGGATCCATTAAATAACATTTGTATATTCCTTTTCTATTTCATTTCTACTATATGCATGTTTGTATTTAAGGAAAGTGGTATATTAGTCTGGACAACCTGAGGTTGTGAGACTTTAAGTATCCCTAAGTAGGTCTTGTACCTTATACCTCTAGTTAACAATGACGCTGTACTCACTTATGCCTTTCTTAATTTCATGTATGTATATGAAAATTTAGATAAGGAACACTCTTTCTGCTTAAGAAAAATCATGCATATTCAACTTCTAAATCTTCTTAAATGAATTACTTAGCATGCATCATAAAGTGTGTTAAATACTCTAATTCGCATGTATAGATATGCATGATATATATCTTGTGGAAAGAAATGAAGTAATGCGCGTTATGTGAATTTTGATTCATTTTATTTAATCTTAAAATATCTTTCTTTTTGAATAGGTTTGTTTAGGGTTTTTCTAAACTTAGGATTGATTAAAAGATGTAATAAAAACATTCACCTAAAATGAAACTAAAACATTAACCTACTTTAGAAAATTACTGAAGGTTAGTGAAGAAAAGAGAAGTTCTCTTCTCTTTCCCTCTCTTCATAACTTAGTAATTAATCATAGGTTTCACTTAAACAAAATTAAAACACGCAATAAAATCAACCCAAAATACTTAAACAACTTAAATGAAACCCTCCTCTAAGTTGAACATGCTCTTCACACTTAGAAAATTCAAACCTAAAGCCCTAACTAAGCATGCCACATAAGCCTTCAAAGCACACATATTAGCCTAAGTCACCACTTCTAGCCTTAGGTTAGGTCGGTGCATGCTTTGGTATTATTTTTTATTTTGTGATATATGTTTTAGACTAGATGTTAGGGTGTATGCTTGTAGAATGAATGGTAGGACGTTCATAGTCTAACCATTCTTTCCTGCAGGGGATTGTGCTTAAGGGGCACTATCATAAATAAAAATATAAATGCTTTTGCTTGCAGGTGCTTTATACCCCTAAGCATAATCCATAGGTAAGGTGAACTTAGTCACCCATGTGTGGGGTGATAAGTCCAATATACATGTCTGGGATTTGTGTGGTGTGATTTAGCTAACCTTTATTTTATAGGTGTTAGTTAGATTTCAACTTTTCCTTTTCATGTAAAAATTTGTATAACTAGGATTTTGCAATGATTCTTATGGGAATTAGGATGAACATTAGTCATAAGATCCTATCTTATGCGCCATGTGAAGCCTTGGAGCATCCACCTTCCAACCATCCAAAGGAGGAACCAAAGAAGAAAAGGAAAAAAGAAGAAGAAAGAATAAAAGATGAAGGAAAAGAAGAATAAAGCTTGAAGACACCCATAACAACGAATTCCTTTGCTTAAATTATAATTTAATTCATTTGTAATCTGAGTTATATAAGGGTAGAGCTCGGCTACCCATATTTGATATTTTTGAGTTTGTGCGGTGGTGCCCAATCACAATGGCCATTTAATCTTTTTTGTGTTTAGCATTATAAACCGATTGATGATTTGTTTAGCTTTTGTATTAAGTGGCATGATTTTACTAGTTTTTTCCTTGCTTTATGTATGGCCTGGATGTGGATTAGGCTCTTTAGGGAAAAATAAATCTTTTACCGAACTTAATAATTTAAATTAAAATTGAACAACTCATAACCTCACCTACAACTTAGGCTTAAAATCAAGATAAAAGAATTAGCAACCCCTTAGCTGGATGAGCATTTCTTTATAATATCATGCACAAATGCATCTTATTTCACTCTTGATTGGAGGGCTTCCACCTTTGTCAGAGAACTCGGCTTGACCTTTGAGAGCCGTGGTGGAAACTCACCTCCTTTCTTCTCACTGATTTTGGCCAATAATCTGATTTATCATGCATTAATCATAAAAATCCTATTAGCCTGAGTCAAAATAACTGTCAAAAAATGAAATAAAGTGAAATTTGAATTGCATTAGATTTAGGTCATTTGAAGCATGCCTTTTACATGATCTAGTCTCTTTAGGGAGTGAGTTTAAGTACTTTGTCTCTTTCTAATAAATAACAGCTTAGCTATCTTGCATAAGCATAAAGACTTGCCTACATGTATTTAAAATCATAGGAGGAGTTAGTTGGCACCCCACCCCCAAGCAGTTTTAAGTCCGAGCTATCGAGTGGTTTGTCCTCTTCTGTGGAGGCAAACCAATTACCCTTTTGTGCCTTAGATTTAGGTTGTGCTTTCAGCCCTCATTGAAGCTCCCTAGATTTAGGTTCTGAGGTTGCTTCTCCCCTTTATGAGTCATAAGCATAATTTCTCACCTCTTAGGAATTTCTTTAATCTTGTGTTAAGGAATCTTAAGTCATAAATTTCTAATAAAAAATGCAACTCAAACAAATCAATTTCTAAAATGTAAAGCCCTATAGGATAGTGAGATGCTCAGGTTTCTAGCTCGTAATCTCTACTTATCTTCCATTTTGGCTTCAATAATAAATCCCTCTTTTGATCAATCCCATTTGATCCTCAAAATAAAACCAATCGATTGATAGTCGTTCCCTCTTGAAATCTTCAGAGACAATGATCATTTACCTTAATCGAGAGTTTTCCTAAGGGATCCCGTCCCTTAGGATGCAATTAACTATGGGGGCTTGCCTCTGTAAGGAACCTAACGAACCCAGTTTAAAATAAACCCTGCTTTATTTTTCAATGTAAAGTAGGGGAAGAATCTCTGGTACATATGCAAACCCATCGTCCTTAGAAGTCTTTATTGAGGTGATTAGGATCATTAAAGAATAGTGACTTCTATCTTTCAAGATAGTACACTATTTCCTTGATGACGTATTCGATCACCTGAATAAGTACATATGCAGATCTACGTGACGTCCTAAAGAGATGAATTTTTGTAAGGGCTCCTCTTTCATTTCTCACCAATAGATTTGAAAGGAGACTCCCTTATAAAAATTTTTCATCATAATGACGTACTCGATCACCTAAATAAGTACATCTATGGATCTGTGTGACATCCTAAAAAGATGAATTTCTATAGGTGCTTGTCCTCTTTCTTTTCCCACCAACAGATTTGAAAAGCGACTCCCACCCATATTTAGAAATTTTTCTACCCATAGTGTGTTAGGAAAATTTGTCTACCCTTAGCTTGAACCATTCCTCACCTTCCTTCCTTCAAGTCAAACTCCAAATCAATCTTATTTGATTTTCTCCAAACATAAATCAACTTCATGTGATTGAAATCCATAATTGAAATCCATGATTGAAACCCATAAATTAAATTTCCAATTTGAAATCATTCTTAAGTCCTTACTTTCCCTCTTAAGGACTTAGCCAAAATCATGATCAAATCAATTCAAATTCGGGGGAATTTCTCATAACTCATTTATATTCACATATATAAATGAAATATAATTATAAATCAATCAAACCAAATTCAAAAATTCAAATCCCAACTCCAAAATATCCTAAATCACTTCAAATACTTAGAATTTTCTCATTACCCATTTATATTCTCATTTATATTTACATATATTAATTAAATATAAATTCAAACAATCAAAACCAATTCCAAAAATCAAACTCAAATCCACTCAAAATTAAACCTAAGCCTTTCAAGTCAAAATCTTGAACTTAGTCAAATCAACTTCTAATCAAGCCAAACTCTTGATTTTCCTTCATAATTCAATCAACCCTACAATCATGAATCCAAATATAAATACGAACTTCAATCATTAAATCAAAATCCAATTCAAAAATCAAACCCCAAATCCATTCATATTCTTCCTTTGAATATGAAATTGTCAAATGAATCAAAATCTATTTGACTTCTAACCACTTGTAAATGAATTTATATTTCAATCATAAGTCCATATACAAGTTCAATCAAACTCAAATCAAGCTTTGACCAAGCCATTTGACTCACTTAGGCTCACTTGACCCATAGTGACCTAAAGTACCCTTATGAGCCAAATTCTAATCCTAACTAAATTGGATTAAATCAAACTCACTTTTGCCTCTCATCATGATCAACAATCATCATGGGATGATCAATCAATCAAATTGGGTCAAACCATATCAAACCTAAGGGTCAACCAAGTCAACACTTCACCAAAATGAAACCTATTATAGCCAAAATACACCATATGCTAAATTTATTGAAACTAATGATCTAAGTTCATTCATGAACTATGTTTGAACTTGACCAAATTAACATTTGAGCCTAACCTAGCCCAATTAGCCACTAGACCCAAGTTGACCCAACTTCACCTAAAAAGTTAAAATGTTTCAAAACTTGAACTAAGTCAAATTGATTGAAACTAATTGATCAAGTTCATTCCAAATCACTTGTTGAACTTGACCAAAGCCTCAATTGGCCAACTAGACTCAACCTAGCCCAATTGATATTGAACCTAACTTGACTTAAAGGGGTCATGTTGAGTCAAATTCAAAATTAACCAAAATTGATTGGAAACAAAGATATCAATCCACTTCATATGACTAACCAAACCTAAACCTACCCATGACCTAGATCAAATAGGTCAAATGGGTCAAATTGGTCAACTTGACCCATTTGACCTAAATGAAGTCATATGAGCCAAACTCAAAAATAAACCAAATTGAACCAAACCAAAGCCACCAAAACATTTCAAATGGTCATATGAACTTGACTCAACCCTTGGTTGGACCTAATTTGACCAATTGATCAACTTGATCCAAGTTGCCCCATTTTGACCTAAATGGGTCAACATGAGCTAAACCATATCAAATGAACTCCAAATCCATTGAAACTTAGCCAAACCTATTTTTCCAACATACCCAACATATCCAAATTTAAAAATCTATATAATGACCATTCTACCCCTAGGACATAGAACAAATTTTGGTCAACTCCATGGGGAATTGGGTCAAGCCCTCTTCATATCAATTTGATACCTTCCTAATAGGTCAAGTCAACCCTATGGATGGTGGTGCACCCAACCCAAATGGGTTTGGGTCAACACAAATGGACCCAAGACCAAAACTTACCCCATAACTCAAATTAGCCAAATTGAAAACCTCCCTCCACTAAATTTGAAGCACATGGGAGGTTACCAATCCAATCTTTGTCTCAAACCGACCATGTGGCAACTTCAAACAACTCAAACAACCCTTTCCATATGGTCAATTGGATCAAAATGGTAGCCATAGCTTCGACCGTACGATTATTATAGGGGGAGATATACTCCCCCTGATTCAATTCAATTGACACATCCTTATTGTCTATTTTGTTTTAGAGAGTGTTAGGAGCCATCAGAGAGCAATCCTAAGCTTTCTAATAGGGATTTGAAACAAGCCATTGTCAATTTTCTTTAAGAGAAAAAAGGGGAGCTTCACTCATTTCCAAATTTTCTCTATACTCCAATTCACTTCAATTGCTTTTGCACACTCCCTCAAGGGACCAAATTGAGCTTGCCTAAGCTCTCCCTCATGTTCCTAAGTCAAGGAGGAGTTCAATTTGATCAAAGCTACAAAGGAGAGGAAGAGGTGTTGGTCCATGGAGCAATCTACATAACCTCAAGAGCTAATTCTTTCACCACAGCTTCATCTCAACTAGACGAAGCTCCACCAAGGGAATCAAACGGGGGTGATCACCTCCAGTGAGGTATGCAATTTTTTGATCACTAGACTTAACGGGTATTAGTATTTTATGAAAGAAAGTGTCATGGCATGAGAATTCGACCGTTAGATAGGTTTCCCATTAGGGGTTAGATGATGTGTGGAACTTTTCATTCCAATCTTAGCTCGATTGAGCTCAGATCTTCCCTTGGAACATGGACAGTGTCCATTCATCCTCAGGGAAGAATAGGGATAATCCCGGCCATCCATCCGCACATTTTGGATGGACGGCTGAGATGAAGCGCACATTTTATAAAACCTCTTCTCCTTTTTAAACCATGCGGTGATGCCTGGTCGTTCGATCCTTGATTGAATGGAAAGTATTAAATCGCATCCTGATGCTGTAGTGATCGAATGTTTAAGTGACCTGCTCATAGCGCGACGCATGTAAAGTGCGCTGACCATCGCCACCGCGTGTCGAGCTGTGGGCTAAGTGGATTAATTAGGTTTCACTTAATTTTAAATAATCCTCTAAGTTTTAAAAAATTTATATTTCCCTAAATAAAAATAAAAAAATATGAAGTAAATTCCTACTAAAACATAATTCAATCTAGAATATTCTAAAATTAGTTTTAATGGGTTTTGAGTTATTTCTTTCTCTGATTTTTCCTTTTAATGAAAATCTTATTTTGCTAATTACTCCTTAATTAATACCCTGATTAATTCCAAACTTCTTGGGCATGTTTTATGGTATGACCTCTGCCTCCCCTAATTTTCTTGGGATTTAGTGAAGGCCTAATTGGGGGAATTACAAATGCATTCCCTAATAATAGTCTTTATGTAATTAAGGGTAATTAAGGGTGTGATTAGTGTTTCAATCCCTTATTAGAGTTTATTAAAGTTTAATCCAGTGGGTAGGAGGCTTAGGGAATAATTTTGGGGTATTTAGCCTAAGCTATTCCCAAAACCCTCTTTTCTTTCCTTAATCCCCTCTTAATTAGGGGTTAATTCATTAATTATCCCCTTAATTAATTTCTAAAACTTTTCATAACTTAATTAATCTACTTTGGGTAGATTCTTAGATGTTCAAGAGCCTAAGTTCAATTAAGAAAAGCAAAACTCAACTCATAGGTGTTAGGGGTGTTTTGCAATTACTTAAGTTAAACCCCTTATCTTAATTAACAATTTATCATGAGCCAAATTGCATTTGGCCCTTTTTCTTCCTAGGTGCATTGCACATTTAAATTCCTTGTGAGGTTTTTTATTATCTCATTGGTTCATAATTATTTGGTTAACTATGCTAAGGTGGTGTAGGTAAGGGATAATTAACTTGATTAATTCATACCTTAACCTAATCAAAATCTAAAATGAATCTAATCATCTAAAAATTAAACAAAAATATCAAACACATGTGGGAATGGGTTAGGAACATCAAATGCAACTCACATTTTCAAAATTAAATCAAACACAAACCTAAACAAAAATCACATTAAACAAACTTTGATTTACTTTAAGCCTTCTTATTTCATTTGATTGTCTTTAGGATTTAATTAAAGTGAATGTGTTTACATGCTTTCATTGCTTTAATTTTTTTCCCAACATGCTAAATATGTATGTCATGTGCTTTCATGCATTCATGTCTTTCAAAAATCAAATTTAAAATGAAAAATGTTTACTTTATGTCAAATTTGCATGTGTTGGCTAAAGTAATAATATGAGTGGTTATTATCACTACTAAATTTAAATTATTTTCAAAATATATGAATCAATTATCAAAATTGAAAGGGTGTTACTTATATTTTAATTATAAGCTTGCATGTGAGTAAGATATAAAGGTGTGTTTAGTGTAGGCTTTCCTTTCTTTCTCTTTTAGTTTAGTTTTGAATAGGATTTGGTAAGGTGTGTGGTTCTTTTGAGAACAACCTAACACTTGCCTAATTCCATATCCTATTCATTCCTACACTATCACTTAAGAAGGATACCTATTCTTGCACATATAAATTCCATAAATAAAATTAAATCAACTAATACAAACTTTTGCATTCTTTCTTTTCCATTCATTTCTTTTGTACACATGTTAGTATTTAAGGAAAGTGGTATATTAGTCCTAACAACCCCAAGGTTGCGAGGCTTTAAGTAGCCCCAAGTAGGTCTTATACCTTACACCTCTGGTTAGCAATGGCACTGTACTCACTTATGCCTTCCTTACTTTCATGTGTGCATGTGAAAATCGAATAAGAAATCCCTTTTCTACTTAATGAAAATCATTCATCATAAGCATTCAAATCTTATTAAGTAACTTGCTTAGCCTGCATCATAAAGTAGGCTAAACATTCCCATTTGTGTGTATAGATATGCTTAGGACTCATTCATATGCATGTTATACATGTTGGGAAAGAAATGAAGTGATGTATGTTTTATGAATTTGGTTCATTTTATTTAATCTTAAAATTCCTTTCTTTTGGATAGGTTTGTTTAGAGTTTATCTAAACTTAGGATTAATTAAAACACTTAATCAATACATTCACCAAACAAAACTAAAAATATGAATCCACTTTAGAAATTACTTAGGTTAGGGAAGGAAAGAGGAGTTTTCTTCTCTTTCCTTCTCTTTATAACTTAGTAATTAATTGTAGGATTCACTTGAACCTAATCAAAATATAAACTAAAATCAACCAAAAACTTCTAAACAACTTGAATGAAACCCTCCTCTAAGTTGGACATGCTTCAAACTTAAAAAATTCTAACTTAAAGACATAGCTAAGCATACCACACAAACCTCCAAAGCACATATATTAGGCTAAGTCACCACTTCTAGCTTTAGGTTAGGGCAGTGCATGGTTTGATGCTTATTTTTATTTTGTGATATATGTTTTAGACTTGATGTTAGGATGTACGTGCATAGAATGAATGGTAGGGCAATCTTAATCTAACCATTGTCTTATGCAGGGGAAATATAAATGCTTTTGCTATGCAGGTGCTTATACCCCTAAGCATAATCCAATAGACTAGGTGGACTTAGTCACTCATGAGTGGGGTGATAAGTCCAATATACATACTTGGGTTTTGGTGATTTGTTTAGCTAACCCTTATTTTTTAAGTGCTACCTAGATTTTCTTTTTCTTTTTATGTAAATTTTTCAATTAGGATTTTGGAATGATTGTTATGAGGATTAGGATGAGCATTGGTTGCAAGGTTTTATCTCATGTACCATGTAAATCCTTTGAAGCATCCACCTTCCATCCATCCAACAGAGGGAACCAAAGAAGAAAGAAGAAATGAAGAAGAAAGAATAAAAGAAGAAAGAAGAAATGAAGCTGGAAGACCCCCATCACTATGAATTCCTTACTTAATTGTATTTAACTCATTTGTAATCCAGGTTGAATAAATGTAGAGCTCGGCTACCCAATTTATTTTTGAGTTTGTGCGGTGGTACCCAACCACAATGGCCTCTTATTCTTTTTGTGACTAGCTTTATAAATTTATTGATGATTTGTTTAGCTTGTGCATTAAGTGGCATTTTTTCTTAATTTCTTCCTTGCTTTATGTATGGCCTGGATGTGGATTAGGCTCTTAAGTAAAAATAAATCTTTTACCAAACTTAATAACTCAAAGCTAAAAATAAAGAATTCATAACCACACCTAAAGCTTAGGTTTAAAATCATGATAAAAAATTACTAACCCCTTAGCTAGATGAGTACTTTCTTTTATGACATCATGCACAAATACATCTTACTTCACTCTTGATTGGAGGGCTTCCACCTTTTCCAGATAAACTTGGCTTGACCTTTGAGAGCCATGGTGAAAACACACCTCCTCCCTTCTCGCTAATTTTGGCCAATAACTTTATTTCTCATGCATTAGGCATATGAATCTTATTAGCCTAAGTCAAAATAATTGTCCAAAAATGAAAATAAAATAAAATCTGAATTGCATTAAATTTAGGTCATTCAAAGCATGTCCTTACATGATCTAGTCTCTTTAGGGAGTGAGTTTAAGGACTTAGTCTCTTTCTAGATAAATAACAGCCTAGCTATCTTACATAAAGCAAATGACTTGCATACATGAATTTAAAGTAAGAGTAAGTTGGCAGCCACCCCGAGGAGGTTATGAGTCCAAGAAGTCGAGTGATTTGTCCTCTCTTATGGAGGCAAACCAGATACCCATTTTTTCCTTAGATTTAGGTTGTGTTTTCGGCTCTCACCAAAGCTCCCTAGATTTAGGTTCGAAGATTGCTTCTCCCCTTTGTGGGCTATAAGCTTAAATCCTCACCTCTTAGGCATTTCCATAACCTTGTATTATGGAATTATAAACCCTAGAATTCTAATAAAAAAACTCAACTCAAATAAATTAAATCAATTTCAAAAATGTAAAGCTCAACCATAAGATAGTTTAAGGTACTCGTTAGGTTTCTTAGAATCATGGGCATCTCCTACTCATCTTTCTTTGGCTTTGATAATAACTCTCTCTCTCTTTGATCAATCTCATTTGATCTTCAAAAATGAATCGATCGATTGATAGTCCTTTCTTATTAAAATCTTTAAATACAATGATTATTTACCTTAATCGAAAGTTTTCCTAAGGATTCCACATTCCTTAAGATGTAATTAACTAAGGGGGCTTGCTCTTGTAGGGAACTTAATGAACCCAGTTTAATATAAACCCTGCTTTACTTTTTTATATAAAGTAGGGGAGGAAACTCTAGTAGATATGTAGACCCACTATCCTTAGGAGTCCTTATTGAGGTGATTAGGTCCACTAAAAGATAGAGACTTCTATCTCCCGAGATAGTACACTATTCCTTTGATGGTATACCCGATCACCTGAATAAGTACATCTACGAATCTGCGCGGCATCACAAAAAGATGAATTTCTATATTCTTATCATTTTCTCCCACAAGATTGAAGGCGACCATATATAGAAATTTTTCTTTTAATCAACATGGAGGGAAACCAAATAACCATTTTTGTCTTAGATTTAGGTCATGCTTTTGGCCCTCGCCAAAGCTCCCTAGATTTCGGTTCTAAGGTTTCTTGTCCCTTCTATGGGCCATAAGCATAAATCCTCACCTCTTAGGCATTTCCATACCTTATTTTATGGAATTATAAGCCCAAAACTTCTAATAAAAATTCAACTCAAATAAATAATTCAATCTCAAAAATATAAAGCACAACCATAGGATAGTTTGGGATGTTTACTAGGCTTCCTAGTATTCTAAAACATCCCCTACTCATCTTCATTTGGCTTCAATAAGAACTCCCTCCTCTTGATCGATCTCACTTGATTTATTAAAAATAAACTAATTTATTGATAGTCTTACCTATTGAAATATTTGGAGACAATGATCATTTACCTTAATTTAGAGTATTCCTAAAGAATTTTATTCCTTAGGATGTAATTAACTATGGAGGCTTGCATCTATAGGGAACTTAATAAACTCAATTTAAAATAAACCCTACTTTAGTTTTTCATGTAAAGTAGGGGAAGAATCTCTGGTACATGTGCAAACTCATTATCCTTAGGAGTCATTATTGAGGTGATTAGGTCCATTGTAGGGTGGTGACTTCTATCTTTTGAGATAGTATGCCTCTCCTTAATATCATACCCGATCACCCTAATAAGAACATCTGTAGATCTACGTGGTATCAAAATATAAAAGAGTATATTTATATCTTCATTTTATTCTGCATAGTGTGAAGATGGAAGTATACATCTTAGAAAATTAAATTTTTCACCATAATGCTAGAATCGATCAGTGGTTGTCCTACTATACTATCCTGGGCAAGTGGAGGTTGTCGTTGCGGTTGTTGGGCTCCTACCTCCCTCAAGTTATCCTTAGTAAGTTGCTAACCTTCTTTAGAGTTGGAGGTTTGAACTTTCTCAGGCACCTATAAGGGTAGTTTCCTGATCTTAGAAATGATTTTCTTGGAGGTTCAGGATAGAGAGATATCCCAACCTTTCTTTGTCTTAAGAGGATCATATGTATCCCCAAGTATTACTCTAATAAAACTAGAATGTTATTCTAATAGGTTTTCTTTGGGGATGACGATGGCACCTGACTTGTAGCTACGCTTTTTCTCATGTTTTGTGCATTCAGATAAAAGCTTATTTATTAACAGTTAACTTTTGCAGGAGGGTTTCCAACGATATCATGCTCGCTTGATTCCGACACTAGATGAGTCTGATAAGAGCAAAATTTTGCGGCTTTGTCAAAACTTTTAATTCCTCACCATAATTTTTGCGAGCGTTTGCAAAAACTACGGTGTACCGGGATTGAATTGTAGATTTTGTTAACATGAAAGTCGTGAAAAATTTCTTTACGTTTTCAACGATACCAAGTTTGCTCAATTCTGACACCGGATGAGTCCAATATGGGTAAAATTCTATAATGATGTCAAAATTTTCAACTCCGTACCGCAGTTTTTGCGAGCGTTTGTAAAAACTGCAGCTTATTAGGCCGGAATAACAATTTTTTATCAACATAAAAATCGTAAAAAAGTTTGTTATGTTTCCAATGATAGTAAGCTCGCTCGATTCTGACACCGAATGAATCTGATACGGGTAAAATACTGCAGCTGTGTCAAACTTTTAAAAAAAAAAAATTTGCTCAGGCCTAATCATTCGTTGAACGGGTGACTTGCACTGATATCCATTCAACAGGCGACTAGGCCTATTTTTTAAATAAAAAAAATTGTGCTTAATTATCTAATTAAAATTTTAATTAAGCCTAATTTAAAATTTTAGCCAAGCTTATTTGCCCCAATTGGAGAATAAGATGATGGTGCTGACTAGAGGTGAACGACTTTTGTTGACCTCTGGTCCTCCAGTCAAATTTTTATTCGAGTTTGTATTTAATTAAATAATTAATTATAAATTTGCCCTAGAATTTAATTTTTTTTTTTAGTTTGAATTAGTTTATATAAGATCAATAAAAGAGGGATAATTCAAGTAACCATAAAATTAGAGTGAAATTAAAAGTGAATGAAGAGCATATCACCTCATATATTTTTTTAAGTATTTAATAATAATTTTATACTAGAGATTTTTTAAAAAATTTTAATATATTTTAATTGTTTCTTCTATTAATGATTTCTAGACAAATCAATTCATCATTAATGCTTGGCTCCTTAGATTTTTGAATTCAACTAACCGACCTATTTATGAAGATAAATCTAAACTAACTAATTGACTTGACTGAATTATGCCCTAGCACTAATTAACATATAGCATGAAATTACTTGTGGCCATCGTATGTTATCTTGAAGAAATAAGAAGCATTTGAAATTCAAGGAGAACAAATTGAATAATTATGGGAAATAGAAGGAAAATATTAGTATTTATAAATTCACTCCAACTTATGTATACTAATTTAGAAGCTTGTTATGATGCCACAAAGCCAACTAGTTGAATCCACAAGATTTTATTTTAATTATAGGCTACATTCAAGGAGCTAAATGGAGAGATAAATAAGCTACAACAGTTCTTCTTCAAATGTTTTTGTCCATTATAATTTGTGGTGAAATTTTCTTTATTTATATATTTTAATTAGTTCGAATAGTTATAGAGATAGGGATGCCCCGTTCTTATATTTGACTTATCTTTGAGATGATTAAATATTGATACTTCATTGAAAAATTCATTTGCTTAAGCATGAATTTCAATATATGTGCGACTAAATATTTCTTGGAATAAAAAATGTAATCATTCAAACTATGTTTTCGACAAATATATAATATAGCTAATCATCTCGATAAAGTAAAATTGATGACACTTCTAGATAGTTGAAATTTTTGGGATATTATCTAGGTCTCTAGAAGCTTACAAAAATGATATGCTTACAATTAAATTGAGCATCTCAACAAAAAAAAAAATTTAAGAAGCCAAAGATCTATTAATTCCATTTTCATTTATTAAATACATCGCATTTAGTGGTTTATATTTTATCTATATTTATAGAAAATACCACCCTTAAAATTTATTAAGCTCTCATTATTCACATGAGTGGACCTAAGCTGGGATTGAAAAGAGCTTTAAAGCTTGAGAATCCTAGAGCACCACGAGACAACAATCACCATCACTGTTGATTAGTCGTCCGACGACTATCATTAGATTGTCGACCAACCATATTTGTCGAATAACCTCCCCACCATTGACGTTGAATCACCATTCAATCACCTTAATCGGACCACCACCAAGCCACATTTATCATACTACCTCCTTATCATTGTCGTCGGTCCACCACTAGGCCATCATTTTCCAACTATTGTCGTCAAATAGTTGTATAGCCATCTTCGTCAAACCGCCGCCCAACCACCTTCGTTGGACCAACACTACGTAATCATCATCAAATCATCATCTAGCCATTGTCGTTGGACCATCATCTAGCTACCATTGTCAGTCCACCGCCATCCACAATTGTCAGATCTTTGCATGACCATTGTTGCTTAGACATCTTCTCTAGTCCAGTAACCGACCATCATAGCCAAGGCATTGTCTACAATCCTATGCCTGACCATCATCATTTAACCAACATCCAATTATCATTGTCGGACGATCGTCCGTTCACCATCTTCAAATCATCGTCCAACCACTATCATCTAACTAGTAACTGACCACAATAACCAATCCACCATATGAGTGTCATCACCGATCCACCACTCAACCATAGTCATGGTCTATAGTCATGTCATCATCTATAGCCCGACTATCATACACTTTCGCCGATGGACCTCCACCTCAGACCAAACTCATCCACCATATGAGTGTCATCACCAATTTTTTACGTCAAATTGTTCACTTACTGATGACCAATCCTTTTTTTTATCATAAATGTTTTTATTCTTGAAAATTCCATATGATCATATTTTTCAATTCACTCAACTTTAATATGTGGCATTTGATTAAAAAATATTTTTCTTTATGCAAACAATGTTTACAATAAAATCTTTTTAATTCATGGTTTTAAGAACTTGTTCCTTGCATAATTGAATGGGACATCTACTAACTTATTTTTTTTATGCTCTCTTCCTATATGAATGTTTACTCAGTGATAACTTAAAAATAAGAAAGAAATTTTGGTTATATTCAAATTTATTTTTCAAGCTTAGGAAGGCTAGGAGCTAAATCCAATAAATAAGATGGTCACAAAATAATAATAATTATAATCAATTAAAAAGAATTTCAAATAGAAGTCTTCAAGAAAGAAATGAGGATACAGAGAGAAAAATGACTAATAAGTTAAATGTTAACCACAATAAAAGGATAACATTGTTTTTTCATTTTTTTTTTTTTTTTGGATATTTGAACGAATTCAATCGCAAATTAACATACAATATATAATGTTCTCTCCTCTAATTCCTTTGAAGAAGTCCTAAAAAAGAAGTGAAACTCCTATTACATATGACTAGATGAATGAAACACTACCTAAATTATATCATACATTTTGTTAAATTGAAATATTATTTAGGCATTAAAAAAAAGTTTTCAATTAAAGTAATATAAATGATATATTATGAAATGAGAATGATTTGTTCAAATATGGCATTATATGAAAATTAGACTCTTATTATATGCTTGAAGTTGATAATGAAGATTGCGACAAAAAATAAAACATGATAATTTGCCTTCATTTGCTAACATTCCAGCTTGTTATTACAAGGCCAATTTTTAAAAAGGAGCAATTAACTGTTCAAATTATGTAAAAGGAGTTGCTTTGATGGAAAATTTAAGGAGCAGACTCGTTCTTGGCTTTAGCGTTTTCTAAATTGCGGAAAACGCAAAGCAGGTTAACATTTTCATGGAAAACGTAAAAGAAGTTGGCGTTCTCATGAAAAACGGTAAATGCTTCTCTCATATTCCTGATTTCTTTCGTATTTCCTCGCTGGCCGACAGCATACTCCGAGCAAATTACCAGAAAACGTAAAAACGATTTCCGTTTTCAATGAAAATGCGAAAACTATTTGAGTTTTTTTTTTTTTTTTTTTTTTTTGAAAAACATTAATGGCTTAGCCCAATATCATTTCAGAGAAGATAAAATAAGGTTACATGTAAATAACCCAATGGGAAAAATAAAATTAAAAATAAGTTTAAGAAGGAAAAACCAAGATTAACAAAAAACTGTAGAAAACATCACTCGTGTTAACATAGTCAAAAGAAGGGGCAAGTCTGGACTCAGAGGCTTCAAAAAGAACCACCCAGCAATTTTGAAATTACTTGGAGTGATTTAACACAAGGATGAAAGGTAAGCTAACCTGTGGTTACCAGCACTGCCATCCACAGGAAGAACACAGAAGAAAAACCTCAGCCATGGTTGCTAGAAAGGTCATCTAGGCATGGCCTTAATCTCAGATAAGTTCAATCGAAAAAGAACCGCTCGACCCAGGATATCATCATCATCCAGTTTGCCCCCAAAAATAGAGAAGAGGACTAAAAAATTCTAAAAGATCAAGGAAGAAGAAGAGTAGATAGTAATTAGAGAATATGTATGCTTTTCCATAAATTCAACAGATTAGAGACGTGGGTAGGCCATGAGTCTTTGAATTTCCATCTTGTGATTTTATAAGCAACACATCTTCTTACCAAAGTGGCAAGAAGGGAATGGGGGGAGCAGGTTAGGGAAAAAAATATGTTATTTCGTTCCCTCCATACTGTGTAAATCATAACTGTAGTAATTAGATAATGAAGCCTTTTTTCCAATTTATGAAGTAAATTATCTATATTACTGAGGACCTGCAGAAGTGAGGACTGCATTAGAAACAAGTTACCATCAGGGAGAAAGGTTCTAAATAGATTTATTGAGAAGGGGCACACAAAAAAGAGATGAGAGTGCGATTCAAGAGAGTTATTGCCCAAACAACAGGCTTTAGTGGGACCCAGAACCCTTCGGGATAATACATCCAAAGTTTTAAGGCCTTTAATGTATGTCATCTAACAATAGAGTGCAAAGTTTATAGCATTACCCTTAAACTAGATCTCATTGTGTCAATTTAAAGAGGGGTGAAACTCAAAAATTGCCTTTTTTATATCCATATTAGAGGGTTGTTTGCTATTGCACCAAGAGACCCAGTCCCCTTCACCAGATAAGGTGATACTTTGAATGTGATAATAGTTAAGGCAATTTTCAGTATATAGGCTCACTAGTAATCTCCAATTCCCTTCGTAGAGAATAGAACATAGCTTAGCATCCAAGGGCAAACCTAATGTGCAGTGCCCATTAGTACCAAGAATTTCCAATAGGGTACTCCCTCCACACCAAAGGTCATAGTATAGAGAGATGGAGATGCCATCCCCAATGTGATAGAGAAATTTATCTCTGAATCTTGGGACATATGATTTGAGCTCCTTCCAAAAATGAGAGGCTTTGCTATGCGATTTATTCCAAATCGACCCATATCTATTTGCGCACCACTTGGTATAAAGAGACCAATTATTAAAGATTTTCCAAAGAGTTTTAACCTTGCAAAGGAGGTTAAGGGAGAAAACTGAAAGGAGCCTAGTGCCCCTTTTGTCTCGGGGTAAAGTGGTATGAGCCCAAGAGATTGTGTGCAAGTTTTTTGCTAGCCCACTATGGTAAAAGAAAATAGAGGTAAAAGAACAATTATGTTTGGTAATTCCTTTTGTGATAGATATTGACTTGAACCAATATGATAGGTAATTGTTCACTGAGGATTGAATCAATTGGAACCTTCAACCATTTGAAAGGAATTTGGATTTCCATTCGGCCAACCAAGCCTGAAGTTTGTCAAAGAGCGGATTTAAATGAACCTTCTTTAGAGGACCCGCAACCAAAGGGATGCCTAAATATTTGATGGGGAAATAGCCTTGCCTAATGTTGAGAATTCCATATAAATCTTCTACATTCTTGGTATCCCTAGAAAAATATATCATAGACTTGTCTTTATTCACCTCCAGTCCCATATAATCCTCTAAGATCTCTAAGTCTAGCTTGAGAGATCCTAAGGTTGTGCTATTAGTTTCCTCCATAGCTAGCAAATCATTGGCGAAGAGAAGATGAGATATATTATAATTTTCTGAAGAGAAAGGATTTTATCTAAAGAGATTCACTTCTCTTTCCAGAATGCAGGAAAAGGAGTCAATGGCTAAGGTAAAGAGGAAGTGGGAAAGGGGACATCCTAGCCCCAAGCCATTTGAGGAAGAGAAGAGTCTATTTATTTCACCATTAAACACCATAGAGAAAGGCACATCAAGGATGCATGCCTCGATCCATTTAATGAAATGGTGAGGAAATCCTTTAAGCAATAGCTTATGGAGAAAGGAGTTTCTATTGACCAATTCAAAAGCCTTTCGGAGGTCGAATTTAACTAAAAACCTTCACCCATTTGTTATAAGAGGAGAATTCATTACAGATTTCATGTGTCATGGCAAGATTATGAGCAATATATCTATCTTTAATAAAAGCTGATTGGGCAGGGTGGATGAGCTTTGGAAGAATCTTCTTGATTCTACTAACTACGACTTTTGCTATCACCTTATAGAATATATTGAAATGAGAGATTGGATGATAATCAGATATTGAGTTTGAGTGCTTCACCTTAGGCACTAAAGTGATAAGGCTATGCTTGAATAAATTTGGCAACCTTTGGGTCTTGAAGAAGTGAAGAGCCGCAAGGAGAAATTGCTTTCCAGCGATATCCCAAGTGTAAGTGAAGAACTTAGAATTGAATCCATATGGACCATGGGTTTTATTCTTGTTGACATTGTGGAATGCTGAGATGATTTCCTAGTCACTAATATCCATGTCCAGATCAACATCAGACCCAAGGGGTGGGAGGGGTGGCGGGGAGGCAATCACTGAAAGGAATGTCATGTGTGGAGAGGGAAGCTGCTTTGCTACAATTACAAAAGGAGGAATAGTACTTACTAATCTCATCAGCAATGGAGTCCAGATTCTTAATCAAGTCAGGATCAATCTGTAATTCTCTAATCAAATTGAAATTCTTTCTTTCTTTAATAGATCTGTAAAAGAATTTGAGGTTGTCAACTCAATGAGTTAGCCAATGTGCCTTGGCTTAATGTTTGACCCATAAGCTTTCTTTTTCTACCAACTCAGAGTATCTAGCATTGATTTCCTTTGCATTACAGACTAACAAGAGATTTCCTAGATCCCTTTCTATTCTCTTCATTATGTCCTCTTGATCCTTCCTAAGTAGATCAATCTAATAATTTAAGGGTAGGGGGTCCCAATGTTGTTGTTTAAGAGCCTCTTTAACAAGTTTAACTTTCTTTGAGAAGACAAAGAGGGGATCACCTTTAACAAAATAGTGCCAAGCATCCTTAGTAACATCCAAAAAATTAGGGGAAGTGGTCTAATGGGTTCGAAACATAAACTGATGGGAGGACCTTGACTTATTATGAAGGATAATAATAAGGGGAGAGTAGTCAGAGGAAAGAGGAGAGATAACTCTATAGAAGGAGTAGGAGAAAAGATCAAGCCACTATGAATTACATAATACTTTATCCATCTTAGAAGTAATAGGATTAGATAGCTGGTGATTAGACCAAATAAAGAAGAGACCATTGCTAGGGAGTTCCAATAGCTCACAGTCATTAATGCTTTCCCAAAAGTCTAGAGTTTTATTTAAAGAGGGGGTGGGAGGGGGGTGTTGCCACCGCATTTGTCTTTGCTAGAAAATATACAATTGAAGTCTCTCATAAGAATCCAAGGATTGTTTAGGGAACAAGCTATGTCTCTCACGCAACTCCAGAGGGATAATATGTTCTAAGCATCATTTTCAGCATAGATACAGGTCAAGAAGAAGGCGTTGATACCAGCTATAGAGACAGTTCCATGGATGAGCTAAGAGGACCCACAAGTGGCTCAAAGGAGATACGGTCATAATTTCATTTGATCCGAATGCATCCTCCAGCCTATAGTCAAATTTGGACACACTATTCTCAGAAGGAACATTTTGAGCTTAATAAGAGAAGGATAATATTACCTGGGTCAAAGTTGAGTTTAATCTCAAGGAGACAAAGTAGGTCGAGCAGGAAGTCCTTTATGACTCTCAAGCAGTCAAGTTTCCTACCCTCTGCAAAGAGCCCACAGACGTTCCAACAACCCAATGAAGGGAAATTCATTTAGGAGGAGGTGGTGGAGGGCTTCTTGCCCATTTTCTTATTGCATTTTTGGGTTGAAGGAGAAGGATTGGATGAAGCTTTGGAATTGTCCCCTTCCAGTGTGGTTTTCCCTGGTGTTTTGGGAATTTTCTCCATAGCTTTCTAAGCATTGGTTATGGCAGGAGAGACAGCTGCAAAACGAGTTGTAACTCTAGAGGAAGTGAAACCAATGTTTGTATCATATAAACCCTTATTGTTTGGGGTCTCAGTCTCCTGATCAGAGTGATCCGCAGATGTTGGGGAGAAGATAAGAGGTTGGTTCATGTCATTAATTGTAGTAGGAGGGGGGATTTGCTCAACATTGTCAACAAGTATTATGTTGGGATCCTCAACTGCTGGGGATGAGGTGGAGGATAGGGGCAATAGTAGTATTTAGTTCTAAATGGGTAGTTAAGTGCCACGAAGCAGAGTTTGGCTGAGACTTCGGCCGCATGCCATAGATTGAGGATTGAGATTGAGAGGATAAGAATTATCATCATGCGAAAAGGTATGACATCTAGAACAAACAGAGGGCTTCCAATCATACATGATTTCCCACTGGAATTTCATCCCATTCAAGTTGTTTGGAATCGAATCTGGGAGAGGGTATGAAGTGTTGACCTGTGCACAAATTCTTGCAAAAGTGATTCTAGATTTAGAGGTCATAAGATTATCGACCACAAAAGGAACATTGATCTTGCTTGCAACTTTAGAGAAGCCCGATTCATTCCAACAGCAAAGAGGAATGTTCGACAACTTAATTCGGAAAGGGATCTTTGAGATTTTCTCTTCGGAATGTCTCAAATTTCAAGCCCATTTTTTAAAGAGACCTCCATTAAGGAAGAAGGGTCCATTATCTCATACTAGATTGTAGTCTTCCTAGCAAGTGAACATAAAAAGGAAAATGTCCCCTTCAAGGGCAAGCAATTCTAGATTACCATTAAACTTTCACTTCTTCTTAATGGATGCCAGAAGGGAACCATAGTAGGGACGCTTTCCAATAAAGTGTCCAACCAGGGAGAGGTTCCACTATCTCTGGCCGTCAGAATGTTCCTCCTCAAAGAACATAACTTTTGTGGAATCAGAGAGAACAAAAGATAGGGTGAGAGATTTACTCTTTTCATTTTTGGCTAGCAGCACATCTTTATAATTGCAAGGTCGATTAGGGCTAAAAGGAGAGGCCCCTACGTAATGGAAAGGGGGGGGGGGGGGGGGGGAGTTGGAGTTGAATATTGGGTTGGTCGTTAGAAAAACCATGAGCCCTAGAGAGGATCACCACGAGAGAGGAAAGGAGGGTGACCTCCATCTTAGAGAAGTAAGGTGAAGGGGAAAAAAGTAACAAAATCATCGCCGTGAAAATCGTAGCCACTGCAGGCACTTTCTATCACTTTTCGTTGGTTTGTTGGAGTGCTACTATTTGAGTTTTTGTTTTTAAATATAAATAATATTTGTATTTTTTACCAACCCTTCTTCTCATAAATTCTCCCCATTCGGAACCTTCTCCAATCAAGTCTCCCCAATCTAAACCTCTCTCTCTCTCTCTCTCTCTCTCTACCATATATTGATCTCTTCTTTTACTACAAAATTTTGTCCAAGATAATTTTTTATTACTAAAATTTTACTTTTTCGAGTAATTTTTATTGTTTTAATAATTTTTATTTATTAGTATTTTTTATTTCACTCATGTTGTGATTTTTTCTCTACTCGCATAGGTTTTATTTATTTTTTTCAATTAATTTAATATGTTCAATTTTTATTATTACTGTTAATTTTGAATTTATATTGTTTCTATAATTAATTTAGTATGTTGGGTTTATTTCACTTTATTTTTATTTTAAAATTAAATAAAAAATATTTTTCAATTATTTATTCAATATAAAAAATAGATAATATATTTGAATTTATAGTTCAGTATCACATATACTAACATGCTAATTTCTACAAAATTAAGTTTCATAGAATAAGAGTTAAATATGTACTTGTGTTATCTTATTTGTGTAGATTTATATAGGGAATAAGTGATTGATTAAAACTACTTGAGGCAATATAAAATGTTTTATTTTCAGTTTATAGTTTTGCATTTGGATTCATTGAGAGTAGGTCTATTATGGATGTCTTCATTTGTTGGGTGGTTTGATATAGAAGTATAGAGAGAATAAGGGGGATCTACATATAATATTTGTCAACCTAAAGAAAGCATATGGTAAAGTTTTGAGAGAAGTGCTTTGGAGAGTTCTATAAAATAAAGAAGTTAATATTAATTATATTCAAGTAATTATGGATATGTATATTGGAGCTATTACTTGTACTCTATTGAACGTTTTGGATATCATACGTGTATTGTTCAAAGTGATTGTGAAATAGAAAGAGATGTTATGAGTAGAATTCAAGTTGGATATTTGAATTGGAGAAATACATTAAGCCTAGTGTGTGATAGAAAGTATCGCTTAGACATAAGAGAAAAGTTTATAAGATGGTGCTAAGACCTGTAATGTTTTATGATGTAGAATGTTGGCTAGTAAAAGAGAAATATAAAATTAAGTATTGCATACATGAGGATGTTTAAATGGATGAGTGGCTTTATATTTGAGACAATACAAACTGAATATATCTATGAAAAGAATGGAGTAGCTCTAGTAAAAGATAAGATTAAATAGAGTCATCTTAGATGGTTTGTGCTCATAAAATGTCAACGGTCCTTACATAGTGGAATGATAGATATATTAGATTCAGTCTGCGTTAGGAAATGTGCAGGTAAAACTAAAAAAGATTTGGTTAATAAATATAAAAATGATATTAATTTACTAGAATTAAATAAGAATATGACACTTAATATGACAACTGAAAAAAAAAAGGATTCATGTAACTAACCTTATCTAGTGGGATAAAGGTTTATTATTGTTGTAAAATTGGTGTGATTCCTATCTACTACTTTGTTATTTAAATCACATTTTTATGAGCTTTGTGGGAAGCAATATAATATCTACTAAATCCTTATTGAAACATTTAATAGCTAATATTATCATTTTCTTTTAACAAAATTTTGAACTGAATATTTGAAATTACTCATAGTACTATAATAACCATTATTGCATTAGTTTTGCAAATATCTAAATGATGTGTTTAATATTTATCATTCCTACTACAACAATTGTTTTTTCAATTTTATGAATATTTAAATTGTATCTTATTTTAAATTAATTTTAGCATTTACATAGAGCATGCTCATGATGCGCAAGAAGGATACCTTGGTCCACAAAGGTCAACTTCTAATGCTCCATTATTACATGATACACGATCATATTTTGAACATCCTAGGAGATCATTTGCTGACACTATAAGGAGATTGATTATAGAAGCATCACAATACTCAACATAGGCATGACCTTCAACATTTGTTGGACCATCAGCACATGAATGACTATCATTTGATCTATAGTGGAATGCTTCTGATAGTGGTTATCAATGTATACAATTTCAAAGTATTCATATACAACCATCGCACAATATGAACTATCATTTTGAGGGATCACTTATACGTATGTTGCCCACCCTAATTTATGAAGATAGTATTTGGATGTAGTTACAACCTTCAATTGTCGCAAAACCCTAATTGCTGCTTAGACTTATGTTTTTATTTTTGATAGGAACTTCTTATTTAAGACAAAAAGGATTAAGACAAAAAAGAAGAAAACCAATTAGTTTACGAATGGCGTCTGGACATAGACTAATACTAAAGAATTTGGCTGTAGAGATAGAGAATCCAACATTGCAATGTTCAATCACTAATGTTGAGGCACTATGATTGCTTTTAATTAGATTTTTTATCTTAGTGAAGATAAATAAATATATTTACTTCTAATTGGCAACTACATAAAATAACTTTTCAAATACAAAGTATGTATAAGCAATCAAGCAATCATAAATTTAGAGTATATTTTTTATAATTAAAAAAATTATTTTAAAATTAGTTTTCTTTTAATTTTAAGTTAATTTTTAGTTTGTTAGATAAAAAATAAGGTTAGCATTAAATTAATACTTAGTAAAAATATCTAACAAATCTTTGTGGAAAAGATACTTTTTTGTCATTATTTTATTTGAATAGCATGTGCACCTGTCTATGCTATTTTAGTCCAATCATTTTATCTACTAATTTAGCATGCACTATTTAAATAAAATTTCTAAGTAATAGGCCAAATTTTTTTAAGAACTTAAATAAAGATTACTTAAGCAAAAATTGGTTAGACAATTTTTATATTTTAGATGAAACAAATATGTAAAAATTAAATCATTGAACCTTTATTTCCCACACATTTTTTATTCTCACTGTCATGTAGCAAGATTTTATAGAGAATCGTACACCAGTCTGAGAACTGAGGAGTTTTTTCGGCACCTGTGTACTTACATTCTATTTCTTATTAGTTGTTTCTTACTACCGGACACATCAGGTTCAGAGGTCCACCTGCAGTATCTACCACTGAGGACCTAGATACATTCAGTACGATGGCTATGGGTGCAGCAGTTCTAGCCCACCTGTATAGGGAGTTGTACGAGTCGACTAGGCCTACCAGGGTCAACATGGCTGGCTGCCTTCACTTTCTTTAAATATGGTCTTGGGAGCATATTCATGTGGGGAGGTTGACTCTACATGTGTCATATTCTACTGAGCTTGATGATCTCAATGTTGGGTTGAGGTATATTTTGTTAAATGTACTTCCAAATTTTTAGCTTATATATGTGTTTAAACTGTGTTGTGTGTACAGATGGAACGAGAAGTATGTTCGCCCAGCTAATGGCGAAACGTTATATCTGAGAAATGAGTCGGATGGCTTGCGACTTACTCAGTTGGACTTACACTTCACTTAGTATCTATAATGCATATTCTAATTTAACATAATATTTAATATCTGAAAGTCGTGAGCGTGATCATGGCACGTCTATCAGATACATGCTCAGCAAGGTCTGATATATGGTTATCACGAGTCCCTCTGATCAGCTGGAAGAGGATTGAGTGGCATTTACCAGATAGAGTGCTACACCAGTTCGACCTCATTCCTAGAGTAGATGTAGCCCTGGTTGATCCTAGTTTCGAAAGGATCGATGGTTAGGGTAAAGCAGATGTTGACTGGGTTGATTACCATCAGTCACACATCATCGCTTGGATTGCCTCGTCGAGGGCTTAGATGAGGAAATTGACGGGATGACAGCTATCAGACATTACATGGGATGGTTCAGATCGCAGGCTTCTTTATATTTAATGGCCGCCCCGACAGATCCTTCAACCACTTACTATGCTAGAGCAATAGTGAAGCTTATTTATGTAAGTGCTAATATAAGTATTCATTTGAATTCAATATTTATTTAAGTGCTAATTTTTTATATTATTTTTCATGTAGGCGGAGCACATCTCGACGACTTGGGACATCTTTCAGCCATACTTCGGCTATGTGGATGAACACAAGCAACAGGAATGCGTTGATAGGTACGAGCTGCTATGCAGAGACCTGGATCAGCGTGTACATATCGGGGACACATATTATAGATCGGTGCTCGAGGGTGTCGCATCTCATACGGAGCACGGACCATCTACCTGCGATCAGTCATCTATGTATCTAGGTCCACTATCCTACATATGAGTCATCCACTTATCTTCCGATAGGCGTGTATCTGACCAGATCTTACCTGGAGGGTCACCACCAGCTGACCGGATCCATCTGACCGGTACACTGAGTGCGATTCCATTGACGCAGTTAGATGTTTAGGGTAGTCTATTTGTGCATTATATTTCTTTTTATATATTTCATTCATTGATCTTTTATCTATTTCTACTACTCTTTCTTTTGCTTTTGTGTTGTATGACATTCAAAGCGTTTTTAGCTTACAAACTTGTAATAAAATAAATTTGTTTTAAAGTTCAATATACACAAATGAATTAAGGTGTAAATTAAGTAAGAAAGGTAATAAGTGAATCTATTACAAAAAAGCACAATATTAAAGATTAATTCAACTTCATAAGCTAAATCAATCAATATACTAAACTCTGAAGTCACGAAAACATAAATCTAAATATAGAATATACAAGTGTGCTTACTAATATTTATGTTTAAATCATAAAATAATTATTAGAAGGAATGCAAATCAAAATTATAAAGATATTTTGCACAATAAGAATTATTTTTGACTTAATATATCCCAAGCTTTGTAATTCAAAGATACTTTGCAACAAAAAAAAAATCAAGTCGGCCAACTTAGTAGTCTACCGGTAAATTGTCTGACTTCGTAATATACCATGCGCTAAATTGGGCGACTTCAATTCCTCACACGCGTCGTCGGAGAATCGATGCGTGATCGCTAATTATTTGTTCTTAAATTTTTTTTAACAATTTTTAATTACCTAATTAATCTTCTAATGATACTTAATTTTAAAAAATTGTCAACATCACATCTATATATTGATTAAGTGTCATATAATACTATACTATTAAAATCCGAATATAAAATTATATCTAGACAGTATATTTGCTAAATTCTTGGGGGAATCAGAATTTAGTAAACACTTTGAATTATAAATGATTAATGGACATGTAGTCGAAGTTTCGCAGAAACCATCTTTATTATGACGCTTTTGTTAGTTTGAAATAGGCTTTTTTATCCTATTGGAGAATAAGAGATGGTGCTGGCCAGACGAGTTAACGACTTTTGTTGACCTCCGGTCCTCTATTCAATTTTTTATTTAAGTTTGAATTTAAGTAAATAATTAATTATAACTCTATGCTCGAATTTAATTTTAAGAGTTTGAATTAGTTCATATAAGCTTAATAAAGAAAGGGATAAAATTATTTAATTCAATTAACGATAAAATTAGAGAGAAATTAAAAGTGAAAGAATAACATATCACCTCATATAAGAAAGTAGGATTTATTTTTAAAGTGTTTAATAATAATTTATACAAGATAATTTTTTTTAATTTTAATGTAATTTAATTGTTTATTCTATTAATGATTTCTAAACAAATCAATTCATGAGGATTAATGCTTGGCTCCTTGGATTTTTGAATTCAACTAACCACCTATTTATCGAGTTAAATCTAAACTAACTAACAAATGCCCTTGACTGAATTAATAAAAATACAAATAATAATAATAATAATAATTGATATGACACTAAAAATTTCACTCGTCGAAGCAGTCAAGACTAACTTAAATCAAACGCTTATTAAAAACTTTGCGATATCAATCGGTTTCTAAATATGAAGTGTTTATAGTCAAATCGAGCGTCTTGACAAGCCGGTTCTAACAAGCTCAAGATCTCTTAATTCTGACTTTATTTGAGCATTCAAATACTTAAAATACATCAGATGATCAAGGGAATCATTCTGAGCCATCTGATGGAGTAGTTTGAATTTTGCATGTATTTACAGAAACGTCACTCTTCTAATATATAAATAGACTCTCATTCTTCACATGAGGGGAGGTCAAGCAAAAGAGAAAAGAGAGCTTTGAGGCTTAAAGAACCTCCAAGCATAATTGTACCGCTCGGACGATCACCGTCACCGCCGCATCGCCGCCACCAGCCGCCGTCATCATCGCCGGCGACCATTAATCACCACCATAGACCACCACGCACGGTCCATCTTCGCCACCCGCAGTTGGTCGCATTACGCTTTCGACCACTGCAGCGTGGTGCTCCCGCTCGACCACGCTCGACCACCACCGCTGATCTCGCCACCGCGACCGCTTGGTACCATCGACCACCGTCGGCCACCATCGTCGGCTTCCCTGACCCGCGTTCTGACCCGGCCACCATCGCATTTTGCCACCGCCGGTCACCGCTGCTAACATCCGCTGTCATATTCTTGCGACCACCGTGCTCGCCGCCGCTAACCGCTCGGCCGCCATCATCGGTCCCTTATTGTTTATCACCACCTCACCTATCACTACCACCACTATGTGATCATCATCGACGATTATCATTCACTATCGCCGACTATCACTAACCACTATTACAGCCCAACTACCATTGCATAGCTATTGTCACCTGATTCTAGAATTTCCATTGTCAGTCTTTCTCACATACAACTCTGTAATCCCGTTATCAGGAAAACTTAAACTTTGTACTTCAAAATAGATATATAGTGGAAGATTTTTACTAGGCTAGGCCCCATGATTTTTTTCCTATTTTCAGAGTTTTCTCACATAAAAATCCTGGAATTTCTTATTCTCTCTTCAAATATATGTGTGTGTGTGTGCTGGATTTCTCAACAAGGCTAACGCGTAAAGTTTTATTCTACCGCAACTAATTTTCTGGCACGCAATAGTTTGACGCCGTTTGTGGGAGACATTCCCTTTACATCTTCACAATTATTGACAATTTGACTTTATGTTCAGAATAGCACAACCTATAGTGAAGAAAATCTTATTCTCGAGGAACACATAAGAAGAATGAAAATTCATCAAACTTCGATCTTTCAGCTTTTATTAGAAATTGAGGGCTCTTAATCTCAAAAGGTCATCCAAATCAATATTATGGATATCTAATTGATTATCAGTTCGAGAAACAAGTCAATAATACTCATGAAAAGACAAAGATCAAGAAGCAACTTTGGCTATAATCACAAATGAATATTTTTGATTTGACCTCCTCCACATAGGTTAAATATCACCGAGTAATACTATGACGAACAACCTCGAATAGGTCATAACTCTGTACCTACTCCACACAGGTTAACGTCACCGAATAACACTATGACAAACAACTTTGGATAGGTTATAACTTTGTACCTACTCATACAGGTTAAGGTTACCGAGTAATACTCTGACATATAATCTCGAAAGAATCAAAATGTTTAAACTCTTCCACGTAGGTTAACGTCATACCTTGACAAAAATAACCTCAGATGAGAGTTAAAATTATTGACTTCTTCCACACAGGTTAAATGTCACCGAGTAAAACTCTAACAAACAACCTAGAATGGGTCCAAAATCATTGGCAGATTCAGTTCGACCTTTACTATACAAGTTAATGTCATCAAGTAACACTTTGACAAACAACCTCAAATGGGTCAAAAATTCTCAGATGGGTCAAAAATCCTCAATGGATTCGATTCAACCTCTTCTATACATATTAATGTCTTCAATTAATATTTTGACATATAATCTTGGATGGGTCAAAAATATTTAGCAGATTTAATTCAACCTCTTCCATACAAGTTAACGTCATTAAGTAACACTTTGACAAGCAACCTCGGATGGGTAAAAAATCTTCAGTAGATTCGATTCAACTACTTCCATACAGGTTTACGTTATCAAGTAGCAGTTTGACAAACAACCCCGAATTTGTCAAAAATCCTCAGCATATTCGATTCAACCAATTTCATACAGATTAATGTCATCAAGTAACACTTTAACAAACAACCTCATATGGGTCAAAAATTCTCAGCGAATTCGATTCTACCCCTTATATACAAGTCAATGGCATCAAGTAACATCATGAAAAATGGCACTCTGAAATTATCTGCCAAAATTTCTGAGTTTTCTAAGGAATGGTTCCTAATCAATGCTTCCCCACTACCTTGGCAGTTGTCAACTATTGGAGTTTCAAGAAAAATTAATTTTCAATAAAATACAGAACTCGATCGCCTCCAAACCCGATCGGACTGATGATGACAGTTGACGCCTCTCCCGAGGGAAAACCGGATCCTCGACGTATGAACTACAGGCCTTGATCGCCTCCGAACCCAGTCAGTCCGAAGAGGACAATAGACGCCTCTCCCAAGAAAAAATCGGAGCCTCTTTGTATAAACTATGGGCCTTGATCGTCTCCAAACTCGGTCGGTCCGACGAGAGCAGTTGATGCCTCTCCCAAGGAAAAATCGGAGCCTCGCCGTATGAACTACGGGCCTTGATTACCTCCGATCCCGGTCGGTCTGACGAAGACAGTTGACACCTCTTTCGAGGGAAAAATGGAGCCTCGCCATATGAACTACGGGCTTTGATCACCTCCAAATCCGGTCGATCCGACGAGGACACTTGATGTCTTTTTCGAGGAAAAATCGAAGCTTCGTTTTATGAACTACGGGCCTTGATCACCTCCGAACTCAGTCGGTCCAACGAGGACAGTTGACGCCCCTCTCGAGGGAAAACCGGAGCCTCGCCGTATGAACTACGGGTTTTGATCAACAAAACAAATGACCTTCTTTTCAGAAGAAGGTCGGAGCTTCGCTAACAAAAAAAAATAAAAATTTTTACCCTTAGCCCTTGAACTTATACTAGATAATTTCTCATCCAACGTAGAAGAATACTGGGAGAAAATTGTGTCTCATTACTTGACCCCAAGGGGGGAGGGGGGTTTATAGATCAACTTTAGGGGAAAAAATAGAATAAATTAAAAAAAATTCTCTTCTCCTCATTATGGCTCGCGTTTGCTAGCCATTTAATTAAAAAAAATTCATCTGCTCATTATGACATTTAATTTTTTTTTAAAAAACCCTCTTTTCAAGGCTAAATACCGATATATTAATTAGTTAATAAATAAATTAATACATATAACATGTGTAATTACAAATCATCATAATAATAAGAAAAGTTATTTAATTTTTTTTTTAAATTTAATATATTTTTGTATGAAATAAGTAATGTCATCCAAAAATAAGAGGACATCTGATATGACAATAAAATTCTACTAGTCGAAGCATAAATCTTGATGTCGAAAGCAATCTAATTCTGAGTCAAGACTAACCTAGATCAAATGCTTATTGAAAATATTGCAATATCAGTCGGCTCCTAAATATAGAGTGTTTATAGTTCAATTGAGCGTTTTGATGAGCTGGATCTAACAAGCCCAAGATCTCCTAATTTTGACTTCATTTGAGCATTCAAATACTTAAAATATATGAGATAATCAAGGGAATCATTTTGAGTCGTCTGAAATTCTGTCAAATCTATAAATATTCTTTTTCACATTAAAGCTAGAGGAGGCATAGCGCCCCATTGCTTACTTGGTCCCGCCGATCACCTCAAGATTCACTTGCCGACCCGCATGGTCCCCCCGTCGACCACCGCCATTGGTCCCCGCCGTCGACCACCATCGCCGGTCCTCACCGCCGACCCGGATGTTGGTTACTGCCGCCTGGTCGTGCGACCACTTCGGTCCTTGCTGGCGTCAACTGGCAAATCAAACCGCCTGACCATCGTCGCCACTGCCGTACGCCACCCTCCGACACCGTCGATCATCAGCCGTCGCTATCATTCGTGACCGTCGTGGTCCGACACCAACCAGCCATCGCCACGGTTGGCCACTATTGTTGTCACCACCGACCGCCATCACCGGTCACCATCACCATTACATCACTGATAGTTCTAGATCATCACTATCATTCACTATTATCACTACATTTATATAACATTATCGTTCGTATATTGTCATATAATTTTGGAATTTCTGTTGAGCAAAACATAAACATTGTACTTTAAAACAGATATATAATGAAACATTTTTATTGGGCTATGCCCCGTAATTTTCTCCCTTTTTTTGAGATTTTTTCACGTAAAAATCCATGAGTTTCTCGTTCTCTCTTCAAATATCTATATATATGCTGGATTTCTCAACAAGGCTAAGACATAAAGTTTTATTCTATCGTAATTATTTTTCGGACATGCAACAATAATATATAATTGATTCTTTCTAAGTTAGCATAAAAAAAGGTCTTCAAGGTATGTTTTTATTGTACGACTATTAATTACATTGGAATATATCGGTATCATTTTGTTGACCATAATGACATTAGACAAAGGCTGAGGGTGACTTCAACCCTTCTTAAATTTAAGAAATATTTTATGTAATTTCAAATAGCATGAAGCTTTATTTGTAAATTTTTTTTATAATTATATCAATTTTAAAATTTCCCCACCCCTCGGACTCTCCCGAATAAAAAATTTAATTTATAAATAACAAGTTTAGAAGTATATGTAAGCTCTAATTCAAGATTATAGTTAGAAGTCGGGAAGAATTCTGAGAAACTTGTTGCCATAGTATGTTATCTTAAAGATATAAGAAGCTTTTGGAATTCAAGGAGAACAAATTGAGTAATTATGAAAAATAGAAGAAAATTATTATTATTGATAAATTCACGCCAACTTATATATACTAATTTAGAAGCTTGTTATGATGCTACAAAGTCAACTAGTTGATTCCACAAGATTTTATTTTAATTATAGGCTACATTCAAGAGCTAAATGAAGAGATAAATAAGCTAAAATAGTTCTACTTCAAATGTCATAATATTTCTAACTCTGTTTTTGGCAAATATAGAGTCAAGCTAATCATTTCATTGAAGTAAACTTGATGACAGTACAAGTAACTTGATCCAAGTCGTGATGAGCCTCAATCAAACACTTAAAATATAGTTAAAATTTTTGGGATATTATTTAGGTCTCTAGATGCATCCAAAAACGATATTCTTACAATCTGATCGAGCGTCTCGATGAAACAAATTTAGCGAGTCTAAGATTTTTTAATTCTAACTTTATTTGGGCACTTAAACACTTAAAATATATTTCATGGAGTCGTTTGGATTTTATCTATATTTATATAAATTATCACCTCCAAAATTTATAAATAGGCTCTCATTTTTCACATGAGTGAACCTAAGTTGGAGATTGAAGCGTGCTTTAAAGCTTAAAGAATTCTAGAGCACCACGAGACAACTGTCACCACCACCATTGGTTAGTCCTCTGATCACTATCATCGAATTGTTGACCAGCCATAATTATTTAATCGCTTCCTGATTGCTATCACCGAATCACCATCTAATTGTCTTATCTAAACTATCACCCATCCACCATTGTCATGCTATCTCCCTACCATTGCAGTCAGTCCACCACTAGGCCATCATCGTCCAGCCATTATCGTAAAACAGTTGTCTGTCGCCAGAGTATCACCCGCTTTTGTTAGACCAACATTAGGCCACAATCATTGAATCGTTGTCCAGCCATTATTGTTGGACCGTTATTTAGCCACCAATGTTAGTCCACCACCTGGCCACCATCAAATCATTGCATCAACATTATCACCTAGACACCTTCTCAAGTCTACTAACCGACTATCATAGCAAGGCCATTGCCTTCGGTCCTGCGTTCGATCGTCATCACTAATCCAACGTCCGACTGTTGTTATTGGGCGAAAATATGATTGTCATCATCGAACTACCGTCCAACCACCACCGTCAAATTGCTACATGACCACAACCATTATCTAAGTTCCATCACCAATCAACCATCCAACCATATTCATGATCCATCGCCATACCGCCATCATCGATTCGCCATCTTTGGGATGTAGCCTGACCGTCGTACACTTCCATCGTTGAATCACCACCTCGGACTGAACTCCTCTTATGACTCTATGGTATTTTTCACTAGATATCCTCTCTAGTAAACATGTCTTCTCCAATTTTAGAGACAAGAAAAGTTTTGTAACAAATACTCATCTAGTGAAAACATTTCGGATGGGCTATGTTATGTAGTTTTCCTCTTTTGAAATTTTCAAGTAAAGAACTTTGGTGTCTTTCATTTGTTTGTGTTGAATTTTTCTTCAAAGCTAAGATTTTAAAATTATCTTGTTCTATTATCGAGAATTCTCTAAGACATAATAATTACGAATAGATTTTTTGAGTATTTTGTGTATTCACGTCTCCTTTACATTTGAGATCTCAATCACTTGCATTGAGGATTCAATAATAACATCTTGATGAAGCATTATTTGTGTTGTGTAGAATAAAATTTTATGTCTTAGCCTTGTTGAGATATCCAACACACACACAGATATATGAAGAGAGAACGAGAAACTCCAGAATTTTTATGTGAAAAAATCTCGAAATGATGGAAAAAATCACGAGGCCTAGCCTAGTAAAAATGTTCCACTATATATTTATTTTGAAGTAGAAAGTTTAAGTTTTCTCTATAATGGGATTACAGAGTTATATGTGAAAGTTCTGAAAATCTCTAATCGGTGTAATAGCTACAATAGTAGTTGAATTTATGATGATTAGTGACAGTGATAGTGAATAACTTTGTCGGTGATCGGCGATTGTCATGTGATGGTAGTTGGCGGTGGTAGTGGACGTCGGTGGTGACCGATAATAGTGGACGATGGCCGGTGTGAAAAAACCTACACAATTTCTTTGTTTTATTTTCTAATTATTTACATGTTTATATTTTATGAAATAAAAAGTATATTTATTTAAGTTATTTCACATGTGTATTCAAGGGTTTGGATTAGTTAAATTTCTAATGAAATTCTAAAATTCAGAGTACTCTACCCTCTTGATATGCCTTAACCCAATAAGTGATATTAAAGTTTTAGATCTATATTTTATTTTATGTCTTTATCTTATCATCCTTATAACAGATATCACCTCAAAAATTTTACGTCAAATTATTCACTTACAGATGGCCAATCCTTTTTTTTTATCATAAATGTTTTTATTCTTAAAAATTCCATATGATCATATTTTTCAGTTCACTCAACTTTAATATGTGACATTTGATTAAAAAATATTTTTCTTTATGCAAACAATGTTTACAATAAAATCTTTTTAATTCATGGTTTTAAGAACTTGTTCCTTGCATAATTGAATGGGACATCTACTAACTTATTTTTTTATGCTCTCTTACTATATGAATGTTTACTCAGTAATAACTTAAAAATAAGAAAGAAATTTTGGTTATATTCAAATTTATTTTTCAAGCTTAGGAAGGCTAGGAGCTAAATCCAATAAATAAGATGCTCACAAAAGAATAATAATTATAATCAATTAAAAAAAATTTCAAATAGAAGTCTTCAAGAAAGAAATGAGGATATGGAGAGAAAAATGACTAATAAGTTAAATGTTAACCACAATAAGAGGTGCCTTGTATTTCATCTAGAATAATAAAATAGCATTATTTTTTTTTTCTTTTTTTTAGGATATTTGAGCAAATTCAATAGCAAACTCATACACACAATGTATGTGCAAGGACTTGAACCTAAGACCTTTTGGTTGAATCTAAGCTCTCAACCACTAGGCTAGGTGTCTTGCACAATAATGTTCTCTCCTCCAATTACATATGACAAGATGAATGAAACACTACCTAAATTATATCATACATTTTGTTAAATTGAAATATTATTTAGGCATTAAAAAAAGTTTTCAATTAAAATAATATAAATGATATATTATGAAATGAAAATGATTTGTTCAAATATGGCATTATTTCATTGAATGAAAATTAGACTCTTATTATATGCTTGAAGTTGATAATGAAGATTGCGACAAAAAATAAAACTTGATAATTTGCCTTCATTTGCTAACATTCCAGCTTGTTATTACAAGGCCAATTTTTAAAAAGGAGCAATTAACTGTTCAAATTATGTAAAAGGAGTTGCTGTGATAGAAAATTTAAGAAGGAGCAGACTCGTTATTGGCTTTAGCATTTTCTGAATTGCGGAAAACGCAAAGCAGGTTAACATTTTCATGGAAAACGCAGAAGCAGTTGGCGTTCTCATGAAAAACGGTAAATGCTTCTCATATTCCTGATTTCTTTCGTATTTCCTCGCTGGCCGACAGCATACTCCGAGCAAATTACCAGAAAACGTAAAAACGATTTCCGTTTTCAATGAAAAAGCGAAAACTATTTGAGTTTTTTTTTTTTTTTTTGGAAAACATTAAGGGCTTAGCCCACTATCATTTCAGAGAAGATAAAATAAAATAAGGTTACATGTGAAGAACCCAATGGGCAAACTAAAATTAAAATTAAGTGTAAGAAGGAAAAACCAAGATTAACAACAAACTGTAGAAAACATCAGATTGAGAAATGCCATTGCTCGATAAATAAATTTGGGCTCAATCAAGGATTCAAACGAGCCTTTCGACCAAAATTGGCTCAAAATTCGAAACCGAGCCAAAATGGGTCGAAGAATTTGTTGCTCTAATCAATATGAATCCCTCAGTCTCGACTCCTCTCGATTCTCCGATCTCCATGCCCCCTTCTCTTCTTTCTATTCTTCTTGGCTTCTGGCTTCTTCCTTTTTCTGCCGACAGTGTCGCTCACGATATCGTCGATCAGCGACTTCGATTTCGATCTCTATTGGTTGAGGTGTTTCTTTATCACTATCATCTTCGTTCGACCTAGCTTGTTCGATCTGTACGTGCTCGGTTTGCTTCTTTGCTCCAGAATTACTACCTACTTGTTTCATTTCTTGATTCTGTAAGTATTTCATGCTATGAGCCTATTGGGGATGTTTCGATTCTTTAATTATTTGAGTTCAGAGATTTCGTTAAGTTACTTTTATTTTTATTACCTAACTAAGTGTCTAAGGGACCAAGCTCAACTGCTCAAGATGGTTTGTTGTGGTGCTTGTCATCATGCATGTGTATCTCTATTTTTTTGCGGTTTTGCGATCCTTGTAGCTATGTTACAGTTTTTCGACCTATTTTTTACGTATGTTACGGTAGAGAGGTTATCCACTTAGCCTTCGCGGTTTTTTGATTTCTGAACATTTCACACTTCTATAGTTGTAAAGTGCAGTGAGAAATGATTTCTGAACGTTGTGATTTCGAACTGGCTTGTTTCACTTTAGGGCCGGATCGAACTCGATCTAGAATCGATCCGACTCAGCTCGAAATCAAAATCGTCGAGCCACAACTCGATTTCGAGCCGAAATATTTTTTTTTCAAGCCGACTATAGTTCGACTCGAAATCGGATCGTAAACACCCCTAACTGGTGTTAACATAGTAAAAAAAAAAAGGGGCAAGTCTGGACTCAAGGCTTCAAAAAGAACCACTCAGCAATTTTAAAATTACTTGGCCCGATTTAACACAAGGATGAAGGGTAAGCTAACCTGTGGTTACCAGCATTGCCATCCACTGGAAAAATGCAGAAGAAAAACCTCAGCCATTGTTGCAGGGAAGGTCATCCAGGCAAGACCTTAACCTGGGATAAGATCAATTGAAAAATAACCGCTCGACCCAGGATATCATCATCGTCCAGTTTGCCCCCAAAAATAGAGAAGAGGACTGAAATATTCCAAAAGATCAAGGAAGAAGAAGAGCATACAGTAATTAGAAAATATCTATGCTTTTCCATAAATTCAATAGATTAGAGACGTGGGTAGGCCATGAGTTTTTGAATTTTCATCTTGTGATTTTATAAGCAACCCATCTTCTTACCAAAGTGGCAAGAAGGGAATGCAGGGAGGAGGTTAGGGAAAAAACCTGTTATTTCGTTCGCTCCATATTGTGTAAACCATAACTGCAGTAATTAGATAATGAAGCCTTTTTCCACTTTATGAAGTAAATTATCTACATTACTGAGGACCTGCTGAAGTGAGGATTGCATTAGAAAGAAGTTACCGTTAGGGAGAAAGGTTCTAACCAGATTCATTGAGAAGGGGCACTCAAAAAAGAGATGAGAGTGTGATTCAAGAGAGTTATTGCACAAACAGAAGGCTTTAGTAGGACCCAGACCACTTTGGGACAATACATTCGAAGTTTTAAGGCCTCCAATATATGCCATCTAACAATAGAGTGCAAAGTTTATAGCATGACCCTTAAACTTAGATCTCATTGTGTCAATCTAAAGAGGGGTGGAACTCAAAAAATTGCTTTTTTGATATCCATACTAGAGGGTTGTTTGCTATTGCACCAAGAGGTCCAATCCCCTTCACCAGATAAGGTAATCCTTTGAATGTGATAATAGTTAAGGCAATTTTCAATATACATGCTCACTGGTAATCTCCAATTCCCTTCGTAGAGAATAGAACATAGCTTAGTATCCAAGGGCAAACCGAGTGTACAGTTCCTATTAGTACCAAGAATTTCTAATAAAGTACTCCCTCCACACTAAGGGTCATAGTATAGAGAGATAGAGCTGCCATCCTTAATGTGATAGAGAAATTTATCTTTGAATCTTGGGGCATATGATTTGAGCTCCTTCCAAAAAAGAGAGGCACTACTATGTGATTTATTCCAAATCGACCTATATCTATTTGCACACCACTTGGTATAAAGAGACCAATTATTAAAGATTTTCCAAAGGGTTTTAACCTTGCAAAGGAGGTTAAGGGAGAAAGCTGAAAGGAGCCCAGTTCCCTCTTTGTCTCAGGGTAAAGTGGTATGAGCCCAAGAGATTGTGTGCAAGTTCTTTGCTTCCCCACAATGGTAGAAAAAAATAGAGTTAAAGGAAGAATTATGTTTGATAATTCCTTTCGTGATAGATATTGACCTGAACTAATAGGATAGGTAATTGTTCACTGAGGATTGAATCAATTGGAACCTTCCACCATAGGAAATGAATTTGCACTTCCATTCGGCCAACCAAGCCTGAAGTTTACCAAAGAGCGGATTTAAATGAACCATCTTTAGAGGACCCGCAACCAAAGGGATTCCTAAATATTTGATGGGGAAATAGCCTTGCCTAACATTGAGAATTCTACATAAATCTTCTACATTCCTGGTATCCCTAGAAAAATAGATCATAAACTTGTCTTTATTCACTTCCAGCCCCATATAATCCTCTAAGATCTCTATGTCTAGCTTGAGAGATCCTAAAGATTTGCTATTAGCTTCCCCCATAGCCAGCAAATCGTTGGCGAAGAGAAGATGGGATATATTATAATTTTCTGAAGAGAAAGGATTTTATCTAAAAAGATTCAACAGTAGACCCGGGGGGGGGGTCAGTTGGGGTGAGGCAATCACCCAAAGGAATGTCATGTGTGGAAAGGGAAGTTGCTTTGCTACAATTACAAAGGGAGGAATAGTACTTACTAATCTCATCAACAATGGAGTCCAGATTCTTAATCAGGTCAGGATCAATCTGTAATTCTCTAATCAAATTGAAATTCTTCTTTCTTTAATAGATCTGTAAAAGGATTTGAGGTTGTCATCTCAGTGAGTTAGCCAATGCGTCTTGGCTTACTGTTTGACCCATAAGCTTTCTTTTTGTACCAACTTAGAGTATCTAGTATTGATTTCCTTTCCTTTCCCGAAAGTCTAGAGTCACCCATAAGAATCCAAGGAATGTTTATAGAACAAGCTATGTCCCTCAAGCAGCTCTAGAGGGATAATATGTTTTAAGCATCATTTTCAGCATAGATTTAGGTCAAGAAGAAGGGGTTAATATCAACTATAGAGATAGTTCCATGGATGAGCTAAGAGGACCTCACAAGTGGCTTAAAGGATACGGTCAGAATTCCATTTGATCCAAATGCATCCTCCAGCCGAATAGTCAAAATTGGTCAAAATTGGACACACTATTCTCGGAAGGAATAATTTTGAGCTTAATAAGAGAAGGATTATATTACCCAGGTCAGAGTGGAGTTTAATCTCAAGGAGGCAAAGTAGGTCAAGCAGGAAGTCCTTTATGACTCTCAAGCAGTCAAGTTTCCTACCCTCAGCAAAGAGCCCACAGACATTCCAACAACCCAATGAAGGAAAATTCATTTAGGAGGAGGAGGGCTTCTTACCCTTTTTCTTATTGCCTTTTTGGGTTGAAGGAGAAGGATTGGATGAAGCTTTGGAATTGTCCCCTTCCAGTGTGATTTTCCTTGGTGTTTTGGAATTTTCTCCATGGCTTTCTAAGCATTGGTTATGGTAAGAGAGACAGCTGCAGAACGAGTTGTAACTCCAGAGGAAGTGAAACCAATGTTTGTAACATATAAACTCATATTATTTTAGGTCTCGATCTCCTGATCAGAGTGATCCTCATATGCTGGGGAGAAGATAAGAGGTTGGTTTAGGTCATTAATTGCAGTAGGAGGGGGGATTTGCTCAACATTGTCAACAAGTATTATGTTGGGATCCTCAACTGCTGGGGAGGAGGTGGAGGATAGGGACAATAGTAGTATTTAGTTCTGAATGGGTAGTTAACTGCCACGAAGCGGAGGTCAGCTGTGACTTCGGTCGTGCGCCAGAGCTTGAGGATTGGGATTGAGAGGACAAGAATTATCATCATGTGAAAAGGTATGGCATCTATAACAGACAGAGGGCTTCCAATCATACATGATTTCCCACTGGAATTTTATCCCATTCAAGTTGTTTGGAACCGAATCTGGGAGAGGGGATGAAGTGTTGACCTGTGCACAAATTCTTGCTAAAGTGATTATGGATTTAGAGGTCGTAAGATTGTCGACCACAAAAGGAACATCGATCCTGCTTGCAACTTTGGAGAAGCCCGATTCATTCTAACAACAAAGAGGAAAGTTCGACAACTTAATCCAGAATGGGATCTCTGAGATTTTCTCTTTAGAATGTCTAAAATTCCAAGCTCATTTTTTAAAGGGACCTCCATTGATGAAGAAGGATTCATTATCCCATACTAAATTATAATCTTCCTAGCAAGTGAACTTAAAAAGGAAAATATCCCCTTCAAGGGCAAGCAATTCCAGATTACCCTTAAACTTTCACTTCTTCTTAATGGATGCAAGAAGAGAACCATAGTAGGTATGCTTTCCAATAACTTGTCCAACCAGGGAGAGGTTCCACTATCTCTAACCATCAAAAAGTTCCTCCTCGGAGAACATAACTTTTGTGGAATCAGAGAGAGCAAAAGATAGGGTGAGAGATTTACTCTTTTCATTTTGGGCTAGCAACAGGTCTTTATAGTTGTAGGGTCGATTAAGGCCAAAAGGAGAGGCCCCTAATATAGAAGCTGAAAAAGGGGGGAGGGGGAGTTGGAGTTGAATATTGGGTTGGCTGTCAGAAAAGCCATGAGCCTTAGAGAGGACAACCACAGGAGAGGAAAGGAGGGTGACCTCCATCTCAGAGCCGGAGGTCAAAGGGAGGATCAGAGGGGGTAAAGGTGTAATGAGAGGGAGAAGCAAGGTGAAGGGGAAAAAATGAAACAAAATCAACGTTGAGAAAACCCTAGCCGTTGCAGGCACTTTTTTGTCACCCCATTCGAAACCCTCTCCAATCAACTCTCCCCACTCTAAACCTCTCTCTCTCTCTCTCTCTCTCTCTCTCTCTCTCTCTCTCTCTCTCTGCCATCTATTGATCTCTTTTTTAACTACAAGATTTTGTCCAAGATAAATTTTTATTACTAAAATTTTACTTTTTCTAATAGTTTTTATTGATTTAATATTTTTTATTTATTGGTATTTTTTTATGTCACTCATGTTGTGGTTTTTTCTCTACTCGCATAGGTTTTATTTATTTTTTCAATTAATTTAATATGTTCAATTTTTATTATTACTATTTATTTTGAATCTATATCATTTCTATAATTAATTTAGTATGTTGGGTTTATTTCACTTTAATATTATTTCAAAATTAAATAAAAATATTTTTCATTTAGTTATTCAATGTAAAAAAATAGATAATATATTTGAATTTACAGTTCAGTATCACATATACTAACATGATAATTTCTAAAAAATTAAGTTTCATAGAATAAGAGTTAAATATGTACTTGTGCTATCTTATTTGTGTAGATTTATATATGGAATAAGGGGTTGATTAAAACTACTTGAGGCAATATAAAATGTTTTATTTTAAGTTTATAGTTTTGTATTTGGATTCATCTAGAGTAGGTCTATTATGGATGTCATCATTTGTTGGGTGGTTTGATAGAGAAGTATAGAGAGAATAAGGAGGATCTTCATATAATATTTATCAACCTAAAGAAAGCATATGATAAAGTTTTGAGAGAAGTGCTTTGGAGAGTTCTATAAAATAAAGATGTTAATATTAATTATATTCAAGTCATTATGGATATGTATATTGGAGCTATTACTTGTACTCTATTGAACATTTTGGATATCATATGTGTATTGTTCAAAGTGATTAAGAAATAGAAAGAGATGTTATGAGTAGAATTCAAGTTGGATATTTGAATTGGAGAAATACATTAAGCCTAGTGTGTGATAGAAAGTATTGCTTAGACATAAGAGAAAAGTTTATAAGATGGTGCTAAAACCTGCAATGTTTTATGATGTAGAATGTTGGCTAGTAAAAGAGAAATATAAAATTAAGTTAAGTATTGCATACATGAGGATGTTTAAATGGATGAGTGGCTTTATATTTGAGACAATACAAAATGAATATATCTATGAAAAGAATGGAGTAGCTCTAGTAGAAGATAAGATTAAATAGAGTCATCTTAGATGGTTTGTGCACATAAAACATCAATGGTCCTTACATAGTGGAAAGATAGATATATTAGATTCAGTCTATGTTAGGAAATGTGCATGTAAAACTAAAAAGACTTGGTTAATAAATATAAAAATGATCTTAATTTATTAGAATTAAATGAGAATATGACGCTTAATATGACAACTTAAAAAAAAGGATTCATGTAGCTGACCTTATCTAGTGGGATAAAGGTTTGTTATTGTTGTAAAATTGGTGTGATTCCTATCTACTACTTTGTTATTTAAATCACATTTTTATGAGCTTTGTGGGAAGCAATATAATATCTACTAAATCTTTACTAAAACATTTAACAACTAATATTATCATTTTCTTTTTACAAAATTTTGAACCGAATATTTGAAATTACTCATAGTACTATAATAAACATTATTGCATTAGTTTTTGCAAATATCTGAATGAAGTGTTTAATATTGATCATTCCTACTACAACAATTTTTTTTCAATTTTATAAATATTTAAATTGTATCTTATTTTAAATTAATTTTAGCATTTACATAGAGCATGCTCATGATGCGCAAGAAGGATACCTTGGTCCACAAAGGTCAACTTCTAATGCTCCACATTGGTCAACACGATACTTTAAAACGATCATATTTTGATCATCCTAGGAGATCATTTGCTCACACTACAAGGAGATTGATTATAGAAGCATCACAATACTCAACATAGGCATGACCTTCAACATTTGTTGGACCATCAGCACATGAACGACTATCATTTGATTTATAGTGGAATGCTTCTGAAAGTGGTTATCTAAGTATACAATTTCAAAGTATTCATATACAAACATCACACAATATGAACTATAATTTTGAGGGATCGCTTAAATGTATGCTACCCACCCTAATTTATGAAGATAGTATTTGGATGTAGTTACAACCTTCAATTGTCGCAAAACCCTAATTGCTGCTTAGACTTATGTTTTTATTTTTGATAGGAACTTCTTATTTAAGACAAAAAGGATTAAGACAAAAAAGAAGAAAACCAATTGGTTTAAGGATGGTGTCTGGACATAGACTAATACTAAAGAATTTGGCTGCAGAGATAGAGAATCTAACATTGCAATGTTCAATCACTAATGTTGAGGCACTATGATTAGTTTTAATTAGATTTTTTTTTATCTTAGTGAAGAAAAGTAAATATAATTACTTCTAATTAGCAACTACATAAAATAACTTTTCAGATACAAAGTATGTATAAGCAATCAAGCAATCATAAATTTAGAGTAAATTTTTTTATAATTAAAAAAAATTATTTTAAAATTAGTTTTTATAATTTTAAGTTAATTTTTAGTTTGTTAGATAAAAACTAAGGTTAGCATTAGATTAGTACTTAGTAAAAATATCTAACAAATCTTTGTGGAAAAGATACTTTTTTGTCATTATTTTATTTGAACAACATGTGCACTTGTTTATGCTATTTTAGTCCAATCATTTTATCTACTAATTTAGCATACACTATTTAAATAAAAATTCTAAGTAATAGGCCAAATTTTTTAAGCACTTAAATAAAGATTACTTAAGCAAAAAGTGGTTAGAAAATTTATATTTTAGATGAAACAAATATGTAAAAATTAAATCATTGAACCTTTATTTCCCACACATTTTTTATTCTCACTGTCATGTAACAAGATTTCACGGTGATAATAATCTAATTATATGTATAATCAAATAGTTCTTCGACCAAATTCAAGACAATGTTCAATGCCTGTGGACCAGGTTTAAGACAAGGATCACAATTTAGCAAGAATATTATGGGAACATCCAGTCTAAGCTCAAGAAATCACAATTGCCATAGCAGACCAATGTAAATTTTGGGTTAAATTACAACACTGAATAAATAATTATAAACATTATTAACAATGTATTTAAAAACTCAAGAATAAAATTATAAAATAATCTTCATTAATCATTGTTTCGTAGATCCACTTTCTTCTAACATATGTTTTCTTTTCCATAGAAGTTGTATGGACTTCATGGAAGCAATTCTATAAGGGACAATGAAAACATAAATATATTATATACCTGATGTTTAAATTGTATTATTATTTAAAGTTTTGTTAAAATAATTTTAATTTTTTACTTGTTTGTTCCTTGTTTTTTTTTTTTTTTTTTTTTTTTTTTGTAAGGGTCAACACCCACCCATCTTGTGGGTGGTGATGTCGTTATTGTCCCTGAGGGCTGACATTCATCACCCCGTATGTGCCTATTGTTTGTTCCTTGTTAAATCAATAATTGTTATAAAACATTTGATGAAGGCTGCTTGGATTAGAGCAATGAAAAAGCAAGGCCATCGCCTCACTAATGGCCATCATTTGAATAGCAGTAGGGTGCCTTTGGAGGTGATCAATTCTATTCACAAATTTATTGCATGCTAACACTCATATTATTCAAGATCATTATTTATTTTTGGATGTCACTAAATGATATACTATAAGATGAAGCAGAAGCAATTAAAATAGAGCTTCAATAACTAAAAAAATCAAAATTAATATCTACTGAACACACACTTGGGGTAGATGTTGTTACGAATATAAAAAAATATTATTATAAAGTTATAACATTGAAATTATAACATATAATGTTATTATAATTATAATAAAATATATATATATATATATATATATATATATATATATATATAACATAAATTAATTAAATACAAATAAATTAATAAATTTATAATTTAAAATAACAACCATTGACGGGGATAAATCATAAAATGTGATTTAATATTTTGCTCTTATTTTTTTGCCTATAAATACATGAGAGTATGAACTTAAATGACAAAAAAATTTGTAAATGCTCTCTCTTTCTTTCTCCACTCACTTTCTTTGTCATTTTGTTCCATTTATTCTTTTGAAAACAAGAGACGTTATTAGTTTGAAGTTTTATCGATCAGTCATAGTACACATGTGATCAAGGCAAGGGGACGGGTTATATCTCACGAAGAAGAAGCTAGAGAATTTTTAAAAGCGATCTATTTTAAAGATAGTGTCATCGGTATGCCTCCCTCCCAGGTTGTTTCAATCTTATTATTTTTATTTGCTTAATTATGTTAAATTTATTTCTTAATTTCATATTGTCAACTTATTTTTATAATTCTAATAATCTTAGAGTAAATCATTAATACTTTGTTAGATTTAATCATTTTCATCATATTTTAAAAATATCCACACAAATATCTCTTTGTTGTGATGATGTTAAGCTAAAAATTTTATAGGAACACATTTTGAAAGATGGTAAAAAAAACCCATATATTAGTTGGCTTATTTAGGATTAATTTCTACAATATATAATCCTCTTTCATCCAAACTTAATTCGAGAAGGGAAAATAATTTTTTCTGGATGAAGGGCTAAGTAAAAAAAATAACTTCACAAGAGATTGATTTTTTTAATCTTAGATGCATTCTTAGTGTTTTTCTCCGAGCGTCTTTATGACATATTTTGTACATTAACATCTTCTTTTGAGCTTTGAAAATCACTTGAACCTAAATATAAAAATGAAGATGTGGGTCTAGAAAAATATTTATTTAAATCATTCAATGTATATAGAAAGAGTGATTTTGCACCCTATTAGATTAAGTAAATAAAATTTAAGATATTATTCATAATCTAAAAGAACATAATATTAACATTATAGGGGCATTTATAGTTGCACCGATAATATGAAAATTATCACCATCAGGAAGTTAATTTGCATAAACAATTTGGAATAATAGAAATAAGATGTTTCTTGATGAACTTATTACTGCACTTAGAATAGAAGAAAAATAAAAAGAAGGAGATAAAACTCTCTTTAGAATCTCAAACACATGTAAACCTAATTAAAAAAAAGTAATTTTAAAAGAAAAATATTCTAAACCATTTAATAAAAATAAAAATAAAAACAAAATTCATACAAGTCTAGCAATAAAAATTATAATGAGATTCAATGTCAGATATGCTGGAGAACCAATCATCTTGCAAAGGCCTATTATTATCAGAAAGAAAAGCCATCCAAAGAAAATAATAAGACCTTTAAGCAAAATCTATCTTAATCACAAATTAATATGATCACTTTTAATGCCAATTATTTTCTTCCTTTGAGGTATATTAGCCCATCATTTGAAATTAATTTTTCATATTATTTTATCAATAAGTTGATAGATACTGGGGCAATTATACATATGAATTTTGATAAATCTTAGTTTTCTTTCTACCAAGATGTACCAAGAGGAAATGTAGGTATGGGCAACGAAGCATTAGCTAGTGTGGTTGAAGAATGAGATATCGATCTAAAATTGACATTAAGAAAAATAATTAAAGCTATATTCAATTTTACATGTATTGAATATTAGAAAAAACTTAATTATTGGTTCACTACTTGTTCAACATAATTATCGATTTATTTTTTAATCGAATAAGGTTATTATAACTAAAAGTGGATCATTTGTTAGTACTAATTATTTATGTAATTATTTATTTAGATTAAATTTGTTATTATCTAGCAATAAAATTTCTTGCTTAAATTCTTCTAGTTTATTAATTATTTGGTCTAATATTTGGCATGCAAGATTAGGACATGTAAAATCTAAAAAAAATTAAAAAAATGATGTATATAAATTTAATATCTAAAATGATATAAATAAATATGTGAAGTATGAAATTTGCTCTCAAGCAAAATAAACTAATAAATCATTTAAATCTATTTTTGTTAAGCAAGATGATTTATTAGATCTTATTCATAGTGATGTTTGTGATTTAAAGGGTAATTTGATTAGAGTAGATAAAAGATATTTTATTACTTATATTACTAATTTTTTAAAGTTTTGTGATGTTTATTTAATCAAAATTAAAGATAAAAATTTTAATATGTTAAAAAATATAAATTAGAAATAAAAAATTAATTAAATAAGAAAATTAATATTTTAAGATGAGATAAAGGTGGAGAATATATTTTATTTTTATTTAATAAATTTTGTAAAGAAATTTATATTATACAATAAGTTACTCCTCTATATTCACCTCAATTTATTGGAATAGCAAAACAAAAGAATAGAACATTAATTAATATGATAAATGTAATGTTAATCTTTTTAAATTTATTGAATAATTTATAGGGAGAAGCATTATTAACACCTAATTTTATTTTAAATTGGATTCTTTATAAGGATCCTAATAAAACACCTTGTGAATTTTTGAAAAAAATAGAAAACTCGATTTAAAATATTTAAAAGTTTGGGGTTGTTTAGCTAAAATATCTATTCCATAATATAAAAATAGAAAATTATGATCCAAAATTATAAACGGTGTATTTATTAGATATTCTCTTAATAGTAATACTTATAGATTTCTTATTATTAACTCTAACATTAATGATATTTCTAAAAATATAATTATGAAATCTAGAGATGCTACAATTTTTGAAGATATATTTTTTATGAAAAGTAAGATTACAAAATCTATTGATAAAAAAGTATTTCAATAGAAAAATCTATAATAAATAATGATGATACTATCTTGACCGAGAAAAATAAAAAAAAAATATTAGAAAAAGTAAAAGAATTAGAAAAGAAAAAATTTTAGGTGTTGACTTTTATTCTCTTTTAACTGAAAATATTTATTTTAGAAAATAACCCTATCACTTTTGATGAATCTATGAATTCTATAGATACACCCTTCTTAAAAAAGTTATTAATAATAAAATAAATTTCATCTTATCAAATAAATCTTGAATACTTTGTGATTTATCTCTTAGTTGTAAAAATATTGGATGTAAATGGATATTAAAAAGAAATTAAAATCAGATGAATCTATAGATAAATATAAAGCAATATTAGTCGTCAACGGATATAAACTAAAAAGTGGAGTTAACTATTTTGATGTTTGTTCTCCTGTTGCAAGAATTGTTACAATTTATTTGCTTTTAATTTTTTCTTCAACATATAATCTAGTTATACACTAAATAGATGTAAAAATAGTATTTTTAAATAGTGATTTAGATGATGAAATTTATATGGACCATCTTAAAAAATTTATAATAAAAGGTCAAGAAAATAATATTTGTAAATTAATAAAATCTTTACATAGATTAAAACAAGGTCCTAAATAATGGCATGAAAAGTTTGATAAGTAGTATCATATAATTATTTCAGTCTGACAAATATGTTTATATTATAATTTTTATCATGATTATATTATTTTATGTTTTTATGTTGATGATATTTTAATTTTCAGTACAAATCTAGATATTGTAAACAATATTAAAGAGTTTCTATCAACTTAATTTGATATGAAAGATTTAGGTGAAGGTGAAGCAAATGTAATACTAGGTATAAAGATTTGTATAAATGCAAATAACATTTATATTACTCAATTACAATATATTCAAAACTTTCTTTAAAAAATTAATTATCAAGATGTTAGTCACTTAAACACTCAATATAACTTTAACTTACATCTTATGAATAATTTAGGTGATAGTTTATCATAATTAAAATAATTTTAAATAATTTGTTATTTTATACATCTAGTGAGTTACTCTCGACCTGATATTACCTATACTGTACAAAAATTGAGTAGATAAACTAGTAACCAAGTGAAACTCATTGGAAAGCATTTGAAAGAACTTCTAAATATTTAAGAGGTGCAATAAACTATTGAATTCATTATAATGGTTTTCCTATAGTATTAAAAGGATACTATGATGTTAGTTGGATTGCTGATACTAATAAAACAATCATTAGTGGCTATGTCTACACATTTTGTGGTGGTGCAATATCATGAAAATCAACTAAACAAATATTAATCTCTAGATCTACCATAAAAATAGAATTTATAGAACTTGATCTTGCTACTTCTGAATCCAAGTGGTTTAAAATTTTTTAAATTTGTATGCCTTATATTGAAAAATATATATGTTTGTTTTAATAAATTATGGCTATAGCAAAAGCAAAGTATAAAATACAATGATAAAAAGCATCATATGAGAATAAGGCATAATTTTTTATATGAATTATTTAAAAGAGGTGTTGTCACTTACCATTCTATTTGATTTAAGAAAAATATTGAAGATATTGACGAAAGGGCTAACAAAAGCATTTATATTGAGGTCATTAGAGGGGATGAGATTGAAATAGTCATCATAGTGGAAACCGAACCTTCAGATTGGAAACCTCATTATAGAAAATTGAGTGTGATAAAAATGATGCTGATCGAATGACTGATAAAAGGACAATTCTAAATTTTTTAAATATCATCCCTATGTATACATAAAATTGTGCTAAATTGCAATATTAAAGAGATTGAGCTATAGCCCTTAATGAGATCAATTGTAACATTTTGTGAGATATTATAATTACAGTGTATCTTGGAGATCTTACTTATATTAGTGTTACAGTAATAGGCCGTTGCAATGGAATCTTATCATGATCCTAAAATCCTTATGAATTGAGATGAAAGCGCATGGACTTTAAAGACATCGTTGAATCGAACTTATAGCATATCTCATATTATGTATATATCAAATAATATAATAATTTATATTACTAGTTTAAATCTCAATTACTATGGTATTTATTATTATTAGATTTTGATTATACTAAGTGAAAGTTTAAACCTAAAATGTACTTTCACTAAATGCATGATAAAATTTATTCAAAAATAATAAATTTGATTTTGATCTCTTTTTTATTCACCTACATTTATTTTATTTATAATTATTATTATTTTTAATTGAGGAGGGAATTGTTACGGATATAAAGATATATTATTATAACATTATAATGTTATAAATATTATAACATATAACGTTATGACTTATAAATCTATTATAATTATAATAAAATGTTAATATTATAATATATATAACATAAATTAATTAAATAAAATAAATTAATAAATATTTAACTTAAAATAATAGTCATTAACGTCTATAAATTACAAATAGTGATTTGAAATTATATTCTCGTCTTTTACTTATAAATATATGAGAACATGAGCTTGAATGACATAAGAAAAATTATGAATACTCTTTTTATTTTCTCCACTGATTTTGTTTATTTTAATTTTTGGGCAATAAGAGACACGTGATTAGTTCGAAGTTTTGCTAATCAGTCGTAGTGCATGCGCATTCAAGATAAGGAGATGGGTTGTATCTCACGAGTAAAAAAGAGAACTGTAAATTGATGCACCTAAACCTTGATGTACTATAAGAATAGTGTTATCTGTAAGCCTCCCTCCCAAACTATTTTTATCTCATTAATTTTATTTTTATTTTTTTAATTATGTTAAATTTATTTCTTAGCTCTATATTGTCAATTTTTTTATGGTTCTAATAGATGATATTTCACAATATTATAGGAGAACTTAGTATGTTGCAATTTAACAATTCTTTTAAAAAAATTCATTATATTTTAAAATTTTTATTGTGATCATTAACAATCAACTAATAAATAATTTTCTAAATTTTAACATAAAAAATTTTATGAAATGTTTTTAATAATTTAGTAGATAAAATGTTAAGTTATATAAAAAATTATTATGAAGTTGTTAAAATACTAACTAAATTATTTCATTACTAATTATATTATATGATATTTAAATTTTTAATATTAATTATATTGACAATTAATCATTATATATATATATATATATATATATATATATATATATATATATATATATATATATATATATATATATATATATATATATATATATATATATATATATATAATTTAATTTAATTATAATATTATTTTTATTAAATTAAATATTATTTCAATTATTTTAAAACGTTTATTAATCATTGAAAACTGATTTAATGATTGATTACTGATTACGTTTCTCACAACCAGTACTGCTTTAAAAAAAATGTCGTCCCATATCACCCACAAGATGGGTGGGGTGTTGAATATACCATTGCAAAAAAAAGTAGTGAGCATTAGGTTGGTTTCTTCGGTTTGGGTTTTGCCTAAACCAAACCCTTGAAAACCAAACCAAATTAGCACAAAATATATAAACCAATCCTTAGAGTTCGGTTTATTCGTTCGATTTTCCTAAACCGAATTAGAGACATTAAAAAGAATTTTAAAGTTAACAAACAAATAATAGAAATTTTATTAACTAAAGTTACTAAACTACATATATACATATTGATACAATGTAATGTACAATGTAAATAGTTTTTTATATTGATAAAATTTATGAATGTAAATATGTAATGTACAAATAAAAATTATAAACAATTAACAAAGAAAGAGAAAAAAATAGTACAAGTGTACAACATAATTCAATTGTATTAAGCCAAATCAAATGTTAGGCCACTTTCTACATGTTGTTCATGTAAAATAAATAAATAATATCTTCAATCTTCATCTCTCTTCCTGGTTTGTTCTTCATTCATCAAACATAATATGCTTTTAGTTTTTATTTTTTCAATTTCAATGCATTCTTTAAATTTTTGTAACCTTTGCGGTGATTGACGAATATATCTTCGCTCTTACATGTACAGATTGAGATATCTCTTTGATCTTGCACAATTAAGTTAATAATGTGAGTATGCATCTCATATGTAAGAAGCGACCATAGAATACTACCTTTTGCCAAATTTTGTAGTGTGATGATGCCATTATTAGAACTTGCATTATCATACAGTAAAATTGCTTCAATCCCAATCTACAAGACACTTCTCAACTTGTTGGATTCTATGACTATAGATTGGACAAAAGTTTATAACTCTTTTATTGAGTTTTCAATCATCATTAATAAAATGTGTATAGTATAATTAGTCGTTAATTGATGTCCAAGTATCGGGTAAGACAAACTCTGGCGGGACTTTTTGAATAAATTTTAAAATTGCTCTCTCTTATCGATAAAATTTAAAGCAATCACATGTCAATGTCCACCGTGAAGGTATTTGAAATATTGGACAACCGAGACATGAAATGTTTAAACCCCTACATGCTTGAAGGTAATTCATCTATAATCATCATTGCTAAAGCTTTCCTTACATTTCTTGGTCAAATCTCCATGCCTTAAGACTTGCGAATGCTCCGCCTTTACCACTAAATTGAAATGCAAGTTTAGTTTGATTTGGTTCATTTTAATAAGATTCTTCACACTTATGTAGTTTGAAGTCATTAATCTTTGGATCATTGTGATATGATTTCCCATAATTACACTTACACATTTTTATACCTCACATAGTGATCCCAAACTTGATCTAGTCTAGGAGCTTTTTTTTTTTTTTGAAATTGGTGGTTTCTCATCACTAACTAGCATCTCTCACGTAAGTTGACCTTCGAGTCTTGGTCATAGTCTAGAGGAACTAAGGTTTTGAACTATCTCCAACTTGTGACATGTTTTACTTCTAGAATCAAAAAAATTAAATAAATTAAAAGAATGAAAAAAAAGTATGCTTTAATAAATTACATCAACAAAACTTACTTCAATTAAAGAACACTTGGATACAATATTGAGAAGAAAAAAAGACATGAATAATTGAACAATGTTAATTCATGTGAATCAAGTTAATAAATTGTAATGCTCAATCAACTCCATCATCATCTAGCAATGTATCCCAAATATTATAATATAATATCACATTTCTACATTACCGCTTCATTATTTTTATTAAAGCCATCCCAATAAATCAAATTGTATTACTTGCATAGTTGCATTTAAAAACATTAAGATAACAAAAAATATCATAAGACTTACATTATTTTTCCAATGCATCTACAACATGTCATACTAGAATGAAGCATAAAACCATATTATCCTTGAGAGTTGAGCATAGAGATAAAGATAAGTTCAAATTATGTTATGTAAACTTCCCGTAAACAGAGTAAAGCAAGCGGCTGCAGCAGACAAACTTCACTTAAATTATTTTTTTCTTTATCAATAAGAAAAAAAAGAAATTCAGAAACTTCTTCGGTTCTTCCAAAAGGGCTCTTCCCGGACTTCCAGAATCTGATAGATAGCATAAAACCCTAAACCATCAACAAGACAATAACCAATAAAGTCCACGACAGTGACGATACAATCACAATTCACACAGGCTCACAATAAACCAAACCGACCCGCTCACCAGTGAATCAAACATTCAAACCATCAACAAAATTTCAACAAAGGAAGGAGTAGAGAGAGAGAGAGAGAGAGGAGTTGAGATAATGTGATTTAGTTCTTACATGTTGGCTGTTATCTCTCAAAGAATCAAAAAGACTTAAAATCGAAATCAGATGTGAAGAGTGAACGTGAAGAGTGAAGACATAAGTCACAGAACCTGTAGGCTGTAGATGTAGGCTATCGGCTATCCGGCATCCGCTAGGGCAAAAAAATAAAAAAGGAAGGAGAAGTCGGCATCGCAAATAGGAAAGTGACGAAAGCCCAAAAGATCAGAGATTGAATCGGAAGGCCAAACCTGAATGCCTGCCATGCCTTATGCCCTGTCGAGACTCAGACTCTCCATCCTCGAAAAAAATGTATGGCATCGCGCATCGCCATCAAGAGTCGAGGAATGAAAGGAACACTCAACTCAAGCGTCTCTAAGTAAATCATTATTCAGCGACTCAACTCATGACTCCACCGGACTCCAGAGGCTAAATTTAGGCTCGTCGTGCCCTGCCCACCCTATAACTGAAATAATCGGTTTTACCGTAAAACCGAAATTTATTAACTTAAAACCGAACCAAAGACTATAAAACCGCATTAACCCATAATTTCAACCAAAAACCAAATAATGAATATAAAAACCGAACCAAACTGACCAATTAATATCGGTTCGGTTCGATTTTTTGGTTTGAACCATCTAATGCACACCCCTGGTCACGAGTACGCTCCTTAATATTTATTTATTTATTTATTTATATGCTCCTTTTACTATATAAAATAAAATAAGTGCTCTTAAAAATTTACCTCCTTATGATCATGAATCATTTCATATTAAACAAAATGCACTAGATACTCAAAATGTTGATTTAAAAAAAAATGGTGTGAATTATCATTATCTCAAACAGCAGTTTAATAAGATCTACTATTTTGTGCATGCATGTAGAAAATACTTATAAATCTATTATGTAGTTTACTTAGCCCTTAAGACTAGTTATAATTACGAGTATCTTCATCGTCATCTATTCTTATGTTATGCACATATTCTATTTATATGTGATAGAGGTATTTAACTCAACTCAGTTTAAATTGGTTGAAGCTCACCAAGGTTTGTTAGTTTTGCTCAAAAATTGAAGATCACTCGAAGATCAAATTGGAATTTGGATCGCTCGAAGATCAAAATGAACGTATTGAACCGTTCTATTAGCTAAGGGTTTGGATAGAATCAATTTCAGCCGATCTTGAGCCGGCTATAAATCGGATCAAAGCAGCTCGAAATTAGATCAAATTTATTATTATTATTATTATTACTATTATTACTATTATAATATATATAAACTTTTTTAACTAATTATTTCTTATTAAATTAGAGCTAGCTTGATCAAAATGAGCCAATTTCATTCAATTTCGAACAAAAAAGATAATAATATATTTTTTTTAATTTGAGCCAGCTCAAAATCGATAAGAAAATGAGCCAAGTCGGCTCGAAATTAATTGATTGAAGCCACAAGCCGATTTCGAGCCGTTTGAAAATCTTTCAAGTTGATCTTGAGCAAGCTTCATATCAGCTCGAAATCAACACGTTAATAACCCTAAGTTCACCTAGGTTAAATCCAATTGAGCAATCTTGACATTCAATGACTTGTGTTAAGCAAGTCTTTGCCGCTAAATTTTCATCTATTTTTTATGTTAAATGATCTTCACATTTGTTGGATAGACTTAATATTATAGGGTCATTTCGAAATGGCTCAAAATTCATATATTGCAATGAAAGTTATATTTGATCAGATACAAAAATTTATGATTTTAATAGTTCTGATAATTATCAATATAGTAAATTTTATGGGAGCTGTTTGTTATCATATTTGATTTTTATTTTCTATTCTCTTTTTTTATTTTATTTATTTTCTGATTTAATATTAATTATATTTGTTATCATAAAAACTATTTTTATTTTGATTAAATGGTGAACAAATTTATTTATATGGTAATAACTGCTACAGATGATAAATATGTTATCCATCTAAGAGCAAAATTTTTTTTTTATATATATATATATATATATATATATATATATATATATATATATATATATATATATATATATATATATATATATATATATATATATATATTATATGCATTTTAGAAAATCTGGTAGAATAAAAGTTTATGCCTTAGCTTTGTTTTTAATCCAAAGACACACAGACGCCAAGAATTAATAAGAAAACTCTAGAATTTTTACATGGAAAAACTTCAGAAAGAGGAAAAAAACTATGGGGCCTAGCCCCAGTAAAAATCTACCACTATGTATCTGTTTCAGAGTACAAGATTTTCCCGATAACGGGATTACAGAATTGTATATGAGAAGGGCTAACAATGGGAATCCTAGAATCAGACAACAACAACTATATGTATGGTTAGCAGCGTTGTGCTGTTTCGTAGTGACGAACAACGGTCAACACCCATCGGACGGTACGGCGTGGTGATGATCGGCTGGAGATGCAATGGTCGGTTGACGGCCGACGCGACGGGTCAACGGCGGCGACCGGCCGACTGGTCGCGTGACGGGGACCGATGGTGGTCGGCGATGGTGACCGGCGACGGTGGTCGGCGGCGGTGACCAGCGATGGTGGTCGGCGATGGTGACCGGCGACGGTGGTCGACGCGGTCAACGGCGGCGGACGCACCGCAGTGGCAGATGACCGGCGACGATGGTCGGCGACAATGACTAAATGATAATGACCCATGACGGTGGTCGACAACAATGCCCGACGACGGCGGTCACGCGGTCGGCAGCGATGTCCGGTAGATTGAGACGATGACGAGGTCGGCGCCGGCGGCTTAATCTACAAGCCGGCGGTGGTTGGCGGCCAACGGAGGTGGTCGATGACCGTCGAGTGGTGACACGATTATGCTTGGAGGATTTTCAAGCTTTAGAGCTCTCTCTTCTATTTAGCTTGGCTCCCCTCATGTGAAGAATAAGAGGCTATTTATAGATTAGAGAGAAGACATTTCCGTAAATGCATGCAAAATCCAAACCACTCCATCGGATGACTCGTGATGATTCCCTTGATCATCTGATATATTTTATGTATTTGAATGCTCAAATGAAGTCAGAATCAAAATATCTTGAGCTTATTAAATCCAGCTCGTCAAGACGCTCTATTTGATCATAAACACTCTATATTTAAGAACTATTTAGGGATTTAACTAATATCCCAAAGTTTTCAATGATATTTTAAGTGCTTGATCTCACTAGTTTCAACTGATGCTTTGCTTTTAACATCAAGATTCGTCAAGTAGTATTTTTAGTGTCATATCGTCCTATTTTTGGACATTATCTCATTCATCCAAAAATATATATGTCAAATACTTAAAAATAACAAATTATTCAATGAAAATTGCAGGTTTATTAACCATACATTTTGAGAGAATAGATCTTCATTGGAGCACAAGATTATGATCACGAAAGCGGGTGTAGGGCCGTGAATGTGAGCGGGTACGTGCAGGCGTGAGGTTTCGAGGTTATGGACCATCCGGACACTTTTGCACGGTGCTGGCGGTGTGCGACACCCATGGATGGTCGTGGCGGCGGGCGTAAGAGCAAGAGTGCGACGAGAAAGAAGCGCCACATGAGCATTTTTTTGTTTTCTCCCATTTTTTGCATTTTATTTTCGTTTTTTTATTTATTGTCTTTTTTCCCCTATAAGGGGTCTATAAAAACCCCTAGGGTCAAGTGAGAAGACACAAATCTCAATTGCTCTAGTGTTTCTCTGCATTGGATAAGAAATCATCTAGCGGAAGTTCAAAGGCTAGGGTAAAAAAAAAAATTTTTTTCCTTTCTTTTTGTCAGTGAAGTTCTGACCTTCTTCTTAAGAGAAGGTCATTCGCTTTGTTGATCAAGGCCCGTAGCTCATACGGCGATGCTCCGATTTTTTCTCGAAAGAGGCCAACCGCTCGTGAACGATCGATTTGAAGCGATCAAAGCCCGTAGTTCATATGGTCTTTTCCCTCGAAAGAGGCATCAACTGCCTCGCTCCGACCGCCCGGAGGCGATCGAGTTCATAGGCAGGCTGATTTTCCCTTGAAAAGCGTGGGCTTTGGAGACGAGGCCCGGTTCATACGGGCGAGGCGCTTTTCCTCGAAAGAGGCGCAATCATCCTCATGGACCACCGTTTGAGGCGATCAAGGCCCGTAGTTCATATGACGCGACTGCAATTTTCTCTCGAAAGAGGCATCAACTGTCCTCATCGGACCGACCGGGTTTGGAGGCCATCAAGGCCCGTAGTTCATACGGTGAGGCTCTGGTTTTCCCTCGAAAGAGGCGTCAACTGTCATCGTCAGACCGATCGGGTTTGGAGGTGATCAAGGCCCATAGTTCATACTTCTTCTTATGAAGAATTGGATTTTTTGAAACTCTAATGGATGGTTTAACAGTCGACAACTGCCAAGATGGCGGGGAAACGTCAATTAGGAACCATCGTTCGAGAAACTCAGAAAGTCTGATAGATAATTTCAGAGTATCATTTTGCATGATGTTACTTAATGTCGTTAACTTACATGGAAGGGATAGAATCGAATCCGCTAAGGATTTTTGACCCATCCTAGGTTATTTTTCAAAGTGTTACTTAATGACATTAACCGCAGAAGAGGTCAATCAATCTGAGGATTTTGACCCAACCGAGATTGTTTGTCAAAGTTACATGACGTTAACCTGTATGGAAGAGGTCGATCCGCTGAGGATTTTTGACCTATCGAGGTTGTTTGTCAAAGTGTTACCCGATGACGTTAACCTGTATGGAAGAGGTCGAATTGAATTTACTGAGGATTTTTGACCTATCCAAGATTGTTTGTCGAGTGTATGACGTTAACTGATGGAAGATCAATTGAATCCGAGGATTTTAACCATCCTAGGTTGTTTGTTAGTGTTACTAGACGCTAACTGTATGGAAGAGGTCAATTGAATCCGAGGATTTTGACCTATCCGAGGTTGTTTGTCAGAGTGTTACCCGATGACGTTAACCTGTATGAAAGAGGTCGAATTGAATCTGCTGAGGATTTTTGACCTATCTGAAGTTGTTTGTCAGAGTGTTACTCGATGACTTTAACCTGTATGAAAGTGGTCCGATCAAATCCCCTTGGGATTAATCTATCCCGACTGAGACACAATGTGAGTTGTGCATTTCTTAAGTAAGAAGATTGAAATGAAGAAGATCATTTATGTGCAACAAGCTTGTAAAAAAAAGTCATAAACTCATTACTTTGATAATGTTGGTGATACAATATTATCATAAGATAACTTAACAAGTGGAATGAGAGAAATTTTTAGAGAGAGTTAATAAAAGACAAGGGGTGGAGAGGAAAAGACAAACGGGGTAAATTAAAGGCTGCAATATTTATGCACCAAGAATTACATATAACACTTTTAGAGACCCTCAATGTTTCAAGTTTTAGGGAAGATTTTTTTCTCTGGATCTTTGATCATAGTTTGACGGTTGGTCATCTGATAATGAAACGGGGAGTAAGTCTTTTACAGGCAAAGCCCTCTGAGGTACTTCTTTATCTCAACATTAAAATTCTCGAGCATGCAAGGTCACCGGGCGAAGCTTGTCTCGGTAACATGATTGTACTATTTGTTGATCTCCATCACTCCAACCCCAATGGGGTTTGAAATTTCATCTTAAGATGAGTCAAGTGACAAAGACCAAAGATTGATTGGAGGGTCTTCTAAAGATAGCGTTGTATGCTGAATTTAACTTGACCACTATGAATTGAACTGAGTGAGTGACTTATTGAGGAAATTTTCTGAGAACAACAGGAAGGGTGATTGTCCCCTGCACTCATACAGGGCGATTATCAAACTCATATAACGGTCCTACAGCATTTTTGAAGTTTTTCCTTATGAAGTTTTCATAGATCTTAAAAGGTGAAGTAAAATAAAATATCCTTGAACTCCCATTATCAATCAAAATTCTCTTAACAACATAACAGGGGTCACCGATCCCCACACTGATGATAAGAGGATCTTGATATAGAACTTGGACTCCTTCCAAGTCTGAGTCATTAAAAGTGATGGGATGATTAATACAATATTTTTTTAACTCCGGCTCTTCGAAGGTGGCGATGAAGACTTGATTAGTTAGTAGTGGCCCTTCTGTAATCGTTTCAATTTCTCCAACTATTTGGCGACTATTATGATGTTTCTATGATGATTGTCCTGGTTGCCCCCCAGTTGGAGTTATGTTTTCTTGAGTTAATTGGTTCTGCACAAATTGATGCAGATATCTTTGTTGAATGAGCCTTTGGATCTCTTCTTTAAGTTGCTTACACGCCTCTGTAGTATGTCCACTACTTCGGTGGAAGTGACAATATTGCTCATGATTTTCTGAATTTGGTTTCAGTGGATGTGGCCACTTAATGGTCTTTTCATCTCGAATGACCATCAAGACGTTAACACGAGATGTGTTCGGTGGCATATATTCTTTTTCCAGTCATGGTTACCATCATTGATGTGGGGGCCGTGGAGGGAGATCATGACTGCCTTGTTGCTTCTTTTGATGGGATTATTGATCCGTATTCCCTAGGGCACTTTTATGTTTTCCTGTAGATTATTCAAATTATTTGTGATGGACATTAATAGCCTCATCAGCAGAAATTTGTGATTTCACACGGTGAACCAAGTCAGCATATGAGTGAACCGTATCTCGCATTATTGACGAGTAGAAAGGCCCAGGATAGAGCCCTCCGAGGAAAACCCCTCTTAGTAATTCAGGGTTTAGCCCATGTATTTGACGAGCTTCTGAGGAGAACCTCTGGAAGTATTCTTTAAGTGATTCACCTTCATTTTGACGGATGCCTGAGAGATGAGAGGCATCTTTAATGATCCTCCGGTATGCAATGAACTGTTCTACAAAAATCTTGGCGAGTTCTTCAAAGGTATGGATAGATCCCCTTGGAAGGGAGTAAAACCAAGTGCAGGCTTGACCCTTGAGAGTGACTAGAAAAACTTGATAAAGTAGTGTGTCAGGAGCTTATCGGATATGTATGATGGTTCTGTAGTGATCGATGTATTCATATGGGTCAGTTGCCCCATCATAGGAATCGATGCTCGGATGCTTGAAACATACGGGAATAGGATGTTGAAGAATACCGCCTAAAGGGTGAAGACCTCATACCAAGGTGAAGGGGATGATAATTTTTATCTTTAAGGTGAAATTCGTCTTGCATGAAGCGTTGTAATTCTACACGTATAATATGACGAGTGGAGTCAATAGGACGAGAATGTGCCAAGCTACCAATAATAATTGATTGATTAGCAATCGGTTGAGCTACATGTGATGGATGAGTACAACTAGCAGTGTCAAGGAGATCAGGATCTTGGTATGGAAGCAGAGGAACTTCAGTATGATGGCGAGAAGGCCTCGTATTAGCATTTTGACCTCCCTTAGCTAACGATCGTTCTTGGGGAGATGTGTTTGTCGTGGTAGTGGCTGTCGTGTTCCTTGTAAAAGTCAGATTATCTCATTTTGAGACTCTTTCATTTGGCGCACACGATCTTCTAAAGAGATTCCTGTTGCACCTTCACCGACAGGGTCATGCCTATCAGGGGGAAGTGAGGCAGAAGCTTGGCATCCTTAGTTAAAGGATTGGTTTCGAGAGTGACGGGAGTTGGATCGAAAGGCTCCATTATTACGAGTATTACACCTATTGGCCATAATGCAGGTGTTCACAGAAATTGTGATTGATGGGTTTTCTTCCCACAGACGGCGTCAAATTGTTGCGTGCTAGAAAACTAGTTGCAGTAGAATAAAAGTTTACACCTTAGCTTTGTTGCAGAATCCAGCACACACACACAGATGTTTGAAGAATTAATAAGAAAACTCCAAAATTTTTACGTAAAAAAATCTCAGAAAGAGGAAAAAAATCACGGGGCCTAGCCCAATAAAAATCATCCACTATGTATCTGTTTCATAGTACAAAATTTTCCCAATAACGGGATTACATAATTGTATATGAGAAGGGCTGACAATGGGAATCCCAAATCAAAACAAAAATATAGCCATGGTTAGTTGGAACAAATTGCTAGGGCATTGATGATGGTGAACAATGAGTCAAATATGGACGGGCGATGGTAATGATCGGCGGAGATAGCCAGCGATGGTCGACGGTGGCGACCGGCGGCGGTGACCGGAAACGGTGGTCGACGATGGTGGCCGGCAGCGGTGACCAGCGACGGTGGTCAGCGATGGTGACTGGTGACGGTGGTTGATGACCATGATTATTGATGGTGGTGGCCGATGACGGCTCGGCGGCCGACGCAATGCAACACGATGGTCGATGACGGTCGACGCGGTGGCGATGGTAATCGCGGGATGACCGGAGACGATGGTTAATGGCGATGATCGGCGATAATGACCGGCGACGGTGTTGACGACAATGCCCGATGACGTGGGTACGCGCAGGTGGGCGGTGACGACCGGCAGAGAGATTGACGACGCACGCAGGGTCGAATCGGCGGCAGCGGCGGCCGACGGCGGTGGTTGGCGGCCAACGGAGGTGGTCGGCAACCGTTGAGTGGTGGCACGATTATGCTTGGAGGATTTTCAAGCTTTAGAGGTCTCTCTTCTCTTTAGCTTGACTCCCCTCATGTGAAGAATGAGAGGTTATGTATAGATTAGAGAGAAGGCATTTCCGTAAATATATGCAAAATCCAAACCACTCCATCGGATAGCTCATGATGATTCCTTTGATCATCTGATATATTTTGTGTATTTGAATGCTCAAATGAAGTCAGAATCAAAAGATCTTGGGCTTGTTAAATCCGGCTCGTCAAGACGCTTGATTTGATCATAAACACTCTATATTTAAGAACTATTTAGGGATTTAACTGATATCCCAAAGTTTCCAATGATATTTTAAGTGCTTGATCTCGCAGTTTCAACCGGATCCTTGCTTTAATATCAAGATTCGCTGACTAGTAGTACTTTTAGTGTCATATATATATATATATATATATATATATATATATATATATATATATATATATATATATATATATATATATATATATATATATATATATATATATATATATATATATATATTTATTTGAGGGATATTTAGTTGCAAGAAATCTTAATGTAATATAAATAACATGCATGCCTTTTTAATTTTACGGTCTTCGGCTGCAAGAAAAATGAATCCGAAGTATTTCAAATTGGCTTTCTAGTTGATTTTTAATGTATTTAAAATCCAACTATGTAATTTAAATATTTGAAATACTTTATCACTATCATTAATGATTATCAATAAAAAAAACTCATATTTTATATCTCAAATAATTAAATTAAATATTATCATCAGGAACCATTTATGTTCACCATTGTGATCAGCCATGCTCCATCAATATTATCATTTATAATATCAAATAAACATTTTAAATACAAAATAATAACAAAAAATCATATTTTTGATAATATATATTATATTATTATAATTTTAAAATATATTATTTCTTTATTTTAAAAAAATATCTTTTGATTTTAATGATATGTTTCTGATATTTATTTCATTAAAAGAAAGTAGAAAAATAACACAGAAAACTGAGAAATAAATAAATAAATTATCTTCTCGAATTTAATTTTAAGAGTTTGGAAAGGGATAAAAATATTTTATCTTCTTTTTTAACTTTCTAATAAAACACTGAAATTAGAGAGAAATTAGAAGCCAAAGAATAGCATACCACTTCGTATATAAATGTAGGATATATATTTTAAATAATTTATAATAATTTTGTAGTTGATGATTCTTTTAAAATTTTAATATATTTTAAATATATTTTCTATTAATGATTTTAAACAAAGAGTTATTTATCAAATCAAATCTGAATTAACTAATGAATTAACCTGACTTAACTATGCCCGTAGCATTGATTACCACTAAAGAAATTTGAAAAAGAGTTGACCCTTAATTTGGGCAGATCTAAAATTATTTATTATTTAATATATTTATATGATTGTTTAAAAAAAATATTAAAATAATTTAATAAATACCTCAAAATGCTACCACTAACTTAAGCTAGCTATAAATTATATTTAGAAATTCTTAAATAAAATTCAAACTTAAGCTACAAAATAAAAGTAACTAAAACAAACATACATAAACAAGTAGTTATAATTCGAACATTGAATTTAGTACTAATTGGTATCAAGCTCATCTATTTTAATGAGCGATGCTTAAAGGCTTGAACAAGCGGCTGCACACATATATTGTTAGTTTCAAAATTATTACAATGACCCTTTTAAGCATGGCTCCCTACAAAACACTATTATTAGAGTTTTGGGTTATCATAATTGAGTGATGGGTGTTAAATAATTATAATCAAATTATGATGCTCAAGAGACTACAGTTGACAATGATTAGGAGGCCAAGATTATGATAGTGATCAGAAGATAATAGTTAAGTAATAATTATTTTACGACTATAATCAAGTGGTAATGGTCTGAGAGCTAAAATCCAATGGTGGTGATCTAATGACAATGATTTAATGGTGATGATTGAGCGATTGAAGTCAAGCAATGATAGTTTGATGGTTGTGGTTTCATAATAATCATTTAAAAATAATAATTAATTGATAGTAGTGGTTTGATGGTGGTAGTCAAGTGACATTAATTTGAGAGTTCGAGGTGATATAATCATAGCGGTGTAAATGAATAAATACACTTGTTGAATTACTCAAATTCAGCTCGATTAAGGTTCATTTATATTTATTCAAATTAATAAATAATAAAATTTGAACAAATTTTAAAAACTCGAAGATTAAATAAATAAAATATGAACATAATTATTAAACTCCTTTAATTTTCTTTTGTTCTTGTTTCAATTTTCCGGCAAGGTTGGTGTATTATTTATCATCATGGTTCAACTCATCAATCATCGATCTTGTGCCTGCATCATAACTTAATTAATGCTCGAAAAAATTATAACGTTAGTCTTTGGAAGTCGTTGCAAGATGGAGCCTAAGACATATTATATATATATATATATATATATATATATATATATATATATATATATCCTTCTAAGAACCCAAATTAGGATTTTCTTTCATTCTTTTTTTGTTTTTGTTTTTGGGAGCATATATATTTTGTTAAAAGGATGTTTGATTGTAAATATTTCTGATGTAATTTAAATGGAATATATGATTTAAAATTTTTTTCTTTTTATGGATAGAAGAAAATTAAATAAAGTGTCAATTTTTAAAGTAATTTGAATCCATTTTCTTGTTTTTTTTAATTTAAAATTTGTCTGATCTGAAAAAACTTCAAATACATTGATTATGTGAAGCATGATATCACTATCATTGGTCATCTGACATCTCTATCAATGCTTAATCATTCTCCATCGTTGTAACTGAGTTCTTTGAAATGCTTTACAAGAAACTATAATATAAGAAAATATACTCCTATATCTTTATTAATAACTAAATAATAATAAAAAATGTTTTAAATATATAATTTCATCTTATATTATATTTAGAATGTATTAAAATTTAAAACATTTACAAATAAATAGCCCTTACTGATTTTAATGCAACTTTTACCATTTCTTTTGATGTGAGAGAAACGTGGTAATTTGATTATCATGTAATTTTTTTTATTATTGCTATATTGGTTGGGATGGTTCCCATTTCATTAATAAAATAAATAAATAGATAAAATAACACAAAAAATTGAGAAAAAATAAATAAAATAATTAGAAAAAAAATTATTATATACAATATAACTTTTACATTCAAATTACAATAACATAATATAATACGAACTAATTTTCTGAATTAGATCTGAGACCGTGAGGATTGGGGAAATAATTACAATTATGGATGCATTTAAGTTCGTTTCCTGGTTTGGGTGGAGGCTTTAGGCTTAATGCGTGAGTTGAGCTTCGTGCTTGGAACCCGTCGAGTTCAAGATGACGGGTGAGATCTCATTGGATGGCGCCTTTAACTCTGAGTTGGATGAGTCCTCGGATCGAGTCTCTCTTGCCTCAATCTTGAGCCGTCGATTTTCTTATTTGATACTAACCTTTGGATGTGTTTCTTGATCGCTAGAGATGCTTTAATGGTGAGTGGATTACTGTCGGGCGTATGATGAGGAGGGAGTTGTCGTCTGCGGATCAAGCCGCGTATGGATCGATGCCGACCGTTTGATGAAGCGGGGAGAAGCTTATTCGAATGGGAACGCTGCTTTTGATCCGTCCGCCTTCATTCGAATGTGAGACGCAGAGGGAGAGCTCTGGGAAAAAGGGCGATGCCGAGGGAGATTACCGGCACTTCTCCTTTCTGATGGAGGTTTCCGGCGACTTCCACCGTGGGAAATGCTCTGGAGAGGAAGGAGGCAGCTTGAGAGGGAGGAGAAGAAGAAGAAGAAGAAGTTAGAAACAGAGGAGGAGTTCTTGAGATAATTCTTCAACCCTTGTTTGATTTCCTCATCTCTATTTATAGTATTCGGTCTGCTCTTCTAGAATGTTCCTCTGCTATGTCTCTGGTAACTAATTTCTGTTATTTTCTGTTATAGTTCTTGCCTCTGTCGTGTATTCAGTTGGGTTTCTTGATTTCCTTTCTGCTCTATATAGTCTGCTTATTCCTTATACTTCTTGATTTTAGTCTGTCTTTGTAATCAGCTCTGTTGGGATGGATTTAAGTTTATGAAGGCCTTGTCATCTTTATCTGTTTATTGGCTTGTGTACTGAGCATGTAAACTGGAGATCCTCTGTTGTAAAAGCTGATGTCTTTATTATCTTTTTTTTTTGTTATTTACTTATTTATTTATTCTCTGTTTATTGTAATTCTTCTTCTGGATATTTGTTATAATGGCTTGGGAATGTTAGTGAAGTCTTTTAGCCAGTTTAGCCTTCTTCTCTCCCTTGGGCTTCTAATATTTCTCTGGATACTGATATTCATATCATTACTCCCCTCCCCCACCTTGACCTTGTCCTCAAGGTCAAATTCTGGAAAGGATTCTGTAATTCTTTCTGTTATCCATGAGTTATCTAACAATCCTTCCCATTGTATTAGTAATTCTTTGATCCCCCTTTAGTAGTTTTGTGGTCTAGAACTTTGATTGGTTTGATAAGCATTTGTCCTTCGAATTGTGTTGTTGATAGGGTGTAGGTTAGAATCGTGTTTGTATGGTTTTAATCGGAGATATGGAATACATTATGTATTCTGCGATATAGGTAGTTCAATTTTATAGGCTACATTTCCTATTTTCTGTAGCACTTTAAAAGGCCCATAATATCTCCTTTGTAATTTGGTGTATTGATTTCCCACCAAATCTGCCTATAGGTTGTACCAATACCAAGTCATTGACTTGTAATTGAGCTCTCTTCTATGTTTATCACCATTTGTTTCATTCTGTTTGAGCTTGTTGTAGATTGGTTTTCAATTGTTGAAGCATCTGGTCTCTCTGTTGTAACATGCTTTCCACTTCTGTGTTGGATGTTGAAATTTCATTGTGAGGTAGTACATTAGGGGGAAGTCTGCCATATATAATTTGAAAAGGGGTCATCTTTGTTGATGTGTTAATTGAAGTATTATATGAGAATTTTGCCCAGGGTAGGAATTGTAACCATACTTTAGGTTTTTTCAACACAAAACTTCTCAAGTATTGTTCTAGGATCCTGGTTACCTCTTGTCCATCTGTCGGAGTGGTAAGCACTGTGTTTTAAAGTAGTCCCACTTGATCGAATAATTCTTGCCAAAACCGCTCATAAACACTGGATCTCTGTCCGATACTATTCCTTGTGGAATACCATGGAGTTTAATAATGTCTGTGATAAAGATCTGAGCTATATAGGCAAAAAAATTATTTGGTAGGGTTGAAAAATGAGCATATTTGGATAATCTATCCACCACTACTAGTATGGTTATTTTATTATGAGATTTGGGTAAACCCGTAATGAAGTCCATGAATACTTCTTCCCATATGGCTTGTGGTATGGGCAGTGGTTGTAGTAATCCTGCTGGCCTTTGAGTATCATACTTGACTTGTTGACAGATAGGGCAGGTTGATACAAAATATTTTATATCCTTTTCATCTGTTCCGAGAATTGTTGGATAATTTGCTCAAAGTCTTTGGATGCCTCCATGCCCTCCCACCGGGTGTAGAATGTAATTCTCGATAATAGTATTTTGATACAATCTTTGGCTACAATCCTGTCTTTGTAGTATAGCAATCCATTAGTAATTTATGCTTGGGAAAATTCATTAGATTGTTTGCTATCTGTATCAGGAGTTCAGTTATTAGTGCTTGTTTAATTTGTTGAAGCAAATTTGTAAAGAGTATAAGCATATAAGTGTACATCCGGAAACTTCGAGATTTGCCTTAGCATTGACTTATAGGGCTCTTTTGGGATAGGCATCGCCTTGTTTGATGTCCGGTTTATACTCAATAGAATAGTCAATCCCAAGAGCTTAATTAGAAATCTTTTGTTGTAAGTTTGAATGGTTTGTTGCATTAATTCTCTAATGCTCTTTTGATCTGTTCTGATTGTAAACTTGTTTCCCAATAAGTATTGTCTCCATTTGGCCACGCAAAGATAAAGTTCTGGCATATGTTGATGTTTATTATGGGAGATAACTTTTGCTGAAATAAGAAGGGTGATTGTTTTGAGCTATCTGACTCTATTCGTCCCCCGAGGCATCTGTTTCTAAAATGAAGGGTATAGTAAAATTTGGGAAGGCTAATACTGGCAAAGAGATCATTTTTTCTTTTAGTTGTTTAAATGCTGCTATGGATTCTTCTGTCCATTGGAATTGTTGTTTAGCAAGCATTGATGTTAAGGGAGATGTCATTGCTGCATAATTTTGTACAAACTTTCTATAGTATCCTGTTAAGCCCAAGAATCCTCTTAATTATTTTACTGTTTTTGGCATAGGCCATGCTTGTACTGCTTTGATTTCTGAGGGATCCACTTCTATCCCTTATGCAGATAGTATATGACCCAAGTACTCTATTCTATCTTGGATGAAATAGCATTTGGAAGGTTTGACATATAGTGTATGTTGTTTCAGTTGTTCTAAAATAGCTTGTTATGACCTTGGTGTAGTTCCAATGTTTGATCAGTATGAGTATGTCATCAAAAAAAACTAGGGCAAACTTCCTTAAAATGGTTTAAGTCGAATTCATTAGTGCTTGGAATGTTGAGGGAGCATTGGTTAATCCAAATGGCATTGCTAAGAACTCATAGTGACCTTCATGAGTTCTGAAAGCTGTTTTATAGATGGCTTCCTCGCCATTCGATTTGGTGATAACCGATCTTAAATCCAATTTGGAAAATACAAGATCCCATGTAACTCATCCATCGCCTCTTTAGAGTTGGAATGGGAAACCTATCGTATTATAGTGACTTTGTTCAAAGCCCTATAATCCACAAAATGCCAAGTGCCATTTTTTTCTTGATTAACAAAGGGAGATGAAACGGGCCGGTACTTTCTCTTATGATTCTGATTCTAATATTTCTTTAATCGCCTTTTCTATTTATCTTCAAAATGGGGATATCTATAATTTTTTACTTTGACAGTTCCCTCAACCATTTTATGGTCTATCTTCCTGTTGGGAGGTAAACTTGTTGGGATCTGAAATAATTCTTGGTATTGCATTAATACTTGTATGCCTTCGTAATTTGAATTTCAGGTGTGTTCTGCTTCCTCAGTTATTTTTCTGATTTGTAAGTATGAAACTATTTCTTTTTTGTTTTGTAATTTAGTAAACTGGTGGAATGAAATGCTATCCACTTTGGATGATGTATCTCCTTGTAGTTGCACTAACTTGTCATTGTGATAGAATTTTATGGTGAGCTTTTTATAGTCAGTTGTACACTCACCTAATTGTTCTAGCCATAATTCCGACATTACATCCGCCTCCTTGCATAGGAAGAAGATAGCAATCAGTGAAAGTGTATCCTTGTATTTGTATAGGAATATTTGAGTTCTGAACACTTTAATGTTTCTCCATTTCCTACCAACACTTTAAACACCGATGCAGAGTTCTGATGGTCTATGAACTTGGCTAGTTTAGACCGGATAAAATTGTGGGTCGAGCCATCAATAAGTACATGTACCTTTTGTTGCCAATTACTCCTTGTAATCTTAATGTTCTAGGTTGACCGTAAATGCATTGAGACGATTTGTGGAATTCTTCTTGTAGCTCTTGCAATTTAGGTTCAGAGTCTTGCTGGACATACTGTTCTTGATCCTCATTGATCACTATTAGATTGAACAATTTTGATTTGCAAATGTGTCCTCTGTGATACTTATCATCACAATTAAAGCATAATCCCTTTTTTCTTCTTTCATCTATTTGTGTTGGTGTCAGTTTCTGGATGAGGTTATTTTGTCTATTATGCATTCCATTATTTTGATTGAATGCTGGAATTCCTGGAGGTGATGGCAGTAAAGGTGGTTGATAGTTTTGATTTTGTTTACTCTGTTGAGCTTGGTGTGTTCTGTAATTTCTTGGCATTGTTATATCTTCAGCTAGCCTATCCTCCATCAATTTAGCTAACTGGAAGGCTTGCTGTAGTGAGCTAGGCTGCAATGCTCTTACTTCCCTTTTTATATCTTTCCTTAAACCAGATTCAAAATAACTCTGTAAGAATTCAGGTGGAATACCTGATATCTGGTTTGCTAATTTCTCAAATTTGTTATAAAATTGCTGCACTGTAGATTTCTGTTGTAATTTTGCAAGTTCACCCCTTAAATCTCTATACAAGGAGGGGCCAAATCTCTGAATAACTTGCTCTTTAAATTGTATCCATGAGTGTAATTGGTGATTAAGATGCATCCATTGGTACCAACTTAATGCTGGTTCGTCCATGTAAACGAGATGCTATTAAGAATTTACGGTCTTCGAGAGGCTATAATATTGAAAAATTGGTCTTTTAAGCTAACCTCTGGGTTCTCTCCATTGAATCTTGGCATATCAACTTTCAGCCTATTGTTGTGTTGAGTTTGTTGTCTAGGAGGAAAGGAAATTTCAGAGTGAGGATGGGTACATACCTGTGATTGTTGTTGTTCTTGCAGAGTAGTTTCTAATTTTTCTTCAATTGCTGATAGTCTTCTGGATACTTCATTTAGTATCATAGTAATGGATTGCATTTGCTCATCATTTTGTTCACTGCTTTACACATTCATCAATAATTTTTGCTGTGTGTCTTGTGCCATCTGCCATAGTTTGAGTTGTGGGAATCAACAAGAGCACTAATAATACGAACTAATTTTCTGAATTAGATCTGAGACCGTGAGGATTGGGGAAATAATTCGCGAATTCGGACTGCTTAAGTTCGCTGGTTTGGACCGCTTGGTTTAGCTTAATGCTGAGCGAGTCTCAGGTGCTTGGAACCCGCCTGAGTTGAGTTGCTAACCAGTCGATCGGGTGAGATCTGCTGGATGGCGCCTTTTAACTACAGCCGCTGGATCTGAGTCCTCGGATCGAGTCTCTCTTGCCTCAATCTTGAGCCGATTTTTTGATACTAACCTTTGGATGTGTTTCTTGATCGACGCCAGATGCTTTAATGGTGTGAGTGGATTACAGCTGTCGTTCGGCGCGTATGATGAGGGAGCTGATGAAAGTTGGCCGTCTGATCGCGATCAAGAGCGTCGATGGATCTGATGCCGACCGTTTGATGAAGCGGAGAAGCTGCTAGAATGGAACGTGATCGGCCGCCGCCTTCATTCAATGTGAGACGCAGAGGAGAGCTGGGAAAAGGGCGACATGCCGAGGGAGACACTTCTCCTTTCGATGGAGGTTTCCTGACTTCCACCGTGGGAAATGCTGAGAGGAAGGAGGCAAGAAGAAGAAGAAGAAGAAGTTAAGCAGAGGAGGAGTTCTTGAGATAATTCTTCAACCCTTGTTTGATTTCCTCATCTCTATTTATAGTATTTGGCTCTTCTTCAGAATGTTCCTGCTATGTCTCTAGTAACTAATTTGTTATTTTCATTATAGTTCTCCGTTGTATTCAGGGTTTCTTGATTTCTATCGGTCTTCTATTCTATAGTCAGGCGGGCCGTTATTCTGATACTTCTTGATTTTAGTCTGCCTTTCAGACGTTGGGATGGCTTTAAATTTATGAAGGTCATTATCTTTATCTGCTTATTGTGCGGTATGTAACGGAGATTCTCTGTTGTAAAGGCGATGTCTTTATTATCTTTTTTTTTTGTTATTTACTTATTTATTTATTCTCTGTTATTGTAATTCTTCTTACGGATATTTGTTATAATGAACGAATGTTTTAGCCGTCTTCTTCTCTCCCTTGGCTTCTAATATTTCCTACATGGATATTATATCATATCATATAACACTCAATTAATATAAAATTAATGTGTTTTAACTATAAAGTATATATAGATATTTTGTATTATCGTACAGTTAATATTGCATCAATACATAATAATACATAGTATTTTATAACTAATACAAAATAATTATGTAATGACTGAGTATTACATAATACTATATTATTGAAGTTTAAACATAAAATTATATCTAGATTGTATATTTGCTACATTCTTCGGGGAATCAGAATTTAGTAAACACTTTGAATTCTCTTTAGGAAATTTGATATTGTCGGACGATGAACGGTGCATTATAAATGATTTATGAGCATTTAATTGAAGTTTCGCAGAAACCAACTTTATTTGAAATAAGCTTTTTTATCCTATTGGAGAATAAGATGCTGGTGCTGACCAGACGTGCTAACGACTTTTGTTGACCTCCGGTCCTCTATTCAATTTTTTATTTAAGTTTGAATTTAAGTAAATAATTAATTATAACTCTATGCTCGAATTTAATTTGAAGAGTTTGAATTAGTCCATATAAGCTAGGGATAAAATTATTTAATTCAATTAACGATGAAATTAGAGAGAAATTAAAAGTGAAAGAATAACATATCACCTCATATAAGAAAGTAGGATTTATTTTTAAAGTATTTAATAATAAATTTATACAAGATATTTTTTTAATTTTAATGTAATTTAATTGTTTATTCTATTAATGATTTCTAAACAAATCATTTCATGAGGATTAATGCTTGGCTCCTTGGATTTTTGAATTCAACTAACCACCTATTTATCAAGTTAAATCTAAACTAACTAACAAATGGCCTTGACTGAATTAATAAAAATACAAATAATAGTAATAATAGTAATAATAATAATAATAATATTTGATATGACACTAAAAATTTCACTTGTCGAAGAAGTCAAGACTAACTCAGATCAAACGCTTATTAAAAACTTTGTGATATCAGTGGGTTCCTAAATATGGAGTGTTTATAGTCAAATCGAGCGTCTTGACGAGCCGGTTCTAACAATCCCAAGATCTCCTAATTCTGACTTCATTTGAGCATTCAAATACTTAAAATACATCAGATGATCATGGGAATCATTCTGAGTCGTCCGATGAAGTGGTTTGGATTTTGCACGTATTTACAGTAACGCCACTCTTCTAATCTATAAATAACTCATCATTCTTCAAATGAGGGGAGGCCAAGCTAAAAAGAAGAGAGAGCTTTGAGGCTTGAAGAACCTCTAAGCATAATCATGCTACCGCATCCACCACCGGTCACGCCCGCTATCGCCACCATCGCCACCGACCACCGCTCACCATCGCCGTGATCCATCGCTTTACCGCGCGGCCACTCCCACCGCCTACCGCGTATCGACCACCATGCCGGTCCGGTTGTCGACCACCGCCGTTGGTCACTGTTGCTGACCACCGCCACCGACCACCATCGCCATCGCTGCCGCCACCCACACGCTGGTCATCGTGCCGGTCATTGTTGCCGCCATCACTTCGCGACCACTGCGTTGCGCCAACCACCGGGCCGCCATCATCGTTACTATTGTTGTCATCATCGACACCGCCACCACCGCCGCTACCACTGATAGTCTCCATTCATCATCGACGTAGTCATTCACTATTATATTCGGTCAACATCAGCAGTTTAACCGCTGTATACTTATTATCAATTTGAATTTTGGAAGCTTAATTAAATAACTGAATTTATAAATTCTGACTTCATTTAAGCATTCAAATACTTAAAATACATCAGATGATCAAGGGAATCATTTTGAGTCGTCCGATGGAGTGGTTTGGATTTTGCATGTATTTACAGAAACATCACTCTTCTAATCTATAAATAACCATTCATTTTTCACATGAGGGAGGCCAAACTAAAGAAAAAAGAGAGCTCTGAGGCTTGAAGAGCCTGGTTACCCGCTGACGGTATCGGTCCACCGCCACGGTCATCGACCATCGCACCGGTCTCGCCGCTGACAAGCCATCGATCATCATTGGACCACCATTCCGCTGCGACCACCGCTGACCACACGCCGGCCCGCCACCACCATGGTCTCGCCACTATCGACCCGCTGGTCCGCTGCTGGTTGACCATCACGTTGGTCAATCGCCGCTGTTATCACCGCCATTACCACTACCGGTCACTTTTTGGATCGCGATCGAATATCAATACCGAGACCACTGTTGCATCGCTCACAGCTGCCATTGACCAACCATCACCGGCCCACCGTCGCCACTATTGGTCACCACACCGCTAGATCATCACCGATACCATCGCTGCACCACCGACGTCAAGATCATCACATCTATCATGCACTTTAGCCAACTATCACTAATACTGTTACAGCCTAACTACCGCTGCATAGCTATTGTCATCTAATTTTGGGATTTCTGTTGCGAGGCTTTCTCGTATATAACTTTGTAATCCCATTATCAGGAAAACTTAAACTTTGTACTTCAAAATAGATATATAGTGAAATATTTTTACTCGGCTAGGCCCCATGGTTTTCTTCCTCTTTTTGGAATTTTTTTGCGTAAAAATCTTAGAGTTTCTCATTCTCTCTTCAAATATCTATGTGTATGTTAGATTTTTCAATAAGACAAAGATATAAAATTTTATTCTATCACAATTAATTTTCTGATACGTAACAATAATATATAATTGATCCTTCCTAAGTTAGCATAAAAAAAGTCTTCGAGGTATGTTTTTATAGTACGACTATTAATTACATTGGAATATCTTGGTAACATTTTGTTGACCATAATGAAATTAGACAAAGGCTCAGGGTGACTTCAACCCTTCTTAAATTTAAGAAATATTTTATGTAATTTCAAATAGCATGAAAGCTTTATTTGTAAAATTTTTTTGTAATTATATCAATTTTAAAATTCCCCCACCCCTCGGACTCTCCCAAATAAAAATTTTAATTTATAAATAACAATTTTAGAAGTATATGTAAGCTCTAATTCAAGATTATAGTTAGAGAGAAACTTGTGGCATAGTATGCTATCTTGAAGAAATAAGAAGCTTTGGAAATTCAAGGAGAACAAATTGAGTAATTATGAAAAATAGAAAAAAAAATCATTATTATTGATAAATTCACGCCAACTTATATATACTAATTTAGAAGCTTGTTATGATGCCACAAAGTCAACTAGTTGATTCCACAATATTTTATTTTAATTATAGGCTACATTCAAGAGCTAAATGAAGAAATACATAAGCTAAAATAGTTCTACTTCAAATGTCATAATATTTCTAACTCTATTTTTGGCAAACATAGAGTCAAGCTAATCATCTCATTGAAGTAAACTTGATGACACTACAAGTAACTTGATCCAAGTCCAGATGAGCCTAAATCAAATACTTAAAATATAGTTAAAATTTTTGAGATATTATTTAGGTCTCTAGATGCATCCAAAAATGATATTCTTACAATCAAATAGAGCGTCTCGATGATGCAAATTTAATGAGTCTAAGATTTTTTTATTTCTAACTTTATTTGGGCACTTAAACACTTAAAATATATTTCATGGACTCGTTTGGATTTTTTCTATATTTATATAAATTATCACCCCCAAAATTTATAAATAAGCTCTTATTTTTCACATGAGCGAACCTAAGTTGGAGATTGAAGAGTGCTTTAAAGATTAAAGAATCCTAGAGCACCACGAGACAACTGTCACCACCACCGTTGGTTAGTCCTCTGACCACTATCATCGAATTGTCGACCAGCCATAATTGTTGAATCACTTCCCGATTGCCATCACCGAATCACCATCTAGTTGTCGTCTCTAAACCGTCAACTATCAACCATTGTCATGCTATCTCACTACCATTGCAGTCAGTCCACCACTAGGCCATCATAGTCCAACCATTATCGTAAAACAGTTGTCTGCCGCCAGATTGTCGCCCAACCACTTTTGTTAGACCAACACTAGGCCACAATTATTGAATCGTTATACAACCATTATTGTTGGACTGTTATTCAGCCACCAATGTTAGTCCACCACCTGGCCACCATCAAATCATTGCATCAACATTATCACCTAGACACCTTCTCTAGTCTACTAGCCGACCATCATAGCGAGGCCATAGCCTTCGGTCCTGCGTTCGATCGTCATCGCTAATCCTATGTCCGACTGTTGTTATTGGGCAAACATATGATTGTCATCATCGATTCCAACCACCACCGTCAAATTGCTACATGACCACAACCACCATCTAAGTCTATCACCGATAAACCATCCAACCATATTCACGATCCATCGCCATACTGCCATCATCGATTCGCCATCTTTGGGATGTAGCCTGACCGTCGTACACTTCCATCGTTGAATCATCACCTCGGACTGAACTCCTCTTATGGCTCTATGGTATTTTTCACTAGATATCCTCTCTAGTAAACACGTCTTCTCCAATTTTAGAGACAAGAAAAGTTTTGTAACAAACACTCATCTAATGAAAATATTTCAGATGGGCTATGCTACGTAGTTTATCTCTTTTGAAACTTTCAAGTAAAGAACTTTGGTGTCTTTCATTTGTCTGTGTTGAATTTTTATTCAAAGATAAGATTTAAAAATTATCTTGTTCTATTATCTAGAATTCTTTAATACATAATAATTACGAATAGATTTTTTGAGTACTTTGTGTATTCACGTCTGCTTTACATTTGTGGTCTCAATCACTTGCATTGAGAATTCAATAATAACATCTTGATGAAGCATTATTTGTGTTGCGTGCTAAAAATCTAGTTGTAGTAGAATAAAATTTTATGTCTTAGCCTTGTTGAAAGATCTAGCTCACACAGATATTTGAAGAGAGAACAATAAACTTCAAGATTTTTATGTGGAAAAATCCCGAAATGATGGAAAAAATCACGAGGCCTAGCCCAGTAAAAATGTTACACTATATATCTGTTTTGAAATACAAAGTTTAAGTTTTCTCGATAATGAGATTATAGAGTTGTATGTGAGAAAGCTTGACAACGGAAATCTCGTAATCGTGACAAATAAGAAGAAGTTGGTAACTGATAGTGGCGATAGTGAATAATGACCGTATAAATGCCATCAAGTGGTGGTAGGCGTGATAATGAACGATGAGTGGTGACCAATAATAGCCGCGGTGCTGGCGGTGGTCGACGGCGGTGACCAACGGCGATGGTCGACAGCGGCAAGGACCGGCGGTGGTGGCCGACGGCGGTGATCGATGGAGGTGGTCGGTGGTGGTGACCAACTGTAGCGAGGACCGGTGGTGGTGGCCGACGGCGGAGGCCGGCGATGGTCGGCGGCGGTGGTCGGTGGAGACAATGATCGGGCGGTGCGCGATCGCCGGCTGGCGGCGATGACCGGCGCGGTGGTCGGCGACACCCATCGTGGTGATTATGCTTGAACGTTCTTCAAGCCTCGGAGTCTCTTCTGATTAGCTTGGCCTCCCCTCATGTATAGAATGAGTGGCTATTTATAGATTAGAAGAGTGACATTTCTGTAAATATATGCAAAATCCAAACCATTCCATCGGACGACTCAAAATGATTCTCTTGATCATCTGATGTATTTTAAGTATTTGAATGCTCAAATGAAGTCAGAATTATGAGATCTTGAGCTTGTTAGATCTGATTCTTCAAGACGCTCGATTTGACTATAAACACTCCATATTTAGGAGCCGACTGATTTCACAAAGTTTTTAATAAGCTCTTAATTTAGGTTAGTCTTGACTCAGAATCAGATTCCTTTTGACATTAAGATTTGTGCTTTGACTAGTGAAATTTTTAGTGTCATATCAGTTGTCTCCCTATTTTTGGATGACATTATTTCTATCATCCGAAAAGATATACCAAATAATTAAAAATAACAACTTCTTAAATGAAATTTGCGAGTTCATTAACATTTGCATCACATATAGTTTGAGAGAATAGATCTTCATGGGTGCACAAGACTATGATCACGAAAGCTGCGCACTTGGGTGTTCTTGGGTGCATGTAAGCCCCATGAGGCCAGCCCGCTTCGGCCAGGGTCGACGGCAATACGCACATGCACACGGCGCCTGCCACCGCACGCGGGCAAGCGGGCTGGTCGCTGGCACGCTGAGAGCGCAGTGCCATGGGTGTGCGCAGGTAGGTGCTGGGGTACTGCTGCACAAACGCAGCTAGTGAGTGAAAATTTCAATTTTTTTAAATGGCTAGCAAATGTCAGACATAATGAGGAGAGGTGTTTTTTTAATTAAATACCATAATGAGGAGATGATTTTTTTTAATTAAATGGTTAGCAAACGTGAGTCATAATGATGAGAGGGAATTTTTTTTTAATTAAATGACTGATAAATGCTAGCCATAATTAGGAGATATGATTTTTTTTTTTAATTAAATGGCTGGCAAACGCTTGCCATAATGAAGAGAGGGTTTTTTTTTACTTAAATGGCTGATAAACACTAGTCATAATGAGGGGAGGGTTTTTTAATTTTTTTAATTTATTCTCTTTTTTCCCTTATAATGGATCTATAAAACCTCATTGGGGTCAAGTAAGGAGACATAGTTTTCTCTTATATGCTCTAGTGTTCTTCTGCGCTAGATGAGAAATTATCTAGCAGTTCGGGCTAGGGTAAATTTTTTTCTTTTGTCGAAAGCTCGATCTTCCAAAAGAATGTCATTTTTTTTGTAGATCAAGACCTGTAGTTCATACGGCGAAGCTCCGATTTTCCCTCGAAAGAGGCGACAACTGTCCTCGTTAGACCAACCGAGTTTGGAGGCGATCAAGACCCGTAGTTCATATTACGAGGCTCTTGCTTTCCCTTGAAAGAGGTGTCAACTGTCCTCATTGGACCGACCAAGTTTGGAGGCAATCAAGGCCCACAGTTCATACAGCGAGGCTCCAATTTTCCCTAGAAAGTGGTGTCAACTGTCCTCATCGGACCGACCAGGTTTGGAGGTGATCAAGACTCGTAGTTCATACGACGAGGCTCCGATTTTCCCTCGAAAGAGGTGTCAACAGTCCTCATCGGACCGACCAGGTTTAAAGGCAATCAAGATCCATAGTTTATATGATGATGCTCTGGTTTTCCCTCAAAAGATGCGTCAATAGTCCTAGTCAGACCGACCGGGTTTGGAGGCGATCAAGGCCCATAATTCATCCAGTGAGGCTCCGGTTTTCCCTCGAAAAAGACGTCAACTTTTCTCGTCGGACCGACCGAGATTGTTTGTCAAAGTTTTACTTGATGACATTAACCAGTATGGAAGAGGTTGAATTGAATCTGTTGAGAATTTTTGACCCATCTAAGGTTGTTTGTCAAAGTATTACTTGATGACATTAACCTGTATGAAAGAGGTTGAGTCAAATCCGTTGAGGATTTTTGACCTATCCGAGGTTGTTTGTCTAAGTGTTACTTGATAACGTTAACCTGTATGGAAGAGGTCGAATCGAATCTGTTGAAAATTTTTAACCCATCCGAGGTTGTTTATTAGAGTGTTACTCCGTGATATTTAACTTGTGTGGAAGAAATCAATAGTTTTAACTCTTATCCGAGGTTGTTTTGTCAAAGTATGACGTTAACCTATGTGGAAGAGGTTAAACATTTTGATTATTCTGAGATTATTTGTCAGAGTATTACTCAATGATGTTAACCTGTGTGGAAGAGGTCAAATCAAAACATCTGTTTGAAGTTGTAGCCAAAGTTGCTCCTGACCTTCCCAAAATTTCCAACAAAAGGCGAATGATCAAGTTGATGAATCTTCATTTTTCTTATGTGTTCCTCCAGAGTAAGATTTCCTCCACCGTATAGATGGTGCTGCTCTAAACATAAAATTAGATTGTCAACCATTGTGAAGATGTAAAGGGAATGTTTCCCACAGACGGCGTCAAACTATTGCGTGCCAGAAAACCTATTGCGGTAGAATAAAACTTCGCACCTTAGCTTCATTGGGAGATCCAGCGTGCACGCAGATAGTTCAAAAGAGAATAAGAAACTCCAAAATTTTTACGTGAAAAAATCCCGAAAAGAGGAAAAAAATCATGGGCCCTAGCCTAGTAAAAATGTTCCACTATATATCTGTTTTGAAGTACAAAGTTTAAGTTTTCTCGATAATGGGATTACAGAGTTGTATGTGAGAAAGCCTGACAATGAAAATCCCAAAATCAGGTGACAATAGCTATGTAGTGGTAGTTAGGCTGTAACAGTGATTAGTGACAGTCGGCGATAGTGAATGACGGCTGTCGGTGATGATCTGGCGACTGTCAGGTGGTGGTAGTTGGCGGTGGTGACCGGTGATGGCGGTCGGTGGTGACCAATAATAGTGGCCGACGGTGGCGGCCAGCGGTGGTGGTCGGCGACGGTGACCAACAGCGGTGGTCTACGATGACCAATGACGATGGTTGACGGTGGCGAGGACCGGCGGTGGTGGCCGACGGCGGTAGTCGACGACGCGTCGGCGGGGGCCAACGACCAGTAGTCGAGCGGGGGAGGACCAGCAGCGGAAGGCTGGTCGACGGGTGCGACGATGAATCTGTAGTGTGGTACCGATGGTAGTCTGTGGCGATGACCGACGGCAGTGGCCAACAGTGATGACCGTCGACTGGTGGCACGATTATGCTTGGAGGTTATTCATTCCACAAAGCTCTATCTTCTTTTTAGCTTGGCCTCCCCTCATGTGAGGAATGAGGGGCTATTTATAGATTAGAGGAGTGATGTTTCTATAAATACATGCAAAATCCAAACCACTACATCGGGCGGCTCAAAACGATTCCCTTGATCATCTAATGCATTTTGAGTATTTGAATGCTCAAATGAAGTCAAAATTATGAGATCTTGGGCTTGTTAGATATGGCTCGTTAAGATGCTCGATTTGATTATAAATACTCCATATTTAGGAGCCGACTAATATCGCAAAGTTTTCAATAAGCGTTTGATCTGGGTTAGTCTTGACTTAGAATCAGATTACTTTCGACATCAAAATTCGTGCTTCGACTAGTAAAATTTTCAGTGTCATATCAATTTGGTATCTCTTTCTATATCACTTTTCTATTTTATTGCATATCTATGGATGCATCTATAGTAGGCCACTTGACTATTCCCCCACTAGCCTAGTCTACAGCTTTTAAGATACTAAACTATGTTTACGAAAAATTTATGTTATTAATAATATATATAAGCCATACTTAGTATCTTCTCCGTACCTAGCTCCCAAAACTCCATGAAATAAATATCATGCTTCCATGTCACTTGCGAAATCATGATCTCAATGTTATTCACGTGGGCATACAGTAGTTATTTTGCAATTTACCACCTGCACAAGGGTATATCTTACAGTCTCCATTTGTAGATATCTTTACTCACTACCTGCATCTTTGCCCACTTTTTTGCAGCAACAATGCTCGCTAGAGAGAAGTTCAAAAAGGAGTTGAGCCCTATTTAGGTAGCTTTTTATAGTCTAAAATATTTTCATTCATATTAAATATATATTATTGATTTTTTTAAAATGATTATTTTTCAATATTGCCTATGATTTTTCTCGGTAAATTTGTTTTCATGTCATATTTATATGTTTAAAATCAGTAATTTATGCCCTTGTTAAGAAAAATTTCTAATTTTAACTTTTTGCATGCTCTATAATAATTTGATAATAAAGTAAAATAATATTATTTTTACCAAATCTCAACTATTCATTAATTTTCATTGAATTTATGAACATTAATGTAAATCATGTCTCAGGATTGTTTATCATGAATTCAAAATTATAAATCTTTTATGGTATCATTTAATGATTTAGTTAGTGTACCATAATTATTCAAATAATAGCTAATTTTGGTGTTAATAATCCTCTTTTCTTAAGATTTTGACTTCTAGAAAACTCAAAGTGAAGAGTATCACCAAAGGACATTTGTCATGTGTGTGTAAAGATAAGTCTAAAAGAATAATATGTGATCACATAATCTTCCAATCATCTAACAAATATTATTATAAATAGTTATCTTCATATTTAATGTTCATATTCCTAAAGTACTTTTTGCCATAACATTACAAATCTCTTTATTGTCATCATAAATATAAAAGACTCTTTGTGATAGTTCATGAATGACATTTTAAGTTTTCATAATTTATATATTTGAATAATATCAATACATAATATGACAACTAAAAACTTACATAATTTCTTTGTTTTGTTTTCTAATTATTTACTAGTTTATATTTTATGAAATAAAAAAGTATATTTATTTAAGTTATTTCACATCTGTATTCAAGGGTTTGGATTTATTAAGTTTCTAATGAAATTCTAGAAGTCACAATACTCTGTCCTCTTGATATGCCTTACCCTAATAAGTGATATTAAAGTTTTAGATCTACATTTTATTTTATGCCTTTATCTTACGATCCTCGTAACATATATCACCTCAAAATTTTTACGTCAATTTGTTCACTTATTGATAGTCAATCATTTTTTGATCATAAATATTTTAATTCTTGAAAATTCTACATGATCATAGTTTTCAAATCACTCAACTTAAATATGTGGCATTTGATTAAAAAATATTTTTCCTTAGATAATTTTATGCAAACAATGTTTACATTAAACTTTTTTTTTTTATTTCATGGTTTTAAGAACTTGTTCTTTGCATAATTGAATGGGACATCTATGCTCTCTTAAAAATCAGAAAGAAATTTTGGACATATTCAAATTTATCTTTCAAGCTTAGCAAAGCTAGGGTTAAATGCAATAAACAAGATGCTATAAAAAAATTATGACCAATTAAAAAGAATTTCAAATAGAAGTCTTCAAGAAAGAAATGTGGATATGTAGAGAAAAATGACTAATATGTTAAATGTAAACCACAATAAAAAGTGCCTTGTATTTCAACTAGAATAATAAAATAGTATTGTTCTTTCCTCCCATTGCTTTGATGAAGACCTAGAAAAGAACTGAAACTCCTCTTGCATATAAATGGATAAATGACACACTATCTAAGTTATATCATACATTTTTTTTTAAATAAAAAATTGTTCAGGCATTTTAAAAAGAGTTCTTAATTAAAGTAATATAAATGATATATTATGAAAAGAGAATGACTTGTTCAAACATGACATTACTTCATTGAATGAAAATTAGAATTTTATTGTATACTTTAAAGGCAAAATTTTTAAACTAAGCATGATTAAAACCTTAATTAGCGGAATAAGCACATTTTTAAAAAAATTTCAAAATAAGACAATCGCCTGCTTAAGACACTGATCAGATGGTATAGTTAATACAATGCCCGTTTAACGGGCGACTGGCCACTGGCTAAAATAATTTTTTTTAAAAAGAGGAATTTACATACAGATCACACAATTCTTATATATTTACATATCTATCCATAAATGGCAGGAACGGCCTCTCTCTCTCTCTCTCTCGTCATTATTTTCTCCTAAATTTTTGTTAATATATAATTTAAAAATATTTAAAATATATAAATAAATAATTTTTAGTAAATAAATAAATTATATAAATAAAGTATATATATATATATATATATATATATATATATATATATATATATAAATTTATTTAGTTATTTATATTTTTAAGTTATATAAATAATTTAAAAATATTTAAAATATATAAATAAATAAATATATATATATATATATATATATATATATATATATATATATATTATATATATATATATATATATATATACATATATATATATATATTTTAATTAGTTATTTATTTATAAAATATATAATTAGTTAAATAAATAAATAAAAAATTTTAAATTATATAAATATTTAGTTATTTATATATATATATTTATTTATATTATATTTATTCCTTTCTTTATTTATTTATTAAAAATTATTTATTTATTTATTTATTTATATTTTTATATTTTTATTTTTTGTTATTATTATTATTATTATAGACTTATATAAATATATACATATATATATATATATATATATATATATATATATATATATATATATATATATATAATTAAAATATTTTATAAAAATATTTTTAAATTATATTTTTTAAATATTTTAAATTATTTATATAACTTTAAAATATTTATATAATTTAAATATATAAATAACTAAATATTTTATAAATATAATAACAAAAAATATTTATATAATTTAAAATTTATTTTATTTATTTATTTAACTAATTATATATTTTAAATAAATAAATATTTTTAAATACATAAATAGCTAATTAAATAAATAAATATATATAAATAACTAATTATTTATTTATATATTTTAAATATTTTAAATTATTATAACTTAAAAATATTTATATAATTTAAATATATAAATAACTAAATAAATTTATATATATATATATATATACTTTTGTCTTGTAAAAAGGTAGAGTGAAAGTTTATGCCTTAGCCTTTGTTGAATAAGTCAAAGAAATTGAATTAAAGCGAACATGAGACACTCGAATTTTTAGCGTGGAAAACCTCGAAAGAGGGGAAAAACCAGGCTAGCCGATAAAAGATTCCATATGTATCCTTTTGAGTAGAAAATCTTCCGATAACGGGATTACATATTATTTGAAAGGGAACGGGTGTAACAACGATCGGTTTATAATAGTTCTTGATGTTGGGGATCTTTGGGTAACCGGTGGAAATGACGGGTATAATTAACGATGGCGGCGGCCGGCAATGGTGAGATCTTGCTCGGGGATCTTCAAGCTTTATAGCTTTCTCTTCCTCCTCACTTCACTTTTCCTCTTCTTCCTCGATCGGACTCTTCCTCTTCTTCCTTGCCTTCTTCCTTGCTTGACTTCTTTCTTCTTCACTTGCTTGGACTCTTCTTCTTCTTCTTTGGGTTCTTGTTCTTCTTCACTTGCTTGTTCTTCTTACTTGCTTACTTCACTTAGCAGCAGGCTTTTCCTCTTCTTCCTTGTTTGGATTCTTCTCTTCTTCTTGCTTAGTGTGCAAGGATCGGCTGGCGGTGGCCGTGGTGGTGGTGGATTGGCGGTGGCTCCTCTTCTTCACTTGTTTGACTCTCTTCTTCTTCTTCTTTCTTCTTCTTACTCTTCTTCTTCTTCACTTCTTCTTCTTCATGTGAGGGATAGAGTTCTATTTATAGATGGGAGGAGGCGTTTCGTAATTTATGCAAAGTCAGGTGCCACTCCTCTTGATCGGACGGCTTAGAATGGTTCCTTGATCATTTGATGTATTTTGAGCATTTAGATGCCCAAATGAAGTGAGATCTTAGGCTCGTTAGATCCGGCTGTCGAGCCTTCGATTTGACTATAAACACTCTATATTTAAGAGCTATTTTGGGATGTAATTGATATCCCAAAGATTCGAGATATTTAGTCTTGTCAATCTCGATTACTTCGAAATCGCGCTTTTGATATTAAGATTCGGACTTTGATTAGCGGTATTTTGAGCACCATATCAACTTTATTTATATAATTTATAAAATATTTATATAATTTATTTATTTACTAAATATTATTTATTTATATATTTTAAATATTTTTAACTTATATATTAACAAAAATTGAGGAGAAAATAACGAAGAGAGAGAGAGAGAGAGTTTCCGTCATTCCTGCGCCATTTAATAATAATAACAAAATATAAAAAATATAAAAATATAAAAATAAATAAATAAATAAATTTTAATAAATAAATAAAGAAAGAAATAAATATATAATAAATAAATAAATATATATATATATATATATATATATATATATATATAACTAAATATTTTCTAAATATATAAATAACTAAATATTTATATAATTTAAAATTATTTATTTATTTATTTAACTAATTATATATTTTAAATAAATAAATAACTAATTAAATATATATATATATATATATATATATATATATATATATATAAATAACTATTTATTTATTTATATATTTTAAATATTTTTAAATTATTTATATAACTTAAAATATTTATATAATTTAAATATATAAATAACTAAATAAATAAATATATATATATATATATATATATATATATATGCTTTATTTATATAATTTATTTATTTACTAAAATTATTTATTTATATATTTTAAATATTTTAAATTATATATTAACAAAAATTTAGGAGAAAATAACGACGAGAGAGAGAGAGAGAGAGAGAGAGAGAGAGAGAGAGAGGGAAGACGTTCCGCCGTTCCTGCCATTTATGGATAGATATGTAAATATATAAGAATTGTGTGATCTGTATGTAAATTCCCCTTTGTTTTAAAAAAAAAATTATTTTAGCCAGCGAACTGTGCCTATTTTGAAATTTTTTTAAAAACATGCTTATTCTGCTAATTAAGGTTTTAATCATACTTAGTTTAAAAATTTTGCCTACTTTAAATTGATAATGAAGATTGTGAGTAAAAGAAAATCTTGATAATATGCCTTCATTTTCTAACACTCCTTGTCCTGACAATCAAAAATCTTTTCATATTAAACTAATTGTACTAGAAACTCAAAATTCTAATTTAAAAAAAAAGTGTGATTTATAATTTTCTCAAATAGCAATTTAAATAGATTTATTATTTTGTGTATGCATGTTGAAAATCGTTATGGTGGTGACTATCTTCATCGGCATCTACTCTTCTGCACGCACCGACTCTATTTATATGTGATAGAGGTATTTAACTCAGCATAGCTCAAATTGGTTCAAACTCACCTAGGTTAAATCCAATTCGAGCAATCTCGACATTTAAAGACTTGTGTTGAAAATCGTTATGATGGTGACTATCTTCATCGACATCTACTCTTCTGCACGCACCGACTTTATTTATGTGTTAGAGGTATTTAACTCAGCATAGCTCAAATTGGTTCAAACTCACCTAGGTTAAATCCAATTCGAGCAATCTCGACATTCAAAGACTTGTGTTGAGCAAATCATTGTTGTTAAATTTTCATCTATTTTTTATGTTGAATGATCTTCACATTTTTGAGAAGATTGAACATTATGTGGCGATTTTGAAAGGGCTCAAAATTCATTTCTTGCATTGAAAGTTATATTTGATCAGATAAAAAAAAGTTATCATTTTGATAGTTCTGATAATTATTAATATAGTAAATTTTATAGGTGCAGTTTGTGATCATATTCGATTTTTATTTTATTTTTGTTTTAATTTAATATGAATTATATTTGTTATCATAAAAATATATATTTATTTTGATAAAATATTGAACATATTTATTTATATGCTGATGGCTGATAGAGGAAGATAAATACGATATCCCTCTAAGAGCACAAATTTGGGGTTTTATCTTTGTTTTTATGTTTTGGCAAATATATTTACTTGAGGGCTATATAAATAACATGCATGACTTTTTAATTTTACAGTCTTTGGTTGGAAGAAAAAAATAAATACTGTGTAAAATTTTAGAGCATTTTAAATTCACTTTCTAGTTGATTTTTATGTATTTAAAATTCACATATAAAATTTGAATAAATTTTAAATATACTATGTAAAGCATACTATCACTATCATTGCCCATCACCAATAGTTGCCACTCATCACCAATTTTCGTAGCCACTGCTGCTTGCCTACAATTGGCTATTGTCACTTGCCTCTCAATAGTTGCCGCTCATCACCAATTTTCATAGCCACTGCTGCTTACCTAAAATTGGCTATGACCACCTGCCTCCCAATGCACCCATCACCACCTGTCGAATATTGCCCACAACTTCTCAATTAGCCATACCCCACCAGCAACTATCCCCATTATCACTACTAGTTGGCCGCAAATCGCCACCACCAGCCATGCTCCATCGCTGCACCAGCCTCCTTCTATATTCATCACTCGCATCATTGCCAACAAGTATTTGAAATACTTTACAAGAAATCAATCATAAAAAAACACTTTTATTTTTCACAAATAATTAAATAATAATAATATATTATAAATATATAACATATGATTTTATTTTATATTATATTTAGAAGATTTAAATTTATATATATTTACAAACAAATAGCCCCTTATTGATTTTAATACAACTTTTACGTTTTCTTGTCAAATGAGAGCAACGTTGTCACTTGATTATCATGTAATATTTTATTTTTGTGATATTGGTTGGGCATGACTCCCATAAGCTTTTTTACTCCATTGGAGAATAAGATGATGATGCTGAAAAGAGATGCTAATGAGTTCAGTTGGCATCCAGTCAATTTTTTTTTTTATTTGAGTGAGAATTTAATTAATTAATTAATTAATTAAATTTAAATTTATTCTCGAACTCAATTTTATGAGTTTGTAAAGGATAAAAATATTTTATTTGATGATTTTTTTAATTTTAATATATTTTAAATATATTTTCTATCAATGATTTTAAACAAATCATCAATTTTAAATTATTTTTTTTAATTTTAATATATTTTCTATCTTTAGGATTTCTTCTATTATAGATGCATGAGGATTCATGTCTACTTCTTTGTGTTTGAGAAAAATTGATAGTTTTTAAAAATATTTCTAATATTTAAAAATTATTTTAAATTTTTTTAAAATTAATTAATTTATTTTTAATAATATAAATAAAATTATGTTTAATAAATATATCTTAAAAAAAGTAAAAAATTAAAATTAAAATAAAAGAAAATCCAATTAGACTTCTAGTCAAATCACAATATCATGCAAAATAGCACTTAAGACGATAGTTCATTTTTGGACAGATTGGATTTAGAAAAAACGGATCAAAGACGAAAGTACTCTATTTCTTTAATCCGACTGAAGGGGACTTATTAAATTATCTTATATTTTATCACCTTCGGATCCACTCGTCAACAATTAAGCAGTCTTCCAAAAAAGGACAGATCATAAATTTTAAAAAAGAGTTTTGTAACTGAGTGTTGACTTTCCATGCTCTAATTGTCAATATTTTTTAATCCAAATTATAAAAGACCGGCATGAACACGTCTTGCACGTTAGAAACTAGAAAGGAAATCTTGGAAGACCTATTCATTTGGTGCGTTTGTGATAGTGACTATGCATTGACTTTAAAGTCTACAAAAAATTGATACAGAACTGCCTAAGTTGATACTCAAGCAATAACCTCTAATACTAATTAATCATCTTCGCCTCATACATTTATTAATAAACCTCCCAAAGTCAATAATTAATACTTTACCGTCAGTCCCAAAAATTATTTATATTGATAACTACTAAAAACAGCTACATATTTGTTACAACATTTGATATCTGGCCTATTTAAACTTTTAAGAAATACTGAAAAATTGGCTTCCGCATGCTAATTGGATCATCCGATCTTGTCGATCTTACGGATGAAGTGTTCCATGTCAACGACATTCACGAGATCAGAACTGCTCCAGAGGCCGACACCGCAAAGCCTCAAGCCTTCACAATCAGAGTTCACCGCTGCCAACTTTTGTTTCGTCTTCTGGCACCAAATTCTCGGAGAGGTCCTGGATGATCTCAGCCTCAGTTGGAACGTAGGACATCTTCAACTCCGCTGGATAGTCAATGAGGTTGCGGATGTCCATTGGGTTCCAGAAGAAGCTCATGAACAGGCTCCGGATCCACGATGACGCCGGGATCAACTCGTGCATCCTTGGCGATTGGAGCAACGTCGACCGCTATGCACCGCAATGGAGGAAGCGGATTGTCTCGCGACATGGTTCAGGCAGAATGCCGACATGGCTTGCGAACATCGATCTTTCTATAATTCAAGCTTCCTCCACGGTTAAGAGAGCATGGTGATCTCCCTTTATTTAGCTCGTGAACGCCGCCGGAATTGTAGAATATCCACCCTCCCAGCAACGAAAAAAAATTAATTAATTAAATGACACTCTCTTTATTAATATCCTGCCTAAGTTAATAGAATGCCCCTGGTCCTGGGAGTATCAATTTAGATAGGTTCTACTGTAATTATTTAAACGTGCAGGGGAACATCAACCTATATCTTGAGTAATGTTTTTTTATTTATTTTGTAACTCATCCAAGACAAAATTATTTTTAAGTTCACTTAGGGCTTTTAATTTTTGATCAAAAACTAAAAATTGCTAGAAAATTGGATCGAATCAAGTAATTTGAGCTGAGCTACGAGCCGATTGCCTGAATCGGTCTTTTTTTGAGCTAATTTTGAGCTCAGCATATCCTTGGATCGTATTGGCATGCAATCAGCTCGAATCACCCTATTTATTTGGTGTTTTCTTAAGACATTCAATTCATTTTGGATTATGGTGATCTACCAACGAAGCACTTTTATACATTTTTTCATTGAGTTCGCTAGCCTCTTTGTAGACTTTCTCCTTTGTGTCTTTGTCCTAACCCTCGACTCCGACTCTCCTATTCTTATCTTCTCTTGATCTCTCGAGTCTCGATCGATATCTTCGTTCGTGATTTGCATTTAAATAGTTAAGTTCTTTGTGTCTTTATTTTATTGTAGATTTGCCACTTCTGGAAGTCTTGATCCTCATGGATCAATAATCTGTGTAATATTTTTTATGTTTTCTCTATATCTACATTTCAATAACTTCTAAATACAATGAGAATGAATGTTTTCTTCATTTGTTGCCTCTGTATCTAATATTATTAGCATGAATCGGAGGCATGTGGCCATTGCCAAAATGGCTAAATCGTAATGAACTATTTCTTTTGGAATGCTCTTATCTCAGGTTTTTCTAGTATGAATTTTGCATTATTTATGCCTTTCTAGGTTGTTTGACGCAGTTGTTACTGATTAGTTATTGCTTGTGGGCTTGCGGCTTGCTGATTGCCAAGCTTGCATTGCTCGACTGGTATTGTTTGTTACTTTGTCGTAACATCACATTTTGTCAAAACAACTATGACTTGTGTTAGTAGAATTTGCCCTAAGTTGTGACTTGTGAGCTATTGTTCTCTTAATCTAAGATATTATTGGTTTCTCTAAGATTCATTTTGCTGTGTAAAAGTCAGATGTGGCTTGTGGCAGTTTATGACTTTTTTATGTGTAAATGTGTTATATTTGATGTGTAGAGATATTATTGCTTGCTTTGTGATTTTTCACACTCTTATTCAGTTGTCTATTTATTTTACTATAAATGAATAGACTTATGTTCGCATACAAAAAAGAGGATAAGTTGGTCATGCTTAATAAAAGTGAACATGTTATAGAGGAGTAGAGCAATGTAGAAAGCCTTATGTAGTGGATATATTTAGTACAGAGCTTTGAGACTCTGAGTGTTGTCTTGTTAGTATATACTTATATTTGCATACATGCATAATTGCCTTTCACATTTTCAGTTTATTAATTTTGGGATCCTTCTTTCATCTTATATATAATAGCTACAATTTCTCAAAATCAATCTATAAGTTCTAGTCAACCTTAAGTTGACAATATAACTACTCCTAATGAAAGCGTTGGGGAAATTATTGCCATTGAGGACAACAAAAGTAAAAAGCAAAGATAAGAAATTTGGTACTATTTTTGTTAAATTTCTAACTCTGGGAAATGTAAGATGTTAGAAACTAGAAGTGCAATTACTACTTTAAATCATTCTTCAAATAGAAAATAGGTATTACTTCTTAAATGAACAGACATTTCAAAATCCATCATTATAGTAAAGCAGATATAATAAAGAAAAAAAAGTAAAATTTTTTTGATCTAATAGTTAAAGACATAGAGGATAATGATTTAATGTCTCCTTCTAGATATAACTGTAGTAGAATTAAAAATATCATTGGCAAAATAATTATTATTCATGATTATCGAGCATTTATGGTTCAATGTTATGATGAAGTCAATGAATCCTAATTATTGCAAAATATCTCAACATTCTATCAAAGAGGAGTGCATGCAAAATTATGAATTAGAGAAAGAAAACTAAAAAAAAAATCTTAAGTTAGTTAAACATATTTCTCTTACTTGTGGTTGTTGAACATCAAGTCAAACTAGTGGTTATATGTGTATAATTGTGCACTTTACAGACCTAATTGAAGTTGCAAAATAGAATAATAAGCTTTACTAACTTAGACCCCTTCATAATGGTTATATTATTTTTGAGGCTATTTCTGAAATTTTATTGCAATGGGGTCTTCAAAATAAAATTTGTACAATCACATTAGATAATATTTTTTTTTAATGATGTTGTTGCTAGAACTTGAAAACTTTATTTAGTTGAATGCTAGGATTTCTTTTTATGAAACAATTTTTTTCATGTAAGATGTGTTGCTCATATCTTGAACTTGAGGTTCAAGATGATTTGAAGGAAATTAGTAAGATGATTGAGAAAGTGTGAAAATCTAATCTTTTATGAAGAGATCACCAAGTAAGTTACCTAAATTTGGTGAGATTGCTGGATAGATAGGATTGTTAATATTAAAATTACTTTGCACTGATATTCTGACTCGTTGAAATTCTACATATAAAATGCCTAAGTCTGCTTTTATTATAGAGTTGTGTTTCCTAAGTATGCTTTAAAAAATTATAATTATTTATGGTTGCCTTCAGAATATGAATGGACTCAATTTGATAAAATTAGATAATTATTTTTTATTTTTAATCATATTACTGAGACTTTTTTTGGTTCAAATTGTCTAATAGCTAATAGGCTTCTTCTGAGTTTGATTTTGATTAAAAACACTTTGGATAGAGAATGCAAATTTGACAATGCATTTCTTTTAAATTTGACAATTACTATAAAAATAAAGTTTGATAAATGCTGGTTAGATTGTTCTATGCTATTGTCAATTGCATGCATATTGGATCTTAGAATGAAAATATTTTGGATCGATTACTATTACCCACAAATTTATTATTCCAATATTGTTAATGAGAAGATAGAATTTATAAACAAAAACTATTTGACCTCTACTCATATTATGCAATACAAAAACTAAATATTTCAAATGAAATCACTGAGTCAACATCCTCTCAACCGGTTCGAATATCAGCTACTCCACAAAGAAGTACCAGTGATGGTGATGTCCTTGATAACTTGTATGATTTTATTGATTCCACAGGGCTTCTACTTCCAGAAAAATCTGATTTAGAGCTTTACTTAGAAGAGGTTTGTGTGAAGTTTCTAGATTCTGAATTTGATATTTTTGAGTGGTGGAAAATGTTAGCATTGAAGTACAAGACTTTGTACAAGATGACAAAAGATATTTTTTACAATCCTTGTAACAACTATCGCTTCTGAATCAGCTTTAAGTACAGGTAATTCTATAGATGGAGATTATAGAAGCTCATTATCATCAAAAACACTTAATGCTTTGATTTACACTAATAATTGGATTCGTTCTTTATATAAGTCATCAAAAGAATCATTGATATTTTATATTATCCAATTATATTTACGTTGTCTTTCTTCATATTACAATTTTATTATTTTTAATCATTATTAATAAATTTTAGTTTGACATCTTGTTGAGGAGAATTTATTAGTCCTAGTGTCAGAAAGCATGACCATTGAGTCTAATATTTGATGAAGCAATTTAATTGGGGCACCTACAAATACAATGCTATAGATGAATAGTATGGTATCAGGCTATTTGGCAAGGTATTATGATAAAAACTTGGACATCTTTATTTTAGGAATTATAATATGTTTGAACATTTGGAACATGAGATACTAGGAATGTTTTATATATTTTAGTTTTAGTACATTCATATTGTTATATTTATTATTTAAAATTTATATTTTTAGGTTATAAACCCAATGATCAAAATTAACTAAGATGTTTATAAGTTCGATATAAATGGTGGATAAAAACCAGTACATAATGATGGTTGATAATTTTTTAAGCGATGCTTTGGTCGATGATACAAATTTGAGGCCAAAAATATTGCTAGTTATATAATTGCATTTGGACTGGTAAATATTATTGTGTATTTACATATTTACTTAATATTAAATGCTGACTTGTTAGATGATATTGTCTTATTGGATTAGACTTGTTATTTGTTGTTTGTTATGCCTCTTCATTGTTGGCATCTAATTAGTGTCATGCTACTAATCACTGCTTTTTGGTAAATATGGATCTTATGTTGTTGCTGGTGGATGTTAGGTGTGTAATGTGCTGGGCCTATTAGTCGGTGGTTGCTACCAGCAATCGTAGAGTGCTAGACTAGTTGGTTGGCGGTTGTTTTGTTCTTGTAGTGCAGGTTGAAAGTCTAGAACTGAACCATGATGAGCTGTTGTCTGTTAGCTTTTTTTTGTTATGAATTCATACTTGTTGGTTTCTGCTGCAAGCTACAGGATTGTGGCCTTTAGGTTTGTAATTATGATGTTGTTCGGCCTTCGATATTTCAAGTGTTGAGTTTGTAGGAGTAATAGAAGAGGAACCACCTAATAAGGAAGTCAAAAGTTTTATGACCTGCTAAATGTAGGACAACAACCACTATGAGAAGGTTGCATTAATCACATTGAACTATCTATGGTCATAAGAATGCTAAGCATCAAAACTGAATATAATATGTAACATGAATATTTTAACTAATTTACAGGGCTGCTTAAGGAGACTAACCTACATGAAAACTTAGTTCCACATGACCAATATAAATCAAAGAAATTGATGTCAATGTTAATTTTGATTTTAGAAAAAAATGACTATTGTGTTAATAATTTTATGATGTCCTACAAGGATAATGTAATTGATGTTGAGTGCAAATTTTATAGAGCACCTAAATTTAAGCCACAAAGCAAAAAATAATGCAAACATACATATTTGTTTTATAAGTAATTGTTCTATTTATCACTTATTTTACGTCTATGCTTTTAGCTAAGCTTACAGAATGGCACTACGAGAGAGCAACTAAATCAAAATTTTTGAGTCATCCATCAAACAAAGAAACGTGAAAGGATTTTAATCATACATATTTTAATTTTATATCTAAACCACAAAATGTCTAATTTGATCTATGTGCTGATGGTCTCACATCATATAGTCAATTGACGTCGCCTAATTAATATTAGCCAGTGATAGTTACACTCTATAATCTACCTCTAAATATGTGTATGACTAAATTTTTATGTTTCTTACTCTAATTATATTTAGGCCACATAATCCTAAAATAAAAATTTGTGTCTTCTTGCAATAATTGATTGATGAGCTAAAAATCTTATGGGACATTAGTGTACTCATATATGATATCGTTGTAATGCAAAACTTTTTGATGAATGTTATACTACTAATGTAATATCAATGGAGCACTAATGAAAAGTTTGCATGTCCATATTGTATGAATTTATCAAAAGTGTTGCTCTAAATAACAATTAAAAAATTATTATGTCAGTTTTCATCGTATGTTCTTACCCACAAACTATTCATTTAGAATAAACAATAATGCATTCATCAAAAATTGTGTCGAATAGTGCAAGTCTCCACCAAGATAAGGTGTAGATAGCTTATGATAAATTGTTAATTAAATTTCAACTATAATTGATTCTCCAATGCAATATGATAGTTATCTTCTAGGTTATATTGTAGATCACATTTGAACAATATATATATATATATATATATATATATATATATATATATATATATATATATATATATATATATATATATATACCTTATTAGAAGCTTAATCTGATTAATCATAATCATGAAGTGATACATATAAAGAATATTTTCTTTAACAATATATTCAACACTGTGATGATGTTAAGGAAAAAAGTAAAGATAATGCGAAGAACAAGTTAGATTAAAAGAAATATTACAGGAGAAGAGAGTTAGAGCTAAAAGAGATTATAAGTGATAAACTTTTGAAGCTTAAAGTCAAGTACTGCCTAACATTGGATTAGCGAAGAATAGTTTTTGAGTGGGAACAGTTATTGGAGTTATCATACTACTATGCATCTAATTTAAGTCAATGCGTTGATTTGATGAATGAGAAAATATTTGGAATGAAGAGTCATGATTGTCACATTTTTTATAATGCATATTGCTAATTGTATTTAAGGTTTTACCTAATCAACTATTGAATCATTTGATCGAGCTTAATTTATTCTTCAAAGAACTATGTTTATCTCGATTAAATAGGGATGCTCTAAGGAAACTTAAAAATCAATATTCTACTCATACTATGTAATCTTGAGAGGATATTTTCCCTACCTTTTCAACTCAATGGAACCCCTGCCAATACATCTATCATATGAAACTAGAGTTAAAAGTCCAATGCATTATCACTGGATGTACCCTTTTGAGAAGTATATAAATCTATTAAATAATAATACCAATTAATTATCATTTTAGTCATAATTAATTCCTAAAACTACTACAGATTCTTTAATAAACTCATGAGAATTATGAAGAATAAAGCACATCTTAAAGCCTCAATATGTGAAACTTATTTAGCTTACGAAATTACAAATTTATACTCTTATTATATTGAGCCACATGAATAGAAGGACCATATCAAAGGTGTTAGAGCTTCATGAAATGTGTTTTCCATTTTTCAACATTAATATATATATATATATATATATATATATATATATATATATATATATATTATTATTATTATTATTAGATAAGACCTCTTCGAAGGTATTTGAATGATAAAGAGCTTAAAGCGGTGATAGTTAATATTCTTATCAACTATGATGAAGTTCAACATTTTCTTAAGTAAGACTATTAATGTAATGATATTCAAATTTTGGTTGCAACTCGAATATGTTGTTTATCTGATCATGTTAATTTCAATATTGAGTTTAGGTTATTCATAAATTCCTTACAGTTGGATGATGCTATTATTATTAATAAAAAAATTGAAGATGAATTCCCTACATGATTTATATAACATGTAAGCAATCCTAATATCCTACTAAAATTATATTTTAAATTAGTAGCTATACTTTATTATATAGCTCCACTTAAGAAAATAACTAGAACTTTCATGACCTTGCTTGGGGATCTGTGTGATTTATGAATACATGGCTAATTTATAATATGAATGGCTACAAATTTATAATAATTTAAGTGCGTGCATCAAAGGTAACAGACATTCAGATAATGAGATAGATTATTATGAGTTTTACAAGAGGTTGTACAATTATAATTTCTTGGATCAAATTCAAGAACTGCCTATATAATCAGTTGGGATTGATTTGATCCTATTCCTAATAGAGGAACAAAGACACATAAGTCATATGATTTTATTGAAGTTAAATTGAAAAGAAAAATATGCTAAGTTTGATCCTTTAATCCTTATGCATCAAGCCACTCTAGTGTGTTACCTTAGATAGATTGGAAGAATAAAAGAAAAAATGAATTAAGCAATGATTATTAAAATCAAGCCTAGAGCAAGAGTTGAAATCCAAAATACTATTAACTTTGCTCATCAAAAAGAGCTGATGATAAGCTTTAGACTTCTAGGTGATGATTTTGAACTAATAATAAGCTTCGAAGATGATAATGGTTATTATGAGAAAGTTATTCAATCTGGCGATAAGCATAATAAGAATGATGAAGATGATGAAATCATAAAATCAATTTCTAGTGATTCATTAGGGGAAACTACATAAAATGCAATGGAATTTTTTTTCTTTTTAGAAATAGTAAAAGTTTGCATTACATAATTCTTGTTTTATATCTAGGAAGTACTTCTTTTAATCTTTGTATGATATATCTACACATTATCTTATTTACATTTTCTACAATTATTATTTTTTTCTACTTTTTTGAACACTATAATTATTCATCCACTATTATCTTTAAGTTTGACAACTTTCTTTACTTTTTTTCTTACAGATCTAATCATTTGTAATTTTATTTTTATTGTAAATGGCATTAAGTGGTGGTGATAATGTCCATCGCAGGCCAATAATGAGCATCTTCAAGGGGAAAAAAAGAAAACTGTTTCTTAGCCCAATATTCAGGCTATCACTATTGTCACCACCATGGCCTCTATTTTGATCTCGCCATCTTGAACTGCTAGACTTGCACGTACACATGCCTATCACTCTTCATAGCCTATTGACACTAAGCCATTTTATCTATTTCAAGTCCACATAGGTCATAATGAGCACAATTATTACCATCCACCACCTCTTCAGACCGATCCATATATGCTTACTAAGCATGGTGGAGTTGAGCCACCTGCACCATGCTCTTTTATTGAATCAAAGGGAAATACATAATTTTGTTTATGAACTTTCAGTATTTAAATTTTTTTAGTGCTAATCATAACTTTTTTTTATATCGAATTCATCAAGGCTAGCAACAAATAAAATAAGTCAAATACTAAGGAGCAAATTTGATGCTCCTTATGCATCATGGAAGAAGATGCCAATTAAAGTACATGTGGTTTAGGGAATTTGAAGTATTTTCTTCTCTCTCTCTCTCTCTCTCTCTATATATATATATATATATATATATATATATATATCCAATGTAATAGATTTTTCTAAATGTCTATTGATTATCATTAATGTATTTTATGTAATAAAAAGAATTTTGGTGATTGCGAGAACATAGTTAGAAAATTAAAAAAAATTAGTCAACAGGTGTTGCCTATTTATGCGATATGTTCATAGACATATGTAAGTCTGGACAAAGACCTCTTTATATTAGGGAGAATGTGTGGAATAGCCTTTGAAGAGTATGGGAATTCTTATATTATGCTCATAAAAGAAACAGGCTAAAAAAATTGAACTTCTAATTGTGGGGCATGGGTAACTCTCTACATATTAAAGGCTTAATTCCTTACATTGAGTATAGGAGAAGACTAGAAATTCATTGATCACTTCTAGTAATTAAAGTTATAAGAAATATTTATTAAGTTCATTGGTATGTTTATAAAATTAAGTTTTTTGAAGAAAGCCCACAGCTATAGAGTTATATAGCATAACACATCAGCACTAAGCAGACTAATAGTAGGTTGATGTCTGATCTCAGAGAGCTTATGTAAGTAAAGCTATTATTTTTTAATTACAATTCTATTAAAATTATAGTATATTTAAATAACATCATAATGTTTTGTAGGATAATTATATAAGGCTGAGGTGCATAGTCAAAGCTCAACTAGTATAGGTAGTTCAAGTGGACAATCTGAGCAGTTAGAGTTTGAAATCTAAAGAGAAGCTATTAGAGGTAAGACAAAGAGAAGAATATATGGCTTAAGTTCATAGGAATTGATCTATGATGCACGTCATTCATACTCTATAATTTGCTCTAATTTGATTAATGAGATGGTTAGAAGGCGAGCTGCTACAATGGCTGAGGACATAAAGGCTCATATGATTACTAAGATAGAAGCTAGGATGGATAACATAGAAGCAAAAATGGAGAAGATGCACCAAGATAGATGTAAGGGGAAAGATCCACTAGTAGAAGAAGAGGAGGAGAAAGACGATGATGATGACGGGGATGAGGAGACTAATTATGACTAATTTTCTATAGGTACTTCTAATTTTTTGTTTATATTTGTTTGTATCATGTCATTTACTATGTTTAAGTTTAATTATTAAGACCATTGCTGTAATTTTTATGTTCTAAAACATCTGCTATGAAACATTTAATTAGAATTATCTTTATTATTGGTTTGCACATCTTGTGAAGTTGATGTGATCATATCAAAGTCAATTGTGAATCAGTTATGTGATTTTTCTGTAGATGTAAAATTGGCAAAATATGTGGAGCTTTTTCATTTTTATTTTATTTTATACAAGCTTCCAATGGATTTTTCATCCTTAAGCTCGACATAAATAGTCGGGTAAAATTCTGATGGTCAAAAAATTATGATAGCACTTTTTTTCGATGGATTTTCGATAGATATGGGGTGCTAAAAATTTCTTGAATACATGATTCATTAAATATGACATGAGTAGTATCTTTGACTATATGACTTCTTTTATTAAAAATTATAATTCATTTTTAAGCAAATAAATAACTTAAGAAATTATCAATTTAGCATTAAATTCTTGCACATTTGCTTTTTTATTATGCAATACAAAATATATGTATCGTTATGTTTAGGTAAATTATACATATTAAGCATATGTCATGCAACCTAAAGTACTATTATACTTTTATTTCAACTATGTAATTATATTTAGGTGTTCTTAGTGATGGAAAATTATATACAATTTCTAATTCCTTATAAAAATTTTCAAACTTCTCTTTTTAAATTTTATGTCATGAGCACTAGTATAATAGATATTTTATAACATGTATATATTTAAATTCATAGAGCAAATGTATTAAATTCATCAAAGGGATTATTTTATGAATTAAAAATCTAATCCTAGTGACCACTAAGTGGACTAGATGATAAACCTTTGGTTTTTTAGGAGTCTCAAGAGATGATATTGTGCCATCAAATAATAGAAACTATTAGCGTGCAAGAGACCTTAGTTCAAGCTTTTTAGGCTAGTTTGACAACATATATTAAATAAGTTCTTAAGAATCTTTTGCAACTAGGTGTAAGTTCTTGGTCCTATTAAGTAAGGATTAACAAAATTACAGACCTTAAAAGAAGTTTAGTTATATTTGTTCAACTACATTTTTAGGTAGATGAGGCAGTTTCTTAATGGCTTCTAAGTTCACCTAAGAATAGTGTTAGAGTCTAAATGACCTTAGTTGACTCAAAGAAAGCCTAGGGACTTCTTAATCACTTAAGGTCTTCAAAGGTTATCTTAGGACCTTTTTGTGACTAGATTGGGTAGTCATATATAAGCCAAATGTTAAATCGAATATATTGTATTAATTTGGAATATTTAAGTCTATTTAGGATTAGTGCACATGTTTTTGATCACCCTTTGACACTTTAATGGATTATATAGATCTTATTTGGTTAATTTAGTGTCTAAATGGGTTAGGGTAGGATCAAACCTATCAAATATAGTCTATTGGTTTTAGGGCTTGATTATATGATCAATAAATTTAGGTACTTATAATGGTGGTTTAGGTTAAACTTTATCAGCTTAAGTCTAAATTAAAATATTAGCCCTTATGGGTCTTGGTTCATAGATCATTTTGGATCAATACATTAAATCAGCTAAGGTTAAGATATCCCAAGTCATCCTAGATAACAAAAATCAATGTTTAGAGGGAAACAAATGACCTATTGGAATCTCATTAGACTTTGGATCCAATTGTATTGGTAAATTTTATGATTGGACCCCCATTGGCCCAATACATATTTTGAGTTTGATTCCAATAAGGTTTTCACTTGGGCAAGTCATGGGAAATCTACTAATTCATTATGTCATAAGTTATTGAGTTAATCTAATGGAGACATGCACTAGATACAAGTTCTTTATATATGATGTAAAGACCTATATCTCATAAAATCACATTTGGTAACATCAAAGTTAGGTTTAATGGACCAGTTTAAATAGGCATTAGTCTAGTGATCCCTTGAAGGAGCTAGAGCCACTTACAACTAAGATAGGTTAGTCCCATAAGGATGTTCTCTTAATATCCTATGATGATCTAGAGGATTCAACTGATGATCATATGATGATTTATTAAGTATAGTAGAAGAAAAAAATGAATATCTTATAGCTTTTCAAAATGCTTGCCCCAAAAAAGTTATGGTAACATAAAAAGGTATAATGCCATTTTGTTGCATAGTTTATATTATATCAAAAAATAATTAAAGAAAAAATTTTATATGCTCAAATCCCAAAAAAAATACTCTATTATAAAAAGATCTATTTTATCATAATTGCATGGAATTTCAATTGTTCGATAAAATTGGGATACTTAAATGTGCTAATTTAAATATTATAAATGATTTCTTATACAAAATTTACCATTAAATTTTGTATCCATAATATATATAAATAATTTTAAATTAAAATCACAGGTTCAACTCATTTTCAAAATCAAAATTTTAAAATAAAAAATTGCAAATTTTAGTTGATATTATTTGTTATTTATGTCATTTGCTTAAATATATACTTCATATATACACACATAGAATATCAACTAATGTATAATATTTTTAACTATCTAAATTTAAACTACACATATAATACTACAACAAATTTGCATGTTAGTGGACTCAATATGATTTAATTTCCAAAATTAAACTATAATATATTTATGTAGATGTGTCTATATAATTGGATCAATAGAAGCATGTATTTATGTAGATGTGTCTATATAAAAGGATCGATTGAAGCATGTAATACTTATACAATTGATGCTCAAAGTATAAGGACTATTGATAAATTTAAATGTGTAACTCTAAAACCAAAGAATTATGAAAAAGTAACCCTTGATGTTAAGATCATAAAAAAGGTAATAGGAATTTAGAAATATCAGTATGATTAAGTCTTTTACTATAAAAAAAAACTCTATAAGTAGGATGATTGAAATATAACTTAATATGAATGAATTTTGTGATAAGGTTTTTGACATAGAGTTTTTATAAAATTTTCGTCATACTTACTAAAATTAAATAAAGAAGTCATTTTAGAAGATATTTATAATAATAATATTCATGTACTTTACATGATAGCATTATGAGACCAATTAAGTCAAATATTTGAAGATCACATGAGATAAACCTTAGGTTTGCATAGAAAATTTTTTCAATTTAGTTTGCATATACTTAAAAAAAGGTTTCTTATCTAACCTTAATTAGGGGAATACCCCAAGTTGATTAAATACGTGACTATTTATATGGCATGTTTTAATAAGGAAATAAAGTTAAATAGTAATTTCATTTCTTAAGGACTATAGTGACTATACTTATTTGGGACTTTCAGCACTATTAGTCCATGTGGCAAGTTGTATTACTTTATCATTATTGATGGCAACATTGGATTCATTTAGATAAGATTTTTAGAACTTAAGAATAATTTCTTTGATGAATTTAAAGTCTTTATCATATTGACTAAATGAGAATATAGTATTTTTTTATTAACTATCAAGAGTGAGCACAGTGAAAAATTATAAAATTTTAAAAAATTTTATCTAGAATTGGACAATATACAAATTTTTAGTGAGTGATTCCTAGATAAATACCTACAAATTTTAAATAGTATAATTGTCAGTAAATACCAATGAGTTGATATAATAAAAATCTATTAGTGAAGCCTTTCCTAGCATATTGAGTGCGACCTACATAATTTCTAGTAGATTTGGTTTTTATTATGGCTAATTATTTTATCAAAATTTATTAGAAGTTTTTTTTGTAGATAAATTTACTTTTAGGGGAAAATCCATAAAAAATTAGGATATTTTCTATTGTGAAATCTTGCTCGATTGTAATATAGTTATGGTAGGTCATATAATTAATTTGGTGATGCTATTTCGAAGTTTTTCGTGGCTAATCCATGTGTTGTGAGTGAGCATGAATGCACATGTGTGTGTGTGTGTGTGTGTGTGTGTGTGTGTGTGTGTGTGTGTGTGTGTGTGACTTAAACCCCTAATCTTAAAAATACCACTATTTCTTTAAACCAATGATCACAAATCCCTTTCTTATTTTAAAAAGTTGGTGGACATGAATCTACTTGACCACCTATTAATATATCAATTCACTAGATAATTATGAAAAGTCTTTAGAAAAGAAAAAAATAGTTAACCTAGGTTTATGAGCCAATTATCATGCACCAAATCTTAGACAAAAGGTTTGGCTAAATCTCTTAGGCATGACATGGCTACCTAAGGCAAAAGAATCCTCTAGAATCATTATGAAGTAGAGTCTCATGATGCTGGAAGATTTTAAAAGATTCTACAAAATTCTAGATTCATCTAGAACATTTTAAAAACCTCGAAAAGACTTTAAATATTTCAAGAATTTCTAGAAGTCCCCAGAATTCACTAGAATCTTCTAGATATTTGAAGAATATTCCAAAATATTTTATAAAGTTGTAGAATATTGTAAAATAGTGTATATATTTGGGGAGTAATCTAGGAGACTTGAGAACACTCTAAAATATTATAGATTGTAATATATGTAAATGGGATAGTGTGGAGTATTCTAGAAGACTCTTCACACATATGTAATGTGTAGTGCATTCTAGATTATTCTTACGCATGGGAGGAGGGATATAAATAAGATCCTTCCTCCCATCCTCATCTGTAACTAAGTAAGGATCCAAGAAGAGTAACTCTTAGTGTGAGTGTGTAAGGTCCAAGTTATGTATAGTTCTTTATGCTAGTGAAGTTTTCCTACTTACTTCTCCTCTATCATTACATTCTTGCCTAGCATTGTATGAGTGTAAGGCTAGCTTAGTGATGCAGTCATGGAGCCTCATAGTGGAGGGCTTAAGGATTGCTTCAGGATCTTCCACTCACCAAAGTGGAAGGGATACAGGGGGTTCTACTCACCCAAGTAGAATGGTAGCGAGAAGTCACCAAATCCCCCAGACGATCGACCACCAAACTATAACCTAGGAGTTTTCACTCCAAATTTTTACATAAAATAGTTTATAAGTCCTTCATTAAGTCAGAATAAATGTGTATATAAGTATAAAACTCTAAAGGAAGTGTCTCTTACGAAAAAACTACTTAAAAAATGTCAGAACTCAAAACTCATCATCTCGTGGCACCACAGGCCAATGCCTAGGCATCGGCTTCTCTATCAAGACATTACATTAGGAATCGGTTATAGCTTCATGATGCTAAAATGCTTGTTCTTAGGTGTTATACTACTGATTCACTACTAACACTTAAATATTTAATGATCTCAATAACAACTCTCATATAATACTTAAACATAATTAAATATATTCTCTACTACATAATACAACATATGGGACATAAGTATAAATAGTACAAAACATAAAACACAATATAAATCTCATCAACTTTGGTTTTTGAATTAGAACCTGGTCCTTTTCCCTTTGATGTGCTACATCAATTCCCTTAGACTCTATGAAACTCTTCTAAAATGAGTTAGAATTGTAGAGATCTTCCAAAAGCTATGGGGCAAAGTCTTTGGAGCTCATCTAAAGTCATCCAAAAGTATCCTTACTTCGGGTTTGTCTTTCCACCTAATTAGGAATCTCTAAATAGTGCTATCATCTGATTGTGCTTCACTTATGATGACATCCTCCACCTCAAAGAATGTTGGTTGGATATGTACCTATAAATAATTTCTTTCTCCTCCTATAAAAGTACTATTCTATAAATGTGGAGGTTGGATAACTCTTTTATATTAGATCATTCATATTAAAAAAAAAGACTAATAAACATGTGATGTGGCAATTAAAAGTCATAGACATTAGTACCAAGTTTTCTATTAATTTTAAATGGCCCACAAGCTCTCACCTATAACTTTTTATATTTGGTGGAAGGAAATCACTTAAGAAGGATTTGTACTAATACATAATCACCTATCTCATATTTCTTCAAAAAAAATTTTTTGTTTTTTTTGTTTAGGATACTTAGCATTTTGTATTTCTAGTTTTTTTTTATATCTTCATTAAGGCTATGAAAATCACATGCAAATGTATATGTTGACTCAAAATATGCATGAGTAAGTGTGCTAGGTAAGTTAATAAATATCTTAGGATTATATCTTTAAACTATTTCAAAAAATATTTCATGGGTTGACTTGGAAATTGTACTATTATAGGAAAATTCGGATATAGGAAAAGATAAATCCTAGTTTCATTTGTTCTTATCAACTAAGCATCTCTATAGTTTTCTAAGATCCTATTGGCGACTTTTATTTTCTCATCAGAGTAAGGATGGAATGTAGAGGAGAATTTTAATGGTGTTCCCATTTATTTTTATAATATTTTTTAAAAATAAGATACAAATTTAACATTTCTATCAGAAATTATAGTGGATAGAATCCCAAGTAGTTTTACAATTTCTCTAAAGAATAATATTGCTATATAAGATGGATCATTTGATTTAGAATAGGATAAAAATGTGTTATTTCAGAAAATCTATCTATATTTTCTTACAATTTTAATTTACTAAAATGTCTAGCTATACCACCTGAATGAATCTCAGAGGTAAGAAAGTCTCTCATGAATGTTCTAGGGACACATAATTTATTGCTCTTATAAAGATATCTGTCAATGGTAATGAAGGGACTATGAAAAGTCAATGGTTTGAACTAATGTTCTAGATAAATTAAAGGAAAATCAGGGCAAGCTTTATGATCTTCTTTTAAAGTATTAAATCTAGGGATTTGAAATTCCAAAATAAAATGAGTAGAGATACCTTAGATAAAGCATCTGTTGGCCTATATTTTACTCCAAGCTTGTGTTTAAATATGATGAAAACTTCTCGAAGATACTCAATCCATGTACTATGTCTATGACTCGACTTCTATTGAGAGTTGATGAATTTTTGGGCCTAATGATTTATATTTAAAATAAACTCCTTGTGTAATAAAGAATGTCACCAATACTTAAGAGTTTGAATGATCGCAGAAAATTCTTGATCATATGTAGAGTATTTCTGCTTAGCATCACTCAACATTTCACTGAAGAAAGTAATAAGTGATTTTCTTAACTTAATATTTCACTAATTTCAACATCTAAAGAATCACAAGTTACTTCAAAAGTTTATTGAAATCTGGGAGTTTTACATAGGTGAAGAGGTCATAAAGATTTTGATTTGCCTCATAGCCTTTTTAGCATCTATAATCTAAGCATATTTATCTTTCTTTAACATGTTGGTGATAGGAGCTACAATGGTGTTGAAGTCTTTAATGAACCTCTTATAAAAGGTGGCTAATCCATGGACACTTCTAACATTCGTAAAAGATTTTAGAGTAGGCTACTCTATAATAGTTTTGATACTTTTGGGGTATGCCTTTAGTCCATTAACAAACATGATAAATCCTAAGAAGATAACTTCTGGTTGATAGAAAGACACTTCTTAAGATTAACATATAATTTTTCCAATCTTAACTTTTCTAAAAACTATCCTTAAATGATGTAAATATGACTCCTTGTCAGGACTATAAATAAAAATATCATTAAAATATACCATAAGAAAATGACCAATAAAAGGTTTCAAGATAGTGTTCATCAATCTCATGAATGTATTAAGTGTATTTGAATGTCCAAATAGCATAACTAATCATTCATAAAGACCATCAAGAGTTTTGGCAGCTGTCTTCCAATTCATCACCCGGTCTAATCTTTATTTGGTTATATCTACTTTTCAAATCAATCTTAGAGAACAAAAATGAGCAAGAAATAATACCTAACATGTCATCCAATCTAAGTATGGAAAACTTATATTTTATTGTGATATTATTTGCTACTCTGCTACAACACACATTCTCTAAGTCCCATCTTTCTCAAGGGTTAAAAGGGTTGGTATTGCACATAAACTAAAACTTACTTACACAAAACCCATCTTCAAGAGTTCACCTACTTATCATTTTAATTCTACATGTTCGGTTGGATTCATCCTATAATATGGCAAATTAAGTATTTGTGATTCAGGGATCAAGTCTATAGCTTGTTGTATATCTTTAAAGGTGGTAAGTCATTAGGGAAATCATCAAGAGTTAGATCAATAAATTTATATAATAGATCTAAGATCACAACAGGTATATGATGATCATTGGTATCAATGAAAACTTCACGAAGGTGTAGGATAAATATAGAAGTAAAATCAATGAACTCTCTAGCTAACCACCTAAAGTCTAAGGTTATGGTTTGAATCCCAAGAGATTTACACATATTAAAATGTAGATAAGATGTGTCCTTCTTATCAATTGGAGTTTTTTTATTGAGTTTGGGTTGAAGTTCATAATTTAGTTTATGTGGAGGTGTAGGAAGAATTCTATATGGGAGTGTAATTGGTCTCTTTTCAGTGGGTTTTACAGGAAACAGCTTAATGATATTTTTATTGTATTTGAATATATAAGTACTTTCATGACCATAATAAATTACATTTAAATCATAAATCTAAGGTCTCTCTAATAGAATATGTGTGATTTCAATTGGAAGAATATTACACTAAATTTGGTCCACATATCTACATATCTTAATAAAAACAGGACCTCTATTTTTGATAGATAAGGATGTATGATTCACCCAACTAACATGAAATAGTTTTAGATGAGATTCAATTATAAGGTTGGATCAATTAATAGCCTGGGTTGGTACAACATTCATAGCACTACCTCCATCTATTACTAGCTTACATCTCTTTTTCTTAAATAAGATATACATTGAAAAAAAATTTGCATTCTCCAGTCTCTTCCTTAGACACAATCATACATGTCATAACTAACATTAAATTTTCTTTATTAGGGTCTACTCTTCATTTGATAGTGTGTATCATCATATATGTCTTTTATATCCTCCCATTCTTCTAAATCTTTCAATTCATCTAAGAACATGATTTTGGCTCTACACTGATTCTATATTAACCTTTCTTATAACATTTAAAGTAATTTATCTCTCTCGTATTTTAGAAGTAAATTTAGTAGAGGCCATATAGGATTGGTTACTATGAGTGGAAGGGTTAGGTCTAGCAATAAATCTTTAAGGTTATGATGTGGATGGGTAATTAGATTACATTTAAGTTTTCATCTTGGATGTGGATGTAGCTTTCTTATGCTTCTATAAGAGTAAAGCGTAGTGAAAGTTATCTTCTAATGTCTAAGGATCATAAAGCTCTACCTCATTCTTAATATCTTATTTTAGGTCAATGAGAAACTTATTGGCTAATTATCATTCTTAATCAATGCAGAGCATCCTTATTATTAAATCCTTAAATGTATTTCTGTATTTCACTACTCACATGCTTCTCTGTTTAAGATTCATTAATTATTTATGGAGCATTTCATCATGGTTCCTAGGATAATATTTAGCCCTTAGTATATTTTCATTTTAACCCATGTCATAAGATTTCTACGAAACCTCTATTCCTTAGCTAAAATATTTTTCTAATAAATTTTGGCATGTCCACTAATTTTATTTTTGCAAATGTGGTCCTCTGATAGTCATCCATGTAGAACCAATCAAAGAACTTCTCCATTTGGATAAGCCAATCTAGAAACTTATTTACGTCTTGAACACTATCATACGTTGAGGATTATGTCTTAACTTATTTTATTGATTCATGTGGGATTTCATGGACCCTAAGATAGTCTTGCCTATCAATATTCCTCATGTTTGGCCTTTGTAATATAATCATCTCTAGATTGTTCAACATTTTCCTCTCCTATGGGTTCAAAGTCATTCGAACGTGGGATAGTCGGTCAAATTTAAATTTTAGTACTCAAGGTTTGAACTTGTGCGACTAAGTTCATGAGAAGGTCTTCTACCCTATTCATGAGAAGGTCTTCTACCCTAGTGAGTTTCATTTCACTTTGCATAGTAATCTCATCTACCCTCCTAGTTAAGTCTTTCAATAGATCCAAGCTAATAGATTTATGTGGTATAATGTAAACAAAGAAATATAAATATGTTAGTCCAAATAATATTTTAAATATATGTTAAGTGAACTAAATTTAACACAATGAGATGTACAATTTAAAAATGATTAGCCTTCAGTAAGAATAAATTAACTTTTGGATAACACAAAATATTAAGTAAACACATGGAAGATACAATCATAAGGTTTTTAAAGATATAAGTTTGATTTTTATACAAGGTTTGAATCCTAGGTTTATCTATCTTTTGTGGAGGCAACTAATTAGTAAGCACTCGCATACTCAAGTATCATGATTTATAAATAGGGTTTAAGTTTGGAAAGGCTCAGCTTTTCAAGTGGAGGCAACTAATTAGTAGTAAGATAAATGCATATAGAGTTGCCTACCACATTAGTCTATCAAGAGTTTACTAAGTGAAATCACTAAAATCTCTAAAAAAATTACACATAATTCAAAATACAGAACTAACATTGCTTAGATTTGATATAAAACACTTACAAGAACTTTTTTCATGCCTCCAAATCTTGTGCTTTGATACCAAGATTAGTGTTGCGATCATTACAGAGGGAGGAAAGAGTGCTTCAAGATCTTCCACTCACCAAAGTAGAAGGGATACAAGGAGTTCTACTCATCCAAGTAGAATGGCAGAGAGAGATAACTAATTTCATGGACAGTCGACCACCAAGCTCCAATCGAAGAGTTTTTACTTCAAATTTTCATACAAAATAGTATAAAAGTCCTCCATTATATTAGAATAAATGTTCATATAAGTACAATACTCTAAGAGATGTGTCCCTTAGGAGAAAATAATTGAAAAATTACACAACTCGAAACCCATCATCTAGCGGTGTCAAGGCCCCATAGTTTAGTGCCTAGGCGCTGGCTTCTCTATCCAACCACTATATTAGTAATCAACTGTAACATTGTGGCTCCAGAAAGTTGACACCTAGGTGTTATACTCTTGATGCACTTTTAACACTTAAACACCTAATGATCTGAATCCCAACCCTCATACAACACTTAAATATGATTAGATGCATCCTCTGCCATATCATACAATATATGGGACATAATATAAAATACCACAATATATAAAACATAATATAAGCTCATTATCTTTAGTTTTTAGATTAATAACTCATAATGGGTTTATTTTCTCTTGATGTGCTACATCACTAAGCATCAAGGGGAGGTACTAAGGCCGCGTGAATGACTTCAGGAAAGTCCATCTATGATAGTTGGTATTAAAGCAGTATAATCCCATGGTAAAGAAAAGGCCAAGACAGTGTCGAGGCTATGAGGTAATAGAGGCAAAGTTGGTATGGTAAGTGTGGATTCGTTATGGAAAGACAAAAGATGGTAGTAGTACTGTGGCCATGTAGCATCCGAGCCATGGGGAAAGTCCAAAGAAAGGATCTATGGATTTGATTTACGTCTCCCTCAGGAGATGGAGGCTAAAATGGCATAGGGGCCTAGATGGATTTAAAAGACAAAGAGGGAAGCAACCTAATGGAAAGGGATTCCACCATCTAGTCTATGAAGATAAGTGTGATGTTGTAGTGTTTTAATTTGGAGCTGTAGGGACACCACACAGATCTTAGGGGGTACTTATTGAAGTGACAAGTGTGACATTAAGATATGATGTACTATCTCGAAAGATAGAAGTATCACCTAACAATGGACCTAATCACTTAATGAAGATTCTTAAGGTAGATGGGTTTACACATGTACCAGAGATCTTTCCCCCACTTTACACGGGAAAGTAAAGTAGAGTTTATTTTATGTCAGTTTCTTTAATTCCTTATGGGAACAAGCTTCCATAGTTAATTATATCTCAAGAAATGAGAATTTTCTAAGACTACTCTCGATTAAAGTAGTCAATTAATATCTCCAAAGATTTCAAAGATAGACTATCAAAGGGGTGGGTACTTTTAGAAATCAAGTGGTAATGCTCAAATTGGAAGACTTATTTACCAATTCCAAAAGGGAATAAGTAACAAGCACTCACGATACTAAGAAGCCTAATAAGTGCTTTAATCTAACTTGTAATGAGGCTTTACATTTTTGAAAGAGAAAATTTACTTATGTTTAAATTGGAATCTCATTAGAATGTTAGGGCTTATAGTCCAATAACATAAGATTATGAAAATACCTAAGAGGTGAGAACTTATGCTCATAGCCCGAAGAAAATAAGTAGCCTCAGAACAACAACAACAACAACAAGACTTTATTCCACTATGTGGTCGGCTACATGAATCCTTCTCTCCATTGTGTCCTATTATGTGTCAAATTCTCATTTAATTCAAGTATACTAATGTCATTTTTTATACATCTTAACCAAGTCTTTTTAGGTCTACCTCTACCTTTCTTAACATAAAAGAAATATAATGCATCTACTCTCCTAACCGAGTCATCAGACGACCGAAACTTTATGTGGACAGACCATTTAAGGCGACTCTCTCAAATCTTATTTTCCACTAGAGCTACTCCAACTTTTTCCTGAACATACTCATTTCACATTTTATCTCTAAGAGTAAAGCCACTCATCCACCTGAGCATCCTCATCTTTGCAACACTTAACTTAGTCTTATGCTTCTCTTTTATTGGTTGACATTCTACACCATAAATCATTGTAGGTCTTACCACCATCTTATAAAATTTTCCCTTAAGTTTCAATGGTACTTTTTTATCACACAACAAGTCAGAGGCATTCCTCCACTTCAACCATCCAACTTGAATTCTACTAATAACATCTCCATCTATTTCATCATCATTTTAAACTATAGAGCTTAGATATTTGAATCACTCACTCTTTTTAATGAATTGTTTAGCCAATGTCACAGCACTACCACTAGAACTTCTACAACTAAAATTACACTCCATATATTCAATTTTAGATCTATTTAAAAAAAAAACTTTTAGACTCTAAGGTTGACCTCCATAATTCAAGTTTCTCTTAGACTCCCTCTCTAGTCTTATCAATGAGAAGAATGTCATCAGCAAAAAGCATACTCCAAGGTACATCTTCCTATAAATTTCATCAACAAAAAGCATACACCAATGTTTTAAGGGATTCATGTCATGATTATTTTGGCAAGTTTTATGTTGGCTGTTGACTACCTATCACAGCCCTCCACTTTTCACATTTGGACTTAGGATTGACAAAGGTATTGTTAATAAGTAGCCTTAGAACCTAAATCTAAAATACCTTAGCACAAGCTAAAAGCACAACCTAAGTCTAGTCAAGAAATGGGACATAATGATTTACCTCCATAAAATGAGAATAGTCACATCCTGACTCTTATAGACTTACAACCACTTCGAGTGGCTGCCAACTAACATCTCCTATACTTTAACATCATGCAGTCTGATCTTATGTAGATGCAAGATAGTTAATCTATTATTTAGTTAGGAAAGGAGCTAGAATCCTAAACTCACTCTCCAAGAGACTAGAACATGATTGGTATAAAAACATGTCTTAAACTAATGGCAAATTTACAACTTTATAAATCATTTTGGCATATTCATTTTGGACCAAGGCTTAGGAAAATTATGCCGATATGCATGATTCTATTAAATCAAGGACTAAATCAGTTAAGAGAGGTGTTTTCCACTACAAGGGATCACCCTCAAAGTTCAATCATATCTATTATAATGCAAGAGTGGAGACCCTCCTTATTCAAGTGTGACATAATATGAAATACATGGTGTGATAACATACAACATTCAGCTAAGGAGTTTCTAAATCTGTTATTTATCTTGATTAAGATCTTAGGCTTTAAAATGAGGTTATGAGTTGTATTCAAATTTAGTTATGAGTTTTTTAGTGAGGGTAGAAAATTTAATTTTATCTTAAAGAGGCTACCGCATCCAAGCTACACATCTAATGAGCACACTTTAAGAAACCTATGAAATGGATGTCATTTATTTTGCACAATATAAACACAACAATCAAACATATGAATTTCATAAAATAATAAGTGGCCAGTGCGGCTGGGTACCGCCGTATAATCCTGAAAAGAAAAAAAGGGTAACTGAGCTCTAACCCTAGGTTATAATTGAATATTATAATTAAAAATAAATGTTATTGGGTCTTCAATCTCTTATCCTGCTTTCCTTCTTTTGGATTAATTTTCTCAAGGCTTCATAGGGCCTCCCAGGTCTTTGCCTTCTAGCCACTGTTCATCCAAAACCCCATAACACTAATCCTAATTCTATTACAAAAATTACATATTAAAAAAATGAAATCTAACTACATCGGTAAAATATTTGTTAACTAAATAAGCATATGAGCCAAGCAATTATATTTTACATATTTGGACTTAGCACCCTGCACTTGGGTAGCTAAGCACACTTGTCCTAATTTGGATTATACTTAAGAGGCATAATCAGCACTTGTAAGTAAGAACATTTATATTTTTTTTATTATTATAACAACCCCTTTAGCATAATCTCCTGTAAAAGACATCATTAGGCTATTAGTGACCTAAGATCCAATTTACGCACAAATAATGCTAACATCAAGTCTATAATATTACATCATAAAATAAAACACAACACCATAATATACACTAGCCTAACCTAAGACTAGAATTGTTGGCTTAGTATTCTAATGTGTGTGTTGAGGTTTAGTGTGGTGTGTCTCGACTAAGCTTTAAGAGTGTGATTATCTAGAGTTTAGAATTATTTATGTTAAACATTAAGAGAGATTTACTTCAAATCTTAGAACAAATTAATTAATTTTAGTTTACACTTTTCGATTTCATTTAATGTCTTCTCAACATGTAATTATTATAAAGAGAAGAAAAGGGTTTGACCTCCTCCATCCCTACCCTAAGTTGTTTTCTAAAGGCGTGTTATTATGACTTTGGTTTCTTTAGTGAACCATTTATAAACATTTTATTAAACCTAAGTTTGGTTTAGTCTTAAGGAGTCTTATTCAAACATAAGAGGCATCTTAGGATTAATAACATTGAATAACATTCCACTACTTCTTCCCATCATCAATAACATACACACTTCTTCATTTTTATTGTTCATGATATTTGATTTAATAAATATATTTTTACATGGAATATATATTTATATTTATGCACACTTGATGATAATTAATGCATGAATCTGGTAGGAAAAAAAGATTTCATTCCATAATTAAGATATGTAGACATGTATTAGAGATTTAAGCAAGTACATGCTATTGTTAAACAATGGAAGTGAGATTACTTAATACCTCCTTGGGGCTACTTAAAGCTTAGTGTTTTTGGGATGTCCATACTATATACTTGCTAACTTAACTACATGTAAATATATACACAAGCATAGAAATAAGAATCATGCAAAGGGTATATAAAGTAAATCTTTTATTCATGTAAAATAAAGTTTTATTCCAAATTCAAGAAAATGCATACACATGAATGAAATTAAATAAGTATTGTTGTTAAATCAAGGAAGTGAGATTATCTAAGACCTCATTTGGACTACTTAAAGCCTCATGTTCCCGGGATGTCCAAACAACATACTTGCCAACTCTAAACATATGTAGACATACACATGAACCATGAAAACAAAACAATCCTTTACCATCTTTAAATTATACCTAAATGTAAACCCTTTTTTTAACATTTATAACCAACATTAGGTTAAATTTGACATTATTATCTTATAGTTTTGAATGTAATTTAAAATTTATTAGTGATAATAGCCACACCATATAACATTTATCAAACACATGCAACTTAAATGTAACCATATTCTTTTGATTCTCTCTTATTTTTTTTTTAAATATGAACATGTAAGAAAAAAGGCATGCACATTATAATGATTGAAAATAAGTAATTAAACATTATCACATAACATATTCAATTACATTAAATCCTCAGGACAATCAAGTCAAATAAATATTTCTTAAGACTAACCAAAGTTCTTAGAAGGCTTGATTTTGATATTTAAGTTGTTACAACCTAAAAAGTAGAGACGACACTTAGTATTTATCCCATCCCATGTTGGTGATTTGATATATTTAAAGAAAATAATTAAATGGGTTTTATTGATTGATTAGGTTCAAGTCATTAAGCACATTAGCTTAATTATGCTTCCCTAAACTTTTTTAATTTAATTAACTACTTAATCATGAGCCTTCAATAATATGTTTTTAGGAAAGTAAATTTCCAATGCACCAAAAAGAATCTAATTCAATTAGGCTCATGCTTAAGAGTTAATTAAATTAAAGAAGGAAAGAATCTAAGAAAAATACTCTTATGATTTTCTCCTACCAATGGGTTAATCATAATTTCTTTAATAACTTTATGTTATTAAATACATAAAGGAAAATTAATGGTTTATGTTTGAATTATCTAAACTATTTATTAATTTTTTTATTATCATTTTATTATTAATTTTTCTAATTAATCCTTAATTATTACACATGTTAATTAACTCACATAAGGAAATATATTTGGAAATATAACTAGAAAATGGGTCATAATTACTTCTCCTCAGTATTCCCACCATTCACAATGATTAATTATCATTAATTATTTAATTTTCACTACTTATCAATTTTAATAATTTTTTAATTAATTAATGAGAGCAATTAGGATTGAAGTTCCAAATTCTTTAAATTATATGACACAAAATTCCAAGAAAATTATGGGAGGTAGAGGACATCCCATGGAATCTTTCCACAAAATTTAGAATTAATTAGCAAAGTAATTTGGCCTTAATTAAAGTAATTAAGTTAAACTTCAAACCTTAATTAGGCACTATTCACTAGGCATAAATTAAGAAATTTTTTTCTTAAATTCTCTTCTGTCCATCCTTTTCAAGATGGGTTTATTTGTATTTTTGGAATTTTCTATAATTAGTTATGCATTTTTTTGACATTCTCACCATTTAATTACATTTTTAAAGCCTAATTTACTTTTTAAACTATTGGTGCAACTATTGGTGCCATAAAGATGCTGTCGCGGCAGCGCTTTCCACGTGGTGTCGTGATATTGGTTACTTAAATATTCTGACATGATAGCTAACTTAGCGATGATGGATGTTATTTTGTCCCAGCCATCCAATCTCAAATCGGACGACCAAGATTAATCTAGTGATTCTAAAGGAATTAAATTAAAATTTCTAACATAATTAATCATGGCCATCTGTTCTAATCACGTGAAAGGGACAGCCGTGATTCGTTGCCCCATAAACATCTAAAGACGGACACCATTTGCCCTCTGTCTCACGATCTGAGCTCACTAGAGCTCATTTGATGGTAAAATCGACTCCAAAATGATCAAGGAACTGTGAGAATCACATGAAATATGATTCACTTCAAAAAAGATCAACACCTAGGGTCCAAAGCCATGGTTGTCATATTTTTACTTCGCTGGAGCTATAGACTGATCGTCTGCCGATAGAGGTAACTTCATCTTAAAGAGACGAAGCCCTATTGGGAAGATCATGAGTTGCCTCCCCGTCGATCGCTCTGTCAACCAAACGCCACCACAAAGCTCAATAGAGTTGATCTTGAGACATCTTTCGGTGGTTCAAATCGCTTGAGAAAAGATTCATTTCAGTTCATCAAAGTGAGGTGAAGGTGTGGGGAGAGTTAATTTGGGTTTTGTGAATGTTTAGAAAACTTGGATGGACGAGGCTCTAGGGTTTGATCGGGAGCTGGTCTCGCCGGCAGTGGAGTGCACTAGGTGCTCGGGAGATGATATGGGACTATGTGGAATGCTCGAGAGAAAGTCTGTGCTCGGTTTGAATCCATGGGGTGGAGTATACTCTCCTCTCCAGTTGAAAAAAGGGTTGGGATTGTTAAACCTTTGACAGCAGTCTGGCCGAGGCAGGTGGCCAGAGAAGGCAGAGGACTGTTGAGGTGGTTGAGGGTGAGAGGCTGAGGGAGTGTAGTGGGCTAGCATGAGGTCTACCATCTCCCTTAGGTGGACCAATTGGTTTCCATGGATGAACTCACCCTCTCTTTGCCAAATGCTAAGCCCACCAACTTTGGGTTAGTGGTCCTCTTGTCCAAGAAGAGCCAAAAGTGTCTGCCATTGTGTAAGGAGTCGAAGAACCCATCCAAATGGGAATATTGTCTCATTTGGGTGAGTTGGTTCAATGGGTTTCACCCAAATCATGTTCACCATGGGTTGATCCCACTTGGGCAGGCCCATGTTGACTTAAGGATGAGTCATGCCAAGTTTGATTGGTTTTGGGCTTGATTTAGTTGGGTTTGGCTCAATTTGACCCATATGAATCAAGTGGGTTCAATTAGGCTAAGTTGACCAATTTGACCAAATTCGGTCAAAGTGATGATTTGGGTGAGTTCAATTGGTCATTTGGAGTGAATGAGTGCAATTGGTTTTATTCAATTTGGATTAGATTTGAATTTGGCTTATATAGTTTAATTTTTATTAAATGAGTCATGCTGACCAATTTGATCAAATTGGTCAAATTACTTGAGCATGGATTAGGTCTATATTTAATTGATCATTATAGATTGAGTGGAATAGCTGATTTGAAATAATTTGGATTGTGGAGTGAATTGGTTCACTTTGACCCTTTAAGTCAAATTGGGCTAAGTGGGCTAACTGGGTTAGGTTGACCAAGTTGGATCTAATTGAAGGTTAGATTATGTTTGATGTTGAATTAGTGATTGATTGGAGGCATTGCTTTCAATTAATTTACTTTAGGATTTGATTTGGTTCAATTTGACCCTTTAGGCTAATTGGGTCAACTTGGGTCAAAGGGTCCAATTGTCTTGATTAGGTTCAATTAATTGTAGTGGAGTGTTCGACAATGACTTATAATCATCAATGAAGGGATTGGGTGGGTTGATTTGATCTAATGGAAGTTTAATTGAAGTTTGGTTCAATTGCCCTTTTTGTGTCTTGGATGAATTCGAGTTATAGATGGTTGGGTTGTGTTCAGTGGTAAATTTAAAGTTGATTGGTGGCTTTGATTGCAATTGATTTGGGCAAATTAGGCTTTGACTCATTTGAACCTTTTTAGGTCAAATGGGCTAGCTTGGGTTGATCACATTCCTTTGGTTCAATTGATTTGATTGCAAGTGTTGAAGTGGCTTGAAATGATCTAATGAATAATTGGAGTGATTGAAAAAATCAAATTGAATTTAGTTTGCTTGAATGGGTTTGAATTAAGTTATAGGATCATGGTGGAGTTAACTTGGATTAAGGTCTAAGTTAGTTTGGCTTGGAGCTCGGATTAGAAAATCAAATTCAATTAAGATTAATTGAATATGTTTGAGGTTGGTTTAGCTCTATTCATATGAGCTTAAGTTTGGATAAGTGCATAGGTATGAATCAAGGTTTAGGCTATAATATTTGTCCCAAGATGGACTCTGAGCTTAGGGCTATGCCTTCTATGTCTATAAGCTTAAGTTTAATTATCACCTTAATCACTAGAGGTGTCTTAGAACTAAGAAAATCTAAGTGTCTAGAAGGTTCCTAGATCTAAGATGGGGAGGATTAATCCTCACTCCAAAAGTGAGGTCAACATGTGCTTTGACTAGAAGAATCTTTGATGGACAAAGAGGCAGAGGTGCATGAAGAGCGCGAAGGGGAGCTTAATAGGATGCTGGCTTGACTTGTATGAGGACGTGGCCTTATGTAAGCATGTATTGGTGGAGAAATCTACCACCAATCACAATCGCTTTAAGGAAGCATGCTATTTATAGAGGTTAGCGTAATAAGAAAGACAGATGGCTTAAGGAGAGAAGGAGGCTTGCAAAGACATTGTAAGGTCCATGGACAAAGGGAGGAACAAGCCAAGTGCTGGCAAGGACTGAGAAAGGCCTTGTAACATCTACTTTGCTAGTGGAAGACCTTATTGGGTAGGCATTGTTTACATATTGCCTTAATGCTCACAGTCATCAAAGGGTGACGACGGACGAGGATGACAACTAGGCAGCACAAATGGAGTTTACACAAGAGCTACCAGGATAAGAAAAAGAAGGAACCTCTAAGAGAAAGGAGTTGCAAGCTAAGGAAGACATCCCAAGAGATAGGGATAGCCATTTGACTTATGAGGGCGAGTCATAGGCTAATGTTAAGGACTTATGAAGAGCGATGGAGGAAGTCCTTGAGGAACTCACAAATGTCTTGCCAGTGGAATGGCCTGAGGAGGTACCAAGCCAACATGGGGGATCCCAAGTCCTTAACTTGCCAATAGGCATCCAGAATGAGTAGTCAGCTGATAATGTGGAAGGAAGGAGACAATAAAGGTAAGGAATGACACTTTAAAAGGCAAGGAGCATGTTGGCAACACTTATAAGGGCTAAGGAGGCAAGATCTAAGGAGGACAAGCTGTTGGGAAAAATAAAGGTTCTCAAGGGATTCAAGGGAGTTATGCCTAAAGAGCAATTTGTCGGGTTACCAATGGAAGGCATTATAATAAAAAGGCTAAGGAGTGGGAAACCTAATTAAGGAATAAGGAGAAGGTCTAAGGGTCAGAGGACGACTAGGGATAACACCGAACACCACTACAAGGGATCTCACAATGAGGGAATCATGTGGATAGGAAGGGGAGGATGTCACACCCAGACATGGTATAAGAGGTTTGACTAAATCTCTTGGGAATGACATGGTTAATAGAGGTGAAAGAATTCTCTACAACCATTCCAAAGTGGAGTCACATAATGCTGGAAGGTTGTGGGAGATTGTACAAAAGTATTAATTTATCTAGAAGATTCTAAAGATTTTTAGAAGACTTTATATATGCAAGAATGTTCTATAAGTCTTTAAAATTCTCTAGAACTTTCAGGATATTTAAAGAGTATTCAAGAATATTCTAGAAAGGTCTAAAATAATTTAGAATAGTGTAGATGTTTAGGGAGTTCGGGAGACTTCATAACTCTCTAGAATATTATAGATTGTAATATATGTAAAGGGAATACTGTGGAGTACTTTAGAAGACTCCACACATATGTAAGTTGTAGTGTGTTTTAGATTGTTCTTAGGCATGAGAAGAGGGCTATAAATAGAACTCTTCCCCCTTTTCATTTGTAACCAACCATGTAAGGATTCAAGGAGAGTAACTCTAAGTGTGAGTGTTTATGGTCCAAGCCTTGTAAAGTTCTCTTATATTAGTGAGTTTTCCTACTTACTTCTCTCTCATTAATCTAGCATTATGTGAGTGTAATGTTGACTTAGCATCATAGGATGTGCAAAAGCCACACGTGTGACTTAGGAAAAGTCTATCCATGTCATAATGGTCATAAATAAGAACAAAAAAAGCATATTATATTTTCCATTTTGTCTAGTGTTTTAATGTATTTATCACTTTGGGGGATGAATAATGCCTTTAGAGTGATTTTTCTTGCTAAGATGATTCAAGTATTTTGATTTTATCAAATATAAATCATATTTAATAGTTTATCTCTTATTAGGTCAACATTTAATTCTGAAGCCATTTGTAAAAGCCAATTTCTAACTATCATATGACATAGAAGTTTATAATATTAAACAACGATTGAAGTCAATCATGTGAATGGTCGTTAGACTTAAACTTGACGGAAAAAAGTTAAAGTTTTATATTACAAATTTAATTACTTTTTAATATGTTTATCAAAATATATGATATGTACTAACTTTTTCATCACAATAAATGTGATTTAAATTTAATTGAGATGAATTCCAAAAAGAAATTTGTAAAATAGTTATAAATAATATTTATTTATTTTGCAAAAACATATTTATTATGAATGCAAATTATATATTATTTCAGCTACAATTTTTGTATGTATTCCTTACTATTATGGACTAAAGCTAATAATTGCAAATCATCCACACAATAGTTGTTTAAAATTGTATTTTGGTTATGAGGAAAAAATTAAATTGAAAGTAACTCCAATTTCTTGAAATTGAAACACATTTCCCATATTTACGAAAATGAGTTTTTTTTAATGCTAAAAAAATTTCAAATATAATGTGAATTTATTTTCTTACTAGAACCAAGATATTAAACACAGACAAATTGAGAGAAATTTAAAAGAGGTTGAAGACTCCATATGTGGAGAATTTGAAAAGAGAAAAATCATAAAACCCCACTCAGTTAATATGAATTTACTTGTGTAACTCTAATATTGAATATAATTTCATTCTCGATAACTAAAAATATATTGATATAATATAATAGACATGTACTACAAAAAAAATATCTTTGAGCCTTAAGTTAAATGAGTTATCATCAAATGATGATAAGTGCTTGCCTCAATCACTCTTCTTATAGAAGAGAAGATCTGACAGTCGAGAAGGTGAGCATTGAATGGTGATTGGTAGACATCAAATGATGATAAATTGGGAAAAATCAAATGTAAGATGATAAGAGTTGGTATGCTCAATTGTTCTCTTGATAAAAGTGATTAGCAACTAAAAAGATTGGCGTTAGACATCAATTGGATGTACATCTATGCATTGAAAAATGTCTGATAAAAGTCAACTAGAAAACTAAATGTTGAGTGAAGATACGTGTTCTACTCAGCCATTCTTATTATAGGATCTGAGACTAATGAACCAGTAGGTAAGCATTAAATATTTATGGTGAATATACATTGGAAATTGGTAAGCTAGTTGAATGGGAATGCCATACATTACATGATAATTGATGATATGCTAAGTCACTCTCATTCTAAGAAAGGATATTGGAGATCAAAAACTCAAGCATCAGATGTCAGTGGGAGACATACTTTTGGAAGTCAAACATCGAATGATTGTTAGCTAGAAATGTTAGACATCTTGTGATGGTTAATGGAATGCACAATCATTATTATTATTATAACATAGATGATTATTTACTTGGAAGGTAGGTGTTAAACACCAATAGCTAATATATATTATATATTAGTTGGTATTATATGATGGTCATTTAGAAATATTAAACAATAGGCAATGGTCAATGGTCAATGGTTTACTCGATTGTACTCTTTTAGTGAGAGGATATTGATGATTGAAATGAAAGGCATCGAATATTGATGACAAGAAAAAGCTAAATATTTTTAGATGCTAAGTGATGATTAATTGAATTTGATTGAAGCTTTTTATATTGAGCAATAGTTGGTAGTAAACCTGGTCATTTTTATTATAAGTTAAGAGAATGATGACTAGGAAGGTAGTTATTAGAGGTCAGTGGGAAAAAAATTGGATATTAATAGGCATTGAATGATGGCCTACTAAAAATATCAAAATTTGAATGCCAAGCAATAACCAATGATTTACGTGATCATTTTCCTTATAGAAGAAAAAAAATTAAAGACTAAGGTTGTATCTAGGGGAGCAGTGTGGCACTGATGCAATGTGAAAACGTGTGGTTGCGCTATTTGGGAACTACATTTTAGCTATATTTTGAAAAATCAGTGATGGAAATACTGTGTTTTTCAACCTGATATGACTACCTATAGTGGCAACTAGAAAGCTACTGTTTGATTTTTGTTTTAAAAAAAAAAAAATTTGCAAGCCCACAATAGCTTCTTCAACAGCAACTCTACTACTACTTTTTTATATAGCTACAATTATCCTAAACATACCCTAAAAAGATTTGTGTTGGATGTTTATAAAAAATAATGTTAAACATTAATAGGTAATAAGTGAACATTGATTATGAATGTTGGATGTTAGGTGGTGGTTAGTGGTTTGCTCAATTATTTTCAATATAAGTTGAGAAATTATTGAATAAGAAGTTGAATGATCTGGTGGATGATTATTGAATATTGTTAGCCATCAGACGATGATCAACTAAAGAAATCAAAAATTAAGACATTGTTGGTTGTTTACTCAACCATTTACTTTAACAAATATGAGATCAATGATCAAAAATGAGAGTGAAATGTTGGTGGTTAACATACATTGAATGTGAATGACAATGTTAGTGACAAAGGGCATCAAACATGGTGGTGGATAGATAACATATGCTTATAGTGGATAAATGTTAAATCTTGAAAGGTATCAAATGATGATACATTTGGAAAGTTAATATTAATTATAATTAATGTTTTGCTTGACTATACTACTAATAAGAGGTGAGATCAAAAGTTAGAAATGTAGACATTGGATATTACTTGTTGGAAGACATCCCATATTGGAATGCATTGAAAAACACATAACGAAAAGATGTTAATGTGCATCTTATTGATGAGTTAAAAAAAATTTATTGGAATATCTTGTGATTATATATGATTTTTTTTTTGTGAAAAGTAATTTCATATGCATGCAACTACTTTATGGACAATAAATAATTTACCAGAGTATCCTAACTTTTCCAATTGGAGTACAAATGGGAACATTGAATTTACTAATTGTACAAGATGATATCAATGCAAAAAATTGAGAACTAAGAGATCATTTGGTTGGATGCAAAATGAGTATATTGTATTTGGAATACATGTGTTTTAAAAATTCTGATGCTTGATTTGATGTAAATGGAATGCAAAATAAAATTTCAAGAAATTTTAAACTCATCCTTTAATTTATTTATGATGTATTCTATATTCATTGCTTGTGGTTGCATTCCAAATATACTATCAACTATGATCATTATTGCCACTCATAGCCGCCTGACTACCCAACGTCGACCACTAATCGTCGCCACCACCAAATCAGTTGTCGATTGTTACAGTCATTGTTGATCGTCACCATCAATTATCTGATACTACCACAAGCAATGCTTTACATTGATTTTATTTTACCTCAATATAAACAAACAAATAATCTTCTTGTTTATTTTATATCTAATAAAATAATTGTAAAATATTTTAAATATAATAATTTTTAATTTTTATTATATTTTAATTACATTTTTATAAGCAATATAATTTTTTTAACCTATCAATCATAACAGACATAAATTTGATCTAGCGCTTACAGTGCTCAATTTATACTGTTCTACACAATGTTTTTTTTTCTTTTGCCCACATAAGTTTGACACGTATATATTGTTCTAGAAAAAGATAATGTTAACGAAGATGTTAGTACTATTTTGTTGGAAGATAGCGAGAAAGGCCAAACTAATAAAGCTTTCAGCATTAGATATGTTAGTTTAGAAAATAGTGAAATTAATGCTTAACATTGTGCTGACAATGAGCCGCACATCAACACGAGAAAGTAAAAGTCTCAGTTGATGTGGACAGAGATGAATCTGGAGAGGATGATGTAAGACTTGTAGACTATTGTATTACTACAGAAGAAACTGACAGTGAGAGTGATTCTGACAAAATATCAGCAAAATGAGTTGAATGAAGTGATTCCTTCCTTTCGTGTGCTTTTCTTTGACTTGTTTAATTATGTATAAGGTATCTTAGTTTATTGATTGAGAGTTTTGATTTTCAACTAAAAATTTTTAGGTTCAAATCTTTACATATACTATGTGTGTGTGAATTTGCAATTAAATTCACTTAAATGTCCCAAAAAAAACTTGCTTAATTATGAATTTGCAACCAAATATTTATGGAAACATACTAATTATATATATATATATATATATATATATATATATATATATATATATATATATATATATATATATATATGCTTTTATTGATAAGAAGGTTTTAAAAATTAGACTGAATATTAAATAAAAAAAGTGGTTCAAGATTGAACTATTTAATAAATTAGAATATGTAACAAATATTAAAATTATGAAGAAAACTGTGTTTTCCAACCTGATCTAGTAAAATGCAATGACAATAAGAAAAGTATGATCTATCTTTTTCAGAATTAAAAATTTGCAATACTTGCGTAATTTTTTAGACAGTAATTTCTTCTAGAATAATTTTATCATTATTTTTATAGACAATTACAATTACTCCAAAGGCATCTTTAATCACTTTTTCCTCATGAACCTCATGAGAAATCATGTTTTTCTTCCCTTTTCACATTAAAATGTGCTCAGGTCAATATGCTTTTTTCTTTATTTTGAAGATCATGGACATCAATAATAACAAATGTACTTAGGAGATCAAATGTTTAAGGATGATTTACATACATACAATATAAATCTTATGTATTTATATATCAAATACTTAAATTTTAATATTTATCTATATTTGAAAAGGTATATTTCACTTTTTTTGATATTTTTGATGTGATATTTAGGATTGAGATATTATAAATATAAAAATTATAAGTTGGGTATTGAATTATAAATATATAAGAATTGTGTGGTATGTATTTAGGAGATCAAATGCCTAACATAAGCCAAAAAATAAATTTCCTTGACTTTAATAATCAGTAATTAAAAGAATTAAATAATCTTGACGCAAAACTAATAATTGAATGGTCTAAATGTTCTCTTTGAAAAGCAAAATTCAAACCACCTTTTAATTTAAATATTAATCATTTAATTTGTTTTCTATTTATTAGATGGATCATCGTTTGAAAGATGTTTCATAAAGCGAGGAAAAAAAACGCCAAAATAAAGAGAAAATGATACAACAACTAATATTGACTTTAGTACAATAATAATATAATATATTTCGGATAAAAAATAATTTTTACATTTATCTTATCACTATATTGCACTGTTTTATATAGATTTAAATTATTCCCAAAAAGGGACTCAAAGGGAAATGGAAAACTTCTTATACTTGTCTCATGAGCGATAGAAGGTTAAACGCACTCGAAAACATTTCTGCATGGTCCAAAAAATCGGGTCATGGTTCAGTGTTATTTGCCGCACAAGAGACCAATTAATTAAGGAACTTACAGAGAAAGATGCTACTTCTGCATTACGATGACTTGAGGTTATACATATTTATATATATATATATATAAAGCTTGATATGGTGCTCAAAATACCGCTAATCAAAGTCCAATCTTAATATCAAAAGCGACGATTTAATTCGAGGCGTCGAGATTAAGCGGAAATATCCTTGGAATCTTTGGGATATCAATTACATCCCAAAATAGCTCTTAAATATAGAGTGTTTATAGACAAATCGAAATGTGGCGGATCTAACGAGCCTAAGATCTCATAATTCTGACTTCATTTGGGCATCCAAATACTCAAAATACATCAAATGATCGAAGGAACCATTCTAAAGTCCGATCAAGAGGGTGTGTACGGACTTTGCATAAATTACGAAGCGCCCTCCTCCCATCTATAAATAGAACTCTATCCCTCACATGAGGGGGAGGGGAAGAGGGCTGAAAGTGAAGAAGGCAACTCAGCGGTCGTCACCAACCGCCATCCGTGATCACTAAATCGCCCCAAGCAAGGAAGAAGAGGAAGAATCCAAACAAGGAAGAAGAGGAAAAGCTAAGCAGGAAGAAGAAGCTCAAGAAGATCCTCAAGCGAGTCACACCACGCTCGGTCATCAACCATCGCTAATTGTCCTGCATCTCCACCTATTATGCAGGCAACTATTGGATCATTGTTACAGGTTGTTTCTCTCTCATATAATTACGTAATCTGTGTCGGGGAAGACTTTGTACTCAAACGATACATAGTGGAAGCTTTTCTTGGCTAGGCGTGGTTTTCCCTCTTTTGAGGTTTTCCACGTTAAAATTGGAGTGTCTCTTGTTGGCTCATTAATTACTGTGTGTGGACTAATCGACAAGGCTAAAGTAAACTTTCACTCTCTGGGTTTTCTTGCATTTTGGCGCCGTTTGTGGGATGTAAAACCCCTCAACCATAATTTCAGTGAACATCTACGTTATGGCCAATAGGCACAACACTCGTTACAAGTCTCCCACTCCAACTCCGTCATTCTCAAAACCCATCCACGAACCAAGGGCAAGGTGAGGAATGAGAATCTCTTTGGAAGATCGTGTCCATCGAATGGAGGAGTCTCAAAATAAAATGATCCACTTTTGCAAGGATTACAACGGCCACGACAAACATATCTCCCCAAAGATCGGCGTTGCGGGAGGAGGTCAAAATGCTAATCCTCCCGACAGAGTTCCTCCTCGCATGGGCCATGCCGTGATCTCTGACTACTAGTTCCACTCATCCATCGTCGCGTAAGGTTACTAATCACATGGTTTGATAACATGCTCATCTTGTTAATCCTTCGACATGACATTGCAAAGTCTGACGCTTAATGCAAGATGAATTTCACCTTCAAGGCAATCATCTTCACCCACATGTTATGAGGAGTCCTCACCTTTAGGCGACAATTCTTCAACATCCAATTCCCATAGGTTTCAAGCTTGAGCATTGATTCCATGATGAACCGACCCTGAACACATCGACCATTAGGACTATCATGCATATCCAGAGCTCGACACCACTTTGTCGGGTCTTTCCTGTTACCCTCAAAGGGCAAGCTTCGCGTTCTACTCTCTTCCAAGGGATCCATCCCTTTAACGAACTTGGTTCTTTGTGGAGCAGTTCATTGCAAATCGGAGAATCATTAAAGATTCCTCCCATCTTTCTGGTATTCGACAGAACGAGGGTGAATCACTTAAAGAATACTTCCAGAGGTTCTCCTTGAAGCTGCCAAATACAGGTAAACTATTAAGAGGAGTTTTTCTTGGAGGCTCAGTCAGGGCCTTTTTACTCATCACTCATGCGGGACACGGTCGGTCATATGCCGACTTAGTTCATGGTGGAAGCACAAATCTTCAGATGAGGCTATTAATGCACATCGCAAACAATTTGGATAATCTGAGAGACATAAAAGCAAGGAACAGCAGTCCATCAAAGAAGAAATCGAAAGGCCCATTCAACAAAGATATCCACGTCAATTGGAAAAGAATCAAATTCATACGACATACCTGGCGGGGGCAACTCTTAATCTCAAAAGATGAGCAAGTCAACACCAGCGAAAAGGCAAAGATCAATGGTGCTACAAGCTCATGCAAATATTCGACCTCTTCCATGCGGGTTAGCGTCGTAAACTTTCGACAAACAACCCAGGATAGGTCAAAACGTCCTTGGTGGACTTCCTGCGATCTCTTCCATACGGGTTAATGTCATCGAGCAAAAGCTCTGACAAACAACCCAGGAAAGGTCAAAAAAAAAAAAAACTTTGTACCCACTCCGCACAGGTTAATGTCATCGGATAACACTCTGACAAACAACCGGATGGGTCAAAATCCTCATCGTCGCCGGTCATCTGCGTCGCCGGTCATCGCCGACCATCGCCGCAATCTTGGGTCATCACCAGCCGCGGTCATCGCGACTGCGTCGGTCCGCGACCTCTGATGCCGGTTTAACCCCGTCGGTGCCAAATGTCGCCGTCATCGCGACTATGCGGTCCTGCTGCCGACCATGGCGACCATCTTCGCGGTCATCACCATTATTAGGTCATCGCCCGTACGGATTCATTCGCCCGGTCGTCGCCGCGGTTCGCCCCGCCACCCCGTCGACCAATTATTGCGTCATCGGTCATCGCTACCGTCCGGTCTTCCGGAATTCGCCATCTTCGCGGTCATCACCATTGTCGCCCGGTCATCGCCATTTACCTGCACGTCGACCATCATTACCGTCGCCGGTTGCGCCATACCCGTCGGCCGCCAACTATTGTCGCCGGTCATCGCGCATTCGTCGCCGATCACTAACCATCGCGGTAATCTTGGCGGTCATCGCCATTGTCGCGCCCGGTCATGATCGCGCCGTCGCCACCATCGACTACACGGATTCAATTTGACCATACGGATTAACGTCGCCGGTAAAAACTTCGACTAACATAGGTCAAGCGTCCTTAGTGGACTTCCCGACCTCTTCCCGGGTTAGCGTCGCCGGTAAAACTTCGACTAACAACGGTCAACGTCCTTGGTGGACTTCCCGACCTTTTCACGGGTTGCGTCGGTAAAACTTCGACTAACAACCCAGGATAGGTCAAAAGCGTCCTTGGTGGACTTCCCGACCTCTTCCATGCGGGTTAACGTCATCGGTAAAACTCGACTAACAAAGGTCAAAAGGTCATAATGGACTTCGGCCTCTTCCATACGGGTTAATGTCATCGAGCAAAATTACGGCAAACAACCGAAAGGTCAAAAGTCCTTGGTGGACTTCCCGGCCTCTTCCATACAGGTTAGCGTCAGCGAATAATATTCCGTAACCTAGGAAAGGTCAAAACTTTGTACCCACTCACAGGTTAATGTCATGCCGGACACTCGACAAACAACCTGGATGGGTCAAAATCCTCGGATTCAATTATATCTCTAACATGCAAGTTAACGACATCAATTATCAATGTTGAACCATCGGCAATCTTCGGGTCACCACCATTTCGTGGTCACCCAGCATTCTGGCGATGCGCCGACCATCGCCGATTGCGTTGCGACCACCCCATCGGCCGCCAACCGCTATAGGCGGGTCAGTCGATTCGTCGCCGGTCACTACCGCCGACCATCGCCGGCAATCTCCACTGGTCACCACCTTCTTCATCCCGGCATTACGGCGTCGAATGTCGCCATTTTACGGCCGCTTGATTAACGATGTGGGTCATCACCACTACTGGTCGCATTCGTCTCCGCCCTTCGGTCGCTCCCTCAGACCGCCGCGGTCCCGCCGGTCACCATCGTCGTTTCTCGTGGCCACCATCGAGCATCTTCGTGACCCCGTGATGCCTCGAACCGGATGGTCCGGAAAAGAAGCGGCTCCCGTGACGTCTGCCGCCCCGCCTCCAACGACGGAGGGGCGATCGCCGACGGAAGCGGAACCACACTGGCATCGTCTCTAACCCGACGATCCAGGGGGCGATCGGACGAGGCGGTAAGCGGAACCCACGGCGTGCATGGGCCTTCATCGCCTCCCAGAGGCGATCCGGCGGGACGATGCCGGGCAGGAAGCGGAACCACGCTCTGGTCATCGCCCTCGACGATCCGAAGCAGAGACCGACGAGCCGGAAACGGCGACGCAGTGGCGCGCCTCCCAACGATCGGCGGGACCCGGACGGGGTAGGCGGAAGCTGGAACCACGGCATCGTGGGCCTTGATGCCTTCTAACGGGAGCCGTGGGGCGATCGGACAAGGCCGGTGGCAGGGTCCGGCGTGTGCGCATCGCCTCTAACGACGATCCGACGGGGCGATGCGGACGAGGCGAAAGCGGAACCACGTCGTGGGCCTTGACCGCCTCAGACGATCGGGACGATAGCCGGACGGTAGGAAAGCTGGAACCGACGTCATGGACGATGGCCTCCCAACCAGGGCGAGGGGCGGCAAGCCGGACGAGGCGTGCGGGCCTGGCGTGCATCGCCTTCATCGCCTCTAACGGGACGATCCAAGCACGGACGGAAAGCGGAACCACGGCATCAGGCCCTGACCTCCCCGATCGACCGGCGGACAAGCGGTGCCCACGTCGTGGGCCTTCAACCTCCCAGCAGAACAATCGGCGACATGGCCGGGGCGGAAGCTGGAACCACGACATCGCAGGTGGCCATCGCCTCTAACCCGATCCGGCGGGACGATAACCGGGCGGCGGAAGCCGGCTGCAGTGGGCCTTCCGCCTCTCCCAGGGCGATCCGGCGGGACGATAGCCGGTTGGCGGAAGCCCATGCGTGGGCCTTGATGCCTCTAAAACGATCCGGCGGGGCGATCGGATGAGGCGTGGCGGAACCGACGTCGCAGTGGGCCTTGATCGCCTCCTAACCGACGATCCGACGGGGCGATGCCGGAGGCGAAAGCGGAACTCCGACATACCATGGGCCTTGACCGCCTCCACCGATCCACGGACCGACCGGGCGGAAGCTTGACGTCGTGGGCCATCGCCTCGGATGATCCACGGGCGATGCGGGGCGGTGGCGGGCATGGGCCTTCGCCGCCTCCTAACCCATGATCCGGCGGGACGATGCCGGGGAAGGAAAGAACCACGGCGTCGCAGTGGCCTTGATCGCCTCCAACCCGGACGATCCGGCCGGGACGAAAAAGGGCGAGGCGGAACCATGCAGTGGGCCTTGATGCCTCCCCAACGGATGGTCCAGCGCGATGCGTAAGCCGTGGCGAACCGACGCAGTGGGCCTTGATCGCCTCAACCCGGTCGGTCAGGTTGGACCTTTCGGGGGGAGCCGTATGACTATGGGTCTTGATCAATCCGGTCGGTCCGACTAGGTTAGTTTACACCCTTTGGGAGAAAGCGGAGCCTTGATGGTATGGGTCTTGATCGCCTCAATCCGGTCGGTCTAGGTTAGTTTACACCTTTCGGCTGGAGCCTTGTCGTATGAGCGGTCTTGATCAACCGGTCGGTCAGATTGGTTTACACTGAGGGGCTTGGAGCCAGTATGGTGAGTCTTCGCCTCTCGATCCAAGGACTTTCACTCAAGAAGAAGGGAGAGGGGTATGCCTTTCTCCCCACCTATAAGGTAAAGGGTAAAACTCTCAAAAATGCATTAAATTCCTTAAAACTCCGGTCGGGCAGCGTGCCATGGCGCTGCGAGCCAGTAGCCAGAGCGCGCTCAGGCGCCCGGCCATTATCCAGGGCATCATGTGACCGACGCCCGACGAGCGTCAGCGACCGAGCCATCTGACCGGCCCGTCGGCGGACGACACCCGTCGAGCGACGGACCGTCGCCACCCGTCAGCGACCATGCGGCGACCCGCGGCCAGCCTGCCGTGACAGACCATGCGACATGACCACGACCGCCAGCGGCCTTGACGCAGCGCCGGCCGTTGCGACCGACGCGTGGCCGTCGACCCGATGGGCCCATGCGTTGCAACCTGGCAGCGCGGCGCAGCTCGCGCCCAGGTAGTGGCGTCTAGTCGATAAGCGCCAGTTCTGGACCCCAAAATGCCCACGTGAGCATCCAAATAAATTCATAACCTCGAATCTCCGCCAAAGACCGTAGATTTGCTTCCATAATCGTAATCTTGGATTTATATGAATATTTGAAATATATTGGTCATGGGTTGGCATATATTTTTGGATGATTAAGACAATCTCATCCAAAATAGGGGCAACGATATGGTGCTCAAAATACGCTAATCAAAGAATCTTAATATCAAAAGCGACCTGATTTTGAGTCAAGACCGATCGAGATTAAGCACTTGAAATATCCTTAGAATCTTTGGGATATCAATTACATCCCAAAATAGCTCTTAAATATAGAGTGTTTATAATCAAATCGAAGCCGGATCTAACGAGCCTAAGATCTCATAATTCTGACTTCATTTGGGCATCCAAATACTCAAAATACATCAAATGATCGAAGGAACCATTCTAAGCCGTCCGATCAAGAGGAGTGGCAGACTTTGCATAAATTGCAGAAACGCCCTCCTCCCATCTATAAATAGAATTCTATCCCTCACATGAGGGGAGCAGGGAAGAGGAGACAAGTGAAGAAGAGGAGCCACCTCAGCGGTCGTCAACCACCACCCGGCCGCGTCGATCCTTGCCGCGTCAATGCGCAAGAAAGAAGAGGAAGAATCCAAACAAGGAAGAAGAGGAAAAGCTAAGCAAGGAGGAAGAAGAAGCTCAAGATCCTTCAAGCAAGGTCACACCCCTTTCGGTGTCATCAACCACCATCATCTAATTGTCCCTGCATCTCCACCTAGACTATTACAACGATCATTGTTACGGTTGTTGGTCTCTCTCATATGCAATTTTTGTAATCTTGTAATGTCGGGAAGACTTTGTACTCAGCAGATACATAGTGGAAGCTTTTTTAGCCGTGGTTTTCCCCTCTTTTGAGGTTTTCCACGTTAAAGTGCAGTGTCTCTTGTTGGCTCATTAATTACATGTGTCTTTGGACTAATCGACAAGGCTAAGGCGTAAACTTTCACTCTACCGCGACTGGTTTTCTAGCACGCAACAAAGCTAATTGTAGCCGTCTGTCATTATTCTCATCAAATTGCCATTGTTCCCTACTATTCAACATCATTCACTATAAGATTTAGACAGTGGTGTGAGTTAGAAATATTGAAACTGAAGTGAAAACATCTAGGTTACGAGCCCAATCAGCGTCAGAGTATGCTGTGAGTTAGAATGATGGAGATCGTTGGACAAGAAGGCCATGCGTAATGCTTTGTTTGAGTTAGCGAAGTAGTATTTTAGGAGCTGCCTAGTGAAGTTGTGTTGGAGATTGCATAAATTGAGTCAATTTATATACCGGGAATGTAATATCCGATCGTACGAGTTAAACATATTGTAAGCTCCCAATTAGGCTGCGATACACTTTGGCGTCGGTGGTGGTAGTTCCATCGTTAAGTTGAAGTGATGTCGATGGGCTCAATGGTGTTGTTATTTCCTTGGTGTCATCCATTTGGATTCTTTCAAGCAGTTCCCTGACATACACATGCTGAGATAATAGGGGGCCATCAGTTGTGGGAATTGCTTCGACTCCAAGGAAGAAGTGAATATTGTTGGTGTCTTTAATAGAGAAGCACCGAGCAAGACAAGTAATGGTATGCTAGACGGCTAAGGCAGAATTCCCTGAGTAAATCATCTACATATACCAAGAGGTATATGATTATCGAGTTTTTGTAGTAAGTGAATGATGAAAGATCAGTTTTTTGTTTGTGAACCCAATGAGATTACAAACCATTTGAGTTTAACAAACCAAGTGCGAGGTGCCTGTTTAAGTCCATATAGAGATCAGTTAAGCTTGCAGACACAAGTCAGTTTTGATTGACTTACGAATCCGAGTGGTTTGGCCATGAAGATGTCCTCGATTAAACTTCCACGAAGAAATGCATTATTGATGTCGATTTGATGAATTATCCACTATTGAGAGATGGCAATGGTTAGAACAACACATATGATTGTGGGCTTGATAACTAGGCTAAATGCTTCAACATAATCTATGCCTAGACGTTGATGAAACCCTTTTGCTACAAGACGTGCTTTGTAACATTCATTCAAGCCATCTAGAAGTCATTTAATTCGAAAGATCCTTTTGCAACCAACTATATTTTGATGTGGTTGCCAAGGGACAAGTTCCCACATATTGTTTTGCGAAGAGCATCCCTTTATGTATTCATGGTTGCTCTCCACTTTGGTTGCTTAAGGGCTTCTTTGGTTGTGGTGGGTTCAAGGTTGGTGGTAATGAATATTTGGTTACAATAAAGGATAATTTGGTGTTAGGCATGAAAATGTTATTCTTTTAATGTGTTGTCATAGAATTCTTACAGGAGGTTGGCGTAGAATCATACTTGGGGAGTGCAACTCATGGAGAGGTGGAGTCGGAGTTGGTTGTATTACATTTGAGGGTCAACTACAATTTTGTCTTGGAGTTGTGAGTTGACGTTGTTTGAAAATTAACCCCAATTTCATTTCTCCAAAGTTTTAATTTAGTTGGATTTATGGTTTGAGATTAATTAAGATTTACTGGATTTCAATTAAACCAAAATTAAGACTAAAATACCCAAATAAAATTAGGAATTTTAATTTTTATAGATTCCCCTCATCAAAACGAATTCATAAAACCCTCATTTACATTTTTCTGATATATATTTATTTTTCTATGATTTTTAGAAGTTCTGAGTGATTTCAACAATTTTTTAATTCAAAAATCCCTATTTTCTTCTTTAAACCAATCAGCGCTGACGTGGTAGCCCTGCTATGTTTTACACGTTGATTGGTCCTCGTGGGATCCACATGAATCCCGCGTTAAAAGGGCGGTGGACGCGGGATTGATCTGGACAAATCCTAAAGGGTTCAAATCGAGTGGTCTGCCTAAATCAGAGCCGTCCATTTCTTTTAGAAGGAACGAATGGCAGAGATTGCATCTCTTTCCTAGACTGTGTAAACCAAGAGTCATCCATTAAATTTGTTTGATTTTTGGCGATCCAAGCATTAAAATCACATGATTTCGATTACAAAACAATCGTGGAAGGATTTCCTATCAATCTAAGTGGCTTGATCTCACTTGAGATCAAGTTTCCTTAGAAAAGGACCAAGGCTGAAAATCTTGAAGAAAAAGGTGGGGGGACATTGATGGCATACCTCCAATCTGGCGATCTTCGACGATGAGGTCGACTCCACTAGCTTCGAATCGATCCAAGGAGCTTGTGCACCAAAGGAATTCAACTATCTCCCTTCGGATTGCTTCCTAGACCGAGCTTGGCTTGCTACCCATCGGCCTTGATGGTTCTCCAACTTCCCGGTGGTGTGGGAAGTGGGGGAAGGTTCATTTCCACTTCATTTGGGATCGTGAAGGTGATGAGAGAGTCAATTTGGCTTGGGGGATGCTCTATATATGAATTCCCTATTTTGTCGTGAGTCTCCTCTCTTTTTCTTCCTCTCCTCGCTGGCGATGAGCCTTGGAAGTTTCTTTGTCATGCTCATTCCTCATCCTCCACCTGTCTAAAGTGAAGAGGTGGAGAGGGAATAGTCTTAGGCAAATGGTATTTTGCCTTTTATGCTTTTGACTTTCCTTCACTTCCTTTAATTTGGATCCATGTATGGAATGATTAGGAAGCCTAATTAAGGCTGAGATTCTTCCTTAATTAAGTCCAGAAATGTTTCATTAACATCCTAAATAGATTGGCTGAAGATATGATTAAAAATTCATGGAGTTAATGCATTTGATTATTCCTTGCATTAGTTTGGTTCAAAATGTCAGAATTTATTTTAATTTTAATCATCTTGAATTGATGATTAAATGAATTTTGATTTGGTTAATTCAGTTAATTTTGAATTTATTTTGAATTTCATTTCATTTTAACCCATTTGGCCTAAATGGGTTAAGTTTGGTTCAAATTAAATTCAATGACCAATTCGATTCAATTGGAATGGGTTTGGATTGTTTCATTCATTTTAATTTGATCTATTTGGATTTATTTGAGTTAATCCAAATTGAAAGTTTGGGTTGATTCCACCTAAGCCAAGTAGATTAGATCCAGCCTAAGGAAGATTCCCTAGGACACTAGGTGTAGTGTCCTAAACACTGAATTAGGAGGTTCTTATTTGAAAGTAGGACATCCTAATTACTAATTTTCAGATTGATGTAAACCTCATCGAAAAATGAGGTCAACAAATAAACTTCCAATATGTGTAGTGGATCGGCTAGAATACACTGCACATATTGGTGTTGACCGAATTGATCAACATCATAACATAAGCTTGGGGTTCCAAACCAAGATTTTGATTTTAATTTATGTTTTGGATTTAATTGTGAAAGATAGGCATATGCATACCTATGCTTTTTTTTCAATTTGATTCATTCTTAGAAACTTAACTTCACTAAGTTCTAAGATGAGTAGGGATGCCATTAGGAGTGGACCCAAGGGATGGTCTAGTCCTAATGCAAGAACTATGCTCAAAGAAGATGCCTTCAGGGGACTTACTCTTAATTGAGAATGGTAGTTGGAAAGGATACCAATGTGGACACTTACTCCTAATCCATACCACTTGATGTTTTAACTAGGGAAGATACTGCTAGGGAATTTATTCTTCTCTGGTTAGCTACTAGGAAGGGGTCTCTGGAGACTTGTTCTTAACCTAAGTAGCCTCTTTGACAAGAAAGGGGTCTTCATGATTTATTTCTATTCTTGTATTTTAGAAAAAATACTGACTGTGAGACTTATTTATGTCTAGCTATTAGGAAGGGGTCATTTGAGACTTGATCCAACCTAAATAGCTTAGGTGGAGGAAAGAGGTCTTTGATGACTTGATCCTAAACCTCACACTCTAATAGGATGGCTGCTATGGGACTTATACCTATATGATTATCTAATAAGATTGGGACTTTGGAGACTTGATCCAACTTAGTTAGTTAAGGAAGAGGAAAGGGATCTTTGATGACTTGATCCAATCCTCAAATTTTAACTAATAGGAAAGAGGGTCTTCATGACTTGTTCTCTTACATAAATAGTCTAGATAGCAAAAAAAGGGGTCCTTGAGACTGGATCCTATTCTTACTATATAAAAGGATGCGTTCTATGGGACTTACACATATGTGATTAGCTAATAAGATGGGGCCTTTGGAGACTTGATCCAACTTTATTAGATAAAGAGAGGAGAGGGGTCCTTTTGTGACTTGATCTAATCCTCAAATTTTGGCTAATAGGAAAGAGGGTCTCATGACTTATTCCCTTACCTAAATAGTCTAGATAGTAAGAAAAGGGTCTTTGATCCTTATCTTACTATATGAAAGGATGCCTTTTATGGGACTTACACCTATGTGATTAGCTAATAAGATGGGGCCTTTGGAGACTTGATCTAACTTAATTAGCTAATAAAGAAAAAAGTGGTCTTTGATGACTTGATCCAATCCTCAAAATTTTGACTTAAGAATAGGGGTCTCAATGACGTTATCCTAACCTTAGTCATTTTAATAAGATGCCTACTGAGGGACTTATTCCTATGTGATTAGCGAATAAGATGGGGCCTTCAATGGCTTGATCCATCCTGATTAGCTAAAGAGAGGAGAGGGGTCATTTGGTTACTTGATCCAATCCTCAAAAGTTTGGCTAGTAGGAAAGGGGTAAAAGTGACTTAATTCATATCCTAAATAGCCTGTGTGACATAAAAGGGGCTTTGATGACTTGATCCTATCATATACACAATGGGAATGGTGCCATTAAAGGCTTACTCCATACCTATGAAAATTTATAAGAAAGGTGCCACACGTGGGGCTTACTCTCATCTTATGAAAAGAAAGAGTTATTCCATAAAAGGCTTACTCTAAGTTTATGAGAATGGTGCACAAAGGCTTACTCCAAACTCATAAGGAAAGATATGAGAAAGGTGACACAATGGGCTTGCTCCCAACTGAGGATATGTTATAGGAAAGGTGCCACAAAGAGCTTGCTCCCAACCTATAGATGATTTGTGTGAGGAAAGGGGTCAAAGTGACATAATTCCTAATTCTCAAATCTTTTGACTATTAAGCAAAAGTCAAATGAATGTGATCCTTACTTGACTAGTCTAACTTGATGAAAGGGCAATGGAAGGTTTGCTTCCATTTCTTGATTTCATTAATACTCCTTACACATGAAGAATTTTAGTGAAAAAGTTTTCAAAGAGTTGAAATTTATATTTGAAGGAGGATTTGGGTATATTTTGAACCCAATGCTTTACTATGCCATGAGCATAGCAGTTCATCATTTTTTTTAATCTCAAAGTTACAATAAACCATGGTAGATGTCTAATTCACTCGAGGCAAGACATCACAGGGTAGTAACCTGAGAATTCTACCTTTTTGAGCTTGCATGTGACTGTGTAGTTCTTTTGGCAGTAAGAACTAAAGTCAACCCGTGCTTCTCAAATGGAATTTCTTTTTCTTTTTTGTTTGGATATGTACTTCATTTTTGTTTTGTTTATATGAATCAACAGCTTATAAGGTCTTCTCTTAGATTCAATAAAGGTCAAGAAATTCCTTTGAAGCTTTATAAAATGAATGAGAATCAAGATATGTATACTCTTGGATTCTCATGGATACACATTTTTTTGTTCTTTTATCCCTAATCAATAAGGGAATTGAAAGGATTAACTTATAAAAGAAATTAAGATTCTCCTGATAAATTTGAAATTGAATTCCTTAAGTTGATTTATTATTCTTTTAAAGGTTTTATGAAATGATATTTCATAAATGTCTTTGATTAATTTCTTATTTTTGCATTTTTGATCTTTCTACATTTTACTACAAGGTCCTTGAAATTATTTCAAAAGTAAATTTCAAGACTCTATATGTAGTAATATGGTTATTTTTCGAATCATATTGAAGTTTATTTTATTTTATTTTATTATTTAATCATTTTTCTTTTTCATTTTTTTTGGCAAGATTTTCAATATAACTCTCCACTTAATTGAAAGTGAGGTTATAAGAAATCTTGATCATGACCTTTTAACAAATTGTCTGAATATTTTGAGACTAAATGATATAACTATGTAACAGAACATTCATGTAAGGATTTTGAATGTCATATCATATGCTTTCAATTTTCTTTTCTACAATTATTTTGATTTGACAATTTTCAAATAAGTTATCCTTAAGGAGGATAATCTTATGCATGAAAGACTTTTTGATTTTGAAATGAAGTATGGGTAATATGAACCCATTTTCAAGGCAAAGATTTTATTAGTCCCAAGATGTGGGTCACATGGATTTGATCTTTTTCTTTTCATTTTTATCCTTCATTTTCATTAACTTTTTTTTGTTAATGATGTTAGCTAACCAAGAATGAATGTTTTATTCTCATAAAAAGCCATCATTTTCTAACTTTTAATTTAGCAAAATCTTTCTTTTCTTTTGGGGTTTGATCATAGTCATCAAGGGACATAGTTTATTGAAATGACATCAAGCTTAAGTTTATAAACTGCTACATCTTGAGATTATTTCAATTTATTTTCAAATAAAGTAGTCTTTAAACTCAAAAGATAGCTTGATTAAGTCATCAATAGCTAACTCATTAAAGAGTTAGATCAGTGAAATCAGTTGTAGATCAATTTCTCTTTTTTTATTTGTTTCTTTCAGCATGTTAATTATGGAATTAGATTCCTCTTTAAATTCTAGGGGTGCATCCCAAACTTGAAGAGTATATAGATCTCCAAAAACATCTAATCAACATTCATTCAATATGTTAGAGCACCTTTTGAAGAGATAGTCAGGACTTTGACTACTTAAAACTTTTTAACTTATAATGGGTCTATGGTTCCATAACATTTCTTATATATGGTCATAGGCCACTTGAAATGGAGTCAGAGTATACTCAATTGAATCTTTGGCATACAAGGATATGGACCCTTGGAAAAGGAGATCCATTATCTCTTTTAACTTGCTAAGCGAGCTCACCCAACATGGCATAGGTCATGATGACAAAGTATGATATATCTGGTTTGTTTTGTTTAGCTAAGGACAATTTTTGATTTCTAACCCCCATTTTATTTTGATGTGGAGAAGTTTAAAGCCAAAATATCCACTTACTTAGAAATTTTAGACTCCATCATTTTTCTCTTGGATATAATCCTTCCATCCCTTTACTTTTCTTTCTTTTTGTCAACATTTCTATAACATTCCATTTTTTGTGAACTGTTACATTAGACATTTTTCCTAATTACAAATCTTACTAAGAGATTGGATGTTTCTGACCTATTTCCATAACACTTCATTCTTCGTGAAATGACTCCACTAAATGATTTACTAGGAAATTATATGTTTTTGACTTTGTCCAAATACAACATTTGATTGATTGACTTTTCGATATGATTCAAGTCTTTGTTTTAATTTATTGATCATATAACATGATCCAACACTTCAATTTCTTTTTCATCATTTCATGGAACAACAAATCTTGTAAAGCCATTTAAGATTGATAAAATGAATTTATAAATATGTTACACTTATGAATTCAAAAATATTTAAAGGAGTCATTTAAGATTGGCATAATGACTTTCTTGAAAACTTTACACTTCTGAAATCAGAATTTTTTGCTGGAATCAAATATTTAGTGAGGTCATTTAGGAGTAGCTAAATGATATTTATAAAGACTTAACACTTTCAATTTAGGATGAATATGAACATCCTTCCATAATCAATATTTTTCTTCTTTTTCTTTCATTTGATTTTTTTTACAATATCTTTTTTTTTTTTTGGTATTTGGGTTAGATAGGACCATCCAATAATATTAAAGATTTTTCATGAATTCCTAAGTTACTCTTTTATGTTTGAATTTTTGTCTTGAATCAACAATGTGATTGAGACTAAGTTATTTTTCTAGGTTGAGTTTTCAAGATTGAATCTTCATGAAACTAAAAACTCCTTTCTTTATTTGATTGAATTTACATGGCACCATCTTATCAAAGTTTGATTAGAATTGGGCCTTTATAAATTCACTTTTGTGTTTATAATTGATGTTGACCGATGCACTCAAATTAATAAGTATTTGGGAGATTTTCTTCTATTGAATTTTCCACATAGGCCAAGATGTCAATAAGCTCTTAGCAGCCAATCTTCATCATAGGAGATAACCCTAGAATTTCTTTATAGTGGAATGCCACATCAGGATGTTGCTTATAATTAAAGTAGGAAAATTACATAATTATGTAATGCCTTCCTTCATTTCATTTATTTTTCATTTTATTTTATTTTGTTTTATTTACTCTTTTTTTAATAGAGCATTACGATGCTTGATTTTGCAAGCAACTTCTCTAAGATGGGAAAGACATCACATTTTGAAGATGACTTATTTGTCATTTCTTTTCAAATTCATTTAAGGTGGTATAACTCTACCATTTTGAATTTGATTTCAAGAATTTCTCTTTTGATATGAAGGGAAGGTAGGTCTAACTCTATCCTCAATAGATCAATAGACCTCATGATATATTCATTTAGAGGATCATCATTTAAAAGAGGACCCTCTAGGGAAGATGATGTGCTATTAGAAAGTCAAGTTTGGGTTATATTTTTTTATAGCACATACAATATTAAAGCTAATCTCAGTTTGCAATAAAATCTTTGACCACCATACTAGACATTAAGATAATGTCAAGTGGGTCATAAGACATTGCAAATGATTCACCTTACATTCACTTTGTATTGAAAGCATATAATGCCTTAGTCTTTGAACAAAGAAAACTAAGGTTTTCTTCATTTATTTGGATAATCAAAATCCTAAGTGATTTATCTATTCACTAACCAGAGATAGAAGCTTCATACTTTCACATTGAGAGATAGAAATATCACCCTTAGGATCCAATCCTAAGGTCATGATTTCTTTAGAAGATTTAAAGTCTTCATTTATTTTCTTTTCATGATTTTCCTTAAAGTTAATTAAGGCCATTCATGGAATATCATTTCATTCAATGGGAGAAAACTCCCATTAAGGAAGTTGATTTAAATTTATTGGTTTAAATTTCATTCATTTTAACTTTAACAAGAAAATCAGAATTCTCTTTCGCTACTCTCTCTTTTTTTCTATTGATTAGGAGAAAAAGTGAATCCTATCACTTTTTTTTTTGTTTATATTATGTCATCTTCCTCTTTTGACTCTCTCTTAAACTCTTAAAAATTTAAGGTTTTGGAAGGTCTAAAAGAGGGTTACCTCCAAGTCAATCTTTAGAATTGGCTAATCAGCTTGAGTAGTTGATTTTCTAATATTCTAGTGGACATGTGGAGATGAATTAAGATTAAATCTGATTTGCATTTACATAAAATTATCTTCTATAAGGACAGAAGATTTACATTTAGTTCCTTAATCAACCTCTAACTAAGGTCAATAAATCATTCTTTTGGGATGATTTTTTTTCCTCTCTTTTTATTTTCTTTTGAGTTGATTCATCTTTAAATGCACTTCAAGCTTAAATCTTGGTGGTATAGGGGCAATAGGTACAATTATGCCTCATTTTGATTTGGATTTTCTCAGGATTAAAATAACTCCTACATTTCAATATACATCCTTAGGTATTTGTTACCTTTGAATATAGTAGAATAAAGGGTATCCATTCAAGGAGTCTGTCCTGATTCTCTTTAAATTTAGTACAAAGCCAAAGTATGATTAGGACAAGTTTAACTTTGAGATTTTATTCTTGAGATTTATTTTTCAAATTTTGAAGTAATTTTCAAACTTTTTTTTTTTAATTTAACATTTCTTTTCTATATTGGAATAATTTCAAATCCATCTTGATCACATTTAGGTCTTAACAGAAATGAGTTGGTTTTCATTTATTTCTCTCCCTTTTTATTTTGAGATTTAGTTCTAGGACCCAATCATTTAACTCTAGCAAATGAAGAGTTCTAGAACCTTAGTTCAGGATGTTGGATAGACTCAACCAAGAATGAAATGGAGAGGTATCCAATGGATAGAAAGATAGTCTTGACCGGTGAGTGGCACTAGTACACTGTCGATATATAGAAATAATCACTTATTTCTAAAGATGGAGAGAGGAACCAATCCCCAATGGAGTCGCAAGAAAATATCTATGTGGAGAAAATTTATGACACCACGTAGAGTTTAGGAATTTCTTATTTAGATGATCAAATACGTCATTAAGGAATAAGCATATTATCTCAGAATATAAATATGTTTTCCTATAATGGATTCGATCATTTCAACAAAAGACTCCTAACGCTAATGGGAATTTTGTGTACCAGAGATTTTTCCTGTGAACTACATGAAAGGTAGAATAGGGTTTTATTTTAAACTAGGTTCATGGTTCCCTATAGAGGAAAGCCCCTATAGTTAATTACATCTTAAGAAGGGTCTCTTCTTAAGAATATTATCGATTAAAGAAATAAGTTATTATTTCTAAAGATTTCTAAGTTGGTTTTCAAGGGATTAATTTTTGGAATTCAATTGGGATTGGTTCAAATTGGAAAGAGTTCTTTTAGAGGCCAAACAAGATGAAGTAGGAAATGTCTATTGATATTGGGATGCCTAGTAGGCATTTTAACTATCCTATGGTTGGGTTTTAAAATTTGAAATTTAATTTAGATTTGGAGTTGACATTTTCTTAGAAGTCTAGGACTTAGATTCTAGCAGCACGAGACTACTAAAATGCCTAGGGTTGATGACTTATTCCTGAAAAGGATACTTTAGAATCTAATCTATAGGTACTTCTAACACATGTTAGATGCTCAACCTAATTCTATCTCTGAGAATTATCGGTTATTCTACTCACTTGAGAGAACTAAGCTATCCCTGACTCTTTTGGACTTATAACTTGCCTGGAGAGGGCTACCAACTAACACCACCTAAGCTCATTTTAAATTCATGATGCCAAGTATTATGAATGCAAGATGGCAGGGTTGTTGTATTTTTGGGAAAGAATTTATGAACCTAGACTCAATCCTTAATCCTTAAGATAATATAGGGTATGAAATGCATCTAACTAATGCATATTATTTTAGATTTTTATAAGTTTTGACTCAAGATTTATTTTAGGCCATGGGTATGCATTTTATGCCTAATGTCATGCAATTATAAATGGTTATGGGCTTAATTAATAATACAAGGCAGGCTTCCACAAGAAGGTGGTCATCCTCACAGGACAGATGTTCCTTATGTGCAATGAGTAAAGTTGCCTAATTCAAGGAATGGAGCAATATGATTTCATGGTTTTTAAAACCTAATTATTTCTAATTATTTTATGTTTTTCCTAAGGCTTTAATTTATGTAAGGTTTCATTCCTTTTTAAGTTTTGTTTTAGTTGTTTATATTTAAGTTAGGTATAAAAATTAGTTTTCCTATGAGCCTAATCGTCCAAGCATTCAATCACAATAAACCAAAACAAAGGAAGAAACCTAGAAAAATAGGTTGATTTTATTACGCACCTAAAATAAATCAAGCCAATTTAATTTTATAGAAAAAGGTCAATGCAGTCGGGTAATACTGTACACCCCAAAAAATAAGGAAAATGGGTAGCCAAGCTCTGCCCTTATACAACCCAGCGTAGAACTACAAGTCTAGATCTATGGGTCTTCTTTTCAGGATAATCTCCTTCTTGAGGGACATCTAATGGGCTCCACAGGGGACCACTGCACCATCTCCTGGTAGGGTCAGCTCCTACTAATCCTAGACCCCATAGATCCTAACTTAATTCTAAGTTCAAATTTACATTTTAAAATTCAAAAAGAAATCCTAAGTCCTATAGAACATATGTTAGGAAATACAAACAACACACAACAGTTATATTTCATAAACATATGGGCTTAGCATTAGCTGCTTGCAAAGCCCACCTATCCTATGGGATACACTTAAGGATTTAAGCATACCTGCAAGAAACAATATTTTCAAATTTTATTTATGATAGCAATCATTTCTAGCATAGCCCCCTGTAAAAGATAATGTTAGATCTAGAAATAACGTCCTACCATCCAATCTAACGGACAAACAATCCTAGACATGCAGTCTAAAATAGTACACCACAAAGACATGTGAAGCACAACACATCAGAACACAGCATAAGGAAGCATAAAGAATCACAGAACGACCTAACCTAAGTCTAGAGTTTGTGACCTAATGATGTAGTGTGTGAGGAAGATAGGTTTATGATTTTGCTAGGCTTCTTTAGTTTAAGTTTCAAGTTGGAGATTGAGTTTTTTTGAATTTTATCTTTGGGTGGTTACAATTCAAATGATTTAGTGATTTAGTTTCATTTTATTTCACTTTTATTTGGTTAAAGTGAAGTTTTGGTTTTCAAGAATGAAGAATAGAATGGATTTCATTTTCGGGTGGAACTCATTTTTAATTAACATCATAACTCCTAATGAAATGAAGACTTCATCCTAAGGGTCTAACTAAGATCCTTAAGTATCTTAATTAATTCTTTTGATTTCATTTAATTTATATTTGGATTGATTATGATATTTCATTTTATTTAATTTGATTTGTTTCATTTTGGATTAGGTTATGTTGGTTTTGGATTAAGTTATGTTGGCTTATGTTAACTTAGAGTATTTAGGTTAAGGTTTGATTTCATTTGATTTGATTTAATCAATCTAAGATTTAGTTCATTCTTAGATTAATTTAATTGGAGATTAATTATTTCATTAAGAGTTGGTGATTCAAGTTTTAATGTTTGATTTAATTAAGGATTTCATTAATTTAAGGTTTAATTTCATTAGTATTTGGGTTTGAAATTGATTAATTCTTTGACTTAGGATGCTTAGAGAACTACCCTCAAGAGTTTCTAATGTTTGATTAAGGTTATTTTAATTTATTTCATAATTAATGAATTAAAGAATTTTCTTTATTCATTATTTGATATATATTGACCTAAGGATTTGGAAATTCATCAATTCCTAATCCAGAGATCAATTGGGTTTGGGATTTTTATGAAAAGTGGGGTTACATGCCAATTTCATGTTTCCAAAGTTTCATTTTGATTAGATTCATAATTAGGGTGGAATTAAGATTTTAATTATTTCATTAAAACCTAAATTATGCCTAATTTAATGAAATTCATTTAGGGGTTTTATTTTTCATTGATTCCTCACTGAAATAAGTTTCCAATGAGGTTTCATTCATAATTTTTTATTTATTATTCATTATTTGATATATATTGACCTCATTCCAATGAAGTAAATGCATTCGGCTAACCCTAATACCTGCACCAAGTGACGACTCCCTCATTTCACGTTGTTCTCTTCTCGCGTGCTATCACTTCTCTCGCTCTCGTCCGGAGCTCTCCTTCTTTGCTCTTTGATCAACCCATTCAATGTCCTTGCTTGGTTCACCAGTTCCTCTCGAGCATTCCGAGCCTGATTTCCCTTGCCTTCGGCTCTGACTGGCTAGCCGAGCGAGAGATCCTAGCTATCTCAATCGAAAGCTCTCCTTCTTTTTCATCTTTAGCAATCAAACTCTGCAGGTCATCTCTATCTAACTCTAAGTGCATTTTATGCATTTTGACTTTCTTTGGACATTAGGGTTTGATGAATCTCTCTTTAAATGCCTAGAATGAGGTCAAAATTTGATCCTAAAGTTTGGGATGATGTGGCAGCCCTGCCATATTTTGCAAGCTGATTAGTCCACACAGGATCCACGTGGATGCCACAATAAAAGGGCGGCGGATGCGGGATTGATCCAGACCATCCGATCAAGGATCGGACGATCCACGATCAATCCGCAGATTCTAAAGGGTTCAAATTGAGTAGTCGCCTAGATGAGAGCCGTCTGTTCCTTTTAGAAGGAATGGATGGCAAAGATTGCAACTCCTGCCCAGAATGCGTAAACCAAGAGCCGTCCATTTAATTTGCTTAATTTCTGGAGATCCAAACAATGAAATCACATGATTTTGATTGCTAATGATGGTGGAAGGATTTCTTATCAATCTAAGCGACTTGATCTCACTTAATATCAAGTTTCCTTTGAAACGGACCAAGGCTAAAAATATTAAAGAAAATGGAGGGTGGGGTTTAATGGCATACCTCCAGTCCGACGATCTCTGGCAGTGAGGTTGACTCCACTAGCTTCGGATCGATCCAAGGAGCTTGTGTGCCAAAGGAATTGAGCTATCTCCCTCTTGATTGCTCTATAGACTGAGCTTTGCTTACTACCCATCGACATTGATGGTTCTCTGGCTTCTCGACAGCGTGGGAAGTGGGGGAAGGTTTGTTTCCACTTTGTTTGGGATCGTGAAGGTGATGGGAGAGTCGATTTGGCTTGGGGGATGCTCTATATGTAAATTCCCTATTTGGTTGTGACTCTCATCTCTTTTTCTCTCTCTCCTTGGTCGGCTAGGCTGATAGCAAGCCTTGGAAGTTTGCTGCCATGTTCATTTCTCATCCTCCAGCTGTCTAAAGTGAAGAGGTGGAGAGGGAATGATCTTAGAAAAATGGTATTTTGCTTTTTATGCTTTTGACTTGCCTTAGCTTCCTTTGATTTGGATCCATGTATGAAATGATTAGGAAGCCTGATCAAGCTGAGATTTTTCCTTAATTATGTCTAGGAATGTTTCATTAACATCTTAGATAGATTGGTTGAAGATATGATTAATAGATTTGTTGAAGATATGATTAAAAATTCTTGGAGTTAATGAATTTGATTATTCATTGCATTAGTTTGGTTCAAAATGTTGGAATTTATTTTAATTCTCTTTGATTTTAATTTTAATCATCTTGAATTGATGATTAATTGAATTTTGATTTGATTAATTCATTTAATTTTGAATTGATTTTGAATTTCATTTCATTTTAACCTATTTGGCTTAAATGGGTAAGTTTGGTTCCAATTGAATTCAAGTGACCAATTTGACTCAATTGGAATGGGTTTGGATTCTTTCATTCATTTTAATTTGATTTAGTTGGATTTATTTGTGTTAATCCAAATTGAAAGTTTGGGTTGATTCCACCTAAGCTAAGTAGGTTAGATCCAACCCAAAGAAGATTCCATAGGACACTAGGTGTAGTATCCTAAGCACCGAATTAGGAGGTTCCTATTTAAAAGTAGGATATCTTAATTACTAATTTTAGACTCATGTAAACCTTATCCAAAAATGAGGTCAACAGTGCCTTGCCTCCTCGCCGATGGCTTTGTGGATCAAACGTCGCCAAGATCATCATTGGAGTTGGCCTAGGAGTGGTCTCCAGTGCTCGAATTGATTAGGAATTGATTCATTCCTTCTCATCAAAGCTTGGTGAACATGTGGGTGAAGATAATTTGAAAATGGTGGAGTTCGGATGAGGTGGGATGGAGATGGGTTCGGTGTTGTTTCAAGTTTGGTGTTTTCGACGATGGGGAGGCTCAGAGAATTTGGAAAAATGCTCTTGGAGGTTGTCTCTACTCTCTCGTGCTTTAGGGAAACTCTGATTATGCGTTTGAATTAAATGGGGAAGAGTATACTCTCCTCCCCATCCAAATTGATGGCTTGTATCAATTCTTCCATGGACAGAGTCCGGGTCGGCGGCGTGGGTGGCAAGAATGATGGCGTGACTCAGTTTGAGTAGGAGTGAAGGGAGTGGGGCATGAGGCTCTTAGTTTCTAAGTGTTCTGAAGGGAGGAAGTGGGTTAGCTCACCTCCACTTGGCTCATGGTTGACCCAAACAACTTTGGGTCAGGTGAGCTAGTGGTCCTCATGTCCAATTTGAGCTTAAGGTGGTTACCTAGGGTAGGAGAGTGGGTTTGACCATCCAAGAATGGGTTTTATCCCATTTGGAGGGCTTTATCCAATTAGTAATGGGTCAATCGAGTTGGACTTGGGTTCGGTTAGATTTGTAGTGAACCAAGGATGGGTGATGCCAAGTTTGAATGGGTTTGGAGTTGATTTGGTTGGTTGTGGCTCAATTTGACCCATGTAGGTCAAATTAGGCTAGGTTGAATTAGGTTAACTAATTTGTTAAATTGGGTCAAACCAAGGCTTGGGTCAAGTTCAAATGATGATTTGGGATGTTTGGGTTCAATTGGTTTGATTTAGTTTTCAGTAGATTTGAATTTGACCCAGATGGATTCATATGGGTCAAATGGGCTAAGTTGACCAATTTGGTCAAATTGACCAAGTTGACTTGGGTTAGGTGTTGATTTAGGTTCAATTGATGATTGTAGATTTTGATTTCAATCAATTTTGATTTAGATTTGATTTAATCCAATTTGACCCATTAGGTCAATTTGGGCTAAATGGGTCACTTGGGTTTACTTGGCCAAATTGGGATCAATGGAGGCTTTGATCATGTTCAATAATCAATTTAGGATGGGTTTGAATCATCGGTTGTAATCAATTTGATGCGGGATTTGATTTGGCTCAATTTGACCCTTTAGGTCAAATTGGGTCAACTTAGGTCAAGAGACCAATTGAGCTTGGTTTGGCTCAATTGATGGTCAAGTCATGTTCAAGGATCAATTTAAAGTTGGTTAGGATCATTGGTTTCAATTGATTAGGTTTAGAATGAAGTTTGGTTTAATTTGGCTTATGTAGGCTAATTAATTAGGTCAACTTTATCAAATGACCAAATTGACTTGGTTTAACCCAATTGATTGCAATTGATCAATCAAGGATGATTAATAATCAATGTAGGAGGGTTTTGATGGTTTGGTTCAATCCAATTTGGGTTGAATTAGAGTTTGGTTCAAATGGGTCCTTTAAGTCACTTTGGGTCAAGTGAGCTTAATGGGTCAATTGAGTTGGTTTTGGGTTGAATTTAGCTTGATTGAGTTTGATAATTGATTTAGGATTGATTGATTGTTTTGATTGCAATTAATTTGGGTTTAATTGGATTTTGGCTCATTTGGACATTTTGGGTTCAAATGGGCTAGCTTGAGTTAATTGAATTGACTTTGGTTAATGGGTTTAATTGGCTTGATTATAGAGTTTGGAATGATGGTTGGACTGCTTTTGTGAAAATCAATTGAATTGGGTTGGATTGAAGGAACTTTGGTTAAGTCCTTAAGGTTGGCTTAAGAGATTAAGATTGATTTAGATTATGGGTTTCAATCATTTGGCTTGGAGCTTGGATATGAATTAGAATTCAATTGGGATTGGTTGAATTGATTTGATGTTTGGTTTTGGCTAAGGTGGTTGGCATAGGCTTGATTTATGCCATAGGATGGGTAAGCTTCCTATGGTCTTAAGACATAGCCTAAACCTATATCAAGTCCTCCTAAGTCTGTAAGTTTGTGTTCACTTAGTTACTGGAAGTGTCCTATCACTAAGGAAGTCTTAGTTTCTAGAAGACTCCTAGGTCTAAGATGGAAAGATTGAACCCTCACTCAAAAAGTGAGGTCAATAAGCTCGATGGAGAAGTGTTAAGCTAGTTTTAAGCAGGAGTCGGTGCATTGCTCAGCGAATGTAATGTGTTGAGGAGTGTATGGGGGAGAGATTAAGTGTTGAATGCCATTTGTTTCAAATAGATTTTTGAGTATCTGGTATTCTTTACCACCATCTGTGTATATTGTGGTGATAGGAGTGTTGGAGTATTTTTCAACCATTTCTTTTAAAGTCTAAGAAGATTGAGTAAACATCATACTTATGAGTCATTGAAAAAAGCCATGAATATTTAGTAAAGTGATCAGCAAAGATAATATAATATGATAAATTATTCAATGATTTAATTGGGGTTGGACCCAAACATCAGAGTATAATAAGTCAAGTGGATGACGCCTTATAATAGTTTATTAATAAAAAGGTAGTTTGTGACTTTTGTTGCACTAGCATGAGTCACAAAATGATACACTAGATGATTTAGAATTTGCGGGGAGGTTGTTCATGGAAATGATGTTTTGTAGAATTTTTTTATGATGGATGGTCGAGTCAATTATGCCATAATGCAAGATTGGGTTTTAGGCTGACATGAGTTTGCTTGAAGAGTGTTTGATTTTCCTTATGCTTAACCACTCGTATGCATTATTCTGATTCTACCCTCGCACTAGAAGTGCCACCATAGTGAGATCCTTGATACAAAAAGAGGTAAGGTTAAATTCAATTGATGTATTATTAGTAGTGAAAATTTGACAAATAAAAATTAAATTTTGTTTCTTTTTTGGAACACACAAGACATTATCAAGTAAAAAATGATGAGTGTGGAGTATGAAGAGAAAGTTTATGCTAGTATGTGTGATTTGAACACCTGAACCATTTCTAATAATTATGCTGTCAAAACCTTCATATGGTTCCTGAAGGGATAGTTTATTTATGTCAGCTATAACAAGATGAGAGGCACCAGTGTCAAGTAGCCATGTGGAGCATGAGCCTTGATTTCTGATGGCTATATGGTTTGCTTTGGGTGGGATGGGAAGGCCCATCATCCATTTGACTCTGTAGCAGTCATTTGTGTTGTGCCACATTTGTCATAAAATTGATAAACCAACTTTGAACATTTAGATTTATGTGACATCGACTACGAACTTTGGTGATTTAAGTTATAGTTCTAGCTCCTTTGGAGATGTCCTCCTTTGTTTTGATTCAACTTATGCCTTTGGGATTGTTAATTATGATTGTTGAAAGACGATTATCCTGAGATTACCTTTTTTTGAAGTCTTTGACTTCAGCTAGGTTATCATGGAGAGCCTTGAATGAGATTGATTGTTCTCTATCACGTATCTTTGAACTCAGGACCAATCCCATTTAAATAATAGAGGATAAGATAAATATACAATGATTTCAAGATATGAATACTTTGAGGAAGAAACTATAATGATGCTCTAAATTAAAATATTTTCAATACATTTATTTTTATATTAATACTCTAACAAAATAATTTAAAATTATCAATGTTGGTCTCGCGCTCACAGATGTGGTGTGAGATAAATCATAAGTACAAGATTACATGATCATCTTAAGTAATAAAGTGTGAGTAGAGTATCGTTCCCACTATGATTGCACATCAAGTATCAAATTTTGGTTGATTATCTACTATTTGAATAGTTAAAATGAGGTGTTGAGTTAAAAACTACAAACATCTTCTAAATATATTGAAAGAGCTAACCAACTAAAAAGATATGGGTGATCTCAATATGAATAAACCTAAAGAATGAGTTTTATTAATATTATTTTGTGCAGTTAAGATTGAAGCAATTAAAGAGTTAATTTTTATTGAAGTATGATTAAAATAGCTAATACCTTTCTCTCAAAATCCTAGAGTCCTCATTTTTATCTCACAATCTACCTACCTCCCAATGATAAGTTCAATACAAGAAAATCCTTTATAATTTTATAGATCATAAAATGGGCTTTGAGGCTTCATTGTAGTTATCTCTAACCTATGACCCATCATTATGGTATTTTGTTTACAATGAGTCTATTTTCCACCTCTCAATTCCAAATGGAACTCTTAATTTATTGAAATAATGACCAGTCAAATCAATAGGCACTAAAACTTAGAATAAAATGTGTTGAAATAAGAAAAACAAAATTCTAAATTTTTATTAAAATAAAAATAAATAGAAAATTACTATGGCTACACCCAACCCCTAGAATGGGAGTTTGATTCATGAAAAAAATAAAAGAAAGTCATGAAAGATTTATGCATGAACACTATTAAACAAATAAAAAGAAAGAAGAAAGGGAAACTTCAGGCAAAATACACTAAGAATAGCTCCTTTACAATCTTTTCTCCTTTTCTTTGAGATTTTTAAATGTCTTCTCCAATAGCCTTGAAGTTTCCTCTATAAAAGCCTTTCTTGGACTTCTCAAGAACCTAAAAAAAGGGCTGGAATAAAAGCTTGAGAAGTCTCCAAATTAATTTTCATGATTTGCTTAATTAGGTTTGGATTAAATCTCTCCCAAAAGGAAATAATTTGATGAAGATCTAGGTCAAATCATAGTAACTATCAGGCCAGTGCCTAGGCGCCAAGGTCAAGCACCAAACTAAGGTGCTCTCTATTTTCACGTGCTAGGAACTTCTAGGTTTAGTGTCTAAGCACTAGGATTTGACACCTAGACACTATGCTCTTTATCTTAGACTGCACATAAAATCTAGTTATAGCACCTAAGCACCTACTTCTCTATCTTGTTTGTGTAAAAATGCATGTGAGCACCTAAGTGTCATGCTAAACTCCAAGCATCATTCGAGCCTAGATCATGTCATTCACTCCCAAAACTATTCTAGATGATTTTCCTCATGATTTTGCACATTAGTACTCATATTTTGTTTATTCATTGTAGATTTATAAAATTAAAAAATTCAAATCAGAAGTGCCATAAAATCCTTAAAATTATACAAAACACATGGCAAAACAAATTCAGAGTAAAGAAGTATATGTGTAACTTTCATGTCTATTACTCACATGAAAGTTGTTAGGGATTTTTTTAAATTTTCAATTTATTGGATCTCAAAGGAAAGAAGATTTTGTTTACCTTGCCTATATAAAATCACCCATTGTAGTAGGTCTAAGAATTCATGGGAAACAATAAGGTTGAAAAAGCATATGTAAGAATTTTAATTAGTTTTAATATGTTAAGATTTTTTTATTCATTTTGCTTTTATAATTAGGGTTTTAATTATGTGTGTGTGTGATACGTAATTATTGGAAATAAGAAAAAAAAAATCAAAATCTATATATGTAGTGGCCTTGGTATTGTTTTAAGACTTTCAATGCTTTTAGTGGAAATACTTGGAAACAACATACCAATTTTTATTATTATATATAACAATTTGAATGGGCACTAAACATATTATTTTTATTTAAAAATTATTATTTTATTATCATGCTATCTTATATGATTATGGGTGTAATTAGGATCTTAAATTCATATAATCAATAATTGATTTGGCCAATTACATATATAGCACTCAAAATATTGATAAAAATAGCACCCTTTTATATATGTTTTTTAGATTCTCTGCAATGAAATCCAGAATAGAAACCTCACCTCTATCTTTCACTTTTATCAAACTCTCAATTATTTAATCATGACACATGTAAATACATGGAATTGATACTAGTTAGTGAATATATAAATTTTGAGTGATATGCATAGATGCTAGTGGGATAAAGGCTTGTTGTTGTTGTTGTTGTTTGCATATAATTATCAAAAATATAAAGGCTTTTTAGATAATCACTAGTGATGATAATGTTAATTATGCTATCTTTTTATTTAAACATGTGCCTTAAGATTTGTCATTTTATAGGATAGATATACAATTTATGAAACTTATTTACACATGAAGAAATAACTTTTTTTTAGTTATATATTTTATTTGTTATTGGCTTTTTGACCTATAGTTAAAACTTCTTATTTGATGGTACTTCTATTCAATTATTATATTTCCTCAAAGTGTTTCTTATATTTTTTAAAAAATTTTATACGTCAACAAAATGCTTATTTTTACTATGAGTTTCTGTGGGTTTTCTTTGCATAAATAGCACATTCAAAAGAAAAAAAATGAAAAAAAAATATGATTTATAATTTTATGTCAGTTCTACATTAATATTTGCAATAGCAATAAAAGTATATAAATTGGTCAAATTTTTACAACAAACTACTTTCAACTATTTTTAAAATTACAAAATGAAAATAATCTCATTCCTAACATAATTTTCAAGATTGGCGATGAAACCAATGTCATTATAAAATTCTAATTTTTGATGATGAATTAATAATGGCCAACAAAATTTTGAAATAACCCATAACAATATATTTCATTCTTCTAATTATACATTCTATTCTAAAGAAAAAAAAAATTTTAGCAACATAAATGACAAAAAGTGGTATTATATTTGAATGGCATCATCTAGTGCAATAGAAGAGGATGACCCTTTTATCAAAGCTACTAGTTGAGACAACTAGTTGTACAGTAATTGAACCTAATATACTTGCATATTTATTAGTGTTCACAAATTTTCTTTCAGTTTTAGAGTTAATTTTATGTTTAATTTATTCTTAGAATTTTCATAATTTTGATTGTACAAAATTTTAACACACTGAAAATTATCTTACTATATTTAATTAACTTTTTGGGATGTGTTTTATGCCCGATTGACGAACCATATTCACTACATTCTATAGTATTCTTTACTTTATTTTAAGGATATTTTTATCTATTTTTATGAGCATCATAAGTACAAAATAAAAAAGTTTTTTATTAAAATTATCTTCCTTAAAACATTTATACATCATTGTAAAAGCAGATTTTCTGCTACCATTTGGTGTCTGTTTCACAAACCGTTTTCGCCAAAGTGTTATAAGCATGATGTTAAATATATTAATTATTTTTTTTTGCAATTTTTAGACTCTTATATTTCAATTTATAAAAGAATTTGTGTAAAATTATAATTAAACTAAAATAAATTTAATAATTACCATTTTACCTTTTTATTTAATTAATAAAAAAATAATACTTCCCTTAATTATCTCATCCACTCTCAAGGTTTTTGATTTTCTTCAAATCATGAATAGTGTTAGAGAAGAAAGGGAGAGAAAGAAAGAAGGATGAGAGTTAAAGTGTGGTCTGGGGTTCGTAGAGCCAATTTCATCCATTGGGTCAATTGAAAAAATTGTTTGGATCTAGGTATGCTACTATTTTCCTATTTCAAATTTCAATTTCATCGCTTGTGTGTATATTTTTGGCATTTTTGTTTGATTGTATTTCATTTAAACTCATATTTATGAAGATTTAGAAAATTTTCATCGTGTAGCTTTTGTTATGTTGTAAAATAAACTATACTCAACATATTGACATGAAAAATAAATTTTTCATCTGATATTTTGTATTGTATGGTATTTTATATATTTTTGTGAGTATATGGAGCCTAATAAAAAATTTCTATAAAATAAGAAAAGCTTCAAAATATTAGATATTGCATATTAATGATTTTATAAATTATGATTGTTGATGTATGCACATAATTTTACTTGTAATTTTTACTCTTAATTGTATCCAATAATATTTATATATTTTTGCTACATGTTTGATAATATTTATACATGTTGAAAATGATAATATTCAATGCTTAAGTAACAAAGTATATGTGCAAAAAGGTAAAAAAAATATAAGAAAATGCAGGTGGTTGGATGGTTGTATTTTATGTGAATTCAAGTGAAGTTATAAGGGTATGTGCACCTATAAATTTATCCATATGTTTTATAAACTTGAACAAATGTGAACAAGTAGAGGTACAAGTAGAAATAGAGATATAAGGGGCAAAAGTGGAGGTATAAGGGATGAAGAAAAAATTATTAATAAGTCTAAATAAGAAAATAAATTATTATTTTATATTATTTTATTTTATTTATAACATCGTATTACTTACACTATTGCTTGATGTATGCTTACGATAGATATTAATTTTTATACGGACATTGTACTTGATAGACACAACTAATGACATATTGAAATATTATTTTAATTTATTTAGGTATATTTTATTATTTATAAAATGGTATTTTTTTTTGTAAAAAGTTATTCTTTCATGCTTTGTATATTAAAAACTATAATAAATTTTGAGTAGCCTACTGACCTATGGCTGCTCACCCTTGTTATATTCATATGTGTTATTTTAGGAAAAGGCAAGATTCAGGTTGAGGAGAGACTTTTGGTTACTATTAAGAATGTGACTTTAGTTATGTTTCTACTTTAGATATATTCTTTTGATAGTTATGATAGTCTACATATTTTGTTGGTGGAAGAATCACGCCATGATTGTTAATTTATTGTATTATTATGGTATGATATGATGTGACTATTTTTATTTTGTGATATTTTGATGATAGTAGTGACTATATTTTGTGAAATTGAAGAAATTTTTTTTTCCTAAATACATCTTGGGTTTTTAGTTAACTTTTACATCTCAACACAAAGTGACCCACCTTGATATGATGGTTTACATTAGGTTGGGTTGTGACAATTACTTAAAGTAATATTAGTGCAATGGGTTTAGAAGAATTAATTTGTAACCAGAGCCATAGAAATGATTAGTAGATGTGTAGTAAAAATTTGGATAGCTTTAAGTTATTTTCTTTTTTACCTTTATTTTATGTATAAAGTTAAATTATTGCATGCATATTAGGTGTAAGTATTGAGATATCATGAATTAACATTAGGATGTGACTAATGCACAAAGTTCTAGTCATGTTGGAGTGGTACAGAGCACAGTTGGAGTTATGACATTAGATTCGATGACACAATTTGCTAGTTTGGTAGCTTAATTAATGGGTGATTTTCAATGCGAAAAACTTACTTTAAGAGTAGAGGAGAGAAATAAAAATTTATAGTTATTCTTAAGTCTAAAGTCACCTTGTTTAAAGGGAGAAGTAGAGCCCCAAAATATTGAAGATTGGTTATTGAGATTAGAGAAATCTTTTGATAGCATGCAATGCTCAAAGAGCCATAAGGTACCTCTAGTAGTATTTTTATTAAATTGTGAGGTTGAGTGTTGGTGGCTAGGCTAGCAGAAGAAAAATTTTCAAGGCAAGCTGAATGCTAGGACCACTTAAAAGCAATTTAATAATACTTTTAGAGATTGATTTGTACCTCCATCAGCTAACAATAGATGTATGAATCTTTTTTTAGATTAGTTCAAGGGAACAAGATGGTGATATAGTATGAGCCTGAGTTTATTTCTCTTGCTAGATATGCCCCCTAGTTAGTTAGCACTTCTGAGAAAAAGTGTTATTACTTTCTGAGAAGATTGATAGATAATTTGAGGCATCCATTAGTTCCATTTTGTATCATAAATTTCAATCAGTTGGTCAAGATGGCAAGGTTGATAGAGAATAATATGATATCAACTTAGCGGCATTTAAATGTGACCTGAAAGAGATTTAGAGAGGAATCTTCTAGAAGTATGCGCTGATTTAGGCCATATAGCTCTAGGATAGGTTCTACAGCTTTTGGGAGCAGGAGTTCATCTGTTTCTATGAGTAGTGCTCCAATATGTACTTCATGTGGTAGGAGACATCATGATCGATGCTATTTATTTTCTAGACAATGTTTCATGTATGGTTAGTTTGGCCACAAAATAGCTCAGTGTCCCTAAAGAGCATTGGAGAGTAGGCTAGATCTTTAAGTAGATTAGAGATATGAATACAGCATAGAACAATCCCATCAAGAGCTTCCAGTGAGGGATCATCTACTATAGGTCGGAAAGAGTCAGTAAGAGTCTGTTGCTTCAATTACTACTACACCAGCTTAGCCCATAGTTTATAGTTTGACTCAGCAGGAGGCTAAAGATACACCTGAGGTTGTGAAAAGTATAGCTTTCATTTCTGCACAGCCCTGTAGAATTATATTTAATTCTAGTGCAAGTCATTCTTTCATATCCAATAGATTTCTTACTTGCCTGAATGTACTTCATATTGTCTTATCATCTGGTCTATCTATTCTTTTACCCATTAGAGATTATTTGATTGCTACTCAAGCTTGTATATATGATATTGAGATTTTAAATAGAAAGCTAAAGTCTAAGTTGATTATTCTACTTTTGGTTGAGTTTGATATTATCTTAAGTATAAATTGGTTATGTATATACGGGGCCTTTTTATTTTAGTTGAAAGAGTGTAACTTTACATGTTTCTGGTGAACTATTTTATTTTTATTGTGTTAAGGGTGTTCTATTATCTTTGATATCAACCATACAGGTTGATAAATTATGGATGAAGTGAAATGATGTATTTCTTGTTTATGTAAGAAATGAAAGTAAAACACCTATTGTTATTGAAGATGTTCCTATGGTGAGGAAATTTTTATATGTATATCCAAAGGAGTTGATGAGTTTACCTCCTTAGAGAGAGGTGGAGTTTTGTATTGAGGTTGTAGTTGATATATCTTCTATTGTGAATGCTCCTTATAGAATGACACCTAAAGAATTGCATGAGTTGAAGGTTTAATTGTAGGAGTTATTAGATAGAGGCTTTATTAGACCTAACATATCTTCGTGGCTATGTTATTTGTAAGAAAGAAAGATTATACGATGTGCATATGTATTGATTATAGTGAAATGAATAAGGTGACTATTAAGAACAAGTATTCATTGCCCATAATTAATGATTTGTTTTATCAGTTACAAGGTGCATCTATATTTTTAAAAGTGGATTTGAGATATGGATATCATTTGTTAAGGGTGAAGGAGCAGAATGTTGAAAAAATAGCTTTCAGTACTTGTTATGGCCATTATGAGTTTTCAATCATGCCTTTTAATGTGACTAATTGCCCAGCTATATTTATGGATCTAATGAACTGTGTGTTTGGATCAATTTGTTATTATTTTTTTGATGATATATTGGTGTATTCCAAATCAAAGGATGATCATGCCACTCATTTGAGACTAGTGTTGGAGACATTGAGACAACATCAATTATATGCTAAATTTTTAAAGTGTTAGTTTGGTTAAGAGGTATTATTTTTCTTGGTCATATGGTGAGTGGTAACGGCATTTCTATTGATCCCTAGAAGGTTCAAATAGTGGTTGATTGGACGAGACCAACTATAGTGTCAAAAGTTCATAGCTTCCTTGGAATGGCAGCTTATTATAGAAAGTTTGTTAAAATATTTTTACATATTGCAATTCTTTTAACAAGATTAACTCAAAAAGTAGTTCCTTTCGATTAGTCACCAGAGTGTGAGGGTAGTTTTTAGAAGCTAGGGGATTGCATAGTATCAACACTTATTCTAAAAATTTCATATGGTGTTGAGGGTTTTCAAGTGTATATGGATGTTCTATGAGAGGATTGGGTTATGTGCTACAGCAAAATGGGAGAGTTATTGCTTATACATCCAGACAGTTGAAACCACATGAGAAAAATTATCCTACTCATAATTTCGAGTTAGAGACTATCGTATTTGTATTAAAAACTTGAAGATATTATTTATATGGAGTGAAATATAAATAAGTTGAGATATAAGGGGAAAAAAGGAAATATAAACAAGTGGAGGTATAAGTGGAAGTTGTGGTATAAGGACCAAAGGGAAAATTTTAAAAATAGTCTAATTAAAAAATAAATTATTATTTTATATTGTCTTATTTTATTTCTGACATTAAGTTGCCTACGCTATTGCTTGATATATGCTTACAATAGATATTAATTTTTATACTGACACTAGACTTGATAGTCATAACATGTGACCTGTTGAAATATTATTTTAATTCATTTAATGTACATTTTATTATTTACAAAATGGTATTTTGGCAAAAAAAGTATTCTTTTATGTTTTGTATATTGAAAACTATAGTATATTTCGAGTAATGTATTGAGCAATGGTTACTCACCCATGTTGTATTCACATGTGTTATTTTAGGAAAGGGTAAGACTCAGGTTGAGTATAAGTTTTTGGTAATTGTTGAGAGCCTGACCATAGGTATGTTATGGATAGTTAAATAATGAGAAATTTTGGATTACATTGTCAACTGCTCTTATCTGAAATAAAATTGACTACATATTCGAGTCATAGCACATGGTTTCCTAAAATCCATTTTCTCAATCTAAATTGAATAGTTTTTACTTGAAGAAGATTTTTAGCATGCTCTTTCAGATTGGTAAGAGAAGAATCAACTCAGTATTGTAAAAAAAGTAGAAGAGAACCAAGTCAAGATGATATGAATCACCCCTTCCCCATGGGCTGTAGATCTTACTATCATTTCCAAAGAAACTAGAGCTACTTTTCTTTTCCATTTTCATTCCAGAGTTCCTCTGTATTTCCACGACCTTTTCTTAGGAAGACATATAATAAAAAAGGATAACGCCCTCAATTAACTTCTTCATTTTCATTTATGAATTGAATAGTAATAGAAATACATGTCCTACTGGGATTCTACTTTAAATATATTCTTTTGACAGTCATGATAGTATACATGTTTAGTTGTTGGAAGAATCATGTCACGATTGTTATTTTGATGTATAGTTATGATATGATCTGATGTGGCTATTTTTATTTTATGATATTTTGATGATAGTAGAGGCTCTTTTTTTTTTTTAAATTAAAGAAAAAAATTCTTCTAAATAGATCCTGAGTATTTCATTAACTGTTATCTCTCGACAAGATGTGACCTACCTTGATATAATAGTTTACATTGGGTTGGATTATGACACTAGCTTGCAAAGGGGAGAAGAATAGCCTTAGATGAAGGCAAGATAAGATCAATAGATGCCTTCCAAAATAATTCCCATAAAGATTGCAAGAAGAGAGGGATGGCAGAAATAATATATGAATACAAAGATATATGTGAATCAACATGTAACTCACATCAATGGTGCAGTGAGGGGGAGAAGTCCACTTAACATTATAAGTTTATGGCATATAGAAAAGACTATCTTGGCTTATTAGATTATATCAAATTGGAAGAAATGGATGAGAGGGAGGTAGGGTGCCTTTTTATGTGATGTAGTTCAAGTCCAATAAGGTAAATGGTCCTTTTTATGTGGTGTAGTTCAAGTCCAATAAGGTAAATGGTCCACTTAAAGGAGAGAAATATGTGGCCTCTTAGCTATTGATGTAGTAAATAATTCAAATCATTCCATTGGACCTATTAAAAGAGCAAAAGCAAATGGTCAAATCATCAAAACCTAACTGTAAGGGCCTAATGAAGGGCCAAATTTTAGAATGTTTTCAATGTAATTTATTTATTATTATATTTATATTTTACTTTTCATTTAAAAATATGTATGGTTTGCCTTAACTTATTTGGAATTTAGAAAGCATTAAAAAGAAGTGGTTGAAATTCCTTCATTAATGGCCATCAAAGACTTTTCTATCTCTTTTTTCTTTATTTTTTCTCTCCAAAAGGGCTAACTCAAGAGTCATATTATGCTTAAAAATATAAACTAAAATTCTTTGTTATTAAATCATTTTATTAAATATTTTAGTGAAGAATTGAGTTTCACTTTGGCTTGGATGCCTTGGAGCTTGGAGGCTCAAATTTATCTTTTCTTTAGTGCGATAAGATTGTGATTCTTATTTATTTTATATTTATTTTCTACTCTATTAACACTAGCTCTCAACTTTCCTCACACCTCACTCCACATCCATAACATTACCCATGATCATCCATCACCTTACCCATGTATCAAAACCAGTCCAAAATTCTATCTATAACTGTCATTTAAGATAGCAATTATTATAGCATGTGTTATTCCCTATCCTTCAACATTTTCTTAAACTCCATCAAACTTAAAAAAAAAAATCAATATTAAATCATTAGTACACATTTTAAGCTAACATGTAATAAAATTTTTTATCTATTTACTTCAACTTAAAATTAGTTCGTCAAATGGTATTCAAAATTAGCCCAAACTAGCATAACTTGGACTAATCTTAGTATTTCTATCAATACATCCCTCCAAACTTCTCATTGTTTCACCATAAATTTCAGAATACTTTCTTAAATATTAAACTAAAGATTTATAACTTTTTTATACTTCAATAATGCCAAAAATCTACCAATTACCATTATATTCATTTTATCAAAGTGAATTTGGAACAAAGTAAATCTAGTCAAAATTATAAGAAAAATTTTCTTGCATTGAAGTTGCCACTAATAGCTTGAGTACCACTCCAAAACGGTTATGACTAGTGAATCTTTTTTTTTGATAGATTTATTTCATATCAATCACATGGACATCAATTATTTTTTTTACATGCCTATGCTATAAGCATAAAATCTAATTAATGAGTTTCACCATAAAGCATAGCCAATATTCCTATGTAAACCTATCCTTACAATTTTATCTTAAGTAAAAAATTTAATAAAAGAGACCTCCACTTCAAAATAAAAAACTATTCATTGAAAAATAAAATTTTATGTAACCTGCTTTAAATATTTTTAGTTATTTATGGTAGAAATACTTATTTGTTTACCAAAACTTAAAATAAATTGTAATATTAAAAACATGAGCCTTAAATATTTGTATATTTTCTTGCATTCAAAATGTTAAGGATAAAAATATTTATGTATAGTTCTTCATATGTTTATAATTTAAAAAAAAACTTAATTAAAAAGGCTTAAGTTAAAAATTTTGTTCCACTGCTACCGTAACTGACAATATACCCTAAAAAGATAATGATTCTTACTTATATCTAAAAGAAGACCAAACTAATAGTAAAACATGCAACCCTATGAATGAAGGTAAAAAAGACCATCATCATAAGAATATTGGAAATCTAAATGATCTCTCTAAGAGAATCAAAGTTGAAGCCTTCCCCTTTACCCCTCCATGAGAGAACGCATAGCCCAAATAAGTTCTTAGATTAATTATTTTAGATGGATGAATTAATTTTTTGAAGGGATGACTACGAGAGAGTTGCTTTTAATAAAATAAAATTGATTGGCTAAGATTCATTAGATCAATACTTTACCTAAAAAATGGAGGTTAAAAAGGACCACTAATAATTAGATTAAAATAAAGATGTTATAACCAAGTGCAATCATAAGTACCATGATAAGAAATTACATGGGCAATTATTATTTTGTTTTAATTTAGAGTCGTAAGGACACCACGTAGATCTGAGGAGGTACTTATTAAAGTTATCGGGTGCAACATTAAAGTATGATGTACTTTCTCGAAAGATACAAATATCATCCTATAATATACTCAATCACCTAATAAGGACTCCCAAGGTAGATGGTTCTACATATACTAGATATCTTTCCCTTACTTTGCATGGATAAGTAAACTATGATTTATTTTATGTCAGGTTCTTTAGTTCCCTATAGAAGCAAGCTTCCATAGATAATCACATCCTACAAAATGAAATTTATCTAAGAATACTCTCGATTTAAGTAATCAATAAAAATCTCCAAAGACTTCAAAACTAGACTATCAAAGGATTGGTTATTTTTGGAAATCAAATGAGAGGAGTTCAAATGGGAAGACTTATTTATGGATTTCAAGGGAGAATATGTTGGAAGCATTCAAGATACTTGAGAGCCTAGTGTATGCTTCAATCTACCCTTTAATGAGGCTTTGCATATTTTGAAGAGAAATTATTTTGTTTAAGTTAGAATCTTATTAGAATACTAGGAGTTATAACCCAACAACACAAGATTGTAGGAATGCTTAAGAGATGAAGACTTATACTCTAGAAAAAGAGAAACAAGCAACCTCAAAACTTAAACCTAGGAAGTTCTAGCATAAGCTAAGAGCTCGACCTAATTTTATTCAGGGGAATAGGATATAATGGCTCACCTCCACAAGAGAGGGTGAACACCTCCGAACTCTTCTAGACTTACAACCACTTGGAGTGGCTGCTAGCTAACACCTCGTATGCTTTAAAATCATGTAAGTCAATCTCATGTAGATGTAAGATAGCTAGGTTGTTATTTAATTAAGAAGGAAGCTAGAATTTTAAACTCACTCCCTGAGAGACTAGATAATTTTTGGTATGCAAACATGACTTAGACTAATGTAAAATTTACAAATTTTAAAATTATTTTGACAAATTAATCTAGATCAAAGCTTGGGATAATTATTTCTAAATGCATGATGAAATTGAGTTATGGGCTAAATTAACGAGAAGAGGTGTTCTCCACTATAAGAGACTGCTTTCACAGGTTAATCCTATCTCCTATCGTGTAAGAGTGTAGATCTTCTCTATTTCAAGAGTGAAATAATATGGCATGCATGCTGTTATAACATACAATCATTCAGCTAAAGGGCTGTTAAATTTTTTATTATCTTGATTAAAAGCTTAGGTTTTAAAGTGTATTTATGGATTGCATTAGAATTTAGTTATGAATTATTTAGCGATGATAGAAATATTAATTTTATCTTAAAGAGCCTACCACATTCAGGCCACACATAAAATCATCAAACTTTGAGAAACCTAGGAAAAAACATGCCATTTTTATTGCATAAATTAAACACAATGATCAAGCATTTGAATTTTGTAAAAGAATAAAAAGGTTGAGGTACCCATACTCCCAAAAAAAGAGAAAATGTTGGGTAGCCAAGCTCTACCCTTATACAACCTAGATTTCAATTAAATATCACAATTAAAATAAATGTTATTGGGGTCTTCAATCTTTTTTCATCCTTTTCTTTTAGATTAAGTTGCTCCAGGCTTCTTAGGGTCTCCTAGGTCTTTGTCTTCTAATCACTGCTCATCCTAAACCCCATAGCATTAAACTTAATCCTATTACAAAAATTACATATTTATGAAAAAAATAAAATCTAATTACACCTGTAAAATAAATGTTAGCTAAATAAACATACAAGCCAAGCAATTATATTTCACATATTTGGATTTAGCATTCTGTGCTTGGGTAGCCAAGCCCATCTGTCCTAATTGGATTATGCTTAGGGGCATAAGCGGCACCTGCAAGTAAGAACATTTATATTCATTTATTATTACAATGACCCCACAAGCATAATCAACTACATAAGACATCATTAGGCTAATAACGACCTAACATCCAGTCTATGCACAAATAATCTTAATATCTAGTCTAAAAACATTACATCATAAAACTAAACATATCACAATGAAATACATCAGCCTAACTTAATACTTAAATTGGTGACTTAGTCCTCTAATGTGTGTGCTAAGGCTTAGTGTGGTATGTCTTGGTTGAGGTTTGAAATTATGATTGTCTTAGGATTAGTTAAATTACTCATTAAAGATGGTTTCACTTTAAGTCTTTTAGTTGTTTGATTGAATTTTAACTAAAAAGTTATATTTTGTTCAATAGTTACTTAACATCTAATTATTATTAAAAGAATAAAGAGGCTTAACTATTTCATCCCTAATCTATGTTGTTTTCTAAAGGTAGGTTATTATGGCTTTGATTTTCTTAATGAATCACTTATGAATTGTAGTTAGCCTAAGTTTAGGTTAACTTTAATGAATCTTATTCAAACATGAAATGCATCTTAAGATTAATGAAATTATGTCACTGTCATATGAATAATGCTCCACTACTTCCTTTCATTATCATTAATATTCACACTCTTTTCATTTCTAATTTCTTTAATATTTGATTTAATACATACATATGCATGCAATATACCTATATTTTTGCACACTTAATGAATGTTGATACATGAATTTGATGGAAAAAGGGGGATTTCATCTCATAGCTAAGCATATGCAAATATGTATTAGAAATTTAAGTAAGTGCATTCCGTTATCAAACCAGAGAAGTGAGATTATCTAAGACCAACTTGGGGCTACTTCAAGCCTCATATTTTTGAGATGTACAAACTATATACTTGCCAATTTAAATACACATAAGCATAGAAACAAAACCATGCAAAGGTTATGTATGAAAATCCTTTATTTATGTAAAGTTTAATGGTATAAAGAAAGAGAGTTTACTTAATATTCTAGCATATGCATACACATAAATGAAATTACGTGAGTACGTGTCATTGTTAAACCAAAGAAGTGAGATTACCTATGACCTCCTTGGAGCTACTTAAAGCCTCGTGTTCCCGGGATGTCCATGTTATATACTTGCTAATTCAAATCACATGAACATAAGCATCAAACATAGAAGTAAAATAATTCACTGCCATCTTTAAGTTACAACTAAATGGACATTTCATTGACTGTTTATAATAAGCATTGATTTAAATTTTAAACTATTTAATTCATAATCAACTTATAATTCCAAAATAATTTTAGATTTATTAATGATAATAGTCATACCATATTTATCCAACACATGCAATTTGAATGCAATTTTATTATTTTAATTTATTTTAAAACATGCATACATGAAACAAGTGGCATTCACATTTATGATAATTGAAAGGAAGTAATTAAATATCACCACACAAAATACGTGATTTCATTAAATTCAAAGGACAATCAAGTTAAATAAGAATTCCATAAAACTAAACAAAGCTTCTTTAAGATTTAATTTTAATGATCAAGTTATTAAAAACCTAAAGAGGAGACATGATACTTAGGGGTCACTCCATCCCATGTTGGTTATTTGATATGTTTAAGAAGAGAAACTAAACTTGTTTTATGAATTGATTAGGTTCAAACTATTAATTACATCAATTTGATTACCCTTTCTAAGCTTCCCCAATTTAATTAACCACTTAATCATGACCCTTCAAATATATGCTTTAGGAAAATAAAATCAGTAATGCGCCTAAAGCAATATAATGCAATTAAGCTCATGTTTAAGAGCTAATTAAATTAATGAAGGTATTATTTAAGCTAAATACTCTCATGGTTTCTCCACACCAATGGAGAAATCATAATTTCTTTAATGACTTTATGTGGTTAAACACATAAAGGGAATAATAGGTTGGCATTTAAATTATTTAAGTTGATTTCATTTAAATTTAATTATTAATTTCCTTAATTTATCCTTCATTAAAAACATGTTAATTGAATTCATTAAAGGAGTACATTTGGAATTAATTAGGAGGGGATTCTAATTAGTTTCCATGTTATCCTTACTATTTTTATTGATTAATTATCCCTAATTACTCAATTTTATTATTCATTAATCTTAGTAATTATTAAATCACTTAAAAGGAATAAGTAGGATTAAAAATTTGAGATTTTCAAATTACATGACAAATAGTTTCAAGAAAAATATGGGAGGCCGAGGACATCCCATTGAATCAACATACCAAATTTTAAATTAATTGGCCAAGTAATTTAGCCTTAATTAAAATAATTAGCTTAAGCTTCAAATTTTAATTAAGCATTATTCTTTCAATATTAATTAGAGATTTTATTTTTATTAAATTTTCCTCTGTCTAAGCTTTATTAAGTGGATTTATTTATATTTTTTAGATTTATTCATAATTAGCTATGATTTTTGCAATTCTGTGCATTAAATTAAATTTTTAAACCTAATTAATCATTTTAAACCATCAACACCATGTGGTGCCATGGTATTGACTATTTAAAACATCGGACACAACTGCTAACTCAACAGTGGTGGATGCGATTTCATCTCGATCGTCTGATCTCGGATCAGATGATCGAGATTAATCATATGATTATGAAAGGATTAACTCAAGATTTTTAGCATGATTAAACATAATCATCCATTCTAATCACATGAAATGAACATCTGATGTTCCATCATCCCGCGAGCACCGGAAGACGGACATCGTCCACCTTTTGCTACTCGATCTGAGCTCACCAGAGCTCGTTTAATGGTGAAATCGACTCCAAAGTGATCAAGGAAGAAATCTAAGAAGATCCTACGGTGAAAATCACATGAAAATATAATTCATTTCAGAAAAGACTAGTACCTATGGACCAAATCTATGGTAGCCAGATTTTTACCTCACCGGCATTAAAAACTAGTGATTCATCTATAGAGGTAGCTTCATCTTAAATAAACAAAGCTATGTTGAGAATATCTCAAGTTTCCTCCTCTCCAATCAGTATGTGGACCAATTGCCACCATGGAAGTCATCGGAGTTGGTCTAGGGAAGCCTTCCGGTGGTTGAATCAATCAATGATTAATTCATTTTGGATCACAGGAGTGTGGGGAAGGTGTGAAAAAAAATTATTTTGACTTTGATGGAAGTTTTGGTGAGGTTAGATGGATGGAGCCCTTGAGTTTAAAGGGAGCTTAGTCTCACCAGTGATGGGGTGCATGGGGAGGAATGCTCTCGGACTGCTCGGAATGATCTGAGAAAGGTGTGTGATGAGTTTGAATGGATGGAGAAAAGTATACTCTCCTCCCCACTTAAACCAAGGGCTAAGATTGGCTCAACCTTTAGCAGTCATCCAGTCGAAGTTGGTGGCCAGAGGTGGCAAGGGACTGCTAAGGTGGATGTTTGTGTAAGAGGCTGTTGGGGTATAGTGGGCTACCATGGAGTGTACACTCCTCCTTAGATATACCAATGGTTTCTCATGGGTGCGCTCACCCTCCCCTGGTCAAAGGCTAAACCCAATAGCTTTGGATTTGGTTGGGTCAGTGATCCTTTATTCAAGAAAGGCCAAAAGTGGCTACCATAGAGAGTTGGAGAACCCATCCAAATGTGGATTTTATCCCATTTGGAGGGCTTGGTTCAATGGGTTTGACCCAACCTGGGTTTCACCATGGGTTGGACTCACTTAAGTAAGCCCATAGTGACCTAAGGATGAGTCTTGTCAAGTCTGGTTGGGTTTGGACTTGGTTTGGTTGGGTTTGGACTTAGTTTGGTTGTGTTTGGCTCAATTTGACTCATGTAGGTCAAATGGGCTCAATTGGGCTAAGTTAATCATTTTTACCAAATTAGATCAAAGTGGGGGTTTGGTTAAGTTCAATTGGTCATTTGGAATTAGTTAATATAATTGGATTGATTCAGTTTGGACTAGATTTGGATTTGATTCATATGATTCAATTTGGGTCAAATTGGTCATGTTGACCAATTTGATCAAATTTGTCGAATTGGCATGAGCATTGGTTTAGTCTATGTTCAATTGATCATTTATAATTGATTGGAAGAGTTGACTTAAATTGATTTAAATTATGGAGTGATTTAGTTCAATTTGACCCTTTAGGTCAAATTGGGCTAAGTAGGTCAAATGGGTTGGGTTGACCAAATTGGTTTAATTGAAGGTTGGATCATGTCCAATATCCAATTGTTGATTGGCTAGAAGCGTTGGTTTCAACCAATTTGGTTTAGGATTTAAATTGGCCCAATTTGGCCCTTTAAGTCAAATTTTGTCAACTTGGTTGGTCAAGAGACCAAATTGGTTTGGTTAGATTCAATTGGTGGTTGAGTCATGTCCAATACTCAATTTGTGGTTGATGAGAATCATTGATTGCAATTACTCTAGCTTAGAACATGGTTTGGCCTAATTTGGCCCTTTAAGTCACTTTGGGTCAACTTGGGTTAAGGGGTCAAATTGGCTTGGTTAGGTCTAATTAATTGTAGTGGGGTATTCAATAGTGATCTACAATCATCAATTAAATGATTGGGTAGCTTGATTTGATCCAATGGGGGTTTGATTGAAGTTTGGTCAAATTGGACCTTTTAGGTCACTTTGGGTTAAGTGGTTTAGTCAAGTCAATTTGGACCAATTAAGGCTATGGATGATTGGAATATATTCAATGGTGAATTTGAAGTTGATTGCTAACTTTGATTGCAATTGATTTGGATTTGATTGGCTTTTGACTTATTTGAACCCTTTAGGTCAAATAGGTCAACTTAGGTTACTTAAATCTAATCAATTTAATTGACTTGATCGCAAGTGTTGGAATAGTTTGAAATGATCCATTGGATAATTAAAATAATTGAGAGAATTGAGTTTGGTTTGCTTGAGTTAGTTTGAATGAAGTTATGGGATTGAAATGAATTAACTAGAGTTAAGAAGCCAAATTGGCTTGGAGCATGGATTGGAAACCAAATCCAATCATGCTCAATTGATTGGCTTGAAGTTGGGGTTTCAATCACTTGGTTCAAGTTTAAAGTAACTCATTAATATGAGTGTCAGTTTAAGACTTAGGGTAGGAGAAGCCCCTTATCCTAAGGTGAGCTCTAGACCAAAGGTTTTTTTTTTCCTACAAGTCTCTAGGTTTAGGTTTAGTGTCCCCTTCGTCACTAGAATTTTCCAAGCACTAAGGAAACCTAAGTGCCTAGAATAATCAAGACTTATGATTGGAATGAACAATCTGCACTCTAAAAGTGAGGTCAATAAAAGGACCCCAAATAGGTGGTGTGTAACTGACAAGGCACACCTCATGTATTGGTGTTGACCGAGGCGATCAATAACATCCAAGAAGGTCATAAATATTAAGGGAGGCCAAAATGGAGGGGTGCTAAAAATTTAGATCTTAGTTAAGTTTGATTTATTTTATTTCATGGCAGGGGCATGGAAGGAGAGTTACTTGAAATCGATTTAGTTTGTTTGGAATTCACTGTCAAGAATTGAATCATGCTAAGAACATGAATGAGAATTTGCTAGAAATGATTGCTTGAGGTTTGTCTTCATACTAAGAACATGAAGAAAAATTTGTTGTGGATTGAATCATGCCAAGGGAATGAATGAGAATTTGTTAGGAATGGATGGGATTTGGATTAGGATTAGTTTGATTTGATCAGTTTGATTCCATTATTTAATTGATTTGATTTGGTTTCATTAGTTTGATTGGTTATGTTAAAAGATTTTGTTTGATTTTGGTGACTCATGTTGATTTTGATTTTATATTTAATTGTTAAATGGATGCAGACCCTGTCTGTTTGCAATGAGCCACACTAAGGAGAGGCTTCAAGAGCCTAAACCTACCTTAAATTTACCTGCCCAAAGGAGTAGCCCGCTTATGCGCAGAATAATGCTACCCAACCTAAAGAGGCAACTACTATGAGAGGGGCCATAATAGCTTAATCCAAAAATAACATGGTCACTTGGGAAAAGAACCTTGAAGGCATAATCCTAACCCTAAACATATGAGAGTGGACCCAATCAGTGTGCGATGAATCACACCAAGGAAAGGCTACAGAAGCCTGCACTCACCTCTGACTTACTGACTCAAAGGAACAGTCTACTAGATGTACAGTAGAGACTATCTAACCTATGGGTTGCCTATTAGTTTGCTCGAGGTCTCACATCTTCTAGAGTAGAAGAACCACTAGGGTGACCCACTGATCACATAACAAGTAAAACTCGACCTAGGGTGACTGCTTAATGAGGGTTTTTAGAAGTCTTACCTCAAATTAAAAAGTCAAGGTGATTCTAATAAGGAGTTTCACTAAAACTGCCCAAAAAATAGGATGCCTACTTGGGAGAAGGTGCCACTGGGGGTCTTACTCGAATCCATAAGGGATTTTAGTTCATTTGTTTGTTTAGTATGGACTCTATTGGTTTGCGATGGGCCACGCTAAGAAGAAGCCATGTGAGTTTTGTCCTATCTCAAATTTACTAGCCTAAGGGATAGTCTGTGCATCGCATAATGATGATATCCAACCAAAGGGGTGGCTACTAGGAAAGGGGAACTGTCCAATCCGGTAGTAACCTAGGACATGTCTAGATGGGGTTATAAAGATGTATTCTAAATAGAATGTCCATAGATAATGTGCCTCTAGGGTCTTATCCTTGTCCCTAAAATATAAAGTTTATAGGTATACAGTGGCTGACTCAAAGAGAAAGTGCGGGGACTCACATCTACATGAGTGATGTTATGCACCGGGTGGGTTACTATCAGTAAAGAAAACACTAGCCAACCTAAGGTGCCTATTAGTTTGTGATGATCAATCTAGAAAGAAACCATCGAAGACTTACATCTTTTTAAGTGAAATTGATCATTGGGATAATCTATCATTAGTTAGATAGCTACTATCTGATTGAGGGTGGCTACTAAGTGGAGAGTCACAAAGGAGGACTGAACTCAAGCTTGAAGTAGTCAAGAGGGAGAGGAGTTGCTGGGGGCCTTACCCTAATCCTCAAATTTATATATTCAGACCCGATCAGTGCATGATGGCTAGCTCAAGAAGAAAGTTTGATGGCTCACATCTTCTTAAGTAAAGCTAACCATTAGAGTAGCTTATTGGTCATGAAATAAGACATACTGAACTAATAAGGTGCCCATCAATTTGTAGCGATCAAGCTAAGAAGAAAGCATGGGGACTCATATCTTCTTAAGCAAAATTAGCCACTAGGGAGACCCACTCATCAAATAGTGAATCAAACTCGACCTAGAGTACCTACTAAGTGAGAACTGCAAGGGGCCTTATCTCAACTTAAAATAGCCCGAAGCAACTGAATTTATGTTTGTGATTCATATCTATGTGTAATATTGTGTTTATGTTGTGTTTATCGAAATAGGATGACACTCGGGTTCTCTTATACTTAGTGTAAACACATTGAGAATTTCTTAATTGAAGGCATTTGAATTTAGAGAAAAATTTGATTGAATGAAATTCTCATTGATAGGGAGATTATTTGAAATATTATTTATGGGTAGTTTTTCTTTAGATAAAGCCCATTGATTGGAAGCATCGATCATTTTCTTTTATGGTTGATTAGTTGGTAGGAGCCACCTAGGCCTTTCTATGGTGGAAGGGACTTCTCAGGTTGGTTCAAACTTGCCTCTTTTCTTACGATGGGCTATAATTAGTCTTCTTAGAACTAAAACAAACTCTCCAACTTGAAAAGCTCTAGGGTGGACCAACTTGTTATGAGCTTGAACCATTATAGCCTTATATAGCTCAAGATTCTGGCATGCTTGCAGGCGTCTCTCCTCTTGACCTTTGAGCTCTTCCAATCATAGCTTAGCATTTTATTCAGTTGTAATTTTACCATCCACAGCTATCTTTAATGATGGGAGTTAGGCCTCTAAGGGGAGAATGGCTTCAAACCCATATGATGAGTAAAAATTTGTTTAATACCACCTAGAATTTAGGAATTTTTTATTTGGATGATCAAATGCTTCATTAAGAAATAAATATATTATCTTAGAAGATAAATATATAATCCTATAATGTATTTGGTCATTTAATAAAAGAATCATAAGGTTAATGGGTTTTTATATACCATAGATTTTTCCCTTGAACTATATGGAAAGTATAACAGAGTTTATTTTAAACTAGGTTCATGGTTCACTATAAGGGCAAGCCCCTATAGTTAATTACATCTCAAGAAGGGTCTTTTCTTAAGAACACTATCAATTAAAGAAATAAGTAATTATTTCTAAGGACTTTTAAGTTGATTTTTAAAGAATTGATTTTTGGAATTTTAATTGGGATTGGTACAAAGTGGAGAGAGTTGTTTTTGGAAGCAAAATGGGATGAAGTAGGAAATGCCTATTGATACTGCGATTCCTAATATGCACTTCAACTATCCTATAATCGGTCTTTAAATTTTGAGATTTAAATTAGATTTTGAGTTAAAATTTTCTTAGAAGTCTACAATTTAGATTCTAGCAGCATAAGATTGCACATATGCCTAAGATTGAAGACTTACTCCAAAGAGGATGCTTCAGAGCCTCATCTACAAGTGCTTCTAACTCAAGTCAAATGCTCAACCTAGTTTCATTTTTGGAATTTTCAGTCATTCCTCTCACTTGAGGAAACTAACTTATCACTGACTCTTCTGTACTTACAACTCACCTAGAGAGGCTGCTAGTTAACACCACCTAAGTTCATTTTAAATTCATGATATCAAGTATTATGAATGCAATATGGTCAAAATATTATATTTTTTTAGGAAAGGAATCTAAAAATCCTAGACTCGCTCCCTAATATCTAAGATCATGTATGGTATTAGATGCATTTAACTAATGCGCATTTTAAAGATTTTTAAGTGTTTTTATTTATGATTCATTTGATGTTTTGGGTATGCAATTTATGCTTACATGTCATGCAATTAGAAATGGTTACGGGCCAAATCATTAAAAGAATGAAGACTTCCCCATAAAGGTGGTCATCTTTATAGGTCAGATGCCTCTTATATGCAATGGGAGAAGTGCCCATTCAAGGATTAGAGCAATATGATTTCATGGTTTCAATACCTAATTATTTCTAATTGATTTTAAGTTTTTCCCTATTGCTTTAATTTATGTGAGGTTTCAATTTTATTTTATTTTTGTTTTAGTTATTTAGATTTAAATTGGATATAAAATTTAATTTTTCATATGGTCCTAATTGTCTAAGCATTTAATCATAGGAAAGCACAACATAGAAAGAAAAACCTAGAAAAGTAGGTTGATTTTATTGTGCATCCAAAATAAATCAAGCCAATTTAATTTAAGAAAAAGGCCAATGCGGTCGGGTACTATTATACACCCTGAAAGAAAGAGCAAATAGGCAGCCAAACTCTGTCCTTATACAACCCAACTTAGAACTAAAAGTCTAGACTTATGGGTCTTCTTTCGAGGATTATTTTCTTCTTCAGGGACATTCATTGGGCTTCATAGAGGACCACTACACCTATCTTCTAGTAGGGTCAGCTCCTGCTAATCCTTGACCCTATATATCCTAACATAATTTTACACTCAAATTTATATTTTGAATTCAAAAATGAATCTTAATACTTGCAAAATAAATGTCAGCAAAATATAAATAGCACATGATAGTTATATTTCATAAACATGCGGGCATAGCATTAGCTGCTTGCCAAGCCCACCTATCCTATGGTCTTAAGCACAGCTACAACAAAATAGCATTTTAATTTATTTATGATAGTAGTCATTTCTAGCATATCCCCCTACAGAAGATAATGTTAGATCTAAAAAGAATGTCCTATCATCTAGTCTAATTGGCAAACAATCGTAGGCATGCAGTCCAAAATAGTACACCATAAATACATGTGAAGCATATCACATCACAATATAGAAAATCATAAAAAAGAATCACAGAAAGGCCTAACCTAAATCTAGGGTTCGTGACCTAATGATCTAGTGTGTGAAGGAAACAGGTTTGTGTAGCAAGACTTTGCTAGGCCTCTTTAGTTCAAGTTTCAATTTGAGTTTTGAGTTTGTTTGAATTTTATCTTTGGGTGGTTTCAATTCAAAGGATTTCATGATTTACTTTTAATTTTTATTTTCACTTTTATTTTGTTAAAGTGAAGTTTAGGTTTTCAAGAATAAAGAGTAAAATAGCTTCCACTTTTTGGTGGAACCCATTCTATTCAACATCCTAACTTCTAATAAAATGAAACCTTCATCCTCAGATAAAAGTTCATTCTAAAGGTCTAACTAAGATAATTAAGTATCTTAATTAATCCTTTTAATTTCATTTGGATAATTTGGGTTTGAATTTAGTTTGGATATTTTACTAATGTTTTAAGTCTTAACTTTGGGATTTGATTCTTCATTTTATTTATTTTGTTTTGATTTAATTTTCATTTATTATTTAATTTATTCTTTTAATTTGATTTGGTTTGAATTATTTTAATTTGTTCCATTTGATTTTGTTTGAATTAATGTCTTGGTTTGAGTTATGTTTAGGTTTGTTGAATTATATTCATTTCATTTGGTTTGGTTTATGCTAACCTAAGGCACTTAGGTTATTATTTAATCCATTCTTAGGTTAGATTGATTATGAAGTTAAGGATTCATTAAGTTGTTCGATTTGTTATGAGTTCTTAACTTCAGGTTTAATTAAGCTTAACATGCATTATTAATTTCATTAATTCTTAAGTATGGAGATGGTTAAGTTTCTTTGATTTAGAATGTTTGGAGAATCTATCCTAAGTGTTTCTGATGTTGATATAGATTATTTCAAATTACTTTATGATTTTCATGAATTTTTAAAATTTCTTATTCATTATTTGATTTATATTGACATAGAGATTTAGAAATTCAATAATTCCCAATCCAAAGGTCAATTGGGTTTGAAATTTTTATGACAAGTGGGGTTCCATACTAATTTTATATTTCCAAAGTTTCATCTTAATTAGATTCATATAAGGTGTAATTAAAGTTTTAATTATTTTAATAAAATACAAATTTGGCCTAATTTAGTGAAGTTCATTTGGCGATTTCTTTTTTCATTGATTCCTCTTTGAAAGATGTTTCCAAAGAGGAGTCAATAATAAATTTTTAAACATTTGGTTGATTTATCATGATATAATTAAGTTCTGGCTAATTATTTAAATTATTTAATCCAATTAATTACCTAATTAAGTCATTTTATGATTTTTAAGCTCCAACGAGTTTCATTAATGTTTTTAAGTTTATTAGAGTTTTTTAAGTTGAATTGAAGTGATTCAATTTATTTTCATGATTTATTTTATTTTATTTTAATTTATTTAATTAAAATTAAAGTTTAAGATTTGAAATTTCATATTTCTTAAATTACTTGGATATAATTCATGAAAATTTTTCCTAAGGTGTGTTTTAATCTCAATTTTAGTTCCTCAAAGTTTCGTTTGAATTGGTTTACTGGTTTGTGATTAATTAGGGGTTAATTGATTTCATTCAAACTCAAATTATGGCCAAAATTAATTCAGAATTTTAATTTTAATGGATTCCTCTCATCAAAATGAATCCATAGAGCCGAAGCTTACATTTTTTTTGTTTATATTTAATTTTCTATAAATTTTAATTAATTTTAATTAATTTATAAGGGAGTTTACCATTTTAAGACCATGGGCCGATGTGGCGCCTTCGCCATGTGGGAGGTGGCATTAGGCCACGTGGATCCCGTGTGACGTGCACGTCAAAAGCAATACCATGCGGAATGAATCTTGATCGTCCGATCGAAGAACGGACGATCCTAATTCATTCCACGGTATCCTTTAGAGAATTAATCAGATCGTCCAGCTAGATCTCGATCATTCGTTCCAAATAGAAGGATCGTACGATGGAGATCATCTCCCTCACGTCTCCCGAGAGACAGACACCGTCCAATATTTTTGTCAAATTTTTGGCGATTGTCGATGAATTTTAACTCGATTTTGATTTCAAATCGATCAAAGATCATTTTGCAATCAATCAATGCAGTTTGACCCTCATGGGGATATTCCTTTTGGAAAGTGCCAAAACTAAACACCTAGGAGGACGGTGGCAGAGCGTAACTCAATTTCGATGATCATCGACTGTGAGATTGACTCCATTAGCTTTTCCTTGATATGATGACATCGTACACACAATTTGGTAGCTTGCTTCCCCTTGAATCACCTCCTAGTCCAAGCTTAGCTAGGATTCCATCGACCTTTGTCTCTCCGGCTCTCCGGCGATGAGGGGATGGGTGGAGAATTGTTTGAGGTTGCCTCGACCTCTAGAATGAGTTGGAACATTCAATTTTATGAAAGAGACTCTCCCTTGCATTTCACCATTAAAGTGAGCTCGATGACAGCCATATTTGCTCATTTTTTGGCGTGTCGGTGGCAAAGAGTCGGAGGAAGGGTTGCTTTCTTCATCTCCTCCCATGGTGAATGATTTATGATGGAAAAAATGGAGGGAAGAAGCTCTTCCTCCCCTCTTTCCATGTATGGCCGAGAACCATGTTTTGAGCCTTCTAAGTGGCTAGATTCTGGCCACCTATGCCGGTAAAGTTGGCCAAGGGGTGGTTTCAATCCCGCTTGACTTTATGAACATGTTTGAATAAAAAATTGAAATCGGGGAGGGAATTTTCCCCTCTTTCTTGGTTGGCCAAGCTTCTCCTCTTCCTTAGCTTTTGTCTTCTTCTTCCCTTTCTTCTCCTCTTGAAGAGAGCAAAGAATTCAATTTTGTTTCTTCTTGGTGGTTGATTGGAATGAATCCAATCTCTTTGAAGTGGCCGAGCTTCTCCTCTTCTTTGGTTGGCCAAGCTTCTCCTCTTGCTTAGCTTTCTTCTTCTTCTTCTCTTGCTTCTCCTATTGGAGAAAGCAAAAAATTCAATTTGGTTTCTTCTTGGTGGCCTTCTATTGATTGGAATGAATCCAATCTCATTGAAGTCAAGAGGTGGAATGAGGAATATGGATAAGGGGAAATGGTATTTGCCTTTCTTTTAGGATTTTTCAAGTCCTCTCCTCTCATATTCCATCTCTTTCATTTTTCTCTTTATTTTTATGATTCATGGCATCACCACCCAAGTCCATAGACTAATGAGTGGTTGCCCAACTAAAACTTAATATGAGTTTACAGCCATGTCCAAATTCATTTGGATTGGATTGGAAATTTGAATTAAATCCAAGCATTTGAATTCAAAGTTGTTTGATTTTGATTCAATTTTTTTAATTTTGAGTTTAATCATATTTAATTGATGCTTGTTTAGGTTTTGGTTTAATTAATTCATTTAGATTTGAATAAATTTTGGATTTTATTTTTTTTCAACTCATTAAACCTAAATAGGTTATGTTTGATTCCAATTGGGTTCAAATGATTAATTTGACTTAATTGGATTAGGTTTGAACTCCAATCATGTTTGATCACATGTGTAACCTAAATATGTACTAGGTCACTAGATGTAGTGTCCTAAGCACTTTAATTAGAAGGTTCCTAATATAAGATTAGATGTCCTAATTATTGATTTCAAAATTGATGTTAACCACATCCAAAAATGAGGTCAACATCATACACTAAGGAGAATGGGGTGGATTGTGTTGGACTTCTATAGGTGGTGCAGTAAGCCCACAGAACTTCAACTAACTGCTCATGCCACTGTCGTTTATTTTCATCGAGCATCTTCTTGAATATTTTAATAGGAGTTCTGTTGAATGCTTCTAATAAACCATTTGCCCGTTATGGTGTTTATTTTTTGATGTATGGGGGGACACCATGCAGATCATAGGAAGTACTTATTGAAGTGATCGGGTATGACATTGAGGTATGATGTACTGTTGACCTCATTTTTAGAATGAGCTCTCAATCTCTCCATCGTAGACATAGGACTCCTCTTAGACACTAAGAGTTTTTTAGTCTTAAGACACTTCTAGTGATTAGGTGAACACTCAACCTAACCCTAGAGACTTAGAAGAGCTAGCCATAAGAATAGGTCATGCCTTAGGGGTGTTAGGAAAATTTGCCTATCTTATAGCTTGAACCAAATCCTTACTTCCTTCCTTCAAGTCAAACTTCAAATTCAAATCAACTTCAAATTCAAATCAACTCCAAACTCAAATCAACTTCAAACTCAAATTAACTTCAATTCCAAATAAAATTTTAAATCAAAACCTAATTGTTTTCTCAAATTCAAATCTTAAATGATTGAATTCCAAATTCAAAAATCTTTCTTAAGCCTTTGATTTCATCTTATGAACTTAGATCTAATCAAATCCAAATCATTCCAAATTCAAAATATTTTCTCATAACCCATTTATATTCACAAATATAAATGAAATATAAATTCAAATACCCAAAACCAAATTCAAAACTCAAATCCAAATCTAATCAAAATCCAACCTAAACTCTTTCAAGTCAAATTCTTGAACTTAGCCAAATCAAACTCAAATCAATTCAAACCTTTGTATTTTCTCTTCAAACAATCAATCCTTCAATCATAAAACCAAATTCAATCATAAACTTCAATCATCAAACCAAAACTAAACTCAAAATTCAAACCCAAATCAAACCCATGTTCATCCTTTGAACTTAAAATTGTCAAATGAATCAAATCCCATTTGACTCCAAATCACTTGCAAATAAATTTATATTTCAATCATAAGTCCATATGTGAGTTGAACCAAACTTGAATCAAGTCTTGATCAAGTCAATTGACCCACTTAGGCTCACTTGACCCAAAGTGACTTAAAACACCATTTTGAGCCAAATTATATTCCTTCCCAAATTGGATTGAACTAAGCCCATCTAAGCCTGACATTGTGAGCAACAATCATCATAAGATGATCAAACACTCAAATTGGGTCAAACAAAGTCAAACCTAACCTTTGACCAAGTCAACACTTAACCCAAACTAAAATCCACCACCATAGTCAAAATTGATTGAAACCATTGATCAAAACTAATTCATGATCAATGATTGGACTTGACCAAGTCATCATTTGAGCCAAACCTAGCCCAATTGGCCACTTCACCGAAGTTGACCTAAAAAGTCAAAATATGTCAAATATTGATCTAAGCCAAATCGAATGCAACCAATGGGTCAAATTCATTCTAAATCACTTGTTGAACTTGACTAAAGCCTCAATTGGCCAACTAGACTCAACCTAGCCCAATTGACCATGAACCCAACTTGACCTAAAAGGTTAAATCAAGAAAAATCAAACCAAACAAAAATTTATTGAAACTAAAGCTTGTAAAACATTTCAAATGATTAACCAAGCCTAAACCAACCCATGACCTAACCCAATTGGGTCAAATGGGTCAAATTGATCAACTTGACCCATTTGACCTAAGTGAACTCAAATGAACCAAAACCCAAATGCAAATCAAATTAAACCAAACCAATGAAACCAGAACATTTAAAATGATTATTTGAACTTGGCCTAACCCATGGTTTGACTCAATTTGACCAATTGGTCAACTTGACCCAAGTTGACCCATTTTGACCTAAATGGGTCAACATGAGACAAATGATATCAAATCAACACCAAATTCATTGAAATTTGGCACAACCCATTTTCTAATTATATCAAATCTGTCTAAATCAAAATGAAATCCAAATGACCATTTTACCTCTAGGTCAAAGGGTAACCTATGATCAAATTCACTTAGAATTTGATCATATTCCAACTCAAGACCACTTGGCATCTTTATAGTAGACCATTTGGACACCAAGGAGGGTGGAGCACATGACCCAATGGGTTTGGGTCATCCAAACCCAACCCGAAGCCAAAGCTGACTCCTCCACTCAAATTTCTCAATGTGGATCACCTCCTCCACTCATTCTAACCTATGTGCACCTCCACACTCCCACTCCTCTGCCAAAATTGAACCACATGGCACTCCTATCAACCTAAACAACCCATTCCATGACATAAATTTGAACAAAATGGAAAAATGAGCTTCGACCATCTGATTCAAGTAGGGGGAGATATACTCCCCCTCATTTGATTCCAATTCAGCACTCTTGCATTCGATTGAGCTCATAGGATCAAAGGCAACAATCCACAAGCTTCCCTAAGGATTCCTAAGCTCATTTGAAATTCCCATTCTTGATTTTGCCTAAACCAAAAATAGGGGAGGTGAGGGAGAGTTCCAACTTACTCAATTCCCAACCAAAGCCCAATTCCCTTTGCAAGCACCATCAGGGAGGCAAGTCGAGCTCACCCAAGGTGTTTTTCAAGCAACCAAGCCATGGGAAGGGGGAGTTAGACCAAAGCCATAAGCCATTGAAGCAAGCTTTAGTCAATTGGAACATCCATTGCAAATTGAACCTTCAAACCTTCAACAAAGCTTTGTCTCCACTAGAGGAAGCTACCTCAATGATCGGAAGTGCCAATGATAGCCTCCGGAAAGGCATGCCTCAAAACTGAGCTTAAGTTAGAAAATCTTTGGTCCTTCGAGAAGGGAAGTGTAATCCCATTAAATTTCCACTGTTAGATCTTCTTCTCTATGCTCTTAGATGGTGTGGGTTGAATCTTAAGACAAGCCGAAGTGAGCTCGGATCAAGCCATGGAGGACGGACGATCTCCATCTCCCGCATGCGAGGGTGAGGATGAATCATGGACCGTCCATCCTCCATGTTTTTGATGGAAAAACCTGATTAAAACATGTTAGATCCAGTGATTTTATCCTTTGAAATCACGGGTTTAATCCTAATCATCCAATCTTCGATTGGACGACCAAAGAGAAAGCACGCAGCACCACTGGCCGACGCGGTATATGATTTGACAACTTAAATAACCAATCCCGCTGCACCACGTGGAAAACACGTGCCACATCAATAGCCCACGTGGTGTCGAAGGGATTAGTTTTATAATTAGGGCTATTTAATTATCCCTTAATCTCTGAAACTTTTTAAATTTATAATTAAATGTAGAAAAATTTATATATATGTATATATATATATATGAGGGCTCATTTTAAAGATAATTCAGAGGGGAATCCAATAAAATTGTTTCTAATTGATTTTATAAAGTTAATTTTATTTAATTAGGATTTAATTAAAAATCTAATAATCCTAATTACTCCTTAATTTTTTCATTAATTGATTCCAAACTTCTTAGGCATATTTAGTGGGATGACTTCTGCCTCCCTTAATTTTCTTGGAATTTATTAATGAGTTAATTAGAGAAATCAATTAATGAAACCCTAATCACCCTCTTAATATAATTAAGCATAATTAAGCATGTGAATCATGGTTTAATCACTTAATTAAAATAAATAAATATTTTTTAAGTGAAGAGGAGATTTATGGAATGGGTTTGGGGTATTTTCCCTAAGTTATTTCCTAAATCCCCTTTCTTCCTTAATCCAAATCTAATTAAGGATTAATCTACTAATGATCTACTTAATTAGCTTAATCAAATTTTCAAAATCAATCTGAACTTAATCAATCCTTTGTTGGGTAGATCCTTAGGTGTTCAAAAGCCTAAGGTAAATTTAAGGAAATCATTTCCAACTCATATGTGTGGGAAGGTTATGAAAGTACTTAATTAAACTCTTTCGCTTAATTAATCAATAATTGTGAGCCAATTACATTAGACCCCTTTCTTTCCTAGGTGCATTTCTGATTTAAATTGCATGTGGTTGCATATCATATGTTGGCTCATAATTGTTAGGTTAATTATGTTAAAGTGGTATAGGTAAGGGATAACTAATGGACTTAATCTACACCTTAACATAAACAAAACATGAAATCAACTTAATGGTTCTAAAAATTAAACTAAAATAACACATACATGAGGGAAATGGGTTAAGACTAGCAAACACCCTTTTCATATTTCCTAAATCAAACTCAAAACAAAAATAAAAATCTTCTTAAGTAATGTTGATTCTCTTTAAATGATCTTATTTCATAGGATTCTCTTTAGGAATTAATTAGGGTGAATGAAGTTACATGCTTACATAACTTTATTTATTTCCAAGCATGCTAAATGTTGTTTGCCATATAAAAATCATGCATTCATATCTTTTAAAAAATCAAAATAAATGAAATATTTCCTTTATGTCAAATTGCATATTTTGGCTAAAGTAAAAATATGAATGGCTATTATCACTATTAATTCAAAAATTATTTTCAAACTTATAAATCAAAGACTATAAATGAATGTATGCTACTTATAAGTATTTACAAGCTTGCATGTCTATATAGCTTAAAATGTGCTTTATGTGACTTCCTTTTCTTTTTTTAACATGAGTTTGTGTAGGATTTGCAAAGTGTATAGTTCGTTTGAAAAGAATATAACACTTGCTTAAATTTATCCCTATGCACTCACATGTCATGAATCAAGAAGGATCTTTATATTGCACATATAAATTATAAACCAAAATCAAATAATTAAACAAAAATCTTTTGCATGATTCTTTATCCATTCATTTGCTTTTGTACATGCACATGTATTTAAGAAAAGTCGTATATTAGTCTGGACATCCCAGGGTTGCGAGGCTTTAAGTAGCCCTAAGAAGGTCTTGTACCTTATACCATTAGTGTAGAAAATAATGACGCAGTACTTACTTATGTCTTTCATACATATAAATGTGCATTTGATTAATGGATAAAAGAGCCCTTCTTTTCTACTTAACAAAATCATGCATCATGAAACATCCAAATTTTCTTAAGCAATATCTCTTAGCATTCATCATTAAGGTGTGCTAAATATTTACATTTCATATATAGATATGCTTATGATTTGTTCATGTGCATGATACACCTGTTGGAAAGAAATAAATGGTTGTGTGTTTTGTGATAATAATTCACATTAATTAGTCTTAAGATGTCTTTCTTATTTGATAGGTTTATTTAGAACAAATCTAAACTTAAGGTTAATTAAAACGCATAATAAAATATTCAGTAAAGAAAAATCACTAATGAATCTATTTTAGAAATTACTTAAGGTAGAAAAAAAAAAGAGAAGTTCTTTTCTCTTTTCCTCTTTTTATGACACTTAGTAATTAAGTGTAGGTTCATTCAAACTAAAACAAATCATCAAATAAAATTAACAAATTAACTAAATCACTTAAATGAAACTACCCTCTAAGTTGAATCCTTAACACTTAGAAAATTCTAACCTTAAAGTCTAGCTAAGACATACCACACAAGCCTGAATTGGCACACACATTAGGCTAACTCACCATGTTTAGCTCTATGTTATGGTGGTGCATGGTTTGATGCTTGATTTTATTTTATGATGTGATATTTCAGACTAGATGTTAAGGTGTATGTGCATAGACTGGATGATAGGAAGATCTTAGTCTAAACATTATCTTCTGCAGGGGATTGTGCTTAAGGGGTGTTGTAATAAAAAATATAAATGTTTTTGTTGTGCAGGTTGCTTATACCCCTAAGCATAATCCAAAATAGGCCAGATAGACTTGGTTACCCATGTGTGGGGTGCTAAGTCCAATTTATTCATATACATGCTTGGGATTGTGTGATTTGTTTAGCTAATATCTATTTTACAGGTTTTAGTTAGATTTACTTTTCTCATTTTCATGTAATTTTATAATTAAGATTTAGAATGAATGTTATGGCAGATTAGGATGAACATTGGTCATAAGACTATGTCTTAAGCACCATGTGAATCTTTTGGAGCAACAACATCCCAACCAACCTAAAGAAGAAAGAAGAAAGAAGAAAAAAGAAAAAAGAAAAAAGAAAGAAAAGAAGAAATGAAGAATGAAGACCCCCATAACATGAATTCTTTTTTTATTGTAATTAATTCATTTGTAAACCGGATTGTATAAGGGTAGAGCTCGGCTACCCATTTCTTTTCAGGTTTGTGTGATGGAGCCCGACCACAACGACCTTTTATTCATTTGCGCTAACTTTATAAAATTTTTTTATGTTTGTTTAGCTTGTGCATTAAGATGGTATACTTTTTCTAGTTTCTTCCTTGCTTTGATGAATGGCCTGGATGTGATTAGGCTCCTAGGGAAAAATAAATTTCATATCCAATTAATCAACTCAAAACTAAAAATTAACAACTCATAACCTCACCTAAAGCCTAGGTTATAAATCAAGACAAAAGATTTAGCAAACCTTAGCTGGATATTGTATGTTTCACATCATACATAAAAAAAATCATCTTGCTTCACTCTTGCTTATGGAGGGCTTCCACCTTTTCCAGGGAACTTAGCTTGACCTTTGAGAGCCATGGTAGAAACACCTCCTTCTTGTTGATTTTGGCCTATTACCAATTTCTCATACATTAGGCATATGAATCTCATAGCCTGTGTCAAATAAATTGTCCAAAAATGAAAATAAAACAAAATCAAAATTTGCATTAGATTTAAGTCATTAATCATGCCCTACATTATCTAGTCTCTTAGAGAGTGTGTTTAAGGATAGTATCTTTCTAAATAAACAATAGTCTAGCTATCTTGCAAAAGCATATGACTTGTCTACATGTATTTAAAATCATAGGAGGAGTTAGTTGGCGACCTCCCCCAGGCGGTTGTAAGTCTAAACAGTCGGGTGGTTTATCCTCTCTTGTGGAGATAAACCATATACCCATTTTTTCATAGATTTAGTTCGTGCTTTGACCATCGCCAAAGCTCATTAGATTTAGGATCCAAGGTTGTCATTTCCCTTTGCGGGCTACAAGCATAAATCCTCACCTCTTAGGCATTTTCATGATCTTAAATCATAGAATTGTAAGTCCTAGATTTCTAATAAAAATTCAAATTAAAAAAATAATTCTCTTTAAATTTAAAAATATAAAGCCCAATCATAGGATAGTTTAGGATGCTTACTAGGCTTCCTAGTATCATAAGCATCCCCTACTTATCTCCCTTTGGGTTCGATAATAACTCCCTCCTCTTGATCAATTCCACTTGATCTTCTAAAAATAAATCAATTGATTGATAGTCCTATCTTTGAAGTCTTTAGAGACAATGATCATTTACCTTAATAAAGAGTATTCTTAATAAATCTCATTCCTTAAAATATAATTAACTTTGGGGGCTTGCCTTCATAGGCAACTTAACGAACTCGGTTTAAAATAAAACCTGCTTTACTTTTTTCATGTAAAGTAGGGGAAGAATCTCTAGTACATCCGAAGACCCATCGTCCTTACAAGTCCTTATTAAGGTGATTAGATTCTTTATAGGATGGCGACTTCTGTCTCTCTAGATAGTACATCATTTCTCAATGTTGTACCTAACCACCCTAATAAGAACATCTACAGATCTATGTAGTGTCCAACAAAGAAGATTTTTATTTTTTTCTTCATTTAATTCATCATTTTTTAGATGAAGATAAGAATAAAAAAAGTTCACCATAGATTTGCCCGTTATCGTGTTTTTTTTTTATGTATGGGGGGACACCACACAGATCATAGGGGGTACTTATTGAAGTGATCAAGTACAATATTGAGGTATGATATACTATCTCAAAAGATAGAGGCATCACCCTTCAATGAACCTAATTACCTAATAAGGACTCTTAAGGCATGATGCGTCTTCAAATATACTAGAGATTTTTCCCCTACTTTACATAGATGAATAAGGCAGGGTTTATATTAAACTTGGTTCTAAAGTTCTCTATCGAGGCAAGCCTCCATACTTAATTACATCCTAAGGAAGGTGAATTCCTTAAGAATACTCTCGATTAAAGTAGATAATTATTATCTCCAAAGTTTTAAGGCTAGACTATCAAAGGATTGGATATGTTCAAAAAATTAATCGGGATAGATCAAATGGAGAGACTTATTTTTGGAATCCAAAGGGAGGAAGTAGGGAATGCTCATGATACTAGGAAGCCTAGTGAGCATTCTAATCTATCATATGGTTGGACTTTATATGCTTGAAATTGAAGAGATTTATTTTATTGAAGTTGACATTTCATTAGAAAGCTAGGACCTATAATCCAACAACACAAGATTGTGAAAATGCCTATGAGGTGAGGATTTATGCCAGTAGCCCAAAGGAAATAGCTACCTTGGATCCTAGGTCTAAGGAGCTTTGTCATGAGCCATAGCATGACCTAAGTCTAAGAGAAAGTGGGCATATAGTTTACCTCCACAAGAGAGAGTAAACCACCCGACTGCTAGACTTATAATCGCCTAGAGTGGCCGTCAACTAACTCCTCCTACGCTTTAAATCCATGTGGTCTGGTCATATAAAATTGTAAGATAGTTGGGTTGTTATTTATTTATAAAGAGACTAAAGTCCTTAAACCCACTCCCTAAGAGACTAGAACATGAGTGGTATGAGTAATGACTTAATCACAAATGTAAATCTTTTCAAATTTTATTTAATTTTTGACACTTCATTTTGACAAAGGCTTTAGAATTTTTTATATGCCTAAATGCATGATGAAGTAGAGTTGTTGGCCAAATCAAGAGAGAAAGAGGGTGAAGCTCCGTTAGTAGGGGTTGCTCTCATAGTACAAGCGGTCCCTATGCATGTAAAGATGGATGCCCTTATTTTGGAAGAGTGATTCAAGATGCATGCATGATGTGAAACATATAACATTCAGCTAAAGGGTTGCTAAATCTTTTAATTATCTTATTTATAGCCTAAGTTTTATGGTGAGGTTATGAGTTATAGAAAATTTTAATTGCAAGTGATTAATTAGGTAGAAAATTTATTTTACCATAAGAACCTAATCGCATCCAGGCCACACATTGAAACACCAATAATAAAGAAACTATGAAAAGGCATGCAACTTTTAATGCACAAGCTAAACAAAATATCAAATAATTTTATAACTAATGCAAAAGAATAAAAGGCTAGCGCGGTTAGGTACCACCGTACAACCCTAAAAGAAATAAAATGTGTAGCCGAGCATTACCCTTATACAACCTGAAATTACAAAATAATAGTTACAATTTATAATGGATGAATGTTAGGGGGGAGGGTCTTCATGTCTTCATTTCTTTCCTTTGATTTGATTTGCTCCACTTCAAAGGCATCACATGGCCTCCTAGGACAAAGCCTTCTAGGCAATGCTCATCCTTATCCCTCATAGGACTAATCCTAATTCCTAATTGCAAAATTAAATGAAGAATAAGAAAAGTAAATCTAACTACACCTACAATACAGAGGTTAATTAAACATACATACAATCCTAAGTAGTTATATCATAATTTGGACTTAGCACCCTCCACATGGGTAACCAAGCTCACCTGTCCTAACTTGGATTATCCTTAGGGGCTTAAGCAATATGCAAAGAGATTATTTAAATTTATTTTTAAGCAGCCCCTTTAAGCATAATCCTCTACAAAAAAACATGATTAGACTAATCACGGCCTACCATCCAGTCTATGAGGCGTGCACCCTAACATCCAGTCTATAATAATACCTCACAAAATAAAATATACATCATATCAAGCACCGCCCTAACATAAAGCTATAAGTAGTGACTTAATTCTAATGTGTGTGTTATGGCTTGTGTGGTATGTCTTGCTAGGCATTAGAGTTGTAGTTCTTTAAGTATAGAAAGATTTAATTTAACATGAAGGATTGATTTCACTTGAAGTTATTTAATTGATTTGAGAATTTTAATTTATATTTTATTTTGTTTCATTTGATTACACTTAACAACTAAGTGTTATAAAGAGAGGAAAAGAGGATTGCTCTCTTTCATCCATACCTTAAGCTACTTTCTAAAGCATGTTAATTTGATTTAGTTCTCTTTAGTGAATGACTTATTACACATTTTAAATTAATCTTAAGTTTAGGCCACTTTAAATAACCCCATTTAATATGAAAGGCATCTTAAAATTAATTTGATTGAATTACTATCACATGACATATGTTAAATCATTTCTCTCCATCACATGTAACATACATATGATTTAATCCTAAATGTATCTATATATGCAATATGTTTTTAGTACAGTTAAATGATGAATGTATGTGTATGTGAAGTTTATATCATTTTGTGTGATTGAATTATTTAATCATATTAGTTTAAAGCTCTATCTAAATTTTTATACAAAAATACATAGGGATGAAATTAAATAGGTGTGTGTCATTGTTAACCAGGGAAGTGAGGTAATCAAATGACCTCCTTGAGGCTAACTAAAGCCTCGTATTACCTGGATGTACAAACTATAAACCCATTTGCATTCAAATATATGTAAATTTGTATGTATGAATGTAAGAAAGAGAGCTCCAAATCTCATAACCAACTAATTCAATCACCTAGCCAATTATGGATGCATGTATCTTTGATAAAAGAAATGGGGTTCTAATTTCATGATTAAATACACACACACATGTCTAAGAGACATAAGCTAGTACATGTCATTGTTAACTAGGGAAGTGAGGTAATCAAATGACCTACTTGGGGCTACTTAAAGCCTCGTATTCCTGGGATGTCCAAACTAAATATTTGTTTTTCTCATATACATATGGATGTATGCATAAATAAAAGAAGAAAAACCATGCAAAAGTCATATTTTTATTTGATTGAAACATTTATGCATATGGAGTAAAGTATTATCCAAATTCTAATGTAAGAACACATGTAAATGAAATAAAATAAGTATGTGTTGTTGTTAACCAAGGAAGTCAGGTAATCAAATGACCTCCTTGGGGCTAACTAAAGCATCGTGTTCCCGAGATGTCCAGACTATATACTTGTTAACATTCAAATATATGTAAAACTACATATAAATTAAGAAAAAGAAAGCTTTACCTCACATGTCTAAGCTATAATCACATGTATTTACCATCATAACACTCATTATTATTCATTTGTAAACTTTTGAAAAAAATACATTTGGATTTAATAGTGATAATAGCCACATATATATTAAATTAAATCAACACATGCATGCTTTACATAAAGGAAAATCATTTTATTTAATTTAACTTTGAAAAGATGAATGCATGATTTCAAATGACATACAACATTTAATATGATTGGAAAGGAATAAATAAACATAAACATATGATTTTATTCATATAAATCATATAAATTAATTTTTAAGGACAATCATATCAAATAAAATTATTTAAGATAAACCAAAGCTTCTTTAATATAATTTTTAATCTCATGTTTTGATTTGATTTAAGGATGTGAGAAGAAGTTTGCTGATCATAACCCATTCCCATGTTTGTGAATTAATTTGGCTTAATAAAATATGATTAAGTTGATTTTATGGATTAATTATGTTGTAATATGACTTAAATCCATTTAATTATTCATTTCCAATGTTACCTTAACATAATTACCCGACTAATTATGAGCCAACATGATATGCACATACATTGGAAATTAAATCATTAATGATCCTAAGAAATGAAAGGGCCTAATGCAATTGGCTCATAATTAATGGTCAGTTAAGTTAAAGAACTTAATTGAGTACTCTTATGGTTCTCCCACACATGTGGGCTAACTATAATTTTCTTAGGATTCCCTTAGGTTGTTAAACACCTAAGGGTCTATCCAAAACTTCATTAATTGAGAATCCATGTGATTATAATTCTAATTTGATTAATTAAGTAGTTTGATTAATTGATTAAACCTTGATTAATTTAATTAATGAAATAAACTTAAGGAAATTGATTACGATGGAGGCCCTAATCTTATCCCATGGGTTCATTCACTATTAAGCAATAATTAACCACTTAATTAATTAATGTATTACTATTCATGGGATAATTAATTATTAATTAATTTAAGAGAGTAATTAGAGCTTAATTAGCTAAGTTTCCTATTTAATTAAGCAATAAATCCCAATAAAATCATGTGAGGTAAAGGTCATCCCATTGAATTAACACACAAAGTTTGGGGTTAATTACTTGAGTAATTAAAGAGTAATCAAGCTAATTAATTTTGTAATTAAACTTTAATTAATTTCTAATTACTATTCTAAATTAATTAAGAATATTTTTAATAAATCTACCTCTGAAATACCTTCAAAATTAATATTTATCTGCATTTTTATGATTTTCTATGATTTGTTATAATTTTTCAAAGTTAGCTAATTTAAATAATTTTTTTCATAATTTTTATAAAGTCTATTAATTTATTCTATTAAAATAGACTATTTAAGCTTCAAAATTCAATATCTCCCAATCCAGAAATTCTTTAGACTTAAAATTTTTATGGTAGGTGTATTTTAACTTCAATTTTAATCCTTGATTTGTACTTTGAGATTAATTAAAAAAATTTTATTTCACTAAAACTTAACTTAAGCTCAGAATACTTAGTAAAAATTAGTGATTTTGGGTTTGTTGAATTCCTCTCGAAAAGATAAATCCAATGAGCCCTTACTTGTAATTTTTTGTTAAGTATTTTATTTTTTATGAATTTTGAATGTTTAGATGATTTAATTAATCTTAAAAGCAAAAAATCCTCATTTTCTTACTTAACCCAGTCAGTGTCGCATGGCGCTAACTAGATCACGTGTTTCCATGCTTCACCGTGCGATTGGGTCATGCAGTTTTGCATGGCAAACAGCAAATTAGACATGTGAAGCTAACACAGGAAACAAGCAAAAAAATGGTGGGTTTCGATTGGATCGTCTGATCACAGATCAGACAATCCAGATCGAATTCTATGATCTAAGGGATGAAATCAAGCATGAATCTGCTCTAATCTTAGCCATCAATCCCTATTGAAGCGGGATCGAATGGCTGGCAGGCTATCTTCCTCCTAAAGAACAAAAATGATTGGCCGAATAGTGAAACCGAGCGGGATTTTACAAAATTGAACGAAAAGGGTCTGTCAGGGCTCGATTTCATGGTTATTTTTGCTGTAAAACTTCTATTTTCACACTAGGACTGATCAAAATGAAATATGCAAGGGATATCTAAGGGAAATTCTTAAAATCAAGAAAACATTGTCATAAATAAGAGGAACCTATGGCCGGCTAAAGGATTTAAAAATTACCTCATCATGGGTGATTTCTGGCAGCTATGTTGATCCGAGCACACTCCTAGATGAGAGATGAAGCCTTAGGATGAACCTAAACTCTTGCTTTCCCTTAGAATGTTGTATTCACCAATGGTCACCGCCTCCTTGTTAGAATCCACTCAATTTTGGTGTTTTTCTATCGAAAGGAAGTGGGGAATGGGTTTTGTTGCTTCATTGGAGTTCTTGGAGCTTCTTTAATGCAAAAATTGAATGCCTATAGCGCCTCTTTTCCTTTGTGCTTAATGGTGCCAAAAATCACCACTCATGGTGATTTTTGGCTTCTAGTGGGTGTCTTATGGCTTGGGGTGATTGGGAATGGTAGGGAATCATCCTCGGTGGCTTGGTTTGGTTAGACAAGGCTTGGGAAGCTGCCAAGAGGGATTAGTGGGCGTCTTATGGGTTTCAAATGCTACAATGGGGGAGGTAAGGTGAATTCAACTCCCAATGAGTCATGGTCAACCCAACCACCTCTTGGGTCAGGTTGGGCAGTGTCCTAGATGCCTAGGTGGACCATTAGGAGGGTGTCAAGTGGCCGAGTAATGGAAAAGGCCACTTACATAGGTGATTTTTCTCATGTGATACCCTTGACCTAAGAGTAGAATGGTCATTCAGCATTGGATTTGATTTAGAAAGATTTCAAATAAGTCAAAAGTAAGTTTGGAAAAATTTATATCATTTAGAGTTCATTAGGTTCAAATTGACTCAATTTGACCCATTTATGTCAAATTGGGTCAAATTGGGTTAGGTTGACTAACTGGTCAAATTGGGTCAAACCATGGGTTGGGTCAAGTTCATATGATCATTTGGGATTTATTGGTGTCATTGGTTTGGTTTAATTTGATTTAGATTTGATTTTGGTTCATTTCAATTCAATTGGGTCAAATGAGTCAAGTTGACCAATTTGATCAAATTGGCCAAATTGGCCTGGGTCATGACTTGGTTTGGGTTTGGTTGATCATTTAAAATGTATTGTGAGCTTTGGTTGTATTTTATTTGGATTTAATTGGATTTTAGATTGTCTTGACCATTTTAGGTCAAGTTGGGTTTAATAGGTCATTTGGGCCTAATGAGTCAATTGGGCTCATTTGAGGCTTTAATCAAGTTCAACAATCAATTTGGAATGAACTTGAGCCATTGGTCGCAATCAATTTGGATTGGATTTTGATTTGATCCATTTTGGCCATTTAGGTCAATTTGGGTCAACTTGAGTCAAGAGGGCCAATTGGGTTTGATTTTGCTCAATTGAAGGTCAAGTCATGGTCAAGTATTGATTTAGGGTTGGTATGAATCATTGGCTTCAAGAGGTTTGGCTTAGGTTGCAATTTGGCTAATTCAAGTTCATATGGGTTAACGGTTTGACTTGGTCAAATAACTAGTTGACTTGGTTTGACCCAATTCATGATGATTGATCAACCTAGGATGATCAACAATCATGTCATGAAGTTTGGATTCGTTTAATTCACTTTGGTTTGGATAGAATCAGATTTTGGTGCAAATAGATCAAATTGATCACTTTAAGTCAAGTGAGCCAATTGGGCTTAGTTGGCTTGATTTTCGGTTGAGTTTGATTTAGTTGAGTTTATATATGAATTTGGCATTGATTTATAAATCCAATTGTAATTGGTTTGGGTTCAAATGAGTTTTGGTTCATTTTAAATTTTCAAGTCAAATAGGCTAAGTTGGGTTTGACTTCAATTGATTTTGATTTAGTTTGATTATTATAGATTTCATTTATATTTGGAATGGTGATTGATGGAATGATTGATTTATGAGAAAATCAATTGAATTTTGTTTGATTTAGATGGGTTTTGGATAAGTTCATGAAATTGATTCAAAGGACATAGGAAGGGTTTTGATTTAATTTGATTTAGTTTGATTTAGTTTTGATCATTTGAATGTAGATTTGATTTATATTTAGGAAGATAATTGAAGATATAAATTTATTATGAGAAAATCAATTAATTTTAGGATTGATTTAGATTGAGTTTTGGCTAAGTTCATGAAATTGATTTGAAAGACTTAGGAAATATTTCAAGTTTGGATTTGATCATAGGCTTCAATCATTTGGCTTGGGATTTGAATTTGGATTTGGATTTGAAATTGAGTTTGATTGTAAGTTTGATAGGGTGAATTTGGATTGGATTTGGGTTATCGGGAAGGAGGGTTATCCTAATCCTTAAAGCATAACCTAATCCTATGATTTACCCTTCTAAGTCTCTAGGTTTAGATTAAGTGTTCACCTAAGTGCTAGAAGTGTCTTATGACTAAGAAAGTCTTAGTGTCTAGAAGGCTCCTAAGTCTAAGATGAGGAGATTGAGAACTCAGTCCAAAAGTGAGGTTAACACCCGCATATAGTATATGGTAGAATACCTCCAATCTATGTTGTGTATTCGAGCGAAGTTGTTGATCTTGGTGCTTTTGAAGGCTATACCATTATCGGATATGATTCAGTAGGGTATTCTAAATCTATAAATGTTATGGTTCCTGAAAAATTGAAGCACATACTGAGCTTTAACTTCCTTGAGCAAAATCACCTTTGTCTACTTGGAGAAATAATATATAGCCACTAGGATGAAATAGTGACTCTTGGATGATGGAGGATCAATCAGACCCACTATGTTAGTACCCTAATATTTGAATGGCCATGAAGTTATAGTAAGTGTAGAATGTTGGGTGGTTGGTGTAGAACTACTCCATACACTTGACACTGGTGGCAATGCTTGGTTACGTCCATGCAATCTATGATCATCGTCCGCCAGTAGTACCCAAGCCTCTTAATCTTGGGACCAGATTGGTGAATTTCACATAATCTTAAATGCACCTCGATCATAATTTTATGGGCTTTGTATTTGCCTAAATAGTGTAACCACATATGATCAAAAGACCATTAGTTCCATCAATGAGTGCATAGGATAGCACTCTCTGTTTAACTTGATGGGCTTGAGATTTCTCTTGAAGTAGTTTGCCTTTATTTAGGTAATCAGTTTAGGGTTGCCTCCAATCTAGCTCTTTTTTCATTTTGGCAATGACAATCTCCCCTTCAAGACTGTATTTATTGATAAGTTCAACATCAACAAGAGGTAGGATCTGTCTAATGTGAAGCTCTATTGATATGGACTCATCTTCCAAACATACTAACTCTTTGGCGAACTTGGCTAGGCATCCGCTATGGCATTTTCTCCTTGAGGGATCTTATAGATTGTGACCTCTGACATTCGGGCTAGTAACTCCATGGTGTACTCAGGGTAGTAATGGAGTTTGACCTTTAGAACTTTATAGGACTCAATAATTTGGTTGACCACAATGTGAATCCCAAAATATACTAATGCTTTGGATGTTTGAGGAGATGGATAACTCCAGACCGATGATTAGAGCCTCATATTCAGCTTCATTATTGGTGCAGGGTTTGGATAGATGATATGAGAATCTCATTATATCACAATCTTGTGTTAAGAAGACTATCCTTACCCTTGGAAAAGTAGATTATGGTTTTTCTCTTCTTTGAGAGGAAGCTACACCATCAAAGTATATCTCCCAACAATGACATTTTGCATTCCTCAAATTCATGATCTATTCATTAGGGAGATCATCATTGAGGGGAGGATCTGTAGGGAGATGGTGTGCCGCTAAGAATTCTATAAGTGTTTCCTTTACATTGTGCGGAGGGGTACGAACGTGATGTCAAATTGTAATAAAATCAAGGACCATCGTACTAACCGTCTAGATGGCATCAATAGTGTCATGAGATATTATAGTTGATTAACTCTATAAATCAAGTTTACTTTATGAGAAAATATATAATGTTATAGCTTCTGAGCTGTGAAGATCAAAGCTAGGTAATGCTTTTTAATGGGTGGATAGTTCGACTCAGCAGGTATCAGACGACGACTGAGATAGTAAAGGTGTGTTCTTTTTCCCCTCATCATTGGCTTGGGCCAATAAAGCATCAAGGGTGTCATCCAATGCAATAGTGTAGAGTATGAGGGGTTTGCCCGAGATAGGAGCAGCTAAGATTGGCAGTGTTATGAGGTATTGCTTGATACTTTCAAATGCATGTTGGCATTTATCATCTCACTTGAATTTGGCATATTTCTTGACTGGTGCTAAGAATGGTTGACATCTGCCTGATATGATGAATATAAAGCGTCTTAGATAAGCCAACCTTCTTTGGAATGATCTGAGTTGAGTTAGGCTTTTAAGGGGTGGTATTTTAAATATCGCTTTGATCTTCTCTAGATCAATCTCAACCCCACAGTGTCAGATAATAAACCAAAGAAACTTTCCTGAAGTTACCCCAAACACATACTTTAGAGGGTTCATTTTAAGGTTGTATTGTCTCAACCGCTAGAATACTACTCTCAAGTCAAAGATATGGTCTTCTTTTACTTCAATTTTGACCACAAGATCAACAACATAGCACTTGACTTGGTAGCGAATGAGTTCATCGAAGATTCGAGTCATGGCCCGCTGGTATTTGGCACCAGCTTTTTTGTGGTTAAAAGGCATAACCTTATAACAATAGATTCCTATTGTGGTTCTAAAGATAGTGTTCTTTTCATCTTCAGGTGCCATCTTGATTTGATTATGTCCAGATGAACCATCCATGAAAGAGAAGATCGCATAAGATGAGATAATGTCTACCATCAGTTCTAGTATTGGTATTGGAATTCATCTTTTGGACATGGCTTATTTAAATCCCTAAAATTGACATATGTGAATTTAGTTATTCTTCTTTTTAATTGGGATGACACTGAGTAACCATGTGGGATAGTTTTCTTCCCGGATGAAACTAACATCGATCAGTTTCCTGACTTTGGAGATAACTTGTTGTTCAATGTACAATCATATGTGCCTAGGAGCTTGCTTAAAGGAGTTAACATAAGGCTGCATTATTAGTTTATGAACTGCTACTTTAAGAGCTAATCTAGGCATTTCTTCATAGCTCTATGGGAAGTAGTTTTTTAACTCAATGAGTAGCCTAACTAATTCATTGGTTTCAGATTTATTCAATAAAGAACTGATGTATGTCGAGCATGGATTATCTTCAGTGCCCAAGTTGATTTCTTTAAGCTAGCCAATAGTTGATTTGATTTCTTCTTTGAATTTCAAGAGTACATATTTGACTTGGAGATTATTTGGATCATTTAAAGTTTCTAAACACACATCTTCATATTAATTAGTGTGGTTTGAGAAGAACCTATCAAATTTCAGATGATTGGTGATGGCTAAGCAATAATCGTCATCATCTACTGGACCTATTGTGTTGAAGCCTAGTCCTAGTCTTGATTGAGAGTTCTTGCATTTGTTATTGCATAGCTTTTCAAAGTACTTCGACCTATGCTTAGACCAAACATGTGGAACTAAACCTTTATTTGCAAAATTTAAAACACAAGGCGAGTACCAATCAAATAGTAATTCTATTAATTATTTAAATGATTTATCCTATGTTTATACATCAATTTCTTTACTTGAAGATGTAGATCTTGATTAAAATCTTTGAGATTTTCCATTCACATATGTTTTAGGAGCTTTCTAACTATTAAACCTTCAACTCTTTTTGAGGAAAGTGTGGTTAGAACTAAGGTGATGACATGCTATCTGACAGTTTCACATAAAGAGGGCTCAGATACACTCATGCTTTATTTGAGGACCCAGTCTTCATCACTATCGGGCTTAAGTGTCACCTCCAACAGGGTATGTTGATGTAAAGAGGTAGCTGGTGTACTCACTTCATAGGACTCATCCTCTGAACTAGATTCTAAGTCTATGTAGATGGAAGGTGTACTCCTCGATGCTAGAACAAATCTCCTAAGATGTGGTAAATATGAAGGTCTATCACCTCTAAAACTTCCTCTGGAGTTGCTTCTTCCTCGTTCTAGTGGAGGTCGGGCCATCCTACCCACTTATTCGAATGGAGTGATGAACTGTGGGTGGAATATAATTTCAAGCTCTATTTCCTCCCTAATGTGTTATTCTCACTCCCTTTTCTTCTCCTTTTCTTTTTCATTTTTTTTTCCTTTTCTTTTCTTTCTTTTTCTTTCTTTTCTTTTTCTTTTTCTTTCTGGTTAAGTTCATGAGAGAAGACATTTTATTTTTTAGGGAGATAATAGGTCGCGTCCTCATAAATCCTAACTTCATGTACTACAAATAGCTTGAGATCTCCTTTGACACAATATTCAATCCCATCCCTGATGAACTTGATGCATTGATGTAAGGAGAATGGAAATATTATTCTCGTGAATCCAAGGTCACCCTAGCAAAGCATTGAAAGATGTATCTAAGTCTATTATATGAAACTTTCCCTTAGTCTTCCAATCATATATTATCAACAATATTATGGAGCCTAATGCCCTCTCGCCTTATTAATTGAATCCTTTTAGCATCATCTTTTTAGATTAAAGTTTATATATGTCAATCCTTAAGTAGGCAAGGGTTATTAGACCCATAATGTTCATTGATGTACTCGGATCAACGAACACTCTGGATAACTTGAACTTGCCAACATCCACTATAATATAGATGGGACAGTTGTGCTCTATCATCCCTAGTAGTAAGTCTTCATCTGTGAAGGTGACTCCTAGGACTTCTTTCAAAAGACATGCCTTCTCTCGAGCTAGATCAATAGTAGTCAACTGAACAAAGCATATCTCATGGTCAAGCAATGTTTTGATTAGTGAGTCCCTCATTTCTTTTGATAAAATAAAGGTGTCATATATGCTTAACTTAGCTGGCAACTTTCTAAAATATGTCAGGACATTGTAATCAACTTTGGGTTGGTTCTCCATAAGCATATCCAAGGGCATAGCATCTTGTGGATGGGTTATCTGTTCACTTGAACCAATAACCTATTTACCCTTATCTTGAGGTACTACCGTGGGAGGTAGAACTTCACCACTATAGAGGTTAACTTCAAAGACTTCTTGTGATTAAGAGCTTGTGGAAAGTTCTACCTGCTCATCGGGTATACCTACAGCTTCTCCTAAATGATCATCGGAGTCAGATAATTCCAAATTTATCTCGAGTGGTGAACCTTGGAGATTTAAAAAAGGGCAATCTATTTTTGAATCTGAGTGAAATTAATCAAAATCATTTCGATTTTTATTATTGTGACTTGGAGAGCTATCAATGGGAATGAAATCACTGAGGTCATCAAAAGTATACATGACATAAGTTGATTTAATCTTCTTCATTGATTTCTTCAATTTGGGTGGTACATAATAAAAGTCAAGTAAAGTAAGTAGCTTGAGTGGCTGTGTGCCCTCATCTGTAGATACAACACTCTTGCTGGTGCTGGTGAAGCTAATAGATGTGATAGCTGCAATGGTGGAAGAGAGAATATTGAACTCAGATGGTGGTGGTTCTATTGAAGGGCTGCTGCTACTACTGGTGCTATGCTTATGCCCTCCTCGAGTTATCCCTCATACTGGCAAACCTTCCTTAGTGTTGGAAGTCTAAGCTTAGGAACCTGTAGGAAAAGTCTCTTGATTTTAGATATAATCCTTTTAGAGGTACGGAATAGGGAGAAATCTAAACCTTCTTTTGTCTTAAGAGGATCAGATGTCTTCCCAAAGATTACTTTTATGGAACCAAGAGGTCGTTCCACTAGGTATTCTTTTGGAGATCACTATACCTCCTTACTTGTAGCTACAGTCAAGCCAATCCTTAAATGTAAAGAAATCTTCTAAGATATGGTCTAGCATGCGGTGGTAGGGGCAGTAGTTAGGATCATCACTCCTACCAACTTCCTCGGGCTTTCTAGGCTCAGATAGCTAAAATTCAAGTTTCTTAAGAAGATTTTTAAAGATTTTTTTGACTACCTCCCTCTTGAATGCATATGTCTTGTTGATTTTGTCAGTAATAGTAGGTGAGTAATAACTACCTGATGGTGGATACTAGTACTGCCACTACTGTGTAGGCTGCTGAGGTGGCCTTTTGGGTGGCCGAGATAGTTGAAGAGGAGGTAGAAGTGGAGGCTACTGAACTCTAGGCCTCTTAAATTGTGCTCTCACTGGCTGCTTCTTCTTATCCAATGCTGCTACAACCCTCACCTTCTTCTCAAATATCTTCTGAGGCTTGGGATTACATGATTAATCTCAGAAGGATAACTGCCTGGCTTCCTCTTGTAGATTGGCTGCCTTACTGATTAGCTTCTCAAATGTCTTAATAGTGAAGCCCTTAAGCATGAAAGCAATTGGGCCATGAATATTTTTAAGAAAAATTTCAATGACATGCTATTCTTGCAATATTAGTTCACATTTCATACTCAGGTTTTGTAACCTAAGAATATAATTAACAATGGACTCATTGAACTTTTGTTCTTTCTACAATAAGGTCCCCTATAGTTACTCTCTACTGAGCTCCTATGAATCTCTTAATGAAAAGTTGTTCTAACTCCGTAGAAAACTTCACCGAACCATTGGGCAATTTGGCATACCAATCAAAAGCAACTCCAAAAAGGCTACTAACAAACTATCTGAAGAGTAGAGCATCACTACCACCGGTGTTACAATAATTGGCCCTGAAATATGTTATATGCTTTCTAGGGTTCCCACTACCATCGAATACCTTGAAGGATGATGGTACAAAACCCTTAGGGCATTAAACTACATCGAATTCCTCTTGGTAATGTCTACCTTTGGAATTGATGAGTTCCCTTGGACTTATGCCAATGCTTCCTTCACTTGCTACTCTATCATGTGCTTGATATCCTTCTTAAGAATGGAGGTGCTATCAGCTATCTTTCTATGCAGGCTACCTGTATCCTCATCCATCGGAGTAGTGCTCTTAAGATGGTCTAGGATGTGTACCAACTTAGGTTTATCGATCTCCATAGGAGTGAGTTGAGCTACAGGAATTTGATTTTACAATGCTAACACTACTATCATCAGCTCCTCTACTCTCCTCTCCATTCTATCAATCTGGTTATCCTTGAGTTTTATTTGTTGGAGAAGACATTGAGTTGAATCTAATGCCTCACCTTCCTCGACTACAATTCTTTGAGTATATTAGCTAGGCTGCTCTCTATGCAATGAACCCCAGGTATCAACCATATGGACCTCTACTACATCATCTAGGAAATCATTCTCATCGACATTGAAATCCACCATGTCCTCCTCTTGATCAGAATGGTCCTCTGCAGCTATCTACCTCATCGTGATATGATAGTCCTCCAATATTTTCTCCAATGATCGATCATCTACTCTACTCGGGACTATTGGGACATACGTTGAGTGATGACTCATTGCTAGACTGTGTTTTAAAGAGGTGATGCACTATATGTTTTTGATGGGAGGGGTGCTAGCTATGATTGGTTTAATAATCATAGGAGCCAACTTGGAACTCCCTTCTTTCTCCTTCTCTGGTTGGGGTGCTAGAGCAACTATAATGCTTTTAGGCTGCCACTCCTTCCTCTCCACCGTTGAGGCAGCATATCGAGTGGGAGAGCTCGACCTTGCATAAACTAGCAAAGTGGATAAAGTGTAATACTTAGGACATAATCATATCACCAAGGGGAATGACTTCTCTCCATATGTTGACTTATGGTACTTGGTGGGAACCTTAGATGGTGAGACAAGAGCTGGTGATGGTGGTCGGTGAGTGGAGTGGTGTGGTGGTGATTGCACTAGCTGCCTCTCTATCAAAGGTCTCTTCATGTGGCTAGAGCCAATAAGGATTATCTAGTCTGAATGATCAACTCTATCAGGTCACAATCGGGGTGGTCAATCAATACTGCGGCTGCTGACTATCTGGCGAACCTCCTACTATCCCTTCTGCCCTCTTAGATAGCAATCTTGGCCTGTGTGGCCCTCTCTCTTCTAATCTGATCCCTAACACTCATAGAGATAACTTGCCTCAAATCATGCAAGGTAGCAGACTCAGATCATCCATGTGCTCTCCTAACTCGCCTGAGCACGGACCTAAGGCCAACATAGGATCTCCTTTTATCCCTATCTGATGTCTTATACTCGGCAGTGCATGGGATGATGCTACTATTTTTCTCACATCCTCCTCTCACTCTATAGTTGAGAGGGGGGTGAAACCTACTACCACTAAGAAGTGGACAGGTCTCACGAATGGATCCCTTTTTGGCTACATGGGAGGCATCCTCAACCTCCTTGGCTAGGCACTCATAATACCTCTTAGTCTTTCTGTTCTTGTTACAACATTAAATTTTAGTCAAAGAAATATGGCAGGAGCTAGTACCGACCTCAAAGATGGGTGAAATAATCTCAGATGTTGGGGCAGACTTCCCCTTAAAGACTGAGGCTGTGATAGAGGCAATATTAATCCTAACGGAGGCTGTGGAAGGCATAAGTGGTGCTCGTGGCATGAAAACCTTTAAGGCTTTCCTCCTCTGTAATGCAAACTAGGTATATGGTAACAAATAAAATTATAGAAGTGGCTTCTTGTCGGCCACCACCTCCCTACTCACTATACTAATGGCAGGACCATCAGGTAATCTTGAAGTGTTCAAATCCAAGGCCAAACTTGATGACTGAGGCAGAGATGAGTATGGCCTGATCCATGGCCAAACTCACACCTGAAGCAAAGGAAAAGATGAGCTTTTCATAAGACATGATGACTAGCTACTTGAAAAGAAGAAGGACTAGGGCTTTCTCTTCATTATTGGAGTAGAAAAGACATAAAATTAGACTTTGCTTTAGTTGTTATTTTCTTTTACTTGACTTTAAAGTGAAACCCTCATCTAACAAATTTGGTTATGTTATATGGGGTTTATACATTTTAGAGAGATTTATAATTATGAGAGAAGATGTTTTGTTTGATTTGAACTTCACTGAGAATGAGCTCAAATGGATTTTGGAGATGGTGGATGAACCTTACTTTTCTATGCTCATGGCAAGAGGTTCTTAAAAGTTTTAAATTGAATTCATTTAATTTATTTGACTAGTGTCCCTTATTAATTCTTCTTGCCTATTGGAGGTCCAATAGGTGTTTTAGAACATTTTAGAGTGAGGCTTTAAAACCTAGAGGATGTTGCCCACACTTGTTAAATGATGAAATAGGCGAGGTTCCCAATAGAAAGAATGATAGCCTTGAACTTACATAAAAAAACATATGTCTACTATTGATATTTGGAGACAATGATTGATTATTAAAGATGGAGAGAGGAACTATCCCTACCGAAGTCACCAAAAAAATATACGATATTTTATTTTGGAGTCATAGGGACACCACGCAGATCTTAAGGGGTACTTATTGAAGTGATCGGGTGTGACATTAAGGTATAATGTACTACAATAGACTCAATCACTTAATAAGGACTCCTAAGGCAGATGTGTCCACATATACTAGAGATCTTTCCCCTACTTTACATGGATAAGTAAAGTAGGGTTTATTTTATGTTGGGTTCTTTAATTCCCTATGGAAGCAAGCTTCCATAGTTAATTACATCCTAGAAAATGAGAATTCCTTAAGAATACTCTTAGTTCAAGTAGTCAGTAAATGTCTCCAAAGATTTCAATGCTAGATTATCAAAGGATTTGTTATTTTTGGAAATCAAATAGGAGGAGTTCAAATGGGAAGACTTATTTATAGATTTTAAGGGAGAATAAGTAGGAAGCATTGAAAATACTAGGGAGCCTAGTGGATGCTTAAATCTACGCTATAATGAGGCTTTATATTGTTGGAAGAGAGAATTTATTTTATTTAAGTTCAAATCTTATTAGAATGCTAAGACTTATAACCCAACAACACAAGATTGTAGGAATGCCTAAAAGGTGATGACTTATACTCATAGCCAAAAAAAAAGACTGTCTTAGAACCTAAATCTAGGATGCTCTAGCACAAGTCAAGAGCTCAACTTAAATCTACTCAGTAGAATGGGATATAATGGCTCACCTCCACAAGAGAGGGTGGATATATCCTAACACTTTTGGACTTACAACTACCTAGAGTGGCTGCTAGCTAACACCTCATATGCTTTAAAACCATGTAGGCTTGTCTCATGTAGATGCAAAATAGCTAGTCTGTTATTGAATACTAAACTCACTCTTTAAGAGACTAGATAATGTTTGATATGCAAACATGACAGACTAATGCAAAATTTATAAATTTTTAAACCATTTTGACACATTAATTTGGACCAAGGCTTGGGATAATTATGCCTAAATATATGATGAAATTGAATTGTGGGCTAAATTAGTAAGAAGAGGAATTTTCCACTACTAGGGACTACTCTCACAGGTTAAAACTATCTCCTATCATACAAGAGTGGAGATCCTCTCTATTTCAAGTGCAAAACAATATGACATTCATGTTGTTATAACATACAATCATTCAGCTAAGGGGTTGCTAAATCTTTTATTATCTTGATCAAAAACTTAGGCTTTGAAGTAGAGTTATGGTTTGCATTAGAATTTAGTTAGGTGTTATTTAGTGAGAATAGAAAATTTAATTTTATCCTAAAGAGCCTATTGCATCTAGGCCACACAACAAATCATCAAACTTTAAGAAACTTAGGAAAAATCATGTCATTTATACTACACAAACTTAACACAATGATTAAACATTTGAATTTCATAAAAGAATAAAAAGGTTGATGTGGTTGGATACTGCCGTACACCCCAAAAAAGAGAAAAAATTAGGTATCCAGGCTCTACTCTTATACAACTCGGATTACAATTGAATGTCATAATTAAAATAAATGCTATGGGGTCTTTAATCTTTATTCTTTTTTTTTCTTTTGATTAATTTGCTCTAGGCTTCACAAGATCTCCTAGGTCTTTGTCTTCTAACCACTGCTCATCCTAAACCCCATAGCACTAATCCTAATCCTATTATAAAAATAAAATCAAACTACACCTTCAAAATAGATGTTTTCTAAACAGACATATAAGCCATGAAATTATATTTTATATATTTATACTTAACACCCTGTGCTTGGGTAGCCAAACCCACTTGTCCTAATTGGATTATGCTTAAGGGAATAAGCATCACCTACAAGTAAGAATGTTTATATTCATTTATTATTATAGTGCCCCCTCAAGCATAATTCTTTGCATAAGATATCATTAGGCTAATAGCAACCTAACATCCAGTTTATGTACCAACAATCCTAACATCGAGTCTAAAAACATTACATCATAAAAGAAAATATATCACCATGACATACACCAGCCTAACTTATTACTAGGATCGATGACTTAGTATTCTAACGTGTGTGCTAAGGCTTAGTATGGTATGTCTTGGTTGAGCTTTGGCATTATGATTGTATAAAGTCTTAGGATTATTTAAATTACTCATTAAGGATGGTTTCACTTTAAGTCTTGTAGTGGTTTGATTGGATTTTAACTTAATGTGTTTTCATTTTGTTCAATACTTACTTAACTTCTAACTATTATAAAGAGAAGAAAAAGGCCTAACTCTTTCATCCCTAATCTAAGTTATTTTCTAAAGGTATATTATTATGGCTTTAATTTTCTTAATGAATCACTTATGAATTTTAATTAGCCTAAGCTTAGGCTAGCCTTAACGAATCTTATTCAAACATGAAAGGCATCTTAGGTTTAATGAAATTAAGTCGCCATCACATGAGTAATACTCTACTACTTCCTTTCATTATCAATAATATTCGCACCCTTTTGATTTCCAATTTCTTTAATATTTAATTTAATACATACATATACATGAAATATGCCCATGTTTTTGTATCCTTAATGAATGTCAATACATGAATTTGATTGAAAAAGGGGGACTTCATCTCATATCTAAGCATATGCAATTATGTATTAGAAATTTAAGCAAGTATGTATCATTGTTAAACCAGGGAAGTCAGAAAATCTAAGGCCTCCTTGTTGCTATTTAAAACCTCATGTTCCTATGATGTTTAGACTATATACTTTTTTATTTAAATACACATAAGCATAGAAACAAAACCATGCTAAGGTTATGTATGAAAATCCTTTATTTATGTAAAGTTTAATGACATAAAGAAAGAGATTTTACTTTATATTCTAGCATATCCATAGACATAAATGAAATTAAGAAAGTATGTGTTGTTGTTAAACCAGAGAAATGAGATTATCTAAGACATCCTTGGGGCTACTTAAAGCCTTATGTTCCCTGGATGTCCAGGCTATATACTTTCTAATTCAATACATATGAACATAAATATCAAATATAGAAGTAAAATAATTCATTGTCATCTTTAAGAGTTAATTAAATTAAATAAGGAAATTATTTAAGCTAAATACTCTCATGGTTTCTCCACATCAATGGGGAAATCATAATTTCTTTAATGAATTTATATTATTAAACACATAAAGGGATTAATGGGTTGGCACTTAAATTATTTAAGTTGATTTCATTTGAATTTAATTATTAATTTTCTTAATTTATCCTTCATTACAAAACATGTTAATTGAATTCATTAAAGGAATACTTTTGGAATTAATTAGAAGAGGGGGTCCTAATTAGTTTCCATATTATACTTACTATTTTAATTGATTATTATCCCTAATTACTCAATTTTACTATTCATTAATCTTAATAATTATTAAATCATTTAAAAGGGGCAATTAGGATTAAAAATTTGGGATTTCCCAAATTACATGACAAATAATTCTAAGAAAAATATGGGAGGCAAAGGGCATCCCGTAGAATCAACATGACAAATTTAAAATTAATTAACTAAGTAATTTAGCCTTAATTAAGGTAATTAGCCTAAGCTTCAAAATTTAGTTAAGCACTGCTCATTAGACATTAATTGTGGATTTTATTTTTATTAAATTTGCCTCTATTTAATCTTTTTAAAATGGGTTTATTTATATTTTTTTTGGATGTTTCTATAATTAGTTATGAATTTTTGAAGTTATAGCCACTTGAATTAAATTTTTATGCCTAATTAATCATTTTAAATCATCAACGTCACATGGATGGTAAATTAGTAGTGCTTTTCACATGGTGTTATAGTATTGGCTATATAAAATGTCTGACGCGACTACTGACTCAGCAGTAGTAGATGCGATTTTGTCTCAATTGTTTGATCTCAGATTGGATAGTCGAGATTAATCTAAAGATTATGAAAGGATTACATCAAGATAGACACCGTCCATTCTAATAATAGGCCATCATTCTAATCATGCAGAACAAATGGCCAGTGATCCATAGTCCCATGAGCACTGGAAGACAGACACCATCTACCTTTCGTTGCTCGATCTGAGCTCACCAAAGCTTATTTATTGGTAAATTCGACTCCAAAATGATCAGGGAAGAAATCTAAAAAGATTCTACAATAGAAATCACATGAAAACATAATTTATTTCAAAAAAAGTCCAACACTAAGGGGCCAAATCCACGATTGGTGGATTTTGACCACACCAAAACTAAAGATCGGCGGTCCATCGATAGAGGTAACTTCATCTTGAAGAGACAAAGCCCTATTGAGAAGATCTTGAGCTACCTCCATGTTGATCAATCTGTGGCCTAAATGTCACCACGAAAGTCACCAGAGTTGGTCTAAGGATGCCTTCCGATGGTTTAATCAATCGGGGATTGATTCATTTTGGATTGTCGGAGTGTGGGGAAGGTGTGGGAAAAATTAATTTTACTTTGGTGGAAGTTTTGTGAGTTTGGATGGATGGAGTCTTGGGCTTGAAGGGAGCTTGATCTCGTCAGTAATGAGGTGGACGGGGAGCTCAGGGAATGCTCTGGGACTACTAGAAAATCTCTAAAGAAGATGTGTGATGAGTTTGAATGGATGAAGAGGAGTATACTCTTCTCCCCACTTGAACAAAGGGCTAAGATTGGCTCAGCCTTTGGCAATCGTCCGGCCGAAGTTGGTGGCTGGAGGTGGCGGGGGACTGCTGAGGTGGATAGGTGTGAGAGGCTGAGGGAGTATAGTGTGCTTCCATGGATTGTACACTCTTCCTTAGGTGGACCAATGGTTGCCCATGAGTGAGCTCAACCTCTCTTGGCCAAAGGCTAAACCCAATGGCCTTGTTTGGGTTAGGTTGGGTCAGTGGTCCTTTGTCCAAGTAAGGCCAAAGGTGGCTTCAAGGGGTGGGGAGTTGGAGAATTCATCTAAATGTGGATTTAGTCCCATTTGAAGGGCTTGGTTCATTGGCCCAACCTGAGTTCACCATGGATTGGGCCCACTTGGGTCGGCTCATAGTGACCCACGGATGAGTCATGCCAAGTTTGGTTGGGTTTGGACTTAGTTTTATTATGTTTGGCTCAATTTGACTCATGTAAGTCAAATGGGCTCAATGGGCTATGTTGATCATTTTGACCAAGTCATTTGGAATGAGTTAGTGCAATTAGTTTGATTCATTTGGACTAGATTTGGATTTGGTTCATATGGTTCAATTTGGGTCAAATGACTCATGTTAACCAATTTGACAAAATTGGCCAAATTGGCTTGAGCATGGGTTAGGTCTATGTTCAATTGATCATTTGTAATTGCTTGGAAGAGTTGATTTGAATTTATTTGAATTATGGAGTGTTTTAATTCAATTTGACCCTTTAGGTCAAATTAGGCTAAGTAGGTCAATTGGGTTGTTTTGATCAAAATGGGTTCAATTGAAAGTTGAGTCCAATATCCAATTGGAGATTGATTAGAAGCATCAATTTTAACCAATTTGGTTTAGGATTTGATTTAGCCTAATTTGACCCTTTAGGTCAACTGGGTCAAAAGGCCAAAATAGCTTAGTTAGGTTCAATTGGTTATTGATTCATGTCCAATGCTCAATTTGTGAGTTGATGAGAATATTGATTATAATTAGTTTGGCTTAGAACGTGGTTTGGCCCAATTTGGCCCTTTAGGTCACTTTAGGTCAACTTGGGTTAAAGGGTCAAATTGGCTTGTTTATATCTAATTGATTGTGGTGGGGTGTTCAATAGTGAGTTACAATCATAAATAAAGAGATTGGGTAGCTTGATTTGATCCAATGAAGGTTCGATTGAAGTTTGGCCTAATTGGACCTTTTAGGTCACTTTGGGTTAAGTGGTTTAGTCAAATCAATTTAGACCAATTGAGGCTATGTATGGTTAGAATATATTCAATGATGAATTTGAAGTTGATTGGTGGCTTTGGCTATAATTGATTTGAGTTTGATTGGTTTTTGACTCATTTGAACCCTTTAGGTCAAATGGGTCAACTTGGGTTACTTAAATCTAATTGATTTAATTAGCTTGATTGCAAGTTTTGGAATAGTTTGAAATGATCTATTGGATAATTGGAACAATTTAGAGCATTGAGTTTAGTTTGCTTAAGTTAGGTTGAATGAAGTTATTGGATTAAAATGAATTAACAAGAGTTAAAAAGCCAAATTAGCTTGGAGCTTGGATTGGAAACAAAATCCAATCATGGTCGATTGATTGGTTTGAGGTTGGGTTTCAATCACTTAGTTTAGGTTAAAGTTACTAATGGGTATGAGTGTCTGCTTAAGCCATTGGATAGGGGAAGCCCACTTGTCCTAATGTCAGCTCTAAACCTAAACTTTTTTTTTTACAAGTCTCTAGGCATGGGTTTAGTGTTCTCTTAATCACTTGGAGTAAATTTGGGTTATATATTAGAGCTAATTTTGTGAAGAAACCATAATAACACCTCACAAAATTAACTCTAATATATAACCCAAATTTACTCCATAGATAAGTATTAAGATTCAAATAATTGACTTGAAAAGCTGTGTTATTAAAGATAATTTGTTATTTTTTCTAATTTTAACATCTTTACTATGCCTGCTTATATTACTAATTTTAAAACCTAATATACTTAGAATCAGGAAAAAGAAATTTTTTAATTTTCCCTCCATATAATTATTACATGTGAAAAGATAACATTTAACTATGATGAGACTTATATACTTATGATATTTTATCCTATATTTTTAAAGTTTAGAGATGTTGCACTTAATGAACTTTCTAATAAGTTACTTTATCTTAGGTCTCTTCAACATGTCATTGACTTAGTCTCAAATTAACAACTTTTTAGCTTTCTACATTATAATATGACTCTTTCTAATCATAATGAGCAGTTCTATCCCTACTACTACTAAGAAAAATGTCACAAAGAGAATGTGCATTGATAGTGAAGTCATTAATTAAATCATTGACATATATAGATTTTTTACCCCCTAAATTTGATGGCATGTTAGATTTAATTGAAAAGGCTAATTTATTTTTAAGATAAATTAATACATAATTAAAATTTGATTAAAACATGATTAAAATAACTATTTTTAAGACTGTTAATAAAATTTTTAAGTGATTTGTAATGCCATTTGGACCTCCTTAATACATTCATGAGATAAATAACTACTACATTCATAAAAAAGTTTTCAATTTCTATTTTAATGATATCATTATTTTTAGCTTAATAAAAGAAATCATTTGTAGCACTTTATACAAGTTTTGAAATCCTTAGAAAAATTTTTAAAAATAAACTTGAAAAAGTTTTTTTGTATAAATTGATGTTATTTTTTAAGATTCATTATTTTGACAACAAGAATTAAACTTAAGCTCTCCAAAGCCAACCAATTCTAAACTATCCCTCGCCCAAGAGGTTCACTAAAGTATAAAGCTTTAATGGTTTAGTCACTTTCTATAGAATATTCATTAAGGACTTAGTATGGTCATTGACCTATTCATTGATATTGTAAAATTTGATAAACCATTGAAACAAAAAAGGCCTTAGCTCTAGTTAACATTCTAACTAGTTTACCTTATCTTTAAGTTACTAAATTTTCTTAATGCACTTAGAGTAACCTAATGGCTCTAGAGTTAAAATTGGTGAAATCTTAAGTTACCAAAAACATTTAGTAGCTTTCTTTGGCAAGAAACTAAATGAGGAAAAAATAGTAATTCTTAATATATGATAGAGAATTTTATGTTTTCATCTAATCTTTAAGACATAAGCGGCATTACCTTCTACATAGGGTTTCATTCTTAAGTAAAATTACCACACCCTTAAATTCATTACTATGTAACAAAAATAATTAAGTCATGAACATGCCAAGTGAGTTGAGTTTTTTAACATTATTTTTATTTATAAACATAATCTAAAAACTAGAAGCAACTGTTAATGCCTTAATTAGCACAACTTCCATTATGTTTTCTCTATAACTCAAAATTTTAAGATTTGAATGTCTTTAACATGAGTACCCAATTTGCCCTAACTTTTATTTGATAAACATGGAGAACATAGGTCAACCTTTAACTCTAAAAGAAATATTATTTATAATTAATTTATATATGTATAATGATAGGAAACTTAAAATCTTAGATGTTATCATATGAAATTTTCAACCATTGAATTGCATTTTAAGAGAGTAGATGGAAATTCTAAAAAATATATAATCATTTATTCAAATAAAAATTATTTTTGCACTTAATCAAGGTTTTAAAAATTAGTGGCCTAATGTCTAACCTATGAAAAATCAAATCCCCAAAATAAATATATGATCAATATATTTTCTTACCTATTCTTTATAAGCCATGTCAAGATCTATCAATAAGTTTTATCTTAAGATTGTCTCTCACAACCTAAAAATATGATAGTATATTTGTGATATTTGATTGATTCTTCAAGATGGTCCATTTTTAAGCCTAGTCTAAAATTAATGATGTCACTCACATTATTAGGTTATTCATTAGGAAAGTTTGTGTTTACATGGCATGACTTTGATCATTATATCTGATGGAGATATAAAATTTATCATAAATTTTTTAAAAATTTTATAAAAATTATTAAAACTTAAACTAAATTCTTTATATGTACTTCACCATCAAATTGATGGATAAATTGAGATAATAAATCAAATTTAAAAAATATAATAAGGTGTCCAATATAAAATTTAAAATTAGGACTTGCTTTTGCCAACTTCTAGACCTGTAATACAATAGTACTACCTCCAAAATAATTAAGATCGTATCTTTTGAAATAGTGTTGGCTAGAATTCTAAGTGGTCAACTAATATAGCTAGTCTCTCAAGCATTATTATCTAATTTTGTATTTTAATTTGCGAAGAACTTTTAAAACCACCATGACACTATAAACAATAAATTACTTCAAGTAATAACAATTACACTTTTAGGACAAATGATAATAAGTTAATAAAAGAATTTAAAGAAGGTGATTAGATTTTGATTCGCCTTTGCCTTAATCATTCCCAAACCACAATGCTTAAGAAATTTCATTTAAGGGTATATGGGACACTCAAAATTCTTAATAAAATTAAATATAATACCCATCTTAATTTGCTTATTGATATACTAATTCTTCTTTTTATTAATGTTAAAGACATTCTATTATATAGAAGACTAAAAAGCTTCTAATTGTTCGATTTAACTCTTTGGCAGGAGATATAGTTTTCTATTTGTAGAATCCCTCCTTTAAAATTTACTATTCAATTAATGAGGAAGCAGTAACTGATCCAACTATTAAGCATTATTTTCTAGTTCATTAAAAGAATGTGCCAACTATTAAAAATATATGACTGACCCATACTAATTTGGTGACTCACCCAATAGTTGGTAAGGGAATATTTAGATTTTAACTCTATGAAGCAAAGTTGAATTGAGGACATGAAAGTTGATATAGTAATCAAGTGTATAAATTAAATTAGCACTGTAGACCTATTATAAAAGTAAGAGTAAAGGCCCAACTTAGCAAATGCCTTATTAAAAGAGCTAAAATTTTAAAATATTATATATATAATTTATAATTTTTTTTATTTTTCAATTAAGGATATGTATAGTCTACCTTCATTTATTTTAGAATATAAAAAGCATTAAAAATATGATACTCCTTTATTAATTGCCACCAACCCCCATTCTATACTTTTTCTACTTATTTCACCAAAGTTATTAGGCCAAGAGTCATATTATGCTTATAAATATGACCTAAACTATTTTATAATTCTCATTTTTTTAATGTGTTGGATTACAAGCTCAAGTTGGGAGTGACTTATGCTGGAAATAATTTATTTTTTTATTTTCAAAATTTTTATATGAAAACTAAAATAAAATTATTAAATGTAAATAATATGTGGGAAACTAAATTTTAAAATATTGAGTAAAGTGTATATAGCACCAAAAAATTTCAACATTAAGTGCAAGGCATAAAACTAATAATAAACACAAAAAAGACATATGAATACAAAATAATTTTTATGTGATTTAGCAAAAGTTTATGTCCATGCCTAGATGTCCACTATACTTAGGATTCTTGTTCAATATGCACTAAAAATTATTAGGTGGATAATCCTTTATAAATTGCCTTTATCTTGGGGTAATCTCCAATATACTAAAATGCCTTTGATATTCCTTCTTCTAAGTAAGGGTACCTTTACTAGGTTTTTCTCTAAAATACCAAAAAATACAATAACAAAACTCAAAATAAAAGTGCAATGAAGGAATGAGCTCTTACAAGTGTATGTAAACAAACCAAGAAGCTTGACATGATCTAAAAGCTTTACAAGACTCACCATGATCAAACAAGCATATTTCTCTCTCTCTCTCTCTCTCTCTCTCTCTCTCTCTCTCTCTCTCTCTCAACTCTCACCTCTTGTTGTTTAAAAAAATTCTCAAGAGGAGTTTAGTTGTAGGACAAAGGAGAGCACTATCATTTTAAAGATGGAGTAATAACAATCTTACTCTCACATACCCTTAAAAGTGTATTTATATAAAATGCCAAAGATGTGTGATAATAAAGTATTAACAAAACATATCATAAATAAACTTATTTAAAATTTTTTTTAACATAAGTCTCTTCAAAATCCCAAATTTTTGTCATGAATTTAAATTGAAATGATTAATGGTCTTCATTAAAAGTTTACTCAAGTCAACCTTTACAAATTCCTAGTTTTGGGAGGCTCACAAATTCTTTATGTACACTCACAAAACTTTACAAGAATCTATTATAATTAATATATTAGTTGTCCAACTCTCTATAATTGACATAAATATTTATAAATACCTACAATAACTTTAGAGAGATTTGTAGGATATTGTAGAGGCTTATTATCACAATTTAATATTTACATTTTTTTAAGAATTTTAGAGATTATATTTTTCATAGTTAATTTAAGCAATAAGATACTTGTTAGAAAATAAATAATATGCTAAAATACTTTTAACATGATTTAACGCTATGCAAGGGACATAAGTTAGGGAATTCTTTTAAATGTATTTCTTAAAAAAATTTAAATATTAATATTAGCTTACTTTCTTGTTAAATTTATGATATCTTAAGATGTGTAGCTACATGAATGATACAGACTATTCTACTATAATAATTGTGTATATATTATCAATATTTACTTAGCTCAAAGAATAAAATTATCTGACCAATAGTTTTTACTATAACTTATTATTATTAAAATCTTGCCATGAGTTATGATGGCAAATATATATTAAGAGATATTTCTTTCAAAGATGTAGATTAGAGTTGTGAATCATCCCCCTAAAAGTTACAGAGCAAAATCATGATATGATAGCTCATGTTAATTTTATTTTAAATTTTTTTATGATAAATACACATTTTAATTACATGATTAGCAAGATCAATATAAATAGGATTAATAATTATGTCCAATTCAAGCTTACTCTCTCATTCATAAAGAGTATATGTAAATGGCATTTTTCTCTCTTATATATAAATATTAATTTTCTCTAAAGTTTCACCAATTTTCCTCCTAATATTTTCTTATATTCTTATAGCAAAGGGGGATGAAGATATGATTGGTACTTTTACCCTATACACAAGTGCACATTTTGAATCAAATAATGTAAAATGAGTAAAGTATCATTTCCATGAGAATTAGAGCAAAATCCGATATTAATTTACATTGAGTTAAAGACTAATCTCTTAAAGCTAGATTTTTATATAATAAAATGTTAAGTGCTTAATTAAACTGACTATCTACTATTTGGAAAATTATTAAAAAGATAGATTTTTATTTTTTATAGAAAGTGTTTTTCTAATTCAAACTTGATTTCTCTCTTACATTTTTTTTATTTTTATAGAAAATATAGATTATGTATTATATTAAACTAAGTAGTAGAATTAATTTTAACCTTATAGTATTAACCAATAACAAAAATGAGTTAAAGACTAATCTCTTAAAGCTAGATTTTTATATAATAAAATGTTAAGTGCTTAATTAAACTGACTATCTACTATTTGGAAAATTATTAAAAGATAGATTTTATTTTTTATAGAAAGTGTTTTTCTAATTCAAACTTGATTTTTCTCTTACATTTTTTTATTTTTATAGAAAATATAGATTATGTATTATATTAAACTAAGTAGTAGAATTAATTTTAACCTTATAGTATTAACCAATAACAAAAATGAGTTAAAGACTAATCTCTTAAAGCTAGATTTTTATATAATAAAATGTTAAGTGCTTAATTAAACTGACTATCTACTATTTGGAAAATTATTAAAAAGATAGATTTTTATTTTTTATAGAAAGTGTTTTTCTAATTCAAACTTGATTTTTCTCTTACATTTTTTTTATTTTTACAGAAAATATAGATTATGTATTATATTAAACTAAGTAGTAGAATTAATTTTAACCTTATAGTATTAACCAATAACAAAAATGCTATACCCTTTATGTGTAGACAAGTATAACCAAACCAATACCTTTATCCAATTTTCTCTCTAGTTCCAAGTAAATTTTGATTAATTGTATTACTCATATTTCTTTAAATGATTGTGAATCCTAAAAATAATTATATGTTTAATGGCTATTTAGTACTTTTGGACTATCTAGCACATTAATGATTATTTAGTACATTTGTTTATCTTTTTCTATTTTTTTTCTTCTAGGACTCTATCGATATCTCTAAAACATACTTGATTTTAACTTTATAATTATTTATATCACAAGTAAATGAAGCACGAAGAAAAGCAAAACACCATATTCATTAAAAGCACAAATAATTTTCTTAAATTAATCCACAAATAAAGTCTAATATAACACTAACATCCAAAATCTCATATAAAGTCAGAGTTCACATGCTTAGTTCATTATTTTAGAAAGTAAAACACAATACATAAATTTGTGTAAGAAGTACTAGAAAATACAAAGAAAAAGAAAAGAGTACAAGGAAAGAGTGCATCAAAAATTCTCTCCTTTTATTATATATCATTCTCATTGATCTCTTGATTGTGATCTCCCTCACATACTCCACACACACGCACACACAGTGCATACTTCTTGGAGTGTCACTCTCCAAGTGTTGTCACTGCAATCTCACATACTCTTACTAAACTCAGTCACCTCCAAAAACTTCTTTAACACTACTTAACACCCCTATTTATAATCATTAAGTCCCTCTAGTAGTTTCCACTCTATTCCCCCTTGAAATCAGTCTAAAAACCACTATAACTACTTTTTGGAATTGTTGAAACTACTTTAGTCAGGCCGTAGCGCCTCAACATTGGTTATGTAGCTCATAGGCACTATGCTCTTTGATTGTTGGCATTAACTTTCTAATTATGGTGCCTTGGAGCTATAATGTAATGCTATGGTGTTGGGTCTGGCACCTCGACAATGCAAATATAGCTCCACAATAATGTCTTCTCTCTTTCTACATAATTTTTGTCTTTTGAGTGCCTAGGTGTTGCACTGTGATTCTATATTTTTTTGTATTTCTTTATTTCTCCAATAAAAGATTTACTTTCATAAACACTTAGAATTGTGAAAATAAATTATAAAATAATAAGTTTGTTGCTTAAAAATGCATGTTAATTTAACTAAACTTTTTCACTTATCAAACACCCCCAAACTCAAATCATTACTTGTCCTCAAGTAATCATATATATTTTCATGAATCCTTAAATTTATTTGGTAGTAAAATTTTTAGAATTTAAAATCATTAAATAGCAATTTTAATTGAAGAATAACATTATAAAAATCATTATTAAATATATAAAAAATAACTTAACTATAACAGCTTAAGTTCTTACTCAAATTAATATTTCATTTGAGTTAAGTCATTTCAGTGCTTAATATTAATATAGTTTATTCTTTTGAATTTTAGTTTATTGATTATTATAAATAGTCATCACTTAATATTTAGATAATCATAACATGATTTTCTCTCTTGAATTTAGCACATTGAGTTACTTTAAGAACTTCATTGACTTGGTTCGATAATTTGGAGAATTTCTAAGTATTATTATTATATGATACTCAACCTCAAGTGTTTTCTTCTCACCTCTTTTTTTTTCTTCTTTTTTTCTCTTTTTTCTTTTTCTTTTCTCTTTTTTTGTCTTTTTTCAATTTTTTTCATAAATAGATCACCTTATTGGCTTTGTAGCCCATACTTATTATTAAAGATTGTACTTTTTTATTCTTCTTATATATCTAACATAATTCAAATGAATTATTATTTTTTACTAAATAGGCTAATCTCTAATTAATTAGAATTATGTTATTGAAATACTACTGAATTCTATTTAATTCAAGCCAATTACCACAATTCAATAAGAATCTCCTATGTGTGGTGTGTGCAAGAAATTTCTTAACTCATTTGAAATTACTAAATTTTATAAGGAATATTTGTTATTAATAGTTTAAGTTATCATTTATTATCTAATAATTTTAATGCAAGTTCTACCTTTCAGATTAAATATTATTTGATTGATTTTAATTCTAAAGTATTGCTTTGTAAAAAAATTTCATGTTTCAAAAAATAATACATAATTATCAATGATAATTAATACTTATAAACTTTTACTACTAAAATAAAACAAATATGATGAGTTAAATACTACATTACATTAGCTCTACATAATAAGGCACTTCAACTTTGTATATTCATAGACTTCAGTGATAAGAAACTTATCTCTCCCACTCCCACAAACTCTTATACGACTATATTAAAATAATGAAACACTCATAAAACAAATGACAAGAACTTCTAATTCTTTAATCTTCTTCTGCTGACTCGTTCTTCTCTTTTTCTTCAACAACATATAATAACTTTTCAATAATATTATACTTTCACACTATATGCAATAATAACTCATAACTATAAATCATACAACTGCACACTAAATCAAGCAAACATTGGTTACCTCTCAAGCAGCACTTAGTTTATAGTATTCAGCCCGACTATACTAAATTTTTTAATTTTAGATGAACTAATCTGATTGGCATTTTTTGTCAGCAAGCGTCCAATCCACAGCATTTCTAATAATCCTTAAGATTTTCATCCACTCTTTTTCTTAACATCATCAAAATTCTTAAAAATTATGATTAATAAAACTGATGATTCACTTAAATAGGCATACTTTAAATTATTAGGTAATAATTTTAACTCTAAATCTTATGACTTTAAGAGTACTAGCAAACACATCTAAGAACTCACATTTTTTTAAACTCCCTAGAGGCAAATCTAAGAAATGAATCATCCTCATTTTCTTGCTCATCCTTAATTAAGGCTTGTTCTAATGAATTTTAATTCTATGAAATCTCTAAATCCTCAATTACACATTCTTCTTTAAGCTCAAACTCTTCATTTTTATCATCATAAAATTTCATAGAATTGAAATTTCTAAAAGTGATTTCTTTACATTGAATTCTTATTATTAATTCCTCTTTTTTTCACGTCTATCATAGTCCTCCTAATTGCTAAAAGAGTCTTCCTAAAATAATAGGAATGTATTTATCTTCATTTATGACTAGCATAATAAAATCTGCAGAGAATATGAATTTATCTACTTTAACCAACACATTCTCTATTATCCCATTAAGATAGGTCAAAGATCTATCAACTAACTGAAGGGTAATACTAGTGGGTTGGACTTCCTCTTATCCTAATTTCTTAAAAATAGGCAATGGCATCAAGTTTATACTAGCTCCAAGTTCACACAATGCTTTCCCAAAGAATTCATCTCTTATAGTACATGGTATTGTAAAATTATTAAGATCTTTCAATTTTCCAAATAATGGTCTTTAAATTATTGCACTATATTTTTTTAGTTAATACTACAATTTTAAATTATCCTAGTTTCTTTCTTTTGTATAAAATATCTTTCATAAAATTTATATAAGAAGGCATTTGCTCTAATGCTACAACAAAAGGAATATTAATTGAACGTTTTCAAAAGACATCTAAGGACTTGGGGAATTGATTATCTAAATATTTTTGAAAGCTTTAAGGGAAATGTGTTGGTGGTCTCTCTCTCTCTCTCTCTCTCTCTCTCACACACACACACACACATATCTTAAAGACTTCTTTCTCACTAATTTATCTTTTCCTCAATAATATCTTCTAAGCCCCTAATTTTAACTTTAAGTTTATCTTCATCATTCTTTACCTCTCCTAAGCCTTTTTCATTACTAAATTTTATCACATTATATTACTCTTTATCCATTTTATTAGAATTAATTTCTATGTCACAGGATACATTGGTGTCTATTTGCAAGATTGTTAGCCAATTGTCCTAGTTATATTTCTAAAATTTTTAATAGAATCAGTTTGGCTTTGTAATTGGATTCACATTTGCAATAATAAGTCTTCAAGTGAAGGCTTCTTTTCTTTAAGTTCATCTTTAGGAGGATAGTCTAATGGAACTATGGGTATATAATTTTTATTATTATTAAATTTCATATTATTCAAATTTTATATATTCTTAGTTTGATTAAAGTTTGAATTATTATTTTTCAATGATAAGTTAGGATGGTTCCTCCAAATTAGATTATATGCACTTAAGAATGGATCATTGAATCTATTCACCGAAAAAATAACCATTTCTGTACTTAGATCACTAGACTCTTTTATTTTCTTTTTTCTTTTTTTCTTTTTTGCGAAGTTGTTCGATTTCTAAATTCAATGGTTATAATTCTATAGTTTAGTCTCTATGCATGTACAATTTATAAATAATAATTTTGGTTTAAAACTAAAACATCGATACACTAAACAAATACAAAGATATTTCACACCTAATACATAACATAAATACACATAACAGAGATGTTGAATTAAAAATAGTTTAACATGACTAATATTAACTTAATACAAATTACTATTTTACTTCTAATCCTCGACAACCGTACTAAAAACTTAACTGGTACTTTTTACTCTATATGCAATTGCACGTGTCGAATCAAGCAATATAGAATGAGTGGAGTATCATTCTCATGAGGATTAGAAAAAAATTCAATATTAATTTATATTTAGTAAAGTATTAATCTTTAAACTTACTTTTTATCTAACAAAATATAAAATGCTTAACTAAGGATGCATTTGGGATAGTTTTCTGGCTACTTTGCTTTTCATAAAGTAGCCAAAAAAATACCACAGTTGTGTTTGCTACTTTTTAAAAAAATTGTTGGTGAAAAGTTGTTTTTGAGAACGAGAGCAATTAAAGTGTGGTAATTATCAGAAAGTTGTTACTTCAATTTTTCAAAAAAATTTATTTATAACAAACACAATAGCTTTTCAAGAAGCTTCTTTCCTTCACAACTAGCTTTTTTAAAAGCTATAGTTGCTCCAATCATACCCTAAAATGACTATGTACTATTTTACAAAATATTAAAAAAATTAATTTTTTATTTTTTATATTTTAGAATTTTGAAAGATCTATATATAATTTTCTTAACATCATCAAAATTCTTAAAAATTATATGTCTAGATAAAAAAATATAAAATTCTAAAATGTTATATTAAGCTAAGTAGTGGAATTAATTTTAAGGTTGTAGTTTCAACTAAGAGTAAAAATGTTATATCTTCTATGTCTAGATAAGTATAACCAAACCAATCCATTTAGTCTAAAAATAATCATATATTTAATGGCTATTTAGCACTCATGGACTATCTAGCACATTGCTGATATTTAGTACATCCATTTATCTTTTTCCTAGATATATTTCTAAGATTCCATCGATATCTTTATATCACACTTGATTTTAAATGTGTAATTGGTCATATCACAAGTAAATGAAGCACGGAGAAAAGCAAAGTAACATATTCATTAAAAGAATAAATATATTTTTATATTAATTCACAAACAAAGTTTAATACAACACAAATATCCAAAAGCTCATATAAATTCAAAGTTCACACACTTAGTTCAATATTTTAGAAAGTAAAGCATAGACACAATACATAAATATATGTAGAAAGTACTAAAAAATACAAAAAAAAAAAAAGGAAAGAGTAAAAGTAAATAGTGCATCAGAAAATTCTCTCCTTTTATTGTGTATCATTCTCCTTAATCTTTTGATTGTGATCTCTCACACACTCTCCACACACACACACACACACACACACACACACACACACACACACACACACATACACACACACACACACACACACAACTATTGGAGTGTCACTCTCCAAATGCTATCACTGCACTCTCACATACTCTCACTAAACTCACTTACCTCCAAAAAACTCTTTTAATATTACTTAACACACCCTATTCATAGTCATTAAGTCCCTCTAATAGTTTTCACTCTGTTCACCCTTAAAATCACTTTGAAAATTGCTCCAACTGCATTCTAAAACTATTGAAACTACTCTATTCAGGTCGTAGCACCTCGGTGCTAGTTCTATTATGCCTAAGCATTGTACTCTCTGATTTTTGGCTTTAACTTTTCAATTCTAGCACCTCGGCATTATGATGTAATGCCACAACACTGGGTTTAGTGCCTCGGCACTGTAAATCTGTCGCTGCAGCACTGTCTTCTCTGTTTCTACATAACTTTTTATTTTGATACTAGCACATAGGCATTGTAAATATAGCACCTAGGTACTATACCGTGATTCTATTTTTTATGTATTTCTTTATTTCTCTAATAAGAGATTTTCTATAATAAACACTTAAAATTATGAAAAAAAATCATGAAATAATAATTTTTTTACTAAAAATTACATGTTAGTTTAACTAAGCTTTTTCACTTATCAAGATATAATAAACATCACTAGAAGAAAAGGATACAATACAAAAATAAGCATAGATAAAGATAAGTAAAAACCCATTGAAATCAAAGGAATCATCATCTTCTTTTTCTTTTTCTTCTTCGATGTTAGGGAAATCCTATTGTGGTAGCTTTCACTAGTAGGTCAATAATAAAGCATCCATTCTTATCTTTGATTTATATGATCAAACATCCATGTGATATGTTGTATTGTTCCAATATAAAAGTGGAAGCAGATTTAAAGTATATAAGATGACTCGTCTCTCCATGACAAGAGTCATTAGAAGTCAACAAAAGAAAATGCTCAAGGGTTATGCTCTATAAGATATTCATTTTGATTGAGACTTGGATATCTGAAAGTGATAATAAATATGATCAGATGACTAAGGCTTCAGTCATGGGACTATTTGAATGAGAAATCTTGAATATGCTCATTTGATGCACGATTGTAAAGATCATGACTTGTAAATAGATTAATACAAGGCATAATAACTAAGAAAAGGGTAGCATTAAACTTACTAATATTTCCATCATTTTATAAGATAAAATTATGAAGAATATTTTGAATATAATAGCTTTCAAATATGCTCTCTAAAAGGGTTATTTTATTGTCTAGAGTTGATGCTTGACTTTTTCAAAGACTCTCAAATTTATTGATGGCCTAAAATTTTCACCATCATATGATAAAGAAAAATTTTCATAAATCTTTAAAGATAATTTTGATTTTCAAATTATAAGCTTCCTTTGACAGGATTAGGAGCTACTAAGGTCATGTTGAAGTATGATACATAGTGTACAAGTTTAAAAATAGTGAAAGGATATTGTACCTTAGATCTGTTAAAGAGTTTTTAAATTGTGTGAGATTAATGTTGACTTTTTTAATGCTATGATGTAAAATGTTGGAAATCCTCTATAAGGTGAAAGAATCACTATAATGGTAGGATCACTAGCCATGATCCATGATATAAGGAAAGTAAGAAATGTCGAATGAGAGAAGAGACTATAGAGTGTGTTAACATCATTGAAATTTTCCCTCTTTTGAAACATTTCTCTTCAATACTTCTTCTACCATTATTATAACTGAGTAATATAAGTGTTTTGTTGCTCCCAAGAGGGTGAATATGTTTTTATTTATGAAGTTAAATGGGATAAATTTAAATTATTTTGAATTTTGAAATAAGAAGCAGGTGAAATGATAATAATGAGCTATGAGTGCAAGATTTGAATGTTCATCAAAATCTTTGGATACTTGGAAAGTTGATCGATGCTAGTATTCAAAGTCCTCTAGATTTTTTTGGTAGTCAAAGGTTATGTAACATAATAGATAGCACATTACATTAAGAAAAGTGATTATTAGGCCCATAGTTGATGGACTTATTATTTTAAATTTTGATGATGACAAATAAATGTTTAGAGTTACTAATTTTTGCTTTTGAAAATTTCATAAAAAATATTAAATTCAATAAGCCAAGGCAATCCAAAGCATTATTCAAATGATTTGATGAGTTATAGTAATCCTTAAGTTTTATTATAAAAAAATTTGACATATTAGATCACAATAAAATTAATTGTCAAAGTTTAATCATTATTCAATGCATTAGGTTTATCATGATATCATCTTATTGAAAATTAAAAATTGCAATTTCAATTTTTTGAAATCCATGCATGCACATATTGATGTTCAACAATCAATTAAATAAATAGTTTGTGTTTTACATGCAATATGCAAAATTCTTCATACATAATCATTAATCATTCAACTCATTAATAATGCATAAAAATTATATTTAATTTATCAAAATTTTATGTTTGCATTCATCTTTAAAATGCTAATATATACAATTACATATTTAACCCAAATTAAATCCAAATTATCTTTTCAAAGAAAATTATAATTAAAAATGAATTTATGGATGACTATTTTATGATTTTCTTATTGTATTTTATTTTATTTGAAATTAATCAGCTATATATTCATATAAATAATAACCATATGCTTTTATTATGTGCTTACTCCCATTAATTTTCTTATTTGAATCAAGTCCATAAGCCTCTCATGTTTAGATAATTTTCTTAAGGTTAAATCTACATTTTATTATTAAATTTCTCTCCTAAGTCTACCAAATTAAATTTAAATCCTCTTCAATATCTTCTTTGGTTGTTTGGAATATTCCAAATTGGATAAATTTCATGGGGTTGGCCATAAATCAATGCAATTCAATTTATTCACTTTGAAAACTTTATAATTTCCTCTCCTTAGCCATGGATTTCATTTTATTTTATCTTAAAAAATTTCAAACACCTAATCCTAATACTCTTTGAACGACTACACTATTATTCCTCTCGAAAAAGTGACCTATTATTTAAGAGATTTATTTCATGTTTTGGAAAATTGCTTCTGTATTTCTTCATGCAAAAACTTCTTTGAATCTCCAAGCGTTCTTCACAAATAGATTGCTTTTGTTTGAGAAGGGTCTCTTCAAAAGATTGAGGAACCTTCTTTCAAAAGTTTTTTTTTTTAAAATCCTTAAGTAAGATCCATTCCCATCAAGCTTTCATTCTAGTGATTTAAATTAGATGATTGTTTCTTTTATACACTTAATTCTCCAAATGATCATATGCTAATTTAATTTATTTTAATCATTTGATTATCCTTAGATCGCTTGTCCTCCTTAAAGCCTTCTTAAATATTTAACCATCTTTCAATTTAATTTTGGAGATATCAAAATAAGTTGGACCCAAATTAAATTGTTTATTTTCTTTATTTTCTTTTGTTCTACTCTTGATAAATTTATTTTCTTTTGCACACTTCATTTAAATAAAATTCTATAAATTATTTTACTTCTGTGATTTATATTGTGACATCTCATTTAGTTTTAAAAATTATTTGAAGTGATTTTTAGAAAGGAATCATTAGCATAGGTATTATTATTATTTGGTTGAATTTATTTTGTTCAAGCTTTGATATTTTAAATGTTATATTTCTAGGTTATTATTGACACTTACATTGAAAATTAATTACAGTTTTTCAAAATATTCAAATCATATTTGTACAAGATTGTGTTTGATAATTTAATAAAAAAATTATTAATTTGCTAAAATTATTAATTCCATCATAAATATTTTTGTGTGCTAAAATTTAACTAGCACTAAGTATATTTGAAGCTATTTACATTAAGCATTGCATCTTTACACCTGATTTTTGTTAGAATAAAATTCTATTTTTTTTCAAATAAATTTCTTTTTGCTGAAATTATTAGTATTAATTTAAAATAAATTTGGGTGCTAAAATTTATCTGAAGTTACTTTTGTTGACATAATTTAATTACAATAGATAGCATATTATTTTGGTGGAGAAAAATAGTTTCATTATATTTCATAAGTGAATAACCAATTCCAAATTATTTTTTTACTTGTTAAAACTTAATTTTGAGCAATATAAACATATAATTACATATTTAAAAAAATATTTTTTATATTGATTTATCATTTACATAAATTCATGCATATTGAAAGCTTCATTTTTTAATGTTAGATTACTATTTTAATTAAAGTTTAGTGAGCTACTTATTTGTCAAGATTCTAGTTAATTTTTGTTAATTGTAAGGTGATCAAATTATGTGTTATAAGATCACCAAATTATGTGGGTAATTATTATAATTTTAGATTTATTGTTATCAAAATCACAAATAATTTGTGTTTTTTTTATTTAAAATTTATTGTTGTGGTTGTATTTCGCTCATTATAGGAATGTGCAGTATTGTACTTATTTTTGGGATAGTGCTCTTCCAATCGATTCTACACTCTACATAGCTAGTATCAAAATTACATAGTGCTTAAACAATAAGTCATTCTTGGGATACCATAATCTTAGATTTGATAATCCTAGCATATATCTAAAAATCTTCTTTGCTACTATTAAATGAGAATCACTAAGACCTACTTAAAATCTAGCATATAGTCTTATAGTAAAAATATATCTTATTTGAAGCCATTAAGTATAGTAATAATTATATCATTCCTTTAAGAAGCTTTTAATGCACCAAATTTTATTTGCACATTTATTTGGTTTTTCTTGTTTATCTTATGAGCATATTAATAAATTTGCAAACTTTCATATCAAATCTTAAAATTAATTCACTAACATTTTTTAAGTTGCAATATTCTATCACTCTTCTACTTACTAATAAGCTAAAATATATATTTAAGCTCTCCCATCAGGCTCATCTCAAATTTCATACTCATAATTTTTACAAAGACATGATATAATGAATTGATTATTACTCTAAATAGGATATCAATATAAATATGGGTCACTGTCATATCATCTCCAAATCTTTTAATAAATAGTTTTTTCTTTATGATGATTGGTCCTACAATAATTAGATCTATTTATAAAGACTTGACTTTTAATTTAGTAAGAGTTGCATATTTATTTTGTGTTTACTAATTTCATATGAGGGAATTGATTTTATGTCTTGCTCATTCTTAGATTTTTCATAGTTTTGATTTGAACATAATTTTAACATGTTCAAATTTTTGTATTCAATTAATTTGTCTAAATGTGTTTTATTTTTAATTCATAAATCATCTTCATCGCATTATAGGGTACTCTCAAATTTATTTTAAGTATATTTTTATCTATTTTTATGTGCATCATAAGTAAGAACATAAAATATTTCTTATTGAATTTATATTCTCTAAGAAAGTAGTACATATTTATAAAAGTGTATTTTCTAGAAACATATGATGTCCATGTTGCAAATTATTTATGTTTGTGTGTTCTATATTGGTATACTATTTATTAATTATTTTTTTATAATTCTTTGGAATTATTAATTTTAAAATAAAAATAAATTTACATTAAAACTTTAATAAAAAATAATTTTAATAATTATCATTATATCCCTTTATTTTTAATTAATAAAAAATATATTTCTTTTTAAAATAGCATAAGCTACTTTCAGAATTTTATTTTTTCTCCAAACTAGAAAAATTTAGAGAGAGAAAGCACTGTTAAGGGTTTTAGAGATAAGTTTGTTTGTTAGGTCATTTGAGAAAACTTGATGGCTCTAGGCAAGCTACTATTTCCAACACATATTTTAATGTCATAGCTTGTGTGTATATTTTTAGTATTTCATTTAGTTAGATTTCATTCAAACTTAATCTATGGATATTTATAAATTTTTCACCATGTAGCTTTTGATATATTATAAAATGAATTGGGCTAAACATATTGATAAATAAAAATAAAATTTTCATTGTGTATTTTATTTTACATAGATTTTTGTGAATTATAGTTAGTATATTGAACCTGCTGAATTTACTATAAAACAGGAATACCTTTAAAATAATATTATAAACATTATGTTTAAATGATTTTATAAATTATAATACCTATGTACATTAATTTGCTTGCAATTTCTAATGTTGGTGATACCTACTAACATTTATAATTTTTGTTGATGACATTTATATATGTTTAAATTGATGATATTCTATATTTATATATCAAAGTATATGTGCAAAAAATTGGGAAAAGGTGGGGAAGTGTAGACGGCTAAATTATTATATTTTACATTCATTCAAGTGGAGTTATAAGGGTTTGTGCACATATATAATTATCTATTTGTATATGTTATATTCTTGAATAGATGTGAACAAGTTGAGATATAAGTAACAATGGGGAAATATGAACAAATGAAGTACAAGTAGAAGTAGAGGTACAAGGGATAAAAGAAAATTTATAAAATATCCTAAATAAAAAAGTAAAATTTTATTTTATGTTATTTTATTTTATTTTTATATCATATTGTTTACATTATTGGTTGACATGTGTAGTTTACTCTAATTCTTATATAGACAATGTACTTGATAGACACAGTATGTGACCTATTTAGATGTTATTTTAGTTCATTTAAAGCATATTTTATTATTTATAAGATGATATTTTAGTAATTACATTCCTTTCTCTCTTATGTATTAAAAATTATAGTAGATTTGGAGTAACCTACTAAGCTCAAGTTGCTCTCACTTATTTAATTCATATGTGTTATTTCCAAAAAAGGTAAGACTTTAGGTATATTACTATTGAGAGCTTGACTTTAGGTATATTACTATTTTAGATATATTATTTTAACAATCATGGTGATATACATATGATATTAATTGAAGAATTATATCATGATTATTGTGTATATTCTTTTAATTTATAGTTGTGATATGATATGAGATTGATTACTTCTACTTTATAATATTTAGATAATAATATTGCTATGTATTGATGATACACACTTTAAATAAAACTTTCATAGATCATGGGTATTATAACATTGTTAATGAATAATAACAATGGTAGTTATAATAAATTTCTTTAGCTTGTATACACTAAATAATTACACGCACATTCTCTTTTGATAATAAATTTATAGCTATAATAATCTGATGGCTTCTAGTCTAGTTATAAGGTTATAGAATTCTTCATAGTCTAATCCTTCAATGAATTATTCCTTGGGAAAAAACTTATGATTTGTCAACAACATATTTTTGGATGTAAATGTATTATTTTGAATAATGAAAATGAATCTTTAGGTAAATTTGATTGTGAAACTAATGATTAAATTTATTTAAGTTATTTTATTATTAGAATAACTTATAGAGTTTTCAATAAAAAAATAATGATGAAAGAATCAGTTATTGTATTTTTTATAAAAATTTAATTAATTCATTTAAACATAATGTGATTAAAGATAAGATTGATTATATTAAGAAAATAAATTTGAAAGATAAAGTGATTGATTTTTGTCTAAAAATATAAGGTTAATAATAATTCAAAAAAGTTGACTATAGAAGATCGATCCCAAAGTGTTATAACTTAAAAATAGAGTAAAGATATGGTAAATCATTTGGTAAATTTCTTTAAAATTGAACCAAATTTATTATAGAAGAAGAATTGAATTAGTTAATAAGAAATAGCATTTGGGAATTAGTCCCATGATCTGTAAATCCAAATATTATTAGAACAAAATGGGTTTATAAAAATAAGTTAGATAATAAATTAAATTTTTAGAAATAAGAATAGTTAGTTGAAGAAGGTTACACTCCAATTGATGGTATATATTTTGATGATTCTTTCACACCTATAGCAAGACTAGATGTTATTATATTGTTATTTGTGTATGAATATTTAGAGATTTTATACAATTTTAAATGAATGTCAAAAGTATAAATTTAGAAAGGGAAGAGTGGATACAACTATATTTATTAAGAATACAGAAATTGATATGATAATTATACAAATGTGTGTAAATAACATACACTGCAAGAAAATAGTTGATTTTTTATGAAATAATTCAATAGCAAACTTAATTGTTTCATCAAAAATGCATATTTCTGACGGATTTCTTATAGATTATGTTTGGTCAAAAAATCCTTAGAAAAGGAAAAGTAGATACCACTATATTTATTAAGAATATAGAAGTTGATATGATAATTATGCAAATGTATGTAAATAATATACACTACAAGAAACCAATTGATTTTTTAAGAAAAAATTCATTAGAAAACTTAATGTTTTTCATCAAAAATGCATATTTCTGAAGGATTTCTTATAAATTAAGTTCCGGCATAAACTCCTTGACTAAAATTGTATTTTGACAACAAAAAAAGCTATCTCAAACCATTTTTGATAGATTTCCAATAGAATTTCTATCAAAAATCAATGCATGATCAACAAATACAGATGTCAGAAGATCTAAAAATAGCTATGAATTTTGTATGTCACTTATTATCTTTAATAGTTAAATATTTTGAAATGATAATGTTGGAGAGCTTAATTTTTTTTGGTCTTGAGATCAAGGGACAATAAAACAATATATTTATTTATAAAATCAAGCATATAAATGATTTGATTGAAAGATTTGATATAAAGAGACTCAAATTAAATAAGACTACTCCAATGAGCTCAACTCTAAAATTAGATCAAGATGAATGAAAATAATTAGTTGATCAGGAGCTTTATAGAAGTAAAATAGGTTTATTATACCTTACTACTAGCAAGCCTAACATTATGTTTATTATATACCATTATGCTCATTTTTAGACTAGTTTTAAAGAATCACATTTATTAGCAATTAAACATATATTTTTATTATTAGATATCTAGATTGGATTTATAATATCCTAAAAATTGTATATTATGCAACTTAGTTGCATATTTTGATGTAAATTTTATTGATTGCAAAGTTAATAAAAGAGCTTCTCTAACACATCAAAATTTAAGATCACCATTTGTGTTTTGGTCCTCTAACAAGTAAAATTATATATCTTTATCCACTATTGAGCTTAAATGTATAGCTACAAGTACCTATGTGACTTAAGTTCTTTGGTTGACCTGACAACTTGAAGATTATGGAGTTATGTTAGAACACATCTCAGTGAAGTGTGATAACATTAGCTTATCTAAGAATCCATTTTAGTGCTCAAGAAATAAGCATGTTGAGATTAAATGTTATTTCATTAGGGATTAGATGTTCGAAATTGATATTGATACTAAATTTACTAATATTGATTTATATATTGCTAATAATTTTACAAAAATTTTATCTAAATTATATTTCTGTGCTTTGAGGTCTATGCCTATCATAGTATATTCTAATCTTTAAAATTATTTTATTTTAGTAGTTTTTTAATGCTATCGAAAGGGAGAATATATATATATATATATATATATATATATATATATATATATATATATATATATATATATATATGTTGGTCTTTACATTTATTTCACATATATATTTTTTGGGAGTTTGGTATGCTTTATATATTATAAATCTACATATAATAACACAATTTAAAAGTGCATTAGTAAGAGAAAACAAAATAATATTTAAAAAATGAATATAATTTAAAAATGTGATGGAAGGATATTTACACCATAAGAACCTAATACTGCATAGATTAATCATCATCAAATTAAAGAGATTATTGTCACCATGGGCATCATGACTCATCAAATTGATTTTTATGATAGTAAATATATAATTAGATACTTTAATATATTATTGAGTGTTTCATGCAAATAAGAATTATTGTACATGGTACATAGATCATTGGCTTAGCATGATTATTATTATTATTTAGTTTAGAGTTGTACTGGCTTAATGCAAGATTACATCTATTAAATTTTGTGAAAGTAGAATCTTAGTAGGGAATTGACTTAGCATAGATGTAGACCTTTAGGGTTTAGCCAAATTGTGTAAGAAAAATCCTTATATTAATATTTCTTTTTATTTTACTTTACTTATACTTATTAATTATTATTAAAATAATGTTTGTCATGAAGTTTAATTAAAATAATTCATTATTATTTTACATTAATTTCTAAAATTAACTTAAACACCCAATTCACTCCTACCCTATCCCTTTCTTGAGTGACATAATCACATCTCATAAGGAAGCCACTAGATAACTTAAGATTGATCAAATTCATTTAAGGCATGGCAATACTCCAGTTAGGATCTATTAAGGTAGACTTTGGAAAAATACTTATAATTATAATTTTAATGTTCATAAACATAAGTTGGTATGCATTAATAATTCTATATATGGTTAGTACAAGAATGAGCTTAATTTTTCAACTTAAGATTTAAATTACAGAAAAATAATAAGAGTTACACTAAAGTGCATTTATGATTCAAGTGAGCTAGTGGTCAAATTAGCTTGAGTGAACTCCACTATCATCAAAATATCATGCCTTAAGCGCAAATTATGTATTTATTTTATGAGTAATAAATTTATTATGCATAAGATATTAAGGATGGCAAGATGACTAACACACACCCAAAATTAAAATTTAAAATTAAATTAATCAAGTATTAAGGCTTATTAGACAAATTAGAACTAATTGGACCACATGATGCTAGTTCATATAGAATTATCACATGTTTAATTTATTTTAGAGTGATTTATTAGTCAAAAAATTATTGCTTGATAGTAATTATTCCTATGACTATATTGTATGATATCATATATTTTGAAAAAAAAATAATTTGATCAATTGAATATTAAATGATTATTTTAATAATTGAAATAATTAGACTATATAACATATATCATACTATGAAATATATTTTATAATTAAATATTAAGCAGCATGTGTTTAATGTTAGCGAAAGATATGATAAAAAAAAATTAAACTGGTCATACTATATGATAATGATCATACAATACAATCAATGGTAATATAACTTTGGATTTTAAAATAGCATTAATTGAATATTTTTTTATAAATGAAAAACCAATGTTTGTTATCATAAGCTTAATAAGAAAACGAAAAGAGAGATATTAAATAGAGAAAATTTATAGAGTGCAAATTTTCTATACTAAGTCATCTCTCTTCTTTAGTCTTTTGATCCTTATGTAGGTGTATTTTTTCTTTTGAGAGCTTGATATTTTGAGTAGAAGAAAGAGATTACTAATCTCAATAAAGATTTCTTTTATAGGCCTTGAAGTGGATGTTATATCTTTAGATGTTATGCTAGAAGTAGCATGCTTTTCACTTTAAGTATTTAGTAACTCAGATATATATTAAGGAAAGAGATTTCATCATACTGTATTATCAAATAAATGGTTTAGTGAAATTCTTAAAGTATAGTAGGGGAGTAAATGTAGGTGTTAGGTGGATAAAATATTACAGCTCAATTCACATTCTTTTTCTTGCCTCATTATTTATTATAGTTATTCATTTATTGATTTTGCTTGTATATAATTTAAATTATTAATTTATTGAAGTGGTTGTCTCAAGGAGAACATAATAAAAAAAGCTAAAATTAATTTTTTATTATGAAAAACACTTTGGCAAATGTTTAATATTTCTTAGATCATTTGAAAAAGAGGTTTAAGTGAAAGGTGAATTAATTTGTAGTATCACTTAGTTGGCTTATTAATCTCAAGTCTTCATCTCATATTATAGTTTTATATCCTTATTTGGAGTACATTAGAATGGATAGAAAAGAGTTGAAATTTTAATTAATTTGGTGTGCGAAATTATTTTTCTCAACAACAACAACAACAAAAAAGAGTTTACTCTCTTAGGTGGAATAATTGTAAATCTTTTAAAATTCTCAATTCACCCTCCAACCTCATTGGGAATAAGGATTTAAATTCTCAAAGTAGATCCATATAAAACACATTGGGAATAAGGGTATGATAGATGGATATTCTATTTCTAAACCTCACTAATTGATGAAATACCACTTAATATTTAGAAAGTGAAAATTTCACTTTTATTCAATTTTTAAATTATTGCACGTGAAATTTCATAGAATTAGGCTATGCTTGCCCTAATAAATTTATACATTATAAATGATAAATTTATAAAAAAATTCATACAATAACTAGATGCATGGATAATGTGAATTAGCATAATTATATTTCAATTCATTGTACTATTTCTTTCATGAACTTAAAATTTATGATTATATGTGAGTATCCATGCATAAACTTAGTAAAAAAAATTTCATAATCATCTTATGAGGTTACAAATGAAGTTAAGCAATCTCCCATCAATATGATAGTGCACAATTATGAACTTTTTTTTTTTTTTTTTTTTGAAACTAAATGAATCCATTATTTAAACACATATAAGTTTCATTAAGATTATCTTTGATTTATGTTCTTTAAGAAAAAACTACTCTAATTTAGAAAAAGTAAACCGAATTCTTAGATATTTTACCCAAATATTGGGATGCCAAGATTACATTTATTATTGAATCAAAATATTTTCTTTAACTATTTTATTGATCTATTACTTGTTTCTTGAATACTCATGAGTAGAAGATAGGACAAAGGATCATAAAGCCAATTATGCTAATGATTGCATCTAAGTGAGCTCAATCACTTGAATTCTAGCTAAATATTACAAATTAAGATTTGTTTAATAATTTTTTATTTATTTCTTTAGTTACTTATAAGCAGAAGATATGACAAAGGATCATAAACCCAGTCATGCTAACAACTACATCTAATTGAGCTCAATTACTTAAAATCAAGCTTAAAATTATAAATCAAGATTAGAAGTTATACTAAAGCACATTTATGACTCAAATGAAGCCTTTGGTCCAAGTTTCACGTAAAAATTACATAGTCATAAATTTATTAAATATAGGATATCGAGGATATAAAGAAAATAGGATCAAGCCGAAAATTAAATTAAATTAAATAATAAGCCTTTATTAGGAAAACATAGTATCATAGGCTTTTATTAAGCCTTTATTAAGAAAAAATATATTTTTTACGGTAGGTAGTTACTCAAATCACTATCATAAATCACATTCTAAATCCTTAGGCTTTTAGCTGATAATTTAAGATAGGAGAATTAATATTTCTTATTTTTTTTAGTATTTATCTATGGGTAAAAATCCATATTTAATAATAGTGTTTTCATGCTAAATTTACCTATAAGATATGATACCAAATAATTAATCTTTATTTATATAGATGAACTTAATGAACCATTAAGTTTACTTTAAATATAAATAATTATATTTATCTAATAATAGGCATCATAGAAAAGACGTTTTTTCAATCTTTCCGTATTTAACATAATTTATCGCTCTAAACTTAGTATTTCAAATTTCCGTTTAATTGATTGGTGAAAATATTCAAAACATATCCGCATGTAGTTAAGAGCGTATCTACCTGTAACTCAAATCTCGCTATCTCACCGAACAGATCATTTATAAATTATCGCGGTATTTAGATTTTTCGATATATCGTGCGAGAAATTTAAAGGACACGAAAATAAAAGGAAAGGTTTTTTTCTCGAAGAAAGTGAGGGTCTGCTTATTGTTTGCTTTCCTGCCTTTTATTCTGTCGCCGACCTCTCTCAGCTAGGCTCATTTATTAGCTGTAGGAACTCAAAAAAATGACCAGGAAAAGGACAGCCGGTCAAATATCTAGCCAACGCCAGGCTGGCAGCTTTATGTGGGTCCAACCAACAGCTGCATCAGCGGAGCGTAATCGTTTTTTTTTGAAATGTCGTTTTGTGTGGAGACAAATAAAGAAAGCAGGACACGGAGAAATTGCATTGATAAGAACGGGTGCTTATGAAGATAGCTGCAGTTGGTTATCAATAGGTCCGTACAAGTAAAGGAGTTGTATATAATGGAAGTCCCTACACGAAACCCAACACCGGTCTACTCTCAGCCCTCCCCCCTCCAATTTCGCTGTTTTTCGTCTTGTCGTCCCTCTTCTTCTCTTCTCGTTCTATTTTTTATCTCCTCGGCTCTCGGTTTTTTGTGGGTGAACCTGCCGTTCTGTTTCGTCCTTTTTTTTTCATCTGAATCGCATCAAATCTCCAGTTCGGAGACTAGCTTTCGGTTGATTGATCGGCTGCTGGGATTCCGCTGGTGTGCACCGTCGTCGGCCGAACCCTGCCGGCAGCCGCCTACCAGGGGTATTGGGTCGCCCGTAGAACACCATGAGCTCTCTTAGTAGAGAACTCGTCTTCCTCATACTCCAGTTTCTTGAAGAGGAGAAGTTCAAGGAGACGGTACACAAGTAAGAATCTTTCGAATCCCCTCTTCCTCTCCTTATGCCATGTTTATGCCCCCTTTTTTGATCGGTTTTTGTCTGATTCTCAGGTTGGAGCAGGAGTCTGGGTTTTATTTCAACATGAAGCACTTCGAGGAGGCGGTGCTCGCTGGGAATTGGGAGGAGGTTGAAAGGTACCTCTCTGGGTTTACCAAGGTGGACGATAACCGTTACTCAATGAAGATTTTCTTTGAGATCCGGAAACAGAAGTATCTAGAGGCCTTGGATAAGTTCGCACCTTTACTTGCTCGTGGAGATTTTTCGTCCTCATAAATGGTTTATACTTTTCAACCGGCTTATGTGTGGGTTTCTTGATCACAGGAAAGAACGGGCGAAGGCTGTCGATATACTCATGAAGGACCTCAAGGTTTTTGCGGCTTTCAATGAGGACTTATTTAAGGAGATCACCCAGCTTCTAACATTGGAAAATTTTAGGTAATCTTGTTGAATTTTTATTACTGGGGTTTTAGTTAGCTTGCCAATGCGGAAGTCGACTTTCAACGTTCTCCGTTTTTCTTGTAGGGAAAATGAGCAGCTCTCCAAGTACGGGGATACAAAATCTGCCAGATCTGTGATGCTTTCAGAGCTTAAAAAGTTGATCGAGGCAAACCCATTGTTCCGGGACAAATTGCAGTTCCCCAATCTTAAAAACTCGAGATTGAGGACGCTCATTAATCAAAGGTAGATTTCTTGTATGATAAATCGATGACATTCTCTTTTGTTTCATATGTTTTTCTGGTGACCTCTCCGTTATGTTCGTGGACAGTTTGAATTGGCAACATCAGCTATGTAAGAACCCTAGGCCAAACCCAGATATTAAAACCCTGTTTTATGATCACTCTTGCTCCCAGCCGAATGGCGCTCGGGTAGCATCACCTGCTCCTCCAATGATGAATGTGATGCAAAAACCAGGAGGGTTCCCACAACTAGGTCCTCATGCAGGGGCTGGAGTTATTACGGTGAAATAAGCATAACTCTGTCTTTATTTATCAAGAGATGGCTTAAGGGTGGGAAGCATGATACGCGCTTCTGTTTCTTGCAGCAATTTCAGCCCCAAGCAACTGCTCTTCCAGCACCGCTTACAGGTTGGATGGCTAATGCATCGAATGCTACTCCAATGCCACATCCAGCAATGTCAGCGGGCCCCCTTGGCCTAGCCGCCCCGCCCAATACAGGTGCATGAATGTTTCCATAATTCATTTTTCAAAAAACTGGACTTTTTAGTATTTTGAATTGAACTTTATTTGACATGTTTTTAGTCATGTTTGTCCTTAACACTCCTTCCAATTCACAAGCATAGAGATTCTCATCCTGTTCTTGAAAGTTTTTGGTTCATTCTCTGAACTGAAAATTCAAAATTTAAATCACTTTGTGCTCACTTTGCCCATCTTGCTTATGATTATGGTTTCTTATACTGTCATGATCAAGTATTGGTGGATCTTACTCATATTTGCATAAAGGCGTATGGAAAATTATGTAGCTTTTTTTCTGTGACCTATGCACTTAAAGATTTAGAGAACAGCATCCTGTCACAATATATAACTTAACTTTATCGTTCACTATTTTAGCTGCTCTGTTGAAGCATCCTGCTAGCAACCCACATGTGGATTATCACTCTGCCGATTCAGAACATGTTCATAAAAGGCCACGTCCTTTGGGGACATCTGAGGAGGTGTGCAGTCAGTTTTATGTGTCAATTCTTGTCCCCATTTCATATAAACTCCTTGAGATTTGTTCTTATAAATCAAATCTAACAAACTAATTTTTTTTAAAAATGCCTAAAAGTAACCTTACTGATTATGAATGTCTTTGTAGGCAACGACCCACTTACCAGTTGCATATGCTGGCATTTCTAGAAATCAGCACAGTATTGATGAGTTGCCAAAGAATGTTGCTGTAACCTTAAACCAGGGTTCTATTGTGACAAGCATGGATTTCCATCCTTCTCAACCAACTATTCTTCTAGGTAATCGATTTTTTCCTTTATTTTTTTTGGCTGGATCATATTTCAATTTTTGATATAGATAAAGTTCTTAAACCTTGTAAATTGGCAGCACGGATTTGATGTTCTTTTGGTTTCAGTTGGTACCAATGTTGGTGATATCTCTATTTGGGAGGTGTCCTGCAGGGAGAGGCTTGCTCACAGAAATTTTAAGGTCTGGGAACTTTCTGCATGTTCAACACTCTTACAGGTGCCCTTCCTTGTATTTCTAGTTGGCTAATAGAATTTCTTGATTTTTAGGTTTTTTTTTTTACTGATGTTATCTTTTTCAATGGTACAATAAGCAGTCTACTTTGGTTAAGGATCCTTCCATTACTGTTAATCGTGTGCTTTGGAGTCCAGATGGCAATCAATTTGGTGAGATATTAACTTTTTTTCTTTCAGTTCTATTGATGTATTATATGATGGTTTGAGCATTAATGGCATTAGAAAAATATCAAGAGAAGAAAAGCTGTTGATTCTATTTGATACTACCCTTTTCACTTCCAGGTGTTGCATACTCCAAGCACCTTGTGCATTTGTATGATTTCAATGGCCGTGAAGATTTAATACAGCATTTGGAGGTGGGTTCTGCCGATTAATTTTTTTCCCTGGGCATTTGTTACAATCAAATGATTTTATTGATGTGTACTTGTGGAAGTACTCTCCCTCCTGTGTGCCACACTGATTTGTTCTGGGTGAAAACCCATCTTATGACTAGATTGATGCACATATTGGTGGGGTAAATGACATTGCATTCTCACAACCAATCAAGAAATTATGCATAGTGACTTGTGGAGATGACAAGATGATCAAGGTTTGCATGATTTGTTAAAACTATGTTCTAATATTAATCGTTTTTTGTTACATTCAATGTTAACAATGAAGTATCTGCAGGTCTGGGATGCTGCTACAGCTATGGTTCAGTATACCTATGAAGGTCATGAAGCACCAGTTTACTCCATATGCCCGCACTCGAAGGAAAGCATTCATGTAACATCCAATCATATTATAGCTATTGTTTTTGATAGGTTTAAAAACTTAAGTACTTATTCTGTTATTCCTAAACTTCCGTCCTTTGTCTGTTTTAGTTTATTTTTTCAACCTCCCTTGATGGGAAAATTAAAGCTTGGTTGTATGATAATGGAGGCTCTAGAGTGGATTATACTGCTCCTGGCCAATGGTGTACTTCAATGAGTTATAGTGCTGATGGAACTAGGTTTGCTATATGGACTATTATTTTTTAGGCTTCTTGTTCTCTTTTGATTTAATGCTCAATATCTTCTCTAGTAATCGGGAAAACATTGATTAAGATGTTGCTTGGCCCATTTCATGTTTAGGCTGTTCTCTTGTGGGAGTAGCAAAGATGGAGATTCATATATTGTTGAATGGAATGAGAGTGAAGGCTCTATAAAGAGAACATATTCTGGTTTCCGTAAAAGGTCAACTGGGGTAGTGCAATTTGATACAACAAAAAGTCGATTTTTGGCTGCTGGGGATGAGTTTATGATCAAGTTTTGGGACATGGACAATACTAATCTTTTGACAACAACTGATGCAGAGGGTGGATTACCGGTGATATATAGTTTTTTCATAGTATTTTTCTGAGATTCCAAAATTATAATCTTATTTTAGTGTATGGTACTACAAACAGGCTTCTCCACGGATTCGCTTCAACAAGTTAGGATCATTATTAGCTGTTTCAACTAGTGACAATTGTATCAAGATCTTAGCCAATGTTGAGGGATTTCAACTGCTGCGATCCCTTGAAAGTCGGCTATATAGTGCTTCTAGATTAGTTTCTGAGGCAAAGGTGGTTTAATATTTATGTGTGATCTCTCAAACTTTGCATTTCATTTTGTTTTACAATTTACTCATGCTACTGGGATGCATTGATCTCATAATTCTGCAGGCATCCACCCTCAGCGCCTTGGTAAATGTCAGTGCTGTTCCAGGAACTAGCACTACTGATGTTGATCGTAGCACCCAAGTAGCTCCTGTTGGCACATTGGTAACATTGAATATTTTGCTCTTCTGTCTTTTCATACTTTTTCTGGGATTTACACTTTTTAATGTTAATAATTAAAAAAAAAATACACTATTTGAGGATAACCAAAAACTCTCAAACTGCAGCAGAGTAGTGATAATCGTATTGTTGCTGAAGTCAAACCCCGAGTTGTTGATGAGCTACTTGAGAAATCCAATATATGGAAACTCGTTGAAATCAATGAACCGGCTCAATGCACTTCTCTTAGGCTTCCTGATAATTTATTAACAGTCAAGGTGAGAATAGCTTTTGTTCTTGTGTCATCTTATCTCGTAGTTAACACGACGCAGCTATTTCTATTGATGCAGTTGACCTTCACACAGCTTTTAATCATTTTTGCAACGCAAAAGTAAATTATGTATAAGTTTCCGCATACGTTGATATTTGGTTAGTTCTCGTAGATATTTGATTCCTTTTAATAAAATCTTTGAAACTTGTTCTAAATGAAGCAGTTCTTCATGATTCTTTCGTTACTAAAGTTTTCCATCTTTCGTGTGTCTCAACTCCACTAGCTTCTTTTTTTCATCCAATTTTTATTACGCATATCAAACAGCATTTTTATATGAGGCCAGAGTTCTAACTTGGAAGTGTTTCCCTTAATTTTTAGGTTGTTTTCTTGAGTTGCATTTCCTGTTTTACTTGATTGTTGCAACTGCCCTTAATACATTCTATTCTATTTATCTAAGTAGCTTATTATAATTTCTTATAATTCTTTTTAGCACAATATGAGAAATTTCAAATCTTTCATTATAGTTCATGTAGAAATGGTGGATACAAATTTTATTGAGATTCTTTAGAAGTAGATTAGTTGAGAGCTGCTGCTCATTGCCAAATTATCGATCCATTGTTTTTACAAAAAAAAAAATTTCTTTTACTTTTACTGGGTTATTTATTTTTTTTGGGAATTTTCAATAAAATTGGGTAGCATAACCAGAGACTGAGTCTGGTCAGAAATCTTCTTTCTTCTTAATGGTATAGTGGCTCTCTTTCTTTTTTTTTTTTTTTTTTTTTTGAACTTAATATAGGTGTTGCTGTGGAAATTGATCTATATTGTCTGCTGTATTAGGATTTGTATAGTCAAAGATGGTCTTATGCATGAATTTAACATAGGAAGCTTCCCTACCAATAATCATACACTTCAATCACACACAGCAGGAAAATATCAATTCCGTGCCATTTCTTAAGATTCTGCTTGCTTAATGTCATAGCAAGCCGCTTAATTAAGGGAAGACAAATATTGTTAGTTATTTGGTCAGGATTAATTTATTAAGCAACCAGGAATTAACTTTTCAACTAATTTTACCTTGAACAATGACATTACTCTGTCTAGTTATGCGTACTCAATTTATAGGGAAGTCACATTCACGTATCAATACTGAAGAAAAGAAACATTCTAATTGTTTCAAATGGTTCATATAATCTATGTAAATTATTTGAAGTGATCTATCTTATTCCTTATGCCAGACCTAGAAGATTATGACAACATACCAGTTGTGCAAGTTGATTTAATTATAGTTAATAAAAATAAACAACTCTCTGCCTATGTAAATAATCAAAGCATCTAAATTCAATAGCATCTATCTATTTTCCTACCAAAACATAAATGTAATGTAATTTTATGAACATTCATCCAATGATAGTCTAAAAAGTTATTATTTCACCAATCATAGGTTTAATCATCTTCCTATAATGTAAGCAACATGATACTAGCATATCTTTCTTCAAGGTAACTTATCTAATAACCTGAAAATCAAAAAATTAATAGGTGAGTTTGCAAGAAACATAGTAGAAAAAATCTTTTCACTAAATAAAGGCATATATTATGATCAATAACACGGCAGGATACTCCATATTTTATCACAATTATTGTAACTATTACATCAACTAGAATGATTTTATTTAGAAACAATTATTAGAAATAACAAGGATTAAACAATGATAGTCATGTGACATTTAGCAATACACCATCTTGATGAAGTATATAAGCAATACACAACGTAAAAATGATAAATAGAAAAAAAATGATTTAAGAGAAGTTTCATCAAAAGCTATCATATAACATTTGGTACCTTTCATAGAATCTTGAATCTAAAGGAAGGTCATCGCCATCTTGATGAAGTCTATCAATCTCATTCACAATGTCATTTTGGTCGTCAACTAGATTGTCAGTAGTAGTATATCAGTCAAAAAGGTATTGTTACTTTTCATATCCATCAATCACACCAATATAATTATATATGCATGAAATGTCATGTGTACTGTGCAAAAACAAAGTTACATTACATATATTCATGTATATTATGTTGATAACAATAGTCTATACAACACTATTCACTGTAGTGAAATCAGCATAATTCATATATAATTATAAAAATGATTAACTGATTTCTACTAGCCATGGAGTTGAGGATGATAATTATCCTACACAAGGAGTATATTATAATAAAAATGGTATTTGATACATAGTAGGTTATCTAGTGGTGAGGTTGTGACAATGGGTGATCAAGTCATTAAAAAGAGTAAATATTTTATATATCTCAGGTCTATTGTTCAAAGTGATGGTCAAATAGATGGGGATGTTATTAGGAGAATTCAAGTTAGATGGTTGAAGTGGAAGAATGCATCGAGTCTGTTGTGTGATAAAAAATTACAGCTTAGATGTAAGGGAAAATTTTTAACTTGATGGTAAGACCTGCAATGCTTTATGAAGTAGAATATTGGCCAATTAAAGAGAAGCATAAAATTGAGTGTTGAATAGGGAGATATGATTAACATTTTCTTTCATGGGTAAGTAATTAACTATTCATAATGTCTATAAGAAGTGTGTTTAAACTCTTCTTAAGAGAATATTCTAATCCTTTGGTTCGAATGACTAAGTCCTTATTTATGATTGAGGATGCTCAGGTGGATGAGTTGCTTTACATTTAGATTTAAAATGCAAAAAGAATATATATGAAAAGGTTAGAGTAGCTCTACTGGTAGGTAAGATTAGAAAGAGCTCTTTAGATAGTTTGGTCACATAAAATACCAGTCATTTAATGACCCAATTATAAGAGTAGATGTATTAGATTCACCTATGTTACGAAAGGTAGAGGTAGTTCTAAAAAGACTTGGTTAGAAGTATAAAAAATGACCTTATTTCATTAGAATTAAATGAGAATTTAACACTTGACACATTGGAGAAGAAGGATTCATATAGCCAAGGCCACGTAGTGAGATAAAAGCATATTGTTATTGTTTTGTAAGATCATGTGATAAAATATTTTGAAGGTGATTGTCAATTCATACGTAATGTTGAGCCATTTGAAAAGATTATTAATCATGTTTTTATTTCAAAATAAGTGATAAATTTCTTTATCAAGACTCCAGTTCTGTTTATGTAACCATTTCAGAATATATAAATAGTAATATTTCGAAAAAAAATCATATTTAGAGAATATTTAATTAGGATGATATATTTTTGTTCCACCATAAATATATATATTCCCCTCATGGTTTGTTTCATGTTTGTATTCTTCATTGTACTCATTTATATCCTCCTATATTCGAACCCATTCTTTCTTCTCAGTATTGACTAAAGGCCTACTTGGAATCATTTTTTGTTTTTGTTTTAAAAGTATATATATTAAGCTGTAGATAAAATGTATTTGTTAAGTACTTCGCATTTCTTAAATAACTTCATTTATTAAACAATGTTTATGGTAGCAATAGGAACCTCGCTGCTACCTTCTCCCACCAGAGTCTAGCATGCTCCAACCACCACATAATGAACTATCATATACAGCTTAGATCCTCCCAACCTCCTTCATGCAGCTATCAAGTGCACTTAAGAAGCTCTTCGAGCTATTCTGCCTTAACATTTTGTCGAGCATCTTGAGGAAAGGTTTCAGCTGCTTGAAGTTGTTGACAATGAATAAGACCGCCATGCCAGGGTATCTGCTGCAAGGTTTTAGTGCTTAGTGGGGTTGATCGAGGATAGGGTTTTAGGTGGGGCGTTAGGTTTCCATTTCCACTCAATGGAGGAAGAAAAGGAATAAGAACGATAGGGCAAGGCGAATGAAGAAAATAAAATTTACTCAAACCGAGGAATTTAGGGAATTTTTTGAACAGTAAATATATAATTAAAAAACAAACATATTTTTTACTTGGCATTAGAATATAAATAAAATATAAAATAAATTAAATTAAAAATAAGTAAAGAAATAAAGTCATCCAAAATGACTTCAAACATTCTCATACATTTGGCATGGGAATAATCTAACAGGAAATCTTAATCCTAGCATCATAACAACCCTAACATAGAAGACACAAAAGATGAGAGTATCCCTTGCAAATTCGCTGAATATGGAAATGAAGTTAACATAGGATAAATAAAAGAAGAGGAGATGAAAGTAAACTATGATGAATGATTCTACCAGCTCCCTTCAAGATTCACGCTTGCAACAGGGACTTCATATTCACGGCAAAGGGTTTCATTTCTAAGGAAAAGTTTTGCATTAAAATCCCTTTGCCAATTAGAAAACTAGTTAACGCTCATATGGAAGGCTTAAACTCGCCAATGGCTCCGCACAAGTCCTCTAATCTAGTGGAAGACCTGCCAGATGAAACTGAATGAAATTAGTTCTGCCAATGTACATTATTGCATGTTCCAATCAACTGCATAATACATTTGTTTTTATTAAGTAGCTCGTCATTCTCTATGCTAAGCTCCAATATTGATTTCAACCTAGATCTATACAACCACCGAAAACCATTCCAAACTATATATTGAAAAGAAATTCGTATATCCAATCCTTATTGTTGAGTCACTCAATGATAAAACAACAATGTGTATAATTTAGTTTTCCCACAATAGTTAGAAACTTTTTACTGCATTTGCTCTCCAATGATACTTATCTTAAACCTTAACATCCTTGAAATGGTTTTTTTTCCCTATTAAAACCTTGATATCAAGTGTGTACTTTTGATCCTAATTCGTGATGCAGAGCACAGTCCATTGATGTTGTCTCTTCAACTTATTTGTCTCAAGACTTTGGTTGGAACTTTTGGATTGGCTTGCTTCTGACGTTTTTGGTTCTCAGGTTGCCCGGTTGATTTACACCAATACAGGTCTTGCAATCTTGGCTTTAGCATCTAATGCTGTTCACAAACTATGGAAATGGCCAAAAACAGATAGAAATGTCTCTGGAAAGGTATAACCCCACAGCCAAACGCCCATCTAAAAATGCCCTTAAGTCTATGTACTTGGCAATGTTAAGCATGGCTATGCTTTTCTCCAGGCAACTACAGCTGCTGCTCCACAGATATGGCAACCTAGTAGTGGAATATTGATGACTAATGAAACCAGTGATGCAAATACAGAAGAAGCTGTTCACTGCTTTGCATTATCAAAGAACGATTCATATGTCTTGTCTGCATCTGGTGGAAAGATATCTCTTTTCAATATGATGTCGTTCAAGGTGACTTTCTTCCGCATTCATAAATTTTCTGGTCCATAATTGTTTTCAATGGTTACTTGAAGCTATTCATCTTATCAAATACAGACAATGACGACTTTCATGCCTCCACCGCCAGCAGCCACTTTCCTTGCTTTTCATCCACAGGACAATAATATCATTGCTATTGGCATGGATGATTCCTCCATCCAAATTTATAATGTTCGGGTCGATGAGGTTGGACCACCATATCAAAGAAAGTACTTTAATGTTGAGATCTAGTCAAGAGAATTTTTTGAAGTTCGATCTATTTGTATCAAATCTGTAGGTTAAAAGCAAACTCAGAGGGCATCAAAAGAGGATTACAGGCCTTGCATTTTCCAACGTGCTAAACGTTCTCATCTCCTCCGGAGCAGATTCCCAGGTAATGTTGGCGAAGTTCAGAATTGCCTACTTCGAAAAATAAAATATTTAACAGCATGAACTGGTGATTCGTTTTTGGTCTCTGATTACATGTTTTATCACGTATCATTTTTTTATGTACTGCATGATTTTGAATTCTTTCTCGTTCTGCATGGAACTGTGAATTGCTTCATTGTGATGGCAACTTGCCAATCTTGATTCCAGCTGTGCGTGTGGGGTATGAATGCATGGGAGAAGCAAGGTAGCAAATTTTTGCAGATTCCTCCTGGTCGGACTTCAGGCCCGGTTGTAGAGACAAAGGTTCAGTTCCACCACGATCAGGTTCAGTTCTTGGTCGTGCATGAATCCCAGATAGGAATATATGAAGCCAGAAAACTGGAGTGTCTTAAACAGGTGCTTTGATCCATTTTTTTTTTTACCATTATATTACATTCATTTATCATCTTTTCCAATTAGAAATTTTATTCGAAGCGGCATGCATGATAATTGACAGAGTTGCAGTGATTATATATATTCACATCGTCTTGCAGGCTTATGAAAGCGAAACTAACCACCACATATTTCCATTAACTTTGCAGTGGATCCCCCGAGACGTTTTTGTAACGCATGCAACGTATTCTTGCGATAGCCAAATGATATATGCGACTTTCACTGATGGAAGTGTGAGTGTCTTCACATCAACACTCAGATTGAGGTGTCGGATCAGCCCTGCGGCTTATCTCAACTCTCCGCAAGGTATCGCCATGCTTTCGTTGGCATATGCTTATGCCTCTTTCTCACCGTAATTCATTCAATTCTCCTTCCATCACAGCTCGAGCATTTATCCCGTCGTCGTCGCTGCCAATCCGACCGACCCCAATCAGTTTGCCCTCGGTTTAATTGACGGCGGTGTCCATGTACTTGAGCCTTTGGAATCCCAAGGGAAGTGGGGATCCGCTCCCCCGTCGGAGAATGTGGTCGGCTCTAGCACCAGCCAACCTGTTGGAAACCCTAATTCAGATCAGCCATCAAGATGAGAAACTCATCAACCATCAAAGTCATTATATATACCTTCAGCAGACTAGTTTTTAGAATTTTTCTTTTCTGGGGAGAACACAAAGCTTTTGACTACTACCCAGCGGTTATGATTGGCTTTGAGGTTGACATCAATTCTTGTCGATCTTTAGTCGCATCAAAGTCGAAGGTATTTGCACAGATAGAATGGCTAACTTTTTGTAGTGATAAAGATTGGGATAGCTTACAGGAAAGTTAGATGGTAGAAGAAAGCTGCTAGGGTTTAAGTGATGGAGGATCTTAGTCCTTCCATACTCTTTGTCAAATTTGAATGTGCTTAGATGTGATCTTCTTCCACTTTATGTTTTGGAAAATTAGCCTCTGGTTTACTTTGATTGCACGCTATGTAATACTATTCTTATATTTATTTATATTTGATTGAAAATTCTCTTTCATTGCATGAAATTCATACTGATAAGGACGAATTGGTTCTCCTTTTTCTTGGTCGTTTGATTAAGCATTTCTCCTTTCTCAATAAACCTGTTAATTATGGGTGTCAAAAATTGGCCCGACTTGAACTCGACTCGAAAAATTCGGTTTTGGGTTGATATAATTTTCAAAGTCAGTTGAAATTACTGTTTTTGTGGACATCAACCCAAAATTGATTTGATTTTGGCCATTCAAAACTTGAATTCAAAATTCATTCGATTTTTACACACGAACCTGAATTTGACTCGATTTTGACTTTAAAAAATATGTATATATAGATCATTCTGGTCGTGTCCGGTCAATCGGGTTGAAATCGAGTCGGGTTCGAGTTGAAGTTTTTGATTCGTTTAATAAACGAGTGTTCGGCCAAATTTGAGACAAATTCGAAATCAACGACACCTCAAATTGACACTCTTACTGCTAATAAGCTTATGATTTCTCATTTTTAAAGAATATTTTTCAAGGAAGATTATTATATTGTTGAATGATCAAACAAATATGTATCATGCAAACAATGATGTTCAACAAGTGATAGGGCACTCGAGTTTAGGTAAAATGGAATAAAAACTTATACAATGCCTTCATGAAGCTGATATGTCTAACTGATCTTGCTGCTGATGGGCTAAAACTGGCACAAAAGTGTTTTCGTGAATATTTTAAGGCAAGAGATTACTATATTTCCTCCTCTTTCGTGACATCATTTTGAAATCCGATAATATTCCGAATAATTACAAAGAAGACAACTGTTGGCATGGCAGCAATTTTTATAAAATGAAAAAAATCGTGCTTACTTGGTGCGATTTATTGTCCACTTAAATTAAAAATCGTGTCACAGAGATACTATTTTACTTTTTTTAATAACTATTTTATTCAACTCTTTTAAAATTTGGAAATTGATAACTTAAAGAAAATATTTTAAAATTAATATGATTGTATGATTTTAAAACATAGCGGTTATAAGAAAGTTTTAATCACAATTTAAAACTTGTATACTTAAAATTTAATATTTAGTAATATTTTGAAAAAAAAATAGCAAATATAATTTAATTTTATTATAATATTTTCACCAAAAAATGTTCATAAAGTACTTAAAACTAATTCAAAATTATTTAGATATTATTTTTATTTTATATCTCAAATAAGTCTCAATTTTAATTAGAAATTAGTTCTTACATACACATAAATATTGATACGCGTGGGCTCCAAAAATTCACCATCGACCTCCCAATGAAAAAAATGTAAATTAATATTAGTGAAGCTTTCAGAAATCAAATTCATTTGTAGACAAGACACTACTCAAAAATTTTGCACTCAATTTTAAATTTTGTTTTAGATTTTCTATAGGTGCAAATACCTATAATTAATTATCCCTCTCAATACTGAGAGGGAACTTTCGATTAAGATTAGCCGATAGGTCGTTAATTGCGTAGCATATAGTAACAGTGAGTGAAATTTAAATTTATGAAATTTAGCATTTAATATAAAGCATATATTTGGGGGAATGGTCATGCGACCGATCAAAATCTCATAATTTCATCATATCGGATTGTTGTGGTCCCTAATCTACTTAGTCAGAGTAGATAGTCGACCCAACTTAACCAAATGATCATTATCAACAGTCATGGGTTGCGTCGTCCAAAGTGCCCTTGTAAACCTAAAGTGATATTTGTCTAAAAGGACAATTTAAGTAAACCTTAACTAGCATAAGACTTTTTGTTCAATCAAATACACCTTATAATTCACAATTCAATGAGCAAAGCCATTGAGAAACATACGGACTATAATCGTGACTGTAATTTAATGGTGTCATTTGGTGGCGAATCACGTGGATAGAAGGCTCTAATCATAACCATAATTTATGTGATATCATTTGGCGATAAAATCACACGGACTGAGGACACGGGTAATGTCCTTATTGGTGTGAGATTATTTAAGTGTGAACATAACAATATACTTGATTTTACATTAACTCCTTTATGAGCAAAAATTTTGTTAATTTATCATTCTCAACAAATAGTTGTTGATAGGTGGATGAATTTAACTTTAGATTTAATGATTAATTTTATTTAATTTATATCTTTCAATTTAAGCATGTTATTGTTTCATAATCAATTTAAATATAAACATATAATGATTTGACATTAAGCCTTGAGTGAATTTTGATAGTGATAACCCTTCCGATTAAAATATTCAGTTAACATGGCTATAATTGGGGATAGATCTTGTCGACTCTACTTATTTGCTAGTAGAGGATCGAGTCTCTAGCTTTATACTTAATGAATTTGGATTTAAAGTGGTTTGTCATCAATGCTTTGAAGATTTGAACAATAATGACCCCCTTTGGTTGAAATATTTAATCAACACAATTATTATTGAGGAATTAGAAGATACTCATCTTACTATCATATGACAATTAGTTTCTCAGAAATTTTATCAAATTGAGAAAATTATAATAATATCATTAGGTTTTGTTAACCTGGATTCAGTCATAAGACCCAACCGAGAAATCAATTCGCACAACATCCTCAAACACTAAATTTAGTTTTTAAACACATATGTTAGGGCACATGCAAGTGATTTATCAATTTTAAATAATTGTATGTATCTGTTCATTCATTTCATATAGAATTTACGCAAGTTTACAATAAGTGGATAAAATAAAATAAAAACTACTTCAAAACATATGTAATGAAGATTTTTTTTTTCATTTAAGCATATGCATACATTTCTAAGCTATAAGTCAAGTGTAGAACTGTATTATAAGACAGGTTTGGTTCTTTCAGATGTTTGTCATAAATCAAGCGTAAATCTATTTTGTAGCATATGAACTTGGTTCTTTCAAATGTTTGTTATAAATCAAGTGTAGAAGTATATTGTAAAACATGAGCTTAGCTCTTTCAAATAAGTACATAAATCAAGTGTAGAACTGTGTTGTAAAACATGAGCTTTACTCTTTCAAATAATTGCATGAATTAGGTGATTAAGAAAAATATTGTTTAATAAAGTAAGCATGGAATTCATCTTACTTGAATATTTATATGTATGTTTAGCTTGAATGTAATAATATTTTAAATATCCACAATGAGTCATTTCATTAAACATTTGGCATGAAGTCCAAAGCTATGAACTCACATGTAAGAGTAATTCATGATTCATGCTTAGGTTTAGCTTCCTTGAATATTTTCATGAAATGATTGACTTAAATGAAACATCATTTCATAAAAGCATACATAAAGTTTATTTTATTTGAACATTTGCATGCACTATGTTGTAATGAGATTTAACATACAACATTTTCATAACACATGTAAGCCTTTTCTACTTGTCATTATTTTTTTGGAGAGCTTACATAAGTTCCAAACTAATGAAATGAAATATAAGATTGCTTTGAGACATGCATGATAAAATCATCTCATTCAAGTGTGCATACATACACCATATATTCACATTAAGAAAAAAAATGTGTTTTATAATATGCACATGAAGGTTTGCATCATTCAAATTCCCATATATATCTAATAAATTTCATTACTTCCATGCTTATGCATGATGAGTTTTCATTCCTTCTAAGCTTAAGTATCATGAATCTCAATACTTTCATAACATGTAATTCATCCCCATTTTATATAATGTCATTTGCTGAAAATTTCACATTTCATGGCATGCCATTCAAGCAATCCTATTATCTTCATGTCCAAATATTCATCAAACTTCCTTTTTCCATGACATTATTTTCCATGCAATTATTCATTATTATATAGAATGTATACATAATTTAGATCTTTCATTTATGGTTTTATTTTCATATATGAATACTTAAGAGAAATCTTTAACTTGTTTATTTTTAATATATACCACTGCTTTATATATATATATATATTTTACTTTATCATCCAACATTAACTTCATTTCATGAATATGTTAATGAGGGAATGACATTAAAATTTAACTTTGGTTTTTTTAATCTTGTAGCTCTTATTTTTTTACTTTTCAACTTTTTAAATATGATGTGATATGATCCATTAAATAAGAAACTTCTCTCTTAATCGCATATTCAATAAATTCATTTAATTTCATTGTTTAATATTTAATCATTCTTAATGTCCACATGTTAGGATATTTAGTGAATTTTCTTATTTCATGACATATCAATTGATGCAAATTCTTTAATTTCATGCAAAGTTACTTATTGTGTCTTCATCATCATAACATGCCAACTAACAAATTCCCATTACTCCCCAAGCCTTGTTACTTAGAATGAGAAATCTTTCATATTTTCAAGCTCTTGTCATTAATACTATTGATATTTTATGGCTTTGTATTGATGAGCTTCATGACTTTTATTTGTAACTCCTCTTACCTTAACTTTATATTTCATCATGTATAATATTTCTTGACTTTATAATTTTTTTTCTTAATGGTCATGAATGACCATTAATAAAAAAAACTCAATGTTAAGCTAAGATCAATTATAAATAAGAAGGTATTTTCCTCCTTTTAAAATTTGTTATCTCCACCCCTTTACATTTCACTTGAGAGAGATATTGTGAGCTCTGGATTCAAGAGGATTTTATTTGCAATCCAAGTTAATTTTGATTTCACTTAATCAATCAGTAGTGTATTTGATTTTTTTTATTCATATTAGCCTCTCTTAGATTTGGTATCAATTTCATTAGTTCACTTCTTTATTTACAATACTTTTATCAAATAAAAATCTAACAACCTCCCGACATCATCCCCGTAAAGGGGCTACTTCAGGAGAGCTAGGGCTTCCCACTATACTAAGAAAGACGTACATGATAAGTGTCATAAGACACCACAGCTAAAAAATATAAATATATACCCACTGCGCTAAGAAAGACATGCATAGACATTCAATTGTACCTGTGTGAAAGGGCAAGCATAGAATTTCCTCGTCATGTTGGAACAACACCCATGAGTACTTATTTTAAAGTAAATTTCTCTGTCATGTTAGAACAATGTGCATGAATACTTATTTTGAAATTTTTCTGTCATATTAGAACAATGTGCATGATTAGTTAAACAACTTCAATATTTCTTTGCATTTTTCATTCACATATTCAATAAATTGAAGTCCATATAAAATCTTTCGCTATATCATGATTTTCATGATCATTGCACTTGAAATTTACTTTTGGAATGTAAGTTATATTCGCTAAAAATTTTGGCAACCTCCTTGCATCATCCTGACATAGGGGGCTACTTCGATGGAGCAAGGCATTCTCGCCACACCAAGAAAAACTTGCATGGTAGGTGATGTAAGACATCATGGCCAAATATATATATATACCCACTACGCTAAGAAATTCGTGCATAGACTTTAATTTCACCTATGCGAGAAAGCAACATAAGTTTCCTCAACGCATTGGAACAATGCACAAGAGTACTTTTTTAGAATAAATTTTCTCACCATATTGAAACAACGTGAATACTTATTTTGAAATAAAATTTTCCAACATATTAAAATAATATACACGAGTACTTATTTTGAAATAAAATTTTTTGTCACATTAGAACAACATGCACAAATACTTATATAACTTTAATATTTCTTAGCAATTTTACCTTCATATATGAAGTAGGGCAAAACAATCAGTGCGAGTGAAACTATCACCTTATATCTTGATTTTATTAGTATTTCATTCAACATTTGCCTCTTGAATTCTATCAAACAACAAAGGACAAAATAAATTTCCAACAATATAAGCCCTCTTTTGACCATTTCATCCAAAATTTATCTTTTGAATGCACCAAACAACAAACAAATATATAAACCTTCAACAAATGTAAATCTCATTTCACCATTTCCATATTGAATATAAAAAATATTGTCTTCTTCCTTAAATTCAGTAAACAAAATAATAATTTGATGATAAAATGCAAACAAATTTCCAGCTTTGACAACATGAAAAAGGCAAATCAAAAGTAAAGAGGCCTCATGAAATTCATAATATCATCTTATCATGTTAACAAAGAAAGTCTCAAGATCAAATTGATTAAATAAATGTGAGAAAAATCACTCGCTCTTTTTTTATCTTCTCCAAACAAAGTGAATAAAATAACAAATTGATAGCAAAGTAAAACATCAAAAGATGGCAATGTTGGGCTTAATAAAGTTAGAATTTTATTATTTCATCACCTAACAATAATTTGAGAATAAGAAAGAGCATTCAATAAAAGAACTTAAATGACTTTAGCCTAGAGTCATTAGTGGAAAACAAAATGAAAGCCTTCAAAACTCACATATTTTGAAATTATATTCATCATTTTCCTCATTTTAACTCAAACAACAAAAGAAGTGTTTAATGGCTTGAATTTTATTAACCATTATGAAACTTTCGATCGAAATAATGCATTGAAATCAACTTCTCTATTTTACATCAACATCATAATGAGATGACAACTTGACAATGAGATGTAAGAATGATTTAATCAATCAAACCACAAAACAAAATAAGAGAGTTCAAATAATAGAATGGGAGCTTTGAATCGATACTAAATCAATGCATTCTCTGCTTTATTTCAATTTCACAATGGCAACAAAATTTAGGTAAGATTTAATCAAGCAAAGCAGCAAATGGCAATTCTAAACCTTATAATATTTAACTCATTTAAATAACAAAAAAAATGACAACCTTAGATTTCACACACATAAAACTTCATTCCTTCTTTTACTTCAAAAGTTTATTAATTTGATGATAACCATAGTGAGGGAGGGAAGAAAAAAGCCTAAACCTTACTTCATTTCTTTCTTTCTTTCCTTTTAATATAGTAGTTAAATAGGGTTCAACTCACATAAAGCAAACAATCACAAGGAAATTTTAAAACCAAAGAGCATATTGAAGCCTACATTTCCACCAATTTATCTCAATCTCAATGCAAAATGGAAGCTTGGTAGTTATTTGGAAGTAGGATATGAGCATTAACTTGCACAAAATGAAATCTTTCAAGGAAATATTTGATTGAACAAAACTGAAATTCAAAATTATGTTTTTTATCTTTCTCAAATACGTTAAAAGAGCATTTAGTAGCACGATGAGAGCATGTTATTTAAAAGTAAAAAAGGGCTTTACATACAGACATCCGATTCTTCTATATTTATAAATTAATCATCTTGGATCTTAATTTTTCAAATTAATTTTAAAATATTAAAATTCATAATAAAAACTCAACTCATATTTTTCATTTTTGTAAAATTCTCAAAGATTTGATCGTCGCACGTGCAAATACATGAGTCCTACAATTCAGAAAAATAAAGAAGGTGATTAAATTATAAATATACATATATTAGGTGGTTGATTTATAAATTTTCTACAAAATGACAACAAGAAGCCTAATAGAACTTCAATTTCCTTCACGTTTTTTTTTTCCTGCTTTAAATCCTGGATCTGATAAATCTAAATAGGGATTATTTTTAAAATAGGCACGTTATTAACTTTAATTAGCGATTTAAAATCATTTTTTTTATTTAAAATATTTCGTCATAACAAGACGATGACAATCACGTTGCGTCAATCGTCCTTTGAAGGACGACTGCGGAGGATTTTTTTTTTTTTTTTTTGCTTTCGAGAGAGAGAGAGAGAGAGAGAGAGAGAGGGGTGCGGTTTTTTTTTTGTTTTTTTTTCTTAGAGGAGAGAGAGAGAGAGAGGTTTTATTAATTTTTAATTAATATAATTATTTAAAATATTTAAAATATAATTTAAAAATATTTTTTATAAAATATTTAATAACTATATATTTATATATTTAGTTATTAATTAATTTATATATATATAATTAAATATATAATTTAAAAATATTTATATAATTCATTTTTTTCTTTATTTATTTATTAAAAATTATTTATTTAGTAATTTAGAAATTTATTTAATAATTTTGTTAATTAATATAATTATTTAAAATATATAATTTTATTAATTTTTGTTAATATATAATTTAAAAAAATAACTAAAATATATAAATAAATAATTTTAATAAATAAACAAAAGAAAGAAATAAATTATATAAATATTTATAAATTATATAAATAAAGTAATTATATTTATATATATATATATATATATATATATATAAATTTATTTAGTTATTTATGTATTTAAATTATATAAATATTTTTAAGTTATATTAATAATTTAAAATATATTTAAAATATATAAATAAATAATTAGTTATATATATATATATATTATATTTTAATTAGTTATTTATTTATTTAAAAATATTTATTTAAAAATATATAATTAGTTAAATAAATTAATAAAAAATTTAAATTATATAAGTACTTGATATGATATAATATTTAGTTATTTATATTTATTTTATTATATAAAGCAATAAATTATATAAATATTTTAAAAATTTTATAATAAAGTAATTTTATATATATTTATAAATTTATTTAGTTATTTATATATTTAAATTATATAAATATTTTTAAGTTATATAAAATAATTTACAATATTTAAAATATTTAAAATATATAATTTAAAAAAATAATTTTTATAAAATATTTTTTATTATATATATATATATATATATATATATATATATATATATTATATATATATTTATAAATCTATAATAATAATAATAATAACAAAAATAAAAAAAATAAAAATATAAAACAAAATAAATTTTTTAATAAATAAATAAAGAAAGGAATAAAATATATATATAAATAACTAAATATTTTATAAATATATTAAATTACTAAATATTTATATAATTTAAATATATAAATAACTAAATAAATTTATAAATATAATTACTTTATTTATATAAATTTATAAAATATTTATATAATTTAAATAACTAAATATTTATATAATTTAAATAACTAAATATTTATAAAATATTTATAAAATATTTAGTTATTTATATATATTTAATATATATTATTATTTTAAATATATAAATAACTAAATAAATAATTTTAATAAATAAATAAAGAAAATGAAATATTTTTAAATTATATATTTAATTATATATATACTAAATATATAAATATATAGTTATTAAATATTTTATAAATTTTTTTTTAAATTATATATTTTAAATAATTATATTAATTAAAAAAATTAATAAAAAAACCCCTCTCTCTCTCTCCTACGCAAAGAAAAAAAAAAAAAATCGCGTCACCTCTCTCTCTCTCTCTCTTGCCTATCAAAAAAAAAAAAAAAAGGTCTCATCATCCTCAGCGTGTGTATCCATTATCTGAGACTATTTTATTTTATAAAAAAAAATTTTTAATGCCTAAATTACTAATTAAAATTAATAACATGCCTATTTTAAAAATAATCCCATCTAAATAATAGTCCCATTTAATTTGAATTTCCTAAGCCCACTGTCTCTCATTCTTCTTCATTTACACTTTAGCAGCCAATGAATAAAAGCCTCGCTCTCGGTGGGGTGTAACTCAACTTCTCACCCTCTATGTCAGGCGCCTGGAGATTTGAGCAAAGACTGAAAGGTAAATAAAATAAAATGGGCTAGAAGAGACACTGTATAGGATGAAATAGAGAGCTGGCCTAAGCTCACTATGGCCAGCAGAATGGACAGGTAAGAGGGAGGAAAGCAGGAGCGGCGATCTTGTCTGCACTCAATCCACGTTAGTAGAGGAGCAGAGAATGAGACGAGCTGCTGCTGCTGGCTGCTTGTGTGAATAGATGCTAGATGGGTTTTTTTCGGCTTGTGAGCAATAGAGGAGAGGAAGAGCAGGTGGGAAGCAGTAGAGCGGCTGGCTACTCGCATGAACCAGATAGGCCGGGAAGGAGAGTTGGTCAGTTGTAGGTGCAGGGAGTGATGAACTCAGTGAGCCGTAGGGCTGGACAGAGTGACGGGCTCGTGAAGCTGACTAGGACGAATAGGAGTGGAGAGTGGAGAGTGGAGAGTAGACAGGCGAGAGATCGAGAGAGGGGGCTCTCGATTTAGGAGTTCGAATGAGGTATGCGAATGGCCGAGACGAATGTGAGAAGTAGGGCTTCGATTTTCTCTCTAATAGGTCAGAGTGAGCGGCGGCCAATAGAAGTAAAGGGGGCGGCTACACGAATTGGCTGGTTTGAATGGCTGGATTAGGGATACGAGGCAGCTTCAAGATTAAAAAGCTACTATCTGTCTGTATATATCATATAATAATTTAAATTCAAATTCAGTTAAATTAATCTAAATATGTGGCAAAGATAATTATTGATTAATTTTTTAATAACGATACATGTATCTATTTTATCACATTTCAACTTTAATTACAACCCAATAAATTTTTTTTATCATTATTTCTTCAAAAATACACAATTTTGACTAATCATTTTTGTGTCGATGATCATGCAAAATGAATGTAATTTCGGATGCGATGGCGATGTTCATTTTATGATCGGAGATCAATTAGAAAACTTCGATGACAGTCGAAGTGAATTTGGGCTTAAATTACACGACGTCACATTCGAATCACTAGACATTTATGTAGTCATTGCTGAATTGACCGCAGAATGTGTCGTTTGATAGATTTTGATATTTTGATGATATCAGAGCAGTCAAGTTTATGAACGGATGTCATTTGGACGTCATCGAGGCTTCTCGACTTCAATATACGTGTAATTATATTTAAAATTAATTTGATCAATTGATTAATTATTAATTAATTTGATAAGTTTCATTTGATTAATTTTTAAATTTTGAATGCATTTACTCAATCAAATTTCTCAAATCGAGAGGGTTTCGATCAATTTTAATTGGTATCAAGGGGTTTTAACTTCAATTCATATGATGTCATAATTGATATTTATGTTTTGCCATATAAGCTTAATTTGATTTATGGAATGCATATATAGGTCAACAATATGAAATAAAATATATGATTTTTTTAGAGTTTATCTCAAAATAATAATCAAAATATTCAAAACAAATTTAGAAATTAGCATAGGCCCAAGTATTAATTAAATAAAGATCATCAAATAAAAGGTCGTGAAATTTAAATTTAGAAATCAAAGTAAAAAATATGATATGATATAAAGAGCACCAAAATACAATATTTGAGTCTTGAAGGTTTATACAAAATATAAATTTAATACTTCTGTCTACGCCTCCTTAATATGGCTTCAAATCTTAGTGTATAATAATCAGGTGCTCATAGGAGATGATCACGTAGATGATACTCTGTTATGATAGTATCAATATACTCCTCAACCTCATCTGATACTACTTGGGGGCACTGTGAAAAAAAATCTATGGTTGCTCTGATGGCGGTGGAGCTATCATACAAAACTGACCTAAGGATTTAAGGACACTATTATCGATGTCATTCCAAAAGCTCTTGTGGGGATAAAATATGATGATGCATGTACTTGTGTAGGGTATCCAACTGCTCATCTAATTCAATGTGTAATAGATAGTATATCGCTCAAGCTGATGTTGTCTTGAGATGACAATGTAGATAAATATGTCATTTGACCAGTATCTACATAACTTGACTAATATGGGTCCTAAGTGACTGATGGAACTACCATTAGATTAAAATCATTTAGGCCATCATCATCTCTAAACATGTCATTTGGTATTTGCATACTCTATCAACCACCACTAAATAGCTCTCCAAGTTTATTTACTACAAGTTGAATTATGGTATCATTGCCTTTTTCAAGAAAAGGATGCAAAATCTCCTCGACCTCCAAAATAACATGGCACTTGCTACATAACACACTAAATATTATTATATATAATCTATTAATTTTACTAACCAAATATATAAAGAATGAAATCATATCGTCACTCGCTCTCCCGGTGCTCTAGAATAATAACTTGTGGTGGTTCAATTGGTGCCTTCAATAGATATAAAGAAGCCCACGGCCTATGCTAACATATATATCATCTAAGCCCAAATCATTATCATTTTGATATTGTCAGCCTAGATTACAAGAGCATGACCGCTCTCCATAGCTGAAGGCAGGCATAGTTAATAATCCATTCAATCGACATCTGCTTTTCCATAACTATCTACTCTCTTGAACCCAGGTTCCATCAATTGCGTATCGGTACATTATATTGGTCCAAACTATCTCATAACCCAATTAGGTAGATACCACTCAGCAATGCCAACAAATAAGTGGAAGACAAGACTGCAAAATATCAACACTCGCGGTACATAAATTAGCAGCGCGAAGCATAATATCCATACTTTATTGCTCCCAAAATCACCAACACATATAAATACATTAATTATATTTACCAAAAGTAAAAATAACTCTAATAAAAATATTAAAATTTATATGATTCTAACTTGGCTTTGTAATAAGCCACCAATCTCATCTGTATAAACTCACAGATGGTCGCATCTCCCTCATATGATTTTTAGCCCATTTATAGTCATAAGAAAAAGTTAGTAATTAGACAACATAAGCATAAATATGCAAAAACAATCTTTAGTGGTTTGCAAACTCGTATCTTAAGTTCTTCTCATCAATTTCTCTCGAATAAGGGAGATGGAGGGCGGGTCGTCTAATATATAAGTGCTCCCATATCCAAAGTTATAGGATATGCAAGCAATCAATAATATAAACCATTCTAGACCTTGCGGCCTCTCTAAGCTTGCGATAAATATGAGCTAAAACTACTCCACCTAGCGAATACCTCGAAAACTCAACAATGTTCTCCATTAGTGGAAGATATTGTAAGTGCATCTCACATCTTAATGTATCTAACAGAGAAAACATGGCCAACATAAAAAAGGATATAAGATCAAATATGATATTTGAATTAAACATCATCCATGCTCATGAACGACCGATGATAAAATATCCATCGAAGCCACGAAAGTGGCAAACAGGCCTGTATTTGGGCTTGACCCATCAAAAGGTAGATATAACTCTTACATGTTATGAGTGATGGTATATGATGCCTACTTTGAATGGCTTCCTAGTAACTATCATGACATTTTGGCCAAGAACTCCACATTCAACCCTCACCAATGGCATTCTGCCCAATCAAAGCAAGACCATCAATGCATATACCAAGGATAAGCCTCACATCTTGTGGTGTCATAGTCATCTCTCGGACATGAAGGTAGAAGGTGTTGGTCTTTAGTGACCAATGCTTTACAAGTGCTATAAGTAGATGATGTTCCAACCTGATGCATTGCACATGTCTGATATTATCTAGTTCAACTATCAGTAGTCCATCTATCATAGGCGGACATGTGATTGACCATTCTCTAGACATAGGCAAATGGGATATATCTTCAAGTATTGAGGTATGCAAAAACTAGAAAATCATTATCAATATGGTATTTTTGTTAAAACTAATTATAAGAAGAACACAAGATTAACATATCGAACAAGAGTGTGCTGCACGATGAGAGCCACACAACCTAACGATGGTGGGATGAACTTTGGTGGGATACGACTATGGCTACCCTCAACCATTAGACCTGCAAATCTAGATGTAATTTTATTATAATGTTAAGTTCATTATTATGCTTTTTGTTATGTTTAATTTATTACTTTTATATTCATGCTATGAAATGGAGAAAAATAAAGACTAATACTGCAGCTCTAATTTTTGGCTGTCAAGATTGTATGTGTTATTTAAAGTCCTACCTCAAATTTTGTGGGTTAGTTGAACAAGTTGCTTTATTATAACTTACTATCAAACAAATATCATAGATATTACTATTGCATATTTCTAACTCATCGATAATATTTCTATACCTTCTAGTCCTAGGTATACATAAACACTGTGGTGTTTTAATTTAGAGTCATATGGACACTACACAGATCTTATGGGATACTTATTGAAGTGACTGGGTGCTACATTAAGGTATGATGTACTCTCAGAAGATAGAAACATTACCCTACAATGAACCAAATCACCTAATAAGGACTCCTAATGTAGGTGGGTCTACATATATACCAGAGATCTTTCCTCTACTTTAAATAAGTAAAGTAGAGTTTTTTTTATGTCGGGCTATTTAATTTTCTATGGAAGCAAGCTCATATAGTTAATTACATCTTAGGGAATGAGAATTTCCTGAGAACACTCTCAATTAAAGTAGTCGATAAGCATCTCCAAATATTTCAAAGCTAAACTATCAAAAATTAGGTACTTTTGGGAATCAAGTGGGAAAGTTCAAATACAAAGGCTTATTTATATATTTCATAGGAAGATAAGTAAGGAGAACCCAAGATACTAGGAAGCCTAGTGGGTGCTCGATCTACCCTATAATGAGATTTTATATTTTTGAAAGAAAGAATCTACTTTTGTTTAAGTTGGAATCTCATTAGAATGCTAGGGCTTATAGTTCAATAACATAATAATGTGGAAAAGCCTAAGAGGTAAGGACTTATACTCGTAGCTGTTGACCTCACTATTGGAGTGAGGATTCAATCTTCCCATCATAGATCTATGAGTCTTCTAGACATTGAGAGCTCCTTAGTCATAAGATACTTCTAGTGACTAAGTGAGCACTTAACCAAAACCTAGAGACTTAGAAGGATTAGCTTGTTATGTTATGCCTTAGGAGCTAGGGAAACCCAGCTATCTTATGGCCTAACCAAACCCATGCCTACTTTCTTAGTCAAAATCCAACTTCAAATTAATCCAACCAAAATCCCAATTAAATCCTAAATCAAATCCATCATGATCTAAACCTAAGCCCATGATCCAACCGTATGGACTTAGCCAAAATTCTTCTAATCCAAATCTAACTAAATTGATTTTCTTATAAGTCAATCAATCCTTCAATCATCATTCCACTCTTTACCAAAACTATAATCAAACTAGTCAAGCCAAAATCAATTCAACCAACCTAACCCATTTGACCTAAAATACTTAAATGAGTCAAAATCCAATTATACCCAAATCAATTGCATTCAAAACTATTAATCAATCCCAAATCAAATACCAAACTCAACTCAACTCAATTTAACACAAATTGATTCAATTGACCCATTAGGCTCACTTGATCTAAAGTGACCTAAATGACCTATTTGAACAAAATATCAATCTAACCCAAATCAGATTGAATCAAACCATCCAAAACCTCCCATCATTATTGTTGATCATCCCTGATTTATCAATTACAATTAATTTAGTCATTTGATCAAATTAACTCACAAATCTATATGATCCAAATGAATAAAATCTCATCCTAAGATAAATCAATTGAAACCAATGATTCATACCAACTTAAAATCAACCCTTGAACATGACTTGACCATCAATTGAGCCAAACCAAACTCAATTGGCCCTTTGACCCAATTTGACCTAAAAGGCTAGTGGTGTTTATTTTTGGATGTGGGGGACACCACACAAATCATAAGGGATACTTATTGAAGTGATCGGGTGCGACATTGAGGTATGAAGTACTATCTCGAAAGATAGAGGCATCACCATACAATGGACCTAATCACTTAATAAGGACTCCTAAGGCATGATGGGTCTTCAAATATACCAAAGATTTTTTTCCTTGCTTTATATGGATGAATAAAATAGGGTTTATATTAAACTAGGTTCTTAAGTTCCTTATGGAGGTAAGCCTCCATAGTTAATTATATTTTAGAGAATAAAATTCCTTAAGAATATTCTCTATTAAAGTAAACAATTATAATATCCAAAGATTTTAAGGTTACTATCAAAGGAATGACTATGTTTAGAAAATCAATTGGGAAAGTGTTGACCTCACTTTTGGAGTGAGTTCTCAATCTCCTCATTATAAATCTAGGACTTTTATAGACACTAAGAGTTCCTTAGTCTTAAGACACTTCTAATGATTATGTGAACACTTAACCTAAGCCTAATAATTTAGAAGGGTTAGTCATAGGGGTAGGTTATGCCTTAAGGACTTAAGGAGACTTGCTCATCCTATGGCCTAAACCCAATCCATGTTCTCCTTCTCAAACCAAACCCAAAATTCAAATTCAAAAATCAAATTTCCAAAATCTACAATCAATCTCAACCTTAAATCCAAGCTCAAAACCCTTCCTAAGCCTTATGATTGAATTCCATGGACTTAGCCCTAGCCAAATCTAATTCAATTCAAATTCAATTGATTTTATCCAAGATCAAATTAATCCCTCAATCATTTATCAAATTCAAATCCAAATTCAACTCCAAATGATTGAAACCCAAGACCAAATCAAGCTCCAAAATCCTTCCTAAGCCATGTGATCCACTCTCATAAGCTTAGCCAAAATCTCATTCAAATCAAATCAAACAATTGATTTTCTTATGAATAAATTATTCCATCTATTATATTACCAAATATAAATTAAATTTACATTCAAATGATCAAAACTAAATTAAACTAAATCAAGTCAATTCAAGACCCTTCCTAAGTCATATGGACCTGTCTCCATAAGCTTAGCCAAATCTTAACCCAAATCAACCCAAAATCAATTGATTTTCTCATAAATCAATTTTAGAATCAATCATCTTCATAAATATAAATGAAATCCATATTAAGGATAGAAATTAGATCAAACTAAATCAAATTCTCTTCTAAGCTCTTTGGACCCATCTCCATAAGCTTAGCCAAATTTCCTTCAAATCACTTCAAACTCAATTGACTTTCTTATAAATCAATTATTCCATAAATTATCTTCCAAATATAAATGAAATATATATTCAAATAGCCAAAACTAAATCCAAAATCAAATCAAAACCCAGTCTAAACTCTTTAAGCCATTTTCTTGGAATTAACCAAAATCCATCTAAATCATGCCAAAATCAACGGATTTCCTCTTGAGTCAATCATTCCTTCAATAATATATCCAAATATAAATAAAATCTATAATCATCAAGCCAAATTAATATCTACCTAAGTCAAACCCAACTTAACCCTTTTGACTTGAAAATTCTAAATGAACCAAAACCTATTGAAACCCAAATTGATTGTTGTTGAATTTATATTTCAATCATAAGCTCATATATAAATTCAACTAAACCCAAATCAAACCAAAATTAAGACAATTAACCCATTTAGATTCACTTGACCCAAAGTGACCTAAAGAACTCATTTGAACTAAGTTCTAATCTGATCCAAATTGGATTGAACCAAGCCCATCCAAATCTCATACCATTACCATTGGTCACCATAGGATGATCAATTGTCTTAAATTAAGTCAAACTAAGTCAACTTGGTTATTTGACCAAGTCATCCCTTAACCCATGTGAACCAAACTAGCCAAAATATATCCTATAACAAATCAATTGAAACCATAACTTCATATCTACTCATAATCAATGATTGAACATGACTTAACCAATAATTGAGCCATACCAAATCTAATTGGTCATTTGATCAGAAGTTGACCCAAATTGACCTAAAGAAAATAGGTAAAATCATGATCCAACATAAATTAATTACAACCAATGACTCAAGTTCATTCCAAATTGATTATTGAACCCAATTGACCAACTTAGCCCAAATTGATCTAAACGGTCAAATTGGCCTAAACCTAAATTAAATCCAATCAATTCAAACTAAAACCTACAATCATATTCAATTAACCAATTGAACTTGAACCAACACCTAACCCAAACCAATTTGACCAATTTGGTCAAATTGGTCAACTTTACCCATTTGACCCATTTGATTTCAAATGAGCCAAAATCAAACATAGGCCAAATTGATTGAAACCACGTGAACCAAAACACTTAAATCATTATTTGAACTTAACAATCATTGGTTTGACCCAATTTGATCAATTGGTTAACTTAACCCAACATGACCCAAAATGACTCATATGACCCAAATTGAGCCAAATCCCTTGAAACCAACCCACGACACTTTGGGAGCTGAACTAACGACCCAAACTCACTTAGCTTTAGCCTAAACCATTGAAGCCAAACCCAAGGAAAATCGCCCTTAGATTTGCCTCCCCATATGGGATTTTCCAAAATTGGCAAAGTCCACTCCCCCTTTCCCTTAGCAGCCATCAAATACCCCATTTTGGGATCTAACCTAGCCACCTAGCCCACCCTAAGTGTGCTAGGCTTGCCATGGGCCAAAGGGAGGTGAGTTAACTCACCTCCCTCACAAGCCGAGAACCCGTTGGATACAAACCACCCCACTTATGCCTTGAGCCACCTCCCAAGCCTTGTTCCATTCAAGTCGTGCCATGTGGAGGTGATGGAGACAACTTCGGCACTTTGGCGGTGGTTGGCCGGCTAAAAAATGGGAGATGATCCCATCCGTCCATCACAGCAAATTGAGAGATATACCCCCTCAATTCACATGGGAAACTCATGCATTCAATTCGTCTGAACTTCCAAGAGAGTTTCAAAACTCCCTAGCAAGCTCTCAAGCATTCCCAAGGCTTCCCCTTGCTAGATTTCTCCTTCTCGAGCACATCCGAAATAGGGCAAGCCTTCTCCGAACCCAACTTCCTCATCTCTCAATCAAAACCAAATTCCTCTTGTATACACCTCACCACACCTCGTCGAAGTCAAACAAATCTTCCCCCGAGCTCCAAGCCCACTGGAGGTGCTATTTCAATAAAGATTGAGCCTCCAAAGGATGGATCTTGTCCTTCCAAGCGAACCACTTGGATTCAACTCAATTTTCAGTCAATAGGGCTTCATCTCAACCAGATGAAGCTTCCTCAAGTGTGTGAGCTGTCGGTCTTAGCTCTGGTGAGGTAATGCCATTAAAACCGAGCTCTCTTCAAATTATTTTTGGAGCTTTTCAAAGAGAATGTGTGTTGATCATAGATGTTGGATCTTCTTAGATCTTCATGTGAAGGTGTGGGATCAATTTAGAGTGAATCTAAGCTCGAGTGAGCTCGGATCGTGCGGGCAATGGACGGCTTTCATCCTTCGTCGCCCGTGGAGTGATAGAGCATGCATCATCCATTCCGTGTGATCAAAATGGATGGCCGCAATTTAATCCCATTAGATCGATTCATTTTTATCATTATTGATCATGGTCATGATCTAAGATCGAACAATGCATGAGAAAGCTCGTCCCACTGCCAGCTGACTCAGCATTGATGGTGACAACTTAAATATCCAATCCCATGATGCCACGTGGAAAGAGCACCGCATTAGCGCCATGTGGTACCGATGGGGTTAGGATTAATTAAGGCTAATTAATTGGAATTAAAGGCTGAAACATCATAAAATCATAACAAACCATAAAAAAATACAAATAAATGTAAATAAATACTCATTTAAAGGTATTTTTAAGAGAGCAATCTATTAAAAATACTCTTAATTGATTTTAAATAGTAAGTAGAGCTTAATTAGGTTTAATTAAAAAGTTAATTACTTTAATTACTCAATAATTATTTAACCCTTAATTTTTTGAGATTGTTTAAGGGATGACCTCTACCTCCACAAATTTTCTTGGAATTTATTGGTTAATTAATTAAGAAAATTAGCTAATTAATCCTTACCTTCTTAACTTAATTAATATTTATTTAAGCATGTGAACAATAAACTAATTAATTAATTGGGCTCATTTATCATTACCTAATAGTGGATGGGTTAGGAGAATTGGGTTGGGACCTCTTTCCTAATCCCTTTCCTTAAGCTCCTTTCATTTTTCAAGAAAAAGTTAATTAAGGATTAATTAGCTAATTAATTACTTAGTTAAATTAAAGTTCAAGCTTAATTAATTGAGGGGACTCATGGAAAAGGATTGTGACCTCTTTCCTAACCTTTTCCTTAAGTCCCTTTCATTTGAGGGATAATTAATCAAATTGGTAATTAAGTAAGAGTTCAATTAATTAATGATTTCATTAGCCAAATTAAAATCTAAATCACATCTGATCTTTATTAATTAATAGAAGGGCAGATTTTTAGGTGTTAATAACCTAAATACATTTAAAGAAATTATGGTTAACCCACATGTGTGGAAAAATCATAAGAGTACTTAATTAAGTTTCTTAATCCAATTAACCAATAATTGCGAGCTAATTATATTAGGCCCTTTCATTTTTAAGGACCATTACTAATTTGCTTTTCAATTCATTTGCATATCATATTAGCTCACAATAATTTGGATAATCATGTTATGGTAACATAGGAAAAGGTTAATTAATGAACTTAATGCATATTATAACTTAATGAATCCATAAAATCAACCTAATTATATTCCATTAAATAAAATTAATTCATAAACATGGGATGGGTTTAGGATTAGCAAACTCTTTCTTAGATTCCTTAAATCAAATTGAACATGAAATTAAAATGATACATGAAGAATTTTGGTTTATTTTAAACAACTCTATTTGATATGATTGTCCTTAGGAATTAATTTAATTGAATGAAACCATATGCTTATGTTTATTTATTCCTTTCCAATCATGTTAAATGTTATGTGCAATTGAAATCATGCATTCATCTTTTTAAAGTTAATTAAATCAAATGGTTTTCCTTTATATAAGCTTGTATGTGTTGGATTAATTTATAATATGTGTGGCTATTATCATTAGTAAATTCAAATTATTTTGCAAAGTTTATGAATCAATTACATTGATTTGAGTGATAGTAGTTATGAACATATACATAGATTTGTATGTGCTTATAGCTTAGACATGTGAAGTAAAGCTTTATTTTCCTTAATTCATATGTAGTTTTACATGTATTTGAATGTTAATGAGTATATAGTCCAAACATCCCGGGAATACGAGGCTTTAAGTAGCCATAAGGAGATCATTTGATTACCTCACTTCTCTAATTAATAGCGACATGTACTTCTTTGATTTCATTTACATGTGTTCCTACATTAGAATTTGGATAGAACTTTACTCCATATGCATAGATGTTTCAATCAAATAAAAATAAAACCTTTGCATAGTTTTTCTTCCTTTATTTATGTATACATCCATATGTATTTGAGAAAAGCAAATATTTATTCTGGGCATCCTAGGAATATGAGGCTTTAAGTAGCCCTAAGGAGGATATTTGATTACCTCACTTTCCTGATTAACAATAACATATGTAGCTTATGTCTCTTATACATGTGTGTGTGTATTTAATTATGAAATTATAACTCCTCTTCTTTTAAAAAAAAATACAAGCATTCATAATTACTTAGTCATTGGATTAATTAATCATGTAATTTGGAGCTTGCTTTCTTATATTCATATATACAAATTTACATAAGTATGAATGCAAATGGGTATATAGTTTGGATATCTTAGGAATACGAGGCTTTAGTTAGCCCCAAGGAGGTCATTTGATTACCTCACTTTCCTGGTTAATAATGACATGTACCTATTTTATTTCATCTCTATGTATTTTTGTATAAGAATTTAGATAGAGCTTTAAACTAATATGATTAAATAATTCAATCACTTAAAAAATAATACAAATTATATATACACATACATACAGTCATCATATATGTGTGCCAAAAATATATTGCATGTGTAAGTACGATTAAGATTAAAATCATGTGCATAATATTTGTGATGGAAAGGAATGATTTGACATGTGTCATATGTTAGTAATCCAATTGAATTAATCTTAAGTTCCTTTCATGTTAAATAATATTATTTAAACTGAACTTAAACTTAGAATTAATTAAATCATATAATAAGCTATTCACTAAAGAGAACTAAATCAAATTAATATGCTTTAGAAAGTGACTTAAAGTAGGGATGGAAGAGGATAATCCTCTTCCCTCTCTTATAATACTTAATTTCTATGTATGATCATATAAAACAAAAGAAAACATAAATTAAATTCTCAAATCAATTAAATACCTTCAAGTGAAATCAATCCCTTATGTTAAATTAAATCTTCTACACTTAAAAAATCATAACATTAATGTTTAGTTAAAACATACCACATAAGCCTTAACACACATATTAGAATTATGTCACTACTTCTAGCTTTATGTTAGAGCGATGCATGGTGTGATGTATGCCTTATTTTGTGATGTATTATTTTAGACTGGATATTAAGGTGTATGTTTCGTAGACTAGATGTTAGGCCGATATTAGCCTAATCATATTTTTTGCAAGGGATTGTGCTTAAAATAAATATAGATGCTCTCTTTTGCAGGTTGCTTAAACCCATAAGCATGATCCAAGCTAAGACAGGTGGGCTTGGTTACCCGTGTGCAGGGTGCTAAGTCTAAATTATAAATATAACTACTTAAGTTGTATGTATGTTTAGCTAATGCTTATTTTGCAGGTGTAGTTAGATTTACTTTTTTTATTTTTAATATACTTTTATATTAGGAATTAGGATTAGTGTTATGGGGGATAAGAATGAGCATTGGCTAGAGGGTTTTGTCTTGGGAGGCCATGTGATGCCTTTGAAGTGGAGCAAATCAAATGGAGATATGAAGATGAAGACATGAAACATGAAAAATGAAGACCCCCCTGTTGACCTCATTTTTAGAATGAGCTCTCAACCTTTCCATCTTAGATCTCAACCTCTCCATCTTAGACATAGGACTCCTCTTAGATACTAAGAGTTCCTTAGTCTTAAGACACTTATAGTGATTAAGTGAACACTCAACCTAACCCTAGAGACTTAGAAGAGTTAGCCATAGGAATAGGTCATGCCTTAGGGGTGTTAGAAAAACTTGTCTACCATATAGCTTGAACCAAATCGTCACTTCCTTCCTTCAAGTCAAACTCCAAATTTAAACAAACTTCAAACTCAAATCAACGTCAACTCCAAACTTTAAACTTAAATCAATTCCAACTTAATTGATTTTATCAAATCCAAATCAACTTCAAACTCAAACCAATTCCAAATCAAATCTTAAATCAATTCCAACTTAGTTGATTTTCTCAAAATCATAAATCAATTTCAATGGATTTTCTCAAATCATGAATTAATTCCAAATGATTGAAACCCATGATTGAATTCCAAATTCAAAAATCTTTCCTAAGTTCTTTGACCTCATCTTATGGACTTATCCTAAATCAAATCCAAATCAATTCAAATTCAAAAGATTTTCTCATAATCCATTTATATTATCATTTATATTTATAAATATAAATGAAATATAAATTCAAATACCCAAAACCAAATTTAAAAATCAAACCCAAATCTAATCAAAATCCAACCTAAGCCTTTCAAGTCAAATTCTTGAACTTAGCCAAATCATCTCTAAATCAATTCAAACCATTGGATTTTCTTCATGATTCAATCAATCCTTCAATCATGAATCCAAATATAAACACAAACTTCAATCATCAAACCAAAACTAAATCCAAAAATAAATAAATGAATAACAAGCCCAAATAAAACTCATGTTCATCCTTTGAACTTGAAATTGTCAAATAAATCAAAACCCATTTGACTCCAAATCACTTGAAAATGGATTTATATTTCAATCATAAGTCTATATGTGAGTTCAAAACTTAAATCAAGCCTTGATCAAATTGACCCATTATTAGGCTCACTTGACCCAAAGTGACCTAAAGTACCCTTTGAGCCAAATTAATCCTACTCAAATTGGATTGAACTAAGCCCACCTAAGCCTCACATTATGAGCAACAATCATCATAAAATAATCAATCAATCAAACTAGGTCAAACTAGCCTTTGACCCAGTTAACATTTGACCCAAATGAAACTTAAACTAGCCAAAATCCACCATAGGCCAAATTGATTGAAACCATTGATCAAAATCAATTCATGATCAATGTTTGAACTTGACCAAGTCATCATTTGAGCCTTTAGCTTTGGCTACTTGACCCATTTACCTAACTTGACCTAAAAAGTCAAATGGGTCAAATCTTGATCTAAGCCAAATTAATTGAAATCAATGGGTCAAGTTCATTCTAAATCACACTTGACCAAGCCTCAATTGGCCAACTAGACCCAACCTAGCCCAGACCCAACTGACTTGACCTAAAAGGTAAAACCAAGCCAAAATCAAACCAAACCAAAATTAAACCAAACCAAAGCTACCAAAATATTTCAAATGACCAACCAAACCTAAACCAACCCATGACCTAACCCAATTGGGTCAAGTGGTCAAATTGGTCAACTTGACCTATTTGACCTAAATGAATTAAATGAACCAAAACCAAATACAAATCAAATTGAACCAAACCAATGATACCAAAATATTTCAAATGGTCATATGAACTTGACCCAACCCTTGGTTTGACCCAATTTGACCCAAGTTGACCCATTTTGACTTAAATGGGTCAACATGAGCCAAATGCTATCAAATCAACTCCAAATTCCTTGAAAATTGGACCAACCCAATTTCAAACTATTCCAAATTTGCCTAAATTGAAATCAAAGCCAAATGACCATTTTACCCCTAGGTCAAGGGGTAACCTATGGCCAATTCCACTTGGATTTTGGTCATATCCTTTTCACATCGACTTGGCACTCTCTTAGTGGACCAAATGGACACTAATGAGTGTGGTACACATTACCCAATGGGTTCGGGTCAACCAAACCCAACCCAAGGCCATCACTGACCACCACACTCAAAATAAGCACATGAGATCACCTCCCACACCTCATTTAACACATGGAAACTCCTCCAATCCCTTCCTCTGCCAAAATTGAACCATGTGGAGCTTAAAATGGCCTAACAAACTCAATAAATAGGATCAATTTGATCAAAATGGAAGAGAAACTCTCGATCATCCGATCCTTGTAGGGGGAGATATAATCCCCCTTATTTCACTTGAATTCCAACGACTCACACTCGATTGAGCCATAGGAACTCAGAGTAACCTTCTCCAAGTTCCTCCAATTTTCCTCAAGCTATTTTGAATTCTCCATTTTCGGAATTCTTCAAAGCCAGAATAGGGGAGCTCATTGGAAATCCCACTTTTCTCAATTCACCACCATAAGCCAATTCCCCTTGCAAGCACCTTCAAGGCATCAAGTTGAGTTCATCCAAGTCAAATCTTTAGCACTCAAGCCACGGGAAGGGGGAGCTAGACCAAAGCCGTAAGCACTTGAAGAGGAGTTTGGCGATAGGAAGGATCCCACTTGATCTCAAGCCTTCAAACCTTCAGCTTAGTCTCCACTTGAACAAATCTACCTTAATGTTTGGAGCGTCGGTGATAGCCTCAGTGAGGTATGCTTCAAATGAGCTTAGTGTAGAATTTCTGTCTTGTGAAATTGATCATTGGATGTCTTCTTCTACCTAGATGGTGTGTTTTCAATCCTACTCAATCGAGCTCAAGTGAGCTCGGATCAAGCCTTAAGGATGGATGGTGCGTCTCTGAGGTGAGGGTAGGGATGAATCATGGACCATCCATCCGCATGTTTTGGATGGACGTCTTAATTAATAGATCCTGATTAATCCCTTTGATACCATGCTTAATCTTGACCGTCCATCTTTGTCGGACGGTCCCGAAAAGCATTGTATTCGGCGTGATGTGACAACTTAAATAACCAATCCTGTCGTGCCACATGGAAAGTGCGCACCGCATTAGCGATCCACGTGGCACCGATGAGATTAGTTATATAATTAGGTATTTTAATTAATTCTTAATCACAAAAATCTCAAATATTCATAATTAAATATATAAAAATTAAAAAAATATGATTGAGGGCTCATTTTAAAGATAATTCAGTGAGGAATAATATAAAATTATTTCTAATTAATTTAGGTTTATTTGAAATCTTAATAACTCTAATTACTCCCTAATAATTTCATTAATTAATTCCAAACTTCTTAGACATGTTTTGTGGGATGACCTCTACCTCCCTGAAGTTTTTTGGAATTTATTAATGGGTTAATTAGGGAAATCAATCAATGAATCTCTAATCACTCTCTTAATGAAATTAAAGGTAATTAAGCATATGAATAGTGGTTTAATCATTTAATTAAGATAATTAAACATTGTTTAAGGATCAGAGGTTTATGGAATAATTTTGGGATATTTTCTTAAGCTATTCCCTAAACCCCTTTCTTCCTTAATCAAACCTAATTAAGGGTTAATCCTAATAACCTTCTTAATTAACTTAATCAAAATTTTCAAAATCAATCTAAACTTAATCAATCCTTTGTTGGGTAGATACTTAGGTGTTCAATAACCTAAGTAAGCTTAAGGAAATCAAATCCAACCTACATGTGTGGGAAGGGTTATGAAAGTACTTAATTAAACCCTTTAGCTTAATTAATCAATAATTATGAGCCAATTGCATTAGGCCCTTTCTTTCTTAGGGTGCATTGCTGATTTAAATTCAATGTGGTTGCATATCATATGTTGGCTCATAATTGTTTGAATAATTATGTTAAGAATGTGTAGGTAAGGGGTAATTAAAGAACTTAATTTACACCTTAACCTAAAATAAAATCAATCTAATGGTTCTAAAATTAAACTAAAACAATACACACATGTGGGAGATGGGTTAGGACTAGCAAACCTTTTCACATTTCTAAATTCAAATCAAACTCAAAACAAAACTAAAAATTTCTTTAAACAACTTTGATTCACTTTAAATGATCTTATTCCATAGGATTGTCTTTAGGAATTAATTAGGGTGAATGAAGTTACATGCTTGCATCACTTTATTTCTTTCCTAGCATGCTAAATGTGATGTCATATGAAAATTATGCATTCATGTCTTTTGAAAAATCAAACTAAAATGAAATGTTTCCTTTATGTCCTTGTTTTGGCTAAAGTAAGAATATGAATGGCTATTATTACTATTAAATCAAAAATTATTTTCAAAGCTTAGAAATAAAATATTTTAAATGAAAGGTATGCTATTTATAATTACTTATAATCTTGCATGTGAGTATAATATAAAAATGTGCATTATGTGACTTTTCCTTCTCTTCTCTTTTAACATAGTTTTGAATAGGATTTGCAAAGTGTATAGTTCATTTGAAAAGAACACAACACTTGCTTAAATTCATTCCTATTCATTCCTATGTTATCATTTAAGAAGGATCTTCACATTTACACATATAAATTGCATAACCAAATAAAACAAACAAACATAAACTTTTTGCGTGACTTTTTTTTTCTTCATTCATTTTCTTTTGTACATGCACATGTATTTTAAAAGAAATTATATTAGTGGACATCCCAGGGTTGCGAGGCTTTAAGTAGCCTGAAGTAGGTCTTATTTCTTACACCCCTGATGTAGAAAATAATGGCGTCGTACTCACTTATGTCTTTCATACATGTAAATGTGCATATGAATAATGGATAAAAGAATCTCTCTTTTTCTACTTAACAAAATCATGCATCATAAAAGCATCCAAATTTCCTTAAGAAACATCTCTTAGCATTCATCATTAAAGTGTGTTAACATTTTCATTTGCATATATATGCTTAGGATTCATCCATATACATGTTACAGATGTTGGAAAGAAATAAAGTGATGTGTGTTTTGTAATAGTAATTCACTTTACTTAATCTCAAAATGCCTTTCTTTTGAATAAGTTTGTTTAGGGAAAATCTAAACTTAGGATTAATTAAAACACATAATAAAACATTCACTAAATAAAAACCACTAATGAATCTACTTTAGAAATTACTCAAGGTAGGGAGAAAAGAGAAGTTATCTTCTCTTTTCCTTTATTTACAACACTTAGTAATTAATTATAGGTTCATTCAAACCAAATAAATCATCAAATAAAACCAACCAAATCAACTAAATCTCTTAAATGAAACCACCCTCTAAGTTGAATCTTTCACACTTAAAAAACTTTAACCTTAAAGCCTAGCTAAGACATACCACACAAGCCTTAAATGACACACACATTAGGCTAAGTCACCATTTCTAGTCCTATGTTAGGGCGGTGCATGGTTTGATGCCTGATTTTATTTTGTGATATAATGTTTTAGTCTAGATGTTAGGGTGTATGTGCATAGATAAAATGGTAGGATGATCTTAGTCTAATCATTATCTTATGCAGGGGATTGTGCCTAAGGGGCCCAATAATAAAAATATAAATGCTTTTGCTGTTCAGGTTGCTTATAGCCCTAAGCATAATCCAAAAATAGGTCAGGTGGACTTGGTTACCCATATGTGGGGTGCTAAGTCCAATTTATTCATATATATGCTTGGGATTGTGTGGTTTGTTTAGCTAATCTCTATTTGACAGGTTTTAGTTAGATTTCCTTTTTTTGATTTTCATGTTATTTTGCAATTAGGATTTAGAATGATTTTTATGGGGTATTAGGATGAACATTGGTCATAAGACTATGTCTTATGTACCATGTGAAACTTTTACATTCCAACCAACCAAAAGAAGAAAGAAGAAATAAGAAGAAAGAAAAAAGAAAAGAAGAAATGAAGAATGAAGAATGAAGACCCCCATAACATGAATTCCTTCTTGATTGTAATTAATTCATTTGTAATCCGGGTTGTATAAGGGTGAGCTCACTACCAATTTGTTTTGGGTTTGTCTGGTGGGCGACCACAAAGGCCTTTATTCTTTTTCTAGCTTTATAAATTATTTGATGTTTATTTAGCTTGTGCATTAAGATGATATCTTTTTCTAGTTTCTTTATTGATTGATGAATGGCCTGGATGAAGATTAGGATCTTAGGAAAATAAATTTTCTATCCAACTAAAATAACTCAAATTAAAAATAAATAACTCATAAGCTCACCTAAAGCCTAGGTTATAAAATAAGATAAAAGAATTAGCAACCCCTTAGCTAGATGTTGTATGTTTTCACATCATGCATAAAAAGCATCTTGTTTCACTCTTATTATGGAGGCTTCCACCTTTGCTAGAGAACTTGGCTTGACCTTTGAGAGCCATGGTGGAAACACCTCTTCTTCTTTGATTTTGGCCCATAATCTAATTTCTCATGCATTAGCATATGAATCCAAAGCTATGTCAATTAATTATCCAAAATAAATAAAATATTAAAAAATTGCATTAGATTTAAGTCATTAATCATGCCCTACATGATCTAGTCTCTTAGGGAGTGTGTTTAAGAACTTAATCTCCTTCTAAATAAACAGCATCTTAGCTATCTTACAAAAGCATATGACTTGCCTACATATTTTTAAAATCGTAGGAGGAGTTACTTGGCGGCCACCCCCAGGAGGTTGTAAGTCCAACAATCGGGTGGTTTATCCTCTTTATGGAGGTAAACCAAATACCCATTTTCTCCTTAGATTTAGGTTGTGCCTTGGCCCTTGCCGAAGCTCCCTAGATTTAGATTTAGAGGTTGCTACTTCCCTTTATGGGCCATAAGCATAAATCCTCACCTCTTAGGCATTTCCATGATCTTGTGTCTTAGAATTATAAGCCCTAGATTTCTAATACAAATTCAACTCAAACAAATAAATCACTTCAATTTCAAAAATATAAAGCCCGACCATAGGGTAGTTTGAGATGCTTACTAGGCTTCCTAGTATCTTAGGCATCTCCTACTTATCTTCCTTTGGTTTTGATAATAACTCCATCTTCTTAATCAATCCCACTTGATCTTCTAAAAATAAACCAATTGACTGATAGTCCTATCTTGAAATCTTTAAAAACAACGATCATTTACCTTAATAGAGAGTATTCCTAAGGAATCTCATTCCTTAGGATGTAATTAACTATGGGGGCTTGCCTCCATAGGAAATTTAACATACTCAATTTAAAATAAACTCTGCTTTACTTTTTTATGTAAAGTAGGGGAAGAATCTCTGGTACATTTTGAAGGCCCATAGTCCTTAGGAGTCCTTATTAAGGTGATTAGGTCTATTTGTAGAATATTGACTTTTGTCTCTCGAGATAGTACGCCACTCCTCAATGCCATACCTGATCACTCTAATAAGAATATTTGTGGATCTGCGTAATGTCCAACACAATAAGTGTTGTGTTTTGAAGAATTTATTTTTGGTTCTTCATTTTATTTCTTTCTCTCTTAAATATTAGATGAAGGATAAAATAAAATTTTTCACCATAGATTTTTAGCGACTTTCGGGATGGTTCCTCTTTCCATCTTTGGTAAATGATCATGTCTCAAGTATCGATAGTGGGTTTGTATTCTATACGAATCCAAGACTATCTTTCTTTTTGTTGGCACTTAGTTTATTTCATCCTTAAGCTAAGCTAGCCAACATATTTAGGTTTTAGGGCCTCACCCCGTGTGGGTCTTAAAACCCCCGTCAGGTTCCCCAATGGTGAAAAAAACTTTAATAAAAATAAATAACTAAGACTTCCTCCTTTCCATTTTTATGGTAAGGAAAGGTTCATTCCAAAAATAAAGAAAAATAAATCCTTTACAAAAACATCAATTTCCAAAAATCACTTTTTCAAAATGCACATAATAAAATGTTTGCATGAAATTTTCATAAATCACCCTCATCTAACAATCTTCTTGATTGTTATATGTTGGATCATTTAAAAAAACCATACTTTCCAAAAGCACAAATGAACATCTTCATTTAATTTATTGAATGAAGATTTCTTTTTCGATCAAAATGAACAATCATCTTTTCCAAAAAGAAAATCAACAAACCTCTTTTCAAAAATAAAATTCAACAATCATGTTTTCAAAAAGCACAAATGAACATCTTCATTCAATTTATTGAATGAAGATTTCATTTTCAATCAAAATAAACAATCTTCTTTTCCAAAAAGAAAATCAACAAACCTCTTTTCAAAAAAATAAATTCAACAATCATGTTTTCAAAAGCACAAATGAACATCTTCATCCAATTTGTTGAATGAAGATTTCATTTTTAAAATAAAATGAACAATCATCTTTTTCAAAATAAAAATCCAACAATCATTTTCCAAAAATAAAATCCAACAATCATAATTTTTAAATTGAATGAAGATTTCATTTTCAAAACAAAATGAACAATGATCTTTTTCAAAAAGAAAATCATCAAACATCTTTTCAAAAATAAAAAACCAACAAACATTTTTTCAAAAAAAAATCAAAATCAAAATAAAAAATCACAAACAACACTTGGGTCTTTTATTTAACATACCCAAATTTGCTAAATGAAGATCCCCTTTTTTTCAAAATCAAAATCAAAAATAAAATCAAAAACAAAACACATTTGGATTTCCTTAGCATACCTAAATTTGTTTAAATTCTCTTTTCAAAATCAAATCAAACATACCTAAATTTGCTAAGGATCCTCTTTTTCAGAATCAACAAAATCAAAATAAAGCACATTTAAATTTTCTTAGCATACCTAAATTTGCTAAGAATCCTATTTTAAAAAATCAAAAATAAAATAAAATAAACAAAATTTAGATTTCCTTAGCATACCTAAATTTGCTAAGGATCTCCTTTTTCAAAATCAATAAAAATAAAAGAAACAACATTTGGATTTCCTTAACATACCTAAATTTGCTAAGGATCCACTTTTTCAAAAATCAACAAAAACAAAAGAAACAACATTTGAATTTCCTTAGCATACCTAAATTTGCTAAGGATCCCCTTTTTCAAAATCAATAAAAACAAAAGAAACAACATTTGGATTTCCTTAGCATACCTAAATTTGTTAAGGATCCTCTTTTTCAAAAATCAACTAAAAATCAAAGAAACAATGTTTGGATTTCTTAGCATACCTAAATTTGCTAAGATCCTCTTTTCAAAATCAATAAAATGAAACAACACTTTATTTTCTTAGCATACCAAAATTTTCTAAGAATCCTCTTTTTTTTTTCAAAAAAGTCAACAAAATCAAAACAAAAACACATTTGGATTTCCATGGCATACCTAAATTTGCTAAGAATCCTATTTTAAAAAATCTTCAAAAAACAAGACACACTTGGGTTCTTCATTTAGCATACCCAAATTTGCTAAATGAGGATTCCATTCTCAAATTCACAAATGATTCACAAAATAAGAAAATAAAAGAAAAAGAAGAAATTATTTTTAAACACCTCACATAGCATACCCAAATTTGCTAAGTGAGTAAATTCCAAAATCACAAAACAAAATCAATTGACCATTTACTTTGACATACTCAAATTTGTTAAATAAAGGGTCCCCAAACAATCAAAAAAAAAAAATCAAATATGAACCTATGGAAGCATCTCTCCAAAAATATTTGAACCCATTTTCAACATACCCAAATTTGTTGAAAATGGATTCTACTTTTAAAAAATCCCCTTTCCAATCAATCTCAAAATCTCTTCTAATTTCATTTGAGCCACATTTAACACTTTAAGTTGTTGAGTGTGGGTTCAAATTCTAAATCTAAATTCAAAATCACAAAGCCAAAATCTGATTCAAACTTGTTTTTCAACATTGCAGACTTTTCAGTCAGTTCAGTTTTAGTTTTAGTCCAGTTTCAATGGCAGCACAAAAGTACGTCTTCACATTTCCTTTTGAGATGGACTTAGTCATGGATCGAGCCTCCCAGATCTAACTTCACCCTCCACTTTGGCCAGCTTTGAGGTGGCGATCATGTGAGGATCACCCTCACATGGAGAGGTGGTCAAGATCATAGGTCAACATTGACTCAGATTTAGAAGAGGAATCCCTGCATCTGATTCTCTGGTGCCCCTTGTTCCTCTTGCTTCCACAGGGTGGTACCCACTCACTCCCTCAAGGGGAAGGCTCCCTTGATTCGATTATCTCCCATTGAGGTTGGGTTCATCTCTTGTTCAACCTACTAGGACTCAACAGAAACAAGGCGCATGATCAAGTGGTATATGCATTAGGGAGTTGGAGGCATTCTTGTTTGTTGGAGAGTTTCTAGGATGGTGTTGACCTCATTTTTGGAATGAGCTCTCAACCCCTCCATCCTAGACATAGGACTTTTCTTAGACTTTAAGAGTTCCTTAGTCTTAAGACACATCTAGTGATTAGGTGGACACTCAACCTAGCCTTAGAGATTTAGAAGAGTTAGCCATAGGAATAGGTCATGCCTTAGGGGTGTTAGGAAAATTTGCCTACCTTATAGCCTGAACCAAATCCTCACTTCCTTTTTTCAAGAAAAACTCCAAACTCATATCAACTTCAACTCCAATCAAACTTTGAATCAATTTCAATGGATTTTCTTGAATCATGAATCAATTCCAAATTATCGAAACCCAAGATTGAAATCCAAATTCAAATTCCAAAAATCTTTCCTAAGCCCTTTGATTCTATCTTATGGACTTAGCTTAAATCAAATCCAAATCAATTCAAATTCAAGAAATTTTCTCATAACCATTTATATTCTCATTTATATTCAAAATATAAATGAAATATAAATTCAAATATCCAAACCAAATTCAAAACTCAAACTCAAATTCAACCAAAATCTAACCTAAGCCTTTCAAGTCAAAATCTTGAACTTAGCCAAATCAATTTTAAATCAAGCCAAAACATTGATTTTTCTTCATGATTCAATCAATCTTACAATCTTGAATCCAAATATAAACATAAACTCTAATCATCAAACCAAAACTAAATTTAGAAATCAAACCCAAGTCAAACTCATGTTCACCCTTTTGAACTTGAAATTGTCAAATGAATCAAAACCCATTTGACTTCAAATCACTTGCAAATGGATTTATATTTCAATCATAATTCCATATGTGAGTTCAACCAAACTTGAATCAAGCCTTGATCAAGCCAACGAAACCCAATTGGCTCACTTGACCCAAAGTGGCTAATTTGACATACATGAATCAAAATTCAATTCAATCCAAATCAAAGTGAATTAAGCTAATCCAAACTTCATGTCATATTTGTTGATCATCATAGATTAATCAATTATCATGATTTGGGTCAAACTAGTCAACCTAGTCCATTGACCAAGTCAACCCTTTAACCTACATGAACCCAAACTAGCCAAATTGCCTAAACCAAATTGATTGCAATGGCTCAAGTTCACTCCAAATTGATTATTGAACTTCTAAAATCAATTAAACCAATTTGACAATTCAACTAGACCCAACCTTTGACCATGAACCCAACTTGACATAAAAGATCAAATTAACTTGAAATTAAACAAAACTAAAATTAATTGAAACCAAAGTCTACAATATATTCCAAATGATCATCCAAACCCAAAAGCCATGATTCAAGCCAATTTGATCAATTGGATCAAATTGGTCAACTTAGCCCAAATTGACCTAAAGAATCAAATTGGACAAAATCCAAATCAAATCCAAATTAAACAAATTAATTGAAACCAATTAAACCAATATACTCTAAATTGTCATTTAAACTTGACCCAACTCTTGGTTTGACCCAATTTGACCAATTGGTCAACCTAACCAATTTTGACCCGATTTGACCCAAATGGGTCAAATTAATCCAAATTAAACCAAATGAACTTCAAATGACATGAAATTTGGTCCAACTTACTTTTGACTCATTTCAAATCTTCCCAAATTAAATTCAATGCCAAATGACCACTTTGATCTTGGGTCAAGGGCATCTCATGAGAAAGATACTTTCCCAAATGGTCATTTCTCTTCCTTGGCCACTTGACACTCATCCATTGGTCCACATAGGCACCAAGGACACTAATTTTCTAACCCAAGGAGTGGTTGGGGCAGCCATGACTCATTGGGAGGTGAAATCACTTCACCTTTCCCATTGGAACACTTAGCATGAAGGACACTCACCTCCCCTTAGCTAGGACACCCATTTATCCTTCATGGCAGCTACTTTCCATGCTTTAGCCAACCATAGGGAGCCACCTAGGATGATTCTCTTCCAATCCCAACAACCCCAAACCAAATGAAATGAGTTTGAAGCTAAAATTTTAAACAAAAGGTTCATTTTTGTTCACTTTTCATTCCAAGGCATCAGTGGCTGAAGGAAACCCTCATTCTCTCATTCTCCTTCTCCTAGAGCTCCCAAAGCCATTAACAATAACCCCACTTTATTTTGGAGAGCAATACTTCAAAATTAAGTGGATTTCAGCAAGAAAATGATGATCTCTGGAAGAAACTTCATTTCAATGTGAAGAGAAGATCCAAGCTCATTCAAAGGCCTCTTCCCTCACACTTCGAGTCTGCCATCATGAAAATCATCCCGGTGAGGTAACCTTCAAAATCATAGTCATTAGATCGTTCATTTTGTGATGGTTTTTGCATGATTTTTAGTCTACCCTAGATAATATTATATTTTTTACTTCAAATCATCTTAATTAGAAAATAAAATTTTTTAGTGTGAATCGACGTGAAAATGAGCCCATTTGGACAAGCTTTCACTTAGAATCCCTCATTTTTCCAAAAAAACCTATTTTTATTGTTCACCAGCGGCATCTGCGTCGATCCCATTAGCGGATCGGATGGCTCGGATCATGGCCTTTGCTTAATGATCCCGACCATTCAGGGTTCACTGTCGGATGGCTCGATCACAACGTGATCCGCCTTTAGATCATGTGATTTGATTTGGACCGTGATTTGTGATCGGACGTCGGAGCGAACCAGTGCTCTTCTTTACATTGACCTCTTTCCGCTAGGCGCACAATCAATGCGATAGCTGCGCGTCATGCCACACGACATGCATCCAATTTCGTGATGTGTGCACCATAACGTCGGTCTTTGCGTGGTGTGTTGATTGTGTTAAATAAAAAAAATCTGATTTTCTGATTTAAAATTTTACTTTAAATCACCTAAAATTTTAAAATTTCATAGAAATAAAATACTTAATCAAAAATTGCAAACAAGGGCTCGTTGGATTCATCTTTCCAAGAGGAATCTAACAAATCAAAATCCCCAATTTCACTGAATATATTGAACTTAATTTGAGTTTTAGTAAAAATCAAATTTCATTGATTAAACCAAAAATACATGTTAGATTAAGTTTAAATTTTTAGAGATTAAAATTGATGTTAAAATACACCTACCATAAAAATTTCAAGTCAAAATGACTTTTGGATCAAAAGATATTGAATTTTGAGTGTCAAATGATTTATTTTAATAAAATAAATCAACATAATTCATAAAAATCACTTAAACCAATTGAAACTTCCTAAATTCACAACTAATTATAAAAAAGTCTAAAAAAAATATAAACTCAGGTTCATTTTAAAGATAATTCAGAGAAAATTCTAATAAAATTATTTCTAATTAAATTTTAATAGTAGATTTGCCTTAATTAGGGTTTATTTGAAAACTTAATAATCTTAGTTACTCCTTAATGACTTCATTAATTAATTCTAAACTTCTCAAGCATGTTTAGTGGGATGACTTATGCCTCTCCTATTTTTCTTGGAATTTATTAACGAGTTAATCAGGAAAATTAATTACTAAACCACTAATAATTCTCTTAATGTAATTAAGCTTAATTAAGCATATGAACAATGGTTTAATTCCTTGATTAAGTTAATTAAACTTTGTTTATGTGATTAGGGGGTTTATGAAATGATTTTGGGATATTTTCCTTAAGCTATTCCCTAAACCCCCTTTCTTCCTTAAATCCAAATCTAATTAAGGGTTAATCCACTCATGATCTAATTAATCAAATCAAATTCTCAAAACTAAAATTAATCCGAAACTTAATCAATCCTTCTTAGGTGCTTATGTGTTAAGTAACTTAAGGAAATCATACCTAACCCATATGTGTGGTAAGGGTTATGAAAGTACATAAATTAAACCCATTTGCTTAATTAATCATTGAGCCAATTGCATTAGGTACCTTTCTTTCCTAGGATGCATTCTGATTTAAATTCTTGTGGTTTTATGTCATACATTGGCTCATAATTATTTGATTAAATATGTTAAAGTGGTATAGGTAAGGGTAATTAAAGAACTTAATCTACACCTTAACCTAACCAAAGCATAAAATTAATCTAATCACCTAAAAATTAAAATAAAATAATACACACATGTTGGAATGTGTAAGGACCAATAAACCTTCTCACACTTTCCTAATTCAAATCAAACTCAAAACAAAATGAAAGTCTCTTTAAACAACTTTTGATTCTCTTTAAATGATCTTACTTCATAAAATTATCTTTAGGAATTAATTAGAGTGAATGAAATTACATGCTTACATCACTTTATTTCTTTCCTAGCATGCTAAATGTGTATGTTATATGAGTTTCATATATTCATGCTTTTCAAAAATCAAATTCAAAATAAAATATTTTCTTCATGTCAAATTGCATGCTTTGGCTAAAGTAAAAATATGAGTGGCTATTATCACTTTTAAATTCAAAACTATTTTTAAAATCTATAAACCAAATACCTAAAACTGAAAGTGTGCTACTTATAATTATTTATAAGCTTGCATGTGGATATAAATATGAAGATGTGCATAGTGTACTTTTCCTTCTCTTTTCTTTTAGCATAGTTTTGAATAGGATTTGACAAAGTATATAGTTCATTTGAAAAGAACATAACACTTTCCTAACTCTATTTCTTTTCATTCCTATGCTATTACTTAAAGAAGGACATCCACACTTACACATATAAATTGCATAAACAAATCAAACAAACAAATACAAACTTTTGTATCTTTTTTTTCCATTCATTTCTTTTGTACACATGCTTGTATTTAAGGAAAGTGGTATATTAGTCTGGACAACCCCAGGGTTGCAAGGCTTTAAGTAGCTCAAGGCATGTTTTGTACCTTACACCCCTGGTTAATAATGACATTATACTCACTTATGCCTTTCATACATACATGTGTGCATGTGAAAAATGGATAAGAAAACCTCTTTTCTACTTAATGAAAATCATGCATGACAAAGCATTCAAATTTTCTTAAGTAACTCACTTAGCATTCTCTTTCCATGCATTTCTTTTTGTACATGCACATGTATTTAAGAAAAGTTGTATATTAGTTTGGACAACCCCGGGGTTGTGAGGCTTTAAGTAGCCCTAAGTAGGTCTTGTACCTTACACCCTTGGTTAACAATGGAGTCATACTCACTTATGTCTTTTATACTTGTAAATGTGCATATAAAAAAATGGATAAAAGAATCACCATCTTCTTAACAAAATCATGCATCATGAAACATTCTAAATTTCTTTAAGCAACCTCTCTTAGCATTCATTATTAAGCTATGCTAAATACTTGCATTGCATGTATAGATATGCTTAGGATTCATTCATGTGCATGATAAATATGTGAAAAAGAAATAAAATGTTGTGTGTTTTGTGATAGTAATTCACTTTACTTAATCTTAAAATGCCTTTCTTTTTGAGTGGGTTTGTTTAGAGAAAGTATAAACTTAGGATTAATTAAAATACATAATAAAATATTCACTAAACAAAATCATTAATGAATCTACCTTAGGAATCACTTAAGGTAAAGAGAAGTTCTCTCTCTCTTTTCTCTCTTACAACCTTTAGTAATTAAGTTGGTTCATTCAAACCAAATCAAATCATCAAATAAAATTAAACCATATCAACTAAACAACTTAGATGAGACCACCCTTCTAAGTTGAACCTTTTCACACTTAGAAAATCCTAACCTTAAAGCCTAGCTAAGTATACCACACAAACCTTACATGGCACATACATTAGGCTAAGTCACCACTTCTAGTCTTATGTTAGGGTGGTGCATGGTTTGATGTTTGCTTTTATTTTGTGATGTGATATTTTAGTCTGGATATTAGGGTGTATATGCATAGAATGAATAGTAGGACAATTTAGTTTAATCATTATCTTCTATAGGAGATTGTTCTTAAGGGACGATGTAATAAGAATATAATTACTTTTGCTATGCATGTTGCTTATACCCCTAAGCATAATCTAAAATAGGCCAGGCGGACTTGGTTACCCATGTGTGAGGTGCTAAGTCCAATTTGTTTATATACATGCTTGGGAATGTGTGGTTTGTTTAGCTAATCTCTATTTTGCAGGTTTTAGTTAGATTTACTTTTTCCCTTTTCATATACTTTTGCAATTAAGATTTTGGAATGATTGTTATGGGGGATTAGGATGAGCATTGGTTATAAGATCAAATCTTATGTACCATGTGAAGCCTTTGGAGTATCCACATTCCAAATATCCAAAAGAAGGAACCAAAGAAAAAAGAAGAAAAGAAGAAGAAAGAACAAAAGAAGAATGAAGAAATGAAGCTTGAAGACCCCCATAACAATGAATTTCTTTCTTAATTATACTTAATTCATTTGTAATTCGGGTTGTATAAGGGTAGAGCTCAGCTACCTAATTTTGTTTTCGTGTTTGTGCGACAAATAACCTTTTATTCTTTTGTGTTAGCTTTATAAAATGTGTTATATTTTGTTTAGCTTGTGCATTAAGATGACATCTTTTTCCTAGTTTCTTCCTTGCTTGATGTATGGCCTGGATGTATTAGGCTCTTTGGGAAAACTAAATCTTCTACCAAATCTAACAATTCAAATTAAAATAAATAACTCATAACCTCACTTAAAGCTTAGGTTAAAAATCAAGATAAAAGAATTAGTAACCCCTTAGCTGGATGAGTATTTCTTTTACAACATCATGCATAAATGCATATTGCTTTCAATCTTGATTGGAGGGCTTCCACCTTTGCCAAAGAAACTTGGCTTGACCTTTGAGAGCCATGGTGGAAACACACCTCCTCCTTTCTCATTGATTTCTACCAATAACCTTACTTCTCATGCATTAGGCATATGAATTCTATAAGCGTGAGTCAAATGATTATCCAAAAATGAAAGTAAATTATAATATGTTTTACAGTAGATCTAGGTCATTTTCAAGCCCTTACATGATCTAGTCTCTTAGAGTGAGTTTAAGGACTTAGCCTCTTTCTAAAATAAATAACAGCCTACCTGTCTTGCACAAACATATGGCTTATCTACATGAATTTAAAATCGTAGGAGGAGTTAGTTGGCGGCCACCCCCAGGTGATTGTAAGTTTAAGCAATCGGGTGATTTGTCTTCTCTTGTGGAGGTAAACCGAATATCCATTTTCTGACTTAGATTCAGGTCGTGCTTTTGGTCCTCGCCAAAGCTCCCTAGATTTAGGTTCTGAGGTTGCTTCTCCCTTCTATGGGCCATAAGCATAAATCCTCACCTTTAGGCATTTCCATAACCTTGTATTATGGAATTATAAGCCCTAAACTTCTAATAAAAATTTAACTCTATAAATAATTCAATTTCAAAAATGTAAAGCCCAACCATAGGATAGTTTGGGATGTTTACTAGGCTTCCTAGTATCCTAAAATCCCCTACTTACCTCCATTTGGCTTCGATAAGAACTCCCTCCTCTTGATCAATCCCACTTGACTTTTATAAAAATAAACCAATCGATTGATAGTCCTACCTTTCAAAATCTTTAGAGACAATGATCATTTATCTTAATCGATAATATTCCTAAGGAATCATGTTCTTTAATATGTAATTAACTATGGTGGCTTACTCCTGTAGGGAACTTAACGAACCCGATTTAAAAAAAAATTCTTCTTTACTTTTCTATGTAAAGTAGGCGAAGAATCTCTGGTACATTTTGAAGACCCATAGTCCTTAGGAGTCCTTATTGAGGTGATTAGGTCCATTGTAGGGTGGTGACTTCTATATTTTGAGATAGTACACCTCTCCTCAATGCCATACCTGATCACCCTAATAAGAACATCTACGGATCTACATGTATCTCAACCAAAAGGCATGTATTTCTATTTTCATTTACCCTCTTCAAAAGAATAGATGAAGGTAGAATATTTCACCAGAGATGATTTCCCCACTGGTCATAAAAAACTAGTTCCACCCTCTCTCTAGATCTGATAGAGAGGATTTCAGCTTCACCTCTGCCAGCAGTTTAGTTCTAGGCACCTATTAGTGAGAGGAGGAGGTCATATGTCCTCCTTTAATCGACGCCAAGTAGTGGAACCTGGACGATCGAGGGGCTTAGTTTGATTTGTGTTCTATCATTCCCGATAGTGTGGTAAACATATTAGATAGAGAGGGCTGGGAGGCAGTACATCGTTGATTACTACGGAGCGGTGAGGTAAACAGTGATTGCCGCCTCTTATCTACTTTCTAGACGGCGTGCCCACGTTGACCATATTGATAGCATCTTACTGATGGGCACTACCCATCATAGGAGAGGAGCTTCTATCCCAAGAGAGTTGGTGGTGTCTCCACCATATCGCTCTTTCCCACATTCATCGTTTCCTATACAATTTTCATCATCTACTGTTCCAGCCAAGGCCATGAAGGCCACATTGGGGGAGAAGAGAACCACATTGGTGATCTGCTATGGCCAAGGGATCCCATCCCATCTACACCACACTGGTGAGGCCGAGCCTTCGCCGACCTTCCCCCTAATTGTGGAAGAAGGAATGGCAACCTGAAATAGTAGTCATTCCATCACCACCAAAGTAAAGCTATTGAGATAATAATATGAGGAGGAGGAGAGATAGTTCACCCCCATGGCCATAGATCCTCCTAGGAGTACCACTCCAGCTAGATCCAGCAGTAGTCAGAGTATCTATCCTCTAATGAGCATAGTTCTCACAAGATCAGCTCTCTAGTAGCATCAGAGGTTAGGTGTCTATCTATTCATGAGTGATCTACTACGGTCGACCCATCTTTCATAGTTGGTGGACCGATCCACAGATGACATTGGTATCTAGTGGAGAAGAAGGAAATCTAATGATATGCCTGGTCTGATTTAGAGGATGAGAAGGTTAGCTTTGATCCAAATGAAGATGATCTATTAAAGATTTCAATGGGGGTACAGATGGTAGACACCAAGGGTTCCCTCCTACATGAGCAGTAGACTTTGGAAGGTGCTGAGGTTGACGGGGAAGACCGACCTACTCGACCCAACACCTCCTTGTAATAAAGCAAAGATGAACAAATAGATAGGATGGGGAAGTGGCTTGAAGACTTGCTAGTAGTTTTGGCATTAATCAAGCCCCGATAAATCCTACTATAGCGAGTAGCCTAAGTTGTTATGTCTTGGATCTAGCCATGACTTCACCTCCAGTAGAGCAGTGTAGCACCAGCCTGTATAGGAAGGTAGTGGATAGTACCTTCATACAAGAAAAAGGATATCAAAACTATGATTGAGCAGTAGGTGAGAGAAGCATTGGCTCAAGCCTGAGGAGGATCATCGGTTCCAAAGGGTAGACCCTACCTAGAGGAATTTGATGCCATCAATATCTAAGGGTTTCATGCCACCTTCTTTCAAAAGCTTGATGGCGGTGGGAACCCAGGACATATTGCGCGCCGAGCCAATTGTTGCAATCTTGTGCGGTGATGCTCTCTTTCGACTTTTTAGTAGCTTAGCGGCATAGCCTTGATTGGTATGCTAAACTTTCCCAATTAGTTCGTGAAGACTTTTCTTTGAGTTGAGCAACTCTTCATCAAGAGGTTTCTTTGGAGCTCGACAAAGGGTGTGGCGATCTCGTTGTGGCTCAACAAATCGGTGAGTCCTCATTGATTATATTCTTAGATGGCATAATTTGAGTATGAAAATAAACCACTATCAGTAGCACACCATTGAAATTATTGAATATTCATGGCGGTCCTTCATGCTCAAAGGTTTTACCATCAAAATATTTGAGAAACTAATCAACAAGGCTAGCTTACAAGGAGAAATAGTTTCCTTTTACCAATCAACAAAGCGGAAACCACATAAAGCTTACAAGAAGAAGCTAGGGGCAGTGATAGTAGAATACAAGGGAAAGTAGCCGGCTAGGGAGCACTTTGAGAGACCTCGTGCTCCACAACCGTCACTTCCACCTCATTTACCACCAGGCATCCTGGGCCATAGCCTCCATCTTGCCCTCCTCCTCCACCATATCACGGAAGGTACACACCTCCCTTGGGTAGATGGTCCACTACTCTTGGATAAACTAAACAACCATTCATTTAAGAGGTAATCGAAAATCTTTAAGAATCTCTTAAAGAAGCGATTTTAGCTACCTAGAAGGCAGGAGGAAGTGGGTAAAAGCAATGATCCTAACTTTTGCCCCTACCACCGCATACTAGGTGTTTTGGAGGATTGCTTTACATTCAAAGATTGGCTTGAGCATAGCTTCAAGACCGGTGTTATAATTATCCTGAAGGAATACCTTATGGAATAACCATCCAATTCCATTAGGGTAATCCTTGGGGATAATTGTGATCCTTCCAAAACCAAAGAATGTTGGGATATCTCCTTATCCCGTACCTCTAAAAAGATTATCTCCAAAATCAAGGCAATTTCCTTGCAGGTGCACGGCGGCTCGAACCTCCAACATCAAGGAAGGTTTGCAAGTTGTTAGGGATAACTTCGGGGAGTGGGGCTCGTAGCGATAGCCTCTGTGGGATAGCCAAGTAGCCACCCGAGTCGACCTCGTCCATAGTTACATTTTACAACATCAGTGACCTCCTTCAGTAGACATCTTGTATTGGTAGATGAGGGCATCAAATCCTCACCTCTTACTTTTTGATTTTCTATGTACCTCCTTCAAAATCCAAGAAATTGAGGAATAAAGCTAGCTTAAATTATATCTGTCACCGATGGGTTGTCTAAATCTACTCTAACAAAACTCTTCAAGTCTAAATAATTATAACAATCTTCCTCTTTGATTGAGTTGGACCTTCCTCTCAATACTACAAGTTTACCTCTTGAGATAGACTTGGAATCATCGATTTTGAGGGTCCCATAGGAGAAGCGTAGGTGAGCGACGGCGGTAGAATCTTCCTAACACGCCATAAGAGATCACAGAAGTCAACCTCCGTAGTGATAGGTTCTACCTCTAGGCGCACCTCAAGATAAGGAAATAAGTCATTGGTTTAGAGATCGAGAAGCCCTCCGGGATGCTCCACCCTTGGATATGTGGAGGATCAAAGGTGGACTATAATGTCCTCTCTCACAGAAAGTTGCCATCTAAGCTAAGCATATATGATGCCCTTATCTTATCCAAAGAGATGAGAGAATCATTAATCAAGGCTCCTTGATCTGAGATATGCTTAGCTAGCTCATATTGGAGAGGAGGCACATTATTCAGAAGCTTAGAATCACCTTCTGGATGAGGACCTTCTTGGGGACATGGAGCATACCTTCCCTCACATTATGTGGACATGGGCGATTGGACTTGCTAGAGTTCTCATTGATCCAGGTGCATCTGTGAACATTATGAGTCTAAAGACCCTTACTTATTTGAGGATCAACATCTCCACACTCCAAGGAGATCGGATGATGTTGAGAGGATTCAATGAACAAGGTGAGAGGGCTTTATGTTCCATAGTGTTACCTTTGGAGATAGGTGATTGGAAGGCGATGCAAGTTTTATATCATTGATTGAATACTTCATTCCTTTGCTTTGCTCGGTAGGCCTTGGATACATTAGAATAAGATGATTACATCCTCCCTCCATCAGTGCATCAAGTTCAGGAAGAATGGGATTGAGTACCGTGTCAAAGGTGATGAAAAGCCATTTTCAGTTAGAGAGGTTGAGATATATAAGAATGCAACATACTATCTTCCTCAAAACACATTTTCTCATGAACTTAGGAAAAATTCAAACACAAAAGAAAAAGAAAAAGAAGAAAAGAAAAGAAAGAAAAATAAAAATGAAAGTCCAAGTGAACAAGAAAAGGATAACAAGGAAGAAGTAGAACCGCATATCACATTCCACCCACAGTTCATTCCATCATATGGACATGTGGGTAGGATGACTCCACCATGGGGAGAAATAGAGGGTTCGGTGGAAGACCCCACGGTTGGCCACCGACCATAGGGGTTATGTTCCGGTTCAGAGTACCTACTATTCACATAGACTTGGAATCCAATTGAGGATGAGTCTAATGTGATTAGCATTACAACCCCTCTCGTGGGTTTCATTGGAGGTGACACTCAAGCGGATGAAGACCGGGCCTCCAGACAAAGCATGAATGTATTGAATCAAATGTATGTGGCTATAGGTAGTTAGAAACTTTAGCTCTAACCTCACTTTCCTTTCAAAAATTTGAAGGTTTAGTAGTTAAGTAAGCCCCTCAGTCTTCCAGATGTCAAACAAGAGATTCCTATTGGGATCATCATCCTCAAGTCCAAAAACTAATGTAGGACTTGAGGATATTTCAAATAAAGAAGTAATGAAGTTACCTTTTGATTGGTACTCGCCTTGTGTTCTTAATCTTGCAAAGAAGGGTTTGATTCCTTATACATGGTCTAAGAACAGGTTAAAGTACTTCGAGAAGGTGTGGAACAATAGAGGCAGGGATGCACAATCAAGATCAAGACTAGAATTTGGTATAATATGTCGGTCGATGATGATGATTGCTTTGGTTATTGTCATCTAGTGATAGGTTCTTTGCACACAACACCAACTCTTACGAGGATGTGTGCTTAGAAACTTCAGATGATTTAGATGACCTCCAAATCAGAGATGCACCACCAAAATTTGAAGAGGAGATCCATTCAACAAGCTTAAAGAAATCAACCTCGGGACAGAAGAAAATCCATGACATACATTAGTTCATTGTTGAATGAAGAAGAAACCAATGACTTAGTTAGGCTATTGATTGAGTTTAAGGATTATTTTGCATGGAGCTATGAAGAAATGCAGATTATCTTGACATAGCGGTCTATAGATAACACCAACCACACAACAAGCTCCTAGGCATGCGATTAGAAATCGAACAACGGGTCATTTCTAAAGTCAAGAAAGCGATCAATCTTGGTTTCATCAGGAAGAAAATACTACCTAGTTAGCCGGTGTCATCCCATTAAGAAGAAGAATGGCCAAATTCACATATATTCGATTTAGGGACTTAAATAAGGCATGTCTAAGGATGAGTTTCCTCTTCCTATCGAATTAATGGTGGACATCACTCATCTCATGCAATTTTCTCCTTCATGGATGGGTCATCACTACCAAATCAAGATGGACGAGGATGAAAGAAACACTACTTTTGAACCCGATCAAATTATTATTATAAGTTTTGCCTTTCGACCTTAAAAATGGGTGCTACATACCAACATGGCCATGACTTCGATCTTCAATGAACTCATCCAACAGGTTGAGTGCTATGTTGATGATCTAGTAGTCAAAAGTAAAAAAGGAAGATCATCTCTTTTTTACTTGAGTAGTTTTGTTAAGATAATATAACCTCAAAATAAATCCCCAAAGTGTGCATTGGGTAGCTTGAGAAATTCCTTGGGTTTGTTGTCCACACGGGAATAGAAATGGATCAAAATGATCAATGCTATCTTAGAAATGCCACCTCCTAAAAGTTTAACTCAACTCAGATCGTTTCAAGGATGGTTGGCATATCTAAGATGCTTTATCTCCAACCTATTGGTAAGATGCAAGCCATTTTCTGCACTTGTTAAAAAGGATGCCAAGTTCAAGTGGGATGACAAGTGCCAACATGCCTTTAAAGATATCAAGTAGTATTTGCTGAAGCTGCCAGTTCTAGTAGCCCCTATCCTGGGCAGGCCACTCATCCTCTACACTGCTGCATTGGATGACTCCCTCGGCACTTTGGCAAATGATGATGAAGAAGAGTGCTCTCTACTACCTCGATCTCGATCCTGAACTACCCACCTATTGAAACATTGCCTAGCTTAATATCTTTGCATCCCAAAAGTATGACACTATATGCTTTCTCATAAGGTGAACTTGATTTCAAAACCAATCCACTACAGTATCTCATGATATGGCCAATGCTATCCAAATGTTTGGCACGTTGGTCGATGATTCTCTCATAGTTTGATATCATATTTGTACCCTTCTGTGTGGTGAAAGGTCAAGCACTAGCAGATTTCTTCGCAACACACTGACTTCCTGATGATTCTTCACTTAGTGATGATCTCCCAGATGAACAAATAATGAACTTAGGGGAGGTTGACAACTGCTGATGGGAGATGCATTTTGATGGTGTGATTTCCTTTTAAAAAGGAGAACCACCACGATCTACTCTTCTAAGAAAGGCAGGGGTAGGGATAGTTCTCTTAACTAATGTGATGAGATTCTCATACTCTCTCAATCCACCACCAATAATGAAGCCAAGTATGAGGCTTTGATTGTCTAGTTAGCCATCATAGTGTGTGTCAAGAGCATCAACATCTAGATTCTCAATTGATCATCAACCGGTATGGGTCCTGATTCTCAAACCCAAGCTTTGTCATTACCACAGTATACCATGAAGTTGTTGGCCCAAATCCCTAAGTCACCATCTACAAGGTTCCTCGAGTAGAGAATGTAGTAGCAAATGCTTTGGCCAAACTTTCAAAGAATTGACATGTCCAGAAGATGAGTCCATTCCCATAAGGGTCCAAAACAGACAAGTCCTATCCCTTATTGATGTTGAACTCATCGAGAGACTTTCTCTTTAAGGGGAGGTTATCGTAGCCAATAACGATGAAGAACTAGATTAGAGGCATCCGTTCATAGATTATTTGAACACCGATAAACTACCTCAAGAGAAATCACAAGCCCATCAGGTGAAATAAAGAGCCCTCTCCTATGCTCTCGTGGACGGCACCTTATACCGACAGTCTTTTGATCAAATGTGGTTACGTTGTTTGGACAAACATGAAGCCCATAGGATTGTGATCGAGGTACACTCAAGTCTATTGAGCACATCAATCTAGTTTGAAGATGAAGACAAAGATCAAGAGACTAAGATAATCGGCCTTTTGATGATTACGCATGGATGTAGCTAGGAGGTGCCATGTACCATGGTGTGGTCTTACATCAACCACCAACATTCTACACCCTACATTGGCCTCATGGCCATTTGAGTGTGTTGGGTTGTGGGTCTATCGATCCTCCTTCTTCCAAGGTCATCATTCATTCCCATATTACTTTTCCAAGTGGGGCGAGGCAATCCCACTTTGAGAACTCAGTGCTTCAATTTTAGGATATCGTATATAGGTTTGGGTGCCTCGATGAATTATATCGATAATGATGCGCATTCAAAAGCACCAAGATCAATAGCTTTTCTAGAAGATACAGTATAGATTGAAAATTCTCCACCATCTACTACCCTAGGGAAAATGGCTTAATAGAAGTATTCAACAAAACTCTCATCCAAATACTAAAGAAGACACTTGACGATAATAACTGACAGTGGCATGAGCACTTGGTTGAAGCCTTGTGGGCTTACCACACCACATACTCTACTCCCCATTCTCCAGTGTATGGGTCAATCGTTCTACCTTTGAGTTCAACTCCATCACTAAGGATAGCATTGGGTAGCAAAATCACTACAGAGCAGAATGCAAAGTTACGATTAGAAGAGCTCGAAGGTTTGAAGGAGATACGCCTACAGGCATGCTAGAACCTCGAGTTGTATAGGACCAAAATGATTAGAGCTCACAACAAGTTGGTCTGCCCTAGGGCTTTTGAAGTAGGTGAACTTGTATTAATCCTAAGAAGACCAATTGTTGTCTGTTGAAAGATGGGAGGCAAGTTTGAACCCACTTGGGAAGGCTCTTTTGTCATAGAGAAGGACTACCAAGGAGGATCTTATTAGCTCATTGATTGTAAAGGGGAACACCCGATGCTTCCAATTAATGGGCTCTATTTAAAGAAATATTACTCATAAAAATATGTTTGAAAATAATTTTTAATAAAAGAACAAAACTTGATTCTAATTTATATAAATCTTCTCTTCTTTCGAAGCATTGTTTGCTCATTTTGTGAATCCACCATTATGTATTTAAAATAGGTGTAAGAGAACCCAAGAGGCATCATATCCCTCTTTCACAACATGAACATAATCAAACACATTTTCTCGGCACTACTAGAATAGGTGTGAGAGAACCCAAGAGGCATCCTATTTCAATTAGCACAACTAAGTTAGGTGTAAGAGAACCCAAGCATCATCCTTTCTTGGTGAGAATCCTAGCTGCCATTCATGGCACCATTTCATCATATTCTCCTAGCGTGTTTATGGTAGGTGTGAAAGAACCCATGTGGCATCCTATTCCTTTAACACAAGCACAAAAACAAACACCTATCTTTTATCTCGAGCTATTTTGATATGGGAGTAAGAACCTTGTGGCACTTACTCATTAGCTGCTCTAGGTCGGGTTGATATGCTACCTTGCTAGTATGTCACCCCAGTGGTCACTTGTTTGGAAGATGTGAGTCCCCACGCTTTCTTCCTAACTTGACCATTGCAAACTAATGAGCACCATGTTAGTTTGGTAAGCTTCACTGCCCAGCCAGTAAGCTACATCATGTTGATTTTGTTTAAGAAGATGTGAGTCCCCATGCTTTCTTTTTGATCTAATCTTCATGTACTAACTAGGTTGAGTATATTTGAGGTTTAGGGTAAGTCCCCCAGAGGCTCCTTTCCTCTTGACTACATTTGAGTTGATATAAGTCCCCTAGTGGCATTCACTTTCGGTAGTCTAGGTCGGATCGTCAAGAAGATAGACTATCCCGACTCTACTATGAGGATGTGAGTCCCATGCTTTCTTCTAGGCGATTGTTTAAAATAATTAGGTTGGTTGATGTTATTATCGACAATGACTCACGTGGATACACCACTCTTGGATGTGAGTCCCTGCTTTCTCCCGGTTGGCAGAATACCTATTGATATTATCTTTCAGTTTTGGATCAAGCCCTTGGTCCTCTCCCAGAGGCTCTATTTGGATCACATCCCAACCCATTTAGAGACTACCTAGGTTACTTTTGGATTGGACAACACCTCTTTCCTAGTAGCCACCCCTGTGGTTGGAGAATTTGTTCAGCAGATGCACATATTCTCCCTTAGTTTAGTAAGTCTGAGATAGGGCTAGGCTAGTATAAGCTCATTCTCAGTATGATCCCTCACAAGTTAAATAAATAAATAAAATATTCACTTGTGGATTAGAAATTCAAGCCCCCAAAGGGCCCCTTTTCCCAGTAGGCATCCTATCTTTAGGCGGTCATAGAACTCCCTATAGCAGAGATAAATCCCGAGTATAATCGAAATAAGCTCCTTCTCAATGATCCATCTGACTAGTGAAATCCATAAAAATAATTAAAATGAAATTAATCTTGGTATCTTTGGGATTTTAAGTCCCGGCATTCACTTTCATAGTCACCCAGGTCGGTTTGATTTATTGCCCTTGTGATCACCCGTGGTCTTTTTTTGGAAGATAGTCCCGCACTTTCTTCCCTAATTGACCATTGTAAATCGAAGGCCCCCTTTTGGTTGGATAGTTCTCTATGTGGTTGGTAGATGTTGACCCTTTTAGAATGAGCTCTTACCTCCAACTTAGACATGATTCTCTTGACATCTAGAGTTCCCTCTTAAGACACTTCATTGATTAGGTGGCACTTGACCTAGAGACTTAGAAGAGTTAGCCAGAATGGGTCATTTAGGTGTGTTAGGAAAATTTGACACCCATAGCAACCAAATCCACTTCCTTCCTAGTCAATTCAATTATCAAATCAATTCCAACTTGATTGATTTTCTCAAATATTAAATAATTCCAATGAATTTTCAAATCATGAATCAATCCCAAATGATTGAAGCTGATTGAAATCTAATTCAAAATCTTTCTGGTTACTTTGATTCCATCTTATGGACTTCTAAATTAAATCCAAATCAATTCAAATTCAAGATTTCTCATAACCATTTATATTCTCATTTATATTCACAAATATAAATGAAATATAAATTCAAATATCAAACAAAATTTAAAACTCAATCCAAATTTAACAAAATTCAACCTAAGCCTTTTCCAGTCTTGAACTTAGCAAATCAAACCCAAATTAAGATAAATCTTTGATTTTTCTTTATGATTCAATCAATCCTTCAATCATGAATCCAAATATAAACATAAACTTTAACCATCAAACCAAAACTAAATTCTAAACTCAAATCCAAATTCAACCAAAATTCAACTTATGCCTTTCAAGTCAAATTCTTGAACTTAGGGAAATCAAACTCAAATCAAGCCAAACGCTTGATTTCTCTTCATGATTCAATCAATCCTTCAATCATGATTCCAAATATAAATATAAACTTCAATCATCAAACTAAAACTAAATTCAAAACTCAAATCCGAATTCAACCAAAATTCAACCTAAACATTTTAAGTCAAATTCTTGAACTTAGCCAAATCAAACTCAAATCAAGCCAAACCCTTGATTTTCTTCATGATTCAATCAATCCTTCAATCATGAATCCAAATATAAACACAAACTTCAATCATCAAACCAAAACTAAATTCAAAAATCCAAGTCAAACTCATGTTGACCCTTTGAACTTGAAATTGTCAAATGAATCAAAACCAATTGACTTCAAGCCACTTCAAATGGATTTATATTCAATCATAAGTCCATATGTGAGTTCAATCAAACTTGATTCAAGCCTTGATCAAGTCAATTGACCCACTTAGGCTCACTTGACCCAAAGTGACCTAAAGTCCCATTTTGAGCCAAATTATATTCCTACCCAAATTGGATTGAACTAAGCCCTCCTAAGCCTCACATTGTTAGAAACAATCATCATGAGATGATCAATCACTCAAATTGAGTCAAACCAAGTCAAACCTAAGAGTTGACCAAGTCAACACTTAGCCAAAATGAAACCTAAACTACCCAAAATCCATAGGCCAAATTGATTGAAATTATGATCAAAACCAATTCTTGATCAATGTTTGAACTTGACCAAATCATCATTTGAGCTAACAAGATGGCCACTTGACCTAAAAGTCAAATGGGTCAAATCTTGATCTAAGCCAAATTGATTGAACAATGGGTCATTTATTCTAAATCACTTGAACTTGACCAAAGCCTCATTAACCCACAAATTTGAACTGACTTGACCTAAAAGGTCAAATTGAATCAAAATCAAACTAAACTAAAATTGATTGAAACCAAAGCTTGCAACATATTTCAAATGACCACCTAAACCTAAACCAACTCATGACCTAACCCAAATAGGTCAAATGGGTCAAATTGGTCAACTTGACCCATTTGACCTAAATGAAATCAAATGAACAAAACCAAATACAAACCAAATTGAACCAAATCAATGATTCCAATGCATTTTAAATGGTCAGATGAACTTGATCCAACCCTTAGTTTGATCCAATTTGACCAATTGGTTAACTTGACCCAAGTTGACCCATTTTGACCTAAATGGGTCAACATGAGCCAAATGACATCAAATCAACTCCAAATTCTTTGAAATTTGGCCTAACCTAATTTCAAACTATTCTAAATCTGCCTAAAGTGAAATTAAATCCAAATGACAATTTTACCTCTAGGTCAAGGGTAACCTATGGCCAATTTCACTTAGAATTTGGTCATATCCTTTTCATGGCCACTTAGCACCCTCTTAGTGGACCAAGTGGACACTAGTGGGTGTGGTGCATGACCCAATGGGTTTGGCAAATCAACAAAATCAAATCGACCACTCAAAAAAATGAGCACATGGGAATCACTCCTCCACCTCATTTAGCATATGGGAGCTTCACCACTCCACTCCAAACCTAAAACTGAATCACATGCCATTGAAAATGGCCTAACTAACTCACTCCATAGATCAATTTGATCAAAATAGCAAAGCCATGCTCGACCATCCGATCCTTCTAGGGGGAGATATATTCCCCCTAATTTCACTTAAATTACATTCATTCACACTCGATTAAGCTTAGGGAACTCAGAGCAAGCTTCTCCAAGTTCCTCCAAGCTTCCTCAGCCCATTGGGATTTCTCCATTCTCAGTTTCTTTGCCAAAAGGGAGCTCAAGGAATTTTCCTCATCCAATACCCAACTTCAATCCAATTGCTCTTGTAAGCACCCTCAGAGGACCCAATCGAATTGATCCAAACTTTTCCAAGCTTCTAAGGCATGGGTGGGGAGAGCTAGACCAAAGCTGCAAGCTTAGGAGGAGGAGTTTGGTCAATTGAGCATTCCACTTCATCCAACTTTAAACCTTCAACAGGGCTTTGTCTCCACTAGACAAAGCTACCTCATGGTTGGGAGCGCCTGTGATAGCCTCTGGTGAGGTATGGATCAAAATTGAGCTTAAGTGTATGATTCCTTGGTCCTTTGTGAAAGAAAGTTTCATCCCATTGCAAATTGGCCATTAGATCTTCTTGTGCTTGCTCTTAGATGGTGTGTGATCAATCTTAGCTCAATCCGAACTCAATCGAGCTCGGATCAATCCCTAAGGGATGGATGGTTGCCCTCTCCCATAGGTGAGCTCAGAGGTGAATCATGGACCGTCCATCCCGCATGTTTTGGATGGACAGTCCTGACTAATCCAATTAGATCCCACATTTTAACCCCTCTGATCTACGAGTTTAATCTGGACCATCCGATCTTTGATCGGATGGTCCAAAGAAAATCACCGCTACGACACTTGATTTACTTAAATAGTATCCATACTCCACATGGAAAGTGCGTCGGTGTCGTACAGAATTAACTTTATAATTAGGGATTTAATTAGGTTTTAATCATAAAAACTTCAAAATTACATAACTAAATGTAAAAAATTAGAAAAATACAAACTCAAATGCATTTTGAAGATATATCAAAGGGGAATAATATGAAATTAATTAGTTTATTAGTTTATACAATTTGGATTTTATTGGGAATATAATTATGTTAATTACTCCATAATTATTTCATTGATTAATCTCAAGCTTCTTAGGTGTCTTTAGTGGGATGACTTCTGCCTCCCCTAATTTTCTTGGGATTTATTAATAGTTTAATTAGGGAAATTAATTGATTCACTCTTAATAACTCCATTAATCAATTAAATGATTAATTAACTTATTAAACAGTGATAAATTTATTCATTAAGTTTACTAATTATCTTAGAATAGTGAATGGACTTAGAGAATGAGATTAGGAGTTCTTTCTCAAATCTTTTTCCCTAAGTTCATTTCATTTGGATAAAAATCTAATTAAGGCACAAATTAATTAAAAAGTTTAATCACTTTATTAAATGGCTTAATTAATCAAAAATTTAAAATCAAATCAATCTGAACTTAATCAATTTCTTCTTCGGTAGATACTTAGGTGTTTGTGGTGAAATATTTCTACCTTCATCATTCCTTTTGAAGAGGATAAATGAAAATAGAGATATATGCCTTTGACACCAGATTAATATTTATTAGGTGATTAGGTATGATATTGAGGAGGTGTACTATCTCAAAAGATAGAAGTCACCTACAATGGACCTAATCACCTTAATAAGGACTCTAAGGACAAAGGTCTATATGTACCAGATTCTTCCCTACTTTATATGGAAAATAAAGTAGGGTTTATTTTTAAATCGTTGCTAAGTTCCATGGAGGCAAGCCCCATAGTTAATTACATCTTAAGGAATGAGATTCCTTAAGAATACTCTAGATTAAGGTAAATGATCATTGTCTCCAAAGATTTTGAAGGTTGGACTATCAATAAATTGGTTTATTTTGGAAGATCAAATAAGATTGATCAAATGGAGAGAGTTATTATCAAAGCTAAAGGAAGATAAGCAGAAGATGCTCATGATGCTAGAAAACCTAGCGAGCATTTCAAACTATCCTATGGTTGGGCTTTACATTTTTGAAATTGAGGAAAATTATTTGTTTGAGTTGAATTTTTATTAGAAGTTTAGGAATTATAATTCCATGATGCAAGGTCATGGACATGTCTAAGAGGTTAGGATTTATGCTCATGAAGAAAATCAACCTCAGAACCTAAATCTAGGGAGCTTTGGCAAGGGCCAAGGCACGACCTAAATCTAAGGTGAAAATGGGCATATGGTTTGCCTTCACAAGACAGGACAAACCACCCATTGCTTGGACTTTCCCGGGGTGGCCATAACTCCTCCTGATTTTAAATTCATGTAGGCAAGTCATATGTTTATGCAAGATAGCCAGGCTGATATTTATTTTAGAAAGAGACTAAATCCTTAAAATCACTCCCTAAGAGACTAGATCATGTAAGGGCATGAAAAATGGCCTAGATATAATGCAAAACATATTACATTTTACTTTCATTTTTGGATGATCATTTGACTCAGGCTTATAGGATTCATATGCCTAATGCATGAGAAGTAAGATTATGGGCCAAAATTAGCGAGAAGGAGAGGTGTGTTTTCACCATGGCTCTCAAGGTCAAGCCAAGTTCTCACGGCAAAGGTGGAAGCCCTCAATCAAGTGTGAAATAATATATTTTATGCATGATGTTAGAAAAGAAATGCTCATCCATAAGGGTTGCTAATTCTTTTATCTTGATTTAACTTAGGCTTTAAATAAGGTTATGAGTTATTTATTTTTAATTTTGAGTTGATTAATTTAGTATAATATTTATTTTTTCCTAAGAGCCTAAAATTATACATACATCAAAGGAAGAAACTAGAAAAACAAATCATTTCAAATGCACAAGCTAAACAAAATATCAAACATTTTATAAAGCTAATGCAAAAAAAATAAAAGGCCAAGTGTGGTGGGCACCATCATAAAATCAAAATAAAATGGGTAGCTCTATGCTTGTACAATCAAATTAAATGAATTAATTACAATTAAGCAAGAATTCATGTTAGGGGGGGGGGATCTTCATTTCTTCATTTCTTCTTTATTCTTTCCTCTTTTGGCTCCTTCTTTTGGATGATTGAAATGTGGATGCTCCAAAGGCTTTACATGATACATAAGATGTGATCTTATAACCAATGCTCATCCTAATCCCCCATAATAATCATTCCAAACCCAATTACAAATTACATGAAAAGAAAAAAATAAATCTAACTAAAACACAAAATAGAGATTAACTAAACAAACCACACATTCTCAAGCATGTAGATAAACAAATTGGACTTAGCACCCCACATATGGGTAATTATGTCCACTTGGCCTATTTTGGATTATGCTTAATGGTATAAGCAACTTGCACAGCAAAAGCATTTATATTTTAATTAAAGCACCCCTTAAGCACAATCCCCTATAAGAGATAATGATTAGACTAAATATTTCTACCATTCATTCTATGCACATACACCCTAACATCCAGGCTAAACATCACATCACAAAATAAAAGTAAACATCAAACCATGCACCACCCTAACATAGAAGTGGTGACTTAGCCTAATGTGTGTGCCATGTAAGATTTGTGTGGTATGCTTAGCTAAGCTTTGAGGTTATGATTTTATAAGTGTGAAAAGGTTCAACTTAGAAGGGTGGTCTCATTTAAGTTGTTTAGTTGATATGGGTTAATTTATTTGATGATTTGATTTGGTTTGAATGAACCTACTTAATTAAGTGTTGTAAAGAGAGGAAAAGAGAAGAGAACTTCTTTCCTCCCTACCTTAAGTGATTTCTAAGGTAGATTCATTAATGATTTTTGTTTAGTGAATGCTTTATTATATGTTTTAATTAATCCTAGTTTAGATCAACTCTAAACAAACCTATTCAAAAGGAAAGGCATCTTAAGATTAAGTAAAGTGTATTAATATCACAAAATATACATCACTTCATTTCTTTCCCAACATGTACAACATGCATATGGATGAATTCTAAGCATATCTATACATACAAATGGAAATGTTTAGCACACTTTATGATGAATGCAAAGTGAATTACTTAAGAAAATTTGAATACCTTATGATTCATGATTTTCATCAAGTAGAAAAGAGGTTTTCTTATCCATTTTTCACATGCACACATGTATGTATGAAAGGGATAAGTGAGTATGGTGCCATTGCTAACTAGGGGTGTAAGGCATAAGACCTACTTAGGGCTACTTAAAGCCTCACAACCCAGGGGTTATCCAGACTAATATACCACTTTCTTTAAATACAAGCATATGTACAAAAAAAATGAATGGAAAAGAAAGATACAAAAGTCTGTTTTTGTTTGATTGATTTGTTTATGCAATTTATATGTGTAGATATAGATGTCCTTCTATAAGTAATAGCATAGGAATGAATAGGAATGGAGTTAGACAAGTGTTATGTTCTTTTAAAATGAACTATATACTTTTAAATCCTATTCAAAACTATTAAAAAAAGAGAAGAAAAAAGTACACTATGCACATCTTCATATTTATATCCACATGCAAGCTTATAAATAATTTTAAGTAGCACACTTTCTATTTTAGGTATTTGATTTATAGATTTTAAAAATATTTTTAGATTTAATTGTGATAATAGCCACTTAGATTTTTTACTTTAGCCAAAACATGCAATTTGACATAAAGAAAATATTTCATTTTGAATTTGATATTTGAAAAGCATGAATGTATGAAACTCATATGACATACACATTTAGCATGTTAGGAAAGAACTAAAGTCATGAGATCATGTAAACACATTCACCCTAATTAATTCTTAAAGATAATATTATGAAATAAGAAAGCTTAATGCAAATCAAATTGTTTTTTAAAGAAGGTTTGATTTTGTTTTGAGTTTGATTTAATTTGAGAAAATGAGGTGAGTTTGTTGTTCCTAACCCATTCACATATGTTTGTTGTTTAATTTAATTTTTAGGTGATTAGATCAATTTTATGCTTTGGTTAGGTTAAGATGTAGATTAAGTTCATTAATTACCTTACCTATACCACTTTAACATATTTAATCAAATAATTATGAGCCAATGTATGACATAAATCACCAGAATTTAAATCAATGCATCTTAAGAGAAAGGTACCTGCAATTGGCTCACAATTAATGATTAATTAAGCTAAAGGGTTTAATTTAAGTACTTTCATAACCCTTCCCACACATATAGGTTATATATGATTTCTTTAAGTTACATAGGTTATTGAACACCTAAGCATTTATCCAAGAATGATTGATTAAGTTTCTAGATTAATTTTAGTTTTGAGAATTTGATTTGATTAATTAAGTAGATCATTAGTGGATTAAGAATTAGATTTATTTAAGGAAGAAAGGGGTTTGAATAGCTTAAGAAAAATATCCTAAAATCATTCCATAAACCTCCTAATCACTTAAATAATGTTTAATTATCTTAATCAAGGAATTAAATCATTGTTCACATGCTTAATTAACCTTAATTACATTAAGAGAGTGATTGGTTCATTAATTAATTTCCCAATTAACTTATTAATAAATTCCAAAAAAATTAGGAGAGGCAGAAGTCATCCCATTAAACATGAGAAGTTTAGAATTAATTAATGAAGTCATTAGGGAGTAGTTAGGGTTATTAAGTTTTTAAATAAACCCTAATTAAGGAAAATCTACTATTCAAATTCAATTAGAAATAATTTTATTAGATTCTCCTCTGAATTATCTTTAAAATGAACCTAAGTTTATATTTTTTTTGGATTTTTCTACAATTAGTAATGAATTTAGAAAGTTTCAACTGATTTAAGTGATTATTATGAATTATGTTAATTTATTTTATTAAAATAAATCATTTGACACTCAAAATTCAATATCTTTTAATCCAAAGGTCATTTTGACTTGAACTGTTTATGGTAGGTGTATTTTATCATCAATTTTAATCCTAAAAATTTCAACTTAATCTTACATGTATTTTTGGTTTAATTAATGAAATTTAATTTTTACTAAAACTTAAATTAAGCTCAAAATATTCAATGAAATTTGGGTATTTTTGGTTTGTTAGATTCCTCTCGGAAAGACAAATCCAACGAGCCCTTGTTTGCACTTTTTTATTAAGTATTTTCTTTTCTATGAATTTTTAAAATTTTGGGTGATTTAAAGAGAAAATTAGAAAATTGATTTTCTTAATGACATACCGCGGCGTTACTCGGAAAACCATGCGCCACCGCGACTTGCATCACCCGATCATGGTCGACGTCCAAATTGATTATGTAATCTAGAGGATTTACTGATCCGCGATGAGATCATCCATCATGTTATCATGAATCGGATGATCTTGATCTCATTAATTGATCCAAAGGGATCAGTGATCCAGCCATTCGATCCCCAATAGTAGGATCGGTCGATTATACACGTAATGAGTAAAATAGGGGTATTTTGGAAAAAAAGAAATTCTAAGTGAAAACTTATCCAAATGGACTCATTTTCACATCGATTCGCACAAAAAAATTTTATTTTTTAATTTGGATGATTTAAAATAAAAATGCTGGATTATCTAGGGTAAATTCTTAAAAATTGCATGAAAAACCATTACAAATGAAGGATCCTAAGGTTGGCTGCAATTTTTTTTGAAAGTTACCTCACCAGGGATGATTTCTCACGTGGTGATGACTCGAGCACGCTGTTGAGTGAGGGATGAGGCATTGGAATGAGCTTCGATCTTCGCCTTCTCATCAAAATAAAGTTTCCTCTGGTGATCGCTATTTCCTCGTTAAAATCCACTTAATTTTGAAGTATTTCTCTCTAAAATGAACTGGAGGTGATTTCCAATGGGTTTGGGAGCTCTAGGAGAGGGAGAATGAGAGTAATGAGCCAATGCTTCAGACTCTAATGCCTTGGAATGAAAAGTGAATGAAAATCTCTCTTTACTTTTTTTGACTCCAAACTCATGTCATTTAGCTTGGGTTGGTTGGGAGCGAAAGAGAATCATCATAGGTGGCTCACTTGGGTTGGGTAAGGTATGAAAAGTGGTTGCCATGAAGGAAAAATGGGTGTCCTAGCTAAGGCGAGGCGAGAGTCGTTCATGACAAGTGTTTCAATTAGAGAGGTGAGGTGAATTCACCTCCCCATGAGTGATGGCTGCCCCAACCACTCCTTGGATTATAAAATCAATGTCCTTGGTGCTTATGTGGACTAATGGATGAGTGTCAAGTGGCCAAGGAAGAGAAATGACCACTTGGGTGTGTGTTTTTTCTCATGGGATGCCCTTGACCCAAGGGCAAAGTGGTCATTTGGCATTGAATTTGATTTGAGTAGATTTGGAATGAGTCAAAAGTAAGTTGGACCAAATTTCATGTCATTTGAAGTTCATTTGGTTTAATTTGGGTCAATTTGACCCATTTGGGTCAAATTAGGTCAAAATGAGTTAGGTTGACCAATTGGTCAAATTGGGTCAAACCAAGAGTTGGGTCAAGTTCAAATGACCATTTGGAGTATATTGGTTCAATTTGTTTCAATCAATTTCTTTTAATTTGGATTTAATTTGGATTTTGCCAATTTGACCCTTTAGGTCAATTTGGGCTAAGTTGACCAATTTGACACAATTGACAAAATTGGCTTGAATTATGGCTTGGTTTTGGTTTGGTTGATCATTTGGAATATGTTGCAAGCTTTGATTTTAATCAATTTTAGTTTGAATTGATTTTATCTTGATTTGACCTTTTAGGTCAAGTTGGGTTCATGGTCAATTGGGCTTGGTTGGGTCTAGTTGGCCAATTGGTCAAATTGGGTTTAATTGAGGCTTTGGTCAAGTTCAATAATCAATTTGGAGTGAACTTGAGCCATTGGTTGCAATCAATTTGGTCTAGGTTGCAATTTGGCTTGTTTGGGTTCATGTGGGTTAAAGGGTTGACTTGGTCAATGGGTTAGGTTGACTTGGTTTGACCCAATTCATGATACTTGATTAACCTATGATGATCAACAAACATGACATGAAGTTTTGATTGGCTTAATTCACTTTGATTTGGATTGAATTAGATTTTGCTTCAAGTAGGTCAAATTGGCCACTTTGGGTGCAGTGAGCCAATTGGGTTTAGTTGGCTTGTTCAAAGTTGATTCAAGTTTGGTTGAACTCACATATAGATTTATGATTGAAATATAAATCCATTTCAAGAGATTTGAAGTCAAATGGGTTTCGATTCATTTGACAATTTTAAGTTCAAAGGATGAACATGAGTTTGACTTGGGTTTGATTTTTGAATTTAGTTTTGGTTTGAGGATTGAAGTTTATGTTTATCTTTGAATTCATGATTAAAGTATTGATTAAATCATGAAGAAAAATTAAGGATTCAAGAATTTGACTTGAAAGGCTTAGGTTGGATTTTGGTTGAATTTGAGTTTGAGTTTTGAATTTAGTTTTAGATATTTGAATTTATATTTAATTTATATTTGTGAATATAAATGAGAATATAAATGAGTTATGAGAAAATTTCTTAAATTTGAATTGATTTGGATTTGATTTGAGCTAAGTCCATAAGATAGAATCAAAGGGCTTACGAAAGATTTTTTTGGAATTTGAATTTGGATTTCAATCATGGGTTTTGATTATTTGGAATTGATTCATGATTTGAGAAAATCTATTGAAATTGATTCAAGTTTTGATTTGGAGTTGAAGTTGATATGAGTTTGGAGTTGATTTGAATTTGACTTGAAGGAAGGAAGTGGGGAGTTGCTTCAAGCTATAGGGTAGGCAAATTTTTCTAATACCTATAAGGAATGATCCATTGATATGGCTAACTCTTCTAAGTCTCTAGGGTTAGGTTGAGTGTTCACCTAAACTAGAAGTGTCTTAAGACTAAGGAACTCTTATTTTCTAAGAGAAGTCCTATGTCTAAGATGGAAAGGTTGAGAGTTCATTCTAAAAATGAGGTCAACTGTGTTCAATAACCTAAGTAGCTTAAGAAAATCATATATAACCCATATGTGTGGGAAAGGTTATGAAAGTACTTAAATTAAACTATTTAGCTTAATTAATCATTAATTATGAGCTAAATGCTTTAATTCTTCTTAGGTGCATTGCTAATTTAAATTGTGATTTTATGTCATACATTGGCTCATAATTATTTGGTTAAATATGCTAAAGTGGTGTAGGTAAGGGGTAATTAATGGACTTAATGTACACCTTAACCTAAAAAAATATAAAAGTAATCTAATGGTTCTAAAATTAAACTAAGACATCATACACATATGGGAGATGGGTTAGGACCAGCAAACCTTTTCACATTCTCTAAAATCAAATCAAATTCAAAACAAAACTAAAAAGCTTCTTCAAACAATTTTGATTTCTCTTTAAATAATCTTATTCCATAAGATTGTCTTTAGGAATTAATTAGGTGAATGAATATACATATTTTCATCACTTTATTTCTTTCCTAGCATGCTAAATGTGCATGTCATATGATAATCATGCATTCATGCCTTTTTCAAAATCAAATTAAAATGAAATATTTCCTTTATGTTAAATTGCATGTTTCGACTATGGTAAGAATATGAATGGCTATTATCACTGTTAAATCCAAAATTATTTTCAAAACCTACAAATCAAACATCACAACTGAAAGGTATGCTACTATAATTATTTATAAGCTTGCATATGAGTATAATATAAAGATATGCATTGTGTGACTTTCCTTCTCTTCTCTTTTAGCATAGTTTTGAATAGGATTTGCAAAGTGTATAGTTCATTTGAAAAGAACACAACACTTACTTAAATTAATTCCTATTCATTCCTATGTTATCAATTAAGAAGGATATTCAGACTTACACATATAAATTAAATAACCAAAATTAAACAAACACATAAACTTTTTGCATGACTCTTTTTCCATTCATTTCTTTTGGTACATGCACTTGTATTTAAGGAAAGTGGTATATTAGTCTATCTAGGGTTGAGAGGCTTTATGTAGCCCCAAGTAGGTTTTGTACCTTACACTTGCTTGAAAACAATGGCGTACTCACTTATGACTTTCTTTATATAAATGTGCATATGAAGAATGGATAAAAGAATCTCTCTTTTCTACTTAACAAAATCGTGCATCATAAAAACATCCAAATTTCTTAAACAAACTCTCTTAGCATTCATCATTAAGGTGTGCTAAACATTTCCATTTGCATATATAGATATGCTTAGGATCCATCAATATGCATGTTACACATGTTGGGAAAGAAATAAAATGTTGTATGTTTTTGTGATAGTAATTCACTTTACTTAATCTTAAAATACCTTTCTTTATGAATAGGCTTGTTTAGGGAAAATATAAACTTAGGATTAATTAAAAAATATAATAAAACATTCATTAAAAAAAATCAAATATGAATCTACCTTAGAAATTACTTAAGGTAGGGAGGAAAGAGAAGTTCTCTTCTCTTTTCCTCTCTTTACAACACAATAGTAATTCATTCAATAAAATAAATCATCAAATAAAATCAACAATCAATTAAAAATAAAACCACTAGCTTGATATTTGATTTTTATTTTGTGATGTAATATTTTTTACTCTAGATGTTTGGGTGCGTATGTATAGGCTGAATGGTAGACGATCTTAGTCTAACCATTGTGTTAGGGATTGTGCTTAAGGCATAATAAAATATAAAATGTTTTTGCTGTGAAGGTTGCTTATACCCCTAAGCATAATCCAAAATAGGCTAGGTGGACTTGGTTACCCATGTGTGGGGTGCTAAGTCCAATTTATATATATATATATATACATGCTTGGGATTGTATGGTTTGTTTAGTTAATCTCTATTTTGCAGATTTTAGTTAGATTTCCTTTTTCCCATTTTCATGTAATTTTGCAAGTAGGATTTTGGAATGATTGTTAAGGGAGATTAGGATAAACATTGGTTATAAGACTATATCTTATGTACCATGTGAAGCCTTTGGAGCAACCACATTCCATCCAATCACAAGAAGAAGAAGAAAGAAAGAAAAAGAAGATAAAAGAAAGAAGAAAGAAGAAAGAAGAAATGAAGAAATGAAGAAATGAAGAATGAAGACCCCCATAACAATGAATTCCTTCTTAATTGTAATTTATTTATTTGTAATCTAGGTTGTATAAGGGTAGAGCTCGGCTACCCAATTTATTTTTAGATTTGTGCTGTGGAGCCCGACCATAAATGGCCTTTTATTCTTTTACGCTAGCTTTATAAATTGTGTGATGTTTGTTTAGCTTGTGCATTAAGATGGCATCTTTTCCTAGTTTCTTCCTTGCTTTGATGTATGGCTTGGATGACAATTAGGCTCTTAGGAAAATAAATTTTCTATCCAACTAATCAATTCAAACTAAAAATAAACAAACTCATAACCTCACCTAAAACTTAGGCTATAAATAAGATAAAAGAATTAACAACCCCTTAGCTGGAAGTTGTGTTTTTTTTCTCACATCATGCATAAAAAAACATCTTCTTTCACTCTTATTATATAGGGCTTCCACCTTTGCCAGAGAACTTGGCTTGACCTTTGAGAGCCATGGTGGAAACACACCTCCTTTATGATTTTGGCCCATAATCTAATTTCTCATGCATTAGGCATATGAATCCTAAAGTTTGTGTCAAATTGATTGTCCAAAATGAAAATAAAACATAATAAAAATTTGCATTAGATTTAAGTCATTAATCATGCCCTACATGATCTAATCTCTTAGGGAGTGTGTTTAAGGACTTAGTCTCTTCCTAAATAAACAACAACCTAGCTATCTTGTAGCATTTGACTTGCCTACATGTATTTAAAATCATAGGAGGAGTTAGTTGGTCACCACGGTTGTAAGTCCAAATCGGTGGTTATTCTCTTGGAGGTAAACCAAATTTCCATTTTTCTTAGATTTAGTGCTTTGGCCCTCACCAAAGCTCCCTAGATTTAGGTTCAGAGATTGCTACTTCCCTTTGCAGGATACGAGCATAAATCCTCACCTCTTAAGCATTTCCATGACTTTGTATCATGGAATTGTAAGCCCTAGATTTCTAATAAAAATTCAACTCAAATAAATAAATCACTTCAATTTAAAAAATATAAAGCCCAACCAGAGGATAGTTTGGGGTGCTTACTCTTCATATCCTAAGCATCCCCACTTATTCATTTGGCTTGATAAAATCCCTCCTCTTGATCAATCCCACTTGATTTCTAAAAATAAACCAATTGATTGATAGTCCATCTTTGAAATCTTTTGGAGATAATGATCATTTACCTTAATGAGAGTATTCTAAGGAATCTCCTTAGGATATAACTATGGGGTTTGCCCTATGGGAATTTAATGAACCACTTTAAAATAAACCTACTTTACTTTTCCATGTAAAGTAGGGGAAGAATCTTTGGTACATTCAAGACTCTAGTCCTTAGGAGTCCTTATTAAGGTGATTAGGTCCATTTGTAGGATGGTGACTTCTGTCTCTCGAGATAGTACACCACTCATCAATGTCATACCCAATCACCCTAATAAGAACATCTGTGGATCTGCGTGGTGTCCAACATAAGAAGTGTTATGTTTTGAAGAATTTATTTTTGGTTCATCATTTTATTTCTTTTCTCTCTTCTGAAAAGATTAGAATGAAGGATCAAAAATAAAATTTAAAAATTTCACCATAGATTTTTCTAGTGACTCTACTGGGGACTGTTCCTCTCCATCTTTGGTAAATGATCATTGTCTCCAAGTATCGATAGTGGGTTTGTACTCTATATAAATCCAAGACTATCTTTCTTTTCCATTGGCACTTAGTTTATTTCATCCTTAAGTTAAGCTATCCAACATCTTTAGGTTTTAGGGCCTCCATGGAACTTGAAACCCTTGTTGGGTTCCCCAATGGGTGAAAATAAAAATTTAATAAAAAGAAATAACTAAAGACTTCCTCCTTACCATTTTTATGGTAAGGAAAGGTTCATTCCAAAAATAAAGAAAAATAAATCCTTTATAAAACATCAATTTCCAAAAAGCACTTTTTCAAAATGCACAAAATAAAATGTTTGCACGAAACTTTCCATAAATCACCCTCATCTAATAATCTTCATGATTATTATATGTTGGATCATTTCAAAATTAAAATTAAAAAAAAATCATACTTTTCAAAAGCACAAATGAACATCTTGATTCAATTTATTGAATGATGATTTCATTTTCAATCAAAAAGAATAATCATCTTTTCCAAAAAGAAAATCAACAAACCTCTTTCAAAAATAAAATTTAACAATCATGTTTTCCAAAAGCACAAATGAACATCATCATTCAATTTATTGAATGAAGATTTCATTTTCAATCAAATGGAATCATCTTTTCCAAAAAGAAAATCAACAAACCTTTTTGAAATAAAATTCAATAATCATGTTTCAAAAGCACAAATGAACATCTTCATCCAATTTGTTGAATGAAGATTTCATTTTCAGAATAAAATGAACAATCATCTTTTTCAAAAATAAAAAAAATCCTACATTCATAATTTCAAAAAGCACAAATGTACATCTTCATTCAATTTATTGAATGAAGATTTATTTTCAAAACAAAATGAGCAATCATCTTTTCAAAAGAAAATCATTAAACATCCAAAATAAAAACCAACAAACATTTTTTCAAAAATCAAAATCAAAATAAAAATCACAAAACTACACTTGGGTCTTTTATTTAGCATACCCGCTAAATGAAATCCCCTTTTCAAAATCAAAATAAAAAATAAAATCAAAACACACATTTTATTTCCTTTAAAAGCTAAATTTGCTTTAATTCTAAAATCAATTCAAAAAACAAACACATTTGATGTAGCATACCTAAATTTTCTAAGAATCCTCTTTTTCAATCATCAAAAAAAAATAATAACACATTTGGATTTCCTTAGCATACCTAAATTTGCTAAGGATCCACTTTTTCAAAATCAAATCAAAAATAAAAGAAACAACATTTGGATTTCCTAAGCATACCTAAATTTGCTAAAATCCTATTTTTAAAAAACAAAAACAAAATCAAAAATAAAACACTTGGACTTCCTTAGCGTACCTAAATTTGCTAAGTATCCTCTTTTTCAAAATCAATAAAATCAAAACAAAGCACATTTTGATTTCCTTAGCATATCTAAATTTTCTAAGAATCCTATTTTCAAAAATCAACAAAAATAAAAGAAACAACATTTGAATTTTCTCAGCATACCTAAATTTTCTAAGAATTTCCAAAATAAATAAAAACAAAAGAAACAACATTTGGAATTCCTTAGCATATCTAAATTTGCTAAGGATCTCTTTTTCAAAAATCAACAAAAATAAAAGAAACAACATTTCGATTTCCTTAGCATATCCAAATTTGCTAAGGATCCCCTTTTTCAAAAATAATAAAAATAAAAGAAACAACATTTAAATTTCCTTAGCATACCTAAATTTGCTAAGGATCCTCTTTTCAAAAATCAACAAAAAAAAAACAACATTTGGATTTCCTTAGCATACATAAATTTGCTAAGGATCATCTTTTTCAAAATCAATAAAAATAAAACCACACTTGGATTTCTTTAGCATACCTAAATTTGTTAAGAATCCTCTTTTTTTCAAAAAATCAACAAAATCAAAACAAAAACACACTTGATTTCCTTAGTATACCTAAATTTGCTAAGAATCCTATTTTCAAAAATGTTAAAAAAAAAGACACACTTGGGTTCTTCATTTAGCATACCCAAATTTGCTAAATGAGGATTCCATTCTCAAATTCACAAATGATTCACAAAACAAGCAAACAAAAGAAAAAGAAGAAATTGTTTTCAACCTCACCTAGCATACCCAAATTTGCTAAGTGAGTAAATTTCAAAATCACAAAACAAAATCAATTGACCCTTTACTTTAACATGCTCAAAATTTTTAAATAAAGGGTCACCAAACAATAAAAAAAATCAAAATCAAATATGAACCTGTGGAAGGATCTCTCCAAAAATATTTAAACCCATTTTCAACATACCCGAATTTGTTGAAACTGGATTCTACTTTCAAAAAATCCCCTTTCTAATCAATCTCAAAATCTCTTCTAATTTCATTTGAGCCCCCATTTAACACTTTCAAGTTGTTGAGTGTGGGTTCAAATTCTAAATCTAAATTCAAAAATCAACAAAACAAAAATCTGATTCGAACTTGTTTTTCAACATTGTAGACTTTTTAGTCAGTTCAGTTTTAGTCTAGTTTCAATGGCAGCATAGAAGTACATCTTCACATTTTCTTTCAGGATGGACTTATCCGTGGATTGAGCTAGCCTTCCAGTCTAACTTCGCTCACCTCATCCACTTTGGTGAGGCTTTGAGGGGGCTAGATCACATGTGAGGGGATCACCCTCACGATAGTTAGCAGAAGTGTGGTGGCCGAGCAGAAGTCGGTCATCCAGGTCGACATGCCATCTGACTTAGAGATTCCCTCACTAAAGAAGAAGGCTATGGCGTCTCCAGTAGTATAGTCGGTGCTGAGCCCGGTTGTTCCCCCTACCACTTAGGGCTAACACCCACTCACTAGCTCCCTCAAGGGAAGGCTCCCGATTCCGATTATCTCCTTGCCTTGAGGTTGGGTCTAGTTCTTACTCTACTGACTCATAAATATAAGAACTGCATGATCAAGCAGTATCACACTTGCATTGCCAGGGAGTTGGAGGTAGCTACTCAGTCTGTTGTAGAGGAGTTTCCTAGGATGGTTTCCCTGCTAGTCATGAAGTTCCACCCTTTCTGGATCGATAGAGAATGTTAGGAGGATTTGCTTCATCTCCGGTTCATTCGCATAGTGAGAGGAGGTAATGCGGCCTTGATCAATTTTTATCAGAATGGTCTGAGGATCAGAGGGCTTATTTGATTATGTTACATCATTCTCATTGTGGGTAGAAGATTAGGAGGGAGGGCTAGGGAGGCCGATCAGATTACTAGTTGGGAGTGACGAAGGTACAACATGTAATTTACCTACCCTGTCGACTTTCTAGATCGGCCTACCATGACCATCCGATAGCATCTTTATGGGTACCCATCATAAGAGAGGATCCTATCCAGAGTCTGGTGTCTCCAACCACCTCTTCTCCACACCATCTTTTGTATAGGTTTCATCATCTACTATTTCAGCCAAGGCCATGAAAGCTACATTGGGGGAGAAGAGAACCCCATTGGTGATCCGACTATGGCCAAGAGATTCCATCCCATCTACATCACCAATTATGGTCATGTCGATCTCTCCTGCTTGACCTTCTACCCCAGTTGTAGTGAAGAAGGAATGGCAACCTCGAAGTATGGTAGTCGTTCGGTCCCCACCACCACCGTAGCAAGCTATTGAGATAACAGTATTTGAGGGAGGAGAGCAGGTTCAATCGATGGCCATAGATCCTCTAGGTACCACTCTAAATCTAGTAGTGAGTCTATCCTCTAGTGAGCATAGTCCTCATAAGATCAGCTCTCCAACAACATCAGAGGTTAGGTTCCTATTTGTTCATGATAGTGATCCTACTACCGTGACGATCTTTTGTACGTTCATTGGACCATCTAGATGACCTTTGTATCTGGAAGAAGGAAATCTTATGATATGCTTGGTATGATTTAGAGGATGAGAAGGTCAGCTTTGATCTGAATGAAGATGATCTATTAGAGGATTCAGTGGGAGTACACATGATAGACACCAGGGTTTCCCTCCCATGAGTAGACATTAGAAGGTCTTTGAGGCGGCGAAGGACATCCTACTCGACCCAACACCTCCTTCAGTAAAGAAAGCAAAAATATGAACAAATAGATAGGATGAGGAAGCAGCTTGAAGACTTGCTACCAGCAGACATTACAGAATCAAGCCTCGGTAATACATCCTACTATAGCAAAAATTGGTTAGCCTGAGTTGGTACATGTCTTGGATCCATCCAAGACTTCACCTTCAGTAGAGCAGGGTAGCACCACTGTATAGGAAGGTAGTGGATAGTACCTCCGTACAAGAAAAGGATATCAAAAATATGGTTGAGTAGTAGGTGAAAGAAGCATTGGTTCAAGCCCGAGGAGGATCATCAGTTCCAAAGGGTAGACCAGAGGAATTTGATGTCATCTAATATCTAAGGTTTTCGTGCCACCTTCTTTCAAAGCTTCAATGGCGGTGGGAACCCAAGGACATATTGCACGCAAAGCAGGTTGCAATCTTGGTGGAAGTGATGCTCTCTATTCCGACTTTTGTTAGTAGCTTTTAGGCATAGCCTTGATTGGTATCTGAACTTCCCTGTTGTGAATTTTTTGAGTTGGAGAAACTTTTCATCAAGAGGTTCACTGGAGCTTAGCAAAGGGTAACTGTAGGTGATCTCGTTGTGGCTTAACAAAACTCTGGTGAGTCCCTCATTAATTATATTCTCAGATGGTGCAATCTGAGTATGAAATATGAACCACAGATGTCTGAGCATCATGCCATTGAAATTTTGATGAAGAATATTCATGTCCCGGACGCCTTCATGCCCAAAGGTTTTACCATCAAAATATTTGAGAAACTAATCAACAAGGCAGATAGCTTACAAGGAGAAGCTAAACAGTTGCCTTTTTCAGACCAATCATCAAAGCCGAAGCCATAGAAAGCTTACAAGAAGAATCCAGGCGTGATAGCAGAGAGGCGGAAGCAAGCGGTTTGAGAGACCTGCTCCCATCACTTCCACCTCCTCACCACCCAGAAGTCCTACCACCACCTCCGGCCTTTCCATCAAGCAGTAGTAGTACACATACCTGGTAGCTATGGTCCACTACTCTTTATGGATAAACTTAAACCATATTCATTTAAAGGGAGGTAATCAAGAAAATCTTTAAGAATCTCTTAAAGAAGCTTGATTTTTATACCAGAACTAGAGAGGAAGTGGGTAAAGCAATGATCTAACTTTTGCCACCACCGCTTGGGTCATGTTTTGGAGGATTGCTTCACATTCAAGGATTGAAGAGATACCTGGAACAACCATCCAGTTCCATTAGGTAATCCTTGGGGATACTTGTGATCCTTCCAAAACTAAAGAAGGTTGGGATATCTCCTTATCCCACCTCTAAGAATTGTCTCAAAATCGAAACTTTCTTGCGGGTGCACGCTCAACCTCCAACATCAAGGAAGGTTTGCAAGTTGTAGGATAACTTAGGAAGGGGAGCTTGTAGCTTGCTTGCGGATAGCTAGTAGCCCACCATCGATCGGTCAGCACTCCACATTCTACTACATCGACACTTCTCTCTTCTCTTTCCAGTAGACATCTTGTATCGGTGATGAGGGGCATCAAATCCTCACCTCTTACTTTACTTTTATTTACTATGTACCTTCTTCAAAATCTAAGAAATTGAGGAATAAAGCTAGCTTGAATTATATATGTGTCACTTCTGATAGGTTGTCTAATTCTACTTCTAACAAAAACTCTTCAAGTATAAATAATAATTATAACAACTCTGATCTTCCTCTTTATGATTTAGAGTTGGGCCTTCCTTCTCTGAATACTATGGGTTTGCCTCTTAAGATAGACTTGGAATCATCCAATTCTGAGGGTCCCATAGGAGAAGCTTAGGTGAGCCTTGATATTCCACTTTCAGTTCTTGTTGATCAGGTGCATTGGTGAACATTCTGAGGTCAAGACCATTCCTTTGAGGATCAACATCTCCACACTCAGAGATCAGATGATGTTGAGTGGATTCAATGAATAAGTGAGAGCTTTGGTTCCATAGTGTTACCTTTGGAGATAGGTGAGGAAGACTAAAGCCAATTTTTAATCATTGATTAATACTATTCCTTTGCTTTGGTGGTAGGCCGATATTAGAATAAGATGATTCCATCCTCCTCCATGCATCAAGTTGAGGAAGGATGGGATTGAGTACCATGTCAAAGGCGATGAAAAAAAATAATTTTCAGAGGTTGAGATATATGAGGATGCACGATCTATCTTCCTCAAACACATTTTCTCATGAACTTAGGCATAATTCAACACAAAAAAAAAAGAAGAAAAGAAAAGAAAGAAAAAATGAAAGTCCAAGTGAACAAGAAAGGATACCAAGGAAGAAGTAGAACATATCATTCCACCCACTCATTCCATCATATGGACATGGTAGATGACTCAACCTCCACGGTAGAGGTAGAGGCAAAAAAATAGGCAATTCAGAGGTGGAAGACCCTGATTAGCCATAGGGTTATATTCAGTTCACAGAGTACCTACTATTCACATAGACTTGAATCCAATTTGAGGATGAGTCAAATGTGATTAGCATTCAATCCCTCGGTGGGTTTCATTGGAGGTGATAGGAGACCATGAAGACAGAGCCTCAGAAAAGCACAAATGTATTTGAATCAAGTGTATGTGAAACTATCAGTATGAGAAACCTTTCTAACCTATTTCTCTCAAAAAGTTGAAAGTTTAGTAGTTGAAACTTCCTCTTGATGTCAAAGATATTCCTATTGGGATCATCATTCTCAAGTCCAAAAATTGATGTAGGACTTGAGGAAATTTTAAATAAAGAATTAATGGAATTATCTTTTGATTGGTACTCACCTTGTGTTTTTAATCTTGTAAAGAAGGGTTTGATTCCTTGCCATTCTAAGCATGGTCGGTACTTTGAAAGCTAGAACAATAGAGCGGGGATGTACCAGATCTAGGATTCGATATTGGTTAGGTCGATGATGATGATTACTTAGTTATCACCAATCATTTGGAATATGGGTTCTTTCACACTACACTAACTCTTATGAGGATGTGTTTAAAACTTGAGATGATCAGATGACCTCCAAATCAAAGATGCATCTAGAATTTGAAGGAGATCCATTCAATAATTGACAAGCTTAAAGAAATCAACCTCGGGAAGAAAATCCGCGACATACATCGGTTTATCTTGAATGAAGAAGAAACCAATGACTTAGTTTATTGATTGAGTTTAAGGATTGCTTTGCATGGAATGAAGAAATGCTAGATCTTCATGTAGTCCACTATGATACCAATTCCTACCCATCAAGCAAGCTCTAGATGCATGTGATTATCAACAACAATTTCAAGTCAAGAAACTTCATCGTGAGTTTCATCAGAACAAATTATACCGTTCTTGTCATTCAGTTAAGAAAGAATGAAATTCATATGCGCATGGACTTAAATAAGGCATGTCCTAAGGATAGTTTCTCTTCCTATAGAATTAATGATGGACATCTCATCTCATCTGATTTTCTCCTTCATGGATTCATCCTATACAACCAAATCAAGATGGAGGATGAAAGAAATATTTTTCAACCATTAAATCTTATCAAATGTCTTGCAACTTAAAATGGTGCTACATACCATGGTGAGAGATCTTCAATGAACTCATCCATCATCAAGTTGAGGCTATGTTGATGATCCTAGTCAAAAGTAAAGAAAAGGAATACCATCTTTGTGTACTTCGTTCAGTTACGTATTGCTATAAAACCTCAAAATAAATCCCACGAAGTGTGTATTCAAAGTAACTTTAGGGAAATTCCTTAGGTTTGTTTTCTGACACTAGGGGATAGAAATAGATCTAGAAAGATCAAAGCTATCTTAGAAATGTCACCTCCCAAAAGTTTAACTCAACTTAGATCTTTCTAAGGATGGATGGCATATCTAAGACGCTTAATCTCCAAACTATCAGGAAGATGCAAGCCATTTTTTTGCACTTGTTAAAAAGGACGTCAAGTTCAACTAGGACGATAAGTGTCAGCATGCCTTTGACGATATCAAGTAGTTTTTGGTGAAGCCGCCAGTTCTACTAGCCTGTATCCCGGGCAGGCCACCCATCCTCTACACTGCTGTATTGGATGACTCCCTCGATACTTTGTTGGACCAAGCTAACGATGAAGGGAAGGAGAGTGCTCTACTACCTCAGCCATTGTCTGATCCCTGATGAAGCTGACTACCCACCTATTGAGAAACATTGCCTAGCTTTAATCTTTGCATCCCAAAAGCTATGGCACTATATGCTTTCTCATAAGGTGAACTTGATTTCTAGGACTGATCCACTGTAGTATCTCATGACACGACCAATGCTATCTGGACATTTGGCACATTGGTCCATGATTCTCTCATAGTTTGATATCATATTCATACCCTTCCGTATGATAAAATGATAAGCATTAGCGGATTTCTTAGCAGCATACCCACTTCTTGTCGATTCTCCTCTTAGTGAGGATCTCCCTGATGAACAAATGATGAACTTAGGGGAGGTTGACAACCGCCAATGGGAGATGTATTTTGATGGTGCAACTTCTTTTCATAAAGGAGAAGCACCGCGATCTACTCTTCCAGGAAAGGCAGGGGTAGGAATAGTTCTCTTAACTCTAGACTGAGATATGATGAGATTCTCATACTATCTCTCCAATCCCTGCACCAACAATGAAGCTGAGTATGAGGCTTTGATAGTCGGTATGGAGTTAGCCATTATAGTCTGTATCGAGAGCATCAACATCTACATGGATTCTTAGTTGGTCATCAACCAGATTGTCAGGTCCTACAAGGTTCTCAAAAGCTTGATCTAAACAAACTCTTGATTTTCCTTCATGATTCAATCAACCCTACAATCATGAATCCAAATATAAATACAAACTTCAATCACTTAACCAAAATCCAATTCAAAAGTCAAACCCCAAATCCATTCATGTTCTTCCTTTGAATATGAAATTGTCAAATGAATCAAAACCCATTTGACTTCAAACCACTTGCAAATGGATTAATATTTCAATCATAAGCTCATATACAAGTTCAATCAAACTCAAATCAAGTTTTGACCAAGCCATTTGACCCACCTAGGTTCACTTGATCCAAAGTGACCTAAAGTACCCTTATGAGCCAAATTCTAATCCTAACCAAATTGGATTGAATCAAACTCACATATACCTCTCATCATGATCAACAATCATCATGGGATGATCAATCAATCAAATTGGGTCAAACCAAGTTAAACCTAAGGGTTGACCAAGTCAACACTTAGCCAAAATGAAATCTAAACATGGCCAAAACCCACCATAGGCTAAATTGATTGAAACCAATGATCCAAGTTTATTCATGAACTATGTTTGATCTTGACCAAGCCAACATTTGAGCCTAACCTAGCCTAATAGGCCACTTGACCTAAAAAGTAAAAATGTGTCAAAACTTGATCTAAGCCAAATTGATTCAAACCAATGGGTCAAGTTCATCACTTGTTGAACTTGACCAAAGCCTCAATTGGCCAACTAGACCTAACCTTGCCCAAATTGACCTTGAACCCAACTTGACCTAAAGAGTCATGTTGAGCCAAATTCAAACTTAACCAAAACTTATTGGAAACAAAGATACGAATCCACTTCATCAGACTAATCAAACCTAAACCTGCCCATGACCTAGCTCAAATAGGTCAAATGGGTCAAATTGGTCAACTTGACCCATTTGACCTAAGTGAAGTCATATGAGCCAAATTCAAACCTAAACCAAATTGAATCAAGCCAAAACCACCAAAACATTTCAAATGGTCATATGAACTTGACCCAACCCTTGGATTGACCCAATTTGACCAATTGGTCAACTTGACCCAAGTTGACCCATTTTGACCTAAATGGGTCAACATGAGCCAAACCATATCAAATGAACTCCAAATACAATGAAACTTGGCTGAACCTATTTTCTCAACATACCCAACATATTCAAATTCAAAAATTTGCCAAATGACCATTCTACCCCTAGGCCATAGAATAAGTTATGGTAAAATCTATGGGAAATTTGGTCAAGCCCTCTTCATATGAACTTGATACCTTCCTAATAGGTCAAGTAAACCCTATGGAGGGTGGTGCACCCAACCCAATTAGTTTGGGTCAACCCAAATGGACCCAAAGCCAAAACTGACCCCATAGCTCAAACTGGCCAAATAGAAAACTTCACTTCACTTGATTTGAGGCACCTAGGAGGTTACCAATCCACTCCTTTGCTCAAACCGACCATGTGCCAACTCCAAATAACCCAAACAACTGTCTCTATATTGGCAATTGGATCAAAATGACAAAGGTAGCTTCGGCCGTCTGATTGCCATAGGGGGAGATATACTCCCCCTAATTCAACTCAATTCACACATGCTCATTGTTGATTGAGTGTTTGAGAGTGTTACGAGCCATTAGAGAGTGATCCTAAGATTTCTAAGAGGGATTTGAAATCATCCATTTTCGATTTCTTCAAGAAAAAATAGGGGAGCTCCATTGAATCTAAAACTTCTTCCACACTACAATTCAATCCAATTGCCTTTGCACACTCTCTCAGGGGACCAAATCGAGCTTGCCTAAGCTCTCTCTCAAGTTCCCAAAGCAAGGAGAAGTCCAATTCAATCAAAGCTGCAAGCAAGAGCAAGGGGAGTTGTTCAATAGAGCAAACTACCCAACTTTAGGAGCTAATTCTTTCACCACAGCTTCATCTCAACCAGATGAAGCTCCTCCAAAGGAATCGAGTGTCGATGATCACCTCCGGTTAGGTATGGTATTTTTTGATCACTATATTTAAGAGTTGTTGGTCCTTTGTGAAAGAAAGTGTCATGGCATGAAAATTCAATCATTGGATAGGATTGCCATTATTGTATGATGGTGTGTGCAAAATTTTATCCTAATCCAAGCTCAATCGAGCTCAAATCAAGGCTTAGATCATGGATGGTTCCTATGATTTATAGGCTTTAGCAGGGATTGATCTGTGGTTGTCCATCCGTGCATTTTCGATGGACGGCCAAGATTAAACACACATTCTATAATCCATTTATCCTTTTAAAATCATTCGCCGCTCGATCTTTAATCAACGGGGAAATGCATCTCGCCGCCACCACATGCTGACGGACGCTATGTGGTAGCTCATAGGCAAACGTGTGGAAAGCGCACTAACCGCTGTCGCCGCATGTCGAGCTGTGGGTTAAGGGATTTAATTAGGTTTTAATTAATTCTAATTAATCCTCTAAGCTTTAAAAATTCATATCTCTCTTAATAAAAATAAAAAAAAATATGAGGTAAATTTTTTATGAAAGATAATTCAATCTAGAATATTATAAAATAAGTTTTAGTGGATTTTGAATTATATATTTCTTTGATTTTGGGTTTTAATGGAAATATTAATTTGCTAATTACTCCTTAATTAATCAACTGATTAATCTCAAACCTCTTGGGTATGTTTTGGGGGATGACTTCTGCCTCCCCTAATTTTCTTGGGATTTATTGATGGCTTAATTAGGGAAATTGCAAATGCATTTCTTAATTACTCCCTTAATATAATTAAGGATAATTAAGGGTTTGATTAGTGTTTTAATCTCTTATTGAAGTTGATTAAGATTTGATCTAGTGAATAGGAGGTTTAGGGAATAATTTTGGGATATTTCCCTAAGCTATTCTCTAAACCCCTTTTCTTTCCTTAATCCTCTCTTAATTAAGGGTTAATTCATTAATTACCCTCTTAATTAATTTCTAAAATTCTAAAATCTTCCAGAACTTAATTAATCTACTTTGGGTAGATTCTTAGGTGTTCAAGAGCCTAAGTTCAATTAAGGAAATCAAAATCCAACTCATATGTGTGAGGGTGTTTTGAAATTACTTAAGTTAAACCCCTTAGCTTAATTAACCATTAATCATGAGCCAAATTGCATTAGAGCCTTTTCTTCCTAGGTGCACTGCAAATTTAAATTTCTTGTGAGGTTTTATGTCATCTCATTGGCTCATAATTATTTGGTTAACTATGCTAAGGTGGTGTAGGTAAGGGTTAATTAACTTGTTTAATTCATACCTTAACCTAATCAAAATCTAAAAATGAATCTAATCATCTAAAAATTAAACAAAAATATCAAACACATGTGGGAATGAGTTAGGAGCAGCAAAATAAACTCACATTTTTAAAATTAAATTAAATTCAAGATCAAACAAAAATCATATTAAATGAACTTTGATTTACTTTAAGCTTTCTTATTTCATAAGATTATCTTTAGGATTTAATTAAAGTGAATGTGTTTACATGCTTTCATTGCTTTAGTTCTTTCCCCAACATGTTAAATATGTATGTCATGTGATTTCATGCTTTTCAAAATTAAATTTAAAATGAAAATGTTTACTTTATGTCAAATTTGCATGTGTTGGCTAAAGTAATAATATGAGTATGGCTATTATCACTATTAAATTAAATTATTTTCAAAAATATGAATTAATTATCAAAACTAAAAGTGTGTTACTTATATTTTAATTATAAGTTTGCATGTGAGTAAGATATAAGGATGTGCTTAGTATAGGTTTTCCTTCTCTTCTCTTTAGTATAGTTTTGAATAGATTTGAAAGATGTATGGTTCATTTGAAAAGAACCTAACACTTGCCTAATTCCATATCCTATTCATTCATATACTATCACTTAAGAAGGATACTTATGCTTACACAAATAAATTGCATAAACAAAATGAATCAACTAATATAAATTTTTGCATTCTTTCTTTTCCATTCGTTTCTTTTGTACACATGTTTGTAATTACGAAAAGTGGTATATTAGTCTAGACAACCTCAAGGTTGCGAGACTTTAAGTATCCCTAAGTAAGTCTTCTACCTTACACCACTGGTTAATAATGGCGTTGTACTCACTTATGCCTTTCTTACTTTCATGTGTGCATATGAAAATTGGATAAGAAATCCATTTTCTACTTAATGAAAATCATGCATCATAAACTTTCAAATTTCCTCAAATGAATTACATAGCATGCATCATAAAGTGTGTTAATTATTCTCATTTGTGTGTATATATATGCTTAGGACTCATTCATATGCATGTTATACATGTTGGGAAAGAAATGAAGTGATGTATGTTTTGTGAATTTGGTTCATTTTATTTAATCTTAAAATGCCTTTATTTTTGAATGGGTTTGTTTAAAGATCATCTAAACTTAGGATTAATTAAAACACTTAATCAAAACATTCACTAAAAAACTAAAAATATGAATCTACTTTAGAAATTACTTAGGTTAGGGAAGGAAAGAGAAGTTCTCTTCTCTTTCCCTCTCTTTATAACTTAGTAATTAATTGGATTCACTTGAACCAAATCAAACATGAAATAAAAATCAACCAAAATAATTAAATCACTTAAATGAAACCTCCTCTAAGTTGAATATGCTTCACACTTAGAAAATTCTAACTTAGCCATAAAACCTCCAAAGCATACACATTAGCCTAAGTCACCACTTCTAGCTTTAGGTTAGAGCGGTGCATAGTTTGATGCTTGCTTTTATTTTATGATATATGTTTTAGATTGGATGTTAGGATGTTTGTGGGTAGAATGAATGGTAGGATGATCTTAGTCTAACCACTATCTTCAGAGGGATTGTGCTTAAGGGCGTAATAAAAAAATATAAATGCTTTGCGTGCAGAGCTTATACCCTAAGCATAATATATGGACTTAGTCACCCATGTGGGGTGATAAGTCCAATATACATGCTTGGATTTGGTGGTTTGTTTAGCTAACCTTTATTTTGGGTGTTAGCTAGATTTACTTTTCCTTTTCATGTAAATTTTACAATTAGGATTTTGGAATGATTATTATGGGATTAGATGATCATTGGTCATAAGATCTCATCTTATGTACCATGTGAAGCCTTTGGAGAAACCACCTTCCAACCATCCAAAAGAAGGAACCAAAGAAGAAAGAAGAAGAAGAAGAAAGAAGAAAAGAAGAATGAAGAAATGAAGCTTGAAGACCCCCCATAACAATGAATTCCTTGCTTAATTATATTTAATTCATTTGTAATCTGGGTTGTATAAGGGTAGAGCTCGGCTACCCAATTTTTTTCGGGCTTGTTCGGTGGTGTCCGACCATACTTGGCCTCTTATTCTTTTATGATTAGCTTTATAAATTGATTGATGATTTGTTTAGCTTATGCATTAAGTTACATCATTTTTCTAGTTTCTTCTTTGCATTATGTATGGCCTGGATGTGGATTAGGCTCTTAGGGAAAAATAAATCTTTTACCAAACTTAACAACTCAAAACTAAAAATAAAGAACTCATAACCTCACCTAAAGCTTAGGTTAAAATCAAGATAAAAGAATTAGCAACCCTTAGCTAGATGAGTATTTCTTTTATAACATCATGCACAAATGCATCTTTCACTCTTGATTGGAGGGCTTCCACCTTTGCCAGAGAAACTTGGCTTGACCTTTGAGAGCCATGGTGGAAACACACCTCCTCCCTTCTCGCTAATTTTTCCCAATAATTTATTTCTCATGCATTAGGCATATGAATCCTATTAGCCTGAGTCAAAATAACTGTCCAAAAATGAAAATAAAATGAAATCTGAATTACATTAGATTTAGGTCATTTGAAGCATGTCCTTACATGATCTAGTCTCTTTAGGGAGTGAGTTTAAGGACTTAGTCTCTTTCTAAATAAATAACAGTCTAGCTATCTTGCATAAGCATATGACTTGCCTACATGAATTTAAAATTGAATGAGGAGTTAGTTGGTAGCCACCCAAGAGTGTAAAGTCCAAGCAGTGTGGTTTGTCCTCTCGGAGGTAAACCAAATACCCATTTTGCCTTAGATTTAGGTTTTTTGGCCCTCACCAAGCTCCCTAGATTTAGGTTCTGAGGTTGCTTCCCTTTGTGGCCATAAGCATAATCCTCACCTCTTAGGCATTTTCATAATCTTGTGTTATGGAATCATAAGTCCTAAATTTCTAATGAAAAATCAACTCAAACAAATTAAATCAATTTCAAAATGTAAAGCCCAATCATAGATAGTTTGAGATGCTCACTAGGTTTCCTAGCATCAGGGCATCTCCTACTCTCTTTGTTGGCTTCGATAATAACTCTCTCTCTTTGATCAATTCCATTTGATCTTCAAAAATGAACTAATCGATTGATAGTCCTTTCCTATTGAACTCTTTGAAGACAATGATCGTTTACCTTAATCGAGAGTATTCCTAAGAGATCTTGTCCCTAGTGAACTTAACAAACCCGGTTTAAAATAAATCTTGTTTTACCTTTCCATGTAAAGTAATGGAAGAATCTCTGGTACATATGTAGACCCATTATCCTTAGGATTCCTTATTAAGGTGATTAGGTCCATTAAAGGGTAGTGACTTCTATCTCTGAGATAGTACTATTCCTTGATGACTTCGATCACGAATATCTACAGATCTGGCATCCCAAAAGATGAATTTTATATTCTTGCTTTTCACCACATGAAGGTGACCATATAGAAATTTTTCTCCACAGATTTTCTGTGACTCTAGGTTTTCCTCTCCATCTTTGGTAAATGATCATTCTTCAGTATCGATAGTGGTTTGTACTTTGGTATGAATCAGACTATCTTCTTTCTTTCATTGCTTAGCTTATTTCATTCTTAAGTTGAGTTAGCCAACATCCTTAGGTTTTAGGACCTCACTCGGTGTTGGTCTTAAAACCCCCATTGGGTTCTCTAATGGGTTAAAATAAAAAGAAAATATTTAAAGACTTCCTCATTATTTTTATGATAAGGAAAGGTTCATTCTAAAGTAATAAAGACAAAATAAATTTTTCATAAGAACTTTGCTTTTCAAAAAGCACTCTTTCAAAAATGCACATAACAAAATATTTTCTACAAAATTTTATCACCCTCATTTAATAATAATTCTCATAATTATTACATGTAGGAATTTTCAAAATAAAACTAACAATCTTTTCCAAAAGCACAAATGAACATCTTCCTTTAATTCATTTTGATGAAGATTTCATTTTCAAAATAAAATGAACAATCATCTTTCCAAAAATCAAAATCAAAATTAAAAACAAAATTTTAAAAAAGCACATATGAACCTTTCCATTCAATGCACTCATACCTATTGAATGGAAGTTTTATTTTCAAATAAAATTAAATTTTTCAAAAGCACATATGAACATCTTCATTTAATATACTCAAATATATTTAATGAAGAATTCATTCCTAAATAAAAGTAACATCATTTGAAAATCCCACTTAAACATATCCTATATATGATTAAGTTGGAATTCTTTCTTTCAAAAAGCAATAATCCCACACAAAACAAAAATGTTCACATTTACAAAAAATGAGATTGATTTCCAATCTTACATACCCAAATTTGTTGAATGGAATTCTTCTTTTCAAAAATAATAATAATTAAAAAAAATCAAAACTTAATAATCATATTTTTAAAAATTCTCAAAAACATATTTGGAACTTCATTTAGCATACTAAAATTTGCTAAGTAAAGTCTCCAAATTCAAAATCAAAATTTTCAAACACATTTGAACTTCATTTAGCACTCAAATTTTCTAAGAAGTCTCCAAATCCAAAATCAAAATTTTCAAACACATTTTGGAACTTCATTTAGCATACTCAAATTTGCTAAGAAGTCTCCAAATCCAAAATAAAAAATTTTCAAACATATTGGAACTTCATTTAGCATACTCAATAAGTGAAGTCTCCAAATCAAAATTAAAATTTTCAAACATATTTGGAACTTCATTTAGCATACTCAAATTTTCTAAGTGAAGTCTCCAAATTTAAAACCAAAAATTTTCAAGCACCTTTGGAACTTCATACTTTAGCATATCAAATTTGCTAAAAAGAAATTTTCCATTTTCAAAACCAAATCAAAAATTTTGAACACATCTTTTGGAATTTCATTTAGCATACTCAAAATTGCAAAGTGAAATTTTCATTTAACAAAACTAAGTGGGATTTCATCCTTAACATGCCATATTTGCTAAAGTAAGTCTCCATTTCAAACAAATCAAAACAAAAATGAAACACATTAGGATTTCCTTAGCATACCCAAATTTGCTAAGGATCCTACTCTTCAAAAATCAAAACATCCAAAACAAATAAAACACTTAGGATTTTCTTAGCATACTCAAATTTGCTAAGAATCGTATTTTCAAAATCAAACAAAACACACTTGGGTTCTTCACTTAGCATACCTAAATTTGCTAAGTGGGAATTCCAATTTTCAAAATCAAACAACAAATCACCAAAAAAGAAACAATCATTTTCAAACACTTCACTTAGCATACCCAAATTTGCTAAGTGTGTAAAAATCCAAAATCATCAATCAAAAATAAAAATCAATTGACCCTTACTTTAGCATACCCAAATTTGTTAAAGGAAAGGGTCCTCAAACCAAAACCTAAATTCAAATAAGCATGAGCCTATGGAAGCATCCTTCTTAAAATATTTGAATCCATCTTTCAACATACTCAAATTTTTTGAAGTTGGATTCATATTCAAAATTCTCTTTTCAATCAAATTTCTAAATCTTCTCAAATCCATTTGAACCCACTTAACACTTCCAAGATGTTGGATGTGGGTTCAAACTTTCAATTCAAACTAAAAAAATCAACAAAGGTAGAAATCTGATCCAAGCTCATTTCCTATTGCAGATTCTCACCATCTCATCTACTTTTTTTTTTCAATTTTATAGTTGATCTAAAATGGTAGGTTCAAAGAAATTTGTTTTCACTTTCCCTCATGGCATGGATTTGGCTTGGATGCCAACTTAATTGGATCATACACTTATCCATTTTGTGGGATTTGAGGGAGCAGGATCACATGTGAGGGCGCCCCTCACGATCGGTCAAGGACGTGCAAAAGCCATCATCCGATTGATCTACCTTCGATTTTGACATCTCCTCAGAAGAGGAAAGTGTCCACACTAATGAGCACCAAGATAGCCCCAATTTCAGTGCACCCCATGGTTTCTCATGTTGCTAGTGAGGGCTAGCACCCTCATCTCAGATCCTCTAAGGGTAAGGCCCTCGATCTCTGGATTGCCTCACTTACTTTTGAGTATGGGTCTAGCTCTCACACCTCCCATCCTACCAAGACATAGTGTAAGAATAAAAATTACATGATCAAGTGGTATCACACTAGGATTGCCAGGTAGATGGAGGCAGCCGCCCATTCAGCTGTTGAGGAGTTTCCTATTTTTACTTCACCACTGGTTACAACAAACTAGTTTCATCCTCTCTCGGTCGACATAGGATGTTAGAGGATTCACATCACCTCCACTGTGGGATCACCGTTACTTGAGCGGTGGAGGTCATGTCGCCGATCGCCTTGCTGTAGGCGGAGCTTACGACGCTAAAGTCTGAGCTCAATTTGATCGAGATCCATTATCCTCACAATGTGGAAACATATCCATCGAGAGGCAGAGGCCCATACATCTACTCACATTAGGAGAGTGAAGAGGTTCACCAACTTCCATAGTTGTTGATTTTCCAGGCACTACCCACACCATACCGACAACATCTTACTTACTAGGACCAGTCATCACAGAGGATACTCCATTCATAGAGAGTCGGTGGTGTCTCCACCACCGCTCTACCCCTCGCCCGCCATCACTCCCGTGTCACAGATTCCGCCATAAGGCCATGAAAGGCAGGGAGAAGCGCACGCTGAATCCGGCATGGCCGAGGGATCCTACTCCACCTACACCGCCTATTGGTGAGTCAGCTCTCGCTTGACCCCCGTGGTGCAAAAAGAGTGGCAACCCCAAAGCATAGTGGTCATCCCTTCACCAACTCTGCTAGTTCAGCAGGATGTGGAGATGGTTAGTCATTGCATGGAGTGATGATAGTCTTTGCACCAAGGATAGGAACCTCCTAGGAATGTCACCCCTCATAGATAGTGAGTGTCTCTCATCTAGTGAGCAGTCCATAGGATTGACTCCCCAAGAAGTGAGGTCCAATGCCTCTCACACAAAGTGATCACACCGACCTAGATCATTTGTCGCTGAGATCTCTATCGAGGAGATAGTAGCACATTATTTTAGAGAAGAAGGAGATCTTGGGGTATGAGGTGATGACTTATTGGGAGACTCCGAGTCGAGATGGTGATACCAGAGATCTCTTCTCGGAAGAGCCATGGAAGGTGATGAGGTTGATCAAGAAGACACCACCTAATCAGCCTAGCACCTCCTACATCAATTGAGGAATAAATATGAGCAGATAGATAGGATGGCATGGCAGAGAGACTTATTAGCGTGTAGTTTCATTTCAAAAAATAAGCCCGAGTTCATCCTACAACATTATTCAGTGAGTTAGTGCATGTCTTGGACCCAACCAAGATCTTACCTCTCGTTGAGCAAGGTAGCACTAGCATGTATAGAAGGTAGTGGAAAGTACCTCCATAAGAAAAGACATAAAATCCATGGTTGAGCAAGAAGTGAAGGAAGCATTGGCTCAAGCCCGAGGAGGATCATCAGTTCCAAAGGGTAGACCCTACCCGGAGGAATTTGATTCAATCCAATATCCCAAGCATTTCATGCCACCTTCCTTCAAAAGCTTTGATGGTAGTGGAAACCCAAGGTAGCACATAGCGCACTTCAGGGCCAGCTATTGCAACGTCCGTGGAAGTGATGCTTCACTTTTCTGCCTTTTCGTTAGTAGCCTAGCATGGATTGCTTTTGATTGGTATGTTGAACTACCCAATGGTTTAATAAAACATTTGCTGAGTTGGAGCAACTCTTTATCAAGAGGTTTGCTGAGCTCAAAAAGGTTACATAGTGATCTCATTGTAGCACAACTCCGGTGAGTCCCTTGTTGATTATATTCTCGATGGCATAACTTGAGTATGAAGTGAACCAATATCTGCAAAGATGCCATTGAGATTCTTTAAAGAATATCCATGGCTCGGTCACCTTCATGCTTAAGGGCTTCACTATCAAGACATTTGAGAAGCTAATCAACAAGGTAGCTAGTCTACAAGTAGAGGCCAAATAGCTGTCTTTTCAAGACCAGTTGCCTAAAGCAAAACCACAAAAGGTCTATGAGAAGAAGACAGAAGCAGTGACAGTGGTAGATAAGGGGAAGCATCCAGCTAGAGATCAGTCCGAGAGACCATGACCTCAGTAGCCTCCACCTCCTTTGCCACCACCCCTACCGCCTCCACAATAACCTCCACACGACCGCCATCATCATACCACTAGGAATGGACACATACCACGTGTACTATGGTCCACCTACTCTTTTAGATAAGCTTAATAAACCTTATTCATTTAAGAGGGAGGTAATCAGGAAGATCTTTAAGAATCTCTTAAAGAAGCCTAATTTTTAGCTACCCGAGCCTAGGAGACTGGAGGAAGTAGGCAAAAGTCATGATCCAAACTTTTGCCCTACCATATGTTAGGCCATATTTTGGAGGATTTCTTTACATTCAAGGACTGGCTTGAACATAGTTTCAAGATCGGTGTTGTAGTTATCCCAAAGGAATACCTTGTGAACAACCATCCAGTTCCATTAGGGTAATCCTTGGGGATACATGTGATCCTTCCAAAATTAAAGAAGGTTGGGATATTTCTTTATCCAAAACCTCTAAGAAGATCATTCAGAAGATCAAGAAGCTTTCCTTGCAGGTGCCTGAGTCAGCTTAAACCTCCAACATCAAGGAAGGTTTATAAGTTGCCAGTGCCAACTCAAGGAAAGGGGGAGCTCAACAGCAACAACATGTGTCAGCCCGGGATAGCCCATTAGCGCAACCACCAATCGAGTCCAGCCTCCAACCTACAACTTCCACATGACTTCTTCCACTTTAGCTTCTTCTTCTACTACTAGAACTCTTGTTTGGATAAGGCATCAAATCTTACCCCACTCACTTTACTTGATTTCTACTTTGTACCTTAAAATAATTCCAAGAAATTGAAGAATAAAGCTAGTTTGAATTACATGTGTCACTTAATGGGTTGTCTTCTATTCTAATGATAACTCTTCAAGTCAAAATAACTATAACAATTCTGATCTTCCTCTTTGATTGAGTTGACTTTCCTACTCAATACTATGGTTCACCTCTTGAGATAGACTTGGAATCATCCGATTGAGGGTCCCATAGGAGAAGCTATAAGAGCTGATGTGTGTAGAACCTTCCATTACCCTACCACATGAGATCACCGAAGTCAACCTCCATAGTGGCAAGGTTCTACCTCCTATGACAGCACCTCAAGATAGAGGGAAATAAGTCATTGGTATAGAAGATCAAGAAGCCCCTCCATAGGATGCTCCACCCTTGGATATGCTTGTGGAGGACTACCCAAGGTGGACTACAATGTCCTTTCTCATCTAAGAAAGTTGCCATCTAAGCTAAGCATATATGATGCCCTTGTCTTATCCAAAGAGATGAGGGAATCATTAATCAAGGCTCTCCTTGATCCTGAGATATGCTTGGTTCGACTAACAGCTATAGGTGAGGTGACACATTATACAAAAGAAGCTAAGGGGATCACCTTCACTGATGAAGACCTTCTTCTGGGGACTTGGAGCACAACCGTCCCCTCTACATCACGGACATGGTTCGACTGCTGTGAGTTCTCAGATTAGGTGTATCAATGAACATTATGAGTTTAAAGACCCTTGCCTATATAAGGATCGACATCTCCACACTCCAAGGAGATCAGATAATATTGAGAGGATTCAATGAACAAGGTGAGCAGGCTTTAGGTTTTATAGTGTTACCTTTGGAGATAGGTGACTATAAGACTGAAGCTGAGTTTTACATCATTGATTCGAATACTTCACGCTTTGCTCGGCCTTGGATACATCAGAACAAGATCATTCCATCCTCCCTCCATCATTGCATTAAGCTTAAAAAAGATGGGATTGAATACCGTGTTAATAGAGATGAAAAGCCATTTTCAATTAGAGAGGTTAAGATTTAAGAAGATGCAACCAACTATCTTCCTCAAACACCCTTTCTCATGAACTTGGATAAAATTTAAATTCAAAATCAAAAGAAAAAGAAGGTGAAGGAAAAAAAAAAGATAAAAGGAAAAGAAAAGAAAAATGAAAGTCCAAGTAAACAAGAAAGAGAATTGAAGAAGAAATAGATGATATTACATTCCACCCACATTCATTCCATCATATGGACATGTGGGTAGGATGACTCAACCTCCACCGTGTAGAGGCAGTGAAACAGGTAGTTCAGGTGGAAGACCCCTAGTTGGCCATCACCAGAAATCATGTTCCAGTTCATAGGAGTACCCCTACTATTCACATAGACTTTGAATCTAGCTCAATTAGTATACCAACCAAACCCTCTCAATGGGTTCCATTGGAGGTGACTTTCAATCCAGCAGAGATGAAGACCAGGCCTCCAGACAAAGCAAAGTTTTTGAATCAGGTCTATGTGAAACTATTAGGCAGCAGTTGGGAACTTTAGCTCTAACCTCACTTACATCTCAAAAAGTTGAAGGTTTAGTAGTTAAGGAAGTCCCTAAGTCTTCCAATGACATGAAACAGAAGAGATTCTTTTTGGGATCATCATCCTCAAGTCTTGAAGTTGATGTAGAACTTGAGGAGGATACTTTTAAATAATTAATGGAATTACCATTTGACTTTTACTCACCTTGTGTTCATAATCTTATACAAAAAAGGTTTAGTTCCTCATACATGGTCCGCACAGTCGAAAATTTTGAAAAGCTATGGAAACAATAGTGTAGGGAAGCACAATCAAGAGCAAGATTAGATTTGCACAAGTCCATTGATGATGACGATTACTGCTTAGTTGTTACCAATCATTTGGAGTCTAATAGGTTCTTCTCACACACCCTCAACTCTTATGAGAATGTGTGTTTAAAAACCTCAGATGATCTAGATGATCACTAATCAAAGAGGCACTACCAGAGTTTGAAGAGGAGATTCATTCAATAATTGATAAGCTTAAAAAAAATCAACCTCAAGATAGAAGAAAATTCATGCTCTACATACATCAGTTTGTTATTGAATGAAGAAGAAACCAATGACTTAGTTAGGCTATTAACTGAGTTTAAAGATTACTTCGCATGGAGTTATGAAGAAATGCTCGGATTATCTTCTAACGTAGCAGTCCACAAGCTAGCAATAGATCTTAATGCTATCCCTATTAAGCAATCCCCTAGATGCATGTGATTAGAAATTAAATAACAGGTCATTTCTAATGTCAAGAAACTGATCAATACTAGTTTCATCATGGTAGAAAAATATCCTACCTGGTTAGCCAATGCCATCCAAGTTAAGAAGAAGAATGGCCAAATTCGCATATGCGTTGATTTTAAGGACTTAAATATGGCATGTCCAAAGGATGAGTTTCCTCTTACTATACCAGAATTAACGGTGGACATCGCCTCATCTAATGCAGTTTTCTCTTTCATGGATGGGTCATCTGGCCATAACCAAATCAAGATGTCTTCTGAAGGTGAAAGAAACACTGAACCCCAATCTGAATCTTCTGTTATAGGGTCATGCCATTTGGCCTTAAAAATGCCAGTTATACATACCAACGGGCCATGACTCAGATCTTCAATTAACTCATCCATCATCAAGTTGAGTGCTACGTTCATGATCTAGTAGTTACGAGCAGAGAAAAGGAAGACCACATCTTTAACATGAGAGTAGTTTTTGAACAGTTAATACAATATAACCTTAAAATGAATCCCCTGAAGTGTGCAATCGGAGTAGCTTCAGGGAAATTCCTTAGGTTTATTGTTCGACATTGAGGAATAGAAATAGATCCAAAAAAGATCAACACTATCTTAGAAACATCACCTCCTAAAGTTTAACTCAACTCAGATCCTTTCACGAATGGCTGGCGTATCTAAGACACTTTATCTCCAACCTATCGAAGAGATGTAAGTCATTCTCAGCACTAGTCAAAAAGGATGTCAGGTTCAAGTGGGATGACAAGTTCTAGCATGCCTTTGAAGATATCAAATAGTATTTGGTGAAGTCGCCAGTTCTAGCAACCCCTATCCTGGGTAGGCCACTCATCCTCTACACTGTTGTATTGGATGACTCTCTCAGTGCTCTGTTGGCCCAAGCCAAGGAAAGGAAGCACTCTATTACCTCGTGCATCATTATGATTCTAAAAAGAAACTATCCACCTATTGAAAAATATTGCCTAGCCTTGATCTTTGCTTTTAAAATCTACGACACTATATACTTTCTCATAAGGTGAACTTGATCTCCAAAAAAAATCCATTGTAGTACCTCATAACAAGGCCAATGCTATCTGGACGTTTGGCACGTTGGTCCATGATTCTCTCATAATTTGATATCACATTCGCACCCCTCCGTGCGGTAAAAGGACAGACACTAGTGGATTTCATAGCAGCACACCCACTTCTTGCTAATTCTCCACCTAATGATGATCTCCCTGATGAACAAATCATGAACTCAGAGGAGGCTGTCAACTGCAGATGGGAGATGTATTTTGATGGTGCAACTTTTTTCAGAAAGGGGAAGCACCATGATCTATTCTCCCAGGAAAGGCAGGGGTAGGAATAATTCTCCTAACTCCAAACCATGATATGATGAGATTCTCATACTATCTTTCCAACCCCTGCACCAACAAAGAAGCTGAGTATGAGGTTTTGATTATTGGTCTGGAGTTAGCCATCACTATCAGTGTCAAGAGCATCAACATCTTTAGGGATTCTTAGTTAGTCATTAATCTGATTGTCGGGTCCTATTAGGTTCTTCGTCATTACTATGAGCATACCATAAAGTTGTTGGCCCAAATTCCTAAAGTCACCATCTACAAAGTTCTCCGAGCAGAGAACGTAGTAGCACATGCTTTGGCCAAACTTGCCAAAGAGTTGGCATGTCTGGAAGATGAGTCCATTTCAAAAAAGGTCTAAAATAGACAAGTCTTATCCCTTATTGATGTCAAACTCATCGAGAGACTTTAACTTGAAGGGGAGGTTGCCATTGCCAAAATGGACAAGGAGCTAGATTGGAGGCAACCGTTCATAGATTACTTGAACACCGGCAAACTACATCAAGAAAAGTCACAAGCCCATCAGGTGAAATAGAGAGATCTCTCCTACGCTTTTGTTGATGGCACCCTATACCGATGGTCCTTTGACCAAATGTGGTTACGCTATTTAGACAAACACGAAGCCCATGGCATTATAATTGATGTACATTCAGGTCTATGTGGAGCACATCAATATGGTCTGAAGATGAAGATGAAGATGAAGATCAAGCGACTTGGATACTACTGGCCTTCGATGATCACATACTGCATGGATGTTGCTAGGAGATTCCATCAGTGTCAGGTACACGATGTGGTCCTAAACCAACCACCCAATATTCTACACCCTACATTGGCCTCATGGCCATTCGAGTGTTGGGGTACCGACATTATGGGTTCGATCGATCCTCCTTCTTCCAAGGGGCATCGGTTCATCTTAGCTGCAATTAACTACTTTTTCAAGTGGGCGGAAGCCATCCCACTCAAAGAGGTCACAGCTCAGCATGTGCTTCAATTTTTCAGGAACCATATCATATATAGGTTCAGGGTGCCTCGATGAATTATATCCAATAATGGTACTACATTCAAAAGCACAAAGATCAATAGCTTTGCTAGAAGACACGGTATAGATTGGAGATACTCCACCATCTACTACCCCAGAGCAAATGGTTTAGCAGAAGCATTCAATAAAACTCTCATCTAGATACTAAAGAAAACTCTTGATGACAACAAACAATAGTGGAATGAGTAGTTGATTGAAGCCTTTTGGGCCTATCACACCACATACCAAACTCCAACTCAGTCTACCCATTTTCCTTAGTGTATGGGTCTGAAACTATTCTACCTTTAGAAGTTTAACTCCCATCACTAAGGATAGCATTGGGTAGCAAGATCACTATAGAGCATAATGCAAAGTTACGGTTAGAAGAGCTTGAAGGTTTGGAGGAGAGTCGCCTACAGGCGTGCTAGAACCTTGAGTTGTACATGGCCAAAATGATTCAAACAGATAACAGGATGGTTCATCCTAGGTCTTTTCAAGTAGGAGAACTTGTGTTAGTCCTAAGGAGACCAATTGTTATCAGTTGAAAGATGAGAGGCAAGTTTGAAACCACTTGGGAAGGCCCCTATGTCATAGAGAAGGCCTACTAAGGAGGATCTTATCAGCTTATTGATTGTAAAGGGGAACACCCAATGCTTCCAATTAATTGGATCTATCTAAAGAAATATTACCCATGAAAAAAAAAATCATGTTTGAAAATAATCATTAATAAAAAGAACAAAATCTGATTCCATTCATCAAATCTTCTCTTCTTTTGAAGCATTATTTGCTTGTCTTGTGAATTCACCATACGTGTTTAGGATAGGTGTAAGAGTCCGCTAGTGGTATTCTATCACTCTTTCACAACACAAACACAATCTCCTGATGCTATTAGAATAGGTGTAAGAGAACCTAAGAGGCATCCTATTTCGATCAGTTCTACGATAGGAGGATGTGAGTCCCAGAGCTTTCTTCCTAGGCTGATTATTGCAAATCGACGGGCACCTTAGGTTGGTTGATGTTCGCTATGCTGATAGCGACTCACCTAGTGGATACACCAATCTTGGTAGATGTGAGTCCCTAAGCTTTCTCCTTTAGTTGGACACCGAATACCTATTGGATATATGACTAGCCATGTCATCTTCTCCAGGATTTTGGATTAAGCCCTTAGTGGCCCCATCCCCTGCAAGCACTCTATGTGGATCACATCCTTTGCAACCCCATTTAGACACTACCCAAGTTACTTTTGGATTGGACAGTCTCCCTTTCTTAGTAACCACCCCTGTGGTTGAAGAATTTGCTCAACTGATGCACAAATTCTCCCTTAGTTCAATAAATCTGAGATAGGTCTAGGTTGATATAAGCTCCTTCTCAATTTGATCTCTCATAAACTAACAATGTCCACGATAAAACAAACTAAACAAAATAAACAAAATTAATTTGCTTGTGGATTAGGAATTCAAGCCCCCAAATGTCCCTTTTTCCCAAGCAGGCATCCTATCTTTAGGGTAATGTCAACATAACTCCCTATATGAATTGCCTGACTACTTGAGTTGAGATAAGTCCTCGAGTCGGTACTCACTCCGTAGTCATCTTTAGGTCAGGTTCATTCTATTTTTCTATAAGCAGGTTAGCTCGATAGTCATTCCTCTTTGGAAGATGTAAGACAATGATACATTCTTTCTAGCATGATTATCACAAACTGACGGGCAGCCCTAGGACGGGTTTGATTTATTGTCCAAAATAACCGATCACCACAGTGGTATTTTCTAGTGGAAGATGTGAGTCCTCAACCTTTCTACCCTTGAATTGATCATTGTAAACTGAAAGGCACTCCTTTGGTTGGATAGTTCTCCCATCGACCGGAAAGCTACTCCCTTTAGTTCAGTAAATTTGAGATAGGTCTAGGCTGATATGAGCTCCTTCTCAGTGCAATCCATCGTAAACCAATGAAATCCATCAAAACAAATGAATCTAAATAATTAAATTAATCTTGACTATCTTTGAGTTGATCTAAGTCCCCCAGCGACATTCACTCAATAGTCAGCCTTAGGTTGGTTTCAATCTGTTGTCTTGCCAACAGATTACCCCAGCAACGAGTCTCTACTTTGGATGATGTAAGTCTACTACGCTTTCTTCCTAGTACAATTACTATATACCAAAAGGCATCTCTTTGGTTGGCTAGTCCTACTACGTGTTTAGTAGACTAACCCTTTGGATTGGTAAATCTGAGTTAGGTCTTGGCCTCCAAGGCTCCTACTTAGTGCAGTCCATTGTAAACTAGCAGGGTTCATCTCAAAAATCCAAATCTAAAAATTGAATCCTCAATCCTCTTCCCTAGTGTAAATTTCTCCTCAGCGAGATTCAAACCCCTCATCCCCTTTGTGGATGACTTGAACCTTCTTCCCTAGTGGAAAGTTCACACTTTATCCCTTAGTGGATTCCTCCCTCTCTCTTATGTCCTTGACATAAGTAGAGCCACATTGTACTAAGCTCTGGATTCTTTCTACATCTTAAACATTGGACTTCTCTTAGGCTTTAAGAGTTTTTTTAGTCATAAGACACATCTAGTGATTATGTGGACACTCAATCTAGCCCTAGAGACTTACAAGAGTTAGCCATATGAATAGGTCATGCCTTAGGGGTGTTAAGAAAATTTGCCCACCCTTAACTTGATCCATTCCTCACCTTCCTTCCTTCAAGTCAAACTCCAAATCAATCTTATTTGATTTTCTCCAAATCAACTTAGGGGTGTTGGGAAAATTTTCCACCCTTAGCTTGAACCATTCCTCACCTTCCTTCAAGTCAAACTCCAAATCAATCTTATTTGATTTTCCAAACTCAAATCAACTCATGATTGAAATTATAATTGAAATCCATGATTGAAATCCATGAATGAAATTCTAAGTCCAAATCTTTAAGTCCTTTAAGTTTTTCTTTTAAGGACTTAGAAAAAATCAAATCAAATTCAATTCAAACTCATGAGATTTTCTCATAACGTATTTATATTCTCGTTTATATTCACATATATAAATGAAATATAAATTCAAATCAATCAAATCAAATCCAAAATTAAATTCCAAATTTAAAATTCCTTCTTAAGTCCTTAAATTCCTTCTTAAGGACTTAGCCTAAATCATGATCAAATCAATTCATGGGATTTTCTCATAACTCATTTATATTCTCATTTATATTCACATATATAAATGAAATATAAATATAAATCAATCAAACCAAATTAAAAAAATTCAAATTTAAAATCCTTCTAAGTCCTTAATTTTCTTATGGACTTAGCCAAAATCATGATCAAATCAATTCAAATTCATGGGATTTTCTCATAACTCATTTATATTCTCATTTATATTCACATATATAAATGAAATATAAATATAAATCAATCAAATCTAAATCCAAAATTCAAGCTCCAAACTCCAAAAAATTTCCTAAGTCCTTTAAATTCCTTTTAATGGACTTAGCCTAAATCATGATCAAATCACTTCAAATCCTTGAAATTTTCTCATGACCCATTTATATTCTCATTTATATTCACATATATAAATGAAATATAAATTCAAACAATCAAAACCAATTCCAAAATCAAACTCAAATCCACTCAAAATCCAACCTAAGCCTTTCAAGTCAAAATCTTGAACTTAGCCAAATCAATTCAAATCGTTAAACTCTTGATTTTCCTTCATGATTCAATCAACCAAAAAATCAAACCCAAAATCCATTCATGTTCTTTCTTCCTTTGAATATGAAATTGTCAAATGAATCAAAACCCATTTGACTTCAAACCACTTGCAAATGGATTTATATTTCAATCATAAGTCCATATACAAGTTCAATCAAACTCAAATCAAGCTTTGACCAAGCATTTGACCCACTTAGGCTCACTTGACCCAAAGTGACCTAAAGTACCCTTATGAGCCAAATTCTAATCCTAACCAAATTGGATTGAATCAAACTCACCTATAACTCTCATCATGATCAACAATCATCATGGGATGATGAATCAATCAAATTCAAACCAAGTCAAACCTAAGGGTTGACCAAGTCAACACTTAGCCAAAATGAAACCTAACATAGCCAAAACCCACCATAGGCCAAATTGATTGAAACCAATGATCTAAGTTCATTCATGAACTATGTTTGAACTTGACCAAGTCAACATTTGAGCTAACCCAGCTAATTGACCAAGTTGACCCAACTTGACCAAAAAGTCAAAATGTGTCAAAACTTGATCTAAGCCAAATTGATTCAAACTAATGGGTCAAGTTCATTCCAAATCACTTGTTGAACTTGACCAAAGCCTCAATTGGCCAACTAGACCTAACCTAGCCCAATTGACCTTGAACCCAACTTGACTAAAGGGTCATGTTGAGCCAAATTCAAACTTAACCAAAATTGATTGGAAAGATATCAATCCACTTCATATGACTAACCAAACCTAAACCTACCCATGACCTAGCTCAAAGGTCAAATGGGTCAAATTGGTCAACTTGACCCATTTGACCTAAATGAAGTCATATGAGCCAAATTCAAACTAAACCAAATTGAATCAAACCAAAGCCACCAAAACATTTTCAAATGGTCATATGAACTTGACCCAACCCTTGGTTTGACCCAATTTGACCAATTGGTCAACTTGACCAAGTTGACCCATTTTGACCTAAATGGGTCAACATGAGACAAACCATATCAAATGAACTCCAAATACAATGAAACTTGGCCAAACCTATTTTCTCAACATACCCAACATATTTAAATTCAAAAATTGGCCAAATGACCATTCTACCCTATGCCATAGAACAAATTTTGGTCAAATCCATGGGGAATTTGGTCAAGCCCTCTTCATATCAACTTGATACCTTCCTAATAGGTCAAGTGAACCCTATGGAGGGTGCACCCAACCCAATGGGTTTGGGTCAGCCCAAATGGACCCAAGGCCAAACCGACCCCATAGCTCAAATGGCCAATGAAAACCCTCCACTTGATTTGAAGCACATGGGAGGTTACCAATCCACTCTAGCTCAAAAACTATGTGCCAACTCCAAATAGCCCAAACAACCTCCCATATTGAATTGGATCAAAATGGCAATGGTAGCTTTACGTTGATCCATGGGGAGATATACTCCCCTAATTCAAATTCACACATGCTCATTATCGATTGAGTGTTATAGAGTGTTAGGAGCCATCAGAGAGTGATCCTAAGCTTTCTAAGAGGGATTTGAAATCAGCCATTCTCAATTTTCTTCAAGAAAAAATAAGGGAGCTCCATTGAATCCAAAACTTCTTCCACACTACAATTCAATCCAATTGCCTTTGCATGCTCCCTCAGGGAACCAAATCAAGCTTTCCTAAGCTCTCCCTCAAGTTCCCAAAGCAAGGAGAGTCTAATTCGATCAAAGCGAGCAAGAGGGAGTTGGTCCATAGAAACTACCCAACCTCAAGAGCTAATTCTTTCACCAGCCTCTCAACTGCATGAAGCTCCTCAAGGGAATCGTGATCACCTCCGATGAGGTATGGTATTTTGATCACTAGATTTAAGAGAGGTGTTGGTCCTTTGTGAAAGAAAGTGTCATGGCATGAAAATTCAACCGTTGGATAGATTGCCACAAGGTATGATGGTGTGTAAAATTTTATCTTAATATGAACTCAATCGAGCTCAAATCTTATCATGGACGGTTCCTATGATTTTTGGAGTGGATCACGCGTCCATCCACATTTTGGATGGACGAGATTAAACTCGTTTTATAATATTTATCCTTTTAAAACGTATTTCTCGCCGCTCGGTCTTCGAATAGAGCTATGGGTTGAGGATTTAATTAGGTTCTGGTAATTACAATTAATCCTCTAAGCTTTAAAAATTCATATCTCCCTAAATAAAAATCAAAAAAATATAAGGTAAATTTTTACTAAAAGATAATTTAATCTAGAATATTCAAAAATTGGCTTGAATTGATTTTGAATTATATCTTTCTCTGATTTTGGGTTTTAATGAAAAATTAATTTTCTAGTACTCCTTAATTAATCCAGCGGTGTCATCTATAACCTCTTGGGTATGTTTGAGGGATGACTCTCCCGCCTCCCTATTTTTCTTGGGATTTATTGATGGCAATTGGGGAATTGCATGCATTTCCTAATTACTCGTAATTAATATAATTATGAATTTTAATTTAATTAGTGTTTAATCCCTTAATGAAGTTGATTGATTTGATCCAATTAATAGGAGACTTGGGGAATAATTTTTGGGTACACAGGTATTCCCCTAAGCTATTCCCTATTTCCTTTTTTCCTTAATCTCTCTTAGGGTTAATTCATTATTACCCTCTTAATTAATTTCTAAAAATTCTAAAACCTTCCGAACCTAATTAATATACTTTGGGTAGATGCTTGGGTATTCAAGAGCCTAAGTTCAATTAAGAAAATCAAAATTCCATTTCGTATGTGTGAGTGGTGTTTTTGAAATTACTTAAGAACTCACCTTAAATTAATCATTAATCATGAGCCAAATTTCATTAGGCCATTTTCATCCCTAGGAATTGCAAATTTTAATTCCTTGTGAGGGTTTATGTAATCATCTCATTGCATGGTATTTGGTTAACTATGTTAGGGTGGTGTAGAGTGGGGTTAATTAACTTGTTTAATTCATACCTTAACCTAATCAAAATCTAAAATGAACCTAATCATCTAAAAATTAAACAAAAAATATCAAACACATGTGGAAATGGATTAGGAGTAGCAAACTCAACTCACATTTTCAAAATTAAATCAAATTCATGATCAAACAAAAATCATATTAAATGAACTTTGATTTACTTTAAGCTTTCTTATTTCATAAGATTATTTTTAGGATTTAATTAAAGTGAATGTGTTTACATACATACTTTCATTGCTTTAGTTCTTTCCCCAACATGTTAAAATGTATGTCATGTGGTTTCATGCATCCATGCTTTTCAAAAATTAAATTTAAAATGAAAATGTTTACTTTATGTCCAAATTACATGTGTTGTCTAAAGTAATAATATGAGTGGCTATTATCACTATTAAATTCAAATTATTTCCAAAAATATATGAATTAATTAGCAAAACTGAATGTCTGTTACTTATATTTTAATTATAAGCTTGCATGCAAGTAAGATATAACGATGCAGTATGGTTTTCCTTCTCTTCTCTTTTAGTATAGTTTTGAATATGATTTGGAAATATGTATGGTTCATTTGAAAAGAACCTGGCCTAATTCCATATCCTATTCATTCTATACTATTACTTAAGAAGGATACTTAAAACAAATAAATTTGCATAAACAAATGAATCAATAATATAAATTTTTGCATTCTTTCTTTCCATTCATTTCTTTTGTACACATGTTTGCATTTAAGGAAAGTGGTATATTAGTCTAGACAACCTCGAGGTTGTGAAGCTATCCCTAAGTGGGTCTTCTACCTCCACAGTTTAACAATGGCTCTACTCACTTATGCCTTTCTTACTTTCATGTGTGCATGTGAAAATTGGATAAAGAAATCCATTTTCAACTTAATGAAAATCATGCATCATAAACTTTCAAATTTCCTCAAATGAATTATAGCATGCATCATAAAAGTGTGTTAAATTCTCATTTATGAATTTGGTTCATTTATTTAATCTTAAAATGCCTTTATTTTTTTAATGGGTTTATTTGAGATCATCTAAACATAGAATTAAAACACTTAATCAAAACATTCACTTAAGCAAAACTAAAATATGAATCTGCTTTAAAATTACTTAGGTTAGGGAAGGACGAGAAGTTCTCTTCTCTTTTCCCTCTCTTATAACTTAGTAATTAATTATAGGATTCACTTGAACCAAATCAAAACATGAAATAAAAATCAATCCAAAATAATTAAATCACTTAAATGAAACCCTCCTCTAAGTAGAATATGCTTCACACTTTGAAAATTCTAACTTAAACCATATTAAGCCACACAAATGCCCAAAGCACACATTAAGCCTAAGTTACCACTTCTAGCTTTAGGTTAGGGCGGTGCATAGTTTGATGCTTGCTTTTGTTTTGTGAATAGTAGGATGACCTTAGTCTAACCATTATCTTGCATTGTCTTTAAAGGGGTGCTATAATAAAATATATATAAATGTTTTTTCCATGCGAGCTACTAAGCATAATCCAATAGGTGGACTTAGTCCTTGTATGTGGGGTGATAAGTCCAATATACATCTTGGGATTTGGTGATTTGTTTAACTAACATTTATTTTGAGGGTGTTAGCTAGATTTACTTTTCCTCCTTATGTAATTTTTGCAATTAGGATTTTGGAATGATTGTTATGGGGATTAGGATGAACATTGGTCATAAGATCTCATCTTATGCACCATGTGAAGCTTTTAGAGCATCCACCTTCCAACCATCAAAGAAGGAACCAAAAAGAAAGGAAGAAGAAAAGAAGAATGAAGAAATAAAGCTTGAAGACCCCCATAATAATAATTCCTTGCTTAATTGTATTTAATTCATTTGTAATTGGTTGTATAAGGGTAGAGATTGGCTACCCAATTTGTTTCGCGGTGGTGCTGACCACACTTGGTCTCTTATTCTTTTGAGATTAGCATTATTATAAATTGATTGTTTATCTTGTGCATTAAGTGGCATCATTTTTCTAGTTTCTTCCTTTTTATGCTTTATGTGTAGATGTGGAATAGGCTCTTGGTAAAAATAAATCTTTTACCAAACTTAACAACTCAAAACTAAAAATAAAGAACTCATTACCTCACCTAAAGCTTAAGTTAACTTTCAAGATAAAAGAATTAGCAACCCTTAATTTGGATGAGTATTTTTTTATATCATCATGCACAAATGCATCTTGCTTCACTCTTGATTGGAGGGCTTCCACCTTTTCCAGAGAAACTTGGCTTGACCTTTAAGAGCCATGGTGGAAACACACCTCCTCCCTTCTCCTTGGTTTTGGCCAATAACTCCATTTCTCATGCATTAGGCATATGAATCCTAATGGCAGAGGCCAAAATAATTTTCCAAAATGAAAATAAAATGAAATCTAAATTGGATTTAGATTTGAAGCATGTCACTTACATGTCATGATCTAGTCTCTTTAGGAGTGAGTTTAAGGACTTAGTCTCTTTCTAAATAAATAATAGTCTATCTATCTTGCATAGAGCATATGACTTGGGTACATGAATTTAAAATCATAGGAGGAGTTAGTTGGAAGCCACCCTCAGGTAGTTGTAAGTCCAAACAATCAGGTAGTTTGTCCTCTTTGTGGAGGTAAACCAAATACCCATTTTCGCCTTAAATTTAGTTTTACCCTCGCCAAAGCTCCCTAGATTTAGGTTCTGAGGTTGCTTCTCACTTTGTGGGCCATAAGCATTATTCCTCACCTCTTAAGCAATTCCATAATCTTATGTTGTGGAATCGTAAGTCTTAAATTTCTAATGAAAAATTTAACTTGAATAAATTAAATCAATTTCAAAAATATAAACCCCAATCATAAGATAGTTTAGGGTGCTAGGTTTCCTTGCATCATGAGTATCTCTACTTATCTTTTTTTTGGCTTTGATAATAACTCCTCTTTGATCAATCCCATTTGATCTTCAAAATGAATCGATTGATAGTCATTTCCCACATTGAAATCTTTGAAGACAATGATCATTTACCTTGTCGAGAGTATTCCCAGGGATCAGGTCACCTTAATGTAACTTCACAGGGGCTTGCACCAGAGAACTTAACGAACCCGACTTAAAATAAACCACGGTTTACTTTTCCATGTAAAGTAGGGGAAGAATCAGGTACATATGTAGACCCATTATCCTTAGAAGTCCTTATTAAGGTGATTAGGTCCATTAAAGGGTATTGATTTCTATCTCCCGAGATAGTACACTATTCCTTGATGGCGTGCCGATCACAATAAGCATCTGAGTGCGTGGCATCTGCAAAAATGAATTTTTATATTCTTGCTTTTCACCACGATGAAGCGACCATATAGAAATTTTTCTCCATAGTCAACAAAGAACAAAAATTTTATTCCAATTCATTAAAATCTTCTCTTCTTTCAAAGCATTATTTGCTTATCTTGCGAATCTTCCATGGCGTGTTTAGGAAGGTGTAGAGAACCCAGAGGCTTTATCCCTCTTTCACAACACACAATCTCCGCAATCTCCCTATATTAGAATAGGTGTGAGAGAAGCAAGAGGCATCTATTTCAATTAAGACAACTAATTTGGGTGTAAGAGAAACCGACATCCATTCTTGGTGGGAATCCTGGTTGCCATCCATGGCACCATTTCATCAATTCCCCAAGCGTGTTTTGGGTGAGGTGTGAGATAACCTAAAGCACCCTATTCCCTTTAACACAAGCATAAAAACAAACATAAATCTTTGTGGAGCATGTCCCGTGGCACTCACTCATTAGCTCTAAATCTAGTGTCTACATGCTTGCGCTCTAATATGTCACCCTAATGGTTCCTTGTGTGGAAGATGTGAGTCCCCACACTTTCTTCCTAACTTGACCATTATAAACTAATGAGCACCTTGTCAGTTTGGTAGACTTCACTGCCCATCCAATAAGCTACCTCATGTTGATTTTATTTAAAGAAGATGTGAGTCCCTGTTCTTTCTTATTGAAGTAATCATCATGATCTAACTAGGTCAGGTATATTTAATGTTTAGGGTAAGTCCCCCATGGCTCCTTCCCTCTTGACTACACACGGTTGAGATAAGTCCCCGGTGACATTCCGATAGTCACCTAAATTCGGATGACACCGGTAGAGTATCCGATGATCAGGTTACGCTATGGGAGGATGTGAGTCCAAGCTCTCTTTGTAGGTTGATTATTGCAAATTGATGGGCACCAGGTTGATGTTTGCTATCTTTGACGAGACTCACCCCGGTGGATACACCACTCTCGACAGATGTGAGTCCTCGCCTTATTCCTTGGGTTGGCCACCCTGAATACCTATGATATTATCTTCTCAGTGTCTTGGGTCCAAGCCACCGGTGGCCCCTCTCCCTGAGGGCATTCTACTTCCGGATTGGACAGTCCCCCTTTCCTGGTAGCCAACCCTGTGGTTGGAGAATTTGTTTAGTGGATATGCAGATTCTCCCTTGATTCAGTAAATCTAAAATAAGTCTAGGCTAATATAAGCTCCTTCTCAGTATGATCCCTAGCAAACCAACATGGTCCACGATAAACAAACTATATAAACAAACAAAATATTTGCTTGTGGATTAGGAATTCAAGTTCCTAAAGGGCCCCTTTTCTAGCGGTATCTATCTTTGGGTGTAGATAGAACTCCGTATGAATTTCGACTACGAGTTGAGATAAGTCCCGGTGACACTCTCTCCATGTCGTTTAGGTCGGTTTAATCTATTTTTCCACGGGGAAGGTTACCCAGATAGTCATTCTACTTTGGAAGATGTAAAAGGTATGATGCATTTTTCTGTGACAATCCGGCCGACAAGCGACCCTAGGCGGGGTTCGATTTGTTGCCCAAAGATCACTTGGATTTTGTAAGTGGAAGATGTGAGTCCCCATGCTTTCTTCCCACGAATCAATTTAAGCGAAAGGCACCTCCTTTGGTTGGATAGTTCTCCCCTGAGAAGCTACTCCCTTTGGCTGATAATTACGAGAATAGGTCTAGGTTGATATAAGCTCATTCTCATTGTGATCCATATAAACCAACAAAATCGTCAAAATAATTAAAAGAAATTAATATTAATATCTTTTAGGCGATTTGATTTAAGTCCCCGACAACATTCACACAATAGTCATCCCTAGGTCGGGTTTGATTTATTGCCTTCCCAACCAATCACCCCAGTGGTTCCTCATTTTGGAAGATATGAATCCCCACACTTTCTTCCTAGCTTGATCATTGCAAGCGAAGGCAAGCTTTGGTTGGATAGTCACGCTTATGTGATTGGTAGACTACCCCTTTGGATTGGTAAATGCGAGGCCTACCACCTACTCGATTCGATCCATATGGCGATGGGATCCATCAAAATAACTAAAAAATGAAATTAATCTTGACTATCCTTAAGTTGATTTAAGTCCCCCAAAGGCATTCACTCAATAGTCAGCCCTAGGTTGGGTTCAAACTGTTGCCTTATGGATCACCCAACGCGGTCCCTACTTTGGAATATGTAAGTCTACTAAACTTTCTTCCTAGTATAGCTATTGCACACCAAAAGACAAGCCCCTTGGTTAGCTAGTCCTACTATGTGTTTGGTAGACTACCCCTTTGGATTGGTAAATCTCAATTAGGCCTAGACCAGCATGGCTCTTACTCAATATGATCTATGGCAAACTAACAGGGTCCATCTCAAAATGAAAAATTTAAAATTTCAAATAAACTCAACCCTCCTCCCTCAGAGGAGTTAAATGAAACAAATAAAACAAATTCAATCAATCTCCCTCACTGGAGTCAAAAAAAGTAAACTAATCAAAATAATCGAACAAAATAAATTAACAAATCCAATCAAACGAAAATAATCAAAATAAATAATCAATCAAATCAAATCAATTTCTCCCCATTGAGACTCAAATCAAATCAAGCCTCTCATCTCCTTGTGGATGACTTGAACCTGTTTTCCTAGTGTAAGGTTCACATACTCTATCCCTAATGGATTTCTCCTTCACTCTCTTATGTCTTTGGCATAAGTAGAGTCACATTATACTCAACTCACGGATTCCTTCTACACCCAGGTTGGTAGATCATTTCTTAGTGCTTGTGAGCATTGATTGTTATTGATCATTTTGGTGACACTACATGTGGTGTATCTTGTCAATCACACCACATATTGGGTGCCCTTTGTTGACCTCATTTTTTAGAATGAGCTCTCAACCATTTAGACATAGGCCTTCTCTTAGACACTAAGGTTCCTTAATTTTAGAAGAGTTAGCCATAGAAATAGGTCATTAGGGGTGTTAGGAAAATTTGCTTACCTATAGCTTGAGCTAAATCCTCACTTCCTTCCTTCAAGTAAAATTTCAAAATTCAAATCAAACTCCAAATCAAATCAACTTCAAACTCAAATCAATTCCAACTTGATTGATTTTCTCAAATCTTAAATCAATTCCGAATTTTTCAAATCATGAATCAATTTCAAATGATTGAAGCCCATGATTGAAATATAAATCTAAAATCTTTCCTAAGTCACTTTGATTCCATCTTATGGACTTAGCTAAATCAAATCAAATCAATTCAAATTCAAGAGATTTTCTCAAACCCATTTATATTCATAAATATAAATGAAATATACATTCAAATATCAAAACTAAATTCAAAACTCAAATCCAAATTCAACTAAAATTCAACCTAAGCCTTTCAAGTCAAATTCTTGAACTTGCCAAATCCCAAATTTTCTTCATGATTCAATCAATCCTTCAATCATGAATCCAAATATAAACACAAACTTTAATCATCAAACCAAAACTAAATTCAAAACTCAAATCCAAATTCAACCAAAATTCAACCTATGCCTTTCAAGTCAAATTCTTGAACATAGACAAATCAAACTCAAATCAAGCCAAACACTTGATTTTCTTCATGATTCAATCAATCCTTCAATCATGAATCAAATATAAACACAAACTACATCAAACCAAAACTAAATTCAAAACTCAAATCCAAATTCAAAATTCAAAAGCCTTTCAAGTCAAATTCTTGAACTTACCCAAATCAAACTCAAATCAAGTAAACCCTTAATTTTTCTTCATGATTCAATCAATCCTTCAATCATGAATCAAATATAAACACAAACTTCAATTGTCAAACCAAAACTAAATTCAAAAAATCAAAGCCAAGTTAAACTCATGTTCACCCTTTTGAATAAATGAATCAAAACTCATTTGACTTCAAACCACTTGCAAATGGGTTTATATTTCAATCATAAGTTCATATCTGGGTTCAATCAAACTTGATTCAAGCCTTGATCAAGTCATTTGACCCACTTAAGCACACTTGACCTAAAGTGACCTAAAGTACCCTTTTGAGCCAAATTCTAATCCTACCCAAATTGGATTGAACTAAGCCCACCTAAGCCTCACATTGTGAAAACAATCATCATGAGATGATCAATCACTCTCAAATTGGGTCACCAAATCAAACTAAGAGTTGAAATGGTCAAATAAAACCTAAACTAGCCAAAATCTATCATAAGCCAAATTGATTGAAACCATTGATCAAAACCAATTCATGATTAATGTTTGAACTTGACCAAGTCATCATTTGAGCCTAACCTAGCCCAATTGGCCACTTAGCTAGAGTTGACCCAACTTGACCTAAAAGTCAAAATGGGTCAAATCTTGATCTAAGCCAAATTGATTGAAACCAATTGGTCAAGTTCATTCTAAATCACTTGTTGAACTTGACCAAAGCCTCAATTGGCCAACTAGACCCAACCTAGCCCAATTGACCATAAACCCAACTTGACCAAAAAGGTAGAATTTAGTCAAAATCAAACAAAACCAAAATTTATTGAAACCAAAGCTTGCAACATATTTCAAATGACCAACTAAACCTAAACCAACCCATGACTGGCAAATAGGTCAAATGTGTCAAATGGTCAATTTTTGACCTAAATGAAATCAAATAGAACCAAAACTAAATATATACCAAATTAGACCAAACCAATGATTTCAACATTTCCTTGATGAACTTGACCCAATCCTTGGTTTAACCCAATTTGATCAACTTGACCTATATTTTGACCTAAAGTCAACATGAGCCACATGACATCAAATCAACTCCAAATTCTTTGAAATTTGGCCCAACCTAATTTCAAACTATTCTAAATCTTACCAAAGTGAAATCAAATCCAAATGACCATTTTACCCCTAGGTCAAGGGGTATCCTCTGGTCAATTCCACTTGGAATTTGGTCATATCTTTTTTCATGGCCACTTGGCACCCTCTTAGTGGACCAAGTGGACACTAGTGGGTATGGTGCACATGACCTAATGGGTTTGGGTCCGCCAAACCCAACCCAAGGCCAAAACTAACCACCCCACTCAAAATTAGCACATGAGAATCACTCCTCCACCTCATTTAGCACATGGGAACTTCACCACTTCACTCCAAACCCAAAATTGAATCACATGCCACTAAAAATGGCCTAACTAACTCACTCCATAAGATCAATTTGATCAAAATGGCAAAGCCATGCTTTCCGTCCCGATCCTTCTAGGGAGATATACTCTCCCCTAATTTCACTTGGTGCATTCATTCATTCACTCGATTGAGCTTGGGAACTCAGGCAAACTTCTCCAAGATGCTTAACAAACCTCATTGGGATTTTCTCCATTCTCAATTTCTTCAAGCAAAAAATAGGAGAGCTCAAATTTTCCAACTCATCCAATCCCAACTTCAACCCAAATGCTCTTGCAAGCACCCTCAGAGGACCCAATTGAATTGATCCAAAGCATCTTCCATTCTTCCAAGGCATAGGAGGGGAGAGCTAGACCAAAGCCTGAAGCTAGGAGGGGTTTGGTCCATTGAGCAATCCATTTCATCTCAAAGCTTGAAACCTTCAATAGGGCTTCGTCTCCACGGTTGGTTGGATAGTCCTACTGTGTGGTTGGTAGACTACCCCTTTGGATTGGTAAATCAGGCTAGCCAATGCATCCATGGCCCCTATTTAGTGTTCATTGCAAATTGATGGAATCCAACAAAAATAAATTAAAAAATGAAATTATTCTTTGACTATCTTTGGGTTGATTTAAGTCCCCAATGGCATTCACTTTCAATAGTAAGCCCTAAGGTTGGCTTTGATTCATTTCCTTGCCAATGGATCACCCGACAATTGGTCCCTTCTTTATAGGATGTAAGTCTACTACTTTCTTCCCCAATGCGGTTGTTTTGCAGAAGGCAATCCCTTTGGTTGGCTAGTCCTACTCTGTGTTTGGTAGACTACCCCTTTGGATTATTAAATGCGTCACAGGTAGGCTTGAGCCAACTCCAGTCGATCCATCACAAACCAACAAGGTCCATCTCAAAATCCAAAAATAAAACAAATTCCTCCTCCCTCGGTGGGGTCAAAATAATCAAACAAAATAAAATCCATTCAATCTCCCTAGTGGAGTCAAATCAAAACACAATCAACATGCAACTAAACAACAAACAATCAAAACAAAATAAACAATCAATCAATCAAATTTGATCTGCTTCTCCTTAATGAAATGCAAATCTTTCTAGTTCCCTTGGCGGATCTCGAAGTATAATCCCTCACCGGATTTCACAACCTCTTCTCCCTAGTGGATGACTTGAACTTGCTCCCGTAGTGGAGAGTTCACTTTTAATCCCTAGTGGAGCACCAAATCCTAAATCAAATCAATTTCTCCAGTGGACTCAAATCAAATCAAACCTCTCATCCTCTTGTGGATGACTTGAACATGTTTCCCTAGTGGAAGGTTCACATACTCTATCCCCAGTGGATTCTTCCTTCACTCTCTTATGTCTTTGACATGAGTAGAGTCACGTTGCACTAAGCTCTTGATTCCTTCTACACCTTGGGTTAGAAGTAGATCATTCTATTTAGTGATCGTGATTGTTGATGATGGTCAGCCTTGATGCGTGTGGTGTACCATGTGTCGGTCACACACACCTATTGGGTGCCCTTTGTTGACCTCATTTTTAGAATGAGCTCTCAACCTCTCCATCTTAGACATGGACTCCTCTTAAATACAAAGAGTTCCTTGGCACACTTCTAGTGATTAGGTGAGCACTCAACCTAACCCTAGAGACTTAGAAGAGTTAGCCATAGGAATAGGCCATGCCTTACGGGTGTTAGGAAAACCTATCTAACCAATAGCTTGAACCAAATACTTACTTTCTTCCTTCAAGTCAAACTCCAAATTTAAACAAACTTCAAACTCAAATCAACCTCAACTCCAAACCAACTTCAAACTTAAATCAATTCCAACATATTGATTTTCTCAAATCCAAATTAACTTTAAACTCAAACCAATTCCAAATCAAATCTCAAATCAATTCCAACTTAATTGATTTTCTCAAAACCTCAAATCAATTCCAATGGATTTTCTCAAATCATGAATCAATTCTAAATGATTGACATGATTGAATTCCAAATTCAAAAATCTTTCTGTTGACCTCATTTTTAGAATGAGTTCTCAACCCCTCCATCTTAGACATAGGACTTCTCTTAAACACTAAAGTTCCTTGGTCTTAAGACATTTCTAGTGATTAGGTGAACACTTTTAGCCTAGACTTAGAAGAGTTAGCCATATGAATGAGTCATGCCTTATGTTAGGAAAACTTGCCTACTTGTCCCCAGGCCTAATCCTCACTTCCTTCCTTAAAAAAAATCAAATTCAAATCAAAAATCTAAACCAATTTCAAACTCAAATCAATTCCAAATGATTGAAACTCATGATTGAATTCCAAATCCTAAAATCTTTCCTAAGCCCTTTGATTTCATCTTATGGACTTAGCTTGAATCAAATCAAATCAATTCAAATTCAACCATTGTACTTCGTTCAGTTGCATATTCTCATTTATATTTAAAATATAAATGAAATATAAGATCAAATATCAAAACTAAATTCAAAACTCAAACCCAAATTCAGCCAAAATTCACCTAAGCCTTTCAGTCAAATTCTTGAACTTAGCCAAATCAAACTCAAATCAAGCCAAACCCTTGATTTTTTTTCATGATTCAATCTATCCTTCAATCATAAATCCAAATATAAAACAAATTTTAATCATCAAACCAAAACTAAATTCAAAACTCAAACCCAAACCTAACTAAAATCCAACCTAAGCCCTTCAAGTCAAATTCTTTAACTTAGTTAAATCAAACTCAAATCAAGCTAAGCCCTTGATTTTTATTAATGATTAAATCAATCCTTCAATCATGAATCCAAATATAAACACAAAATTCAATCATCAAACCAAAAATAAATTCAAAACTCAAATCCAAATTCATCCAAAATCCAACCTAAGCATTTCAAGTCAAATTCTTGAACTTAGCCAAATCAAATTCAAATCAAGCCAAACCCTTGATTTTTCTTCATGATTCAATCAATCCTTCAATCATGAATCCAAATATAAACACAAACTTCAATCATCATGCCAAAACTAAATTCAAAAATCTAACCCAAATTCAACCAAAATCCAACATAAGCCTTTCAAGTCAAATTCTTGAACTTAGCCAAATCAAACTCAAATCAGGTCAAACCCTTAATTTTTCTTCATAATTCAATCAATCCTTCAATCATGAATTCAAATATAAATACAAAATTCAATCATTAGACCAAAACTAAATTCAAAAATCAAACCCAAATCAAACTCATGTTCACCCTTCTGAACTTGAAATTGGCGAGTGAATCAAAACCCATTTAACTCCAAAAAACTTGCAAATGGATTTATATTTCAGTCATAAGTCCATATGTGAGTTCAACCAAACTTAATTCAAGTCTTGATCAAGTCAATTGACCCACTTAGGCTCACTTGACCCAAAGTGACCTAAAGTGTCTTTTTGAGCCAAATTCATCCTACCCAAATTGGATTAAACTAAGCCCAACTAAGCCTCACATTGTGAGCAACAATCATCATGAGATGGTCAATCACTCAAATTAGGTCAAACAAAGTTAAACCTAAGGGTTGACCAAGTCAACACTTAGACAAAATGAAACTTAAACTAGCCAAAATCTACCATAGGCCAAACTGATTGAAGCCATTGATCAAAACCAATTTATGATCAATGTTTGAACTTGACCAAGTCACCATTTGAGCCTAACCTGGCCCAATTGGCTACTTGACCCAAGCTGACCCAACTTGACCTAAAAAGTCAAAATATATCAAATCTTAATCTAAGTCAAATTGATTAAAACCAATGGGTCAAGTTCATTCCAAATAACTTGAACTTGACCAAAGCCTCAATTGGCTAACTAGCTAGCCCAATTGACCATTAACCCTAAAGGTTAAATCAAACCAAAATTGATTGAAACCAAAGCTAACAAAATATTTTAAATGATCAACCAAACCTAAACCAACCCATGACCTAACCTAATTAGGTCAAATGGGTTAGATAGGTCAAGTTGACCCATTTGACCTAAATGAAATCAAATGAACAAAAACTAAATATAAATCAAATTGAACCAAACCAATGATGCCAAAATATTTCAAATGGTCATATGAACTTGATCCAACCCTTGGTTTGACCAATTTGACTAATTAATCAAATTTACCCATGTTGACCCATTTTGACCTAAATGGGTCAACGTGAGCCAAATGATATCAAATCAACTCCAAATTCATTGAAATTTGGACCAACCTAATTTCAAACTATTCTAAATCTGTCCAAAGTGAAATCAAAGCCAAATGACCATTTTACCCCTAGGTCAAAGGGTAACCTATGGCCAATTCCACTTGGAATTTGGTCATATTCTTTTCATAGCCACTTGGCACCCTCTTAGTGGACCAAATGGACACTAATAATCATGGTGCACATGATAGAATGGGGTTGACCAACCCAAACTCAAAACAAACCACCTCACTCAAAATGAGCACATAGGATCATCTCCCACACTCTCTTTGGCACAGGAAAACTTATCCACTACCTCCCTCTGCCAAAATTGAACCACGTGCCACCTCAAACGACCAAAACAACCCACTCAAGGTGATCAATTTAATAAAAATGGCATATTCAAGCTCATACGTCTGATACTTGTAGGGGGAAATATACTCCCCTTAATTTCATTTCATTTGTATGGACTCACACTCGATTGAGCTTAGGGAACTCAGAGCATGCTTCTCCAAGGTCCTCCAAGCTTCTTCCATCTACTTTGAATTCTCCATTCTTGGTTTCTTCATGCCAAAAATAGGGGATCTCAAGAAAATTTCAAACTCATCCATCACTCAATTTTAATCCAATTCCTCTTTCAAGCACCCTTAGAAAATCCAATCAAGCTCACCCAAGTCTTCATCCATGCTTCCAAGGCATGGTAGGAGGGAGCTAGATCAAGGCCACAAGCATTTGAAGAGGACTTTGACCAATTGGAGAATCTACTCAACCTCAAGCCCTCAAACCTTCAACAGGGCTTTGTCTCCACTAGACGAAGCTACCTCGATGATTGGGAGCGTCGGTGATAGCCTCCAGTGAGGTATGGATCAAAATTGAGCCTAGGTGTAGATTTCTTTGGTCCTTTGTGAAAGAAAGATTCATCCTAAGTGAATTCAACCATTGGATGTCTTGCTCCTTGTATATTGATGGTGTGGGTTCAATTTTAGCTCAATCTGAGCTCAATCAAGCTTAGATCAAGCCCTAAGGGGTGGATGATTGCCATCTCCCATAGGTGAGCTCAGGGATGAATCACGGACCATCCATTCCGCATGTTTTCGATGGATGGTCCTGATTAATCCACATTAGATCCATATTTTAATCTCTTTAATACTGCAGGGTTGATCTTGATCAATTGATCTTTGATCGGATGGCCCAAAGGAAAGCGCATAAGCATGGCGTGTGTGATAATAGCAAGTGATGAATCTTGTGCCATGTGGAAAGCGTGCATCGATCCATGTGGCGATGGGATTAGTCATTATTAATTAATTAAGTTTTAATTACTGAAACTTCAAAATTACATAATTAAATAAAGAAAAATTAGAAAAATACAAACTCAAATGCATTTTGAAGATAATTCATAGCAGAATAATCAAAAATTAAGTTTGATTGATTTTAAATAGTAAATTTTATATAATTTAGGTTTTATTGGGAATGTAATTATGTTAATTACCTAATTATTCTATTGATTAATCCCAAACTTCTGGTATATTTGGTGGGATGACTTCTTTAATTTTCTTGGGATTTATTAATGGTTTAATTAATTGCTTGATTCACTCCTAATCACTCCCTTAATCAATTAAATGATTAATTAATCTATTAAATAATGATGAATTCATTAATTAAATTTGTTAACCACCTTGGAACAGTGGATAGACTTAAGGAATGAGATTAGGATGCCTTTTTTAAATCTTTTCCCCTAAGTCTATTTCATTTGAATGAAAACTTAATTAATTTACAAATTGATTAATGATTTAATCATTTCATTAAATAGCTTAATTAACTAAACTCAAAATCAAAAATTAATCTAGAAACTTAATCACTTAATCAATTCCTTCTTGGGTAGATACTTAGGTGTTCAATAACATAAGTTGCTTAAGGAAATCATATCTAACCCATATGTATGGGAAGGGTTATGAAAGTACTTAAATTAAACCCTTTAGCTTAATTAATCATTAATTATGAGCCAAATGCATTAGGCCCCTTTCTTTCTTAGGTGCATTGCTGATTTAAATTTCTTGTGGTTTTATGCCATATTTTTGGCTCATTATTATTTGGTTAAATATGTTAAAGTTGTGTTGGTAAGGGGTAATTAATGGACTTAATCTAACCTTAAGAAAAATATTAAATCAATCTAGGTTCTAAAATTAAACTAAAATAACATACACATGTGGGAGATGGGTTAGGACCAACAAACCTTTTCACATTTCCTAAATTCAAATCAAACCCTAAACAAAATTAAAAATTTCTTTAAACAATTTTGATTCACTTTAAATAATCTTATTCCATAAGATTATCTTTAGGAATTAATTAGGGTGGATGAATATACATTCTTTCATCACTTTATTTCTTTTCTAGCATGCTAAATGTGTATGTCATATGAAAATCATGCATTCATGTCTTTTGAAAAATCAAATTAAAAATGAAATGTTTCCTTTATGTCAAATTGCATGTTTTGGCTAAAGTAAGAATATGAATGGATATTATGACTACTAAATCTAAAAATTATTTTCAAAACATACAAATCAAACATAACAACTGAAAGGTATGCTACTTATATTTATTTATAAGCTTGCATGTGAGTATAATATAAAGATGTGAATTATGTGGATTTTCCTTCTCTTCTCTTTTAACATAGTTTTGAATAGGATTTGCAAAGTGTATAGTTCATTTGAAAAGAACACAACACTTTCTTAAATATATTATCATTCATCCTTATGTTATCATTTAATAAGAATATTCACATTTGCACACATAAATTAAACAACCAACAAATCAATGAAACATAAACTTTTTTGCATGATTCATTTTCCATTCACTTCCTTTTTGTATATGCACATGTATCTAAGGAAAGTGGTATATTAGTCTGGACATCCCAGGGTTGTGAGGCATTAATTAGCCCCAAGTAAGTCTTGTACCTTACACCCATGGTGTAGAAAACAATTGCAACATACTCACTTATGCCTTTCATACATATAAATTTGCATATGAAAAATGGATAAAAGAATCTCCTCTTTTCTACTTAACAAAAACATGCATACATGAAACATGCCAAATTTTATTAAACAAACTCTCTTAGCATTCATCATTAAGGTGTGCTAAATATTTTCATTTGCATGTATAGATATGCTTAGGATTCATCCATATGCATGTTACACATGTTGGAAAGTAATAAAGTGTTGTTTGTTCTATGATAGTAGTTCACTTTACTTAATCTTAAAATTCTTTTATTTTTGAATAGGTTTGTTTAGGAAAAATATAAACTTAGAATTAATTAAAACACATAATAAAACATTCACTAAACAAAATCAAATATGAGGAAAGAGAAGTTTTCTTCTCTTTTTCTCTCTTTACAACTTTTAGTAATTAATTGTGGATTCATTCAAACCTAAACAAATCATAAAAATTCAACTAAATCACTTAAATGAAACCACCCTCTAAGTTGAACTCTTTCGCACTTAGAAAACTTCAACTTTAAAGCCTAGCTAAACATACCACACAAACCTTAAATGTCACACACATTAGGCTAAGTCACCATTTCTAGCTTTAGGTTAGGGTGGTGCATGGTTTGATGTTTGCTTTTATTTTGTGATGTAATGTTCTTAGTTTGGATGTTAGAGTGTATGTGCATAGACTGAATGGTAGGGTGATCTTAGTCTAACCATTATCTTTTGTAGGGGATTGTACTTAATGGGCACTGTAATAAAAATATAAAAAGATTTTGTTGTGCAAGTTGCTTATACCCCTAAGAATAATCCAAAATAGGTCAGGTGGACTTGGTTACCCATGTGTAGGGTGCTAAGTCCAATTTATTCATATACATGCTTGGCATTGTTTGGTTTGTTTAGCTAATCTCTGTTTTGTACATTTTAGTTAGATTTCCTTTTTCCCATTTTCATATAATTTTTCAAATTAGGATTTGGAATGATTTATTATGGGTTATTAGGATGAAATTGGTTATAAGACTATGTCTTATGTACCATGTGAAGCCTTTTGGAGCAACCACATTCCTAACCAACCAAAAGAAGAAAGAAGAAAGAAGAAATGAAGAATGAAGAATGAAGACCCCCATAATAATGAATTCCTTCTTGATTGTAATTTTTTTATTTATAATACGGGTTGTATAAGGGTAGAGCTCAACTACCCAATTTGATTTTGGGTTTGTACGGTGGAGCCCGACCACAAATGGCCTCTTATTCTTTTGCTCTAGCTTTATAAATTGTTTGATGTTTGTTTAGCTTGTGCATTAAGATGGCATGTTTTCCTAGTTTATTCTTTGCTTTGATGTATGGTCTAGATGAGGATTAAGCTCTTAGAAAAATAAATTTTCTATCCAACTAATCAATTCAAGTTAAAAATAAACAGCTCACAATCTCACCAAAATTGTAGGTTGTAAATCAAGATGAAAAAATTAGCAACCCTTAGCTAGATGTTGTATATTTTCACATCATGCATAAAAAGCATCTTGTTTCACTCTTATTTTGGAGGGCTTCCACCTATGCTAGAGAATTTGGCTTGACCTTTGAGAGCCATGGTGAAAACACACCTCCTTTCTTGCTAATTTTGGCCCATAATCTAATTTCTCATGCATTTTGCATATGAATCCTAAAGCCTATGTCTAATTAATTATCCAAAAATAAAAAAATAAATATTATATACAAAAATTTGCATTAGATTTAATTCATTAATCATGCCCTACATGATCAAGTCTCTTAGAAGTGTGTTTAAGGACTTAGTCTCTTTTCTAAATAAACAATGCCTTCATTTTCTTGCAAAAGCATATGACTTGCCTACATATTTTTAAAATCATAGCAGGAGTTAGTTGGCATCCCCAGTGTTGTAAGCCCAAAGTGGTTTATCCTCTTGTGGAGGTAAACCAAATACTCATTTTCATCTTAGATTTAGGTTGTGCCTTCCTCAAAGCTCCTAGATTTAGAGAGGTTGCTACTTCCCTTGCCCATAAGCATAAATCCTCCTCTCTTTAGTAATTTCCATGACCTTGTATGGAATTGTAAGCCCTAGATTTCTAATAAAAATTCAACTCAAATAAATCAATTCAATTTCAAAAATATAAAGCCCAACCATAGAATAGTTTGGGATGTTTACTAGGCTTCCTAGTATCCTAAACATCCCCTACTTATCTTCATTTGGCTTCGATAAGAACTCTGTCCTCTTGATCAACCCCACTTGATTTTCTAAAAATAAACCAATGGATTGATAGTCATATCTTTGAAATCTTTGGAGACAATGACCATTTACCTTAATCGAGAGTATTCCTAAGGAATCTCATTTAGGATGTAATTAACTATGGGGGCTTGCCCCTGTAGGGAACTTAACGAACCCATTTTAAAATAAACCCTGCTTTACTTTTCCATGTAAAATAGGGGAAGAATCTCTGGTATATTACAAAGACCCATAGTCCTTAGGAGTCTTTATTAAGGTGATTAGGTTCATTTGTAGGATGATGAGTTCTTTCTCTCGAGATAGTACATCAATGTTGTACCTAATTAATAAGAACATATGCAGATCTGTGTGGTGTCTAACACAGAAAGTGTTGTTGAAGAATTATTTTTTTGTTCTTCATTTTATTTCTTTTCTCTCTCTGAAAAGATTAGAATGAAGGTTAAAAATAAATAATTCACCACACTTTCCTAAGCCCTTTAATCTCATCTTATGGACTTAGCCTAAATCAAATCCAAATCAATTCAAATTCAAAAGATTTTCTCATAATCCATTTATAATATCATTTATATTCACAATATAAATGAAATATAAATTCAAATACCCAAAACCAAATTCAAAAATCAAACCCAATTCTAATAAAAATCTAACTTAAGCCTTTCAAGTCAAATTCTTGAACTTAGCCAAATCATCTCCAAATCAATTCAGACCCTTGGATTTTCTTCTTGATTCAATCAATTCTTCAATCATGAATCCAAATATAAATATAAACTTCAATCATCAAACCAAAACTAAATCCAAAAAAAAAAAAATCAACCCCAAATCAAACTCATGTTCATCCTTTGAACTTGAAATTATGGAATGAATTAAAACCCATTTGCCTCCAAATCACTTGCAAATGGATTTATATTTCAATCATAAGTCCATATGTGAGTTCAACCAAACTTGAATCAAGCCTTGATCAAGTCAATTGACCCACTTAGGCTCACTTGACCCAAAGTGATACCCTTTTGAGCCAAATTCTAATCCTACTCAAATTAGATTGAACTAAGCCCACCTAAGCCTCACATTGTGAGCAACAATCATCATAAGATGATCAATAAATCAAATTGGGTCAAACCAAGTCAAACATAGCCTTTGACCCAACATTTAACAAATGAAACCTAAACATGCCAAAATCTATCATAGGCCAAATTGATTGAAATTGATCAAAACTAATTCATGATCAATGTTTGAACTTGACCAAGTCATCATTTGAGCCTAACCAATTGGTCACTTGACTCAAGTTGACCTAAGTTGACCTAAGTTGACTAACAAGTCAAAATGGGTCAAAATCTAAGCCAAATTAATTGAAACCAATGGGTCAAGTTCATTCTAAATCACTTATTGAACTTGACCAAAGTCTCAATTGGCCAACTAGACCCAACCTAACCCAATTGACCATGAACCCAACTTGACCTAAAAGGTCAAATCAAGCCAAAATCAAACCAAACCAAAGCTACCAAAATATTTCAAATGACCAACCAAACCTAAACCAACCCATGACCTAACCCAATTGGGCCAAATGGGTCAAATTGGTCAACTTGACCCATTTGACCTAAATGAATTCAAATGAACCAAAACCAAATACAAATCAAATTGAACCAAACCAATGATACCAAAACATTTCAAATGGTCATATGAACTTGACCCAAGCCTTGGTTTGACCCAATTTGACCAATTGACCCATTTGAACCCATTTCAACATGAGCCAAATGCTATCAAATCAACTCCAAATTCCTTGAAATTTGGGCCAACCCAATTTCAAACTATTCCAAATCTACCTAAATTAAAATCAAAGCCAAATGACCATTTTACCCTAGTCAAGGGGTAACCTTTAGCCAATTTCACTTGGAATTTGGTCATATCCACTTGGCACTCTCTTAGTGGACCAAATGGACACTAATGAGTGTGGTGCACATGACCCAATGGGTTTGGGTCAGCCAAACCCAACCCAAGGCCAAAACTGATCACCCCACTCAAAATGAGCACATTGGATCACCTCCCACACCTCATTTAACACATGGAAACTCCTCCACTCCCTTCCTCAACCCAAGGCCAAAACTAATCACCCCACTCAAAATGAGCACACTGGATCACATCCCACACCTCATTTAACACATGAAAATTCCTCCACTCCCTTCCTCTGCCAAAAGTAAACCATGTGGATCTTAAAATGGCCTAACAAACCCACTCAATAGGATCAATTTGATTAAAATGAAAGAGACACTCTCAGCCATCTGATCCTTATAGGGGGAGATATACTCCCCCTAATTTCACTTGAATTCCAATGATTCACACTCGATTGAGCCATAGAAACTCAGAGCAACCTTCTCTAAGTTCCTCCAAGCTTCCTCAAGCTATTTTGAATTTTCCATTTTTGAATTTCTTCAAAGCCAAAATAGGGGAGCTCATTGGAAATTCCACCTTGCTCAATTCACCACTACAAGCTAATTCCACTTGCAAGCACCTTCAAAAAATCAAGTCGAGTTCATCCAAGTTAAATCCTAAGCACTCAAGCCATAGGAAGGGGGAGCTAAACTAAAGCTACAAGCACTTGAAGAGGAGTTTGGCCAATAAGAGGATCTACTTCATCTCAAGGCTTCAAACCTTTAACAGGGCTTCATCTCCACTAGACGAAGCTACCTCAATGTTTGGGAGCACCATTGATATCCTTCGGTGAGGTATGCTTTAAAACCAAGCCTAGTGTAGAAATTCTTTGGTCCTTTGTGAAGAGAAATGTGATCTCAATTGAAATTGATTGTTGGATTTCTTCCTTCTTACCTGGTGTGTGTTCAATCCCTCAATCAAGCTTAAGTGAGCTCGATCAAGCCTTAAGAGATGGGCGCCGCTCCCATAAGGTGGATGAATCATGGAATCCATCCCATGTTTTTTGGATGGATGATCCGATTAATCCATATTAAATCCCATGATTAATCCCTTGTTGCAGTTGATCTTGACCATCTCACGATGGCCCAAGGGAAAGCGCATAGTGCCACCAGCTAACTGTGCAGCCAATATGACAACTTAAATAACCAATCCCGCCGTGCCACATGGAAAGCGTGCGCCGCGTCAGCGGTCAACGTGGTGCCAATGGGATTAGTTATATAATTCAATATTTTAATTAATTCTTAATCATAAAAACTTCAAATATTCATAATTAAATATATAAAAATCAAAAAAATATTAATGAGGGCTCATCTTAAAGATAATTTAGTGAGAATAATATAAAATTATTTCTAATTGATTTTGAACAGTGGGTTTTCCTTAAGTTAGGTTTATTTAAAATCTTAATAACCCTAATTACTCAATAATTTCATTAATTAATTCCAAACTTCTAGACATGTTTTGGAGATGACCTTACCTCCCTAATTTTCTTGGAATTTATTTATGGGTTAATTAGGGAAATCAATCAATGAATCTCTAATCACTCTCTTAATAAAATTAAAGGTAATTAATCATATGAATAGTGGTTTAATCATTTAATTAAAATAATTAAATATTGTTTAAGGGATCAAGAGATTTATGGAATAATTTTGGGAAATTTTTCTTAAGTATTCTCTAAACCCCCTTTCTTCCTTAATCCAAACCTAATTAAGGATTAATCCACTGATAACCTTCTTAATTGACTTAATCAAAATTTCAAAATCAATTTGAACTTAATCAATCCTTGATACTTAGTGTTCAATAACCTTAAGCTTAAGGAAATCAAATCCAACCTACATGTGTGGGAAGGGTTATGAAAGTACTTAATTAAACCCCTTGGCTTACTTAATCAGAAATTATGAGCCAATTGCATTAGGCCCTTTTCTTTCTTAAGGTGCATTGCTGATTTAAATTCAATGTGATTGCATATCATATGTTAGCTCACAATTATTTGAATGATTATATTAAGGAGGTGTAGGTAATGGGTAATTAATGAACTTAATTTACACCTTAACCTAAACAAAATATAAAATCAACTTAATGGTTCTAAAAATTAAACTAAAATAGTACACACATGTGGGAGAGGGGTTAGGACCAGCAAACCTTTTCACATTTCCTAAATTCAAATCAAACTCAAAACAAAACTAAAAATTTCTTTAAATAACTTTGATTCAATTTAAATAATCTTATTCCATAGGATTATCTTTAGGAATTAATTAGGGTGAATGAAGTTACATAATTGCATCACTTTATTTATTTCTTTCTTAGCATGTTAAATGTGTATGTCATATGAAAATCATGCATTCATGTCTTTTGAAAAATTAAATTAAAATGAAATGTTTTCTTTATGTCAAATGCATTTTTGGCTAAAGTAAGAACATGAATGACTATTATCACTACTAAATCCAAAATTATTTTCAAAGCTTAGAAATCAAATATTAAAATGAAAGGTATGCTTATTTATAATTACTTATAAGCTTGCATGTGAGTATAATATAAAAATGAGCATTATGTGACTTTTCCTTCTCTTATCTTTTAACATAATTTTGAATAGGATTTGCAAAGTGTATAGTTCATTTGAAAAGAACATCACTTGCTTAAATACATTCCTATTCATTCCTATGTTATCATTTAAGAAGGATCTTCACGTTTAAACATGTAAATTGCATAACCAAATCAAATAAATAAACATAAACTTTTTGCATGACTTTTTTTTCATCATTCATTTGCTTTTGTACATGCACATGTATTTAAGAAAAGTGGTATATTAGTCTGGACATCCTGGATTGAGGAGGCTTTAAGTAGCCCCAAGTAGGTCTTGTACCTTACACCTGTAGAAAATAATGGCATCATACTCACTTATGTCTTTCATACATGTAAATGTGCATATGAATAATGGATAAAAGAATCTCTTTTTCTACTTAACAAAATCATGCATAAAAACATCCAAATTTTTTTTAAGCAACATCTCTAGCATTCATCATTAAGGTGTGCTAACATTTCCATTTGCATGCATAGATATGCTTAGGATTCATCCATATGCATGTTACACATGTTGGAAAGAAATAAAGTGTTGTGTGTTTTGTGATAGTAATTCATTTTACTTAATCTTAAAATGCCTTTCTATTTGAATAGGTCTGTTTAGAGAAAATCTAAAGTTAGGATTAATTAAAACACATAAACTAAACAAAAATCACTAATCAATCTACCTTAGAAATTACTTAAGGTAGAGAAAAGAGAAGTTCTCTCTTTTCCTCTCTTACAACACATAGTAATTCATTGTAGGTTCATTCAAACCAAATAAATCATCAAATAAAACCAACCAAATTAAGTAAATCACTTAAATAAAACCACCCTTCTAAGTTGAATCTTTCACACTTAGAAAACTTTAACCTTAAAGCCCAACTAAGACATATACCACATAAGCCTTAAATGGCACACACACATTAAGTAAGTCACCATTTCTAGTCCTATGTTAGGGAGGTGCATGGTTTGATGCCTTATTTTTGTGATGTAATATTTAGTTTAGATGTTAGGGTGTATGTACAAAATGGTAGGATGATCTTAGTCTAATCATTATCTTCTAGGGGATTATGCTTAAGGGATGTGTAATAAAATATAAATACTTTGCTATCAGTTGCTTATACCCTTAAGCATAATCCAAAATAGGTCAGGTGGACTTGGTTACCCATGTGTGGGGTGCTAAGTCCAATTTATTCATATACATGCTTGGGATTGTGTGGTTTGTTTAGCTAATCTCTATTTTGTAGGTTTTAGTTAGATTTTCTTTTTCCCATTTTCATATAATTTTGCAAATTAGGATTTGGAATGATTATTATGAGTTATTAGGATGAACATTAGTTATAAGACTATGTCTTATGTACCATGTGAAGCCTTTGGAGCAACCACATTCCAACCAACCAAAAGAAGAAAGAAGAAAGAAGAAAGAAAAGAAGAAAGAAGAAAGAAGAAATGAAGAATGAAGAATGAAGACCCCCATAACAATGAATTCCTTCTTGATTGTAATTTTTTCATTTATAATATGGGTTGTATAAGGGTAGAGCTCGCTACCAATTTGTTTTCGGGTTTGGGGGTGGAGCCCACCACAAATGGCCTCTTATTCTAGCTAACTTTATAAATTGTTTGATATTTGTTTAGCTTGTGCATTAAGATGGCATGTTTTCTTAGTTTGTTCCTTGCTTAAATATATGCCTGGATAATGAATAAGCTCTTAGAAAAATAAATTTTCTACCCAACTAATCAATTCAAATTAAAAATAAATAACTCATAACCTCACCGAAAGTGTAGGTTGTAAATCAAGATGAAAAAATTAACAACCCCTTAGCTAGATGTTGTATGTTTTCACATCATGCATAAAAAGTATCTTATTTCACTCTTATTATGGAGAGCTTCCACCTTTGAGAACTCTTTGACCTTTGAGAGCCATGGTGGAAATACACCTCCTTTCTTGCTGATTTTGGCCCATAATCTAATTTCTCATGCATTAGGCATATGAATCCTAAAGCCTTTGCAATAGATTTAAGTCATTAATCATGCCCTACATGATCTAGTCTCTTAGGGAGTGTGTTTAAGGACATAGTCTCTTTCTAAACAAATAATAACTTAGCTATCTTGTAAAAGCATATGACTTGCCTACATGTTTTTAAAATCATAGGACGAGTTAGCTAGCAGCCCCCCTAGGCGGTTGTAAGCCCAACAGTTGGGTGGTTTATCCTGTTTTATGGAGGTAAACCAAAAACCCATTTTCATCTTAGATTTAGGTTGTGTCTTGGCTCTTGTCAAAGCTCCCTAGATTTAGAGGTTGGTTGCTACTTCCCTTTGGCATAAACATAAATCCTCACCTCTTAGGCATTTCCATGATCTTGTGCCTTGGAATTGTAAGCCTAGATTTCTAAAAAATTCAACTCAAACACATAAATCACTCAATTTCAAAATATAAAGCCCAACCATAGATAAGTTTGGGATGCTTACTAGGCTTCTAGTATCTAAGCATCTCCTACTTATCTTCCTTTGATAATAACTCCCTCCTCTTGATCAATCCCACTTGATCTTCTAAAAATAAACCAATTGATTGATAGTCCTATCTTTGAAATCTTTGGAGATAATGATCATTTATTTTAATCAAGAGTATTCCTAAGGAATCTCATTCCTTATGATGTAATTAACTATGAGGGCTTGCCTCTATAGGGAATTTAACAAACTCAGTTTAAAATAAACCCTATTTTACTTTTTCATGTAAAGTAGGGGAAGAATCTCTAGTATATTCCAAAGACCCATAGTCCTTAGGAGTCTTTATTAAGGTGATTAGGTCCATTTGTAGGATGGTGACTTCTGTCTCTTAAGATAGTACATCAATCCTCAATGTCATACTTGATCACCCAAAAAAGAATATCTGTGGATCTGCATGGTGTCAAACATAAGAAGTGTTTGATTATTTTTATTCTTAATTTATTTCTTTTCTCTCTGAAAAGAGTAGATGAAGGATGAAAATTTTCACCACACCCCCATAGCATTCATTCATTATAATTGTAATTATTCTTTTGTAATTCTAGTTGTATAAGATTCTACCCATCTCTTCGGGTTATATTACTTCGAGTGTTATTCTTTTATGTTAGTTATATAAAATTGGTTGATGTTATGTTTAAAATTGCACACTAGAAATAGCATTCTTTTCTTAGTTTCTTAAATGTTTGATGCCTTAATGTGTGGCTTGGATCCGATTAGGCTCTTAGGATAAAATAATTTTTTTACCATAATTAATCACTCATACTTAAAATCTAAATAACTCATAACCTCACAATAAAAGCTTAGGATGTAATTCAAGATAATTAAAATATTTGCAACCACTTAGTTAAATGTTGTATTTTTCACATCATGCATGTATCTTGAATCACTTTTGTAAAGTGAAAGCCTCCGTCTTCACACATGACTTGACCTGTGAGAGCAACCCCTACTGATGAAGCTTCACCCTCTTCTCTTTTGATTTAGCCCATAACTTACTTCATCATTCATTTAGGCATATAAAAATCTTAAAGCCTTTGTCCAAATGAAGTGTCAAAAATCAAATAAAATGTGAAAAGATTCACATTTGTAAATTAAGTCATTACTCATATAACTAATGCTCTAGTCTCTTAGAGTGGGTTCAAGGAATTTAGTCTCTTTCTAAATTAATAACAGACCAACTATCTTGCAATTTCATATGACCATACCACATTGATTTAAAGCGTATGAGGAGTTAGTTGGCTGCCACTCCACGCAATTATAAGTCCAGCAGTCAGGTGGTTTACCCTCTCTTGTGTAGGTAAACCTTATACCCATCTTCACTTAGATTTAGGTTGCACTTTAGCTCTTGCTAAAGCTCCTTAGATTTAGGATCCTATTGTTTTTCTTTGGGCTAAAGTATAAATCCTCACCTCTTAGGTTTTTCACAACCTTGTGGATTATGTCGATGCGGCATCATCAATCGTCCATCATCATAAAGCTTAAATCCATGTATTGGGCCTTTTGTTATAATGTAAGTTATGTATTATTGGGCTTTTATATTTTGTATATGTCTTGAGCTTATATGTGGGTTATTCTTATCTCATGGCCCATGATTCATTATAGTAGGATATTTTGGGTAGGTATGGAATGAGTGGTAGGTGTAGTTATGATGGTGTTAGGTTTGAGTTTGAGTTAGGTTTGAGTATTCTTAACTCTCTCTTTCAATCCTATAAATATGAAGGCTCTTGTAATGCTCGACACTTGATTTAGTAAAAGTTATCTTCTTAAATTTCTTTTACTATTCTTATGTGCTTTCATCACGAATGGACTACTTGATTGTGAGCTCACAACCCTTAGAGAATGACTTCTAAGGAAGAAACATGATCTCCACAATGATGGAATATTAGATAGGTCACTTCAACTTATCCGCTCACGGTTATTTTAAATGCATGTTAGATCATTCATAACTTTTCAATTATTTCTTTGCACTTATAAGATTCAGATCTCTGGTGTGGTTAAGATAACTTTGATCAAAATCTTTTCAACTTCATTAAATTCATAATATTGTGAATGTGCTCAATAGTAGCGTGCATTTATCATTACTCTTTCATGAGAATTTAAGAATTATCAGTGTAATAAATATCATATCATAAAAGGCACTCTCTCCATACATCATATTTGGTATCAGAGCAAGTATGTTTCTTTGGGAACATCTTGTTTAGTATTGAGTTTTATTTTTGCATTAGAGTAATCTTGTAATCCATTATTAAAAAAAAACATACAAAATTTTATTTAATTAAGGCATTTACTTTTTTTTTAATCATGTTTTTTATTTCATTACATTGCATATTTAAAAAAATTAAATATTTACTTATATTAAAATTTTAAAAGAATATCATCATGTCAACTCATAGTGATCTTAGATATCAAGATCAATCTTTAGATGAAAAACATGATTCCTATGATTTTTTTACTAGAAAAATAGAAATTTACCCTTATGCACAACAAACCTATAATGAATTCCAAAAAAGATTTGAAGCCTTAGAACAAAAGGTTGGTAGGCTTACAACATTCACTAGAAACTAACCCAATCCTAGAACACCAACTTGAAGAGAGGGTCATCTTGTTGATCATGTTCCTCCTCTCCTCCTCATCCACATTCTCCTATTAGACCCACCACCCTAGGAATAACTTTTAATGAATATCCAAGTTTGATGAGGTACTTCCTCACCCACATAATAATAGGAAGACAATTAAGATGAGATGAAGGTTATATCAACTCCTTATGAACATTATCCTTGACATTATGAATAGCCATTATCTAGTTTTGTTGCCCCTCGATGTACAATTAGAGGATCTGATGATGATGTTATTCATAGGGTTAAAATTGATCCACCTACTTTTGATGGTTGACTTGATCCTGAAATTTTCTTAGATTGGTTATTAGATATGGACCAATATTTTGATTGGATGCCCATGTCGGAAGAAAGACAAGTTTGTTTTCCTGCATGAAACTAACTAGCCATGCTAAGACTTATTAGATTAATCTCACACAAAAATTTCAATGATTAAGACAATCACCTATTGCTTCTTGGGATGAGATGAAAGAAATTTTAAAGCAAAAATATGTTCCATTAAATTTTTAATGATCAACTTATGGATGAAATGACTGTGCTTAAACAAGGATATTTAACTGTTGTTGAGTGTATGACATGGTTTGATGAATTAATGACCCATTGTGATGTTAGAGAGGATCACCACACCACAATCTCTAGATTTAGATCTGGATTATGAACTGATATTCATAATGAGATGTTAACCCAAGAAATTTATTCTCATGAGGATACATTTTGAGTGGTGGCTCAAATTGAACAATATCTTAGAGCACAAACTTATAAGTAACTTACAACTTCATTTGAAAATAACTCTCAATCACGTGTTACTCCTCCAACCTTAGCAGTCCCTAAAGGACCCAGTGAAACAAAAGGAAAAGCTTTAGTGGGAACATTTGGCTCTAAGACTTCTAGCATTACTTATTTTACATGTGGTAAAATTGTTCATTATGCAAGTATTTATCCTCATCAAAAGTTACACTTAGATTATGAAAATGAGGATCAACAAAATGAAAATAATGATAATCACGCCTTGTGAAGAAGCATTAGATGAGTCTTATATAGCTATTTTCATGCATTTGCGCCCCATGAGCTAATATTGATTGGAGGCGCATATCAATTTTCCACACTTTTTTTAAGAGTGGTGAAAACACATGTAAATTAATCATTGATAGTGATAGCTGTATTAATTATATTTCTACCTCTACTTTGGCTAAGATGAAGCTCACCCCAATGACTCACCCATAGCCTTATAAGGTTACTTGGGTAGACAAGACCTCTATCTCTATATCTCAACATTGTCTTGTACCCATTCAATTAGGAGAATAAAGTGATAAAATTTGGTGTGATGTTCTTCTGATGGATGTTGCTCAGATACTCTTAGGTAGACCTTGACTTTCTGATATGGATGTCACAAATTTGAAGTGATCTAATACATATGCTTTTAATTTTTTAAGATAAGAGAATTGTCTTAAATCCAGCTAAGCCTAAAGAGGTCACTCCACTTCAACCCCAAAATTCTTCTCCTCCCATAGAATAGAAATCCCTACATATTATTAATAAATGCCAATTTCAACAAGAGATTAATGGGAATATCATTTTTTCATTAGTTGTCCTAATCTCTAAAATTAACCTTATGTTGAATCATTCTCATCCAAAGTATGTGAACTTTTATTGGAATATCAAGATATTTGTCCCGAAGAACTTCCTAGTGAGCTTCCCCCATTAAGAAGTATCCAACATGCCATAGAGCTAGTTCCTGGATCATCACTCCCAAATTTGCTACATTATCGTATGAACCCAAATAAACATGCGAAGCTAAAATGACAAGTTGATGATTTATCAACAAAAAGATTTATTAGGGAAAGTTTATCTCCATGTGCAGTGTCTGCTCTTCTTACCCCAAACAAAGATGGTGCTTGGCGTATGTGTGTAGATAGTCGTGCTATAAATAAATCACTATTAAATATAGGTTCCCCATACCTAGACTTGTTGACATAGATATGATGGATCAATAATTTTTTCTAAAATTGATCTTAGAAGTGGATATCATCAGATTCGTATGAGAGAAGGTGATGAATGGAAAATAGCCTTCAAGATAAAAGATGGTTTGTATGAATGGCTAATAATGCATTTTGGATTAACTAATGCTCCAAGTACACTTATGCAAGTGATGACTCATATCTTATGGTCATTTATTGGAAAAATTTTAGTTGTGTACTTTGATGATAATTTAATTTTTAGTCAAACTAAGAGCAATCATGAGAATCATTTATGATAAGTCTTTGAAGTGCCTCATAAAGAAATACTATATGTTCACTTTAAAAAATGCTCATTTATGATGTCTTCAATAATCTTCTTAGGATTCATTATTTCTTGTGATGGTATCTCTACCGATATCAAAAAAATTAGGGCTATTCAAGAGTAGCCTACCCTAATCATAATTCATGATGTATGTAATTTTCATGGGTTAGTCAAATTTTGTCAAAGGTTTATTCATGGATTTAGCACTATTATGGCCCCGATAACATAATGTTTTAAAAAATAAGACTTTGTTTGGACAAAGGTAGCTACTGATGCCTTCTCTAAAATTAAAGAACTTTTAACAAGTCCATCGATATTGAAACTGACAAATTTTGATAAAGTATTTTAGGTGTCATGTGATGCTTCTGCAATTGGTATTGGAGGTGTTCTTAAATAAGAAGGTCATCCTATTGCTTTCTTTAGTGAAAAATTAAATGAAGCGCATCAACAATATTCCACATATGATCATGAGCTTTATGTTGTCATCCAAACTTTACATTATTGGCAATATTATCTTCTTTCATGAGAATTTATACTTTATTCTAATCATGAAGTGCTTAAATATCTAAACACCCAAAAGAAACTTAGTTCTCATCATGCAAAATGTGTTCAATTTCTTCAAGAATATACGTTTATTTTTAAACAATCATCGAGAATAAAAAAAAGATTCCCTAAGTAGAATATGTATCTTATTAAATACCATGAGTGTGAAGTTTATTGGATTCGAAAAGGTTAAAGATGATTAACCTAATTGTAAAGATTTTCAACAAATTTTTGAATCTTTGAAATTTGATATTTCAATAAATAGTTCAAATTATCAAACACGAGATGGCTATCTCTTCGCGGACACAACTATGTATCCTAGATTCATCACTTTGAAATTTTCTTGGAAATTCATTGAAGATGTGTATGGTCATTTTGATCATGATAAGATAATAGGCATGATGGAGGATAGGTTCTTTTGGCCTAGTCTTAAGAAAGATGTTGCTCATATCTCCAACCATTTCCAAGTAGCAAAAAAGTGAAAACAAAATTATCTATACACACTCCCAATTCCCACAAACCATGGGAAGATCCTAGTATGGACTTCATCTTAAGATTACCTCAAACTATACAACATTTTGACTCTATCTTAGTAGTTGTTGACTGATTTTCTAAAATAGTACACTTCAGTCTGTGTTATAAGACATCAGATGCATCCCATATAATGACTATTTTCTTTCACAAGATAGTTCATTTACATGGACTTCCTAAGACAATTGTGTCTGATCGTGAAGTAAGATTTATGAGCTATTTTTAAAAAATCATATGGAAAAAGCTTGGCAAAAAAACTCTTATTTTCTGCAGCTTACCACCCTCAAAGAGATGGACAAACTAAAGTTGTTAATAGAAGCTTAGGAAATTTATTTAGGTGCCTAGTGACTGATCATACTACTAGTTGGAACCTAGTTCTTCCTACTACAGAGTTTGCTTATAACAGTTCAATTAATAGGTCAACTGGTATAAGTCCTTTTCATATTGTAACTAGTTATGATCCAAGAAAATGAATTGATCTTGTTGAATTGTCTGTAACATATAGGCCCAGTACATTTGCATCTTCATTTGCACAAAGCATGCATAATTTACATCATGAAATTCAACAAAAACTTACTCTGAGTTATAATAAATATAGAGCTAATATTGATGCACATAGATGATATGTAAAATTTAATGAGGGAGATTTGGTTCTTGTTAAAGTTAGACCTGAGAAATTTCTAACTGGAATTCTTAAGAAATTAACACTCAAGAGATTTGGTCCTTATAAAGTTGTAAGGAAGATAAATGATAATGCTTATGAAATAGATCTTCTAATGAATATTGGGATTTCTCCAATATTTGATGTATTAGATTTAATGTTGTACCATGGGCAAGCCATGGATAACACTATTCTCTCTATAAATAGTACAAACATGGTTAATACTTCATCACTAACTCCTACCATCTTGCTTAAGATCACATCATCTAGATCAAATTTAGAAGACATTATCATCATGGAGGCACTTAAAGGTTTCTCATTTGTTGGAAAGGTCTTTCTCCAGTTGAAGATTCATGGCTTACATTTGATGAGTTGCATCAACTAGACTCAAAATTATTACAAAAGTACTTGGACTTTCATTTTCTAGAGGAGAATCCTTTAAAGTTGGAGTGCAGGCATCATCATTGTCTACGTCATCATCATAAAGCTTAAATATATGTATTAGGCCTTTTATTATAATTTAATTTTATGTATTATTAGGCTTTTATATTTTGTATATGTTTTGAGCTTATATGTATTGGGCTATTCTTATGTCATGGCCCATGATTCATTGAGTATGACATTTTGGGTAGGTATAATGAGTGGTAGGTTTGATAATGGTGGTAGTAAGTAGTGGTGGTGGGTAATTAGGTTTGAGTTTGGAGTTAGGTTTGAGTATTTGTAACTCTCTTTCAATCTTATAAATATGGAGGCTCTCGCAATGCTTGGCACTTAGATTTGGAATAAAAGTTATCTTCTTAAATTTCTTTTACTATTCTTCTGTGTGCTTTCCTCTAGTGATGGACTACTTGAGTGTGAGCTCACAACCCTTAGAGAAGACTTCTAAGGAAGGAATGTTATCTCCACAATGATGGTAAGAGGTCAACTTCAATTATCTGCATCTTTATTAAATTATAGATGTTACAACTTTTGCTATTTCTTTCATAATTTATTAATTGATTATATATATTCTCATTTTTAGTTAAATTTCAACTCAATACATATAAGTCTCTTCACTTTCAAATATATATTAAGCCCAACTATATGATAGATTGGAATGCTCACTAGGCTTCCTAGTATCATGAGTATTCCCTACTCATCTCCTTGGCTTCCAAAATAAGTCTCTCTATTTAAACTTTCGATTTTCCAACATCAATTTCGATCCTTAAAATCTTTGAAGATAATAATTGTCTACTTTAAGAGTATTCTTAAGGAATTAACTTCCTTAGATGTAAACTATGGAGTTTTCCTCCATAGGAAACTTTAGAACTCGATTTAATATAATCCCTACTTTATTCATCCATGTAAAGTATGAGAAAAATCTCTGGTACATTGGAAGACCCATCTTGCCTTAAGAGTCCTTATTAAGTGATTAGGTCCATTTCTATATTTTGAGATAGTACATCATACCTTAATGTCATACCTAATCACTTCAATAAGTAGCCCCTACGATCTGTGTGGTGTCCCTCCATACACATCCAAAAATAAACACCATGGAAAGTTCAAAGAGAAGACTTATTTTCAAAATCCAAAGGGAGGAAGTAAGAAATGCTCATGATACTAGGAAGCCTAGTGAGCATTCCAATCTTTCATGTAATTGGGTTTTATATATTTGAAAGTGAAGAGACTTATTTATTTGAGTTAAATTTTATTAGATTGCTAAGGCTTATAATCCCTTAACACAAGGTTATGAAAATGCCTAAGAGGTGAAGATTTATGCTTGTAGCTTGATGAAAATAGCTACCTCGAATCCTAAATCTATGGAGCTTTAGAATGAGCTAAAGTATGACCTAAATCTATGCGACGGGTGGACATAATGGTTTATCTCCACAAGAGAGAATAAACCATCCACTTTGACTGATAACCTCTGTAAGCTAACACTTCCTATGATTTTAAAACCATGTAGTCAGGTCTTTATGAATTGCAAGATAGCTAGGGTAGTTATTTGATTTGAAAGAGACTAAAGTCATAAATTCACCCATTAAGAGACTAGAGCATGAGTGGTATGAGCATATGACTTAATCTAAATGCAAAATTTTTTCAAATTTTATTTATTTTTGACACATCATTTAGACAAAGGCTTAGGAAATTTTATATGCCTAAATGCATGATGAAATAAGTTATTGGTCAAATCAAAAGAGAAAGAGGGTGAAACTTCGGGGGTTGCCTCATGGGTCAAGCCCATATGTGATGAGGCCCTCATTTTACATGAGTGACTAAAGATGAGATGCATGATGTGAAACATACAACATGTAGCTAAGGGGTTGCTAAATATTTTAATTATCTTGATTATAACCTCAGATTTTATGAAGATGTTATGAGCTATTTAAAATTTAGTTGGGTAGAAAATTTATTTTATCCTAAGAGCCTACCTTATACAGGCCACACATTAAAGCATAAATCATGAGAAACTATGGAAATCATGCCATCTCAATGCACAATTTAAACATAAAATCAATCAATTTTATAAACTATAAAAAATAAAAAAATTGTACCATCATACAACCCAAAAGAAAAGATGGGTAGGTTCTACCCTTATACAACTCAGAATATGAAAGAATAACTATAATTACAATAGTATTAAATGGTATGGGGATCTTCATTCTTCACTCTTCCACCTTCCTCCTTCTTTCCCTTGATTTGGTTCATTTCTTCTGTGATTTGGATGTGCTTGCTTCCATCATGGGCACCCAGATAAGCCTTTGCCACTGCTCATCATAATCTCCCATAACACTAATCTTGATTCCTATTGGAAAATTACATTTATATGTGAAAAGCAAATATAACTACACTTACAAAATAGAGGTTAGATAAACAGGCATACAATCTTAAGAAGTTATATTTATAATTGGACTTTACACATGGGTAACTGCACATTCTAACTTAGATTCTACTGGGGTTTCAACAACTACAAAGAGATATTTATATTTATTTTAAGCATCCCTTAAGCACAATTTCCTATAAAAGATATGATTAGACCAAGATTTAAACATAGTCTACAAATCACCCTAACATCCAATCTAAAATACATCACAAAATAAAACATGCATCACATCATACATCTAACATAATTAAGTAGTGACTTAATTCTAATATGTGTGTTAAGATCTTGTGTGGTATGTCTTAAATAAGCATTAGAGTTATTTTTCTCTAAGTTTGTATTCAAGTTAACATGGTGATGGGTTTCATTTGAAGTTGTTTAGTTGATTTATGAATTTTAATTTGTATTTTTGTTTGGTTTCATTTGATTTACCTAGTAACTAAGTGTTATAAAGAGAGGGAAGAGGGAGCCTTTCATCCTATATGCCACTAAAGCCCATTGATTTGATTTAGTTCTCTTTAATGAATGGCTTATTAAGCAATTTTTAATTAATCCTAAGTTTAAGTTAACCTTAAATGGTCTTATTTAATACGAAAGGCTTCTTAAGATTAATCTAATTGAATTACTATCATATTAAGTATACTAAGTTGTTTCTTTCCATCACATGTAACATGCAAATGATCTAATCCTAAGTGTATCTATACATGCAACATATTTTAGCACACTTGAATGATGAATGTATATGTATGTTTGAAGTTTATGTTGTCATTTTGGTTGGATTATATGAACATATAAATTAGATCTCTATCCAAATTCTAATACCCAAATACATAAGAATGAAATCACATAAGTAAGTGTCATTGTTAACCAAGGAATTGAGGTAATCAAATGACCTCCTTATGACTAGCTAAAGCCTCGTATTCCCAGGATGACCAAAATATATACTTATTAACATTCCAAGCCTATGTAAATATATACATGAAGAAGGAAAAGAGAGCATTAATTTATATATCACATATTCTAATGACTTAGGTGAATATAAATGCATGTATTTTTGATAACAAAAGGGGATCTTTATCTTTTAATTAAGCACACATACACATGCATAAAAGATGTGAGCAAGTACGTGTCATTGTTAACCAAGAAAGTGGGGTAATCAAATGACCTCCTTAAATAACTATCCATTCAGATGTCCACTAAACACATGTTATCTTAAATACATACAATGTATGTATATTATGAGAAATCATGAAATATTGTATTTTCTTTTAATTAAATCATTATATGAATTAAAGCTCTATCTAAATTCTAATATCAAAATACATAAGAATGAAACCATAAGTATGTGTTGTTGTTAACTAGGGAAGTGAGGTAATCAAATGACCTCCTTGACTAAAGCCTATTCAGATGTCCAAACTATATACTTATTAAAACATATGTCTATATATGTATTATAAGAAAGAGAGCTTTATTTAATATGCTTAAGCTATAAACACATGCAAATCCTATGTATATTCATAACTATCAACACTATAAGTACTATAATTGATTTATAAACTTTATAAACTAGTTTTAAATTTATTAGTGATAATAGCCACACAAATATTTAATTAAGCCAATACATGCAAGCTTACATAAAGGAAATTCATTTGATTTTATTTAAATTTGAAAGCATGAATGCATGAAATCAAATGGAATACAACATTTAATGTTCTCATAAATGAGTAATTAAATATCAACACATGATTCATTCAATTAAACTAATTCTTAAGGACAATCACATTAAATAAACCCATTTAAAGAAAACCAAAATTCCTTTATTGATTTATGATTTGGGATTTTGATTAAGTTGAGAGAGAAGAATTTATCACTTGTTGGTTTAATCCCATTCCCACATTAGTAATTTGATTTGGTTTAAGAAAATAATATGGATTTCCAATTAATTAAGTTGGATCCTTATAAATAAATTAAGACCTATGCTTCTTTTAATTTGATTAACCACTTTAAATGAGCCACATGCATAACATGTGAGGAAATACAATTTCAATGCTCCTACAAGTACTTAATGCAAATGGATTTTAATTAAGAGTTAATTAAATTCATGATCTTAATTAAGTACTTTTATGATTTTCTCACACTTATGGGCAAATCATGATTTCCTTAAAGGTCTTTATATTATTAAACACATAAAGAGAAACCACTAATTCCATTAATAATTATTTGATATTGTCATGATTTTAATTTGATTAATTAAGCCACTTTAATTAACTAATTAATCTCAAATTAACATCATTTTAATTAATTTTCTTTTAAAGGAAAATGGACTTTGGAAAAGAGGTTAGGAGGGAGGTCTAACCCCATTTCCTTTCCCATTCACTATTGAATAGTGATTAGTGTGCTTAACCAATTAATTTTCATTATTTAAGATGTTAAATAATTAATTAAACTAATTAAGAGAGTGATTAGTGCTTAAATAGTTAATTACCCTAATTAACCAAGCAATAAATCCCTAAGAAAATTATGGAAGGCAAAAGTCATCCCATTAAATTAACCAACAAAATTTGGGATTAATTAATTAAAGAGTAATTAATTTAATTAATTTTTTAATTAAACCTTAATTAGGCTTTAATCACTTTTCAAAATCAATTGAATTGAATTTTAAATAAATCTTCTCTAAAATACATTCAAAATAAATACTTATTTGTATTTTTCTGATTTTTCTATAATTGTTATGAATTTTTGAAGTTTTAGCCATTAAAACTAATTAATTAATTTTAATCATCCCATCTACATGCTCACTTACATGCTTTCCACATGTCATCATAGGATAGGCTACTTAAGCGCGTCCGACTCATCGCCTTAATGGTTAGAGATGGATGCACTTTCTTATGTGTCACCCAATCTAAGATCGGACAACTAGGATCAAACCCATGATTCCTTAAGAGATAAAAAATGCATTTATCCAATGAATTAATTACAATCGCCTGTTCCAATCATATGAAATGGATGGTGCGTGATCCATCATCTCCCGAGCGATGAGAGATGGACACCATCCGCCTTTTATCGCTTGATCCGAGCTCACCCAAGTTTGAATTGACTCAAAATTGATCTCACACCTTCACGACGATGATCTGAGGGGATCCAATGGTGGAAAATACATGACATTCAAGTTTCCTTCGAAAAGGCCAAATGAAATTTCATAAAATCTTAGTTTTAATGGAATTACCTCACAAGATTTCAAGACCAAAGGAGAAACTGATTGAGGAAGCTTCATCTAGAAGAGAAAAGCCCTGCAAGCCAGCACACATGAGGATTTCTTCCCATTTGCTCAGAGAGCTATAAACTATCAATTTGGAGGCTGACGTTGATTGAAGTCACACTTCCAATGGTAGGAGGGCTCAGGAGGTGATTCATTCTTGCTCTACGGAGTGTGTGGAAGGTGTGGGTGAAGTTAATTTGAGTTTGGTGGAGAATTGGAAGAGTTGGAACGAGCAAACAGATACTCTATTTCAATTTGAGGAAATCCAACTCAGACAAATGGGATTGAAGCCTGAATTTCAGTCGGCCAGCCACCATCCGGGCACCATAGTGTTCATGTCCGAGCTGAGGTGGCTCGACTCCATTGGCCAGAGGCCTTGGTGGGTGGTTCAAGGTGGTTTCTCCTCCCATGAATCCAATGGGTTTTGGGTATGGTTGGGATGAGAGTTAACTCACCTCCCTTGGGTCCAAGGCCAACCTAGCCCACTTGGGTCAAGCTAGGTGGGTAGTGGTCCCCATTTGGGTGTGAAGAGGCTACCACATGGAAAATAGGGGAGTTGACTTGCCATTTTGGGAAACATTCCATGTGGGGAGGAAAATCTAATGGGTATGGCTTTGGATTTGACCCAATTTGGGTTTTGATGGTTTGGGGTTGACCCTAGGTGGGCTTAGGATGGGTTGGATCAGGTTCTATTGGGCTAGGTTCAAGTGGGTTTGAATCAATTTGACCCTTATAGGTCAAATTGGGCTAGGTTGGGTTAGTTGACCAATTTGTCAAATTGGATCAAACCAAGGCTTCAGTCAAGTTCAAATGATGATTTGAAGTGTTTTGTTCAATTAATTTGAATTAATTTGTCTTAGGTTTGATTTTAGCTCATTTGGATTCATGTAGGTTAAATGGGTCAAGTTGACCAATTTGACCAAATTGGCCAAATTAGCTTGGGTTATGGGTTGATTCATGTTCAATTGGTTAAATGAAAATGATTATAGACTTTGGTTTGAATTAATTTGGATTTGATTTAGATTTAGGCCAATTTGACCCTTTAGGTCAATTTGGGCTAAATGGGTTAGGTTGACCAATTAGTCAAATTGGGTTCAATTATGGCTTTGGTCAAGTTCAATAATCAATTTGGAATGAACTTGAGACATTGGTTACAATCAATTCCAGTTATATCATGATTTGACCCAATTTGGTCTTTTAGGTCAAATTGGGTCAACTTGGGTCAAAGGGCCAATTGTGTTAGGTTTGGGTCAATTGATGGTTAAGTCATGCTCAATCATTGATCATAGGTTAGTGTGAATCAATGGTTTCAATCAATTTATCTTGGGTTGAGATTTGGCTAGTTTGGTTCATGTATTAAGAGTGTTGACTTGGTCAAATGACCAAGTTGACTTGGTTTGACCTAATTGGTGACAATTGATCAACCTAGGGTGATCAACAATCATCATAGGAAGTTTTAGTAGGCATATTTCAATCTAATTTAGGTTTGATTGGAATTTGTCTTAATTAGGTCATTTTAGATCACTTTGGGTCATGTGAGCCTATTGGGTTTAGTTGGGTTAATATTGGGTTGATTTGGATTTAGTTGAGTTTGTATATGGATTTAGGATTGGCATTGAGCTTGATTGTAATTGATTTGGGTTCAAATGGGTTTTGGTTCATTTGGATATTTCAGGTCAAATAGGTTTTGAGTTTGATTTGGATTGTTTTGATTTGGCTTGGTGATTGTAGATTTCTTTTATATTTGAGATGATGATTGAAGAAATAATTGATTCATGAGAGAATCAATTTATTTTGGTTTGAATTGAAGGAGATTAAACTAAGTACATGGAATTGAATCATATGGCTTAAGTATGGGTTTGATTTGATTTGATATTTGAATTTGGTATGATTGTAGATTGATTGTAGATTTGATTTGGGATGATGATTGAAGAGTTGAATTAACTTTGTGAAAATCAATTGAGTTTGGGTTGATTCGGATTTGATTAAGGATAAGTACATAAAATAAAATCATAGGGCATAGGAAGGATTTTGAGTTTGGATTTGATTATAATTTTGAATCATTTGATTTGGATTTGGATTTGGTATTGGATTTGATATGAATTGAATTTAAGGTTTGGTTTAGGCCAAAGGGTGACATAGATTGGGTTTAGGACATTGGGTATGTTTATCTCTCTAAGTTTTAAGGCATAGCCTACTCTTATGATTAACCCTTCTAAGTCTCTAGACTTGGTTAAGTGTTCACCTAATTACTTAAAGCGTCTTATGACTAAGGAAGTCTTAGTATCTAGAAGATTCCTAAATCTAAGAATAGGAGATTGAATCCTTACTCCAAAAGTGAGATCAACAAAAGGACCCACAATAGGTGTGGTGTAACTGACAAGGCACCGCACGTATTTGCATTGATTGAGAGCGATCAACAATGTCTAAAATATTGCAAGCACTAACGGAAATGATTTATACCTAACCCATTTAGCCCAAATTGACCTAAAGGGTCAATTTATCCTAAATCATTCCTAAATCCAAATTGATTGAAATAAAATCCTACAATCATCTTCAAATGACTAAGTGAACTTAAACTAATGCCTAACCCAAGCCAATTTGGCCAATTTGCCAAATTGGTCAACTTGACCTATTTGACTATTTGTATCCAAATGGGCCAAAACCAAATCAAAGACAAATTAAACTAAACCAATTAAACAAAAACTATACAAATACTCATTTGAACTTGACCCAAGGCTTGGTTTGACCCAATTTGGCCAATTAGTCAACTTGACCCAACCTAGCCCAATTTGACCTACATGGGTCAAATTGAGACAAACTCATTCAAACCAAGCCCAAATCCATTAAAACTTGGCATGACCCATCCTTGGGTCACCTTGGATTAGCTGAAATCCAACCTAATCCAAATTAAACTTGAATTGACCCATTACCCAATGGGTAAAGCCTCGACATGAGACAAAACTCACATTTAGTTGGTCAAACCCACTCTCCTCCCCTTGGCAGCCACCCTAAGCTCCAAATGGACATAAGGACCACTGGATCACCTGACCCAAAGCTATTTGGGTAAGCCATGAACCAAGTGGAGGTGAGTTAACCCCATTTCCTCCATTGGAACACATGGAAACCCAATGATAACCACCTCAACCAAGGACAGCCACCTCCCCTCCCTTGGCCACTCAAATCGAGCCACCTCAACCTCCTCGTGCTCATCCATGGCCGCCTGCGATGGTTGAATGCTTGCAAATGATAGAGGCAATCTCCATCAAATTGGAGGAGGGGAGGGGTATACTACCTTCATTCTCATTCGAATGAACAAATTGAGCGATCAGATAGCTTTGGAACCTAGACATAAACTCCCCTAAGTGTTTCCAGAGCTCCCTAAGCCTTCCCACCATTGATGATGATGAAATAGAATGTACCCAAAATAGGGCAAGGCCTAACTCCTTCCAACTCCACCAAACCTCAACCAATCTCAAATTAATTTCACATACATATTCAATATGCTCCATTGAGGGAAAAAAAATCTTCTCCTGGTTGATTCGAGCACCGGAGACCATCCCAAGCCTTACTCTGATGAGTTTTCCAGTGATGGTTGATCCACAGAGCTACCAAAAAAGAGGCAAGGTGTGAGCTTCATAATAGGGCTTCATCTCTTCAAGATGAAGCTACCTCGATCAATTAGCCGCCAGTTCTGAGCTTCGGTAAGGTAAATTCCAACAAATCGATGTTTTCTCAAAATTTTTTGGGCCTTTGTGAAGAAAATCTTAATGGCATACAATTTCCACCATTAGATCCTTCCACATCCCTCTTGTGAACATTTTGGATCGATCTTGAACCTCCATGAGCTCGGTGAGCTCGAATAGAGAGGAGGAAGGTGGACTGTCCATCTTCCATCACTCGGGGTAAGATGGATCATCCGCCATCCATTCTATATGATTGGAATAGACGGCCATGATCTTCCATTAGATTTAATCTCAATTTAATCCTATAGGAACCACAGGATTAATCTCCACCGTCCGATCTTAGATCGGACGGCGGGGATGAAAGCGCGACCACCGTCGCACATTAGCGTTGCATCGAATGGGTTTAAATAACTAATCCTATGGTTCCACATGGAAAATACTGCGCCATCAGCGGTCCACATGACGTCGATGGGATTAGGGGTTAATTAGGCTTAATAATTCATTTTAATGGATGAAACTTCATAAACTCATAACTAATTGTTGAAAATTCTAAAATATATAATTAAATACTCATTGGAAAGGTAAAATAGAGAAGATTTTATTAAAAATATTTTTATTTGATTCTGAATAGTACTTAAGGCCTAACTAAGGTTTGAATAATTTTTAATTAGCTTAATTAAGCTCTAATTACTTGGGCAATTAATTTCAAATTTTGTGTGTAGATTCAATGGGATAACCTCTGCTTCCCACGATTTTCTTAGAATTTATTGCCTAGGTAATGAGGGGGATTGATAATTTAGACCTTAATTACCCTTTAATCAATTTAATGATTAATTAATGTTCCAAATAGTAAAAGAAATTTTAATTAATTAAAGCTCATTAATCATTAATTAATAGTGAGGTGATGAGGGATAGTGATTAGGCCCGATTCTAATTATTCTTCCAATTCCATTTCATTAAAGAGAGTTAATTAATGTGAGGTTTAATTAAGTGCTTAAGTAATCAATTAAATGGCTAAATTAAATCAAATTGAAATGTTAATCACTTCAGAAAATTAGCAATCAAACTAAGGGTTCATCTTTATGTGTTTAATAATATAAAGACCCTTAAGGAAATTATGATTAACCCATAAGTGTGGAAAATTCATAAAAGAACTTAATTAGATTCTTTAGCTTAATTAATCTTTATAAGCTAATTGCATTAGGTCCTTTTGGTGCTTAATTAATCAATTAAATGGCTAAATTAAATCAAATTGAAATGTTAACACTTCAGATAATTAACAACCAAACTAAGGGTTCCTCTTTATGTTTAATAACATAAAGACCCTTATGAAAATTATGATTAACCCATAAGTGTGGGAAAATAATAAAAGAACTTAATTAGATTTTTTAGCTTTATTAATCTTTAATCATAAGCCAATTGGATTAGGTCCTTTAGGAGCATTGTAATTTTACTTTTATCCAAGTTCATATCATTTGTGGCTCATGATTAAATGATTAATCAAGTTAAAGAAGCAAAGGAAAGGGTAATTAAATGATTTGATTAATGATCCAACTTAATTAATTACTTCCGTTCAGTTACGTATTGCTCTTAAACAATTATGATTTCCAACTTGGAAATGAGATTAAAACATCAAATGATAATCTCTCTTCTTTAAGTTCAATTCAAATCCAAAAATCAAATTGATAAAAAGCTTTGTTTTCTTTAAATAATCTTATTTGATGTGATTGTCCTTAGAAATTAATGTAGTTGAGTGAATCATATGTTTATGTTTTGTTATTCCTTTTCAATCACTTTAAATGTGTATGTCACATGATTCCATGCATTCATCTTTTCAAATCTAAATGAATCAATTGGAATTCATTTATGTAAGCTTGCATGTGTTTGCTTAATTTAATTAAAAGTGTGGCTATTATCACTAATAAATCCAAATCTATTTTCCAAAGTTTCTAAATTGATAATAATGCTTGGAATAATAGTAGTTGTGAATACATATAGGATTTGCATGTGTTTATAGCTTAATCATATGAATGTGAGCTCTCTTTCCTAAGTTCTTATATAGATTTACATAGGTTTAAATGCCAATAAGTATATAGTCTAGACATCCCAGGAATATGAGGCTTTAAAGAGCCCCAAGGAGGTCATTTGATTATCTCACTGCCCTGGTTAACAAAAGACATACACCTATTTAATTTCATTCTTATGTATATTTGTATTAGAATTTGGATAGAGCTTTAATTTACATACATATAAATAATTCAATTAAAATACAATCTTTTGTATGCTTTTCATCCTTGTAATTATATATATATTTATATGTATTTAAGATAGCAAGTATATAGTCTAGACATCCAGAGAATATGATGCTTTAAGTAGCCCCAAAGAGGTCATTTGATTAGCTTACTTCCCTAATTAACAATGGCATGCACTTGCTTACATCTTTTATACATATGTATGTGTATTTGGTTAGAGAATGAAAATTTCCTTTTTCCAATAATTATGCATGCATTCATGATCATCTAAGTGTGCCAAAATATATTGCATGTATAGGTATACTAAGTGTTAAATCATATGCATGTTATGGGTGATGGAAAGGAATGACTTAGCATATTTCATGTGATAGTAGTTAAATTACATTAATCTTAAGATGCCTTTTTATGTTGGATAGGATTCTTTTAGGCTAACTAAACTTAGGATTAATAAAATATTTAATAAGCCATTCACTAAAAAATAGTAAATCATATTAATGTGCTTTAGAAAGTGGCTTTAGGTAGGGATGAAAGAGGATGACCTCTTTCCTTTCTTTATAACACTTAGATGTTAAGTGCAAATCAAATAAAATAACAAAAATTATAAATTAAAATTCACAAATCAACTAAACAACTTAAAATGAAACCAACCCTCATGTTAACTTAAACAATTTCCAAATTTAGAGAATCGTGACTCTGATGCTTAGTTAAGATATACCACACAAAGCCTTAGCACACAAACTAAAATTAGGCCACCAGTTCTGGTCCAAAGTTAGCATGGTGTATGTAATGTTATATTTTATTATTTTGTGATGTAATATTTTAGGCAAGATGTTAGGGTGTATGACTCGTAGACTGGATGTTAGGTCGTTCTTAGCCTAATGTTATTTTCTGCAAGGGATTGTGTCCAATGGGGTTGCTTAAAAATAAATATAAATGCTTTGTTTATAAGTTGCTTAAACCTTAAGCATAATCTACATTAGGACAGGTGGGCTTGGTTACCTATGTGTAGGGTGCAAAGTTCAAATTATGAAATATAACTGTTTAGGATTATATGTATATTTAGCTAACCTCTATTTTGCAGGTGTAGTTAGATTTACTTTCCCTATAAATATAAGTTTGCAAAAGGAATTAGGATTAGTTTTATAAGGATTAGGATGAGTAGTGGCCAGAAGGCTTAGTCCTGGGTGCCCTGTGATGTCTTGGAGTAAATCAAATCAATAGAAAGAGAAAGAAGATATGAAGAAATGAAGAAAAGAAGGCCTTATAGCATGTATTCAATTTCAATTGTACATATTATTTTGTAATTCTAGGTTGTATAAGGGTAGAGCTTGATTACCCATCTTTTTTCTTTTCAAGGTGTACGGTGATACCCCGCTGCACTGGCCTTTTATTCTTTCATGATAGTTTATAAACATCAGGATTGCATCTTCTTCATAGTTTCTTTATGATTGATATTTTTAATCTGTGAACTGTATGCGATAGGCTCTTAGAATAAAATTAATTTTTCTACCCCAATTAATAACTCATAACTAAAATTTAAAATAACTCATAATCTCATTTTAAATCCTAGGTTGTAATCAAGATAATTAAAAGTTAAGCAACCCCTTAGTTGTATATTGTATGTCTGACATCATACATATCATATTAAATCACTCTTGTAAAATGAGGGCCTCCATTTCAGCACATTAGGGACCATTTGACCTTTGAGAGAAACCCCTTATGATGGAGCTTCACCCTCTTTCTTTTGATTTTAATAACCAAATTTCATCATGCATTTAGGCATAAGAAATCTTGATTAATAAGAAATCATTTAATTCAAATTATTGTATTGTCCAAATGAATGTGTCAAAATCATATAAAAAATTGAAAAGATATTCCATTTTTAGACTAAGACATACGTTTATGCCAATCATGATCTAGTCTCTTAGGGAGTGAGTTTATGACTCTAGTCTCTTTCAAAATTAAATAACAATCTAACCATCTTGCAATTTCATAAGACCGGACTACATGGTTTTGAATTGTAGGAGGTGTTACCTGGCGGCCACTCGAGGATTATAAGTCTAGAAGAGTCGGATGGGTCTATCTTCTCTTGTGGAATAGACCATATGTCCCCTTTCTGCATAGATTTAGGTCATGCTTTGATTTGTGTTAAAGCTCCATATATTTAGGATTCGAGGTTGCTATTTTTCTTGGGTTATGAGCATAAATCCTCACCTCATAGGCATTTCCACAATCTTGTGTTGATGGATTATAAGTCTTAGCAGTCTAATAAAATTTCAACTCTAATGAAATAAATCCTCTAACTTTCAAACACATAAAGCCTCACCATAGGATAGATTAGAATGCTCACTGGGCTTGCTAGTATCATGAACATTTCTTACTCGTCTTCTTTTGGATTCTAAAATAAGTCTTTCCAATTGGACAATCCCACTTGATTTTTCAAAATAACCAATCCTTTGATAATCTCAACCTTAAAATCTTTAGAGATAATAATTATTTACTTTAATCGAGAGCATTCTTAGAAATCTCATTTCCTAAGATGTAATTAACTATGGAGACTTGCCACCATAGAGAACTAAAGAACCCAGCTTAAAATAAACCCAACTTTATTTTTTCATGTAAAGTAGGGGAAGAATCTCTAGTACATACGAAGACCCATCATGCCTTAAGAGTCCTTATTAGGTGATTAGGTCCATTGTAGAGTGATATTTCTATCTTTTGAGATAATATATAATACTTTAATATCATACTCGATGCCTTCAATAAGGACCCCCTAAGATCTGTGTGGTGCCCACCCTAATGAGCATCCAAAAATAAACACCATAGTACCCCAAAGAAAATAAATATCCTTAGAACCTAAATCTAAAATGATTTAGCACAAGCTAGAAGTATGACCTAAGTCTAATTGGGAAAATGGGATATAATGGTTTACCTCTACAAGAAAGAATAGACACATCCCGACTCTTTTGGACTTACAATGCTTAAAGTGGCTGTCAGCTAACACCTCTTATGCTTTAAAACCATGTAGGCTAGTCTTATATAAATGCAAGATAGCTAAGTTATAATTTAATTAGAAGGAAGCTAGAGTCCTAAACTCACTCCCTAAGAGACTAGATAATATTTTGTATACAAACATGACTTAGACTAATGTTATAAGTTTATAAGTTTTTTTACAATCAATTGAAGCATTGATTTTTGGATCAAGGCTTGGGATAATTATCTTATATGCATAATGAAATTAAGTCATGTGCTAAATCAATTAGAAGAGGTATTCTCCACTATTGACCTCACTTTTGGAGTGACGATTCAATCTTCCATCTTGGACCTAGGAGTCTTCTAGATACTAGGATCTCCTTAGTCATAAGACACTTCTAGTGGTTAGGTGAACACTTAACCCAAATCTAGGGACTTAGGAGGACTTGCTATAGGTTTAGACTATGTCTTAAGACCTTAGGAAGCCTACCAATCCTTTGGCCTAAACCAAGCCTATGCCTACCTCCTAGTCAAAACCAAACCTCAAATCAATTCAACAAGTCCCAATTGAATCCCAATTCATGTCCAAGCTCCAAGCCAAATGATTGAAACACATAATCTAAATCCATTTTAATTCCTTAAGCCAACCCTATGGACTTAACCAAAATTCCTTCAATCAAACCCAAATCCAATTGATTTTTACAAAAGCACTTCAACATTCAAACCCTCATTCCAAACTCTATAATCAAGTCAATCAAGCCAATTGATGAAAATCAATTCAATTAACCCGAGCTAGCCCATTTGAACCCAAAATACCCAAATGAGCCAAAATCCAATTAAACCCAAATCAATTGCAATCAAAGCCATCAATCAATCTCAAATCAATTATCAAACTCAATTCAACTTAATTCAACTTCAAACCAACTCAATTGACCCGTTAGGCTCACTTGACCCAAAGTGACCTAAAGAACTCATTTGAACCAAACTCTAATCCAACCCAAATTGGATTGAACCAAACCATTCCTATAATGATTATTGATCACCCTTGATTGGTCAATTACAATCAATTGGGTCAAGCCAAGTCAACTTGGTCATTTGATCAAGTTGACCTAATTAGCCTACATAAGCCAAATCAAATCAAACTCTATTCTACATCAAATTGATTGCAACCAATGATTCTAATCAACCCAAAATTAATCTTGAACATGACTTGACCATCAATTGAGCCAAACCAAATCTAATTGGCCCTTTGATCCAAGTTGGCCCAATTTGACCTAAAAGGCTAAATTATGCCAAATCAAATTCTAATCCAAATTGATTGCAACTAATGACAAAAATTCATTTCAAGTTGATTATTAAACATGATCAAACCCTTAGTTGGACCCAATTTAACCAATTCAACTAATTGACCCATTTAGACCAAATTTACCTAAAGGGTCAAATTGGTCTAAATCATTCCCAAATCTAAATTAATTGAAATTAAAATCTATAATCATCTTCAAATGATCAACTGAACCTAAAACAACACCTAACCCAAGCCAATTTGGTCAATTTGAGCAAATTGGTCAACTTATCCCATTTGACTCATATGGGTCAAATCTAAATCTAATCCAAATTAAATAAAAATAATTGCTCCTAAACATCCCAAATCATTATTTGAACTTGACAAGCCTTGGTTTGACCCTATTTGACCAATTGGTCAACCTAACCCAACCTAGTCCAATTTGATCTACATGGGTTAAATTGAGCCAAACCCACTCAAACCAAGCCCAAACCCATTCAAACTTAGCATGACCCATCCTTAGGTCACTATGGGTTAACCTAAATCCAACCCAACAAAATTCCAACCCGATTTAACCCATTACCTATTAGATTAAGCCTTCCAAATGAGAAAACCTATTCTCGAATGGTCAAACCCACTTTCCTACCCTTGGCAGCCACCCTAAGCTCAAATTGGACATGAGAACCACTGGTTCACCTGACCTAAAGCTAGTTAGGATAGCCATGAGCCATGTGGAGGTGATTTTACCCACCTTCCATTAGAGCACTTGGAAACCAAGGACAAGCCACCTAGCCTTGCCAGCCCACTCCCCTTCACTCCTCCACTCAAACCGACCCACCTCATCGATTCCTTGTGACCCACAACCGCCTGTGCCAGCCAGACTTTTGCCCATGGCAAAAATTGATCCAAGATATCAGTTTGGATATGGAGGAGAGTATACACCTTCCCATTCAATTCATATACATGATCAGAGTTTCCCTAGAGCATGAAAGAGTTGAGATGAACTCCTAGAGTGGTTTCCTGAGTTCCCAAAGCCTCCCCATCGCTGGAAACACCAAACCCAAAATAGACGAGCCCATCTCTATCCAACCTCCTCCAAACTCCACCATTTTCAAATTAACTCTACCCACACATTTAGCAAGCTTCAGTGAGGAAAAACAAATTGATTCTAGATCAATTCGAACATCGGAGACCACTCAAGGACAACCCTGATAAGGATTATGGTGACGTTTAATCCATAGAGCCACCTATGAGGAGGCAAGGCATGAACTTCTCAGCAGGGCTTCATCTCTTCAAGATGAAGCTACCTCAGTTGGTTAACCGCTGGTCATGACTTATGACAAGGTAAATTCTAGCAAACTGTCAAAATCTCAATTTTTCTTGGGCCTTTGTGAAGGAAAGTTTGATTTCATGCAATTTCAACCACAAAATCCCTTTAGATTGTCTCCTTGAAGCTTTTGGAGTTGATCTCGAGCCTCCACAAGCTCCGATGAACTTGTATCAAGTGGGGGAGGGTGGACGGTGTCCATCTTTCATTGCTTGAGGGATGAAGAACCATCTTCCATCCATTCTGTGTGATTGGAATGGACAGCCATGATTAATCTATTAGATAATCTCAATTTAATCCTAATAGGAACCATATGATTAATCCCTACCATCCAATCTAAGATCGAATGGCAAGGATGAAAGCATATCCGTCTCCGTCATGTTAGTGTTGTGTCGGACTATTTAAGTTGCCAATCCTACGGTGCCATGTGGAAAGCACTGCCACGTCAGCCGTCTGTATGGTGTCGATGGGATTAGGGATTAATTAAGCTTTAAAATACAATTAATTAGTTGAAACTACCTAAAATCATAACTAATTATTGAAAAATATAAAAAATATAAATAAATACATTTTAGAAAGGTTAAATAAAGTAGAATTTAGTAAAAATAATTTGATATGATTTTTAATAGTGATTAAGGCTTAATTAGTGTTTGAATGTTTTCTTGATTAGCTTAATTAAGCTCTAATTACTTGGGAAATTATTCCCAAACTTGGCCTGTTGATTTAATGGGATGACCTCTACCTCCCATGATTTTATTGGGATTTATTGGCTATGTAATTAGGGAAATTTAAAATTAAACCCTAATTACTCTCTTATTTAATTTAACAATTATTTAAAACCCCAAATAGTAAAAAAATTGATTAAAATTCACTAAACATTAATCAACAATGAGATGATGAGGGTGAGTGATTAGGACTTCTTTCCTAATTACTTTTTTTAATTCATCTCATTAAAGAGAGTTAATTAATACATGGTTTAATTAAAAAATTAATTAATTAATTAATGGCCAAATCAAATCAAATTAAATTGCTAATCCTTTAGATAATCAATATTTAAATTAAGGGTTCCTCTTTATGTGTTCGTAACATAAAGACCCTTAAAAATTATGATTATCCCATAAGAGTGGAAAATCATAAGAGTACTTAATTATATTTTTTAAATTAATTAATCTCTAATCATGAGTCAATTACATTAGGTCCTTTAGGAGCATTGCACTTTTATTTTCTCTCATGTTCATATCATTTGTGGCTCAGATTAAATGATTAATTAAAATAAAGAAGCATATGAAAGGGTAATTAAACGGATTGCTTAATGATCCAACTTAATTAAATCATAAAAATCACTTAATTGCATTCCTTAAACAAATTAAAATTACCAATATAAGAATGGGATAAAAAATAGCAAATGATATCTTCTCTTTGAGTTTAATTAAAATCCAAAGTCAAATTAATAAATAGCTTTGGTTTTCTTTAAATGACTTTTATTTAATGTGATTGTCATTAGGAATTAGTGTAGTTGAATGAACTATGTAGAAATATTTGGCTATTCCTTTTCAATCACATTAAATGTTGTGTGTCATGTGATGTCATGCACTCATATTTTCAAAATCAAATGGGATTTACTTAAGTAAAATTACATGTGTTGGCTTAATCTTATTATATGTGTTGCTATTATCACTAATAAATCTAAATTTATTTTCCAAAAGTTATAAATTGATAATAATATTTGGAGTGATAGTAGTTATGGATACATATAGGATTTGCATGTGTTTATAGCTTAATCATGTGAAGGTAATGTTTTCTTTCTTAAAATTCTATATATATTTATATATATTTGAATAATAATAAGTATATAGTTTAGACATCTTAGGAATATGAAGCTTTAAGTAGCCCCAGAGGTCATTTAATTACCTCACTTCCCTAGTTTAACAATGAAACATACTTATTTAATTTCATTCCTGTGTATCTTTGTATTCGAATTTGGATAAAGCTTTATACCATGCATGTACAAATAATTCAATCAAATAAAATGCAATCTCCTCCATGATTTTCATTCTTCCAATCATATATACATTCATATGTATTTGCTTACATCTTTTTTGCATGTGTATGTGTGTTTGATTAAAAAATGAGAATCTTATTTTCTACTAAAAATATATGCATCCATAATCATTTAAGCATATCAAATGTGTTGCATGTAAAGGTAGCTCTTTCTTTCCTATATTCATATATGGATTTACATATCTTTGAATGATGATAAGTATATAATCTAGACATCCAGGAATACGAGGCTTTAAGTAGTCCCAAGGAGGTCATTTGATTATCTTACTTTCCTGGTTAATAAAGGTGCATACTTATTTAATTTTATTCCTATGTATATTTGTATTAAAATTTAGATGGAGCTTTAATTTACATGTATAAACAATTCAATCAAGTAAAAATACAATTTTTAATGTATGCATCCATGATCATTCAAGTGTGCCAAAATATGTTGTATGTATAGGTATACTAAGTGTTAAATCATATGCATGTTATGGGTGATGAAAAATAATGGTTCAACATATTCTATGTGATAATAATTCAACCACATTAATCTTAAGATGCCTCTTATGTTGAATAGGATTCTTTAAGGTTAACCCAAACTTAGGACTAAAAAATATTTAATAGATCATTCATTAAAAGAAACTAAATCATAATAATATGTTTAGAAATAACTTAAGGTAGGAATAAAGGAGGTTAAGCCTCTTTTTTCTCTTTATAATACTTAGATGCAAAGTGTAAATCAAATGGAACAAAATAGAACATAAATTAAAACTTATAAATAATTTAAACAACTTGAAGTGAAATCAACCATCATACTAACTTGAATAATTCCAAACTTAAAAAATTATAATTCAAAAGCCTAGTTAAGACATACCATATAAAGCCTAAGTATACACATTAGAATATTAATTCACCACTTTTAGCTCTAGGTTAGGATGGTGCATGTAATGATGATATATTTTATTTTATGATGTAGTAATGTTTTAGACTGAATGTTAGGAATGTGGATCATAGACTGGATGTTAGGCCATTGATAGCCTAATAGTATTTTCTACAAGGATTGTGCTTAAAGGGGTCACTACAAATAAATAAATAAATATTTTCTTGCATTGCTTATGCCCTTGTGGTGTTTTTTTTTGGTTTATTTTTGTGTGTGTTTATGTGAGGAACACCACGTAGATCTATAGATATACTCATTAGGGTAATTAGGTATAACATTAAGGAATAGTGTACTATCTCGAGAGATAGAAGTCACTACCCTATAATGGACCTAATCACTTAATGAGAACTCCCCAAAAGTCTTGAATCTTAGAGATCTTTCCCTACTTTACATGGAAAAGTAAAGTAGGGTTTATTTTAAGTCAAATTTATTAAGTTCCCTATGGAGGCAAGCCCCCATAGTTAATTACATCTTAAGGAATGAGGTTCCTTAAAAATACTCTCGATTAAGGTAAATGATTATTATCACCAAAGATTTTCAAAGATAGGACTATCAATCAATTGGTTATTTTCAAAAAATCAAGTGGGATTGATCAAAAGGAGGGAGTTATTATCAAAATCAAAGGAAGATGAGTATGGGATGCTCATGATACTAGGAAACCTAGTGAGCATCCTAAACTATCCTATGGTTGGACTTTATATTTTGAAATTGAGGAGAATTATATGTTTGAGTTGAATTTTTATTAGAAATTTAAAGCTTTCAATTCCACAGTAAAAGATTGTAGAAGTGCCTAAGAGGTGAGGATTCATGCTTATAGCCCCAAAGGAAAACAGTGACTTCAGATCCTAAATCTAAGGAGCTTCGGCATAAGCCAAAGCACAACCTAAATCTAAGCAACAAAATGGGTGTATGGTTTACCTCCACAAAAGAGAATAAACTACTCGACTATTAGACTTACAACCTCCTGGGGTAGCTACCAACTAACTTCTCCAATAATTTTAAATACATGTAGGCAAGTCATAAGCTTTGCAAGATAGTTAGGCTATTATTTACTTAGAAGAGAAACTAAGTCCTTAAACTTATCCCCTAAGAGACTAGATCATGAAGGGCATCAATAATTACCTAAATCTAATGCAAATTTTGTCAAGTTTTATTTTGATTTTTGGATATTTTTTTTTGACACGGGCTATAAAATTTTATATGCCTAATGCATGAGAAAACTGGTTATTGGCCAAAATCAGAAAGAAGGAGGTGTATTTCCACCATGGCTCTCAAAGGTCAAGCCATTTTCCTCTGGCAAAGGTGGAAGCCCTCCATTGGCAAGAGTGAGACAATATGATTTATGCATGATATGAGACATACAACATCCAGCTAAGGGATTGCTAAATCTTTTATTATCTTGATTTATGTCCTAGGCTTTAAGTGAGGTTATGAATTATTTAGTTTAATTTTGAATTGATTAATTGGATAGAAAATTTATTTTTCTTAAGAGCTTAATCGCATCCAGGCCATTCAACAATCATCAAACAATTAAGAAATTAGGAAAATCATGTCATCCTAATTGTGTAATCATAAACATAACATCAATCAATTTATAAAATTAGAGCAAAAGAATAAGAGGCTGATGTGTTCTGGTTCCACCGCACAACCCGAAAAGGAAAATGGGTAGCCTAGCTCTACCCTTATACAACCCGAATTACAAAAGAATAATTACAATGGGTAGCCAAGCTCTACCCTTCATCCTTCATTTCTTCATTTTTATTTCTTCATTTTGATTTGATTCTTTTCTTTCTTCCTTTTGGTTTGATTGGAATATGTTTGCTCTAAAAGCATCATATGGTACATAAGACTTATCTAATAACCAATGTTCATCCTAATCCCCAATAACATTCATTCTAAATCCTAATTATAAAATTTACATCAAAATGGAAAGGTAAATCTAACTAAACCTACAAAATAAAAGTTAGCTAAACATACCACACAACCCAAGCAGTTATAATAAAAATTTGGACTTAGCACCTTGTACATGGGTAACCAAGTCCACATCCTAATTTGGACTATGCTTAGGGGTTAAGCAACCTGCACAGTAAAAGCATTTATATATTTTTATTTTTATTATAGCGAACCCTTAAGCACAATCCCCTATAGAAGATGATTAGGCTAAGCTCACCCTATCATCCAGTTTACACACATACACCCTAACATTCAGTCTAAAATATTATACCACAAAATAAATCATGCATCAAACCATGTATCACCCTAACATAGAGCTAGAAGTGGTGACTTAGCCTAATGTTTATGCCATTTAAGGCTTGTGTGGCATGTCTTAACAATGCTTTAAGGTTGAAATTTTTTAAGTGTGAAAGATTCAATTTAGATGGTGATTTTATTTTAAGTGATTTAGTTGACTTATCAATTTTAGTTGGTGATTTGATTTGGTTTTAATGAACATACACTTAGTGACTAAGTGTTGTGAAGAGAAGAAAAGAGAAAAGAGCTCTCTTTCATCCCTACCTTGAAGCATTTCTAAGGTAGATTGATTAATGAATTTCCTTTAGTGAATGGTTTATTATGTGTTTCAATTAACCCTAAGTTTAGATTTTTCTCTAAGTAGCCCTATTCAATAAGAAAGGTATCTTAGGATTAGTTAGGGTGGATTACTATCACATAACACACACCCATTCATTTCTTTCCACCATGTATACCATTCATGTGAATAATCCTAAGCATACCAATATATGCAATCCAAATCTTAGCACACTTTGATGATGAATGCAAAGAGATGTGATTTGAAAATTTAGATATTCCATTTGTTAATTGGATCATTAATGCATATCTTTGTTATGTAGAAAAGAGGGATTTCTCATCCATTAGCTAAATGCACATCCGCATGTATAAAAGTTATAAGTGAGTATGGCACCATTATTTTCTACACTAGGGGCATAAGGTATAAGACCTACTTAGAGCTACTTAAAGCCTCGCAGTCCTAGGTTGTCCAGACTGATATACAACTTTTTTTAGATACATGTAGATGTGCAAAAAGAACCAAATGGATAAGGAATCATGTAAGAGATTATGTTTGATTTAGTTGTATGATTTATATGTGTAATATGAAGGTCCTTCCAAAGTCTTAATATAGAGATGCATAGGAATAGATTTAGGCAAGTGTAGTGTTCTTTTCAAATGAACTATACACTTGCAAATCCATGTTAAGAGAAGCAAGGAGAACTCCATAATAAACATCTTATGCTATCATCACATGCAAGCATATTTATAACTAGCATCACTTGATTTATAATCTTTGATTTATACATTTTAAAAAATATTTTGGTTTAATAGTGATAATAGCACTCATATTCTTAATTTTAGCCAACACATGTAATTTGACATAAAAAGAAATATTTTATTTAATTAATTTTTAAAAGAAATGAATGCATGATTTCATATGCCAAATAATATTTAGCATGATTGGAAAGAAATAAAAGAATGTATGCACATGACTTCATTCACCCTAATTAATTCCTATGAACAATCATATAAAATAAGATCATTTAAAACGAATCAAAATTGTTTAAGGAGATTTTTATTTTTGAATTTGATTTAACTTAGGAAATATGAGAAGGGTTTGCTAGTCCTAACCCATTCCCCCATGTGTGAATTGGTTTGGTTTAATTTAGAACAATTAGGTTTATTTTATGTTTTGATTAGGTTAAGGTATGAATTAAATCCATTAATTACCCCTTACCTATACCACTTTAACATATTTATCAAGTAATTATGAGCCAACATATGATATGCAATCACATGAAAATTAAATCAGCAATGCACCTAAGAAATGAAGGGGCCTATTGCAATTGGCTCACAATTATTGATTAATTAAGCTAAAGGATTTGATTAAGTACTTTTATAACCCTCCTACACATGTAGTTTGATTATAATTTCCTTTGGAATTACCTTAGGTTATTGAACACCTAAGAATCTACCCAAGAATTGAATGATTGAGTTCTAAAATGATTTGGTTTTGAATTTATTAATTAAACTATTTTAATGAGGTGATTAAGCCATTAATTAGTTGTAAATTGATTAAGTGTTATCCAAATGAAATAAACTTAGTGAAAAGATTGGAGAAGAGGTCCTAATCTCATTCCTATGTATCTTCATTACTTCATAATGATTAGCCAACTTAATTAATGGATTCATTACTATTTAACATGTTAATTAATCATTTAATTAATTAAGAGAGGGTTTAAGAATGAAACAAGCAATTCTCTAATTAATCAAACAATAAATTCCAAGAAAATTATGGAAGGTAGAGGTCATTCCAATAATCAATCTCAAAAACTTTGGAATTAATTGCTAGAGTAATTAACTTAATTATATTTCTAATAAAATCCAAATTGAGTTAAAATCACTATTCAAAATTAATTGATTTTAATTTTTTATTATTCTCCTCTGAATTACCTTTAAAATGAGTATTTCTTTGTATTTTTTTGGATTTTTCCACAATTAGTTATAAATTTTAAAAGTTTCACCATTAAAATTGGATTAATTAAGCCTAATTAAACTCCTAATCCCATCGACATGGTGGTGATGCTTTCCATGGCGATGGGATTGGTTATTTATTGTCATCCATTAGCTAAGTCTGGCATTGGGCGCTTTCTGAGGTCATCTAATCTAAGATCGATGGCCAAGAATAATCCCAGTTTAGACTAAGAATTACAGTGGATCTAACATGATTTGATCACAGTCATCCATTCCAATCATGCAAAATGGACGGCGTATGATCCTTCTCCTTCATGAGTGATGAAAGATGAACATTGTTCATCTTTCCTCATTCAAGCTCACCCAAGCTCAGATTGGGATCAAAATGATCCCACACCTTCAGAAGGAGGGAGATGCATAACCAATGGTCAAAATTGCATGGGATAATAATTCCCTTCAAAAAAGACCAACTAAAAACTCCCTATAGCTACGGTTTCGAACAATTACCTCGCTGGAGGCTATCACCGGCACTTCCAACGAAGGAGGTAGCTTCATCTTGTAGAGATGAAGCCTTGTTGAAGGAATCTGGTCTTGATTTGAAGTGGTTTGCTTGGTCAACCAAGCTCCTCTTCAATGGCGATCGATCTTGATTGAAGTGCACTTCCCTTGCTTAAAGGCTTGGAAATGGTTTGATTGAGCTCAACAAGGTGTGGTTATAGTGTGGGTAAAAGGAATTTAAGTTTGGTGAAGTGAGGAGGGTGTATTATTTGGAATGGGGCTGCCCTATTTCGGCTTTGTACGTAGAGGAAAAATGTCAATCGATGGAGCTTTGGGAGACCTTGGGAAAGCTTTAAGAGGGTTCAAAAATGCTTCTAGAGCTCTGAGGAATGAATCTCTTTTTCGTTTGAGTGAGAATGAGGGGGTATATCTCCTCCTCCCTAGATTAGATGGTGGATGGCTGATTTACCATTTTGGCTTAATTGCTTGGATTGGCTGGTCGATTTAAGCTGAAAAATGTCCCACATGGGTCATTTTGGGTGGAGGAGTGAGGGAAAGTGGCTAGCCATGTGATTGGTGAGTGAATTTGGTGAGCCAAGTGTCCAAGGGTAATTGGGGAGGTCGGTTTGGCCTTCCCTTGGGTCATGGCAAACCCAAGCTCATTAGGTCATGTTCACCACCCTCCGTAGTGCCCATATGGACAATAGATGGGTGTCAAGTGGCCTTGGGAAAGAAATGGCCAAATTCCAAATGAATTTGGTCATGGGATACCCTTTAACCCAAGGGCAAAGTGGTCATTTGGTTATGAGTTTGATTTGGGTAGATTTGAAATGATTTGAAAATGGGTTGGGCTAAATTTTAAGTGATTTGGAGTTCATTTGATTTGATTTGGATCAATTTGATCTATTTGGGTCAAATTGGGTTAAGTTGACAAATTGGTCAAATTGGGTCAAACCATAGGTTAGGTCAAGTTCAAATGATCATTTGGAGCCTATGGGTATCATTGGTTTGGTTTAATTTGGTTTATATTTGGTTTTGGTTCATTTATGTTCATTTGGGTCAAATGGGTCCAGTTGACCAATTTGATCCATTTGACCTAAGTCATGGGTTGGTTTAGGCTTGGTTGATCATTTGAAATGTATTTGGTTTCAATCAATTCTAATTTGTTTGATTTCAAGTTGATTTGACCTTTTGGTCAAGTCAAAGTTCATGGGCAATTGGACTAGGTCTAATTGGTCAATTGAAGCTTTGGTCAAGTTCAATAATCAATTTAAAATGAATTTGACCCATTGGTTGCAATCAATTTGGCTTAGATCAAGATTTGACCCATTTTGGTTTTTTTTAGGTCAATTTGGTTCAACTTGGGCTAGGAGGGCCAATTGGGTTTGGTCTAGCTCAAGTGAGGGCTTGGTCATGTTTAATAATTGATTATGGATTGGTTTAGATCAATGGTTTCAATCAATTTGGATCATAGTGAATTTTGGCTTGTTTATGTCTCATTTGGGCTAAGTGTTGACTTGGTCAAAAGCTAGGTTTGATTTGGTTTGACCCAATTTGAGTGATTGATCATTCTATGATGATTGTTGATCACAATGTGAGGCTTGGTTGGGCTTAGTTCAATCCAATTTGGGTTGGATTATAACTTAGCTCAAAAAGGTCTTTTAGGTCACTTTAGGTCAAGTGAGCCTAAATGGGTCAATTGACTTGGTCAAGGCTTGATTCAAGTTTGGTTGAACTCACATATGGACTATGATGGAAATATAAATCCAATTGCAAGTGGTTTGGAGTCAAATAGGTTTTGGTTCATTTGACAATTTTAAGTCAAAAGGATGAACATGGGTTTGACTTCGGTTAGTTTGATTTTGGCATAGTTTATGTTTATATTTGGGCATATGATTGAAGGAGTGATTGTTTGAAGAGAAAATCCATGGGTTTGGATTGATTTGAGAATGATTTGGCTAAATCCAAGAAATTGGCTTAAAGGATATAAATTGGGTTTGGATTTGAGTTTTGAATTTATATTGATTTGATTTTAGCCATTTTAATTTATATTTCATCTATATTTGTGAATATAAATGAGAATATAAATGATCCATGAGAGAATCATGTGAATTAGGAGTTATATTATTGTGAATTTGGCTAAGGTAGGTCAAAAAGTTTTAAAAAGGGGTTTTGGCTTGGTTTGATTTATATTCATTTGATTTGGATGATTTGTATGGTAATTTCATTTATAGTTGTGAATACAAATGATAGAATAAGTGATTTATAAAGAAATCACTTGGCTTTGGGTTGATTTGAAGGGTTTGGCTAAGCTTATGGATGTGATTCATAAGGCTTAGGAAGGTTTTGGATTTAGAATTGATCATGGGTTTCAATCATCTGGAATTGGAGTTGGATTTGAAATTGATTTTGGATTTGAATCATTTGTGATTGGAATTGAATTTGGAGTTGATTTTGGATTTGAGAAACTCAATTAGGTTGGGATTGATTTGATATTTGAGAAAATAATTGAGTTGGAATTGATTTGAGATTTGATTTGGATTGGTTTGAAGGAGTGTACATGGGCTGGATTTGAGCTATAGGGTAAGTGGTTGCCTTAAATTTCTAATACATAGCCTAATCCTATGATAAACCCTTCTAAGTCTTAAGGGTTATGTTAAGTGTTCACCTAATCACTAAAAGTGTCTCAAGACTAAAGAACTCTTAGTGTCTAATGGAGTCATATGTCTAAGATGGAGATGTTGAGAGCTCACTCCAAAAGTGAGGTCAACAGCCCTAAGCATAATCTATATTAGGTCAGGTGGGCTTGGTTACCCGTTTGTAGGGTGCCAAGTCCAAATTATGAAATATAACTTCTTGGATTTGTATGTATATTTAGCTAACATCTATTTTACAAGTGAAATTAGATTTACTTTTCCCATTAATATATATTTTTGCAATAGAATTAAGATTAGTGTTGGGGATTAGGATGAGTAATGGCTAGAAAACTTAGTCCTGGGGTGCCCTATGATGCCTTAGAGTAAATCAAATCAAAAGAAGAAAGAACAAATGAAGAATAAAGACCCTCATAGCATGTGTTCAATTCTAATTTGTAATATTATTTTGTAATTATGGGTTGTATAAGGGTAGAGCTTGGCTACCCATCTTTTCTCTTTTCTGGGTACGGTTATACTAGGCCGCACCGACTTCTTATTGTTTATGGTACTTTATAAAAATGATTGTTGTTGTGTTTAGTTTGTGCACTAGAACAATAAGATTTTTATAGTTTCTTAATGATTGATGTTTGATATGGCTTAGATATGGTAGGCTCTTAGAGAAAAATAATTTTCTACCCAATTAACAACTCATAGCTAAATTTTAAAATAACTTTCAACCTTACTTTAAAGCCCTAGGTTGTAATCAAGATAACTAAAATATTTAGCAACCCCTTAGTTGTATGTTGTATGTCTAACATCATGCATATCATATTATACCACTTTTGTAAAAATGAGGGCCTCCATTTCAGCACTTTAGGGACCGCATGACCTATGAGAGCAACCCTTTATGATGGAGCTTCACCTTCTTTCTCTTTTGATTTGACCAATAATCAAATTTCATCATTCATTTAAGAATAAAAAATCCTAAAGCCTTTGTCCAAATGAATGTGTTAAAATAATATAAAATTTAAAAAGATGTTGCATTTTTAGACTAAGTTATACGTTCATACCAATTATGATCTAGTCTCTTAGGCATGAGTTTAGGACTCTAGTCTCTTTCAAAATTAAATAACAAGCCTAACTATCTTGCAATTATATGAGACAGGACTACATGATTTTGAATCGTATGAGGTGTTAGTTGGTGGCCATTCTAGGCGGTTGTAAGTCTAGAAGAGTCAAACAGGTATATCTTCTCTTGTAGGATAGACCCTTATGTCATCTTTCACTTAGATTTAGGCCATGTTTTAACTTATGTTAAAGCTCCATAGAATTAGGATCTGAGGTTGCTATTTTTCATGGGCTACAAGCATAAATCTTCACCTCTTAGGCCTTTCCACAAACTCGTGTTGATGGACTATAAACCCTAGCATTCTAATAAAATTCAACTCAAATTAAATAAATCTTCTCACTTTCAAATATATAAAACCTCACCATATGATAGGTTGGAATGCTCACTAGGCTTCCTAATATCATGAGCATTTCTTAATTATTTTTCTTTGGATTCCAAATTAAGTCTTCCAATTGAACAATCCCACTTGATTTTTCAAAATAACCAATCCTTTGATAGTCTTAATCTTGAAATCTTTGGAGACAATAATTAACTACTTTAATTGAGAGTATTCTTAATAAATCTTATTTTCTAAAATGTAATTAAATATGGAGGCTTTCCTCCATAGGGAACTTAAGAACTCTGCATAAAATATACATTGCTTTACTTTTCCATGTAAAGTAAAGAAAATATCTCAAAGACCCATCATGCCTTAGGAGCCCTTATTAGGTGATTAGGTTCATTGTAGGGTGATATTTATATCATACGAGATAGTGCATCATACCTTAATGTCATACCCAGTCACTTCAATAAGTACCTTCTAAGATTTACATGGTGTCCACCCAATGAACATCTAAAATAAAACACCACATTCACTATGGTGTCTATTTTTAATATGTATGGGGGACACCATGCAGATCTGAGGGTGTACTTATTGAAGTGATTGTGTACGACATTGAGGTATGATGTACTATCTCGAAAGATAGAGGCATCACCCTTCAAAGGACCTAATCACCTAATAAGGACTCCTAAGTCATGATGGGTCTTCGAATATACCAAAGATTTTTCCTCTACTTTACATGGATGAATAAAGTAGGGTTTATAATAAATCAGGTTCTAAAGTTTCCTATGGAGTTAAGCCCTCATAGTTAATTACATACTAAGGAAGGTGAATTTCTCAGGAATACTCTCGATTAAAGTAGACAATTGTTGTCTCCAAAGATTTCAAAGATGAGACTATCAATAACTTGGCTATATTAGAAAATTAAATTGGATAGATCAAAAGGAGAGACTTATTATTGAATGTAAAGGAGATGAGAAGGGAATTCTTATGATACTATGAAACCTAGTGAGCATTCCAATCTATCATATAGTTGGGTGTTGACCACATTTTTAGAATGAGCTCTCAACCCTTCCATCTTAGACTTTAAGAGTTCCTTAGTCTTAACATACATCTAGTGATTAGGTGGACATTCAACCTAGCCCTAGAGACTTAGAAGAGTTAGCCATAGGAATAGGTCATGCCTTATGGTTGCTAGGAAAATTTGTCTCCAAATTCAAATCAATCCCACATGATTGAAATCCATGATTGAAACCCATGAATGAAATTTCAAATTCCTAATTCAAAATCATTCTTAAGTCCTTAATCCTCTCTTAAAGACTTAGCCAAAATCATATTCAAATCAAATCAAATACTTGAAATTTTCTTATAACTCATTTATATTCTCATTTATATTAAATCAATCAAACTAAATCCAAAATTCAAATTCCTAGTCAAAAATTTTCAAAGTCTTTAGTTTTCACCTTAAAGACTTAGCCAAAATCATCTTCAAATCAAATCAAACCAAATTCATGAATTTTTTATCAATACTCATTTATATTCACATATATAAATGAAATATAAATTCAAATCAATCAAACTAAACTCAAAACTCAAATCCAAAACTCCAAAATTTTCTAAGTCCTTTAAATTTCCTCTTAAAGACTTTAGCCTAAATCAAGATCAAATCATTTCAAATTCATGAAATTTTCTCATGACCCATTTATATTCTCATTTATATTCACATATATAAATGGAATATAAATTCAAACAATCAAAATCAATTCCAAAAATCAAACTCAAATTCATTCAAAATCCAACCTAAGCCTTTCAAGTCAAAATCTTGAACTTAGCCAAATCAACTTCAAACCAAGCCAAACTCTTGATTTTCCTTCATGATTCAATCTACCCTACAATCATGAATCCAAATATAAATCACTTAACCAAAACTTCAATCACTTAACCAAAATTCAATTCAAAAGTCAAGCCAAAATTCATTCATGTTCTTCCTTTGAATATGAAATTGTCAAATGAATCAAAATCCATTTGACTTGAAACCACTTACAAATGGATTTATATTTCAATCATAAGTCCATATACAAGTTCAATCAAACACAAATTAAGCTTTGACTAAGTCATTTGACCCACTTAGGCTCACTTGACCCAAAGTGACCTAAAGTACCCTTATGAGCCAAATTCTAATCCTAACCAAATTAGATTGAGTCAAACCCACCTAGGCCTCTCATCATGATCAACAATCATCATGAGATGATCAATCAATCAAATTAGGTCAAACCAAGTCAAACTTAAGGGTTGACCAAGTCAACACTTAGCCAAAATGAAACCTAACATAGCCAAAATCCACTATAGGCCAAATTGATTGAAACCAATGATCCAAGTTCATTCATGGACTATGTTTGAACTTGACCAAGTCAACATTTGAGCCTAACCTAGCCTAATTGACCACTTGACCCAAGTTGACCCAACTTAACCTAAAAAGTCAAAATGTATCAAAACTTGATCTAAGCCAAATTGATTAAAACCAATGGGTCAAGTTCATTCCAAATCACTTGTTGAACTTGACCAAAGCCTCTCACCAACTAAACCCACCTAATTGACTGAACCCAACTTGACCTAAAGGCATGTTGAGCCAAATTCAAACTTAACCAAAATTGATTGGAAACAAAGATACCAATCCACTTCATATGACTAACCAAACTTAAACCTACCCATGACCTAGCTCAAATAGGTCAAATGGGTCAAATTGGTCAACTTGACCCATTTGACCTAAATGAAGTCATATGAACCAAGTTCAAACCTAAACCAAATTGAATCAAACCAAAGCCACCAAAATATTTCAAATGGTCATATGACTGAACCAACCTTGGTTTGACCAATTTGACCAATTGGTCAACTTGACCAAGTTGACCCATTTTGACCTAAATTGGTCAACATGAGCCAAACCATACCAAATGAACTCCAAATCCAATGAAACTTGGACAAACCTATTTTATCAATATACCCAACATATCCAAATTCAAAAGTTAGCCAAACGACCATTCTACCCCTAGGCCATAGAACAAATTTTGGTCAAATCCATGGGAAATTTGGTCAAACCCTCTTCATACCTACTTGATGCTTTTCTAATAGGTCAAGTAAACCCTATGGAGGGTGGTGCACCCAACCCAATGGGTTTGGGCCAATCCAACTTGATCCAAGGCCAAAACCGAGCACATGGCTCAATCATGTTCCCACTCAAATTTTAAGTACATGGGGAGTTACCATTCCACCAGCCCAAACCCACCATGTGCAAGCTTAATAGATCAAACAACCCACGCCAAGGTCAATTGGATCAAAATGGTAAGTGAAGCCCATCCGATTCAAGGGGAGATAATTCACTAATTCCAACAGCCTAATCATTGAGTAAAGGAGAGACATAGGAACCATTCTTGAGTGATCCTAAGCTCTATAGAGAAAGTTAGAAGTTTCCATTCTCAGTTTTCCTTAAGCAAAAGCTGGGGAGCTCCAAGGATTTCCAACTTCCACTACACTCCAATTCAACCAAATTCTCTTTGCACACTCCACCAGAGGGTCAAGTTGAGCTTGGCCAAGCCCTTTCCCAAGCTCCAAAGGCAGAGGAAGACTAACCTAGATCAAAGCCCCAAGGAAGCTAAGGAGGGGTTGGTCCATAGAGCTTTCCACTCAACCTCAAGAGCTGTTTTCACGCCTTCGCCTCAACTGACTAAGCTCCTCCAAGGGAATCGAGCATTAGTGATCACCTCCATCGAGGTATTGCATTTTTTTATCACTAAACTCAATGTGGTGTGGAGCTTTGTGAAAGAAATTTTAATGGCATGAGATTTCAACCATTAGATGTGCTTGCCATTAGGGTTAGATGATGTGTGCAAGATTTCATCCCAATCCAAGCTCGAATGAGCTCATATCTTCCATTTGAAAGTGGACGGTCTCCATTATTTCTCAGGGAAGAATAGAGATGATCTCTGGCCATCCATCCGTGTCTCCATTATTTCTCGTGAAGAATAGATGATCACGGCCATCCATCCGTATTTTGGATGGATGGTAGAATCCTTTTAAATCTGATTTTATCCTTTAAAATCGTCATTGGATTAAAATCAGTTGTTGATCCTTGATCGAGCGGGGCTGATAATAGCTACCGCCAACGCTTGTCTATGTGATTTTACATGTAAAGCCTTGATTTAGGGTCACAATCAGAGATTGAATTAATTAGTGGTATTTAAAACTTCAAAAATACGCATATCTCTAAAAGAAAAATAAAAAATATGAGGTAAATTATGCAGCGAGAAAGAAAATTCAATCTAGAATATTCTAAAATTGGTTTTAATGGATTTTAAATATTTTCATTCTCTGATTTTAGGTTTTATTGGAAATCTTAATTTATTAATTACTCCCTAATTAATCCAGATTAATCTCAAACTTCTTGAGTATATTTTGGGGATGACTTCTCTCCCTAATTTTCTTGAGATTTATTGGTGGGGATTATTGCTAATTCATTTCTAATTACCCCTTAATGTAATTAAGGTTAATTAAGGGTTTGATTAGTGGTTTAATCCTTTGTTGAAGTCTTCATGTGAATAATTTAGGGAATAATTTTGGGCCATTTCCCTAAAATTTTCTTTCTTAATCCTCTCTTAATTAAGGGCTAATTCACTAATTACCCTCTTAATTTCTTAAAATTCTAAAACTCTCTAGAACTTAATTAATCACTTTGGGTAGATGTTTAGGTGTTCAAGAGCCTAAGTTCAATTAAGGAAATCAAAATTTAACTCATATGTATGAGGGGTGTTTTGAAATAACTTAAGTTAAACTTCTTAGCTTAATTAATCATTAATCATGAGCCAAATTGCATTAGGCCCCTATCTTCCTAGGTGCATTACAAATTTAAATTCCTTGTGAGGTTTTATGTCATCTCATTGGCTCATAATTATTTGGTTAACTGCTAATGGTGTAGGTAAGGCATAATTAACATTAATTCACCTTAACCTAATCAAAATAAAATGAATCTAATCATCTAAAAATTGAATATCAAACATGGAATGGGTTAGGAATCAATTCAATTTCAAATTAAAAAAATCAAAACAAGATCATATTAAATAAACTTTGATTTACTTTACTTTCTTACTTCATAAGATTGTCTTTTGGGATTTAATTAAAGTGAATGTGTTTACATGCTTTCATTGCTTTAGTTCTTCCCCAACATGCTAAATATGTATGTCATATGGTTTCATGCATCCATGCTTTTCAAAAATAAAATTTAAAATGAAAATGTTTCCTTTATGTCAAATGTGTTGGCTAAAGTAAGAATATGAGTGGCTATTATCACTATTAAATTCAAATTATTTTCAAATTATATGAATCAATTATCAAAATTAAAAGTTTGTTACTTATATCTTACTTATAAGTTTGCATGTGAGTTGAATATAAGGATGTGTTTAGTGTAGGTTTTCCTTCTCTTCTCTTTTAGTATAGTTTTGAATAGGATTTGGCAAGGTGTATGGTTCATTTGAAAAGAACCTAACACTTGCCTAATTCTATATCTTACTCATTCCTATACTAAAACTTAAGAAGGATACATATGCTTGCACAAATAAATTGCATAAACAAAATAAATACACCAACTTTTGCATTCTTTCTTTTCCATTCATTTCTTTTGTACACATGCTTGTATTTAAGAAGTGATATATTATATCTAGACAACCCGAGATTGTGAGGCTTTAAGTAGCCTAAGTCTTGTACCTTATACCTCGGTTAGGAATGGTATACTCACTTATGCCTTTCATACATTCATATGTGCATGTGAAAATTGGATAAGAAACCACTTTGCTACTTAATGAAAATCATGCATCATAAACTTTCAAATTTTCTTAAATGAATTGCTTAGCATGCATCATAAAGTGTGTTAAACATTCTCATTTGTATGTATAGATATGTTTAGGACTTATTCATATGCATGTTATACATGTTGGGAAAGAAGTGAAGTGATGTATATTTTGTGAATTTAGTTCATTTTACTTAATCACAAAATGCCTTTCTTTTGAATAGGTTTGTTTAGAGTTCATCTAAACTTAGGATTAATTAAAACACTTAATTAAAATATTCACTAAACAAAACTAAAATATGAATCCACCTTAGAAATTAGGTTAGGGAAGGGAAAGAAGTTCTCTTCTCTTTCCTCTCCTCTTAACTTAGTAATTAATTATAGGATTCATTTAAACCCAATCAAAACATAAAATAAATCAACCTAAAATAATTAAATCACTTAAATGAAAACCCTCTTCTAAGTTGAACATGTTTCACACTTAGAATTTCTAAGCCATAGCTAAGCATACCACCTCCAAAGCACACATTAGGCTATGTCTACTTCTAGCTTTAGGTTAGGGCGTTGCATGGTTTGATGCTACTTTTATTTTATGATGTTGGGATGCATATTTTAGAATGAATGGTAGGACGATCTTAGTCTAACCATTATCTTCTGTAGGGGATTGTACTTATAGGGTGATGTAAGAAATAAAAATATTAATTCTTTTGCAGTTCAGGTGCCTATACCCCTAAGCATAATCCAATAGGCTAGGTAGACTTAGTCACCCATGTCTGGGGTGATAAGTCCAATATTACATGCTTGGGATTTGGTTTGTTTTTAATCTTTATTTTGCATGTGTTAGCTAGATTTACTTTTCCTTTTATATAATTTTGCAATTAGGATTTTGGAATGATTGTTATAGGGATTAGGGTGAACATTGGTCATAAGATCTCATCTTATGCACCATGTGAAACCTTTAGACATCCACCTTCCAACCATAAAATAAGAACCAAAAAGAAGAATGAAGAAATGAAGCTTGAATATAATGAGTTCTTGCTTAATTGTATTTAATTCATTTATAATCCAGTTGTATAAGGGTAGAGCTCAAGTATCCAATTTATTTTCGGGTTTGTGATGGTACATAATGGCCTCTTATTCTTTTGTGATTAGCTTTATAAATTGATTAATGATTTATTTAGCTTGTGCATTAAGTGGCATCCTTTTTTGAGTTTCTTCCTTGCTTTATGTATGGCCTGGATGTGGATTAGGCTCTTAGGAAAAAATAAATCTTCTACCAAACCTAACAATTCAAAATTAAAAATAAAGAACTCATAACCTCATTTAAAGCTTAGGTTAAAATCAAGATAAAAGACTTAGCAACCCCTTAGCTGGATGAGTACTTATTTTATAACATCATGCACAAATGCATATTATGTTCACTCTTGATTGGAGGGCTTCCACTTTTGCCAGAGAAACTTGGCTTAACCATTGAGAGCCATGGTGAAAATACACATCATCCCTCCTCGCTAATTTTAGCCAATAATTTCATTTCTCATGCATTAGGCATATGAATCCTATTAGCTTGAGTCAAAATGATTGTCCAAAAATTAAAATAAAATAAAATCTGAATTGCATTAGACTTAGGTCATTTGAAGCATACCCTTATATGATATAGTCTCTTTAGGGAGTAAGTTTAAGGTCTTAGTCTCTTTCTAAATAAACAATAACCTAGCTATCTTGCATAAAGCATATGACTTGCTACATGAATTTAAAATTATAGGAGGTTAGTTGGCCAGCAGGAGGTTTTAAGTCAAAGCGGTTTTGTCCCTCTTGTAGAGCAAACTAAATACCATTTTTTGATTTGGTTGTGCTTTCAACCCCGCTCCTAGATTTAGGTTCTACGGATACTTCTCCCCTTTGTGGGTCATAAGCTTAAATATTCACCTCTTAGGCATTTCCTTAATCTTGTGTTATGGAATCATAAGTCCTTAATTTCTAACTCAAAAAAAAATTAAATCAATTTCAAAAATATAAAGCCCAACCATAGGATAGTTTGAGATGCTCACTAGATTTCTTAGCATCATGAGCATCTCCTACTTGTCTTCTTTTGGCTTTGATAATAACTCCCTCTCTTTGATCAATCTCATTTGATCTTCTAAAATAAATAATAATTGATAGTCCCAATCTTTGAGACAATGACCATTTACCTTAATCAAGATATTCTTAAGAAACCTCATTTCTTAGGATGTAATTAACTATGGAGTCTTTCCCCTAAGAACGAACACGGTTTAAAATAAAACCTTACTTTTTTTTATGTAAAGTAGGGAAGAATCTTTGGTACATATGCACCCATTATCCTTGCTTTGGTGATTAGTCCATTGTAGGGGTCTTTATTTATCTTTCACGATAGTACACCTTTTCAATGTGGTACTCAATCACCCTCAATAAAACATCTAGGGATCTACAGTGTCAAAAATGCAAAAAAATAGAAAGTTTTATCTTATAGATATAAAGATGGAATTATATAATCTTATTCTCTAAAGGAAATGAAAATTTTCACCGCACTTTTTTTTGGCGGTGGTCTATATAATACTAGAGATATCTCCTCGAGAGCGCAGGCCATTGTAGGTGATGATCGGAAGACGACTAATCCCAAACATCTCGATATCAGAAGAAAAAAAATATGAGCAAATAGATAGGATGGCATGGCAGCTTGAGGACTTGTTAGCAATAGTTTCAGTACTTCAGAAATAATCCCCAGTAGTTTATCCTACTATAGCCAACATTAGTCAGCCAGAGTTAGTGCATGTCTTGGACTCAACCAAGACCTTAACTCCTGTTTAGCAAGGTAGCACTAGCATGTATAGGAGGGTAGTGGAAAGTAACTCCATACGAGAAAAAGACATCAGATCCATAGTTGAGCAGTAAGTGAGGGAAGTGTTGGATCAAGCCCATACAGGATCATCGAATCCAAAGGGTAGACCTTACCCAGAGGAATTCGATGTAATCTAATATCCCATGGGTTTAATTCCACCTTCCTTCAAGAGCTTTGATGGTAAGCAAGGTAGCATATATACACTTGGACCAGTTGTTTGCAATGTTGGCGCTGGCTTTCTTCCGCCTCTTCATGATAGCCTAGCAAGGATTGCATTCGATTGGTATACTGAACTGCCCAATAGTTCAATAAAGATATTTGCTGAGTTGGAGAAACTCTTTATCAATAGGTTTGCTGGAGCTCAGCAAAGGGTTACTGTAGGTGATCTCATTGTAGCACAACAACACCTAGGTGAGTCCCTTATTGATTATATTCTCTAATGGCATAACCTAAGTATGAAATGTGAGCCACAGCTATTTGAGCAGCATGTCAATAAGATTCTTTTAAATAATATTCATAGCCTTGTCGCCTTCATCCTTAAAGGCTTCACTATCAAGACATTTGAGGAGAGGTCAAATAGTTACCTTTTCAAGATTATGCCTAAAGCAAAGCCATAGAAAGTCAATGAAAGAAGTCAGTAGTGATAATGATATGAGATAAGGGAAGAAACCCAGAGAGGTAGACCCCACTCAGAGACCACTTCCACCTCCACTGCCCAGGAGCCTCAGGCCTCTGACCTCTGGCCTCCTCTCCCCTCTCATGCCACCATGGTGTGATTGGCACACATACCCAGCCAGGTGCAGTCGACTCAAACCTCCAACATCAAGAAAGGTTTGCGGTTGAGGAAAGGGGAGCTCAGTGGTAGCATGTTTTAGCACGGGATAGCTCAGGTGCCAGGAGTCAGGGCTCCAGCCTATAGTTAGCTTCCCACAGGTGACTTCTTCCACTTGGTAGTTCTTCTTCTTCATTAGTAGAACTCTTGTATCGATAGATGAGGGGCATCAAATCCCACTCACTTTACTTGACCTACTTTGTACCTCAAACAAATCCAAGAATTGAAGAATAAAGCTAGCTTGAATTACATCTGTCACTTTGATGGGTTGTCTTCTTCTCTTAATGATAACTCTTCAAGTCAAAATATAATAATTCATCTTCCTCTTTCTAATTTAAGTTGGACTTTCCTACTTTTGAATACTTGGGTTCACCTCTTGAGATAGACTTAAAGGGTCTGAGGAGAAGTTGTAGGAGAGAGTGATGTCGTAGAACCTTCCACACCCACAGAGATCAGAACTCAACCTTCTAGTGGGTTTCTCTACTAGACACCCCAAGATGAGGAAATAAGTCTTTATAGAGGATCAGAAGCCCCTTCATGGGATGCTCTACCCTTATATGCTTATGGAGGAGCCCAAGGTGGACTACAATGTCTCTCTCATCTAAGAAAGTTATCATCTAAGCTAAGCATATATGCCCTTATCTTATCCAAAGAGATGAGGGAATCACTAAGGCTCTCTTGATCTTGAGAGATGCTTAGCTCACATATGTGAGGCACATTACAAAGAAGCTCAGGGATCACCTTCACGAGATGAAGACCTTCTTCCCAGGGACTTGGAGCAGTCCCCTACATCACAGTTGACATGGGCATTTTAGACTTGCTAGAGTTCTCATTGATCTGGTGCAGGTGAACATTATGAGTCTAAGACCCTTGCCTATTTGAGGATCGACATCTCACACTCAGGAGATCAGATGATGATGTTGAGAGGATTCAATGAACAAGGGCGGGCTTTAGGTTCTATAGTGTTACCTTTGCAGATAGGTTATTGGAAGACTGAAGCTAAGTTTTACATCATTGATTCAAATACTTCATTCACTGCTTTGCATGGTAGGCCTTGGATACATCATAATAAGATAATTCCATCCTCCCTCCATCAGTGCATCAAGTTTAGAAAGGATGGGATTGAATATCATGTCAATGGAGATGAAAAGCCATTTTTAGTTAGGGAGGTTGAGATTCATGAGGATGTGACCTACTATCTTCCTCAAAACACCCTTTCTCATGAATTTGGACAAAGCTCAAATTCAAAAGAAAAAGAAAATACAAAAAAAAATGAAAATCTAAGTGAACAAGAAAGGAAATTGAAGAAAGAAATAGATCACATATTACATTCCACCACAATTCATTCCATCATATGGACATGTGGATGGGATAGCTCAACCTCCACGAGGAGGGTAGAAAGCAGAGAGGCGTTCAGGTGGAAGACCCCTGGTTGGCCATCATAGAGGGTGTTCAGTTCATAGGAGTACTATTCACATAGACTTGGAATCTAGCTCGGGGATGAGTCTAATGTGATTAGTATACCACCCCTTTCAGTTCCATTGGAGGTGACTTTCAATCGAGAGAGATGACCGGGCCTCAAAAGCAAAGTATTCAAATGGGTTTATGTGAAATTATTAGGCGGTTGGGAACCTTAGCTCTAACCTCACTTACATCTCAAAGTTGAAGGTTTGGTAGTTAAGGAAGTCCCTAAGTCTTCCGTGACATGAAGCTAAAGAGATTCTTTTGGGATCATCATCCTCAAGTCACAGTTGATGTTGAACTTGAGGAGGATACATTTAAGAATTAATGGAATTACCATTTGACTTTTACTCATCTTGTGTTCATAATCTTATACTGAAAGGTTTAGTTCCTCATACATGGTCCAACTATAGGTTAAAGTACTTTGAAAAACTATGGAACAATACAGGCATGGAAGCACAATCTAGGACAAGACTAGGATTCGGTACAGAGGGTCCAGTCGATGACAACGATTACTGTTTAGTTGTTACCAATCATTTGGAGTCTGGAAGGTTCTTTTCACACAACATCAACTCGTTTGAGAATGTGTGTTTAGAAATCTTAGATGATCTCCAAATCATAGAGGCACCGCCATAATTTGAAGAGGAGATTAATTTGACAATTGACAAGCTTAAAAAAATCAACCTTAGGAAAGAAGAAAATCCACACCTGACATACATAAGTTCATTGTTGAATGAAGAAGAAACTAATAACTTAGGCTATTGGGTTTAAAGGCGGTGAAGTTATGAAAAGAGTTATGAATACTGATTATCTCTTGGCGTAGCGTCCACAAGCTAGCAATAGATCTAATGCTACCCCATTAAGCAAGCTCCTAGATGCATGCGATTAGAAATCAAACAAGTCATTTAAAGTCAAAGCGATCGATGTTGGTTTCAGGAAGAAAAATATCTACACGGTTAGCTAGTGTCATCCCAGTTAAGAAGAAGAATGGCCAAATTATTATATGCATCAATTTTAGGGACTTAAATAACATGTCCTAAGGATGAGTTTCCTCTTCCTATACAGAATTAATGGTGGACATTGCCTCATCTCATGCGTCCTCTCTTTCATGGATGGGTCATCTAGCTTCAAAATCAAGATGTCTCACGAAGATGAAAGAAACACTACTTTTGAACCCGATCAAATCTTCTATTATAGGGTCATGCCTTTGCCTTAAAATATGCTACATACCAATGGGCCATGACTCAAATCTTCAATGAACTCATCCATCATCAGGTTGAGTGCTACGTTGATGATCTAGTAGTCAAAGCGAGAGAAAGGAAGACCACCTCTTTGACTTGAGAGTAGTTTTGAATGGTTAAGACAATATAACCTGAATAAGTGTGCATTGGGTAGCGAAAATTTCTTGGGTTTGTTGTCGACACAGGAATAGAAATAGATCCAAAAGATTAAAAGTTATCTTAAAATATCACCTCTAGAGTTTAATTCCTTCGGATCCTTCCAAGGATGGCATATCTAAGATGCTTATCTCCAACCTATCGGGAGATGCAAGCCATTCTCAGCAATCAAAAGGATGCCAAGTTCAAGTGGGATGACAATAAGTGTTAGGATGCCTTTGAAGACATCAAGCATATTTGGTGAAGCCGGTTCTAGCGACCCCCCCTCGGCCCACTCATCCTACCTTTGCATTGGACTCTCTCTGTTGGCCCAAGCCAATGATGAAGGAGAACATCTCTCTACTACTTAGCCATCTTTGATTCTGTTGAGCAAACTATCCACCTATTGAGAAATACTTAGCTTTAATCTTTGCTTCAGCATTATATGCTTTCTCATAAGGTGAACTTGATCTAATAAATCCATTGCGGTATCTCATGACAAATTCTATCCAAAGCGTTTGGCATGATGGTCCATGATTCTCTCTTTGATATCACATTGTACCCTCATAAGGAGGCAGCTAGATTTCTTAGCACACCCACTTCTTGATTCTCTTAGTGATGATCTCCTTGATGAAAAAATTATGAGCTTAGGGGAGGCCGGCAACCACTAATGGGAGATGTATTTTGATGGTACAGCTTCTTTTTATAAAGGGGAAGCACCTATTCTCTAGGAAAGGGGTAGGAATATCTCTAACTCAGTGATGTGATGAGATTCTCATACTATCTTTCCAACCCTACACAAATGAAGTGAGTATGAGGCTTTGATTGTGATCTAGAGTTAACCATCACATTAGTGTCAAGAGCATCAACATCTTTGGATTCTCGGTTGGTCATTAACTGGGTTGTACAAAGGTTCTCAAACCCAAGCTTCATCATTATCATGAGTATATCCATGTTGTTGGCAAATTCACAAAGTCACCATCTAGTTCCCAGAGAGTGGGCTTTGGCCAAACTTGCCAAGAATTGGCATGCGGGATGAGTCCATTTCAATAAGGGTCCAAAATAGACAAGTCTTATCCCTTATTTGTGAACTCATCGAGACTTTCTCTTGAAGGGGAGGTTGTCATTGCCAAGGACAAGGAGGTGGATTGGACAACCATTCATAGACTATTTGAACACTACTACCTGAAAAGTCAGAAGCCCATCGTGAAATAGAGCTCTCTACCTCGTTGATGGCACACCTGTGGTCCTTTGACCATATGTGGTTACATTATTTAGAAGACAAACATGGCATTATAACTAGGTACATTGGTCTCATCAATTAGTCAAAGATGAAGATGAAGATCAGAAGGATACTCGGCCTTGATGATTACAAACTCTGCTGGATGTAACTAGGAGATGCCATCATGTTAATGGTGTGGTCCTCCACCAATCACCCAACATTACATTGGCCTCATTGAGTGTTGAATATATTGTGGTTGGTCGATCCTCCTTCTTCAAGGGTCATGGTTCATCATACATAACTTTTCCAAGTGGGTAGCCATCCCACTCAGAGGTCATCCTTCGGCATGTGCTTCAGTTTTTAGGGATATATAGGTTTGGGGTTGATAAATTATATTGATATAATTATTCAAAAGCACCATCAAAACAGCGGAAGATTACACTCCACCATCTACTACCCCAAGCAAATGGCAGTCAAAGCAAACTCTCATCCAGATATTGAAGAAGACTCTTGATGACAACAAGCGATAGTGGAATGGTTAGTTTGAAGCCTTGTGAACTACTCCTCCAAACCTTATATCCCATTTTTAGTATATGGGTCAAGCTGTTACCTTTAGAAGTTCAACTCCATCATTAAGGATAGCATTGGGTAGCAAGATCACTAGAGAAGAATGCGGTTAGAAGAGCTCAAGGTTTGGAGGAGGTCACCCTGGGTGCAAAACCTCTTGTATAAGGCCAAAATTTCAAGCTCACAATAAGCTGGTGAGATCTTTGTGTTAGTCAAGAGCTTGTTGCCCAAAGATGGGAGGCAAGTTTGAACCCAGGAAGGCCCCATGTCATAGAGAAGGCCTACCAGAGGATCTTTGTTTATTGGGGAACACCGATGCTTCCAATTAATGGGCTCTAAAGAAATATTACCCAAATAAATCATGTTTGAAAATAATTATTAATAAAAGAACAAAATTCCATTCATCAAATCTTTCTTTGAAGTGTTGTTTGCTTATCATCCATGCGTGTTTAGGGTAGTGTAAGAGTCCCCAGGCATCCTATCCCTCTTTCAACACATAATCTCTATTATCTAGAGGTGTAGAACGAGGCATCCTTTTGATTAGCATAACTAAGTTAGGTGTGAGAGAATCCAAGCGACATCCTTTCTTGGAATCTTTTTTCCATCACCATTTCATCAAATCCTAGCATGTTTAGGTGGTGTAGAGATCCTTTCATAACACATGCACAAAATAAACACAATCTGTCTCAAGCTATTTTGATGTGGAGCAAAGCCCCATGGCACTCACTCATTAGTGCTAGGTTGGGTCTACATGCTTTTGTATGTCACCGATGGTCACTTGTTTGGAGATGTGAGTCCCGCTTTCTTCCCAACTTGACCATTGCAAACTAATGAGCACTTGTTAGTATGGTAGACTTCCTTGCCGGTAACCTCGTGTTGATTTTATTTAAAAGAGGATGAGCTTTCTTCTTGAATTAATCATCATGATCTAACTAGGTTATATTTGAGGTTTAGGAGTCCTGTGAGGCTCCTTTTCCTCTTGACTATTTGTTGATATAAGTCTCTAATGGCATTCACTCAGTCGCCTAGGTCGGATAGCACCTATCGAGCCGAAGACATATTATCCCAACAATTTGTTCTGTTATAGGAGTATATGAGTCCCCGAGCTTTTCTCCTAGGCTAATTATTGCAAATCATGAAACCCAGTTGGTTGATGTTCGCTATGCCGACAATGACTCACCCGGTTACACCACTTGGCATGTGAGTCCCCACGCTTAATCGGAATACCTATTAATATATGACTAGCTGTCATTTTCTCCGTGGTGTTGGATTAAGCCCTAGCCCCATCCCTGCGGCACTCTATTTGGATCGATCCTTTACACCATTTATACACCGCCATTACTTTTTGGAGCCCCTTTCCTAGTAGCCACCCCTGTGGTTGGAGAATTTGTTCAGATGCGTAGATTCTCCCTTGGTTCAGTAAATTTGAGATAGTAGGTCGATATAAGCTCTTTTAGTTTGATTCCTCACAACAGGGTCCATGATAAAAAACTAAACAAAATTAATTAATTTGCATGGATTAGAATTCAAGCCCCCAAAGGGCCTTTTCCCAAGTAGGCATCCTATCTTTAGGCGTGTCAGAACTCCCTATAGAATTGCCCCGACTACCCGAGTTGAGATAAGTCCCGACTCACTCATAGTCCCCTTGGGTTCAATCTATTTTTCCATAAGTAGTTACCCCATCATTCTACTTTGGAAGATGTAAGACTATGATGCATTCTTTCTAGCATGATTGTCACAAATCGACCTTAGTCAGTTTGATTTGTTGTCCAAAGCAACGCATCCCCTGGTTTTTCTAGTTGAGGATGTGAGTCCCCAAGCTTTTTTCCCTCGAGTTGATCATTGCAAACCAAAAGGCACTCATTTGGTTGAATAGTTCTCTCATAGGCCGGGAAGCTACTCCCTTTTGGTTCAGTAAATTTGAGGTAGGTCTAGGCTGATATAAGCTCTTTCTCAGTGTAATCCATCATAAACCAATAGAATCCATCAAAATAAATCTAAAAATGAAATTAATCTTGACTATCTTTGAGTTGATCTAAGTCCCCTAGCGGCATTTACTCAATAGTCAGCTCTAGGTTGGGTTCAATCTGTTATCTTTCCAATAGATTACCCCAGCAACTAGTCTCTACTTTAGAGGATGTAAGTCTACTATGCTTTCTTTCTAGTACAGCTGCTACATATCGAAAGGCATCCCTTTGGTTGGCTAGTCCTATTATGTGTTTAGTAAACTACTCCTTTAGATTGGTAACTGAGTAGGTCTTAGCCTCTTCTTACTCAGTACCATACCAATAAGGTCCATCTTAAAACCCAAATCAACAAAATTGAAACAAATTCAACCCTCTTCCCCAGTGGAGATTTCTCCTCAGCGAGACTTAAATCAAATCAAACCTCTCATCCCCTTGTGGATGACTTGAACCTACTTCCCTAGTGGAAGGTTCACATACTCTATCCCTAGTGGATTCTTCCTTCTCTCTTATGTTCTTGACATAAGTAGAGTCACATTGCACTAAGCTCTAGATTCTTTCTACACCTTGGGTTAGAGATACATTGTCTCTATTAGTTCTTGTGATCTTTCGGTGTTGTTGATCATTTTGGTCAACACCAATACGTGTGATGTTCCTTGTCAGTCACACCACACCTATTGCCCTTTGTTGACCTCATTTTTAGAATGAGCTCTCAACCCTTCCATCTAAAACATAGGACTCCTCTTAGACTTTAAGAGTTCCTTAGTCTTAAGACACATCTAGTGACTAGGTGGACACTCAACCTACCCCTAGAGACTTAGAAGAGTTAGCCATGTGAATAGGTCATGCCTTAAGGGTGTTAAGAAAATTTGCCTACCCTTAGCTTGAACCACTCCTCACCTTCCTTCCTTCAAGTCAAACTACAAATCAATCTAATTTGATTTTCTTCAAAATTCAAATCAATGCCACATGATTGAAACCCATGAATGAAATTTCAAATCCCTAATTCAAAATCATTCTTAAGCCCTTAATCCTCTCTTAAGGACTTAGCCAAAATTATATTCAACTCAAATCAAGTACTTGAAATTTTCTATAACTCATTTATATTCTCATTTATATTCACATATATAAATGAAATATAAATATAAACCAATGAAACTAAATCCAAAATTCAAATTCCTAGTAAAAAATTTTCTAAGTCTTTAATTTTCACCTTAAGGACTTAGCCAAAATCATCTTCAAATCAAATCAAACTAAATTCATGAAATTTTCTCAATACTCATTTATATTCTCATTTATATTCACATATATAAATGAAATATAAATTCAAATCAATTAAAATAAACTCAAAACTCAAATCCAAAACTCCAAAATTTTCTAAGTCCTTTAAATTTCCTCTTAAAGACTTTAGCCTAAATCAGAATCAAATCATTTCAAATTCATGAAATTTTCTCATGACCCATTTATATTCTCATTTATATTCACATATATAAATGAAATATAAATTCAAACAATCAAAACCAATTCCAAAAATCAAACTCAAATTCATTCAAAATCCAACCTAAGCCTTTCAAGTCAAAATCTTGAACTTAGCCAAATCAACTTCAAACCAAGCCAAACTCTTGATTTTCCTTCATGATTCAATCAACCCTACAATCATGAATCCAAATATAAATCACTTAACTAAAACTTCAATCACTTAACCAAAATTCAATTCAAAAGTCAAGCCAAAATCCATTCATGTTCTTCCTGAATATGAAATTATCAAATGAATCAAAACCCATTCGACTTCAAACCACTTGCAAATGGATTTATTTTTCAATCATAAGTTCATATACAAGTTCAACCAAACACAAATTAAGCTTTTCACTAAGCCATTTGACCCACTTAGGCTCACTTGACCCAAAGTGACCTAAAGTACCCTTATGAGCCAATCCTAACCAAATTAGATTGAATCAAACTCGCCTATGCCTCTCATCATGATCAACAATCTTCATGAGATGATCAATCAATCAAATTGGGTCAAACCAAGTCAAACCTAAGGGTTGACCAAGTCAACACTTAGCCAAAATGAAACCTAACATAGCCAAAATCCACTATAGGCCAAATTGATTGAAACCAATGATTCAAGTTCATTCATGAACTATGTTTGAACTTGACCAAGTCAACATTTGAGCCTAACCTAGCCCAATTGTCCACTTGACCCAAGTTGACCCAACTTGACCTAAAAAGTCAAAATGTGTCAAAACTTGATCTAAGCCAAATTGATTGAAACCAATGGGTCAAGTTCATTCCAAATCACTTGTTGAACTTGACCAAAGCCTCAATTGGCCAACTAGACCTAACCTAGCCCAATTGACCTTGAACCCAACTTGACCTAAAGGGTCATGTTGAGCCAAATTCAAACTTAACCAAAATTGATTGGAAACAAAGATACCAATCCACTTCATATGACTAACCAAACCTAAACCTACCCATGACCTAGCTCAAATAGGTCAAATGGGTCAAATTGGTCAACTTGACCCATTTGACCTAAATGAAGTCATATGAACCAAATTCAAACCTAAACCAAATTGAATCAAACCAAAGCCACCAAAACATTTCAAATGGTCATATGAACTTGACCCAACCCTTGGTTTGACCCAAGTTGACCCATTTTGACCTAAATGGGTCAACATGAGCCAAACTATACCAAATGAACTCCAAATCCAATGAAACTTGGCCAAACCTATTTTCACAACATACCCAACATATCCAAATTCAAAAAATTAGCCAAATGACCATTCTACCCTAGGCCATAGAACAAATTTTGGTCAAATCCATGGGGAATTTGGTCAAACCCTCTTCATACCTACTTGATACTTTCCTAATAGGTCAAGTAAACCCTATGGAGGGTGGTGTACCCAACCCAATGGGTTTGGGTCAGCCCAACTTGACCCAAGGCCAAAACTGAGCACATGGCTCAAATTAGCCACATAGGAATCATGCTCCCACTCAATTTGAAGCACATGGGGAGTTACCATTCCACTCCCTAGCCCAAACTGACCATGTGCAAGCTTCTAACAGATCAAACAACCCACTACCTAAGGTCAATTAGATCAAAATGAAAAGTGAAGCTTCGGCCGTCCGGTTGCCTAATGGGGAGATATACTCCCCCTAATTCACCTCAATTCCAACAGAGCCTAATTCGATTGAGTAAAGAATTATCATAGATGCCATTTTTGAGTGATCCTAAGCTTTATAGAGGAAGTTAGAAATTTCCATTCTCGGTTTCCCTTAAGCAAACATATGGGAGCTTCAAGGATTTGCCAACTTCCACTACACTCCAATTCAACCAAATTCTCTTTGCACACTCCACCAGAGGGTCAAGTCGAGCTTGCCCAAGCCCTTTCCCAAGCTCCAAAGGTAGAGGAAGACTCACCTAGATCAAAGCCGTAAGGAAGCTAAGGAGGGGTTGGTCCATAGAGCTATCCACTCAACCTCAAGAGCTGAAACTTTCACCACAGCTTCATCTCAACCAGAAGAAGCTCCTCCAAGGGAATCGAGCACCGGTGATCACCTCCGATGAGTTACACCATTTTTCGATCACTAAACTCAATATGGTGTGGAACTTTGTGAAAGAAATTTTAATGGCATGAGATTTCAACTGTTAGATGTGCTTGCCATTTGGGTTAGATGGTGTGTGCAAGATTTCATCCCAATCCGAGCTCGATCGAGCTCATATATTCCATTTGAAAGTGGACGGTCTCCATTATTCCTCAAGGAAGAATAGGGATGATCTTTAGCCGTCCATCCACATATTTTGGATGGATGACCGAGATTAAACACATGCTTTAGGTATAATTTTATACTTTTAAAATCACTATTAATCTAGCCATTCGATTGATCATAATGGAGGAAACGCAAAGACCGCCACATGGTGCTATGATGTGATGTTTAAGTGGCCGCTCATGGGATGACGCGTGTAAAGCGCAACCGAGTCAGTCGCTTGTATGTCACACCGTAGAGATTAAGGAATTAATTAGGGTTTATTTAATTCTAATTAATTACTTAAACTTTAAAAATTGATTTCTCTCTAAAGAGAAATAATAAAAATATAAGGTAAATTACCACTAAAAGATAATTCAATCTAGAATATTCTAAAATTGATTTTAATGGATTTTGAATATTGACTCTCTAATTTTGGGTTTTATTGGAAATCTTAATTTGCTAATTACTCCTTAATTAATCAACTGATTAATCTCAAACTTCTTGAGTGTATTTTTGGGGATGAGTTCTGCCTCCCCTAATTTTCTTGGGATTTATTGGTAGCTTAATTAGGGGAATTGCTAATTCATTTCCTAATTACCCTCTTAATATAATTAAGGTTAATTATGAATTTGATTAGTGAATTAATCCTTTGTTGAAGTTGATTAAGGTCTGTTTCAATGAATAGGAGGTTTAGAGAATAATTTTGGGGCATTTCCCTTTAGCTAATCCTTAAACCCCCTTTTCTTTCTTAATCCTCTCTTAATTAAGGGCTAATTCACTAATTACCCTCTTAATTGATTTCTTAAAATTCTAAAACTCTCTAGAACTTAATTAATATACTTTGGGTAGATGCTTAGGTGTTCAAGAGCCTAAGTTCAATTAAGAAAATAAAAATTCAACTCATATGTACGAGGGATGTTTTGAAATTACTTAAGTTAAACCCCTTAGCTTAATTAATCTTTAATCATGAGCCAAATTGCATTAGTCCCCTTTCTTCCTAGGTGCATTACAAATTTAAATTCCTTGTGAGGTTTTATGTCATCTCATTGGCTCATAATTATTTGGTTAACTATGCTGGTGTGTAAGGGATAATTAACATGTTTAATTCATACCTTAACCTAATCAAAATATAAAATGAATCTAATCATCTAAAAATTGAACAAAAATATCAAACACATGTGGGAATGGGTTAGGAATAGCAAACTCAATTAACATTTTCAAAATTAAATCAAATTCAAAATCAAAATAAAATCATATTAAATAAACTTTGATTTACTTTAAGCTTTCTTACTTCATAAGATTGTCTTTAGGATTTAATTAAAGTGAATGTGTTTACATGATTTCATTGCTTTAGTTCTTCCCCAACATGCTAAATATGTATGTCATATGGTTTCATGCATCCATGCTTTTCAAAAATAAAATTTAAAATGAAAATGTTTCCTTTATGTCAAATTGCATGTGTTGGCTAATGTAAGAATATGAGTGGCAATTATCACTATTAAATTCAAATTATTTTCAAAATATATGAATCAATTATAAAAACTGAAAGTGTGTTACTTATATCTTACTTATAAGTTTGCATGTGAGTAGAATATAAGGATGTGCTTAGTGTAGGTTTCCTTCTCTTCTCTTTTAGTATAGTTTTGAATAAGATTTGGCAAGGTGTATGGTTCATTTGAAAAGAACCTAACACTTGCCTAATTCCATATCTTATTCATTCCTATACTATCACTTAAGAAGGATACCTATGCTTGCACATATAAATTGCATAAACAAAAATAAATCAACCAACACCAACTTTTGCATTCTTTTTTTTGCATTCTTTTTTTTTCCATTCATTTCTTTTGTACACATGCTTGTATTTAAGGAAAGTGGTTTATTAGTTTGGACAACCTCGAGGTTATAAGACTTTAAGTAGCCCTAAGTAGGTCTTGTACCTTACATCTCTGGTTAACAATGATGTTGTACTCACTTATGCCTTTCATACAGTCATATGTGCATGTGAAAATTGGATAAGAAACCCCTTTGCCACTTAATGAAAATCATGCATCATAAACTTTCAAATTTTCTTAAATGAATTGCTTAGCATGCATCATAAAGTGTGTCAAACATTCTCATTTGTATGTATAAATATGTTTAGGACTTATTCATATGCATGTTATACATGTTGGGAAATAAGTGAAGTGATGCATGTTTTCTGAATTTAGTTCATTTTACTTAATCTCAAAATATCTTTCTTTTTGAATAGGTTTGTTTAGAGTTCATCTAAACTTAAGATTAATTAAAACACTTAATTAAAACATTCACTAAACAAAACTAAAATATGAATCCACTTTAAAATTATTAGGGAAGGAAAGAAGTTCTCTTTCCCTCTCTTTATAACTTATTAATTAATTATAGGATTCATTTAAACCCAATCAAAACATAAAATAAAATCAACCTAAAATAATTAAATCACTTAAATGAAACCCTCCCCTAAGTTAAACATGTTTCACACTTAGAGAATTCTAACTTAAAGCCATAGCTAAGCATACCACCCAAACCTCCAAAGCATACACATTAGGCTAAGTCACCACTTCTAGCTTTAGGATAGGGCAATGCATGGTTTGATGCTTGCTTTTATTTTGTGATATATGTTTTAATCTAGATGTTAGGATGTATGTGTGTACAATGAATGGTAGGGCGATCTTAGTTTAACCATTATCAGGGATTCTACTTATAAACAAATAAAAATATAAATGCTTTTTTATGTGCTTATACTCTAAGCATAACCAATAGGTTAGTAGAGTTAGTCACCCATGTGTGGGGTGATAAGTCCAATACATGCTTGGATTTGGTTTGTTTAGTTAATCTCATTTTGCATGTTAGCTAAATTTACTTTTCTTTCATGTAATTTTGCATAATTAGATTTTGGAATGATTATTATGGGAGATTAGATGAACATTGTCATAAGATCTCATCTTATGCACCATGTGAAGCCTTTAGAGCATCCACCTTCCAACCATCCAAAAGAAGGAACCAAAGAAGAAAGAAGAAAAGAGGAAGAAAGAAGAAAAGAAGAATGAATAAATCAAGCTTGAAGACCCCCATAACAATGAGTTCCTTACTTAATTGTATTTAATTCATTTGTAATCTGGGTTGTATAAGGGTAGAGATCATATCCAATTTATTTTCGGTTTATCGGGTAACACCACAATGGCCTCTTATTCTTTTGTGATTAGCTTTATAAATTAATTGATGATTTGTTTAGCTTGTGCATTAAGTGGCATCCTTTTCCTAGTTTCTTCCTTATTTTATGTATGGCCTGGATGTGGATTAGGCTCTTAGAAAAAAAAAAATATTCTACCAAACTTAAGAATTCAAAATTAAAATAAAGAACTCATAACCTTATTTAAAGCTTAGGCTAAAATCAAGATAAAAGAATTAGCAACCCCTTAGTTGGATGAGTACTTCTTTTATAACATCATGCACAAATGCATATTATTTTCACTCTTGATTGGAGGGCTTCCACCTTTGCCAGAGAAACTTGGCTTGACCTTTGAGAGCCATGGTGGAAATACACCTCCTCCCTCCTCGCTGATTTTGGCCAATAATCTCATTTCTCATGCATTAGGCATATGAATCCTATTAGCCCAAGTCAAAATGATTATCGAAAAAAAATGAAATCTAAATTACATTAGAATTAGATCATTTGAAGCATACCCTTACATGATTTAGTCTCTTTAGGGAGTGAGTTTAAGGACTTAGTCTCTTTCTAAATAAACAACAACCTAGCTATCTTGCATAAAGCATATGACTTGACTACATAAATTTAAAATTGTAGGAGGAGTTAGTTGGTGGCCACTCCTAGGCGGTTGTAAGTCCAAGTAATCGGGTGGTTTGTCCTCTCTTATGGAGGCAAACCAAATACTCATTTTTGTCTTAGATTTAGGTTATACTTTTGGCCCTCTCCAAAGCTCCCTAGATTTAGGTTCTAAAGTTACTTCTCCCTTTTGTGGGCCATAAGCTTAAATCCTCACCTCTTAGGCATTTCTTTAATCTTGTGTTATGGAATCATAAGTCCTAAATTTTTATTGAAAAATTCAACTCAAACAAATTAAATCAATTTCAAAAATATAAAGCCCAACCATAGGATAGTTTGAGATGCTCGCTAAGTTACTTAGCATCAAGCATCTTCTACTTATCTTCTTTTGGCTTCTATAATAACTCCCTCTCTTTGATCAATTTTATTTGATCTTCCAAAATAAATTAATTGATTGATAGTCCTACCTATTAAATTCTTTGAGACAATGACCATTTACCTTAATCGAGAGTATTCTTAAAGAATCACATTCATTAGGATGTAATTAACTATGGGGGCTTGCCCCTATAGAGAACTTAACGAACCCGGTTTAAAAGAAACCTTACTTTACTTTTTCATGTAAAGTATGAAAAGAATCTTTGGTACATATGCAGACTCATTATCCTTACGAGTCATTGTTGAGGTGATTAGGTCCATTGTAGGGTGGTGACTTCTATCTTTCGAGATAGTATACCTCTCCTCAATGTCGTACTCGATCACCCTCAATAAGAATATCTGCGGATCTACATTGTGTCAAAAAATGCAAAAAAGAAAGAGATGTATATTTTCATCCTCATTTTATCCCGTATATTGTAAAGATGGAAGTACATAATCTTATTCTCTAAAGGAAATGAAAATTTTCACCACATTGGGCTTTATGTAGTTGAAATTGAAGAGAATTATATGTTTGAGTTAAAATTTTATTAGATTGCTAGGGCTTATAATCCCCAAATACAAGATTATGGAAAATGACTAAGAGGTGAGGATATATTTGTAGCCCAAAGAAAATAGTAACCTCAGATCCTAAATCTAGGGAGCTTTAGTAAGGGCTAAAGCATGACCTAAATCTAAGATAAGTATGGTTTACCTCCAAGAGAGAGTAAACTACCCGACTGGACTTATATCATCTGAGTGGTAGCTAACTCCTCCTATGATTTAATACTATAGGCAAGTCATATGATTTTGCAAGATAGTTGGGTTGTTATTATTTAGAAAAAAAACTAAAATCCTTTAAACTCCTAAGATACTAGAGCATTAGTGGTATGAGCAATGACTTAGTCTAATGCAATCTTTTCAATTTTATTTGTATTTGACACTTCCTTTTGACAAAGTTCATAGGATTTTTATATGTTTAAATGCATGATGAAATGAGGTTATGGGTTCAATCAGAGAGAAAGAGGTATTTTCCACCATAGAGGAGACCCTCAAAGTTCAAGTCTTCCCTTATCGTAGAAGGATGAAAACCCTCTCTTAGTAAGAGTGAAGCAATATGAATACATGATATTAAACATACAACATTTAGCTAAGTGGTTGATAAATCTTTTAATTATCTTGATTTAATGCCTAGCTTTTATATGAGGTTATGAGTTATTTAAAACTTTAATTATGAGTTGTAGCTGGGGTAGAAAAATTAATTTTTCTTAAGAGCCTAATCGGATCTAGGCCACACATTAAATCATCATTCATAAAGAAACTAGAAAAAGGAATGATGTTTCTATAGTACAATTTAAACATAACATCAAGCATTTTATAAATCTAACATAAAAGAATAAAAGGTCGGTGGTAGGATCCGTGCATAAACTAAAAAAAAGAAAATTGGTACCCCTTTATACAATGAATATGAAAGAATAACTATAATTTATAAATAAATAAATGCTATGAGGGTCTTTTTATCTTCATTCTTCATATCTCCTTCATTTCTTCATTTGGATTTGCTTACTTTCATCACAGGGCCTCCCAAGATAAAACCTTCTAGCCACTGCTCATCCTAATTCCTCATAACACTAATCATAATTCCTAATGCAAAATTATATTAAAATTAGGAAAAGTAAATCTAACTACACCTGAAAAATAAGTGTTAGCTAAACACACCATACAACCCAAGTAATTATATATATAATTTGACTTAGCACCCTGCACATGGGTAACCAAGTCCACCCATCCTAACTTGGATTATGCTTAGGGGTTAAGCAACCTGCAAAAGAGAGCATTTATATTTATTTTAAGCACCCCTTAAGCATAATCTCTTACAGAAAATATGATTAGGCTAATCACAGCCTACCATCCAATCTATGAAGCATACACCCTAACTTCCAGTCTAAAATAATACATCATAAAAATTAAATATACATCACTCCATGCACCGCCCTAACATAAAAGCTATAAGTGGTGACTTACTTCTAAAGTGTGTATAAAGGCTTGTGTGGGATGCCTTAACTAGGCTTTGTTATGATTTTCTAAGTATGAAAGGATTTAATTATAAAGGGTTTCACTTTAAGTACTTTAATTGATTTTCAAGTTTTAATTTATTTTTTATTTTATTCCATTTGGCTTACACATAACAACTAAGTGTTATAAAGAGAAGAAAAGAGAGGATTACTCTCTTTTATCCCTATCTTAAATCACTTCTAAAGAAAATTGATTAGACTTAATTCTCTTTATTGAATGGCTTATTATATGTTTTAAATTAATTTCAAGTTTAGGTTTACTTTAAATACTCTCGTTCAATAACAAAGGCATCTTAAGATTAATTGAAATTAATTACTATCACATGACACATGTTCCTTCATTTCTTTCCATTATATGTAACATGCACATGATTTAAGCCTAAGTATACCTACATATACAATATATCTTAGCACACTTAAATGATGGATGTGAACTTGTACTTTTGGAATTTAGATGTTTTATTTAATTGAATTATTTTATCATATTAATTAAAGCTCTATCTAAATTTTTATATAAAAATACATAGGAATAAAATTAAATAGGTACGTGTCATTATTAACCAAGAAGTGAGGTAATCAAATGACCTCCTTGGGGCTAGTTAAAGCCTCATGTTCCCAGGATGTCCAAATTATATACCCATTATATTCAAACATACGTAAGTTTATACACATGAACATAAGAAAGAAGACTTTAAACCATGTGATCAATTGATTTAATCATTTGAACAAATATGAATGCATGTCTTTCTTAGTATAAAAGGGAATTTTCATTCATTAGCTAAATGCACATACAAGTGTATAAAAGTTTTAAGTGGATACTTCACCATTGTTAAACCGGGGGAGTGAGGTAAAGACCCCCTTGGGGCTACTTAAAGCCTTGCGTCCACGGAATGTCCATGATAGATATACCCACTACTCTTAAGTACACATGAATGTACAAATAACTATAAGAATGGAAAAATCATGCCAAAGTTGTATTTTTGGAATGTTTATACATATGGAATAAAGTCTTATCTAAATTCTAGTATTGAAGTATGTAAGAATGAAATCAAATGGAGCATGTGTCATTGTTAAACCAGGGAAGTGAGGTAATTAAATAACCTCTTTGGGGCTAACTAAAGCCTCGTATTCTTGGGATGTCCAAGTTATATACCCATTAACATTCTTACTTACATAAATTAATGCATGAATGAAAGAAAAGAAACTTCACTTCATACACTTAAGCTATAATCACATACATCTCTATGTATTTATAACTAGCATATATATATATAATCATTATTTTATAAGTTCTGGAAAATATATTTGGATTTAATAATGATAATAGCCACACATATATTAATTTAAATCAACACATGCAAACTTGACATAAAATAAATTATTTAATTTAATTGATTTTTGCAAGATATGAATACATGAATCAAGTGACATACAACATTTAATATGACTGGGAAGGAATAAAGGGACATAAGCACATGATTTCATTCAATTCAATTAACTCTTAAATACAATCATATTAAATAAGCTCATTTAAAATAAACCAAAATTTTTTAATGTCATTTTTAATTTAATATTTTATTTGATTTAAGAAATATGAGAGGAGGTTTGCTAATCCTAATCCCATTCCCCATGTGTGAGTTAATTTGATTTAATGAAACATAATTAGATTGATTTTATAGATTAGTTAGCTTAAGGTATGAATTAAATCAATTAATTAAACCCTTACCTATGTTACCTTAAGATAATTAATCAAATGTTTATGAGCCAATGTAATATGCAAATGAATTAAAAAGTAAATAGCAATGACCCTATGAAATAAAAGGGGCCTAATGCAATTAGCTCACAATCATTGATTAATTAAGCTTAAGGAACTCACTTAATTATTTTTATGATTTCTCCACATATATGGGCAAACCATAATTTCGTTAGCTCTCTTTATTGAACACCTAAAGCTCTACCCATGGTTCAATTAAGAGAAATCATATGCAATTACCCTTTTAATTAGATTAATCAAGTCATTAATTTATTCCTTTAGTTAATTATCAAATTTAGTTGATTATCTTTGAAATGAAATGGGCTTAAGGGGAAAAGGTTGGGAAAGAGGTCCCAACCTAATCCCATAAGCCCCTTACTTAATCAAACATGATTTGGTATGATTTGAGTTTCAATTTAACAAATTAAGCCATTAATTAGTTAATTAATCTTCAATTAGCATTTTTGTTCAAAAAGAGAAGTAAACTTAGGGGAAAGATTAAGAGAGAGGCCCCAATCTAATTCCTTAAATCTCCCCACCATTAGATAGTGATTAAGGGGTCCAATTTATGTTGATTAATTACTATTTATATGCTTAATTATCACTTAATTAAGTTAAGAAGGTAATTAGGGCTTAAGCAATCAATTTTCTTGATTAATAAACCAATAAATTTCAAGAAAAATAGGGGAGGCAGAGGTCATCCCCCTAAACATTCTCAGAAAGTTTGAAATTGATTGGTTAATTAATTATGGAGTAATTAAGCCAATTAGGGAGTAATTAAGTAAAAATTACTATTTAAAATTAATTAAGGATAATTTTAATGGATTTCCATCTAAAATACTTTTAAAATGAGCCATTATTTATATTTTTTTCTAAATTTTCTACAATTTGTTATAAATTATTGAAGTTTCAGTACTAAAATTCACTTAATTATCTTTAATTAAGCCTAATCCCATCGGCACATGGCACTGATGCAGTGTGCTTTCCACTTGGCATTGTGGGATTGATTATTTAAGTAGTCACATTCATGCACTGAGTTAGTCATGATTCTGATTGATCCTACTATCTAATCGATGATGGCAGATCAATCCCAGATAAAGGGAGAAAATAGAGAAAATCTAGCATGATTTGATCAAAGCTATATGTTCCAATCATGCAAAATGAACGGCCCGTGATCCCCCTCTAGCAAATGATGAACAATGGAGTCCGTCCACCATGGATCGCTCGATCTAAGCTCACCTGAGCTCGGATTCACTCCAAAATCAACCCACACCTTCACATGAGGGATCCATAAGGATCCAACAGCTAGGATGAGCTCACATGCAAATTTTTTTTCAAAAAGCTCCATAGAATATTTCCTATATCAATGGTTTTGAGAAATTATCTCACTGGAGCTCAAGACTGATGGTGGGATCAACGGAGGTAGCTTCGCCTAGTAGACGAGGTCTTGTTGAGCAATACACAAGCCAATCCCCCTTAGTTCACTCAGTGGATCAACTTCCATCACTTTGGAGCTCAGTGGTGATTAAACTCCTAACTCTAGTGGGTTTAGAACTCGAAGAAAGCTTTGGGTAGCCTCGACGAGAAATGTGGAAGGTGTGTGTAAAAGGAATTAAAGTTTGGTTGAAACATGAGGAAGTTGGAATCAAAATTGAGCTCCCCTATTTTGGGCTTGCCCGGGAAGAAGAAATTCCGAAGGAGGAAAGCTTGGAATCACTCTAGGGATTGCAAGAAGGCTAGAGTTTTCCCTTGGAATCTCAGATGATTCGAATGAGCTGATTTCTTATGGGAATTGAGAGGGTATACCTCTCAGTTTTTAAGGTGGATGGATGGAATTTCTTCCCAATTTTTAGCCAGCCAGCTGCCGCCAGAGTGCTAGAGTGGTCACCATTATGTCCACGTGGCTCAGTTTGGTTGGAGGAATGCTTGGGAGGTGGCTCAAGTTTTGATCTTGGCCGATCTCTTTGCTTGGATCCTTTGGTTTCTCGATTGCATGGGAGGTGAGTTAACTCACCTTGCTTTAGTCCAAGATAAGTCCTAGCACACTTGGGGTGGGCTAAGGAGTTTAAGGATGTTCTATTTAGAAGTTTGATGGCTGCTAAGGATTAGAGGAGAGTGGACTTTGCCATATGAGGAAATAATCCAATATGGGAGATGATCCATAGAGGATTTGCATTGGACTTGGCTCCAAATGGGTTTGGGCTAATTTTGGGTTGACCTAGGATGGGTTTGGGTTGAGTTTGGTCAGCTCCCAAAGTCCCATGAGTTGGTTTCATGAGTTTTTGCTCAATTTGATCATATGGGTTCAATTTGGGTCATGTTGGGTTAGGTTGACCAATTAGTCAAATTTGATCAAATTAAGACTTGGGTTAGGTTCAAATGATGATTTAAAGAGTTTTAGTTCAAGTGTTTCAATCAATTTGGCCTAGGTTTGATTTTGGCTAATTTAGATTCATATAGGTCAAATGAGCTAAGTTGACCAATTTGGCCAAATTGGCCAAATTGGCTTGGGTTAGGTGTTGGTTCATGTTGAATTGGTTAATTGAAAATTATTGTAGGCTTTGGTTTGAATCAACTTAGATTTAATTTGATTTTGGCCAATTTAACCCTTTAGGTCAATTTAGGCTAGGTTGGGTCAAATTGACCAATTGGTCAAATCGGGCTAAATTATTGCTTTGGTCAAGTTCAATAATCAATTTGGAATGAACTTGAATCATTGAATGAAATCAATTTTAGTTAGATTATGATTTGACCCATTTTGGCCTTTTAAGTTAATTTGGGTCAACTTGGGTCAAATGGCCAATTGGACTTTGGTTGACTCAATTGAGGGTCCAGTTATGTTCAATCATTGATCATGGGTTAGTGTGAATCATTGGTTTCAATCAATTTGGTGTAGCATGAGTTTTGGCTAGTTTGGGTTTCACATGGACTAAGGGTTGACTTGTCAAATGATGAAACTGACCTGGTTTGACCCAATTCAAGGTAATTGATCATCCTAGGGTGGTTGTTGATCATGATATGAGGCTTGGAATGGACTTAGTTCAATCCAATTTAGGTTAGATTAGAACTTGGCTCAAAATGATCCTTTAGTCCACTTTAGATCAAGTGGACCTAAATGGGTCAATTGGCTAGCTTGATTCAAGTTTAGTTGAACTTATATATGAGCCTAGGATTGAAATATAAATCTAATTAAAATCAATTTGGGCTATGATATGTTTTGGTTCATTTCAAAATTTCAAGTCAAAAGGGCTAAGTTGGGCTTGACTTAGGTTGATTTCAATTTGGCTAAATAATTGTAAGTTTCATTTATATTTGGATAGATGATTGAAGGAATGATTGATTCAAGAGAAAATCTATTAATTTTGGCTTGGTTTGGGTAGACTTTGGTTAAGTCTAGGAAATTGGCTTAAAGGGTATAAATTGGATTTTGGTTTGATTTTGGACTTGGTTTTAGATATTTGGATTTATATTTCATTTATATTTATGAATATAAAAGAAGATATAAGTGATTCATCAGAAAATCACTTGAGTTTGGAGTGATTTGAAGTAAATTTGACTAAGCTCATGGAGGTAAGTCCATATGGCTTAGGAAGGGTCTTGGTTGGATTTGGATTTAGTTTGGTTTAGTTTTGATCATTTGGGTTTATATTTTATTTATATTTGTGAATATAAAGAAGATATAAATGATTCATGAAGGGGTCAATCAAATTTGGGTTGAATTAGGTGGAGATTTGGCTAAGTCTATGGAATTCAATCATAAGGTTTACGAAGAATTTTGGGCTTGAATTTGATCATGGGATTAAATAATTTGAAGTTAGATTTGAATTAGAATTTGATAGTTTGATTGAAGGATTGAATTGATATTTGAGAAAATCAAAATAATTGGGATTGATTTGAATTTCGTTAAGGCTAAGTTCATAAGATGAAATCAAAGGGCTTAGAAAGGTTTTGAATTTGAGCTTGATCATGGATTTCAAGCAAATGATTTAGAATTTAGATTTGGATTTGGAATATGAATTGGAATTTGAGGTTTGTTTGAGATATGAATTTGGATTGGATTTGAGAAGGTGCATATGTATTAGGTTTAGGTTACAGGGTGGATGATTTCCTTAAGTCTTAAGGCATGGCATAATCCTATGATTAACCCTTCTAAGTCTCTAATATTAGGTTAAGTGTCCACCTAATCACTAGAAGTTTCTTAAGACTAATGAGCTCTTAGTGTCTATAAAATTCTTAGATCTATGCTGAGGAGGTTGAAGACCCACTCTAAAAGTGAGGTCAACATCCGCTATAAGGGATTGCTCTTAAAGATCAAGCATACCCCCATATAGTGCAAAAGTGGAGACCCTCCCTATCTAAGAGTGACACAATATGATATGCATGTTGTTGGAGCATACAATCATTTAGCTAAGAGATTACTAAATTTTTTATTATCTTGATTAAGAATCTAGGCTTTAAAATAAGGTTATGAGTTGCATTAAAATTTAGTTATGAGTTATTTAGTGAGGATATAAAATTTAATTTTTTCCTAAAGAGCCTGCCACATCCATACCACATATTAAATCATCATATTTTAAGAAAATGATGAAAAGCATGCTATTTATATTGCACAAATTAAACATAATAATCAAACACTTGAATTTCATAAAAAGAATAAGAGGATGGTGCAGCCGGGTACCACCGTGCACCCTGAAAAAGAGAAAAAGTTGGGTAGTTGAGCTTCACCCTTATATAAACTAGATTATAGCTGAATGTTATAATTAAAATAAATGTTATGGGGGTCTTTTATCTTTGTTCTGCTTTCCTTTCATTGGATATATTTACTCCAAGCTTCATAGGGCCTCCTAGATCTTTGCCTTCTAGCCACTACTCATCCCAAACTCCATAGCACTAATCCTAATACTACTACAAAAATTATATATTTATAAAAAAAATAAAATCTAACTACACCTATAAAATAAATGTTAGCTAAATAAGAACACGAGCCAAGTAATTATATTTCACATATTTGAACTTAGCACCCTGCTCTTGGGTAGCCAAGCTCACCTGTCCTAATTGGAATATGCTTAGGGGCATAAGAAGCACCTGCAAGCAAGAACATTTATATTTATTTATTATTATAGTGACCCCTTTAGCACAACCCCCTGCATAAAATATCATTAGGCTACTAACGACCTAACATCCAGTTTACAAACAAAAATTCCTAACATCCAGTCTAGAATATTACAAAATAAAATAAAACACATCATCATAATATACACCGGCCTAACTTAATACTAGAATCGGTAACTTAGCATTCTAATGTGTGTGCTAGGGTTTAGTGTGGTATATCTTGATTAAGCTTTGGAAGTATGATTGTCTAAAGTTTTAGAATTATTTAAATTAACCGTTAGGGATAGTTTCACTTCAAATCTTTTAATAAATTGGTTAGTTTTAATTTACATTTTCTTATTTTAGTTAATGTTTACTTAACATTTAATTATTATAAAGAGAATAAAGAGGTTTGGCCCCTTTATCCCTATCCTAAGTTATTTTTTAAAATGTATATTGGCATGGCATTTAGTTTCCTTAGTGAACCCTCATGAATATTTTATTAAGCCTAAGTTTAGATTAGTTTTAAGGAAACTTATTCAAACATGAAAGGCATCTTAGGATCAATTAAATTAAGTCATCATCACATGAATAACATTCCACTACTTCTTCTCATTATCAATAGCATACACACTCTTTCTTTCTTTTTTTTCTTTTTTTAATATTTGATTTAATATATACTTGTACATGCAATGTATACTCATGTTTTGCACACTTAATGATCATTAATGCATGAATTTAATAGAAGAGAAGATTTCATCTCTTAGCTAAATATATGCAAACATATATTGAAAATTTAAGCAACTATGTGTCATTGTTAAACTAAGGAAGTAAGATTATCTAAAACCTCCTTGAAGCTACTTAAAACCTCGTGTTCTCCGGGATGTCCAAACAATATACTTGCCAATTTATATACATGTAAACATATTCACAAGCATAGAAATAAAATCATGCAAAGGTTATATAAAAATCTTTTGTTCATATAAAGTTTAATGACATGAAAAGCAAAGTTTTAACCCAAATTCTAACACATGTATACATACATATAAATGAAATTAAGCAAGTACGTACCATTGTTAAAATAGGGAATTGAGATTATTTAAGATCTCCTTGGGGCTACTTAATACCTCATATACCCGAAATATCCAGACTATATACTTACTAACCCAAATACATGTAAGCATATACATAAACATAAAGATAAAACAATCCTTTACTCTCTTTAGGTTGCAACTAAATAGAAACTTCATCAAGTATTTATAACAAACATTAACTTAAACTTCACACTTTTTTATTCATTATTAACTTATATTTTAAAAATATTTTGAGATTTATTAGTGATAATAATGGCATCATATAATAACATTTATCCAATACATGCAACTTAAATGCAATCATATTCTTTTAATTCTCTTTTTTTTTGATAACATGAACATATGAAATAAATGGCACACACTTTTATAAAAAATGAAAGAAAATAATTAAATATTACCACATAACATACTCAATTACATTGAATCCTAAGGACAATCAAGTCAAATAAACATTCCTTAATGCTAACCATAGTTTTTATGAAGTTTGATTTTGATGTTTAAGTAGTTAAAACCTAAAGAGGATAAAAGATACGATTTACCTTATCCTCATGTTGGTGATTTGACATATTTAAAAAAGGAAAGTAAATAGATTTTATGAGTTGATTAGGTTCAAGCCATTAAGCACATCAACTTAATTACCCTTCTCCAAGCTTCTTTAATTTAATTAACAACTTGATCATGAGCTTTCAATGATATGCTTTAGGAAAATAAAATTAATAATACACTTAAAAGAGTCTAATGCAATTAGGCTCATGCTTAGGAATTAATTAAATTAAAGGAAAAAAAATCTCTAAGTTAAATACTCTTATGATTTTTCCACACCAATGGAGCAATCATAATTTTTTTAATGAATTTATGCGGATTAATGAATTATATTTGAATTATCTAAATCAATTTATATATATTTTTTGTTTTTAGTTTTATCGTTGATTTTTCTTAATTATTCCTTAATTATTAAACATATTAATTAACTCTCTTAAAAAATCATATTTGAAAAAATAATTAGGAAAGTGGTCCTAATTATTTCTCGGATTATACCCATTATTTATATTGATTAATTAACACTAATTGTTTAATTTTTACTATTCACCAATTTTAATAATAATTTAATTAATTAAAGAGGGTAATTATGGTTGAAATTCTAAAATATTTAAACCACATAGCAAATAATTCCAAGAAAATTATAGGAGGTAGAAGACATCTAATAGAATCATCCCACCAAATTTGGAATTAATTAGCTAAGTAATTTAGCCTTAATTAAGGTAATTATTCTGAGTTATAAACCTTAATTAAGCACTATTCATTAAGTGTTAATTATAAATTTTATTTTTATTAAATTCTCCTCTATCTAACCATTCCAAAATGATTTATTTGTATTTTTGGATTTTTTTATAATTAGTTATGATTTTTTGAATTATTGGCCATTTAATTGCATTTTTAAGCCTTAATTAATCCTTCAAACCACCAGCGCCACACGGCAGTGCTTTCCACGTGGCACCGTGGTATTGGCCACTTAAATCATCTAATGCAGCAGCTAGCTCAGCGACGATGGATGCAGTTTCATCTCAGTCGTTCGATCTCAAATTGGATGGTTGAAATTAATCCCTTGATTTCAAAGGGATTAAATTGACATTTCTAACCCAATTAATCATGGCCGTCCATTCTAATCATGCGGAATGGACAACCGGTGATCCATCTTTCATCACTCGATCCAAGTGGAATTGACCCCAAAATGATCAGGGAATGAATCTTGGGAGATCCTACGGTGGAGATCACACAAACACGATTCACTTCAAAAAAGATGAACAACTAGAAGTCAAGACTACAATTGCCAAGTTTTTTCCTCATCGGAGTTATATATTGATGGTCTGCCAATAGTCCTGCTGAAAAGATCTTGAGCTGCCTCCCCATCAATCAATCTGTGGACCAAACACATCCACAAAGCTCATCGGAGTTGGTCTAGAGAAATCTTCTAGTGGTTGAATCACTTGGGAAATGATTTATTTTGCTTGTTGGAGTGAGGCGAAGGTATGTGAAGAGTTAATTTGAGTTTGATGAAAATTTGAGAAGTTTGGACTAATGGAGCTCTCAGGTCTTATCGGGAGCTAGTCTCATAGGCAGTGGAGTGCACGAGGAGCTCGGTAGAGGGTTTGGGACTGTGTGGAATGCTCTAGAGAAGCTCTCTATTGAGTTTGAATACATGGGGAGGAGTATATTCTCCTCCATAGCTAAACCAATGGCTTGGATTAGTTCAGCCTTTAATAGCCGTCCAGCTGGAGTAGATGGTCGAAGATGGTAGGGGACTGCTGAGGTGGATGAGGATGAGAGGGTGAGGGAGTGTAGTGAGTTGCCATGAGGTGTACACTTTCCTTTAGGTGGACCAATGGTTGCCCATGAGTAAACTCACCCTCTCTTGGCCAAAGACTAAGCCCAATAGCTTTAGATTATGTTGGGTCAATAGTCCTCTATCCAAGAAGAGCCAAAGCTGGCTGCCATGGGGTAAGGGGTTGGAGAACCCACCAAAATGAGGATTATGTCCCATTTGGGTAGCTTAGTTCAATGGGTTAAACCCAAACTGGGTTCACCATGGGTTGGGCCCAATTGGGCAAGCCCATGGTGACCAGGATGAGTCATGCTAAGTTTGATTGGGCTTGGGCTTGGTTTGGTTGAGTTTGACTCAATTTGACCCATATAGGTCAAATGATTCAAGTTGGGCTAAGTTGACCATTTTGATCAAATTAGGTCAAAGTGAAGACTTGGGTAAGCTCAATTGGTCATTTGGAGTGAATGAGTGCAATTGGTTTGATTCAATTTGGGTTAGATTTAGATTTGGTTCATATGATTTAATTTCGGTCAAATGTGTCATGTTGACCAATTTGACCAAATTGGCCAAATTGGCTTGAGCATGGGTTAGGTCTATGTTCAATTGGTCATTTGTAATTGATTTGAAGAGTTAATTTGAATTGATTTGAATTATGGGTGATTTGGTTTAATTCGACCCTTTAGGTCAAATTGAGCTAAATAGGCTAATTGGGTTGGATTGACCAAATTAGGTCCAATTGAAGGTTGGATCATGTTTAATATTGAATTAGTGATAGGTTAGAAGCATTGTTTTCAACCAATTTTGTCTAAGACTTATTTTGGTTCAATTTGACCCTTGGGTCAAATTAGGTCAACTTGGGTCAACATGGGTCAAAGGGTCAAATTGGTTTGATTACAAGTGTTGGAGCAATTTGAAAAAATCTATTGAATAATTAGAGTGATTGAAAAAATCAAATTGGATTTAGCTTGCTTGAATGGATTTGAATGGAGTTATAAGATTATGGTGGGTTAACTCGGGTTAAGGTCCAAGTTGATTTGGCTTTGAGCTTGGATTGGAGAACTAAATTTAATTAAGACTAATTGAATATGTTGGAGTTGGTTTACCTCTATCTACATGAACTTAAGTTTGGATGAGTGGATTGGTATGAGTCTTGGTTCATCCTTAGGGTAGATGAAACATATTTGTCTTAAGATAAACTCTAAGCTTAGGGTTATACCCTATAAGTCTCTAGGCTTAAGTTTAGTATTCTCTTAATCACTAGAAGTATCTAACACTAGGAAAGTCCAAGTGTCTAGAAGACTTCTAGGTTTAAGATAGGAGGGATTAATCCTCACTTCAAAAGTGAGGTTAACAAGTGCCTTCTAAAATTTGGGTAGAGAAGTTCTATGATGCTCCATGAAGCATCGAAGTCACACTACTCATATTTATCAGAAATAATGTGAAAGTTTGTACTATATGTTCTCTTATAATACTTAGATAATAAGTAAGATGGTTCAAGCAGTGTAGACCCATTGCAATAATCACATGTCTGTGTAAGGTATGTGATACATTTATGGTCCATGACAAGAACATGTAACTAATCCTTCACAATCAAATCAACATGATAAGAATGACATGAAATGTTGAAAACTTCAATTTTGTGTGTATTGATGTAAATAGGAATTGAAAATCTACGAGCCTCACTTTCATACTTATGTAGCATAAGTTTAGTTTAAGGTGCAAATAGAAATTCACTTAATCATTCTAGTTTGATGTTTTAGTTACTCTTCTAAAAAAACTCTAATTAGGTTGTAATAAATTGAATAAATTAATGCTTGAATGAGTGAACCTCTTTTGTGTTTTAGCACACTATTGAAACACTTAAAGATATTTATCATCATCATTCCATACCTATATCTACCGTCATGTGTTATAGCCCATTTACTAACATTCCAATCAATCAACCAATCATAGGCTCCAATTTTGACATTCTTAATATCCATCATGCATTGTGTAAATACATACATTTCATCATTACTTCTATGTTAGTACATTTTTTGACAAAAAAAAAACTCTACATAAGACACATCCATTCTCCTCACTATTTTCTTAAAATTCTCATGTAAATACCTTAGGCAATGTTGATGTGCAGCCTAATGGAATATCTCTCTATGACATGCACCAACCCAAGATGTCTATCAAATATAATACAAAGATCTTCTCATGAATGAACTATAGGTATTATATCATTCATAATCTATAAAAACTACACCCATGACTTGACACACTCAGACTTAATAATAGCATCAATTGCTAATGAAAATAAACAATTATTTGCATCTATTCCAACATCAGATAATAATGTCCCTATATACATACATAATAAAAATGTTCCTTCAAGGCTTAGTATAGGCCAACAATATGCCCAACCAATTATTGATGGACCAAATGCCTAGATGATATGCTTGAAATGATTTGATTGACCTACTTGAATTCTATATATTAAACACCCCATCACCGAATATATTGCTTCTATCAATCTATATAATAATCGATAGAACTCTTTCCAACTATCAAAAAAATTACTCTTATGGCTTTTCTTCTTGTATCCCAAGTTTTCATATATGAGATCTTTACATTAAACTTAGCTTCTACAAGACCTAAAATTTCCTTAGGTTTTAAATTAAACAATTATCTAATGATAAGTAGTATGAAATAGTCAATAAACTTAGAAGAGTATTGTCTATGTCCACCTAACAAAATCGGATGGGCATGTGCGGGAGACACCTATATTTGAAATTCTCTATGCACTACCTAAGTGCTTTCTACTCGATACATGTAAACACCAATGAATAACATCTAGATGGGTGGTTGTGATGAACACATGAAAAAATATAACAATTTTTATTAGAGTAAACCATTTTGTATTCTACATTATTTCTTATGGACTAACCACATAATGCAAATTGAAGCTTAGCTTTACTTGAAAAAAATCATATTATCTTATAAATTATCTAGAATATACCTATCCTTAAAACAACGTGATATTATATAAAAGCACATCAAAATTAGCTTTAGTGTTCTACTCATGTGAGTTTGGCAATATTGGATGTAATCATTTGTAGATATCATTTCATCAAACTTATTTGAATTAGCAAATGCTTATTGACATACTAAGTGTGCATTAGAGACAACTTTATAGCTGCTTTGCTTTTTAGAAATAAACCACACCTGCTTTTAGCTATCAACTTTTTCTCTACTTTTTAAAAAGTTTTGTGGTAAAAAGCGCTTTAGAGAACCATAGATGTTAGAGTGTGGTGGCTATCAGAAAGCTATTGCTTGAATTATTTTTTTTTTTAAATTTTAACACCCATAGTAGCTTTTCAAAAAGTTGCTTTCCCCCACCACTTTACAAAAAGCTACAACTTCCCTAAATAAACCCTAAGTCATGACCAAAAAGTGTGTTTGTTTACCCATTTATATTATGTCTTTTATTTCCAAAATCAAACAACACTATTGCTAGAGTTACTATTGAATTGACTATTCATTATTTTGTAAGCATCATCAAGTGAATATAAATTAATGTTAGTGTCTATCATATCGCTACATTGCTCGTATGATATACTTGCCCTATTTGTGTCAACACTTCGTAGTGACCTCCTAATAAATGAATAATTAGTGAGTTAGAATAAAAACATAACTAAATATATAAGAAATTTAAGTAGATTCATTAGCTAGTAATTCTTATGGAGTTATTTCCATAATTCTTTGCAGTTGTGTTTATATACTCTTCTTATAGATACTGATCAAGAGTGGTTCTCACTAATCCTTATTCACTTGCAACATCTATTTCAATGAATTCAACTTGTGAAGGTTGAAGCACCTCAACATTAATAATTAATGGCTTGTATATATGCTTGTTGTAAAACTACTTATGTAACTTCATCGTCGGTGATATGTGTTGCAACATATCCATCATTGAGAGAAATACAACACACCAAATTAACAATGAACTTTGTAGCATCATAATTTAAATATTGGGTCTCCTTAGTTTTCAACTCATTGAACGTTGTCTCAAATGGAACTTGAAGTGAACGATTTGTTTCACTGACATATTTAGGAATGAATTCTTCAAAAACTATTAGTTATTCGTCATCGTAGCATCAATGTTGCTACTTGTCTGCTCATTTTTTTTTTTACTATGCTTAAAAAAAATCTAACTCAAGACCAAACCCTAAACTCAAAAAAAGAACTATAATTTTATCTAACTAAATTTTTTTTGGGATATTTGAATCACTAAATTATATATCGTTATGAGGATTAACCTATATATCATTGTATGTAAACAAAATACTTATGTAAATTATTGTTTGTACATAAAATTTTTGTCACAACTAGTTTAATTAATATGTTAAAAAATAACATAAAAAATACAATAGAAATTAAATAAAAATAAAATATAAAAACTAACCTTGACAATTATCACCAATAATATTGATTGAAAAATAAATTTTAGCATGAGAAAATAAAATTGAGTGTAAAGAGGAGAGTGAGGGAATGAGAAATAAAAAGAGAAAGATGAAGAGTAAATATGAGGAGGCTTATATAGGGCTTCACCTTACTCCTCTCCCTTTTTTATACAACTAACGACAATTTAGACGTTGGATTAAAAAAATGGGTGTAAGCTTTTAGGAAGATAATAAAATTTTGGGAAATTTATACATACCACACAATATATATATTTCACTCAATTTAATATTACAAAATAAGATTTCCTTAAAAGATATTTCACTTAAATAACAACAATTTTGATAATAATAAAGATTTACTATTTGAAAAATTAAAGTTTGGGTGTAACCTTTTAGGTAGATAATAAAATTTTAGCATTTTTAATTTATACATATATAAAGAGTCATATCATAAATTATTAGTATAAATTAATTTTTAATTTGAGCAAACACAAACACAACCGACATAAATAACCTAAAACTTTCGTGCGATCCTTCGAAGGCTTCGAACTAATATCACGGGCAAAGGGTTCTTCCTCCTTTTTCGTTTCTAGCCTTTTTTTTTCCTCCGTGCGGCCATGTCGTCAAAGCAAGGTAAAGTTTTCGATCAAACCTCAATTCCTGACAAGCTATCAGATACAAGTACCCCTTCTTCTAGGATTTCTTTCTTATTTTCAGGTGGGAAGGCGAAACCACTCAAGCAACCCAAAGTTGACAAGAAGGAATACGACGAGGTAAAGAGAATAGGTTAACTGAGTTATTCTGAATATTTTCTTTTTGTTTGGTTACATATGGCCCCTAAATATGTTTAACCTTGATTTTTTTTTTTTTTTTGAAGATTCCTGAATTTTATCGGTTAGCTCAACACGGTGATTTGTGTTATTCATTATTCTCTGTTATGAAACATCTTAATCTAATGAAAAAAAAGGTTAACAAAGTCCAGCGAAGGAGGAGATAGAGTAGGAGTTGGTGAATTTCACAAGAAGGAAGATAATTACGATCATAAAAGTTTTTATTTTTATTTTTATGGAAGTTTCACTAGAACTGGAACATGTTTTCTAGGTGCCGATTTGGACATTAAGACTTTTTAGATGACCGAGGTCAGCAGCAATGTGTTGTTTGGTGGCTTTGTTGAACTTACCTTCTATGCTTAATATTTTGGTGGTTAATTTTCTCGGCCTATTTCGTTTTAGGTTAGTTTATATAGAGCCGCCTTACGATAAAGATTAATGTAATACTTTCCACTTTTCCATAATTACTATTTCATATTGAAATTTTGTGTGCTTGATTGAATTTATGATTCATAATTACTACCAGGTTGGTATGCCTTCTTGTGATCTTATGTACATTCACAAGAAGACAACTAACAAACTAGATAACTAAGCTTCATCTTGTGATTCTGGATTAGGCTGCAGAAAGCTTATGAAATTGGCAAGAATTATCTAGGAATAAGAGAGTTTTTGGGGAGGGATTGAGGGATAATCTAGAGAGAGGGCTATGGGCTTGGCTTGTCTTGAGAAGATGCCTTTGATGGAGTGCTAAGGAGAGAGAATGATTGGGGCTCGGACCTTGATCAAAAATTGGAGTGATAAGTGGGGAAATATTGAAAGAACAATAATTCAAGTGCCTCAAAATAATTGTTACATCCTATGGCCTCATATTGTAGAAAAGGACCCAATCCTTTTTTGTCCCGAATTCCTATTTAATGCACTAATTTAAAAATCCTTATTTAATCATAGCTTAAATCAATGGGATTATGCCCCTTTGATCTTTCCTTGAAGTGAGTTGAAGGTTATTTAAACTTGAGCTTATTTACTAAAAGCCTTTTCAAGCTCTACTCAAGATGATGTTCAACTTTGATTTATTTGAGCTCAACTTGAGCTTGATTCATTTTGTGATGCTTGAGTTGTAAAGGAGTTGGTCAATCGACAACTTAATTGATCTTCATTAAGCCAAGATTATTGAGCTTAAGAAATGAGATTTTATTTAGCAAACTAGTATAATGAGTTTTAAGATATTGTCCAGCAAGACCCATCAACTTAAAGCTTAGGATGATTCATTTGAGCCATCTGCATACCACAACATGGGTTATAAGCTCATGCAAAAAGCTCAACATTACAATTTATAATAAGTTTGTACATGAGTTTTTTAATTGAGCTTGTTAATGAGCTTTGAACAATGCTCTTCATGATCATTAATGAATCAAATAAGCTTTTAAGGTTTGTTCATTTAACAGCTAAGTATTTATAAAAGTGTTCATGTTTGTTTGATTATTTTATCAAACAATCATTAATAAGCTCTAATCAAGCCGAGCCACATGTAGCTTATCCAATATTTGGCTTGTTTGCAGCCCTACCTTAAAGGGTGATTGGCCATTTAAAAATAATTGAAGAGAGAGAGAGAGAGAGAGAGAGAGGTTGTAATTTTACAACTTATATCCTCAATTTTAAGCTACAAAAAATTGCAATTCTTTTAATGCCTCTTGGATCATGCCTTTCCTTTTTTTGTCATTTTTTTTTTTGTAAATACATTCAATCATAGAAGAATGATACCTTAGAAATAAGATTAACACTTGGAAAATAATGTTAACCTAATTGCATTGAACTTGAATATTTTATTTTTCAAGCTTAATAACTTGTCCATTTGATGTGACCATCACATCTATTGGTCCTTTTTACTAACAAAATTCATTTGCATGATTTTTTGGTAGACTTCATCTCCCAACCTTGGATGAGGCTATCATATTTTGATTGATCATAGGTTGATCAATTTTGAATGAAGCTAAATTTGATGTACTATTCTAAATAGTGAATTGTACCTACATAGAAGAATTGGTACAAAGATTATTCTTATTTTCTTCTTTATAAAAACAAGTTGTTTCCTTAGAATCCATTAAACATGTCTCATCATTTCTATCCTTTTGGGTGTATGGGCAACCTCTTTTGGTACTAACCTTGTGGTCTACTTCAGTGCTCACTATGTCTTCCTTTTTAGCCATGTTCATGTCTACTTGAACGCATGAACTATGAACAACTTTGTGGCCATGTCAATAGGAAGATTAACAAGAAGTGCCTGTTAATTCTCTTCATCATTAATTTTTGTAGATTGACTCTTATATTCTTTGTATTGTATTAACGATATCAACTTGGCAACAAGCTTTTCACAAGGGAGGGAGGGAGGGAAGGAAAGAGAGGAATCCTAATCCATTTCCATTCACAATTCATACTAAATGCACTAATTTAAGACTTCTTGTTTCAAATTCCTCATCCATTCAAATTATGGATAACTATAGCTTAAATTTAAGGTATATTCTATTGGATCTCTCATTAAAGGGTGGTTGTTCATATAGAAAGAGGTAGAGAAAATTAGGAAGAGAGAATTAGGTAATTTCCTTGATTCTCATCATATTAATCTTTGTTGTTTTCTAATTTAAAACCCATGACTAAATTTGAAATTTTAATTTTGCATTTTGTCACCTCATTTCTTACTTTCAAATTTATCTTTCTAAGTTTGAATTTGTAACTTTTTTGTTGAGTGCCTCATGGATCATCTTGCTTCCTGCTTTTCATTAGAAATGCTAGATGTAAGGCTTGTAATGATTATAAATGGTAATGTTTTGAGATTCTCTGTTACATTAGCTTTAATTTAAACTCATTTGTTAAACTATTGTTTCACCAATTTCATAAGTTTTGGCTTTCAATTTCAATTTTGATTTTCGTATATGATGTTTAAAAAATGATTGAAATTAGTTATTTTCCTAGAAATAAAAAAGTTATGAATTGTTAACAATAAAAGAAGTTAAGAAATAATCAAGATGTGTACTTTTTAAAGAAAATTACATTTAAATTGAAAAAAAATATACAAAATAGCTTCCTTAATTGCTCATTTGTATGGGTTACCTGTGCAAGCCTTTAGCAAATAGCAAGGTATCAAGCATACATACTCTCTTACATGTGGGTAGATCCATTATGTAACTCGAGTACAACATATTTTTTAACATTGGTAATTATGATCTATATTGGACCAAACCAAGTGGTTTCTAATTTTCTATCAAAACCATCCCAAATATTATGTTGATATTAGATAAGCTATGGAAAATCCCTATTTGATGTATGGATGCTTATTCTCTAAGAGGTTTCTTCAACATAGAAGGGTATGATGTAGCCCATTAAATAATGCATTATTTATTTATTTAGATGATTTGTAGTTTCTTGAAATGCTATTGTGTTATATATAGACAATGATTAATAATAATGGTGAACAAAAAATGAACTAAATAAAAAACCAAATTGAATTGGCAAGAGTTTAACTAAATTGGCTTAGTAAATAATAGGTTTAGGTTACTCGCCAATCTGTCTTATCCATCCATCTTTTTATAAATTCATCTATCAAATTATCATTCATCTATTTCTATTTATGTTATGGTAGTCATTCTTATGATGACATGCTTAATAATTGAAAATTTATTATTTATGCTTGGTTAAACAAGAATGATTAGAACTGATTGTTTTGGTTCAATTTGTAGTTTTAAACTTTAGTTTGGTTCCATTATAGCTTTGGAATTTGGCTCGATTTTACTCTGTTCGAAGCATAGGGTTCCGAACCGAATTGTACTTGCCCATAACATGAGAAGCTCTATGGTGCAAAATGACTTTGAGTTTAGTTTCTCAATGCAACTGATATGATATGTAATATAATTCCATACAAATGATAATTGGGAATTCACATATTACAAGTTATCAATAAATTAAATAATTTATTTTATTTAAATGCAAACAAGAAGTGTTTGAGTTTGAAACAAAATTATAATAAAATGATTAAATACTTTCAGAAGTTTAGCAAGGAATTGTATACATATATATAGTTGAGGAGCAAATTGAATTTGATTTCCATAATTAGATTTTTGATGTGTCACTTTTTGATCAGCATCAAAGGCATTGATAAAGTTAGATGAAATAAAACAAAGAATACAAATATTAAAGTGAAACAAAGAACTGAAGTCATTACAAAAAATGACCTCTTTCAAAATCAAGTAATCCTACTATCATAACACTTGAAATAATTTTACATTCAACTTATACTCCCATGTTTGAAAACAAAACGGGAAATTCTATTTAAGCCAAAAAATTGATTTATTGCCTGAATTTAAAAAAATATATTTATAAACTTTTCATCTTTGTGTTAGTAGATATGGTTAGCATAAAATCAGGTCCTATTATGATTAGTATAAAATCATGTCCTATTATGATTAGTACCTTCAAATTTAAAAAATAGATATATTTGTGAACTCAGCTAATTAGGAACGACTCAAAGTTTGAAACACCATGACAGAAAGTAACAAAATCTCATAACCTTAGCCTAACACTTGAGAAAACTGCAATTACCATGGGAACGAACATGAAGATGAGCCTTATACTCTGAAATATGATATCAAAGGAGCCACATGAATATTCATCTTATTTATACAAAATTTAGATATATGAAGAAATGACATCCCCTTCAAAACAATATCTAGAAATTCAATCTTACATAGGCTATTGTACTATCTTGTAAGAGGTAAACACAGAAACAATCTCACATCAATGTGCTCAACTTGGAAAAATTCAACACTAGTGAATTGAGCTTTAGGTATTGATCTAGTCAATCATGATAGATTTTGTGCTTTTGGTAAATGAATCTATGTGCAATTACAAATAGACATATATTGTTAATGAACAACATATAAGTTCACTATTAGTAGTGGATACAAACTCATCACCATAATAGCCTTGGGAATAAGTATATATATGATTATCCAGTAGAGAATTGGATATGAATTTACTAAAAGTTGAAAAGAGAGAAGAATCCAAGAAAGACAACATCTTTATTAATAAAGTGAAGTTAAACATATTGTAATCTGATTAACATCATAAATTTTGGAATTTTCAATTGTAGGAATTAGCTTCAATACATTTTAAAATCTTAAATTGTCCCACCTTCCTCACATTTTTTTTTATTTTTTAAATGTAGGTAAACACTACCATTGCCGGTCCCAAGTCCGGATGTGAAAAGTGGAGGGTTGCGTTAGGTAGTCGACAGCCAGCGTAAAACTTGTCGAAATAATCATGACATGAATCTTTTAAATCATTCAGAAAGAAGGCCGCCTGGAAGCGACGCTACCAGATGGTTTGAATACAATGAAAAATGCTGCAGAAGACCCTGCATGTTAAATAAGCAAGGGTTCCCACATTATGGACGGATGCGCAAAGAAGTTAGTCCATGAACCGGAATTAGGTTAGATCTTGGAATATAGGTAATTTATATTAATAGAATTAATAGATATTATGGTTATAGAAAGATAAATATTTTATGTGTTCAAGAAACTAAAAAGAAAGAGATAGTTTAGGTTTTAAACTTTGGTATTCGCAAAAGTTGAACTAAAATGGTGTAGGTGTGATTATAGATAAAGTTTGAAGGATAATGTTATAAATATTAATAGATGGAGATAATTATACTTTAAAGATTATGTTGATACTTAAGATTATCAATGTTATAAGTGTCTACGCTCCTCAAGTAGGTTTGGAAGGTAAAAGATTTTGGAATGAATTAGATTAATACAAAAGATCTCAAGAAAAAAATATTTATAGGAGATTTAAATGACACGTAGAGTGGTAGAAGATTTTAAAAGATTCATATGGTTATGGATTTGGATGAATTTAATGAAGAAGGTGAGACTATATTAGATTTTTCTTATGATTTTATAATTGCTAACACTTTATTTAAGAAAAGAGATGAACATATTATTACTTATAAAATGGATAGTAAAACACGATTGATTATTTTCGATAAGAAAAATAGATTGTTAGATCAGAAAGATTATAAGGTATTCAGTGAAAATCTAAGCACCTAACATCGATTGTTAGTTTTAGATTTTAAGATGAAAGATTGTAAGAGAAAAATAAATCAAATAATTGTCCAGAATTAGATGGGGACACTTAAAGAACACAAATAAAAAATATTTTAAAAGCAAGCTACAAGAGATTAGAATTTGGGATCTACGAAAATAACATTAGTGAAATTAAGAAAGTTCTTAAAGATGTCTTGGAGAATCAAAAGGAAAAGCTTTTAATAAGAATAGTTGAGTCGAGTGTTAAAAGATAAAAAATAAGTATTATTATAAAACTTGGTTTAGATGTAAAAAACCTGAGAAGAAATATATAAAGTGTAGAGATTCTAAGAAAGAAAATTGTAAAATTTTATGATTATATACCAAAGTTAAGCTGAAGACGTGACAGATAAGTAAAAACCAAAGAGATACAAGAGAAGTAAAAGACAGAGTTAGTGGTGGTATTATGATGAAAATAATAAAATATTTTTTTAGAAAATGATATTGAAAATAGGTGGATGAGGTATTTTGATAAACTTTTCAAATGAAGGATCCGAAAGATCGATTGATTAGCAACCTTAATACTAAATAAAAATAGAGAATTTCATTTTATCGTCAGTATTAGTAATCGAAGAAGCTTTAAAGAAAATAAAATGTGGAAAACAAGGGACCTGATAATATTCCAATAGAAGTGTGAAAATGTTTAGGAGATCAAGAAATTTCTTGGCTTACAAATCTTTTAATGTCATTTTAAAGATTAAAAGATGAGAGTGGAGAAAGAGTTTGTTGGTTCCTATATTTAAGAATAAAGGTGATGCACAAGAGTGTGCAAATTATAGAGGAATTAAGTTAATGTGTCATACATTAAAATTATGGGAGAGTAATTGAGCATAGGTTACGATGTGATACAAAAGTTTCTCACAATCAGTTTGATTTCATGTCAGGTAGATCTACTATGGATGCTATACATTTGTTAAGGGGTTTGATGGAGAAGCATATAGAAAGTAAGGAGGATCTATGATATTTATTGATTTAGAAAGTTTGAGAGATGTTCTTTGGAGAGTTCTAGAAACGAAAAGAGTTAATATTGGTTATATTCAAGTCATTATATGTATACAGATACATTTGTGTCCAAACAAGGAGGATTGACAAAATATTTTCCTATTTCTTGGATTACATTAAGGATCGCCTTTAAGCCTTTATCTTTTACTTTAGTTATGGATGTTCTTACATTTACAAGATGTACCTTGTTGTATGCTTTTCTTTGACATTCTTCTTGTTGATAAGACTAGAGGGAGTCCAACGAAACTTGAATTATGGAGGTCAACTCAGAGTCTAAAGGTTTAAGTAGATCTAAAGCGAATATATGGAGTGTAATTTTAGAAGTTAGTGATATTGTTGTGACATTAGGTGAACAAGTCAATAATAAGAGTCGTTTATATTTAGGCCTATTGTTCAAAATGATGAAAATAGATGGAGATGTTATTAGTAGAATTCAAGTTGGATGGTTGAAGTGGAGGAATGTATCCGGTCTATTATGTGATAGAAAAGTTCCACTTAAACTTAAGGAAAAATTTTTTATAAGATCAAGAATGAATTATAGTGCAGAATGTTGGCCAATAAAAGAGAAGCATCAAACTAAGTTAAGTGTTACAGATGAGAGGATGCTTAGGTGGATGAGTGTCTTTTAGAGATAGAATGCAAAATGAGTATATTCGAAAAAGTTTGAGTAGCTCTAGTAGTAGATAAGATTAAGGAGAGTCCTTAGATGGTTATACATAAAGCCGTCCGATGACATTAGAGAGTAGATGCATTAGATTTGCCTTATGTTAAGAAAGGTAGAGAGAGACCTAAAAGACTTGGTTAAGATGTATAAAAAATGATCTTAGTATACTTGATTTAAATGAGAATTTGACACATAATAGGACACAATGGAGATGAAGGATTCATGTAGCTGACCCCACCTAGTGGGATTAAGGCTTGTTGTTGTTGTTGTTGTTGTTATGGAAGCTTTTCTGAATTCAAGTATCTTAATTTGTCACTAATTTTAACCTATAAATATCTCTTTTTCTAACATATCAATAGAAAACATATAACTTTCATATTCAGTAGCCAATTCCTATGAATATCTTCATGTGAATTAGGCAAATTATGCAAATGATCGTATGAAACGACAACTAATAAAAATATTGAAATTCTAATATATCATATATAATAAAAATAATGAACTATATCTCATTCCTATGAAAAGATATTCTAAAGAAATTGAAGTGTGAAAATCACATAATTATGATATGCCTATATGTAAATGGCTTAAATCTTGATTTTGATGAAGTATTCACCGCTAAAATTGATCCAAAGATAATGTTGTAAATTTTTTACTTATATCAATTTCAAGGTGTTCTTCATTAACAAATTCCATAAAATATTATAGCATAGTTTAGCTCTATCTATAAGATTATTTTTATAAATTTGTATGTCACTAAATAAAAATGAAAGACAAAATTGGTTTCAATTTGTTCATTCATTATAGGAAAAATGTAAGCAAATAGTTCATCAAAAATTATATTTTTCAGTTACTCATTTAATTTTTCAACTCCATATGATGGGTTCAATTTTACATTCAAATATTGGTCCAATTTTTATTAGAAGTTTAGATTCATGCTTGATTTCATCTCATGCTCTTTTTTGTTTTCTAGTAATAATTTTGACTTTCGGTCACATATAGATTCAGGTTTATGAATATGATCAATTGTAGATCCAAATTTAGTCTCAAAATCATATGTTCATTTTGTAGTTGCAAATCATTTCAGCTTCTAAAATATTCTTTAACAAATATCCATGAAGTACTACTTCAATGAGATATGATTCTTGCATTTGAGCTTTAGAGTAGTTTTTTTTTTTTAAAGACATTAATCATAGGTGTGAAGGTTCGACGTAACCAATTGTAATACTTCTCAATATCAAAAGCTATATGTAAAATCTCATGTAAGTTATTTTTGGTGAATTCTTGTTTAGTTCATGTTTAACTTTTTACTCATCATTTTTAGTGAAATTTCTAATAATGACAAAATAATCTGAAGGCAAATAATATTAGCTATAAAACTTGTAAACTTTTCATAAACTCAAGCATGCCATGTTTACTTTATTGCTATCCTTGAATTGATCGTGCATTGATCCTTATATTCAATAACAAGTGTTGTCTTTAAAATTATGTCTTATATTCGTTCATGATAACTTATAAGCAATACTTCACCACAGTAATTGATTACGTCACATTAGTTCTGATTCGACATTCATTTTTCTTGGCAATCATACATATTATTTTTATCAAAATATTTCAAATTATTGATCCACCTCAAATAATTTCTATTATATCTTCTATTGAATATCAGAATGTAGTTCGGAACCTTATCATTATGTTCTTCTAAAATCATAATTTGTCCTTATCTTATTTAAAATTCATTATTTTTAATTTTTTAAATTGATCCCATCGGTATATCTTAAATCTAGTTGGCCTGAAGATGAAGCCACACTCTTATATCATTTTTATGTGAAGATGGATTTGGGTTATGCTTTTTATTGTAACTAATGACAGTAGATTTAATGCGACATTTGAAGATTTGCAGGTAAGTTGTCAATTTTCCCATTGTTCCTTCTTATACCTTATTTCACAGGAAATGCTGCGCCATCCTGTTGTTGGATGCGTTCCACCCATCCACATTAGATATGGTTAACATAGAATCAGCTCCTATTCAGACAAGCATTTTAAATTTCAAAAACAAAACCGGTTAATTTGTGTAGTCAGCTGACTAGAGCGGCTCAAAACTTGAAACAATATGTCAAACAGTAACAGTATCTCGAAACTTGTTGGGGCACATGAATAGTCATCCCATCCACGTGAAACAGAGGTATTTTAAGAAATGGAATCCTCTTCAAAATAATATATAGAAATTCAAAACTACCATAGGATAATACTACATTCTCAAAAAAGTTGAACGACAAAACAGTTCTGTGGTACTTGTAGTAGAATGATGATATGTGATGCAAAGCACAAGGAGTATCACTGACATGATAGATACAAGCTCTTGTTGTGTCGTGTCATTCCAGTCCATTTTAATCTTCAATTTAGTCAATTTTAGTTTTACACTTTATGACCAGCATTTCCCAGTTCATATATTCCTGTGTATTAGTACTGCATATGATATTCTATATTTATTGTGCCATCAAGAACATAAGATTCATCCTGAATTTGAGTAACATAGTAAGTGTTAGTCACTGTATACTGTTCTTGCATAGAATGGAACGTACATTCAATATGGAACGTTAAATTCTGCAAACGTACCTATGTTGGAAATTCATCTACCTTACAATAGCAAACCCATATTTTTATTGTAGACAGATGGTCCATTGGAACCAAATACCTTGTGAAAATGCATTGTAAGGTGCCATGGTAGTGAATGATCCAAGTCATCCTGAAATTGAAATTTTAGCACTTATCTAGAATTTTGTTATGTTTTGTTCATATTTGTCACACATATCTCTTCAATATTTGTGGCATTTTAGAATAGAATTTTGTATGGGGCTTTTGATTATTATTCAATTACTTTGATTGTGAAATTTTTTTCCATAACTCTGCCGGAAAGCATGGTGCATTGCTGTTTTAGCTGGTTCTTCTTGTCCTGCCTTCTTTGTTGGTTAAAGATTGCTTGATAATGAGATTGGTTTGGTTTTATTTTGTTGAACATGGAATATAAATTATATGCATACTGAAGTTAGTCCTTTGCATTGTCAGAGTTTTTAATTTCTTTATTTTTTGGACTTATTAGGAATTATAAACTTCAGAAGAAATTAACATGACAAAACATGAGCCATACATGGAAATTAAAATTAACATCCCCATGTAAAATGAAGAGACGAACAAGGGGCTACTGCAGATTGTGGGTAGTACCTTAAACTGAACATGCTGCATGTAGGCATTGAATAGACTCCAAATGGTAAGCTGATAAGTAGGACAACTAATAGAAATCAGAATCCTATGGAAGTAGAAACAGATGATGCAATTCAAATATGCATGCAGATCCATTGTTTTCAATGAATGGTTGAAAATTGTACTGCAATTTCTCTAGACAAGTTAGGCACAATTTGTAATCTGGGTGTTTAGCTTGTTGTGTACTTTGGCATTAGCAGATGTAGAAGTAGCATTAGCCTTAAGATCGCCTGGCCAAGCTTTGAAGCAGTTGATCTTTTATACTTAAAATTTTGGGGCATGCGGACCAAAGGACCAAAGTGAGCTTTTTATGTCTAATTATGTAAGCTACGAGCTACCTTAAAATGTTATGTATATATTATAGATGTATTAAATATAACATTCATTGTTATTTATGTGCACCTTTTATATGTTATTACTAATTGTAATATAAAAATGTACATATTTTTTCATTTAAACTTTCTTAATTATAGAATATTCTTAGACACCAATTGAACTAATTATATATATAATATAATTTTAAGGTTTTGATGTAACATTATGTTTAAAATATGATTAATTTTATTAATAAAAAGAAGGATTAGTACATTGTACATTATTTATTTAGATATTCCATTGATCTATTTCATCATCATCATCGTCATAATAATCATTTGCCTTATACTAAGTATTTGCAAGTTGATTTTATGAAATCTTATTGTTCTTCATTTAACTTCATTTTATAGAACTCATTCTGCACTTCTAATATTGTCATTTTTATTCTATTCTTTTCCTTTTTGCCTCTTTTGCATATATTTCCTATTGATGTTTTCATATCCTCCTTTTGTACATGTCTAAGCTACCTTAATTTTTGCTAGCTTATCTTAATTGATTGTAGCATCATTTCCTTGTATAAATATCTCTTACAAGTATCTTAATACTCGTTTTCTTTTCTTATAACGTTTCTATTAGTGTTTTCTCAACACCCGTATTCATGCAGCATAGCTAAGTCTATATGAAATATATTTCTTAGATGTTCATCATATTTTCTCATTGCATTTTTCACGTAAGGCTTTCTCCTTTTTAATCATCAACTTAAACTTTAATAGTTATATTCTCACCCCTATCTTCATTAATTAATATAAAGATGCAAGATACTTAAAGCTTTCAAATATGAATTTTGGTTGGCCATCCAACTAATATTGGCTGATTTTGTCGATATTTCATCTGTGAAAATCTCATATTATATATTCAATCCTTGTTCTAGCAAGCCTTTCAAATTCTAAAAATTTCATTCATCATTTAAACTTCACTTATTTCTCAATCTTTAAGAAAAAACATGTTCGAGATTATGATTAATAGGAGAATCAAATTTATTTGTATCATGGGTATCAACCATATTAACTGTGTTGATAGGGAACTTTTCTCCTTCTAAGATTGTTCTAATTTTTGTGAATTCTAGGATAGCATAACTCTTCTATTTGATTTAATGCATTGCTAAAGCATTTAGATCAATTTTGTTGTATTTTTTATTTTATTTTTATGCTTTTTAAATATATTTGTTTTGTATTTTTATTTTTAAAAATATCATTTTAAAATAACTTTTAGTGTATTTTTGTATTTTTTTCAACAAACATGTTTTGCTTCAAATCAAAACATAAACAAAACAAAATAAAAACAAAAAACCAAATCGGTCCCAAACTGCCCCTAAGAGGGATGTTGATTCAGAGAGCCTCAGGAGATACCCTCTTAAGATTATCATTAAATAGATTTTTTTAATCAAGCAACTTGAATATTTTCTATATACTCTGAATCTCAGTGATGTCTTTTGGAGTATAGCTTTATTTTTATTCATTTTCTTCAATGCTTGCTGAACTATAGAAGATACTCTACTCTCCTACTCAAATATCTCAATTTGGTTAGGTGTAGAATATACTCTGCTATGATTATATCATTAAATGAATTTATTGATCACGCTGCTGGAATGTCTCCTATATACCTATTGAACTATAGGTTTATGTTTATGCATATTTTTCAAATGCTTGCCGAACTTCCAAGTTTTTAGATTCAAACCATAATTTTTTTATCCAAAAACTCCTTAATGAGTTTTTGAAATTAATAATTTTCTCTTATAATTTAATTTAAGCTAGGGCTTTGTTATCTTCACTTTTCATGCATCAAAGTTGAACAAGATCTTTTTATTTGATTTTGTTTTTCTTTTAGACATTTTATATATCTTATTTTCTCTTCTCTTGATAGTTGACAACAATTCAAATCATCAAAAGCCATGGCTTGGATTTTACTTTCTAATATATTTTTATAATTTTACATGTATCAAAGTAAGACTCTCTTTTCTGTTTATAATATTCATTATGTTCTTTCTAAATCCTAAAATGGTCCTCCGTCTATTTTTATGTGGCCAATTTAGTCTCGGAGTAACACATTTCTCCAATTTAGTCGTAAACTATAAAGTTTACAAAATAGTCCATTGAGGTCTAAATTGGAATCAATTTTATATGGTTGAGGAACTAAATTGAGATTCATTTTTTGACAGTATTTGTGCATGAGAAAAAGTTTTGGATCAATTTTATATAGTCAATGACTAAATTGGAGAAATGTGACACTCTGAAATTAAACTGGCCACATGCAAATAATCGGGTGGACTATCTTAGCATTTATTTCTATTTATAATGTTTGAATTCCCGTTAAACAGTTTGAATGTGAGATGTACTCTCTCATGATTGTAGTTTGTTTTTGGCTGTCACTGATGTTAGTGAAGACTTTGAAACTTCTAGGAAAGTCAAACAGATTTCATACTTTTTTAAGATCCTCCAAAAGGAGTTGTATGTAAAATATTGCAAGATTTAGTTGGTGGCGGCTGAATCCCTGGGCCAGAGTTGAATCCTCTCAGGCGGCCTATACCTAAGGTGGGGAAAGTAAGTGGGGATACGACATGTGTGGGTGATGAATGTGTGGCAGGCAGGATTAATCACACATTCCCATGAAAATGGGGTGTTGGGTGGATACCCATTGCAAAAAAAAAAAAAATATTGCAAGATTCTCTTATTCCAACTTTCTAGATATCTTATTTTCCAAGATTTTTTTTTTACTCACATTACAGCAAGCTTTTTTATTCTAGTTCCAGCAACCTTACTTTCAATTTGACCTCCATGTCTTTCAGGAAGACCTTGCTCATCTCCAGAAGAAGAAAGATGAGGAGAAGGTATGTTTTTATCTGAATCTTCCATTGATTTAAATAACTTTCGAGTTCTATAAAATTGAGAATCTTTTGAGATAGGCACTGAAGGAGATAAAGGCCAAAGCTGCCCAGAAGGGTACTTTTGGAGGGGCTGGTCTCAAGAAGAGCGGTGGGAAGAAATAACAATTGCTGATATTTATGTTTGATCTAAAGCTCTATTATTAGTAATGCTTAGTACTTCATCTTATTGTCTGTGTTTGTGTTGACAATCAGAGAGAATGGAATGCATGATTTATGTTTATGGTTAATAATCTGTGTTTGCCTGCCTTAACATACGTTACAGTGATTATAAATTAGTAGGAGATCTTCGAGGACTGAGTAGGCAGTTCTTCAAGTTTGTCGAACCAGGCTTTTGACCTTTTAAAAGTTAATTTAGTACTCTATTAAATTATTTTTTTTCTGAATGTTTTTGTTTTTTTTTTTTTTTTTTTGTGATTTTTTAAGTGTTTATTTTATTTTATTTTAAGGTTTAGGACCTTTTTATGATATCTTTTTAAAGCAGTTTGTTTTTGCTGCTGAACCAAACTTTTTTAATTAGGGGAGAATAGAAATGCAAGTTTGAAGTTATTTATGGTTCATTAGGATGCTCGTGCATAGGTTTTTTTTTTTTTTTTTTTTTTTTGTGGTTTTAGAAAATGATTATTTTATTATAGTTTTTTTATTGAATGTGCAAATATTTTATTTTGTGGGACTTAAGAGAATATTTATGAAGTTTGACTTCGTTATTGTTGTCTAATTTTATTTAATTAAATAATGAATTTAATACATTTTTAATAATTTTAAAATTTGAGTAATCGGATGAGCCTTATATGTAAAATTTATTCTGCTTTTTTTTTTTCCTTTGTTTGGTGTTTTGTGGTTATTTTGACATTATGGTTCAAATAAGTTCGTGAGTGGCAAAATATCAATTACGCTCTTGTAAGCATTTGAAAAAAAAAACATATCAATTAGAATCAAAATGTTTGTGGTAGTCTACTTTTACTTATTTATAGTCCATTAAAATTATAATTTACATTCAAATTTTGCATTCACGTCATTCAAAATATTCATTTGAGTATATGTGATATACGCCTATTACTTGTGACCATTTAACTTATTATGTAAGTTAATAAAATTAAGTAATTTTATTTAAAATTTTTGATTATATTAGTTGGAGAAGTATGCTCTCTTTTAAGGAAATATAATCAAAATTGTATTTTGAAAGAAAATATATATTTAATATTATATTAGTAGTTATAATTTATTTTTAAAAAAAGTATATATAATTCTTACGTATCTATATATTTAACATTTAAAATTTTATTTATGTATATATATATAATATTTTGTTTATGAAAGGATGTATTTTATTTAAAAAAATTAATAGTAGTCATATTTTTAATGTGATAATTAAGATTTAAATATTATGAATAAAAATATAAAAATTTAAATATTAGATATATAAATATATAAGAATTATGTGGTTTATAAGTTTTATTTCTTTATTAACCTTTGATTATTTTGCTCAAAACTTTTGTACTAAATATCCTTATTTGTGGTCGTCTTTCAAAGCTGTCAACATCTCTTTGAAGATATTTGAATGCATTAAATAGATCCTTTCAATATAGGGCATCCTCTTCGAGTTAAGTATAAACAAGAGATTTGAACAATAGGTTTGAAAATGAATTTTAAATGATGATATGAATTTAAAATTTTAAAATGAACCTCATATTAGATGTTTTTATTTTATATGAATTTAGGTCAAATAAGTTTTAATGTTAGCATTAGGTTCTAAGTCAAGCTTAGGTTCAATCAATAGTTTTAAACTATAATTTTAATAAGTGGTTTGAATGAGGTTCAAATTTTTTTTTGAATATTTAGATTCTTATTTTAATTATTATTTTGATCATAGCTATCAATAGAAACTCTTATTTGAATTTTATTTAAATTTAATTAAAATATTGCATTTATTAATTGCTTGATGATGTAAGTTCAAAATTAGGTTCTAGCTTTAGGTTACAACCTAATTTAACTCAATATTTTATATAAATTTAATTCATTTGATTTCCTTTGCTATATACATAATTATCCCTAGCTATTATACCCTTAAAGAGGGATTATATTGCAAGAATAATATATAGAGTTGGTGGGATGATGAAGAAAGTGATCATTAATTTGAATCAAATAATCTCTTTGAGAAGACCAAGTGATGGCCCTTCAACCAACTTTTCTTCTTTTTAGACATAATATTTTTGGGGCCTTAATCCACCAACTTTTATTAAGAAGGATGAAGGTAAAAAAATTGATAAGGGTTACTTTGTTGTGTTCAATTTTGGAACACAATATATTTTGATTATTGTTATGATATTTGGTGAATTTTATTTAAGGAAGAGTTTAAAGAGACGATTATAAGCATGAATGATTGAGAATTACTTCTATTTATATAACACCTCATAAAATCATTGATGGCGGCAGATAATTTTTTGCTGAGATTAAAAAATAAAAATGCTATAGATCTTTCGTTTAATGTCTAAAAAAAGATTTAAAATTTTAGAGAAATGTTGAGGGATTTAATATGATTTTCTAGTGGATCTTCTAATACTAGCTCATAATGAGCTAATTTCGATTGATTTGAAAAATCTCTTTAGAAACTAAATTTTTAGTGAAGTAAATGACTTAAAATTATCATTGATCGTTAGTTTAAGATATAAACTAATGATTTGGAGTGAATGATTAGATTTAGTGGAGTTTTTATGGGTGTCGAAGGATAAGAAATAAGATTAGGTCTTAGTCTTCCCTAATTTAGCCAAGAGATTTAGGTGAGACTTTTGAGTAGAGTTGTGAGATTTGTAATGAGTGATTGTAAACCTTGGAGGAAGTTAATGATGTGAAAAAGAAAATACTTGAGTAAATTAACAGCAAGATATTAAACAAGTAAGAACAAATAAAAAATAGAACAAAAGATAACTATCTAATCTCATTAAAAAAAAAACACAAACTTTAACCACCAAATTAAAGAAAAAAATAATACTTTACTTAAAATAATTCATTCAACAACTAAAGTTACAAAACATTTCAATCTATATTTATAAGCATTACAAAACTTCAGAGAAAAAGAAGAATTAATGGCTATTTATGAAGGCGATTATTTCAACCATATCATGGAGAGCCATATAAACTTCTAAATGCTAAATAAAAATATAAAAATAATAAAATACATTAAAAATATTTTAGATTATGGGTCATTTATTAAGCTTTTGCTTGAGCTTTTGTAGTTAGACTTACTCTTTAATGTCTTCCTTGGGCTTTATCCTTAGTTCTTATAATTAGACTTTTATTTTGATTTTCTTCATGATGTGCTACATCAATCAATAAATTTAAATTGATTCATTCTATCTAAGGGGTCCATCATAACCTTATAACAATGGTTGAAAAGTAAAGTTAAAAATCTAACTTGAAAATTTCTCCCATCAATACATGCTCAATTTAGTGATTCTTAATGCAAAGATTTAATATGAAAATTTATCAAAGCTATGCTAAACAAATTCCTTTTTAGACCATCAAGAAGCTTCTGTAGAGTTAGCTTATACAATTCCTTATATTTTTTTTAGTTCTTCCTGATAATATTTATATCTCTAATTTGAAATAAAAGCTATAGCAGGAACTACTGATCGCCAAACATCTCAAATTATTAGAAGTCATGGAGTTGGCTTGGATGCATGAAACAAACTGCGAAGAGTCATCATGAAAGCATGACTATAAAATACTCTATCAACATCAAATTCTTCTGCTAAATCTCTAATAATGGCTTTTTAATCTGACAGACTGAACGTAACCAAAACAACTTTAACCTCATCTCGCGAACTACTTGTATGCAACCGCACCTTAGTTCTTTGACTTGATTATACTGTAAAGTCATTGCGAACTCTAAAATTGGCCGATCTGCAGAATTGACAGGATTCTCAAAATTAAATTTGCTGGCTCTCTCAACTAAGATTTGTGTCCTATGAAAGACGAAGGAAACTGATGCGGTGGCTAGGGTTTTCCTTAGGTAAGTTCTCTTTCTCCAAGCTCTCTCTTGCTCGGTGTGGTTTCTCCCCCATTCCTCTTACCCCTTCTTCTCTTCCTCTTTTCTTTCTTCTTGTCTGACCTTCGGCCTTTTGCCGGAGGTCAGTCTTGTTTTTTTTTTTATTGTGTATGGCCTCCAATGGGGACATGTTCAATAACTCCTTTCCCCCATTATCTTCCTCTCCATCCTCATCCTCTCTTCTAGGCAAGAGGCCTAGTGAGCCTATCAATCAATGTAACTGGAAAGAGCTCCTTCTTGCTCAAAATGACAAGAGTATATCTATCTCTCTCTCCTACATCCCCACCGACTCTTCTGAGGTGTGTTTCTCTGAGGAGGATCTTTCAGAGGGTCAAAAGGAATGGGATCTGTCCCTAGTTGGTCATGCGATCAGAAAGCAGCCATATTATGGTTCATTACTAGCAGCCGTGAACAAGAGATGAAAATTCAAAGGAAATATGAAACTTCTTACCTTGGAAGGGGATTTTTTTCTTTTCAAGTTCTCTTATAAGGAAGACTATAACTTAGTTTGGGATAATGGGTCGTGCTTCTTAAATGGCCGACTATTCATCTTTCAACAGTGGAAATGGAATTTCAGACCCACCAAAGAACATATCACAGAGCTCCCACTTTGGATCAAGCTACCAAACTTTCCTCTTTGTTGCTAGAATGAGAAAGGTTTTTCAAAAGTTGCGAGTCAGATTGGGGTTCCCTTTGTTGTGGATAATCTCACGGATCAAATATCACTTTTGCACGCGAATCATGCGATCAATACCTCTATACTTCCGGATTCGATCCCTATCAATCTGAACGGGATGAGGTTTAACCAAGATATTGTGTACGATTGGAAGCCATCGGCATGCACAAAATGCCATACCTTCTCCCATGAAGAGAGTACGTGCCCACAGAACCTAGTTGCTCAGTCTAATACCATGGGGCGGAGTAAAGTCCGTCTTGCAACATTAGGAAGCCACAAGTATACAATCAGGAAAGACTCAATGACATCTCTTCTCAAAAATTCTCTTCACATTTAGTTGCTGAGGGCTCTGGGCCGATGGTGGGCACTTATGCTGACCCATCATCACACAATCTTCTCACAGCATATCTTAATCAGCCACCTATCCCCTCTTCCCTTCTGGACGAAATCTTGGAGCATGAGGAAATCACAAATTCTATTGAGGAGCTTACAGATAAAGATACTCCTACAGATCTCCATAGTGATAACATTGCATCTGGTGTGTTGACAAGATCTGGTCCTCTCACCGTTATGACTTCAAGTCGAAGGGAAAATTTCAAATACTCCAGGGAAATCTGCTCTAGAAGGGGAGAACCCAAAGTCGACCTCTAACATGACCCCCTCAACTAATAAAGGAAAACAAAAGAAGGGCAAGAAGCCCACCACCTCTTCATCTCAATGATTTTTTCTGTAATGGGAAGTTGGAATGTTCACGGGCTTTCTGCAGAGGGCAGAAAATATGACTGTTTGAGGCTAATTAAGGAGTTTAGTATTGACATCTTGTGTCTTCTTGAGACAAAAATCAGCTCTGATATATCTCCGAATAACTTCTCCCTCAAGAAATTTAATCTTTTCCCATCTGAGTCTAATTGCTCTAATTTTGATTATGCTGTAGGTGGCCGTATATAGATTAAGTGGTGTTCTGATCGGCTAGAATTCAAGCCTCTAGTCAAGACGACTCAATTAATTCATGGCTTAATCACTATGGCTGGAGGTGTCTCTTTTCTTCTGACTTGTGTATATGCTGAAAATGATGTGCACTCTCGGTCTGTTTTGTGGAACTCATTGAGAACACTTGCTACTGCAATATCTGAGCCGTGGATTATCATGGGTGATTTTAATTGCTGTCTTACTAGTAAGGAGAAATCCGGAGGTAATCCAATATCTATCAACAACTCTTTGGATTTTAAGGATTGTGTCAATGATTGCGAGCTGATGGATCTTCCAAGTGTGGGTCTTTTCTATACTTGGTCTAATCAGCAGTTGAATAACCCCATTTATTCTAAGCTGGACAGGGTTCTTTGTAACCCTCTTTGACTCGATTTATTTCCTAGCTCCTACTATAAAATCTCTCCACCATTCTCTTCTGATCATTCACCAATTATTACCATATTACAACAGACCCAACCATTCTCCCACAGATTCATGTTTAGAAACCACTGGTTCCTAGCCCCTGATTTTCATCAAGTTACCAAGGAAGCTTTGGCATGGCTATGTGTCTGGGGATCCCCTGTTTGTGTTCTCAAAAAAATTGGCTCAAGTTAAGAAAGCTTTTAAGGAAAAGAAATGGGATCCTTGTTCTCTTCAATCTCAAATCAACCAAACCAAGAGAGAATAATTCGAGATATTAGCCAAAGTTGATCAGGACCCGGGTAATCTGATTTTTATCCAGGATGCAAAAGAGGTTAAAGAAAAGTATTCAAAATTAATTTGTATGGAAAGCATGTGGGTTAAGCAACAGGCAAAGGCACATTGGATGACTCATTCAGATGACGATCTGAAATTTCTTTATAGCTCCATTAAAGAAAGGAAAAATGCTAATCTTATCAGGGAATTACACACTGATAAGGGTCTGGTTACAAAACAAGATTCGATGGCTGAGGAGGTCTGTAAGTACTATTCCTCCCTTTTCAATTGTAGCAATGCTGACTCTTTACATTCACTGGATCTCCCGCTGGGAGAAATAATACCTCTTTGGCAGGCTGAAGATCTGAGGGCTGATATATGTGATATGAAAATTCATGCAGCTTTAAAAAGTATTAGTGAGAATAAGGCTCCTGGTCCTGATGGATTCAATTCTAACTTTTTTTTGGCAGCTTAGGAGCTGACTGGGAAACAGTTCCTCAAGGAGGCTCATCACTTCTTCAATAAATATTTTAAGCACACTCTTATCTCTCTTATACCCAAAGTTAAGCACTCAAGCAAAATTTCTGATTATCGGCCAATCTCTATCTGCAATATTTTCTACAAAGTGATAGCAAAAGTTCTGGCGAATAGATTAAAGAAAATTCTACCGACCCTCATTAATCAAGCTCAATCTGCCTTCATTAAAGGAAGGGATATAGCAGATAATTTGGCTATAGCAAACGAGATTTCGAATGAGTTCTCATCGTATAATCAGCAAGGTAAGTTTCTAGCAAAGCTTGATCTTAGGAAAGTCTTTGACTCTATAAATAAGAATCTCTTATTCATAGATTGCTGGCTAAAGGCTTTCCTATGCGTTTTGTGAAATGGGTGGAGACCTGCATTATGGATGTTCCTTTTTCTGTAGTTCTTAATGGTGAAATAAAAGGTTGGTTCACTACTTCTACTGGTCTGAGGCAGGGGTGGCCTCTTTCCCCTTTTCTTTTCACCATTGCCATTGACACCTTCTTGTGTCTTATGGATAGAGAAGTGAATATCAAGCATTTTAACCCATTTTCTGTTGGTTCTTGCAAAGTTTCTCATCTCCTGTTTGCTGATGATCTATTGACAATGGGTGTTGCAAATAGTTCTTCTCTTATTTCCTTGAAAGGTTGTTTGGAGGCTTTAAAATCCTATATGGGATTGGGGGTTAACATTGATAAATCTGTCATTTGCTTCTCAAAAGAGTTATACAGGGTGGGGGACATTGATCAAATCCTTAATATTAAGCTTGGTTCCTTCCCTATCAATTATCTTGGTCTTCCATTGGTCGTAGGTCTAAACAAGGTGGTTCATTTCAATTATCTTTTTGACAAATTACATAAGTAGATGACAAGTTGGAAATGCAAATTCCTTTCCCTTGGGGGGAGGTATCAACTTATTAGATCCTCTGTGAACAACCTTCTATCCTATTGGTTTAGATCCACTGCTATTCCTATAAACATCATTAAGAAAATCAACTCATTCACATCCAATATCTTTTATCATAATGGAGGCAATAAGAAGCTTTATACCATTTCCTGGGCTAGAACAACTCTACCTAGGGAAAAAGGGGGCTCCGGCCTTCTCTCTACTGTCGCCTTGAACTCTTTTAACAAGTTAAAAACATTATGGAAAGCTCTAAAGAAGGAATCTCTCTTTGCAAGATGGTGCGAGCAAAAATATGGATCTGTTTGGGAATTATCAAATCATAGGGTATCTCCCCTTTGGAAGGAATTGAGGTCCTATGGCTTAAAGTTTAGGGAGAGGTTCAAATATTGTATTGGGGATGGTAATTTGTGGTCCCTCAATGACCCATGGTGTGATAATATTAAAGCTTTGGGGGCTTGGGTCTTCCTCCTTATGCAAAGGTCAGCTCCCTTATAGGTGATGGGAGGTGGAGTCTACCATGGGGTTCCAACCCAGAGTGCTCATTATTGCTTGAAAAAATCCAAAGCATTCCGGTTCATGGGGGAGTAGATTGGATTTCATGGAATGACAAAAAATCTCCAACAAATTGGGATTTCAAAATGGCTCTCTTTGAGATTAATCCTTATATCAGTTGGCATAAAGAGATATGGTTTAAAGGTAATGATTTAAATTATGTGTTGTATTGTCTGATGGCCTATTTGGGTTGCCTAAAAACCTCGGATGTTCTTGCAAGGAGGGGCATTGGTTCTACTTTGGTATGCTGCTTTTGCCAGGATTCAACTGAATCTCACAATCATCTGTTTTTTGAATGTCCGTTCTCTATGAATTTGGTCAGAACCCTCCTCCCTAACCACTTCTTTCTTCTGAACTCATCTCTTCAACAAATACTGGGTAATGTGGATGATTATGCGCATAAAATGATTAAGAAGCCCCATTATCTCATCACGATTGTGTCGGTTTACATCATATGGAAAGAAAGGAACAATAGGATTTTCTCTTCTTCATTTTCTAACTCTCATTCTCTAACTAATCAAATTAAGAGTCGAGTTGGGTTCAAAATTTCGAGGTGGAAATTAAAAGAAGAATGGCTGGCTTATGTTAAACATCAAGTAAAGAGCTGGTATGCTGGAGAAGTTTTATAGTTCTCACCCCATCTAAATATCTGTCATTATGAGCTTATGGTTTTTCTATCTGGACTATGATGATTGCCGTTTTTTGGGATCTGATGGTTGTTCCAGCTGATGAGGCCTGCCTGGATGGCCTTTTCAGCAACCTGGTTTTGAGCAAATTTACTTTTACTACCATTGGATGGCAGTGAAGGATTCCGCAGGCACTCAGCCTGGTTCTTTTGTTGGTTGTATTGAATTTGGCAGTGATTTATCACAGGCCGTTTTGTGTCTGAGTCCAGATGGAGGTTTTGATTTTTCTTTCATAGATTTTGTCATTGGTATGGGAAGGTAACTGTAATGGTGTCATCCCTGCCGTTGTTCGCTTTCTGACTTTTTCCTTTACAGTTTTTTTACATGTAACCACTTTTACATATTGGAATGAAATGGGCAAATGCCCTTAATATTTTCCAAAAAAAAAAAAAAAACTACTTGTATGCAAGCATTCACCAGTAAATATTCAGTTAAAATGCGAGAAAGGGTGCTGCTTCGTCTCAATATTTAGCTTGTCAAATTAGTTATCAATCTTGCCATTGGCCAGAATAGATGATTGTAATCAGGTTCATGTAATATTTGACAATGAAAGCACTCATAATGTCATATACACAGATCTTTTTGCTCATTGGCAATGGGCACTTGCCAAATGTTAAAGCAAAGTTTGAACAGTCTATTAACACTACAAGGTCATCACTCGAAGCTAATCTTGTGGGATTCTCCACATTGTTTCCAATCAGTGGGTTACACATTGGAGCGCCGTTATAGATTTATTTGTTTTAACACTCAAGTGGCCGCCTCATTTCTGGGAATATAATGGCTACAAACACCGAGACAAGTGTTGCATGAATGCCAAAAAGATTAATAATGCAATTCTCCTGGAATCAGAAATCCATGCAACCTATAGAATGAATCCTTATCAGGCTTTATCCAGAAGTTTATTATCTTCCATTCTTGCTTATACATGAGGTAGCACATTCTTTACAATATTCGATTCTGAGTTGGTCAAAAGAGATAGACTGTTGATCAAGTGGACAAATTCAAATATGCAGGAATCTACTTGAGAAATTAAAGTAGAATCAATAATTTTACTTTAAGAATTTTGAAAAAAAAATCTTCTATTATTAGTTTTTAAGAGAATCAATGTTTTCAACCAGTGTACTTCACAAACCTAGCAACATCAGAGAGTCCAGCCTCCGTATAGCATTCGGCAACACGATCCACAACTTCATCCCAGCTTCCATCAATAGAGGCTAAATCTAACAAAAATGCTGCTTCATCAAGTGCTACCTACAGTAATCATGATATTTCAAAATCATACGAGGAAAATATATTTTGGATTTTCAGAACTGAAGCTTTTATCTCTTAAAATGCAAATTTGACACACCTGTTCTGGCATTTTTCCCTTCTTCAGATCTTCTTTCTTACCCTCCTCTGTCACCTTCTCTTTTATATACTCTATCTGCTCGTCTTCCCACTGCGCAATCTCTGCAACTTCCTGCCAAAATGAATGGTGGCAAATGATGTGAACAGATCAGTTAAAATAGACAAGAGAAATACCAGCTGAAAATATTTCATATATACTTGATATCTACAACCCAGCGTCCACCATGGCAGTTTCAGGGCTCCCCGAGCTGCATCCTTGGCCTCAGGATTGCGCCCTACCCTACAAGGAATTGTAGAGTTAACGGTTATCTGTCTAAGGATCAAAAAGCAATATGCTGTTAGAAAGATATGAGATTTAGATTTTATGTACTTCAGTAAAATCTCTGCATTGAAAACAAAAGGCCTTCCAAATCCCAGAAAGTGATTCCTTGTGTAGAACTCCCCAGTGACCAGAGCTGAAACCTACAATAAACAAGCTGAAACTATGAGAATGTTGCTGGAGTGTAACCTGGATTAGTATGTGGCATGATCTATGGAGGTGTTACATGATCTTCTTGCTGCAAATGTCGTGCAACTTTCCGCTCTATTACATCGGGAAACAGACCGACCTGAAATCAAACATAAGTATAAAGTTCTCCCTAATAAGCTCATCAAACATAAATATATATAACCTTTTGACAAACCTTCTTCAACAGATAGCTATCAAGGTCAGCAATACCAGATGATATAAGATCTCCTTTCTTATATAACTCTCTTCCAAGATCTGCAGCAGCATCCCCAAACTTGTTTTCCTGGATGCCTTTGGCATCTTCCTCAACAAGCATTCTATGAATGTATTGGTCTACCTATAACATTTAGATAAAATCAAAGAAAACCATTTAATTTGACATAAAGGGATAAAATAAATTTGGTAACCTGAGGTAATATTCTAGCAACTAGGTATACATGCATCTAGTTGAGCATCAATTTTGACAATACGATATGATTTTCAAATGACAACCTAAATCACATAAAATTCAGAGTAAAAGGGAAGCATTTATTAATCCTAAGGTATCCATTAAGAACTTCTATGACTTCAACAATAACTCACCGGGATGATATCATAACAAAATTTATTTGGATAAAAAGCACCCGCCTCACCTTGTGAAGGACCTTTGGAAAGATCCATACATTTTATGTAGTATACAGCAGTAACATTATTTCTTGTATAAAATTAAATCTAGCAAATCATTGATATATCCAGTCAGCCCAAACTAAGGCTTCATTTGATTATGTGTTGTTATATAATATGGAAAATAAGAGCCATCTCTCATGCAGAGGGGCAAGCTCCTCTGGAAAAAGTTCTCTCTAGTAAAGTCATGATCTACACATGTAGCATAGTACTTCATCAATTTACTTCACAAATCAATGTTGAGACTAAGGCTTCATTGGCACGTTTTCCAAAGCTCAATAAAATCCAAGGAAATGTGAGATGAAATAGTAGCACTGCATGTGCACCTCCTTCATGGCTACACAGCCATGGGTAACACACTTGAAGAGCAGTTTGTCCATATCTATGAGAGTACCAATGACTTTATTTTAAATAGGACAGCACAACAGAAGTTTATAATTATCATAGAAGCCTAAGGCTTCAACAATGAATTGAATTCTATATTTTTCAATTTGCGATACAAAAGTTTTGTTCTTTATAACTAATATCCATAGCAAGCAAGTTCACCTCCTCCACAGCTTCTCAATCATAGGAGCGAACTACAGAGCAACTCATGCATTACCTTGAGGGTGGAGGCAATTTCCTTTATTCAGCGTAATACAAGTTAACAGAGATTACCAAACAAAGCATAACACATGTTGGTTGGTCACATAAAACCATTCTTGCTTGAAGATTTTCATTTGAATTAATTACTCGTTCAGTTTGATAGATCTTTTGAAGATTCATAACATTAAGATATATAATCTAGGTTTAGTTTGCTTAATCTTACACTCTTTGCCAAGTACCACACCCCATGCTTCCGAACTTCCACAACTGGCATCTCCATCCTACACAGCACAAAAAGAGTGAACTGATATTTTTTTATTTTTTGTATTTATCTTTATTTTTCTTGGATCATGTATCACTAGTGGGATGAAGGCTTGTTGTTATTTATCTTTATTTTTTCTTATCAAGAGTGAACTAAAAGGTACTATTGGAAGCTTTAAAATGAGTACAAAGAAAAGAGCGCAATTACCCAGGTGGAGATGTTGGCCACCTTAGTAAGGAAGTCAAAGCACCTTACATCATAATAAAACAAATTGTACTCAATAAAAATCACTTTAGCAGAAGAAAATAACAGTAAATCTTCAGTTACGAAGTTTATTCAATATAACTAATTTCTAATAACCTGAAAAGCTTTCCGTTAGAGGAATAACAAGGGGAATAAGCCCTTCCTTCGCCCAGGAGGTACTATAGTTTCACCTGTAACAAATTGGCATACATCATCATAACTATAAATTCTGGACATTGGTTATGTGCTCTGTCATAAACTATTTCAAATTCCAACAAAAAAATGCAGATATAAGTGAAGAAACCTAATGACTTCAACCATGCACATTGATAACCATTCAATTATTCAAAATCATTTATAAACATTCCGTTATTTAAAATAAAAAATATTGCAGAATATCAAGAAAAATCTTAAATGCATAATGCATGCCATTAGAAAAATTCTAAAATGTGAACTACTCAACTGAAGGCCCTGGTTAGGATGCAGGGGTAGACCAGCCCCAAAAATATCTCCACAATACTATCAACCAGTTCTAAGGACTGGATATCTGGAAATAATATTTGAAAACATATGTCTGAAAATGATATCAGAATAGGCTTTTTTAAGAGTCACTGCATGAGCATTTCCCAGCAGAGACCTGGATTTTTGCGCTTCAAGAAAAGATTTGAAGGCCTACTCCCAAATCAAACCCAATAATGAAATTGAATGAAAGAAAATCAATATAACAGAATAAATTGCAGATAATGTTTAGCTGTTCATGAAAGATTAATCCCTACAATGCTGACTTTAATAATAGTTTGTTATTTATCTTTCAAAAATAAAAAAGCAAATGCTATCACTTCTTGCCCACAATAATTTGATTAATTGTAACAAAAAGGAGGAGTGTCTGTTAATGGCCGGAAGAAATATCATGTATTCACCAAGAAAAACAGTACAGGAAAGTTGCATATGATGGAACTCAATTTGTATGAAGCAAATTAAAGAAAAATAATTGGCTCATTGTTATGGCTCATATGAGCTTGTAATCTTATCAAATAAGCTTCAACAAATTAATGGTTTAGTAAACAAATGCTGCAAATTAGTATGGACTTGTAATGTTCATCAAGAATTTAAAATGCTCATGTTATTCTTCAACACTTAGCTTAAGAAGATGCAACAAATTCTACTTAATAGTTAAATAGAAACCCATTCAGAACATATTTTTAAACACGCAATAAATAAAGCATGTTTCTATCCTCCGTCCAATATGTTAAAAGTAAAATCGCAGCTGCAAGCAGACAATTTTGAGTAGGTAGGATTCCGTCTTTTCCATCTTTCATTTAAGTTTAAAGTCATATATTTTTATAAGGAATAAGCAAGCTGTGCCATATCAAGCTCACAAGCAAGTGAAAACCAAATTGTCTTGAGAGCTTATTCGAATGAACAAAACTCAATTCTGTAGATATCCATGTCATTAATTGAAATATAGCTTCATATGTTCCCTTGGTGACATGCTTAATCCTATATCTCCAACAGTGGCATAGGAAAATTGAACATATCATCATACTCATACTATGCTGGAGATGAGTAGAAAGTTGGATTAAAACATTTGATGTATTATATAATTGACAAACTTACCCCCATCATCACCATTAGCATAATTCCCGCTGTAGGTTTGATTTTTCTAAATCCTTCTTGTCCATTGATTTTTCTTATGAGCTGCATGGGGTGTTAAATCATATGCAAGTCTTTTTCTATTTTTATTCATGATCTTTGTTTTCCAATTCAACTAGAATGCTATGAGGGTTCCACGAAATATCCTAGATAGTTTTGAAGTTTATTTTAATATATCTTGATTTATGGCATATACATTGGACATCTCATATCTTTTAAATCCTTGTAATGGAAGAATTGTAAGTTAATCCAAAAAGAAATCATTCATGCAGCTAGTGTATATCTATTGGGTTCGTAGTTTTATTGCATGGCGTCTCAAAAAGCCCTTCAAAGGGTCAAGAAATTAAAGAGTGATTTGAGCCAATGTTTATCTTTAATTGTAGGAGCTTCATAGACTCGCCACTTTGAATAGAAGATCTAGTGAGGGATATGATAACGCCATGGTCCTATCACTAAAAGCAAGAAAAAATGGGACTTCAAGTGAGGTAGTGTGGTTACTAAAGCTTTAAAAATTGTTAAAATTTAAATTAGCCATGCATTCATGTTTTAGGAAAAGAAAAGCAATCCAGGACACCTTTCTGCTTATGTCCATAAAAACAAATTTTTAGAACATGGGATGTAAGATTAGGCATTTCTTAAGCCCTAAGGCAATAGAGTTAAACCTCGAGAACATCCTATTTTAAAACTTTATAAATAGAACAAGAATGCTAAGGGGCTGTTTAGGAAACCTTTGTTCTTTGTTTTTTTGTTTTTGTTTTATGCTATTTTTAAAAAAACATATTTATTGAGTGCATTTTTAAATGTTCTTATTTTTTTGTTTTTAAAAACAAATCATATTGTTTTTAAAAATACTAAATTTTTTTTTTCAATATTTTGAATGTTTTTTAAAAACAACTATCACTACCAAACATATTATATTTTAAATCAAAATATAAACAAAACAAAATAAAAATAAAAGGGATCCCAAATGACCCATCGACCCCTAAGAAAACAAATATTAACAAACATTAAAATAGTTTATGGAATAATATAAACAAATTGCTTAAAAATATGAGATTTCTTGATTAAAACCATAAAAATAAACAATAAATGAAGAACAACTTCCTTAAGAATATCCACTCTAAATTCCAATTGATACAAACATAAAAAATAAAGAAAATTAGAAGATAAATCCAAACTAGCTCAACAATAAATTACAAGGAAAATCCTTATCCCACAAATTCCATCTCCTAGGTCTTCCTCTACAATAAACACATTGGGAAAAAGTAAAATGGGTAGCAGAAGAATTACTAATAAATTAAATATAAAATACGGTGATTTGAATCTCCAAGAGCTAGTGTATACTTTTTTTCCTTAAGGTTTGAATCTAAGATGTCCACCTTAGAGATCCTAGGAAATAACACTCAGTCAAATAGTTGAAGGTGGAGGTTGTGTGCTTTCTTTCCTTATTAAAATTGAATAAAGGACCAAGAAAACCCAAAATGGTTGATTCAAGCCTTTGACATTTCATTGCGAGGAGGCCAACAATTTGTTTAATGACTAGTAAAGATGAGACCGAAGGGTAATGGCATTAACAACTCATGGAGGCTTTAGTGACTATAAGACATGGGGGACTCCAACTACTAGGGTTTGGTTGGTTGAGAACACTGAGGATAATGTGGAGATGAGTATAGATGTCAAATTGGTATGTGACAAAATAATCATAGAATTATGATTAGGCAAATTAGCGTAAGTCAAAATTTACCTAGGTTAAGTTATTTGCCCTAAAATCAAATTGAGCTAACTTATTTGACAATTGATTATATATTATAAACCTCCACAACAATCAAATAAATTATTAACGTTCATAAGTATAAGTCGTCCTATTCAATTGTACATGATATGTCTTGCATGTTGAACCTTGATAGACCAAGAATATTTCATATTATAATTAAAAATTTAACAAGATATCATAAGTTCTTGCCCTTTAACCAGCGAATCTTTAGATGCCTCCATTAACAAAGAAAGTTAAGAACTAAGAATGTTAAGTAGCTAGAGTTTCTTCAGGAGTGTAATTTAATGATAACATAATGATGGAATTGATAAAAAAATACATTGAAGTTCTTAATAGAGCATTCTCTATTCTAACAATTGAAGTCCATATCCTTAAGCTTGACTTGAATTAAAGATAAGACTAGTGAAATTGTAACTTTAGTTTGATTTATCATGATCTATAAGAAGTGAACAATAGAGACTATGTCTACTATGTCATTGAGGATGGCCACCTATTTCAAGGTTATAGGTTATGTATTCTTATTCCTTCCTTATTCCACTATTAAGGACTTTAATTAGGAAATGAATGGTGGAGGAATTGCTGGTCATCTTAAAGAACGAAAGTATTGATCCCATGAGTACATTTATCTCGTCACTTCATTAGTGATTTGATGATTACAAATCGTATGTGGTGTCATAGCTCGTGCTATAAAATGGGAATTTAATCTATGAAGTATTAATTTCCATTATAATATTGTTTTATTGTTTAATCACAAACTCATTTCACCCTAGTTAAACAGTCATATTAAGAAATCAACGAAGAGCGGAAAGCAGAAACTCCGAACCAAACAACATGTTTACACAATGGAACAATAAAGATCTACCTTGTGCTTGGAGCATGTTCAGCAAACAACGGAGACGTTCAGGAGGGTTCGCAACAGCTACTTCTCTAATGAAAGAAATATGATCTGCGTATCCCATACATAAATTATTGTAAGCATATAAATATCAACAATTTGATTTTATCTACTACAAGATGTTCCAACATCTTTTAACACAAAGAATTAATATATATATATATATATATATATAATAACATGAACTTTAATCTTTTCGAACCCCTCAACATGGATACAGAAACAGGATAAAAGACCAGTATAACCAAAAAAATTTCACGAGTATGGCTACAAAGAGATGGAGCACCGGTTATGCATAAGAAACATAAAATTCATCCCCAAAGTTATAAAACAAAAGCATGTATCATAACAGAGTTCCATCCATACTCAACACATGGCATCAATTTTCTCTTCAAACGCCATTAATTGACTGCAAAAAACTTTATCGAAATTAGAATATAGCCCTTGACTCGAATGCCATCCAAATGCAGGAATGCACACTTTGAGTATAACAGAGTACGAGAATTGGAATAAATGCCTCAAAGAAAGCTAGATTCGGCATATTATCGTACAAACGATAAAACAATAACCACAACGGGTTGCAGGATAGGAGGAGAGAAATAAAATGAAGTTGGGGAATAACAAAGGTACCAATGGAGGTGTAGGTGGAGATTGAGGTAGTGGAAGGATAAGAGGCCGAGGAGAAGCATCGAACGACAGCAGCCCCCGAGTACAGAGACGGCAGAGCAGATGCAAAAAAAGGCCTGCACGCCAATCCAGTACCCATCCTCATCCTTTCGCCCCACGGCCTTGGAGACCTTTGAGCGACTAGCAGCAGAAGGCTGATCTCATCGGCCGCTCATTGCAGAAAAGGCTTGGATATGGATCTCACAAGTGCGAGCGTGATCTTGAACGGCTCTCCCAGTTGCTCTCTCCAACCCAAGCCAGCTCGATGGTGTAAAAATCGAATCGGACATGGAAGCAAAAATAGGAGAGTTTTAAGATTAAAATTTAATGATTCAATTAGAGTTGAATCGAGAGTTCAATAAGATAAAATAATAAATATAAAAATATTTTAATATAATTTAAATAACATAATATTAATATAATAATAATATTTATATCAATTCAAAATATAATATTTTAATTTAGAACTCTTCATTGTTAAATATTTTAAATATATATTTCTAAATTAAAACTTTTAAAATAAATTATTTTATTTATTTATATTATAAATTTTTTATTTTTATTCATCTAATTAAAAAAATTAAATTTTGATTAATTTTAAACTTATCGTTTCTTTGAAAACTGATCTGATTCACTAGTTCAACTTCGATTTTGACAGATTCTGTGCAAATACGGCTTTGGGTTTGAACCAAACTGGCTAAAAAACCAGTTCACGGTCGAATTGATCGATTTGGTCTGGTTTTCAAAACTATGAACCAACTTATTCTTATTTCTTTCAAAAAAAATTTAAGGAGATTTACATACATACCACATAGTTTTTATATATTTATAATTCTAATATACAAATTTTAATATTTACATATATATAATATTTGAGTTTTTAATATCACATCAAAAATATTATACTTTTTCATATATAGAAGAATGTTATATATGAAAATATGAAATTTTAGGTATAAGATATATAAATATATATGAATTATATGGTATATATATAAATTTTTTTTTCATTTACCTAATATTGACATCACTTTTGGAGTGAGGTTGACTACCTTTATTTTAGACCTAAGGTTCTTCTAGACACCAAGACTTGTTTAGTGCTTGGACAAATGATTAAGGGGAACACCAAACTCAAGCCTAACGACTTATAGAATATAACCCTAAGGTTAGAGCTTGTCTTAGGATAAGTGAAACCTCAACCTATCCTGAGGCCCAACTAAATTTCATATCAAGCCAATTAATCAAATTCAAACCAAATGATTGTAGTACAAGCTCCAAGACAAATACCAACTTGACGTAGGCTCAACTTGATTCATCTTAGTTCGACATGGCTAAGTTGATCCAACTTAACTTATTTGGACTCAAGATGGCCAAACTCAAGATCAAATCAACATTATTGGCCCATCCAAACTCATTTGAACTCCAATTAGAGATGATTAAGCCTTGACTTCAATTTAATTGAATCAACCAAGTCAACTTACGCTTTAGCCTAAGTTGACCCATTTGAACCCCATAAGGCTAAAACCCTATTCAACTTGATTTAAGCCAATCAAACCTGATCCAAGCCTCATAATTATCTTAAATATTCAATTGAATATTATAATCCATTCCAATTCATGTAATCAAGCCAATCAACCTAATTAACCTAAGTTGACCCATTTGACTAAAGGGTTCAAATAGGCAAAAAATCAATCTAGCTAAAATCATTGAAATCAAGACCTTCAATCAACTCTAAATTCATCCTTAAACACATCCTAACCTTCATATAACCCCAATTGAACCTAATCAATCCATTCAGACTATTTGACCCAAATTTGCCAAAATGATCAAATTTTGTCGAACAACCAATCACACCCCAATTGGATTAAATCAATTCATTCAATCTATGCTAAAATTATTATTGATCATCATTGATCATCCAATTCCATCCAATTGGACATAGTCAAGCTAATTTGACCATCTTAACTTATTAAACCCATATTGAATAAAGGGCCAAATTGGGCCAAATCCCATTCCATTCAAATTGATTGCAACCAATGCCTTCAATCAATCATCAATTAAGTATTGAACACAATCTAGCCACAAATTGAAGCCAATTTGGTCAAATGAACCCAATTGACCTATTTAACCCAAATTGACCTAAAGGGTCAAATTGAACTAAATGTCATTCTAATTCAAATCAATTCAAACCAACACCTACAATCACTCTCAAATGATCAATCACACATAAATCAATCCCTCACTCAAGCCAATTTGACTCATTTGACCAATTGATTAACTTAACTCACTTGGTTTAAATGAATCTATATGAGCCAAAATCAAATCTACTTCAAATTGGATTAAACCAATTGCACCAATGCATTCCAAATATCCAATTGAACATAATCCAATAGCCCTCTTGATCCTATTTGGTCAATTGGTCAACTTAGGACAAATAAATCCAAATTGACTTATATGAGTCAAGTTGAGCCAAACGTAATCAAACCAAGTCCAAACCTAACCAAACTTAGCATGACTCATCCTTAGGTCCCCATTGACCTGCCCAAGTGATCCCAACCTATGGTGAACCCATTGAATCAAATCAAGTGAACCAAGAGTTCCAAATAAGATAAAATCTCCATTTGAAAGGCCTGCCCACCCCTTCTACCCATGGCAGCCAACTTTAGCCATCTTTAGACATACGCCCATTGACCCAACCTAACCCAAGGCTGTTGTATCCCTTGAACAAGGGTAGGACCTCTTCCCCTTGGTTGGCCACCTACGCATCATCAGTCCCCTGCCACCTCTGGCCACCTACACCGACTAGACAGTTACCAAATGCTGAACAAATCATATGCCTTCGTTCACTTGGGGAGGAGGGCATACTCCTCCTCATCTATTTAAACTTCATAGAAACCATCCTTAGAGCATTTCGAGCAGTTCCCAAGCATCCATAGAGCCCCTTGTGCCTTTGATCGTTGGTGAGATTGAGCCCCATTCAAACAGAGCCCATTCCATTCGAACTCATAAAACCTCCACCAAAGCAAATTAATTTTCTTCCCACACCTTTACCTTACTCCGGTGAGTCAAAACAAATCAATTCCCATTTGATTCGAGCACAGGAAGCCACTCCAAGACCAACTCCGATGAGCTTTGTGGCGGCGCTTGGTCTTGAGAAACCAGGGGAAGAAGCTGAGCGAGCTTCATATTCATTTGACTATCTAAAGCTCTAGCTCAGACGAAAGTGAGACGAATCCACCAAAGATTTAGAATCCTCATTGATCATTTTGGAGTCAAATTCATTGTCGAATGAGCTTCAACGAGCTCAGATTGAGCGTGAGAAAAAAAATGATAGTGTCCTTTTTCCATCATGGGAAGATGGTGGATCAATAGTCGTGTATGTGCAGATGGATGGATGACTGTGATCAATCACGCTAAACTTTCTTAATTTTTTCATTAAAATATAATCTCATATCCGATCCATGATCGATGGTCGAGATGAAAACATCCACATCGGAGTTAGTTAGCAGTTGAGTCAGACGATTTAAATAACTAATCCCACGGTGTCATGTGAAAAGCCGTGTCGCCGATTGGACTATGTAAATGAATTAATCGGGTGTTTAAATTACATTTTAATTTGCTAGAACTTTAAAAATTCATAATTAAAAAAATCAAAAAATACAAATAAACTCATTTTAGAAAGCTTAGACAGAGGAGAATCCAAGAAAAATAAAATTCTCAAATATTATCCACTAAATAATAGTTAATTAGGGTTTAAAGTTTTATCTAATTACTTTAATTTAGTCTTAAACACTTGGTTAATTAACTTAAGATTTGGTATGTTCAATATATGGGATAACCTCTACCTCCCATAATTTTCTTGGGTTAATTTCTCATGTGGATTAGGGGAATCAAATTATTAAACCCTAAGTGCCTCTTTTATGTATTTAATAATCATTAAAATCAAGAAAATTATGAAATTTATTAGAGAGGCTAATTAAACATTAAGACAATAAGAATGATCATAATAATACCCCTTCATTCTAATTATTTTTCAAAATTCTCCTTAGTGATCATAATTTATTAATTAATTAAATGATTAAAATGAAATTCATAAATGTGAAATGACCATAATCAATTTAATTAATCAAGATGCCTAATTGAATCCTCATTATGTGCTCAGTTAATATAAGGATCTTTAATGAAATCATGATTCTCCATGGGTGTGGAGAATTATGAAATTAATTATTTTAATTTTCTTAACTTAATTATTAAACATGGGCCTAATTGAATTAGAATCCTTAAGACATTACAAATTTTATTTTTCAAGCATATCATCATGATTCATGGGCTTTTTCTTAATAATTAATTAAATTAAGAAATTTTTTTGGGATGGTAATTAAATGGATTATGAATGGGCTAAATGTAATTAATTCATAAAAAGATACTTAAATTATCTTTAAATTTATTAACAAAAAACATGGAGATGGTTGAACACTAATTCTCACTTCTCCATTTTAGGATTTAATAACTCAAAATCATAAAACTAAAAACCTAAAAGGACTCTGATTAGGCTTAAGATATGTTTATTTAACATAATTGTCCTTAGGTTTTAATAAAGTCAAATATGTAATTTGATAATGCATAATTATTTTGCTTCAATTATCATAAATTTGCATGACATGTTTCATACACTCATATTTTAAATTAACAAAAAAAATATGTTGCATTTAATTGCATGATGTGAAAAGATATAAATATATGTAATGTCTTATCACTAATAAATCTCAAATTATTTTCTCTCTTTAATCAATAATCATATGTTAGTTATTAATTAAATAATTTAAATTTAAGCTTCATAATTATAACTTTTAATTATAAATGATAAAATAAAATAAGGTTTACTTGTCTTTCATGCTTAAGAGGATAACAACTTGTGACTTTTCATGATTTCATCTTTGTATTTATATATGTGTATGTGTGTATTTGGGCTATTAAGTATATAGTCTAGGCATCCGAGAATATGAGACTTTAAGTAACCCCAAGAAGGCCCTAGATAATCTCACATCCCTGGTTAACAAAGGCACATACTTATATAGCATCTTATACATTTATACATGTGTGTAAATAAAAAGTGAAACTCTTTTGTTATAAAATTTATGCATGTTCATACTTCAAAGTATGTTCAATATATATATATATATATATAAGATGATTATACATGTATGAAATCAAAAATGGAGTAAAAATAAAATAGTGATATATATTGATAATGAAGCTAAGATAACAAAAGATTCATTTGATTATGATTAAATAAGATTCATTTAGTCAAATCCAAACATAAGTCTAATTAAAATTCATGAAGGTTTCATTAAAAGGCTTAAAAGTCATAAATATTCATCAATCTAAGGTAGGGATTAAAAGGAATCAACTCTCTTTCTTCTCTTTATAATATTAAATTACTAGTAATGAACATACAACATAACAAATATTAATTTGAAATTTTATCCAAACTTTAAATAACTAAAGAATAGCCACACCTAATAAGGGATTCAAACATCCAATCATTAGAAAATTCTAACTCTAAAGTCCAATTAAGATATAACACACTTGGCCTTAGCACACACATTAGAATACTAAGCTATCAATCTTAGTACTAAGTTAGACCGATGATTTATAGTGGTATGATGTTTTATTTTATGATGTAATATTTCAGAATTGATGTTATGATTATTTGTGCTTAGTCGGATGTTAGGAAAATATTAGATTAATGATATTTTCTATAGAGCACAGTATTTAAGAGACCACTATAATAATAAAAATATAAATGTTTCCTGCTTATAGGCACTGTTAACTCTCTAAGCATGATCCAATAGAATAGGTGCTTCCTGCTTATAGGCACTGTTAACTCTCTAAGCATGATCCAATAGAATAGGTCGGCTTTGTTAACCAAGGCAGGGTACTAAGTCCAAATATGTGGAATATAATTATTTCATTTAAATGTATGCTATATTAATCCCTATTTTTTAGGTATAGTTATATTTTATTTTTCATAAAAATATACTTTTTATAATAAGATTATGACTGATGCTATGAGGTTTAGGATGAGCAGTGGTAAGAAGGAAAAGACCTAGGAGGCCCTATGAAGCCTGGAGTATTCAAATCCAAGAAGTAAAGATGAAAAAGAAGTGAAGATCCCCATAGCTTCTCCTTTTATTGTAATTTTAATTGTAATCTGGGTTGTATAAGGGTAGATCTTGGTTACCCAATCTCTTTTCTTTTCTAGGGTGCACTATATCCAGTTGCATTAGTCTCTTATTCTTTTAGAAAATTGATTGTTTGACTGTTGTGTTTACTTTGATTGTGTAATAGAAATGATATGCTTTTCATAGGTTTTTAAAATGTGGTTGTTTAATGTGTGGCTTGGATGCGATATGCTCTTTTAAAAAAATTAAATTTTCTACACCAATATAATAGCTTTAATTAAAAGTTAATCAACTCATAACCTCACCATGAAAGCCTAGGATGTTAATTAAGAAAATAAAAGATTTACCAATCACTTAACTGTATGGTTATATGTTACAATATCATGCATGCATATTATTTCATTCTTGCAAATAAGGAATCTCCACTCTTGTATGATAGGGGACATGCTTGACCTCTGAGGGCAGTCCCTTATAGTAGAGAATACTTCTTCTATCTAATTTAGCTCATCATCTACTTTCATCATACATTTAGACATAAACCCTCCTAAGCCTGAGTCCAAAATGATGAGTAAATAAATAAATAAAAATATGTAAATTTTATTGCATTAGTTTAAGTCATAACTCTCACACCAATCATGATGTAGTTTCTTAGGGAGTGAGTTTAGAACTTTAGATTCTTTCCTAATTAATAATAGTCTACCTATCTTGTATTTACTTATGACTAAACCGGATGGTTTTAAAATTGTAGGAGATGTTGGCAGGTAGCCACTCTAGGTGATTGTAAGTCTAGAAGAGTTGGGATCGATCCATTCTCTCTAGTGAAAGTGAATTAATATACCCCATTCCTCCTAGTAGAGTTAGGTCAAGCTCTTAGCTCATGCTAGAGCACCATAGATATAGGTTCTGAGGCTTCTTGTTTTTTACTATGGGTATAAGTCTTCACCTTCTTAGGCATTTTCATAATCTTGTGTTGTTGGAATCTAAGTCCTAGCATTATAATAAAATTTCAACTCAAATAAATAATTTTTTCTCTTTAAAAAATGTAAAGCTTTAATATAGGGTAGATTGAAGCACTCACTAGGCTTCTTAGAATCATGTATGCTTCTTACTTATTCTCCTTTAGAATCTGCTAAGAACTCTCCCTATTTGAGTTCTTCTTGATTGCTTTTCAAAATGACTAATTCTTTAATTATCTACATTTACAATCTTCGGAGACATTAGTTGACTACTTTAATTGAGAGTGTTCTTAAAAAATTCCTATTTTTTAGAATGTAAATTTTTTAGAATGTAATTAACTATGGAAGCTTGCTTCCATTTAAAATTAAGGAACCCCACATCAAATAAACTATACTTTACCTATCCATGTAAAGTAGGAGAAAGATCTTTGGTATATATGTAGACCCATCTGCCTTAGGAGTCCTTATTAGGTGATTAAGTCCATGGTAGTATGATGTTTCCATCTTTCAAGATAATACATCATTCTTTAATATACTCGATCATTTCAATAAGTACTCCCCTAAGATCTTCATGGTGTCCCTATGACTCCAAATAAAAACACCATACTTAGTAAATCAATATTTTAAAAAGCTAATTTTTAGGGCTTTGGAGGAGTTGAGGGGATGATCTATTTCACATCTTGGGTTAGTTGATCTATGTAATGTGAATGAAATAATTAGATTCAAAATGAGATTATCATTCTCACGAAGGATCCATAATGCACAAACATCTGCTATTCATGGCACCATTTTCATTCATTCTACATAATCGGTCAATTCACCTAGCTCACGTGACCCACAATTCTTACACTATTTTGATTATCTCACTAGATGGTAGTACAACCAATGCTTTATTATAGCTTGGGATGTTGCCTCCTTTCTTCTTGCAACTTGTGTCTTTCTCACAATTGATGCATATTAATTTTCATTGTGTTCAACACTTTTGATGTTTACTTTCATGATCTAATGGTTTCTATGACATGTAATGATCTTTTACCAACAATATCTTAATTAATTCTCATATACACTAACATCATATCATCCCCCTTATAACTCCCATTATGTATTAGGTTCACACCATTAACTCAAATTTAAAGAAAAGCTTATCATCCAAACCTCCTATACAGAGATCATTTTGTATTTTCCAACCTAAATCATAGTAGCCAACATTTCTTTTTAGCACATATTTCATAATGTATATATTACATATTTAAAATTTTATATTATACTAAGAATTCATCTCATTTGTCAATTTTAGGGTATAACAAGTACATAAAAATTAGAAATAGTGAGGTCTATAAAAATAAATAAGCTTAATTTATATGTATAAATCATATAGATAAATCAAAGTGAGCATGTATGCCATGTATGTTTTGTAAATATGATAGGAAAAACTTTTATCAAATTTTAGAGTAGATTTATATAATTTATATAGAGATTTCATGTGAAAATTTAAAATGATGATGTCAATATATGCATAGTAATCAAAGAAAATAATATACTAAAAATTTCATGAAAACTTTTAAAATATTGAGTTATTTACTTTGTTAAATTTTTTAAGTTTCAATCAATTTAAAATAAGAAAAATATGATAATAGTAAAATCACTAAAAATAGAAGTAGGATAATAATAACTTATCTTGAGTCAATCAAATTTTCAATTGATCCACCTAGAGAAAATGCCTAAAGCCTCCAAACCCAAGCTTTTCACTTTCTCTCTCTCTCTCTCTCTCTCTCTCTCTCATTTTCTTCCTCCTTTATTTTCTCCTTCTCTTTCCCTTCTCTTTCTTACTTTCTTCTTGTCCTTTTTCTCTTTTTCTTTTTTTTTCTTTCTCCCATCCTCTTCTCTATTTCATGCCAAGCAAAACTATTTAAGGAGGATAATAAAACCAATAAGGATGTTCATGAATCATAAATATAAAATATTATATTAATAAATTAATTAAAATTTAATTTTGATTATATATAACATTTATGTATACTTCTATATATCAAAATGATCCATTTGACATGTAAAATTTTATTAAAATATGTTTAATATTTTTTTTAGAATATGCAAAAAGTAGGAATAATCTTTAGAAGAAATTAATATATCATATTTTAAAATTGTAAGTGTTATATATGAAAGGAAAGAGAAGATGAAACTTAAAGAGAGAAGAAAATGAGATTCAAGCCTTTGGCCCAAGATACTAGCTTAAATAAAAGATGATAAGAAATGATGAATAAAATTTATTTCTTAAAGATGGTATTGATCGATTTTAAAGAATTTAACATTCATAAATAGAAGAGATGAAAGAAAGAAGAATTAAAAAGCATGTAAAAGTATTAATATTTATTACTTAAATTGGTACCATGAACCCATATTGTAATGAAGAGAATAATCCACAATAAAATGTAATATAACATATGATATAAAGAAAAGTTCATTTTAACACATTAATTAGATCGTATAAGTGAGAGATAACAAGATAATATGAAGAGAGAAGATCTTGAGGGTGAGGACACCACACATATTTTGGGAGAACTTCTTTAGGTGATCGAATATGACATCAAGGAATAATATACTATCTCGAGAAATAAGGATATCACCATATGATGCATTTAATCACTTGATAAGAACTCTTAAGGGTGATGGGCACCAACAATCTTTTTTTTGCCTTATATGGGTGATGTAAAATAGATTTATTTTATTTGTGCTATAAGTTCCTATAAGGAAAAACCCTAAGTTAATTATATATTAAGAGATATAATTGATTGAGAAAATTCTCATTTAATGTAATTGGCTATTGTCTCTATAGATTTTAAAGTTTAGATCAAGAATTGCTAAATTGAAATTCAATGAGAGAGCTCGAATGATAATAGTTCTCGAATTGAAGGAAGATAAGTAGGAAGGGCTTTGATAATTGGAAGCTCAATAAGTGCTTTAATCTATCCTATGGTTGTGCTTTATATTTTTAAAATTAAGATTTGCTTTTATTTTTAAGTTGACATCTTATTATAATACTAGAGCTTATATCATAATAATATAAGACTATATAATTGCCTTAAAGGATAGGATTCATATATGTAGCAAAGGAGAAATATGCAACCTCATAACTTAAAATTAAAGGCACTTCAACATATGTTAGAAACTTAACCTAATCTAATGAGAGAACATTGAGATGCATTGATTCACTCTCACTAGAGAATGTGAACCTATTCGGACTCATCTAGATGCACTGCCAACTTATATGAGTTGTCAATTAAACATCTCCTACACTTTAAAATTATGTGGCAAGTTTAATAAAATACAAGATAATTTGACTGTTATTAATTAATAAAGGAATATAAGAATCTACACTAACTCTCTCAACTCTAAGATCAAGAATGGTCTGAAAATGCACCTAACTAATGTAAGAATTTTTAATTTTTATATATTTTTTACAAAATTTATTTGATAAAGACTTGGATATGCAATTATGCCTACATACTTATAATTAGAGTGTAGTTATGTGCTAAATCAAAATAGAAAATAAACTTCCCTAAGAAGGTAACTATCCTCACTAGATAGATGCCCGTATGTGCAATAGGTAAATGGACCAATTAAAGGAGAGAAGAAAAATATGTAGATGGTTTAAAAATTCAAAGTGTTTTTGGTTGCTTTTAATATTTATGCATAAGGCTTTAATTAAATGAGGTTGTGAGTTATATTATTTAGTTTGAGTTGATTTACTTTAGTGGAGTAGAAAATTTAGGAGTTTAGAGAAGTCTAGGCTAATATACAAACAACACATCAACATAGAAAGTTTTTAAAAAAATTATGACATTTCTAGTGCACAGTACAATATAAATACAATAATCAAATCATCAAATTAAAATTTTGCTATACACCTCGAAAGAAAAAAAAAGTGCAGCTGAGTGATTAGCATCATTTGTGTGAAAATATTTATATGTTTAGTCCATTATTATGTTCATTTGGTATAAAAAAACATGTTGTAGTATATTTATGTTGAAACAAGAAAATTCCACATATTTGAATAAATGGAGAAAATCAAGGATGGCACCAGGCATAACAAAAAAGTGCCATGATGCTATAATAAGAAAGATTTTGGTCAAGAAATAATAAAGGTTAAGACTAAGCATTGGGTCAACAACATTTTGGCACTAAAATGAAGCACCAAGATAGTTAAGATAGCGATCAAGAGCACTATGACACTAGGAACTTAGAGAAATTTGGCTTACAGAGACTCTTATAGAAGCAGTATAGTCCTTAGGCACCATAAATTTAGCATCATAGTGCCAAAAGATGTAATAATTAATCAAAAAGATGGTAAAGCCAGCACCGTTAAGCCATGTAATAGTGTCCTAGTGCTACACCCAGCACTATAGTGTGATGGCTTGATAGAGTAGTTTCAATAAACAATTTATGTAGTGTCAGCAACTATTTTAAGAGGAGCAATGGGATAACTACCAATATGACTTAATAACTATAAATAAGAGGTGTTTTGTTGTGTTAAAAGAGTTGGTCAAATGGATGGGTTTTAGAGTAAGTGTGGTAAAACTTAGAGTGTGACACTCCAAGTTCTAAGTGTGTGTGTGAGTGTGCTGATTATGTAGAAGACTTAAAGAAGAAGATCCATAATAAGATTTGTGTGGGGAATCATTGCACATTTCTACCAAGAAGTAGAAAGAAGGTAGTCAAGAGTGGATTTAGAAAAATTTCTTTGTTATCTCTTCCATTTTTCTTTAGTTATCTCATAGTTTTGATCTTGGATTTCTTTTCTTCTAAATGAGCAACTAAATACTATAGTGCTCTGGATTTGTGTAATTTTGAATATTTATCTTATATTAAACTTGAAATTTGAAATGATATAAGAAAATTATTCATGCTTTTATGAGAAATATATTTTGATTTTATTTGTGCTTAATTTACTTTCAATCTGACTAATTACAATGTTAAAATTAAATATGATTTAGAGAAATTGAAAGAGTCCTAGATGGATAGTAGGGAAAGAAAGACAAAAGCATGAAATAACAACTTAGGATTTTACTACTTTTATGATCCTCAATCATTTCAAAGGAGATTTGGGGAACACAACTAATCAAAATTTAATTTAGATTAAACTAATAGTGAATTAAAGGGATTGATTTAGTTATATTAATTTAGACATCATCGATAAAACATTTTTGGTCATGAATGACACTTATATGCCTTTAAATTAATTCTAATGTTAAGTTTGATCTAGATAGACTTCAAACTTTAGCAAATTTAGAGTACTTCTTTAAAATATAATATTAAAACAAAATATGCAATATTTAAATTAGGTCTTGTTTAATTTTAGTAATTTTTATTAATCTGATAAAAATTAAAACTTAAAGAGATTAGTAATTAACTAAAATAAATTTTCCAATACTAAATTTTTTGTATGAACGATACTCTACTTATCATATTATTACTTAATTCAGCACGTGTACTTGCATATATGACAAAAATATTAAAAAAGCATCAAGTTTTTGGCATTGTTGTCTGAGATTTGAAGTGAATTATGAGTTACATTAAGTTAATATTAATTTAACTAAGTAATTTTTAGTTCAATTACTTTGTGTTATTTTGTTTAAAGAAAATATTATTAACTTATTTGTTTTTTTTTTGTGTACTTATTAAATTTTTTGTGCTTTATATTTGTACATGCATAGTGATAAAATAATAGAAATATTACCTTTAAACCTAGAAATCCAATAACTTTACAACTTAGAAAGGTTAGAAGAAATCAACTTAGAAAATTATTAATGGCTAATTAATCAGGAGAAGTAGAATATCTTATACCACTTAGGGATTATGCTACACCTTTAGTAGACAGAGTACATCAAAGCATCAATAATTCAAGCCAATAATTTTGAACTAAAACCTTCAATAATTCAAATGGTATAAAGCTCTTAGTTTGGGGGTTCACGTATAGAAAATCCTAATATACATATAACAAATTTTTTAGAATTTTGTGCAACATTTAAATATAATGGGATTAGTAATGATGACATTAGACTTAGATTATTCCCTTTATCACTTAGAAAAAAGACTAAGAAATGGTTAAATTATTGTCACAAGGATCTATAATAACTTGGAATGAATTAGCTCAAAAATTTCTAGTTAAATATTTTCTTCCATCTAAAACTACTAAACTAAGAAATGACATTACATTTTTTTATTCAATTTGATAATGAATCAATATATGAGACTTGAGAGAGATTAAGAAAATATCTTCATCATTCATTACCCAATTGGTTGATTATTCAATCATTTTATAATGGTTTAGTAGGCTCACTTAGAACAATTGTAGATGCAATAGTAGAAGGTTGTCTTATGTCTAAATCTTTTGATGAAGCTTATGTCTTAAATGTGAAGATGGCTACAAATAATTTTCAATGGAAATCTGATATAATTAACCCTAAGAAAATAGCCGATGTTCACAATACTGACCCGATAGCAATGTTAGCTTTAGAAGTAGGAGTGTTGTCTAAGAAATTAGATAATTTATGAGTTAAATATCAAGAAATTATAATCAATGTGTTTAATTCAATCAAATTTTATAATGATAGAAAATAAGAATGCTATAAAATTGGGCTTAATGAAGGTAGAATAGAAAGGGAGTTGGATACTTATATGATTAAGAAGCTATCAAAGAAAAATTAGTTGGAACATGATGAAGAGAATGAAAAGATCCAAAGACTTAGATCTATTACTAATAAATTTAAGAAAAATATTTAACCATTAGAAGAATAATTGAAACTTATAATATTAAGCCATCCATTGAAAAAGCCATAATCTAAGAATTAAAACCTTTACTTAGTCATCTTAAATATACATATTTAGGGGAATAATCAACATAATCAATAATAATTTTAGCTAATTTAAATGAAAAGCAAAAGTTGATAGATGTCCTAAGAGAACACAAGAAGCTTTGGGATGGACTATAACATATATTAGAAGAATTAGCCCTTCAATATGTATATATAGAATCTTAATAGAAGAAAAGATTAAACCTATCATAGATAGTCAAAGAAAACTTAACCATATCATGAAAGAAGTTGCAAAAATTAAAATTCTAAAATGGTTAGATGCAATAATTATCTACCCTATTTCAAATAGCATATGGATTAGTCTAGTCTATTATGTACCTAAAAATGGTGGGATGATTATTATGACTAACAAAAATAATGAAATCATTCCCATTAAGACAACTACTGTGAGAATTTGCATTTATTATGAAAAATTAAATAAAACTATAAGGAAAGATCATTTTCCATTATCTTTTGTAGATCAAATGCTAGATAGGTTAGTAGGACATTCATATTATTAGGTTTTAAATGGGTATTCTTATTATAACCAAATAGCTATAGCACCTGAGGATCAAGAAAATACCCTTTTACTTGCCCTTATGGCACTTTTATTTTAGAAGGATACCTTTGATTTATGTAATGTTCTTTCTACTTTTCAACAATGCATGATGGATATATTTTTTGATTTAATTGAAATCTGTATTGAAGTATTTATGGATGATTTCTCTATTTTCGGTCTGATATTTGAACAATGTTTAGAAGACTTAGAAATTATTTTAAGGAGATGTGAGGAGAAAAATCTAGTGCTTAATTAAAAAAAAATGTCATTTTATGGTTTTAAAGAAAATAGTATTAGGACATGTAATATTTGAAATAAGAAGTGGATAGAGCAAAAATTCAAATTATATAAATATTTTCACCACCAACTAATGTTAAAGGCATTATGAGTTTTTTTAGAATACACAAATTTCTATAGGGTTCATAAAAGATTTTTCAAATATCTCAAAATCTCCTTATAACTTGTTAGAAAAAAGATACATGACCTGATTAAAAGGTATATGCAAGTGCATGTCATTCAAGCAATATAATGATAAGTAGAGTATCATTCCCATAAAGACTATGTGTCAAAATTTTTAAGTTAATTACTAGTCATCTAAGTTATACTTTTTATCCAACCAAGTAATAATGTAAAAGCACAAAGTCTTTTTAAATTTAAAAATAATATTATTTTATATTTTAATGCTACGTAGGTGTGTTGTTTTCAATAAGTTAAATTAGTATAATGATTTTGTGTAATTTTGATGTTATTCTAATTAAATTAAGTTTGTGTTGGGCTAGGAGCATTAATGCTATATTGGCTATCTCTAGACCAATATAACCAAACTAATCTATTTAATCAATTTTCTTTGGTGCCAATTAAATTTTGAAATGGTAATTTTCTCTCTAGAATTGGCTGCAGGTCTTGAAAATTAAGTGTATCACACTAACACCTAATATTATACTTGTTTATTTTTCCTACTATTCTTCTAGGACTCTCTCGATGACTCTAGATCATAATTAGTCTTAACATTATAATTAACTAGATTATAAGTAAATGAAATACAAGAAAAATCAAAACATAATGAAAATTGATAGCACAAATAGTTTTCTTATATTAATATTTCACAAATAAAGTTTAATATAAAATGATATTTAAAACTTACAAAACTATAGCACAATTAGTGTAGCTACACATAGTACAAGAAAATAGATCCATGAATTAGACCAAAGTGATAACTAGAGAAAAAGAAAAGAATAATCTGAGTAATTTTTCTAAATTCACTTTTGACTACCACTTTTCTATTTCTTGGTGGAGAATCACAATGACTTTAGTGTACAAACTCCATTTTGGACCTTCTCCTTAACTTAAAGATGAACAAACACACCTTACACTTCTATAGAACTCACTACAACACACACACAAACACACTTTATAGCACACACCAAGTGTTGTAACTGTACTACACTCACACACTCACACACTCACACACAACCAAATACTTTCTTACATTGAAAAATCACTTATTTATATAATTGCTAAGTTATTAGTCCATTCCCACCTATAAAATTACTCCAAAAACTGCTCAAAATATTTGTTGGAACTGTTGAAACTACTTTATTCAGGTTATAGCATCACAACACAATGATATAACACTGTGGTGCTGAATATAACTATGATGCTAGTCCTCTAGTAAGGCTCTACCTTCATTGTCTTGAGTCCTTATTTTGGTCTTTTCATAGCACCGTGACGTCAATTTTAGTGCCTATGCACTCTGCTTGCTATCTCTACACCCAAATTTTCAAGTCCACAGCATTGTGACATTGGTTTTCTAGCGCTTAGGCATTGAGTCTATTTTGGGGCCTGTAGTTGGGGTTGATCTAGTGCTTAGGGGCTGGGCCTAACTTTTATAATTTTATTTATAATTTGATAATTTTATATTTAAACACAAAAATAAACTACAAAAGTATATTTTTTCACACATTTTAATCATAATATATGTACAAAATATAACATAATTTTTGCATAATTTGTGCAATTCAAATTCCCCCAAACTCAAATCATTATTTATCCTCAACTAATCCAATACTCTAATAAATTCCTAGAGTTTTTGTAAGAAATAAATTTGAAAAATTAAATAATCTTGGAATGCCTTTAAATTGAAGTTTAAGATTTACAATTAAACTTCTTTTTATGAATATATCCCAATTATATTAGCATAATGTTTTAGTCTAACTAATATTTCTCTTACATTAGAAATTTCTATGCATTTTAAGTATATAATTGATTCTTTTGAATTTTAATAAATTACTTTTAATAAATATCATATATTATTTAATAAATAATCAAAGTCTAGATTTTCTCCCTTAAAGTCAACACATTAAGTTACTTGTAATAATTTTGTTAATTTGCTAAAATTCTAGATGACTATTAAAAGTTTTATAAGTATGATACACACACTCAAGTGTTTCTTTTATTTTTTAAATGATTTTTTATCTTTCCTTTTTTTTCACCATTTTGGCTTTGTAACCCATACTTTTTATATGTTTTTCATCTCCTTTTCTATTAGACAAATTTAATAAATTATTATTTTTCTCACTTAATCTAATAATCTCTAATTGATACTACTATAGGCTATATTATGTATTCAATACATATGATTATTTATTTCAAGTCAATTTATTAAAGTTCAATAAGAATCTCTTATATGTTTGTGTGTTTTAGAAATTACTTGATGTATTAGAAATTCTTAGTTTGTTCAAAATTAACCTAATTAATATAATTTAAATATAAATTCATATTTAAGCAAGTTTATTATAAATTCTATTTTTTAATTTATTTAATTTTAAAATTTTATGTGCTAAAAATGCTCCAAGTTTTATCAAATAATATATTAATACTTCAATCATTTTATTTGGAAATATTTGATAACTTATAAGATATATAAAACTTACTAACATGTCAACAACGCTTAGGCCCTAGGCATTGACACTATACATTTAAGATGATACTAGAGAAATGTTTTGCAAAAATTTAAAGAAAATACTAAAAGCTTCTCAAACTCATGTTAAACAATATTAAACAAAATTAACAATTATATTAGATATTTATAATTAAAATTACATTGCATAATAAAAAAAGAAAAAAGTACTACAACCAACAAAAAGAGAAATACAAGCAATAATCTACAAACTAAAACATGATAATAAAAAAATAAATAAATTATCCTGATCTACTCACTCCTCATCTTCTTCTTTCTCTTCTTCTTTAGCTATTGCTAGTGTGGGCTAGTAGCAAACATAGAATTGGTATTGTGCCATGTTAGGAAAGATAACTTTCTTGAGGGCCAACATTGAGTTGGCAGTTCTTGAATATGTGAGCTAATGCTGAGTTATTCTTTGCCATATAAGAGAACTATTGTTGGATACATGCTCTCTAAGATCCCAGAGCTACTCCCTCATAGTTTTAGAAGTTCGGGATCAAGATGGAGGTGTGTGGGAACTTTTTCCCACTTTCATTTTTGAATCCTATCCCTCCAATTGAACACTTGGTGAGGGCTGCTCGAGCAAGTAATATCTCCTCTTCTAGATTCCCCACCACTTCAGTAGTCATACACAATGCATAAATTAAGAGGGGTAACCATTGGCTACTATAGTACTACCATTAATTATATTACTAATAAAATTACAAATAATTTTACCTACATTTATAAAATAACCCTTTTAAATTACATAATTGAAAATGACTCGACCCTTGGTGACCTCATTGGTATTCTCACTAAGCATTAGCTTGGCTAAAATTAAGTAGTGTTAAGCCTTAGCCTCATCAGTCATACTGTCAAAAGGAAAATTGTTGATCTTTTCCTCCCTTCATTTCCATTATACATTAGCATTTCTAATAGTGAGGTACCTTAGGATCTCATCAAAGTTGGGATGATTAGGTAAGATATTCATCATAAGCATAGTCTTGCAAATGGTTATATGAATTAAAAATAGTACTTTTGAAACTTACCTATTTCCCTCTAACAAAGACTCAGTCGTTCATGGGTTCCTTTGTATTAGTAAAAAATTCCATCATCATTGAAACAATAGGGGAGTTGATTTCATAAACAAAATGCTCCCAACCTCTTTCAATAATAATCTTTTCCATGCTCCCATGTGGGTTTGTTGAATCCTTTCTCAGAGATCAGATTCTTATAGATCAGGGCATGGTGGTGCCTTTTCTCCCGCTTATTATTAAAGAAGTGATCGACATCATAGGTGTATATCCTCCTCTTATTCTTATGCAGAATTTTGATCAACATTTTCATTTGGCTATTACATTGGGAGAGAGGCTATGAACTAGTTTGTAAAAGGACAAAAACTGTGAAGTCTTAGGCTAGGAATGAAAATAAATTCAGCCCTTGGTTCTTATATATAGAGTTTTCTAGTGCCTTGAAGCTCTAATACAACACCTAGTCACTAGCCTTAGCTCTAATACAATACCTTGTCACTAACCTTACAATTTGTTTCATACAAGTACAGTGTCACGGTGCTCTAACGTAGCGCTTAGGCGTTGGTCAAAAAAAATCTCAATTGATTCTAATGCCATAATTATGTAACTATCTTTCTGTAAATTTCTTGCCAAATTGTCTAATAGGCATTGATGTAGTACTGAGGTGTTGGCTTCAGTGCCAAGATACTAAAATAAATTATTATCTTTTAATATTAATTCTGTTCTTCCTCTTGCTAGATTTGGACTAACTTTTTTGGCGTCGTGATGCTATATATACAACTCAACCATTCGACCTAGCTCTATTTAATTAATCCTCAAACTTAATGGCTATAATAAGGGGAAAACACCATGGCACAGAATTAGTAGTGCCTAGCGCTATGCCTATGTTTTGCAATTTGTTATTTTTCTGCTACTTAAACACTTTATAGAACTTAACCCACATATTAAACTAATATTTCACTCATATTAACACACATTATATTTTGAGTTGCCTCTCAACAAGTGCTTAGTTTAACATCCTTTCGACTAGACTGGTGAATATTTTTCTATAATGTCAATCAATTTAAATGATTTTTAAATTGAATTGAGTTTCCACCATAGTAAGGCTTAAGTGTTGACCATTCATTTTAAAAATTTCTTTAGTTTTCATATCTTGAATATCAACAACCCCATGTATATATATTCTAATTACTAGGAAATGACCTGATCATTTAGAATTTAGTTTCTCTCTAAATAATTTCAACCTCGAATTAAATAGTAGTATCAATTGTCTAGGCTCAAATTTCTTTTTGAGAAGCTTTTATCATGACATTTTTTCAGTTGTTCCTTATATATCCTCAAATTTTCATATGCTCCTAATCTTATTTCTTCTAATTCATTCAAGTCAATGAGTCTTTTTTTATCACTTACTTCATATCAAAGTTTAATTTCTTTATTGCCTAAAATTCTTTGTGTTTCAATCCTATTAGTAAGTGACAATCTTTTCCGAAAACTAATATATACAAAGACATTTCAATATGGCTTTTATATGCAATCATATAAGTCTATAATATATCATCTAATCTTTTTTACCAATATTTTTTTTTGTAGGCCCTATAGTTTTTTCTATAATCCATTTTATCTCCTTATTTGAAATTTCAGCCTCCAACTAATTGGGGATGATAGGTAATAACTATTCAATACTGCACTCCATATTTCAATAAAATTGTTTCACATATTATTACAAAAATGAGTATAGGTGTTTCAAATCTTCTAATATTATTTTTTTCTTAAGAATTTACTAACCACTTAAGAATCATTTTTTGGTGTAGCGATAGTTTCTATCTACTTGGAAACATAATCCACACCCATTAAAATATATTCATTTTCATATGATGAAATAAATGGTCCCATAAAATCTATTCTGCACACATCAAGATTTCAACTTATAAAATATAGTTCAAAGGCATTTCCCAATGTTTTGAGATATTTCCCAATCGTTGACATTTATCACAATGTTTAACATATTCATGAGCATCTCTAAATATGGTAGGCTAATAAAATCTACACCGTAATATTTTAGCAGTAATTTTATTTCTTTCAAAATGTTCTCCATATTTAGAATCATGACATGATTTTAAAATATATAAAATTATTTCATCCGGGATACATCTTCTTAAAATATGATATAGCCATTTTTTATATATAAATGGTTCATCTTAAAAGTAAGATTTCATATAATGTAAAAACTTTTTCTTCTGATGATAATTCATTCAATATGGTATGATTTCACTCACTAAATAATTCATAATATTTACATACCAAGGGATAGCATTATGTTTGTATGCAAATAATTGTTCATCTAGGAATTCTTCTTTAATTTCTCACTAAATTTTAATTCTTCTTCAGCTGTTAGTCTAGATAAATGATGAGCTATTTGATTTTCAGTTCTTTTCCTAACATTGATTTCAAGATCAAACTTTTATAGCATTAAAACACATCTAATTAATCTAGGTTTAGCATCTTTCTTTTCTAATGGGTATTTAATTATTGTGTAGTCAGTATATACTATAACTTTTATTTTGACCTAATAGAATCTAAATTTATGAAATGCAAAGACAATAATTAGTAATTTTTTTATATGGTAGTATAATTTATTTGATTTTCTTTGAGAGTTTTACTAGTATAATAAATCATATGAAATATTTTGTCTTCCCTTTGTCCTAAAACACACTTATAGCATAATCATTTGCATCAGACTTCAGCTCAAAAGAAAGGTTCCAGTTACATGTAATAATAACCAATGTTGAACTTATTTAACTTTTAACAATTCAAATACTTCTTGACATTCATATATAAAAATAAAGGGCAACTTTTTTCTAATAACTTGCACAGTGATTTTGATATTTTTGAGAATCTCTTATCAAGTTTCTATAAAATTAAGCATGTCCTAGAAAACTTCTAACTTCTTTAACATTAGTTGGGGCTAGAAGCTTTTCTATTATTTGTACTTTTATCATATCTACTTTTATTTTTTTTTTTTGAGATTTTATGATATAGTACTATTCCTTCTCTAACTATAAAATGACATTTTTCCCAATTAAGTACCAATTTTCACTTTACATCTCATAAGAATAATATTTAGGTTTTCTAAGTAGCGTTCAAATGTCAAACCAAAAATAGAAAAGTTATCCATAAACACTTCAATATAATTTTAAATCAAGTCAGAGAATATAGCCATCATGCAAAGTTGAAATGTAATAGACGCATTACATAGACCAAAAGACATTCTTCTAAAGGCAAATGTCCCATAAGGACAAGTGAATGTTGTTTTCTCTTGATTTTCAAACTCAAATGACAATTTGATTATATCATGATTACCCATCTAAAAATAATTGTATGAATGCCCCACTAGCCTATGTAGCATCTGATCAATGAAAATAATGAAAATAGATCTTTTTAAGTGGGTTTGTTTAATTCCCTATAATTAATATAAATTCTCCATTTTATGACCGTTTGAGTGGAATTATGTCATTATTTTCATTAGTAACAATTAGTCATTCCTCCCTTTTTCAGCAAACAATGGATTAGACTAACCCATATACTATCTGATATATGATAAATAATTTGCATCTAACCACTTTAAAATTTAATTTTCACCACTCCTTTCATAATAGAATTTAGTCTTCTTTAATTTTATATAATTGTTTTACTATTTTCTTCCATTAGTGCTCTATGCATACATATAGAGGGACTAATTCCATTGATATCTGCTATTGTCTATCTAAATGCTCTAATATGTCCTTTTAAAATTTCAAGTAACTTTTCTTCTTGAATTCATTTAATTTTGTTGAGATAATTATAGATAAGGTTGATAATTTTTCTAAATATGCATATTTTAAACGATCAGGAAGTGATTTCAATTCTAATTCTAGGGCTTTTATGATAAAGGGTTTAAGACTCTTGATTCCTATAGATATTTCTAAAGGTTCACATTTTTCTTTATTTTGATTGGGTATAGCTTTAAGGTATTGAATATCTTTATTTTTGATTATCCTTGATTTCCACTTTTGTTCTAATAATTAATTTATTATGTAAGAATCCAATTTATTTTCTATTTTATTATCTCTTATTCCAATCCTATAACATTCCTCATTCTTATGATCATGATATATAATAAAATTAAATACATTAAACTTAATTTTTTGATTCTACACTGTCATAGTTAATTCTCCTTTTTGAACATATATCATTGTTATCTTGGCTAAGAAAGGTTTCCCTAAAATGAGAGATACTTCCTTATGTTCTTCCATATCTAATGTTATTAAATATATAAGGAATATGAATTTATTTACCTTAACTAAAACAACTTCAATGATACCCTTAGAATAAGTCAAAGATCTATCTATTAATTACAAAGTCAAAATTTTAGGTTGAACTTCTTAAATCTTAATTTCTTAAGAATATAAAATAACATTAAGTTTATACTTACTCCTAAATCACATAAGGTTTTCCCAAAAAAAATTATCTCCTTTATTGTAAGGTATTGTAAAATTACCTAGATCTTTAAATTTTTTAGGCAATTTTTTTTTTAAATTATTGCACTGCATTCTTCTATTAATGCTACAATTTCATTTCTATCTTACTTTTCTTCTTTTAAATAATATATCTTTCATGAATTTTTCATAAGAAGGCATTTATTCTAATTCTTTAGCAAAAGGGATGTTTATGGATAATTTCTTGAAAATATTTAAAAGTTTTGAAAATTGGTTATCTAGGTTCTATTTTTACAATCTTTGTAGAAATAGAGACAGGGTTGTTCTCTCATCTTTCCATACAGATCTCTCTTTGCCTTTTTTTGTTCAATTTCATCATTTTCTTTTGCAACTTCTTCTTTCTCATTTTTGAAGTTGTCATTCTCTATTCCTATTTCTTTTAGTTTCCTTTCCACTTTTAATTCAATTGCTTACATTGCTCCTTACCCTTATCTTTAGGATTTACTTCATTATTGCTACATAAATTACCTTGAGGTCTTGTTGCAATATTAGTAGCCAATTTCCCTGATTGGATTTCTATGTTTCTAATTGAAGTTGGTTGACTTTGTAATTGAGTTCTCATTTATAATACTAATTCTTCTAAAGTCAATTTTTTAATCATTAAGTTGACTTAATTAAATATATCCATGTGGTATAATTGGTTTATAATTTTGATTTTGGCTATTAGAGTTCTTATTATTCCAATTTCCTATATTTTCATTTTGATTATAATTTGCATTATTATTTCATAAAAAAATGAGGTGATTCCTCCATCCTGGGTTAAATGTATTTGAATATGAATCATTAGGTCTATTAGTGATGTAATTCATCATTTTTACTTCTTGATTATTTTAATCAATAGTAGAAAACATTCATTATTGTCTACTAATTGATTTATATTACTCAGTTTTGGATTAATCCTTATACTGTCTAATTTCTTAGATAATGATGCTACTTGTGAGGTTAATATTGTAATCACACATATATATTATATATGCTAGCTATTTTCATAAGGTTTAACTATGAAATGACCACTGAAATTATTAATAGCCATTTCTTCAAATAAAGCATATGCTTCATGAAATGGTTTAGATATAAGACTACCCCGTATTGCTGCATTGATAATAGTCCTAAGTGAATCTACTAAGCCATTATAAAATGATTGAATAATCAACCAATCGGGTAATGAATGATGAGGATATTTCCTTAATAGTTATATCTTTTCCAAACCTTATATATCAATTCATTATCTAACTAAATGAAAGATGCAATACCATTTCTTAGTTTATCAGCTTTAGATGGAAAATATTTAGCTAGAAATTTTTGAGCTAATTCATTCCAAGTTGTTATAGATCCTTGAGGCAGTGAATTTAACCATAATTTGGCTTTATCATTAAGCAAGAAAGGAAATAACCTAAGTTTAATGGTATCATCATTAACTCTATTATATTTGAATGTCACACAAATTTTTAAGAAATTTGTAATATGCATATTAGGATATTCTATATGTGAACCAATTGTGAATTTTACACCATTTGAATTATTGAAGGTTTCAATTCAAAATTATTTGCTTGAGTTGTTGCCTTAGCTATATTTGATGTGCCCCATTTACCAAATGTGTAGCATAGTCCCTAAGAGGTCTAACATGTTTACCTTTTACTTGTTAATTTGCCATTGCTAATTCTATGCTCTTTTTTAAATTTCTTACAAAGTTTTTCTATTTCTAAATTTTAATGGTAAAGTTTCAGCAGTTTTATCACTATGCATACACTAACATTAAAACACAAGATTTAAACTAATTAATAAAAAGTAAATACATAATACTAAAATAGATAAACACAAAATAGTTGAATTAAAAATTACTTAGCTTAACTAATATTGACCTAATTTCAATCACCTCAATCTCTATCAACGACGCCAAAAACTTGACCTAACTAAAAGATATACACAAGTGCATGTGCCATTCAAGTAATATAATAATAAGTAGAGTATCGTTCCCATGAGAATTATGTGACAAGTTTTTAAGTTAATTAATAGTCATATAAGTTATACATTTTATCCAACCAAGTAATAATGTAGAAGCACTTTTTAAGTTTAAAAATAATAAATTTTTATATTTTAATGATAGGTAAATGTATTGTTTTTAGAAAGTTAAATTAGTATTATGACTTTATGTAATTTTAACATTATCTTGATTAAATTAAGTTTGTGTTGGGCACAACACCGACGCTAGAAATGTAGTGCATAGGTGTTAATTTTATTTTTATTTTTGCTAGGAGCATGTGGAGTTTGTGTTAGCTAGGAGCATGTGGTGTTTTATTTCATTGGATGCTGGGTGGATACCATGTAGATCTTAGGGGATACTTATTGAAGTGATTGGGTGTGACATTGAGGTATGATATAATATCTCAAAAGATAGAAAATCACTCTATAATAGACTTAATCACCTAATAAGGACTCCTAAGGTAGATGAGTCTTCATATATACCAAAGATCTTTCCCCTACTTAACATGAAAAAGTAAAATAGGGTTTATTTTATGTCGAGTTCTTTAGTTCTCTATGGAAGGAAGCTTCCATAGTTAATTACATTCTAAGAAGTTATAATTCTTAAGATTACTCTCAATTAAAGTAGTCAGTCAATCATCTCTAAGGATTTCAAGGCTAGATTATCAATAAATTGGGTATTTTAGAAAATCAAGTGGGAATGTTCAATTAGGAAAGGCTTATCTTTTTAGGATCTCCAAAGAAAGATAAGTAGGTAGCACTCATGATACTAAGAAGCCTAGTGAACACTCCAATCTATCCTATGGTGATGCTTTATATGTTTGAAAGAGAGAGTTTGTTTAATTTGAGTTAAAATTTTATTAGAACATTAGGGCTTATAATCCATCAACATAAGATTGTGAAAATTCCTAAGAGGTGAGGATTTATGCTCATTGCCCGAAGGAAACAAGCAATCTTGGATCTTAAATCTAGGGTGCTCTAGTATAAGCAAAAAGCCCGACCTAAATCTAAACGGAAGGGGCACGTAAGAGTTTACCTCCACAAGAGAGTATAAACTTGTCTGACTCTTCTGGACTTACAACCGCTTGGAGTGACCATCAGCTAACATCTCCTACGATTCAAAATCATGTAGGCTATCTTTTTATAATTATAAGATAGTTAGGGTGTTATTTAATTGGAAAGAGACTAGAGTCCTAAACTCACTCCCTTAGAGACTAGATTATGGTTGACATGAGTATATGACTTAGTCTAAATGCAAAACTTTACAAATTTTATATTATTTTGACACAATATTTTGGACAAAGGCTTGGGATATTTTATGCCAAAATGCATGATGAAATTAAGTTATTGGCCAAATCAGAGAGAGGGAGGGAGATCTCCATCATGAGGGGGTGCTCTCACAGGTCAAGCATCCCCTAAAGTGCAAGAATGGAGATCCTTCTTATTCAAGAGTGAAATAAGATGATATGCATGATATTAGACATTCAACATTCAAGTAAGGGGTTGCTAAATCTTTTAATTATCTTGATTATATCCTAGGCTTTAGAATAAAATTATGAGTTATTTTAAATTTTAGTTATGAGTTATTAATTAAGATAAAAAAGTTAATTTTATCTTAAGAGCCTATCACATCCAACCACACATTCAAACATCAAGTTTAAGAAACTATGAAGAAGATGCAATTTCTATTACATCTAAACATAACAATCAAATATGTATAGATTTTGTAAAAGAATAAAAGGTCGATGTAGCCAGGTACCACAGTACACCCCAAAAAAGAGAAAATTAGGGTAGCTGAGCTCTATCCTTATACAACCTAGATTATAAAAGAATATTATAATTTAGAATTAAATGAGATGCTATGGGGGTCTTCATTCTTTATCTTCTTTTTTTATTCTTCTTTCTTTTTCTTCATTCTTGTTTCTTCTCTTTCTTGATTTGATTATGCTCCAAGGCTTCACAGGGCCTCCTAGGACTATGCCTTCTAGCCATTGCTCATGCTAAACCCCATAGTACTAATCCTAATTCCAATTATAAAATTACATATTTTTATAGAAAGTAAAAACTAACTACACCTGTAAAACATATGTTAGCTAAGCACACATACATTCCAAGTAGTTATATTTCATATTTTGGACTTAGCACACATGGGTAACCAAGCTCACTAGTCATAATATTGGATTATGCTTAGGGGCATAAGCAACCTGCAAGTATAAGCATTTACATTTATTTTAGCTTCATTAGCATAACCTTCTATAGATAATAATATTAAGTAATAGCCTAACATCTCACCCAATCCCATCCGTCTAAAATATTACATCAAAAATAAAACACAATATTATTACATTCCTAAAGCTAGAAGTGGTGACTTAGCATTCTAATGTGTGTGCTTAGGCTTAGTGTGTATGTCTTACCTAGGTCTTAGAATTTCAATTAGCTAAGGCTTGGAATTGTTTAAGTTAAACATGAGGGATTATTTCATTTCTAGTTATTTTGAAGATTGGTTGATTTTAATTTGTATTTTTTTTGTTTCATTTGGTATTTACTTAGCTACTAAGTATTGTAAAGAGAAGAAAGAGGCTTAACCTCTTTCATCCATACCTTAAGTTATTTTCTAAAGCATATTATTATGACTTGGTTTCTTTTATTGAATGATTTATTAAGCATTTTATTAATCCTAAGTTTGGGTTAATCTTAAAGAATCCTATTAAACTTTAAAGGCATCATAAGGTTAATGTGGTTGAATTACAATTACATAGAAAATGTTGCACCATTCCTTTTCATCATCAATAGCATGCACATGATTTAAGACTTAACATATTTATACATACAATGTGTTTTTGACACACTTACATGATTATGAATGCATATATTTTGGTAGAAAAGTGGAATTTCATTCATTAGCTAAGTATACACACATGTATGATAGTCTTAAGCAAGTATGTGCTATTGTTAAACTAGGAAAGTGAGGTAATCTAAGACCTTATGGGGCTACTTAAAGCCACATATTCTCTGGATGTCCAGACTATATGCTTGCTATCTTAAATACATATAAATGTATACACAACCATGAGAATGAAAGTCATGCAAAAGATTTGTATTTTAATGAATTATTTATGCATGTAAACTAAAGCTCTATCCAAATTCTAGCACATGCACACATACAAATGAAATCAACTACGTACATGCCATTGTTAAACCAGAGAAGTGAGGTAATCTAAGATCACTGGTGAGCTACTTAAAGCCTTGTATTTCTAGCATGTCCAGACTATATACTTACTAACATTCAAGCACATGTAAACATATGCATAAACATAGGAAAGAAAACAACACTTTAACATGCTTAGGCTATAAGCACATGTAAATCCTACATAATATTCATAGCTAATGTTAATTTAACTTTTCATTTGTAATTTTGAAAATATCTTTAAAATTTATTAGTGATAATAGCCACACATATAATAGGATTAGGCCAACACATGCAAGTTATACATAAGTATGTACATTTGATTATTTTATTTAAAGAAACAAGAATGCATGATATCACATGGAATAAAAAATTTATAATGATTTAAAAGGAATAATTGAACACATCCACATAATTCATTCAACTACATTACTTTCTAAGGATAATCAAGTTGAATAAAATCACTTAAGGAAAACCAAAGCTTGTTATGAAATTTAATTTGGGTTTGATTCATTAAACTCAAAGAGGAGAAAATCCATTTGCTACTTTCATCCCATCCCATGTGAGTGATTTAATGTGTTTAAAGAAGACATGATTAAGTGATTTTATGAATTAATTAAGTTGGAGTCATTAAACAATTCATTTAATTACCCTTTCATGCTTCTTTGATTTAATAAATCATTTAATTATGAGTTTCCAATAATATGCAAAAGAGAAATTAGAATTGCAATGCACTTAAAGACATAATGCAATGAAGCTCATTATTAATATTAATTAAATTAAATAATCAAATTAAGTACTTATATGATTTTTTCATACCCATGGGTTAATCATAATTTCTTAAGGGTTTTATGCTATTAAACACATAAAGAGGAACCCATGAATTCAAATTAGATTATTTGATCTAATTACCATTTTAATTTAATTTGATTTCATCATTAATTACTTGATTAACCCTTAATTAAATTTTGAGTTAATTACCTTCCTTAATGAAATAGATTTGGGAAAATAATTAGAAAAGATGTCCTAATCATTTCCCCTCATTATTTCACTATTAATAATGATTAATAGTCATTAATTATTTAATTTTCACTGTTTGGTATTTTTAATAATTATTAAATGGCTTAATGAGGGTAATTAAAGTTTGAATTTTAAATTCTCTCATTTACCTAGTCACTAAATCCCAAGGAAATTATGAAAGGTAGAGGAGATCCCATTAAATAAATATTTCAAATTTGAGATTAATTGGCCAAGCAATTAGGGTTTAATTAAGATAATTAAGAAAAAATTCAAATCCTAATTAAGCTCTATTCAATGTTCAAATCATAAGGAAATCATTTTTATTAAAATCTCATATGTTTACCCTTTCCAAAGTGGGTTTACTCATATTTTTAGGATTCTTCTATAATTAGTTATGAAATTTTAAAGTTCTGAGTAATTAAAAATATTTTAAACCTTAATTAATCCCTAATCCCACTGACGCCATGCAGGAGCTGACGTGGCAGGACTTTCCACGTGGCACCACAAGATTGGCCACTTAAATGATCTAACGCAGCGGCGACGGATGCGCTTTCATCCTCGCCATTCGATCTTGGATCAAATGGTGGGGTTAATCCCGCAGTGCTTAAAAGATAAAATTTGACTTTCTAATCAGATTAATAATGGCTATCCCTTGTAGGACAAAATGGATGGCGAATGATCCTTCATCCCCCCGAGTGATGAAAGACGACACCATCCACCCTCCTCCACTCGATTCAAGCTCGCTGGAGCTTGTTAGGCATCAGGATCGACTCTAAAACCTTCAAGGGATAGACCTAAGGAGATCTTATGGTGAAAATCACATGAAATGATAAAATCTTTTACAAACACCAACTCCTAATGGATTTTCTATAGTTTGCTGAAAAAATACCTCACTAGAGCTCAAGATAGGGGGTCCAATAATTAAGGTAGCTTCATCTTGAAGAGATGAAGCCCTGTTGAGAAGCTTGTGATTTGCCTCCCTGTTGGTGGCTCTGCGGACCATGCACTGCTCAAAATGTCACCGGAGTTGGTCTAGAAGGTGGCTCTAGTGCTCAAATTGATCGAGGATTGATTCATTTCACTTCACCAAAGCTTGAGGAAGGTGTGGGTGAAGTTAATTTGGATTTGGTTAGTTTAAGAGGAGTTGGGAGTGGAGGGTCAGTTTCGCTCGGGTTTGGTGTTGCTAGTGATGGGAAGCTCAAAGGAGGTCAGGAAGGCACTAGGGAAGCTCGTCTTGATTCTCTAAAGCTCCGTGGATTTCTTGTGTGTGCAATGGAATGAGATGGGGAGGAGTATACTGTCCTCCCCATAGAATTGGATGGTGGGGATTAGCTCTACTTTTGGCAAACGTCTGACCGACGCAGGTGATCAGGGACGTGGGATGGGATGAGGTGGAGCTCCTTGATTGGCTGAGGGTTTGGGATGGGATGAGGTGGAATGTACTTCCTCCCCAAGGAGAGCCAATGAAATGGCTTGGGTTAGCTCACCTTCTTTTACACATGGTTGACCCAATCAGCTTTGGGTCTGGTTAGCTAGTGAGTCAGAGGTCCAAAATAAGCTTAGGGTGACTACTAAGGGAAAAGGGTAGATGAGACCATCCAAATGAGGATTTTCTCCCATTTGGAAAGGTTAACCAATGGGTTTTAGGCTAATTTGGGTTTAAAATTGGGTGGATTTGATTTGGGCTGACCAAGGATGGGTCATGCCAAGTTTGGTTGGGTTTGGCTCAATTTGACCCATGTAGGTCAAATTAGATTCAATTGGGTTAGGTTGACCCAGGCCAATTTGGGTCAAACCAAAGGTTCAAATTTATTCAAATGATGATTTGGGATGCTTAGGTTTGATTGATTTGATTTTATTTGAAGTGATTTGAATTTGGCTCATTTGGGTTCATATGGGTCAAATAGGCTAAGTTGAACAATTTGGTCAAATCAGCCAAATTGGCTTGAGTTAGGGGTTGGTTTAGATTCAATTGATGATGTAGAGATGATTGTAGGTGTTGATTTCAATTAATTTAGATTTGCAAATGATTTAGATCAATTTGACCATTTAGGTCAATTTGGGCTAAATGGTCAATTGGGTTGACTTGGTCAAATTGGTTTCATTCAAGGGTTTGATCATGTTCAATAATTAATTCATGATTGATTGGAAGCAATGGTTTCAATAAATTAGGTTTAGAATGAGGTTTGGCCCAATTTGGCCTTTTAGGTCAAATTGGGTCAACTTTGGTCAAAAGTCCAATTGGACTTGGTTTGGCTTGATTGATGGTTGAATCATATTTAAGGATCAATTTATGATTGATTGCAGGCATGGATTTTAATCAATTAGATTTAGAATGAAGTTTGGTACAATTTGGTTCATCTGGGAAAATTGGATCAACTTGGGTTAAGTAATTAAATTAGCTTGGTTTGACCCAATTGATTGTAATTAGACAATCAAGGGTGATCAACAATCATTATAGAAGGTTTCGAATGAATTGGTTCAATCCAATTTGGGTTGGATTGGAGTTTAGATCTAATGAGTCCTTTAGGTCACTTTGGGTCAAGTGAACCAAATGGTCATTTTGAGTTAGATTAAATTGAATTGTGTGGAATTGAGTTTGATAATTGATTTAGGATTGATTGATGGATTTGATTGTAATTAATTTGGATTTAATTGGATTTTGGCTCATGTAGACCCTTGTTGACCTCACTTTTGGAGTGAGCTCTCAACTTCTCCACCTTAGACATAGGACTCCTCTAGACACTAAGAGTTCTTTAGTCTTAAGACACTTCTAGTGATTAGGTGAACAAATAACCTAACCCTAGAGACTTAGAGGAGCTAGCTATAGAAATAGGTTATGCCTTAGGGGTATTAGGAGGACTTTCCTACCCTATAGCTTGAACCTAACCCTTGCTTCCCTCCTTCAAACCAATCCAAATCAAATCTTAATTCAATTCCAACTCAATTGATTTTCTCAAATCATAAATTAATTCCAAAATCCAAATCTTAAATTAATTCCAACTCAATTGATTTTCTCAAATCATAAATCAAATCCAAATTAAATCTTAAATCAACTCCAACTCAATTTATTTTCTCAAATCATAAATCAATTCCAAATCAAATCTTAAATCAGTTCCAATCAATTGATTTTCTCAATTCATAAATCAATTCCAAAATTCAAATCTTAAATCAAATTTCAACTCAATTGATTTTCTCAAATCATAAATCAATTTTAATATCCAAATCATAAATAAATTCTAAATTAAATGATTGAAACCCATGATTGAATTCAAATCCCAAAATATTTCCTAAGCCCTTTGATTTCATCTTATGGACTTAGCTTAAACCAAATCCAATCACTCCAAACTCAAAAGATTTCCTCATAACCCATTTATATTCCAATTTATATTCACAAATATAAATGAAATATAAATTCAAATAACCAAAATCAATTCAAAACTCAAATCCAAATCCAACTTATATCCATCTCTTATCCTTTAATCCAATTTCTTGGATTTAGCCAAATCATTCTCAAATCAATCCAAACCCTTGGATTCTCTCTTCAAACAATCACTCCTTCAATCACATGCCCAAATATAAACATAAACTACAATCAAGCCAAAATCAAACTAACCAAAGTCAAACCCATATTCATCCTTTGAACTTGAAATTGTCAAATGAACCAAAACTCATTTGACTCCAAATCACTTGCAATTGGATTTATATTTCCATCATAAGTCCATATGTGAGTTCAACCAAACTTGAGATCAAGCCAATTGATAGGCTCACTTGACCCAAAGTGACCTAAAGAAACTTTTTTGAGCCAAATTCTAATCCAACCCAAATTGGATTGAACTAAGCCCATCCAAGCCTTACATCTTGATCAACAATCATCTTAGAATGATCAATCACTCAAATTGGGTTAAACTAAGTCAAACCTAGCCTTTGACCAAGTCAACACTTAGCCCAAATGAAACCTGAACTAGCCAAAATTCTCTATAAGTCAAATTGATTGAAACCATTGATCTAAACCAATCCATAATCAATGTTTGAACTTGACCAAGCTATCAATTTAGCCAAACCAAGCCTAATTGATCACTTTACTTAAGTTGACCCAAATTGACCTAAAAAGTTAAAATGGGTCAAATCTTGATCTAAGCCAAATTGATTGCAACCAATGGGTCAAATTCATTTTAAATTGATTATTGAATTTGACCAAAGCTTCAATTGACCAATTGGACCCAACCTAGCCCAATTGATCATGAACCCAACTTGACCTAAAAGGTCAAATCAACTTGAAATCAAACCAAATCAAAATTGATTAAAACCAAAGCTTGCAATACATTTCAAATGACCAACCCTAAACCAACCCATGACTTAATTGGCAAATATCAAATTGGTCAACTTTGACCTAAATGAACCTAAATGAACCAAAACCAAATCTAAACTAAATTAAACCAAACCAATGATACCCATAGGCTCTAAATGATCATTTGAACTTGACCTAACCCATGGTTTGACCCAATTTGACCAATTGGTTAACCTAACCTAATTTGACCCAACTTGACCTAAATAGGTCAAATTGAACCAATTCAAATCAAGTGAACTCCAATCACTTTAAATTTGGCCCAACCCATTTTCAAATCATTTCAAATCTTGCCGAATCTAACACATGGCCAAATGACCACTTTGCCCCTAAGTCAATGACCATCAAAATTAAATTTGGCACACTCATCGTGAACTTTGCTCAACCAAGTCGTATCCCAAGTCTCAAAGCCATGGGGAGCATCACTTCGATCAAGGCCGATCACCATTGAAGGAGCTTGGTCAAACCCTCACTTCAAATCAAGACCTAATTCCTTCAACAGGGCTTTGTCTCTAGTAGACCAAGCTACCTTCTCTGTTGGAAGTGCCGCCAGCGAGGTAATTGCTAAAAACCATAGCCATAGAAAAATTTGGTTGGTCCTTTTTAAAGAAAATTGTCACCCCTTGAAATATTGATAGTTGGATGTGCATTTCCCCTCCTTCCAAAGGTGTGGGATAATTTTGATCCCAATCCGAGCTCGGGTGAGCTTGAATTGAAAGAAGAAAGATGAACAATGTTCGTCTCTCATTGCTCATGAAGGAGAAGGATCACATGTTGTCCGTTCCACGTGAATGGAACAGATGGCTATGATTAAATCATGTTAAATCTCCTTTGATTTAAGCTAAAGCTGGATTAATACGTGTCATCGATCTTGATTGACGACCAACAGAAAGCGCGTGCCATTAGAGTCCATGGATGTGATAACCAAATAACCTATCCCATCCATGCGTGAAATTGCCAGCCACCATTGGCCACAGATGAGGGGGGTTAATTAGGCTTAATTAATCTGATTTTAATGTTAAAACATCCAAAATTTATAACTATTTGTAGAAAAATCCAAAAAATACAAATAAATACTCATTTTAAAGATAATTCAAAGAAGAATAATATAAAATTAAAATTAATTAATTTTTATAGTGATTTTAACTCAAATTTGATTTTATTAGAATAATAATTAAACAAGTTACTCTCTAATTAATCTAGAAATTAACCCCAAACTTTCTAGGATTGATTAGTGGGATGACCTCTAACTCCCATGATTTTCCAGGAATTTATTGCTTGAATAATTAGGAGAATTACTTGTTTAATCCCTAATTATTTTCTTAATTAATTAAATGATTAATTAACATATTAAACAGTGATAAATTCATTATTAAGCTTGCTAATCATCATGAAATAGTGAATGGACTTAGGGAATGAGATTAAGACTTCTTTTCCAATGTTTTCCCCTAAGTCTATTTCATTTAAATAAACACTTAATTAAGCTACAATTAATTAATGGCCTAATCACTTCATCAATTAATTTAATTAATCAAATTCAAAACCAAATCATTCTAGAATTTAATCATTCAATGCTTGTGTAGATTCGTAGGTGTTCAATAGCCTAAGAAAATTCCAAAGGAAATTATAATCAAGCTACATGTGTAGGAGGATTATAAAAGTACTTAATTAAACCCTTTAGCCTAATTAACCAATAATTGTGAGCCAATTACATTAGACCCTTTCATTTCTTAAGTGCATTGCTAATTTAATTTTCATATGGTTGTATATCATATGTTGGCTCATAATTACTTGGATGATTATGTTAAAGTGGTATAGGTAAGGGATAATTTATGGATTTAATTCATACCTTAACCTAATCAAAATATAAAATCAACCTAATTGTTCTAAATTAAACCAAACCAATTCACACATGAGGGAATGGGTTAGGTTTAGCAAACTTTTCTCATATTTCCTAAGTCAAATCAAATTCAAAGTTAAAAATCTCCTTAAAGAATTTTGATTCATTTTAAATAATCCTATTTTATGTGATTGTCCTTAGGAATTAATTAGGGTGAATGAAGTCATATGCTTACATTCCTTCTTTTCACTCATGCTAAATATTATTTGCCATATGAAATTATGCATTCATTTCTTTTAAAAATTAATTAAAGAAAATATTTCCTTTTATGTCAAATTACATGTGTTGTCTAAAATTAAGAATATGAGTGGCTATTATTATTATTAAACCAAAAATTATTTTTCAAAACTTATAAATCAAAGATTATGAATGAAGTGATGCTAGTTATGAATATTTATATGCTTATATTTGATGATAACATAAGATGTGTATTATGAAGTTCTCTTTCCTTCTCTTAATATGGATCTACATAGGATTTGCAAGTGTATAATCCATTTGAAAAGATTACAACACTTGCCTAAATCTATTCCTATGTATTATAAGCTTACCTTCATATTACACATGTAAATCTTACAACCAAATCAAATATAATCTTTTGCATGATTCTTCATCCATTAATTCTTTTGTACATCTACATGTTTAAGAAAATGGTATATCGTCGGACATCCAGGGCTATAAGGCTTTAAGTAGTCCCAAGTAGGTCTTGTAACTTACGCCCCTCATGTAGAAAATAATGGCGTTGTACTCACTTATAATTTTTATACATGTGGATGTGCATTTAGTTAATGGATAAAAGTATTCATCTTTTCTATACAATAAAAACATGCTTTAATGGAATATCCAAATTTTAAAATCATATCTCTTGGCATTCATCATTAAGGTGTGCTAAGATTTACATTGCATGTATAGATATGCCTAGGATCATTCATATGCATGGTATACATGGTGGAAAGAAATAAAAGGGTGTGTATTATGTGATAGTAATCCACCCACTAATCATAAGATGCCTTTCTTATTGAATGGGGCCATTTATAATGAATCTAAACTTAGGATTAATAAAATACATAATTAAACATTCACAAAAAAATTTATTAATGAATTTACCTTAGAAATTACTTAAGGTAGGGATGAAAGGGAGTTCTTCCTCTCTTCTTCTCTTTATTACACTTAGTTGCTAAGTGTAGGTTCATTCAAACCCAAATCAAATCACCAACTAAAATTGATAAATCAATTAAATCACTTAAATTGAAACCACCATCTAAATTGAATCTTTCACACTTAGAAAATTCCAACCTTAAAGTCTAGTTAAGACATGCCACACAAGCCTTAAATGGCACACACATTAGGCTAAGTCACCACTTCTAGCTTTAGGTTAGGACGATACATGGTTTGATGCCTGATTTTATTTTGTGATATATTATTTTAGACTGGATGTTAGGGTGTATGTTCATAGTCTGGATGTCAGACTGATATTAGCCTAATCATGTTTTTTGTAGAGGGTTATGCTTATGGGGTAAAGTAATAAAAATATAAATGCGTTAGCAGTGCAGGTTGCTTATACCCCTAAGCATAATCCAAATTAGGACAGGTGGACTCAGTTACCCATATGTGGGGTGCTAAGTCAAAATTCATATAACTGCTTGGGTTGTGTGGTTGTTTACCTAACCTTTATTTTATAGGTTTAGTTAGATTTACCTTTCCCATTTTGATGTAAATTTTTCAATTAAGATTTGGAATGAATGTTATGGGGGATTAGGATGAACATTGGTAATAAGACCAAATCTTATATACCATGTGATGCCTTTGGAGCAACCATATTCCAATCAAGCCAAATGAAAGAAAGAAAGAAGAAAATCAAAAATGAAGGAATGAAGGATGAAGAATGAAGACCCCCATAACATGAATTCCTTCGAATTGTAATTATTCATTTACAATCCGAGTTGTATAAGGGTAGAGAGGTATACCCACATTTCTTTTTTGGGTTATATGGTGATCGGCCTCTTATTCATTTATGCTAATTTTATAGATTGATTGATGTTATGTTTATGATTATACAATTAGGATGACATGATTTTCTTAATTTCTTGATTGTTTGATGAATGGTCTGGACATAAATCAAGATTAAACTCATAGGGAGAAATAAATTTTCTATCCAATTAATCAATTCAAAATTAAATTAAATAATTCATAACCTCACCTAAAGCCTAGGACATAAATCAAGATAATAAAAGATTTAGCAACCCCTTAGCTGGATGTTGTATGTCTCAAATCATGTATAAATCATATTGCTTCATTCTTGCTAATGGAGGGCTTCCACCTTTGTTAGATAGAATGGCTTGACCTTTAAGAGCCATGGTGGAAACAAACCTCCTTCTTTCTGATTTTAGCCCATAACCAATTTTCTCTGCATTAGGCATATGAAATTCCATAGCCTGTGTCAAATAAAAATGTCCAAAAAGCAAAAGAAAACTTGACAAAATTTGCATTAGATTAAGTCATGAGTTCATGCCCTTCATGATCTAGTCTCTTAAAGAGTGAGTTTAAGGACTTAGTCTCTTTTTTAAATAAACAATAGCCTAGCCATCTTGCAAAGCATAAGACTTGCTATATATATTTAAAATTGTAGGAGTTAGTTGGCTACCTCAGCGGTTGTAGTCGGGTGGTTTACTCTCTCTTGTGGAGAAACCTATACCCATTTCTTAGATTTAGGTTGCTTTGCCAGCTAGATTGAGGATCTGAGGTTGTTATTTCCCTTTGTAGGCTACAAGCATAAATCTTCACCTCTTAGGCATTTCCACAATCTCATGTTGATGGATTATAAGCCCTAGTAATCTAATAAAATTTCAACTCAAACATATAATCCTCTTCAAATTTCAAAAAATATAATGCCCAACCATAGGATAATTTGGGATGCTTACTAGGTTTTCTAATATCATGAGCATCCCCTACTCATCTTCCTTCAGTTCTGATAATAACTCACTCCTTTTGCTCAATCCCATTTGATTTTCTAAAAATAACCAATTGATAGTCCTACCTTCGAAATCTTTAGAGACAATGATCATTTATCTTAATGAGTATTCTTAAGGATTCATTCTTAGATGTAATTAACTATGGAGGCTTCCCTCCATAGGAACTTAATGAATCTAGTTTAAAAAAACCCTACTTTACTTTTCCATATAAAGTAGGGGAAAGATATCTAGTACATTCAAAGACCCATTATCCTTAGGAGTCCTTATTAGGTGATTAGGTCTATTGTAAGATGTCGACTTCTATCTCTCAAGATAGTACATCATTCCTCAATGTTGTGCCCGATCACCTAATAAGCACATCTGTGGATCTACGTGGTGTCCCAACAACACACCTACCAAACCAAAAATAAACACCATAGATTTTTCTAGTGACTCATCTGGCGAAGATTCCTCTCTCCATCTTTAGTAAATGATCATTGTCTCTAAGTATCGATAGTGGATTTGTATTTCATATGAATCCAAGGCCATCCTTCTTTTCCATTGGCACTTAGCTCATTTCATTCTTAAGCTAAGCTAGCCAACATACTTTAGGTTTTAGGACCTCACTCCATGTAGGTCTTAAAACCCCTATTGGGTCCCCTAATAGGTGAAAATAAAATTCAACCAAAAGAGATGACTAAAAACCTTGTTGAACCTCCTTACCATTTCTATGGTAAAAAAAGGATAATTCTGTAAATAAAAAAATAAATCCATTATAAAAAATCTCACTTTTCAAAAGCACTTTTCCAAAATTCACATAATAAAATACTTGCACAAAAATTTTCACAAAATATGTAACTCAACCCCATCTAACAATCCTCAAGATTGTTACATGTAGGTTCTTTTCAAAACCAAAAATCAAAATCATCTTTTAAAAAGCACATATTTGAAAATGAACATCTTCATTCAACATACCTAAATTTATTGAATGAAGGTTTCATTCCTAAATAAAATCAAAATCAACTTTCAAAAAGCATATACTTGAAGATGAACATCTTCATTCAATATATCAAATTTATTGAATGAAGATTTCATTTCTGAATAAAACCATATCATAATATTGAAACTCCACCAAATATATTCCATATATATTAGAGTTGGAGTTTCTTTCTTTTCAAAAAACACAAATTTGAAAAATAAACCTCTTCATTCAATATATCTGAATTTGTTGAATGAAGGTTTCATTTTCAAATAAAATCAAACCATTTGAAACTCCACTCAACACATTCCACATGTGTTAAGTTGGAATTTCCTTCTTTTCAAAAAGCAATAATCACACACACAAATTTCATCTTTGAAAAATAAAATATGATTGACTTCCATTTTGCATACCCAAATTTGTTAAATGGAAATCTCCTTCACAAAAATCATAAAAATCAAAATGCATTGGAATTCCATTTGACATATCCAAATTTGTCAAATGAGAGTTTCATTTTTCAAAAAGAAAATTGAAAATAAATTGGATTCTATTTAACACACCACATTTGTTAAATAGAAATCCTCCCCTCTTTTAAAAAATAACACAAATTCAAAATCAAAACAAAAATCAAATACACTTGGACTTTATTTAGCATACATAAATTTGCTAAGTAAAAATCCCATTTTTCAAATAATAAAAAAAAAAAAATTCAAATACATTTGGACTTTATTTAGCATACACAAATTTGTTAAATGAAGATCCATTTTCAAAATGAAAATAAAAATCAAATACACTTGGACTTTATTTAGCATACCCAAATTTGCTAGGTAAATATCCCATTTTAAAAATCAAAACAAAATCAAACAAATTTGGACTTTATTTAGCATACCCAAATTTGCTAAGTAAAGATCTCATTTTAAAAATCAAACACATTTGGACTTTATATAGCATACACAAATTTGCCAATTAAAGATCTCATTTTTAAAATCAAAATAAAATATAAACACATTTGGTCTTTATTCAACATACAAAAATTTGCTAAGTAAAGATTCCATTTCTAAATTCTCACATGATACACATCATTAGCAAACAAACAAAAAGAAAATTATTTTCAAACATCTCATCTAGCATACCCAAATTTGCTAAATGAGTAATCCCAAACAAAATCAATTGACCCTCTATTTTAACATACTCAAATTTGTTAAATAAAGGGTCCCCAAACATAAAATCAAATTCAAATATGAACCCCACTTAACATATCCAAATTGTTGAGTGTGGGTTCAAACTCTAAATCAAATTCAAAAAAAGTCAGCAGAACACCAAAAAAAAAAATCTGATTTGAGTTTGTTTCCAAATTGTGAGTTCAGTTCAATCTTCGACTTTTCTCAATTAGTGAGCAAATGGACTCCCAGTATGTGTTCACCTTTGGGATGGATTTGGCCTTAGATGGCGCCTCCCTCGACTTTGCTTCTATACACTTTGGTGAGGATTTGGGGCCATGAGGGAAACTCATTGTGTGAGAATGTGGTGAATGGGTAAAAGCTAGTCATCCATATTGAGATGCCCTCATTACAGTTCCCTCGAGGAAGGCGAGTTCTCATAGAATCCATTCTAGTGCCCATGCTCATTGTTCCCATCACTGCCCCAGTGCGGGCTAGTACCCACTCACTGGCTTCCTCTAGGGGAAGGCTACCACGGCTTGGGATAGTCTCCCCACCTTTGAGGTGGGGTCTAGCTCCGTCTTGCTCCACCTAGCTTCGAGATAGGAGTAGATCAAGCACCATGTGCGCATCACCAAGGAGATGGAGACATTATCTCACATTATAATAGAGGAGTCACTCAGGGTAGTTTCTCTTTTGCTTACTCAGAACAAGTTCCATCCTCTTTTCGATTTTGAAGGGGAGGAAGATGTCAGGAGGATTACAATGTCACCTCCACCTCCAATTCATTATGAGACACATATCAGAGATAGGAGAAGGTCATATGCTGGCCTCAGGATAATTTTACACCATGTTGGTAGGGCTTATGGGCCGGTCGAGTCCAATGCGGTTGATCTACGATCGATTATCCTCGGTGTAGGTGAGCATATCATGAGAGGGCGAAAGGCCAAGTATAGTTCATGTTACTAGCGAGGAGAAGATATGCGGGTTCTAGCCTTCCTCATAGATTTCACTTGGCATGCTACATGTATGGTCTAGTATTCTATTGCCATCATGGAGGAGAGCTCCCATCGGAGAAATCGGTGTTGTCTCCACACCTCCTCCACTCTCCATCCTTTCACAAATTTCTGAAGGAGGTCCATCCCCCCTCCATGATGGAGAAATCTGTGCCTCCTTCATCCACCATGAGGCATCTCAACCCATCTTTTCCCTGTCAACATCTCACCTCAATGATATAAATATAAGGGTGAACATCATGGCTCAAGAGTGAAAATATTTATATATAGTTGGAAGAAGAGATGATATCTTGTTGGGTATCTCAAAGAAAATCTTGGGAGTATATTGATCGACCTCCAAGAGAGAAGGTTAGCTTTGAGAGAAAGGTATTTGTTGGAAGACTCGGTAGGTATATGGTTGATGAGGTTCTCTCCTTGGGATCAGAGTTGAGAAGGTGTTGCGGCGAATAGATGATGCAACCTATTCAACCCAACACCTCCTTCAATAGCTCTAGAAGAAAGATGAGTAGATTGATAAGATGGGGAAGAGACTTGAAGATTTATTAGCGGTAATTCTAGCACTTCAAGATCAAACTCAGTACATCTACCATTGTGTGGAGTTATTGCATGTCTTGGATCAACTCATGAGTTCATCTCCAGTAGAGCAGGGCAGCACTATCTTGTATAGGAAGGTAGTGGTAGTACCTCTATACAAGAAAAAGATATCAAACTCATAGTAGAACAACAAGTGAAAGAAATGTTGGTGCAAGCCTGAAGTGGTTTCATCAGTTTCAAAGGGTAGACCCTACCCAGAGGAATTCGATGCTATCTAATATCATAAGGGTTTTGTGCCTCCTTCTTTAAAAAACTTTGATGGCAGTGGGAACCCTTGCCAACATATAGTGCACTTTAGGGCCAGCTGTTGCAACGCTGGTGGCAACGATGTACTATTGTTCCATCTCTTTATCAGTAGTTAAGCGGGCATAGCTTTTGATTGGTATGCTGAACTCCCTAATGATTCAGTGAAGACTTTTACTTGAGTTGGAGCAACTCTTTGTTAAGAGGTTTGTTGGAGCTCAGCAAAGGGTAACTATGGGCGATCTCGTTGTAGCTCAACAACACCTCGGTGAGTCCCTGTTGATTATATTCTTAGATGGAGCAATTTAAGCATGAAATGCAAACCACAACTGTCTGAACACATGCCATTGAAATTCTACTCAAGAATATTCATGGCCCGGTCGCCTTCATGCTTAAAGGTTTCACCGTTGAAACATTTGAGAAGCTAATCAACAAGGGGGCTAGTCTATAAGGAGAGGCCAAATAGTTTCCTTTTCAAGATTAATCATTAAAGCCAAAGCCATAGAAAGCTAATGAAAAGAAGCTAGGGGCAGTAACAACATTGGATAAAGGGAAGTAACTAGCCAGAGATCATCATGAGAGACCTCGTGCTCCACAGCCTTCACTTCCACCTCCTTTACCATAGCCTCGGCCATCTTCGCCACAACATTCTCCATGACCCTCCTCCTCCTCATACTCAGTGAGTATACATACCCGCCCCAAGTAGCTATCATCCACCTACTCTTTTGGATAAATTAAACAAAACTTATTCATTTAAGAGGGAGGTAGTCAGGAAAATCTTTAAGAACCTCTTAAAAAAACTTGATTTTCAGCTACCCAAGCCTAGAAAGCGGAGGAAGTGGGCAGGAGCAATGATCTTAACTTTTGCCCCTACCACCGCATGCTAGGCCATGTTTTGGAGGATTGCTTTACATTTAAGGACTGGCTTGAGCATATCAACAAGTTGGGCGCTATAGTTATCCCTAAAGAATATATGGTAGAATAATCATCTAGTTCTATTAGGGTAATCCTTGGGGATACATGTGATCCTCTCAAAACAAAAGAAGGTTGGGATATCTCTTTATCCTGAACATCTAAAAAGATTATTTCTAAAATCAAGAAACATTCCTTATAGGTGCCTGAGGTAGCTTTAACTTCCAACATCAAGGAAGGTTCGTAAGTTGGTAAAGACAACTTAAGGAAAGTGGGAGTTAGAACAACAGTGACTACTTGCAGGGATAGCCAAGTAGCCAACCAAACGATTACCTCCATTCCACCATTGTAGTTACTACCCTATTCTACTTCAAGTTCTTCTTCTAGTAGACATCTTATATTGGTGGATGAGGGAATCAAATCCCTCACCCCACTTACTTTACTAGATTTCTACTATATACCTCTTTTTAAATCTAAGAAATTAAGGAATAAAGCTAGCTTGAATTACATCGTGTCACTCGATGGGTTATCGATTCTACTCTTTAGAAAACTCTTCAAGTCTTAATAATTATAACAACTCAATCATCCTCTTTCTGATTCAGAGATGGACTTTCCTTCTCTGAATAATATGGGTTCACCTCTTGAGATAGACTTGAAATCATCTAATTCTGAGGGTCCTATAGGAGAAGTTGTAGGTGAACCTGATGAGCAGGTAGAACTTTCCATTAAACCATCTCATGAAGTCAGCAAAGTCAACCTTCATAGTGGCAACACCTCTAGGACTCAAGATAAGGTTAAACAAGTCATTGGTTCCAGCGATCAAGAAGCCCCTCCACAGGATGCTCCACCCATGGATATGCTTGTGGAGGATCAACCTAGAGTTGATTATAATGTCCTCGCTCACCTAAGAAAATTGCCAGGTAAACTAAGCATATATGATTCCCTTATCCTATCCAAAGAGATGAGGGAATCATTAATCAAGACTCTTCTTGATCCAAAAATATGCTTAGCTCAGCTGACTGCTATTGGAGAGGAGGCACATTATTCAAGAGAAGCCCAGGGAGTCACATTCACCTATGAAGACCTTCTTCTAAAGGATACAGAGCACAATCATCCCCTCTACATCATATGGATATGGGCGATTTAGACTTTCTAGGGTGCTAGTTGATCTAGGTGCATCAGTAAACATTATGAGCCTAAAAACCCTTGCCTACTTGAGGATTGACATCTCTAAGTTTCGAGGAGATCATATGATGTTGAGAGGATTCAATGAACAGGGCGAGAGGGCTTTAGGCTCCATAATGTTACCTTTGGAAATAGGCAATTGGAAGACTGAAGCCAAGTTCTATATAATTGATTTGAACACATCATTAATTGCTATGCTTGGTAGGCCTTGGATACACTAGAATAAGATGGTTCCATCCTCTCTTCATCAGTGCATCAAGTTTTGAAGAGATGGAATCAAATACTTTGTCAAAGGAGATGAAAAGCCATTCTCAGTTAGAGAGGTCGAGATATATGAGGATGCAACCTACTATCTTTCTCAAAATCATAAGTCTATTCTCGCAAATTTGGCCAAAATTTAAAAGAAAAAGAAAAAGAAGAAAAAGAAAAAGAAAAAGAAAAAGAAAGAGAAAAGAAAAAAGAAAGTACAAGTGAGTGAGAAAGGGACACCAAGGAAGAGGTAGAGCCGCATGTTACATTCCACCCACAATTCATTCCACCATATAGACATATGGGTAGGATGACTTGACCTCCACTAAACAGAGGTAGAGGTGAATATAGAGGTAGTTCTAGAAGACCGCTTGGTTTGCAAGCTAGCTAACGGGGGCTATATTCTAGTTCACAAGAGTACTTCATGCACATAGACTTGGAATCCAGCTTGGAGGATGAGTCTCATATGATTAGTGCACCAGCCAACCCCTCTCAATAGGTTTTGTTGGAGGTGACACCCTAGCCAGATAGTGATGAAGACCAAACCTCCAAGCAAAGCATGAATATATTTGAATCAGGATTATGCAAAACCATTGGATAGCAGTTGGGAACCTTAGCTCTAACACTTTCTTCTCAAAAAGTTAAGGGTTTGGTAATTAAAGAAGCCCCTAGATCTTCGCAGATGCACCTCCAAAATTTGAAGAAGAAATCAATTCAACCATTGACAAGCTCAAAAAAATCAATCTCGGGATAGAAGAAGATTACACATATATGTTTCTATTGAATGAAGAAGAATGACTTAGTTAGGCTATTGACTACGTTTAAAGCACTTCCCATGGGCTATGAAGAGATGCCGATTATCTCTAACATAGTAGTCCACAAACTAAGAAACCAAATGCTAACCTATCAAGAAAGCTCATAGGCGTGTGATTAGAAATGAAGATCATTTAAGAAATTAAAAAAATTGATCAATACTAGCTTTATGGGGAAGAAAAAATACCACGCCTTGTTGTGTAATCTAGTTAAGAAGAATAATGACCAAATTTGCATATCGCGTGATTTGAGGGGACTTAAATAGGCATATCCCAGGATGAATTTTCACTTATCTAGAGTTAATGGTGGCATTGCCTCATCTCATGCAGTATTCTCTTTTATGGATGGGTCATCTAGCTACAACCAAATTAAGATGACCCCCAAGGATGAAGGAAACACTACTTTTTGAGGATCAAAATCTATTGTTATAAGATCATGCCTTTTGGTCTTAAAAATGCCAGTGCTATATACCAGCGGGCCATGACTTAGATCTTCAATGAACTCATTCATCATCAAGTTGAATGCTATGTTGATGATCTAGTAGTCAAAAGAAAATAAAAGGAAGACCATCTCTTTGACTTGAGTGTAATTTTCCAACAGTTAAGATAATTCAATCTCAAAATGAACCTGCTGAAGTGTGCATTCAGAGTAGCCTCAGGGAAGTTCCTTGGGTTTGCATCGGGGAATAGAAATAGACTTAGAAAAGATCAAATCTATCTTAAAAATAACACCCTCTAAAAGTCTAACTCAACTCAGATCTTTCCAAGGGTGGTTGGCATATCTAAGACGCTTTATCTCCAATCTATCGAGGAGATGCAAACCATTTTCAGTACTTGTCAACAAGGATGCTAAGTTCAAGTGGGATGACAAGTGCCAGCATGCTTTTGAAGATATCAAACAATATTTGGTGTTCAAGCATCCCTTATCCTGGGCAAGCCTCTTATCCTCTACTGCATTGGATGACTCCTTGGCACATTGGATCAAACCAATGAAGGGAAGGAGAATGCTACTATCTCAACCATCATTCCACCCTAAACCCCACCTATTCAGAAACATTTCCTAGCTCTTATCTTTATGTCCCAAAAGCTACGACACTATATACTTTCTCATAAGGTGAACTTGATCTCCAGAATCAATCCACTGCAATATCTCATGACATGACCAACACTATCCAGAAGATTGGCTCATTGGTCCATGATTTTTATCACATGATCATTCATACCCTCCATCGTGAAAGGATGAACTAGCAAATTTCTTAGAAGCACCCACTTCCATTCTCTTAGTGATGACCTCCCCAATGAACAAATCATGAACTTAGGGGACACTAATATCCACCATTAGAAGGTGTATTTTGATGGTGCGGATTCCATTCAAAAAGGAGAAGAACCACGATCTACTCTTCTGGGAAAGGAAGGGGTAGGAATCATTCTCTTAACTCCAGATCGTAATGTGATGAGATTATCATACTATCTCTCCAATCCATGCACCAATAATGAAGCCAAGTATGAGGCTTTGATTGTCGGTCTAGAGTTAACTATTACAGTGTGTGTCAAAAGCATCAACATCTATGGGGATTCTCAGTTGGTCATCAAGTGTTAGGATCCTATAAGGTTCTAAAACCTAAGCTTCGTCACTACCATGAGTACATGAATGTTGGCCCAAATCCACTAAGGTCACCATCTACAAGGTTCCTCGAGGAGAACAGTAGCGGACTTTGGCCAAACTCAAAGAATTGACATGTCCGAAAATGAGTCCATTCTAATAAGGTCCAAAATAGATAAGTTCTATCCCTTATTGATGTTGAACTCAAAACTACTCTCTTGAAGGGAGGTTGCCGTTATAGAGAATGAATATAAATATCTGATATCTCTCACATGCTCTTGATGGCTCTTTATGTAAACGGTCTTTTGATCAAATGTGATTACTATTTACAAACACAAGCTCATAAGATTGTGAGGTGCATTGAGTCATAGCACATCAATCTGGTCTAAAGATGAAAGCCAAGATCAAGAGACTAGGATCCAATTGGCCTTTGATGATTACTGATTACATGAATGTAGCTAAGAGATGCCACCAATGTCGTGTGGTGTGGTCAACCACCCATTCTACATCCTACATTAGCCTCATGGCTTTTTGAGTGTTAGGAATACTGACATAGTGGGTCAAATTGATTTTCCTTCTTCCAAGGGTCATCATTTCATGCTAGCTGCCACTGACTACTTTTCCAAGTGGACGGAGGCAATCCCACTCAGAGAGGTCACAGCTCAGCATGTGCTCCAGTTTTTCAAGTATCATATCATATATAGGTTTAGGGTGCCTAAATGAATTATATCCGATAATGGTACTACATTCAAGAGCCCTAAAATTAACAACTTCACCAAGAGACACACTATAGATTGGAGATACTTGACCATATACTATCCCAGGGCAAATGGCCTAGCAGAAGCATTCAATAAAACTCTCATCCAAATACTAAAGAACACTTGATGAAAACAAGCCACAGTGGCATGAGCAGTTAGCTGAAGCTTTATGGGCATACCGCACCACATACAGAACTCTAACCCAATCTACCCCGTTCTCTTTAGTATATGGATCTGAAGCCATTCTACCATTAGAAGTTTATCTCCCACCACTAAGGATAGCAATGGGTAGTAAAATCACTACCAAACAGAATGCTTGGTTGTAGTTAGAAGAGCTCGAAGGTTTGGAGGAGAAATGCCTACGGACATGCTAGAACCTCGAGTTGTATAAAGTCAAGATGATTCAAGCTCACAATAAGCTGATCTGCCCTAGAGCTTTTCAAGTAGGAGAGCCTATTTTAGTTCTAAGGAGATGAATTTTTGCCCATCGAAAGATGGGAGGCAAGTTTGAACCCACTTGGGAAGGCCCTTTTGTCATAGAGAAGGCCTACCAAGGAGGATCTCATCAACTCATTAACTATAAAGGGGACGTGATGCTTCCAATCAATGGCTCTATTTGAAGAAATAATATCCATAAAATCATGTTTGAAAATAATTATCTTCAAAAATTTCATTCCAATTCATCAAAATGTTCTCTTCATTCGAAGAGTTGTTTGCTTGTTTGTGAATCACATACGTGTTTAGGATAAGTGTAAGAGAACCCAAGTGGCATTCTATCCTTCTTTCACAACACATACAAACTCATATCTTTTTTCTCAGGCTATTTTGATGTGGGAGTAAGCCCTTTATGACACTCACTCATTAGCTGCTCTAGGTCAGGTTTACATACTACCTTACTAGTGTGTCACCCAAATGGTCATTTCTCTGATGGATGTGAGTCCCCGAGCTTTCTTCCTGACTTAATCATTACAAATCGATGAGCACCTTGTTACTTTGGTAGGCCTCACTATGCATCCAATAAGCTACCTCATGTTGACTTTGTTTAAGAGGATGAAAGCCTATACACTTTCTTCTTGAACTAACCATCATGCACTTAGTAGGTTGAGTATATTTGAGGTTTAGGGTAAGTCCCCCAGTGGCTCCTTTCCTCTTGACTACTTTTGAGTCAATATAAGTCCCCAGTGGCATTCACTTAATAGTAGCCTAGTCGGATACTTTTGTCAGTTGAAGATAGACTATCCACAATCCCACGAGAAAGATGTGAGTCCCGATGCTTTCTTGGTGATTATTAAATAATGGGCACCTTAGGTTGGTTGATGTTGCCATCTTGACAACAACTCACCAGTGGATACACCACTCGTGAGAGATGTGAGTCCCACACTTTCTCCTTGAGTTAGCCACCGAATACCTACAGGCTTTCTTTTACAAGGTTTTGGATAAAGCCCTTAGGGGCACCTCCCCTGTGGGCACTCTACTTAAATTTTGTCCTTTGCGATCCCATTTAGACACTACCTTGGTTACTTTTGGATTGGATAGTCCCTCTTTTGTGGTAGCCACCCCTATAGTTAGAGAATTTGTTCAGCGGATGCACATATTCTCCCTTGGACCAGTAAATCAGAGATAAGTCTAGGCTAATATAAGCTCCTTCTCAGTGTGATCCCTCACAAACTAATAAGGTTCATGATAAACAAACAAACAAACAAATTTATTAACTTGTGGATTAGGAATTCAAGCCCCTAATGGCCCCTTTCTCAAGCAAGCATCCTATCTTTAGGGCAGTGCCAACAAAACTCCTATAGAATTGCTTATACTTGAGTTGAGATAAGTCCCAGTGCTCTCTCTTAGTAGTTAATCTCTTTTGCCACAACAGGTTGCCTCGGTCATTTCTTTGAAAGATGTAAGTCTACTACACATTCTTTCTAGCATTACCATGAAGACGGTACCCAGGTCAGTTGACATGTTGCCTTGCTAATGTGTGTCATTCTGGTCTTTATTCAAGAAAGATATGAGTCCCATGCTTTCTTCCGAATTGATGCAAACCGAAGACACCCCGTTGGATAGTTCTCCTCGACCGGAAAATACTCCCTTTGGATCGATCTAAGTTAGGTAAGAGCCGACCCCTTTCGTCATCCATTAAACCAATAAATCCATCAAATATAATTAAAATTAAATTAATTTTGACTATCTTTGAGCTTGTTTAAGTCCCCCAGTGACACTCACTTAGTAGTCAGCCTAAGGTTGGGTTTGATTCATTGTTAATGCCAATCCTATCCACTCTAGAAGATGTAAGTCTATACTTTCTTCCTAGTATGCACTTTGCGCAAAGGCAACCCCTTTGGTTGGATAGTCTTACATGTGGTTGGTAGACTACCCTTTGGATTGGTAAATCTGTAGGCCAAGGCCAGACATCCCTGGTCACATCCATTAACCCAGGTCCATCTCAAAATCAAAATTTAAAATCTGAAATAAAATCAACCAACCTCCTGTTAAATTAAATCAATCAATCCTTCTCCCTGGAGATGCAAATAAACCCTTCCCAAATTAAACAATCAAATCAATCGACTTCTCCCTGAGATGCAAATCTTTCAATCTCCCCGTGGAGTCATTCAATCCAACTTTGAATCTTCTCTAATGGAAGGTTCATCTTTATCCCACAGTGGATTCCAAATTCTAATCCCCAGAGATTTCACTCTTATCCCAAGTGGATGACTTGAACCTTTTCCAGTGGAAGGCTCACATACTCAATACCTACTGGATTCCTCCTTCGCTCTCTTATATTTTTGACATAAGTAGAGTGGCATTGCACTAATATCTTGATTCCTTCTACACCTCGGGTTTAGGAGTAGATCATTTCTATTAGTACTTGTGATCGTTTGGACGTTGTTGATCATCTCGATCAACACCAATACGTGCGGTATGTCTTGTCAATCACACCACACCTATTGGATGCCCTTTATTGACCTCACTTTTGGAGTGAGCTCTCAACTTATCCACCTTAAACATAGGACTCCTCTAGACACTAAGAGTTTCGTAGTCTTAAGACATTTCTAGTGATTAGGTGAACAAATAACTTAATCCTAGAGACTTAGAGGAGTTAGCCATAGGAATAGGTTATGCCTTAGGGGTATTAGGGCTATGCTTACAAACCAATCCAAATCAAATCTTAAATCAATTTCAACTCAATTAATCATACTCTCAAATCAATTAAATCTCAATTGATTTTAAATCATAAATCAAATCAAATCAAATCTTAAATCGACTCAATGATTCTCAAATCATAAATCAATTCCAAATCAAATCTTAAATCAATTCCAACTCAATTGATTTTCTCAAATCATAAATCAATTCAAAATCAAATCTTAAATCAATTCCAACTCAATTGATTTTCTCAAATCATAAATCAATTCTAAAATTCAAATCATAAATCAATTCCAAATCAAATGAAATATTATTCAAATCCAAAATCTTTCCTAAGCCCTTTGATTTCATTATGAACTTAGCTTAAATAAAATCCAAATCACTCCAAACTCAAAGATTTCTCATATTTATATTCTCATTTATATTCACAAATATAAATGAAATATAAATTAAATAACAAAATCAATTCAAAACTCAAATCAAATCCAACTTATATCCAACATCCCTTTTCTTAGATTTAGCCAAATCATTCTCAAATCAATCCAAACCCATGGATTATCTCTTCAAATAATCTCTCCTTCAATCATATGTCCAAATATAAGCACAAACTACAATTACCAAGCCAAAATCAAACTAAGCCAAGTCAAACCCATGTTCATCCTTTGAACTTGAAATTATCAAATGAACCAAAACCCATTTGACTCCAAATCACTTGGAATTGGATTTATATTTCCATCATAAGTCCATATGTGAGTTCAACCAAAATTGAATCAAGTCTTAATCAAGCCAATTGACCCACTTAAGCTCACTTGACCCAAAGTGACCTAAAGGACCTTTTTTGAGCTGAATTCTAATCCAACCCAAATTGAATTGAACAAGCCCATCCAAGCCTCACATCTTGATCAACATCATTAGAATGATCAATCACTCAAATTGGGTCAAACCAAGTCAAACCTAGCCTTTGACCAAGTCAACACTTAGCCCAAATGAAACCTAAACTAGCCAAAATTTACTATAAGCCAAATTGATTGAAACCATTGATCTAAACCAATCCATAATCAATGATTGAACTTGAGCAAACCATCAATTGAGCCAAACCAAGCCTAATTGGCCACTTGACCTAAGTTGACCCAAATTGACCTAAAAAATCAAAATGGGTCAAATCTTGATCTAAGCCAAATTGATTGCAACCAATGGGTCAAATTCATTCTAAATTAGTTGTTGAACTTGACCAAAGCTTCAATTTAACAATTAGACCCAACCTAGCCCAATTGTCCATGAACCCAACCTGACTAAAAGGTCAAATCAACTTGAAATTTAAACCAAATCAAAATTGATTGAAACCAAAGCTTGCAATACATTTCAAATGACCAACCAAGCCTAAACCAACCCATGACCTAACCAATTGGGTCAAATGGGTCAAATTGGTCAACTTGACCCATTTGACCTAAATGAACCTAAATGAACCAAAACCAAATCTAAACCAAATTAAACCAAACCAATGATACCCATAGGCTCCAAATGATCATTTGAACTTGACTTAACCCATGGTTTGACCCAATTTGACCAATTGGTCAACCAAACAATTTGACCCAACTTGACCTAAATAGGTCAAATTGAACTAATTCAAATCAAATAAACTCCAAATCACTTGAAATTTGGCCCAACCCATTTTCAAATCATTTTAAATCTGCCCAATTCAAACTCATGGACAAATGACCACATTTCCCCTAGGTCAAATTTCACTTGGAATTTGGTCATTTCTCTCTCAATGCCACTTTGCATCCTTCTAGTGGTCCACATGGACACCAAGGAGGGTGGTGAACATGACCCAATGAGCTTGGGTAAGGCATGACCTAAGCCAAGGCCAAACTGACCTTTCCAATGAAATTTGAACACTTAGATCACCAAATGCACTCACCTAGCACATGGGTGTTTGGAGACAAAAATTGATCAACCAATCTCACCCATTGATTAAAAAGGTAATTTAGCCTCTCACCATTGATCCAAGGAGGGGAGATATACTCCCCCTCATTGCCACTCAAACCATAAGTATTCATTTCCACAAAGCTAAGGAGGTTGAGTCGAAGCTTCTCCAAGCCTTTGCAAGCCATTCCCGAGCTCCCACATTTCCTATTCTCAGTTTTGGTCAAAACCAAAATAGAGGAGATCAATCCTAAATCCAACTCACTCAATTCTCCATCAAAATTAAATTAACCTTGCACACACCATCAATGGACTTCATCGAGCTCAACCAAGTTTCCCTCTCAAGCCATGAAGCATCACCGATCAAGATCACCATTGAAGGAGAGCTTGGTCAACCAACCATCTACTTCAAATCAAGACCTAATTTCTTCAAGGCTTTATCTATACTAGACGAAGCTACCTCCTCCATTAGAAGCACCGGTGATAGCCTCTGATGAGGTAATTGCTCAAAACTATAGCCATAGGAAAATTGGGTTGGTCATTTTGAAGGAAATTATCACCCCATGAAATCTTAATTGTTGGATGTGCATCCCCCCTTCTTCCAAAGGTGTGGGATCATTTTGATCCCAATCCGAGATTGGGTGAGCTTGAATTGAATGAAGAGAGACGAACGGTGTTCATCTCTCATCGCTCACGAAGGAGAAGGATCATACACCGTCCATTCCATGTGATTTTAATGGATGGCTGTGATTAGATCACGCTAGGTCCCCTTTGATTTAAGCCTAAACTGCGAGATTAATCCCGACCATCCAATCTTAGATCGGATGGCCCATAGAGAAAGTGCATCCACCGTCAGCTAACTTAGTGAAGGATGCGACAACTTAAATAACCTATCCCATTCCATGGAAAGCGCCCACGCCAAATGAGATTAGGGGTTAATTAATCTTAATTAATCTAATTTTAATTCTAAAACTTTCAAAATTCATAACTATTTGTAGAAGAATCCAAAAAATACAAATAAACACTCATTTTAAAGATAATTCAGAGAAGAATAATAAAAAAATTAAAAATTAATTAATTTTGAATAGTAATTTTAACTAAATTTGGGTTTTATTGGAAATGTAATTAAGCTAATTACTCTCTAATTAATCTAGCAATTAACCCCAAACTTTGAGATTAATTAGTGGGATAACCTCTGCCTCCCATGATTTTCTTAGAATTTATTGCTCGACTAATTAGGAGAATTGCATGTTTCATCCCTAATCACTTTCTTAATTAATTAAATGATTAATTAACATATTAAATAGTGATAAATTCATTAATTAAGCTTGATAATCATCATGAAATAATGGATGGACTTAGGGAATGAGATTAGTACTTCTTTTCCAATCTTTTTCCCTAAGTTTATTTCATTTGGATAAACACTTAATTAAGTTATAATTAATTAATGGCTTAATCACTTCATTAATTAATTCAATTAATCAAATTCAAAACCAAATCATTCTAGAACTTAATCATTCAATGATTGGGTAGATTCTTAGGTGTTCTATAGCCTAAGAAAATTCCAAAGAAAATTATAATCAAGCTACATGTGTAGGAGGGTTATAATAGTACTTAATTAAACCCTTTTTCCTAATTAACCAATAATTCTGAGCCAATTGCATTAGGCCCTTTCATTTCTTAGGTGCATTGATGATTTAATTTTTTCCATATAGTTACATATCATATGTTGGCTCATAATTACTTGGATGATTATGTTAAAGTGGTATATGTAAGGGATAATTAGATTTAATTCATACCTTAACCTAATCAAATATAAAATCAACCTAATTATTCTAAATTAAACCAAACCAATTCACACATGAGGGAATGGGTTAGGATTAGCAAACCCATCTCATATTTCCTAAGTCAAATCAAATTCAAAGTTAAAAATCTATTTAAATAATTTTGATTCATTTTAAATAATCCTATTTTATGTGATTGTCCTTAGGAATTAATTAGGGTGAATGAAGTCATGTGTTTAAATTCCCTTACTTCTTTCCAATCATGCTAAATATTGCTTGCCTTATAAAATCATGCATTCATTTCTTTTAAAAATTAATTAAATAAAATGTTTCCTTTTATGTCAAATTGCATGTGTTGGCTAAAATTAAGAATATGAGTGGCTATTATTATTATTAAACCAAAATTATTTTTCAAAACTTATAAATCAAAGATTATGAATGAAGTGATGCTAGTTATGAATATTTATAAGCTTGCATGTGATGATAGCATTAGATGTGTATTATGAAGTTCTCTTTCCTTCTCTTAATATGGATCTACATAGGATTTGCAAGTGTATAATTCATTTGAAAAGAACACACTTGCTAAATCTATTCCTATGTATCTTTATATTAAGACTTAGAAATCTTCATATTACACATGTAAATCTTACAACCAAATCAAACACAATCTTTTGCATGATTCTTCATCCATTAATTTCATTTTGTACATCTACATGTATCTAAGAAAAGTGGTATATTAGTATGGACATCCCGGAGCTGTGAGGCATTAAGTAGCCCCAAGTAGGTCTTGTACCTTACGCCCTTAGTGTAGAAAACAATAGCATCGTACTCACTTATAATTTTTATACATGTGGATGTGCATTTAGCTAATGGATAAAAGGATTCCTCTTTTCTATATAACAAAAACATGCATTAATGGAATATCCAAAATTTTCAAACCATATTTTTTTTCCTTCATGATCAAGGTGTGCTAAGATTTGTATTGCATGTATAGATATGTCTAGGATCATTCATATGCTTGGTATACATGGTGAAAAGAAATAAAGGGGCGTGTGTTATGTGATAGTAATCCACCCTAACTAATCCTATGATGCCTTTCTTATTGAATAGGGCCATTTATGAATCTAAACTTAGGATTAATAAAAATACATAATAAAACATTCACCAAAGAAAATTCATTAATGAATTTACCTTAGAAATTATTTAAGGTAGGGATGAAAGAGAGTTCTTCTCTCTTTCTTCTCTTTATAACACTTAGTTGCTAAGTGTAGGTTCATTCAAACCCAAATCAAATCACCAACTAAAATTGACAGATCAATTATATCACTTAGACTAAAACCACCATCTAAATTGAATCTTTCACACTTAGAAAATTTCAACCTTAAATCCTAGTTAAGATATGCCACACAAGCCTTAAATGACACATATATTAGGCTAAGTCACCACTTCTAGCTTTAGGTTAGGGCGATGTATGGTTAGATGCCTGATTTTGTTTTGTGGTGTATTATTTTAGACTAGATGTTAGGGTGTATGTTCGTAGTCTGGATGATAGGTTGATATTAGCCTAATCATGTTTTCTACAGAGGGTTGTGCTTAAGGGGCACTATAATAAAAATATAAATGCTTTTGTTATACATGTTGCTTATACCCCTAAGCATAATCCAAATTAAGATAGGTGGACTTAATTACCCATGTGTGGGGTGCTGAGTCTAAATTCATATAACTGCTTGAGTTGTGTGGTATGTTTAGCTAACCTTTGTTTTGCAGGTTTAGTTAGATTTACCTTTCCCATTTTGATGTAAATTTTGCAATTAAGATTTGGATTGAATGTTATGGGGGATTAAGATGAACATTGGTCATAAGACTAAATCTTATGTACCATGTGATGCCTTTGAAGCAATCATATTCCAATCAAGCCAAAAGGAAGAAAGAAAAAAGCAAATCAAAATGAAAGAATGAAGACCCCCATAACATGAATTCCTTCTAATTGTAATTATTCATTTATAATATGGGTTGTATAAGGGTAGAGCTCAGCTACCCACATTTCTTTTCGGGTTGTATGGAGGTACCCGACCGAACTTGCCTCTTATTCTTTTGTGCTAATTTTATAAATTGGTTGATGTTATATTTATGATTGTGCAATTAGGATGACAAGATTTTGCTAATTTCTTGATTGTTTAATGAATGTCCTGGATGCGATTAGGCTCCTAGGGAAAAATAAATTTTCTATCCAAATAATCAATTCAAAATTAAATTAAATAATTCATAACCTCACCTTAAGCCTAGGACATAAATCAAGATAATAAAATATTTAATAACCCTTTACCTACATGTTGTATGCCTCAAATCATGCATAAATCATATTGCTTCATTATTGCTAATGGAGGGCTTCCACCTTTGCCAGAGGGAATGACTTGACCTTTGAGAGCCATGGTGGAAACACACCTCCTTCTTTTTTGATTTTAGCCCATAACCAATTTTCTCATGCTTTAGGCATATGAAATCCCATAGCCCGTGTCAAATAAAAATGTCCAAAAATCAAAATAAAACTTGACAAAATTTGTATTAGAATAAGTCAAGAGTTCATGCCCTTCACGATCTAGTCTCTTAAAGAGTGAGTTTAAGGACTTAGTCTCCTTTCTAAATAAATAATAGCCTAGCCATCTTGCAAAGCATAAGACTTTTCTACATATATTTAAAATCATAGGAGGAGTTAGTTGGCACCCGTGGTTGTAAAGTAATCGGTGGTTTACTCTCTCTTGTAGAGGTAAAATATATACCCATTTTTCACCTTAGATTTAGGTCGTGCTTTGACCCTCCCCAAAGATCCCTAGATTTAAGATCTAAGGTTGTTGTTTCCTTTGCAGGCTACAAGCATAAATCCTCACCTCTTAGGTATTTCCACAATCTTGTGTTGATGGATTATAAGCCCTAGCAATCAAATAAAATTTCAACTCAAACATATAATCCTCTTCAATTTCAAAAAATATAAAGCCCAACCTAGGATAATTTGGGATTCTTACTAGGTTTCCTTGTATCATGAGCATCCCCTACTCATCTTCCTTTGGTTTGATAATAACTCACTCCTTTTGCTCAATCCCATTTGATTTTCTAAAGATAACTAATTGATTGATAGTCCTACCTTTGAAATCTTTGGAGATAACTCATTTATCTTAATCAAGAGTATTCTTAAGGGATTCACATTCTTAGGATGTAATTAACTATGGTGGCTTGCCTCCATACAAAACTTAAGGAACCTAGTTTAAATAAACCCTACTTTTCTTTTCCATGTAAAGTTGGGGAAAGATCTTTGGTACATTCGAAGACCCAATATCCTTAGGAGTCCTTATTAGGTGATTAGGTCCATTGTAGGATGGTGACTTCTGTCTCTCGAGATAGTACATCATTCCCCATTGTCATACTCGATCACCATAATAAGTACATCTATATATCTACGTAGTGTCCCAACAATACATCCATTAAACAAAAAACAAAAACCACCACCCTTACGGTCAAATGGGCTAGGTTGGGTTAATTGAATTGGTTTGATTGTAGGTTTTGGAATGGTTTGAAATAGAGATTTGAATGGTTAAACACTTTTGTGAAAATAAATTGGGTTTGGTTTAATCAAAGAGTTTTAGGTTGGGTGTGGTGTTTATTTTTGGATGTGGGGTGGTCACCATATAGATCGTAGGGGGTACTTATTAAAGTGATCAGATATGACATTAAGGTATTATGTGCTATCTTGAAAGATAGAGACATCACCCTATAATGGACCTAATCACTTAATAAGGACTCCTAAGGCATGATGGGTCTTTGAATATACTAGAGATTTTTCCCCTACTTTACATGGATGAATAAATCAGGGTTTATATTAAGTCGGGTTCTTAAGTTCATATTGGGGCAAGCCTCCATACTTAATTACATCTTAAGAAATGAGATTTCCTAAGAATATTCTCAATTAAAATAGACAATTATTATCTCTAAAGATTTTAAGGTTAGACTATCAAAGGATTGGTATGTTTAAAAAATTAAGTGATAGAGACCAAGTGGAAGACTTTTTAGAATCCAAAGGGAGGAAGTAGAAATGCTCATAATATAGAAAGACTAGTGAGCATTCCAATCTATCATATGCTTGGGCTTTATATGTTTGAAAGTGAAGATATTTATTCTTTTGAGTTAAAATTTTATTAGATTGCTACGTCTTATAATCCATCAATACAAGATTATGAAAATGGCTAAGAGGCAAGATTTATACTTGCAACCCATAAGAAATTGCTACCTCATATTTTGAATCTAGGGAGCTTTAGTATGAGCCAAAGCATGACCTAAATCTAAGCGACAAATGGACATAAGGGATTATTTCCATAAGAGAGGATAAATTTGTCTGACTTCTGAACTTACAACCGCCTGGAGTGGTTGCCAGCTAACACCTCCTATGTTTCAAATCCATGTAGTATAGTCTTATGAATTACAAGATAGCTAGTGTAGTTATTTAATTGGAAAGAGACTAAAGTCCTAAACCCACTCCCTAAGAGACTAGAGCATGAGTGGTTTGAGCATATGACTTAATTTATAAGTGCAAAATTTGTTCAAATTTTATTTCATTTTGACACAATATTTTAGACAAGCTTTAGGATTTATTTATGCCTAAATGCATGATGAAATAGATTATTTGCTAAATCAAAAGAGAGGGTGAGGCTCCATCATGGGTTGCTTTCATGAAGTATAGAAGATCAATGCATGATGTGAGACATACAACATACAGGGGTTGTTAAATATTTTAATTATCTTGATTATATCCCAAGCTTTATGGTGAAGTTATAAGATGTTTTAAAACTTTAATTATGAGTGATTAGTTGGATAGAAAATTTATTTCATCCTAAGAGCCTTCGCATCTAGGCCACACATTAATGCATCAAACATAAAGAAATTATAAAAAAGATGCAATCCTGATGCACAATCTAAACAAATCATCAATCAATTTTATAAACTATGTAAAAGAATAACAAGCCAATATGATCGGGTGCTACTGTATAACTCAAAAAAGAAAAGATGGGTAGCCGAGCTCTACCCTTATACAACCTGGTATATAAAAGAATAATTACAATTATAATTAGAATGAATACATGCTATGGGGGTCTTCACTCTTCACATCTTCTTGTCCTCCTTGTCTTCCTCCTTTGATTTTGTTTGCTCCTCCTTTGGTTTAATTGACTTGAAGGTATCGCAGGGCACCCCAAGACAAAGCCTTCTAGCCACTGCTCATACTAATCCCCCATAGTACTAATCCTAATTCCTATTGCAAAATTACATTTAAATAGGAAAAAATAAATTTAACTACACTTGCAAAATAGAGGTTAGCTAAACATACATACAATTTCAAGCAACTATATATATAATTGGACTTAGCACCTTGCACATGGGTAACCAATCTCACATGTCTTAACTTGGATAATGCTTAGGGGTTTAAACAATCTACAAAGTGAGCATTTATAATTATTTTTATGCATCCCCTTAAGCACAATCCCCTAAAAATATGGTTAGGCTAAGAGCATCCCTAACATGTAGTCTACAAAGCATACACCTTAACATCTAGTCTAAAATATTACATCATAGAATAAAACATACATCACATCATACACTGTTCTAACATAGAGCTAGAAATGGTGACTTAATTCTAATGTGTGTGTTAAGGCTTTGTGTGATATGTCTTAACTAAGCATTAGAGTTGTATTTTTCTAAGTTTGGAAATTGTTCAAGCTAACATGATGGTGGGTTTCATTTGAAGTTGTTTAATTAATTTATAAATTTTAATTTGTATTTCATTTTATTTTGTGTGATCTACACTTAGCAACTAAGTGTTATAAAGAGAAGGAAGATAATTACCCTCTTTCATCCCTACCTTAAGCCACTTTCTAAAGCATATTGATTTGATTTAGTTCTCTTTAATGAATGGCTTATTAAATAATTTTTAATTAATCCTAAGTTTAGGTTGACTTTAAATGACCTTATCTAATATGAAAGGCTTCTTAAGATTAATCTAATTGAATTACTATCACATGAAGTATACTAAGTCATTCCTTTCCATCACATGTAACATGCATATGATTTAATACTTAGCATATCTATACATACAATATGTTTTAGGACACGTAAATGATGATGAATGTGTATGTTTGGAATTTATATCTTTATTTTGGTTGAATTATATAAACATATAAATTAAAGCTCTATCTGAATTCTAATACTAAAATACATAATGATGGAATCACATAAGTACGTGTTATTGTTAACTAGAGAAGTGAGATAATCAAATTACCTCCTTGGGGCTAACTAAAGCCTCATATTCTCAGGATGTCCAGACTATATACTTATCAACATTCCAAACCTATATAAACCTATACATGAATAAGGAAAAGAGAGCACTAATTTATATATAACATGTGCTAATAACTTAGGTGAATATAGATGCATGCATTTTTAGCAGAAAAAGAGGATCATAATTTCTTAACTAAATAAACATATGTATGTATAAAAGATATAAGCGAGTACATGCCATTGTTAATCAGAGAAGTGAGGTAATCAAATGACCTCCTTGGGGCTAGCCAAAGCCTCGTATTCCCAAGATGTCTAGACTATATACTTACTTTCTTAAATACATATAGATGTATGAATAATTAAAGGAAGGAGAATCATGCAAAGTTGTACTTTTATTTGATTGAATTATTTATGTATGTGAATTAAAGTTTTATCCAAATTCTAATGTAGAAATACATGGGAATGAAATTAAATAAGTATGTGTAATTGTTAACCAGGAAAGTGAGGTAATAAATGACCTCCTTGGGGCTAACTAAAGCCTCATATTTCTGGAATGTCCAGACTATATACTTATTAACATTCAAACACATGTAAATATACACATGAATTAAAGAAAAGAGAGCTTTAATTCACATATCTAAGCTATAAATACATGCAAAACTATACTTATTCATAACTACTATCACTTCACATGTTGTTATCACTTTATAAATTTTAAATAATAGATTTAGATTTAATAGTGATAATAGCCACACAAATCATAAGTTAATCCCAACACATGCAAACTTACATAAATAAACATTATTTGATTCATTTATATTTAAAAGGATGAATGCATGAAATCAATTAACATTAAACATCTAAAATGATTGGAAAGGAAAAACTAAGTACATACACATAGTTCATTCAACTAAGATTATTTCCTAAGGACAATCACATCAAATAAAGTCATTTGAAGAAAACCAAAGTTTCTTTATTAATTTATGACTTAAGATTTTGATTAAATTTAAAGAGGAGTAGAATTATTTGCTATTTTAATCTCATTCCCATGTTGGTGAACTTAATTGGTATAAGAAAAGGTAATTAAGTGAATTTTATGAATTAATTAAGTTGGATCCTTAATTAAATCAATGTATGACCCTTACCTATGCTTCTTTAATTTGATTAACCACTTAATTATGAACCACAAATGACATGAACATGTGAGAAAGTAAAATTATAATGCTCCTACAAGGACCTAATGCAAATGATTCATAGTTAAGGGTTAATTAAATTAAAGAACCCAATTAAGTACTATTATGATTTTTTCACACTTATGGGCTAATCATAATTTCCTTAAAGGGTCTTTATGTTATTAAACACATAAAGAAGAACCCTTAATTTCATTATTAATTATCTAATGTGATTATGATTTTAATTTGATTAATTAAGCAACTTAATTAATTAATTATCCCTTAATTAATCTTCATATTAATTAACTTTCTCTCAAAATGAAGTGGACTTAGGAAAAGAAGCTAAGAAAGAGGTCCTAACCCCACTCCCCTTGACCATTCACTATTAGATAGTGATTAGTGAGTTTAATTAATTAATTTGTTACTATTTATGGTGTTAATTAGCCATTAAGTAAATTAAGAGACTAATTAGGGTTTAAATGATCAATTTGCCAAATTAACCAAGCAATAAATCCCAAGAAAATTATGGGAGGCAGAAGTCATCCCATTAAACTAACACATAAAGTTTGGGATTAATTACTTAAGTAATTATTGTCCTCACTTTTGGAGTGAGCTCTCAACTTCTCCATCTTAGACATAGGAATCCTCTAGACTTTAAGAGTTCCTTAGTCTTAAGACACTTCTAGTGATTAGGTGATCACTTAACCAAACCCTAGAGACTTAGAAGGGTTAGCCATAAGAATAGGTTATGCCTTACAGGTATTAGGAAAACTTACCTACCCTTTAGCTTGAATCAAATCCATACTTCCTTCTTTCAAGTCAACTCAAATTCCATCAAACCTCAAATTCAAACCAACCTCAAATTCAAACCAACTTCAAATCTAAATCAATGTCCTTCATTCAAACCAACTTCAAATCCAAATCAACTTCAAACTCAAATAAATCTCAACTTAATTAATTTTCCAAATTCAAATCAATTCCAAAATCCAAATCATGAATCAATTCCAAATGATTGAAATCCATGATCAATCCTAAATCAAAAATGTTTCCTAAGCCCTTTTGATTTCATCTTAAGGACTTAGCTCAAATAAAATCTAAATCACTTCAAACTCAAAGATTTTTTCATAAATCCATTTATATTCTCATTTATATTCACAAATATAAATGAAATATAAATTCAAATAACCAAAACCAAATCCAAATTTCAATTCCAAATCCAGAATCTTTCCTAAGCCCTTTTGATTTCATCTTATAGACTTAGCTCAAATCAAATCCAAATCACTTCAAACTCATTTTATTTTCTCATAATCCATTTATATTCTCATTTCAATTCACAAATATAAATGAAATATAAATTCAAATAACCAAATCTAAATCAAAATTCAATTCTAAATCCAAAATTTTTTCTAAGCCCTTTTGATTCCATCTTAAGGGCTTAGCTTAAATCAAATCCAAATCATTTCAAACTCAAGAGATTTTCTCTTACCCCATTTATATTCTCATTTATATTTGCAAATATAAATGAAATATAAATTCAAATGACCAAAACTAAATTCAAAACTCAAGCCAAAATCTAACCTAAATTCAACATATACCCTTTCAAGTCAAATTCTTGAACTTAACCAAATCATCCTCAAATCAATTCAAACCATTGAATTTTCTCTAGACAATCAATCCTTCAATCACAAACCAAATATAAACATAAACTTCAATCATCAAACCAAAATCAAACTAACCCAAGTCAAACCCATACCCTTTTGACTTGAAATTATCAAATGAATCAAAACCCATTTGACTCTAAATCACCAACAATTGGATTTATATTTCAATCATAAGTCTATATGTGAGTTCAACCAAAATCTCAAGCCTTGATCAAGCCAATTGACCCACTTAGGCTCACTTGACCAAAAGTGACCTAAAGTACCCTTTTGAGCCAAATTCTAATCCAACCCAAATTGGATTGAACTAAGCCCATAAGCCTTACATTGTGAGCAACAATCATCTTAGGATGATCAATCACCAAATTGGGTCAAACCAAGTCAAACCTAGCATTTGACCAAGTCAACACTTAGCCCAAATGAAACCTAAACTAGCCAAAATCCACCATAGACCAAATTGATTGAAACCATTGATCTAAACCAATTCATAGTCAATGATTGAACATGATCAAGTCATCATTGAGCCAAACCTAGCCAAATTAGTCACTTGACCCAAGTTGACCCAAGTTGACCTAAAAATTCAAAATGGGTCAAATCTTGATCTAAGCCAAATTGATTGCAACCAAGGCCACAATTGGCCAACTAGACCAAACCTAGCCCAATTGACCATGAACCCAACTTGACCTAAAAGGTCAAATCAACTTGAAATCAAACCAAACCAAAATTGATTGAAACCAAAGCTTGCCATACATTTCAAATGATCAACCAAGCCTAAACCAAACCCATGACCTAACCCAATTGGGTCAAATGGGTTAAATTGGTCAACTTGACCCATTTGACCTAAGTGAACTCAAATGAACCAAAACTAAATATAAACCAAATTGAACCAAGCTAATGACACCAAAACACTTCAAATGGTTATATGAACTTGACCTAACACTTGGTTTGACCCAATTTGACCAATTGGTCAACTTGACCCAAGTTGACCCATTTTGACCTAAATGGGTCAACTTGAGCCAAATCATATCAAATCAACTCCAAATTCATTGAAATTTGGCCCAACCTATTTTTGAAACATCTCAAATTTGACCAAATCAAAATCAAAGCCAAATAAACATTTTACCCTTGGGTCAAATGGTAACCTATGGCCAAATTCATTTGGAATTTGGTCTATTCCTTCTCATGGCTACTTAGCATCCTCCTAGTGGACTATTTGGACACCAAGGAGGGTGGTGCACATGACCCAATGGGTTTGGGTAAGCCATGACCCAACCCAAGGCCAAACTGACCACTCTAATCAAAATTCTCCACTCTGATCACCTCCTACACTCACCTAGTACATGTGAATTTCCTCACCTCCACTCCTCTGCAAAAATTGAAGCACATGAAACTCCTAACAACCTAAACAAACCATTCAATCTACTCAATTTTTTCAAAATGACAAGGCAAGCCTCGATCGTCCGATCCAAGTAGGGGGAGATATACTCCCCCTCATTCCAACTCAAATAATTGCCTTGCATTTGATTGAGCTCAGAGGAAGTAAGAGCAAGCTTCTCCAAGCCTCTCCAAGCATTCCCAAGCTCCTTTGAATTTCCCTCTCTCTTTCTTCCAAAATGGGGAGGTCAAGGATTTTCCAACTTACTCAATTCTCCACCAAACCTAAATTCACTTTGCAAGCACCATCAAGGAGGCAAGTTGAGCTCACCAAAAGCATTTTTCCAAATCTCCGAGTCACGGGATGGGGGATTTTGATTAAAGATGCAAGCCATTAGTGGGGAGCTTGGTCAATTTGATGATCCACTTCAAATTATGGCTTAGAACTTTCAACAGAGCTTTGTCTCCACTAGATGAAGCTATCTCCTCCATTAGAAGTGCCGGTGATAGCCTCCAATGAGGAATGACTAAAAATTGACCCTACATTGACAAATATTTGGTCCTTTGTGAAGGGAATTGTCATCCCACTAAAATCTATCTATTGAATGTTCTTCCCTACACTTATTGATGGTGTGGGTTGAATCCTAGCCTAATCTAAGTTTAGGTAAGCTCAGATCAAGCCATGGGACGGACGGCCTCCATCTCCCACAGCTTAGGCATGGTTGAATCATGGGTCATCCATCTTGCATTTTGGATGGACTGCCTTGATTAAAATGCGTTAGATCTTTGATTTAATTCCTTTATAACCACGGGTTTAATCCTGGCCATCCAATCCTTGATCGATGACTGTGGAACACATTGCGCCAACGATGCGCACGATGTGATAACTTAAATAACCAATCATCACCACATGGAAAGCATGCATCCGTCCATGTGGCCGAGGATTAGTTAATTAGGTCATTTAATTTCCTATTAATCAAAACTTCATAAATTCATAACTAAATATAGAAAAATCCAAACAATATAAATGATGGCTTATTTTAAAGATAATTTAGAGGGGAATCCAATAAAATTATTTTTAATTGATTTTAAATGGATTTTCCTTAATTAAAGTTAATTAAAAATCTAATAAGCCTAATTACTTCCTAATTACTTCATTAATTAATTCCAAATTTCTCAGACTTATTAGTGGGATGACTTCTGCCTCCCCTAATTTTCTTTCGATTTATTAATGAGTTAATTAGAGAAATTAATTAATGAAATCCTAATCACTCCTTTAATTAATTAAGTGATTAATTAACCTATTAAATAGTGAGGAATCCATTAATTAAGCTTGCTAATCACTAAGAAATACTGGATGGACTTAGGGAATGAGATTAGGATGCCTTTTCCAATCTCTTCTCCCTAAGTTCACTCTATTTGGAAAACACTTAATCAAATTATAATTAATGGCTTAATCACCTCATTAATAAATTCAATTAATCAAAATTCAAAACTAAATCATTCTAGAAACTTAATAATCTTAATTCTTGGGTAGATACTTAGGTATTCAATAACTAAAGTGGCTTCAAAGGAAATTATATCCAACTCATATGTGTGGGAAGGTTATGAAAGTACTTAATGAAAACCCTTTAGCTTAATTAATCAATAATTGTGAGTCAATTGCATTGGAACCCTTTCTTTCTTAGGTGAATTATTGATTTAAATTCCATGTGATTGCATATCATATGTTGGCTCATAATTGTTAGGTTAATTATGTTAAAGTGGTGTAGGTAAGGGGTAATTAATGCATTTAATTCACACCTTAACCTAAACAAAACATAAAATCAATCTTATTATTCTAAAATTAAACTAAACCAATTCACAAATGGGGAAATGGGTTAGGACTAGCAAATCTTTTCACATTTCCTAAGTCAAATCAAATTCAAAACTAAAAATCTCTTTAAAGAATTTTTGATTCACTTTGAATAATCTTATCCCATAGAATTGTCCTTAGGAATTAATTGAATGAAATTACATGCTTACATCACTTAATTTCTTTCCAAGCATACTAAATGTTGTATTCCATATGAAATTATGCATTCATATCTTTTGAAATTTAATTGAATAAAAATGTTTTCTTTATGTCAAATTGCATGCTTTGGCTAAAGTTAAGAATATGAGTGGCTATTATCACTATTAAATCAAAAATTATTTTCAAAACCTATAAATAAAAGATTAAAAATGAAGGTGTGCTACTTATAACTACTAAAAGCTTACTGTGATTATAACATAAAATGTGTATTATGTGATTTTCTTCTCTCCTATTAACATAGATTTGAATAGATTTTGCAAAGTGTATAGTTCATTTGAAAAGAACATAACACTTGGCTTAAATCCATTCCTATCCACTTCTATATTATGACTTAAGAAGACCTTCACATTTACACATGTAAATTGCATAACCAAATTAAACACCAAAAAATCTTTTGCATGATTCTTCATCCATTTATTTGCTTTTATACATGCACATGTATTTAAGAAAAGTGGTATATTAATCTGGACATCCCCGGGATGTGAGGCTTTAAGTAGCCCCAAGTAGGTATTGTAGCATACACCCCGGTGTAGAAAATAATGGCATCATTGTGGTGAAAAATCTTTATAAGGGAGTTGCCTTTCAAATCTGTGGGGAAAAAAGAAAGAGGAACCCTTACAAAAATTTGTCTTGGTAAGACGCCATGCAAATCTATAGATGTACTTATTCAGGTGATCGGGTACATCATCAAGGTATAGTGTACTATCTCAAAAGATAGAAGTCACTACCCTTTAATGGAACCAATCAATAAGGACTCGAGGATGATGGGTCATATGTACCGAGATTCCCCTACTTTACATAGAAAAGTAGAGTAGAGTTTATTTTAAATGGGTTCGTTAAGTTTCTTATGTGGGCAAGCCCATAGTTAATTACATCCTAAGGGATGATCCTTAAGAAAACTCGATTAAGGTAAATGATCATTATCTTTAAAGATTTCAATAGGAAGGACTATCAATTGATTGGTTTATTTTTGAAGATCAAATGAGATTGATCAAAAGAGGGAGTTATTATTGAAATCAAAATGGGAAATAAGTAGGAGATGCTCATGATGCTTGAAAACTTAGCAAGCATCTCAAACTATCCCATAGTTGGGCCTTACATTTCAGAAATTAATTTAATTTGTTTGAGTTGCATTTTTCATTAGAAATTTAGGACTTAAGATTCCTTAACATAAGATTAAGGAAATGCCTAAGAGGTGAGGAATTATATTTATAACCCACAAAAGGGAGAAGCAACCTCAAAACCTAAATCTAGGGAGCTTTGGTGAAGGCTGGATGCACAACCTAAATCTAAGGTAAAAAATGGGTAATTGGTTTTCCTCCACAAGAGAGATAAACCCACCCGAGGCTTACAACCTTTGGGTGGCCCCAACTAACTCCTCCTATGAAATTTAAGTCTTTATGCTTATGTGGATAGCTAGGCTATTTTTATTTAAAAAGAGACTAAGTCCTTAAACTCACTAGCTAAAGAGACTAGATCATATAAAGGGCATGCTTTCAAATGATCTAAATCTAATGCATTTAAAATTTCATTTTATTTTTATTTTTGGACAATCATGTTAACTCAGGCTAATAGAATTTTTATGACTAATGCATGAAAAATTAGATTATTGGCCAAAATCAGTGAGAATGGAGGATGTGAGTTTCCACCACGGCCCTCAAAGGTCAAGCTAGGTTCTTTGGCAAAGGTGGAAGCCCTCCAATCAAGAGTGAAATAAGATGCATTTGTGCATGCTATTATAAAGAAATGCTCATCCAACTAAGGGGTTGCTAATTCTTTTATCTTGATTTTAATCCTAAGCTTTAGGTGAGGTTATGAGTTATTTAATTTTAATTTGAATTGTTAAGTTGGGTAAAATAATTATTTTTCCCTAAAGAGCCTAATCCACATCCAGGCCATACATAAAGCAAGGAAGAAATAGGAAAAACATGCCACTTAATGCAAAAAGCTAAATAAATCATCAATCAATTCATAAAGCTAATTGCAAAAAGAATAAATGATCATTTATGGTCAGGAACCACCGTACAAACCCAAAAATATCAAATGTGGATAGTTAAGCTCTACCCTTATTATACATCTATGAATTAAAATTTAAATTTAATTTTAAAGGAATTCATTGTTATGGGGTCTTCAAGCTTTACTCTTCTTCTTCTTTCTTCTTTCTTTCTTCTTATTTCTTTCTTTCTTTCCTTTGGATGGTTGGAAAGTGGATTTCACATTGTACATAAGATAGGATCTTATGACCAATGCTCATCCTAATCCCCATAACAAATCATTCCAAATCCTACTTATATAAATTTTTACATGAAAAGGGAAATCAAGTTAACACTTGCAAAATAAGGGTTAGTTAAATCACACCACACAAATCCCAAGCATGTATATTGGACTTATCACCCACACATGGGTGACTAAGTCACCTATGGATTATGCTTGGGGTATAAGCACCTAAGCAAAAAAAGCATTTATATTTTTATCTATGATAGCTTAAGCACAATCCATATAGAAAAGAATAGTTAGACTAACCTACCATTCATTCTATGAGCATACACCCTAACATCCGCCTAAAACATTCATATCACAACAAACATAACACAAACCATAATCACCTAACTTGAAGGTTTGTGTGGTATGCTTAGCTTAGGACTTTAAGTTCAAATTTTCTAAGTGTGAAGGACATGTTCAACTTAGAGGAGGGTTTCATTTAAGTTGTTTAAGTGTTTTGGGTTATTTTTATTTCATGTTTTAATTTGGTTTGAGTGAAACCTATAATTAATTACTAAGTTATAAAGAGAGGAAGAACTTCTCTTTCCTTCCCAAATCCTTAAGTAATTTCTAAGGTAAGTTCACATTTTAATTTCATTTAGTTGAATGTTTTGATTACATATTTTAATCAATCCTAAGTTTAGATAAACTCTAAACAAACCTATTCAAAAAGAAAGGCATTTTAAGATTAAATGAAATGAATCAAAATTCACATAACACACATTACTTCATTTCTTTCCCAACTTATATAACATGCATATAGATGGAACCTATGCATATCTATGCATGCAAATGAGAATAGTTAACACACTTTATGATGCATGCTAAGTAATCCATTTAAGAAAATTTAGAAGTTGAATATGCATGATTTTTCTTAAGTAGAAAAGGTTTTCTTTATCCAAAATTTCACATACATACATGAGAGTAAGAAAGGCATACGTGAGTACATCGCCATTGTTAACCAGAGGTGTAAGGTACAAGACCTACTTAGGGCTACTTAAAGCCTCACAACTTTGGGGTTGTCAGATTAATATACCACTTTCCTTTAAGTACAAACATGCATATAAAAGAAATGAAATGGAGAAGGAATATGCAAAAGTTTCTTAATGGATTCATTTTTGTTTATGCAATTTATGCATGCAAGTATAGGCAAAATTTCTTAAGTGAGAGCATAGGGATGAATAGGGTTTGGAATTAAGTAAGTGTTGGGTTCTTTTCAAATGAACCCTACATCTTACTAACTCATATTCAAAACTATGCTAACATGAGGAAGAAAGAGAGCCTATGCTAAACATGCTTTTATAATCTATCACATGCAAGCTAATAATTAAGATATAAGAATGGTACACTTTCAAATTTGATGTTTCAATTATAATTTTTGAAAATACTTTGAATTTAGTAGTGATAATAGTCACTCATATTTTACTTTAGCCAACACATGCACATTTGACATAAGTAAACAATTTTCATTTTAGAATTTGAAACATGAACTTATGAATGTGTAAATCACATGAAATACAACTTAACATGTCAGGAAAGATCTAAAGCAATGAAATCATCTAAACTAACTCACTTTACCTAAATCCTAAAGAAATTCTTAAAGAATAAGAAAATTTAGAATAAATCAAAGTGAATTTCAAAATGATTTTTGTTTAGTTTGAAGTTTGATTTAATTTTGAAAATGTGAGATGAGTTTGATGTTCCTAACCCATTCCCACATGTGTTATATATTTTTGTTTAATTTTAGATAATTAAATCCATTTTTAAGCATTGATTAGGTTAGAGTATGAAATAAGTGGCTTAATTAACCCTTACCTACACCACCTTAGAAAAATTAACTAAGTAATTATGAGCCAATGAGATGACATAAAACTCAAAAGAAATTTAAATTTGCAATGCGCCTAATAATGAAAAGGCCTAATGTAATTTGGCTCGGAGTTAAAAGTTAATTAAGCTAAGGGGTTTAGCTTAAGTACCTTTAAAACACTCTTTCATACTTATGAAAGTGGTTCTAATTTCCTTAATTAATCTTAGGCTATTAAACACATAAGCATCTATCCAAAGTAGATTAATTAAGTTTTGAAAATTTTTAGAATTTTTGAAAATTTTTTAAAGGGATAATTAACGAGTTAACTCTTAATTAAGAGGGGATTAAGGGGAGAAAAAGAGGGTTTAGGGAATAACTTAAGGGAAATGCCCCAAAATTATTCCATAAAACCCCTACTCACTCGATCTGACCTTAATCAAACTTAATCATATGGTAAATCTACTAATCACACCTTAATTATCCTTAATTCTATGAAAGGGATAATTAGAGAATGAAATGAAATTTTCTAATGGCTCAATAAATCTCAAGAAAATTAGAGGTGAGGTTACATCCCTAAAATGAACTCTAAATTTGAGATTAATTGATGAAATTAGAGGATAATTACTAATATTCTCAAAGAAACCCAAATTTTAGAAAAAGGGTAAATTCAAAATCCATTGAAAATATTTTTTAAATATTTTAGATTAAATTATCTATCCATAGAATTTTTTCTTTTATTTTTCTAATTTTTCTATCAAAGAGTTATAAATTTTAGAAGTTTTTGAATTAATTAGGAATTAAATTCCTTAACTAATCCTTGCTTAATAATCACGGAGACGCAATGTCACCGCTTACTGCATGCCGAGATAACTTAAGTTGTCACCACAAAGCGGCACACGCTAATATCCTTGGCCATTCGATCAAAAGATTGGATGGCTAAGGATCCACCATGATAAAGGATTTATAAAATGTGCCAATAATCTCACCATCCATAAATGCAATGGAGATGATCAGATGAGCCAAGTTCTTCCCTAAGGATTAAAGACTTTCCATGATCCAAGGGAGATTTGATTGATCTAGCATGGAATCATAAGACTCAACCCACACCATCTACTCAAATACAACCTATCCAATCTCATGCAATGAAAATTTCTTTCACAAAGACCAACACCTCCTAATCTAAGTGGTCGAAAATCACATACCCCAGAGGTGATCACCACTGAGATCATGAGCTTGTCTGAAGATGAAGCCCTATTGAAGTTCATAAACCTTGAGGTTGAGTGGATCAATGGGTGGACCAACTCCTCTTCAAGATCCTTGTGGCTTTGATTAAATTGAGCTCTTCCTTGCCTCTAAAACTTTAGAGAAAGCTTGGGCCAATTTGATTTTGCTCCTAGATCAAGTGTAAGAGAATTGAAAGGAGATCAAATGTAGAGGAAATTAGCTATGATTAAGCTCCTTTTACATTGCAAAAAGAATGGGGAATTTAGATCCTCTGGACCTTTCTCTCATGATGATAAGGGTTCCTAGTGCTCAATCAGTGTGTCAATAAAAAGAATTAGGGGAGTATATCCCTTGAAGGATCGAAAAATGTCCATGCCATTTTGATCCAATTGAGCCTATGGACTGAGCCATTTTGGTTGCTTTGAGTGTGCACATGGTTGGTTTGGCCAAAGGAGTGGAATGCCAACTTTCCATGTGCTTGAATTGAGCTTAAGAGGGAATTTGAAATTTCAATTTTGCTATAAGTGGTCAGGTTTGGTCCATGGGGAAAATGGGCTGACCCAAGCCCATTGGGTTGGGTGCACCACTCATCACTAAGTCCCCTTGAGCATTTAGAAAATCCTCAAGTGATTGTGATGAGGGTATGAACAAAATACCCATAGCCAAAATTTGTTCTATGGCTAGGGGTAAAATGTTCATTTTGCTATTTTTTCACTTTGGGTATGTTTGGTATGTTGAGAAAATAGGTTTGGCCATGTTTCATTGGATTTGGAATCCATTTGAGTTTGGCTCATGTTGACCATTTAAAAATGGGTCAACAAGTTGACAACATAAATTGGGTCAAACCAAGGGTTAGCTCAGGTTCATATGGCCATTTGAAATGTTTTGGTGGCTTTGGTTCAATTCAATTTGGTATATATTTGGTTTTGGCTCATATGACTCATTTAGGTCAAATGGGTCAAGTTGACCTATTTGACCCATTTGACCTATTTGAGGTAGGTCAAGGGTACGTTTAGGTTAATAATTATGGAGTGGATTGGTATCTTTGTTTCCAATCAATTTGCTTGGCTCAACATGACCCCTTTAGTCATGTTGGGTCTAAGGTCAATTGGGCTAGTTGGGTCTAGTTGATCAATTGAGGCATTGGTCAAGTTCCACAAGTGATTTGGAATGGACTTGACCCATTGGTTTCAATCAATTTGGCTTAGTTTGACACATTTTGGCCCTTTAGGTCAAAATGGATCAAGTGGGCCAATTGGGCTAGGTTAGGCTCAAATATTGGCTTGGTCAAGTTCAAACATTGGTCATGAGTGAACTTAGATCAATGGTTTCAATCAACTTAGCCTATGGTGGATTTTGGCCATGTTAGGTTTCATTTTAGGTTAAGTGTTGACTTGGTCAACCCTTAGATTTGACTTGGTTTGACCCAATTTGATTGATTTATCATCCCATGATAATTGTTGATCATGATGAGAGGGATATATGAGTTTGGTTCAATCCAATTTGGTTAGGATCAAATGTTGGCTCATAAGGGTACTTTAAGTCACCTTGGGTCAAGTGAGCCTAAGCGGGTCAAATGGCTTGGTCAAAGCTTGATTTGAAGTTGATTGATGTTGTATATGGACTTATGATTGAAATATAAATCCATTTACACGGTTTGAAGTCAAATAGATTTTGGTTCATTTGACAATTTCATATTCAAAGGGTGAACATGAAAGGATTTTGGGTTTGATTTTTGAACTAGGCTTTGATTGTTTGATTGAAGTTTGTATTTATATAGGAGTTCATGATTGTAGGTTTGATTAAATCATGAGAGAAAATCAAGGACTGGCTTGATTTGAAATTGATTTGGCTAAGTTCAAAATTTTAGCTTGAAAGGCTTAGATTTGATTTTGAGTGTGTTTGAGTTTGACTTTTGGAATTGTTTTTGATTATTTGAATTTATATTTCATTTATATATGTGAATATAAATGAGAATATAAATTGATCATGAGAAAATTTCAAGGATTTGAGAGAGTTTAATCATGATTTGGGTTAAATCCATTAAATGGAATTTAAAGGATTTAAAAAAAATTTTAATTTAAAATTTAATTTTTGGATTGGATTTGATTGATTTATATTTATATTTCATTTATATATGAGAACATAAATGAGGATATAAATAAGTTTTGAGAAAATCCCAAGGATTTGAATAGGTTTGATCAAAGTTTAGGTTAAATCCACTAATGGAAAATTAAGGGATTTAAGGGAATTTCAAGCATTTTAAATTTGGAATTTAATTTGAAGGTTTGATTTGATTGATTTATATTAATATTTCATTTCTATATGTGAATATAAATGAGAATATAAATAAGTTTTGAGAAAATCCCATGAGTTTGAATATGTTTGATCAAGGTTTAGAGTTGATTTTGGCCTTTTAATGGAAAATTAAATGGACTTATGAGAATTTTCATGAATTGGTTTATAATTTTGAATTTGATTTGATGAGTTTGAATTTATATTTCATTTATATATGGGAATATAAATGATTATATAAGTGCATCATGAGAAAAATCTCAAAGATTTGAATAAGGTTTGATCATAATTTTGTCTAAGTCCTTAAGAAAGGGTTGAGGACTTAGGAAATTTGAACTTAAGAAATTTTGATGGAATTTGGTCATGGGTTTCAATCATAGATTTCAATCATGGATCTCAATCATGGAATTGATTTGAGTTTGAGAAAATCAAATAGGATTGATTTGGAGTTTGATTTGAAAGAAGGAAAGTGAGGAATGGTTTAAGTGTAGAAATTTTCTAACACTCCTAAGGCATGACTATTCTATGGCTAACTCTTCTAAGTCTTCTGTAGTGAGAGAGTGTCAACCTAATCAGTAGATGTGTCTTAAGACTAAGGAACTCTTAAAGTATAAGAGAAATTCTAAGCATAAGATGGAGGCGTTGAGAGCTTATTCTAAAAATGAGGTTAATAACTGTACTTATGTCTTTCATACATGTAAATGTGCATTTGATTAATGGATAAAAGAGTCCCTCTTTTCTATTTAATAAAAACATGCATTCATGGAATATCCAAATTTTCCTAAACAACATCTCTTTGCATTCATCATTAAAGTGTGTTAAAGTTTGCATTTGCATGTATAGATATGCTTAGGATTATTCATATGCATGGTATACATGTTGGAAAGAAATAAATGGTTGTGTGTTTATGATAATAATTCACTTTAACTAATCCTAAGATGCCTTTCTTATTGAATAGGTTTATTTAGAGAAAATCTAAACTTATGGTTAATTAAAACACATAATAAAACATTCATTAAAGAAAAATCATTAATGAATCAACCTTAGAAATTACTTAAGGTAGGGAGAAAATAGAAGTGCTCTTCTCTTTTCTCTTTTTGCAACACTTAGTAATTAAATGTAGGTTCATTCAAACCAAATCAAATCATCAAATTAAATTAACAAATTAGCTAAACTACTTAAACTAAAACCACTAAAAATTGAATCTCCCACACTTAGAAATTTCCAACCTTAAATCTTAGCTAAGACATGCCACACAAGTCTTAAATGGCACACATATTAGGCTAAGTCACCATTTCTAGCCCTATGTTAGGGCGGTGCATGGTTTGATGCCTGATTTTATTTTATGATGTAATGTTTTAGACGGATGTTGGGTGTATGTGCATAGACCGGATGATAGGATAATCTTAGTCTAATCATTATCTTCTACAGGGGATTGTGCTTAAGGGGTGCTATAATAAAAATATAAATGTTTTTGCTATGCAGGTTGCTTATACCCCTAAGCATAATCCAAACTAGGACAGGTAGACTTGGTTACCCATGTGTGGGATACTAAGTCCAACTTATTCATATACATGCTTGGATTAGGATGAACATTGGTCATAAGACCAAGTCATATGCACCATATGAAGCCTTTGGAGCAATACATCCCAACCAACTAAAAGAAAGAAGAAAAAGAAGAAAGGAAGAAATGAAGAAAAGAAGAAAGAAGAATGAAGAATGAAGACCCCATAACATGAATTCATTTTAATTATAATTATTCATTTATAATCTGAGTTGTATAAGGGTAGAGCTTGACTACCTTTTATTTTTTTAGGTTTGTGCGTGGAGCCCCAATACACCTCTTATTCTTTGCGCTAGCTTTATAAAATTGTTGATGTTTGTTTATGCATTAAGATGGCATGATTTTCTAGTTTCTTTTAAATTTTGATGAATGCGATTAGCTAAAAAAAATAAATTTTCTATCCAATTAATCAACTTAAAATTAAAATTAACAACTCATAACTTCTCCTAAAGCCTTGGACATAAATCAAGATAAAATATTTAGCAACCCCTTAGCTGGATGTTGTATGTTTCACATCATGCATAAAAATCATCTTGCTTCACTCTTTCTTATGGAGGGCTCCCACCTTCGCCAGAGAACATGGCTTGACCTTTGAGAGCCATGGTGAAAGCACACCTCCTTCTTACTAATTTTGGCCCATAACCAATTTCTCATGCATTAGCATATGAATCCCATATCATGTGTCAAATAAATTGTCCAAAAATCAAAAATAAAACTTAACAAAATTTGCATTAGATTTAAGTCATTATTCATGCCCTACATGATCTAGTCTCTTAGGGAGTGTGTTTAAGGACTTATTCTCTTTTCTAAATAAATAACAACTTAGCCATCTTGCAAAAGCATAAGACTTGCCTACATGTATTTAAAATCGTAGCAGGAGTTAGTTGGTGACCACCCGCAAGTGGTTGTAAGTCCAATAGTGGTTTATCCTCTCTTGTGGAGGCAAACCATATACCCATTTTCCTTAGATTTAGGTCGTGCTTTATTCCTCACCAAAGCTCCCTAGATTTAGGATTTAAGGTTATTGTTTTCCGAGCTACAAGCATATATCCTCATCTTTAGGCATTTTTATGATCTTATATTATGGAATTGTAAGCCCTAGATTTCTAATAAAAATTCAACTCAAACATATAATCCTCTTCAAATTTCAAAAATATAAAGCCCAATCATAGAATAGTTTGAGATGCTTACTAGGCTTCCTAGTATCATAAGCATCCCCTACTCATCTCCTTTTGGTTTCGATAATATCTCACTCCTTTTGATCAATCCCACTTGATCTTCCAAAAATAACCAAATTATTGATAATCCTACCTTCAAAATCTTTGGAGACAATGATCATTTACCTTAATCGAGAGTATTCTTAAGGAATCTCATTTTTTTAAGATATAATTAACTATGGGGCTTGCCTAGGGAACTTAACAAAATTTACAATAAACCTTACTTTACTTTTCTATAAAGAAAGAATCTCGTACATTCAAGACCCATTGTCCTGGGAGTCCTTATTAGGTGATTAGGTCCATTGTAGGATGGTGACTTTTATTTCTCGAGATAGTACATCATTCCTCAATGTCATACCCAATCACCTTAATAAGAACATCTGCGAATCTACATGGTGTCCTAACATATACCAAAATTTTATTTTTTAAATTCCCCAAAGTGTTTGAGAAATAAACACCATAAATTTTTTTAGTGACTCCACTAGGGATGGTTCCTCTCTCCATCTTTGGTAAATAATCATTATCTCAAATATCGATAGTGGATTTGTATTCCATATGAATCTGAGACTATCCTTCTTTTCCATTGGCACTTAAGTTTATTTCATTCTTAAGCTAAGCTAGCCAACATCCTTTAGGTTTTAGGACCTCACTTCGTGTAGGTCTTAAAATCCCTATTGGGTTCCCCAAAAGGTGAAAATAAAAATTTAATAAAAAAAGAAATAACTAAAGACTTCCTCCTTACCATTTATATGGTAAGGAAAGGTTCATTCCAAAAATAAAGAAAGAAAAATAAATCCTTTATATAAAAGCATCACTTTCCAAAAAGCACTTTTCTAAAAAATTCACATAATAAAATATTTGCTCAAAAATTTTCATAACTTAACCTCATCTAACAATCTTCAAGATTGTTACATGTGTAGGACCTTTTCAAAAAAATCAAAGCTAAGTATCATCTTTCAAAAATTACAAATGAACATCTTCATTCAATATACTCAAAATCTATTGAATGAGTATTTCATTTCTAAATCATTGTTTCAAAATTCACAAATGGACATCCTCATTCAATATACCAAAAATTAGTGAAAAAAAATTTCATTTTCAAGCAAAATCAAAAATCACAAATGAATACCCTCATTCAATATACCCAAATTTATTGAATGAAGATTTCATTTTCAAGCAAAATAAAAAATCATCTTTTCAGAAATCATAAATGAACATCCTCATTTAATATACCCAAATTTATTGAAAGAAGATTTCATTTCTAAACAAAATCAAAAATCATCTTTTCAAAAAGAACATATTTGAAAATGAATACCCTCATTCAATATACCCAAATTTATTGAATGAAGATTTCATTTCCAAATAAAATTATATATCATGACATTGAAATCCATTTCAACATATTCACATATGTGAAGTTAATTTCTTTCTTTTCAAAAAGAACAAATTTGAAGATAAGCGTTTTCATTCCATATGTCCAAACTTGTTGGATGGAAGCTTTATCTCCGAACAAAATCACACCTTGAAATTCCACTCAACACATTCCACATATGTTAAGTTGGAATTTCCATCTCTTCAAAAAAAGCAATAAATCACACACAAAAAACTTCATCTTTGAATCATGAAACAAAATTAACTTCCATTTTACATAACCAAATTTGTAAATGGAAATCTTCTTTTCAAAAAAAAAATTACATTTGGATTCTTTATTTAGCATACCCAAATTTGCTAAGTAGAGATCCACTTTTCAAAAATCATAAAAATCAAACACATTTAGATTCTTTATTTAGCATACCAAAATTTGCTAAGTAAAGATCCACTTTTCAAAATCATAAGAAAAAAAATCAAACACATTTGGATTCTTTATTTAGAGTACCCAACTTTCCTAAGTAAAGATCCTCTTTGAAAATCAAACACATTTGGATTCTTTATTTAGCATACTAAAATTTATTAAGTAAAGATCCTCTTTTCAAAATCATAAAAAATCAAACACATTTGATTCTTTATTTAGCATACCCAAATTTGCTAAGTAAAGATCCTCTTTCAAAATCATAAAAAATCAAACACATTTGATTCTTTATTTAGCATACCCAAATTGGCTAAGTAAAGATCCTCTTTTCAAAATCATAAAAATCAAACACATTTGGATTCTTTATTTAGCATACCCAACTTTGCTAAGTAAAGATCCTCTTTGCAAAATCACAAAAATCAAACACACTTGGATTCTTTATTTAACACACCTAAATTTGCTAAGTAAAGATCCTCTTTTCAAAACATAAAATCAAACACATTTTGATTTTTTATTTAGCATACCCAAATTTGTTAAGTAAAGATCCTCTTTGCAAAAATCAAAATAAAAGAAAATATTTGGACTTTATTTAGCATACACAAATTTGCTAAGTAAATATTCCATTTCTAAATTCACACATGATTCACATCATGAGCAAACAAACAAAGAAGAAAATTAATTTTCAAATACTCATTTAACATACCCAAATTTGCTAAGTGAGTAAAACCCAAAATAAAATCGATTGATCCTTTATTTTAACATATTCAAATTTGTTAAATGAAGGGTCCCCAAACATGAAAATCCATTTCAAATATGAACCAATGAAATCATCAAAAAAATCTCTTCAAAATATTTGAACCCATTTCCAACATACATAAATTTGTTGAAAATGGATTCTAAATTCAAAAATCTATTCTCTGAATCTAAATTCAAAATCTCTCTCCAAAATCAAAGAGCCCCACTTAACATATTCAAATTATTGAGTGTGAGTTCAAATTCTAAATCAAAAAGTTAACATAATACAAAAGTAGAAGATTTGATTTGAGTTTGTTTTCAAATTCCAGAATTTTAACTCAGTTTACTCATTTTAGTTCAGATGGTGCTCAAGTATGCCTTCTTACTTTTCCTTTGGGATGGATTTGGCCTTGATCCCACCTCCCAGAGACTTTTCCCATCTCATTCACTTTGCGAGGATTCAAGGGGCTAGGATCACTTGTGAGAGGCCCTCACACCAACAGAGTGTGGTGACGGTAGTAGTAATCCATGTTGAGATGCCATCAGATTCTAAATTTCCCTCACTTAAGAGGAAGGCAGGTTTGCATAGTTGCGTAGTGCTCATTTAGTTGTTCCCATTATTACCCCAGTATGGGCTAGCACCCACTTATTGGCTTCTTCCAAGGGGAAGGCTCCCTATCTGTGGGATAGTCCCACCTAGATAGGGTCTAGTTCCCACTGCCTCCCCAGAACTCAAATGCACAGATGTCACAAGATCAAGCATCATCATGCAAAGAGAATGATGGAGGTAGTTTCTCCAGAGGAGCCACCCAGTAGTCTCCTCCTCGAATAGTTCCATCCTCTCTCCGGATCTAATGGAGAGGAAGATGTTAGGATGTTTATAGTGTCACCTTAACCTGCAAGTTCAGTATGAGGCTCCTAGATAGAGGAGGTCCATGCCAACCTTAGGATAGTTACTTGAAGGTTTATGACGATCGAGTCTAGGCCCAATTTGATTTATTATCCCCTCAAGAATGAGCACATCAGAGAGGGCTGGGGAGGCTGTGTATTGGCATGTGACTAGAGAGGCAAAGGTACAGCCCCTCCGCCTCTCATGGATTTCTGATCATGCTACGCATCTACAACATTTTATTGATGACTACTCACCATGGGAGGAGAGCTCAAGAGAGAGTCGGTGCCTCACCCCTCACCACTCCACCATCTCTGCAAGTTCCATCTTCCATATTCCATCCAAAGATCCAAAGAAAAGAAAGCCCATCATGATCCCAAGAGATCCCATTTCATCTACACATCGGAGGTAGCAGCTCTCCACTCACCTCCCACTTTGCCAGTGAAGAGGGAGTGACCTCAAAGATTAGTCATGTCTCACCACCACCACCAGAGATCATGGAGATAGCAAGAAATAGAGAAAGAGTCCCATGGTGATAGATCCTCCCAAGAGTAGTACTCCACCCATGATAGATGATAGCCATGAGCATGTATCCTCCAGTGAGCACAACCCTCACAAGATGAGTTCTAGTAGCAGGGGAGGTTAGATGTATTTCTTTCCATGAACATGACCCCACCACCACGCATGTGCTCGCTGGACTCTCATGAGTATAAGTTTTGTGAGAAGAAGGAAATCCTAGGGTACAACTGGTCTGATCTAGAGGAAGAAAAGGTTAGCTTTGATCCAACAAAGATGATTTGTTGAAAGATTCAACAGAGGTGCATATGGATACTGTGGGTTCCTCCTTCAAGATCATAAGTTTGAAGTACAATAGGATGATACTGCCTATTCGACCCAACACCTCCTTCAACAACTTAAATAGAAGGATGAACAAATTGACAAGATGGGAAAGAGGCTTGAAGATTTGCTAGAAGCAATTTTGGCACTTCAGAATCAAGCCCCAGCAGTGCATCCTACTATTACAGACCATTTTGTGTTACATGTCAAAAGACTTCACCTCCAGTAGAGTAGAGCAGCACTAGCTTGTATAGGAAGGTAGTGGATAGTACCTCCGTACAAGAAAAAGGATATTAAACTCATGGTTGAGTAGCAAGTGAGAGAAGTGTTAGCGTAAGCCTGAGGAGGATCATCGGTTCCAAAGGGTAGGCCCTACCAAGAGGAATTTGATGCATCCAAGATCCGGGTTTTGTGCCACCTTCTTTCAAGAGCTTTGATGGCCGGAACCCATGCCCACATAATGCACTTCGGCTTACAGCGGCAATGATGCATTATTATTCCATCTTTTTGTCAATAGTTTAGTGGGTATAGACTTTAATTGGTATGATAAACTCCCTAACAGTTCAATGAAGATATTTGTTGAGTTAGAGCAACTCTTCATTAAGAGGTTTGTTAGAGCTCAGTAGAGGGTGATTGTGGATGATTTGTTGTAGCACAACAACATCCCGATGAGTCCCTCATTGACTATATTCTCAGATGGCATAATTTGAGTATGAAATGCAAACCGCAGTTATCTGAACAACATGCCATTGAAATTCTACTAAAGAATATTCATGACCGGTTGCCTTCATGCTCAAAGGTTTTACCATCAAGATATTTGAGAAGCTAATCAACAAGAAAGTCTACAAGGAGAGGTTAAATAATTGCCTTTTCAAGATCAGTCAACAATGCCAAAGTCACAAAAAATTAAGAAAAGAAGCCAGGGGTAGTAGGAGCATTGGATAAGGAGAAGCAGTCGACTAGAGAGTAGTATGAGAGACATCATGCCCCACAGCTATCACTTCCACCTCCTCTACCACCACCTAGGCCATCATACCGGATGCCACAACAGCCTCCATGGCCTTCACTTCCTCCTCCCATACTCACACAATACCGCCACTAGGTAGCTACCATCCACCTACTACTCTTTGGATAAACTAAATAAACCTTATTCATTTAAGAGGGAGGTAGGAAAATCTTTAAGAACCTCTTAAAGAAACTTGATTTTACCCAGCCTAGAAGCGGAGGAAGTGAGCAATGATCATAACTTTTTCCCTACCACACCATAGGCCATGTTTTGAGGAGATTGCTTTACATTCAAGGACTAGCTTGAGTATAGCTACAAGACATGTATCCCAAAGGAATATCTAGTGGAACAACCATCCAGCTCTTAGGATAATCCTTGGGGATACATGTGATCCTCTCAAAACCAAAGAAGGTTGGGATATCTCTTATCCCAACCTCTAAAAAGATTATTTCAAAATCAAGAAACTTTCCTCGGGTGCTCGAGGCAGCAACCTAACATCAAGGATCACAAGTTGCCAAAGATAACTTGGGGAAGGTGGGAGCTCAATAGTAGCAGCCCCATACCTACCCGGGATAGCCAAGTAGCGCAATAACTGACCAAGCCCAACCTCCATTCCACCGTTGCAACTACTACTTCAGTCAACACTTCTACTTCACCTAGTTCTTCTTCTAGTAGACATCTTGTATCAGATGAGGGCATCAAATCCCTCACCCCACTTACTTTACTAGATTTCTACTATGTACCTCCTTCTAAATCCAAGAAATCGAGGAATAAAGCTAGTTTGAATTACATCTATGTGTCACTTCTGATGGTTTGTCTAAGTCTACTCTTATAGAAAACTCTTCAAGTCTAAATAATAATTATAACAACTCAAAGCTTCCTCTTTCTAGAGATGGACTTTCCTTCTTTGAATAGTATGGGTTCACCTCTTGAGATAGACTTGGAATCATTTGATTGAGGGTCCTATAGGAGAAGCTGCATGTGTAGAATCTTCCACTAAACGCCACAAGAGATCACCAAGTTAACCTCCAGAGTGGCAAGGTTCTACCTCCTAGAAGCACCTCAAGATAAGGGAAAATAAGTCATTGGAAGCAAGAAGCCCTCCATGATGCTCCACCCATGGATATGCTTATGGAGGATCAGCCCAAAGTTGATTACAATGTCCTCACTCACCTAAGAAAGTTTCTAGCTAAACTAAGCATATATGATGCTCTTGTCTCATCCAAAGAGATGAGGGAATCATTAATCAAGGCTCTTCTTGATCTAGAGATGCTTATAACATATTAGAGAGGAGGCATTATTCAAGAGAAGCAGGAGTCACATTCACAGATGAAGACCTTGGGACATGGAGCACAACCGCCCTACATCACAAAGGATATGGATTCAAACTTTCCATGGTTTTGTTGATCCGTGCATCTGAACATTATGAGTCTAAACACCCTTGCCTATTTGAAGATTGACATCTCTACACTCTAAGGAGATCGAATGATGTTGAGAGGATTCAATGAACATGGTGAGAGGATTTAGGCCATAGTGTTACCTTTGTGAGAAGATGGCCAAGTTCTATATAATTGATTCAAATACTTCATTCACGCTTTGCTCTAGGCCTTGGATACTATAATAAGATGATTCCATCCTCCCTTCATCGCATCAAGTTCAAGGGATGGAATCAATACTATGTCAAAGGAGATGAAAAGCCATTTCAGTAGAGGTTGAGATATATGAAGATGCGACCTACTATCTTCCTCAAAATCAAAATGCCTTTTCTCGTGAACTTGGTCAAAATTCAAATACAAAAGAAAAAGAAAAAAAAAAAAAAAGAAAAAGAAAAGGAAAAAAAGAAAGAAAAGGACAATAAAGAGAAATGACACTAAGGAAGAAGTAGAGTCACTTCCACACACAGTTCATTCCTGGACATATGGGTAGGATGACCTCCATGTAGAGAGAGAGGTATACAGGTTCCAAAGGTGGAAGACCCTGGTTGGCCAACCCAAGGGGTTATGTTCCAGTTCACAGAGTACCCTCTATTCACATAGACTTGGAATCTCTGAGGATGAGTCTCATGTGATTAGCATACCAACCCCTCTCAAGTTTCATTAGAGGTGACTCAAGCTGAAAGCGATGAAGACCAAGCCTCCAAGCAAAGCATGAATGTATTCAATCATTTATGTAAAACTATTAAGAAGTTGAACTTTAGCTCTAACCTCACTTTCTCAAAAGTTGAAGGTTTAGTAGTTAAGAAAGCCCCTAAGTCTTCCATGGATGTCAAACTAAAGAGATTCCTATTGGGATCATCATCCTCAAGTCCAGAAGTTGATGTAGAACTTGAGGATAATTCATATAAAGATTTAATGGAATTACTTTTTGATTGGTACTCGCCTTATGTTCTTAATCTTGCAAAGAAAGGTTTGATTCCTTATACATGGTCCAAGCACAGGTCAGAGTATTTTGAGAATCTATGGAACAACAAAAGTAAGGATACACAATCAAGATTAGGACTAGATTCATAGTAAGTTAGAATGATGATTACCGCTAGGTCACCAATCATCTAGAGTCTGATAGCTTCTCAAACCACACTAACTCTTATGAGGAGGTGTGTTTAGAAACTTCATATGATCCAGATGATCTTCAAATCAAAGATGCACCTCCAAAATTTGAAGAGGAAATCCATTCAACTATCGACAAGCTTAAAGAAATCAACCTCAGGATGGAAGATGATCCACGCCCTACATACATCCCTACTAAATGAAGAAGAAACTAATGACTTAATTAGCTATTGATTAAGTTTAAGGATTTTTTGCATGGAGTTATGAAGAGATGCCCAAATTATCTCCCATGTACCCACAAACCAACATTAGACCCTAACCCTATCAAGCAAGCTCCTAGATGCATGGAAATTGAACAACAGTGCCATTTGAAGTCAAGAAAATCGATAGTTTTATCAAAAGAAAAATTCTACCTAGTTAGCTGTGTTAGTTAAGAAAAGAATGGCCAAATTTGCATATGCCAATTTCGGGGACTTAAATAAAGCATGTTTTAAGGATGAATTTTCTTTTCTTCCTATAAATTAATGGTGGACATCACCTCATCTCAGATTCTCCTTCATGGATCATCTTGCTACAACCAAATCAAGATGGCCCCGAGGATGAAAGAAACACTACTTTTCAAAATCTATTATTATAAGGTCATGCCTTCGCCTTAAAATGGTGCTACATACCAATGGCCATGGATCTTCAATGAAACTCATCATCATCAATGTTATGTTGATGATCTAAAATCAAAAGAAAAGGAAGACCACCTCTTTAACTTGAGAGTAGTTTTGAATGGTTAAGATAATTTAACCTCAAAATGAACCCCTGTGTGCATTCAGTAGCTTCAAAGAAGTTCCTTGGTTTGTCGACATGAATAGAAATAGATTAAAAAGATCAAAGCTATCTTAGAAATGATACCCCTAAAAGTCTAACTCAACTAGATCTTCCAAGGTGGTATATCTAAGATGCTTTATCTCCAATCTGGGAAGATGCAAGCCATTTTAGCACTTGTCAAAAGGATGCCAAGTTCGGAGATGACAACATGCCTTTGAAGACATCAAGGATTTGGTGAAGCCGCCATTCTAGTAGCCTATCCCAAGTGTTGATCCTCTATAATGCTACATTGGATGACTCCCTTGGCTCTTTATTGGCCCAAGCCAATGACGAAGGGAAGGAGAACACTCTCTACTACCTCAGCCATCGTCTGATCCCTGCTAAAGTGAACTACCCACCCATTGAGAAATAGTGCCTAGGTTTAATCTTTGCATCCCAAAAACTATGGCCTTATATACTTTCTCATAATGTGAACTTTATTTCAAGAATCAATCCACTACAGTATCTCATGACATGGATGACATTATTTGGATGGTTGGTGCATTGGTCCATGATTCTCTACTAATTTTATATTACATTCCTCCTGGCGGTGAAGGACACATTCTAGATTTTCAAAGACACCAACTTCCTCCCGATTCTCACTTAGTGAAAATCTCCATGATGAACAAATCATGAACTTAGGGGAGGTTGACAACGCCATTGGGAGATGTATTTTGATGGTCCTTTCACAAAGGAGAAGAACCATGATCTACTCTTCCAAAAAAGGGTAGAATAGTTCTCTTAACTCTGATGTGATGTAAATGAGATTATCATACTATCTCTCAATCCCGCACCAACAATGAAAGTATGAGGCTTTGATTGTGGTATAAAGTTAGTCATCACAGTGTGTGTCAAAAGCATCAACATTTATAGGGATTCTCAGCTAGTCATCAACCAGATTGTTGGATCCTATAAGGTTCTAAAACTTAAGCTTCAGCACTACCATGACTACACCATGAAGCTATCGGCCCAAATACCTAAGGTCACCATCTACAAGGTCCCTCGAGGAGAGAACACTATAGCAGATGCTTTGTCCAAACTCACCAAAGAATTGACATGTCTGGAAGATGAGTCCATTCAAATAAGGGTTCAAAATAGACAAGTCCTATCTCTTATTGACACTGAACTCATCGAGAGACTTTCTCTTGAAGGGGAGGTTGTAGTTGCCAATAGATATGAGGAGCTAGATTAGAGGCAACCATTCATGGATTACTTGACTAGAGGCAAACTACCTTAAGAGAAGTCACAAGCCCATTAGATGAAGTAGAGAGCTCTCGTGGATGGCACCTTGTATCGACGGTCTTTCGATCAAATGTGATTACACTGTTTAGATAAACACGAAGCCTTTAGGATCATGATGAGGTACATTCACTATGCGAGTGCATCATCGGTCACGAAGGTGAAAGCAAAGATCAAAAAACTAGGTTACTATTAGCCTTGATGATTCATGAATGTGGCTAGATGCCATCGATGTCGTGCGGTGTGGTCTTGTCAACCACCCAACATTTTGTATCTTACATTGGACTCATGGCCATCTGAGTGTTGGGGTACTAACATAGTGGGTCCTATCGATCCTCCTTCTCCCAAGGGTCACTAGTTCATCTTACCTGTCACCGACTATTTTTCTAAGTGGGTGGAGGCAATCCCACTCAGAGAGGTCACATCTCAACATGTGCTCCAATTTTTTAGGAACCATATCGTATATAAGTTTGGGGTGCCTCGATGAATTATATCTGATAATGGTATTTCATTCAAGAGCACTAAGATCAACAACTTTACTAGAAGATATGGTATAGATTAGAGATACTCCACCATCTACTACCCTAAGAAAAATGGCCTAGTAGAAGCATTCAACAAAACTCTCATTCAGATACAAAAGAAGACACTTGATGATAATAAGTGACAATGGCATGAGTAGCTAGTTGAAGTTTTGTGGGCATACCGCACAACATACAAAACTCCAACTTAATCTACCCCGTTCTCCTTAGTGTATGGGTCTGAAGCCATTACCATTAGAAGTTCAACTCCCATCACTAAGGAATAGCATGGGTAGTAAGATCACTACATGGTAGTTGTGGTTAGAAGAGCTCAAGGTTTAGAGGAGAGATATGCTGGTGCAGAACCTCGAGTTGTATAAGCCAAAATGATTCAAGCTACTCCATAGAACTTTTCAAGTAGCAGAACTTGTATTAGTTCTAAGGAGACCAATTGTTGCCCGTTGAAAGATGGGAGGCAAGTTTAAACCCAATTGGGAAGGCTCTTTTTTCATAGAGAAGGCTTATCGAGGAGGATCTTATTAGCTTATTGATTGTAAAAAGGAACACCCGATGCTTCCAATTAATGGGCTCTAGTTGAAGAAATATTACCCATAAAATTATGTTTGAAAATAATTCTATCATCAAAAATTCTATTCTAATTTATCAAAATATTCTTTTGTTTGAAACATTATTTACTTATTTGTGAATCCACCACAACTTATTTTTAGGATAGGTGTAAGAGAACCCAAGAAGCATCCTATCCCTCTTTCACAACATTAACACAAATTAAACATGATTCTAGCTACTAGAATAGGTGTGAACCCAAAGAGGCATCCTATTTTAGCACCAAGTTAGGTGTAAGATAACCCAAGCAACATCCTTTCTTGGTGGAATCTCAACTACCATTCATGGCACCATTTCATCAAATTCCCCAGCGTGATTAGGGTAGGTGTAAGAGAACCTGTGAGGCATCCTATTCCTTTTAACACAAACATAAATAAAAACAAACACATATCTTTTATCTTGAGCTACTTTGAAGTGGCAGCAAGCCCCACTCATTACACTCTAGGTCGGACATCTACTTGATAGTCTGTCACCCTAATGGTCATTTATCAGGCGGATGTGAGTCCCCATGCTTTCTTCCTGACTTGACCATTGCAAACCAATGAGCACCTTGTTAGTTTGGTAGGCTTCTTTGCATAGCTAGTAAGCTACCTCATGTTGACTTTGATTACAAGGATGTAAGCTTATAAGCTTTCTTCTTGAACTAGCCATCATGCACTGATTAGGTCGAGTATATTTGAGCTTTAGGATAAGTCCCCTGGCTTTTTTTTCTTGACTACTTTTGAGTTGATATAGTCCCCTGGCATTCACTCATTAGTCACCTAGGTCGGATCCAGGTGATAAAGACTATCCCAATAATCAATTTCATTATAGGAGGATGTGAGTCCACGCTTTCTTCCAGGTATTATTACAAAGATGGACACTTTTGTTGGTTGATGTTTCTTATGACTCACCTGATGGATACACCATTCTTGGCATATGTGAGTCCCTATGCTTTCTCCTTGAGTTGGCCACCGAATACTTATTGATGTTATCTTCCTTAGGGTTTTGGATAAAGCCCTTAGTGGCCCCTTCCCCTATGGGCACTCTACTTGGATCACGTCCTTTGTGACCCACACTACTAGGTTACTTTTGGATCAGATAGTCCATTTCCAGCCACCCCGTGGTTGGAGAATTTATTCATGGATGCCTGATTCTCCCTTGGTTTTAAATCGAGATAGGTCTAGGCGATATAAGCTCCTTCTCATATGATCCCTCATATCAATATGTCCATAAACAAACATAAATTAATTCACTTGTGGATTAAAATTCAAACCTTCCCTTTACATCCTATCTTTTAAGTGTTAGAGAACTCCTATAGTTTGACTACTCTTGTAGAGATAAGTCCCAAATTTCTCTCATTTAGCACTTATGTTGGGTTCAATCTATTTTGCCATAAATAAAGTTACTCATCATTTTCCTTGGAAGTTAAGTCTACATTCTTTCTAGCTGATGAAACACCTATCATTAGCATGTTACATTGCTAATGTTTCCCAATGGTCTTATTCAAAAGATGAGTCTCCAGCTTTCTTCTTCCCTGAGTCAACCATTGCAAATTAGGCACCCTTTGGTTGGATAGTTCTCCCCACCATAAACTACTCCTTTGGATTGATAAATTTGTGTTAGACAAGGCCAACCCCTATATCATTGAAACGATGGGATCCATAAATATAATTAAAATGAAATTAACCCCTATTTTTTGATTTAAGCCCTCCTACATTCACTTAGTTAGCCTAGGTTGGGTAAACATTTACTTTCTTAATGTCAAATGGTCTTTTAGCAAAGATGTGTCCCATGATTCTTCCTTGAATTGATTACAAATCAAAGGCAACCACTTTGGTTGGATATTCTATGTGGTTGGTAAACTATCCCTTTGGACTAGTAAATCAAGTAATTAATCAACTTCTACCAGTCATTCCATTAAATGTCATCTCAAATTCAAAATTTAAAATTTGAAACAAATTCAACCCTCCTCCCAAGTAGAGTCAAATTAAATAGATAAAATAAATATAATCAACCTCCCTAATGGAGTCAAACTAAATTAAATAAATCAAATCAATCCGCTTTTCCTCAGTGAGATGTAAATCTTTTTTAGTTCCATGGAACCCAATATCAACTTGCCAAGAATTCATTTTCATCCCTAGTGGATCCCAAATTCTAATCCCCTGGAGGATTTCACATCTTATCCCCAATGTATAACTTGAACTTGCTCCTTTAGTGGAGAGTTCACATTTTCACCCCTAATAGAGCACCAAATCATAAATCAACAAATCAAATAAATTTCTCCATAATGAGATGCAAATCAAATTAAACCTCTCATCCCTTAGTGGATGACTTGAACCGGCTTCCCTAGTGGAAGGTTCACATACTTAATCCCTAATGGATTCATCCTTCACCCTCTTATGTTGTTGACATGAGTAGTCCATTGCAGCTTTTGATTTCTTTCTCTTTGAGTAGATCTTTTTTATAGTGCTTGATTATTCAAACATTGTTGATCATCTCAACACCAATATGTGCGATTGTACCTTTCACCACACCTATTGGGTGCCTTTTTTGACCTCACTTTTGGGTGAGCTCTCAACTTCTCCATCTTAGACATAGACTCCTTGACATTAATAGTTCCTTTCAAGACACTTCTAGTGATTAGGTGAATACTTAACTAACCAAGACTTGAAAGAGATAGCCATAGAATAGGTTATGCCTTTGGGGTATTAGGAAAACATGCCCTTTAGCTTTAACCAAATCCTTACTTCTTCTTTCAAGTCAACCAAATTCCAAAAAATTAAACTCAATTCAAACCAACAAATTCAAATCAACTTCCTTCATTCACCAAAATCCTCAACTTCAAACTCTCAATCTCAACTTGTTAATTTTCTCAAATTCAAATCAATTCCAAAATCAAATCATGAATGAATTCCATTGAAATCCATGATAAATCCTAAATTGAAAATCTTTCCTAAGCCTTTTTGATTTCATCTTAAAGACTTAGCTCAAATCAAATTCAAATCACTTCAAACTCAAAATATTTTCTTATAATCCATTTATATTCTTATTTTTATTCACAAATATAAATGAAATATAAATTCAAATAACCAAAACCAAATCCAAAATTCAATTCCAAATCCAACATCTTTCCTAAGCCTTTTTGATTTCATCTTATGGACTTAGCTCAAATCAAATAAAAATCACTTCAAACTCAAAATATTATATCATAATCCATTTATATTCTCATTTATATTCACAAATATAAATGAAATATAAATTTAAATAACCAAAACTAAATCCAAAATTTAATTCCAAATCTGAAATCTTTTCTAAGCCCTTTTGATTCCATCTTAAGGGCTTAGCTCAAATCAAATCCAAATCATTTCAAACTCAAGAGATTTTCTCATAACCCATTTATATTCTCATTTATATTTCAAATATAAATGAAATATATCAAATATTTAAAACTAAATTCAGCCCAAATCTAACCTAAATCTAACCTATACCCTTTCAAGTCAAATTCTTGAACTTAACCAAATCATCCTCAAATCAATTCAAACCTTTGGATTTTCTCTCTAAACAATCAATCCTTAAATCACAAACCAAATATAGACATAAACTTCAATCATCAAACCAAAATTAAACTAACTCAAGGCAAACCCATATTCACCTTTTTTGACTTCAAATGAATCAAACTCATTTGACTCTGTGACTCATTTTTAGGATCTCAACCTCCTTCTTAGGCTTAAGAATCTTAGACTTTAGAGTTCTTAATCTTAAGCATCTAGTGATTAGGTGGACACTCAACCTAGCCCTAGAAGACTTAGAAGAGTTAGCCATAGAAATAGGTCATGCCTTAGGAGTGTTAGGAAAACTTGTCTATCCTTAGCTTGAACCATTCCTCACTTTCCTTCATTCAATTCTTAGACTTTAAGAGTTCCTTAGTCTTAAGACACATCTAGTGATTAGGTGGACACTCAACCTAGCCCTAGAAGACTTAGAAGAGTTAGCCACAGGAATAGGTCATGTCATAGGAGTGTTAGGAAAACTTGTCTATCCTTAGCTTGAACTATTCCTCGCTTTCCTTCATTCAAGTCAAACTCCAAATCAATTCTTATTGATTTTTTCCAAACTCAAATCAAATCCATGATTGAAATCTATGATTCAAACCCATAACCAAAATCCATCAAAAATTCTTAAGTCCAAATTTTTCCTAAGTCCTTAACCTTCCCTTAAGGATTTAACCAAAATAATGATCAAAACCATGTAAAACCTTTGAGAATTTTACATAATTCATTTATATTCTCATTTATATTCACATATATAAATGAAATATAAATTCAAATCAATCAAACTAAACTCAAAGTTCCAAATCAATTCATGAAATTTTCCTAAGTCCCTTAATTTTTCATTAATGGACTTCGCATATACCTTGATCAAATCAATTCAAATTCATGAGATTTTCTCAAAACTCATTTATTTTCTCATTTATATTCATATATAAACATGAAATATAAATATAAATCAATCAAATCAAATCCTCAAATTAAATTTCCAATTTAAAATTTCCAAAGTCCCTTAATTTTCTATTAAAGGACTTATCCAAAACCTTAATCAAATCAATTCAAACTCATGGGATTTTCTCAAAAATAATTTATATTCGCATTTATATTCACATATATATATGAAATATAAATATAAATCAATCAAATCAAATCATCAAATTAAATTCCAAATCTAAAATCTTTCTTAAGTCATTAATTCTCCATTAATGGACTTAGCCTAAATCTTGATCAAACCATCTAAAAGTCATGGGATTTTCTCATAATTCATTTATATCCTCATTTATATTCAAATATACAAATGAAATATAAATATATATCAATCAAACCAAATTCAAAAATTTCAAACTCTAAACTCCAAAATTTTCTTAAGTCCCTTAAATCCTTCTTAATGGACTTAGCCCAAATCATGATTAAACCACTTCAAATCCTTGAAATTTTCTCATGACATTTATATTCATTTATATTCATATAAATGAATATAAATTCAAACAATCAAAACCAATTCCAAAAATCAAATTCAAATCAACTCAAAATCCAATCTAAGCCTTTCAAGTCAAAATCTTGAACTTAGCCAAATCAAATTCAAATCAAACCAAGCCCTTGATTTTCTCTCATGATTCAATCAAACCTACAATCATGAACTCCTATATAAATACAAACTTCAATCAAACAATTAAAGCCTAGTTCAAAAATCAAACCCAAAATCCTTTCATGTTCACCTTTGAATATGAAATTGTCAAATGAACCAAAATCCATTTGACTTCAAACCACTTGTAAATGAATTTATATTTCAATCATGAGTGCATACATAAGATCAATCAAGCTCAAATCAAGCTTTGACCGAGCCATTTGAACCACTTAGGCTCACTTGACCTAAAGTACCCTTATGAGCTGAATTTTAATCCTAACTAAATTGGATTTAACTAAACTCATCTATGCCTCTCATCATGATCAACAATCATCATGAGATAACCAATCAATCAAATTGGGTCAAACCAAGTGAAACCTAAGGGTTGACCAAGTCAACACTTAACCTAAAATGAAATCTAACATGACCAAATTCCACCATAGGCCAAATTGATTGAAACCATTAATCTAAGTTCACTCATGACCTATGTTTGAACTTAACCAAGCCAACATTTAAGCCTAACCTAGCCCAATTAACCACTTGACCTAAGTTCACCCACTTTGACCTAAAGGGTCAAAATGTGCCAAAACTTGATATAAGCCAAATTGATTGGAACCAATGGGTCAAGTTCATTCCAAATCACTTGTTGAACTTGACCAAAGCCTCAATTGGCCTAACTATTTAATTGACCTTAGACCAAACATGACCTAAAGGGGTCATGTTGAGCCAAATTTGAACATAACCAAAATTGATTGGGAACAAAGATACCAATCCACTCCATATGACTAACAAAACCTAAACCTACCCTTGGCATACTTCAAATAGGTCAATTTGGCCCATTTGACTTAAATGAAGTCATATGAGCCAAATCCAAAACTATACCAAATTAAAACAAACCAAAGCCACCAAAACATTTCAAATAGTCATATGAACTTGACCTAACCCTTGGTTTGATCCAATTTGACCAATTGGTTAGCTTGACCCAAGTTGACCCATTTTGAACAAAATGGGTCAACATTAGCCAAACCCTATCAAACGAATTTCAAATCTCATGAAACTTGGCCAAACCTAGTTTCTCCACATACCCAACATTTCCAAAGTGAAGAATTAGTAAAATGACCATCCTACCCCCAGGACATAGAATAAATTTTGGACTAATCTATGGGATTTGTGTGGTTTGTTTTAGCTAACCTTTATTTTGCAGGTGTTTGTTACATTTCCTTTTCCTTTTCAAGTAAATTTTTGCAGTTAGGATTTTTGAATGATTATTATAGGAATAGGGATGAGCATTCATAAGATCCTATCCTATATACCATGTGAAGCTCATACTACCTCCAACCATCTAAAAGAAGGAACCAAAGAAGAAAGAAGAAAAGAAGAAAGAAGAAATAAAGCTTGAAGACCCCATAATAATGAATTCCTTGCTTAATTATAATTTAATTCATTTGTAATCTAGGTTGTATAAGGGTAGAGCTCGGCTACCCACATTTGATATTTTGTTTGCGGTGGTCCCCACCAACCACCTTTTATTATTTTAATTAGCTTTATAAATTGATTGATGATTTATTTTGCATTAAGTGGCATAATTTTCTAGTTTCTTCCTTGCTTTATGTATGGCCTGGATGTGGATTAGGCTCTTTAGGAAAAAAATAATCTTTTACCCAACTTAATAACTCATAACCTCACCTAAAGCTTAGGTTTAAAATCAAGATAAAAGAATTAGCAACCCCTTAGTTGGATGAGCATTTCTTTTAATATCATGCATAAATTCATCTTGTTTCACTCTTGATTAGAGGGTTTCCACCTTTCCGAGAAACTTGGCTTGACCTTTGAGAGCCATGGTGGAAACTCCTCCTCCCTTCTCATTGATTTTGGCCAATAACTTCTTTTCTCATGCATTAGTCATATGAATCCTATTAGCTGAGTCAAAATAATTGTCCAAAATAAAAATAAAATGAAATTTGAATTGCATTAGATTTAGGTCATTTGAAGCATGTCCCTTTACATGATCTAGTCTCTTTAGGGAGTGAGTTTAAGGACTTAGTCTCTTTCTAAATAAATAACAACCTAACTTATCTTGCATAAGCATAAGACTTGCCTACATGTATTTAAAATCATAGAGAGTTAGTTGGCCACCCAAGGTTGTAAGTCCAAGTTATTGGTGGTTTGTCCTCTCTGGAGGCAAACCAAATACCCATTTTCATCTTAGATTTAGGTTGTGCTTTCAGCCCTCGCTAAAGCTCCATAGATTTAGGTTCTGAGATTTCTTCTCCCATTTTTAGGCCATAAGCATAATTCCTCACCTCTTAGACATTTTCTTAATCTTGTGTTAAGGAATATTAAGTCCTAAATTTCTAATGAAAAATGCAACTCAAACAAACTAATTCAATTTCAAAAATGTAAATCCCAACTATAGGATAGTTTGAGATGTCCGCTAGATTTCTTACCATCATGGGCATCTCCTACTTATCTTCCATTTTGGCTTCGATAATAACTCACTCTTTTGATCATTAAAAAATGAACCAATCAATTGATAGTCCTTTCCTATTAAAATCTTCAAAGACAATGATCATTTACCTTAATCGAGAGTTTTCCAAAGGAATCTCCATTCCTTAGGATGTAATTAACTATGGGGCTTGCTCAGGGAACTTAACAAACCGATTTAAAATAAACCCGCTTTACTTTTTCATGTAAAGTAGGGGAAGAATCTGTACATATGCACCCATCACCTGGAGTCTTTATTGAGGTGATTAGTCCATTAAAGGGTAGTGACTTATCTTTTGAGATATACACTATTTCCTTGATGACATACTCGATCACGAATAAGTACATCTATGATCATGGCATCCTAAAAGATGAATTTCTATGTCTCTTTCTCTTCATTTCTCACCAACATATTTGAAAGGCCTCATATAGAATTTTTCTCCACATTTTTCAGACTCAGGGATGGTTCCTCTCTCCATCTTTGGTAAATGATCATTGTCTTGAGTATCAATAGTGGGTTTGTACTTTGGTATGAATCCAAGACTATCCTTCTTTCCATTGGCACTTAGCTCATTTCATTCTTGAGTTGAGTTAGCCAACATCTTTAGGTTTTAGGACCATTCCTTGTTGGTCTTAAAACCCCGTTCTCCAATGGGTAAAATGAAAGATCTAAATAAAAAAGAAATTTAAAGACTTCCATCATCATTTTGATGATAAGGAAAGGTTCATTCTAAAATAATAAAGACAAAAATAAATTTTCCATAAGAACTTTGCTTTTCAAAAGTGCACTTAATATTTTCCACAAAATTTTATCACCCTCATTTAACAATTCCCATAATTATTACATGTAGTGACATTCAAGAAAAAAAATAACAACATTTTCAAAAAGCATAATGAACATCTTCTTTCAATTCACTTTGATGAAGATTTCATTTTCAAAATAAATGAACAATCATCATCTTTCCAAAATCACAATCATAATCATAAGTAAAAAAGCACATGAATCTTCATTCTATACTCACACTATTGAATGGAAGTTTCATTTTAAAACAAAATTAAACTTTCAAAAGAATACATGAATCTTTTATTCAATACATCACATTATTGAATGGAAGTTTCATTTCAAACAAAATTAAACTTTTCAAAAGCACACATGAATCTTCTATTCAATACTCTCACACTTATTGAATGGAAAATTCATTTCAAACAAAATTAAACTTTTTCAAAATAACATTGAACTTCATTTAATATACTCAAATTTATTAATGAAGATTTCATTCAACTAAAAATAAATATCATTTGAAATCCCACTTAACATATCTCACATATGTTTTGTTGGAATTCCTCTCTTTCAAAAAGCAACAATCACAAAACAAAATTTTCACAATTCAAAAATAAGATTGATCTCCATTATATATACCCAAATGTGTTGAATGGAAGTCCTCTCTTTCAAAAACTTAAAACTTAAACAATCATACTTTCAAAATTTTAAACACATTTGGAACTTCATTTAACATACCCAAATTTGTTAAGTGAAGTCTCCAAATATAAAATTCAAAAATTTTCAAAGTACATTTGGAACTTCATTTAACATACCCAAATTTATTAAGTGAAGTCTCCAAGTCCAAAATTTAAAAAAATTTCAAACATACATTTGGAACTTGATTTAGCATAATTAAATTTGTTAAGTGAAGTTTCCAAATTCAAAATAAAAAATAAACAATCATATTTCAAAAATTTTTAAACACATTTGGAACCTGACTTAACATACCCAAATTTGTTAAGTGAAGTCTCCAAATTCAAAATTCAAAAATTTTCAAACACATATTTGGAACTTCATTTACATACAAATTTGCTAAGTGAAGTTTCCAAATCCAAAATCATATTTTCAAAACATATTTTGGAACTTCACCTAGCATACTTTCTTTGCTAAGTGAAGTTTCCAAAGTCAAAACCAAAATTTCAAACACCTTTTGGAACTTCTTTCCTTAGCATACCAAATTTTCTAAGGAGAAGTTTCCATTTTCAAAACCAAAATGAAATCAAAATTTTGAACACACCATTTGGAATTTCATTTAGCATACTCAAATTTGCTATGTGAAATTTCCATTTCATAAAACCAAATAGGACTTCATCTTTAACCTACCAAATTTGTTAAAGTTAAGTCTCCACTTTCAATCACATCAAAACAAAATGAAACACTTAGGATTCCCTTAGCATACCAAATTTGCTAAGGATCCTACCCTTTTCAAAAATCAAAGCATTAAAATAAAATGAAATACTTAGGATTTTCTTAGCATACCTAAATTTGCTAAGAATCCTATTTTCAAAAATCAAACAAAACACACTTGGATTCTTCACTTAGCATACCTAAATTTGCTAAGTAAGAATTCCAAAATTTTCAAAAATCAAAATAAAAATTCACAAAAAAGAAACAATCACCTTCTCAAACACTTCACTTGACATACCTAAATTTGCTAAGTAAAATTCAAAATCAATTTGACCGTTACTTTAACATACCCAAATTTGTTAAAAGAAAGGGTCCTCAAAAATCAAAAATTCAAATTCAAAAACAAATTTGAACCTATGGAAGCATCCTTATCAAAAATTTTGAATCCATATTTCAACATACTTAAATTTGTTGAAGTTGGATTCATATTCAATTTCCTCTTTCAATCAATCTTCTCAAATCCATTTGAACCCCACTTAACACTGCCAAGTTGTTGGATGTGGTTTCAAATTTTCAAAATTCAAAATTTAAAATTCAAAATCTATAGAGACAGAAATCTGATACAAGTTCATTTCTCATTGTGCATTCACGCACAGTCGCTAATTATTATAGTTGTTGAAATGATCCTAAAGTTTGTCTTACCTTTCCCACATGGTATGGATCTGCTTAGATCAGTGACTTCTTGACCATACCACTAATTCACTTTGTAGGATTTGAGGGAGGATCACGAGGGCACCTCACCATAGTTAGTAGGACCAAGGTGAAGCCCATCGTGATTGACTACCTCGATTGATGTCTCCTCACTAAGAGAAAGCTACCACGACTTCAGCTTGTTATAGCGTCTATACAGATCCAAATTACAGTATCCTAGAGTTGCTCATGCCCCTAGTGAGGGCTAGACCCTACCATCTATCCCCTCTAAGGGTAAGGCTCTAGTCTCTTGCCTCCCCTACATTTGAGTATGGGTCTAGCTCACTCCTCCCATCCTACCCATACAAAGTAGGAATAAGAACCATGATCAAGTGGCCACACCCATAGCTGAGCTAGGGTAGGCAATCATGGATGAGTCTCCATGTCACTTCACCACTGTTACAAAATTAGTTCCATCCTCGATCAATAGAGGATGTGTGAGGATCCATTCATCACCTCCTCAATGGTGCACTTTAGCCAACAGTTTCTGTGGAGAGGTCGTCCCACTCTTGCTATGTGGCATACACGCCGTAGTCTGACACGCTTGATCTTCGATCTATGTCTCAGTGGGGAGGCATTCACCGTGAGAGGGCTCATGAGGCCCATACACATATTACGGGAGAGACGAGGTTGTTGTCACCGCGCTCTGATTGATTTTCCAGCTCGGTGCGCTACCCGCGCCGACCATACTAACAGTATCCTTCTCATTGGGATTAGCCACCACAGAGGGTAGTTCGCATAGAGACGGTGGTGTCTCCACCCCACCCTCTACCCCGCCCACCATCGCGCTAGTTAAAGATCTCCCATTCCATCTAAGGCCATGAAGGCCATTGGAAAAGCACGCTGGTGATCCAGCTATGGCCTAGGGATCCTACCCTTTCTACATCACCCATTGTGGTAGAACCCAGCTCTCTTGCTTGACCTTCTTCCCTAGTGGTGGTGCCGAAAGAGTGGCGACCCCACAGCATCGTGGTCATGCCTTCACCAACTCCACCCATACAGTAGGATGTGGAGATGGTGATAGTTATTACAGATATGGATGATAGTCCAGACGGTGATAGTGGAACATCCTAGGATTACCCACTATAGTAAGAGTGTCATCATCCAATGAGTATAGTCCACAGATTGACTCTCCAATGAGAAGGTCTAGTGCCTCAAGCATGTGATCACACAAAATTGTTTGTACCTACCGAGATGGATCGTTCCTTAGATGAGGTAGTTGCACATTATTTCATGGAGAAGAAGGGGATCTATGCTCGGTCCAATGAAGAGAGATCCCAATGAAGATGACTTGATGGGTGAGATGCATGGTTCACACTAGAGGATCTCTAATAACAAGCCATGGAAGGTGATGAGGTTGATCAGAGAAATTAAAGAATCCAACACCTTAATTGAGGTAGAAGGATGAGAATATTGATAGATGGCATGCATTATAAGACTTGTTAGAAGCAAGTGCTCGTAAATAAGCCCTTTAGTTCATCCTATTACACAACATCACTGAGTTAGTGCATGTCTTGACCTAGCCAAGACTCTACCTCCATTGAGCAAGGTAGTATAGGAAAAGTAAAATCCATATGAAACATGAAGGAAGCTTTGGCTCAAGCAGTGGATCATCGGTTCCAAAGGGTAGACCCTACCCAAAGGAATTTGATGTCCAATATCCCAAGGGTTTCTGCCTCCTTCCTTCAAAAGCTTTGATATGGAAACCGAAAACACATAGCAAATTTCAAGGCCAATTATTGCAATGTGTGGTGGCTGATGCTTTACTTTTTTTGTTAGTAGCCTGTATTGATTTGATTAGTTTGAACCCAATGGTTCAAGAAAGATATTCATTGTTAGAGCAACTCTTCATCAAGAGATTTGCTGGAGCTCAACAAAGGAGTTAATGTAGGTGATCTCATTATAGCAAACACTGAGTCACTTATATTCTCTCGATGAAATGTGAGTAAGTGTGAAGATTCTCTTGAAGAATATCATCTTCATGCAGATTCTCTGAAGAATATCCATGGCGTCCTTAAGGGGGAGGCTGGCTCTTTCAAGAGAGGCTGCAATAAGATAAATTCATGAGAAGATGAAAGAGTGAGATAGAGAAGTGACCAGCAGAGACCACCAGAGACCACTGACCAGCCTCCACCGCCTCCACCCATACCTGTACCATGGCTACCAGAAGTGACATGCAAATCTACCTGTAGCTATGGTCCACCTACTCTTTAGATAAGTTAAACAAACCTTATTCTTTAAGAGGGAGGTAATCAAGAAAATCTTTAAGAATCTCTTTAAAGAAACCTAATTTTCTGAGCCTAGGAGATTGGAGAGGAAGTAGGCAAAAGTCATGATCCAAACTTTTCCTTACCACCAATATGCTAGGCCATGTTTTGAGAGGATTGCTTCACATTCAAGGACTGGCTTGAACATAGTTTCAAGACGGTTGTAATTATCTTATCCCAAAGGAATACCTTGTGGAACAACCTTCCAGTTCCATTAGGGTAATCCTTTGAGATACATGTGATCCTACCAAAACCAAAGAAGGTTGGGACATTTCCTTCTCCAAAATCTCTAAGAAAATCATTCAAAAGATCAAGAAGCTTTCCTTCTCTAGGTGCCTGAATCAACTCAAACCTCCAACACCAAGGAAGGTTTGTAGTGCCAATGCAAACTCTAGGAAAGTGGGAGTCGCAAAGAACAAATGTGTGTCAGGGATAGCCTTAGCTCATCCACCCACCGTGTCCATCCTTAGCTTGTAGCTTCCACAATCGTGACTTCTTCCATTTCTAGCTCTTCTATTTCTTCTACTAGTAGAACTCGTATATTATATAAGGGCATCAAATCCCTTTACTCCACCCAACTTTTACTTCAAGAAATTGAAGAATAAAGCTAGAATTTGAATTACATCTGTGTCACTTCTGATGGGTTATCTTCTTCTATTCCTAACGATAACTCTTCAAGTCTAAATAACTATAACAATTTTGATCTTCCTCTTTCGATTGGACTAGACTTTCCAACTCAATACTAAGGTTCACCTCTTGAGATAGACTTGGAATCATTCCAAGGTCCCATAGGAGAAGTGTAGTGAGCCCAAGTGGTAGAACCTTCCACCACCTTGCCTCAAGAGATCATCAAGTCAACCTCTAGTGGCAAGGTTCTACCTAGTCAAGATAGAGGAAATAAGTCATTGGTATCAAGATCAAGATTCCCTTCCACAAGATGCTCCACCCTTGATATGCTGGAAGATCACCAAGGTGGACTAAAACATTCTTTTTCACCTTACAAAGTTGCCATCTAACCTAACCATATATGATGCCTTTGTCTTATCCAAAGAGATGGGGGAATCACTAATCAAGGCCCTCCTTGATCCTAAAATTTGCTTAGCTTAGCTGACCGTTATAGGTGAGGAAGCACACTATGCAAAAGAAGCCTGGATCACCTTCACAGATGAAGACCTTCTTCTAGGGACTTGGAGCACCATCCCTATACATCACGTCAACATGGATGTTGCACTCACCGTGGTTCTCATGGATTCAAGTGCATCATGAACATTATGAGTCTAAAGACCCTTGCCTATTTGAAGATCAACATCTACACTCAGGAGAGATAAGATGATGTTGAGGATTCAATGATCAAGGTGAGTGGTTTAGTGTTACCTTTGGAGATAGGTGACTAGAAGACTGAAGCCAAGTTCTACATCATTGATTCAAATACTTCATTCACTACTTTGCTTGGTAGGCCTTGAATACATCAAAACAAGATTGCTCCATCCTCCCTTCATCAATGCATCAAGTTTAGAAAAGATGGAATTGAATATCATGTCAATGGGGATGAAAAGCTATTTTCAGTGAGAGGTTGAGATTTATGAGGATGCGGCCTACTATCTTTACCAAAACACCCTTTCTTGTGAACTTTAAAAAATTCAAATACAAATAGAAAAGCAAAATAAAATGAAGTAAAAGAAAAGATAAAAGAAAATAAAAAAGAAAAAAAGTCACACAAGAAAGGGGAATTGAAGAAGAAATAGATCAGCATATCACATTCCACCCACGGTTCATTCCATCATATAGACATGTGGGTAGATGGCTCAACCTCCACCCAGAGCAGAGGAAATAAAGGTTCCAGAGAGACCCTAGTTGGCCTTCTCACCATAGAGGTTGTGTTCCATTCAGAGTACCCCTACTATTCACATAGACTTGGAATCCAGAGGATGAGTCTAATGTGATTAGTATACTAGCCAACCCCTCGGGGTTCCATTGGAGGTGACTTTGATCCGCAGAGATGAAGGCCTCCAAGCAAAGCAAAGTATTCAAATTTGGATTATGTGAAACTATTTGGCAGCAGTTGGGAACCTTAGCTCTTACCTCACTTACTTCTCAAAAAGTTGAAGGTTTAGTAGTTAAGGAAGTCCCTAAGTCTTTTAGTGACATAAAGCATAAGAAGTTATTTTTAGGATCATCCTCCTCAAGCCCTGAAGTTGATGTAAAGCTTGAGAAAGATAATTTTAAGGAATTAATGGAATTACCTTTTGACTTTTACTTGCCTTGTGTTCAAAATCTTATACAAAAAGGTTTAGTTCCTCACACATGGTCTAAGCAGTCAATACTTCAAAAGCTATGGAAACATAAAAGGGAAGCACAATCAAGAGTGACTAGATTCATAGTATTGGATGATGAAGACTATTACCTAGTTGTTACCAACCATTTAGAATCTGATAGGTTTTCCTCACACATCCCCAACTCTCATCAAAATATGTGTTTAGAAATTTTAGATGATCCAGAAGATCTCCAAATCAAAGAGGCATCGCCAGAATTTGAAGAGGAGATTCATTCAACAATCAACAAACTTAAAGAAATCAACCTCAGGACAGAAGAAAATCCACACTTGACATACATCAGTTTGTTACTAAATGAAGAAGAAACCAATGACTTTGTTATTGACGAGTTTAAAGACTACTTCACATGGAGTTAAAGAAATGCTGATTATCTCTTGACATGTAGTCCACAAGCTAGCAATAGACCCTAATGTTACCCTATTAAGCAAGCTCCTAGGCATGTGATTAAAATTGAACAATAGTCATTTCTAAAGTCAAGAAATTGATTGATGTTGGTTTCATTGAGAAGAAAAATATCCTACCTAGTTAGCTAGTGTCATCCCCAATTAAGAAGAAGAATGGCAAATTCACATATGCATCGATTTTAGGACTTAAACAAGGCATGTCCTAAGGATGAGTTTCCTTCCTATACAAGAATTTAATGGTGGACATTCTCATCTCATGCAGTCTTCTTTCATGGATGGGTCATCCGCTATAACCAAATCAAGATGTCTCCTCAAGATGAAAGAAACACTACTTTTGAACCCCATCAATCTTCTATTATAGGGTCATGCCTTTTGGCCTTAAAAATGTTGGTGCTACATACCAACCCATGACTCAGATCTTCAATGAACTCATCCATCATCGTTGAGTATATGTTGATGATAGTCAAAAGCTTAGAAAAGGAAGACATCTGACTTGAGAGTAGTTTTGAATGGTTAAGATAATATAACCTCAAAATGAATCCTAAGTGTGCATTCGTGAGTCGCTTCTTGGAAATTCTTGGGTTTATTGTTCACATCGAGGAATAGAAATAGATCTTAAAAGATTAAAGCTATCTTAGAAATGCCACCTCCTAAGAGTTTAACTCAACTCGATCCTTTCAAGGATGGTACATATCTAAGATGCTTTATCTCAAACCTATCGGGAGATGCAAGCCATTATCGCACTTGTCAAAAGGATGCCAAGTTCAATGGGATGATAAGTGCTAGTATGCCAAAGACATCAAAGAGTACTTGGTGAAGCCGCCAGTAGCCTATCCCGCAGCCACTCATCCTTTACACTATTGCATTGGATGACTCTCTCATTGTTCATGCCCAAGCCAATGATAAAGGGAAGGTAGCACTCTACTACCTCATCGTCGATCCTGTCAAGTAAACTATCCACCTATTGAGAAACATTGCCTAGTTTTTGATCTTTGCATCAAGCTACACACACTATATGCTTTCTCATAAGGTGAATTTGATCTTCGAATAAATCCACTGCAGTATCTCATTAAACGGCCAATGCTTTACAAATTTTTGGCTCATTGGTCCATGATTCTCTCGTAATTTGATATCACATCCGTACCCCTCCGTTAAGTAAAAGGATAGACACTAGTGGATTTCTTAAAGACACCCACTTCCTGATTCTTTGCTAGTGATGATCTCCGATGAACAAATCATGAACTTAGGGAGGCCAACAACCATCGGATGGGAGATGTATTTTGATGGTGCTTTCTTTTCTTAAAGGTGAAGCACCACGATCTATTCTCCTAGAAAGAAAAGGGGAATAGTTCTTCTAACTCAAACCGTGATGTGATGAGATTCTCATACTATCTTTCCCCCGCACCAATAAAAAAAAGTCGAGTATGAGGCTTTGATTATTGTCTAGAGTTAGCCATCACTATCAATGTCAAGAGCATCAACATCTTTGGGATTCTCGTTGGTCATCAACCAAATTGTCGTCCTACCGTGTTCTCAAACCCAAGCTTCATCATTACTGAGTACCATGAAGTCGTTGGCCCAAATTCCCAAAGTCACCATCTACAAGGTTCCCAAGTAGAGAAGAGTATGCTTGGCCAAACTTGCCAAAGAATTGGCATGTCCAGAAGATGAGTCCATTTCAATAAGGGTCCAAAATAGACAAGACTTATCCCTTATTGATACTAAACTCATCGAAAGAATTTCTCTTGAAGGGGAAGTTATCACTGTCAAAATAGACAAGGAGCTAGATTGGAGGAAGCCATTCAAAGATTACCTGAACACTGGAAAACTATCTCAAGAAAAGTCATAAGCTCATCAGATGGAACAGCGAGCTCTCTCCTATGCTCTTGTTGATGACACCCTGTATTGTCGGTCTTTGACCAAATGTGGTTACATTATTTAGACAAACATGAAGCCCATGGCATTATAACCGGGTACATTTAGGTCTATGCAGAGCTCATCAATCTGGTCTGAAGATGAAGACAAAGATCAAGAGACTAGGATACTACTGGCCTTCGATGACTACAGACAGCGTGGATGTAGCTAGGAGATGCCAGTAATATCAGGTGCACGGTGTGGTCCTCCACCAACCACCCAACATTCTACACCCTACATTGGCTTCATGGCCATTTGAGTGTTGGGGTATTGACATTATAGGTCTGATCGATCCTCCTTCTTCCAAGGGGCATCATTTTAGTTGCACCACTTTTTTTCCAAGTGGGGAAGCCATCCCACTCAAAGAGGTCATACTCATCATGTGCTTCATTTTAGAACCATATCATAGGTTAGGGTGCCTCGATGAATTATATCGATAATGGTACCGCATTCAAAAGCATGAAGATCAAAAGACATGGTATAGATTGGAGATACTCCACCATATACTACCCCATAGTAATGGCTTAGCAAAAGCATTCAACAAAACTCTCATCTAGATATTGAAGAAGACTCTTCATGACAACAAATGATAGTGGAACTAGTAGTTAGTTGAAGCCTTGTGGGCCTACTGCATCACATATCGAACTCCAACTCAATCTACCTCGTTTTCCTTAGTGTGTGGGTTGAAAGCCATTTTTTCTTTAGAAGTTCAACTCCTGTCACTAAGGATAGCAATGGGTAACAAGATCACTACAGAGCAAAATGCAAATTTGAGGTTAGAAGAGCTCGAAGATTTGGAGGAGAGTCACATGCCAAAATCTCAGTTGTACAACAAAAATGATTCAAGCTCACAACAAGCTGGTCTCCCTGGGGTCTTTCCAAGTAGAGAACTTGTGTTAGTCCTAAGGAGACCAATTGTTGCCAATTGAAAGATGGGAGGCAAGTTTGAACCCACTTGGGAAGGCCCCATATCATGTAGAAGGCCTACCAAGGAGGATCTTATCGCTTATTGATTGTAAAGGGGAACACCGATGCTTCCAATTAATGGACTCTATCTAAAAAATATTACCCATGAAATAAATCATGTTTGAAAATAATCATTAAAAAAGAAAAAAATGATTCCATTCATCAAATCTTCTCTTCTTTCGAAGTGTTGTTGCTTGTCTTGCAATCCACCGTGATGTGTTTAGGATAGGTGTAAGAGTCCCAATAGCATCCTATCCCTCTTTCACACAAACACAATCTCTGATGCTTTAGAATATGTAAGAGAACCCGAGAGGCATCCTATTTCGATTAACATAACTAAGTTAGGTGTGAGAGAACCCAAGCGACATCCTTTCTTAGTGGGAATCCTTGTTGCCATCCATGGCATCATTTCATCAAACCCCTAGTGTGTTTAAGGTAGGTGTAAGAGTCCCCCAGAAGTATCCTATTCTTTTTTAACACATGCACAACAATGAACATAAATCTTTTTGTATCGAGCTATTTTGATGTGGGAGTAAGCCCCCTGTGGTACTCACTCATTAGCTTCTCTAGGTCGGGTCTACATGTTACCTCGCTAGTATGTCACCCCAGTGGTCATTTGTTAGAGGATGTGAGTCCCTACGCTTTCTTCCTAACTTGACCATTGCAAACCAATGAGCGCCTTGTTAGTATGGTAGGTTTCTCACTGCCAGTAAGCTACCTCATGTTTTTCATTTAAGAAGATGTGAGTCCCTGCTTTCTTCTTGAACTAGCCATGCTCTAACTAGGTTGAGTATATTTGAGGCTTGGGATAAGTCCCCAGAGGCTCCTTCCTCTTGACTACATTTTTTGATATAAGTCCCCTAGTGCATTCACTCAAGAAGCCTAGATAGCACCAGTCAAGATAGACTATCCCATCAATCAATTATGCTATAAGAGGATGTGAGTTCCCGAGCTTTCTTCCTAGGCTGATTATTATAAATTGACAGGCACCTTAGGTTGGTTGATGTTCGCTATGCTGACAGTGACTCACTCGGTGAGCACAGCACTCTTGGCAGATATGAATCCCTGCGCCTTCTCCTTGAGTTGGACACTAAATACCTATTGGATATATGACTAGCCATGTCATCTTCTCCAGAGTGTTGATTAAGCCCTTAGTGGCCCCATCCCTGGCACTCTATTTGGATCAAGTCCTTGACCCCATTTAGACTACCCGTTACTTTTGGATTGGACAGCCTTTCCTAGTAGCCACCCTCGTGGTTGGAGAATTTGTTTATGCAAATTCTCTCAGTTCATTAAATTTGAGATAGTCTAGGCATATAAGCTTTCCTTTGATCCTCATAAAACTAATGTCCATGATAAACAAACTAAAATAAAAAAAACAAAATTAATTTGCTTGTGATTAGATTCAAGCCCCAAAGGCCCTTTTCTCGGCATCCTATATTTAGGGCGTGTCACAGAACTCCCTATAGGATGCTTAATTACCCGAGTTGAGATAAATCAATAATACTCACTCGTAGTCACCCTTAGGTCGTTCAATCTATTTTTCCACAAGTAGGTTACCCCATCAGTCATTCCTCTTTGGAAGATGTAAGACTATGACACATTCTTTCTAGCATGATTGTTGCAAACAACCACTAGGTCGATGTGGCCCAAAGCAACCGATCACCCTATCTTTTCTAGTGGAAGATGTGAATCTCGCTTTCTTCCTTCAATTGATCATTGCAAACCGAAAGCACTCCTTTGGTTGGATAGTTCTCCCATCGGAAGCTATTCCTTTGGTTCAAGAACCAGATAGGTCTAGGCTGATATAAGCTCTTTCTCAGTATGATCCATCACAAACCAATGGAATACATCAAACCAAATTTTAAAATGAAAATCAATTTTGACTTTCTTTGAGCTGATTTAAGTCTCTCAGTGGCATTCACTCAATAGTCAGCCCTAGGTTGGGTTTAATTTGTTGCCCAAAGCAACCAATCACCCCAATGGTTCCTTATTTCTAAAAGATGAGAGTCCTCATGCTTTCTTCTTAAGACTTGATATCAAAGGCACCCCTTTAGTCTTGGTACTGTATTTGAATTTATAAATCTGAAGTTAGTAGCCCCATGGCCCCTACTCTGTAGTTCATCATAAAACCTATGGGATCCATCATAATCAAAATAAATAAATCTAAAAATGAAATCAATCTTGACTATCTTTGAGCTGATCTAAGTCCCCCAATGGCATTCACTCAATAATCAGCCCTAGGTCAAGTTTGATCGGTTGCCTTGCCAACTGATTACCTAGTGGACTCTTATTTTGGAAGATGTGAGTCTGTGCTTTCTTCCAGTTGCTTATACCAAAAGGCATTTTCCCTTTGGTTGGCTTATGTGTAGACTACCACTTTGGATTGGTAAATTTGAGTTAGTCTAGGCTCCATGGCTCCTACACACCCATGCAAACCAATAGGGTTCACCTCAAAATTTAAACCTAATAAAATTAAAACAAATTCAACCCTCTTCCCTAGTAGAACAAAACAAATCTTTTTCTCCTCAGTGAGAATCAAATCAAACCTCTCATCTTCCGATGGATGATTTGAACCTGCCTCCCTAGTAGAAGGCTCGCACTCTATCCCTTAGTGAATTCTTCCTCTTGTCTTGACATAAGTAGAGCCACATTGCACTAAGCTCTAGATTCTTTCTTTCCTTGGTTAAGGATAGATTGTTTCTTGGTGCTTGGGATCTTTTGGTATTGTTGATCATTTTAGTCAACACCAATCCTTGTCAATCACACCACACCTATTGGGCGCCCTTTATTGACCTAAACTCAAAGTTCCAAATCAATTCATGAAATTTTCCTAAGTCCCTTAATTTTTCATTAATGAACTTAGCCTAAACCTTGATCAAATCAATTCAAACTCATGTGATTTTCTCAAACCTCATTTATGTTCTCATTTATATTCACATATATAAATGAAATATAAATATAAATCAATCAAATCAAATCCTCAAATTAAAATTCCATTTTAAAATTTCCTAACTCCCTTAATTTTATATTAAAGGACTTATCCAAAACTTCAATCAAACCAATTCAAACTCATGAGAATTTCTCAAAACTCATTTATATTCTCATTTACATTCACATATATAAATGAAATATAAATATAAATCAATCAAATCAAATCATCAAATTAAATTTCAAATCTAAAATCTCTCTTAAGTCATTAATTCTCCATTAATGGACTTAGCCTAAATCTTGATCAAACCATCTCAAAGTCATGGGATTTTCTCATAATTCATTTATATTCTCATTTATATTCAAATATATAAATGAAATATAAATATAAAGCAATCAAACCAAATTCAAAAATTTCAAACTCTAAACTCCAAAATTTTCCAAAGTCCCTTAAATCTTTCTTAATGGACTTATCCCAAATCATGATTAAACCACTTCAAATCCTTGAAAATTTCTCATGATCCATTTAGATTCCCATTTATATTCACATATATAAATGAAATATAAATTCAAACAATCAAAATCAATTCCAAAAATCAAATTCAAATCACTCAAAATCCAATCTAAGCATTTCAAGTCAAAATCTTGAACTTAGCCAAATCAATTTCAAATCAAGCCAAGCCCTTAATTTTCTCTCATGATTCAATCAAACTTATAGTCATGAACTCCTATATAAATTCAAACTTCAACCAAACAATCAAAGCCTAGTTCAAAAATCAAACCCAAAATCCTTTCATGTTCACCCTTTGAATATGAAATTATCAAATGAACCAAAATCCATTTGACTTCAAACCACTTGTAAATGGATTTATATTTCAATCATGAGTCCATAAACAAGATCAATCAAGCTCAAATCAAGCTTTGACCAAGCCATTTGACCCACTTAGGCTCACTTGACCCAAAGTGACCTAAAGTACCCTTATGAGCCAAATTCTAACCCTAACCAAATTGGATTGAACCAAACTCATCTATGCCTCACATCATGATCAACAATCATCATGGGATGACTGATCAATCAAATATGGGTCAAACCAAGTCAAACCTAAGGGTTGACCAAGTCAACACTTAGCCCAAAATGATAATTCCACCATAGGCCAAATTGATTGAAACCATTGATCTAAGTTCACTCATGACCTATGTTTGAACTTGACCAAGCCAACATTTGAGTCTAACCTAGCCCAATTAGCCACTTGACCTAAGTTGACCCATTTTGACCTAAAGGGTCAAAATATGCCAAAACTTGATCTAAGATAAATTGATTGAAACCAATGGGTCAAGTTCATTCCAAATCACTTGTTGAACTTGACCAAAGCCTAATTGGCCAACTAGACCCAACCTAGCCAATTGACCTTAGACCCAACATGACCTAAAGGGGTCATGTTGAGCCAAATTTGAACATAACCAAAATTGATTGGAAACAAAAGATACCAATCCACTCCATATGACTAACTAAAACCTAAACCTACCCTTGACCTACCTCAAATGGGGTCAAATAGGTCAATTTTGGCCCATTTGACCTAAATGAAGTCATATGAGCTAAATCCAAAACTATACCAAATTGAATCAAACCAAAGCCACCAAAACATTTCAAATGGTCATATGAACTTGACCCAACCCTTGGTTTGATCCAATTTGACCAATTGTCAACTTGACCAAGTTGACCCATTTTGACCTAAATGGGTCAACATGAGCCAAACCCTATCAAATGAATTCCAAATCTCATGAAACTTGGCCAAACCTAGTTTCTCCACATACCCAACATATCCAAAGTGAAAATTAGCAAAATGACCATCCTACCCCTAGGCCATAGAACAAATTTTAGACTAATCTATGGGTAATTTGGTCATACCCTCTTCTTATTCACTTGAGGCTTTCCTAAAAGCTCAAGGGGACGTAGTGAAGAGTGGTGAACCCAACCCAATTTGGGTCAGCTCAATTGGCCCCCTAGACCAAACCCAACCCCATCAAAACTCAAATTCAAACTCCTCTCCCACTCAATTCAAAGCATGGGAGGCAACAATCCACTCCTTAGCTCAAACCCATGTGCCACTCAAACAAACCCAAACAAACTCCCCAATATGATCAATTGGATCAAAATGATAAGTGCATGGATGACCATCTGATCCTTCAAGGGGGGAGATATACTCCCCCTAAACAAATTCAAATCCATCAATCCAATTTGACAACTAGAAGCCAGCCTCGCCTCTTCAAGCTTCAGAGTGAAATCAAATCTCATATTCTTTAAAAATGAGGGGAGCTCAATCCACTCTTGAATTTCCTCTTCACTCACCTCCAATTCTTTTGCACTCCATCGAGAGGCAGTGCAAAGCTCTCTTTGAAGTTCCAAAGGCAAGGGGACCTAGCTGATCAAAGCCACAAGCTAGCTAAGGAGGAGGTCCATATACCAATCCACTCAACATCAAGTGCTCATTCAATGCTCAACTGAAAGCTCCAAGGGAATCGAATCAGATTACCTCATGAGGTATTTTTTTACCATTAAACTCAATGAGTGTGGCTTTGTGAAAGAAATCCCATGGATTATTTATCATTGGATGCCGCTCTTTAGCTTTATATGGTGTTGAGTTTGATTTGAATGTTGAGTTAATCTTCCCTTGATCATGGACGTCTCTTTGATCAAGGGGAAGAACTTGAGAGATCTCAGCCATCCTTCCCTGCATTTTAGATGAACGGCCAAGATAATTCCCCACGTTTAGATATATGTTACCCATTTTAAAATCCCAGAGAGATCTCTGGCCATCCGATCTTTGATCGGACGACAGAGATCAAATGGCATGTGCTTCTAGCCGCCTTTGGGAATTTGACAACTTAAGTAAACCCCTCATGATGTGATGCGTGTAAAGCACATTGACCGCCGCCACCACGCGTCATGTCGTGAGCTAGTGGATTAGTTAGGGGATTAATAAAAATGTTAATTAATTCAGGGATCTTCCAAAATTCATAGCTGCCTCTTGAAAATTTAGAAAATTATGAAATAAAATTCTATGGAAAGATAATTAGACCTAGAATATTTTAAAGTTAATTTCAACAAGTTTTGAATTATATTTTTCTCCAAATTTAGGTTTTTTTAAAAACTTCATTTTGCTAATTACTTTTTAATTAAGCCTCTGATTAATCCTAAATTTCTTGGGTATGTTTTAAATGAATACTTCTACCTCCCCTAATTTTCTTGGAGTTTATTGGAGGCTTGATTAAAAGAATTGAATATGGATTTCTTAATTACCCACCTTATATAATTAAGGATAATTAGGGTATGATTAGTGGTTTTAATCTATGATTAGAGTTGATTAAGGTTAAATCTAGTATGTAGAAGATTTAATAATTTTGGGGCATTTCCCAAGCTATTCCCTAAACCCCTCTCTCCTTAATCTCCTCTTAATTTAATTCATTAATTATCCCCTAAATTAATTTCTAAAAATTCTAAAAAAGTTCTAGAACTTAATTAATCTATGGGTAGATGCTTAGGTGTTTAATAAGCCTAAGTTCAATTAAGGAAATCAAAACCCAATTCATAAGTATGAAAGGGTGTTTTGAAATTACTTAAGCTAAACCCTTAGCTTAATTAACTTTAATTGTGAGCCAAATTGCATTAGCCTCCTCTTATTAGGTGCATTGAAAATTTAAATTCTTTATGAGTTTTATGTCATCTCATTGGCTCATAATTATTGGTTAATTATTCTGTAAGGGTGTAGGTAATTGTTAATTAATTCATACATAAACCTAATTAATGCATAAAAATGGATCTAATTATAAAAATTAACAAAAATATTAAACACATGTGGGAATGGGTTAGGAATAGTAAACTCATCTCACCTTTTCAAAATTAAATCAAACTCCAAACTAAATAAAAATCACTTTGAATTCACTTTGATATATTTTAAGCTTTCTTATTCTATAAGAATGTCTTTAGGATTTAAGTGAAGTGAACTTGTTTACATGCTTTCATTACTTTGAATCTTTCCCCAATATGTTAAGTTATATTTCATGTGATTTCATGCATCCATAATTTTAAAATTCAAAATTTTAAAATGAAATTGTTTAGTTTATGTCAAATTTGCATGTGTTGGCTAAAGTAGAAATATAAATGGCAATTATCACTACTAAATCTAAATTATTTTCAAAACATATAAATCAAATACAAAATCTAAAAGTGTGATAATTATACTTTAATTATAAGCTTGCATATGAAAGAATATAAGGTATGCTTAACATAGGTTTCCTTTCTTTCTTATGTTGGTATAGTTTTGAATAGAATTTGGTGATATGGTTCATTTGAAAAGAACCTAACACACCTAATTTTATATCCTTCATCATCTCTATGCACATAAGAAGGGTTACCTATACTAGCATACATAAAATTGCATAAATAAAATGAATAAAGAATACAACTTTTGCATTCTCCTTTCATTTTCATTTTATACATATGTTTGTATTTAAGAAAGTGGTATATTAGTTTGGACAACCCTGAGATGAGGCTTTTAAGTAGCCCTAAGTAGGTCTTGTACCTTACACCTCGTTAACAATGGCAATCACACTCACTTATGCCTTTCTTACTTCCATGTGTGCATGTGAAAATTTGGATAAGTAAACCCCTTTCTACTTAAGAAAAAAAAATCATGCATCTCAACTTCTAAATTTCCTTAAATGGATTACTTAGCATGCATCATAAGTGTGTTGAATACTCTCATTTGTATGTATAGATATGCTTAAGGTCCATCCATATGCATGTTATATTTGGGAGAGAAATGAAGTAATGTGTGCTATGTGAATTTTGATTCATCTTATTTAAATCTTAAAATGCATTTCTTTTGAATAGGTTAGTTTAGAGTTTATCTAAACTTAGGATTAATTAAAAGACTTAATCAAAACATTCACCTAAATAAAACTAAAATGTGAATCTACCTTAGAAATTACTTAGGGAAGGAAAGACAAGTTCTCTCTTTTCCCTCTTCATAACTTAGTAATTAATTGTAGGATCCACTTAAACCAAATCAAAATGAAATAAAATCAACCCAAAATAATTAAACAACTTAAATGAAACCCTCCTCTAAGTTGAACATGTTCTTCACACTTAGAAAATTTGAACCTAAAGACATAGCTAAGTATACCACACGAGCCTTCAAAGCACACACATTAGCCTAAGTCACCACTTTTAGCTTTAAGTTAGGTCGGTGTATGGTTTGGTGTTTGTTTTATTTTGTAATATATGTTTTAGAATGGATGTTATGGTGTATGCTAGTAGAATGAATGGTAGGACGTTCTTAGTCAAACTATTCTTTTTTTATAGGGGATTGTGCTTAAGGGGTGCTATCATAAATAAAAATATAAATGATTTTTCTTGTAGGTGCTTTATATCCCTAAGAATAATCCAATAGGCCAGTTGGACTTAGTCACCCATGTGTGGGGTGAAAAGTCCAAAATACATGCTTGGGATTTGTGTGGTTTGTCTTAGCTAACCTTTATTTTGTAAGAGTTAGTTAGATTTCCACTTTTACTTTTCATGTAAAATTGTGCAATTAGGATTTTAGAATGATTGTTATGGGGATTAGGATGAGCCTTGGTCATAAGATCCTACCTTAAATACCATGTGAAACTTTGGAGCATCTACCTTCCAACCATCTAAAAGTAGGGACCAAGAAGAAAAGAAGAAGAAAGAAGAAAAGAAGAAAAGCTTGAAGAACCCCATAATAATGAATTTCTTGCTTAATTGTAATTTAATTTATTTGTAATCTAGGTTGTATAAGAGTAGAGCTTGGCTACCCACATTTGATATTTTTGAGTTTGTGCGGTGTGCTAGACCACAAGGGCCTTCTATTCTTTCTACGATTAGCTTTATAAATTGATTATTGATTTGTTTAGATTTTGCATTAAGTGGCATGATTTTTCTAATTTCTTTCTTACTTTATGTATGGCCTGGATGTGGATTAGGTTCTTTAAAAAAATAATAAATCTTTTACCCAACTTAACAACTCAAATAAAAATTAAGCAACTCATAACCTCACCTAAAGCTTAGGTTTAAAATCAAGATAAAAATTAGCAACACCTTAGCTAGATGAGCATTTCTTTTATAATATAATGCACAAATGCATCTTATTTCACTCTTGATTGGAGGGCTTCCACCTTTGCCAAGAAACTTGGCTTGACCTTTGAGAGCCATGGCGAAAACTCACCTCCTCCCTTCTCACTGATTTTGGCCAATAATCTTCTTTCTCATGCATTTATCATATGAATCCTATTAGCCTGAGTTAAAATAATTGTTCAAAAATAAAAATAAAAATAAAATTTGAATTGCATTAGATTTAGTTCATTTGAAGCATACCCTTTACATGATCTAGTCTCTTTAAGGAGTGAGTTTAAGGACTTAGTCTCTTTCTAAAAAAATAATAGCCTAACTTATCTTGCATAAGCATAAAGACTTTCCTACATGTATTTAAAATTATAGGAGGAGTTAGTTGGTAGCCACTCCCAGGCAGTTGGAAGTCCAAGCTATTTTGTGCTTGTCCTCTCTTCTGGAGGCAAACCAAATACCCATTTTCTCCTTAGATTTAAGTTATGCTTTTGGCCCTCGCCAAAGCTCCCTAGATTTAGGTTCTGAGGTTGCTTCTCCCCTTTGTGGGTCATAAGCATAATTCCTCACCTCTTAAGCATTTCCTTAATCTTGTGTTAAAGAATCTTAAGTTCTAAATTTCTAATGAAAAATGCAACTCAAACAAACTAAATTAATTTCAAAAATGTAAAGCCCAACTATAGGATAGTTTGAGATGCTCGCTAGATTTCCTAGCATCGTGGGCATCTCCTAGTCATCTTCCATTTTGGCTTCGATAATACTCTCTCTTTTGATCAATCTCATTTGATTCTTCCAAATTAAACTAATCGATTGATAGTCTTTTCCTATTGAAATCTTTGAAGATAATGATCATTTACCTTAATCGAGAGTTTTCTAAGGAATCCCTATTCCTTAAGATGTAATTAACTATGGGGACTTGCCCCTGTAGGGAACTTAACAAGCCCAATTTAAAATAAACCCTACTTTACTTTTCCATGTAAAATAGGGGAAGAATCTCTGGTTCATATGCATACCCATCATCCTTTGGAGTCCTTATTGAAGTGATTAGGTCCATTAAAGAGTAGTGACTTCTGTCTTTTGAGATAGTATACTATTTTCTTGATGATGTACTCGATCACCTGAATAAGTACATCTACGAATCTGCGTGGCTTTCTGAAAATATGAATTTCTATAGGTCTTGTTCTCTTTCATTTCTCACCAACCGATTTGAAAGGCAACTCCCCCTAATAGGAATTATTCTCCACAAACTCCAAATCACTTGCAATTGGATTTATATTTTAATCATAAGTCCATATGTGAGTTCAACCAAACTGTCAAGCCTTGATCAAGCCAATTGACCCACATAGGCTCACTTCACCCAAAGTGACCTAAAGTACCCTTTTGAGCCAAATTCTAATCCAACTCAATTTGGATTGAACTAAGCCCATCTAAGCCTCAGATTGTGAACAACAATCATCTTAGGATGATCAATCACTCAAATTGGGTCAAACCAAGTCATACTTAGCCTTTGACCAAGTCAACACTTAGCCCAAATGAAACCAAAAGTAGCCAAAATCTACCATAGGCCAAATTGATTGAAACCATTGATCTAAACCAATTCATAATCATTCATTGAACATGATCAAGTCATCATTTGAGCCAAACCTAGCCAAATTAGTCACTTGACCCAAGTTGACCAAATAATCAAAATGGGTCAAATCTTGATCTAAGCCAAATTGATTGAAACTAATGGGTCAAAATCATTCTAAATCACTTGTTGAACTTGACCAAGGCCTCAATTAGCCAACTAGACCCAACCTAGCCCAATTGACCATGAACCCAACTTGACTTAAAAGGTCAAATCAACTTGAAATCAAACAAAACCAAAATTGATTGAAACTAAAGCTTGTCATACATTTCAAATGATAAACCAAGCCTAAATTAACCAATGACCAAACCCAATTGGGTCAAATGGCTCATATTGGACAACTTGACCCATTTGACCTAAGTGAACTCAAATGTACCAAAATCAAATATAAACAAAATTCAACCAAACCAATGATACCAAAACACTTAAAATGATCATATGAACTTAACTTAACCCTTGGTTTGACCTAATTTGACCAATGGTCAACTTGACCCAAGTAGACCCATTTTGACCTGAATGGGTCAACTTGAGCCAAATCATATCAAATCAACTCCAAATTCATTGAAATTTGGCCCAACCTATTTTTGAAACATCTCAAATCTGACCAAATCAAAATCAAAGCCAAATAAACATTTTACCCTTGGGTCAAAGGGTAACCTATGGCCAAATTCATTTGGAATTTGGTCAATTCCTTCTCATGGCCACTTGACATCCTCCTAGTGGACCATTTGGACACCAAGGAGGTGGTGCACATGACCCAATGGGTTTGGGTTAGCCATGACACAACCCAAGGCCAAACTGACCCCTCCAATCAAAATTTTCCACTCAAATAACCTCCTACACTCGTCTAGCACATGTGCACTTCCTCACCTCCACTCCTCTACCAAAATCGAAGCACGTGGAATTCCTAACAACCTAAATAAACCATTCAATCTACTCAATTTAATCAAAATGATGAGGTAAGCCTCGATCGTCCGATCCAAGTAGGGGGAGATATACTCCCCCTCATTCCAACTCAAATAACTACCTTGCATTTGATTCAAAACTAAAAATCTTTTCACATTTCCTAAGTCAAATAAAATTCAAAACTAAAATCTCTTTAAAGAATTTTTGATTCACTTTGAATAATCTTATCCCATAGGATTGTCCTTAGGAATTAATTAGGGTGAATGAAATTATATGCTTACATCACTTTATTTCTTTCCAAGCACATTAAATGTTGTATTCCATATGAAATTATGCATTCATGTCTTTTCAAAATTAATTGAATAAAATTATTTTCCTTATGTCAAATTGCATTCTTTGGCTAAAGTTAAGAATATGAGTGGCTATTTTCACTATTAAATCAAAAATTATTTTCAAAACCTATAAATCAAAAATTAAAAATGAAGGTGTGCTACTTATAACTACTTATAAGATTGCATGTGATTATAACATAAAATGTGTATTATGTGATTTTCTTCTCTCTTCTTAACATAGATTTGAATAGATTTTACAAAGTGTATAGTTCATTTTAAAAAAACATAACACTTGCTTAAATCCATTCCTATCCACTTCTATGTTATGACTTAAGAAGGACCTTCACATTTACACATGTAAATTTCATAACCAAATCAAACACCAAAAAAATCTTTTGCATGATTCTTCATCCATTTATTTTCTTTTGTACATGCAGATATATTTAAGAAAAGTGATATATTAGTCTGGACATCTCAGTGTTGCAAGGCTTTAAGAAGTCTCAAGTAGGTCTTGTACCTTACACCCCTCATGTAGAAAACAATGGTGTTGTACTCACTAATATCTTTCATACATGTAAATGCGCATTTGATTAATGGATAAAAGAGTCCCTCTTTTCTATTTAATAAAAACATGCATTCACAGAATATCCAAATTTTCCTAAACAACATCTCTTTGCATTCATCATTAAAGTGTGCTAAAATTTGCATTGCATGTATAGATATGCTTAGGATTATTCATATGCATGGTATACATGTTGGAAAGAAATAAATGGTTATGTGTTATGTGATAGTAATTCACTTTAACTAATCTTAAGATGCCTTTCTTATTAAATAGGATTATTTAGAGAAAATCTAAACTTAGGGTTAATTAAAACACATAATAAAACATTCACTAAAGAAAAATCATTAATCAATCTACCTTAGAAATTACTTAAGGTAGAGAGGAAATAGAAGTTCTCTTCTCTTTTTCTCTCTTTACAACACTTAGTAATTAAATGTAGGTTCATTCAAACTAAATCAAATCATCAAATAAAATTAACAAATCAACTAAAACACTTAAACTAAAACCACCCTTAAAATTGAATCTCTCACACTTAGAAAATCCTAACCTTAAAGCCTAGCAAAGACATGCCACACAAGCCTTAAAGGGCAGACACATTAGGCTATGTCACCATTTCTAGCTCTATGTTAGGGTAGTGCACGGTTTGATGCCTGATTTTATTTTATGATGTAATGTTTTAGACTGGATGTTAGGGTGTATGTGCATAAATTGGATGATAGGATGATCTTAGTCTAATCATTATCTTCAGGGATTGTGCTTAATGTAATAAAAATATAAATGCTTTTGTAGGTTGCTTATACCCCTAAGCATAATCCAAACTAGGATATGTGAACTTGGTTATCCATGTGTGGGGTGCTAAGTCCAACTCATTCATATACATGCTTGGGTTGTGTGGGATGTTTAACTAATCTTTGTTTTGCAGGTTTAGTAAGATTTACTTTTTTTTTCATGTAATTTTACAATTAAGATTTGGAATGAATGTTATGGGAGATTAGGATGAACATTGGTCATAAGACCAAGTCTTATGCACCATATGAAGCCTTGGAGCAACCACATCCCAACCAATTAAAAGAAGGAAGAAAAAAAAGAAGGAAGAAAAGAAAGAAAGGAAGAAAAGAAAGAAAGGATGAAATGAAGAATGAAGAATGAAGACCCCCATAACATGAATTCATTTTAATTGTAATTATTCATTTGAACCGGTTGTATAATAGAGCTACTACCATTTTCTTTTGGGTTTGTGGGAGCCCACATGGCCTCTTATTCTTTGTGCTAGCTTTATAAATTATATTTTCTTGTGCATTAAGATGATGATTTTCCTAGTTTCTTTTTGATGAATGATGATGCATTAGGAACTTAGAAAAATAAAATTTCTATCCAATTAATCAACTCAAAATTAAAACTAATAACTCATAACCTCACCTAAAGCCTAGGACATAAATCAAGATAAAAGATTTAGCAACCCCTTAGGTGGATGTTGTATGTCTCACATCATGCATAAAAATCATCTTGCTTCACTCTTGCTTATGGAGGGCTTCCACCTTTGCCAGAGAACATGGCTTGACCTTTGAGAGTCATGGTTAAAACACACCTCCTTCTTATTAATTTTGTCCCATAACCAATTACTCTCGCATTAGGCATATGAATCCCATAGCCTATGTCAAATAAATTGTCCAAAAATCAAAAATAAAACTTAACAAAATTTGCATTATATTTAAGTCATTATTCATGCCCTACATGATCTAGTCTCTTAGGGAGTGTGTTTAAGGACTTAGTCTCTTTTCTAAATAAATAACAACTTAGCCATCTTGCAAAAGCAAAGACTTGCCTACATGTATTTAAAATTGTAGGAGGAGTTAGTGACCACCCACTGACAAGTCCAAACCAAGTGGTTTATCCTCTCTATGGAGGTAAACCATATACCCATTTTGTCATAGATTTAGTCATGCCTTGGCCTCGCCAAAGCTCCCTAGATTTAAGATCTGAGGTTGTTATTTTCCCTTAGGCTACAAGCATAGATCCTCACCTCTTAGGCATTTCTCTTGTATTATGGAAGTGTAAGCTAAATTTCTAAGAAAAATTCAACTCAAACATATAATCCTCTCAAATTTCAAAATATAAAGCCCAACCATAGGATAGTTTAAGATGCATACTAGCTTCCTAGTATCATAAGCATCCCCTACTCATCTCCTTTATAACTCCCTCTTTTGATCAATCCCACTTGATCTTATAAAAAATAACCAAATTATTGATAGTCCTACTTTTGAAATCTTTGGAGACAACGATCATTTACCTTAATCGAGAGTATTCTTAAGGAATCTCATTCCTTAAGATGCAATTAACTATGGGGGTTTTCCACCATAGGGAACTTAATGAACTTGATTTAAAATAAACCCTATTTTACTTTTCCATGTAAAGGAGGGGAAGAATCATTGGTACATTCGAAGACCCATTATCCTTTGGAGTCCTTATTAGTGATTATGTCCATTGTAGGATGGTTACTTCTATCTCTCGAGATAGTACATCATTCCTCAATATCATACCCGATCACCTTAATAAGAACATCTGCGGATCTACGTGGTGTCCTAACATATACCAAAAATTTTATTTTTTAAATTCCCCAAAGAGTTTGAGAAATAAACATCGCAGTAATAATGGCTTAATTAAGCTAATTTAATTTTCATTTAAACCTTAGTTACTATTCAAAATTAATTAGAATTAATTTTAATAAAATCTCCTCTCTTTTACCTTTAAAATGAGCATTTATTTATATTATTTGGATTTTTCTACAATTTTTTATGAATTTTTAAAGATTCAACTATTAAATCAAGTTTTACCAAGCCTAATCCTATGGTGAATGACATGGCATGCTTTTTCACGTGGTGTCATGAGATTCGCTATTTAAATGCCTCTAAGTTAGCGCTTACGTGACTGGCAGCAGACACAATTTCATCTCCAAGATCGAACCTTGGGGATTAACTCATGACTCTTAATGGATAAATCATATTAAATCTAATAGATTAATCACGGTTGTCCATTCCATTCACACAGAATCGTCAGCTAGTGATCTATCATCCCCCGAGCGATGAGAAATGGACACCGCCTACCTTCCTTTGCCCAATTCAAGCTCATCAGAACTCGGATTGGATCAAGATTCAACCCACAGCATCACGATGTAGATCTGAAGGGATCTATCAATTGGATTTGTGTGACATACAACTTTTCTTCAAAAAGGACCAACTAATTTTGGCCAATGCTTAGTTTAATGGAAATTACATCACTGAAGCTCAAGACTAGTGGTGTGATGTTATAGCTTGATAAAGCTTGAAAAGACATATGGTTCTATTGCTAAGGACCATGAACCAATGATTTGAGGACGCCAAAATACATATTTTTCCTTCGCTCAACAAGTAAGGTGGGTAAATTAATTTAAGTTTTTGAGATTTGAAGTCATTGAAGAATTTTGGATCAAGGAGTTCATGTCAATGGAACTGAAGGCTTGGACTGAGAAATGCTCAAGGAGTTCATTTTTGGTTCTGCCTAAAGATTCGATTTTATGGTTTGAATGAAAGAGGGTATATCCTCCCATGGATCAAGATTTGATTGCTTGTTTTCTCACCTCAAAGAGCATCAAGAATCTTAAAGCTAATTTTTGGCTAAGAAGCTTGTGGACTAGATCCCACTTCTTGGATCCATCTTTGGCAAGGCAAGGAGATGAGTTAACTCACCTCCCTTTGGTCTATGGCCAACCTAGCCCACTTGGGTCAGGCTAAGCATGTAGGTGAGGGCCTCATTTGGGTAATTGGTGGTTGCCTAATGAAAAGGAGAAGAATTGATTTGCCAAAAAATGGTTTGATCCCATATGGAGAGCTTTAACTAATGGATAATGCCTTGGATCGAGTTTCAATTAGGTTATGTTGGATTTGGGTTGACCCAAGATGAGTCTAGGATGGGTTGGGTTAGATTTCATTAGGTTTGAGCTTAGTTTGAGTGGGTTTGGCTCAATTTGACCTATGTAGATGAAATTGTGCTAGATTGGGTCAAGTTGACCAATTGGTCAAATTGGGTCAAACCAAGGCTTGAGTCAAGTTCAAATGATGATTTGAAGTATTTTGGTTCATTTGGTTTGAGTCAATTTGGCTTGGATTTCATTTTGGATCGGATTTGATTTTGGCTCATTTGAATTTATGTAGGTCAAATGGGTCAAGTTGACCAATTTGACTAAATTTGCTAAATTGGATCAATTAGGTTGAGGGTTTGATTGATGAATCAAAGATGATTGTAGGCTTTAATTTTATTAATTTGGATTTGGTTTTGATTTAGGCTAATTTGACCCTTTAGGTCAATTTGCTAAATCAATTGGGTTCACTTGGTCAAATTCAATTGAGGCTTTGATCAGGTTCAACAATCAATTTGAAATAAACTTGAGCCATTGATTACAATCAATTTGAGTTAGATCTTGATTTGACCTAACTTAGTCTTTTAGGTCAAATTAGGTTAACTTGGGTCAAAGGGCCAATTGGGTTAGGTTTAACTCAATTAATGGTCAAGCCATGTTCAAGGATTGATCTTAGTTGTTGTGAATTATATGTTTCAATCAATTTGGTTTGGGTTGAGATTTGGTTTGTTTAATTTATGTAGGTTAAGTGGGTTGACTTGGTCAAATCACCAAGTTGACTTGGTTTGACCCAACTAATGATAATTGATAAATCAAGGATGATTGATGATCATCATAAAAGGTTTCGGTATGTTTGGTTCAATATAATTTAGGTGGGATTGGAATTTGGTTCAAATAGGTCAAATTGGTCACTTTAGGTCAAGTAGACCAATTGGGCTTAGTTGAAATGATTTTGGGCTTAATTAAGTTTAGTTGGATTTATATATGGATTTAGGATTATTTTATAGCTTTGATTGCAACTGATTTGGGTTCAAATGGGTTTTGGCTCATTTGAATATTCCAATTCAAATGGGTTAGGTTAGGTTTGATTGAATTAATTTTGGCTTAGGTTATTTGATTGTAAATTTCATTTATATTTGGGATGATGGTTGGGGAAATAATTGATTCATGAGAAAATCAATTGAGTTTGATTTCGATTGGAGGAGTTTGGCTAAGTCCATGGGATTTGAATCATGAGGCTTATTAAGGATTGATTTGATTCAGTTTGGTTTAGCTGATTTGAAGTTCAGTTATGTATTTGATTTAGATTTGGGGAGATGATAGAAGAATCAAATTGATTTTTGGAAAATCAATTGAATTTGGTTTAGATTGAAGAAATTTGGTTAAATCCATGGGGATTGAATCATATGGCTTAGAAAAGATTAATTTGATTTGGAATTTGGTTTAGTTGATTTGAATTTGAAGTTCAATTATGGATTTGATTTGGATTGGGATTTGTTTTAGCTTAAGAAGGCAAGTATGGATTTGGTTAGGCCATAAGCTAGGTAGATTTTCCTAATCCTATGATTAACCCTTTATCTCTAGGCTTAAGTTAAGTGTTCACCTAATTGCTAGAAGTGTCTTATGACTAAGGAGAATCTAGTGTCTATAAGACTCTTAAATCTAAGGAAAGGAAATTGAGTCCTCACTCCAAAAGTGAGGTCAACAATTGGATCATGGGATTAAGATGGGGTTGGGTTCAAGTCACTTTAGCTTGGAGCTTGGATATGAAATGGAATTCAATTGGGGAATAATTGTATTGATTTAAGGTTGGATTGCAAAGTGGATATAAGTTAGAGCCATGGATGTAGGTTCCATGGTCCTAAGGTATAGCCTAAACTTATAGTACACCTTCCTAAGTCTATAGGATTAAGTTTAGTGTTCTCCTAATCACTAAAACTATCCTATGATTAAGGAGGTTATAGTCTCTATATGACTCTTAAGTCTAAGATATGATGATTAATCCTCACTCCAAAAGTGAGGTCAAGAAAATGACCCCCAATAGATGTGGTATAACTGACAAGGCACACCGCATGTATTGGCATTGACCGAGGTGATCAACAACATCCAAAAACTCACAAGCACTATGGATGGTCATCCATATCACAGATGAAGAGATAGATGGAACCATGAATCCAAATGTTATGTAATTAGCTATCATGCCGAGGGCAAGAGAGAGATGGACAAATTTGGTTTAATTTGTTAAGAATTGGTTTTGTGTCAAGAACACAAAAGGAAATCCGGATACATGAGTTTCATGACAACAGATTTTATGCATAAAAAGGAGATTAAGGATCGAGATTTTATTGAGTTTATTTGATTTAATTTGATTTGATTTATCCCCAGGGTATAGAAGGAAACCTGCTGGGGACTGAGATTTGATTAAATTTTTTGACTGAATGTGCTTTAATTAATTTAAGAAAGAGGAATCAATTAAGGATACATGTTTGATTAAGTTTGTTGACTGTTAATTAGAATCCACTGGAGATAGGTTTAATTTGTTTGATTTAGTTTGATTGATTTTATTGTTGGTTGATTTTGAGTTTGATTGATTTGGTTGATTAATTCAGAGAATCTGCTAGAGATGTAGATTTGATTGAATTTGTATGGAATCCACTGGGGATTGAGATTGTGATTGGATTTGTATGGAATCCACTAGGGATTGAGATTGTGATTGGATTTGTTTGAGTTAGTTGGAATTAATTTAAGAGAGAGATTCATTGGGGATATATATTTGGTTGAGTTAGTTAATTTGGTTTATTGATTTGATTTGATTTTGATCAATTTAGTTGATTAATTTTGATTTGGTTTGAATTTGAATCCACGTGGGATGTAAATTTGAATTTGATTTTATTTTAAATTTATGATTTTTTTTGATTGATTTAATTTGGACCCTATGCAAGCCTGGACCTACATTAGATTTAGTAAAGGAGTACATCAAGAGTGATTATCCAACCTAGTGCCATCATTTGTATGTGCTAGGAAGAAAGCTCGTGACTCACATCCTCCAAGAGATAGATGGGGTAATTTATTGATGACAATAATAAGTCAAGCCCAAATAGACTAATGAGGAATGCCACTAGGGTCTTATCAACTCAATAATAGGGCAATTTATAGGAGTTTTGACCCAAAAAATTATGTCTACATGGAATAAAGCTCTGGTCTTATCCTAATCCACAAGAGATTTCATTTTGTTTGTTTGTTTGTTTGTTTGGCATGATCTGTAGGAGCCACACCAAGAAGAGCCATGGGCCTTTCTATTTCTAATTGTGATACATCTAATAAATTCAACTAATAGTAACCTAGGTCATGCCTAGATGGGGTACATAACCCAAATAGAATGCCTCTAATGCCTCTGGTCTATAATCAAAAAAAATAAAAGCCTATATGTATATGGTAGACTATAGAAAGCACGAGGACTCACATCTCACAAAGCGTTATCCACTATGGGTTACCACAAAGAAGGCAAATACACCAACCTAAGGTGTCTATCAGTTTACTATGATTAATCTAGGAGGAAAGCATCAAGGACTCACATCTTACTAAGCAAAACTTATCATCAGGATAGTCTATCGTTGGTAAGATAGCTACTATTTGATCTAGGGTGACTACTAAGTGTGGAGTCATAAAGAAGCACTAAACCGCTTAAAGAAACAATCAAAGGGGGACTTAACCTAATCTCGATATAAATGCACTATAATGCATCAATTAGTTTAAGAAGAAAGCTCAGATACTCACATCTTCTTAAATAGAGTGACATGGTAAAATTGGTCATGCAATAAGGCATACCACACTAACAAGATCAATTTCAGAATCATGCTAGAAGAAAAAGCATGGATCCTCTAAGAGAATTGGAGATACACTAGCTATGATTAAAACCTTGAGTAGCTACTATGATCTCTTATCTCAACTCAAAGAAGCCCAAAGCGATTGGATTTATGTTTAAATTGTTACATTTGTGTGCAATTTTGTGTAGGATGTCTAAGAAGGATGATGTCCTTCTTAAACCTACCCTAAACACATAATGAAAATTAGTAACTTGGAAATATTCAATTTGAAGAAATATTTAATTTGAAATAAAATTTCATTAATGAAGAGTTTTTTGAAACATTGTTTATGCATAGTATTTTTTTTAGATAAAGCTCATTGATAGGAAGCATCAGGCATTCTCCTTTATAGTTGATAAGTTGGTAAGATCCACCTTGTATTTTATGATGAAAGGGCTACCCAAGTGGGTTCTCCCATCTTAATAGCAATAATTGGTCTCCTTAGAACTAAATAAGCTCTACTTGAAAACTCTATCCACCAATTTGTTGTTTAACCATCTTACTAGATAATCAGTTTTGGCATGCTAGCATTCTTCAAACCTTTGAGTTCTTCTAGACAAATTGGCATTTTATTGTAATTTGCTACCCATATATCCTTATGATGTTGGACTCTAATGGTAGAATTATCACACATATAAGAAAAATGATGTGATTGAGTTGGAGTTCTATAAGTAGTACATTAAGCCCACAAAGCTTCAACTAACTGCTCATGCTACTATCGCTTATTGTCATCGAGCATCTCTTCAGTATTTGAATGAGTTTTATTGAAGACTTCTGCTAAATCATTTTCTTGTGGATAATAGATGGTAGAGTTTCTCCAATATATGTTGTGTCTTCGAATGAAGCTATTGACCTTGGTGATCTTGAAAGTAATGCCATTATCAAGTATGATTCAACGAATTACCCCAAATCAATAAACTATATGGTTCCTGAAGAACTGGAGCACATGTTGAGCTTTGACCTCCCTAAGCAAAATCGCTGCCCACTTAAAAAAGTAGTCCTAGTAGCGAGAATGAACTAGTGACCTTTGGACAAAAGAGGATCAATCGGACCCACTATGTTGGTGCCCCAACACTCTAATGGCCATGAAGCCAAGGTTGGATGAAGGATATGGTCAAACCACTCATGTACTATACATGCTAGGTGAAAATTTAATTTCTTTTCTTTAAAGATGTATACTTCCATCTTCAATCTATGTAGAATATAATGAAGACACCACGTAGATCTATAGATATTCTTATTAGGGTGATAGGGTATGACATTGAGGAGAGGTGTACTATCTCGAAAGATAGAAGTCACCACCCTACAATGGACCTAATCACCTCAATAAGGACTCCTAAGGATAATGGGTCTGCATATATATCATATATTCTTTCCCTACTTTATATGGAAAAGTAAAGTAGGGTTTATTTTAAATCAGGTGTTAAGTTCCCTATGGAGGCAAGCCTCATAGTTAATTACATCCCAAGCAATGAGATTCCTTAAGAATACTCTCGATTAAGGTAAATGATCATTGTCTTTAAAGATTTTGAAAAGGTAGGACTATCAATCGATTTGTTTTTTTTTAGAAAGTCAAGTGGGATCGATCAAGAGGAATGAGTTCTTATGGAAGCCAAATGAAAATAAGTAAGAGATGCTTGAGATACTAGGAAACCTAGTAAGCACCCCAAACTACCCTATGGTTGGGCTTTATATTTGAAATTGAATTAATGTTTGAGTTGAATTTTATTAGAATGTTGGCTTACAATTCCATGACAAAGCTATGGAAATGCCTAAGAGGTGAGGATTTATGCTTATGAAAGGAGAGAATCAATTAACCTAAATCTAGGAGTTTTGGTGAAGGCCAAAACATGACCTAAATCTAAGGAAAAATGGGTATTTAGTTTACCTCATAAGAGAGATAACCACATTGACTTACAACCTAGAGGTGGCCGCCAACTAACTCCTACTTTTAAATTTATGTGGCAAGCTTATGTTTATGCAAGATAAGGTTATTATTTATTTAGAAAGAGACTAAGTCCTTAAACACACTCCCTAAGAGACTAGATCATGGGACATGCTTCAAATGACTTAAATCTAATGCAAAATTTTCACATATTTTATTTTATTTTGGACAATCATTTGACTTAGCTATAGGATTCATATGTAATGCATGAGAAATAAGATTATGGGCCAAAATCGCAAGATAAGGAGGTGTGTTTCCACCATGCTCAAGGTCAAGCCAAGTTCTCGCAAAGGTGAAGCCCTCCAATCAAGAGTGAAATAATATGCTTTTATGCATGATGAAAGAAAGTACACATCCATCTAAGGGGTTGCTAATTCTTTTATCTTGATTTTAACTTAGCTTTAGATGAGGTTATGAGTTATTTATTTTAATTTTGAGTTGATTAATTTGGTAGAAGATTTATTTTTCCTAAGAGCCTAATCTCATCAGCCATACATCAAGCAAGGAAGAAACTAGAAAAGGATCATCTTAATGCACAAGCTAAACAAACATCAAATATTTTATAAAGCTAATCAAAAGAATAAAAGGCCATTTGTGGTCAACCACCACAAACCCAAAATAAATTGGTAAAGCTCTACCTTATACAATGAATTATAAATGAATTAATTACAATCAAGTAAGAATTCATGTTATGGGGGTCTTCATTTCTTCTTTCTTCTTTCTTCTCTTCTTCTTCTTCTTTCTTCTTTGTTCCTTCTTTGGTTGGAATGTGGTTGCTAAAGGCTTCACATGGTGCATAAGATGAGATCTTATGACCAATGTTCATCCTAATCCCCATAATATCATTCCAAAATCCTAATTGTAAAATTACATGAAAAGAAAAGTAAATCTAACTAACACCTAAAATAAAGATTAGCTAAATAAACCATACAAATCCCAAGCATGTATATTGGACATAGCACCCCACACATGGGTAACCAAGTCCACCTGACCTATTGGATTATGCTTAGGGATAAAAGCACATGCATAGCAAAAGCATTTATATTTTTTTATTACAACACCCCTTAAGCACAATCCCCTATAGAAGATAATGATTAGGCTAAATCATCCTACAATTCATTCTACGCACATACCCTAACATCTAGACTAGAAATAATACATCACAAAATAAAAGCAAACATCAAACCATGCACCACCCTAACCTAAAGCTAGAAATGGTGACTTAGTCTAATGTGTGTGCTTTAAAAGGCTTGTGTTGTATGCTTAGTTATAAAGAGAGGGAAAAGAGAAGATTACATCTCTTTCCTTCCCTACCTTAAGTAATTTCTAAAGTGGATTCATATTTGATTTTGTTTAGTGAATATTTTTTATGTGTTTTAATTAATCCTAAGTTTAGATTTTTTTTTTCCCTAAATAAACCTATTCAAAAGAAAGGCATTTTTAGATTAAGTAAAGTGAACTAATATCACAAAATACACATCACTTCATTTTTTTCCAACATGTACAACATGCATGAATGAATCCTAAGCATATTTATACATAAAAATGGAAATATTTAGCACACTTTATGATGAATGCTAAGAAATGTTACTTAATAAAATTGGAATGCTTTATGATGCAGGATTTTCATTAAGTAAAAAAGGGATTCTTTTATCCTTTATTCATATGCACATGTATGTATGAAAGGCATAAGTATTCATTAGACTGGGGTGTAAGGTACAAGACCTACTTAGGCTACTTAAAGCCTCGCAACCCGGGTTGTCAGACTAATATACCACTTTCTTAAATACATATGCATGTACAAAAGAAATAAATGGAGAAAGAAAGATGCAAAGTTTATGTTTATTTAATTTTGTTTTACAATTTATATGTGTAAATGTAAAGATCCTTCTTAAGTTATAACATGGAAGAGGATAAGAATAGATTTTAAGCAAGTGTTATGTTCTTTTAAAGAACTATACACTTTGCAAATCTTATTCAAATCCATGTTAAGAGAAAAAAAGGAAGAAAACATAAGACACATTTTTATATTCACATGCAAGCTTATAAATAAAATATAAGTAGCATATCTTTTAGTTTTGATATTCAATTTATAAGTTTTGAAAATAATTTTGAATTTAATAGTGATAATAGCCATTCATATTTCTATTTTAGCAAAAACATGCAATTTGACATAAAAAAATTTTCATTTTAATTTTGATTTTTAAAAAATTTGAATGAATGAATTTCATATGACATACACATTTAGCATGCTAGGAAAGAAATAAAGTGATGAAAGAAATATAAATTCATTCACCTAATTAATTCCTAAAGACAATCCTATGAAATAAGAAAGTTTAAAAAATCAAAGTTTGTTTAATGTGATTTTGTTTGAATTTGTTTTATGTTTGATTTAGGAAATGTGAAAGAATGTTTGATGGTCCTAACCCATTTCCCCCATGTACATGCCATTTTAGTTTAATCTCTAGTTGATTAGATGATTTTTTATATTTTGATTAGGTTAAGGTATGAATTAAGTGTGTTACTTACCCCTTACCTATACCACCCAACACATTTAACCAAATAATTATGAGCCAATGATATGACATAAAACCACACAAGGAATTTAAATCGCAATGCACCTAGAAGAAAAGGCCTAATGCATTTGGCTCATGATTAATGATTAATTAAGCTAAGGGGTTTAAGTTAAGTAATTTCATAACCTTCTCACACATGTGAGTTGGATTTTGATTTCCTTAATGTACTTAGGTTATTGAACACCTAAGCATCTACCCAAAGTGAATTTAAGTTCTAGAAGGTTTTAAAATTTTATCAAATTAAAAGTGTAATTAGTGGATTAATCCAATTAATTTGGATTAAGGAAGAAGAGGGTTTAAGGAATAGCTTAAAAATATCCCAAAATTATTCTTAAACCTCCTATTCATTTAAACAAACCTTAACTCAATGGATTAAACCACTTACATTAATTAAAGCTAATTGGGAGAGTGATTAGGAATGAATCATGCAATAACTCTAATTAAAACATTAATAAATCCCAAGAAAATTAGGGAGGCAGAAGTCATCCCACTAAATACACATGAGAAGTTTGAGATTAATTAATGGAATAATTAGAGAGTAATTAGCCTAATTACATTCCCAATAAAACCCAAATTTAGAAAATAATACTATTCAAAATCCATCAAAATCAATTTTATAATATTCTACATTCAATTCTCTTTCATATGCAATTTATTTCATTTTTTTATTTTTCTACACTTATATTTGAAGTTTTCATGATTAATTAATTAATTTAATCCTCTAATTATATATTTAATCCCTCACGTGAGGCGATGCCATGCACTTTTTCCACATGGTGCATGAGAGGGCTATTTAAGTCACATCATCATAGCACTCATCGCGGAGGCACTACGCTCTTTCTCCTTATCCATCCGATCAAGGATCGGACGATTGAGATTAGATTCACAATTCTTAAGTGATAATTTGTGGATCATACATGTTTTAATCATGGTCGTCCATCCAAAATGCGCAGATGGATGGGCCATGATTTTCTAATCTTCCTACGAGAACCATTGTCCATCTTCTATGGAAGATTGAATGATTGAGCTTGATTGAAACAAAATTCAACCCACACCATCACCATGCAAGGGAGATCACATCCAATGCATGAAGTGAAATTACTTTCTTCACAAAGGACCATGCCACATCTAATTAAGCTCTTTAATGGCTTACCTCATCGGAGGCTATCACACTTGATTCCCTTGAGAAGCTTTGTCTAGTGGAGATGAAACTTGTGAAGTTTTGGTGTTGAAATTGAGATCCTATACCAAGTATACCTTCAACTCTCAGCTTGATTGAAGTGGTACCTCCCTTCCTTTGGAGCTTGGAAAGTTTTGGTGAAGTCATTGAGTCTCCCATGGAGCTTGCAAAGTGAATTGGCTTGAGTGTGGAGAGATTGAATTTGGCTTGAGCTCCCTATTTTCTGAGAAATCAAAATGGAGATTCAAATCACTTGAGAGAGCTTGGGGAGACTTGGAAAAGGTTCCTTTGGCTTCTTTTTGCTCAATCAAATGGAGACTCTTCAAATGAAATGGAAATCGGGGGAGTATATCTCCCTCAAATCAATGGACAGAAGGATCTGCCATTTTGATCCAATTGACCTCATTCCATGGGTGTAGTTGTTAGAGTGTCCTTGCATTCGGTTTGGCTAGAGGAGTGGAGTAGTGGAGCTCCCATGTGATTAATTCAAGTGGAGGAGGGATTCCATGTGTTTAATTTCATGCAAGTGGTCAGTTTTGAGCTTGGGTTGGGTTGGGCTAACCCAAAACCATTGGGTTAGGTGCACCACACTCACTAGTGCTCACTTAGTCCACTAAGAGGGTGCCAAGTGGTCATGAAGAGGATTTGACCAAATTCCAAGTAAATTTGGCCAAAATTTACCCTATGGTGTGGAGGTAAAATGGTCATTTGGCTTGGGTTTCAATTTGAATATGTTTGGTATGATTGAAAAATGGGTTGGCCAAGTTTCATGAATTTGGAGTTGGTTTGATATGATTTGGCTCATGTTGACCCATTTAGGTCAAAATGGGTCAACTTGGTCAACTTAGGATTGACCAATTGTCAAATTGGGTCAAACCAAGGGTTGGGTCAAGTTCATATGACCATTTGAAATGTTTTGGTGGTTTTGGTTTGGTTCAATTTGATTTATATTTTGTTTTGGTTCAATTGAGTTCATTTAGGTCAAATGGGTCAAGTTGACCAATTTGACCCATTTGACCTATTTGGGTTAGGTCATGTTGGCTTAGGTTTCATTGGTCATATATGAAATGGATTGGTATCTTTGTTTCCAATCAATTTTGGTATATTTGATTTTGGCTCAATATGACCTTTAGGTCAAGTTGGGTTCATGGTCAATTGGGCTAGGTTAGGTCTAGTTGGCCAATTGGAGCTTTGGTCAAGTTCAACAATCATTTTGGAATGAACTTGACCCATTGGTTTCAATCAATTTGGCTTAGATCAAGTTTTGACATATTTTGACTTTTTAGGTCAAGTTGGGTCAACTTGGGTCAAGTGGCCAATTGGGCTAGGTTAGGCTCAAATGTTGACTTGGTCAAGTTCAAACATTGGTCATGAATGATTTTTTATCAATGTTTCAATTAATTTGGCCTTTGGTGGATTTTGGCTATATTGGGTTTTATTTTGGCTAAGTGTTGACTTCATCAATGCTTAGGTTTGACTTGGTTTGACCAAATTTGAGTGATTGATCATCTCATGATGATTGTTGTTCATAATGAGAGGCTTAGGTGGGCTTGATTCAATCCAATTTGGTTAGGATTAGAATTTGGCTCATAAGGGTACTTTAGGTCACTTTGGGTCAAGTTAATAGGTCAAATGGGGTCAAAGCTTGATTTGAGTTTGATTGAACTCACATATGGACTTATGATTGAAATATAAATCCATTTGCAAGTGGTTTGAAGTCAAATGGGTTTTGATTCATTTGACAATTTCAAGTTCAAAAAGGGTGAACATGAGTTTGACTTGGTTTGATTTTTTTTTGAGTTTTGGTTTGATGATTGAAGTTTGTGTTTATATTTCGATTCATGATTGTAGGGTTGATTGAATCATGAAGAAAAATCAAGGGTTTGGCTTGATTTGAAATTGATTTGACTAAGTTCAAGGTTTTGACTTGAAAGGCTTAGGTTGGATTTTGATTGAATTTGAGTTTGATTTTTGGAGTTGGTTTTGGTTGTTTGAATTTATATTTCATTTATAAATAAATATAAATGAGAATATAAATAGGTTATGAAAATTTCTTGAATTTGAATTGAATTTGAATTTGATTTATTTAAGTCCAGAGGAATCAAGGACTTAGGAAAGATATTTTGATTTTGATTTGAATTTTGGATTTAGTTTGATTGATTTGAATTTATATTTCATTTATATATGTGAATATAAATGAGAATATAAATAATTGTGAAAAAATGAATTTGTGATTTGAACTTGATTTAGGCTAAGTCCTTAAGAGGAAATCAAAGTGACTTAGGAAAGATTTTGAACTTGGAATTACAATCATAAGCTTCAATCATTTGGAATTGATCTTGGATTTCAATCATTTGGAATTGATTTGAGTTTGAAAAAAATTAATTAAGTTGAAATTTATTTAAGTTTGACTTGAAGGAAGGAAGTGAAGAATTTGGTTCGAGCTATAGGGTAGGCAAACTTTCCTAACACCCCTAAAGCATAACCTATTCCTGTGGCTAACTCTTCTAAGTCTCTAGGGCTAGGTTGAGTGTCCACCTAATCACTAGATGTGTCTTAAGACTAAGGATCTCAAAGTCTAAGAGTCTATGTAGATGGAGGGTTGAGATCCTAAAAATGAGGTCAACAAAGGGTGCCCAATAGGTGTGGTGTGATTGGCAAGGAACACCACACGTATTGGTGTTGACTAAAATGATCACAAGCACTAATAGAAATGGTCTACTCCTAACCCAAGGTGTAGAATCAATCCAGAGTTTAGTGTAATGTGACTCTACTTATGTCAAGGACATAAGAGAGGGAAGGAGGAATCCACTTGAGGAGTATGTCAACCTTCCTAGGGAAATAGTTCAAGTCATCCATGGATGAAAGGTTTGATTTGATTCTCACTTGAGAGAAATGATTTGATTCAATTTTCATTTGCTTGTTGTGTTTGTTTGACTCACAGATAGAAAGAGTGACTCTCCAATAGGTTTTAAGTCATCAACAAGGGAGGGGTTATGAAATCCGCAAAGGGATTAGAATTTTAAGTCCGTTGGGGAACTAGAAAGATTTGCATCTCACTGAGGAGAAATAAAAGATTTTGATTTGGATTGATTGATTATTTTATTTTGTTTATTTTATTCCATTGAGGGAGGAGGGTTGAATTTGTTTGATTTTATATTTTGGATTTTGAGATGGACCATGTTGGCTTGCGATGGACTACATTGAGTAAGAGCCATGGAGACCTAACTTGATTACCAATCAAAGGGTAGTCAACTAACCATAGTAGGAATGACCAAAGGGAATGCCTTTGGTATAGTTTATAGGAAGAAAGCATAGTGGACTTACATCCTCCAAAGTAGGGACCAGTTGCTGGGGTGATCCATTGGCAAGGCAACGGGTCGAACCCAACCTAGGGTTGACTATTGAGTTAATGCCACTTGGGGACTTAAATTAGCTCAAAGATAGTCAAGATTAATTTCATTTTCAGGTTTATTTTGATGGGTCCCATCAATTTGCAATGGGGAGAGTAGGGCCTGGACTATCTAACAGATTCACCAATCCAAAGGGTAGTCTAACACAAGGTAGGACTATCCAACCAAGGATGCCTTTGATTGCAAGAGAAAGCATGGGGACTCACATCTTCCAAAATAAGAACAACTATGGTGATCGGTTGGCAGGCAATGATCAAACGACTAGGGACTATTGAGTGGGGTTAGACTTTAGCTCAAACATAGTCAAAGATTAATTTCATTTTAATTTATTTTGATGGATTTTTGTTGGTTTGATGGATCATCGAGAAGGAGCTTATATTAGCCTAGACTTATCTGATTTATGAACCAAGGGAGTGATGGGAGAACTATCGAGGAGTGTCTTTGGTTTAATGAAAGAAAAAAGAACTCACATCTTCCACTAAGAAGCAGGATGATTGGTTGCTTTGGGTAACAAATCGATCCAAATGACTGCGTTCGACATCATGCTAGAAGAATGCATCATAGTCTTACATCTTAAAGCGTGATGAGGTAACCTGCAAAAAAAAGATTGAACAACCTAGAGTACTTAGGATGCGATTTATCTCAACTGTAGTCGGCAATTCTATAGGGAGTTATGTTGACATTATAAGATAGATGCTTCAAAAGGGCCCTTTGGGGGCTTCAATTCCTAATCCACAAGTGAATATAATTTGCTTGTTTGTTTAGTTTGTTTATCATGGACCCTATTTATTTACGAGGGATCAAATTGAGAATGAGCTTATATTAGCCTAGACCTATCTTGATTCTTGAACTAAGGAGAATCTGCATCCTAACAAACACTCCAACCAGTGGCTACTAGAAGAGGTCCAATCCAAAGTAACGGTAGTGTCTAAAAAAAGGATGTGATCCAAATAGAATGAGAGAGAGGGGCTAAGGGCTTAATCCAAAGAGAAGATGACATGGATACATATCAATCAAATAGGTGTGGCCAACTCAAGGAGAAAGCAGGGACTCATCTTCCAAGAATGGTGTATCCATCTGGTGAGTCAATACATAGCATCAACCTAAGGTGCCCTTGGTTTGCAATCATCTAGGAAGAAAGCTGGGGACTCACATCCTCCTTAGGCGATTGTGGGATAGTATCTTGACATGAGGTGCCATCGACCTAGGATGACTTGAATGCCCTGAGGACTTATATCAAATGTAGTCAAGAAAAGAGCCTGGGACTTATCCTAAATATCTCTACCTAGTTAGATCATGATGATTTATTCAAGATGAAAGCTCAGGTACTCACATCTTCTTAAACAAAATCAACATGAGGTAGTTTACTAGCTGGGCAGTAAAGTCTACCATACTAACATGGTGCTCATTGGTTTGCAATGGTCAAGTTAGGAAGAAAGTGATGAGACTCATATCTTCCAAATAAGTGACCACTGGGGTGACATACTAGCAAGGTAGCATATAGACCGTGAACTAATGAGTGAGTGCCACAGGGCTTGCTCCCACATCAAAAGCGAGATAAAGATTTGTGTTTATTTTTGTGCTTGTGTTAAAGGGAATAGGATGTCTCTCGAGTTCTCTTACGCCTACCTTAAACATGTTGGGGATTTTAATGAAATGGTGCCACGAGTGGCAAACAAGATTCCTACCAAGAAAGGATGTTGCTTGGCTTCTCTCACACCTAACATAGTTGTGCTAATCAAAATAGGATACTTCTGAGTTCTCTCACACCTATTCTAAAAGCATCAGGAGATTATGTTTGATTTTCTTTATATTGTGAAAGAGGGATAGGATACCACTGGGGGACTCTTACACCTATCCTAAACACATCATGGTGGGTTTGCAAGACAAACAAACAATGCTTCGAAAGAAGAGAAAATTTTGATGAAATGGAATCAAATTTTTGTTGATTGATAAAATTATTTTCAAACATGATTATTATGGGTAATATTTCTTTAAATACAGTCCATTAATTGGAAGCATTGGGTGTTCCCCTTTACAATCAATAAGCTAGTAAGATCCTCCTTGGTAGGCCTTCTCTATGACATAGGGGCCTTCTCAAGTGGGTTCAAACTTGCCTCCCATCTTTTGAGCAATAATTGGTCTCCTTAGGACTAACACAAGTTCTCTACTGGAAAGACCTAGGACCAACTTGTTGTGAGCTTGAATCATTTTGGCCTTGTACAACTTTTATTTTGTGCATACTCTCCTCAAACCTTTGAGCTCTTCTAATCACTTTGCATTACGCTTTGTAGTGATCTTGCTACCCAATGCTATCTTAGTGATGGGAGTTGAACTTCTAAAGGTAGAATGGCTTTATACCCATACACTAAGAAAATGGGGTAGATTGTTGGAGTTTGGTATGGTGGTAAAATGCTTCAACCAATTACTCATTCCACTCCGCTTGTTTATCAAAGTCTTCTTTAATATTTGGATGAGAGTTTTGTTGAATACTTTTGCTAAGCCATTTTCTCTAGGGTAGTAGATGGTGGAGTATCTCTAATCTATACCATTTCATTTGGCAAAACTATTGATCTTGATTCTTTTGAATACAATACCATTATCGGATATAATTCGTCGAGGCACCTCAAACCTATATATGATATGGTTCTAAAATTGAAGCACATCTTTGTGACCTCTCGTGGGATTGCCTCGCACTTGGAAAAGTAGTGTGGCAGATGAGATGACCCTTGGAAGAAGGAGGATCGATGGACCCATAATGTTACCCCAACACTCAAATGGCCATGAGGCCAATGTATAGAATGTTGGGTGGTTGATGTAGGACCACACCATATACGACACGATATCTAGCTACATCCATGCAGTCTGTAATCATCGAAGGCAGTAGTATCCTTGTCTCTTGATCTTTATCTTCATCTTTGGACCAGATTGATGTAATCCACATAAACCTAAATGTACCTCGATTACAATGCCACAGGCTTTATATCTGTCTAAACAATGCAATCACATTTGATCAAAGGATCATTGATGCAAGGTATCTCATGAGAGCATAAGAGAGCTCTCTATTTCTTGATGACTTGTGACTTTTCTTGAGGTAGTTTTTGGTGTTCAAATAGTCTATGAGCGGTTGCCTCCAATCCACTCCTTGTCCTTATAGGCAATGATAACCTCCCTTCAAGAGAAAGTCTCTTGATGAGTTTCATCAATAAGGGATAGGACTATTTTGGACCCTTATTGGAATGGACTCATCTTCCTGCCAATTCTTTGGCAAGTTTGGCCAAAGCATCTCTATTATTCTCTCGGGGAACCTTGTAGATGGTGACTTCAAGAATTTGGCAATACTTCATGGTATACTCATGGTAATGATGAAGCTTGGGTTTGAGAACCTTGTAGGACACCAATGGTTGATGACCGAGAATCCCAAAGATGTTGATGCTCTTGACTTGTGATTATTAGCTAACTCGGCTCAAAGCCTCATACTGCTTTGTTGTTGGTGGTTGGAAAGATAGTATGAAAATCTCATCACATCATGAGTTAAGAGAACTATTCCTACCCTTTCGAAGAGTAGATCGTGGTGCTTCCCTTTATGAAAAGAAGGCACCATCAAAATACATCTCCCATAGTTGTCAACCTCCCTAAGTTCATGATTTGTTCATCGGGAGATCATCGAAGAATCGGAGGAAGTGGTGTCTTTTAAGAAATTGCGTAATTGTCCTTTTTTTTATAAGAAATGAATGTGATATCAAATTATGAGAGAATCATGGACCATCATGCAAACGTCAAGATAGCGTTGGCATGTCATGAGATACTATAATTGGATTGGTTCTGGAAATCAAGTTCACCTTATGAGAAAGCATATAATATCGTAGCAATTGGGATGAAAAGATCAAAGCTAGGCAATGTTTCTCAATAGGTGGATAGTTTGCTTTAGCAGGAATTAGTTGATGGCTTAGGTAGTTGAGAGCACTCTCCTTCCCTTCATCATTGGCTTGGGCCAACAAAGCATCGAGAGAGTTGTCCAATGCAGCAGTGTAGAGGATGAGTGGCATGCCCAGGATAGGGGTTGCTAGAACTAAATACTGCTTGATATCTTCAAAGGCATACTGGCACTTTTCATCCCACTTGAACTTGGCATCCTTTTTGACAAGTGCTAAGAATGGTTTGCATCTCCCAGATAGGATGGAAATAAAGCGTCTAATACTCCAACCGTCATTGGAAAGATCTGAGTTGAGTTAAACTCTTAGGTGGTGGCATTTCTAAGATAGCTTTATCTTTTTCGGATCTATTTCTATTCCCGGTGTTGGACAACAAACCCAAGAATTTCCACGAAGCTACTCGAATGCACTTGGGGATTCATTTTGAGGTTATATTATCTTAACCATTCAAAACTACTCTCAAATCAAAGAGATGGTCTTCCTTTTCTCTTGACTTTACATCATCAAGCACTCAACGATGATGGATGAGTTCATTGAAGATCGAGTCATGGCCCATTGGTATATAGCACTAGCATTTTAAAGCAGGCATGACCTATACAATAGATTTTGATCGGGTTCAAAAGTAGTGTTTCTTTCATCCTTGGGGCCATCTTGATTTGGTATAGCTAGATGACCCATCCATAAAGGAAAAATTGCATGAGATGATGATGTCCACCATTAATTCTAGTATAGGAAGAAACTCATCCTTAGGACATGCCTTATTTAAGTCCCTAAAATTGATGCATATGTGATTTGGCCATTCTTCTTCTTAACTAGATGACAACTAACCGGGTAGGATATTTTCTTCCGATGAAAAGCATCGATCAATTTCTTGACTTCATAAATGACTTGTTGTTTGATTTCTAATCGCATGCAGTCTAAGCTTGATAGGGTTAGCGCTAGGATCTATTGCTATGGAGCTATGGGAATAATAGCATCTCTTCATAACTCCATGCAAAGCTTCGATCCTTCTTTTGTCATTAGTTTCTTCTTCATTCATGAACGATGTATGTCGGCATGGATTTTCTTTTTATCCGGTTGATTTCTTTAAGCTTGTCAATTATTGAATGAATCTCCTCTTCAAATTTTGGTGGTGCATCTTTGATTTGGAGATCATTTGATCATCGGATCTAAATTTCTAAACACACATCCTCATAGAGTTGGTGTTGTGTGAAAGAACTATCGGACTCAAATGATTGGTAACAACGTAATCATCGTCATCATTGGACCACTATACCAATCTAGTCACTGATTGTGCTTCCTACTGTATTGTTCCGCTTCTCAAAATACTCGACATGCTTGGACCATGTATAGAGACCAAACCTTATAAGATTATGAACACAAAGTAAAGTCAAATGGTAATTCATTAATTCTTTATATGAATTCTCCTCAAGTTCTACATCAACTTGGGACTTGAGGAGGATGATCCCTAAAGAATCTCTTGACTTCATATCATTTGGAAGACTGGGGCTTCCTTAACTAAACCTTCAACTTTTGGGGTGAAAGTGAGGTTAGAGCTAAGGTTCCCAACTATTGCACGATAGTTTTACATACATGATTTGAATACTTTGCTTTGGAGGCGGTCTTCATCATTATCAGCTCAGTGTCACCTCAATGAACCGAGGGGTTATTTGGTATCTAATCACATTAGACTCATCCTCCGAGTATATTCCGAGTCTATGTGAATAGTAGGGGTACTCTTATGAATGGCAACATGACCTCTGTTGGCTGATGGCCAACCAGGGGGTCTTCCACCTCTGGCCTCTATTTGCCTCTTGCCTCAGTGGAGGTTGAGTCATCCTACCACATGTCCATATGATAGAATGAACGTGGGTGGAATGTGATATGACTCTATTTCTTCTTCAATTTCCCTTTCTTGTTCACTTGGATTTTCATTTTTCTTTTCTTTTTCTTTTGCTTTTTTTCTTTTCTTCATTTTCTTTTTTCTTTTGAATTTGAGTTTTGTCCAAGTTCACAAAAATGGTGTTTTGAGGAAGATAGTAGGTTGCATCCTCATATCTCAACCTCTCTAATTAAAAATGGCTTTTCATCTCCTTTGACACTCAATCCCATCCTTCACGAACTTGATGCAGCGATGGAGGAGGATGAATATTTTATTGATGTATCCAGGCCTCGCAAAGTAGTGAACAAAGTATTCAAATCAATGATATAAAACTTGGCTTCAGTCTTCCAGTCACCTATCTCCAAAGGTAACACTATGGAACCTAAAGCCCACTCGCCTTGTTCATTGAATCCTCCCAATATCATTCGATCTCCTCAGAGTGTGGAGATGTCAATCCTCATATAGAAAAGGGTATTTAGACTCATAATGTTCACTGATGCACTTGGATCGATGAGAACTCTAGCAAGTCTAAATCTTCCCATGTCAACTGTAATGTAGAGGGCGGTTGTGCATGTCCCCAAGAAGGTCTTCATCGTGAAAGTGATCCCGGCTTCTGAATAATGTGCCTCTCAGCGTCAAGCTAAGCATATCTCGATCAAGAGCCTTGATTAGTGATTCCCTCATCTCTTTGGATAAGACAAGGGCATCGTATATGCTTAGCTTAGATGGCAACTTTCTTAGGTGAGAGAGGACATTGTAGTCCACCTTGGGCTGATCTTCCACAAGCATATCCAAGGGTGGAGCATCATGTGGAGGGGATTCTCGATTCTCTGAACCAATGGCTTATTTCCCTCTATCTTGAGGTGTTGCCCTATGAGGTAGAACCTTGCCACTACGGAGGTTGACTTTGGTGATCTTCTGTGGCAGGGTAATGGATGGTTCTACTTGCATGTCAGCTCACCTATAACTTCTCCTATGGGACCCTCAAAATCAAATGATTCCAAGTCTATCTCAAGAGGTGAACCCATAGTATTCAGAGTAGGAAAATCCAACTCTGAATTAGAAAGAGGAAGATCAGAATTATTATAATTGTTGTTTAGACTTGAAGAGTTATTAGGAATAGATTCAAACAACCCATCAAAAGTGACACAAATGTAATTCAAACTAGCTTTATTCTTTAATTTCTTGGATTTGATAGAAGGTACAAAGTAGAAATAAAGTAAAGTAAAAGGGGTAAGGGATTTGATGCCCTCATCTGCAGATATAAAATGTCTACTAGAAGAAGAAGAACTAGTTGAAAGCAGTCAGCGATGTGGTAAACTGATGGGTGGAGGCTAGGACTGATCGGTGGTTTTACTTGGCTATCTGGGCGGCACATGCTTCTTCTTGTTGAGCTCCCCCTTTCTTTGAGTTGGCTCACTAACAACTTGCAAACCTTCCTTGATGTTGGAGGTTTGAGTGACTAAAACTGCAAGGAAAGTTTCTTGATCTTTTGATAATTTTCTTAGAGGTTTTGGATAAAAGATATCCCAACCTTCTTTGGTTTTGGAAGGATCTGTATCCCCAAGGATTACCCTAATGGCGGATGGTTGTTCCACAAGGTATTCCTTGGGATGACTATAACACCATCTTGAAGCTATGTTCAAGCTAGTCCTTAAATGTGAAGCAATCTTCCAAAACATGACCTAGCATATGAGTGGTAGAAAGTTAGGATCATGGCTTTTGCCACTTCCTCTTATCTAGGTTGTGGTTGAAAATCAAGCTTCTTTAAGAGATTCTTAAAGATCTTTTGATTACCTCCCTTAAATGAATAAGGCTTGTTAAGTTTATCCAAAGAGTAGGTGGACCATAGCTACCATGGTGGGTATGTGTACCTCTGATGATGATGTGAGGAGGAGGTAGTGCAGGCCGTGGAGGCTACTATGGAGACCGGTAGGGCTGCCTCGGTGGTGGTAGAGGAGGTGGAAGCAACGGTTGTGGAGCACGAGGTCTCTCAAACTACTCTGGCCAGCTGTTTCCCCTTATCCACTACTATCACTGCCCCAGACTTCTTCTCATATACATTCTACAGCTTTGGCTTTGTTGGTAGATCTGGAGAAGGTAATTGTTTGGCTTCTTCTTGCAAGCTAGCCTCCTTGTTGATTAATTTCTCAAAGGTTTTGATTGTGCATGAAGGCGACCGGGCCATGGATATTCTTAAGAAAAATCTTGATGGAATGCTATTCAGACAGCTGTGGTTGCATTTCATACTCAAATTATTCCATCTGAGAATGTAATCAATGAGGGTCTCACCAGGATTTTGTTGAGCCACAACGAGATCGCCAACAGTGACCTTTGTTGAGCTCTAGCAAACCTCTTGATGAAGAGTTGCTCCAACTCAACAAAAGTCTTCACTGAACTATTGAGAAGTTCAGCATACCAATAAAAAACTATCCCCACTAAGCTATTGATGAAGAGATGGAAGAGTAAAGCATCGTTGCCACCAATGTTGCAACAACTAGCTCTAAAATGCACAATGTGCTACCTCAGGTTTCCACTGCCATCAAAAATCTTGAAGGAAGGAGGCACGAAACCCTTAGGATATTAGATTGCATCAAATTCCTCCAGGAAAGGTCTACCATTTGGAACTGATGATCGTCCTTGAGCTTGAGCCAATGCTTCCTTCACTTGCTGCTCAGCCATGGACTTGATATCTTTTCTTGTATGGAGGTACTATCCACTACCTTATTATACATGTTGGTGCTACCTTACTCTACTGGAGTTAAAGTCTTGGTTGGGTACAAGACATGCACTCGGTGACTAGTCTCCTATGGTAGGATGAGCTGGGGCTTGGTTCTGAATGCTAAGATAGGCGCTAAGATCTTGCCTCTTCTCGATCCTATCTATCTTTTTATCTTTTTGCTTTATCAATGCTAGGAGGTGTTGGGCCGAGTGGGCTGTTTCTTCTTGTTCCTCAACACCTTCCATAGTCTCTGCTCTAAGGAGGATCCCAGATCTGCATACAAACCCTAAGTCTCCCAATAAATCATCTTCATTGGGATCAAAGTTGACCTTCTCCTCATCAAACCAGTCATATCCTAGGATCTCTTTCTTTTCCATGAAATAATGAGCCACTATATCATCTAGAGAATGATCTATTGGAACTAGCATGAATGACTTTGGTTGATCGATGGTGGGATCACTATCATGTATTGTGAGGCACCGGACCTCCCTACTATTGGAGAATCAACCCTATGAGGCTATACTTTGGAAGAAATGCTCTAATTGTCACTATATGCATGGGGTGACACTCTAGGAGGCTATCATCATATGTCGGTGACTGTCACCCTCTCATATATTACATCTATGTCTGGTGGCGGTGGTGAAGGATGACCACTTATGCAGGTCTCCATTCCTTCACCACTAGGGTAGAAGGTCGAAGTAGAGCTTCGGCCTCTCCATAGTAGGTGTAGATGGATGGGATCTCTGCCATAGGATCACCAGGGTCCTCTTCTCCCATGTGGCCTTCATGGCCTTTAGAACGGAGATGCTAAAACATGGATCAGATGGGGGGGTAAGCGGTGTGGTAGACACCAACTCTCTCAAATAGAGCTCTCCTCATGGTGGGTAGTGTGGCATCTTATCATTATAATCAACATGGGTAGTGCACCAATCAGGGAAATCAATGAGTGCGACTAACTATCGCCTCTCCTCTCTTGGGTGATATATGCGAGGTATGGGCCTCCACGGCCTCTCTCCTAAGATGTTTCCCCACACACGGGGATAGATCTCAAATCAAAATTGAGCCCGACTGAGATGGTCCATAGGCTCCGCCAGCATAGAACTAAGAGGACATATGACCTCTACTCTCGGCGGTGGCTAAAATCAAACCGCTGGTGGAGGTGAAGTAGAGATTGTCTTGGCATCCTCTCTGTCAGACCCGGAGAGAGGATGAAATGGGTTCACTATATCCAGCGGGGAAACTAAAGTGGGCAATTCCTCAATAATAGACCATGTAGCTGCCTCCATCTACCTAGCGATGTGAGTATGGTATCGCTTTATCATGCAGTTCTTGTTCATCATTTGGGTCTTGGTGGGTGGCGGTAAGACTAGACCCACCTTAAAAGTAGGGAGACAATCCAGGATCAGGGAGCCTTCCCCGGAAAGTGCTAATGAGTGGATGCTAGCCTGGGGGCAACACGGGAACCACGAACTGCTGTTGTCACTAGCGCACTCTTGGCACTCACTCAACCCTTCCTCTTGATGAGGAATGTCAATCGATGGTATGTCAACCCGATGTGGCTCTGCCCACCCTCTCACTAATAGTTGTGAGTGCCCTCACATGTAATCCGGACCCCTCAAAACCTTGTCCAATGTGAATGAGGTGGGCGTGTGGGAAGGCGGCACGATCAGGCGAATCCATCCGGGAAAGGTAAACACATATCTCTATCCATTGCTATCAGCGAAATGGCGAATTAGCTGTAGCGAAGTTTGCAATGTTGAAAATAAACATGAATCAGATTCCTGTTGATTTTGAATTTAGAATTTAGAATTTGAACCCATACTCAACATCTTGGAAGTGTTCAGTCGGGTTCAAATGATCTAAAATAGATTTTGAGATTTGATTGGAAAGAGGAATTTTTGGATATAGAATCCACTTTCAACAAATTTGGATATGTTGAAAATGAGTTCAAATATTTTTTGAAGAGATGCTTCTATAAATTTTAATTTTGATTTTAGATTATTTAACAATTTATGTTAAACAAAATCAATTTGAATTTTTTTTTGTTTTAAAATTTAGCTTTTTATTTGAAATCTTTTCATTTCTTTTTTAATTTCTTTTTGATGTTTGATCAAGTGTGTTTTTTGAAAATTTGAATATTTTTAATTTGTATGCTAAGAAAATCTAATGTGTTTCTTGATTTTAATTTGATTTTGAAAAAGTAGGATCCTTAGCAAATTTAAGTGCTAAGATCTAATGTATTTCTTTGTTTTGGATTTTGATTGAAAATGGAGACCTCACTTTAGCAAATATGGTGTGCTAAAATGGAGTTGCAATGTATTTCTTTAGTTTTGTGAAATGGAAATTTTACTTAGCAAATTTGAGTATGCTAAATGAAATTCCAAAAATGTGTTTAAAATTTTTGTGTTTTGATTTTGTTTTGAAAATGGAGATTTCATTTTAGCAAATATGGTAAGCTAAAGAATGAAATCCCAAAAGTGTTTCTTTTTGTTTTCAGATTTTTGTTGAAAAATGGAGACTTCACTTTAGTAAATGTGGTATGCTAAAATGAAGTTCCAATGTGTTTTGAAATTTTGTGAAATGGACATTTCACTTAGCAAATTTGAGTGTGCTAAATGAGATTCCAAAAATGTGTTTCAAATTTTTGTGTTTTGAAAAGGAAGACTTCACTTTAGCAAATGGGACATGCTAGAATAAAGTTTCAAATGTATTTTTAAAAATTTTGTTTTTCTTGATTTTGACAAGAGAGATTTCCACTTAAAAATTTTGGTTATGTAAGATGGAAATCAATTATGTTTCATTTTCAAAGATGCATTTTCAAATTCCAACCTAATCATATATGAAATATGTTAAGTGGCATTTCAAAATATTGTTATTTTATTTGGAAATGAAATTTCCATTCAATAAATTTGGGTATATTGAATGGAGATATTCATATGTGCTTTTTGAAAATTAATTTTTGATTTTGATTGAAAATGAAATTTCCATTCAATAAATGTGGGTGTATTGAATGGAGAGGTTTCATATGTGCTTTTTGAAAGTTTATTTTTGATTGGAAATGAAACTCCATTCAATAAATGTGGGTATATTAAATAGAGAGGTTCATATGTGCTTTTTGAAAATGTGAAAATTCAACTAACACATGTGGAATGTGATGGAATTTTAGTTGTGATTTTTCTTGAAGATGTAAATCCATCCAACACATTTGGATGTGTTGTATGGAAAGGTCCATCTTCAAATTTTATGCTTTTTTTTTGAAAACATGATTGTTGGAATTTTATTTTTTGAAAATGAAGTCTTCATCAAAATTGAATTGAGTGAAGAGAGGTCATTTGTGCTTTTAGAAAATATTGTGTTGGTTTTATTTTTTGAAATGTTTTACATGTAACAATTATGAAAATTGTTAGATGTAGAGCAAGTATTTTATTAAGTGTATTTTGAAAAGGTGCTTTTGAATAGCAAATCTCTTATAAAGAATTTATTTTGTCTTTATTTTTTTTAGAATGAACCTTTCCTTACCATAAAAAAGGTAAGGAGGAAGTCTTTGATCATTTTCTTTTTATTCAAATTTTTTTATTTTTACCCATTGGGAACCAATGGGGTTTTAAGACCAACAGGGTGGTCCTAAAACCTAAAGATGTTGGCTAGCTTAACGAAATAAGCTAAGTGCCAATGGAAAGAAAGATAGTCTTGGATTCATACAAAAGCACAAACTCACTATCGATACTTAGAGATAATGATCATTTACCAAAGATGGAGAGAGGAACCATCCTCAGTGGTGGCACTAGAAAAAATCTATGGTGAAAATTTAATTTCTTTTCTTTAAGGATGTATACTTCCATCTTCAATCTATGTGGAATAAAATGAAGATAGAAATATACTCTTTACATTTGGACACCATGATCGTAGATGTTCTTATTAGGGTGATGGGTATGACATTGAGGAGGTGTACTATCTCAAAGATATAAGTCACCACCTACAATGGACCTAATCACCTCAATAAGGACTCTAATAACAATGGGTTTTGCATATGTACCATAGATTCTTCCCCACTTTACATGGAAAAGTAAAGTAGGGTTATTTTAAATGCGTTAAGTTCCTATGAGGCAAGCCTCATAGTTAATTACATCCTAAGGAAAGATTCCTTAGGAATACTCTCGATTAAGGTAAATGATCATTGTCTCCAAAGATTTTGAAAAGGTAGGACTATTAATGATTGGTTTATTTTAGAAAGTCAAGTGGGATCGATCAAGATGAGAGTTCTTACTAAAGCCAAATGAAAAAATAAGTAGGATGCTAGATAAAACCTAATAAGCACCCCAAACTACCCTATGGTTGGGCTTTACATTTTAAAGTTGAATTGTTTGAGTTGAATTTAAAATGTTAGCTTAAAATTATATAGTACAAGGATATGAAAATGCTAAGAGGTGAGGATTTATGCTTATGGCATGAGGGAGAAAACTCAGAACTTAAATCTAGGCTTTGGTAAGGGCCAAAAGCACCTAAATTTAAGGTGAAAATGGGTATTTGGTTTACCTCCAGAGAGGATAAACCACATTTTGGACTTACAACTCAGGGTGGGCCAACTAACTCCTCTACAATTTAAATTCATGTGGGCCAGTCTTATGTTTATGCAAGATAGCAAAGTTGTTATTTATTTTAGAAAGAGACTAAGTCCTTAAACACACTCTCTAAGAGATTAGATTATGTAGGGACATGCTTCAAATGACTTAAATCTATGCAAAATTTTCACATATTTTATTTTTTATTTTTTGGACAATCATTTGACTCGGGCTATAGGATTCATGCTAATGCATGAGAAATAAGATTATGGGCCAAAAATTAGCAAGATAAGGAGGTGAGTTTTCACCATGACTCTCATAGGTCAAGTCAAGTTCTTTGGCAAAGGTGGAAGCCCTCCAATTCAAGAGTGAAATAATATGCTTTTATGCATGATGTTAGAAAAGAAAGTGCACATCCAACTAAGGTCGGTTGTTAATTCTTTTATCTTGATTTTAACTTAGTCTTTAGATGAGGTTATGAGTTATTTACTTTTAATTTTGAGTTGATTAATTTAGTAGAAGATTTATTTTTCCTAAGAGGCTAATCGTCATCCAGGCCATACATCAAGCAAGAAAGAAACTAGAAAAAGTACACTATCTTAATGCACAAGCTAAACAAAATATCAAATATTTTATAAAGCTAACGCAAAAGAATAAAACCATTATGGTGGGCACCCCAAAATATAAAAATAAATAAATACAAATTACAATCAAATGAGAAATTCATGTTAGTCTTCATTTCTTCTTTTCTTCTTTCTTCTCTTCTTCTTTCTTCTTTCTTCTTTTAGTTCCTTCTTTTGGTTGGAATGTGGTTGCTCCAAAAGGCTTCACATGGTACATAAGATGAGATCTTATGACCAATGTTCATCCTAATCCCCCATAACATTCATTCCAAAATCCTAATTGTAAAAATTACATGAAGAGAAAAAGTAAATCTAACTAACACATACAAAATAGAGATTAACTAAACTATACAAATTCCATGTATATTGGACTTACCCACACATGGGTAACCAAGTCCACCTGGCCTATTGGATTATTCTTAGGGGTATAAGCACCTACAAAGCAAAAGTATTTATATTTTTATTACAGCGCCCCTTAAGCACAATCCCCTATAGAAGATAATGATTAGACTAAATCATCCTACCATTCATTCTACACACATACAACCTAAAATTCAGCCTAGAAACAATACATCACAAAATAAAAACAAACATCAAACCATGCACGGCCCAAACCTAAAGCTAGAAATGGTGACTTAGTAATGTGTGCTTTAAAGGTTATGTGGTATGCTATGGCTTTAAGTCTTAGATTTTCTAAGTGTGAAGATGTTCAACTTAGATGGGTGGTTCATTTAAGTGTTTAGATGATTTGGTGATTTTTATTTTTTTATTTTGATTAAGTGAATCTCAATTAATTACTAAGTTATAAAGAGAGAAAAGAAGAGAACTTCTCTTTCCCTACCTTAAGTAATTTCTAAAGTGGATTCATATTTGATTTTATTTAGTGAATATTTTATTATGTGTTTTAATTAATCCTAAGTTTAGATTTTCCCTAAACAAACCTATTCAAAAGAAAGACATTTTAAGATTAAGTAAAGTGAACTAATATCACAAAACACACATCACTTCATTTCTTTCCCAACATGTATAACATGCATATGAATGAATCCTAAGCATATCTATACATAAAATGGAAATATTTAACACTTCATGATGAATGCTAAAATATTACTTAACAAAATTGGAATGCTTTATGATGCATGATTTTCATTAAGTAGAAAAGGTATTCTTTTGTCCTTTATTCATATGCACATGTGTATATGAAAGGCATAAGTGAGTATGCCATTGTTAGCACGTGTATAAGACCTACTTAGGGCTACTTAAAGCCTCACAACCAGGGTTGTAATATACCACTTTTTCATAAATACATATGCATGTACAAAGAAATAAATGGAGAAAGAAAGATGCAAAGTTTATGTTTATTTAATTTTGGTTTGTTTATGCAATTTATGTGTAAATGTAAAGATCCTTCTTAGGTTATAACATGGAAGAGGATAAGAATAGATTTTAAATAAGTGTTATGTTCTTTCAAAAGAACTATACACTTTGCAAATCTTATTCAAATCCATGTTAAGAGAAAAAAAAGGGAAGCAAACATAAGACACATTTTTATATTCACATGCAAGCTTATAAATAAAATATAAGTAGCATATCTTTCAGTTTTGATTTTTGATTTATAAGTTTTGAAAATAATTTTGAATTTAATAGTGATAATAGCCATTCATATTTCTATTTTAGCCAAAAACATGCAATTGACATAAAGAAAATATTTCATTTTAATTTTGATTTTTAAAAGATATGAATGCATGAATTTCATATGACATACACATTTAGCATGCTATGAAAGAAAAAAAGTGATGAAAGCAATATAAATTCATTCACCCTAATTAATTGCTAAAGACAATCCTATGAAATAAGAAAGTTTAAAGTAAATCAAAGTTTGTTTAATGTGATTTTTATTTTGAATTTGTTTTATGTTTGATTTAGGAAATGTGAAAGAATGTTTGTTGGTCCTAACCCATTTCCACATGTGTACGGCATTTTAGTTTAATCTTAAATGATTAGATGATTTTTATATTTTGATTAGGTTAAGGTATGAATTAAGTGTGTTAATTACCCCTTACCTATACCACCTTAACACATTTAACCAAATAATTATGAGCCAATGATATGACATAAAACCACACAAGGAATTTAAATCAACAATGCACCTAAGAAGTAATGGGCCTAATTCATTTGGCTCATGATTAATGATTAATTAAGCTAAGGGGTTTAAGTTAAGTAATTTCATAATCCTTCTCACACATGTGAGTTGGATTTTGATTTCCTTAATGTACTTAGGTTATTGAACACCTAAGCATCTACCCAAAGTGATATAGTTAAGTTCTGGAAGGTTTTAGAATTTTATCAAATTAATTAAGTAGGTCATTAGTGGATTAATCCTTAATTAAATTTGGATTAAGGAAGAAAGAGAGGGTTTAAGGAATACCTTAAGGAAAATATCCCAAAATTATTCCTAAACCTCCTATTCATTTAAACAAACCTTAATTAACTCAATCAGGGGATTAAACCACTGATTACATACTTAATTAGGCTTAATTACATTGGTGAGATTAGAATGAATACAATTACTCAAAAATATTAATAAATCCAAGAAAATTAGTGAGGCAGAAGTCATCCTGCTAAATACACATGAGAAGTTTGAGATTAATTAATGGAATAATCAGAGAGTAATTAGCCTAATTATATTCCTATTAAAACCCAAATTAAGAAAATAACACTATTCAAAATCCTTCAAAATAATATTTATAATATTCTACATTCAATTATCTTTCATAAATTTATTTCATATTTTTCTGATTTTTCTACACATAAATATGAATATTTAAAGTTTCCATGATTAATTAAGTAATTTAATTAATTATAAATAATCCGCGCACCACGGAGGCGACATGCTGCTTTCCATGGCGATGGAGTTATTTAACTTATCACATCATAACATCATCAGCATGGCTACGCTTTCTCCCATCGCCCCGATCAAGGATGGATGAGATTAGATCCAATTCTTAAGGTATAATGGATCATATGTGTTTTAATCATGGCCACCCATCTAAAATGCGCAAATGGATAGCCCATGATTCTTCTCTGATCTTCCCTGCGGGAGATGTCCATCGTCCATCTTCTAAGGGAAGATCCGAGCTCGATTGAGCTTAGATTAAATAAATTTCAACCCACACCATCACCATACAAGGGAGATCACATCCAATGACAAGATTTTCATGAAGTCAAAATTCCTTTCACAAAGGACCACACCACATCTAATCTACTCTTTGTTTAATGGGATACCTCGCCAGAGGCTATCACCGGTACTCGATTCCCTTGAAGAAGCTTTGTCTAGTGGAGACAAAACTTTGCTAAAGTTTTTAGGTCTTGAAATTGGGTAGATCCTTCTATGGGTCAAGTCCACCTTCAACTCATTGCGGCTTTGATTTAAGTGGTACCTCCCTTGCCTTTGGAGCTTGGGAAAAGGTTTGGGTGAACTCAATTGAGTTCCCTGATGGAGCTTGCAAAGTGAATTGGCTTGGGTTTGAGTGTGGAGTGAAATTGAATTTGGTTTGAGCTCCCCTATTTTCATTTGAGAAAATCTGAAAATGGAGAAGTTCAAATCACTTGAGAGAGCTTGGAGAGACTTGGAAAAGGTTCCTCTAGCTTTCCTTTGCTTAATCAAATCAGAGACTATTCAAATGAAATGGAATTAGGGGGAGTATATGTCTTCCTAGAGAAATCAGATGGTCAAGATGGATCTTGCCCTTTCAATCCAATTGACCTCATTCCATGGGTGTTTGAGGAGTATCCTTGCATTTGGCTAAAAGTGAGTAGTGGAGCTCCATGTGCTTAATTCAGTAAAGGAGGGATTCCATGTTTCAAGTGATTTTTAACCTTGGATTGCTTGACCCAAACCTATTGCACCACACTCATTACTATCCACTTGGTCCACTAAGATGGTGCTAAGTGGTCATGAAGAGGATTTGACCAAATTCCAAGTTAATTTGGCCAAAATTTACCTTATGGCCTAAAGGTAAAATTATCATTTGGCTTGGGTTTCAATTTTAATATGTTTGGTATGATTGAAAAATTGTTTGGGCCAAGTTTCAATGAATTTGGAGTTGGTTTGATATGATTTGGCTCATGTTAACCCATTTAGGTCAAAATGGGTCAACTTGGGTCAACTTGACCAATTGGTCAAATTGGGTCAAACCAAGGGTTGGGTCAAGTTTATATGACCATTTGAAATGTGTTGGTGATTTTGATTTGGTTCAATTTGATTTATATTTGGTTTTGGCTCAATTGAGTTCATTTAGGTCAAATGGGTCAAGTTGACCAATTTGACCTATTTGGGTTAGGTCATGGGTTGGCTTAGGTTTCATTGGTCATATGAAATGGATTGGTATCTTTTTTTTTAATTAGTTTCTATTTTATTTGATTTTGGCTCAAGATGGCCCTTTAGGTCAAGTTGAGTTCAAGGTCAATTTGGCTAGGTTAGGTCTAGTTGGCCAATTGGAGCTTTGGTCAAGTTCAACAATCATTTTGGAATGAACTTGACCCATTGGTTTCAATCAATTTGTTTTGATACATTTTGAATTTTTAGGTCAAGTTGAGTTAACTTGGGTCAAGTGTCCAATTGGGCTAGGTTAGGCTCAAATGTTGACTTGGTCAAGTTCAAACATTGGTCATGAATGAGTTTTTATCAATGTTTCAATTAATTTGGCCTTTGGTGGATTTCGGCTATGTTCGGTTTCATTTTGCTAAGTGTTGACTTGGTCAATGCTGTTGACTTGGTTTGACCCAGTGATTGATCATCTCATGATGATTATCATAATGAGAGGCTTAGGTGGGCTTGATTCAATCCAATTTGTTAAGATTAGAATTTGGCTCATAAGGGTACTTTAGGTCACTTGGGTCAAGTGATTAAGTAGGTCAAATGGCTTGGTCAAAGCTTGATTTGAGTTTGATTGAACTCACATATGGACTTATGATTGAAATATAAATCCAAAAGTGGTTTGAAGTCAAATGGTTTTGATTCTTGAATTTCAAGTTCAAAATGGTGAACATGAGTTTGAATTTATTGTTTGATTTTGAATTGAGTTTTGGTTTTGATTGAAGTTTGTTTATATTTGGATTCATGATTGTAGGTTGATTGAATCATGAAGAAAATCAAGGTTTGGATTTGAATTGACTTGGATTGATTTTGATTGAATTTTTTGGGAGTTGGTTTTGGTTGTTTGAATTTATATTTCATTTATATATATGAATATAAATTAGAATATAAATAGGTTATGAGAAAGTTTCTTTAATTTTAATTAAATTTAGATTTGAATTAAGCTAAGTCCATGAGAGGGAATCTAAGGACTTAGGAAAGATTTTTTTATTTGGATTAAGTTTTATTGATTTGAATTTATATTTCATATATATATATATATATATATATATATATATATATATATATATATATATATATATGAATATAAATGATAATATAAATAGGTTGTGAGAAAATTTTATGAATTTGAAGTGATTTAAACTTGATTTAGGCTGAGGAAATCAAAGTGACTTAGGAAAGATTTTGAACCTGGAATTTCAATCATAAGCTTCAATCATTTAGAATTGATCATGGATTTCAAAATTTTGGAATAGATTTGAGTTTGGATAAAATCAATTAAGTTGGAATTGATTTAAGTTTGACTTGAAGGAAGGAAGTGAGGAATTTGGTTCAAGCTATAGGGTAGACAAACTTTCCTAATACCCCTAAGGCATGACCTATTCCTATGGCTAACTCTTCTAAGTCTCTAAGGCTAGGTTGAGTGTCCACCTAATCACTAGATATGTTTTAATACTAAGGATCTCTTAATGTCTTAGAGGAGTCCTATGTTTAAGATGGAGGAGTTGAGAGCTCATCTTAAAAATGAGGTCAACATACGTCCATGCAATCAGTGATCATCGTTGGCCAATAGTACCCAAGTCTTTTGATTTTCTTTTCTTTGTACCAGATGGATTAGCTCTGCGTAATCCTAAATGTACCTTGATCATGATCTTATGAGCTTTGTTTTTGTCTAAGTAACATAACCACATATGATCGAAGGACCATCGATATTAGACACCATCTACGAGGGCGTAGGAGAGTGCCATTTGCTTCAATTGATGTGCTTGAGATTTCTCTTGAGGTAGTTTTCCTTAGTTTAGGTAATCAATGAAGGGTTGTTTCCAATCCAGTTCTTCATCTTTTTTGGCAATGACAACCTCCCTTCAAGAGAGTATTTGTCGATGAGTTCAACATCAATAAGTGGCATTACTTGCCTATTATGGACCTCTATTGATATGGACTAATCTTCCAGACATGACAATTCTTTGGCAAGCTTGGCTAGGGCATTTTCTATGGCATTTTCTCCTCATGAAATCTTGTAGGTTGTGACCTCCAGATTTTGAGCTAATAACTCCATGATATACTTGTGGTAGTAATGGAGCCTTGCCTTCAAGACCTTGTAGGACCCAGTGATTTAGTTGACAACTAGCTGAGAATACCCAAAGATGTTGATGTTCTGGATGCTTAATGAAATGGCTAACTCCAGATTGGTGATCAAAGCCTCATATTAGGCTTCATTATTGATGCCTTATCATATTATGGTATAGTGTTAGGAGAACTATTCCTACCCTTGTCTTTTGGGAGAATAGATTATCATTCTTCTTCTCTTTGAGAGGAAGCCACACCATCAAAGTACATCTCCCAGTGACAAATGCTTATATCCCCTAAGTTTATGATTTATTCATCAGGGAGATCATCACTAAGTGGATAATTTGTAGTAAGTGGGTGTGCTATTGAGAAATCTGCAAGTGCATGTCCTTTCACCGCACGGAGGGGTACGAATGTGATATCAAACAACAAAAAAATCTAGACCATTGTGCCAACTATTTGGATAGCGATGATCATGTCATGAAATATTGTAGTGGATTGATTCTAGAAATTAAGTTTACTTTATGAGAATGCATATAGTGTTGTAGCTTTCGGGCTGTAAAGATTAAATCGAGGCAATGCTTCTCAATGAGTGGATAATTTGCTTCAGGGGGTATCAGACAACGGCTAAGATAGTATAGTGCATTCTCTTTCCCTTTGTCATTAGCTTGGGCCAACAAAGCTCCAAGGGAATTGTCAATGCAAAGAATATAGAGGATCGATTTTAAGATATGGCTAGAATTGGCGGCCATGAAATATTACTTAATGCTCTCAAAGGCATGTTGGCACTTCATCCCACTTGAACTTGGCATCCTTCTTGATTAGTGCTAAAAATGGTTGGCATTTTCCTAATATGTTGGATATAAAGTGTCTTAGAACACTAACCTTCCTTGGAATGATCTGAGTTGGGTGAGACTTTTAGGGAGTGGCATTTCCAATATCGCTTTAATCTTCTCCAGGTCAATTTCAAATATGTAGTGTTGAACAACAATCCCAAGAAACTTCCCTAAAGATTTTCTAAATACACACTTCAGAGAGTTCATTTTGAGATTATATTGCATTAACCACTCAAAAACTACTCAAATCAAAGAGGTGGTCTTCTTTTCTTTACTTTTGATCATGAGATCATCGACATAGCATTCAACTTGATGAAGAATGAGTTCATCAAAGAATCGGGTCATGGCCTGCTGGTATGTGGCATGGTATTTTTAAGACTGAAAGGCATGACCTTATAAATATATTGACTGTGGTCAAAAGGTTCTTTCATCTTCAGGTGCCATTTTTATTTGGTAATATCAAGATGAACCATCCATAAAAGAAAACACCGCATGATATAAGGCAATGTTCACCATCCATTCTAGTATTGGTAGTGGAAATTTGTCTTTTGGACATGCCTTATTAAGATTCCTAAAATCGACACATGTGAATTTGGTCATTCTTCTTCATAAGATGCTATAAATCGTATTTTTCTGATAAAACCAACATCGATAAGTTTATTAACTTCAGTAATACCCTATTGTTCAATGTATAATTGCATGGGTCTAGGAGCTTGCTTGATAGTGTTACCATCAGGCTGTATCGCTAGCTTATGAACTGTTATATCAACAGCTAATTTGAGCATTTCTTCATAACTCTATGAAAAGCAGTCCTTAAACTCAATGAGTAGCCTAACTAGGTCATTGATTTTATTTTCATTCAATAAGGAGCTGATGTATGTCGGGTGTGAGTTATCTTTCATCCCCAAGTTGATTTCTTTGAGTTCATCAATGGTTGATTTGATTTCTTCTATGAATTTTGGAGGTGCATCTTTGACTTGGAAATCATCCAAATCATTTGATGTTTCTAAGCACACCTCATCATATGAGTTAATGTGATTTGAAAAGAACCTATCAGATTCCAAATGATTGATGATAACCAAGCAGTAATCATCATCATCAATCAAGCCTACCATACCAAATCCTAGTCCTGGACTTGATTAAGAGCTTTTGTATTTGTTGTTCCATAATCTTTCGAAGTACTCTAATTTGTGCTTAGGCCATACATGCAGAATTAAACTTTTCTTTGCAAAATTAAGAACACAAGATGAGTACCAATCAAAAGGTAATTCTATTAATTCTTTATATGAATCATCTTTATGTTCTACATCAACTTCTTGAGTTGAGGATCCTGCTCCTGGATAAAACCTATGAATCTTTATGGTTGTACATGCTTTAGGGGCTTCCTTAACTACTAAACCCTCATGTTTTTTTGAGAAAAGTTAGGTTAGAGCTAAGGTTTCCATCTGACATGATAGTTTCACATAAGGAAGACTTGGATACACTCATGCTTTATTTAGGGATCGGACTTCATCAGTTGTCAGGCTTGAGTGTCACCTTTAATGGGATCTACTATCGAGAAGAGCTGGCCAGTGTGCTAACTACATAAGATTGATCATTTGAACTAGATTCTAAGTCTATGTAGATAGTAGGTGTACTTGTGGATGATGGGATGAATCCCCTGGTTGGTGGTAAGTATGTAGGCCTTCCACCCCTGAGACTTCCTCTGGACATGCCTCTTTCTCATCTTAGTGGAGGTCGGGTCATCCTCCCCACTTGTTCAAATGGAGTAATGAACTGTGGGTAGAATCGAATATCGAGCTCCACTTTCTCCTTAAGGTCTTCTTCTCATTCTCTTTTCTTTTATTTTTCTTTCCCTTTTTCTTTTTCTTTTTCATTTCTTTTTTTCTTTTTTTTTTCCTTTTCTTTTCTTTTTTTTTCATTTTGGCTATGGTCATGAGAGAAGACATTTTGTTTCTTAGAGAGATAGTAGGACGCATCCTCATATATCCTGACCTCATGAATTATGAATGATTTGAGATCTCCTTTGACACAATACTCAATTCCACCTCGCAGGAACTTGATGCACTAATGTAGAGAGGATGGAACTATATTGTTCTCATGTATCCATGGTCTCAAATAAAGCTTTGAAATATGTATCCGAGTCTATTAAGTGAAACTTAGTTTATGCCTTCATATCATGTATCTCCAAAGGTAACACTTTAGAGCCTAAGGCCCTCCCGCCTTGTTCATTGAATTCTTTCAACATCATCTTCTCCGCTTGGAGTTTAGAGGTGTCAATCCTCATAGGAAAGTGTTCTTAGACTCATAATGCTAATAAATCCATTTGGAAGAACTAGAATTGGATAGCAATCGTAACATCCACTATAATGCTGGGGACAGTGCTCATCCCCCAAGTAGGTCTTCATCGATATATCTGACCTCATTTTTAGAATGAGCTCTCAACCCCTCCATCTTAGACATAGGTCTTCTTATAGAATTTAAGAGTTCCTTAGTCTTAAGACACATCTAGTAATTAGGTGAACACTCAACCTACCCCTAGAGACTTAGAAGAGTTAGTCATAGGAATAGGTCATGCCTTAGGGTGTGGTCTACCCTTAGATTGAACCATTCCTCACCTTCCTTTCTTCAAGTCAAACTCCAAATCAATCTTATTTGATTTTCTCCAAACTCAAATCAACTCCATGTGATTGAAATCCATGATTGAAATCTATGATTGAAACCCATGAATGAAATTCCTAAGTCCAAATCTTTCTTAAGTCCTTAATCTTCTTTTAAGGACTTAGCCTAAATCATGATCAAACCAATTCAAACTCATGATATTTTATCATAATTCATTTATATTCTCATTTATATTCACATTTATAAATGAAATATAAATTCAAACCAATCAAACTAAACTCAAAATTCAAAATCAATTCATAAAATTTCCCAAGTCCTTTAAATTTTCTTTAAAAGGACTTAATTTAAATTAATTCAAACTCATGATATTTTCTCATAACTTATTTATATTCTCATTTATATTCACATATATAAATGAAATATAAATACAAATCAAATCCAAAAATTAAATTTCAAATTTAAAATCCTTCTTAAGTCTTTAATTTTCCTCTTAAGGACTTAGCCTAAATCTTGTTCAAATCAATTCAAATTCATGGGGTTTTCTCATAACTCATTTATATTTTTATTTATATTCACATATATAAATGAAATATAAATACAAATCAATCAAATCAAATCCAAAAATTAAATTTCAAATTTAAAATCCTTCTTAAGTCCTTAATTTCCCTCTTAAGGACTTATCCAAAATCATGTTCAAATCAATTCAAACTCATGAGATTTTCTCATAATTAATTTATATTCTCATTTATATTCACATATATAAATGAAATATAAATATAAATCAATCAAATTAAGTCCAAAAACTAAATACCAATTTTTAATTCCTGCTTAAGTCCTTAGTTTCCCTCTTAAGGACTTAGCCTAAATCATGTTCAAAATAATTCAAATTCATGGGATTTTCTCATAACTCATTTATATTTTTATTTATATTCACATATATAAATGAAATATAAATACAAATAAATCAAATCAAATCCAAAAATTAAAGTCCAAATTTAAAATCATTCTTAAGTCCTTAATTTCCCCCTTAAGGAATTATCCAAAATCATGTTCAAATCAATTAAAACTCATGAGATTTTCTCATAATTCATTTATATTCTCATTTATATTCACATATATAAATGAAATATAAATATAAATCAATCAAATCTAAATCCAAAGTTCAACCTCCAAACTCCAAAAAATTTCCTAAGTCCTTTAAATTTCCTCTTAAAAGACTTAGCTTAGATCATGATCAAATCACTTCAAATTCATCAAATTTTCTCATGATTAATTTATATTCTCATTTATATTCACATATATAAATGAAATATAAATTCAAACAATCAAAACCACTTCCAAAAATCAAACTCAAATCCACTCAAAATCCAACCTAAGCCTTTCAAGTCAAAATCTTGAACTTAGCTAAATCAACTTCAAATCAAGCCAAACTCTTGAATTTTCCTTCATGATTCAATCAACCCTACAATCATGAATCTAGATATAAATACAAATTTCAATCACTAAATCAAAACTCAATTCAAAATCAAACCCCAAATCCATTCATATTCTTCCTTTGAATATGAAATTATCAAATGGATCAAAAGTCATTTAACTTCAAACCACTTGCAAATGGATTTATATTTCAATCATAAGTCCATATACAAGTTCAATCTACTCAAATCAAGCTTTGACCAAGCCATTTGACCCACTTAGGCTCACTTGACCCAAGGTGACCTAAAGTACCCATATGAGCCAAATTATTATCCTAACCAAATTGGATAGAATCAAACTCACCTATGCCTCTCATCATGATCAACAATAATCATGGGATGATCAATCAATCAAATTGGGTCAAACCAACTCAAGACTAAGAGTTGACCAAGTCAACACTTAGCCAAAATGAAACCTAACATAGCAAAAATCCACCATAGGCCAAATTGATTAAAAATATTAATCTAAGTTCATTCATGAACTATGTTTGAACTTGACCAATTCAACATTTGAGCCTAACCTAGCCCAATTAGCCACTTGACCCAAGTTGACCCAACTTGACCTAAAAAGTCAAAATATGTCAAAACTTGATCTAAGCCAAATTGATTGAAACCAATGAGTCAAGTTCATTCCAAATTACTTGTTGAACTTGACCAAAGCCTCAATTAGCCAATGAGACCTAACCTAGCCCAATTGACCTTGAACCCAACTTGACCAAAAGGGTCATGTTGAGCCAAATTCAAACTTAACCAAAATTGATTGGAAACAAAGATACCAATCCACTTCATGACTAACCAAACCTAAACCTACATGACCTAGTTCAAATAGGTCAAATGGGTCAAATTGGTCAACTTGACCCATTTGACCTAAATGAAGTCATATGAGCCAAATTCAAACCTGAACCAAATTGAATCAAACCAATCAAAATATTTCAAATGGTCATATAAACTTGACCAACCCTTGGTTTGACCCAATTTGACCAATTGGTCAACTTGACAAGTTGACCCATTTTGACCTAAATGGGTCAACATGAGCCAAACCATATCAAATGAACTCCAAATCCAATGAAACTTGGCCAAACCTATTTTCTCAACATACCCAACATATTCAAATAAAAATTAGTCAAATGACCATTCTACCTATATAGAACAAATTTTGGTCAAATCCATGGGGAATTTGCTCCCCTCTTCATATCTACTTATACCTTCTTAGGTCAAGTAGACCCTATGGAGGGTGGTACCCAACCAATGGGTTTGGGTCAGAAATTGACCCAAGGCCAAACCCACATGGCTCAAATTGGCCATGTGAAAACCTCCCTCCACTCAATTTCAAGCACATGAGGTTACCAATCCACTCCTTAGCTCAAATGACCATGTGCCAACTTGAAACCTCCCACCCATATTTGGATCAAAATAAAAGAGAGCTCCCCAATTGCAATGGGGAGATATACTCTCCACTAATTTTGATATGCAATCATAAGTGGAGAGTCATAGGAAGCATCTTAGAGTGATCGTGAGCTCTCTAATAGGGATTTGAAATCAGCCATTCTCAATTTTCTTCAAGAGGAAACAAGGGAGCTCCATTAATTTCCAAACTTTCCCCACACTCTAATTCAATCAAATTCACTTTGTACACTCCACCAGAGGATCAAGTCAAGCCTACCCAACATATTTCCCAAGCTCCAAAGGCAAGGAAAGTCTCACCTAGATCAAAACCACAAAGGGGCTAAGGAGGGGTTGTTCTATAGAGCAATCTACTCAACCTAGAGCTTCTTTCACCAGCTTCATCTCAACCAAGCTCCAAGGGAATCAAGCACCGGTGATCACCTCCTACCAGGTATGGCAATTTTTGATCACTAGACTTAAGGTGTGTTGGTCCTTTGTGAAACAAAGTTTAATGGAATGAAGTTTCAATAGTTGGATGTGATCTACATTGCTTGATGATGGTGTGTGCAAGATTTTAGCCTAATCCGAGCTCAATTGAGCTCGGATCTTGCTCTAGAACATGAACAGCCTCCATGATTCATAGAGTTTAGTAGGGGTGAATCTCTGGCCATCCATCCGCCCATTTTGGATGGACGGCCGAGATTAAATGCACATTTTATATCTGATTTATCCTTTTAAAACCGCAGGGGTAATTCTTTCGATCCTTGATTGAATGGAAGATATCAACTGCATACCACCGCCACCATGCATGTCGTGATATGACATTTAAGTAGCACCTCACAGGTTAATGCGTGGAAAGTGCGTTTGACTCAGCATCGCGTGTCATACTATGGATTAAAGGATTTAATTAGGTTTTAAGTAATTCTAATTAATCCTCTAAGCTTTAAAAATTCATATCTCTTTAAAAAAAATTCAAAAAAATATGAGGTAAATTGCCACTAAAAGATAATTTATCTAGAATATTCTAAAATTAGTTTTAATGGATTTTGGATTGTATCTTTCTTTGATTTTGCCTTTTAATGGAAATCTTAATTTGTTAATTACTCCTTAATTAATCCACTGATTAACCTCAAACTTCTTGGGTATATTTTGGGGGATGACCTCTATCTTTCCTAATTTTTGTGGGATTTATTGGTGGCCTAATTGGGGAAATGACAATTCATTTCCTAATTACCCCCTTTATGTAATTAAGGATAATTAAGGGTTTGATTATTATTTAAACCTCTTATTGAAGTTGATTAAGGTTTGATCCAGTGAATAGGAGGCTTAGGGAATAATTTTGGGGTATTTCTCCTATGCTATTTCCTAAACCCCTTTTTTATTTCTTAATCTTCTCTTAATTAAGGGTTAATTTCTTAATTAATTCCTAAAAAATTCTAAAACCCTCCAGAACTTAATTATTCTACTTTGGGTAGATGATTAGGTGTTCAAGAGCCTAAGTTTAATTAAGGAAATCAAAACCCAACTCATATGTGTGAGGTGTTTTGAAATTACTTAAGTTAAACCTCTTTGCTTAATTAACTATTAATCATGAGCCAAATTGCATTAGGCCCTTTTCTTCCTAGGTGCATTGCAAATTTAAATTCCTTGTGTTTTTTTGTCATCTCATCTCATAATTATTTGGTTAACTATGCTAAGGTGGTGTAGTAAGGGTCAATTAATTTAATTCATACCTTAACCTAATCAAAATATAATTAATCTAATCATCTAAAAATTAAACAAAATGTCAAACACATGTAGAATGGGTTAGAAAACTCAACTCACATTTTCAAAATTCAATCAAATTCAAATCAAACAAAATCATACTAAATAAACTGATTTATTTTAAGCTTTCTTATTTCATAAGATTGTCTTTAGGATTTAATTAAAGTAGATGTGTTTACATGCTTTGATTTCTTTAGATCTTTCCCCAACATGTTAAATATGTATGTCATGTGGTTTCATGCATCCATGCTTTTCAAAAATTAAATTTAAAATGAAAATATTTACTTTATGTCAAAATTGCATGTGTTGGCTAAAATAAGAATATGAGTGGCTATTATCACTATTAAATTCAAATTATTTTCAAAACATATGAATCAATTATCAAAATTGAAAGTGTGTTACTTATATCTTAATTATAAACTTGCATGAGAGTAAGATATAAGGATGTGCTTAGTGTGGGTTTTCTTTCCCTTCTCTTTTAGTATAGTTTTGAATAAGATTTGGCAAGGTGTGTGGTTCATTTGAAAAGAACCTAACACTTGCCTAATCCCATATCCTATTCATTTTTATGCCACTTAAGAAGGATACATATGCTTGCACATATAAATTGCATAAACACAATAAATCAACTAATACAGATTTTTGCATTCTTTCTTTTCCATTCATTTCTTTTGTACACATATATGTATTTAAGGAAAGTGGCATATTAGTTTGGACAACCTCGAGGTTTAGGTTTTAGCCTAAGTAGGTCTTGTACCTTACACCGTTAACAATGGTGTTGTACTCACTTATGCCTTTCTTACTTTCATGTGTGCATGTGAAAATTGGATAAGAAACCGCTTTTTTACCTAAGGAAAATCATGCATCATAAACTTTCAAATTTTCTTAAATGAATTGCTTAGCATGCATCATGTGTTAAACATTCTCATTTGTGTGTATAGATATGCTTAGTCATTCATATGCATATACATGTTGGGAAAGAAATGAAGTGATGTATGTTTTAATAATTTAGTTCATTTTACTTAATCTTAAAATGTCTTTCCTTTTGAATAGGTTTGTTTAGAGTTCATCTAAACTTAGAATTAATTAAAATACTTAATCAAAATATTCACTAAACAAAACTAAAATATGAATCCACTTTAGAAATTACTTAGGTTAGAGAAGGAAAGAGAAGTTCTCTTCTCTTTCCTCTCTTTATAACTTAGTAATTAATTGTAGGATTCACTTGAACTTAATCAAAACATAAAGTAAAATCAATACAAGATAATTAAATCACTTAAATGAAACCCTCCTTTAAGTTTAACATGCTTCACATTTAGAAAATTCTATTTTAAACCATAGCAAAGCATACCACACAAACCTCCAAAGCACACACACTAGGCTAAGTCACCACTTGTAGCTTTAGAGTATGGCGTGCATGGTTTGATGCTTGCTTTTATTTTGTGATATATGTTTTAGACTGGATGTTAGGATGTATGGTAGAATGAATGGTATGATCTTAGTCTAGCCATTTTCTTCAGAGGATTGTGCTTAAGAGTAATAAATAAAAATATAAATATTTTGATGTATGTATTTCCCCTAATCATAATCCAGGTGGACTTAGTCACCCATGTGTAGGGTGATAAGTCCAATATACATGCTTGGGATTTGTGGTTAGTTTAGCTAACCTTTATTTTACAGGTGTTAGCTAGATTTACTTCTCCTTTTTCATATAAATTTTTGTTATTAGGATTTTGGAATGATTGTTATGGGGATAAGGATGAACATTGGTCATAAGATCTCATCTTATGCACCATGTGAAGTCTTGGGAGCATCCACCTTCCAACCATCCAAAATAAGGAACCAAAGAAGAAAGAAAAGAAGAAGAAGAAGAAATGAAGAAAAGAAGAATGAAGAAATGAGGCTTGAAGACCCCCATAAAAATGAATTCCTTGTTTAATTGTATTTAATTCATTTATAATCTGGGTTGTATAAGGGTAGAGCTCGGCTACCCAATTTATTTTTTGGTTTGTGTGGTGGTACCCAACCACAATGTCCTCTTATTCTTTTGTGATTAGCTTTATAAATTGATTTGTTTAGCTTGTGCATTAAGTGGCATATTTTTCCTAGTTTCTTCCTTGCTTTATGTATGGTCTGGATGTGGATTAGGCTCTTAGAGAAAAATAAATCTTCTACCAAATTTAACAACTCAAAACTAAAAATAAAGAACTCATAACCTCACCTAAAGCTTAGGCTAAAAATCAAGATAAAAGAATTAGCAACCCCTTAGCTGGATGAGTACTTCTTTTATAACATCATGCACAAATGCATATTATTTTTACTCTTGATTAAAGGGATTCCACCTTTGCTAGAGAAACTTGGTTTGACCTTTAATAGCCATGGTGGAAACACACCTCCCCCTTTCTTGTTGATTTTGGCCAATAATCTCATTTCTCATGCATTAGGCATATGAATCCCATTAGCCTGAGTCAAAATAATTGTCCAAAAATGAAAATAAAATGAATTCTGAATTGCATTAGATTTAGGTCATTTGAAACATGTCCTTACATGATCTAGTCTCTTTAGGGAGTGAGTTTAAGGACTTGGTTTCTTTCTAAGTAAATAGTAGCCCAGCTATCTTACATAAAGCATATGACTTGCCTATATGAATTTAAAATAGTAGGAGGAGTTAGTTGGTAGCCACCCCCAGGGATTGTATGTCCAAGCAGTCGGGTGGTTTTCCATCTCTTATGGAGGTATACCAATTACCCATTTTTTTCCTTAGATTTAGGTCATGCTTTTGTCCATCACCAAAGCTCCCTAGATTTAGGTTTTATGGTTGCTTCTCCCTTTCATGGGTCATAAGTTTAAATCCTTGCCTCCTGGGCATTTTTATAATCTTATATTGTGGAATCATAAGCCCTAAATTTCTAAGGAAAAATTCAACTCAAACATATTAAATCAATTTCAAAATGTAAAGCCCAACCATAGATAGTTTGAGATGCAGGTTTCCTAGCATCATGGGCATCTCTACTTATCTCTTTTAGCTTCGATAATAACTCCTCTCTTTGATCAATCCCATTAGATCTTCCAAAATAAATTAATCGTTTGATAGTACTACCTATTGAAATCTTTAGAGATAATGATCATTTACATTAATTGAGAGTATTCCTAAGGGATCTTGTCCCTTAGGATGTAATTAACTATGGGGGCTTTCCCATGTAGGGAACTTAACAAACCCGATTTAAAATAAATCTTACTTTACTTTTCCATGTAAAGTAGGTGAAGAATCTTTGGTACATGCAACATTGTCCGAGTCTTATGATTAAGTCCATTGTAGGGTGGTAATTTCTATCTTTCAAGATAGTACACCACTCCTCAATGTCGCATCATCACTCGAAGAACATCATCTTGGATCTACTGGATCTCCAACATATTTTATATATTATATTTTCATTTATCCTCTTTTCCAAAAGGGGGATAGATGAAGGCATGGAATGTATAAAATTTTCACCACAATAACTCCTAGGACTTCTTCTAAGAAGTGTGCCTCTTCTCGAGTAGCGGTCACTAAACTGAGCATATTTTTGGATCAAGAAAAGCTTTGATTAATAACTCCCTTATCTCTTTGGATAAGACGAGGGCATCATATATGCTTAACTTAGCTAGTAACTTTCTAAGGTGTGAGAGGATATTGTAATCAACTTTGGGCTGGTCCTCTATAAGTATATTCATAGGTGGAGCATCCTGTGGTGGGGTTATCTGCTCACTAGAACCAATGGCATGTTTCCCTTATCCTGAGGTACTACCATAGAAGGTAGAACCCTGCCACTGCGAAGGTTGACTTTAGTGACTTATTGAAATGAGGAGTTTGTGGAAAGTTCTACCTGCTCATGAGTATACCTACAACTTCTCCTAAAGGATCATTAGAGTTGGATGACTCCAAATCAATCTCAACAGGTGAAGCCTAATGATTCAGAAAAGGGAAATACATTTTTGAATTGGAGTGAGATTGATCATAATTTTTTGAGTTATTATTTTGACTTAGAGAGCTTTCTATTGGAATAAAATCATCAAAACTTGAGAGAAGGTAAGTGGAATCAATCTTCTTCATGATTTCTTTAATGTTGGAGGTGGTACATGATTGAAATCAAGTAAAGTAAGTAGGATGAGGGGTTTGGTGCCCTCATTCGCTGATATAATGCTCATGCTGGAGGGGGGAGGAACTGGTAGATGTGGTAGCTACAATGGTGGAAGGAGTCGAACTTGGATGGGTCCATGGATCTATCCTGCAAGTGAATCACTGCTGGGCTTCCACCCTTTTATAGTTGTCCTTCACAACTTGCAAACCTTCCTTGATGCTAGAGGTTTGAGCTGAGTCAGGCACCTACAAAGAAAGTTTCTTGATTTTATAAATTATTTTTTTAGAGGTACAGGATGAAGAAATATCACAGTCTTCTTTTATCTTAAGAGTATTAGATATATCCCCAAAGATCACTTTAATAAAACTAGAAGGTTATTTGCTAAATATTCCATAGGGATAACTATATCTCTTGACTTGTAACTGCACTCAAGCTAATCCTTGAAAGTGAAGCAATCCTCTAAGACATGGCTGATCTTACAAGCAGGTGGTAGTTAGATCATCACTCTTGCCCATTTCCTCCAGCTTTCTAGGCTCGGGTAGCTAAAAATCGGGCATCTTAACAAGGTTCTTAAAAATCTTTCTGACTACCTCCCTTTTGAATGAGTATGTCTAGTTGAGTTTGTCGGGAAGAGTAGGTAGAAAGTAGCTACTTGGTAGTGGATACTCTATCGCTACTGTGTAGGCTATTATGGTGGTGAAGATAATTGTGTTGGTTGAAGTACTGGAAGAGGAGGCGGTAGCGGAGGCTGCTGGACTCGAGGTCTTTATTGACCTCACTTTGGAGTGAGCTTTCAACTTCTTTATCCTAGGCATAAGGACTCCTCTGGACATTAAGAGTTCTTTAGTCTTAAGACACTTCTATTGATTAGATGAACACTCAACCTAACCCTAGACTCTTATAAGAGTTAGCCATAAGACTGGGTTAATCCTTAAGGGTATTAGGAAAACTTGCCTACCCTATAGGTTGGACCAAATCCTTACTTCCTTCGTTCAAGTCAATCTCCAAATTCAAATCGACCTTAAATCCAAACCAACCTCGAAATTCAAATCAATTTCCAACTTAAATGATTTTTCTCAAATCATTCAAATCAACTCCAACTTAAGTGATTTTTCTTAAATCATTCAAATCAATTCCAAATCAACCTCAAAATTTAAATCAATTTCCAACTTAAATGATTTTTCTCAAATCATTCAAATCAACTCCAACTTAAGTGATTTTTCTCAAATCATTATAATCAATTCCAAATAAAATCTTGAATCAATTCCAACCCAATTAATTTTCTCAAACTATCAAATCAATTAAAACAAATCATGAATCAATTCCAAATGATTGAAATCCATGATCAATTCCAAATCAAAATCTTTTTTGATTTCACCTTATGGACTTAGCCAAACCAAATCCAAATCACTTCAAACTCAATATTTTATAATCCATTTATATTCTCATTTATATTCACAAATATAAATGAAATATAAATTCAAATAATCAAAACCAATTCAAAACTCAAATCAAACTAAATCCAACTTGTGCCTTTTCAAGTCAAAGTCTTGAACTTAACCAAATCAAACTCAAAACAATCCAAACCCTTAGATTTTTCATGATTCAATCAACCCTTCAATCACAACCAAATATAAACACAAACTTTAATCATCAAATCAAAATCAAGCTAACACAAGTCAAACCCATATTCACCCTTTGACTTAAAATTGTCAAATGAATCATAACCCATTTGACTCCAAATCACTTGCAAATGGATTTATATTTCACTCATAAGTCCATATGTGAGTTCAACCAAACTTGAATCAAGCCTAAATCAAGTCACCTAAACCTAATTAGCTCACTTGACCCAAAGTGGCCAATTTGACCTACATGAACCAAAATACAATTCAATTCAAATCAAAGTGAATTAAGCCAATCCAAACTTCATGTCATCTTTGTTGATCACCATAGCTTAATCAATTATCATGAATTGGGTCAAACCAAGTCAGCCTAGCCCGTTCACCAAAAAAACCCTTTAACCCATAAGAACCCAAACTAGCCAAATTGCAACCTAAACCAAATTGATTGCAACCAATGGCTCAAGTTCACTCCAAATTGATTATTCAACTTGACCAAAGCCTCAATTAAACCCAATTTAACCAATTGGTCAACCTAACCCAACTTAGCCCAATTTAATCTTAAGGGTCAAATCAATCTAAAACCCAATCAAATCTAAATTGAACTTAACCAAAGCCTATAATATATTCTAAATGATCAACCAAACCCAAACTGAGCCATGATTCAAGTCAATTTGACCAATTGGTCAACCTAACCCAACATAGCCCAAATTTAACCTTAATGATCAAATTGGCCAAAACCCAAATTAAATTAAACCAAATTAAAACCAATTGAACCAATGAAATCCAAATAGGTCATTTGATCCAACTCTTGGTTTGACCCAATTTGACCAATTGGTCTTATTTGACCCAATTTGACCCAAATGGGTCAAATTAACCCAAATTAAACCAATTGAACTCAAATGACATGAAATTTGGTCCAACTTACTTTTGACTCATTTCAAATCTGCTCAAATTAAATTTAATATCAAATGACCACTTTGCCCTTGGATCAAGGGCATCCCATGAGAAAAGAAACTTCCCAAGTGGTCATTTCACTTCCTTGGCCACTTGGCACTCATCCATTGGTCCACATAAGTACCAAAAATACCAATTTTCTGACCAAAGGAGTGGTTAGGACAGCCATGACTCATTGGGAGGTGAAATCACCTCACCTCTCCCATTAGAAGACTTGGCATGAAGGACTCTCACCTCCCCTTAGCTAGGACACCCATTTGTCCTTCATGGCAGCCACTTTTCATGCCTTAGCCAACCAAAGAGAGCCACCTAAATGACATGAGTTTGGAGCCAAAAATTCAAAGAAAAGTGTGATTTTCATTCACTTTTCATTTCAAGGCATTAGAGGCTGAAGCATTCACCCATTCCTCTCATTCTCGCTCTCCTAGAGCTCCCAAACCCATTAGCAATCACCCCCACTTCATTTTAGAGAGAAACATTTCAAAATTAAGTTAATTTCAATAAAGAAATGATAATCGACAGAGGAAATTTTATTTTGACATGAAGGCGAAGATCCAAGCTCATTCCAAGGCCTCTTCCCTCACTCAATAGCGTACTCGAGTCAACACCACCATCGAAAATCATCACCGGTGAGGAAACTTTCAAAAACTAGAGTCGGCCTTAGGATCCTCCATTTGTGATAGTTTTTCATACAATTTTTAGGAATTTACCCTAGATAATCCTGCATTTTTATTTTAAATCATTCCAATTATAAAATAGAATTTTTTGGTGCGAATCGACGTGAAAAAGAGTACATTTGGATAAGTTTTCACTTAGAATTCCTCTTCTTTCCAAAAATACCCCTCTGATTTTACTGTTCACCGCCAGCGAGGCAGCCACCATTCGATCTTGGGCCCGATAACGTTGACGCCTTTGATCGCTTACAATTTATCCGACCCTGGGGTTTGTGATCGATCCGGATAGTTGATCACGCATGATCCCGCCTCGGATCATGTGATCCAATCGATAGTCCGACGATTGGACTGATCCCGCATACCTCCAACCGCATTCGCCATCTAATGCGCACCGCACACCCGCATGCCGTGGCGCGGCGTGACGCAACACCGGACACCCAATTATGTGGTGTCACATGGCGCCACATTACCATGTTAGTGTCGCGCGGTATGCTGACTGTGTTAAGTAGGAAAATCAGATTTTTTTTATTTAAAAAATTCATTTAAATCATCTAAAACTTTAAAAATTCATAAAAAATAAAATACTTAATCAAAAATTGCAAAGAAGGGCTTGTTGGATTCGCCATTCTGAGAGGAATCCAACAAACACAAAATTGCCAAATTTTACTTAATATTTTAAGTTTAATTTGGGTTTTAGTAAAAATAAAATTTTATTAATTAAACCAAAAAGACATGTCAGATTACGTTAAAATTTTCTGAGATTAAAATTCATATTAAAGTACACCTACCATAAAAATTTTAATTCAAAATAACCTTTAGATTAAAAGATATTAAATTTTGATGTCAAATGATTTATTTTAATAAAATAAATTAACAAACTTCATAAAATCACTAAAATCAACAGAAACTTCCTAAATTAATAACTAATTGTAAAAAAATCTAAAAATTATAAACTCAAGTTCATCTCAAAGATAATTCAGAGGATAATCCAATAAAATTATTTTTAATTGAATTTGAATAGTAGATTTTCCTTAATTAGGGCTTATTTAAAAACTTAATAACCTTAATTACTCCCTGATGACTTCATTAATTAATTCCAAACTTCTCAAGAATGTTTAGTGGGATGACTTCTGCCTCCCTTAATTTTCTTGGAATTTATTAATAAATTAATCGGAAATTAATTGATGAACCCTAATCACTCTCTTAATTAAATGAACTAAGATTAAAAAATAGAATTTTTGGGATATTTTCCAAGCTATTCCCTACACCCCCTTTCTTCCTTAATCTAAATCTAATTAAGGGTTAATCCACTAATTATCTACTTAATTAATCAAATCAAATTTCAAAACCAAAATTAATCTAGAAACTTAATCAATCTAATCTTGGGTAGCTTAGTGTTCAATAACCCAAAGTATAATGAAATTATTAATTCACATGTGAGAAATGAAAGTAATTAAACCCTTTAGCTTAATTATTAATCATTTATGAGCCACCATTAGGCCTCTTTTATTTCTTTTGGAGCATTGCAAATTTACTTTTCATGTGATTGCATCATATTAGCTCATAATTATTTAATCAATTAACTTAAGGTGATATAGGTAAGGTTTAATTAATTCATTTAATTCATACCTTAACCTAACTAAACCACAAAATCAACTTAATTACCTTCTCATTAAACCAAAATTAACTTACACATGGGAATGGGATTAGGACCAAAAAACCTTTTCTCACTTTTCCTAATTCAAATCAAACTCAAAACAAAATGAAAGTCTCTCTAAACAATTTTTCATTCTCTTTAAATGATCTTACTTCATAAGATTGTCCTTAGGAACAAATTAGGGTGAGTGAAGTTTCATGCTTACATCACTTTATTTCTTTTCTAGCATTCTAAATGTGTATGTCATATGAAAATCATGCATTCATGTCTTTAAAAAGTAAAATTAAAATGAAATGTTTCCTTTATGTCAAATTGCATATTTTGGCTAAAGTAAGAATATGAATGGCCATTATCATTACTAAACTCAAAACTATTTTCAAAACTTATAGGACAAACATTAAAAAATGAAAAGTATACTATTTATAATTACTTATGAGCTTGCATGCGAATAGTATAAAATGTGTTATGTGTTTTCCCCTCTCTTTCTTAACATTGGATTGCATAGGATTTGCAAAGTGTATAGTCCATTTGAAAAGGACATGACACTTGTTTGAAATCTATTCCTATACACTCCTATGTCATGACTCAAGAAGGAATTCCACAACACACATATAAAATAAATAACCAAACTAAACAAACAAACACAAACTTTTTACATGATTCTCTTTCCATGCATTTCTTTTTGTACATGCACATGTATTTAAGAAAAGTGATATATTAGTCTGGACAACCCCGAGGTTGTGACGCTTTAAGTAGCCCTAAGTAGGTCTTGTACCTTACACCCCTGGTGCTAACAATGGCATCGTACTCACTTATATCTTTGATACTTGTAAATGTTCATATAAAAAATGGATAAAAGAATCACTCTCTTCTACTTAACAAAATCATGCATACATGAAACATTCCAAATTTTCTTAAGCAATCTCTCTTAGCATTCATTATTAAGGTGTGCTAAATACTTGCAACGCATGTATATATATGCTTAGGAGTCATTCATGTGCATGATACACATGTGGGAAAGTAATAAAATGTTGTGTGTTTTGTGATAGTAATTCACTTTACTTAATCTTAAAATGTCTTTCTTTTTGAATAGGTTTGTTTAGGGAAAACCTAAACTTAGGATTAATTAAAATACATAATAAAATATTCACTAAACAAAAATCATTAATGAATCTACCTTAGAAATCATGGAGAGGAAAGAGTTCTCTTCTCTTTCCTCTTTACAACCTTTAGTAATTAAGTAGGTTCATTCAAACCAAATCAAATCATCAAATAAAATTAAGTCATATCAAATAAATAGCTTAAATGAGATCACCCTTCTAAGTTGAACCTTTTCACACTTAGAAAATCCTAAGCTTAAGCATACCACACCTTTCATGGCACATTAGGTCACCACTTATTTATGTTAGGTGGTGCATGGTTTGATGTTTACTTTATTTTATGATGTGATGTTTTAGTGGATGTTAGGGTGTATGTCATTAGAATGAATGTTAGGATGATTTAGTCTAATCATTATCATCTGCAAGGGATTGTGCTTAAGGGGCGTTGTAAAAAATATATAATTGCTTTTGCTGTGCAAGTTGCTTATACCCCTAAGCATAATTCAAAATAGGCCAAGTGGACTTGGTTACCCATGTGTGGGGTGCTAAGTCTAATTTGTTTATATATATGCTAGGGAATGTGTGGTTTGTTTAACTAATCTCTATTTTATAGGTTTTAGTTAGATTTACTTTTTTCCCTTTTCATGTACTTTTATAATTAGGATTTTGGAATGATTGTTATGGGAGATTAGGATGAGCATTGGTTATAAGATCACATCTTATGTACCATATGAAGCCTTTGGAGCATCCACATTCCAACCATTCAATTGAATGAACCAAAAGAAGAAAGAAGAAAAGAAGAATGAAGGAATGAAGAATGAAGACCCCCATAACATGAATTCCTTGCTTAATTATAATTAATTCATTTGTATTCCGTGTTGTATAAGGGTAGATCTCAACTATCCAATTTGTTTTTGGGTTTGTGTGGTGGTGCTCAACCACACTTAACCTTTTATTCTTTTGCGTTAGCTTTATAAAATGTTTGAAGTTTTATTTAGCTTGTGCATTAGAAATGCCATGTTATCCTAGTTTCCTCCTTACTTTAATGTATGGCCTAGATGGCGATTAGGCTCTTAAGAAAAAATAAATCTTCTACCAAATTAATCAACTCAAAAATCAAAAATAAACAACTCATAACCTCATTTAAAGCCTAAGTTAAAATCAAGATAAAAGAATTAACAACCCCTTAGATGGATGAGAATTTCTTTTCTAACATCATACATAAAAACATATTATTTCACTCTTGATTGGAGGGCTTCCACCTTTGCCAAAGAACTTGGCTTGACCTTTGAAAGCCATGGTGGAAACACACCTCCCCCTTATCACTGATTTTGGCCCATAATCTTATTTCTCATGCATTAGGCATATGAATCCTACAAGCCTGAGTCAAAAGATTTTCCAAAAATGAAAGTAAAATGTAATATATTTTGCATTAGTCCTAGGTTGTTTTTCTGTGCCCTTATATGATATAGTCTCTTAAGGAGTGATTTTAAGGACTTAGTCTCTTTCTAAAATAAATAACAACTTAGCAATCTTGCATAAGGCATAAGATTTGCCTACATGTATTTAAAATTGTAGGAGAAGTAAGTTGGCGGCCACCCCTAGGCGGTTGTAAGTCTAAGTAGTCGGGTGGTTTTTCCTCTCTTGTAGAGTCAAACCAAATACCCATTTTTTTCCTTAGAGCCTTGCCCCTTGCCAAAGCTCCCTAGATTTAGGTTATAAATTTGTTATTTCCTTTCGAGGCTGTGAGCATAAATCCTCACCTCTTAGGCATTTCCATGACCCTGCATCAAGGAATTATAAGCCCTAAATTTCTAATAAAAATCTAACTCAAACAAATAAATCCTTTTCAAATTTCAAAAATGTAAAGCCCAACCATAAGATAGTTTGAGATGCTCGTTAGGTTTCCTAGCAACATGAGCATCTCCTACTTATCTTCCTTTGGCTTCAATAATAACTCCCTCCCTTTGATTAATCTCATTTGACCTTTCAAAATAAACCAATTTATTGATAGTCTAACCTTCAAAATCTTTGGAGAATGATCATTTACCTTAATCAAAGTATTCGGAATCATTCCTTAAGATGTAATTAACTATGGGGCCTCATAAACTTAATGAACCCAGTTTAAAATAAACCTACTTTACTTTTCCATGTAAAGTAGGGAAAATATAATACATACGACCCATAGTCCCAGTCCTTATTCAAGTGATTAGGTCCATTGTAGGGTGGTAACTTCTAATTTTTGAGATAGTACACCTCTCCTCAATGTTGTACCCGATCACCCTATAAAGAACATCTATGAATCTACGTGGTCCCAACTAAAGGCGCATATTTTTGTTTTCATTTATCTTCTTCAAAAGGATGAAGGTAGAAATATTTCATCACAGATTTTTCTTGCGACTCCACTGGGGAAAGTTCCTCTCTCCATCTTTGGTAAATGATCGTTGTCTTCAAGTATCGATAGTGGGTTTGTATTTTATATGAATTCGAGACTATCCTTCTTTCCATTGGCACTTAGTTTATTCCATCTTTAACCCAACATCTTTAGGTTTTAGGACCTCACTCTATGTATGTCTTAAAACCCCTCTTGGGTTCCCAATAATTCAAAATAAAAACTTAATGAAAAAGAAATAACTAAAGACTTCCTTCTTCTGATTTCTATGGTAAGGTGGGTTCATCCAAAAATAAATAAAGAATAAATCCTTTATGAAAACATCATCTAAAAAAAGCACTTTTTTAAAATGCACATAATAAAAAATTTTACAAAAATTTTGCAAACCAACCTCATCTAACAATCTTCATGATTGTTATATGTAAGATCTTTTTAAAAAAAATAAATAGTAATAATAATAATAATAATAAAATCCAAAATCATTCTTTTCAGAAAAAACACAAGTGAACTTCCTTATTAAATTTATTAAATGAGGACTTCACTTACCAAAAATCAAAATCAACAATCATACTTTCTAAAAGCACAAATGAACGCTTTCATTCAATACACTCAAGTTTATTGAATGAAAGTTTTCATTTTTCAATCAAAAATCAAAAGACAAATTTTTTGAAAGCACAAATGAACACTTTCATTCAATATACACAAATTTATTGAATGAAGGTTTTCATTTTCAATCAAAATCAAAAGTCACATTTTCCAAAAGCACAAATCAACACTTTCATTCAATATACTCAAATTTATTAAATGAAGGTTTTCATTTTCAATCAAAATCATCATACTTTTCAAAAGCACAAATGAACACTTCCATTCAATATGCTCAAATTTATTGAATGAAAGTTTTCATTTTCAATCCAAATCAACAATCATATTTTCCAAAAGCACAAATGAATATCTCTATTCAATAAACTCAATTTACTGAATGAAGATTTCATTTCAAATAAGAAACAACAATCATCTTTTCAAAAATAAAATCAACAAACACCTTTTCAAAATCAAAATTAACAATCATCTTTTCAAAATTAAAACAACATTTGGATTCTTCATTTAGCATACCCAAATTTGCTAAGTGAAGATCCTCTTTTCAAAATAAAATCAATAAACATCTTTTCAAAATATAAAACAACATTTGGATCTTTCATTTAGCATACCCAAATTTGCTAAGTGAAAATCCTCCTTTTCAAAAATGAAACAACATTTGGGTCTTTCATTTAGCATACCCAAATTTGCTAAGTGAAAATCCTCTTTTTCAAAACCAAAATACATTTGGATATCCATAGCATACCTAAATTTGCTAAGAATCCTCTTTTCAAACAAAAATCAAAATAATGAAACACATTTGGATTTCCTTAGCATACATAAATTTGCTAAGAATCCCCTTTTCAAAAAATCAACAAAAGTCAAAAACAAACCACATTTGAATTTCTTTAGCATGCCTAAATTTGCTAAGGATCCTCTCTTCAAAATAAGCAAAATGAAGCATATTTGGATTTCCTTAGCATTCCTAAATTTTTTAAGAATCCCCTTTTCAACAAAATCAAAATAAAAGCACATTTGGACTTCATATTTAGCATACCCAAATTTGCTAAGTAGAAATCCTCTTTTTCAAAAACAAAAGAACAAAATTTAAACACTTTAGGATCCTTTATTTAGCATACCTAAATTAGCTAAGTAAAGATCCTCTTTTAAAAAAACAACAAAACATTTGGATTCTTCATTTAGCATATCAAAATTTGCTAAGTAAAGATTCCATTTTCAAAATTCACATGATTCACAAGCAAGCAAAAGCAACAAAAAAAAAAAATTCAAACACATCACTTAGCATACCCAAATTTTCTAAGTGAATTTCAAAATAAAATCCACAAACAAAATCAAATTGACCCTTTACTTTAACATACCCAAATTTGTTAAATGAAGGGTCTCCAAACAATCAAAAATCAAATTCAAATATGAACTAATGGAAGCATCAAAATTTTCTCCAAAATGCTTGAACCCCATTCAACATACCAAAATTTGTTGAATGAGGGTTCTAAACTTAAGTCAAATTTGAGGTCTCTGCTTTAGAAATTCAAAATCTCTCTAATATTTGGAACCCCATTTAGCATACCCAAATTTATTAAATGAGGATTCCAATCCAACAATCAAATCAAGCTAACAATTCAAATCAACAACATTCAAGAAAAGGCCTATGTGGTTCTCTTTCTAACAAAGCAGAGATTCCAGTCCTCATGGCTGTTAGTGGAGAGGAGGTGGCAGGCAAGAAGCCACTTCCCGACTTGACCTGTCGATTAGTTTCCCTCACCAAAGGAGAAAGGCCATAAAAGTTCCTTCAAGTGCCAAGAATAGGATTAATAAGGATTTTTTAGTATATCTTATCCATCCCAGATAAGTATGACTCAAATAACTTGAATCTTAATTCCCAAAAGAAGACAACTCTCAAAAGGATAATCACAATAATGATCGTGATCCATAAAATAACGATACTGATGGACTTGATGTCTTCAAGGATTCCAACTCGAGTAGAAACACTCCCATTCTAAAATTTTTGGGTTGTCACTGTCAACAAAGAGTTAAAGTCATCAAAACTAATAGAAGAAATTTTGGGCACTATAAAAGAGTAGGTAAATATCAATTCTACCTCTCTTTCAAAAGATATCACAGAAGCCAATTATTACAGTGGCAGAGTCTTACCACTTTGATCAACACCATAGGAAGAAGCAAACCTGTCATTGGAAATAATTGAATTCTAAATCCTTCTTAAAATACACCTTACAATACAAAATAAGAACACCATTGTTCTGAAGGTTAACCTTAAGATCTCAAGCAATTTTGGAAGGTTGCCCACTAATCTAAAAAATGAGCGCATCTTCATCTTTTCTAAGGAGAAAGAGAAGTGTTTGGTTGGAGCTTAACCTTATTATTCTTTGCTCAGTTAGTGGAACCTCCTCAAGTCTTACTCAACATAGAACATCCTAGGGAAAATAAAGACAAGCAATCTCCTCCAAAGAACACAATATAAACCAAGACTCAAAAAAGAAAAAAAGAAAAATGAAATAAAATAAAAAGAGAAAAGAAAAAAGAAAAATGAAATGAAAGAGAAAGAAAAAAGAAAAAAAAGAAAAGGTAGAGCACCAATAATGCACATTGATTTGGAATCCAAAATATGAATCATGTGTACGAGGTGTAAATAAAAAAAAATTAAGTTTTGAGTCTACTTTGACAAGTCTTTGGAAGAGATAGTAATAAAATGAAAAGGTCTAAAAGGATGATTCATGTATGATATGACTAGAAACTTAGTAGGTATGTGTGTACATTGACTCTAATTATACTATCTCATGATATTATTATAGAATTGGAAGTTAAGGATTGCTCCTATAACAAAAAAAAGAAGACATATACGTATTATGAGATATCAAATTGCAACTTCATATCTCTTTCTTCAAATTCAAAAGAAGATTCAGTAGTTGTAGGCAAACCTTCAAATGGAGCAATAAGATCATCTTTTGCTTAGTCTACCTACTTTGCTTAAAGAATTTTGAAGACTCTCAAGTAGGGGATGCACTCCCCAAAGTTGAGAAGAAAATTAAACCTTCAATTAATGAGTTTTAAGAGATCAACCTCAAAACATAAAGGTAGTCCACCCACCCTCCCAACATCCATATATGATAAATTAGAAAGAAAATGCCAATGACTTGGTTAGGTTACTTTTGTAGTTTAAAGATTGCTTTAGTTTAGATCATAATGAAGTGCCCAATACATCACTAAAGGTAAGCAGTCTACAAACTCAATTGAACCTATTGCCTTTCCCACTTTGCAAACTTTTGAGGCGAACATTTGCATCAACAAGAAGATCAAAGATTGAAGTCAACCTTATTAAATAAGAAAGATGCTATCATTCCCAGTCAAAAATGAAGGATATTCAAATTCACGCATGCGCCAATTCAAAAAATTTTAGTTAGGCATCCACATTGCCTACTTCAAATTCGACAACAGATACAATCTCTTTGCATGCAGTCTCCTCATTCAAGGATGGGTCGAATGATGCCAGAGGATGAGAAGTTGTTTGCACTTATCATTTCCATTTGAGTTTACCGCTCTAAGGTCATGCCTTTCTCTAATCACCAGAAAAAAATGAAGACCATCTTTATGATCTAAGTAGTTTCCTTCAATTAGTTATGATGCTACAGTTTGAAGTTAAATCGCTTAAGACATACAACTAGGATGACTTTGGGGGAGTCTCTAAGGCATCATGGGATAACAAAGATGGATCCAAAAGAAATTGAAATGACATCAAAGATGCAACCTCCAAGGTTCAACCTGAAAGAAGAAATACTTTAATCAACATTGAATATAGATGGTTTAAACTCTTTCAAAATTAGTCTATCTCAAAACTTTCCAAATCAAGATTCTACTTCCAATCATTAAAAGCCTACTTTGGTGCTTTGAAGGATGGAAAGTAGTTTAAACCACTATGGTGGAGAGACGCCTCAAGGTGTGCCAGAACCAAGTTATACCAAGCCAACAACAAATTAGTCTACCATAGGTCTTTTCAAGTAGGAGAACTTGTATTAGTCCTAAGGAGACCAATTGTTGCCCATCAAAAGATGGGAGGCAAGTTTGAACCCACTTGAGAAGGCCCTTTTGTCATAGAGAAAGCCTACCAAGGAGGATCTTATCAGCTTATTGATTGTAAAGGGGAACACCCGATGCTTCCAATTAATGGGCTCTATTTGAAGAAATATTACCCATAAAAATATGTTTGAAAACAATTACCATCAAAAGAATAACATTTCATTTCAATTCATCAAAATTTTCTCTTCATTAAAAGTGTTATCTGTTTATCTTATGATTCTTCCATGACGTGTTTAGGTTAGGAGTAAGAGAACCTTAAGAGGTATCCTATCCTTCTTCACAACACAAACACATTCCCAAGCGCTACTAGAATAGGTGTGAGAGAACCCAAGAGGCATCCTATTTCGATTAGCACAACTAAGTTAAGTGTAAGAGAACCCGAGCGACATCCTTTCTTGGTGGGAATCCCTGATGCCATTGTGGCACCATTTCATCAAATTTCCCAAATGTGTTAAGTTGTGTGTAGAGAACTTGAGAGGCATCATATCCCTTTAACACAAGAACAAAAAATAAACATAAATCTTTTGTCTCAAGCTATTTTGATGTGGGACCAAGCCCCATGGATTCACTCACTCATTAGCTGCTTTAGGTCAGGTCTACATGCTACATCGCTAGCTTGTCACCACAGTGGTCACTTGTTTGGAAGATGTGAGTCCCCGCACTTTCTTCCTAACTTGACCATTGCAAACTAATGAGTGCCTTGTTAGTTTGGTAGGCTTCACTGTTCAGCCAGTAAGCTACCTCATGATGACTTTGTTTAAGAAGATATGAGTCCTCGAGCTTTCTTTTTGAACTAGCCATCATGCACCGACTAGGTAAAGTATATTTGAGGTTTAGGATAAGTCCCCCAGAGGCTCCTTTCCTCTTGACTATTTTGAGTCGACATAAGTCCCCTAGTGGCATCCACTCAGTAGTTTCCCTAAGTCGGATGGCACCTGTCAAGGCAAAGATAAACTATCCCAGCAATCAGTTCCACTAAAGGAGGATGTGAGTCCCCAAGCTTTCTTCCTAGGCATATTGTTGCAAATCAGTGGCACCTTAGGTTGGTTGATGTTCGCTATGCTGATAGAAACTCACCTGGTGGATACACCACTCTTGCTAGATATGACTCCCTATGCTTTCTCCCTGAGTTGACCAGCAAATACCTATTACAAATTATCTTCTCTAGGGTTTTGGATCAAGCCCTCAGTGACCCCATTTCCTGTGGGCACTCTATTTGGATCACGTCCTTTGGGACCCCATGTAGATACTACCCAGGTTACTTTTGGATTGGACAGTCCCCCTTTCCTAGTAGCCACCCCTGTGGTTGGAGAATCCATTAAGCTGATGCATAGATTCTCTCTTAGTTCAGTAAATCTAGGATAGTTCTATGCCAATATAAGCTCCTTCTCAGTATGATCCCTCACAAACTAATAAGGTCCATGATAAACAAATAAAATAAACAAATAAATTAATTCTCTTATAGATTAGGAATTCAAGCCCCCAAAGGCCCCCTTCTCCCAAGCAGGCATCCTATCTTTTGGGCAGTGTCAGTAGAACTCCCTATAGGAAATGCCTGACTAGCTGATTTGAGATAAGTCCCTAGCTCGGCACTCTCTCAGTAGTCACCCATATGCCAGGTTCAATTTGTTTTCCACAAACAGTCTACCCCGGCAGACATTTCACTTTGGAATATGTAAGTCTACTATGCACTCTTTCTAGCATCACTATCAAAAATCAACGAGCAACCCTAGGTCAAGTTGACATGTCACCTTATTAATATGTCACTTCAGTGGTCTTTTTCTAGTATAAGATGTGAGTCTCCCGAGCTTTCTTCCCTGAATTAACCATTGCAAATTGAAAGGCACCCATTTAGTTGGATAGTTCTCCCCTCGGTGAAGCTACTCCCTTTGATTGGTAAATTTGTGTTAGATCAAGACCTACATGGCCCTTACTCAGTGTAGTACATCACAAATCATTGGGATTCATCAAAAATAATTAAAAATTAAATTAATCTTGACTATCTTTAAATTGATATAAGTCCATTCACTTAATATAATCAAATCGGTTCAATTTATTGTACAAGCAACCGATCACCCCAATGGTCTCCTATTTTGGAAGATGTCAGTCCCCATGCTTTCTTCTTAAACTTGACCATTGCAAACCAAAAGTCAATCCCTTTGGTTGGTTAGTCCTACTATGTGGTTGGTATACTACGCCTTTGGATTGGTAAATCTGAGCTAGATCAAGGCCGACAAGGCCCCTACTTAGTGCAGTCCATCGTAAACCAACAATGTATATCAAAAAATCTAAAATTTAAAATAAATAAAATAAATCCAACCTTCCTCCCTAGTGGAGTCAAACTAAATTAAACAAATAAATCGATCCGCTTCTCCTCAGTGAGATGCAAATCTTCCTGATTCCCTCCAGTGGAATCAACTAAATCCAACTTGAATTTCTTACGTAGTGGAGGGTTCACATTTTCTATCCCCAGTGGATCCCAAATCCTAATCCCTCAACGGATTTCACAACCTCTCATCCCCAGTGGATGACTTGAACTTGTTCCCCTAGTGGAAAGTTCATATTTTCATCCCCAGTGGAGCACTAAATCAACAAATCAAATCAATTTTCTCTCCTGTGAGACATAAATCAAATCAAATCTCTTATCCGGTGGATGATTTGAACCTTTTCCCCTAGTGGAAGGTTCATAGACTCAATCCTTAGTGGATTCCTCATTCACTCTCTTATGTCTCTGACATGAGTAGAGTCATATTGCATTAAGCTTTTGAATCCTTCTACACCTTTGATTTGGGAGTAGATCATTTCTGTTAGTTCTTGTGATTGTTCAACATTGTTGATCTTCTCGATCAATACCAATACGTGCAGTATGACTTGTCAGTCACACCACACCTATTGGGCGCCCTTTGTTGACCTCACTTTTGGAGTGAGCTTTCAACTTCTTCATCCTAGGCATAAGGACTCCTCTAGACATTAAGAGTTCCTCAGTCTTAAGACACTTCTAATGATTAGGTGAACACTTAACCTAACCCTAGAGACTTAGAAGAGTTTTCCATAAGAAAGGGTTATGCCTTAGGTGTATTAGGAAAACATGCTTACCCTATAGGTTGAACCAAATCCCTACTTCCTTCCTTCAAGTCAATCACCAAATTCAAATCGACCTCAAATCCAAATCAACCTCAAAATTCAAATCAATTTCCAACTTAAATGATTATTCTCAAATCATTCAATTCAACTCCAACTTAAGTGATTTTTCTCAAATCAATTCAAATCAATTTCCAACTTAAATGATTTTTCTCAAATCATTCAAATAAACTCCAACTTAAGTGATTTTTCTCAAATCATTATAATCAATTCCAAATCAAATTTTGAATCAATTCCAACCTAATTGATTTTCTCAAACTATCAAAGCAATCCAAAAAAAACAAATCATGAATCAATTCCAAATGATTGAAATCCATGATCAATTCCAAATCCAAAATCTTTCCTAAGCCCTTTGATTTCACCTTATGGACTTAGCCAAACCATATCCAAATCAGTTCAAACTCAAAAGATTTTCTCATAATCCATTTATATTCATTTATATTCACAAATATAAATGAAATATAAATTCAAATAGTCAAAACCAATTCAAAACTCAAATCCAAATCAAACCAAAATCCAACTTATGCCTTTTCCAGTCAAAGTCTTGAACTTAACCAAATCAAACTCAAATCAATCCAAACCCATAGATTTTCTTAATGATTCAATCAACCCTTCAATCACAAACCAAATATGAACACAAACTTCAATCACCAAATCAAAGTCAAGCTAACACAAGTCAAACCCATATTCACCCTTTTGACTTGAAATTATCAAATGAATCAAAATCCATTTGACTCTAAATCACTTGCAAATAGATTTATATTTCAATCACAAGTCCATATGTGAGTTCAACCAAACATTAATCAAGCCTAAATCAAGCCAGCTAAACCTAATTGGCTCACTTAACCCAAAGTGGACAATTTGGCCTACATGAACCAAAATCTAATTCAATTCAAATCAAAGTAAATTAAGCCAATCCTAACTTCATGTCATGTTTGTTGATCACCATAGGTTAATCAATTATCATGAATTGGGTCAAACCAAGTCAACATAGCTCATTCACCAAGACAACCCTTTAACCCATATGGAAACTAGCAAAATTGTAACCTAAACCAAATTGACTGCAACCAATAACTTAAGTTCACTCCAAAATGATTATTGAACTTGACAAAAGCCTCAAGTAAACCCAATTTGACCAATTGGTCAACCTAACCCAACTTAGCCCAATTTAACCTTGACGATCAAATCAACCTAAAACCCAAACAAATTCAAATTGAACTTAACCAAAGCCTATAATATATTATTAAAATGGCCAAAATCTAAATTAAATCCAAATTAAACCAAATTGATTGAAACCAATTAAACCAATGCAATCCAAATAGTCATTTGAACTTGACCCAACTTGACCAATTGGTCAACCTAACCCATTTTGACCCAATTTGACCCAAATGGGTCAAATTAACCCAAATTAAACCAAATAAACTCCAAATGACATCAAAATTTGGCCCACTTACTTTGGACTCATTTCAAATCTGCTCAAATTAAATTCAATGCTAAATGACTAGTTTGCCCTTAGGTTATGGGCATCCCATGAGAAAAGACACTTGCCTAATTGGTCATTTTCTTTCTTGGCCACTTGGCACTCATCCATTGGTCTACATAGGCACCAAAGACACCAATTTTCTAACCCAAGGAGTGGTTGGGGCAGCCATGACTTATGGGGAGGTGAAATCACCTCACCTCTCCCATTGGAATAATTGGCATGAAGGATTCTCACCTCCCCTTGGCTAGGACACCCATTTGTCCTTCTTGGCAGCCACTTTCAATGCCTTAGCCAACCTAAGTGAGCCACCTAGGATGTTCTCTTCCATTTTCAACCAACCCAAGCCAAATGACAAGAGTTTGGAGCCAAAAATTTTAAAAAAAAAGTGTGATTTTCTTTCACTTTTTATTCTAGGGCATTCGAGGCTGAATCATTCACCCATTCCTCTCATTCTCCCTCTCCTAGAGCTCCCAAACCCATGGTAATCACCCCCAACTTCATTTTGGAGAGAAATACTTCAAAACTAAGTGGATTTTGGTGAGGAAATGGTGAGCACCAGAGGAAACTTCATTTCGATGTGAAGGCAAAGATCTAAGCTCATTCCAAGGCCTCTTCCCTCACTCAATAGCATGCAAGAGTCATCACCACCACAGAAAATTATCCCCGGTGAGGTAACTTTTAAAAACTATAGCCGGACTTAGGACCCTCCATTTGTGATGGTTTTTTCATGATTTTTCTGAATTTACCCTAGATAATCCCGTATTTTTACTTTAAATCATCCTAATTAGAAAATAAAATTTTTTTCAGTGTGAATCGACATGAAAATGAGTCCATTTGGACAATTGTTTGCTTAGAATTCCTCTTTTTTCAAAAATACCCCCCTTTTTTTATTGTTCATCGTGCAAGTACATGTCATCCATCATAGTAGCTAAGTAGTCCTTGTACCTTACACCCTTGGTGCTAACAATGGCGCTCTACTCACTTATGTCTTTTATACTTGTAAATGTGCATATGAAAAATGGATAAAAGAGTCACTCTCTTCTACTTAACAAACAAACATAAACTTTTTGCATGATTGTCTTTCCATGCATTTCTTTTTGTAATATACATGTATTTAAGAAAAGTGGTATATTAGTCTAGACAATCCTAGGGTTTCGATACTTTAAGTAGGTCTTGTACCTTACACCCCTGGTGCTAACAATGGCGTCGTGCTCACTTATGTCTTTTATACTTGTAAATGTGCATATGAAAAGTGGATAAAAGAATCACTCACTTCTACTCAACAAAATCTTGCATACATTAACAAACCTCTCTTAGCATTCATTATTAAGGTTTGCTAAATACTTGCATCGCATGTATAGATATGCTTAGGATTCATTCATGTGCATGATACACATGTGGGAAAGAAATAAAATGTTATGTGCTTTTGTGATAGTAATTCACTTTACTTAATCTTAAAATGCCTTTCTTTTTGAATAAGTTTATTTAGAGAAAATCTAAACTTAGGATTAATTAAAATACAAAATAAAATATTCATTAAACAAAAATCATTAATGAATCTACCTTAGAAATCACTTAAGGCAGGGTGGAAAGAGAAGTTCTCTTCTCTTTTTCTCTCTTTACAACCTTTAGTAATTAAGTAGGTTCATTCAAATTGAATCAGATCATCAAATAAAATTAACCCATATCAACTAAATAGCTTAAATGAGACCACCCTTCTAAGTTAAACCTTTTTACACTTGGAAAATCCTAACCTTGAAGCCTAACTAAGCATACCACACAAACCTTACATGGCACACATATTAGGCTAAGTCACCACTTCTAGTCCTATGTTAGGGCAGTGCATGGTTTGATGTTTGCTTTTATTTTATGATGTGATATTTTAGTTTGGATGTTAGGGTGTATGTGCACAGAATGAATGGTAGGATGATTTAGTCTAATCATTGTCTTATGTAATGGATTATGCTTAAGGGGTGTTGTAATAGAAATATAACTACTTTTGCTATGCAGGTTGCTTATACCCCTAAGCATAATCCAAAATAGGTCAAGTGGACTTGGTTACCCATGTGCGGGGTGCTAAGTCCAATTTTTTTATATATATGCTTAGGAATGTGTTGTTTGTTTAGCTAATCTCTATGTTGCAGGTTTTAGTTAGATTTACTTTTTTTCCTTTCCATGTACTTTTACAATTAGGATTTTGAAATGATTATTATGGGGGATTAGAATGAGCATTGGTTATAAGATCACATCTTATGTACCATGTGAAGCCTTTGGAGTATCCACATTCTAACCATCCAAAAGAAGAAACCAAAATATGAAAGAAGAAAGAAGAAGAGAAGAATGAAAAAATGAAGAATAAAGACCCCCATAACATGAATTCCTTGCTTAATTGTAATTAATTCATTTTCAATCCGAGTTGTATAAGGGTAGAGCTCGGCTACCCAATTTATTTTTGAGTTTGTGCAGTGGTGCCTGACCACACATGGCCTTTTATTCTTTTACATCAGCTTTATAAACTGTTTGATGTTTTGTTTAGCTTGTACATTAGAAATGGCATGTTTTCTTAATTTCTTTCTTACTTTGATGTATGGCCTAGATGGCGATTAGGCTCTTAGGAAAAAATAAATATTCTACCAAATTAATAAACTCAAAAATAAAAAATAAACAACTCATAACCTTATTTAAAGCCTAAGTTAAATCAAGCTAAAATAATTAGCAACCCCTTAGCTGGATGAGCATTTCTTTTCTAACATCATGCATAAAAATATATTATTTCACTCTTTATTGGAGGGCTTCCACCTTTGCTAGAGAACTTGGCTTGACCTTTATGAACCATGGTAGAAGCACACCTCCCCTTTCTCGCTAATTTTGGCCCATAATCTTATTTCTCATGCATTAGGCATATAAATCCTATAAGCCTGAGTCAAATGATTGTCCAAAAATGAAAGTAAATTGTAATATGTTTTGCATTAGATCTAGGTCAGTTTTCATGCCCTTACATGATCTAGTCTCTTAGAGAGTGAGTTTAAGGACTTAATCTCTATATAAAATAAATAACAGCCTAGCTATCATGCATAAAGCATAAAACTTTCCTGCATGTATTTAAAACCATAGGAGGAGTTAGTGTCCAGCCACCCCCATGCGGTTGTAATTCCAAGGGGTTGGGTGGTTTGTCCTCTCTTGTGGAGGCAAACTAAATACCAATTTCTTGCCTTAGATTTAGGTTGTGCCTTGGCCCTCGCCAAAGCCCCCTAGATTTAGGTTCTGAGATTGCTATTTCCCATCGGGGTCATGAGCATTAATTCTCACTTCTTAGGCATTTCCATGTCCTTGCATCATGGAATTATAAGCCCTAAATTTCTAATAAAAATCTAACTCAAACAAATAAATCTTTTTAAAATTTTAAAAATGTAAAACCCAACCTTAGGATAGTTTGAGATGATCGCTAGGTTTCCTAGCATCATGAGCATCTCCTACTTATCTTCCTTTGGCTTCGATAATAACTCTCTCCCTTTGGTCAATCCCATTTGATCTTCCAAAATAAACCATTTTATTGATAGTCTAACCTTCAAAATCTTTGGAGACAACAATCATTTACCTTAATCGAGAGTATTATTAAAGAATCTCATTCCTCAAGATATAATTAACTATGGGGGCTTGCCTCCATAGGAAACTTAACGAACCCAATTTAAAATAAACTCTACTTTACTTTTTCATGTAAAGTAGAGGAAGAATCTCTGGCATCACCTTCCCCAACTATAATGCCTTCTTGGCTAGGTTGTCCCCTCTACAAGGATCCTTGGGTATCTACCATGTGGACTCTGCTAAGTCATCCAACATGTCATCCTCATCGACATTAAAATCAATCATACCCTCCTCTTGGTCAGACTAATCATCCCTGACTATCTGTCTCACCGTGGTACGATAGTCCTCCAAATTATCATCTAAAGATCAATCATCCACCCGATCCGGTGCTACTAGAACATGAATGGTGTGCACCACTAGGCCGAGCCACTGTAGTGCACTAAATATCTTGGCGAGTACTCTCCCTAACTGACTCAATACCATAGGGTTACCTCAGTATCCCCTCCCTTCTCCTCCTCCAACTGTGGTGGTGGAGCGACCATGACACTCTTGGGCCTCCAATCCTTCTTCACCACTGTTGAAAAGATGGAAGGCCTAGCAAGGGAGCTCAGCCTCACCTCAATGGGTGGAGTAGATGAAGTGGGGTACTTGGGTCGTAACTGGAACACAAAGGGGGAAGCTCTCTCGTTAGATGGGGGCTTATAGAACTTGGTGAGGACTTCAGATGGTGGAACCTAAACAGAAGAAGGTGGTTGGAGAGTGCAACAGTGTAGTGGAGGTGACCTCACTACCAAAGATCTCCTCCTATGACTGTTGGAACCAGTGAGTACTATGCAATCAGATTGATCGGCTCTATCAGCTTGCCGATAAGAATGGTCAATCAAAGTGGAGGCTACCAACTATTTGGCAAACCTACTTTTGTCCCTCTTGCCTACTTGGGTAGCAACTTTGGCCTCAATGGCCCTTTCTCTATGAATCTAATCCCTAACAATTCTAGGGATCAACTTACTCAAGTCATGCAAAGTGTGGGACTCTCAGGCGTCTCAACTCAGCCTGACATGGGCTTCATGGGGCCTCTTCTCCCACCAATGGTGGGGTAATGCAACAATCCTCTTGTAGTCCTCCTCTCCCTCTAAAGCTAAGAGAGGGTGAAACATACTGCCACCAAGAAAGGGAGAGGTCTCACGAATAGAACCCTCCTCAGCCACATGGGAGGCTTCTTCTACCTCCTTCTCCACGCTCAAAATGTCTTTTGATTTTTTTGGTTCTTATTACAACATTGGGTTTTAGTGAATAGAGCCAAAAGAGAGTTAGAATTGACCTCAAACAGGGGGGAGACTATCTCAGAAGCAAAGACAGTCTTCCCCTTCAAGGTAAGGGAAACTATAGAGGTGGTACTAACCCATGTTGAGACTACAATAGGCACAACTGGCAAAGCTGGTAGGCAAACCTCTACTGCCTTCCTCTTCAGCAAGGGGAACTTAGAATCACAGTGAAGATCAAATTGCAAAAGTGGCTTCTTATCCACCACCTCCTCCTTACTAATACTGGTGAGGGCAAGGTCTCTCACAGGTGACTTTGTAGTGCTTAAAGCAGAGGCCAAACTTGATGATGGGGGCGATGGTGAGTATGGCCTGATCAAGGCCAAATCCACACCAGATGAAAAGGAGAAGATCAATTAGCCAGAATACATGGTGGAAAACTAACTAAATGAAGATGAAAGAGATGGGTATCTCTGAACTATTAGAAAGAGAACATGAGTAGACTTTTGCTTTGATTTTTGTTGATTTGACTTGACTTTTTATTTTGAATTGGAATTCTCATTTAACAAATTTGATTATTGTGGTATTTATGTTTGGATTTGTCTGGTGGACACCACACAGATCGTAAGGGGTACTTATTAAAGTGATCGTGTACGACATTAAGGTATGATGTACTATCTCAAAAGATAGAAGCATCACCCTACAATGGACCTAATCACCTAATAAGGACTCCTAAGGCATGATGGGTCTTCGTATATACTAGAGATTCTTCCCCTACTTTACATGAAAAAGTAAAGTAGAATTTATTTTATACCGGGTTCTTTAGTTCCCTATAGAGGCAAGCCTCCATAGTTAATTTTATCCTAGAAAATAGGAATTTTCTAAGAAAACACTCGATTAAAATAGTCAATTATTATCTCCAAAGATTTTCAAGATTAAGACTATCAAAGGATTGATTATTTTGGAAAGTCAAATGGGTTTGTTCAATTAGAGAGACTTATTTTAGAATCCAAAAGAAGATGAGAATTGCTCATGATAATAAATAGCCTAGTGAACATTCCAATTTACCCTATGGTGAGGTTTTATATTTTTGAAAGAGAGGATTTATTTGTTTGAGTTAAAATTTACTAGATTATTAGGGCTTATAATCTATCAAAAAAAGATTGTAAAAATATCACAGAGGTGTGAGTTTATGCTCGTAGCCCAAGGGAAACAGCAACCTTGGATACTAAATCTAGAGAGCTTTAGCACAAGCTAAAAAACATGACCTAAATCTAAGCAAAAGGGGACATAAGGGTCTATTCCATAAGAGAAGATAGACACGTCTGACTCTTCTAGACTTACAACTGTTAGGAGTGGCCACCAGCAAACACCTCCTATGCTTCAAAATCATATAGGCCAGTCTTATGTAATTGCAAGATGGCTTAAGTTATTTTTCAATTAGAAAGAAACTAAACTCCTAAACCCACTCCCAAAAGACTAGAGCATGAGTGATATGAGCATATTACTTAGTCTAAAAATGCAAAATCTTTTCAATTTTTATGTAATTTTGACACCATATTTTGGACAAAGGCTTTGGGATTTCTTATGCCAACATGCATCATGAAATTAGATTATTGGCCAAATTAAGAGAGAAAGAGGGTGAAGCTCCATCATAAGGGGTTGCTTTCATAGGTCAAGTGGTCCCTAAAGTGCAAGAATGGAGGCCCTCATTTTGCAAGAGTGATTCAATATGGCATGCATGATTTGTGGTATACAACATACAGCAAAGATATTACTAAAATTTTTAGTTATCTTGATTATAGCCTAGGCTTTATGATGAAGTTAAAAAATTCTTAAAATTTAATTACGAGTTATTAATTAGGGTAGAAAAATTAATTTTGTCCTAAGAGTTTATCGCATCCAGCCACACATTAAGACATCAATCATAAAAAAACTATGAAAAAGCTCAAATCTTATTGCACAAGCTAAACATAACAATAATCATTTTTTTATAAACTATCATAAAAGAATAAGAGGCCAGTGTGGTTGGGTATCGCCGTACACCCCAGAAAAGAGAAGAAATTAGGTAGTCGAGCTCTACACATATACAACCTAGAATATAAAAAATAATTACAACTGAAATTGAATACATGCTATGGGGACTTTTATTTCTCCATTTCTTCTTTCTTCTTTCTTCTTTGATTCGATTTAAGATATCACAGCGCATCCCAAGATTAAGCCTTCTAGCCATTGTTCACCCTAATCCCCATAGTACTAATCCTAATTCCTATTGCAAAATTACATTTTTGGAAAAGTAATTCTAACTACACCTACAAAATAGAGGTTAGCCAAACACACATATTATCCCAAGCAGTTAAATTTCATAATTTGGACTTAGCACCCTACACATGGATAACTAATCCCACCTGTCATAATGTAGATTATGTTTAGGGGCATAAGCAACCTGCAAAGAAAACATTTAAATTTACTTTAGGCAGCCCCTTAAACATGATCTCCTATAGAAAATAAGATTAGCCAATTAACAGTCTAACATCCAGTCTATGAGTCATACACCCTAACATCCAGTCTAAAATATTACATCACAAAATAAAATATAACATCACACATATATTGCCCAAACTTAGAACTATAAGTGGTGGCTTAATTCTAATGTGCATGTGCTTTGGCTTTGTGTGGTATATCTTAGCTAAGCATTAGAGTTATAATCCTCTAAATTTGGAAATTATTTAAGTTAACATGATGGTTGGTTTCATTTCTAGTTCTTTAGTTAATTTGTGAATTTTAATTTATATTTTATCTTTTTTCACTTGATTTACACTTAGTATCTAAGGGTTATAAAGAGAGAAAAGAGGGTTATCCTCTTTCATCCCTACCTTAAGCCACTTTCTAAAGCATATTAATATGATTTAGTTCTCTTTAGTGAATGGCTTATTAGATATCTTATTAATTTTAAGTTTTGGCTAACCTTAAAGAATCATATTCAACATGAATGGAATCTTAGGATTAGTATTGTTGAATTACTATCACATAGCATATGTTGAACTATTCCTTTTCAACACCTATAACATGCATATGATTTAACACTTAGCATACATATACATACAATATATTTTATCATACTCAAATGATGAATGAATGCATATATTTGGTGATTATATTTTTCTTGATTAAATTGTCCATACATGTAAATTAAAGCTATATCCAAATTCTAATTCAAATATACATACGAATGAAATCAAGTGAGTACATGTCATTGTTAAACTAGGGAAGTGAGGTAATCTTAGACCTCCATGGGGCTACATAAGTCCTCGTATTCCTAAGATGTCCAGACTATGTACTTATTAGCATTCAAACCTATGTAGATCTATATAAGAACTAAATAAAGAGAGCTTCACATTCACATGCTATACATTTTTGTAACTTAAGTGGCTATGGATGCATGTGTTTTTAATAAAAAAGATGATTATTATTTTTTAATTAAATGCACATAAACATGTATAAAATATGTAAGGAAGTACATATCGTTGTTAACCAGGGAAGTGAGATAATCAAATGATCTCCTTGGGGCAACTTAAAGTCTCGTATTCTTGGGATGTCTAGATTATATACTTATTAGCATTCAAACATATATAAATATATTTATAAGGACTTAAGAAAAAGAGCTTCACATTCACATGCTAAAGCTATAAACACATGCTAGTCCTATGTATTTATAACTACTATCACTCTAAATATTATTATCCATTTATAAACTTTGAAAAATAAATATAGATTTATTAGTGATAATAGCCACACATATAATTAAGCCAACACTGCAAGCTTACATAAATAAATTTCATTTGATTCATTTGAATTTGAAATATGAATGCATGGGATCATATGACATACAACAATTAAAGTAATTGAACAAGAATAGCTAAACACAATCATATGATTCATTTAACTAAACTAATTCCTAAGGACAATCACATTAAATAAAATTATTTAAAGAAAACCAAAACTTCTTATTAATTTAATTTTAGATTTTTATTAAGCTTAAAGAAAAGGGATCATTTATTGTTTTAATCCCATCCCCTTGTTGGTGGTCATGATTAGTTTAAAGAAAGATAATTAGATGAATTATATGAATTAATTAAGTTGGATCATTAATCAAATCATTTAATTACCCTTTCATATGCTTCTTTAATTCAATTAATCATTTAATCATGACCCACAAATGACATGTACATGAGGAAAATAAAATTGCAATGTTCTAAAGGACCTAATGTAATTGGCTCATGATTAAAGATTAATTAAGTTTTAAAATTTAATTAAGTACTTTTATGATTTTTTCACACTTATAAGTTAATCATAATTTCTTTAAGGGTCTTTATATTATTAAACACATAAAGAGCAACCCTTACTTTGATTGTTAATTGTCTAAAATGATTAACATTTCAATTTGGTTTGAGTTACCCATTAATTGGTTAATTAAGCACTTAATCAAATCTCACATTAATTAACTCTCTTTAATGAAATAAATTTAGAAAAGTAATTAGGAAAGAGGTCATAATCACTCCCCCTCATCACCTGTTAATCAGTGATTAATAGAGCATAATTAATTATTTTTTATTGTTTAGGCTTTTAATTAATCATTAAATTGATTAAAGGGGTAATTAAGGTTTGAATTACCTAGCCAATAAATTCTAAGAAAATCATAGGAGCAGAGGTCATCCCATTAAATCAACATACCAAATTTAGGATTAATTACCCAAGTAATTAGGGCTTAATTAAGCTAATTAAAAAAATATTCAAATCCTAATTAAGCTTTAATCACTATTCAAAATCAAATGAAATTATTTTTAATAAAATCTCCTCTGTTTTACTTTTCCAATGAGTATTTATTTGTATGTTTTTGATTTTTTTATAATTAGTTATGATTTTATGACATTTTAGCCATTAAAATGAATTATTAAGCTTAATTAACCCCTAACCCCATTGATGCCATGCAAACTGCTGACATGGCAGTGCTTTCCACATGGAACCACAGGATTGGTTATTTAAAAAAACGGTATGGCGCTGAGGTGGACGTGCTTTCATCCCCACTATCTGATCTAAAATCAGACAGTGAGGATCAAACCTGTACTTCCTTTGGGATTAAAAATTGAATTAATCAAGAGAATAATCATGACCGTCCATTCTAATCATGTGGAATGAATGATGGATGATCCATCATCCCTCGAGTGATGGAAGACAGACATCGTCCGCCTTCCTCTACTTGATCCGAGCTTGTCAGAGCTTGTGAGATGTTGGAATCTATCCCAAAACGTTCACAAAGTGGATCTAACGATGGGAATCACACGACATCAATATTTCTTTCATAAAGGCCTAAAAAAATTTGGGAAAATATCAATTTGCTGGAATTTACCTCATGGGACTTAAGGACCGGTGGCTAACCAACTAGGTAGCTTCATCTTGAAGAGAAGAAGCCTTGCTTAGAATATGGCACCTCGCCTCCTCGCCGGCAGCTCTATGGACTAACTGTCACCAAAAAAACTCATCAGAGTTAGGCTTGGAGTGGCCTCTAGTGCTCAAATAGATCGAGACAAGATGTATTTTGCCTCTCCAGAGCTTGGTGAACGTGTGGGTGAAGTTAATTTAAAAATCATGGAGATTTAGTGGAGTTGGATGGAGTTTGGCCTTGTCCTATTTCATGTGTGTTTGTCATTACCGGTAGTAAGAAAGCCTTGGAAGCATGGTAAATACCCTTGGGAACTCATCCTGAGGTGCTCAAGCTTTTCTGAATGCCAATCTCTTGATTTAAAATGAAATTAGGGGAGTATACCAATCCTGAGGTGCAATCCAATTTGGGTTAGATTGAAGATTAGCTCAAATGGGTCCTTTAGGCATTTTGGGTCAAGTGAGCCTAATGGGTCAATTGGCTTGATTTTGGGTTGAATTAAGTTTGATTAAGTTTGGTAATTAATTTAGGATTGATTGATAGCTTTGATTGCAATTGATTTGGGTATAATTGGATTTTAGCTCATTTAAACCCTTTTAAGTCAAATGGGTTAGGTTAAGTTGATTGGATTAATTTTGGGTTTGCTTGGTTTGATTGTATTTTTTTGGCATGGCTTGGAATGATGATCGAAGAATTGAATTGATTTTGAGAAAATCAATTGAGTTAGGACTAGATTGGAGGGATTTTGGCTAAGTCCATAAGGTTGAATCTTTGGCTCAAGATTAGATCATGGTGGATTTGATTTTGGCTTGGAGTTTGGATTTGAGATTGGTTTTAATTGGGATTCATTATATTGATTTGTGGTTGGATTTTCAATATGGGCAAGGGTTTGGTTAGGCTATAGGCTAAGTGGGTTTCCCTAGGTCCTAAGACATGACATAACCTAATGCAAATTCTCCTAAGTCTCTAGGTTTAGGATAAATCTTCACTTAGCCATTGGAAGTGTCTTAAACTAAGGACCTCTTGGTGTCTAGAGGACTCCTAGATCTAGGATGAGAAGATTGAATTCTCACTCCAAAAGCAAGGTCAATAATTATGTTAAATGGGGTTCGTTGGTATTTTGGAGAAGTTGAGAATTGGACTTTTGTTCTTGATTATTATTGATTGATTTTTTTTTTATTATGAATTGGAACCCTCATTTAACAAATTTGCTTATGCTAAATGGGGTTTCTTTTATTTGTTGGAGAATTTTGATATTTTTGGAGAAGATTCTTATTTACTTTTGCTTTAGACTTCATTAGAATTTTGTAGAGTGTTTGGTTGAACCTTACTTCACGAAGCTAGTGGTAAGAGGTTCTTGATTTTGTTTAGTTTATATTTAGGATGATTTATTTAGTTGATTTCTTTTGCCCACTAGAGGTCCAATAGGGGTTTTAAGACCTACTTGGAGTGAGGTCCTAAAACCTAAATAATGTTGGCCACCCTTGCTTAAGGATGAAATGAGCAAGGTTTCCAATGAAAAGAATGATAGCCTTGGGATTATACAAAATATCAGTCCACTATCAATGCTTGGAGATAATGATTGACTACTAGAGATAGAAATAGAAACCATCCCTAGCGGAGTTACTAGAAAATTTTGTGGTGTTTTATTTTTAATGTCGGGTGGACACCACGCAGATCTTAAGGGGTACTTATTGAAGTGATCGGTTATCTCAACATATGGAAATATCACCCTATAATGAACTTAATCACCAAACAAGGACTCCTAAGGCAGATGGGTCTTTGTATATACCAGAGATCTTTCCCCTCCTTTACATGAAAAAATAAAGCAAAATTTATTTTATGGCGGGTTCTTTAGTTCCCTATGGAAGTAAGTTTATATAGTTAATTACATCCTAGGAAATTGGATTTCTTAAGAATACCCTCGATTAAAATAGTCAATCAATTATCTCCAAGGATTTCAAGGCTATACTATCAATGAATTGGGTATTTTTGGAAAATCAAGTGGGAATGTTTAATTGGGAAAGACTTATTTTTAGGATCTAAACAAAGATAAGTATGGAGCACTCATGATACTAGGAAGCCTAGTTAGCACTCCAATCTATTTTATGGTGAGGCATTATGTGTTTGAAAGAGAGAGTTTGTTTAATTTAAGTTAAAATTTTATTAGAATAATAGGGCTTATAATCAATCAACACAAGATTATAGAAATGTGTAAGAGATGAGGATTTATGCTTGAAAGAAATAAACAACCTCGAATCCTAAGTCTAGGGTGCTCTAATACAAGCTAAAAGTCTGACCTAAATCTAAACAGAAGGGGCAAAAGAGTTTACCTCCACAAAGAGGATAAACTTGTTCGATTCTTCTTGATTTATGAGTGGCCGCCAGATAACACCTCCTATGATTCAAAACCATATAGGCCAATCTTTATGTAATTGAAAGATAGTTAGGGTGTTATTTAACTAGAAAGAGATTAGAGTCCTAAACTCACTCCCTAAGATACTAGATTATGACTAGCATGAGTATATGACTTAGTCTAAGTGCATAACTTTATAAAGCTTTTATTATTATGACACAATATTTTAGACAAAGGCTTGGGATATTTAATGCTTAAATTCATGATGAAATTAAGTTATTGGCCAAATCAGAGAGAGAGAGAGAGAGAGAGAGAGAGGGAGATCTCCATCATGAGGGGTGCTCTCATAGGTCAAGCGTTCCATAAAGTGCAAGAATGGAGACCCTCCTTAATCAAGAGTGAAACAAGATGATATGCATGATGTTAGACATTCAACATTCAGCTAAGGGGTTGCTAAATCTTTTAATTATCTTAATTATATCATAAGCATTAGAATAAAATTATCAATTATTTTAAATTTTAGTTATGAGTTATTAATTGGGATAGAAAAATTAATTTTGTCTTAAGAGCCTACCACATTTAGGCCACATATTCAGACATCAAGTTTAAGAAACTATGAAGAAGATGTAATTTCTATTGTGCAATCTAAACATAACAGTCAAACATGTATAGATTCCATAAAAGAATACAAGTTCGATGTGGTCGATCAGACAACCATCATTACACCCCGAAAAGATAAAATTTGGGTAATCAAGCTCTACCCTTATACAACCCATATTACAAAAGAATAGTATAATTTATAATTAAATTAGATGCTATGGAGGTCTTCATTCTTCATCTTCTTTCTTTATTCTTCTTTCTTTTTCTTCAATCTTATTTCTTATTTTTCTTGATTTGATTATGCTCCAAGGCTTCACAAGGCCTCCAAGGACTATGCCTTCAAGCCACTACTTATCCTAAATCCATAGCACTAATTTTAATTTCTATTGCAAAATTACATATTTTTTATGAAAAGCAAAATCTAACTAAACTTGTAAAATAGATGTTAGCTAAGCACACATACATCCCAAGTAGTTATATTTTATATTTTGGACTTAGCACACTGCACATGTTTAACCAAGCCCACCTACCCTAATCATGGATTATGCTTAGGGGCATAAGCAACTTACAAGTACAAGCATTTATATTTATTTTAGCAGTCCCATTAGTATGATCCCCTATAAAAAATAACATTAAGCTAACAACAGCCTAACATCCAGTCTACGTGCCACAATCCTTACATCTAGTCTAAAACATTATATCACAAAACAAAACACAACATCGGTACATACACTATCCTAAACTAAAGTTATAAATGGTGACTTAGCATTCTAATGTATGTTCTTAGGTTTAGTGTGGTATGTCTTAGCTAGGTATTAAAATTTCAACTAGCTAAGGTTTGGAATTGTTTAAGTTAAACATGAGGGATCATTTCAGTTCAAATTATTTAGAAAATTGGTTGATTTTAATTTGTACTTTTATTCATTTGGTATTTACTTAGCTACTAAGTATTGTAAAGAGAAGAAAGCGGCTTAACTTCTTTCATCCCTACCTAAAGTTATTTTCTGAAGCATATTATTAAGACTTAGTTTTTTTTAGTGAAAGATTTATTTAAGTATTTTTTTTTAATTCTGAGTTTGGGTTAATCTTAAAGAATCCTATTCAACATGAAAGTCATCCTAAGGTTAATTTGGTTCAATTACTATTACATAGAAAATGTTACACCATTCCTTTTCATCATCAATGGCATGCACGTGATTTAGGACTTAACATATCTATACATACAATGTATTTTTGGCACACTTACATGATTATGAATACATATATTTTGGTAGAAAAGTGAAATTTCATTCCTTAGCAAAGTACACACACACATGTATGAAAGTTTTAAGCAAGTACGTGTCATTGTTAAACGAGGGAAGTGAGGTAATCTAAGACCTCCGTGGAGCTACTTAAAGCCTCATATTATGTGGATGTCCAAATTATATACTTGTTATCTTAAATAAATATGAATGTATACACAACCATGAGAGTGAAAGCCATGCAAAACATTTGTATTTTAATGAGTTATTTATACAAGTAAAGTAAAGCGCTATCCAAATTCTAGCACATGCACACATACAAATGAAATTGAGTAAATACATGCCATTGTTAAACCATGGAAGTGAGGTAATCTAAGACATCAGTAAGGATACTTAAAGCCTCTTATTCCTGGGATGTCTAGACGATATACTTACTAATATTCAAACACATGTAAACATATGCATAAACATACAAAAGAAAGCAATGCTTTAACATGCTAAGGCTATAAGCACATGTAAATCCTAAAAAATATTCATAGCTAATGTTAATTTAACTTTTCATTTATAATTTTGAAAATAGATTTGAAATTTATTAGTGATAATACCCACATATATAATAGGATTAGGCCAACACATGCAAGTTATACATAAGTATGTTCATTTGATTATTTTATTTAAAAAAACATGAATACATCATATTACATGGCATAAAAATTTGTAATGATTGAAAAGGAATAATTGAACACATCCACATAATTCATTCAACTACATTATTTTCTAAGGATAATTAAGTTGAATAAAATCACTTAAGGAAAACTAAAGCTTGTTATGAAATTTAATTTTGGGTTTGATTCATTAAACTCAAAGAGAAGAAAATTCCTTTGCTACTTTTGTCCCATCCCATGTGAGTGATTTAATGTGTTTAAAAAAACACTATTAAGTGATTTTATGAATTAATTATGTTGGATTCATTAAGCAATTCATTTAATTACCCTTTCATATGCTTCTTTGATTTTATCAAACATTTAATTATGAGCTACCAATAATATGCAAATGAGAAATTAGAATTGCAAATGCACTTAGAGACCTAATGCAATGAAGCTCATAATTAAACATTCATTAAATTAAAGAATCTAATTAAGTACTTATATGACTTTCCCAAACCCATGGGATAATTATAATTTTATTAAGGGTCTTTATGCTATTAAACACATAAAGTGGAGCCCATGAATTCAAATTAGATTATCTGATCTAATAACTATTTTAATTTGATTTTATTTCATCATTAATTACTTGATTAACACTTAATTAAATTTTGAGTTAATTACCTTCCTTAATGAAATAGATTTGGGAAAAGAATTAGGAAAGAGGTCATAAATATTTTCCCTCATCATTTTTAATCAATCAATAATCATTGATTATTTAATTTTCACTATTTGGTATTTTTAATAATTATTAAATGGCTTAATGAGGGTAATTAAGGTTGAATTTCAAATTCCCTCAATTACTTAGCCAATAAATCCCAAGAAAATTATGGGAGGCAGAGGACATCCCATTAAATAAACATTTCAAATTTAAAATTAATTGGCAAGGTAATTAGAACTTAATTAAGCTAATTAAAAAAAATTTAAACCTAAGTAAGCTCTATTCACTATTCAAATTACAAAAAAATTTTTATTGAAATTTCCTCAGTTTACTCTTATCAAAGTGGGTTTACTCATATTTTTAGGATTTTTCTACAATTAGTTATGAATTTTTGAAGTTCTGAGTATTTAAAAACATTTTTAAGCCTAATTAATTCCTAATCCCCCTAGCGTCATGTGGGAGCTGACGTGGCAATGCTTTCCATGTGGTACTGCGGGATTGGACACTTAAATGATCTAATGCAGCATGCTAAGTTAGCAGCTGTAAATGCACTTTCATCCTTGATGTCTGATCTTGGATCAAACGGTGGGGATTAATCTTGTGGTGCTTAAGTGATAAAATTGGATTAATCACAACTGTCCATTCCAATCATCGAATGGACAATGAGTGATCTTTCATTCCCCGAATGATAAAAGATAGACACCATCTGCCCTCTTCTGCTTGATTCAAGCTTGCTAGAGCTCATGAGGCATTGGGATTGACTTAAAAAACTTCAAGGGATAGATCTAAGGAGATCATATGGTGGAAATCACATGAAATAAAAAAATCTTTCACAAAACACCAACTTTTAATGATTCTCTATGGTTTGTCAAAAAATACCTTACCAAAGCTCAAGATTGGGGTCCAATGACTAAGGTAGCTTCATCTTGAAGAAATGATGTTCCATGCTAGTGGCTCTGTGGACCAAGCACCACTAGAAATGGCACAGGAGTTGGTCTAGAAGTGGTCTCTAGTGCCCGAATCGAGAGGATTGATTCATTTTGCCTCACCGGAGCTTGAGAAAGGTGTGGGTAAAGTTAGTTTAGATTTGGATGAGTTTAACTAGAGTTGGATGGAGTGGAGGCTTGTTTTGCTCGGGTTTGGTGTCACTGACCATGGGGAGCTCAAGGGAGGTTGGGAAGGCACTAGGGAAGCTCTATACTCTTTGAAGCTCTTTGGATGTGTGTGTGTGGAATGGAATGATATGGGAGAGAATCTCCTCCTTATAATCGAACGGGGATTGGCTCGCTTTTGGACATCACCAAGACAAGCGGCCGTGATGGGGGAATGGCTAAGGTGGAGCTCCTTGAGTGGCTGAGGGTCTGGGATGGGCTGAGGTGGAATGTCCTTCCTCCCCAAGGTGAGCCAAAGGAATGGCTTGGGTTAGCTCACCTCTTTTGACCCATGCCAAACTCAATCAGGTTTGGGTCAGGTTAATTAGTGAGTCAGAGGTCAAAATCAAGCTTAAGATGGCTGCCAAAGGCAAAGGATTAGGTGAGACCATCCAAATGGAGATTTTATCCAATTTAAAAAGGTTAACCAGATGTGTTTTAAAATAATTAGGGTTTGAAATGGGTTGGGTTTGATTTGGGTTGACCCATGGTGACCCAAGAATGAATCATGCCAAGTTTGGTTCGGTTTGGCTCAATTTGACCCATGTAGGTCAAATTGGGTTCATTGGGTTAGGTTAATCTATAGGTCAATTTGGGTCAAACCAAGGGGTTCAAATGTGTTCAAATGATTATTTGGGAAGTTTAGGTTCGATTGATTTGATTTGATTTGAAGTGGATTTGAATTTGGCTCATTTGGGTTATATGGGTAAAATGCACTAAGTTGACCAATTTGATCAAATCGGCCAAATTGGCTTGAGTTAGGTTTTAGATTCAATTGATGATTTGGAGATGTTTTAGGTATTGATTTCAATTAATTTAGATTTGGGAATGATTTAGATCAATTGACCCTTTAGGTCAATTTGGGCTAAATGGATCAATTGAGTTGACTTGGTCAATTTGGGTTCAATCAAGGGTTTGAACATGTTCAATAATCAATTCATGATTGATTGGAAGCATTGGTTTCAATCAATTTGGTTTAGAATGAGGTTTGGCCCAATTTGGCCTTTTAGGTCAAATTGGGTCAACTTGGGTCAAAAGTTCAATTTGACTTGGTTTGGCTTAATTGATGGTTGAATCATGATCAATTTATGATTGATTGAAGGCATGGGTTTTAATCAATTATATTTAGAATGAAGTTTGGTTCAATTTGGTTCATATGGGCTAATTGGGATGACTTGGGTTAAGTGATTAGATTAGCTTGGTTTGACCCAATTGATTGCAACTGACAATCAAGGGTGATCAAAAATCATTATAGAAGGTTTTGAATGAATTGGTTCAATCTAATTTGGGTTGGATTGGAGTTTGGATCAAATGAGTCTTTAAGGTCACTTTGGGTCAAGTGAATCAAATGGGTCAATTTGAGTTAGATTAGGTTGAATTTGGAAAAATTGAGTTTGTTAATTGATTTATGATTGATTGATGGTTTTGATTGCAATTGATTTGGATTTAATTAGATTTTGACTCATGTAGACCATTTAGGTCAAATGGGCTAGGTTGGGTTAATTGAAATGGTTTGATTGGTTTGATTTGATTGTAGGTGTTGGAAGGGTTTGAAATAGAGATTTGAATGGTTGGAACGCTTTTGTGAAAATCAATTGGGTTTAGTTTAATTGAAGGAGTTTTGGTTTGAGTCCATAGGATTGGATCACCGGATTAAGATGGGTTTGGGTTCAAGTCATTTTGGCTTGGAGCTTGATAAAATAGAATTCATATTGGGTTTGATTTATTGATTTAAGATTGGATTGCATGAGTGGGTAGGCATAAGTTTTGGGTTAGTCCATAGGATAGGTAGGTTCCCTTGATCCTAAGGCATAGCCTAAACTTATGGTACACCTTCCTAAGTCTCTAAACTTAGGTTTAGTGTTCTCCTAATCACTAGAAGTGTCATATGACTAAAGAGGTTCTAGTGTCTAGAAGACTCTAAATCTAAGATAGAAGGATGAATCCTCACCCAAAAGTGAGGTCAACATAGCATAAATATTATATTGTCTATCTATAGGCCAATATAACCAAATCAATCTCGTTAATCAATTTTTTGCCTAATATCAATTAAATTTTGAAGTATTGGTTTCTCCTTATCTACTTTTATTTAGCTATAGGTCCTAAAAATTAAGTGTATCACACTAACACCTAATACTACACCCTTTAGTTTTCCCTACTATTCTTTTAGGACTCTCTCGATTATTGTAGATCAATTAATATTAAGCTTAGAGAAATAAATCAAAACACAATGAACATTGATAGTACAAATAGTTTTCAATTATTAATATTTCACAAATGAAGTTTAATACAGAAAAATGTTCAAAATTCACACAAAATCATAGAACTATCAATTTAGCTACATATAATATAAGGAAATAGATCCATGAACCAGACCAAAGGGATAATCAGAGAAAAAGAGAAGAATGAACTAAGTAATTCCTCTACATTCACCCTTTAGTGCCTCCTTTCTACTTCTCGATGGAGAATTGCGATGACTTCAGTGTGTAAACTGTTATGGACCTTCTCCATAACTTAAATAAGAATAATCACAATTTACACTACTTTAGAATTCACTACAACACACACACACACACACTAACACACTCAATAATACACAAAACTTAGAATTCTCCAAGTGTTGTCACTACACTACATTCACACTCACACTAGACTCGCACACTTACACAATGCTAAAAACACTTTTACACTAAAATATCATTCTTATATATAGCCTTTAAGTCACTTGCTCAATTATTGGTCATGCTTCCTTTAAAACTACTCCAAAAATTGCTCAAACCATTTCCTAGAACTGGTGAAACTGCTTTGTTTGGGTGATAGCATCAGTGTCAGAATATAGACAAAGGCATCGCTGACTAAGACCGCTTTGCTATCTTGAGTCCTCATTTAGTTTCTTCCATAGTGTCACAACACCGATTTTCAATGCCTGGGCACTCTACTTGTTGTCTCCACACCAATATTTTCTAAGTCCCTATGATACGACATTCATTTTCTAGAGCCTAGGCATTGGATCCTCTATTTTGGGGCTTCAAATTAGGTTGGTCCATGATGCTGAGCCCAATTTTTATAATTTCATCTAAATTTTAATATATTTTTTATTTCAACACAAAAATAAACTATAAAGCATATTTTCACACATTTTAAGCATAATAAAATTATTTACATAATTTATGCAAGTCAACATGCCCTTTATTTTTACACCTAAGTATTGAGAAGCATTTGAATAATTAAAACTAAAACTTATATCTACCTATTATTGTTACACTATCCAATTCTTCCATTCGAATTAATGTGCAATGCAAGTGATTATGCAGTAGATGCAATATTAAGGCAAAGAAAAGATGAACTTTTTTATATGATATACTATGAAAGTAAAACTCTCAAAGAAAATCAATTAAATTATTTCACCATTAAAAAAATCTACTTGTTGTTATCTTTGTTTTTGATAAGTTTAGATCTTATCTAGTTGGTGTAAAAGTTATAGTATATACAGATCATGCAATAATTAAATATCTTGTAAAAAAGGTTGCTAAACTTAGACTTATCAGATGGATTTTATTACTACAAGAATTTGATTTAGAGATTAAATATATGACAAACTGAAAACCAAGTAGCTTACCATTTATCTAAGATTAGAAGCCAAAGAAGAATTAAGGGTTAGTGGAGAAATTAAAGAAGAATTCTTGGATGAGCATTTGTTTACATTAGAACATAAAATCATCTCTTGGAATGCTGACATAATAAATTATTTAGTTAGTGAGATAATACCATATAAAATGAATTATCATCAAAAGAAAAAAAATCCTTCACAATATTAAATCTTATTTTTGAGATGAACCATTTCATTATAAGAAATGCTCATAACAGGTATTAAGAAGATGTATCCCATATGATGAGATTTTAGAAATTTTAAGATCATGTTATAATTCAAAATATGAGAGGCATTTTGGAAGAAATGAAACAATAGCTAAAATTTTACAATGTAGATTTTATTGCCCTACCATATTTAGAGATGCACATGAATATGTAAAAACATATGATATATGTCCATAAGCTCGAAAAAACTTCATGAATTGCCTTTAAATTATATCTCAGACATAGAAATCTGTAATGCATAGGGAATAGATTTCATGAGACCTTTTATTTCTTCATTTGGAAATTAATATATTTTAATATGTGTTGATTATGTTTCAAAATGGATAGAAACTATCGCTACATAAAAAAATGATTCCAAGGTGGTTATAAATTTTTAAAGAAATATATTTTTATAAGATTTGAAACACCTATAATTATTATTAGTGATGAAGGTACCATTTTTGTAATAGAAATGTAAAATAATTTTTAGTAAAATATGGAGTACAAAATAAAATAGATACTAGTTATTATCTTTAATCAAGTGTGCAAGTTGAAGTTTCTAACATGGAGATTTAAAGAAATAAAAAAAGCAATAAGATTATGAACCTATAAGAATTCTAGAATATATAAAGAACAAATAAGAAATGACATGATATAAAACTCATTAAAAAGAAAATTGAGCTAGGTCAACATGTGTTATTGTTTAATTTAAGTTTGAATTTATTCCCATTAAAATTTTAATCAAGATGGCCAGGCCCTTTCTTACTTATTAAAACTTATGAACATGGTGATGTTGGCATTCAAGATTTAAAGAGTAAAATCATTTTGAAGTAAAAGGTTAAAGACTTAAGCCTTATTATGGGATAGATTTGAATATACTCAACTTAATTAGGTTGAGGATGTTAAATAAGTGCTTGTCATGAGGCAATCCAATGTAGATGTGTGCATTTTAAATAGTGAAAGAATTATATCCCATATAGTAGTAGTACTTATAGAAGTCAAAAAGATAAAATTTATAAAATAGGTACAATGCCTAGGCACTGCATTTACAACGCCAATACACCACAACCTTTATGTTTCTTTTCATATAACAAAAATTGTTTTCTATATCTAGCGATGTTATTACTATTATGTATTTGTTTAGTTAATTATATGTATTTAATTAATACTTCCAAACCTAATGTTTTCTATATTAATAGAAATGTAAAGGGCACGGCTATGATCAGTAGTCCCCAAAATAGATCCTTATTAGAGAAAGTAACTCCTGGGATCTCCTTGAAGTAGCAAGCCTCATTTGAGGAAGTTGTTGCTAGCTGGGTCAACCATATCTTTGGGTGGCAGAACAAGAGCATCATAAATACTCAATCTAGTAGGAAATTTCTTGGGATAGACTAAAATGTTGTAGTCAACCTTAGGAGTGTTTGTCTTTACTACTATTTCATTTGGCAAAGGTTCTGAATTTGAACTTTGATCCACAATTTTCTTTCTTTGTCTTTAGGAGGAGAAGGCATGCTAAAACTCTTCCACTATGAAGATTGACTTTAGTAATATCTCCAAGGGTTGTGCCAACCTGATCCTCATCACTAATGCCCTTCTCTAAAGATTGATTAGAATCTGATAATTCTATCTCTATGCTAAGAAGATTGCATTGTAGGTCTTCCATATGACTATTAGTATCTGATCCTGATTCATAAAACACATCATGAGAATTTTTTTATCGCTTTCTTTTTCATTATTTTCAACAATATGCTCATCAAAAATAGTAAGAATATATGAAACACCTTTAGAGGCAAACTTTTTATTTATCTTTTTAAAATGTGTACAAAAGGATAATGGCATATAAGGTTTTTCCTTTTCATCGTTATCGTATAAAATTCTATCACATACAATAGATGTCCCTCCCTCACCACACTCTCCAGTCTTCTGCGTAGCTAAAGATATTGAATCGGGTAGAGCTGGAACTCGCTCTCCAGACTTTGGTGGATCAATCTAGATGATCTTCCTCCGGTCTTCATTAGACCCTCCATAACATTTTTAAAATTTTTCATCATATACTATATCCCATTCATCTGTAGAAGGAGTACTGGAAGTAGTAGAGTCACCTATGATAACTTTAATGAACCCTTGTCAAGGGTTGACAAGTTATTCCTTTGATATGATCACCAACCCCTTCTTATAGTTTCTTTCAAGCCAATTATTAAATGTAAGCAATCTTAAATAGTATGCCCTAACATATGATGGTATGGACAGTAGTTAGAGTCATTTAATTTTTCAACTTCCTCAGGCCCTTTTGCACCACCTTTTTTTAGAATATTTATGGTTCATTATTTTAGAAAAAGGGTTGGTTGGAACCTTCTTATGCAATGATAATATCTGCTATTGTGGTGGCCTAAAGAATAAAGACCTCCCCGACTGTATTTGTATGGGAGCCTTTCACCTATCAATTGCAGAGACATTGCTCACTTTCTTTTCTAAAAGCTTTCTAGGTTTTGATTGTTCTACAGAAAAATGATCTTTTAGGAAAGTCATCCTAAGGGTTTCTTTGTGCAGGCTAGAGACTTTATTTAGAAGTTTTTAAAGATTTTAATTGTAGAGCCTTTTAACAAGAAGGCGATAGGACCGTGGATGTTCATGAGGAGAATCTCAATAGTGTATTGCTCCTACAGTGGGGCTTGCACTTGAGGCTGAGGATTCTCCATCTCAAGATATAGTCCACTAAAGACTCACCAGGTTTTTATTTTTCCACCACTAGACCACTATAGTGATGTGGTGTTAAGTTCTAGTGAATCTTTTTACAAACATGCCTTCTATTTCAATGAATGTGCACACTGAATCATTAGGCAGATCTGCATACCAATCGAAAGTAACTCCGTTCAAGCTGCTAATGAACTGTCTAAATAATAAAGCATCACTCCCTCAGGCATTGCAACAACTTATGGAAGTGAGCTAAATGTTGTCTAGGATTTCCATTCCCATTGAATACATTGAAGAAGGGAGGCATGAATCCTTTGGGGGTAGGGAACAAAATCATATTCCTCAAGGTAGGGTCTACCCTTTGGAACTATGGTCATGCTTCATGACTGTGTCAAGGCTTTTTTTTTTACTTGTTGTTCCACCAATGATTTTAGTTCAGTTGCAAAGGGTACCTCATCGACAGGCTTTTGTTCATTAAAACCAAACCTCGAAACATCAACATGCTTTGGTTCTTGACGATACTCCCAAGAAGGTGATCTTCCTCACATGTTAAATGTCCATTATGTGCAATGGGTGAAGTTTCCCAATTCAAGGATTAGAGTAATTTGATTGAAACTAATGCAAATTAAAAGCTGAGGTATTTGGTAAAACTTGAAGAATGTTATTTGGTGAAACTAGAAGCACTAAAAAACATAAAATTTTGAAATTAAAATATGTTGAAGAAAATTTTGAATTGAAAATTAAAATTTACATTAAACGAGTTTAATTATAAATTTATATTCAGTCATATTAGCTAAACTAATTTAGTTTAAACTAATAATTTGTGGATACATCATAAATTTTCTACAACACACAAACACATATAAAATATTCTAAATGAGCTTAATCATTTGACTTAAGATAAATAATCAAGTTTATAAATGAATAACATAACTTTGATTATTATTAATTAGAGATTAACATATAAAGTGAAAAGTTAGCAATTTCCTAAATTTGTTTAAAAGAAAAGAATGAGGAATTATATATATATATATATATATATATATATATATATATATATATATATATATATATGGTTATAATGCCAATAAGATGAGATTATTCAAAATAAATAAAAAAAGTTAAAAAAAGAATGAAATAAAAATATTTGAACTCATTCTATAATATTAACAATTTAGCAAATTTATTAAAAGTAATTAAATGTGTTAACTTTAAAAGAGAAAATCAAATTATGATTATTCATTTATTAAATTGTGACTATTTATTGAAAGAAATTCATTAAGTTCATTAGAATCAATTATATAATTAAAGTATACAAGAATTTCATGATGTAAATAAAACTATTAATTTGATTAGAAATTTAGGCTAATATAGTTGAAGTATTTTTCATAACAATAAGTTTAAATGTAAATTTAAGCTTTAATTAAAATCATTCCAAAACTATTTTAATTTTCAAAATTTATGTTATCAAAAAATTTTACAGATTTGTCAAAAGAATTAAATTACTTGAGGACAAGTAATAATTTGAGTTTGGATGTATTTGATTAGCATCATTTTGTGTGAAAATATTTATATGTTTAGTGCCTTTATTATGTTCATTTGGTATAAAAAATAGGAAAATTTCACATACTTGAAGAAATGGAGAAAATCAAGGATGGTGGAAAGGTGCTACAAAAACAATGCTATAGTGCTATAACAAGAAAGATTTTGATCAAGGAATAGTAAAGGCAATGCCTAAGCATTGGGTCAGCAGTGTCGTGGCACTAAAATGAAACATCATAATAGTAAAGACAACATCTAGCATCGAATCAAGAGCATGTGGTGCTAGGGAACTTGGAGAAATTTGGCTTACAAAGACTCCTAGAGAAGCAGTACAACACCGATGTTACTTAAATTTTATAACGTAGAGCCAAAAGATGTTAGAATTGAACAAAAAGATAGTAAAGCCAATGCCATTGCACCACACATAGCATCAAAGTGCTACAACCAGTTTCGTGGTGCGACGGCCTGATAAATCAATTTTGAGCGGTTCCAATAGACAGTTTGCATAGTTTCAGAAACTATTTTGAGAGGAGAGGGAGGATAACTCACAATAGGACCTGATAGATATAAATAAATGGTTTTTGTTGTGTTAAAATTTTTTGGCAAAGGATGTGAGCCTTAGAGTGAGTGTGAGTTTGTGAGTGTGGCAGAACTTCGAGTGTGACACTCCATGGTTTGAGTGTGTCTGTGAGTGAGTGTGTTGATTGTGTAGAAGATGTGGAGAGGATTTGCATGATGAATTGCTGCTCATTTCTACCTTGAAGCATAAAGAAGGCACTCAAGAGCAAATTTAGATAAATTTACTATGTTCTCTCCTCCCTTTTTCTATGGTTCTCTTAGTTTTGTTCGTGGATTTATTTTACTTTTAGATTAAGAACTAAATACTACAATGCTCTAGATTTTTGTAAGTTTTGAATGTTTGTCTTGTAATGAAATTGAAATTTTGAATGACATAAGAAAATTGTTCTTACTTTTATGAGAAATATGTTTGATTTTTCCATGCATAATTTACTTGCAATTTGACCAATTATAATATTAAAATTAGTTGTAATATAGAGATATTGGAAGACTCCTAGAAGAATAGTAGAGAAAAACAAACGTATGTGCTAACTAACAGCTTAGGATTTTGCTACATTTAAGATCTGCAGTCATTTCAAGAGAGATTTAGAGAACGCAACCAATCAAATTTTAATTTAGACTAAACTCATAGTGAATTAAAGGGATTGGTTTGGTTATATTTATCTATACATAGACAATATAGCATTTTGCTCCTAACTGAAACTTACATGCATTTAAATTAATTCCAATGTTAAGTTTGATCTAGATAGACTTCAAAATTTTAAAATTTTAGAGTACTTCTTTAAAATATAATATAAAAACTAAATCTACACTATTAAAGTTAGATCTTGCTTAATTGTAGTGATTTCTATGAATTAGACAAAATTATAACTTAGAGAGATCACTAATTAACTTAAAATAAATTTTGCGTGAGAATGATACTCTACTTACCACTTTATTACTTGATTTGACGTGTTCACTTACTTATATGATAGAATATTAACATCCCATCAATGTGCCCTACCCTTATACAAGTCATCATATAACTAAGTAAATAGCCAATAAGGGTTTTTTTGTCTTCGTCTCCTTGCTATGGATACTTTAGGCTTCACAGGGCCTCACATATCCATGCCTTTTATCCACTGCTCACATTATACCCAATAGCTCTAACTTTATTCTAGTATAAATTATATTTTAAGATCTAAAATAAAATTCTACTAAACTTGCAAAATAGAGATTAATTAAAATACACATGCATACAAGTTGTTATATTTTATGCAAAGGGGATTAGCATCAGTATGTACCAAGCTCATTTGTTTTAATGAGCTATGCTTAAAGGGCTTAAGTGGATAGCACCTACAAGCAAACTTCATTCATTTTAATTTTATTATGGGAGCTTTTATTAAGCATACTCCCTTGTAGAAAATAACATTAGTCTAATAAATATCATTCTAATATCCAATCTACGAGCATACATCTCTAATACTAGTCAAAAATAGTACATTATAGAATAAAAAATCAATATACTATAACAAAACACCGACCTAGCTTAAGTCTAAATTGGTGGCCTATCAATTTAATGCAGATAAGGCTATTGTGTTGAGATAAGGCTAGGATTTACTATTAAAGTTATAACCTAAGAATACATTTAATTTATTATTATTAGATGATTTTATTTTACATGATTAATGACTTAGAGATAGATTTTAAATTATAATTTAATTTAGGTTTGAATTCACTTTTACATTTTAAATAGTGCGAGGAATAGTAGGACCCATTTGGGATAGGGCCCACTCCTTACACTCTACTCCTAATAGGATCTAAACCAAATGAGTTTTATGGACTTTAATTAATTTACTTAATGACAATATATTTCAATTATGTTCTAAGTTAAAATCCATTTAAGTTCAAATGATTTTATAATTCTATAAAATATGCTTTAGAATTAGGGAAAACACCTAAAAGATCACTTCATGAGTTTCATATTTCTTATTAATCAAATAAGAAAAAAATATCAAATCATTGTCAAAATACCTCCTAAATTATATAAGTGTTCTCTAGAATTAAAGGAATTTAAAGAAACATCCTATAATTAATTTGAATTGATTTGAATTTTTCTTAATTATTATATGATCATAAGATCTAGAAAATATTTAATTTAAAATAAAGCTCATAAAATTATTAAACTTCACAGAGGTGTTAGGACTGAAGTCCTAACACTCCTATAAAAATTTATTTCATTCAGAGTTTAATTGGATTTTTATGATTTATTTGATTTATTTAGTATTTATATTATAAAAAATTATTTAACATTTAAAATAGGTGAATTTTATTTCTCTTATATCCTATCTCTTGATGTAAAATGACAATAAAAATTTGATAACTTTTTTATTTTTATTATATTTATTATGGAATTTGTAAATATAATGGTAATTAATGTAATTTTAATATTAAGATGAGATAAGTACCTATGCATTTGAAATTAATGTTTACTTTACTTAGTCAATTCTAAACATTATGAAATCGTTTCTAAGGTCAACAGGGATCTCAAGAATATTTTATAAACTTTAAAGAAAATTTAAATATTCAATAATTAAATAATTTAATTAATCATTTCTTTTTGTGCAAAAAATCTGAATAAAATTAAAATAATTTAGTGAATGTACAAAAATACTTCTTCTAATTAAGGACATCGAGAAAAATGCTTAGAATGACTTTTAAGTTAAATTTTATAATTTATATAACTTTAATAAAATTAAATGCTATTTAAATGATTATTTATATATATAATTTTAAAATATGTTATTTTACATCAAAATATCATGAAGATTATTTTAAGAATTTTTACTAATTTTAAGATTAATCATAGGATCATTAAATCATTTGAATTTATAAGTCATTTATAAAATTTCTAATTTAGGAAACTAATTAATAAAGCATGCAATTAAGCCTAATGAAGATGATTAGTGTAATTTAAGATAATTAAATATCATTACCAAATTTCCCATGTTACTTTCTATTCATCAAATGATTTAAGACCCTATGCCATTTTATTATTCTTGTGATTATTAAATTGATTAATTAGATTATCTCTTGAGTTATCCTTGTTGATCTAATAAACCATAAAACATAATCTAAAAATTTTTTGAGAAAATCACGAAATAACCACATGCAAAGTCTATCTTAGAAATTTTTGAACATTTAGCCTTATATTTTGTAACTAATTTCATTAATTAAGATTTCAATTATTAGCTAATTATTCTCAAAATATCCAACATCAATTATGAGTTTTAATTTCATTGAATTCCTCTCTATGAGATGAGCTCAAAAAGCAGTTATTTATATCTTTTAGAAATTTTGAGTAATTAGTTATGAATTTTCTAATTTTTATATGATTAATTATGTATTTTAGTGATTTTGAGTTTTCAATAAAACTAGAGGACTTAACTATTTTTCGTAAGTACTCCTATGCTGAATGAATATGATTATCCATTGAAACATAATTTTGACAACTTTTATGATTTTCTATTTAATTATTAAGCTAATTTCATTATTAATGATTTCAAAATACATAACTTTTTATTTACCCACCCAAATCACATGAAATTTTTATGGGAGTTAGAGGACATTACTAGAAATATTCCCTAAAAATTTCAAGTCATTTGGATGAGTATTTCAGGATTAATTTTAAAATAAAATATTTTAAATAAATCATAATTACTCTCTGATTATCCATTAAAAATAAAGGCTTTTACTTTTCTTAGATATTACTCATTTCATTAACTTCAAAGATTACTTATTTATTTTTTTGATATTTTCTATAATTAATTATAATTTTATAAAGTTTTTCCCATTTCAATGAAGTTTTAAACCTTATTTAATGATTTACAAACACGGCACTAACTTGGTTCACACTGTACATGTTGGTGAGCTAGGATTTGTTGTAAACCACATTCCATATGGACCTACGTGGATGGCAATGGATGTGATCTTTATTTGGCCATTCGATCAAACATGAATGACTTAAACCAAACTTGTGGTTCTTAAGCGATGAAATCAAAATCTAAAGTACAAGATCTCACAACCATCAATCCTAGTCATAGGAAATAAATGGCATGTGATTCCTTTTTTTTTCTCCAGTGAGTGATAGAGACTATCCTTCTTTCGTTGTCTAATCCAAGTCACCCAAGCTTAGATTTTCATACTACATAATTATAAAATGATTAAAGAATGAATTATATAACATTTAAAGAATTGCACAAATACTTTACAAAACATGAGAACTTTAGGGCTTTCTATGTTTTTTGAGTGATTAACTTCATGGTGTTTTTATTTAGAGTGTTCGTAGGGACACCATGTAGATCTTAGGTGGTACTTATTGAAATAATCAAGTATGAAATCAAATAAATAATGTACTATCTTGAAAGATAGAAACACAACCTACAATAGACTCAATCATCTGATAAGTACTCCTAAGACAGATGAGTCTATATATATACCAGAGATCTTTTCCCCCACTATGCATGGATAAGGAAAGTGGGGTTTATTTTAAGTCATGCTCTTTAGTTTCTATGAAAGCAAGCTTTCATAGTTAATTACATTCTAGGAAATAGAAATTTTCTAAGAACACTCTCGATTAAAGTAGTTAACTAATGTTGCCAAAGATTTCAAAGATTGATAATCAAAGAATTGATATTTTTTTGGAAAGTAATAGAGAAAACTCAAGTGGAAAGAGTTCTTTACAGATTCCAAAGAAAAATAAGTAGGAAGCACGTAAGATCTTAAAAGTTTGGTGAGTGCTTCAATCTATCTTATAGCAAGGTTTTATATTTTTTGAAGGAATGAAATTATATTTATTTTAAATTAACATTTTTATTAGAATGTTAGGACTTAGAATTCAACAACACAAGATTATATAAATGCCTAAGAAGTGAGGAATTATACTCGTAGTAAAGGAGAAACAAGCAGCCTCTAAATCTACTCCTATAATGCTCTAGCACAAACTACAAGCTCGACTTAAATCTACTAGAGAAAAGTGAGATATGATGGTTCACTTTCATTAGAGAGAGTGAACAAATTCTGACTCTTCTGGACTTACAATCACTTGAAATCACTACCAACTAACACCTCCTAATATTTAAAACTATGTAGGCCGATCTTATGTACGTGCAAGATAGCTAGGCTATTGCTTATTATGAAAGAATCTAGAGTCATAAACTCACTTCTTAGGAGACTAGATTATGATTAGTGTACAAATTATGACTTTGACTAATGCAACAAAATTTACATATTTTTATTCCATTTCAACTCGTCATTTTGGACTCAAGCTTGGAAGAATCTATGCTTAAATGCATGATAAAGATTAGTTATAGGCTAACTCTGAGAGAAGAGGTGTTCTCCACTATAAGAGACTATTTTCGTAGGCCAAGCATGTCCCATATCGTGCAAGAATGAAGACCACATATTTGTAAGAGTGAAATAATATGCATGCATGATGAAGAAACATATAACCATACAATTACGAGATGGCTAAATTTTTTATTTCTAGATTAAGATACATATGCTTTGGAATGAAGTTATGAGTTGGTCAAAATTTAGTTAAGATTGTTAGTTGGGATAAAAAAATTAATTTTTTTTTCAAAGAGCCTACCGCATCCAGTCGCACAACAAACAATCAATCTTTAAGGAACCTATGGAAAGGATGTCATTTCTATTGTGTAATCAGTGTAAACATAATCATCACACATTGTAGATTGAAAGAATAAAAGGTTGGTTCGATTGGATACCATCATACACCCAAGAAAAGAAAAGAAATTTGGTAGCCGAGCTCTACCCTTATAAAGCCCGACTTATAATTAATTTACAAATGAAAAGAAGTTATGGGGGTCTTCAATTTTTCATCTTCACATTTACTCCATGGATGAGAATACTCCATGCTTTACAAGGCCTCCTAGACCTATAACTTCTAACCTCTGTTCATCCTAGACTCCATAAATTTAATTCTAATCTTATTACAAAAAATATATTTTTTATAGAAAATTAAATCTAACTACACATGTAAAATAAAAGTTAGCTTAACATACAATCAAACCAAGCAATATATTTCATACATTTAGACTTAGCACCCTACCTTGGTTACCAAGCCCACCTATCCTAATGGATTATACTTAGGGACTTAAGCGGCACCAAAAAGCAATAAGTATTTATAATTTTATTGTTATCACAATAGTATCTTTAGCACAATCCCCTATAGAAAAAATCATTACTCTAATGTCATCCTAACATCTAGATTATGCACAATCAATCCTAACATCTAGTCTAAAATATTACATCACAAAATAAAACAACAATCCACAACAAAACACCTGCCTAACTTAAGACTAAGATCGGTGATTTAATATTCTAATGTGGGTGCTAGACTTAGTGTGGTATGCCTTGATTAAGTCTTAAAGTTATGAATTTTCAAGTGTTGGGTGTTTAAATCCCTTATTAAAGTGGTTACGCTTTATGTTGTTAATAATTTAAAGTGATTATCAAACGTAAGCATTATGTATATTTTTTTGGTTTTATACTTATGATCTAAAACTATGAAGAGCAGAAGAAGATGTAACTCTCCTTAATCCCTACCCTTAGATTAACTCTATGAGGTAAACCTTATAACTTTTAGTTCTCTTAATTATGAATTCATGAATTTGATTAAGACTTAGATTTGGATTTGGCTTAAGAAATTTTATTTAAATATGAAAGGCATCTTTGGATTAATAAAGCCAAATAATAATTAGATCAATAATGCCATCTTAGCTTTTTTTCATCACCCATTAATACTTACTATTATTTCTTATTTATTTCTATTTTTGCTTTAATTTAATAAATATATATGTCACATTTTAGTTGATACACACTCAATGTATGAATAGATCTATATGCATATCATTTTAGTACATGATGCATGGATTTTATAAAAGAGAACTTAAGCTAACTATGTACATACATATATATATATATATATATATATATATATATATATATATATATATATATATATATATATATATATATATATATATATATATACATATGTATATCAAATCTTTACAAGTATGTGCCATTGTTGAACCAGAAAAGTGAGGTAATCAAATACCCCCTTGGGACTACTTAAAATCTCGTGCTCTCGGGATGTCCAAACTATATACTTGTTGATTCATATACACATATACAAATATAGGTATAAAGATGAAATTAAGAAAAGTTTTAAACTATTATGATTATAAAAATAACAATTTGACCTTAATATATCACTTACTATAAATCTCATATATATAGGAATTAGATTTGAGTTTTGTCATAATTAGTTTAATAAACATCAAATTTATAGATATAACATAATTATTTAAGAAAATAATTTGATATTTATTTGTGATAATAGCCATACTATTTAGTCTACAATCAAGCAATTAAATGCCACATTTTAATTTTTTTTTAAACATGAATGTATTAGATAAATAAAATGAAAATTTATGAATGAATAAAGCAAAGCAATTAAACATTATCAAATGATTTACTTGGCTTCGCTAGGACCTAAGGATATTCATATTAAATAAACACTCTTTAAATTAAATCAAATTCATTAAGATTTAATGTTAGGGTTTGAATTATTTAATCATAAAGAGAAGAAGAAAGATTTAAAATTTAACTCATGCCCATCTCTGTTCATTAAGTGGTTTAAGATTTTCATAGGTGATTTTTATGACTTAATTAAGGTTAATCAAGCTCTTAATCGAATTAAGCTCAAAGAGACCTATAAAATTAATTAATCCTTGGATAAAAGCCTAAAACTTATGACAAAATTATTGAAAGTGCCTGAACATGAAATGAACATGTCCTAAAATTTCTAATGTAATTAGGTGTATAATTAAGGATTAATTAAATAAATAGAAAAAATCCACAATCATTAATTACTCTCAAAATACCCCAAACTAACTAGGGATTTTTATTTTATTATGATTTTTTTTTTGCTAAGCACGAGAATGGTTTAACCAAAATTTTAAATGATCTATATTAATTATTATGAATTTTCTAAATTTTGAGTTAATTATTAATTTAATTAATTAAGTAATGGCTTATTAAGATGATCTTAGAAATTAATTAGAACTAAATGTCCTAATTAATTGACCACCCTTATTACTCTAATGATTAATTAACCTTCTCACATAAATTTCATAATTTTTTTAATTTTAAATTAATATTAAATGCATAAAATGGTTAATTGTGGTTTAAAAATTTAGATCTCCTAAATTACTTGGCAAATTAACTTGAGAAAATTATGGGAGGGAGAGGCCATCCCAAGGATTGAACAAACAAATCCCAAGTCAATTAGTCAAGCAATCAAGGCTTAAGTAAGATAATTAAGTAAAGCTTCAAATTATAATTACTCACTATTCATAGGACAAAAATTAGGGATTTTATTTTTCCTTACTTCCCTTCTATCTAAGCTTTCCAAAATGAGTTAATTTATATTTTTTGGATTTTATATATTTAATTATGATTTTTTTAAAGTTTTGGCTAAATTAATTATATTTTAGTCTCTAATTAATCCAATTACACAGTCGATACCGTGCAACTGTTAATGTGGTAGCGCATTTCACATGGTGTTGTGGGATTGGATATTTAAACCGTACAATGTGGTGGCTGACTCAACGGTGATGGACACACATTTATCTCAGCCATCTGATCATGGATCGAACGATCAATATTAATCATGTGATTTAAAAGAATTAAAACAAATAAATCTAACACAAATAATTATGGTCGTCCATTTTAATCACGTGGAATGGACGATCGATGATCCGTCATCTACCTGTGTCGAGAGATGGACACCATCTGCCTTTTATCACTCAATCCAAGCTTACTAGAGCTCTTTCAACGCTATAATCAAATGCAAAATGATCAGTGAGGAGTTCTGAATGGCATCCTATGGTTTGATTGAGATGAAACACACATCCACTTCACAATGAACTAAAAACTCTATGGTTGGTCAGAAATTACCTCATTGAAGCTAAAGACTAACGATCTACCAACTAAAGTAGCTTCACCTTAAAAAGGAGAAGACCTGTTCAGAAGATCACGAGCTGCCACCCCGCTGGTTGTCCTCTGGATCAAGCATCACTGTGAAGCTTGCCAAAGTTGGTCTTGGAGTGCCTTCCCGTGCTCAAAATGAGTGATTTTTTTATCCGTTTTGACTCACCGGGGTGAGAGAAAGGTGTGGGTGAAGTTAATTTAATTTTGGTAGAGTTTTGGTGAGATTGGATGGAGAGCATGCTTGGGCTGAGGAAAGAGATGGTCTTGTCGACGGTTGAGGGCACGAGAAGCTCTAGAAATGCATGAGGATTGGTCACAAGTCTCTAAGGGATGTGTGTGTTGAGTTTGAATGGGAGAGGAAAAGTATACTTCCCTCTCCAAGTGAATTAAGACATGTGATTGATTCAGCCTTTAACAGCCATCACACCGATATAGGTGGGAGGAGATGGCAGGGGACTGGTGATGTGGTGGTGTTTAAGTGGCTTGAGAAGCTTGGTGAACTGTCGTGTGGTGCACACCTCTTTTGAGGAGGATTAATGGCCGGCCATGGGAAAGAGGGTCTCCCCTTAATCAAGGACTGAACTAAAAAGCCTTGGGTTAGGTTGGGTCAATGGGCTTATGTCCAAAGAGAGCTAAAGGTGACTGTTAATGGATAAGGAGATGGGTAGGCATTCCAAATGGAGATTTTTCTTCTATTTGGAACCCTCGGTTCACTTGGTCTGAACTAAGCTGGGTTTATCATGGGTTGGGTTTACTTGGGCAGGTCAATAGGGACCTAAGGTTGATTAATGCCAAGTATAGTTGAGTTTGGTTTAATTCAACCCATATAAGTCAATTTAGGTTCAAAAGGGTTAGGTTGACCAATTTACCAAATTAGGTTAAAAGGGATATTATATTAAATTTAAATGATTATTTGGATCATAGTGGTACAATTAGTTTGATTAAATTTGAAGTAGATTTGAATTTGACTAACATGGTTCCATTTGGGTCAAATAGGTTAAGTTGACCAATTTTGTCAAGTTAGCCAAATTGAGTTAGATGAGGGGTTGAATTATGTTTGATTGATCATTTGAGAATGATTGTAGGCTTTGATTTAATTTGATTTTGATTTGGATAGGTTTTAACTCAATTTGATTCTTTAGGTCAAATTGGGCTATAATTGGATTGGTTTGACCAAATTGGACTCAATTGATGGTTTGAGGGTGTTCAATAATCAATTTATGGTTGATTAGATGCATTAATTGCAATCAATTTAGATTGGAATGAGATTTGGCCCAATTTAGTCCTTTAGGTCAAATTGGGTCAGCTTGAATTAAGTTTCCAAATTATCTTGATTGGACTCAATTGGTTGCAATTGGATGATCAATGATGATTACTAATTATTTTGGAAGAGTTTGGATGGATTGATTTGGTCAAACTGGAGTTGATTTAAATTTTGATTCAATTTGATCATTTAGGCCAAATTGGGTCAAATGAACTAATTTCTTAATTGGGTTCAATCGAGGTTAATTAAATGTTGAGAGATATTCAATAATGGATTTGGAGTTGATTGATTGATTTGATTGTAATCAATTTGAGTTAGATTAAATTTTGACTCATTTGAATACTTTAGGTCAAATGGGCTAAGTTAACCAATTGATGGAATTGAATGAGTTGGAATGGATTAAAATATTTAATTTGTGTTTGGAATGATGAGGTTTGATTCCATTTGTCTTAAATCAAGTTGTATTGGATTTTGTCCCTATGGGATTCAAATGAGTCAACTTGGGTCAAGGGTCAACTTGTCTTAGTTTAGTTCAATGGTTTTGCAATTAAATTTTAATCAAGTTCAATTGAGATTCAAATGAGTTTGGATGAACTAGGCTTTAATTGAATTGAGTTGATTTTAGGTTTAGTCCTCTTAAGAACAAAATGGTCTAGATTAGGTCAACTTGACCACTTGGTCAAATTCATTATAATGAATCGAACTTGTTTAAGATTAATTAGTCTTAGTTATGATTTGATTTGTGGTCAATTGGTTTGAACTTAAATGGTTAACTCATTATGTGGTTTAATCAAGTTTAGGGTAGGTGGGCCCTACCCAACCTAGGCTATAATTTAACCTTAAGATTGAGTCCTATGAGTCTTGAGTCTTTAGGCTTAGGCTTGGTGTTATCCTAACCATTAGAAGTGTCTTAAGTATAGGAACACCTGAGTGCTTAGATAAGTCCTAAGTCTAAGGAAGAGGTAGTTAACCTCACTCCAAAAGTGAGGTCAACAAACTTATTAGAGCTAATGTGTAATGAACTATCATTGAACGTAGCTTTACCTTGAAGAGGCGAAGTCCTGCTATGGAGATTGTTGGTTGCCTCCCTATTGATTGCTCCTGAGACCAAAGCTCCATCACAAGTCATTGAAGTTTGGTGTTTCTCTGCCTTTCTGAGCTTAAATTAAGAAGGGCCTTCTGAGGTTGAAAATTGTGTGAGGCGTGTTAATTTGTGATTTTGATGGCTTGGAATGGGAGGAGTTTTTTGGGGAGTTTAGTCTTGAGAAGCTTTATTGGTGGTTAGGGATTTTGTGCTAAAGAGAGCTTAGGAGCTTGGGTGTCTGTCTTTAGGAGTGAGATGTGTGTTTTGAGTGATTGAAGCCCTTAGATTCAAAGTATGTGGAGCTCTACATGTAACAACTATTTTGGCTTAGTTAATCCATTGGGAGGTGGTGGTGCAATGGACTAAGCTCAAAATGGGTGGAGACTAATGAAGTGGAGGTGTTCCAATGGTTTGCCAAGTTTATGGCACTGGGATGAAAGGGACAAGCCATATGAGGTGACTTATTTTGGTCAATAGTTTAGCAAACCAACTTTATAGCTAGGGTTCCATTAAAGGATACAACCAAAAAAGGTTGGACTTTGCTAATTTGATTTTTTTTCTTGAACCATTGGTTCAGTTTGGATAGCCTAAACCAGGTTTACCTTGAGTGACGCCTACTTGAACAAACCCTTGAGGACCTAAGGATGAGTAATGCCATATTTGAAGGGATTTGGATTTGATGTGGTTGGGTTTGGCCCAATGTAGTTTATTTAGACTAATTTGGGATAAGTAAATTAATTGACAAAATTGGGCCCAAGGGACTATTAAATTGTGTTCAAATATCAATTTGGAATGTGTTGGTGAAGTTGGATTGGTATAATTTTAATTTTAACTAAATTTGGCGGACTATTAAATTGTGTTCAAATATCAATTTGGAATGTGTTGGTGAAGTTGGATTGGTATAATTTTAATTTTAACTAAATTTGGCTCCATGTGGTGTGTGTGATACTTTTAAGGCTTTAGATAAGTCAAATTTGGCTTAAACTAGGTTTAATTTAATTTTGGCCCTACAAAGTTCAATTGAGTCAACTTGGGCTAAGTAGAATAATCGATCAAATTATTAGAGCTCATGATTAGGGTATTTTATGGCTTAAGGCATGATTAATTTCAAGAAAATTAATTTAATTTGGATTCGGCCCATTAAAGCTCAAATGGACTAAGTTGGGTTAAACAGGCCAATTAATCAAATTAGGCTTCAATTGAAGTATGTTACTATTTTGGGAGTCTTTGGATTTATTTATTTGGAGTCAATTTAGTTTTTATTTGTGTTTAGTTCAAAGTGATCTAAGTAGGTCAAATGGGTTAAATTGGGTTAAGTAATCCAATTAGCTCAGTTGGTGACCAATTATGCTCAAAGATATTTGATTTAAGGTTGAGATTCATTTGGTTTGATTTGGTTTAGCCTATGGGAGCCTAAGTTGATTTGGGCAATAAGGGCTAGGTGGGGTCCACTATCCTAATAGAACTAATCCTAAGGTTTAATCTTATTGGTCTTAGTTTTAGGTTTCATGTCCTCTTAATCATTAAGAGTGTCTTAAAACTTTAAGTAAGAAAATCATATAGCTAAGATAGGATTCCTAAAACTAAGGAGATGTATATGTTGACCTCACTAAAAGTGAGGTGAACATGTGTTTAATGATAATAGTTATAAATAATCTAAAAGTTCTTAGCCAATGAGCTTTTAAATGGATAAGGTCATCTTTTGATTAATAGTCCAAGGAGTCATTATAAATTCATGGGAGTGATAAGTGGTCCCTTTCATCCATTAGTGCTAGGAAATTTTATATGGACAATACATAATACTTTTAAGTCATTTTTTAGAGAATAATATTCTAATTAGACTGATAATATGTGGCATAGTGTTAAAGTCTTAGCCAAAATATCTTGGATTGATTACCTCAAAGTTAAAATATATGAAAATAAAATAGATGCTCATTGGTTGAGATGTTAATAAGTAATAATTTGGTAATATGAGTAGTGAATATTGACTAACTTAATGCTAAATAAAGAGCTACCGGTGAGGCCTATTAACTATTGAGATCATGGATCCTATGACAATATGTTGTGCAGCAAACACTAAACATATTAAAGCTAGTCAAAAGGACCCTAAAGCGACTCTTTGTTTAAAGAGTCAATGGACACTACTAGCATTGTTTTCTAAAAGGTAAGATATTGGTTAATTCATTAGGTTGTTGATATTAAAGTAGGTCAACAAGTAGAACCAATCATTAAGAACATTAGCAAAGGAGTATATGATGAAGCTTTAATGGTATTTTAGGAGGTTAATTTGGAGATATTATGCTAGCTAAAATGCTTGTATATTTTTTAAAAAAAAACTAAAGATTGCTAAAATATTAGCTTAAGATACCAAACATAACCTAAGAAAGATGAGCAAAATCTGAAGGTGTTAAGAGATAGATGGTTGATAAGCATTATAGAGGAAGAAATTTAATTAAAATAAAAATATGATGCTAATAAAGGGGTTGCTAAAAAGAAATGTTGTTTAATAAATATTTAAAGAACTAAATAGATTTTTGAAGGAGAGAGAGTTCCACACAACAATAAAGAAAGTGTTAATAAAAATGTTTTTTGGTTAAAGTAGATGGAGATGCTAAGACTAGGCAAATCATGTAAAATTAAAAGGTGTGGAGGAGCATCTATCAAAAGATGATTGGTAACATTAAGGATAGAATTAAATAAAATCCATTAAAACACGAGATAATAGATGGTGACTTAAATGAGATAGTTGAAAGCTTTAATTTTGGTATAACACTAACATATTCAAATGGATAAGCTTAAGTACTTGACCGTGAGCTGAAAAATAAAGGTTTGACTAACTTTATATGTTAATCTTAGGTGACAACTCCTTTTGAGGGTTATTAACTTCATAATGATCTATCATGTGGAGGCACTACACTTTCCTCTTTATTTCAAACTTAGGCATTACACTTTTCTCTTTATTTCAAACTCTTTAAGTATTGATTAAAGTTAGAATCATGCTAACATCCCTTTGAATTAATAAAAACATGAAACTAACCTAATGATTTTTCTAATATAAGAAGAGGGAGAAGACTGAAGCATTATGCTTTTCAATGAAGAATAATTAGAGGATAAGTGAAGCATAAGTAATCAAAAGAACATTGAAAGTGCTAATAGAAAGTGCAATAATGGTTAAATTGATTGACATAAGGGAAACAATGTTCTATATTATGTATGCCTTGCCCTTAATCCTTTTATTAATATCATGGCTTAACATGCATTATCATCTTAATAATGAAGGATGCATTCTAACACTAGAAATGATAATAATGTATAAATATAGGAAACTTGTATCAAGATCCCTTCACTATAATAAAAAATGATAGAGCATCATAAGATGATAATAATTATAAGGGTGGGGTAGGGAGATAGAATACTACTGAAGGACTAATCAAATACACTGAAAATGGAGTCATAAGTGGCAATCCAATAGAAATGGAAAGCATCTTTGCTACTTTAGAAACATAGTCAATTTGGTTGATAGAATTTTAAAGGTTACAAGCAATACTAAATGAAAAGTTAACATTGCATCAACAACTATATGATAAATAACATTAATAATAGCTTTATTATTATAAGTAATATTATAACTAATGTCAACAACATCAACATGAATACTGATATTAATGGCATCACTTGTAAAAATATGCCAATGCTCGCATAAATACTATTTTTTTAATATAGCCCTAAGAATTAATATGCCTCCTTAGATGATGATTGTATTATTATGGTCTTTACTTGCGAATAATTTTTGTCAAGGTGTGATTAATAAGTATCAGTTGGATACTTTATATGTTTGGATTATAAGTCCTCATTAAGTAAACATAAGAAGCATAATAATTGTAACATGATGTCAATTAACAAGAATAATCTCATCCATTTATCATTTCGATTAAAGTTCCCAAATGCAATATTTCTAGTACTAATTGAGGTAAATCCCAAGATTCATTAAAGGTCGATAATCGCAATCAATGTGATAATACTAGTCATGAGGTCAAAATCACCCTATAATTCTTTTCAAGTATCATATAAAAGTGAATACTTAGAGTTTTTGAAATATCATTAAGAAAGATGATATGATGGTTAAGATAAAGAGCCATAATAGCATATTATAGTATACAAGTCCTCATAATTGCTACTAAGTCCTATGATACTTCATAATCTCAATTGGAAAGTTCACAATTTGAATAGACCACCATTACACTAATATAATTAGTCTCTTATCTATGAGAGAAAGACATCTTAGTTAGGCTTAGATGCAAGATATAATGAGGGCCATAGTTATGATAGTATTTTAATTATAAGTTGTATGTATTGTTCAACTTTTTCACTTGCATGTCAAGCTAGCAGAGTTCTATATGGTAGCATTAGGGTAGTCTGTTGAGAAGAGAACAATGCTAATGATAGTGCATGTCTCCACTAGTTTCACCCATCATTCATCCACATTTTTAGTCATCGAATTTGTCCCCTTAATAAAATTTAAGTTTTGATTAGTTAAAAAAGCAAAGTAGGTTATTCAACCAAAAACTTCGGAGAGTTAGTACAAAAGGGTTACTCTTAATATGAGCAAGTTTAATATCTATGAAGTATCATTCCTCCTAGATTTAGGCATCTTCATATTTCGAATACTCTTTGATAGCATTTGTCTCAATAATAAACCATACAAAATAGTATTAAAGGAAGTAACATTCTATTTCTTAGATCATTTATTGATAGTTTATTATAAGTATCATTCAAGTGTTATGATGATATATAAAAAATAATTTTTTGAATACCTTTATGCAGTTTAAGGTTCTGTTTATTCAAAGATTTATTAGTTTATAACATTAACTCATAGTTAAGGATTCAGTGGTGATGAATCATCAGGCCCTTACCTCATTATATTGTGCAAGCTATAGTTAGAAGAGCAATACATAATCAAGATCTTCTTAAAGAATATTAATATTCCAATCTTGCATATCTAAAGGATTTTAGCATTAAAACCTTCCAAAAAAAATAAATAGTAATGTCGTTAATCTATATAATAGCATGTTGGGTAATGCTAGACCTTTTTTATGTCCCTTTATGAGAAATTGACTAGAAAAGAATATTAATTATATCCTCACACTTGAACTTTCTTGCAATCTAATGAAGCCCTCCCTTAAATTTCTATATAAAAAATTTCATTCTCTCTCTTCTTTTATTTCATGTTCTCTTTCCATTCTTGCTAGTAAGGTTTAGATAACACCCAAGAATAGATTAGGACCCAACATTTTCAATTATTGTATTTTTGTTTAATAACAAAATCAAATAAGTAATAATATTATCAAGATAATTATTTAGGAATCGTGATACCTTAAACAAATGTTAAGGTTAAATAAATAAAATGCTATTTAGTTTAGGCTTAAGTCAAGCCTCAAGCAAGCTTAAACAAGAAATTTTTAAATTTATCTTGTGTCAGTTTAGAGCTAATCAAAATATAAATTTAGTGAATATAAGTTTAAGCTTACATGCCTTATAATTATTAAAAAAAAATCTATATTAAAAGAATTTTAATTATCACTAAATTTATAATCATGAATAAACTTATTTTTTAAAAATTATAAATTATTCTTTCAATAAGCATATTTTTTAAAGAATAATTAAATTTATATTTTCGTGAGTTTACCATTTTAAAAATCTTTGAGACCATCTTAACTCCATTTTCAGGATATTTAAAATCATATTAATGATATGAGGGATGTCTTGATTTGAATTCAAATAAATCTAAATCGAACACTTGCGTATGCTTAGAAACATCTCAATGCCATTTGATGGATAAGACAACCTATGATATATTTGTATGTGAAATAAGAATCTAAATGAAATGAGTCATTTAGGATCACTTGTATTTTTTTAAATTTCTATTTTTAAATTTGTATTTTATTTTATTTATATTTGATTCAAATTAAAATATATTTAATGTTGATAGTTATTATAAAAATACTCGAAAAAGTTATAATTTATTTTAAATATTTTTTAAAATAATATGATTTACTTTTTAAAAATAAAAAATTTAAAACACCAAAAAGTTATAGTAAATAAATATATTTAAAGAAACATAAAAATAAAAAAATAAAAAAATAAAAATGATCCCATAGAAGCCTTAAGATATGTAAAAATGACTAAATGATTAATGAAATCAATACATTTATTATCAAAATGATCAAAATATCTCCTCTAAAAGTATATAAATAAGGCACTATTTATACTCATTGGAGAGGGCTCCAAACCAAAAAATTGAGGCTGGGTTTTAGAGCTCAACGTAGAATCAAAGTCTTGGGGGGTTTTCCAAGCTAAAAACACATGAGATATTTTAGCCCAAATACCCTCATTGCAGAGAGTATAAAGTTATAAATCCCCTCTAGTCTCCGTTTGGGACCGCGGTTTGTAAGCGGCACGGTTTACACCGCACCGCACCTTCATTTGTTTTCAGCAGCAAGCCCAAAATTCATAAATCCCAGCTGCAGCTGTCGCGAAGCTGCGACTCGATCCTTCGGGGAGCGTCCCGCATTCTATGAATCGCCTTTCCATAAATTACCCCTCCGCATTTTAACATTCCATCCCGAGCCGAAGGATAGTTTTGCCGATGCCGAAGGTGTGTTCGCCTCGTGCCCTTTTGCCGAAGATAACGAGGGTTTTTCTGCTCACCGCAGCCGATCTCGCCTTCTTCGATCTCCTCATGCTCTTTGTCGGCATAGTATCGTTAGCATCAATGAGATTTGAGAGTCCATAAGGCTCATCTACTTCCGACTTCCGCCCGCTCCTCATCTATTTCCAACTTCATTCGTCGTGAAGGTAAGCCTCGTCTTCCCTAAGATGTCCCTTCGTGAGCTTCAATTTGTGTAGATCCTGTCTTCCGTTTCTGATTGCTACATTGTTACCTTCCCGAAAGTTTGTGCAAAATTTACATTCATGAATTGATCTCTTGAATGCACCATTCATATGTCTACATTGTTGTGTATTACTTTGCTGCTAAATTGTGCAAAGTTTTGAAGTTGAAGAGTATAGCTTAGATAGTGTGGAGGCACACCAATAAAAGTATATCACCTACCATCTATACTCTTTATTAATCAACATACAACTGCTCCTTGAAGATAAGGAGAGGAAAGAAGGGGGATAAGGAAGGTATGAGGAGTATAGCTTAGATTTGATTATTTTTTATATTTCATGCTTTGCAATTAGAATTTTCTACTTACCAATAGGATTATTTATTCAGTTTAATTTAAGTTTATGCTTATCATGACTATGTAATCGGCCTTTCTTTGTATTCAATTTAATGATATGCTGATTGGAAATATAATAATTCCTCTCAAAAGTCTCTTTCTCTCTCATCATTTGAGCTTAAGGATGCGGGAAATTAAATCTAAATAAGAGAAATGAAGAACAAAGAAGTTGTCAAGTAAAAACAAGGGGTTGTTATCATCTCCAATTCAAGGAGAATGAAGGTACAAGATGCAATTACTCACCATTAAGATTCAATTTACAAGTTATAATTTATAATCATCATTAAGTAAGATGGAATATAGTTTGAATAAGATTCCTTCCTATTTGTTGATAGTCCCTATGTTATAAGCATTGTGTGAAAATTCGAGAACCATCCCTTACATGTGATCTATCTCTATTATAAAACTTTTAGAGTTACTTTTAGCATGCAATTGATAGCATGTGAACAAAACCATATTTTCTTATACCTTATAGTTTAAAGGTGTTAGGTTAATGCTTTATCTCTAAGATGGTATTTTGAATTTAGAATTTTGATTTTGAGAATTTATCTTTGTTATTCTTATAGTAGAGTCCCTTTTTTTAATCTTAAGATGGTATTTGTATTTTTAAATTTAATACATCTGAGTTTCTATATTTGTGTGATAATAATAGGAGCTTATAATGGGAAACTCAAGGGAAGGTGGAGCAGGTGTTACATAGGAGAGAGATATTAAAATAATATTTTGTGATCTTTATCTCAAGGAACTAAACTTAGGCAATAGACCGACAACCTATTTTAATAAAGTGAGTTGGGAGAATTTAACAAAAAACTTTAAAGAGAGAACTGAAAGGGAGTATAACAAGACACAACTTAAAAATAAATGGGATCAATTGAAGAAGGATTGAAAATTGTGGATGGAGTTAAAATAAGGATCAACTAGTTTGGGATGGAATCCTAGAAAGAAGATAATCAATGCATCAGACGATTGGTGATGAGAAAAGATACAGGTGAGTTTCCTATACACACTTGTACATTCTAATTACTCCACAAAGAATTCATATGATCATAACATATGACTACTATTGTTAAATTGTAGATATTACTAAATGCAAAAAAAATTTAGATATTGCGACTTAGACTTAAACTTGAAAAGAAATTAGATCTCATGTTCAATGGTGTGGTTGCTACAGGTGCCCATTCTTGGACACCAAACCAAGAAGTTTATGATAATGTGCAAGAATATAGTCACTCTGAGCAAAACTCTGGTTCAAATGATTCAAATCATAATTATTACACCCATTCTCATTAATCAATCCACTGCAAAGGCCCACCGACTCTAGAACCTAAAGGCCAGAAAAAAAAGGGAGGTGCTAGATTCCTCCAAAATCAGATATCACAGTTAGTTACTGCAAGCACCAGTACAGCTTCTAGAGCAAACAAGGCTATTGCAACACCATTACTATCTGAGGCGATCATTATTTTAGATCAAATCACTAAAATTTTTGAAGATATTCCGTTTTATCTGCACTCAACGAGTTTGCTTAAAGATGCGAACAAGCGAGAGATCTTTATGACAATGACACCTGAACGAAGAGTTCACTTTCTTCGCTACTATTTTGAAAAATGTGATGTTTAGCTAGGTTGCCAAAGTATATGATGTTTTAATATATGTTATGTCTTCAATTGGTAGTAGCTAGTTTGTCCTTCTTATATGATGTATTTGTGTCTGTTATATCCTGAACTTCTTTAGAAATTAGTAGTACATTAGTTGCCTTTGATATATGATATTTTGTTATGTGAATTTTGTTTAGTAGCTAAATCTGTAATGTATTTTTTTCTTCATTGGTTGCAGTTATGAAAAGTGATGATGTTGATCAACCTATGACTGCTATTGTTATAGTTGTATGCTTAATAAATGAGTACTATGAATCTTATGTTTGCAAGACTCTATGCATGACTTCCAAATTTGTTGGAGAAAAGTGGATCACTGAGTTACTTACAAGGCACCCAAGCATATTTCATAATATGTTTCGTATGTCATAAATAATTTTCACTAATATGTTGCAAGAGTTAAAAAATTCTCATGGACTTTTTGGACCTTCTAGAACTACAACTGGAGAAGTCTTGGCCCTAACACTGTATAACGAGCGATTTCAACACTCATCGAAAACCATAAGCAAATACTTCTCTATTGGTCTTGATTTTTTGGTAAGTTTAACAACCAAAGTTATAAAGCTGATAGATTCAACTTTTCAGAATATACCAGATCAAATTTTGCACGATTGTCAATACATATCATATTTCAAGGTGAACTTCATTTTTAAGTTTATGTCTCAATAATCATTTCTGATTATCATATAATTATGTATCAAACTCTGATGCAGGATTATATTAGAGCAATTGACGAGACACATGTTGATGCCCGTGTGCCTTCAAGTGATAAGGTAGCTTATATTGGTCGATGTGGCTCACCTACCCAGAACGTAATGGCAGTATTCAATTTTAATATATGCTTCACTTTTTTAATTGATAGATGAGAAGGAAGTGCACATGATAGTTGCATATTCAAGAATGTCTTACGACATAGAGAAAATAACTTTTCATTGCCTCCTCCAGATATTACTGTATTGAATCATTTATTCATTACAAAAAAATAATTATTGGAACTTATAATTATAAATTCAAACAGAAAAATATTTTCTTGCTGATGCTAGTTATATTTGAGTGTAACTAGTTGAGTGTTATATTTCAACATTTGTAAAGTGTTTGTTAGCTTTTCTTTTATAAAGTGTTTGTTAACATTTTTTTAAAAAGTTGTCATTAATGGTGCTTATTGAGATAGAATAGTAACACTTTTTTCTTTGGGAAAAAAATGAATTTATGCCGAGAAATCATATGGACTTTCTTTGAGGTTTCTTTTCAAAAATGAAAAATAAAAAGGAAGTGAAGTAATTATTTAGTACACACTTGTGGAGTGAAACAAATCTCATCTAATAGAATAGGTAGTTGTTAACAAAGTATATATTTAGTGGAAATCTACCAAACAAAGCATTGCAATCTTTAACTATAATTATACTTGCAGTCAAAGGCAGCCTAAGATATTTTATAGGGAACTTTTCTTGCTTGATGTTTATGCTTCTACTCCAATGTGCAAGACTTCTGCATGGTGCAACCCCCCATGTAATCAATAGGAATGTTAAGGTTATCAAATTATTATGGAGAACTCGAATGGTTGCATCATTAATACGCTATAAAATCCTGAGATTAATTGCATAATTAAGGTGGCTTTTGAAAAAAAAAATGGTAGATCTTGGTCTAATTCTCAGTGCATATATGTCACCATTATCCACAATAGAAGATGGGACATCCGTTGCAAAAATAAAGAGAAAATATGAAAGAAGGCATCATTGTTTGAACCCATTAGATGCTTTGAAGAAATCTTTGATTTCTTCATTAATGATGATAGAGAAAGGACATTAATAAATTTGTTGATAAATTTTGTTTGAACCCATTAGATGCTTTGAAGAAACCTTTGACATCCATTGCAAAAGGATTTTTTTTTTTTTTTTTTTTTTGATTGAGTTTTTTGGTAGCGATGCTGGTATACCAGAATCTATACATATAAATTTGTTATTGCAATTTTGGGTGAGGATAGTAGTATTAGAACATGTAATGTAGGAACTGTGAGTGAATCGCATTTGCAGGTGCTCTTATTACTTGTAGATGGAGTGACTGTGTTCTTTAGTTCAGTTGAATGTTGTGTTAGATGTGTTTTTGTAATTAATAATTTTAAATTAGTTTATTTTGGAGTTCATGTAAATAGTCCTAAAACAGAAAAGTGCTAATTAGGCTAGCTCAGGGGAATATGCAAAACTATTCTCGTTTTCTTTGACTAGTTTTGTCAGTATGGGATTAACTACTATTTTGTTTTCATTTGTGTTATTGTTGGCAACATGTGACATATTATGAATGAAGTTCGTAAAGGACCAAAGGGCAATGTTTTAAGTACACCATGATTGATAACTAGTTGTTTCTTCATTTATTTTTGTCGGAATGGTATATATTGTTGCAGTGTGCTTAAAGTGTTTGCACTGTGTGAAATCTCCTTTGCCCTGTTTAGGCACTTAACCATATCGTCCAATGCTTTAATTGCTTTGCATCAATTTATCACTTAAATGATTGATAACCACTTAACTGGTGTTGTGGATCCAGTTGACTGGCTTTTCTATTTTTCATAGCTGTAGAATCTGATTATGGTAGCTGGCATTGGCATTAGCATTGGCTCCATTCTCATTATTGGGTTGTTTGTTGGACGAGGTTGGTTGTGTGGTTTGTTGGGCTAGCTGGATGTTAGCTGGCTGATTGGTGCCTGGACAGGAATCCCTCTTGGTTATTTGGTTTGTTGGTGGGATTTGACTAGCTGTGTTTTTTGTTTGGCTAGTTGGATCTATTGTGTTGGCAGTTTTGATCTATTTTGGTGCCTGTTTTGGTGGTTGTTGCTTATTCTATTGCTTATGAGTTTGACTTTCTTATGTGATGATTTTGTTTTACTGTTGTTCCATGTTTGGTTCCCCTTGGGGTTTATTTTTGTTGATGGTTGAGTGCAATTTGGTGGCTGCTGTTATGACTGTTGTTTCTTTACCTATGGATGGCATGCTACATCTTGTGCTGTCCCTCTTGCTATGATCTTCGAGCAGTTGGCTGGCTGGATGTTTTGCTCTGGTTTCTTGTTGATAGTTACTGCAGCTTTTTTGCGTTATGTTCTTGGATTGAGCATAATAATCGAAGTGGACAATGATGGCTAGGATGATTATCATATTTTCTTATTGGCTGGTGGCGTCTTATGTGATTGTAACCTTTCATTTGAAGTTTGGATGCTCACATAGTTTATTGCCCCTTGAGAAAATGTTGTCTGAGCTTGAGCCTGCAGGTATTTGTACATGGTGTTTTGCTCTGATTGAGTGCATTTTGGTTTGGCTGTCTGCATCTCTAGTTTGGGTTGTATTTTGGTTGAGTTGCTGTTGTCGGTTGGTGTTGTGGATCCAATTGGCTGGCTTTCTATTTTTCATAGTTGCAAAATCTGATTATGGTATCTGGCATTGGCATTGGCATTGGCTCCATTCTCATTATTGGGTTGTCCGTTGGACGAGGTTGGTTATGTGGTTTGTTGGGCTGGCTGATGTTGGCTGGCTGATTAGTGCCTGGACAGGAATCTCTCGTGGTTATTTGGCTTGTTGGTGGGATTTGGCTAGTTGTGCTTTTTGTTTGGTTGGTTCGATCTGCTGTGTTGGCGATTTTGGGCTACTTTGGTGCTCGTTTTGGTGGCTATTGCTTATGGGTTTGACTTCCTTATGTGATGGCTTTGTTTTGTTGTTGTTCCATGTTTGGTTCCCCTTGGGTTTGTTTTTGTTGATGGTTGAGTGCATTTTGGTGGCTGCTATTATGACTATTGTTTCTTTACCTTTGGATTGTATGTTACATCTTGCGCTGTCCCTCTTGGTATGATTTTCGAGCAATTGGCTGGCTGGAGGTTTTACTCTGGTTTCTTGTTAACAGATATTACAGCTTTTCTGGCTTATGTTCTTGGACTGAGCATAGCAATCGAGGTAAGTGGGCAATGATGGATGGGATGATTCTCCTATTTTCTTATTGGCTAGTGGCGTCTTATGTGATTGTAACCCTTCTTTTGAAGTTTAGATGCTCACATAGGTTGTTGCCCTTTGAGAAAACGCTGTCTGAGCTTGAGCATGCAAGTATTTGTACAGGGTGGAACCTTGCAATGCTTATGTACTTTTCTAATGAGGGGACTGTTACCTTGTTGTTGATTTTCACTTTAATTTTTTCCTCTATTTTATTCTTAGAATAGTTAGGGGAATTTCTTAATTAGGTATATTGCATCTCTTAGGAGGATTAGCTTTGAGATTTTTCCCCTACAAGTATTATGTATCTTCTATTTCTATTAATAAAATTTCTATCGTTTTGTTGGAAAATAAATATTTTGTTGTTTAATTATCATATTAAAAATATTTTGCAATATCATCCATCCTCATATTAATATTTTTATCAAGAAATATGAGTTCAAAGAACTCTATTGAGTCCAAAATTGTGTATTACAACTATGATTTGTCATGTTATGTATTCACTTCACGTAGGGAAGAAAATTATGAAAAAATATTTTTTAGGAAAGAAAGAGATGATTGCAACTATTTGGATGGGTTGAATTCAAGTTACATCAAATAGTGATCATGCTAATAAGATAGCTATAAAAAAAATTTTTAAAAATATTTGATCAACAGGATAATAAGTTTAATATTTTGATCGCATTAATTATTTTACTTATAATTTTAATATTATTGTTATTTATTAAGTAGTGTTATTTATTAAATAATGTGTAATATGCTAATATAATTTAGTTGACTTATGACTATATATGAGAATTACTTATTTTATTTTTTTTCTTCATTTTGTTCAAAATTATTCAGCTTATATGCTCACAGAGATATTTTTGTCATTTCTGCATAAATAACTACAGCACAATAGATTCTGAATTGAGTTTTTAAATAAAATCACAAATTTCAAGAATAAATTCCTCACTTAACTTCTTCTCAACAATTTAGCTTCTAAAAAAATTATAGCTGCCCCAAATAGACCCTTAAACAGAAGGCTTAAACAGGAATGTTTTAAGTCGAACTTGCTCTAAGGAGAGCTTAAATCGATCAAAATATAAATTGAATGAAAAAAAATGAAGGTTAAATACTTGAACTCATCTATCATGATAATTAAATAAATCTAAATTAAAATAATATAATAACCGTTAAATTCATGATCATAATTAAGCTTATATATGTTTTCACAAGTTTATTTTTTATAAGTTTATCCTCTCAAAATAAATAAATTTATCTTTTTACAAACTCATCATTTCAAAATAATTAAGCATATTTTTAAAGTTCGGCCAATCAATAGTTATACAAAAACTTCAGTCAATCAAGCACTTAATTTATATCAATATTCAACTCTCAAAATAACTAAATATTTAATAAAAACTTTGCTCAATCAAATTTGAGATCATCTAAACCTATATTCAACAAATTAAGTTATAACAAATAACTTGATAAGACAAATCAAATAATAGCAAAAAAAATTTCATGTAAATTCAAATATACTTAAATCAAGCACTCATAATATGGTTGAAAACTTCAAATCAATTGAAAAATTAAATGACTTTTAACGTTAATGTGTGAAATTAATATCTAATCAAATAAATTCTTTAATCTTAAGATCATTTAATTCAAATATTATTAAAAGAATAAAATGTCCAAACAATACTAAATAATCAAGAGGATCAATACAAATCATCTCATGAGGTGACCTGCTCTCTAATTAAAATGATCAAAATAATCTTACAAAAATCTATAAATAAGCCCTACTCTTTCACATTTAAGATGATATTAAGAGGAGAATTCTAAAACAGATTTTTTTAAGGCTTTGCCTATCAAAATCACACATTGTGATAATCACATTGATGCTTATTGTTAATCATCACTAATAATTATCATCTACCACGATTGATGTCCACCATCAATCATTTATTCAATACTATCTTTGTCAGTCCCAAATTCAGATGTGAAAAATGGAGGGTTGCGATGTGGGATCGCCACACCTCTCTTCGGAAAAGAAAAGAGTTGAAGGTGACAATTTGAAGCAGATGAATAGTAGATGATAACTACCCGAGATTTCATTCTCATTTGGTGAGAACTTTTATATCCTGGGTTTTCTATGGCAGCCTAAGTTAATTACCCTCCCAATAATCGAGAGCACTTTCGATTAACTAGTCAATGAATCGTTAAAGAACGAGTATATAATTGCAGTGAGTAGAGTTTAGAACTTATGAAATTTATTATTTTAATTTAAAACTTTTGTGGAGAACGATGACGCCGATCTAGATCCCATGGTTCCATCCAGTCGCCGCGGCCTCGGTCCGCTTAGAGGAGGTAGTAATTAACCGACCGAAGGATCCTCGTGCCACATGGGTTACGCCGTCAAGGTGTCCTTGGGAGTTTGTGGGACAAATATAAGTAAACCTTACTAACATAGTTTTTTGCCCAACCAAATACATTCCACATTTCATACTCAAAGAGCAAAGCTGGGAACATAATGGCTATACGACCGTAATTTAGTGGCACGATATCGCTGAACCACCCGGCCGAGGCTCGTCGTAACCGCCATTTATGTGGTGTCATATCGCGAAAACCACGCAGAGACACGCCACGCCCCACTTTTAGAATATTTGAGTGTGAAGATAGCATTATTTGATTTGACATTGGTTCTTTGTGAGCAAAAGTTTTCTTAATTTGTCACCCAAAGATAAATAATTGCGGAGGGGTGGATTGATTTTTTTATTTTAATTTAAATAATTAATTTCATTTTTTGATTTATATTTTTATTATTTTCTTTGAATTTTGACCATTTTATGATTGATTTAGATTTGAATATAAAATCATTTATCATTGAAATTTTAATTGAACTACCTTCTCGATCATGGGACTAATATCAATCGATGAATTGTCTATTATTCTGATTTACGAGGATCGAGTCTTATTCATTATCTCGAAGTATAATCCTTCAAAACTTTCGCTTGAACATGAGGATCGGGTTTGGACTTTTCTTCTTGAGGGTTTGAATTTTGTATGTTGATTCATATCGTCTTATATGACGTAATTAACTTCGATATTATTAATTTGAAATTCTTATAATAAATTTTGGTTTTGTTAACTGACCCATCAAGACCAAACGATATAAAGACTCTGCTCTTTTGTATTTATCTTAATAATTGCTTCAACATGCATATGAATATCTACTCTTTTGAAAATTGTATGGACATTAAGATGTTTAATATTAAAATTTCGATGTCAAATTTTGATTTTTCAGTTTTGTTAACTTCGACCGGACCAAACCGGAAGATAGAATCGGCCAACTCGACTATCTTCAGTAAAGGATGATCTAGATTAATTATTTCAAGATCTATCATTCTCCAAACTCACAACTCTACACATAGGGATCGGTTTGAGCTTTTCTTCTTGAGATCTTGAACTTGAAAAGACGTGCAACAATGATGCCGAGAATTTATCTTTTGTCATTCTATGATAGAATTAGCTTCTAAGATTTACAATAGCATCATTAGATTTTTAGATTTTGTTAACCCGGACCCGGTCCTAAGACCAAACCGGGATAGATGTAGATTTGTTTTGTCGAATATGAATTTGACAATTTCAAGTGTTTATCATAGATCAAGTAAAAGTCTGTTCTATAAGACTATAAGACGAGTTGACTCTCTCAACTATTTTTCATGAGTCAGGATTTATCTATAAGATATGCATTGAATCTTTCATGTACTTGCATGTATGTGAGTATGTTCTATAAAAATGTGAATGCTCATTACAAACGGTGATTGTCTGTTCTATATGATATGCTAGTTCTTTCAACCACTTATCATCAAACATGTGTATTCTTTAACAAATCAAGCGCATTTTATAGAGTATGAATTTGATTCTTTCAAGTATTTGCATGAATCAAATGCAAAAAGAACAGCTTCATAAAGTCATATATATTTCATTTAACTTGCATATTAAAGATATTTAAATTGAATCAAATGAGATAACACTTTGAATACGCTTAATGAATCATTTCACTTAAGCATTTTAGCATGCTCTTGCCATTTGTTTCCTAAATGGCATATGACATGCACTTGTATCTTCCATGCAGTGTCACATTTTCATTTCACCCATTCATATGGCATAATCACCACTTAGTAAAATGAACTTGAACTTTAAATAAGTAATTATCATATGCTATGAAGATTCTAAATTGGCTAAGCATAAAAAGATAGGTAATCATTATATAAGATGATGAATGAGCTAAAATGAATAATCATATACGTACCTTCCTTTTCAAACACTGACATTTCACATTTTATTTATCAAAATTTTCCAACCTCCGTCATCCCGTGATAGCTACTGGGATTTTTCCCACTATGCCAAGAAAGGCATGGTGGTGTTTTGAGACATCTCTACCAAAAATTTATTTGTCACCATGCCAAGAAAGGCATGTCATGATAAAGATTTTCATCATTACATTGAAACAACGCAGCAAGTACTTATATCATAATTAAAGTTTTCACGCGAACAACGCGGAACTAAGAACATTTCCTACCACGCCGGAACAACGCGAATGTATCACAAGTTTCAGATTGGAACAATGTGAACTACTTATAGATAGAAATTTGCATTCATGTATAATGAAATTAAAATACAAGCATTTATATATGACATATTTCATCCCTTCTTTCCTTTCTCTTTTTTTTTTAAAATTTCCTCTAAGATCATCCGCATAGGCTACCGGGGACCAGTTCCCACCAAAAGGCATGGTAGGTGTCGTGAGACACCAGAATTTATTTGCCCACCACGCCAAGAAAGCGCATGGGTCACAAGACAAGATTTTCTGCCACGCAAACAACGAGCAAAGATTATATCATAATAAGTCGCCACATTGGAACAACGCGTGAATGTACTTATAGAACATATTTCCACGTAACGACAGTACTTATCACCGGTTCACGAATGGAACAATGTAATTACTTATATAAGATGAGCAATAAATTTGCATTCACGTATATGAAATTAAAGTATAAGCATTTATATATGACATATTTCATCCTTTCTTTACTCTTTTTTTTTTTTTGAAAATTTGAACCTCCGGCCATCCCCGCACGGGGCTACTGGACCAGCCTTCCCACCACGCTAAGAAAGATGTGCATGCTAGGTGTCGTGAGACACCTTGGTCACAAATTTTGATTGCCCATCACGCCAAGAAAGGCGTGCATGGGTTAGCATAGCATAGCAACAAGTTTCCCTACCATATTGGAGAAACATGAGTAGGTACTTATAGTAATAAATTTAAAGCTCGCATTTGCATAAAAAAAAAAAAAAGTTGCTTGCATGTATATTTAATTAAGAGCATAATAATCAAAATTTACAACAAGATCCGCTCTCATATGAAGGCTGAGACGCCCCACCACGCCAAGAAAGGCAATGTATGTGGATGAGACACCACAAAAAATTTGATAGCATGGCATTTCCTATTAACAAGATATCAAAATGATAAACAGAAATATGCAAGGACTAAGCTCAAAAGCCAATCATTCCCTTCAGCCTCTCCTTCATTAGCAACTAACGCAAGGAAGTAACATGCGAAGCTCATATTTATATAAACCTCAAATTTCAGATTAAACTAAAACAATTGCTTGTAAAATATTCAAACAACTTTCAACTCTCATAGGACAAGCAACCATATTAGGTTTTGCCAAATGCAAAAATCTGAAATTTTACTTTAGCCAAACATTCATTTGTATTTAGCTAAACATTCATTTGCATAATCATAAGTAACCAAATGATAGAAAGAAAGGGCAAGAAGGCAAAATCATATCATAAATCATCACCACAAATCAATGTCCTTTTTCTTCTTTGCTTATCAGCATTAAACAAAAAAGGTAGTATGCAAAGGTAGTATGCAATGATAAAATATGTGTAGACACTTGATAACAAAGCAAAGATTCAAATCATTCCTCACATCAAGTATCACATCTTTTCCTCATTTCAATTTCATAGAGAAAGAACAACCCAATTTAAAGATATGCAATAAGAATTTACCGAACCCATTTCATCCAAGAAAGAGAACCGAAATAGTAGTGTAAGCTTAAGGTTGATTGGAAGCAACCTGGAGACTTCAGCTGCTAGAAAGAAAGAGAAAGAAAAGCAAGATGTCTTGAAGGTAACCCTCATCTTTCCTCTCACTTCCTTTCAATACTTCAGCTTGTTTAAATCCCACAAATTCGCCTGCCAATGGGATTTACCAAATCCAGGATTTAAGGCAAAACGAAGAAGAAACAAGATAACAAACTAAACAAAAAGTGATTTCTAGCTTTGCAATTTCCTCCATATCATCTTTATCACGTGAACAACATAAAATGGTATATTAATAAAGCTTGCCAAAATATATACTACCATAAGAAGCCACCATGGAGTAAATATAATCATTAAAAACAACTACTCCCACAAACGAAAACACCAAGTATACCCTTGAAGAAGTTAGTCACCGAGTTCAAGAATAAAGACAACAAGAGCAAATTGCCGAAGATTTAAATCGATTTTAAAGAACCATATCACAATAATGTTATTGAAAATTTGTAAACGGAAATCTAGTTGGAAGGAGGAAGGGGAAAAGCATATAGATTTGCTAAAGAGAATAAGCAAGATAGCAAAAGTGGGATGGCCATAGCCAAAGGCAAGAAGGACCGCTGGTTTGCTCAAAGTGAGTGGCAAATAGAGGGAAGTCAAGTAACTGATTACACCATAAATCCAACATTATATCTTCATCACATTACAAGTGCATAAAAAAAAATGTAATCCAACCATAGAACGATAAGGATAAATCAAATCATTTTTCAAGAAAACCCACATAGAAAATATAACTAGATTGAAACGAAACAACCCGGGGTTGGAAGAATTAGGAAGGATCGACCCTCTGTTTTCTGACTAGGGTTCGGCTTCAACCAGAGACGAAAGGAACCGCAGAGAGTTTGGCCAAGAAGAGGGAAACAATTGAGGGCTTTGTTTTTCTACCGCCGAGACGACGAGTCGAAGAAGAGCAGAGAGGAAGAGAGAGACCGAGAGCCAGAACAAGAAGGAGCTCGCGAGAGGGAGGATCGTGTCCAAAGAAACAGAACGGAGAGGAGCCGATCAGAAGGAGAATCACGAGAGAAAGAGTGAGAACGAGAGGGGAGAGTCGAATGAAGAGAATGTCGTGAATGAGGTCAACGGGGAAATAAGAGGGAGAGCCTATTCCCTTTAGTTAGACCGCTTAATCCCATTGGCCAAATGAGCGGTTATTTCTCATGAGGCAGGGGTTAGGTAAGGATAAGGAAAAAGTACCGCTAATTAATCTAATTACAAATTAATATCATGCATTAAATTTATGAATTTACTTTATGCAATAAACCCCAACAATATGGGTGTTAATTTTAGTTATTTGCATCCGAACGCAACGGCGGATCGATTTCTCAATGAGGTCAAGCAAAGTCGACGTCAGAGTGAAATTAGGAAGCGACGGCGTCCAAATTTTCGACCGTCACACTTTGTCAATCGATCAGGCGTCTTGATAGGTTTCGACGCGACGACTACGCATCAATTTCGCGAACGAAGGTCGTTAGACGCCGTCGAGCTTCGACGATATGCGCGTAATTTCATTAAAATTGATTTTAATTATTTGATCGATCATTAATTGATTCGATATTATTTAATTAATTTTAATATTTTCGACGATTAAGCGGATTTTCAAATCAATCGTTTGATGAATCCGTCGCATTTAGAGGTTTATCCTCTACGTCATTTATTTAATTTCCAATGGCACATAGTAGTCAACAAATACTCCGACAAACATGGTGCATGAAATGTGTTAGTTGTGACTATGGATCTGAGATTTGCTTGGATGTCACGCTAAGTTATAATTTCAACAACTTTTGATAATACGACGTTGCTTTGATAGAAGTGAGTATAACTCTCAGGTTGGGCAAACATTTAAACTTCATTAGTTCGATTGTAATAGCTCGTTGAACTGGTATTTGTTATCATTAGTCCAATGCTTTGTGCTTGATTGACTAGATGAAAGAGAGCTTTGACTTGTCATCATCAACTTGTCAAGAGAATTTGGTGCATCTTCAACCCTATATTTTCTACTTTGGCGGACTTGTTGAAGACTTTCTCCTGAGAGTTTGAAATTTATATTTTCTCCTCCTATCCTGGCTTTGTGCCTTAACGGATTTGATGGAGTTGATGAGATGAGAATATCTTCGGTCTTGTGCTTTGTGCTTTAACGGACTTATTGAAGATTTCATCTCGAAATTTAGAATTTATATTTTCCTCCTGTCCTAGCTTTGTGCCTTGGTGGACTTGATGGAGTCGGTGAGATGAGAATGTCTTCGATCTTGTGCTTTGTGCTTTGACGGACTTGTTGAAGATTTCATCTCGAAATTTGGAATTTATATTTTCCTCCTGTCCTAGCTTTGTGCCTTGGTGGACTTGATGGAGTTGATGAGATAGAAATGTCTCCCTGCTTTTGTGCTTTGTGACTTGTTGAAGATTTCATCTCAAATTTAGAATTTATATTTTCCTCTGTCCTCAGGCTTGGTGGACTTGATGGAGTTGATGAGATAGAAATGTCTTCTGGCCGTGCTGCTTTCACTTTGAAGATTTCATCATTCAGATCTTGTGCCTCCTTTTATCCTAGCTTCATGCCTTGACGGATTTGATGGAGGAAAGTCCTGAATTATCTTGGAGATTTGTCAGGCGATACGAAATTACCTTCTGCCCTAGCTTTCTGCTTTTGTAGGCTTGTGGAAGGATACATGCCGACGACCTAACTCTCAAAGCTTGTGTTGGATCAATGGCAAAGAGTCATGTGCTTTGCACATGTAATGGACATGTTGATGACAAAACTCCCTTAGTTCATTTAAATTTTATACTAACATTGGGATAGCTTCTTCTGGCCCTCCGCTTTTGCTTGATTGGACTTATCAAGAAGAATTTCCTTCGATCTTTGCTCGCTTTGATAGACTTATCAAGGAGTTGAGATTACACATTTATATTTGATTCCAAACTCGCAAGGCCTTCTTAAGTAAGGATATCTTTGTTTGTTGTAGAATTTTGAGAAGTGACTTTACGACTAATAGGAATAATCTCCTAGTCTGGGTCACTCGAACTCACCAAGTTGAAGATATTTAGGAAATTGGATGCTCTTGTCTTTGAACTAACGAAGTAGGAGGATCCCTTACTACTACTGGCATGTGTAAGCAGATCAATTCTACCGCATGTTGAGTCCGACCTTATACACCAACTTGAGTCGTGGACTTGAGCAATTGATGAAGGATTTTATCCTTGGGTTAACGAGATGGGGATCTCTTACTACGACCTTTGTGGCGTGTTGAGTAAGCAGACCTGTCAGCGACTCGGCCATATTTAGGCGTGTTGAGTCCGACCTTATACACCAACTCAAGCCTTTAGATTTGATGTGGGATGAAAAATGTCCTTCCAACTTGGTTTGTTGAAGTTTGCAGATTTGAAGATTTTTGCCTTTGGTCAATAAGACTTTTAAATTTGACAAATCAAATACATAATTTTGAATATGCATGTGGGGATCTTGGCACTAGGCACGATGTCAATCCCAAAGAGAAAGGGATGCTCCTTGTCAAATAGGAACGCCCGATACTTTACTATAAAACTTTAAAACAAATGTCCCATATCTAATAGGGGGATTTTTATTTTATTTTGGAAATACATTCTTGTGTTACAAGAGAATTTCCAATGAAAATTTCCATGTGTTTGGCAATGAAGATTTTCAAATGCAGGATTTGTCCAATCACACTTTCATGTGTAATATTTCTTTAAATATCGACCGTTGATTGGTGACATTAGTCTTTCACCTTTGAAGTCCACGAGTTGGTAGGCTCCCCCTTGGTATATCTTTTCAATAACAAAAGGTCCTTCCTAATTAGGTTCAAATTTACCCGATTACTGCGATGAGGGATGATTGGTCTTCGGACCGATTAATTCCCTTCGAAAAGCTTCGAGGGGCGTCTTGTATGATCGATGCTCTCGGACATTCCGGATAGACTTCTAGATTTTCTTGAGCTTGGGCGAACCTCGTCAAGCGCTCAAGCTCTTCCATCGTGAGCGAGCATTCTCATCTTGGGTAAGATTTTGTTGAATGGCTACTGGGCGAAGGTAGTTCCAGTGTAAAGCTGCTTCCCAAAGCAGCATGGGGTAGACTTTGTAGGAGTTTGTAAGTGTGCGGTAAGCATGCCCTTCCACAAGTTTGGTATGCCACTCCCTTTTATTTCTTGTGAGAATTTTTTAAGCAATTTGACTAGTGTTTTATTAAATGCCTCCAAACCATTTGCTCATTATAAATTGTGAATATCCAATCAATCTTATCTTGCGTCACAAATTTATAAACTTTAGTACTTTTGAAGGCGTCATTATCGAAATGATTTGACGTGGTACACCAAATCTATAAACAATATTGTGGGTAGAAGTTAGTCACTTTGTAACTTCTTTAAATGGTGAAAACTTGACGGAGAAATAATCGATTGGTGCTAAGATGAAGCGGTGACCGGTGATGATGGTGGATCAATTGGTCCAATTACATCGTCCCCGACATTCAAGCGGCGAATGCTACCATTGGATGCAGATTTGGAGGCGATGAATTATGTTACCGTGGACGGCATTCATGGCATCTCTTGGCATGATTGATACTGATCTTTTACCATAGGCGTGATAGTATCAATTCTTTTAATTTTGAAAGCCATTTTAGGACATTGGTGTGCACCACAAAGTCCTTGATGGATTTCAACAATTACTGTTTCTTCTTATTCCCAAACATCGTAGCCACATATGAAGGATCTGATGAGTATTGCCAACATAAGCATATTGAAGCCTTTTCTCAGTTGTGCTATCGACTTATTACTTGGCAATTTGCCTTCTTCGACGAAGAGGCGTCTCGTCTTCCTTCTTCTCTCTGTAAGAATTTCATTGTGTGGTTTTGGCACTTCAGGTTGGAGCTTTTCTTCTGTCTTGTTGACTTTGAAGGTGGAGTGTAAGAATTTGGCTCTAGGACCCTCATGAGTTAAAACCAGTGTATGTGCGTCATTAAGTCCATACTGTCATTTCTTTAGCTAATTTAGCTAAGCGGTCTACTTATTACTCACGGAGACTTTCATAATGACATTTGGAATTTGCTTCATAGCTTCAGAAGCTTTCGTGATAGTAGGCCAATTCAAGCTTGTTGATTTTGTAAAGGCCCAACTTGATTAATGAGAGTTGAGAATCCATAAATTGCGGACTCCCATGGAAATGGCTTCCTCTAAACACCACCAACGTCATATTACGCCCGTTGTTGGTTGGTTGAGTTAATTTATAAGAATGTCTCGTATGCCACCTTGCCGTGGTGATGAGGCAGATACCGGCTTGAGCCTTTGAGATTGAGTGTATCTAATGAATGAAGCTCCATCAAAATACAATTCCACATTTGTTGCTTTTTTTTCATATATGTGCATGATTTGCTCATCGGAAGATCATCGTTAAGCAATGAGTCTGGGGTATGGGATGGCGACAAGAAAATCTGCTAGAATTTGCCCTTCACGCTTTTTGGGGGTATGTAATATCAAATTGTAGCAGAAGGGCAATATCGTGGCGACGCATCAGCGTTGGTCTTGTCATCAAGAACTTCAGCGGATCGATCCTTGAGATAAGGGTAATTTTATGAGATAGCATGTAATGGCGTAGCTTTTGGGCAAAATTAACACAATGCTATTGGAGAATAACTGCTTAGCTCTATTAGTCTAATAGTATAGAGCATTCTCCTTTCCTTCATTATTATGTGCAAGCATAGAGATTCTTCAGTCTTTGTACAATATGAGAGGCTTTCACTTGGGATTGAAGAATGGGTGGGTTCAACAGATATCTCTTGATCTTGTCGAAGGCCTCTTGACATTCTTAGTCCTTGAAAGGAATATCTTTTTTCATTAATTTTGCAAAGTTGACATCACGACATATTTGATATAAATCTTCTAATGAATTGAGATGTCCTGTATGGAGCGAAGTTGAGACTCCTTGGAGGAGGCATTTCGATAATCGCTTTGATTTTGTTGGGATCGATTTCAATCCCTCACGCACATATAGGAACTTTCAGAAAGAGACTCAAAGGCACAGGATTCATCTTGAGATCATATTTTACGATTCTTTCAGGACGATAAATCATCGAGATGATCTTTGCGATCATACTCTTCAACGAGGTCATCAACATAGCTACTTTTGATGAATCAACTTCGTCATTGTGTCATAGCCCTTTGGTATGTAGCTCCGGCATTCTTCAAGCGAAGGGCATGGCGTATAACAATATATGCCGGTGGTCACGAATGAGGTATGCATCTCATCTTGAGCCATCTTGATTTGATTGTAAACGGCGATCCATCCATAAATGAGAACATGTCGTGGTTTGAAGTGTTATCCTAGCGATTCGATACGAGCGAAAAATCATCCTTTGGACATGCTTTGTTTAAATCCACGAAATTCGTCTGAATCGAATCGACCATTCTTCTTTTCACGGGGACAATATTAGCTATCGGTCGGTATTTTCTTCTCGAATAAAACCCGAGCTTCTTCAACACTCTTCTTCTTCTCTCATTTTAGCTTGCTTGGCTTGGTGATACATCAATTGTTAATTTGTGAACGCTATGTCGGGGATAAGCACGGCATTTCAGCATATGTCAGCAAAGCAATCCACGAATTCAGAGCAAAGTTTTTAATTCTTCCACTTTATCTTGAAGTAGAAGCGATGAGCGTTAGAGGATCCTCCTCGGTTCCCAAATTAATTTCTTTAAGTTCATCCATAGTTTGCCCACCATCTTCAAGCTCTTGGTGTCGATTCGGCTTCCACTTCTTCATTATTTGAGGACTAACATTAGAATGACATTCTCATCTTCATCATCACTCTCAACTTATTCTGTTATATGTATGCGGTATATTCTGTGGACCATTGTCTTGGATGAAACCAAGGCCTTTGGTAGTGTGTTTATTTCTCTTACCAATGGTTTGAGAACCTTTTGGGTACCACATCATTTCAAAACTTGGTCCTTTGCTTCTCCCTGGACCATGCTTGCGCATTAGTTTTGCATCTTTGGAAGTAATATTTTGGTATTCTTGTGGGCATAGCTTCTTCTTCTTGGATAGTTGCATTTACGTCGGGATCTTCTTCTTGACACCCAGATTTATAAAGCGCTTCAGGCCTTCGAGGGAGGAGGTACATAGAAGGTCACCGGTTCCTCGACTTTGTGAGTTTCTCGAGGGTGATTTCTTTAAAATGTTGAAGGAATAAGGTATTCAGTGTAGTCTCTTCTTGATGGATCATGATTGTTTTAAAGTAGGTGCATTGCACCTTACCTTCAGATTCAAACTCATGTCGAGTCAGATTTTCCTCATTGCTTTTCTGAAGATTCATGGACCTTTGGATTTAGAAGGAACACATTCATCTTCTTCTTGATTATCCTTTGCAGATGAGGGACGGTGTTATTGATTTTAGACTTGTTCTTTATATCCCTAGGGATATTTGGAATAATCTATTTTCCTTTATTCTTTTTAACTTCTCCCTTCTTCTTTACTTGTTCTTTTATGGGTTTTGAAGTAGATGTAGTATTTGCTAGTTATTTTGTTAGCTTTGATTCCCTCATAAGGAAATAACTGGCATCTTGATATATCTTCACTTCATGCCTAAAGGTTGCATGTCACAATTTGGCATTCTTCCCATCCTTTGTATATTTCATACATTGATGCAATGTAGATGGGACAATGTCATACTTATGAAGCTATGGTGACCCGGCTCGAATGAAGCATCCGATCAATGAAATTTGGCTTACGTGTGAGGTCTCCAAATTTAAGAGGAGGGCGAATAGATAGTTTTCCCTCATTGAATCCTTGAACCATGACTTTATCTCGTCCGGATGTTGTACATCTAGAGATAGCCATTTAAGTTCTCAAGTTCATAAGATTCACGGAGGAATGGGATCAATTAAGATCGGTATCATAATTTATCACTTTTCTGAGAGAGCGAGTGCTCTGCGGTTAGCATTAGATCATCTTTAAAATGTGACGGTTGGAGGCTCTTGAACATGCAAGGTCTCAGTTAGGCGGCGTTGACAAAATATGCTTGAACTTCTCCGGCTCTTTGAGAGCTTCAATTGGTGTTACGAAGATCTTGACATTAGAAGTCTTCATGTATTAAATACTTGCGAATTTTCCTTAGATGGGATAGAATATTGTAGTCGATCCACTTTTGATGAAGGCTTCTTATTTGAATCCTTAGGGATAACTTTTTCATTGATTTCAATTTCTTTTCCTTTATCTATTCATTGTCTCTTTCTCTGTTGGGATGGTAGCACTCGACCACTTCTCTACTTGAAACTTCATTTGCATGAATCTTGAATGACTCATTCTTCGACATCATACGCCGTCAATGATAGACTAAGATTGAGAATCCAACTTTACATTTTTATGTGTTGATATGGTGAGTTCTGATTCATCTTCATTTGGGAAACAGAGTTCTTCTAAGCTGTTATCAGCTTCATGCATCATCAAGCAAGACTCAGTAGAAAATTCTTCAGCTTCTTCCCCTATTTTTTTATTGATCTGAAGATTTGTAATGAATTTTTCAAGTGTGATAGGTTGTCTTGCTGATTGTATATAACCTTCCATATTGATGATCGAGATTCGTTGTGTAAATAGTAGTAGTAATTTTTTTTTATCTTCTTCTTTTTCTTTAATTTATTTTTTTTCGTTTGTGGGTTTCTTAGCCTTCCCTTGCGGTATTTGGCTAGGTGTCTTTCATGAGATGAAGCCTTCCATAACTTAGGTTTTGTCTCAACTCAATGCAGATCATGGTGATTTCCGAATACACAGGCATGCTTCAATTGCTTAACATTTTCTGATCTTTTTTAGAGTGACTTGCCATCTTCATCATCGAGTTTCTTTCTTTGCCATTGCTTGATAGTCTTGGAGATGAGGTGATTACTTTCTGGATTCTTTCTTGGATACCAATACTTGTGGATAATGTGAATTCTCCATTTCTATATTTCAGCCAATCTTTGAATATGTAGCAATCTTCAATGGATGGCACCCGATATATGACAATAGTTAGGATTATCGCTTGTCCGACCTCTTGGTCTTTTACACTCGGTAGTTGGAGACTTTGAGTGCATGTTTAAATAATTTAGCCACACTTTTCTCTTAAAAGAATACTCTTTGACTTTTCTTTTAGGGTTGGGGTCATTGAGTTATTCATTCCTTTTGTTCATTTTGGTGTGGCGCCTTCTTTGCGACCTCGATCATTACCTCAAGTATGAGCTTGGGTTGTGGGAGATTGAATGTTTTGGTCTTTCTTGATAAGCAGGTAGCCTTTTATTACGTATAACTAGTTTACATGTATCCTTCTTGAATGAGGTGAAATGTGTTTCACCTTCTTGGATCAGCTTTTGCTCTTTTGGATTTATCTTGGTGGCTATCGAGCGTGATAAATTTAATTTCTCAAATTTAGCCACCTATCAAGCGCTCTTGAAATGTGGTGATTGAAGCCATGCAAAGATAAGGCATCATCTTGTCATCAATGTTGCCATCGTAATAATTGCATGCTCTTCTTAATTGTTGTTCACATTTCATACTCATATTTAGCGTAACATAAATGTTCTTGACTCGTGCCTTTCTTCCTCTTCAAGTAGATCAAGAATTGGTTTTGATCGCTTAACGAACCTTAACGGTAACATGTTTTCAAGCTCGGCAAAAGTTTTGATCGAAGTCATTTGACAACTCAAAGATACCATTCGAAAGCGGGTTAAACCATCGACGAATAATAATAATCATCATTACCCCCGGTTATAGATGCTTTGAATCGGCATGTTGCTTAGATTACCATTTTCGCCAAATAGATTAAGGTTGAATATCCCTTTGGGTATGGAATTTGATCATCTAGTGGGATATGGCGACGTCTCACAATTTTTTGCACTTTTGCCTTATAACTTTGATCTTCTCATTGAATAACCTCAGTTGAGAGAGGTGACTTGAGATATAGTTGTTATTGAGAAGCGAGTTCGGCTGACTAATATTTATTTCAATCCTAAAGCAGGAATTTTGAAGCATGTGAGATCAGATTTATTAGAGGATTGTCATGGGCATTCTAGAGGCTTGATGATTATTTGGGCGGTGTGTTGGACTGTAGCGATATTTCTACGTCATTAATTCATTCATTTGCATCAAATCAACTCATTTCTCTTATTCAACGGCGATTTCTTTATCTTTGCTTTCATCGTTTGTCTCTTACTTGCTTACAAGTGGTAGTATCTCAATGTGAGATTTTCTTTTACTTTCTTCTTCTTCTTGCCTTCAGTTCCTCTCACGAGAGCTGGAGGATGCTTCCTTTATTTGAACATTTTGTTGTTCTTCAGGTTAAGGGGAGATGCTTGTGCGGCCTTTGATGACAGGATGGCGCTTATGGATTTGTTGTACCATATACAGCTTCTTGTTCTCTCTCTTCTTCTTAAGTCCCTTGGATCTGGGTTTAGATCGGCGCCTCCAATGGACTTAGATTCAGTGTGGTGGAACTTCTTCAGAGGGCTTGTCGAAGTTAACCTCTCTTGATGGGATGGAGTTGATTGATGGCGGGATCTCACGGAGGATTCTCCAAGTGTCTGTCATATTCTTTATCATTGGGGCCCTCTTTTTGAGCTCCCATTTGATAGATTTGAGTTGGGGCGAATCTCAGAAATTCACACCGGATGTCGATGTTTCTTTGCTCAAAATTTCTTTGAGGCTTTGCATTTTGCTACCTCTGCTTTTCCAGGACCTTTCGGTGGTGGATTCTGGATTCCAGTGTCACCGTGCTCACCGTGTGAGACATGGATCTGTTGGCGTCACATTTGAGTTACGGGATGAGGTCTCCTTGGAGGAGGCGATCATCCTTGATATGAACCTTGGTATTTTTCTTTTCATTAGCCCTCTCCAGCCTTGGCTGGATATAGGCTTCATGGGGTAGTTACAGAAGAATTTGCTTGGGCAGGTGACATTACGTTTAACCTTAAGGTTATCAAGCAGGTGTGGGTGGGAACACTATTCTTTGGTTGTTGGTTTGTCGGCATTTGGGCAATAAGTGTTGTAGCTCAGACTTCTCTTTCTTCATTGCCTCCATTTGGCACTTCGGAGATGAAGAAAGCTTGACATCATGCCTCCCGGGCGAATGGTTCGGTGGCGGTGGGGACTAAAGGCGGTCAGCATGACTCAACTCTCTTCATGATTGTTGTCTTTGAGAGGCCTCTCGAAGGCTGATATTCTTTAAGTGACCTGCGGGGTTGTTGCCTTTTTGACATGTAGGGCGGTTTGTACTTGACAAGTTGAAGCTATCAACTTGCTCATTCAAGATGTTTGAAATCTACTGGCGGATGGTAGCTCCGGGCCTTCGACATTGATGCGGCGTTGGCGGATGTTCCATCTGAAATGCTGATGTGTGCAGTGACAGGTTTAAAAGTAAAATTAGCAATTAAAATATTTATACCATCACTTTCAAAATATATGGGTGATAAGACAAAATGTACTAAGCATATGCATAAATAAAATCTCAAATGACTTAAGACTTTAAGTAGCAAGCTTGTAAGTTGTCAAGTTTAACTTATCATTTCCATTTCATTTTCATTTCTTATTTCATTCATTTTTTTTATACTTATTATAACTTAGATTTGACTAGTCGAAGATGGAAAGAAAGTAGTCGCCAATCTGTGGGATCAGAAAATTTTATGACCTCTTCGGGAAGAAAAAATTAAGAGTTGTTTAAGATAATTTTAGAATGCAAATGAATAGTAGATAAGACCTTGCCAGAGATCTCGTTCTCATGTTTGGTGAAAACTTTATATCACGGTTCGGGTTTCCTATAAGCCTGATAGTTAATTACTCTCTTGAGAATTTCGATTAAAAGGCATTAAATAGATTAAAGAGCGATTGAGTGGAGTTTAGAACTTATGAAATTTATTATTTTTAATTTAAAACTTTTTGTGGGGAGCGATGGCGGTCCCAGATCTGTGATTTAGTCCGGTGCGCGGTCCACTTAATAGTCGGAGGTAGTTGACTCAGCCAGAAGGATCCTTATCGACAACACATGGGTTCACGTCGTCCAAGGTGTCCTTGTAGACACAGGGTGGAGTTTGTCACAGGGGACAAATATAAGTCGGCCTTAACTAACAGCTTTTAAAAATACATTCCATTTCTGACTCAAAACAAAGCGGTTAAGGAACACTGAGTATTAAATGCCAAAATTTAGTATTATATATGAACCACATTCAGAGAACTCAGGTAGACCATTTATGTGGTGTCATATCGCGGCAAAATCACCAGCATGAGGACAGACAGGGCGCGTCTTACTTTAGGAATATTTGAGTGTAAAGATAGTTGCATTTGATTTGACATTGACTCTTGTGAGCAAAGTTTTATTAATTTGTCAGAAGACAAAACAGTTGGAGAGGGTGAATTGATTTTTTTATTTTAATTTAAAATTGATTTCATTTTATTTATATTTTGTTATTTTCTTTGAATTTTGATCATTTATAATTGATTTAGATTTGAATATATGATCATTTACCATTGAAATTTTAATTGTGGTTCTGGTTGTTCGATCAAATTTATGTATTGATAGCTACACTATACGATTTTTATAGAGGATTGGGTCTTAATTCGTTGTCTCGAAGTATAATCATCCTTGACTCCCAGCTTGAAGATGAGGATGGGTTTAGGACTTTTCTTCTTGAGGGTTTGAAAAGCTATAATGGGTTGATTCATATCTTATATTATATGGAATTAACTTCTCGTATATTAATTAATTTATATAATATTAAATTTTGGGTTTTGTTAACAGAATAGTCAGAAGCAGGGATTATATAGCATCTGTTCTTTCGTATTTATCTTAATAATTACTTCAACATGCATATGAATATCTACTCTTTTGAAAATTGCATGGACATTAAGATGTTTAATATTGATGTTTCGATGTCAAATTTTGATTTTTGAGTTTTGTTGCTATTAGAAGACCAAGCGAATATAGACTCATTACTTTCTTCTTTGAGGATGGATCAGATTAATTATTTGAATCATCGTTCTCCAAACCTTATCAACTAATTGTACATAGAGGATCGGGTTTGAGTTTTTCTTCTTGAAATGTTGAACTTGAAAGAATTCATGATAGATAAATTTATCTTTTTGTCATTCATGATAGAATTAGCTTAAATTCTGATAATAGCGTCATTAGACTTTTAGGTTTTGTTAACTTGGGACGGTCTAAGACGGGATAGATGTAGATTTGTTTTTTGTAGAATATGAATTTGACCATTTCAAGTGTTTATCGTAGATCAAGTAAAGTCGTTAAGGCTATAAGTTGACTCTCACTCTAAATCAGAAGTATAGATTTATCATAAGATATGCATTGAATCTTTCATGTACTTGCATGTATCAGTGAGAATTCATAAAAATGTGAATGCATTCAAGCGAAGTGATTGTCCTAGATGATATGGAGTTAACAACCACTTATGTAAACGTGTCTATTCTTTAACAAATCAAACATGCATTTTATAGAATATGAATTTGATTCTTTCAAGTATTTGCATGAATCAAATGGTTAAGCAAAAAGAACATTACTTCATAAAATCATATATTTCATTTAACTTGCATATTAAAGATATTCAAATTGAATAGAATGAGATAACTTTGAATATGCACTAAATCATTTCATAAGCATTTTAGCATGAAGCCTTGCCATTTATTTCTAAATGACATATGACATGCACTTGTATCTTTCATGCGTTGAGTGTCACATTTTTATTTCTCACCCATTATGGCATAATCACCACTTAGGCAAAATGAATTTGAACTTTAAATAAGTAATTATCATCTATATGAAGATTCAGGGTAACTAAGCTCGTAGATAAGCATCTTGTAATTGTCATATATGGTATTTGGCGTGAATAATCATATGCATGTCTTTTTTCAAACACTTTTCACATTTTATTTATCAAAATTTTCGGCATCCGTCGCGTAGGACTTGAGGGGGACTGCCTTCTAAGAAAGGCGTGCATGGTAGGTGACGGTATTTGCACCATCCGAAAGACATGCATGGGTTGCCCGCGATCTGACATTTCGCGCCAGCGTTGGAGCGGTGTGAGGACTTATATCATAACAGTTTTCCGTTGGAACAGCGTGAGCAGTCTTCAGCAGATTTCCGCCACATTAGAACAAGCGTGAGCAGTACTTATCACAAATTTTCGCGCGTTGGAACGATGTGAGAACGGTACTTATAACGTAAATTTGATTATATGAAATTATGAAAAGTATAAGCATTTATATATGACATATTTCATCCCTTCTTTTCTTTCTCTCTTTTTTTTTTTTTTGAAAATTTTGGCAACCTCCGATCATCCGCATGGAATTCTGGGGACTAGGTCTTCCACCACTGAAGCGCGTGCATGGTAGATGTCGTGAGACACCTCGGTAATTTATTTTTTGCGCATGAAAGTGCATGGGTTGCATGTGACATTTCGCGTTGGAACGGCGTGAGCAATCTTCATCAAGTTTTCATCCGCGTTGGAGCATGAGCGGTACAGATTTTCACCCGCGTTGGAACAAATGAGCAGTATCCGGGTTTCCCGCATTGGAACGATGTAAGCGGTTTTATAGCATAGAGCAATAAATTTGCATTCACATGTATATGAAATTAAAGTATAAGCATTTATATATGACATATTTCATCCCTTCTTCCCTTTATCTCTTTTTTTTTTATTTTTTGAAAATTTGACGACCTCCAGGCGTCATCCCATGGGGACTAAAGTACCACACCGAAAGTGGATGGGTTAGCTTGTTGTAACAAGTTTCCACCATGTTGAAGAAACATGAATAGGTAGTTATAGTAATAAATTTAAAGCTTGCATTTGCATAAAAAAAAAGAAAGTTGATTGCATGTATATTTAATTAAGAGCATAATAATCAAAATTCTACAACTCAGGCTCTCCCCACATGTGAGGGTTCTTGAGAGGCTGGTGCCCCACTAAGAAAGGCATGCATGGGTGGATGTGTGAGACACCAGTAGAAATTTTGATAATAGCATTTCCTGATTAATATCAAAATGATAAAGCAGAAATATGCAAGTAGGGACTAAGCTCAAGCCAATCATTTCCTTGACCTCTCCTTCATTAGCAACTAACGAGGAAATAACATGTGAAGCTCATATATATATAACACGAAATTTCATATTGAACTAAAACAATAAACTTGTAAAATATTCACAACAACCCCTCATGGGACAAACAATATTAGGTTTTGCCAAATACAAAAATCTGAAATTTTACTTTAACCAAACATTCATTTGTATTTAGCTAAACATTCATTTGCATAATCATAAGTAATCAAATGATAGAAAGGGATGAGGAAGGAAAAGCAATCATATCATAAATCATCCCCACAAATCAATTTCCCTTTTCTTCTTTGCCTATCAGCTTTAAACAAAAAAGGTAGTATGCAATCATAAAACATGGGTAAACACTTGATAACAAAGCAAAGATTCAAATCATTCCTCACATCAAGTATCACATCTTTTCCTCATTTCAATTTCATAGAGAAAGAACAACCCAATTTCAGAAGATATGCACAATAAGAATTTACCGAACCCATTTCATCCAAGAAATAGAACTGAAATAGTAGTGTAAGCTTAGGGTTGATTGGAAACAACCTGGAGACTTCAGATGCTAGCAAGAAAGAGAAAGAAAAGCAAGATGTCCCGAAGGTAACCCTCATCTTTCCTATCACTTCCTTTCAATACTTCAGTTTGTTTAAATCCCACAAATTTGCCTGTCAATGGGATTTACCAAATCCGAGATTTAAGGCAAAGCGAAGAAAGCAGGATAACAAAGCGAAAGGCGATTTTCTAGCTTTGGCAATTTCCTCCATGCTCATCATTGAACAACATAAAAATGGTATATTAGTAAAGCTTGCCAAAATATATACTATAAGAAGCCACCATGGAGTAAATATAATCATTAAAAGCTGAAGCAACTACTCCCTGAATAGAAAACACCATCTGACTTCCTCTTGAAGAAGCTAGTCACCGGAGTTCAAGAATAAAGACAACAAGGCAAAATTGCCGGAAGATTTAAATCGATTTTAAAGAACCACTATCAATAATTGAATGTTATTGAAAATTTGTGTCCACGGGATAACTGAAAATCTGGTTGGAAGGAGGAAGGGGAAAAGCATCTGATTTGCTAAAGAGAATAAGCAAGATAGTGAAAAGTAGGATGGCCATAGCCAAAGACACGAGAAGGATGCTCGGTTTGCTCAAAGTGAGTGGTAGAGAGGGGAAGTCCAAAGCGCATTACACCATAAATCCAACATTATATCTTCATCTCATTACAAGTGCATAAAAAAAAAAAAATTTGTAATCCAACCATAGAACGTATAAGGATAAACCGAAATCATTTCCTTCAAGAAAAACCCACATAGCAAAATATAACTTAGATTGAAAGCAACAACCTAGGGGTTTGGTTGGAAGAATAGGAAGGATCGAGCCTCTGTTTGCTGGGTTGCAACCAAGAGACGAAAGGAACTACTGAGGCAGGCGGCTGAAAAGAGAGGAAGACTGAGATGAGAGCTTTTCGCTTCTCTACCAGGACAGAGGATGAGCGAGAGGAAGAGAGGAGACTTGACCAGAGCTTCAAGAAGAAGCTCTCGTGAGAGGGAGGATCGTCGTCAACAGGAGCAGAGAGAACGATCCTGAAGGAAGAATCGCCGAGAGCTTGAGGCGAAAGAGGAGAGTCGAATGAAGAGAATGTCGTGAATGAGGAAGGAAAGCGTGAGGAGAACTCGGAGAGTTAATCCCATTAACCAAAACGGCGTGGGTTATTTCTCATTGGTGGCGGGGTTTAGGTAAGGATAATGGGGTTGGCGGCGCTAATTAATTAAATTATCATTTAATATTAAATTTTATGAATTTACTTTATGCAATAAACCAACAATATGAGTGTTAATTTTAGTTGTTTACATTGTCGAGCAAGCGTGATCGATTCATGTCGGAGATCGTTTGAGGCGAAAGTAGAATTCTAAATTGTCAGCGTCACGCTCAAATTGCTCGGCCGCCGCACTTTGCCGAATCGATCGCGGAAGGCGTCATTTGATAGGTTTCGACGTTTCGACGATGACAGCACGATCAATTTCACGAACGAAGGTCGTTTAGACGTCGTCGAGGCTTCTCGACTTCGATATGCGCGTAATTTCATTAAAAATTGATTTTAATTATTTGATTGATCATTAATTGATTCGATATTTGTTATTTAATTAATTTTAATATTTTCGACGCATTACGAAGCCGGATTTTCAAATCAATGCGAGTTTGATCGAATCCGATCGCATTTAGATGGTTTATCCTCTACGTCATTTATTTAATTTCCAATGGCACATAGTTGTAGGTCAACATGCGATAGATAGTCGACAGCCAGCATAAAACTTGTCGAAATAATCATGACATGAATCCTTTAAATCATGACATGACATCCTAGAAGTGGTATGGCTTGAATGAAAAATATGCGGCATTTGCGTCGGCCGTGCGATATTAAATAAGCAAGGGTTGGCTCAGAATGTAATTCTTGACCAGACTTCAATCGGATACATATGTAGCGGCACTTTAACTGAGTTTGCCTTAAAATCAGCCAAAAAAAGCTCAAGTAATCTCTAACTTAGCCCATTTAGTGGATTATTTAATCAAATGATCATCAGATGATAAGCATTCTTCCAAGTCTTCGCTTGAAAAGGGCCTGGTTTATCAAGGGACTAGCTTTGGTGCCCACTGTATCAGCTAAATCTCCGAGCACACCTATGGTAGCCTTCATCACCACATCATCCATTTCCTTCTCATTCTGTAAGCTATCCAGGACTTAAAGAATATGAGGTGCAAAAGATTAGTTATCATCCTCTAAGGTTGTATCGCTGAAGCACCCGTATATAGAAGACCTTCATTTTGCTTTTCTCTTTCATCCATCAATAAAAATTTTTGAGCCTGAAGGAACTGATGTAGTTCTATCATGATAACTGGGACCAACTGCTTCACTGTGGGGGCAGTCACTTTTGTAGAGCACCTCACAACGTTATTTAAACTTTCATAAGCTGCAGTCCATAGGCGAAACTTACTAGCATCATCTCTGAGAGTGACAGAAAGAAGAGCTTGGAGCTGTGCAGCACTGGGTTGAAGACGGGAGGAGGAAGACCGATCTGGAGGCGTTCTGCGTGAATAGCAGAAGCAGAGGAGAGCTTTGAGAACGAGAGAGTTTGGAAGAGGAGAACAATGGGGACGGACTATCTCGTGCTGGGATTGGGAATCAGGGGGCCGAATGAGAGATTGCAGGCTTGTATGGGTTTCCATTTATTTTATTTTTTTTTGCCTTTCATCCGCGCAAGATGGGAGAGTGGAGCATGGGCGAAACAGATGGCCAAATTTCAATGCGGGAAGACGGGAGCATGGTCGGGTGAGATTTTTTATTTCCTAGGATTTAATTGATAATTAATATATTTTTTTAATTGATTTATATATAATAGTTAATTTTATTTCATTTTATTTTATCTGATTTAAATAAAATAATTATATATATATATAAATAAAATATTTTATTTAACTTAATTAATTGAACATCCTTGGCCTTATACAAAGGTAAATTTTGTGATTTTAAGAGGATTTATATACATACTACATAATTCTTATGTATTTATATATCTAACATCTAAACTTTAATTTTTATAAATATAACATTATGGACGGATGCAGGCAAAGAAGTTAGTCCATGAAACTAGAATTAGGTTAGGATCTTAGAATATAGGTACTCTTATAAGTAAATTAATGGAATTAGTAGATATTATGGTTCATAAAAAGATAAATATTTTATGTATTCAAGAAACTAAATGGGTTGGGGAGAAGGAGATTGATAGTTTAGATTTTAAACTTTGGTATTCGAGATAAGTAACTAGAAATTGCATGCGTGATTATAAATAAAAGTTTGAAAGATAATGTTATAAATATTAATAGATGGGAGATAGAATTATACTTTAAATATTATGATACTTATCAAGCGATGTTATAAGTGTTTATGCCCCCTCAAGTAAGTTTGGATGTAGTTTAAAAGAAAAATTTTGGAATTAATTAGAGGATTAATACAAAGATACCCTCAAAAAAAGTATTTATTGGAGAAAATTTAAATGACGTTGGTAGAGAATAAGATTTTAAAAGTATTCACGATATAATAATTTAGAGGAATTAAGGAAGATAAAGACTATATTAGATTTTACCTCTTATGATTTTATAGTTGCTAATACTTTATTTAGGAAAATAGATAAACATATTATTACTTACAAAAATGGATCTAAAAAACACGATTGATTATTTTCCGACAAAAATAGATCGTTTAGATTATAAAGATTGTAAGGTCATTCCAAGTGAAAGTTTAAGTACCCAACATCGATTGTTAATTTTAGATTTTAAGATGAAAAGTTATAAGAGAAGAAATAAATCAAATTATTATCCTAGGATTAGATGGGGACACTTAAAGAACACAAATAAAAATATTTTTAAGAGCAAGCTATAGGAGCATAATATTTGAGATGTTCATAAAGAAGCTAATGTTTGTGAGATCCGAAAATTCGCCACCGACCTCTTTTGGAAAAGAAAAGAGTTGTTTAAGTGTCGGTGATAATTTGAAAGGATGAATAGTAGATAAGACACTACAGAGATTTCGCTTCTCATTTGGTGAGAACTTTTATATCGATTAGGGTTTCCTATAAAGCAAGCCCTATAGAATTATCCTTCCAATACCGAGAGAAGACTTTCGATTAAGGCTAGATGAATCGTTAAAGAACGAGTATATAATTGATGTGAAGTTTAGAACTTAAATTTATTATTTTAACTTAAAACTTTTGTGAGGGGAACGATGACCCCATCTAGATCCCATGGTTATCCCTGCTATGGTCTCGTCCGCTAATGAGGAGGTAGTCGACCAACTCAAGGATCCTTATCAAGAAAACATGATTACGCCGTAAGGTGTCCTTATAGATGTGGGGTGGAGTTTGTCTGGACAAATATAAGTCGGCCTCTAACATAGGGCTTTTGCCCAACCAAATACATTCTACATTTCACTCAAAGGGCAAACCACCAGGAACATCACTGCGGTACGAATTTGTCATATCGCTGAACCACCAGGAGGCTCAGTCAGAATCCATTTTATGTGTCATGTCGCGGAAAATCACGACAGAGGACACGCCACGCCCCACGCTTTAGGAATATTTGAAGAAAGATACATGTGATTTGATTGACATGGCTTTGTGAGCAAAGTTTTATTAATTTGTCACCCGAAGACAAACAGTTGCGGAGGGGTGGATTGATTTTTAAGTTTTAATTTAAATAATTAATTTCATTTTTTCTTTATTTATATTTTTGTTATTTTTTTTGAATTTTGAACATTTTATGATTGATTTTAGATTTGAATATATGATCATTTATCATTGAAATTTTAATTATAATTACCCTTCTCGATCATAAGGCTAATATCAATTGATAGACCTTGTCACTCGTCCAATTTTCTAGGATGACGTTTCATTGTCTCAAGAAGTTTAATCCTTCAAAACCTTATCCACTCTAGTTTGAATATAAAGGATCGAGTTTGGGACTTTTCTTCTTGAGGGTTTGGATTTCAGAAGCTATGTGAGTCACATCTTATATTATATGACAGAGTTAGCTTCTCAGATATTATTAACTTGAAATTCTTATAATATCACATTTTTTAGGTTTTGTTAGTCCGGACTCGGTCCGAAGACCAAACCGGGATGTGCAGCATATGTCCTTTTGTATTTGACTTAGTAATTACTTCAACATACATGTAAGTATCTGTTCTTTTGAAAATTGCATGAACATTAAGATGTCTAATGTTGAAGTTTTGATGTCAAATTTTGATTTTAGGTTTGTTAACTTGACCCCAAGACCAAACCTAATTATGTAAAGATCTGCTTCTTTTGTATTTACCTTAATAATTACTTCAACATGCATATGAATATCTGTTCTTTTGGGAATTGTATGGACATTAGAATGTCTAAGTTGGAGTTTATATGTCGAATTTTGATTTTTTTTTATTTTTTTTTTTTTTTTTGAATTTTGTCAACCAACCCGTCCAAGACCAAACCAAGTATAAGTTTCTTTTGTATTTGACTTAGTAATTACTTCAACATACATGTAGTATCTGTTTTGAAAAATTTGCATGGACATTAAGATGTCTAAGTTGAAGTTTATATGTCAAATTTTGATTTTTTGAGTTTTAACTACCAAGTCAAACCAAGAAGATACGTTCTTTGTTTTATATCTAACTCAGACATGTCCCTATTGTTTGGACATTTCAACATACATAATGAGTATATGTTCTTTAAAATGTTTTATGGACATTAAATGTCTAAATTGAAATGGGTTCAATTTGCAAGTTTAGATTTTAATATGACATTTTTTTTTGATAACCTGCACGGCCCCAAGACCAAACCGGATAGATAGACCCTGACAACTCTGACTATTTTCTTGCAGAGAATCGGATCTAGATTAATTATTTTAAGATCTATCGTTCTCCAAACCTTGTCACTCTAGATTATACCAGAGGACGGAGACTTTTCTTCTGACCTTGAATTTGAGAGGATACATTAACAATGATGCCGATAGATTTATCTTTAGTCATTTCGTGACAGAATCAACTTCTAAGATTTACAATAGCATCATTAGATTTTTAGGTTTTGTTAACCCGGACCCGGTCCTAAGACCAAACCGGGATGCATATGTTCTTTCATTTCATTTGATTGCTTGCATATGTCTATTTAAGCATTTAAGCTATTGAATACTTCAACATGCATACAAGTATTTGTTTCTTTTTAAATATTGTATGGACATTGGAATGTCTAAGTTGAAGTTTTTGATGTTTGACATGATATAGATGTCAAATTATAAGTATATGCTTTGATACCTAACATTGTAAATCAGATATAGATCTGTTCTGTCAAATATGAATTTGACCATTTCAAATGTTTATCATATATCAAATAGAGATCTGTTCTATAAGACTATAAGACACGAGTTCACTCTCTCAACTATTTGTCATGAGTCGAGTATAGAGTTATCTATACGATATGCATTGACTCTTTCATGTACTTGCATGTATCAAGTGAGAGTCTGTTTTATAAAAATATGAGTGCACATTGCAAAACTAAGTGATTCGCTCAGATGATATAGGCTTAGTTCTTTCAACCACTTATCATAGATCAAGCGTGTATGTTCTTAACAAATCAAGCATGCATTTTATAGAGTATGAATTTGATTCTTTCAAGTATTTGCATGAATCAAATGGTTAAAGAAAAAAAACATTCGCTTCATAAGGTCATGATTTCATTTAATCTACATATTAAAGACATTCAAAGAATAAGATAACACTTTGAATATGCACATCGAATCATTTCACTTAAGCATTTTAGCATGAAGCTTGCCATTTGTTTCCTAAATGACATAATGACCTTGTATCTTTCCATACATTGAGTGTCACATTTTCATTTCTCACCATTCATATGACATAATCACCACTTAGAAAATGAATTTGAACTTTAAATAAGTAATTGTCATATCTATGAAGATTCGGTAATAACTAAGCTAAGCATAGTAAGCATCGTCATTATCATATAGTATGATGAATGAGCAAGATAAATAATCATATGCATGTACCTTCCTTTTTCAAACACTTAGACATTTCACATTTTATTTATCAAAATTTTCAACCTCGACGCCATCCCCACATATTACTGGGACTAGCCTTCCCACCACGCCAAGAAAGGCGTATGGTGTCGTGAGACACCTCGACCGAAAATTTATTCCCACCATGCCAAGAAAGGCGTGACGAGATTTTCGCTACGTTGAACAACGCGAGCAAGTACTTATATCATATTTCCGCCACGCGGAACAACGCGAATGTGTACTTATAGAAGATTTTCCCGCCACGTTGGAACAACATGAACGGTACTTATCAGGTTTCCGCCGTGGAACAATGTGAACTACTTATCGCATATTTTCCTCACACGTTGGAACAAGCGTACTTAGACAAAGTAATTTAACAAATTTACATTCACATGTCCATAAAATATAACTGATACCCCCTTACTTTAGCGTCAGTTTCATCACCATTTCACCTAAATTTTGTATTTGGAATACTCAAATAGCAAGTTGTAACATAAGCTTTTAATTGCATGTAAGCACCTCTCCATAAATTTCCAGCATGTTAAGAATCACAAAATCCATAAATGAATTTTGCATATACTCTAAGTTAAGCCAAAAATCCCTTTCTTTTTTCATTATCTCCCTTTTTTTATAAAATTTTGGCCTCCTGTCATCCCCGCATACGTCGCCGGGATTAGTTTCCAACCACGCCAAGAAAGTGCATGGTGGTGTGGAGACACCGACCGAAAATTTATTGCCACCACGCCAGCGTGCATGGGGCGACAAGACAGATTTCCTGCCACGTTGGAACAACATGAGCAAGTACTTATATCATAACAAGTTTCTCTGCCACGCTGGAATAACGTGAAACAGTACTTATCACAAGTGTTTCCGCCGACGATTGAACAATGAACGGGTACTTATAAGCAAGATATTTCCATGTCAACAACGAACTGCGATTTATAAGAATAAATTTAAAGCTTGCATTTGCATAAAAAAAAAAGTTGCTTGCATGTATATTTAACTAAGAGCATAATAATCAAATTTACAGCCTTCTCGGACTCCCACATGTGGTTGCCAAGAGGGTCCGCCCACCACGCCAAGAAAGGCATGGTGATGTGAGACACCGTCAAATTTTGATAGATAAGATTTCCTATTAGCAAGATATCAAAATAATAGAAACAGACAAATATGCAAGAATGAAATCCATAGGGAATAGCTAGTAGCATAACAAAACCCCCTCTTTTTTAATTTCAGATTTCACTTTTAGATTTCATTCTATTCATATGCAAGAGGCAAAACAAATGAAATCTATAAGAGATAGCATATAGTATGACATAACCACTTTTCCATTTAATTTCAGCTTTTACTTTCAGATTTTATTCTACTCATGTACAAGAGATAAAACAAATGAAATCTATAGGAGATAACAAGTAGCATGGCATAAACTCCTTTGATAAAAATAATTTCAGCATGTATCACATTTCTAGACAACAATTTCATAGATTTCATCTTAGGTAAAAATAATTTTCAGCAAACATTATTTCATCCAAACAGCAGAAACTGAAATGTAAAGATAGGAAAGCTTGGTAATAGTTTAGGATTTTGAGCCAATCAATACCAAACCTTTCCAAACTTGATTTGGTTTTCAATATTTATAAAAGATTTTGTCAAGAATGTCAGAATAAACCTTTAAGAAGCTATGGAAGCTTGGTTCATTTCCCATAAGGAATAAAATCAACAGCATCACTTCCTCTAATATGATAAAAGCATAGGCTAAGATAAAGAACACTTGCATCAGGCATTACGCTAAAGGCTATGGAAAAAAATTCATTTCCATTAGAAAGAAATAAGAATTCAAAATTTCTGATTCAATTTCCTTAGGTAAAAATCGATAACACATACCCATTACAGCAAATCAATTCATTTTCCCTTAGGTAAAGAAAAAAATTTCAGCAAAAGAAATGTTGCATGTGCACGGCAGCAGCAAGGTAACAAATACAATCGAGGAAGAAAAGCAAAATGTCACAAGGATAACCCTCATCTTTCCTCTCACTCTCTTTCAGTGCTTAGTTTATACAAATCCCAAAATCGCCTGTGGGACTTATCAAATTGATTTAAGGCAAAGCGGAGGAAAGCGAGGGCTTATAGCGTAAATCCAACATATCACACAACAGAGGAGGAGAAAGCCTCACATCCAGTGGAGAGGAACAGAGACGAAAGGAAAGGAGGAACCGAGTGAAGAGAATGTGCTCCTACTCAACCTTAGAAGGAGAAAAGAAAGCGAAAGCTTGTAGCATAAATCCAATCACCTTAATTTCATGCTAAAACAAGTCCAACCATAAAACACAAATGGAAGAGGGAAGCAATCACATTTCCTTCAAGAGAAACCCACATAACAAAATATAACTTAAGATTGAAACAACAACCCAGGGGTTTTGGTTGGAAGAGGAATTAGGAAGGATCGAGTCCTCTGTTTGCTGCTAGGGTTGGTTGAGAACCGAGAGAGGAGCAAGGAACTGCAGAGGAGCTCAGTAGAGAGGAGAAGGAGCTATTGTGGGGAGTTCGGGAGAGCGAGCAGGGAGAATCGCACAAGGAGCGTCAGTGCCTCAGAGCAACCTGAAAGGGAAAGGAAAGGAGACAGCTTTGATCGAACCTCGATTTCCACGCCTGTCGGACGGATGAGAGGGAAGAACCAAGAGAGAAGCACGGAAGAGCGAGAACAGAAAGGAAGGAAAAATGTGAATGAGGGTCAACGAGTGAGAGAGGAGAGTGTCGCCTTTAGGACCGACCACTGATGAACGGCGGTCATTTTGATTGGTCGAAGCGAGGTTACAAGGATTAAGAGGGATTACGGCCGCTAATTAATCTAATTGCAAATATCATTTCGCATTAAATTTTATGGATTTACTTTATGCAATAAACCCTAACAATATGGGTGTTAATTTTAGTTATTTTTGTTGTGCCGAACACAACGGCGCGATCGATTTTGCGATCGGAGGTCGTTTGAGCAAAGTTGGCGGCGGTCGTAGTGAAATTAGGTCTAAATTGTGCGCGCCGCTCGCTCGATGCTTTTCGAATCGATTGCGGAAGGTGTCGTTTGATAGATTTCGACGTTTGGCGGCGATCAATTTCACGAGATCGTTTAGGCCAGGCTTCTCGACTTGATATGTAATTTCATTAAAAATTAATTTTAATTATTTGATTGATCATTAATTGATTTGACATTTGTTATTTAATTAATTTTGATGCTTTCAACGCATTATGAAGTCGAATTTTAAAATCGAATCGAATTTAATTTATTTCAATCGTGATTAGGGGGGTTTTAATTTCTACATCATTTATTTAATTTCAAGTGGCACATAGTTGTAGGTCAACAATGTTATGTGAAAAAAAATAACAAACGAAATTAAGCAAGTTGCTAAAAATGTGCTTGGAGAATCAAAAGAAAAAACTTTTTTAATAAAAATAGTTAGTGATGGAGTCAGAGTATGCAAGAAAAGATAAGGAATAAGAAGTATTATTATAAAACTTGATTTAGATGTAAAAACTGTGAGAATTGGAAAAGTTATAAAGTGGGCTGTAAAGATTCTAAGAAAGCAATATATTATGCAAAAAATTTAAATTTTAGTGATTTATACAATAGATTAGATATCAAAGAAGGTGAAAATTGTATGTATATATTAGCCAACCAGAGAGATAGGAGAAGTAAAGACCTAGTTTAAGTGAATTGTATTAAGGATGAAAATAATAAAGAATTTTTCTTAGAAAAAGATATTGAAAATAGGTGGATAAGGTATTTTGATAAACTTTTCAATGAAGGATCTGAAAGTACATTTGATTTTAGCAACTTTTATATCCTAAACAAAAATAGACAATTTTATTTTTATCATCCTATTAATAAGTCTGAAGTCAGAGAAGCTTTAAAAAAAATGAAATATGAAAAAACAATAAGACCTAATGATATTCCAATAGAAGTGTGAAAATGCTTAGGAGATCAAGGAATTTCTTAGCTTACAAATCCTTTTAATGTTATTTTAAAGACTAAAAAGATGCTAAATGAGTTTAGAAAGAATTTGTTGGTTCCTATATTTAAGAATAAAGGTGATGCACAAGAGTGTGCAAATTATAGAGGAATTAAGTTAATGTATCATACATTAAAATTATGGGAGAGAGTAATTAAGCATAGGTTACGATGTGATACAAAAGTTTCTCACAATCAATTTGATTTCATGCCAGGTAAATCTACTATGAATGTTATACATTTGTTAAGAGGTTTGATGAAGAAGTATAGAGAAAGTAAGGAGGATCTACATATGATATTTATTGATATAGAGAAAGCTTATGATAAAATTTCAAGAGATGTTCTTTGGAGAGTTCTAGAACAGAAAAGGGTTAAAATTGGTTATATTCAAGTAATTAAGGATATGTATACTAGAGCCGTTACTTGTGTCCAAACACAAGGAGGATTGACTAAATATTTTCCTATTTCAATTAGATTACATCAAGGATTAGCTTTAAGCCCTTATCTTTTTGCTTCAGTTATTGATGATCTTACTAGGCATTTACAAGAAGATGTACCTTGGTGTATGCTTTCTTCTTGTTGATATGACTAGAGAGGGAGTCCAAGAGAAACTTGAATTATAGAGGTCAACATTAGAGTCTAAAGGTTTTCGTTTAAGTAGATCTAAAACTGAATATATGGAGTATAATTTTAGTTGTAGAAGTTCTAGTAGTAGTGTTGAAACATTAGGTGAACAAGTCATTAATAAGAGTGAGCGATTCAAATATTTAGGTTTTATTGTTCAAAATGATGGTGAAATAGATGGAGATGATATTAATAGAATTCAAGTTGGATGGTTGAAGTGGAGGAATGCATCTGGCCTGTTGTGTGATAGAAAAATTCCACTTAAACTTAAGAGAAAATTTTATGAAAGGATGGTAAGACCTGCAATGACTTATGGTGCAGAATGTTGGCCAATAAAAGAGAAGCATAAGACTATGTTAAATGTTACAGAGATAAGGATGCTCAGGTGGATGAGTGGCTTTACTCTTAGAGATAAAATGCAAAATGAGTATGTTTGGGAAAAAGTTGGAGTAGCTCCAGTGACAGATAAGATTAGAGAGTCGCTTAGATGGTTTGGCCATAAAGCGTCGTCGTCAGATGACAGTTAGGAGAGTGGATGCATTAGATTTGTCTTATGTTAAGAAAGGTAGAGGTAGACCTAAAAGACTTGGTTAAGATGTATAAAATGACCTAAGTATACTTGAATTAAATGAGAATTTGACACATAATAAGACCGAGGCAGAAGGATTCATGTAGGCACTTAGTGGGATAAAGGCTTGCTGTTGTTGTACCAACATCTTGTAATCCCACTTTCTTTAGCAACAAAGGATGGGCCATTGTATCTTCCAACATCTCAACTAAACTTACTAATTTGTATCCCTTTTAAGGTTTTTCAAGTTAAAACAAAATTTTCATACCTATTTTGAGCTAGTTTACTCGAGAAGTTAAATTTTAGCATAATGCTAAAATAATAAATTCATTCATTGCCATCACAAATATTCAAGTACATAACAAAAACAAATCAATGATTATTTAGATAAATTCAAGCATCATTGAAATTATAACTATAATTAAATTCTCAAAACAATACTAACAACAACAACAAACCTTAATCCCACATTGGGTATTATGAATCCTTGTCTTGTGTCCTATGTGTCAAATTCTTATTTAAATCAAGTATACTAAAATCATTTTTTATACATCTTAACCAAGTCTTTTAGGTCTACCTCCTCTCTTAACATAAGGCAAATCTAATACATCTACTCTTAATCGTCATGGACGTGCTTTTGTGGTCAAACCATCTAAGGCGACTCCTAATCTTATCTACCATGCTACTCCTTTTCGAATATACTCATTTTGCATTCTATCTCTAAAAGCAAACCACTCATCCACCTAAGCATCCTCATCTGTAACTTAACTTAGCCTTAGCTCTCTTAACATTACGTCATAAGTCTATAAATCTCCCATTTAAAGTGGAACTTTCTATTACATAATAGGCGGATATTCCACTTCATCCAACTTGAATAATCTCCATCTATTTCACCATCATTTTCAACAATAATTTCAAATATCGCCACTCTTATTAATGACTTGTTCATCTAATGTGTCACTATCACTTCAGAACTAAAATTACACCATATATTCAGTTTTAGATCTACTTAACTAAACCTTTAGACTCTAGAGTTGACCTCCATAATTGGACTCCCTCTCTAGTCTTATCAACAAGAAGAATGTCATCAGCAAAAAGAAATTCTCAAAACAATAAATCAACTAATATCTATACATGAACTCAAGATCAATTAGGACAATGAACTTAAGCCAAAATACAACCAAATAGTTTCCTCATTTACCACTACATATAACAGCTTATCTTTTTCACCAACCAATAAGATTAAACCCACCAGCTTAACATATATCTTAATAAGCCCTGTTGAAAGAGCAATTATACCATCGACTTTATTGCTGCATCAGAAACTAGAAATATAATTAATGTTTATGGATTGTTTAGTAGTTCTTCACACAAACTTCATTTCATTACATTTGTGAGGCATTCATTCATCACGGAAATTTTTTGTCATTCTTCTAAATAGTTTCTGTATTTTAATATTATTCTACTTGTTTTTTTGCCAGTTTTATTTATGAAAAGTATTTCAGTAATATCAGTGAACATACTAAAAACCCTGTAGTGCCTCACAAACCTTCTCTTCGGTTAAATACCAAAGACCAGGCAAGCTGCAAGCATGCTAGTTACAGGAACTGTGATATTGTCATCAATCACTTCAGATATTGGAAGAGATTCCACAATTGTGGCAGCAAAAGAAATCAAGGCTACGTTCTCAATGGTCCTCCAATCCAAATGGACGTAACCAAAAGCTGAAAAATAGTAAAGCATCCTACATAAAAAATAGTAAGCAATCAAAACAATTCAGTAACAGTTGATTTGAAGTGGCTATATTAAATTATATATATATATACTTAGAACTTACATGATAGAGAAAACAAAACCAAAAATGAACATGGAGATACTTCCTATCCAGCTCTTTTTTCTGTTGTGAGGAAGCTTCAGAGCTCCATATCTTCTACCCACAATATCAGCAAAACCTGAAAAGTAAATAGATGTTTCTTGGACTACAGAAATAATAGAAGTAAGAAACTACCATGAAATTACCATCTCCACCACTCATCATGGCTAGTGAAATGATACCGATTGGCGATTCACGCCAGAAGATTAAAGAAGAAACCATCAAAACAAGGACATAGTAAAGAGGACCTCTCAGCAGCTCCCTATTAACAGGCAAAATGTATGATTTCATGATCATTTGAGAGTATATCAAAAGGACGTAAGGACTGTAATAAAAAATAAGGTCATATTACTCTGATCTTCCTTCTCTCGTGATTGATTTTATCAGGTACTCATCGTTGAAAATAGAGAGGCCATAGATTAGAAGCCTTATACAGTTCAGAAGAGGAATTATTGCAGCAAAATATCTTGCCTTTGATGAAGAGCTGCAAGAGGTGTCAAAAGAAAAACAAAAATAGTTGGTCTGCACGGAAAGTTGAAGAAAAAAGATGTGAATACTGAATATTAGACCAAGGTGACACAACTTTACAAAATTTGGAGCACGAAGAGTAAAGGATACCTGAACAAGGGCCACGAGGCCATATAGAGAAGACCAGATAAAACATGAACAATCTTTCTGCTCGAACTCTGTTCTGAAATACAAATTAGGATCCTTGTCAAGGATACCAAAACAAAAGATACCAGTGTCTTAATAATTGAAAAGCATAAAATGATACCAGTAGATATCATAATACTTTTTAAGTAATAGAGTAATACCATGTTGCTTGACCCAACTCATAGCATAAAAAGTTCTTATGTGTAGGCTAAGAGAATGAAAGAGAAAGCTTCATAATCTCATATAACCGTAATTTGCACCCAACACCTTTACACAAACTTAGCATTCCAGCACACTAAGACTTCTTTTTTTTTTTACACATTTCCATCTCTTTATTAGGTCATCTACAAAGAGAGAGCTATAGAAGAAGTAGAAGATTAGAAGAGAATGAAGAAGTGAATCTCCATATGATTTATTGCATATGCATGAAAGAGTATAACTTGAACAAAAGAAGAGCAACTTCACATGTAAGTTGATTCAATTAGAAAAAGATGATGGCAAATCACGAAGTGTCAGAGAAAACCAAAAGGAATTAAAAAAAACATGAAAGGAACATATTTTTTCCTTAATGAAGTATAATTGCTAAAATTGGTTCCGTAACCATTCAATTTATGGTTTAGAAATGTGGAGAATTGGAAACTATTAAGTGCACACAGCCAATAGAGATGTTGCACACAACTATGTACAATCTTCTTATTGGTTGCCTACCCCTATCTGCACAACGTTAACCACAACAAATAAATTTTCAGAGTTGAGGTCCTAACAACAGAAGTGTAAGCAACCCCATAAACTACAAAATTTTGAAACATTATAAATACTTCAAAAAGAACCTTTTGCCTGCATTCTATAATTTTTGTTCTGTTATGCTATGCTATGTGAAAAACATTTAAGCCTAAAACCTGTGTAATCTCCATAAAAATGGATACCTAGCTCTCCAAGTGCAATCTCCATCCTTATTAATCCGTAGGAGTGAGCACATGGAAGACAGATTTTTGTTACGCCCGCCCTTTGTACACAAATCAAAATTGTCAAACGTTGGATTGTTGAAAAGCGATGTAGAAGTGACACGTTATCTAGAAAAGCCTAAAACCTGCATACATTGTATATATAAATGAACAGATGGTTATTCTCCAAATCAAAAGAAATGTCAAGAGTTGGATTCAATGTTGTTCAAAAAAGAAGCTGAGACCGTGTAAGGATCAAGCTCAAAGAGTTGGAGACAGTAAGAAGGGCTAGATCTCAATAAGTGAAATCTTGAACCATTTAACAAAAGAAGAGAAAATCAAATTGATTTTGAGCTAACAAAAAAAATTAAATAAAAAGAAAGAAATTCTGAAGAGAATCCTATAACAATTCTGTGAGACACTTCAATGTAAGAGGTTTCACAAAAAATTGCCATTCCAGCACTCACTAAAGATCCCATATTTATAGGTGAGGATCAATGTCGAAATTATAGCATTGACTGCAGAACAAGTTAACTTATATTATGTTCAATAAAAAATTGGAAGATACACACCTAAGTTGCAAAAACAATGAAATGATAGTGATGGAAGATATTATTTAGCAGTTGACGATACTCTATCTAATGATGAATAGATAATGCTAAAAAAAGGAAGAACTTGAAATTGAAGATGAAATCATATCCTTTAATGTTGATGAGAATGAAGATATAGAAAGAAGCTAAAGGCCATTGAATTTGAAGCAGCTTCTGCTTCACAATCATTTAAAAGAAAGAATTAAAGTAGAGTTGGAGCTTCAAAAAAAGTACAGTGGATTATTAGTTGCATTACAAATTATTAATTTATTTAAAACTACATTGAATTCAAGATTAACAAATATAAAGAGTAAGAAGAAAGATGTAATAATTAAAAAGCATTTTGTAGATGACACTCAGATAAAATACGGGGAAAACAAAGTTATTACATATGATGATTATTCCAAAGATATTGTAAGTGATGATGAGGCTGCCATGAATCTTGATCCTTATGGCATAGTTAAACTTTGTGAGTACTTACTTTAAATCTCTTTTAAAATTTTTGTTTTATATTAACGTTTAAGATTACGATTTGCAATATATGTCTTTATAATGATGAGCTAAACAAATATGTTAATAGCTTATTATATTTTGAATCATTTCTAATTTTGACTATTTAACTTTTTATTTTTTTGATGCTTATGTCTCGATCTCCCTCAAAGCTTATGATCATCTTGCTAAGGCAAAATGTCTTAGTTACTAATTTAACCTTTTAAAACTTTAATCTAATATTTAGAAAGGCAAATAAAAAATTGAGGTATTTTACCTTAGCAAGGCGATGCATAAGTCTCGAGGTGGATCACTGCATAAGCCTCAAAATATATAAAAAATAAAAACTCAAAAAATTAAAAATAATTTACAAATATGATAAATCATCAACATTTTTACTTAATTTATCATCATAAAATCATAAATCATAAATCTCAATCGTAAATACTAATATAAAATGAATGTTTGATATGAGATTCAATGTAAGCACTCATTTAAAATTTAAACATTCCATGAACATTAGGATCAATAATGACCTCATTCTCACTTTTATCATATTCAAAAGAATTATTATATGTAATAATTCTACCAACCATTAATTTTGTCTCATCTACATCTTTTAATTTTTTTTATTGATTACTACGATTTTCATCTTACTCTCTATATCAATTAAAGTTAAATTTAATATAATTAAAATAAAATAATTGATTAACAATATAACTAAATAATTTATTATACTTATTTTTTTGAATTTTTTAAGGCATTATATTAAGTATATTTAATATAATATAATATAATATAATATAATATAATATTTTATAATATTTTTATATAACTTTATTGAGACACCACCTCAAATGCCTAGAGGTATATGCCTCAAACAAATAAGGAGTAAGCCTAATTGATGATAGTAAGGCATAAGCCTGAAGGTGTTTTTTTTTCCGTCTCGAGCCATGCACCTCGAATGCCTTTTTTAACAATTGATTCACTTGTACAAAAAGTACATGATTTGAATTCAATAATAACTAGTTGTGTAGCGAACATGTATGGCTTATGATAAACTGCTAATTGAGAACTTTGGGCAAGTTTTAAATTGAAGATGAGTGCTCTTAGTGAATTTCATTGATAAGAATCCCAAGTCTATTAGTACATACTCTAAGTGAGTTATCAAATTTTTTTGGTCTAACATTAGCAATATAATTTCATGTGCCACTCAAGCGAGTGTAGTAACTCAAAATTGAAGATCAAGTTGGGATTTTTCCTTGAGCAACCTGATAGGGTTCAATTCTAAGTGACTCGAGGCTTTAGGGCACTTTAGGCTTAAAAAGTATTGAGCTATGGGTAGTTCAAGTTAGTTCACAATCTTTTAAAAAGGGATTATTCAATTTCATTTGGACTCTCATAACAATTTGATTAACCTAGCTCAGATGCATATGATTTTATATGAAGGTTTTTCATCAATTACACAAATGTGATACACAAAAGGAAACAGTCTACTTTTCCAAATATATATATATATATATATAAAAGTATCATGCAAAACTTGTAAAAAAAGTTTTCCCTAACCTTGTACGATCCTCATTAAACTACTTGAATCAGAGGCAATGCGATTAATAATTTTCAATCACTTTTCACCACTAAAAAGCCTTAAATCTAATAGGCTCTGTTTAGAAGACATAATGAAAAGAAGGAAATAAAATGTATTTCACCCAAATTTTCAGTTTGATTCTTATCCTGTAACAATTAGTTTCAGGTTTCCCTACCCTTTTTTTTCAATTCCTTCCGCTAAACTGCGGACCCCATAAAGGATAAACCTAAAGCATATAATCCACCACAAAAACCCACTTATTTAGCACAAAAACCCCAAACATTTTGTTTTTTTCAACAAGCCTCCATGTCAAGACAAAGCAAAATAAAATAAAATAAATTCCAAATCACTAAGTCAATGGTAAAATAACGTAACCCAAGACCTGTTCGATGAGGTTTCGCACGGTGAGGCTATCGAAGGATCGCACCAAGGAATACCCCCCGGCCGTCACAAGCGCAGCCGCCCCTAAGTCCCGAAAGGTCTCCACCATGGAACCGGCAGCGTTGAACATGGCGGCGCATGTTTTCCGGAGGCGTGGTCTGCCAACGCGAGCACATTTGCCGGCGAACTGCGGACGCACGAGCGACGGGAAGAGAATGGCCGAAGAGTGGAAAATAGTGGTGCGTTCGTTTCGCAACCGGCGGTTTCGAGCTGCCGTTGATCTCGCCGGTGGAGTTGAAACGATGAGGACGAACTCCATGGGATCTCCCTTGCCAGGGGACTGATGAAGCTGTGTATAACGTTAATAATCGCGCTTTTGAGCGGAGAAGGGGCTTCCAGTTCGGGTTCTTGCGAATATGTATGTGATCGCGCGGCGTCGACCGGTCGGCTGACAAATGGACCAGAAAACCTGAATATAATGTTAATTTAAATTTGAATTCTTTATTAAATACGCTCAAATAGGTTAAATTTTTAAAATAAATACCATTAAAATATTAATTAGCAGATTAGGGAGTAAAAAAAATATTTAAATAGTCACAGTCGCCCGTTTAGTAAACGGGCCACTGGCCTAAAGTAATTTTTTTTAAAAAGGTCAAACCGAGCGTCCCGATCTCAGAATTTTGCCCTAAATCGCTCAGTCCGTTGCTTCGCCTTGCTTTGCCAGCAGGTAAACGTCAGCTCGTGCGGCCTCGCGCCGCCCTTTCGGTGAATCCTCATCAGCCCACATTAGGTATTTTTTTGAGTTTTTTTTTTTTGTAAAATGAAGAATATGTAAATGTGATTTTTATTTTTTTGTGTTATGATATTATTTGTAAGTATATTACGTAATTAGCTAGTTTTAGAATTGATTTTAGGCAAATGTAATGTGGATTTTAGATATTTTAGGTATTTTTTGAGTTTTCTATTTTTTTGTAAAATGAGAAATATGCAAATGTGAGTTTTATTTTTTTTGTGTTATGATGTTATTAGTAAGTATATTATGTGATTAGCTAGTTTTAGGGTTGATTTTAGGCAAATGTAATGTGAATTTTAGGTATTTTATGTATTTTTTGAGTTTTTTTTTTAGTTTTTTTTGTAAAATAAGAAATATGCAAATGTGATTTTTATTTTTTGTGTGTTATGATGTTATTAGTAAGTATATTATGTGATTAGCTAATTTTAGGGTTAAATTTAGGCAAATATAATGTGGATTTTAGATATTTTAGGTATTTTTTGGATTTTTTGATCTTTTTTTGTAAAATGGAAAATATACAAATATGATGTTGATTTTTTGTGTTATTAAGTTATTAGTTAGTGTATTATATGATTAGCTAGTTTTAGGATTATTTCAGGGTAATGTAATGTGTATTTTAGGTATTTTTTGAGATTTTTTGATCTTTTTTTGTAAAATGGAAAATACGCAAATATGATGTTGATTTTTTGTGTGTTATTAAGTTATTAGTTAGTGTATTATATGATTAGCTAGTTTTAGGATTGATTTTAGGGTAATGTAATGTAGATTTTAGGTATTTTAGGTATTTTTTGAGGTTTTTTTATCTTTTTTTGTAATATGAAAAATATGCAAATATGATGTTGATTTTTTGTGTGTTATCATATGTATTATGTGAATATGTAGTTTTAGGGTTGATTTCATGCAAATGTAAAGTGGATTTTAGGTATATTTTTGGAACTCCCTTTTATTTAATTTTGAAAATAACACATTTTCATGTAGATTTGGCGTACCTTAGGAATCCATCTGCTGCTGGCTGAATGAGATAAAGGTTTGGTGAAATCTTCTAGAATATTAATTGGTAAAAGTATTGGAGTTGGTTGAATGTATTTTCCAAAATATCCCAATCCTTTTTTACTAAGACCCGCATAGAAATATGCCACTAACGTGGGTAAAGCTAAAGCGGAGTATTTATATCATTAGGTAGGGCTAACTCTCCATGAGGTAACTTTATGATTTTCCAAGGTAAAAAGCGTCGACCGTTAGAAACAAAATAAATAGGAACATCGTTTCTATAAAAGGAACCCAAGGACCATACTCCTCTCCAATCCGAAGTTTTGCTCAAGTCTTGAATAAATTCAAGGACATATTGAAGAAATTCCGTCGTCGAATGGTTTGTGGATTCGAGCTATGATGACCGAACCTAATAAGATAGCAATTACAACCCAAGAAGTGATAAATACTTGGGCATGAATTTGTAAACCTCCTATTTGCCAATATAAATGTTGGTCTACTTCTACACCTGATTTATCATATAACCTTTTGAGTGTTTTAATGGAACATGGTATATCATTCATATTGTCCTCTAACATAAATCGAACTTCAAAAAAGTAATTATTTTGATTCAACCATTTCTTTCTCAATTCATCTATGTTCATTCATGAATTTAAGTTTTTTGAATCATTATTTTCCGAGAAATCACATAAAAAAAATACCAATCATTTTCTCTTTTCAATATTATTTGATAGTCAAAACATAGTTCAAACTCCAAAAGATGCAAATCAAAATAGTAACAATCAAAGACAGTTCACCAAAAATAAACTAATCTTCTTCTTTATTCATCTTAATGATAAGAGTAATGATAAGATAATCAACCTTTTTTTATATAACTGGAACGGCCCTCACAAATTGCAGATACTAATTTGGTAAGAATCAATCGAATCAAGCTATAGCATCATCATTTGGCGGAATAGAAATATCACGCAGATCCGGGTCACAATTTGTATCAATTAAACAAATCGTCGGAATACCCAAAATGGAACATTCTCGAAGAATCGTATATTCTTCTTGATGATCAATGATAATTACAATATCGAGCAATCCCATCATATATTTGATCCCACCCAGATATGCTTGCAAGGTAGATAAATTTCTCTTCAACGTTGATGCATCTCCTTTGGGGAGACGATTCAATTTCCCCATCTTTTGTTCTGTTCTTAAGTCCCGAACTTCAAGTCTTGTTTAAGTATACCAATTCGTTAACATACCACCAAGCCATTTTTTATTAACATAATGACATCGAGCCCTTATTCGCGATGCTACTAAATCCGCTTTTCTTTTAACGATTAAGAATTTTTTTCCCCTTTGCATCAAAACTAAATCGCAAGCTTCGATAAAAAATGAGTTATAGTAAGATTTGTAATATGAATACCCTTACGCTTTGCAAAGATGTAAGGAGCCATTCTAGGATTTCATTTATTAGTACCATGACCAAAATGAACTCTGCTTCCATCATTTCTTCCAAATTGATGTTCCAATATCGTCCCATTTTCCCACACTTTCTCTTTTTTCTTTTTTTTTCAAAGAGATTCATTCTATGAAATAAATAATTGTTCGATGGAACCTTCTACCGATTGACCATTGATCTATTAAACCAAACCATGAATTTCATTCTTTATTTTTATTTCATTGATTATGAAATACATAATTGGACCGGAGAGTTAAAGTATATAGAATGAACCTCTTGTTAAGAATTAGTAAATTACATTATGTAAATGATTGGTCTGATGTCTCATGGAAAGTGTTTGAGGCACAAGAACAAAATAATTCTCTATGGTATAACAAAATATCTCTCATTTCCAACTCGAATAGATCCTTCCTTTTAATTTTCAAATGAATGTTTTGTCTTGCTTTGAACGCGATGTACTAATTTGTTGAATCCGGTACCAACCGATATAATCCCTCGAACAACGTTCTCTTTCATGCCTTTCAACCAATCAATACAACCTCGTAAGCGACTTTTGCTAAAACTCGGCGGTTCTTGAAAACTCCGGATATGAAACTTTGAGTATTGAGATGACATTATTCCCAATAAGATTGCGATAACAGATCGCTTCATCCAAAACCGCATACACTTGCTCGCTCACAACAATCCAATAAATTCCCGGTAAAAAAATATTAGACATTCCATCTTCAAACCAAAACTCTTGATGTTACTTGGCGCAATAATCTCTATATGTCTATTATGGATATGTACCCCTTGGGATCGATAAACCTCTTGGATCTTATTAACCAAAGAGATACGACTTTGGGCTATAGTTAGTTCTCCAATTAAGAATCCCAAGGGATCCCAAGAATCCTTCGGATACGTTCGTCCCAACCTTCAACTCTTCTTTCGAGGTTCATCGATATTGAATCAATTGAACGAACTTCTAAGATTTGTTCCACTCAGAAGGAAAAAATGAAGCTTAGGGTCATCAGTCAATTTGTTAGCCCTAAATAATAGTAGTTTAGGACGGCTTTTTCGATGAAAAATTCACCTTCAAATCTAGTAAATTAAGTGGGGGTCAGCGTGTTATTATTTTGCAAAAATTTTCACTAGAAAATGTTGAAACTAAAAAGTCATCGAATATTTGATTGATAATTTCCAACAGATTATTCTATCCGAAATAGCTATCTTTTCTATAGTGTAAATAGCTAATTATTGTGTTCTAAGCAATTCATATAAATTCTCATGAATCTAATTGATTTAATCGGTATCTTTATTCAGATTTATATTTGATTCAAATATGAGTTCGGAACGTATGCTTGGTACTTATATTACGGCGCCAAGTGTTAGTGGCGATTTCTTCCCATTATCTTGGTGGAAAAATCGTCATATACAAGTTTCACGATTTTACGAGAATCAATCATGAGGTCACTAAAAGTTGATTCGACACGGTTTAGGATTAATCTCATATGTAGATTTCCTGTTGGTGTCAGTTTCATTGCTACACCATTAAATGATGACGAAGTATGTGAGTCAGTCATTAATGCAGCAAGTATACAACCTGTAGTTGTATACGTCGAAATTGAGTTGAAACGAGCGGATGATAAGTTCATAATTATCTTTGGCTGAATTTCATCCAACCGGTATCCAAAATAGTATACTACCACATGAACCATATGAGACTGACCTCAATCAGGGTTTTCGTAGGTAAGTACCTCGAAGTGATTATCTAATTAATATTTTTCATTTTAGTCTTATAGATTGCATTCAAATGTGCAGCACTGATGATATAGATGTATCTGCATCTCCTATTTATGTTCATTATATTGCCTCGACTTCTGTTAGTATGGGTGAATATCATGGCGGTCATGTTGCACCTTTATAAAATGAAGATGAGGGCTACGAAACAATGTCTAGCGTAACGAGTTTTGACACAGATGACAGTGAAGGTGACATTGGAGAACAACAATGTCTAAATGGTGGGAACGGTAATTTACTAAGAGATTACTCTAACAAAATAATCAATGCTGAAGAGCACATGTTGATAACGATTACATTCAGAACCAATCGCAAGAATGGGATGAAGAACTGAACTTTGATGCCCTCTGAACTGATTCTATTTTCCTAGAAGAGAATTTCATTCCAGCAGACTTAAATGAAGGGATGTGTTTTCATGACAAAAGACACCTTAAATTTACTATTCAAGGTTGGTCCATAACAAACAATGTAGAATATGTAACATGTTACTCTAACAAGACGAGGTTCACTATACTTTTCATCCATAGCAGTCATTCCAGTGGGTCATGTTCGTGGCGTCTACATGCTCGGGCGAACAAGAGGCTTGGTGGTGCCTGGAGGATTTCTAGTATGACAGTCTCACACACATGTTATCATTCAATATTGAGCACTAGACATAGGCAGTGCACCTCATAGTTTATTAGCTACTACATCCAATCTGTCATTAGATTCCAGTTGGACTTGAAACCCAGGGAGATTATTGGTCATATGGAATCTAAATTTAACATTAGGGTGTCCTACATGAAAGCTTGGGATGCACTTATAAAGGTTATACAGGCTATTTTTGGCAGTTGAGAAGAGTCATACCGTTCACTAGATCACTTCATGGCTATTGTATGTGCTGTTATGCTAGGCACAGTGTACCGCATTCAGGCAAGTGAATCTGGCCCTTTTCAGTGCATATTTTGGTCATTTGGGCCATCTATAGTCGGTTGGCAATTTTGCAGACTAGTCCTAAGTCTTGACGGTACATTTCTTAGGGGAAAGTACAGAGGCACTCTTCTTACTGCAGTTGGTATTGATGCCAATAATGGCTAGTATCCTCTGGCATTTGCAATAGTTGAAGCAGAGTGCAATGAGTCTTAGAGTTGGTTTATTAGGACATTACAGGACTTGATTCCGCTTATATGTACTCGACCTGATTTACGCATTATCTTTGACCGACATTGAGCTTGGTGTGCGTGGATCGAATTTTTTTATGGGCAAAACACCGCCACTGCTTATGCCATCTCAGAGAGAATTTCAAGAAGGCATGCATAATTATGGGAATTTCAGATGCTGAGTTTGTATGTCAGAAGATGTACGTGGCAGGTAATAGAACTGACATTCACACCTTCATGCATTACATTATAGGCATAAGGAATATCAAAGCAGAGGCTGCTCAGTGGTTGCTTGCAAGAGATGTGAAGAAGTGGTCCTTGAGTAATGATGACGGATATCGATATGACACAATGACCACTAACGCATCAGAGTGTTTTAACGGTGTGCTCAAGAGGGCACATGGGTTGCCAATACAAGCACTAATTACATCAATTTATTATAATCTCGTATCAGTATTTACCAAACGCCTAGAGACAGCTATTGATCTGATCAGGCAGAGTGACTCGATATTTGCACCACGTGTTAAGACTCAGCTACAACAAAATGAGCATGAAGCTAGGAGATGCCCGGATCCCACAAGAATAAATTTAAATGAATTTCAAATGTTTGTTATATCCTCAATGTAATTTAAGGTTGAATTACAAGAACAAGATTGTTGTAGTTGTGCATGCAGACAGCACTGAGCTCCTGGAGAGAGGCTGATGGTAAGCACTGAGAATTATATGTTAATCAAATATTTATATGTTATGATAACTGAATTATATATCTGTCTTTGCAGCGAGAACATATCTTGGACACACAAGATATTTTCCAGTCTTATTTTGGGAGAGACCAGGACACTGAATTTCAGCAATCAATCAACACTTATAAGGAGTTATGCAAGGAACATAAAATAATGTACTTCAAGCTGCACATCACATTATCACAAAAAAATAATAGAAGGTTTCATAAGTATAAAGCACTAATAATTTAGTTACTCACATAAGAAAGAGAGAACATTAATGTATCAAAAATGTATAAGAATATCCAAGACAATCAAAAGTAAGGAAAGATGGAATCGAGTAAAATTCTTAATCTTATCCTTTGCCTCATAGTCTGAATCTCTCAGTTTTGGATCTTCTTCTTCTTCAATATTCACAACGAACAACACATAGAAGACACAAATATTACATTTAAATATATTCATTTGGAGTCTCACTCTCTAAATGACACTACACTCACATACACTATGACATACGCATACAAAATATTTTATAATGCAATAAGATGCTTATTTATAAGTGTAACACTACATAATTAGTTGTCCCCACACTCTCTTCAATAACTCTCTTGAACTGTCTTTGAAACTCCTTGAATTGACCACTAAAACTATTTGAAACAAATATGTTAGGTCATAGCGTCAAAGCGCTTAATTTGTGATGCTTAAGTGTTGGGTTTATTATGTTCTAACTCTATAACATTGAAACTTCAACAGTGAGGTGTTATGCTTACTATCTTTAGGCTAAAATTTCAAGGGTTGTAGCATCGGGACACTAATTGTTCAACTCCAAGCTAGTGATCTATGTTTTTATGTTAAATTTGAAGGGATTTTAATATAGTAGCATTAGTCTTCTAGTGTCAAGCCACTCTAGTCTTTGTCTTCAAGCATTTTTTTAGGCTCTTATAGACTTGTTGAAGCACCATTGCATTACCCATCACAATGCAAAGATGCTATGTTCTCTATCTTGAGATCCAAATTTTAGCAAATACAATGCCACAGTGTTTGTTGTTCAACGCTCAGGCACTATCTTTTGTCTTAGCACCAAATTTATCTAGATTATATTGATTCCATGAGCCCCATCTCATTTGAGAGTGATTTTGATGATAACAAATATATGTTCAAGTGCCACTAATTGGTTTAATCCAAGTGATACAAGAAATTCTTTAAACCCAAATTCTTCAGTCAGATTTGGAAAGTTAAAGGTATTGAACTTGAACTAGTTGGAAATTTTCTAGGTCTTATAATACTAAGACAAATAGGAGCTCAATAAAAGAAAATTAATGACTTAATCATTTCAAAATATTTCATTTAAATTTCTTCATATTTTTCTACATTTTAAAATTATACTTTCTTTAAATTTTTCTTTGGATTATCCTTTTTGGATAATCTAAATCACTTACACACGTTTAATTATCATCTATTGGGCTTTCAAGTAAGATGAATTTATTTCATACTTTATTTAACTATTTTCATGCTAAATTACATTAATTACTCATTTATTTTTGCATAAGAATAAAATTATTCTAGAATTATCTTAGTTATTCTTTTCCTCTCTCATTTCCTTTTATTTTCTCTCTCATATCATTTTTTTCATTTTTTGTATTGGCCAAATTTTTTGAAGATTTTGGAATGATAAATCATGTAAGAATTTTTCAATTTATTATCATAATATTTCCCCCATTTATTCTAATTTCAAAAATCCCTTTATTTGAATTATGAATTTAAATAGTTTTAAATCTTAATTAAATCATCATTGCCATAATAATACATATTTAATTTTATTCCTTTATGGCAGGAGTTGGCCGACCTCATCATGCTTTAATTAATCTAATTTGAGTTTAACTGGATTACTTTAAGTTAATTCAAATTTAAATTCAAATGAGCCATGAATTTGTACACTTTTTTTAATAAATGTATTTATAGAAAGTGGTTGGTTAGGACCTATTTAATTAAATTTAAATTTATTTAATGTTTCAAAATGTCTCTTAATTAACCTTCCTTGATTTGAATTGATTGGTTGCATTGATTGGAGATCTTTTGACCAAGGGAAAGTCTCTTGGTTGAAACTCCCATATTGGGTTTATCATATTTAATTTATTTTAATTAATTATTTTCTAATTAATTCATTAAATCTTCTATTTATTGTGCATTACATTTGATTGACTCCTTGTTTGGAATAATGCTTGGTCAACCACATTACTTGGGGATTTGAATTTCAAAATAATTCAAATTGATTCCCTTTTGAAATTAATTTCCTTTATGGACCTTGCTTATTATGTTAAATTTTATTTTTCCCTTTACTTTTCTCTTGGCAGATCCTCATGCATAACAAACTTCATTTGAATTCAATTTTATATAATGTGTTAATTTATTCAAATTTCAAACCCTTGCTAAAATTATTTTTCTTTTCATTCATTTTGTCTTGTTTCATATCATTTCTCTCTCTCTCTCTCTCTCTCTCTCTCTCTCTCTCTCTCTCTCTCTCTCTCTCTCTCTCATTCTAATTCTCATTAGCTGAAATTTTCAATATGAATCTTTGATTATTTTATTGAAATTATCAATTCAAAATTAAATAATTTTCTTATTCATTTTCTCTCCAAATTTTCTCTCTTGCTTGGCTGACCCCTCCTTCCATCTTTTCTACATTATGTGGTTTAGATTTAAGTTATTCTCTCTTTGCTCTTCTTCATCTTGGCCCACCCTTGCAATTTGATTTCTTGGAGATCTTAATGATTTGAAATACAAAATTTCTCTCACCCTCTCTTGATTTCGCTTAGCCAAAAACCTCATTCTCTTCAATTTCTCATTTGGCCAAATAGCTCTCAAATCAAGACAACTTCTCCAAGGTACTTAAGCTCTCTTTCTTTCACAAATCTTCCATTGGGTGAACTTAGTGTGGAGTTGAATTAAAGCCTTCTTGAAGATTGATGTGAATTCCTCCTTGGTCGAATTCCCTTCATTGGGATTACTAGAAGTTTGATGATAGAAGTCCTCTCCCTTCTTGCAATCATCATCAAACATTAAGTGGTGATCCTTCTCATCATCTTTTAAGTTATTTCCAAGACATTACAATGTTTAAATTCATTAATTATTCTTAATTCTCAAGCATCAAAAGTTTTTTTTGAATAATACTTTCAAATTGATTTCACATATAAGAAATCAACTTTAATTTGTTTCTTTGAATTTATTTTTTGTGCAACATATCTTGGTTATACTTTCATGCAATTGTTTTAGTTATCCTTGTAATTTTATTTTATATAGCTTTTCAAGTTCTTTTTATCTCAAGTCTTCATCTCTTTTAAAAGTAAAACAAGTTCTTTTAAGACTTGTTTTCTTCAATCATTTCATATAAAGTTCACTTCATTATTTTAACTTTAAATATCTTTATTATTTGTCTTAATATTTTATTAGTTGGGCTTTGAGTGAAAAATATTTTTAAAATTAAGAGTTAAATACTTTATATCTTTTCTTCTTCTATTCTCTTGTACTTGATTGGGGTTGTACTTGCCCGTATAGAAAAGTATGATGTTGGATTGTACTTGCCCGTGAAGGTGACTATGGAAGATTTGATGTAATCTCATCTTTGATTTAGTGAATTCCTAGCTTGGGTTGCTAGTCGTGGACGTAGGCCAATTTTTGAGTTTGGCCGAACAAAAAAAGTAATAAAGCTTGTTTCGTTCAACGATTTTTATTATATTATAATACTAATGAATGTCATTAAACTCATAAAATTATATCTATAAATAAGACATGCTTTGAAGTGCAAGTCATGCAACTTTATGACCTTTAAAAACACTAAGTTCTCACATATTATCCAATGAACTTTATTTAAGTTTATTAGAAATATGTAAACTTTGCATCATAAGATGACTTTAAAACTTATCATTCTCTACAAAGACATACATGATGATACTATTGGGATACTTGAAGGAGTCATTTCTCTTTAGCTAGTTATACATTGTGATTACTATTTTACACAACTGATCACACAAACAATTCATTCAACATATAATGCTAGGTCCATAAGATTTTGGTACCTCTATATACTCATCTTTTTATAAAACATGAAGAATCAATTTGCTCCAAAAAATAAAAATTAAAGGTAGTGTAATTAATTAATGTATGATACTTTGAATGAATTAAAATATTTCTCACCTTATTATCTAACTATGTTATAGGAGTATTTAACTTTTAAAATCACGTGCTCATACCTAACTCCCTTTCCTTGGAGTTCTCAACCACTTTTAACATATAAAACTTAGAGGTATTTAACTACTTTTAATTGATGGGGTTGAGTGGATCCCTAGCACATGGATCGGTAGGCTTGTGTCTCTTCTTTAATAGATCCATAAAATTTTCAATCAAATATTTCTCAACCTCCATATCGAGAGGCACAATGGGGTTTCTAGTCCATGGATCGATGGACTTGTGCCCCTTCTTTGATGGATCCATGAAATCTTCAATCAAATATTTCTTGCTCTTATGAGGTTTTTGGTTGTTTCCTACTAATTGTACATCACATTTATGTAAAATCTTAGCAAATGAGGTCCATTCCCTACTTTTTCAATCTCCATATCCTAACTTTTCAACATCCATACCTAAAAACACAATGATAGAAGATGATGTTATTCATTTATGTCCCTCAAATCCTCATTCTCCCCCTCCTTCCCTTCATCTATACCCCTATGCAAGTTATTTAGAGTTATAATTGTTTGTTCAGTAGTAGACATTGCATCACTTTCCACTTCACTTCTCTCTCTCTCTCTCTCTCTCTCTCTCTCTCTCTCTCTCTCTCTCTCTCTCTCTCTCTTCATTTAATTCTTCTTTTCTTCAAGTCTTTGAGAAAAATTTATAAGAGAATCTGATTTTACTACTACCATCTTATTTAGTTAGTCTTAAGTTAAACTGCCTACTAATTAACTCTTGTAAAATGCCAAAAAACTAAATAAATATGCTCTGATATCCCCTACTCCTCACTTTCTTCTTTATGATTATAACTATTATAAGTTGAGTGAGAGTATAATTGACTCATAGAAGTTGTACTCATCAGCTATAAGCATAAGTGTTAGATGGGTTCAACCTAATAAGCAAAGTAAACTCTAAATTTTATATTTTTTTTCATCAATGTTAAACAATATTAATTACCCCACATTCTCAATATCATTACCTAACCTCAATGAAAGCTGAAACTAGGTCACAATAAAACTACATCTCAACAACCCTAAAGGATGAGTCAAAGGGGGTATCACGACTCAAAATGATACAACCCTTAAACTAGAACGAGTTGTATCCTGTTGTATGTACAACAAATACTACATAAGATCTCTTTGGAAGAAATTCTTCACTTTTTTTCATTTTAATACAAAGCCACTAATATTATCAAAATATAATAAAATAAAAATCATCCGCCTCTATTTAGATCATATCATAAATTATACATCACAAAAAGGTCCATATACAACAATCATGATATACATATCTATCCATCATAAACTCGTATCACCATGATTGCATAAAAGAAAAAAAAATTACATTCTAGCAAAAGACAAACCTATAAATAGAAATATGCATCTTATATATATCTAATCAAGCTAGTTTTTCTCATATTCCTTTCCTAAATTAACACATCCAGATGAACTAGATATAAGCATCAACACTCAATAAATTACAAAGCAATTTGTATGCTATTTATCATTACATCATAATAAGTAAACCATCTTGTTATTAAGAAAAAATTTACAATAATTAATAATATTAAATACAGTTACTTAAAAGGTCTCTTATTCATCAATATTAAAGCAATTCTTTTTCATCTTATTAAGTTTAATGTGTTAGTACACATCATTAGAAAACAAATGCTAAAATTATAATAATAGATACTAAAACAAATAATATCTTTGAACATATCATCTTAATTTTTTTCATGCACTTACACCTCCCAAGTATATATATATATATACACCCAATACAATATATATATATATATATATATACTAATTTTATCAAAAGGCCTTTATATCTCCTAACATATTTACTCATACATTCAAATATTCATTCAAGTTCTTATGTCTCCCTGTTCATAACAAAATTTACTTATTCATACTCTTATATTTCTTTATAATTACACATTTTACTCAAATCCTTATATCATCTAATATATTTATTCACATAACATTCTAAATTAACTAGTCAACCAAGACAAATTTACTTATGCATATATTTATATTACAACAAGATAAATGAATCAATATTTCGATGAATATAAGTAATTCACAATGATAAACCAGAATTTGTAAGTATGAAATAACAATAAAATTTATAGGATCTAACAATATGCTTAATTCATTGTGCATAAATCACTAAACACAACATTGAATAACATTTATAGCATTAATATGATAATCGCACTATATTATAATTACTCTTAAAATTTTTTTAGAATCTCATAAAAATATCCAAAATATTCGATAATTCAAACTATTTGGTGTAAATATAATATAAATATATCAATATGTGCAGATTGACTAGAGCAATAACATACTAAAAGTTATACATGAAATTTTTTTTTTTATACCTTGATATAGCTTAATTTTTACAAAGTTTGCTCAAATTAAATAAAAAAACTTCACAAAGATAAATTTATTGAAAATTTAAGTAGGATAATCATAGCCAATCTCAAGCTGATCAATTTTTCTAGTAGCCTAACGAACAAAATTAGCTATAAAACCTTCAAACCTCACTTTCTTTCTCATCTCCATCAATTTTTCTCTTCCTTTCTCTTTAGAACTCACAACCAAATACGAAAAAAAAAAAAAAAATAGAAAATCCCAAATCTAATATGGTGGAGGAAGATATTTAAGTTTTAATTTTTATTTTCTTATAAATATATACAATTTCCTTAAGGGCTTTAAATCAAATGAGCAACTTCATTTTTCATATCTACAATGCCCAAAAATAGAAGAAAATATTTATAAAATAAAGTTTTGAATGCTCTAAAATGCTATAAAGTTAATTTAAAAATCATTCTTAAAAATGAATTTAAAAAAATACTTGAATACCATAGGTCAATTCATTCCTAATATTTCATGGGAATTATATAGATTCCTTAAAAATATTTTTATTTGATTATATGAAACTTAATATTATTTGAATAAATACTTTAAGAGATATTTTAGTGAATTTTATTAATTAAACATGAATATATAAAAATAAATAAAGCAAATAAGCATTTAAGATTATTATAATAATTTTATTGAATAAAATTGTATATGTGCATTTAAGATTATTATAAAATAAACTATAATAATATTATATTATTTGATATGCACATAAATATACATAATAAAATGACAATATATTAATAGAGTCATATATATAGCTCTATTTCTAGACTTCCCATGTAATAATTTTTCATAATTAACAACTTATATATATTTTTGATAATTTTTAAATTAAGTATTAAATAATAATTAATTATTATATTAAATATGTTTTAAAAAAATTTTAATATAGGTATAGTCACCCCATAAGTGGTATGGCCACCTCACCAGAGGTGGCATAGTCCATAGTCCACTTATAGAACAATCTATACTTAGGTCGGTCGCCCGATGTCGGTCGACTTAATCATCGATTATTTATGACTAGCTAAAATATAACCGCATATAAGTGAAGCACGCTATGATTTTTTAAAAAAATAATGTCTTTTTTTACTAGCTGCAAGAAATGCAAACATGTAGTAAAGAAATAATCTGAAATGTAAACTGGTAGCATCAAACAGATACAGATGTACTACTAATCAAATGATACAAAAAAATTTCATTCATAAGCAATAAAGTAAACTCAGGTGCAGATGCAGATAAAAGCGAACTATAAAAATATCCAACAACAGCTATACAAAATAAATATACCTATACACTATTGCCGACGGCGACATCTATATGCTATCGCAGCATTACCTGGAGCATAGTTCTCAAGTGGTCGTATGATGATCAGCGCTTGATGGAAGACATCATGTGGTCCCAGGCGACTTCTTGTCGACCACATCTGCGAGTCTCGTAGAGGCCAATCCTCGTAATGTCCATATGGTACCGGGGCGGGAGCTCTCGGAAAAGAAGATAGTCTAGATCGGCATAAGTGGATGGCCCTCTTCATGCCGTGTAGTCGAGCGGTCGTAGCCATGTGATATATGCTATGTTGAGACGTGCTGGAGCTTATAGTCGCTAATGTGGATTCTCGATCTCATATTGTGATACATCTGCTCGTACTTATTTATAGCCAACTAGAATTTCGAGTCACCTAGATGTTCAAAGAAAGGCCGAAAGAGGTCCTCCGTCGCCAACATATGCTCCGCCCATAGTAAACCAGTTTAAAATATTACTATGAAAATCTGTAGATATAATAACTAAGTAAATTTGCAAATTGTAGTGTTATCTTAACATATGCTCGCTCGACAGTGCTTTCGTGGTAGTGCCTCGATGGATCGATCAAGCGCCGCAAGTACAACGGCGCACGACTAAACCATGACATATACTACTGCAGGGACTGTTGTGCATCAGTGTAACTGTCATCTAACACAACAATGTGATCTCTGCGAGCCTCCCACAAAGCGATGTGTTGATGATGGTATTGAACCCAGTCGATATCAGCTTTCCCTCTGCCATCAACTCTTTTGAAACTGGGATCCATCAGAGCAACATCAGTGCGGGGAAAGTGACCAAACTAATGAATAACTCTGTCAGGAAGGTGTCACTCCACCCTCTTCCAGCTGATCAATGAAACTCGTGCTAGCTAGACAGCCTCGCCAACTAGACAAATATCATAGAGGTGACCTTTAATCTGAATGTCGTATAGCTCCCAAGTCACTTGCATTTGTTAGTGGATGTTAGACAGTGGTATGATAAAATTCAGTGAAAATAAGTTATAACAATTAAGAACAGTACCTGGCTTAGTAGCAGCCCATCTAGCTCATCCCGTAAGAATCTGATATTCCTGAATGGCATCTGCCGCACATACCTCTCGTTCCACCTGAGTAAACCAATTTTCATGTACAAATCATTTATTTGCAACTCAGTATGTTAAAACAGGTGAAATAGATTTTAGTTTTCTAACCTGAAACCAATGATGAGCGCATCGAGATCTCTAGGATAGGGAATATGTAATGTTAGTCTCCCTACATGAAGTCGCTCCCAAGACCAGATGCAGACACCCCATGTTGGCCCTCCTCGACTAATAGACTCGTGTAACTCCTGTATAAGTGTCTTCACATGCCTCTAGATAATATACTAAATGTGTGTAGATCTTCAAATAATGGTAGATACTGCAAGTGCACCTCTGACCCAGATGTATCTGGTAGTAAGAAACTCCCCAGAGGAATAACACATATGCTCGTACATGTCTGTTAAAGTCTAACTCTAGAGGTGCAGTAGGACTCACGAAAAATGTCCGACATAACCACGGCATGCAGTGCATGTGCACATCCGGAATGTCGAATGGGTGTTGGACGGGTCATGATACGGTGTCACGGAATGGGATGTCCGCCCGGTAGCTCATCACGGCGGTCGCACTCGCTTCCCCATCCAACAACGATCGACAATGCGGTGGGTCGTCATCACGCAAACCAAGATCATTGCAACGTCTTGCAATGTCAATGTCATCTCTCCTACAGCGAAATGGAAAGTGTTGGTCTGGGGGACTAACACTCAACTAACGCTATCAATATGTGATGGTCAAGTCTGATATATCTCAACTGGCTAACACAGTAAAGTTCAAGTGTGCGGAGGATGGCTATGAACCGTGGGCACGTAACGGGCCACTCCCTAAGCATCAGAAGATGAGAAGCTTCCTCCAAAATAGTCCCCTGCAATATGAAGAAATTGTTGTCAGGCTAGGTAGAATAATTGAAATATTACAGACAAAAAATAAACTTGAAAGTAAATTCATACCGTATTTGGATGCGCGGCCCTGTGTCTGACACGCAATAAGGCTATGCTAGGATGAACCTCTGTAGGTGCAGGATCTGGTGTGTCATCGGTCATCTCAAGACGCCTCTGAGCGTAGTCGTCTAGAACCTCGGTCATCGTACCTATGAAAAGAAGAATAAAATGATAATTTATTAGAGTACTGTTATATTAACAGAAACAAAGAAAATCTATGCAATTTCAGTTAAAATATTTTGAAACACTATCTAAACTAACCTCCTACTAGTTAGGTTATGTGGACACGATGTCCGATAATGACCAAATGATTTACAGATACTGCACACGTGATTGCTTTGTGCTGCGCTCTCGTCCATTGAGTTCTTGTACCTATTTGATCGTGGTCTCACTTTAACCACTGGTGGCATTAAAGGATACAGACCCCGGTTGGCATCGTAGTCTGGCCAGGTATTTCAATCTTGCAGAACGTGAAAATTCAAAGAGTATGTATGCTCATACATTGACACGGTGTAATACTTTGACACATAAGCCAAATGATTCAATCTCCTATGGACTAGAGCTGCTATAGAATGACAACATGACATATGATAAATCAGTGTTCATGTACAACTACATGAGCTGTACTGATTTGCTGTGGCGTCAACTCTGAAGGAGTGATAATTCCTGTCAAACACTTGCACTTCATTCGCATTAATATTGACTGATTGCGGATAGTGTCTGGCCTTACGCTCAAGTTTGCTGAGCACTATCTGTGTTCTAGGAGAGAATGTGAATTCAGTAGTCAGTTCTCCCGAATCAATGGTACTTGCCTGCTTATAAAATAAACTTATAATATTATAGTAAATAGCAGTGATCAGTGCTTGAATCGGTAGTCCCCGTGCACATTTAAGTACCCCATTAAAACACTCTGAAGCATTTGTCGTCATAGTACCGTAACGCTTTCCGCCATCGTGAACCAATGTCCACTTGGACACATCACGGTCTACTAACCACTAGTATGCTTCAGGTTTAATTTTTTTTATGTCTGCCATGTGACGGTTGAATATGTTGATGTCATCCGTGCTGTCAGACATGTATATTTTCTTACACATAAACTCAACATCCGCAATACCCATCTTTCTCACTACTTTCTTGAAGTTTTCCCTAAGATGTCTTAAGCAATGATGATGTGCAACCCATGAAAAAATATCACAGCATCCGCGTACCAACCCTGAATGCTTATCTGAGATTATACATAAATCGCTCCTTGCTGAAACAATAGACAACAGCTACTTTATGCACATAATGAACCAGAGTTAGGATTCATTGTTCTCAGATTCAACCATAACAAAAGCAAGCAGAAATAGTCTGTTGTTCGCATCAATATCAATAGTTGTGAGCAACATACCTCGATATTTGCCTAGTAGGAACATCCCGTCCATGCTGAGAATAGGGCGACAAAATCTCCAACCATAAATCGATGGTCCAAAATCCCAAAACAATCTCTGAAACCTGCATGTATCTGATGATAAATTCTGTAAACAGTTACGGGTAGCACAAAGCATAATGAATCCGTAAATAGGCCTAGAGAGCGGAATGACTCCTCCCAACTACCAAATATTGCTCTGATACTCTTATGCCTCGCATCCCAAGTCTTCATGTAAGAGATTTTAATATTAAATTTTGATTTCATCCTTCATATGATCTCTCTAGGTTTCAAGTCTATTTGAAATCGCATAACTGGCATTATGAAATAACTAATGAACTTAGAAGTGCACTCACGATGTCCAGAACCACTGATAGTGATAATGCATGTGTGTGGTGCACCTAAAGTTGATATCCTCTATGCACCTCCCAACCTCTTGCTTCTGCTACAGTGCATGCATCATTGGCAAGATCTGCTAGGATTACTATGTTGCACACATATAATAGTAAAATTCTTGATTGAAGTGACGGTGAACATTTATTAAGAATTGACCAATTCTTTGCGCGAAGCTCCTTCTTATTTGAGAAACACATACCTTCATATAACTCAACTGGAACTTCGATGTCATCTGAAAAAGTTGAACTATCAGATGGACCATCAAACACAATATCTGCATCACAATATTTTGCGGTTTGACATATGCAAATCATAACATCGTCATTTGATGAATTCCGGATTGAATGACTCCGAATAAGCTCGTGACTAACATTGATGTCACATAAATTAGCATTACCCAGTAAAGAATCCTCCTCAGCATCGCTATCATCATATGCATTGCTTGATTCACTATTCATCATTTCGTACTCGTCATCTGGTAATAATCTAGATGAACTAGGTTACTCATGCAGTTGTGTTTGAACAGATAGCTCAGTTATGTATTAAAAAATTATAATCTTTTAAAAAACAGAAGATACCCTAAACAAAAAAATGAAGACACTAACACAGTTGTTGAGGTAAATGCTTATCTTATTTCGGGTAGATCTTGCGGTTATTGTTCAAGTGAACTCAGAGCGTGTCGGTTGTACATTATATTGCATGACATGATTATCGGTTTCCGCAAGACATTGTGGCTTTATTTTCACATAAAGAATTAATGTCCGACAGGAAGCTTCATCCAATACAGTACTGCAGACTTCATCATCAAAAATAGTAGAAGCTATGTATCCCACGCGGACAAGAAAACGACACGTAATCTCCACTACGAAGTTATCAACATCATAACGCAAATATCCGAGCACTTTCTGTTTTAAATCTCCTAAGCTTGCATGACGCGAAACTCGCATGGGCGATTTTTTGCCACGTAACTTGGAATGAGCGATCATCATCATGATCGGGTTGATCGTCATAGAAGAGAATTAAGAAAACGAGCTCCTAACTCATTATATTATATGCTTAACAACCAAATTTCTAACAAAACCTAAAAAAGTGTGATGAAAAAGCAACAAAAGAGAGCATACTGCTGCAATCTTTAAAAGAAAAGCAGACACCAAAGTTATGATGAGAAAAGCGACTTGAAGACATCTTGGAAAGAGCGACAAAATCATGAAAAACCCATAGCGAGCACAAGCGGTATACATGACATTGAGCACAATCCTAATAATCATCACCCCTCGTCACCCTCATCACCTAAGGAGTAGAATAAAATTCTTCCCCAGTTCTCTTTCCATTGTTTCCTGGAATGAGAAACGAAAAGAAAAAAAACTTCAGCATTTTCCACTAGCGGGAGTGGGCGGAACTGCGTGTAGCGGCGACATAATTCGGTGGAGCCGGCGTGAGTGTGTGGGGAGGGGACCGGATTCGACCAGCGGCGAAAACGCGACCACAGAGGGTGAATGTGCAGCTTGCGGGTCGGATGTCGAAGAATCTGCTGGATCTATCGGGGCTGAATTCTGGTGAAGCAGGTCGCCCGATTTGGCTTTAAACGTCGATCGATTATCGGTCATCGCCGCCGCGTAAGTGGGCGGACTATCTCGATGATGGTGGTACTTATAGAATGACTATACCTATATTTAAATTTTTTTAAACATAATTAATACAATAATTAATTTAAAAAATTTTGTCATATTTTTTTCTCTGTATCTTTCTCTCATATAACAAAAAACACTGAAAGATGACTAAACCTAACACTAATTGTAGAAGATGGCGGATTCAATCATCGCCGTAGGTCTCATCGGGCTGGCGATTCAAATCCGGGCCCTTGAAAGCCATCCCCACCTTCTTCGTCTTCTTCTGCAATAGAAGGGCGTCGACCGCCGCGCCGACCTCGGCGGCGCGCTTTCGGACGAAAGTGGCCGATAAACCGCCGCCTAAGCCGACGGCGTCAATGGCTGGTATGTCCTCGGGAAAGTTGAGAAACGCGGATCGGCCGCGTAGGTAAAAGACGGCAGTGTCGTAGGCACGTGCGGCGGCGACTGGTGAAGCGTAGGAGCCGAGCCAGATCCTGGATCGCTTATTGGGCTCTCGGATCTCGGCGACCCACTTTCCCCACTTCCGCATCCGAACACCGCGGTACGGCCGCTGCTTTTGATCCGACGTCGAGGTCTCCATGTCGATCTGGGATGAGAGAGAAGCGAGCAAGGGGGATTTATAGAGAAGTGGAGGGAGATACGAGTTGGGCGGTGCTGGGGAGGACTTGGTTGCCACGTTAAGAGGAGAGAGAAGCTAGAAGGAAGTGTGCGTGGGGAAGAGGAGAATGGGACGAAGTTGTAATTAAGCCAAGGCACCACCGACATATGTAATATCCTGGAAGGCCCCGACGTGGGGATCGCCGCTTGTCGTAGCGTGGCGGAACATCGAAAGTGACGACCACCGACGTCGACTTTTGGACCCCCACCACTTCCCCCAACGTTTATCTTTATTGTAGAGTGGATGAGGAGGAAATAGAACAATAAATTCAATGTAATCTGTACTTGTATTACGCATTATATAATAATATAATATGATACGATGATCTAAAAGTTAAGTCAGGTTCAAAAAAGTTTCACTAATATTTTGCGCATGTCTAGAGAATAAATTTTTGAATTTATTATCTTTGGAGATTGAATATTATATTCTATGATAATTTTTTAAATAATATATTAAAAAATTTAGTTGAAAATAAATTTGATTTAAACCGATTCGAATTCAATTGACTCTTATTTGAATCAGCTGAAATATTATTTAAACTTGATTCAAATCTTCTGACGAGTTTTATCATAGAGGTCAACTAATCCAATTAATAATGGCCTTCAAAGTTGTTACTAAGAGCTTGAGTTCGTATCCCACCTATATCATAATAAAATTTCATCTTACAGATATGGGTGATAAAAAAATCCTTCAGAGTGCTTCATCGACTTAGGTTAAATGTCATTTAAACTATGTTCATGCCAAGGTTCAATTTATTTCTATCATGACCCTCAATATAGACAATGGTATGTCATATTGAGAAAAAGAACACTTTTAAAAGAGAATCTTCTTTCTCTTGTAATTAAATAAAAATGTTATTAGGCATCCACCCATGTCTAATATTTGGCCTCATATTTATATGTAAGAGTCAAGGGCAATACCACAAAATGGATTACATTTAATTTGGACAATAAATAAAATAGTCTGAAATATATTGTAATGGTCTTGCAACAATTAAGCATGACGTTTGAGTGAGTAATACTAAACAATTATTTATTGAGTTTCTTTGGATGAGTACCACTTCAAGATATCAAAGTTGATATCTCAGTTCTTGGGCCACTACTTGGTCAATGGCTCTAGTTGATTCTTAATGGGTGTCTTATGACTCTACCTTAATTTCATAGTCTTCTTAAATTTGATTTAGACATTCTTGTTAAGGTGGTTCACTTAATCTAATTAAATATAGTTGTACATTAACCCCACTTTTGATAATATCTCTCAACAAGTTAAAAATAATAAGAAAAACAATAAAGTTTGGCAACATAATTAGCATAAGGTGCTACGAGGTTCACATTTCATGGGAAGTCAATTGAGACTATTGATTCTAGGTTTATTTCATACATGACACATATCTTCACTATGCTTATAGATTTTTAATTCTATTTTATTAGGTTTCATTCCATTTTCATCTCTAAACTCTTCAATCATCATGCTTTTGCTATTTTTAATTCATTTATCATAGAAAATTTCATGTGCTTGAAATGTAAAAATTTGGATGGCAATTTAAAAAGAAAATTCAAAGGTGAAAGAAATTTATAGGATAAAATTATCCTTTGGTAATGGAAATACTACATCAATAAGAAAGTTTTTATTAAAGATGATATTGTTCCTATACAACACAAATAGAGATAAAATCATAAAAGAGAAGCCTTCAAATAATCATTTTATGAATGAGTCTATTAATTTGCCCAAGGTGCGTAAGGATACACTTATTGATGATGTTATCGCCTCACCATTTTCAACTGAAGAAAACGATCAAGTGTGAAATTCATTTAGATATGAGATGAGAGGGATTCAATCATTCAAGGTTTTGAGAAGATAAATATTAAAGAAGAAATATAATTTAAGATACTCTAACAACAAGCATAGATTATACATCAAGAATAATAAACTGCAAAAGATATTTTGGTCGCTCAATCTTATGTCTTCTATTAAATGTGCCACAAGCAAAAAAAAAAAAAAATATTATAGAAGATACAAGTGTAAAAAAAATTTATAGAAATACAATTTCTCATAAAAAAATGAAATTATATATATGTAATCTCTGACATGTTTTTATTGGATATTGATATTTGGTCTTTGGTGTTTGATGTTTAATGTCTTATATTCATTCTCTAAAAAATTTGACAACTATTATTTATAATAATACATATTTAAATTCATTAAATGTTGGAGTAGATCTAACATCTAAACCTACTAATAAATATTTTAATTAACATGTCTATTATAACACTCATCGGGTTTGTTCCTTAAATGTAGCATATTTGTTTAATCAATTGTTAATATCTTTATATCTTTAATGCAATTTATGGTTGATGTTTACAATTCTCCCAAAAGAATTTATAATAGTAAACATTATCCTAAGTGACTTTCATGTTCATATGAGGATCTTTGAAAGTTTGATCATAAGAAATTTATAAATTAGATTCCAAAGAATATTTGCTTTGAAATTTGAATATCTTGGAGTTAATTCTTCCTAAAAGTCATTATGTTTTAATATATGTAAGTTCATAATACATTTTGGACTTATGAAATACATTATTCTCCTTTTGTTTAAAAAAATCTATAAATTGGATAAGATTTCAAGTGTGATCTATCTTTCTTAAATATTCAAACTCTTTTCCTCTATGAGTGAATCATCCATATGATGAAACTTTCAAGGTAAATTATACTCAAATTTTTAATCAAGTAGATCAAGTCAAGCCATGACTAAAAGATGGTGGAGCTGCACAAAAAATTTCATAGATCGTCACTACTTCTACTTTGGAGGCTAAAATTAGTGATGTTTTAATAAAGAATGAGAAAGAAATGATTATGCTTGAGTTTATATCTTTAGACGTTAAGACTTTAAAGAGGGGAGAACTGAAATCAAGAGAGATAGCCTTAGTCAAAAATAGATATCTAAAATGTATATTTTAATTTAAAAATGGGTTAATAAAGTTAATGCTTTTGTTGTTCTTCCTTAACATGACACTTAAAAAGATTACGGTTCTCTTCATTATGACTACTATACTTTTGCAATTGAGATACCAATACAAGAGAGTAGTATTGTAATATAAATAATAAAAATAAAAACAACAATTAAAGGTCCTACACTACTCTTCTTTATAGAGCTATCACAAATATTATTATAAAGAACATGGACATCCACATTATTACTCTTCTGATGGAATAGTAAGAGAATCTTATGAAAAGATTATACTTAATAGTTAAACAATCATCAATAATATACGAAGCATGGTGAGCTAATTATTTTTAATATTTCCCCCAATCATAATGATAAATGACTTAAATAAGTTGGATCTTGACAATGATTAGTTGCATGCTTTGAATAAGCATGTGGAGATCCATGGATCTCATTTTGAGATTACTAACAAATTATTATTTTTATTTGACACCAATCTGAATGAGTTGAAGTGCTATTCTAAGACCACAACATTGACTTATGCAATATTGAAGTAAAATCATGGTAGACCAATATATAATAATCTAATTTTTAGAGTAAAATAAAGCTTGAATACTTAAAATTAGAATTAAATTTTATGGTGCATCTCCACTTCCTTTCTTTTAAGGTGCTTCCAAGCATTAACATTTTCTCTTTTCATTTTGATAAGTTTAATAATATCAAAATGATGGTATATGGCATCAAAAGTAGTGCATAGTATCATAACAACTTCAAAACTTGACATACACTTAATAGTGTTAATTATTCCCTAATAGTAGTCTAATAATGATACTTTTACCATCACATGAATTAGCTCTCCTAAAATCTTTAATGAGAAGAAGGGTAAATAATAATGTTGATTAGGCATTGCATTATTGCACATTATGAACACACTATTATTATATTATTTTTCATTAATCATTAACATTAGGGGTAGCTAGCATAGTAATCAGGAATAAATAAAATGATTGATAGGAGGGGAGTGACATGCAATAATAGTAGTAGTAGTAGTAAAAGCTTTGATAGTAGTTATAGATTTGGGAGCCATAAAATCTCTAATGACAATAGTCAAGATCATATTTACTTTAAACTACTCTTATATGATGAGGTTGCTATTTTATAAGAGCTTATTATATTGAGACAAAATGACATGACTCATTTATTAGATTAGAAATATCACTAGAATAAAGTCATGACTACTTATTATGAATGTAAACTTCAATGGCTAGATTTGGGACCAATTATTCATATTAAGCACCAAAGTAGATCATAATAAATTTATATTAAAATTGAAATAGACATAGAGGATAACCAAGCTAGGCTTGTCAACCATCTTAAAACTAATTGAATATTGTTAGATGGATGAATGGAGAAAAGCAACTATATTAAGATAGAGTATAAGTAATTTATTATAAGTATAATTAATATTGAGATTTAATAATACAAACAATGAATAAAAGGTCAACAAATTATTTATAAATAATGATATAAGTAAAAATAAGTAAAAATTTATTTAAAATAATAAACATAATAAAATAATGAGCAATCAAGTTTTAATAAGAAATTAAAAAGGATTTAGTTATCAATAATTTTTAGAGTGGTAGATATACAAATAAGTATTAGTTATTTGGTATAATATAAATTATTAAAATATAACATCAAGTTGAATTATATATATATAATGATCTTCATGTTTATACACTTGATCTTAAGGAACTTATTTGATTATTCTTGATTTTCTTATGCTTTTGACTATAAGTGGTGAAGGCTTTTCCATTATTTGTGAGCAATAAAATTTTTCATCATGCAATTGAAAAGGAGATGATTGTCTAAGTGAAAGACTTGAAGAGTGGATGTAGACTTATTGTGGTAAAATCGTAATAAATTGATATGCATTCTCTCTTCATTTTTGTAGTTCTACTTCAACATTTTTTACTTACTGCAATATTCTATCACATTACCATGGCCATTCATTATATAGGGAATGAATTTTGTTGGTCATTCTTCCTATAAAAACAAGGCATAAACAATTTCTTCTTAGTGAATTATTTCTTTCAGTGGATTGGAGCTATATAATCGTCAATTGTTGCCATAAGGTTTCCTTAGATTAAAATCTTAACTTGGTTTGGGCTTCTTCTCACCATCATTAATTATGAAAATCTCACTCAATTCTTGGACTAAAGGCTAATGGAATTCTTTAGATTTCTAGTGCCTATAGACATTCTTTGGAGTTTTATCAATGTTTATTTTCCGCCTCTAAATTACTTATTCTAAGAACAACTTCACTCAACCTCTCTTTGCTGCTCTTCAACTCCTCAGTTGCTTTATTAAGACGAACTGTAAGTAACATCCACCATGCTATTGATGAAGAAGCAATGTGTGTTCATGGCACCAAATAATTACCCCTGTAATTATGCTCAGACTAAGATATAATAAAGCTCTTTGTCTTTCTCAATCGAGTTTAGAATAGGCCGCATCAGCACTGTTGGATCGTCATATGATTTATGATCAGTTTTTTTTTTCTTTTTTCTCCTATCAATATTCATCATAGGGGATCAACTTCCTTTCAACACTAATATTAAACGTGCCTTTAGTTTCATTTCTATAATAGTCTCTTTTAAGAAGAATAGCAACATTGTTGTTTTTCTCTTATCATTTATAATAGATTTATACTCAAGTAAGATTTGATTTCGTTTCCATTGTTATCTTCTTTAGAGACCAAATTCAAACTGAAAGCCATTTGATCTTCTAATGATCCTTTCATTCTATCGAAGTAATAATTTACTTAAAAGTAATCCAACTCTCAAGGGGTGTTTGGTAACAAATTGGATTTATTTTAAGTAGATTTAAAAATATTAAATCAGCATTGATATGGTTAATTAAATCTCCTATAAGAGATGTTTTATAAATTATTTGAAGATTTAAGTTCATATTTTAAAAAAATAATTTATTTTTTAAGAAAATATGAAAATAACTAATTATGATATTACATTTCAATTTTAGATATATTAAAATAATTATTATATCCATGATACTTAATTTATAGTATCATATCAATTAATCATTAATACTATTAAAATAAAATAGTTAAAATTAACTTAAACTATAGTAAAAATAATATTAATTATTATATTAGTTAAAATCAATTAATTATCAAATTATAATTATATTCAATAAATTATTATTAAATTTTAATGATATATTAATAAATCATTAGTTGTACTCAATTAAAATTAACTTAAATATATATTAATTAATCAATTATTAGTATTAATATTAATATTAATTTAAAGTAATATGTATTAATATAAACTATTAATTAATTAAAATTAATTAACTACTAAATTATATTGGTAGATTAATTCTAGAATTAAACTACAAAAGCATATGAAAGAGAAAAATCATAGAAATGTATGGAAACCCTCGCCTTTCTCTCTCTTCAGTTTTATAAATTTTGTAAATCCAGGATTTACTAAATCCAGGATTTAAGGGATTTATAGGATTTACAAAATTTACTAAATCCTGAAAAGGTGTTTGGTGGGATTTACGGAATTTAAGCGCTTGAATCTCATATAAATCCGTTACCAAACACCCCCTCAAGATCATCAGTCTTCTATCACAAACCCTCTCTTCTAGGTCCTCTCTTCTCGTAAGACATTTGCACTCCTCGTCTTCCTCCTCGGCACACATTCTCGTCAAGCTGCTGATTTCATTTTTCATCTCAACACACATTTTCAGATTTAGGTATGTCGTTAGCTCTTAAAAATGGCAGGAAAAAAATGGCATCACTTTAAACCATATTCTGTCACCTTACTGATGACCTCTCATTATAAATTAAATTTTGTATCATTTCATACGCTAAATTCATCGTTATAAATTCCACATCTACTATGTGTACGAATCTGGCATCAAACATCTGTCCTCTTTTAAGTTTTCTTCTGCCTGAGGTAATAATCTTAACTTAAAGCTGAAGAAAAAGAAACTTAGTTAATAAATAACCTGCCATTTACATATATATCCAATCATCAATGAAGTAATGTAAGAGAAAGAAAAATAGGATGATAAATTATCAAGAATTTCATTTGTTTTCAGAGATTTTAGGTTTGAAGTCTTATTCCTAAAACGATGCTTCAAAACTTAGTCTATATATGCTTTTGACACATGTTAAATGCTCGACCTAATTTTATTTTTGGAAATTATGGGTCACTCCTCTCACTTGAGAGAATTAACCTATGTCTGACTCTTCTCGACTTGTAGCCCACTTGAATAGAGCTACCAGCTAACATCATCCCATTTTAAATTAAATTGGTATTATGAATGCAAGATAACTTAGTTATATTTTTTTAAAAAAGAATCTATTAATTTAGACTCACTCCCTAATCCCTAAGATAACGTGGGGCCTTATGAAATGCATCTAACTAATACACATTTTTCAGATTTTTTAAAATTTTAACTCCATAATCATTTTAGGTCATGGGTACGCAATTTATGCCTACATGATATATAATTAGGAAGATAGTCATGGGTCAAATCAATAAATGAATGAAAACTTCTCCAAGAAGGCGATCAACTTCATAGGTCAGATGTCCCTTATGTGCAAGGAGAGAACTTGCTCAATTCAAGGATTGAAGCACTATGAATGCATGATTTTCAAGAACTAATTGGTTTATAATTGAATTTAAATTATTTTATAGGGCTTTATTTATATTTTGTTTTGAATTGCATTTATTTTTATGATTGAATTGATTAAATTTAATTAGGTAGAAAATTTAATTTTTTTTTATGAGCTTACATCCAGACATTCATCACACAAATACACAATACAGAAAGAAACCTAAAAAATAGGTTATTCTATTGTGCACCCAAAATAAATCAAGCCAATTTAAAATTATAAAAACATACCAATAAAAATTACACCTAAGAAAGGAAAATGGACAATGTTCTACCTCTAGCTTAAAGTACAAGTTTAGATCTATGGGTCTTCTCTCCAGGATCGTCTCTTTCTTTAGAAACCTCCATTGGGCATTACAGGGGATCTCTGCACCATCTCCTGGTTGGGTTAGCTCTTGCTAATCCTATAGATCATAACCTTAATAAGCTAAAATTTATATTTTAAATTCAAAAATAAATCTTAAGCCTATAAAATAAATGTCGAAAAACACAAACACCTCTTTTATTTTTCAAACATACCTCCTCGTTGCTTACCAAGCCACATTCTATGGACTATCTTGAGGACTTTTCACCTACAAGCAAACAACATTATAATTTTTTTTATGTAGCAAGCTCTTTTAACATAGTCCACAAAGAAAATATTAATTCTAAAATACGCCCTACTATCCAAACTATCGATAATCAATCTATCAGTTTAAAATAGTACACCACAAAACAATAAAAATAATTCTCATCACATAATCACAGAAAATCATAGAACGTCCTAACCTAATTATAGGATCCGTGACCTATGATTCTAGTGTGTGATGAACAGAATTTGTGTGACAAGATATTACTAAGCTTTATGATTTAATTTTTATTTCCTTAGTTTTGAAAGTTGGTTTATTTACATTTAGATGATTTCAATTCAAATTATTTAATAATTTATATTCATTTTAGGTATATTTTATTATGTTTAAAATTTAAATTAGGTTTTCAAGAGTGAAGAATAAAATATATTTCATTCTAAATAGAGCCCATTCCATTCAACACCCTAAATCCTAATAAGATAATATCTTTATTCTAAGGTAAAGATTCATCCTAAGATTCTAACTAAAATCCTAAGTTTTGATTTGAGCTTGAATTTAGAGGGTTTGACTTAGTTTAATTTATTTCATTTTGTTTTATATTTCTTTACTTATGTATTTTATGATTTTGGTTTAGATTAAATTATTCTATTTCTTGTTATGATTTTAATTTTTTTCTTTAAATTAATCCATTTATCATTATAATTTGAGTTTCTTTTGATTTAAGATTACAATATTAATATTTATTATTTATTCCTTTAGTTTTATATATTTACTTAGTTGATTATGTCATTATGATGACTTTTATTTTATATTGAATTCATCTTTGATTTAATATTTATATTTATTCATTAACTTTACTATATTTGATTCAAGGTAAAACTTAAATGTAGGTATTTTCTATATTCAAGTTAAGTTAATTTCATTTTCATTATTATGAATCTTATGTTCATAAATTTTCAACTATTTGTGAAACTATATGAAAGAAGTTATTGGTAGGAATTTGTTCTTTTATGAATTTGTTTGAAAATTTTGAATGCATTTATTTGTTTATGAGAAATGACTAAAATATTATATATGAGCTAAATAATTTTAAACAGAATAAATAATATTAAAGAGAATAAAGAAAAATAGGATAACTAATATAAAAATATAATCATACATTATAGTAAGATATTATACATTACTTAATAAGTAACACTAATATTAAAAATAAAAGTACAACAACAAGTGCTATCAGAATATTAAGCCTACTATCTTATTGATCAAATCTCTTCAAAAAAAATTTTCCAGTGCTACCCTCCAAGCATGATCAGTGTTTGAAGTGTCACCCTCGTATTCATCAACCCATCTGAAATAATTGCAATCATCTTCTGCTTGTTTTCTTAGACACTTGAAAAATCTTCTACCATAATTTCCTTCTCTATGTGAAGTGAATACATAACATTCAAACCTACAATCATAGCTCTGAATTTAGATCCTCGAACTCATATTTCCTGAAATAAATTTGTATTGGTAATAAAAAAATATTAATATGAGAGTTATGACATTCTAATATAACTTAGCTGTGGGCTCCGAAAATTCACCACCGACCTCTCCATGAAGAGAGTGATTTAAAGTGTCGGTGAAATTTTTAGAAGGCAGATGAGATTGTAGATAAGACACTACCCAAAGATTTCACCATTATTTTGCGAGGACTTTAGATCTAGTTCCAGATTTCCCCATAGCAAGCTATGGTTAATTACCCCTCTATTGAGAGAACTTTCGATTAATATAGTCATTATGTTTTATAATAGCATATAGTACCTTTCAGTTTAATTTATGAATTTATGAAATTCATCATATTTAATTAAAGCGGATGGTTGAATGATGACACGCTCTAGATCTCATGGTTAGATCGTCAGTAGTCCCAGTCTACTTAGTCAAAGGAGGAATTTTTGTGTAGAAGGATCATTTACACTTTATGAAATTTTATTGTGGTGGTGTTTATTTAAGAGACAATTAATATTTATATTCATTTTTTGCCCTATCAAGTATAATGGTTTAAAATCATTTGGGAGCATCTAAGATGAGTAATATAATGGTGTCATTTAGCGACAATCACCAGGACTAATCGCATCATGTGTATTAATAAACCAATCCATGGGTCACATCCTTTTCTGAGATTGTTTGAGTAAAATAGTTGCATACTTGATTTGACTTTGGCTCCTTTGTATTTCATTTTCTTAATTTGTCACCTCAGACAAATAATTGTGAATGGTAAATTGGATTTTTTAGCTTTTAGTTCTTTAAAAATTAAATTTCATTTAAGCATCTATAATTTGGTGATTTATTTAATTTTATATTTGCATTGATACTTGAGTTTGATTAATTCAATTTGAGGTTGGAAGCAAATTTTTATGGTAAGTATCCCCTCTAGTTGAAATCTTCATTTTTCATCAGGTTATTTGTTGCTTAGCTATTTATCTATCGACTTTAATTTCATAATAGATGATCGATCTATCATATAAGAATTAGCTTCTCGAGATGTTTTATTAGATTGAAGATATTATAATAACATCATTTGATTTTAGGTTTTGTTAACTTACCTCAAGACCCCAGGAATTCCGCCTCATACACTAAATTTAATCATCCAGCCTAGTGTCGGGGCCCATGCGGGTATTTGATTGATTTGTTTAAGCATTTGATTCTATTTAAAGGCTTGTGCGTATTTCAAAGCACTCAAATTAAGTGTGACATCACTTCAAAATAGAAAATTTATTTCCTTCAAGTATTTGCATCTAAGGGCACTCTAGTTGGATCAAGACTATCCTATAACATGTGCAAAAATTTAAGTACATAATGAGTTTTGAAAGAATCAAACAAAAAATACTTCATGATATGTATGAGGTTAATTCAAAGTTTTTCATTAATGCCTTTTGTTACATTCACCAAAGGGAGTTGCTCGATATCACAAGGCTTTGGCGATCGCACTTTTGCACAAATATTTGATTGTTTACATTTGATCTTCAATCGTTGAATCTTTATTGCTCTAGTGAAGGATCGCTCATGTTCATGTATGAGACTTCAAGTGTAATGAGTTCCCCTTTTTTTATTCATTCAACTCTTAATAATTCCAAAGAGAACTATAATAAAATCCAATCATTCACTTAATAGCTTTATTTGCATTAGATGAAAAGCTATCAAGTCATGTTTTTGCTTGCAAGCGACCCATCGAGCCCTCTTGTAAGTCACTTTTCAAGTCTAACTTGAGCTTTATTTTCATGTGGAAGATGAATTTCAAGCATATTATCATTTATATGTTTTGTATAAGTTCTGAGACTTGTTTACATTTGAATATAGTTCTTATAATTATTTGGATACAATACAACCCAAATATTCATTGAATTTATCATTTGAGAGGTGTAGAATCTCTTGTAAGACTTGTTTTACATTTCTTTTTGTCCAAGGCCAAGCTCTTAAATCCACGATCAGCTTCATTTGTATTCATAATGAGCTATTGAGCCGTATTACAAATAACATTTGAATTTGCTTGTTGTAGCTTGATTTTTTTATTTTGATATTTTAGAAGTTTAATATTTAACTTTAATTTTGATTTGATATTCAATTTAAGTCCAAAAATCTACTAAATTTTGGCAGCCTCCCGACATCTTCCCTGCATAGGGGGCTGCATCGAAAGTCTATTTAGCCTTCCTGCCAGCTCTACTGAACATAACGGTCAGTATCTTGTGACACTACAACTATAATCTTCTACGCTTTCTGAGCATAGCAGGTCTTCAAACTTCGTTAGCTCTCGGGCATGAGATCTTCATACCCCATAGCATATTCCAAACCCCTGAGGTTCCAATGTACTCCATTTCGATTGAGATGTCGTCCCTGGCATCAAGCTCCGAGAGATTAATCTCTGCTTCTTTTTTGGGTAGAACAATCCTTTTGAGGCTCCCTACATTGCTTTGCTTCAAAACCTTCTACAACACAAATCTATAATTCTTATCCTCCTTGATTCCATCTTGCGCGTCATCCCGGCGTCTATCTCCAGCAGATGATACATGTCGCTTATTCTCCTCCTGCATCTGCGCCATAGTTGGAATAGATGATGCCACAACGACCTCCGTGCAATGAGGCAATATCCCAAATATGATAACAAGGAATAGTTGCTAGGATTGTCTTTATGAGCATCAGTGAAGCGAGCTTTCCTGCAGAACCACTTGTTTCCAAAATCGATGTTGTTCTTTGGTTTTATTTGTTGTTGTGACTTTATGGTGGTGAAGAGAAGAAGACACTGTAGCCATTCTCTTCTTTTAGCCTCTTTAGTAGTAGATGACATCAACCGGATAATTCACCGTAAGGTGTCGCCAATCAGGCGTCGTCATCAAAGTGCTAGTAAGAAACCGGTGTCAAACTTTCGCCAGCTCAAAGCATGGTCTTGGTAGTAATGGTATAGTACGCCTGCCTATATGAGCGGAAAATATTACGTCCGGTCCTCACGTAGCACGTCGCGGACTCGTCGACTGTCGGAATTTTTTTTTAGTTTAAGCAGCGATGCTGACGACGGCGTGTAAAGGGATTATTCGACGCCGCCGTTACGCTTCCAGCGGACCCGGCCGTCGTCAAAAGCGGAGAAGAAGAACGAGATGTAATCGTTCGACATTCGTCCTAACGTTTAGGGCTTTCTTTCGAAATATTTTTTCTAGCTCCGCTCTCGATGGCGTCACGCCCTTTCGGTGATATAGCAAATCAAAAATTGAGGTATTGTAGGTGACTACATGAGGTATTTACATATGCATTCACGAACTTGAATGAATTTAGAGTTTACTCTGTTCTTCTCACCCTCCAGTGAAAGATTGGTTATTTTTTATTTGTTATTTTATCTATCTCTGTACCTCTGAGTACATAGCATTTAGGCTTTTTTCCAGCGTTTGGTTCTTGAGATTATGTTCATTACATTCCAATGGAAGCATTTGGAAAGTTTGGATGGTTTTGTTTTTTGCGTACTTCTCAGACTCTCTTGAGATGTCATTTATGACCTTTTTCACTTTATTTTCTTCTTGAGATTATGTTTATTACATTCAAATGTAAGCAATTTGGAGGCTGTTTGGATGGTTTCTAGGTTTTTTGGCATCTGTACTCTCAAGTCTCTTGAGAATTTTGAGCTTTACTTTTGTTTATCTTGCCTTCTTCTTGAGATTATATTTAGGGCATCTCATGGAAGTAATATGAAAGCTTTATTTGGATGGTTTAAGTATTTTTTGCATGCTCTGTCTCTCAGATTTATAAATTAAAAAAAGAACTTTGATAAATCTTCATAATTTTTAATAACTTTGATATTATAGTTTTAATTTAACTGAAGTTTATAAATAATGATTATTCGAATTATATATTTATTATTTATTTAATAGTTAATTATTTTGATTTAATTTAATCAAATTTATATTTAATATTAAAATTTAATTATATTTCAATTTTAATTATACAATGACAATATTGATATATATACATATTTATTTATTTATTAAGCTTGATTGTATTTTCAAAAGAATCAAAAAATTTTATTAAGTAAATCTCAATTCAATTTTTATTTAAATCAATCATTCCATTTTTATTAAAAAAATCTTATCTTATTGGAGAGCCTCTCTCTCTCTCTGCTCTCTCTACTGCAAAACAAAAATAAAAAAAAAAAAAAATACATTTCGACTAGACACGCGTATTGCAAATCATTCTATTATCTTTTTTTTTAAAAAAATTTTGTCTTTTAGCTAATTAAGATTAGGATTAATATTTAAAAATTTTGAATATATATATATATATATATATATATATATATATATATATATATATATATATATATATATATATATATATTATTGCCCATGATAATGTTTGATATTATTTAAATATTATATAAATAAATAAATTTAAGTGTATGTTAAAAATTCAGTTGTATGCATATACATCTCTTTTTCATTTACTAGCATTTGGTGCCTTGCACAAATTAAAATAAATACCCAGCAAGAAAATAAAAGGAACCACGACAAAACAAAGACCAAGGGGCATTTAAACACACAATTCTTAAATTTTATATTATTTACTTAAATTTTGGTTTTAAATTTATCAATTTTCGATTATCGTATTATGGACCGGTTTTATATTTTAAACCGATAAAATTGATGTAGCCTTTAGGCATGACGTATCTGTGAGACTGATTTCAGCCATCCACCGATTTCAGTTTTCACCGTTGATCCGTTTCAGCCCAAAAGTTCGAGGCCAAAATCGGTTTAGGGCTCCATGAAACCAATGTCCTCTTTCTCTTCAACTTGGGCTGTCAAAACAGTTCGTTGTTAGTGCGCCTATTCGATAATGTATGTTATGCTCGTTAGTTAAACTAACGTACGTAACAAAATTTTCTTTGAATTCTAAACAAACACGAAGTGGACTTTCGTATTCGACTGAATCGAGCCTCCAAGCGTTGAATTGAAATTCGACTTTCACGCTCCAATGGGCATTGGGCACGATTCATATTCCTAATCCTTATTTTCTAAAGCCATAATCTTCTATAGTTTTATTCGCAGCGCCTATTCGGTTGATTGGTTCTCCTTATCTCTGTTTATTCGAGTTCCGCTTCTCTCTCGAGCTTAATCATCAGACCATAGACGCAGTCCCTTACTCTTACCTCTCGGATTCTTCTAATTCTTGTATGTCATCCTAATTCAACGGCCTTCTTTTTTCCTCGATTCTGCTTGGTAATTCTATGACTGTCGAGAGAGTGGCTTCGGCTCCGATCCATTATTAAGGTTTCTCTGAGTTGATCTGGTGAGTTTGCATTACTTGATTTTGGGGATGTATTGTACTCTAGATCTATTATTTTATTTTGTTTGATCTTTAATTAACTGTTTTGAATTGAAATATGGAGTGCTCAGTAATTTTTGCATTTCCTAAAGCTTTAATCTTATATAGTTCTATTCGCCTATTGGGTACTCATGTTCACCTATTCTGATAACAGTTATCGTAGCTTCTCCTCGACACCAACAAATTCGAGCCGAATATGAACATCCTTATCACGAGTTTAACTCGAATATGAGCTGAATATGAACACAAATAAATATCACCCCCATCCTCAACCTTGGTTTTCAATTCTTCGTAATCCCATTCGATCATTCACGAGTCCCAACTCTCGACTTTTCGTGAATCTCTCTGTACACGGAAACTGGAGAATGGAGGCTGGAGTACCGAGCAACGATGCTAGGTTTTCTCGGTGGCAAAGCAGCCAAAGCCTTTCCGTCTTGGTCTCACAAAGCCTCTTCGTCTCTTCCCTATCTCTCTTGCATAGCCTCCCTTTCTCTCTCGTAGAACCTCCTCGCATTTCTTGTCGAACGGCCAGACCCTCTCAGCCTCTCTCGCAAAGCAACCACGCAAAGACCTCTTACCTCGCCACCGGACTGTTGGTATTAACGGTGTGTATCTTAGGCCTTTCTTTTGTTGAAACTACGTGCAAGGCTAGGGTTTTGGAGAACATCTCTTTTTCAAATAAGGAGATGCTTACAAAACCAAAATAGGAGATGCCAAACTAGTTAAAATGTCATCTTCCTATGAAGAAATATTAAGGAATACTTCATTTTCATTCGAAACTAAAGCTTGCACAAGCAGAGTTAGTTGATCCCATTTTGCTTATGTTTTTAAAAATTGGATGAAAACTGTTTGCATTACATTGGATCAAATATTCTTTATTTCTCCACATTTTAAGATGTTTATTTTTTTTTTTCGCTTTTTCGTGTTGAAGAAATGTGTGCCGTGTGATTTTGTTTGTTAAGAAGATGGTGCAGTTTGACTTGTGGTGGGTTTAGCTATTTTTCACAAATTGGATTTGTAAATAGATTTTGTATGGTTGAATAGTATACTGTCATGACTAATGGATATGCTTTTGAGCTTCTCTAGGTGCTATGAATACAAGTTTCAAGTTTTGTTCTGAGATGTGCCTTGCTTCAATTATAGTACTTGACTTTTAAGACGATGCTTGGTTGCAAGATTTAGCTAGTATTCAACCAGGATTTATGTTAAATGTTACCAGATAATTTTAGTCCAACTATCTTCTTAAATCTTATTTTCCTTTCCTTTTTAAGCTTAATCTCATATTTAATAAATCCTAAAAAAACATTATTTAAGAGATAATGAAAATGAAGTGTTCCTGAACACAATTATAAATTAAGTGAAAGAAAGAATATGAAGAAAAAAAAAACTAGTGAAAATCTTCTATCCTAAAGTAATAATGGGTTCAACAAACCTTTAAAATAAGGCCTAAAAAATCACTAGAAATCAATAACTTTACTTAATTAAGTGAATTCACAAGCATCAGACTGAGAATTGTGGTTGGTTTTTTTCTTTTCATCTTTATTTTTCATTTTAATGCAAATTACTTTGTGGATGCAATTCTTTGTAAAATAACTCTTTTATCACTTATTGTCTCTACTCTTATTTTGAGGATTTTTTTTTATAATTTTTTGTATTTTTTAGTTATTTTAATCTCGTATAATTTATTATTTTATTTGTCTCATCAGAGTTTGATTAAATGTTTCATTGTGGAGAGAGGTCAAATATGATTGTGTCTTCTCAAAATCAAGTGCCAATAAACCAAGATAATGCCCCTTATGATGCAAGTGCTTCAAGTAGAAAATCATCAACTGAAAAAAAAAAGACGATGCAATCAAGATCTGATGTTTGGGATCATCTTACCAAATTCAATAGTTCTAAGAGAGAGGAGATGAGTATATGTAATTACTGTGGGAAGATTTATCATAATGATACAAAGTTTAATGACAATCCAACTTTATAGACACATCTTTTTATATGTCAAAAGAAATTTTATAATATGAAAAAAAGTCAAACTCAATTAGTATTGCAATTTAGTGCTAAAGTGAAGAAATTATTGGATGTCTCAAAGCTTGGAGGTTTGACCAAGCTGTTAGAAAAGCCTTAGCAATCATGATAATTTTAGATGAATTATCATTTTTAAACATGTTAAAGGATATGAGTTCAAAAATTTTATATCTTAGTGTTGCTTAAAGTTTCAAGTACCTTATCGATGGATACTCACTCTTGATTGCTTTCAATTTTATTTAGATGAGAAAGTTGCTTTGAAACGAGCATTTAAAGATTGAACTAGAAGGGTTTGCTTGACAACTGACACTTGAACATTAATTCAAAGAATTAATTATATGTGTCTTATTATATATTATATTGATGAACATTAAAAATTGAATAAAAGAGTCATTAATTTTTGCCCAATACATAGCCATAAAGGTGAGACTGTTTGAAAAGATGTGAAAAATATTTGATTTACTAGGGTATAATGTAATATTTACTGTCACAATTGATAACGTCACATCTAATAATGATATTATTAATCATTGCAGAAGAAATTTTTAAAATGAGAAGAAAGTATTATTGGTTGTAAGTTCTTATATATGAGATGTGTTGCACACATCATAAATCTGATTGTTCAAGATGAGGTTAAGGATATTGGTAAATCTATACATCGTGTTAGAGAAGTAATGAGGTACATTAGGTAATCACCGTCAATAATTAAAAAATTCAAAGAATGTATTAAAATTTTTTAAAAAAATTCAAAGCAAGAGCTTGTTGAGTTTGGATGAACCAATAAGGTGAGATTATACATATTTGATGTTGAACTCAGCGCTTTAGTTTCAAAAAAATTTTTAAGAGGTTTGAAGAGATTGATCCACAATCTAGAGTTGAGCTGGAGAAGGAAGAACATGCAATTTAAGGTGGAGCTTTATATGATGTTGATAGGAGAATGCAAGAAGACTTGTTTCTTCTCTAGAAAGATTTTATAAGTGACTCTTTATATTTCAGGTTCTTTATATGTCACATCAGATAGATTTTTTCATGTAATTTTAGAGGTCTAATGCGTGCTTCAGAGTTAGAAATCTCATAATGATTCTAAAGACTAGAAAAATGAAATTAAATTATAATAAGTATTGAGGCAATGTTAATAAGATGAACAAAAATATTTATCTTGCAGTTGTACTTGATCCATGATTCAAGCTAAGATATAATGAGTTCGTAGTCATTGATATGTATTCAAGCTCTGAGGGAATTGCTTTGGTACAAGCCATAGGGTCTACTTGCTATGATAAATTTTATGATTATAAGATGAAGGCGGTTAACAAAAATAGGGAGAAAACCACAAATGAGATGAATCATAACATATTTTAATGTCGTAGTAATCCAAGAGATGGTGGGAGAACATATATGATGGTTGAGAAGATCAAGAGACATAATTATGATCGAGATAACTTTAAAAGTAAAATGGACTTAGAGAAATACTTAGCTGAAGACTCTGAAATTATGCAACATGGCTTTGAAATTTTAACATGATGGATGGTTAGCGCACCTTGATTTCTTATTCTATCTCAAATAGTTCAAGATATTTTGACTATTCCAATATCAACTATTGCCTTTGAGTCTACTTTTAGCACCAGTGGTCATGTTCTAGATGCATTTAGAAGCTCCTTGTCTCCAAAGATAGTGCAAGCCTTTATATATGCTTAAGATTGGATGAGAGCACAGTGGATAAGTGAGCCAATTAATATTAAATGGTCAGCTACATAACTTTATTTTTTGATACATATGTGATTACTAAAATAAATTATTCATTTTACTTTGCTAAATCTATTGAAGATTGCAAATGATTTAGCATCTTAGTAAAGTATTAGCACTTAAGAAAAATGAAGAGATTTGAGAATCTTTCTTTTTATATATTATAATATTCAAGTTAAGAGTATGTGGATATGTCTTGACTAAACTATATTTTGTAATTTTAGTCTTAACGACTTTTGTTATACATTATGATTTTCGTTATTGCATCATGTTCTTTCTATCAGCAATTTGCAGATAATTATTTTCTGTTGTTTCCTAGATGTTTTAATGATGTCATTTCGAAGATTTTATTATTATTGTAGATTTCATAATTTTCATACTTATTCAAATTTAAGATTTCAATTTTTCACTCAATGTGAGATAAGTTCAATCATGAAAACATGAATTTTTAATGTTAAGTGAAATGTCCAACTAAAATATTATTGTTATCATTTAGGTGGTAAATTTGCCTTCTTTTCTATTTGATTTCTACTTCCCATAGCACATAACCATTACATAGTATTAAGTTACTTTGATTGATTTGTAATGGTACATCGAATATTAGGTTCTTTCAAATGTTTTAATCATTAAGATTAAGTGTAAATTATCATTCACATTTATAGTAAGGAGCTATTTGGTTGATTGAGAAAGAAATACAGTGTAAATGGAATATATTGTAAAGTAAATACAGTGAATTCTGAATATTTTACAGTTATTTGATTGTCTGTAAAGTAAATATATGGAAATTATTTTTTCTGTTTGATTGGGTGTATGTAAAATAAAGTATACATAGTTTATTATGAATATTTGAAGTTATTTGGTTGTATATAAAGTAATTATAAAAATATATATATTTTTTACTAATAGTATATCTAAATAAAAAAAACAAATCTATATTAAGAAATAAATCAATTAGAAAAAAATTTATTGCTTGGTTAAAAAATGTTTACTATACATTTATTTTGTAAGAAAATAACCTCTTCATAATAAATTTATATATTAAAGGTATATTAGAATAATTATGCAAGCTTAAAATTCAAGATCACTTGATTAGAAGTTAAAGCTCTCAACCACTACATTAATGTTACTTATATCATTTAAGATTGAAATAAAATTTTAGCTCTTTATTTTCTTCTTATACTATTTATAATGTCATTACTAGTCTTGACTTGCATAGCACCAACTCTTGTAACATTGCATACTTCACCACTAATGATTTCCTATAATTAATTAGATATTAACTTTTCAAAGTAGAGTTGAATAAATACACATACCTAACTCTAAAATTCAACACAATATATGACTATTCACATAAGAACTAGTGCATTATTTATCTCTTCACTTGTGCCATTTATAGGTTCTTCCATCTGATTAATGTTAAAAATTTTATCGCTAAACTTGATAAGATTCGACACATTGATATTAACTGCTATAGAAGGACATTCACCCTTCTTAAGGTTAATAATTTTGTCATCAAACAATTTTTTTATCGTCAAAGTCTTCTCGTATATTTCTAACATAGTGTTTATCATAAGATCTAGTCAACCCTCACCTTTCCATCTTTGTATATCATTGCTCCCACTTTTTCCATAGAATGCAAAGTTATCCCAACTCTAATACTAGTTATGGGGGAAAAAATATGCACCTAAGAGCATATATGCAAAATTAGAAAAAATAATCTACAAAGAGAACAAAAAAAGAGTTTGCTAATTTTTTTTATAATTTTATGTTGATCATTTTTGATAACTACCTTTCGATGTGCTACAGTTTTTATAAACATTGTATCAAAAACTTCCGAATTGCTGAAAATACTACATTCAATTGGTATTGAGTTAAGAATATGAAGGAACCTTATATTGCATTGGCGATTGTTGCAAGCAATTGAAGTGGTGAATTTATGTTGGAAGAATTGTATATTGCATTGTATTTGTATAAGAACTGGACACTGAATTAGTATTATAGCAAGCACTATATATACAAACTAAGCTCATTAATACCATATTTTTAACATCAAGTTTTCAGCAAGTTAAGGTGCTTGCTTGATCAATTATAAGTGTGAAGTTTTCAACAGTTATTGACCTACTTTTCAGCAAGTACTCATGCCTTTTGAATGATTATGACAACAAGCTTCCCGAAAGACATCAAAAACTCAACATAGAGCTCGATTGAGTTTAAAGTTGTTTGCAAGCAAAGATGAAATTTCATGTTGATAAATTGTTATTAAACTGAAACATTGAATTTTAGGCAAGCGATTATGCCTCAAAATTTCAAGAAGTTGTATAGCAGATTTCAATTGAAACATCTTGAAATGTAGAATATATATCTATTACTATAGCTTTCCAATATCTTGTAATTTATAAATCTAAAATACATTTGCAAATATGATTTAAAGCTTTTAATGCAGTCATCACAAATATAATACAAAATATGATAGCAAAACTGTAAATCCAAAATGATAACACCTAGAATAATTCAAATAGCCCAATAATCTTTTATCTAATTATTTTCGTATCCATCTAGCCTTTCACTCTTTAGGTTTTGAAAGGAAAGATTGAATCATTGTATGATTCTTTGATAAATTATCATATATTGTGCCAACCTTTTCTTTTGAGAAGCCCAAAATGCTTGATAGCTCTGTCATAAGTTCAATAAACAATTTCCTATCCTCAGTAGCTTTTATTGCGCTTTGAATTGCATTGGCAATTTGAGGTACACTATCAGCAATCACAGTTATATACTCATGAATATTTCGATAATGAAAGACATCCTACTTTTTTTTCATGCAATATATCCTTTAGAAGATGATAGCATTCCTCATTTTGTTGCTCCTACAACGTCCTCTTTAAAATTTAGTTCAATTGAATTATCAGCTTGTGATTGATCAAAGTTAGTCTGTAAAAAAATAGAAGACTCATCATCATCCAAGTTGATTTGTTGACTTCAAAATGGTGTTTGGGAATTTCCAAATTTCACCCACTGTCCTTCACCACAACCTTTCCAACTCTATATAATTTGCAATTGGAATATTCAAATAAGTGGCATCTTTGGAAAAGCCTATCTCACAACAAAATAGAAAGTATTAACATGTATTGTTGTTATTGTAAAAGTGAAACTTGGTAAAAATAATATCTGAATATGTGATGCATACTCATCACTTCCAATTAATATCATCTTTTTATTGTCATCCCATGATACGTTCAACTTTTTTCTCAACTCTTGAATGCGACTCCACAAATTTCTCTAATGTCAAACTTGATTCTTGTATTATTCGATTGCGACATCAATTCCAAAAAAAGAAAAATTAGTTTGTGGGCAACACTTTTGTATGTGACATCTTTAAACCTTTGAGCACTTCTCATATTTGCGTCAATATATTCAACCATAATTGTAGCAGCCTTGTTATCCACTCTAGTTTTAAACTCCATGAGAAATGTTTTCTTCTTTTAGCATTATAAGTGGAACAAGGTTTGATTGAATTGGTTCCATAAATTTCAAACATAACAAAAATCATATTACATTAGAAGTTAGTAATGAAATGCATATGTCAATATTATACAATAAAGAAAGTAATATTCATATGAAAGTAGAAATATTATATTGATGCTAACAAAAATTCACTTTTTACAACTTCCTTTTTAAAATATACTTCTAATCAATAATAAAGCACAAAATAATTCTATAATCAATAACACCTTACAACCAAGCCCAATATATATATATATATATATATATATATATATATATATATATATATATATATATATATATATATATATATATATATATATATATATATATATATATATACTATATTAAAAGAAATGAGTCATCAACGCTTGTTTGAACTCTCCTTCTATAGTCATTTCATCTACTCTACTCATCTTCGAAGAGAATGAAATCATCATTACCTTCTATAATTATCCAATTATGTAGTATGCAACAAACAAGCACAATATTAACTTGGGCTTCTAATGGAAAGTAAGGATCACTTTTTATGATTACAAAATAATTTTTCAATGAGTCAAATGCATGCTCCATAGTTGTGTGTAATGATGAATGTCAAAGATTAAATAGCTCCTTGTAATTGTAATGTTGAATGGAGCTAAATTTTTTCAAATGGTATCTTGTTGCATGATATGTGGATATAAAATCTTTTTCAAGTGGAATAACTACCATCGACTAGATAATATTTACCTGCAATATTGATGCATATTATTTTAACAATAAAGTAGAATAATTAATATGAAGGATAGCAAAATTGTAGGATATCATACCTTTGAGAACAAATAAATCATCAAGTATTTCTAATGTGTTTCTAAGGATTGTTGCATAGTGTGCTGAATCTTCACACCCAACTAAAACATATGTAAATTTCAAGTCAAAGTCTACCACTGCTAAAATATTTTGAGTTGGATAAGGTTTTTTTCTCTTAAATGTAGATTCATGCTCCTTAAATATTGTAGCTTTAACATGAGTTCCATATATAGCGCCAACACAATCCTATCTTTCTATAAATTATATTAGAAAACAAATTTGAAAATTAGATAAAACTTTCAAATATAAGATCAACTGATACCTAGAAGAAGGGCATGAACCTATTGTTTGATTGCACATTATATTGACTTTGTAGTAATGGAGGTTTAATCATTTCATGACATAACTTGCCAATAACATATAACCCTGCATTGAAGTATCTACTTACAGTTTTCTCAGATCGTTGAAAATTAAATCGAATAACTTGATTACGAATACTATGCCCAAGCGTATGCAATAACATAGCTAGTTGCTCTTCAATTCGCACCTTAAAAGTATCTATAAGTAACTTTCTAATGTGCATTATGTTGCATAGTTTGAAGAAAGGTTCCCTCCTCATTCACACCATATCAATGCAATCAACATCAGAACTAAGATATAACCTAGAAAGATATGTTTGGCATTATATATTCCACTAAGGATTGTATTTTCGTCATTTTTTTTTGCCATATACAGTAATGTAAATACAATACTCATGAAAGAAGCAATAATTGCATGAACAACTAAATATTTCTGAATGCGATCTACCTCTGTACAATCAGTAAACTCATCCAAAGTAGAGATCTAATCTTGATTATCTTGCAAATGTTCTACCATCTTTATAGCATATGCAAACAAAATTAATAAAGAAGAAAAATAAGGGTAATAACTAGTGGAAAATGTCACAAAATGTATATAGTTTATTGTGGTTAGGAGAGACTTATTGACCAACATAAAATCAAAGCATGCAAGCAATATATGATTTATTGACTAAAATTTTACTCAATGAGAAAAACTAAGAATTTGTCATAAGAGAATAATAAATTCATGTAACTTCGTTCCGGTTACGTATTGCTAGGCATCATGTTGATTGTATACACATATGACTCTACCCATTAGAAGAGCTAGCAACTTGATTGGGGATATGATGAAGAAGGGATGTAGACAACTATTCATATTTGAGCTTATATATATATATATATATATATATATATATATATATATATATATATATATATATATATATATATATATATATATATATTATGGTGAAAAAATTCTATAATGGAGTCGCCTTTCAAATTTGTGGTGAGAAAAGAAAGAGGACACCTTACAAAAATTCATCTTGGTAAGACGTCACGCAGATCCGTAAATATACTTATTCAGATGATCAGATACGTCATTAAGGTAAAAGTGTACTATCTCGAGAGATAGAAATCACTACCCTTTAATGGAACCAATCACCTCAATAAGGACTCTTAAGGACGATGGGTCTGCACATGTACCAAAGATTCTTCTCCTAATTTACATGAAAAAATAAAATAGGATTTATTTTAAACTGGGTTCATTAAGTTCCCTACAGGGGCAAGCCCCCATAGTTTATTACATCCTAAGGGAAAGGATCCCTTAGGAAAATTCTCGATTAAGGTAAATGATCGTTGTCTCTGAAGATTTCAATAGGGAATGACTATCAATCGATTAGTTTATATTTTTGAAGATCAAAACGGGATTAATCAAAAGAGAGAGTTATTATCGAAGCCAAAAATGAGAAATAAGTAGGAGATGCTCACGACACTAGGAAACCTAGCGAGCATCTCAAACTATCCTATAGTTGGGCTTTACATTTTAGAAATTGATTTAGTTTATTTGAGTTGTATTTTCATTAAAATTTAAGGACTTAAGATTCCTTAACACAAGATTAAGAAATGCTCAAGAGGTGAGGAATTATTATTATGGCCCGCAAAGGGGAAAAATAATCTCAAAACCTAAATTTATGGAGCTTCGGCGAGGGCTAGAAGCACATCCTAAATCTAAGGTGAAAATGGGTAATTGGTTTGCGTCCACAAGAGTGGACAAACCACCAGACAGCTTGGACTTTCAACTGCCTGGGGGTGGCCGCCAATTAACTCTTCATATAATTTTAAATACATGTAGACAAGTCTTTATGCTTATGCAAGATAGCTAGACTATTTTTATTTAGAAAGAGACTAAGTTCTTAAACTCACTCCTTAAAGAGACTAGATCATATAAAGGGACATGCTTCAAATGAGTTAAATCTAATGCAATTTAAATTTCATTTTATTTTCATTTTAGATAATTATTTTTGGCTCAAGCTAATAGGATTCATATGACTAATGCATAAGAAATTAGAATATTGGCCAAAATCAGTGAGAAGGGAGGAGGTGAGTTTCCACCATGGCTCTCAAAGGTCAAGCTAAGTTTCTTTGGCAAAGGTGGAAGCCCTACAATCAAGTGTGAAATAAGATGCATTTGTGCATGATATAATAAAGAAATACTCATCCAGCTAAGGGGTTGCTAATTCTTTTATCTTAATTTTAATTCTAAGCTTTAAGTGAGGTTATAAGTTATTTAGTTTTAATTTGAGTTTGTGAGTTAGGTAAAAGATTTATTTTTCTCTAAAGAGCCTAATCCACATCCAGGCCATACATAAAATAAGGAAGAAACTAGAAAAAAGTATGTCACTTAATGCAAAAGCTAAACAAATCATCAAACAATTTATAAAGCTACAAAAAGAATAAATGGTCGTTTGTGGTCGGGCACCACCGCATAAACCCAAAAATATCAAATGTGGGTAGCCGAGCTCTATCCTTATACAACCCAGATTACAAATAAATTAAATTACAATTTAAGCAAAGGAATTCATTGTTATGGGGGTCTTCAAGCTTTATTCTTCTTTCTTTATTTCTTCTTTTCTTCTTTTCTTCTTTTGGTTCCTCCTTTGGATGGTTGGAAGGTAGATGCTCCAAGACTTCACATAGTGCATAAGATAGGATCTTATGACCAATGTTCATCCTAATCCTCCATAACAAATCATTCCAAAATCCTAAATATACAAACTTTTACATGAAAAGGAAAAGTATAAATCTAACCAATACGTGCAAAACAATGGTTAGTCAAATCACACCACACAAATCCCAAGCATGTATATTGGACTTATCACCCCACACATGGGTGACTAAGTCCACCTGGCCTATGGATTATGCAAAGGGGTATAAGCACTTGCAAGCAAGAAGCATTTATATTTTTATTTATGATAGTACCCCTTAAGCATAATCCCCTGTAGAAAAGAATAGTTAGACTAAGCACGTCCTACCATTCATTCTACGAGCATATATTCTAACATCTAGTCTAAAACATTCATCATAAAATAAAATATAACATCAAATCATGCACCGACATAACCCAAAGCTAGAAGTGGTGACTTAAGCTAATGTGTATGTTTTGAAGGTTTGTGTGGTATACATAGCTTAGGACTTTAGGTACAAGTTTTCTAAGTGTGAAGGATATGTTCAACTTAGAGGAGGGTTTCATTTAAGTCGCTTAAGTATTTTTGGGTTGGTTTTATTTCATGTTTTAATTTAGTTTAAGTTAATCCTTAAGTAATTTTTAAGGTAAGTTCACATTTTAATTTCATTTAAGTGAATATTTTGATTACATCTTTTAATCAATCCTAAGTTTAGATGAACCCTAAACAAACATATTCAAAAAGAAAGGCATTTTAAGATTAAATAAAATGAATCAAAATTTACATAACACACATTACTCCAATTCTTTCCTAACATATATAACATGCATATGGATGGACCCTAAGCATATCTATACATGCAAATGAGAGTAGTTAACACACTTTATGATGCATACTAAATAATCCATTTAAGAAAATTTAGAAGTTGAATATGCATGATTTTTCTTAAGTGAAAAAGATTTTTCTTATCCAAAATTTCACATACATACATGAGAGTAAGAAGGCATAAGTGAGTACATCACCATTGTTAACCAAAGGTGTAAGATACAAGACCTACTTAGGGCTACTTAAAGTCTCGCAACCTCGGGGTTGTCCATATTAATATACCACTTTTCTTAAGTACAAACATGTATATAAAAGAAATGAAATGGAGAAGGAATATATAAAAGTTGTTTAATGGTTTCATTTTTGTTTATGCAATTTATTCATGCAAGTATAGGAAACCCTTCTTAAGTGAGAGCATAGGGATGAATAGGGTTTAGAATTAAGTAAGTGTTGGGTTCTTTTCAAATGAATCCTACATCTTACCAACTCATATTCAAAACTATGCTAACATAAGAAAGAAAGGAAAGGCTACACTAAACATGACTTTATAATCCATCACATGCAAGCTTATAATTATGGTATAAGAATATCACACTTTCAAATTTGATATTTCGTTTATAAGTTTTGAAATACTTTGGATTTAATAGTGATAATAGCCACTCATATTTTACTTTAGCCAACACATGCATATTTGACATAAAGTAAATATTTTTATTTTAAAATTTTGAAATATGAAATTATAAATGCATGAATCACATGACATACAACTTAACATGTTGGAAAAGATCTAAAGTAATGCAATCATGTAAACAAACTCACTTTACTTAAATCCTAAAGACATTCTTAAGGAATAAGAAAATTTAGAATAAATCAAAGTGAATTTTAAAATAGTTTTTGTTTAGTTTGGAGTTTGATTTAATTTTAGAAAGGTGAGATGAGTTTGCTATTCCTAACTCATTTTCACATGTGTTTTGTATTTTTGTTCAATTTTCAGATAATTAAATCCATTTTTAAGCATTGATTAGGTTATGGTATAAATTAACTGGCTTAATTAATCCTTACTTACACCACCTTAGAAAAATTAACTTAGTAATTATGAGCCAATGAGATGACATAAAACCCACAAGGAATTTAAATTTGCAATGCATCTAATAATGAAAAGGTCTAATGCAATTTGGCTCACAATTAAAAGTTAATTAGGCTAAGGGATTTAGCTTGAGTACTTTTAAAACACTCTTCCATACTTATGAAAGGGGTTCTAATTTCTTTAATTAAGCTTAGGCTATTAAACGCCTAAGCATCCACCCAATGCAAATTAACTAAGTTCTGAAAATTTTTAGAATTCTTGAAAAATTATTTAAAGGGATAATTAATGAGTTAACCCTTAATTAAGCGAGGATTAAGGAGAGAAAATGGGGTTTAAGGAATAGCTTAGGAGAAATGCCCCAAAATTATTCCATAAAACCCTACTCACTGGATCTGACCTTAATCAAACTTAATCATTCGGTAAATCCACTAATCACACCTTAATTACCCTTAATTACATGAAAGGGTTAATTTGGGAATGATAGCAATTTTCTCAATTAAGGCCTCAATAAATCTCAAGAAAATTAGGGAGGAGAAGTCATCCCAAAATGAATCCTGAGATTAATTGGGATTAATTAGAGGATAATTAGCTAATTAAGATTCCCAAAATCTTAGAAAAGGGTAATTCAAAATCCATTAAAACTATTTTTAAAATATTCTAGATGAAATTATCTATCCATAGAATTTTTTTTCTTTTATTTTTTAATTTTTCTATGATGAGTTATGAATTTTTGAAGTTCTCGAAGTGAATTAGGAATTAATTAAGCATTTTATTAATCTCTAACTAATCCTTGGCTCATGACACAATGCATGGCGGCGACAGTCAATCGTTTACACGCGTCGGCGTGAGCCTTAACATTGTCATGTCATGTGGGCTGGCGGCTCATACGCTTATATTCTAGGTCGTCCGATCAAAGATCGGATGACTGAGAATTCCCTCGCAGTTTATGAAATGGATAACAAATATATAAATGTGGGAATAATCTCGACCGTCCATTCAAACAGCGCAGATGGGTGGCCAGAGATTCATCCCTTCCAAAGCTCAAGAGGAATGAGATCCGTCCACCTTCTAGGCTTTGATCCAAGCTCGATTGAGCTCGGATTAAGTTAGAATTTAGCCCACACCTTCATCATGCAATTACCAATACATCCAACGGCTAAGATCCTATGAAATTAAATTTCACTTCACAAAGGACCAACACCTATTAGAATTAAGCTCAAAAAATTACTAACCTCGCCGGAGGTGATCACCAGCACTCGATTCCCTTGGAGGAGCTTCGTCTGGTTGAATGAAGCTTTGCTGAAGTTTTTAGCACTTGAGGTTGAGTGTAGAGCTCTATGGACCAACTCCTCCTCAATCCTTTTGCAGCTTTGATCAAGCTAGGTCTCCCCTTGCCTTTAGAACTTCAGAAAGAGCTTAGACAAACTTGACTTGACCCCCTGATGGAGGGTGCAAGAGCAATTGGATTAATTTGGAGTGAGGAAGAAAATGGCTCTTCAATGGACCTCCCCTATTCTCCAAAGATGGAAATTGAATTCCCCTCTAGGAAGCTTAGGATCACTTGCAAATATCTCCTCTGACTCCCTCTCACTCAATCGATCTTGAATGAATCAAAATAGAAGTGAATTAGGGGGAGTATATCTCCCCCTTGAAGGATCGGACGACCGGCAATGTCCATGTCATTTTGATCCAATTGAGCCTATGGAGTGAGCCATTTTGGTTGTTTTGAGTGTGCAAATGGTCGGTTTGGCTAGTGGAGTGGAATGCCAACTTCCCATGTGCTTGAAATTGAACTTAGGAGGGAGTTTGAAAATTGAATTTTAGGCTATATGGTCGGGTTTCGTCTATGGGTCAAATAGGCTGACCCAAATCCATTGGGTTGGGTGCACCACTCATCACTAAGTCCCCTTGAACTTTAGGAAAACCTCAAGTGATTGTGAAGAGTATATGACCAAAATACCCATGCGATAGGCCAAAATTTGTTCTATGGCCTAGGGGAAAATGGTCATTTTGCTCTTTTTTTTACATTGGGTATGTTTGGTATGTTGAGAAAATAGATTTGGCCAAGTTTCATTATTTGAAATCCAGTTGATAGGGTTTGGCTCATGTTGACCCATTTAGGTCAAAATGGGTCAACTTGGGTCAAGTTAACCAATAGGTTAAATTGGGTCAAACCAAGGGTTGGGTCAAGTTCATATGACCATTTGAAATGTTTTGTTGCCTTTGGTTTGGTTCAATTTGGATTAGATTTGATTTTGGCTCATATGACTCATTTAGGTCAAATGGGTCAAGTTGACCCATTTGTCCTATTTGAGGTAGGTCAAGGGTAGGTTTAGGTTTGGTTATTCATATGGAGTGGATTGGTATCTTTGTTTCCAATTAATTTAGATTAGGTTCAATTTTTGCTCAACATGCCCCTTTAGGTCATATTGGGTCTAAGGTCAATTGGGCTAGGTTGAGTCTAGTTGACCAATTGAGGCTTTGGTCAAGTTCCACAAGTGATTTGTAGTGGACTTGATCCATTGGTTTCAATTAATTTGGCTTAGATCAAGTTTTGGCACATTTTTGCCCTTTAAGTCAAAATGGGTCAACTTGGGTCAAGTGGGCCAATTTGGCTAGGTTAGGCTCAAATGTTGTCTTGGTCAAGTTCAAACATAGGTCATGAGAGAACTTGGATCAATGGTTTCAATCAATTTGGCCTATGATGGATTTTGGCTATGTTAGGTTTCATTTTAGGTTAAGTGTTGACTTGGTGAACTATTAGGTTTGATTTGGTTTGACCCAATTTGATTGATTAATCATCCTATGATGATTGTTAATCATGATGAGAGCATTGCTAAAGTTTAGTTCAAATCAATTTGTAGTTTAGGATCAAAGTTGGCTCATAAGGTACTTTAGATCATATTGGATCAAGTGAGCCTAAGTGGGTCCAATGGCTTGGTCAAAGCTTGATTTAAAGTTGATTGATCTTGTATATGGGCTTATGATTGAAATATAAATCCATTTGCAAGTGGTTTGAAGTCAAATGGATTTTGATCCATTTGAAAATTTCATATTCAAAGGAAGAATATGAAGAGGTCTTGAGTTTGATTTTTAATTTTGGTTTTGATTATTTGATTGAAGTTTGGATTTATATATGAGCTCATGATTGTAGGATTAATTGAACCATGAGAGAAAATCAAGGATTTGGCTTGATTTGAAGATGATTTGATTAAGTTCAAGATTTTGACTTGAAATGCTTAGATTTGATTTTGAGTGGATTTGAGTTTGATTTTTGGAATTGGTTTTGATTATTTAAATTTATATTTCATTTATATATGTGAATATAAATTAGAATATAAATTGTTCATGAGAAAATTTCAAGAATTTGAAAGAGTTTAATCATGATTTAGATTAAATGCATTAAAGAGAATTTAAAGGATTTAAGAGAATTTTTAATTTGAAATTTAATTTTTGAATTGGATTTGATTGATGTATATTTATATTTCATTTATATATAAGAATATAAATGTGAATACAAATAAGTTTTGAGAAAATCTCATGAGTTTGAAATGGTTTGATCAAAGTTTAGGTTAAATCCATTAATGAAGAATTAAGAGATTTAAGAGAATTTTAAGCTTTTTTAATTTGAAATTTAATTTTTGCCTTTGATTGTATTGATTTATATTTATATTTCATTTATATATGGGAATATAAATAAGTTTTGAAAAAATTCCATGAATTTGAATAGGCTTGATCAAAGTTTGGAGTTGATTTTGGCTAAGTCCTTTAATGGAAAATTAAAGGGACTTAAGGAAATTTCATGAATTGATTTTGAATTTTGAATTTGATTTAATGAGTTTGAATTTATATTTCATTTATATATGAGAATATAAATGAGAATATCAATGGATCATGAGAAAATCTCAAAGATTTGAATAGGTTTTGATCATAATTTTGGCTAAGTCTTTAAGAAAGGGTTAAGGACTTAGGAAATTTGAACTTACGAATTTTTGATGGATTTTGGTCATGGGTTTAAATCATGGATTTCAATCATGGATTTGAATCATGGAATTAGTTTGAAAAAATCAAATAGAATTGATTTGGAGATTGACTTGAAAGAAGGAAAGTGAGAAATGATTTAAGCTAAAGGGTAGGAGATTTTCCTAACACCCCTAAGGCATGACCTATTCCTATGGCTAACTCTTCTAAGTCTTCTAGTGCTAGGTGAGAGTGTCCACCTAATCACTAGATGTGTCTTAAGACTAAGGAACTCTTAAAGTCTAAGAGGAATCCTAAACCTAAGATGGAGGTGTTGAGAGCTCATTCTAAAAATGAGGTCGACAAAGGGAACACAATAGGTGTGGTTGATTGAAAAGTAACACCACACGTATTGGTGTTGACCGAAACAATCAACAACACTGAGAGATCACAAGCACTAATAGAAATATTTTTATCCTTAACCCAAGGAAAAGAAAGAATCCAGAGCTTAGAGCAATGTGGCTCTACTTATGTCTAAGACATAAGAGAGAGGGAAGAAATCCACTAAGGGATAGAGTGTGAACCTTCCACTAGGGAAGCAGGTTCAAATCATTTACAAGGAGATGAAAGGTTTGATTTGATTTGAATCTTACTAAGGAGAGATCTCCACTAGGAGAGAGTTGAATTCGTTTCAATTTTTTTTGTTAGGTTTGAATTTTAGATGAATCCTATTGGTTTGTAATGAGTTGTACTGAATAGGAGCTATGGAGGCTAAGACCTAATTCAGATTTACCAATCTAAAGGGGTAGTCTACTAAGCACATAGTAGGACTAAACGACCAAAGGGATGCCTTTCGGTATACAACAACTGTACTAGAAAGAAAGCATAGTAGACTTACATCCTCCAAGTAAGGACCAGTTGTTGGGTAATCTATTGGCAAGGAAACAGATTGAACCCAACCTAAGGCTGACTATTGAGTGAATGCCACTGGGGGACTTAAATCAACTTAAGGATAGTCAAAGATTGATTTCATTTTTAGTTTTGTTTGTTTGTTTTGATTATGATGGATCCCATAGGTTTGCGATGAACCGCACTAAGTAGGGGCCATGGAAGCCTAGACCTAACTCAGATTTACCAATTCAAAGGGATAGTCTACCAACCATAAGGTAGGACTATCCAACCAAAGAGAAATGCATTTTGGTATACAATAATCAAGTCTTAAGAAGAAAGCACGAGGACTCACATCTTCTAGAAACAAGAAACCACTAAGGTGATCAATTACTTTAACCAAATCGGACCGACCTAGGGTTGACTATTGAGTGAATGCCACTAGGGGACTTAAATTAGCTCAAGAATAGTCAAAAGATTAATTTCATTTTGATTTTTTTTATGGATTCTGTTGGTTTGCGATGGATCAAATTGAGAAGGAGCTTATAGAAGCCTAGACCTATATCAAATTTACTGAACCAAAGGGAGTAGCTTCCCAGCCGATGCGAGAACTATCCGACCAATGGAGTGCCTTTCAATTTACAATGATCAATTTAAGGGAAGAAAGCTTGGGGACTCACATCTTCCACTAGAAAAGACCACTAGGTGATCTATTGCTTTGGGCAACAAATCAAACCCGACCTAGGGCTACCCGTCGATTTACGACAATCATGCTAGAAAGAATGCGTCATGGTCTTATATCTTTCAAAGCGGAATGACCGAGGTAACTGTGGAAAAATAGATTGAACGACTGGGATGACTAAGTGAGTGCAGACCAGGATTTATCTCAACTCAGGTAGTCAGGCAAGTCCTATAGGGAGTTCTGCTGACACTACTCTAAAGATATGATGCTTGCTTGGGAGAATGGGCCCTTTGGAGGCTGAATTCTTAATCCACAAGAGAAAATTTTGTTTGATTGTTTTATTTTAGTTTGTTTATTTATCGTGGACTCTGTTAGTTTGTAAGAGATCAAACTGAGAAGGAGCTTATATCAGCCTAGACTTATCTCAGATTTACTGAACCAAGGGAGAATCTGCACATTCGTTGAACAAATTTTCCAACCACAGGGGTGGTTACTAGGAAAGGGGAACTGTCCAATCCAAAAGTAACCCGGGTAGTGTCTAAATAGGGTCGCAAAGGAATTGATTCAAATAGAGTGCCCATAGGGGATGGGGCCAGTAATGGCTTAATCCAACACCCTAGAGAAAATGACATGGCTAGTCATAAATTCAATAGGTATTCGGTGTCCAACTCAAGGAGAAAGCTCAAGGACTCATATCTGTCAAGAGTGGTGTACTCACCGGGTGAGTCGCTGTCAGCATAGCGAATATCAACCAACCTAAGGTGCTCGTCGGTTTACGCCTAGGAAGAAAGCTGAGACTCACATCTTCATATAACGGATGGGATAGTATCTTACTCGGTCTTTCCAACCTGCTATTCTTAAGTGAATGCCACTAGGGGACTTATATCAACTTAAAAGTAGTCAAGAGGAAAGGATCCTCTGGGGGACTTATCCTAAACCTCAAATATACTCGACCTAGTTAAAGTATAATGGCTAGTTCAAGAAGAAAGCATGGGGACTCATATTTTCTTAAGCAAAGTCAACATGAGGTAGCTTATTGGCTGGGAAGTGAAGCATACCATACTAACAAGGTGCTCGTTGATTTGCAATAATTAAATTAGGAAGAATGTGTGGGGACTCATATTCTCCAAACAAGTGACCACTGGGGTGACATACTAACGAGGTAGCATGTAGCCCGACCTAGAGCAACAAATGAGTGAGTGCCACAGCGGGCTTGCTCCCACATCAAAATAGCTTGAGACAAAAGATTTGTGTTTGTTATTGTGCATGTGTTAAAATGAATAGGACGCCTCTAGGGGACTCTTACACCTACCTTAAAACACACTGGGGAATTATGTTATGATGTCACGGATGTCAATAAGAATTCCCACTTAGGAAGGATGCCGCTTAGGTTCTCTCACACCTAACTTAGTTATGTTAATCAAAATAGGATGTCTCTAGGATTCTCTTACACCTATTCTAAAAGTATCGAGAGATTTTGTTTGTGTTGTGAAAGAGAGATAGGATGTCACTGGGGACTTTTACACCTACCCTAAATATGTCACGGCGGATTCGCAAGACAAGCAAGCAACGCTTCGAAAGAAGAGAAGATTTGATGAATGGAATCAGATTTTGTTCATTTTATTAATGAATTATTTTCAAACAAGTTTTATTTTATGGGTAATATTTTTAGCACATCAGGTGTTCCCCTTTACAATCAATAAGCTGATAAGATCCCCCTTGGTAGCCTTCTCTATGGCATAGGAGCCTTCCCAAGTGGGCTCAAACTTGCCTCCCATCTTTCGATGGACAAAAATTGGTCTCCTTAGGACTAACACAAGTTCTCCTACTCTGAAAGACCTAGGACGGACCAGCTTGTTGTGAGATTGAATCATTTTGGCCTTGTACAATTCGAGGTTCTAGCACGCCCGTAGGTGACTCTCCTCCAAACCATTGAGCTCTTCTAACCGCAACTTTGCATTCTGCTCTGTAGTGATCTTGTTACCCAATGCAATCCTTAGTGACGGGAGTTCAACTTTTAAAGGAAGAATGACTTCGGACCCATACACTAAGAAAAATGGGATAGACTTAGTTGGAGTTCGGTTTGTGGTGTGGTAGGCTCACAAGACTTCAACCAACTACTCGTTCAACTGTCATTTGTTGTCATCAAGAGTCTCTTCAGTATCTGGATGAGAGTTTTGTTGAATGCTTCTGCTAAACCATTAGCTCTGGGGTAGTAGATGGTGGAGTATCTCCAATCTATACCATGTCTCTGGCAAAGCTGTTGATCTTCATATTAAGAGCCATATTTGAATGAGGTTAATTTATATAAATCTTTATTTAATTAACATTCAATTATATGTTTCATACATAGCATTAAAATTATAGTGATAAATGATAAAAACTATTAAGTATAATTATTTTATTTACTTAATATAATTAAGTATTTTAATTTAATTTGTTGGTTATGATAACTAACATATTTATGATTATATATAAATTATATCATAATTTTAAATGTCACATGTCAAAATTAACAAAAAATATACAAAATTGTGTATTTTATCCAAAGTCATTTTCTAATCAGAATTCATATCGATTTCATCTCCAACATTCCTTAGATTTTTTTTTTCCTTTAATTTAAGAGGTTATATGACCCACTTTTGATTAAAATTGAATTTATTATGATTTTCTAAACATTAGGTGATTTTATAATGAATGCATGTTACATGCTTTGAATATATTAAGAGCCATATTTGATTACTTTTGACTTTTGAATAGCAAAATTTTGTGCTAAATTTAATATTTATTTAATATAAATTATATTTTTATTGAAAATTAAATTATTAGATGATAACATGAGGTTTGCATGATATATTTTTAAAATATGATCTTCTTACCTATAAATAGCCCTCATTCTCTTTATGAAAGTATTCCTCATTCAAAATTCAAAATCCCTCCAACAAATCTAAGAGAAAATTTCTTAGATTTTCCTTCCAAGTGTTCTCCAAATATTGCAAGATCAAATTCTTGGTTTGGAAGCTTCAACATCTTCAACTAAGAAAGCCTTCTCAAATTACTTGAGTTTATTTTCTTGATTTTAATCCTCTTTAGTTGTTCATGCTATTTTCACCATCTATTTATTCTTTCCAATTTATACTTTTTGGTGGATTAGGTTTTGGACATTATTTTTCACATCAAAGTTTCTCAATCATTTTTTTGTGATAAACTCTTGTGATAGTTTGATCTCAACTCTAAAAAATTTTAACTTCCTACAAATTTATTTTGGTTTCTTGAAATATTTCTTCATTAGTCTTATTTTGAAATATCATTTATTTTTAGATCTATTTTAGAAGTATATTTTAAGCATTTAAAGCATTTAAAAATAAATTATTGTGCTAAAATTATTTTTATATTTAGATCTCTTTTTAATTAAAAGCTTACTAGCATACTTAGATCTATCATATACTCATTTTATTTAAGTACTTTGTGATCATTAGCATTAATTGAAAGAATCTTTTGGAAAAATAAAATAAATTATTCCTTGCTGAAATTTATTTTATTGTGTAAAAGAATAAAATTATTTTGAAATCATTTTAAACATCTTAGTAAGATCACTTTAAGATATTTATTTCAATATTAAGTGAGCATATTATCTTGCCAAAATTTTAAGTTGTAAGTGATCATTTATAAGTTGTGAGATCATTTTTGAATTGGACTTGGTATATTTGTGAGAGATTTATTTTATCAAAATTTATTATTTTGTATTTTTCTTTTATGTGTCAGTAAAATTTATTTTGGGGTTGTACCGCCCTTCAGAGAGAGTACATATTGTAGGGTTGTACCCTCAAGTTATAGAGAGTACTATTTGTAAGTTATTTTGCATTTAGTAGATTCCTAGCTAGTGGCTGGCATGGACGAGTCGATTTTGGGGTTTGGTCGAACCAATGAAAAAATTGTGTGCCTATTGTCTCTCTTTACTTTATTGTATTTTATTTTTTGGCTTCATTAGAATTATATCTTGTCATTATAAAATCAAAAATTAATTTTCTACTAAAATTAAAATTAAGATTTAAGTTTTAAAATTTTAATATCCCAATTCACACCCCTCTTGGGTGCTATAGTCTCACAATTGGTATCAGAGCCTAAGCTATTTTATTGGCTTAACATCCAAGAGTAGATCTTTTCACTATGGCACAAGGTTTCCCAAAGGGTTCACTACCAAAGGGACAATCCACTCATAGACCTCCACTTAGATAGTGTACCATATTGGAAAAATAGAATTAGTACATTTTAAGAGGTCAAGATGCACGCATGTATATGTTGACACATCAATATCATACACCCACAGAGAAGTAAATGGAATTAAAGTAGAAAACCTTTTGAGGAATGGTGTGAAAAGAACTTGATGAATTAAATGCTGGGCTTGTAATACTTTACATTATGCTTTATTATCTGATGATTACATGAAAATTTCTATGTTAAGTACAAGAAAAGAAATATGGGATAAATTCATTATAACTTATGAAGGAACTAAAGTTAAAGATGCTCACATAAATAGACTTGTTCATGAATATGAGTTATTTCATATGTCTCCTTTAATCCATTTCGATATGTATACTAGATTCATGAAAATAATTAACACATTGTATTCTCTTGGAAAAATATAGGAATCAAGACTTAGTCTATAAGATTCTTAGATGTCTTCCAAAAGAATGGGAAGCTTAAAGTAACATCTTAAGTGAAGCTAAGGATTTATCTACTTATCCACTTGATCAGCTTTTGGGTTCTTTGATAGCACATGAACAGGTTATTGCTCAAAGGGATAAGATGGATAACTCAACAAAAAGGGAGAAGGAGAAAGGAAAAGTCATTGCATTACAAGTTGATGATAATGATGAGCATAACACCTCAAGCTCGGATGGTGATAGTGATGAGGTGTTCATGCTATCCAAAAGGCTAGGGAACTTGCTAAGGAAGAAGAATCAAAGGTATAAAATTTTTAAAAACTATAAATTTCAAACTAAAAAATTTCCTACAGGTGAGGGATCATTTGCTACTATTGTAAAAAGCCTGGACACATAAGAGGTGATTGTCCAGAACTTGCTTAATCAAAGAAGAAAGAGATTGATGTGAAAAGAAGAAAAAATATGAAGGATTAAAAGTACCATAAGAAGAAGAAGACGGCTTTATGGGCCAATCTAAATTCAAATGAATCAAGTACTTGCTCATCTGATGAAGAGGTTAACATATGCCTTATGGCAAATGGAGAATATGACTTAGATTCTCAAGAGGTGTGTAATGATATATCTTATGATGAATTAGATGATGCTTTTAATGATTTAGTTATTGAATATAAAAAAATTAAAAAGAAAATACAAAACCTTAGAAAAAGAACATAAAAAATTTAGATATGCATTTTTGTGATGAATGTGATAATTTAAAAAGTAAAAATACTTCTTTATTAAATTATTCCTTACTTGTAAACTTGAAAGATAGAATATCTTGTTAAAAGCAAGATTAGAATTATCTTTGAAATCATAATTTCATTGTAATAATTCATCAAGAAAAATATTTAATGAAAATTATTTGTATCATACACATCCCACTCATATACCTTATAATTATCGTAAGTCATATGCAAACACTAATGTTTGGTGAAACTATTGTGATAGAAAAGGGCATATTTCATTTGATTGCTATGCACGAAATTACAAAACACTAAGCAATCATCTTATGTATGGGTACCAAAAGGTACAAGCACTACACAACCACGCATGCTAGATATCTTGCTTCAAATAATGTGGACCCAAACATGTTTGGGTTCCAAAAGTTAATATGTGAGTTTCTTTTGTAGGAATGCCTTCAAAGTAAAATCAAAGAAGGGTGGTACTTGAACGGGATGTTCAAGACATATGACGAGATAAAGATAAATTCACAACTTTAGAATCAAGTGAGGATTTGTTACATATGGAGATAATGCAAAGGGAAAGATCATTGACATTGGTTCTATTTATAAGAATTCTATCACTTTAAGTAAATTTTTTCTAGTAGAAGGATTAAAATATAATTTAATTTCTATTAGTCAATTATGTGATAAGGTTTGAATGTAGTATTCCATGCATCATGTTGCATTATAAAAAAATAATGAAAATGTTTTGTTAGTAGGACAAAGATATAAAAATATTTGTCATTGATTTAGATAGCTTTCATGATGTGAATTTGAATTTACTTTGTTTTAAAAGCACTCATGATGATATATGGTTATGGCATAGGAGACTATGTCATATTAACATGCACACACTTAATAAAATTGCCAAACTTGATTTAGTAGTTGGATTGCCTAAATTAAATTTTCATTCAAACTATGTGATGCATGTATTCATGGAAAGCATTCTAGAAGCTCATTTAAAAGTAAAATATTATTTCTACTTCTAGACCTCTAGAATTATTGCACATGGATTTATTTGGTCATTAGCACCACTAGCTTAGGTGGAAAAAAATTATGGTTTTGTGATTGTTGATGATTTCTCTAGATATACTTGGTTTTATTTGTAACTTATAAGGATGATATTTTGGTGAGTTTAGAAAGTTTTCTAAATATATTCAAAGAGAACAAGGCCTTGAATAGGGTTTAAACGATCATGGTGGTGAATTTGAAAATAAATTATTTGAGGATTATTGTGATGAACATGGGATTAGACATAATTTTTTTGCACCTAGAACTCTCAAACAAAATGGAGTAGTAGAGAGAAAAAATAGAATATTGATTGAATTAAGTAGATCTAAGCTTGATGAGTATAAATTGCCAAAATATTTTGGAAAGAATACCGCATGTTATGATGAATAGGATATATTTTACCAATTTTGAAGAAGACATATGAATTGTTTTTTGGAAAGAAGAAGATTGAACACTTTCATGTATTTGGATGTAAATGCTTTATTTTGAATAATGGAAAAGATCTAAGTTTGATTGCAAATCGGATGATGGTATTTTCTGGATACTCTTAAGTAGAGTTTATTTTAAGAGAAAATTAATTGTAGAAGAATCAATACATGTTATTTTTGATGAAAATTTAATTGATCCTATTAAAATGAAGTGATTGATGAAGAGATTGATAATTTTAAGAAAATATCTTTAGAAGATAATGTAAATGATTCATTGCCTAAAGAATGGAAATATAATAAAAAATTATCCAAAGGAACTAATTATGGAGATCCTTCAAAAGGAGTTATGACAAGACATAGTTGAGAGGTTGTAGATCATTCAACATTTTTATGAGATGAACCTAAAATTTAAGAAGCATTAAATGATAATTTTGGATTATTTATGGAAGAGGAGTTGAATCAATTTGTAAGAAACGATGTTTGGGAATTAGTCCAAGACCCCAAGATCAAAATGTCATTGGAACAAAATGGATCTTTAGGAATAAGCTAGATGATTCGTTGTTGTTAGAAATAAAGCTAGTTAGTTGCACAAGGGTACACACAAGTTGAAGGTATAGATTTTGAAGAATCTTTGCATAGTAAGACTAGAAGCTACCAGTTACTCCTTGCTTATACTTGTTTTAGAAATTTTAAACTTTTTCAAATGGATGTCAAAAGTGCATTTTGAATGGATTTATTGACCAAAATGTATTTGTAGAGCAACCACCGGATTTGAGAGCCTTGATTGTCCAAATCATGTGTATAAATTAAAGAAAAGCCTTATATGGTTTAAAACAGGCTCGTCTAATGATAGTTAAGTAACTTTTGATATCATGGATTTAGAAAGGGTAATAGATACCACCTTATTCCTTAAGAGCATAGATGATGATTTGATTGTGGTATAAGTGTATGTAGATGATATATTATTTGGAAGTACAAATGAATCTTTGTGCCATGAGTTCTCATCTTGATGTCTAAAGAGTTTGAAATGAGTATGATGGGATAACTTAATTTTTTTAGTCTTCAAGTGAAATAACAAGAAAATGGACATTCAAAACTAAGTATACAAATGAATTGCTTGAGGGTTTGACATGAAAAGATTTAAATCAAGTAAAACTCCTATGAGCCCATCTATAAAATTGATTTAGATGAATTAGGAAAATGTGATCAAAAACTTTATAGGGTATGATAGGTTCACTTTTATATCTTCCGCTAGACTGATATTATGTTTGTTGTTTGTTTGTGTGCTCATTTTGTGCCAACTCAAAAAGAATCTCATTTAATACAAGCATCTTCTGATTTGATAGCACCACTTAGTTTATGGTATCCTAAAAATTCTTTATCATGTGATTTGCTGTTTTGATGTCGATTTTGCAGATGCATAGTAGATAGAAAAGCACATATGACACATGTCATTTTTTGGATCATCACTTGTGTCTTGGTCATAGGAAACAAAATCAGTAGCTTTATCCACTAGGAAAGTACATAGCAGAGTTGTGTTGCTTCCTTTTGTTAAAGCAACAATTAGAAGATTTTGGTATTAAGCAAGATCACATTCTAGTTGAGACAATACTAGTGCTATTAGTTTAACTAAAATCTATCCAACACTCATAACCAAGCATAGAAATTAGACATCATTTTAGGGATCATGTTTTGAAAGGTGATGTTAATATTAATTTTATTAGCACCAATTTAAAATTACAGATTTTACAAAACCCTTACCAAAACGTTTTGTACTTTAAGACATGATTGGAATGTTAGATCCTAATATTTAAAATTGTATGTAGTTTGTTCTCACTTTTGATGTTGTCAAAAGGGAGAGAAGAGTAAAATGTTGGTTGTATTAAGTCTATTTCATGCATACATTTAGGGGGAGCAACATTATTCATCTCTTATGCATAAATTTTTTTAAGAGAATTTTTTTCAAAAACTATGTTGAAAGGTCAATTTGCACCTTCATCAAAATCAATACCCAACATTAATTTGTCATCATCAAAGGGGAGATTGTTGGTTTAATTAGCCTCATGTTCAATTGAATTTTGATGATAACAAACAAATGTGGATGTTCTAATGAATATTTTTATGTTTCAAAATATATCAATTGCTAATTACATATCTAATACATTAGGAAATTGCAAGAGTAAGAATGAAAAGGACAATGTGAAGCTCAAGATACAATATATTTTGGGTTATATGACTATTCATATGAGTTCATTGGCATGAATCAATTTGCTCACAACTTAACATATTATTTTAATGAGATTAATTTATATAAATCTTTATTTAATTAACATTCAATTATATGTTTCATACATAGCATTAAAATTGTAGTAATAAATGATAAAACTATTAAGTATAATTATTTTATTTACTTAATATAATTAAGTATTTTAAATTTAATTTCGGTTATAAGATAACTAACATATTTATGATTATATATATATCATAATTTTAAATGTCACATGTCAAAATTAACAAAATATATAAAATTTTGTATTTTAGCCAAAGTCATTTTCTAATCAAAGAATTCATATCGATTTCATCTCCAATGGATTTCTTAGATTTTTTTCCTTTAATTTAAGAGGTTACATGACCCACTTTTTTGATTAAAATTGAATTTATTATGATTTTCTAAACATTAACTGATTTTTATAATGAATGCATGCTATATGCTTTGAATATATCCATATTTGATTACTTTTGACTAACCCATGTGAATAGCCAAATTTTGGCTGCTAAATTTAATAGTTATTTAATATAAATCATATTTTTATTCAATATTAAATTATTAGATGATAACAAGAGGTTTGCATGATATATTTTTAAAATATGATCTTCTTACCTATAAATAGCCCTCATTCTCTTCATGAAAGTATTCCTCATTCAAAATTCAAAATCCCTCCAGCAAATCTAAGAAAAAATTTCTTAGATTTTCTTCAAGTGTTCTCCAAATATTGCAGATCAAATTTGGTTTGGAAGCTTCAACATCTTCAACTAAGCAAGCCTTCTCAAATTACTTGAGTTTGTTTTCTTGATTTTAATCCTCTTTAGTTGTTCATGCTATTTTCACCATCTATTTATTCTTTCCAATTTATACTTTTGGTGGATTAGTCTTTGGACATTATTTTTCACATCAAAGTTAATCATTTTTTTTGTGAAAAACTCTTGTGATAGTTTGTAGGATTTACTTTAACTTGTTGAAATTTTTATCTTCCTACAAAGTTTTTTTGGTTTCTTGAAATATTTCTTCATTAGTATTATTTGAAAGATTATTTATTCTTAGATCTATTTTAAAAGTATATTTTAAGCATTTTAAAATAAATTATTGTGCTAAAATTATTTTTATATTTGCTAGATCTCTCTTTTTAATTAAAAGCTTACTAGCTTACTTAGATCTATTATATACTCATTTTATTTAAGTACTTTGTGATCATTAGCATTAATTGAAAGAATCTTTTTCATAAAAATAAAATAAATTATTCCTTGAAATTTATTTTATTGTGTAAAAGAATATTGTGAAATTATTTTAAAATTATTTTTAAACATCTTAGTAAGATCACTTTAAGATATTTATTTCAATATTAAGTGAGCATGTTATCTGCCAAAATTTTAAGTTGTAAGTGATCATTTATAAGTTGTGAGATCATTTTGAATTGGACACTTGATATATTTGAGAGATTTATTTTTTCAAAATTTATTATTTTGTATTTTGCTATAAAATTTATTTTGGGTTGTACTCACCCTCTAGGAGAATACATGTTATTGTAGGGGTTGTAATTTAGATAGAGAGTACATTTGTAAGTTATTTTGATTTAATGGATTCTCCGAGTTAGCCATGGCTGGTCAATAACCACGAAAAATTGTGTGCCTATTGTCTCTCTTTACTTTACTGTATTTTTATTTTGGCTTCATTTAGAATTATATTAATTTTCTACTAAAACAAAAATTTAAGATTTAAGTTTTAAAATTTTTAATATACCCAAATTGGGTGCTATAATGTCTAGAATGTTAGGTGGTTGTTGGAGGACCACACCATGCACCTGACATTGATGGAATCTTCTAGCTACGTCCATGCAATCTGTGATCATAGAACGCCAGTAGTATCCAAGTCTTTTGATCTTTATCTTCATCTTCGGACCGGATTGATGCACTCCATATAGACCTGAGTGTACCTCGATTACAATACCACGAGCTTCGTGTTTGTCTAAATAACGTAATCACATTTGGTCAAAGGACCGATGGTACAGGGTGCCATTAACATGAGCATAGGAAAGAGCTCTCTGTTTCACCTGATGGGCTTGAGATTTCTCTTGAGGTAGTTTTCCAGTGTTCAAGTAATCTATGAACGGTTGCCTCCAATCTAGCTCCTTGTCTATTTTGACAACGGCAACCTCCCCTTCAAGAGAATGAGTTCTGAATCAATAAGGGATAAGACTTGCCTATTTTGGACCCTTATTGAAATGGACTCATCTTCCGAACATGCCAACTCTTTGGCAAGTTTGGCCAAGGCATCCATTTCTCTGCCGGGGAACCTTGTAGATGGTAACTGGGAATGGGCCAACAACTTCATGGTATACTGTAGTAATGATTAAGCTTACGCTTGAGGACCGGTAGACCAACTTGATGACCAATGAGAATCCCTAAAGATGTTGATGCTCTTGACACTACTAGTGATGGCTAACTCTAAACCGGCAATCAAATCCTCATACGCCTTCATGTTGGTAAGGGTTGGAAAGATAGTATGAGAATCTCATCATCATGGTTTGAAGTTAGAAGAACTATTCCTACCCCTACCTTTCCTGGAGAATAGATTGTGCTTCACCTTTAAGAAAAGAAGCGACCATCAAAATACATCTCCATCGGTGTTGCCTCTCCCCTAAGTTTATGATTTGTTCGTCGGGGAGATCGTCACTAAGCGGAGAATCAGCAAGAAGTGTGTGCTATTAAGAAATCCACTAGTGCCTGTCCTTTTATCGCACGGAGGGGTACGAATGTGATATCAAACACAAGAGTATCATGGACCAAAGAGCCAAACATCTGAAAAGCATTGGCCATGTCATGAGGTACTGCAGTGGATTTATTTTTGAGATCAAATTCACCTTATGAGAAAGCATGTAGTGTCGTAGCTTCTGAGATGCAAAGATCAAAGCTAGGCAATGTTTCTCAATATGTGGATAGTTTGCTTCGAGGATATGCTGGCTAAGGTAGTAGAGAGCGCTTTCCTTTCCTTCTTCTGGCTTGGGCCAAAGAGCCAAGAGAGAGTACCAATGCCGGTAAAGATTCAACCGCACAGATAGGGGCTATGAGAACTGGCGGCTTCACCAAGTATTCTTTGATGTCTTCGAATGCATGCTATCACTTGTTATCCTACTTGAACTTGGCATCCTTTTTGACAAGTGCTAAGAATGGTTTGCATCTCCCTGATAAGTTTGAGATAAAGCGTCTTAGATACGCCAGCCGTCCTTGAAGGAATCTGAGTTGTGTTAAACTTTTAGGGGCTGACATTTCTAAAATAGCTTTGATCTTTTAAGGATCTATTTCTATTCCCCGGTGTCGAACAACAAACCCAAGGAATTCTTTTGAAGTGACTCCGAATGCACACTTCAGGGGTGCATTTTGAGGTTATATTATTTTAATCATTCGAAAACTACTCTCAAGTCAAAGAGATGGTCTTCTTTTTCTCTATTCTTGACTACGAGATCATCGACGTAGCATTCAACCTGATGATGGATGAGTTCGTTGAAGATCTTAATCATGGCCCGTTGTTATGTAGCACCAATATTTTTAAGGCCAAAAGGCATGACCCTATAATAGAAGATTTCGATCGGGGTTTGAAAAGTAGTGTTTCTTTCATCTTCACGAGACATCTTGATTTGGTTATAGCCAGATGATCCATCCATGAAAGAGAAAATTACATGAGATGAGGCAATGTCCACCATTAATTCTAGTATATAAAGAGAAAACTCGTCCTTAGGACATGCCTTATTTAAGTCCCTAAAATTGTTGCAAATGCGAATTTGACCATTCTTCTTCTTAACTGGGACGACACTAGCTAGCTAGGTAAGATATTTTTCTTCTCTGATGAAACCAGCATCGATCAGTTTCTTGACTTCAGAAATGACCTGTTGTTCAATTTCTAATCGCATGCGTCTAAGAGCTTGCTTAATTGGGATAACGTTAGGGCCTATTGCTAGCTTGTAGACTACAACTTCAGGAGATAATCTGGGCATTTCTTCATAACTCTATGCGAAGCAGTCTTTAAACTCAATCAATAGCCTAACTAAGTCATTTGTTTTTTCTTCATTCAGCAATGAATTGATGTATGTCGGGCGAGGATTTTCTTCTGTCCCGAAGTTGATTTCTTTAATCTTGTCGATTGTTGAATGTATCTCCTCTTCAAATTTCGGTGGTGCCTCTTTAACTTGGAGATCATCTAGATCATATGAAGTTTCTAAACACATATTCTCATAAGAATTGGGAACCTATCAGACTCCAAATGGTTGGTAACAACTAGACAATAATCTTTGTCATCGACCGGACCCACTGTGCTGAATCCTAGTCCTGCTCTTGATTGTGCTTCCCTACCTGTATATTCCATAATTTTTTAAAATATTCTGATCTGTGTTTGGACCAAGTGTAAGGAACTAAACCCTTTTATATAAGATTTTGAACACAAGACGAGTAAAAGTCAAAAGGTAATTCCATTAATTCTTTAAAAGTATCTTCCTCAAATCTTATCATTGAGCTCTGGACTTGAGGATGATGAAAAAGACCTTTCATGTCACTGAAGACTTAGGGACTTCCTTAACTACTAAACCTTCAACTTTCTAAGAGATGTAAGTGAGGTAAGAGCTAAGGTTCCCTCTAATAGTTTCACATAAACCATTCAAATACTTTGCTTGCTTGGAGGCTTGGTCTTCTTTCAATTGGATCAAAGTTATTCTAGATATTATCATATTTACTCTCAAGTTGATTCTAAGTTCTATGTGAATAGGTAGGTTGAGCCATCCTACCCATATATCCATATGATGGAATAGAAGCAGTGGTATGTGATCCACTTCTTCTTCAATTCTCCTTTCTTGCTCACTTAGACTTTTCATTTTCTTTTATATTTTATTTTGCTTCATTTTTTTTTTATTTTGCATTGGTATTTGAATTTTGACCAAGTTCATGAGAAATGGTGTTTTGAGGAAGATAGTAGATAGCATCCTCATAAATCTCAACCTCTCTAACTAAGAATGGTTTTTCGTCCCCGTTGACACGGTACTCAATTCGATTTTTCTTGAACTTGATGCATTGATGAAGGGAGAATGGAACGATCTTGTTGTGATGTATCCAAGGCAAACCAAGCAAGCAGTGAATGAAGTATTCAAATCAATGATGTAGAATTTGGCTTCAGTCTTCCAGTCTCTTATCTCCAACAGTAATACTATGGAACCTAAAGCCCTCTCACCTTGATCATTGAATCCTCTCAACATCATCCTATCTCCTCAGAGAGTAGAAATGTCGATCTTCAAATAGGCAAGGGTCTTTAGACTCATAATATTTACTAATGCACCTGAATTCATGAGAACCCGAAATGAACCATGCCGTCAGAATGTATGGGGATGGTTGTGCTCCAAGTCCCTCAGTAGAAGGTCTTCATGAAGGTGATCCCTTGGACTTGTTTTGCATAGTGTGCTTCCTCACCTATAGAGGTCAACAGTGCTAAACATATTTTAGGATTAAGGAGAGCCTTGATTAGTGATTCTCTCATCTCTTTGGATAAGACAAGGGCATCATATATGCTTAGCTTAGATGACAACTTTCTTAAATGAGAAAGTACGTTGTAGTTACCTTCGGCTGATCTTCTACAAGTATATCCAAATGTGGAGTATCCTATGAAAGGGCTTCTCAATCTTCAGTACCAATGATTTTTTTCCCTTTATCTAGAGGTGCTTCCCTAGGAGGTAGAACCTTGCCACTAGGGAGGTTGACTTCGGTGATCTCTTGAGGCAAGGTAATAGAAGGTTCTACTTGTACATCAGGCTCGCCTAAAGCTTCTCCTATGGGACCCTCGGAATCGGATGATTCCAAGTCTATCTCAAGAGGTGAACTCATAGTATTCAGAGTTAGAAAGTCCAACTCTGAATCAGAAAGAGGAAAATCGGAATTATTATAGTTTATTAGACTTGAAGAGTTATCATTAGAAATAAAAGAAGATAACTCATCAGAAGAGACACAGATGTAATTCAAATCAACTTTATTCTACAATTTTTTAGAAGTATTTGGAGGTACAAAGTAGAAGTCAAGTAGAGTGAGTGGAGTAAGGGATTTGATGCCCTTATCTGCCAATACAAGAGTTCTACTAGTAGAAGAAATAAGAGCTAAAAATGAAAGAAAGTCGATGGAAGGCAACCAAGGTCGGAGTTTGACACACCGGTGGCTATGCTAAGGGGCTTTCTCGGTCTGACACATGCTACTGCTGCTGCTGAGCTCTCACTTTCCTAGAGTTGGCACTGGCAACTTGCAAACCTTCTTTGGTGTTGGAGGTTTGAGCTGACACAGGCACCTGCAAGGAAAGCTTCTTGATCTTCTGAATTATTTTCTTAGAGATTTAAGACAAAGAAATGTCCCAACCTTCTTTAGTTTTGGTAAGATCGCTTGTATCCCTAAGGATTACCCTGATGGAACTGGAAGGTTGTTCCACAAGGTATTCCTTTGGGATAATGACATCACCGGTCTTGAAACTATGTTCAAGCCAATCCTTGAATGTGAAGCAATCCTCCAAAATGTGGCCTAGCATACGATGGTAAGGGCAAAAGTTTGGATCATGACTTTTGCCTACTTCTTCCGGTCTCCTTGGCTCGGGTAGCTTAAAATCAGGTTTCTTTAAGAGATTATTAAAGATCTTCTTGATTACCTCCCTCTTAAAAGATAAGGTTTGTTTAACTTATCTAAAAGAGTAGGTGGACCGTAGCTACCTGGCGACGGATATGCATGCCGCTACACGGGTGGTGGCAATATGGCCGGCGTGGAGGCGAGGTGGAGGCCGATGGTTGCCTCTGGTGGCAAAGGAGGTGGAGGTCAGAGGTCATGGTCTCGACCGATCTCTAGGCTACTCTTATCAACTACTACTACTCAGGTTTCTTCATAAACCTTTTGGGATTTTGCTTGGAACCGAAAAAGGCAACTATTTGGCCTCTCCTTATTGATTGATTAGCTCAAATGTCTTTATGGTGAAGCCCTTAAGCATGAAGGCAACCGGCCATGGATATTCTTCAAGAGAATCTCAATGGCATGTTGTTCGATAGTGGTTCACACTTCATACTCGTTACCATCGAGAATATAATCAATAAGTGACTCACCATCAAGTATACAATGAATCAAAGTAACCCTTTTTTCCTCAAATCTCTTGATGAAGAGTTGCTCTAACTCAAATGTCTTAACCAATCAGGGTAAAGATTCCAATCAAAAGTGATACCGCTAGCTCCAAAAGAGTCTAAAGAGTAAAGCATCGCTGCCACCTACGTTGCAACAACTGGTCCTGAAGTGAGCTATATGCTGCCTTGGATTCCCACTACCATCGAAGCTTTTGAAGGAAGGAGGCACGAAACCCTTAGGATACTTGATAGCATCAAATTCCTCTAGGTAGGGTCTACCCTTTGGAATCGATGATCCTCCCCAGGCTTGAACCAAGACTTCCTTCACCTACTGCTCAACCATGGATTTCAGATCTTTTTCATGTATGGAGGTACTTTCCACTACCTTTTTATACAGACTAGTGCTACCTTGCTCAACAGGGAGGTAGAGTCTTACCTGGATCTAAGACATGCACTACCAGTGACCGACATCAATGCATTTAGGATGAACTGAGGGCTTGTTTTGAAGCACCGACACCGCTAACAAGTCCTTGTGTCATCCTATCAATCTGTCTGTCTTTCTACCTTAACTATTGTCGAAGGTGATGGGTTGATTCTACAGTGTCTCTTTGATCAACCTCATCTCCTTTGATGGCATGTTGATCCCTAAGAAGAGAACCTCTAGTATCAATCATGCATACACTAATCCCCATCAAGTCATCTGGGATCAAGTCGACTCTTTCTTCATCGAACCATGAGTACCCTAAGATCTACTTTTTTCTCATAAAATTGCAACTATCTCATCTAAGGATTGATCTAACTCAACAAAAATAACAATCGGTGACCATTATCATGAACCGAGAGGCACCTGACCTCACTTGTAGCTGGGAGTCAATCCTCGGGACTATACTCACTAGAAGAATGATAATCACGATACCGGGCTGTAAAGGGTAACAATCGATGATCTACCACGCCACCGAATCACATCTAGAATATCTGATAATCGTCACCATCTCGCATCCTCAATGGGTGGAGTTGGTGAAGGAATGACCAGATGCTTGGTCACCACTCCTTCCACCATCAAGGAAGGTCGAAAGGTGAGATCGTGAGAGCTCGCCCCGCCAATGGGTGGTGTAGAGTAGGATCCCTTGGCCATACCGGATCACCAATGGGGTACATTTTTCCTGATGTGGCCTTCATGGCCTTGATGGAATGGGTGATGCCGGAACCTACCGGCGCAGTGGACGGGGTAGAGCGGTGGGGTGGAGACACCACACTCTGTACACTGCCTCCGTGATGGCTAGGTCCCCATGAGGAGAATACTATTAGTATGGGCGGTAGTGGCCGAAATGAAAGTGAACCAAAGTGGCGACTAACGAACCTCCATCGCTCTGCTAGTAATATGATATATGGGCCTCAGCCCTCTCTTGATGGATCTTCTCCCTACGCCAGGGATAAGGATCATAAATCAAACTGCATTGGACTCCAAGCGTCAGATGTTGCTACACATGAATAGAGGGCATGACCTCCTACTCCTAGAAATCTTATGTTGTATGTAGAGGAGATGATGAACGAATCCTCCTGGCATCCTTTTTATTTGATCCTGAGAGAGGATGAAACTAGTTTTCTGTAACCAATGCTGAAGTGATCATGGGAGACTCATCCATGGCTGATCTAGCAGCTGCCTCAAGCTCTCTAGCTATCAGAGTATGGAACCATTCGACCATTCAATTCTTATTCCTACGCTGGGTGCGATTAGGACGAGAGGAGTGTGAGCTAGACCTGTACTTAAATGTAGGGGAGGCAAGCCCTGAAACTAGGGGAGCCTTACCCTTGAAGGGTACAAATGGTAGGTGTGTAGACCGAGGCAACATGTAACTCGAGGATACAACTAACCGTCGATTGCCGAGATAAACCACTAAAGGTACTACCACAGCTTTTCTCTTCACTGAGGATACATCTGAATCAGATGGTAAGTCTACCTTGATGACCGGCTTTTGACCAGCCACCTTCTTCTTGTTGACTGTTGTGAGGGGAATGCCCTCACAAGTAATCTTGGCCCCCTCAAATCCATGGCCAAAATGGATCAAATGGGTATAATCCAAATGAGGGAAGTCAGCCTCATCCAAGGCTAGATCCATGTCGTGAGGGAAAGTAAAGATAAATTTCTGAGAACATGCCATTACATTGACTGAAGTAAACTAAAACTGAAACTAAAATTGTACTGAAAAGAATCTGCAATGAGAAATGAACTTGCATCAGTTTTTTGTCTCCATAGATTTTGAATTTTTGAATTTTGAAAATTTGAACCCGCATCCAACAACTTGGAAGTGTTAAGTGGGGTTCAAATGAATTTGGAAAGATTGATTGAAAGAAAATTTTGAGTATGAATCCAAACTTAGGTATGTTGAAATATGGATTCAAAATTTCAATAGGATGCTTCCATAGGTTCATTTTTTGTTTTGAATTTGAATTTTTTTGATTTGGAGGACCCTTTCCTTTAACAAATTTGGGTATGTTAAAGCAAGGGTCAAATGATTTTATTTTGTTTGAATGTTTTGGAATTTTCACTTACTTAGCAAATTTAGGTGTACTAAGCGAAGTAAAAGTGATTGTTTCATTTTTATGAATTTTGTTTTGTTTTGATTTTGGAAAATTTTGGAATTCTTACTTAACAAATATAGATATGCTAAGTAAGGAATCCAAGTGTATTTTGTTTGATTTTGAACATATGAATCTTAGCAAATTTAGGTATGCCAAGAAAATCCTAATTATTTTATTTGTTTGATTTTGAAAAATAGGATTCTTAGCAAATTTAAGTATGCTAAGGAAATCCTAACCATTTATTTGGAAAATTTTGATTTCTAAAAAGGGTGGATCATTTAACAAATTTGGCATGCTAAGGGAATCCTAAGTGTTTTGTTTTGTTTTTGAAATGATTGAAAGTGGAGATTCAACTTTAGTAAATTTGGTATGCTAAAGATGAAGTCCCACTTGATTTTATGAAATGGAAATTTCACTTAGCAAATTTGAGTATGCTAAATGAAATTCCAAATGGTGCATTTGAAATTTTGATTTGTTTTGGTTTTAAAAAATGGAAACTTCTCCTTAGCAAATTTGGTATGCTAAGGGAAATTCCAAAAGGTGTTTGAAATTTTTTGTTTTGACTTTGGAAACTTTACTTAGCAAATTTGAGTATGCTAGGTGAAGTTCCAAAATCTATTTTGAAAATTTTTGAATTTTTGAATTGGAAACTTTACTTAACAAACTTAGGTATGTTAAATGAAGTTCCAAATATTATTTGAAAATTTTGAAATATGATTGTTAATTTTTGATTTTGAATTTGGAAACTTCACTTAGCAAATTTGAGTATGCTAAGTGAGGTTCCAAATGTATGTTCGAAATTTTTTTTGAAATATGATTGTTGATTTTAATTTCGGATTTGGAAACTTCACTTAGAAAATTTGATTATGCTAAATGAAATTCTAAATGTATGTTTAAAATTTTTGAATTTTGAATTTGGAAACTTCACTTAACAAATTTGGATATGTTAAATGAAGTTCCAAATGTGTTTTGAAATTTTGAATTCTTGGATTTGGAGACTTCACTTAACAAATTTGTATGTTAAATGAAGTTCTAAATATATTTAAATTTTTTTTTTTGAAATGTGATTGTTGATTTTGATTTTTTCTTTTTTTTTTTAATTTAGAAACTTCACTTAACAAATTTAATTATGCTAAATGAAATTTCAATGTGTTTTGAAATTTTTTTTGAAATTTTGGTTGTTGACTTTGATTTTGGATTTAGAAATTTCACTTAACAAATTTGATTATGCTAAATGAAATTTCAAATGTTTTTTAAAATTTTTTTTGAAATATGATTATTGATTTTGATGTTTTGAAAAGAGGACCTCCATTCAACAAATTTAAGTATGTAGAATGGAGACCAATTTATTTTTGAAATGTAAAAATAATTTTGTGTGTGATTGTTGCTTTTAGAAAGGGAGGAATTCCAACTTAAAAGCATATGTGGGATATGTTTAAGTAGAATTTCCTAAATGATATTTTATTTTATTTGGTTGAGAATGAAATCTTCATGTAATAAATTTAAGTATATTAAATGAAGGTATTCATGTGTGCTTTTTGAAAATTTTAATTTTGTTTACAAATGAACTTTATATTTAATAAATGTGAGTGTATTGAATAGAAGAATTCATGTACACTTTTTTGAAAAATTTTATGATTATGATTGTGATTTTTGAAAAAGATAATTGTTTATTTTATTTGAAAAATAAAATCTTCATCAATGTGAATTGAAAGAAGATATTCATTTGTGCTTTTGGAAAATGTTATTAATTTTATTTTTGAAAATCCCTATATGTAACAATTATATGAGTTGTAAAATGAGGGTGAAGAAATTTTGTGAAAACTATTTTATTAAGTGCTTTTTTAAAAAAGGTGATTTTGAAAAAAGCAAACTTCTTTATGGAAGATTTATTATTTTTAGGATGAACCTTTCCTTATCATGAAGATGATAAGGAGGAAGTCTTTAAGATGTTTCTTTTTATTTTAGATCTTTTCATTTTACCCAATGGAGAACCCAACAGGAGTTTTAGGACCAACAAGGAATGCAGTCCTAAAACCTAAAAATGTTGGCTAAGTTAACTCAAGAATGAAATGAGCTACGTGCCAATGGAAAGAAGTATAATTTTGGATTCATACCAAAGTACAAACCCACTATCGATATTCAAAGACAATGATCATTTACCAAAGATGGAGAGAGGAACCATCCCCAACAGAGTCGCCAGAAAAAATCTACGGTGAAAATTTTCTATAAGGGCATCGTCTTTCAAATCTGTGGTAAGAAAAGAAAGAGAACACTTTACAAAAATTCGTCTTGGTAAGACGCCACGTAGATCCACAGATGTACTTATTCAGGTGATCAAATACATCATCAAGGTAATAGTGTACTATCTTGAGAGATAAAAATCACTACTTTTTAATGAAATCAATCACCTAATAAGGACTCCTCAGGACGATAGGTCTACATATGTACCAGAGATTCTTCCCTAACTTTATATGAAAAAGTAAAGCAGGGTTTATTTTAAACCGGGTTCGTTAAGTTCCTTACAGGGACAAGCCCCCATAGTTAATTACAACCTAAGGGACAGGATCCCTTAGGAAAACTCTCAATTAATATAAATTAACATTGTCTCTGAAGATTTCAATAGGGAAGGACTATCAATCGATTATTTATGTTTTTAAAAATCAAAACGAGATTAATCAAAAGACGGAGTTATTATCGAAGCCAAAAATGAGAAATAAGTAGGAGATGCTCACGACGCTAGGAAACCTAGCGAGCATCTCAAACTATCCTATAGTTGGGCTTTATATTTTAGAAATTAATTTAGTTTATTTGAGTTGTATTTTCATTAAAATTTTAGGACTTAAGATTCCTTCACATAAGATTAAGGAAATGCTTAAGAGATGCGGAATTATACTTATGGCCCGCAACGGGGAGAACAACCTCAGAACCTAAATCTAGGGAGCTTCGGCGAGGCCTAGAAGCACAACCTAAATCTAAGGCAAAAATGGGTAATTAGTTTACGTCCACAAGAGACGACAAACCAACCGATAGCTTGGACTTACAACCGCCTGGGGGTGGCCACCAATTAACTCCTCCTACGATTTTAAATACATGTAGGTAAGTCTTTATGCTTATCCAACATAGCTATGCTATTTTTATTTAGAAAGAGACTAAGTCCTTAAACTCACTCCTTAAATAGACTAGATCAGGTAAAGGGACATGATTTAAATGATCTAAATCTAATGCAATTCAAATTTCATTTTATTTTCATTTTGGACAATTATTTTTGATTCAGGCTAATAGGATTCATATGACTAATGCATAAGAAATTAGATTATTGACCAAAATCAATGAGAAGGGATGAGGTGAGTTTTCACTATGGCTCTCGAAGGTCAAGCCAAGTTTCTCTGGCAATGATAGAAGCCCTCCAATCAAGAGTAAAATAAGATGCATTTGTGCATGATATTATAAAGAAATATTCATTCAGCTAAGGAGTTGCTAATTCTTTTATCTTGATTTTAATCCTAAGCTTTAGGTGAGATTATGAGTTATTTAGTTTTAATTTGAGTTGTTGAGTTAGGTAAGAGATTTATTTTTTCCTGAAGAGCCTAATCCACATTCAGGTCATACATAAAGCAAGGAATAAACTAGGAAAAAAGCATATCACTTAATGCAAAAACTAAACAAATAATCAAACAATTTATAAAGCCAATCGCAAAAAGAATAAATGGTCATTTGTGGTCGGGCACCACTGCACAAACTCGAAAATATCAAATGTGGGTAGCCAAGCTCTATCCTTATACAACCCGGATTATAAATGAATTAAATTACAATTTAAGTAAAAGAATTCATTGTTATGGGGGTCTTCAAGCTTTATCTTCTTCCTTCTTTCTTCTTTCTTTCTTCTTTTCTTCTTTTGGTTCCTCCTTTGGATGATTAGAAGGTGGATGCTCCAAGGCTTCACATGATGCATAATATAGGATCTTATGGCCAATATTCATCCTAATCTCCCATAACAAATCATTCCAAAATCATAAATATACAAACTTTTAAATGAAATGGAAAAGTATAAATCTAACCAACACCTGCAAAATAAAAGTTAGTCAAATCACACCACACAAATCTCAAGCATGTATATTGGAATTATCACCCCATACATGGATGACTAAGTCCACTTGGCCTATGGATTATGCAAATGGGTATAAGCACCTGCAAGCAAGAAGCATTTATATTTTTATTTATGATAGCGCCCCTTAAGCACAATCTCCTAAAAGAATAGTTAGACTAAGCATCCTACCATTCATTATATATGAGCATACACCTAACATCCAAAAACATTCATCATAAAATAAAATAACATCAAACCATGCACCGACCTATCCTAAAGCTAGAAGTGGTGACTTAGGCTAATGTGTGTGCTTTGAAGGTTTGTGTGGTATACTTAGCTTAGGACTTTAGGTTCAAGTTTTCTAAGTGTGAAGGATATATTCAATTTAGAGGAGGGTTTCATTTAAATCGTTTAAGTATTTTGGGTTGATTTTATTTCATGTTTTAATTTGGTTTAAGTGAAACCTATAATTAATTACTAAGTTATAAAGAGAGGGAAAGAAGAGAAACTCCTCTTTCCTTCTCTAATCCTTAAGCAATTTTTAAGGTAAGTTCATATTTTAATTTCATTTAGGTGAATGTTTTGATTACATCTTTTAATCAATCCTAAGTTTAGATGAACCTTAAACAAACATATTTAAAAAGAAAGGTATTTTAGGATTAAATAAAATGAATCAAAATTCACATAACACACATTACTTCAATTCATTCCCAACATATATAATATGCATATGGATGGACCCTAAGCATATCTATACATGCAAATGAGAGTAGTTAACACACTTTATGATACATGCAAAGTAATCCATTTAAGAAAATTTAGAAGTTGAATATGCATGATTTTTCTTAAGTAGAAAAGGTTTTCCTTATCCAAAATTTCACATACATACATGAGAGTGAGAAATGCATAAGTGAGTACATCCTCATTATTAACTAGAGGTGTAAGGTACAAGACCTACTTAGGGCTACTTGAAGCCTTCCAACCTCGGGGTTGTCTAGACTAATATACCACTTTCTTTAAGTACAAACATGTATATAAAAGAAATGAAATGGAGAAGGAATATGCAAAAGTTGTTTAATAGTTTCATTTTTGTTTATGCAATTTATTCATGCAAGTATAGGCAACCCTTATTAAGTGAGAGCATAAGGATGAATAGGGTTTGGAATTAAGTAAGTGTTGGGTTCTTTTCAAATGAACCCTACATCTTACCAACTCCTATTCAAAGCTATGCTAACATAAGAAAGAAAAGAAAGGCTACACTAAACATGACTTCATAATCCATGACATGCAAGCTTATAATTAAGGTATAAGAATAGCACACTTCAAGATTTGATATTTCATTTATAAGTTTTGAAAATACTTTGGATTTAGTAGTGATAATAGTCACTCATAATTTACTTTAGCCAACACATGCATATTTGACATAAAGTAAATAATTTTATTTTAAAATTTTGAAATATGAAATTAAATGTATGAATCACATGACATACAACTTAACATATTGGGAAAGATCTAAAGTAATGCAATCATGTAAAAAAACTCAATTTACTTAAATCCTAAAGACATTCTTAAGGAATAAGAAACTTTAGAATAAATCAAAGTGAATTTTAAAATGGCTTTTTTATTTAGTTTGGAGTTTGATTTAATTTTGGAAATGTGAGATGAGTTTGCTATTCCTAACCCATTCCCACATGTATTTTGTATTTTTATTTATTTTTTATATAATTAAATCCATTTTTAAGCATTGATTAGGTTAAGGTATAAATTAAGTGACTTAATTAATCCTTACCTACACCACCTTAGAAAAATTAACTAAGTAATTATGAGCCAATGAGATGGCATAAAACCCACAAGGAATTTAAATTTGTAATGCACCTAATAATGAAAAGGCCTAATGCAATTTGGCTCACAATTAAAAGTTAATTAAATTAAGAGGTTTAGCTTGAGTACTTTTAAAACACGCTTCCATACTTATGAAAGGGGTTCTAATTTCTTTAATTAAGCTTAGGCTGTTAAACACCTAAACATCTACCCAAGGTAGATTAATTAAGTTCTGAAAATATTTAGAATTTTTGAAAAATTGATTAAAGGGATCATTAATGAGTTAACCCTTAATTAAGAGGGGATTAAGGAGAGAAAAGAGGGTTTAAGGAATAGCTTAGGGAAATGCCCCAAAATTATTCCATAAAATCCCTACTCATTGGATTTGACCTTAATCAAATTTAATCATAAGGTAAATCCACTAATCACACCTTAATTACCCTTAATTACATGAAAGAGGTAATTAAAGAATGAAATAGCAATTTCTCCAATTAAGGCCTCAATAAATCTCAAAAAAATTAGGGGAGGCAGAGGTCATCCCTTAAAATGAACCCTAGAAATTTGAAATTAATTGATGACCTAATTAGAGGATAATTTGCTAATTAAGATTCCCAAAAAAACTCAAATTCAGAGAAAAAGTTAATTCAAAATTCATTAAAACTATTTTTAAATATTCTAGATGAAATTATCTATCCATAACATTTTTCTTTTTATTTTTTAAATTTTTTCTATGAAGAGTTTTGAATTTTTGAAATTCTTTAAGTGAATTAGGAATTAATTAAGTTTTATTAACTAACTAATCCCTACACAGCTGCATGCATGCGTGTGGGCCACGCGAGCCTTTACTTAAGTTGTCATGTCACGCGGGGGGTGCACGCTTATATTCTTCGATCATAATAGAGAATTCGCAGTTTATAAAACGGATAACGGATATATAAACATGGGAATAATCTCAACCATCCATTCAAACAGCGTGGATGGATGGCCAGAGATTCATCCCTGCCAAAGCTCAAGAGGAACATCTAGGCTTTGATCCAGCTCATTGAGCTCAAGCTAAAGCCTCATCATCAATTACCAATACATCCAATGACTAAGATCCTATGAGATTAAAGTTCACTTCACAAAGGACCAACACCTATGAGAATTAAGCTCAAAAAATTACTAACCTCGCCGGAGGTGATCACCGGTGCTCGATTCCCTTGGAGGAGCTCCATCTGGTTGAGACGAAGCTTTGCTAAAGTTTTGAGCACTTAAGGTTGAGTGTAGAGCTCTATGGACCAACGAATCCTCAATCCCTTTGCGGCTTGATCAAGCTATGTCTCCCCTTTCCTTTAGGACTTCAGAGAGAGCTTAGACAAACTCGATGTGACCCCCTGATGGAGTGTGCAAGAGCAATTGGATTAATTTGGAGTGAGGAAGAAAATGGCTCTTCAATGGACCTCCCCTATTTTCAAGTGGAGAAAGAAAGATGGAAATTCCCCTCTAAGCTTGGGATCACTTGCAAATGGCTCCTCACTCTCACTCAACCTTGAATAAATGAAAATAGAAGTGAATTAGGGGAGTATCGCCTTGAAGGATCCACGAATGTCCATGCCATTTTGATCCAATTGATCAGGGTGTGAGCCATTTTGGTTGTTTTGAGTGTGCACATGGTCGGTTTGGCCAAAGGAGTGGAATGCCAACTTCCCATGTGCTTGAAATTGAACTTAGGAGGGAGTTTGAAAATTGAATTTTAGGTTATATGGTCGGGTTTCGTCTATGGGTCAAATGGGCTGACCCAAACCCATTGGGTTGGGTGCACCACTCATCACTAAGTCCTCTTGAACTTTAGGAAAGCTTCAAGTGATTGTGAAGAGAGTATGACCAAAATACCCATGAGATAGGCTAAAATTTGTTCTATGGTCTAGGGGTAAAATGATCATTTTGCTATTTTTCACTTTGGGTATGTTTGGTATGTTGAGAAAATAGGTTTGGCCAAGTTTCATTAGATTTGGAATCCATTTGATAGGGTTTGGCTCATGTTGACCCATTTAGGTCAAAATGGGTCAAGTTGGGTCAAGTTAACCAATAGGTCAAATTGGGTCAAACCAAAGGTTAGGTCAAGTTCATATGACCATTTCAAATATTTTGGTGCCTTTGATTTGGTTCAATTTGGATTAAATTTGTTTTTGCCTCATATGACTCATTTAGGTCAAATGAGTCAAGTTGACCCATTTGACCCATTTGTCCTATTTGAGGTAGGTCAAGGGTAGGTTTATGTTTGGTTAGTCACATGGAGTGGATTAGTATCTTTGTTTCCAATCAATTTATATTAGGTTCAATTTTGGCTCAACATGACCCCTTTAGGTCGTATTGGGTCTAAGGTCAATTGGGTTAGGTTGGGTCTAGTTGACCAATTAAGGCTTTGGTCAAATTCCAAAAGTGATTTGAAATGGACTTGACCCATTGATTTCAATTGATTTGGCTTAGATCAAATTTTGACACATTTTAGCCCTTTAGGTCAGAATGGGTCAACTTGCGTCAAGTGTGCCAATTGAGCTAGGTTAGGCTCAAATGTTGGCTTGGTCAAGTTCAAACATAAGTCATGAGTGAACTTGGATCAATCATTTCAATAAATTTGGTCTATGGTGGATTTTGGCTAGTTAGGTTTCATTTTAGGTTAAGTGTTGACATGTCAACCCTTAGGTTTGACTTGATTTGACTCAATTTGATTGATTGATTATCCCATGATGAGAAGGATATATGAGTTTGGTTCAATCCAATTTGGTTAGGATCAAAAAATTAGCTTATAAAGGTACTTTAGGTCACGTTGGGTCAAGTGAGCCTGAGTGGGTCAAATGACTTGGTTAAAGCTTGATTTGAAGTTGATTGATCTTGTACATGGACTTATGATTGAAATATAAATCTATTTACAAGTGGTTTGAAGTCAAATGAATTTTGATCTATTTGAAAATTTCATATTCAAAAGAAGAATATGAAGGGGTCTTGGGTTTGATTTTTGATTTGGGTTTTGATTGTTTGATTGAAGTTTGGATTTATATATGAGCTCATGATTGTAGGATTGATTGAACCATAAAAGAAAATCAAGGATTTTGCTTGATTTGAAGATGATTTGACTAAGTTCAAGATTTTGACTTGAAAGGCTTAGATTTGATTTTGAGTGGATTTGAGTTTGATTTTTGGAATTAATTTTGATTGTTTAAATTTATATTTCATTTATATATATATGAATATAAATGAGAATATAAATTGATCATGAGAAAATTTCAAAAATTTGAAAGAGTTTAATCATGATTTCGATTAAATCCATTAAATGGAATTTAAAGGATTTAAGAGGATTTTTAATTTGAAATTTAATTATTGAATTTGATTTGATTGATGTATATTTATATTTTATTTATATATGAGAATATAAATGAGAATACAAATAAGTTTTGAGAAAATCTCATGAGTTTGAAATGGTTTGATCAAAGTTTATGTTAAATCTATTACTGAAGAATTAAGGGATTTAAGCGAATTTTAAGCATTTTTAATTTGAAATTTAATTTTTGTCTTTGATTGGGTTGATTTATATTTATATTTCATTTATATATGAGAATATAAATAAGTTTTGAGAAAATCTCATTAATTTGAATAGGTTTGATCAAAGTTTGAAGTTGATTTTGGCTAAGTCCTTTAATGGAAAATTAAAGGGGCTTAAGAAAACTTCATGAATTGATTTTGAATTTTGAATTTGATTTAATGAGTTTGAATTTATATTTCATTTATATATGGGAATATAAATGAGAATATAAATGGATCATGAGAAAATCTCAAAGATTTGAATAGGTTTTGATCATAATTTTGGCTAAGTCCTTAAGAAAGGGTTAAGGACTTAGGAAATTTGAACTTAGGAATTTTTTAAGGATTTTGGTCATGGGTTTCAATCATGGATTTCAATCATGGATTTAAATCATGGAATTAGTTTTAGAAAATCAAATAGAATTGATTTGGAGTTTGACTTGAAACAAGAAAAGTGAAGAATGGTTTAAGCTAAATGGTAGGAGATTTTCCTAACACCCTTAAGGCATGACATATTCTTATGGCTAACTCTTCTAAGTCTTCTAGGACTAGGTGAGAGTGTCCACCTAATCACTAGATGTGTCTTAAGACTAAGTAACTCTTAAAGTCTAAGAAGAATCATAAGCCTAAGATGGAGGTGTTGAGAGCTCATTCTAAAAATGAGGTCAACAAAGCAATAAGTGTGGTGACAGAACACAAGCGATAAGGTTGATTAGCGATCAACATCGAGATCACAAGCACTAACAGAAACAATATATCCTTAACCCAAGGAAAAGAAAGAATCCAGAGCTTAGTGCAATGTGGCTCTACTTATGTCCAAGACATAAGAGAGAGGGAAGAAATCCACTAAAGATAGACTGTGAACCTTGCACTAGGGAAGCATGTTCAAGTCATTTACAAGGATATGAAAGGTTTGATTTGATTTGAATTTCACTAAGGAGAGATCTCCACTGGGGAGAGAGTTGAATTTTTTTTTTTTTTTTTTGTTAAGTTTGAATTTTAGATGAACCCTATTGGTTTGCAATGAGTTGTACTGAATAGGAGCAATGAAGGCTAAAACCCAATTCATATTTACCAATCTAAAGGGGTAGTCTACAAAGCACTAGTAGGACTAACCAACCAAAAGGATGTCTTTTAGTATACAGCAGTTGTACTGGAAAGAAAGCATAGTAGACTTACATCCTCTAAGTAAGGACTGTCAGTAATCTATTGGCAACAAATTAAATCCAACAGGTGACTATTGAGTGAATGCCACTTAGATCAACTCAAGGATAGTCAAAGATTGATTTCATTTTTAGTTTGTTTGTTCGTTTTGATTATGATGGATCCCATGGTTTTGATGAACGCAGTAGGCCATGGAAGCTGGGACCTAACTCATTTAATTCAAATACCAACCACAAGGTAGGACTATCCAAACAAGGAGAAATATCTTTTGGTATACAATGATCATGTCTTAAGAAGAAAGCACGGGGACTCACATCTTCTAGAAATAAGGAACCACTGGGGTGATTAATTGCTTTAAACAAATCAACTACCTAGGTTTGGTGAGTGAATGTCACTAAGGGACTTAAATGAGCTTAAGAATAGTCAAAAGATTAATTTTCATTTTTGATTTATTTTGATGGATTCCATTGGTTTGCGATGGATCAAATTGAGAAGGAGCTTATAGAAGCCTAGACCTATCTCAGATTTATTGAACCAAAGGGAGTAGCTTCCTGGCCGATGGGAGAATTATTCGACCAAAGGAGTGTCTTTCGATTTGCAATGATCAATTTAAGAGAAGAAAGTTCGGAGACTCACATCTTCCACTAGAAAAGACCACTGGGGTAATCTATTGCTTTGGGCAACAAATCGAACTGAAGCAAGGTGCGGGTTTACAATCATGTTAGAAAGAATGCATGGTCTTATATCTTTCAAAGAGAATGATGCTTAACATCAAAAACATATTGAACCCGACCAAGGGCAACTACGGAGTGAGTAGGGATTTATCTCAACTCGTAGTGCAAATTGGGAGTTCTCACGACTCGCCTAAAGACGATGTCATGGAGAAGGGCCCTTTGGAGGCTTGAATTCCTAATCTGCAAACGAAAATTTTGTTTGTTTGTTTTGTTTTAATTTGTTTATTTATCGTGGACCCTGTTAGTTTGTGATGGATCAAACTGAGAAGGAGCTTATATCATCCTAGACCTATCTCAAATTTACTTAACCAAGGGAGAATCTGCGCATCCGCTGAACAAATTTTTCAACCACAGGGGTGGTTATTAGGAAAGGGGAACTGTCTAATCCAAAGGTAAGCCGGGTAGTGTCTAAATAGGGTCGCAAAGGACTTGATCCAAATAGAGTGCCCACAGGGGATGGGGCGAATGGCTTAATCCAATACCTAGAAAATGACATGGTCATAAATTTAATAGGTATTGTGTCCAACTCAAGGAGAAAGCTCAGAGACTCATATCTGCCAAGAGTGGTGTACTCACCGGATGAGTCGCCGCATAGCTAATCAACCAAGGATGCCTCGGTTTGCAACAAGCAACCTAGGAAGAAAGCTCGGGGACTCACATCTTCCTATGAAGTGAGCCGGGATAGTGCCTTCATGATATCCACCTAGGGCTTGAGTGAATGTCACTGGGAGACTTATATCAACTCAAAAATAGTCAAGAGAAAAGAAGCCTTTGGGGGACTTATCCTAAACCTCAAAGGTTAGCTTTAGTATGTGATTTGAATGAATAATTATAAAATATATGCATGGTGAGTTAAAGAGCACACACCTATAGGCATAAAATGCTAGATTATTGTCAAATAGATTTATTTAGGATATTAAGCGGGATAAAAAAAGAAGCTAAATTTATATAATATTTATTTCAAAATAAATCAAAATATTTTAAAACTCATCATCAGATCCAAAATTTCTTCAACATATATAATTTGTAGCAACATAACCCTAGCATAATTGTCCTCCAATTTGAGCTCTATGCACTCCACTCTTCTAAAACACTAATCAAGGCATCCTATTTACAAAACAACTCAAATGGCGGAGGAAGAGGGGATTAGGGGTATGGTTAGCCGACGAGAAAAGAAAAAGTGAAAGATGTTGGAGTTCGCGATGGAAGTCTTATCAGATATTGGCAATAGAATGGTTCCCATCATCGACTACTAACCTTAATCTATAATCCATTGCTGCAAGCGCTGACCCTGACGTTAAGGTGTTTAGGAAAAAAGAAGAAGCCTATTCGAGAGAAGCCCAAACTCGAGAGAAGCTATAATCTCAAACTCGTGGTACGTCCAGGTGACTGCAATGTTGAGTTTGTTGGCAAGAGCTATGCCAGCGAGAGAAGCTATAATAACTCATTTTGTATTCCTCAGCTTCATCTTATTCCCCTAGTCATATTTCCTTACAGTTGCACGTGTTGTCATGTTTTCCTAAGTTATATTAATGCATCAACAAAAAAAAATAAAAAATAAAAATAAAAAAAATAAAAAAATATATATATATATATTAATGCATCAATGCCTGCAAGTTCCAGAGCACCACCAAACCTTGAAAATACATACCACACCACAGATGGAACAAATTAAAGTAACATGTGAGTTCTGTCCCACCCATCCAGCAACAATATTTTAAAAAAAAAATACAAGCTATTTCCATTTAAGGGCACGTTTTTATTCCACTACCAACTGAGCACATAAACACAATTAGTCTCTAGCTAGCACATCAGCGAGACAAGATAGTTGACGCCGAGAAAGCCCTCAATAGAATCAAGCATTAGAAAACCAAAATTGAAACTGATTGACTCACTCGACCTTGACGGCGAGGGTGAGTACTGCCCGCATCCGGGGTTTGGGATTGCATCAGACATATGTGCGAGGCTGCCACGCCGCAGCTCTGCACGTACGCTCTTGATGTTCTTGACAGGGAAGCCCAAACACTTCAACCTCACAGCTCAAAGATGTCAAATGGATGCAATTTTTCATAAAATTGAAAGTAGCGGGCATACCTGCAACAAGCTTCCAATGCGGGAGATGTATGCTAATCCGAAGGTCTACGGCAACTGCAATAAAAATGGCGAGGTGTATGTTGTGCGAGAGAAGCCAAGGCTGTGTGGGATGAAGTCGTTGTGAGACAGCGAGGAACTGCAGACGAAATAGGCGAGAGGAGCAACGAGGGTTGGCGTACACCAAGGATCTATGTACGCCGAATGCCGAACTGTGCGAGGGAAATGAGTGCGGGGAGCAACGAGGAGTCGTAGTGAGTTTTGTTTTCCCTCGATTTTGGGAGAGTTTTGAATACACATGGAATAAAGGGGCTGTTTAGTTGCCTGCTGCATTTGGAATGCAGTGAATAATAAGGTTATTTAGCGATTTAAAACGCAGATTTCAAACGACGCCAATATCTGATTAGTGAAAATTCCAGCATTTCAAATACACCGTAGGAAAGATGAATAACTTGCCACGTAATGTGATCCCGACCGTAAAAAGAAATGTAGATTAATTGAGTTTGGTCGATTTTACTTTTTCGGGTTGAAAAAATGTAATGAAAGATTTTGAAATTTTGACTCGATGGCGGGACGGCGCGAAAAGCAGGTTGATTAGTAGGGTTGATGGCAAATGTAGTTTTAGGGGTTTGAGTATGTTGGTATGATTTGTGTTTGAATTAGCGATTTTTAAAATGTAATATGAATTGGTTCTTTTTTTGTAAAATGAAAATATGTAAAATATATTTTTTGTGTGTTATTAAGTTATTACATATATGATAGTTTTAAGATTGATTGAGTAATGTAATGTGGATTTTAGGTATTTTAGGTATTTTTTGAGGTTTTTTTATCTTTTTTGTAAAATAAAAAATATGCAAATATGATGTTAATTTTTTGTGTGTTATTAAGTTATTAGTTAGTGTATTATATGATTAGCTAGTTTCAGGATTGATTTCAGGATAATGTAATGTAGATTTTAGATATGTTAGGTATTTTTTTGAGATTTTTTGATCTTTTTTTGTAATATGGAAAATATTCAAATATGATGTTGATTTTTTGTGTATTATCATATGTATTATGTGAATAGGTTATTTTAGGGTTGATTTCAGGCAAATGTAAAGTAGATTTTAGGTATTTTTTGTAACTCCCTTTTATTTAATTTTGAAAATAACACATTTTCATGCAGATTTGGCATACCTTAGGAATCCATCTGCTACTGCCTGAAAGAGAAAAGGCAGAACTCAGAAGGAAAAAATGAAGCTTAGGGTCATTAGTCAATTTGTCAGCCCTAATAATAGTAGTTTAGGATGGCTTTTTCGATGAAAAATTCACCTTCAAATCTAGTAAATTAAGTAGGGGTTTGCGTGTTATTATTTTGCAGAAATTTTCACTAGAAAAATTTGTGACTAAAAGTCATCGAATATTTGATTGATAATTTCCAACAAATTATTCTGTCCGAAATAGTTATTGTTTATATTGTGTAAATAACTAATTAATGTGTTCTAAGCAATTCATATAATTCTCATGAATCTAATTGATTTATTTAGTATTTATTCCGCCCATACATATATTTGATTCAAATGAGTTCAGACATAGTATGTTTGGTACTATATTACGGCGGTCAACTAAGTGTTAGTGATGATTTCTTCCCTACGTATACTGGTGGAAAAAATCGTCCTATATAAGTTTCATGTCTAAATTTTGAAGGCATGTAATCAATCATGGTCACTAATAGTTGATTCGACACGGTTTAGGATTAATCTCATATGTAGATTTTTTGTTGGTGCGAGTTTCATTGCTATACCATTAAATGATATAAGTATGTGAGTCATACAAGTATACAACTTGTAGTTGTATAATAAATTAGTTGAAAAGAGCGGATGATAGCGAAGTTCATAATTACTCTGAAGCTGAATTTCATCCAACTGAAGTTGTCCAAAATAGTATACTACCATAGGAACCTTATCAGACTGACCTCAATCAGGGTTTTCGTAAGTAAGTACCTCGAAGTGATTATCTAATTAATATTTTTCATTTTAGTCTTATACACTGCATTCAAATGTGCAACATTGATGATATAGATGTATCTGCATCTCCTATTTATGTTCATCATATTGCCTCGACTTCTGCTAGTATTGGTGTATATCATGGCGGTCATGTTGCATCTTTATAAACTGAAGATACGAAACAATGCCTAGCGTAATGAGTTCTAACACAGATGACAGTGAAGGTGACATTAGAGAACAACAATGTCCAAACTGTGGGAACGGTAATTTGCTAAGAGAATACTCTAACAAAACAATCAATGTTGAAGAGCACATGTTCAGTAACAACGATTACATTCAGGCATACCAGTCAACACAAGAATGGGATGAAGAACTGAACTTTGATACCCTCTGAACTGATTCTATTTTCCTAAAGAGAAATTTATTCTAGTAGACTTAAATGAAGGGATGTGTTTCCATTATAAAAGGCACCTTAAATTTACTATTCAAGGTTGGTCCATAACAAACAATGTAGAATATGTAACATGTGACTCTAACAAGACGAGGTTCACTATACTTTTCATCCATAATTCCAAAGGCGTTCATGTTCGCCTACATGCTCAAAGCAAGAGGTTTGGTGGTGCCTGGAGGATTTCTAGTATGAAGTCTCACACACATGTTCTCATTCGAAAGCACCTGGACATGTGCACCTCACAGTTTATTAGCTACTACATCTAACCTGTCATTAGATGCCAGTTGAACTTGAAACTCAGGGAGATTATTGGTCATATGGAATCTAAATTTAACATTAGGGTGTCCTACATGAAAGCTTTGGATGCACGTAGAAAGGCTATAAAGGCTATTTTTGGCAGTTGGGAAGAGTCATACCGTTCACTAGATCACTTCATGGCTATTGTGCGTTATATCAGCAGCACGATTCGGCAAAGTGAATCGGCCATTTTCGATATTTTGGTCATTTGGGCCATCTATAGTCGGTTGGCAATTTTCCAGACCAGTCTTATGTCTTGACGGTACATTTCTTCTGGGAAAGTAAAGAGGCACTATTCTTACTGCAATTGGTATTGATGCCAATAATGGCTTGTATCCTCTGTCATTTGCAATAGTTCAAGCATAGTGCAATGAGTCTTGGAGTTGATTTATTATGACATTACAGGACTTGATTCCGCTTATATATACTCGACCTGATTTATGCATTATCTCTGACCGACATTCAGGCTTGGTACGCGGATGCCGCGAATTTTTTCCTTGGGCAAAACACTGCCACTGCTTACGCCATCTCAGAGAGAATTTCAAGAAGGCATGCAGAATTATGAGAATTTCAGACGCTGAGTTTGTGTATCAGAAGATGTACGTGGCAGGTAATACAACTGACATTCATACCTTCACGCATTACGCATAAGGAATATCAAAGCGAGGTGCCGAGTGACGCTGAAGAGATGTGGAGAAGTGATCCTTGAGTAATGATGGCGAATATCGATATGGCACAATGACCACTAACACATCAGAGTGTTTCAATGGTGTGCTCAAGAGGGCACGTGGGTTGCGGATACAAGCACTAATTACATCAATTTATTATAATCTTGTATCAGTATTTACCAAACGCCTAAAGACAGCTACTGATCTGATCAGGCAGAATGACTTAATATTTGCACCACATGTTAAGGCTCAACTGCAACAAATGAGCGTGAAGCTAGGAGATGCTCGGATCCCACAAGAATAAATTTAAATGAATTTTAGGTGTTTGTTATGTCCTCAATGTCATATAAGGTTGAATTACAAGAACAAGATTGTTGTAGTTATGCATGCAGGCAACACTGAGCTCCTGGAGAGAGGCTGATGGTAAGCACTGAGAAATTATATGTTAATCAAATATTTATATGTTATGATAACTAAATTATATACTTGTCTTTGCAGGGAGAACATATCTTGGACACACAAGATATTTTTCAGCTTTATTTTAGGAGACCGGACGACTTTCGCAATCAAGACTTCGAGAGTTATGGGAACTACGCAAGAACTTGCACATATCAAATAGCAGGTACAGAGATATAGATGAAACCGGTTTTTCTTAGTACCTTCGTCTTCGGAACATCAGATTTGACGCAGTCCGTCATGGTCCATACGGTCCATATTATTCATTTGGCACACCAACTCCATACTCTTATCAGGAAGCCATGTTCGCCCATTTCGCCATGGTCAGAGTTCTCCTCTCAGATCCTCACCCATCGTCATATGTCGCATATAAGTATACCCCGTCCCCTTTCAACCGGGACCATCACGGAGATACGATGTTACACCCTCGATGATCTGAGCATACCACCACTGTGGAGATGAAGATCGCGCACCATTTGCGAGACCGACCTCAACCGCCGCTTCGACACCAGTGACGACTTCCACCAGTGCCGCCGCCGATGTCCTCAGTTGTTGTATGTAGTTATAGATCATCTGATAGCTTGATGTACACTGTTTTGTCAATGTTTTATATTTTCTATGTACACTGCATATCAATACACCGTTTATCTATGTTATATGTTTCCAATTTTAGTAATTTGCATTTTTTTCCTTGCGGAATATCAGAGATATCTTGTTGGTATTGAACTGTCAGACTTTAGAAATTTTGGAGAAGTAGATAATAGCTATGAATTTGTCATGCTTGCAAACTTTGTAGTGAGATTGCCACAGCTACTATTTTTTGCAAATTTTGTAATGATTCATCCACTGTTGCTATTTTTGAATCCATACTTTGCCACAAAAAATGCTGCGTAATGGTCCAAATTCGCATCTCTACGTCAACATGAAAGTCGTGTGGAATTTTGTGTCGATTCCAACGATATCAACTTCGTTAAATTCCGACAACGGACGACTCCGGTGCGGCCAACATACCGCGGCTGGTCGCAATATTCAAGAATGTGCCGCTCATTTTTGGATGCGCATTGGCAAAATTTGCTACGCAAGGAGCCATAATCACAATTTTTGGTCAACATAAAAGTCGTGGAGAATTTTGTGTCGATTCCAACGATATCAAACTTGCTAAATTCGGGCAACAGACGACTCCGATATGGCCAAAATATCGCGGCTGATCGCAATATTCAAAATTGCGCCGCAGATTTTTTCGCGCATTGGCGAAATCTACTATGTAAGGGCCACAATCGCATTTTTTGGGTAACATGAAAGTCGTGGGGAATTTTGTGCCGATTCCAACGATACCAAGCTTGCTAAATTCCGACAACAGATGACTCTGGTACGGCCAAAATACCGCGGCTGGTTGAAAAATTTTTTAAAAAAAAATTCTCAGAGCCGCCTGCTTAACAGCGACGGCCGACTCAAGATGCATAGCGTAAGCCTGCTAAATTGGCTTACTATGCCTATTTTAAAATTTTTTTTAATACCAAATTTGCTAATAAAAATTTTAGACATACTTATTTTAAAATTTTAGCCAACATTAAATTCGATTCCGTTTCCTCTTTGTACAAAAAAGATTTATCTTATAATTTTTATTCATTTAAATATCTACTATTTAAAATTAAATATTTATTTATTAAATATTTTTTATATTTTAAAAATAAATAATTATTTTTAATGTGATATTAAAAATTAAGATATTATTTATATATATATATATATATTAAAATTAAAATAATAGATACATAAATACATAAAAATTATATGATATATATAAAAATATTTTAAAATTATAATATATCCTCAAATTTTTATTAATTTAACTTTATATAAAAAAGCATTTAGTTTCGCTATGATTTAGGCAACATAACGTTAATATTAAAAATGATATAATCGTTGTTAAAATTTTGCTCAATCGTCATTTCTAGTAATCATTATTCTTGCTCTGATTATAATTATTTGACGGGTTTTATAAATCTAAAAATTTTATTTCTATTTATTTTGAAGTGCTTCGCCAAATATTTAATATATTATGAAGAGGATCTTTATGCTTAATTAACCCACTTGAAAAAAAAAATCTTATCAATGATGTCATCTGTTAGTTCTTAAGCACTCTTGCGTCGAGGATGAACGGGGTTTAGCGATGCCTATGAGTCCCATCGGAGAGTGAAATAGAACATGAAATTATGAGTTCTCAAGCAGTAGGAGAAGAATGTGATCTCTGACCGCGTGCCTGTTGAAGAATGAGTCGGCAACTCATAGACAGTGGCTTGGTTAAGGGAATTCATAGTAGAAGTAGCGAAAGCGAGTCTTCATAGGGTGATTGTCACTGCTTATGGACCCGAACCTGTGTGATCTATCCATGACCAGGATGAAGCTTGGGTGAAACTAAGTGGAGGTCCGAACTGACTGTTGTTGAAGAATCAACAAATGAGTTATGGTTAGGGGTGAAATGTCACTCGAACCCAAAGCTAGCTGGTTCTCCCCAAAATACGTTAAGGTGCAATAGTTGATTGAACATCTAGAGGTAAAATACTATTTTAGTGCGGGCCCACAGTCTACGCATCATCTGTTAGTTCGGGCTCACATGATTATGGCCAATTGGACACGGCGATTTGCTTAGGTAGCACAAATATTTCCGTGTCTCTTTTCGCTTGGGCGAGCACAATCCTCAGCGAAGTTGATTCTCTCCAGCGCTGAGCGCCATGCGTAATGGTGGGGAAAGTAAGTTGGGACCGACTGATGAATGTAAGCAGCCCGTGAGATTAGTCATAATGATATCCTCACCCACAAAATGGATGGGGTGTTGGGTGGATACCCATTCCCAAAAAAAAAAAAAAAAAAACCTGGCTTGTTTTGTCTTCTACTGCATCTCGACAAGTAATTTATTCACATCTGCTTAAATTTATAGATAAGATATTCACATAGGCTTTTAATTAAAATTTTGCGTTAATCAAAGTAATATAATTTTACTTAGTATACCACCGTAAATTAATCATATCAGACATGAATCTAAATATAATATGTATATTAAAATTAAATTAAAAATATTTAATCTTTGATTTTAATAAATTTATAATTAAATTAAATCTCTTGACAAAATGAGTCCACCAACATAAAGAACGGGTATACAAGTTCAAAGGAGCTCAAATCAAGTTTTAGAAGTGTAATTGAAAATTTGGAGACATTAATTGAATAGTCAACCAATCTCTTAATCATGATTGTTAATCTTCTTTATAGAAATTTGCTAAAATCTTTCAAGGCCAAATTGGTAAAGATATCTGCTTCCCCTAAGTTAGTTTTGAAACTGCACTAGTGAAACTTCAAATGAGCTGGTCCCTGAGTAAATAAATATATTTTGGTACTAGTGCGGATTTGCTGTTAACAAGGTGCATATTCTCCAATCTAGTTTTTAATTAGGGCTGCAAACGAGCTGAGCCGAGTTGAGTACAGGCTTGGTTGAGTTCAAGCTCGTTTATCATTATTGAACTCGAGCTCGGCTCGAGCTCCATTCGAGTTCTTAGGATGGTGTTCAAGCTCGAGATAGTTTAAAACAATCTTGTTTGAGCTGCTCGAGCTTGTTCACGAGCTCGATTAAGATTGAGCTTATCGAGCTTGTTAACAAACATTTCGTTTAATGAAATAAACAAGCCTTAATCAAGCTTGTTCTCGAGCAGCGTGTTGATAAATATAAATGATATTGTTTATGAATAAGTTCCTTTAATCGCTTCACCCTAACTTTAAACGACAATGCTCACGAATAAATGAATAATAAGTTCGTCGCTCATTTAGCAATCGCATATTTACAAAAGTGTTCAAACTCGTTCGATTAGCTAAATGAACGAGCTCTAATCAAGCCGAGTCACGAGTAGCTTGTTGAACCCTCAGTTCATCTGCGGCCCTATTTTTAATATTCAAGATGTTGGGAGCTAACTTTTTTAATGTTCAAGTAACTTTGAAAGGGTGTGCACCTTTATTTCTTTTTCAAACAACATATCACAGCAGATAAATCTAGAGAATTGTTACGTGCTAGAAAACCAGTTGCAATAGAGTAAAAGTTTACGCCTTAGCTTTATCATAAATAAAGACACAGGTATTTAAAGAATGAACAAGAAAACTCAATTTTATGTAAAAAATCTGAGGGGAAAACCACGGCCCCCCAATAAAAATCTCCACTATGTATATGTTTGAGTACAAAATCTTCCCGATAACGATTACAAATCAATATATGAAATGAACAACGACCACCACGCTCAGTGGTAACAATGCTGGTAGCGATAAATAACAAGAACAGCCGAATGATGAAGGTCGCCATTATGGAGATCCAGAGCGACGACGGGCGGCGGGATCACCGCGAGAGGCGGCGGCGAGTGGTTGACGACGTCAGTGGTGGCACGATGTTTGGAGGATCTTCAAGCTTTAGGGCTCTCTCTCTCTCTTGCTTGGGCTCCCCATATATGAATGAGGCTATTTATAGATTGGAGGAGTGACGTCTCTGTAAATACATACAAAATCCGAACCACTCCACTTCATCGGACGGCTTAGAATGATTCATTTGATCATTTGATGTATTTTAAGTATTTGAATGTTCAAACGAAATCGGAATTATGAGATCTTGGACTTGTTAGATTCGGCTCGTCAAGACGCTCGATTTGACTATAAACACTCTATGCTTAAGAGCTATTTATGTATTTAACTGATATCCCAAAGTTTAGGATATTTTAAACGCTTGATCTACTAGTTCAACCGGATTCAACTTACTTTTGACATCAAGATTCGTGCTTCGATTAGTAAAATTTTTAGTGTCATATCAAGAATGATTTTTTTAAAAAAAAAAAACTATTTTTTTTTAAATAAGAGAAACTACATATTTTCAATTTTTTTAAATCGAATCTAGAATTGAAAAAAAATTGAATTGAATCGATTCGATTTATGTTAAATTTTAAATGAATCTATTTTTTGGATTCAGAAATCAAAATTAAATGATTTTGAAAATTGAAACTGATCTGTCCAAACTGATCAATTATACAACTCTAATATAATCTCTATTTCCTAATTGTATCTCCATTGGTGTAAGGATAATTTTTAAAAAGGAGCATTTAATTAATAAAATTTAGCAAAAATATCATTTTTAAAAGAAATTAAAAAAGAGCAAAAACGTAAATAGCATCCACATTTTCCAAAAAAAAAAAAAAAAAATCTCAAAACGTAAATAGTAATCACGGTTTTATTCACTTTTTCTGATTTTTTATTTTTTAACTTTTTAATAATAATATTTTATAGAATATTTAAATATCTAAAATAATAATAAATATATTTAACTAGCAAATTATTTTATTACTATTTATGTTTTTTTTTCATTTTATAAAAAAATATAGAATAAATAAAATTTAAATAATAAATTAAAATCAATTTCAAATAGATAATTTAAAAATAACTTATGATATTTTTTGAGTCTTAAAATATTTACTTAAAATATTTCTATCTTGATAAGTAATATTATAAATATATTAATTATTATTTTATTTATAAATCAGATTAATTAACATTAATTGCGAAACTAATTTAAGCTTAGGGATTTTTTATAATTTTTAAATAAATCTTATTAAATTATTATTGTTGCGTGCTAAAGAATTTTATTCCGGTAGATGCGAGATCTTCGTCAGTTCAAAATTATCCAACAGTGGATATAACAGTGTTATAATGGAAAACCCAAGAAAAACCACGGGCCTCAGAACTTTCATTATGTGTTCAAAAGATAGGTCCGCTCGTTAGTTGAGAAGAAGGTGTTTGGCGAAACAATATTCCAGAGTGAAATAAATCTGTCAACTCCAACCCGGGGAGAAGTTTCCCAAAAGCGGCAGAACCGATCTTGGAGCAACCTCGATCTTGGGAGAAAGGAGCAAGTCTTCTAGTCCTCCTGGGCGATCTCTGGGCGAGCTCACGATCTTGACATATGGTGACCTGGCGATGGTGATAGTCGGCCAAGGTCGATGGTTCTCGAGCTCGGTCTTCAAGATTCCGGTCCCCAGGTGAGAATGAAGCTCATTTATAGATTTTGGGAGTGGCGGCCTTAGAATTGAAAAAACTCCAACCACTCCCTGACGGCACGATCCCCGATCGACGGTGTATTTTGATGATCTGGGTGCCTTAATGATGTCGGAATTGGGTGATCTTGAATTCGTTGGATTCGTCTTGACGCTCGATCTGACTATAAATATGTCAGTTTTGGTGACCATTTGGCGGATCAGGATCCATTTTCATACGAGCTTGATCCGAGTCGATTCGAGCTCGGACACTATGCTTGATGGCTATGTTCGTCTCATCGAGACAGCTTGATCAGTAAGTTTCTAAATCGGTGATTAGATCAAGCATTTCAAAATGCCTTGAGATTCGTGCTTGATCGATTTTTTCGAGGATGTATCGTTGCTATTTTTGGGTGACATTATCTCAATCATCCAAAATATATGTCAAATACTTGAAAATAGCAAATTCTTTAATGAAATTTGAGAATCCATCAACGCATTTTGAGAGACGATCTTCATAACGACAATATTATAAGTGGAAGCCGATGGTGGCCGCAAATGCGATAGTATGTGTGCGCGATATTTTGAGGTTATGGATCGATCCGGTGCAACGGTTCATGGCGGCCATGGCGCAAGCGCGCCATCCTGGCTAGGCTACAAGACGCGACCGGGCGTCGCGCATTCGGTCCCGTGGTCGCGAAGCCGGATGCTGATCGGTCGGCATGCGGTCGGGTCAGAGCGGGCCGATGGGTCACGGCCGCAGAGCGGCCGATCGGACGGCCGCATGTAGGGCCGACGGTCGCGGTAAGAAGAATGGGCCGACGGTTCATGGTCATGAGCATGCGGAGCGGCCGACGATCAGTCATGATCGCTGAGTGGCTTGAGGTCGAGGAACCGCGACGGTCAATGGTCGACAGGCTGGAATCGCGGGCCGATAGCTGAATTCACGGCATGTTCGCGACAATGGTCATAATGTCCGTCAGGTAAACGACGGTTTCGCCAGGATGGTGAGCTGGCATGCGGGCAAGGCTCACAAGAAGGGGGGCGGTTTTGGGCGGTTTTTTACGCTTTTGCCCCTAGAAGGGGTCTATAAAAACCCCCCTAAGGTAAGAGGGAAAGCCACACTTTTCTCGTCTCCTCCTCTCCTCTGAGTAGCCCTCCCCCTGGTGGGAGTTTGGGCACTCTTTTTGGATCCACCTCTACCTCCTCATCTCCACCAAGCCAGAGTGCATAGCCCTCCCCCTGGTGGGAGTTTTCTTCTTGGATCAACCTCTACCTCCTCATCTCCACCAAGCCGAGTGCATAGCCTCCCTCAGTGGGAGTTTGGGCACCTCCTTGGAATAATTTTCATCTCGATCTGACGAGTTGCCTGTTTGTAGATGGGTGAGAATCTTTTGAAAGAGACACGTCCACCCTCAGCGGAGGCGCCGAGGGGAACCTTCTAAAATGGGAGGACAAGATTCGGAGTCGCCGATCACGGAGACACATTGATCGTGCTTCGGAAAAAATATTATTTTCAATGATTTGGTTCTTAAGTGTCCAAGAAGTCGATAGAGCTCCCACGGGATATTTCACCACTTACGAGATGAGTTTGGGCGGGATTGCGGTTTCCCCATCCCGAGATGATCGCCATTTTGTCGATGCGAGCATTTCCGTTTCGAAAGGTGGCAATGACGATCGTGATGGGACTTATAGTCTTTTCGAGGATGCGACCTTGACTCTGATAGCACCGGATGTGCAAGTTTACTGTGATGCACATGGTCGATCACCGCAGGAGTCGCTACTTGACCTCGGACGAAGGATCCTCCCAAGAGTTGGGCAAGCGATTCTTTTGTGAAGAATGAGGGTCTTCGAAATGGGGAAAGGCGAGATTTACCCATTCCCTACAGTTGGTGATGAAGATATCTGACGAAATTCCGAATATTGAAGATCTTGATTTGAGATTCGATATATCAACAGATTTGCGGAGGAATCTTTGTTCGAGCGGGCTTTTATTCATCCCGGCTCTTATGCGATGCTGAGAAAGCCCAACAAAGAGGTTTCCACCGATCTCCCAAGCGCCCTCCTCGGCTTCTTCCGAGAAGGACCCGTCCAATAGAAGAGAAAAGGAGAAGAGGTGATGGTGATATCGAGCACCAAAAGAGTCGGCCCTTCGAGTAGTCGCCCCCCCAAGGATCTTCATTCGAGGATGTGTTGAATCATTCCGTCGCGATGTCAAGAACAGAATAATTCTTACGCTCATCATCTTTTATTTCCCATTTCCTTGTGCTTAACGTAATTTTTCTTATTTCAGATATTGAAGAAGCAAGAACTTGACTTCAAAATGAACATTGTGCTGAATGACTAGAATTCAGAGTTCGTGAAGGTCAAGTTTCTCCATGGTGAATATAAGAAGCGGTATGTGGAGAAAGTAAAAGAGATGTCCGTGTTGGAGAATCAACTTGATGAGTGCAGGACCGAGTTGGTGACTCAGCGACTTCTCTTTCTTTCCGGAAGTTGACGGACTCGGGATGAATTAGTGGAGGCTAGAACAGAGGTTGGTTGCAAAGGATCTCAAGATCTTTTCGAGAAGGTCTCGTGTCTTGAGGAAAGAACCGAGAGTTACGCTTCGTGAGAAAGAGGCGCCTTATCTCGGGTAGAAGCGGGAGCGATCACTGCCGTGGAGGACTTCAAGAACTTCGACCCTTCAAGAGTATCATACAGATCACGTCGTGAGGCCGAGACCAGTATATGATGTAGGTGAAGGCTTTGAGCGGCGGTGTGTTGATGAAGGCTTCATCCAGATTTCTTGAAGGGGACACGCTTATGACGCATTGTAGGAGTCGGTGTTGAGGTCCTTTCTCTAGCCTAGCTTTCTAGCTTCAAGACGGATGACTCGATAGTTCTTCATCATCTACCGATGAGACCATCAAGACCTGTAGTAGTTCCTTTATGTTGCATGCTCGGTTGTATATTATTTCGGTTGATTGTACTTGTATGTTCATGAGAATATTAACAATCCACAAAAATTATTTATGAATATGAGTTGTGTGTCAAAGTGTATGATAAAGATTAAGAGATCATGAATCCCTTTAGGATAATTCGATCTATTCTAAGATCATGAGCTACATGACAAACTTGCATTTAATATATTTATCTATTCTCTAGATCTATCTGAAAGCGTACTCGATGTTAACTTTGTTATGGAGAAAGTTGTAGGCAGTCTATAGAGGATTGCCAACTTATCCAAGGTTGTTTATCAGAGTATTACTCGACAATGTTAACTTGTATAGGAAGATCAGATCGAATTCCCTGGGGATCGATCTTACCCTGAATGAGATACAACCATATGATCTCTTGAGTCGTGTTTTAAAATGCAAGCATAAGCAAGAAAAAGTCACAATAAGTATGAGAACTTTAACATAAAAACATAAATCCAAACACCTTGATACCAAGGTTGGACAATAGGTACGACAAACAGAGTATCGATAAATGTTTAATTCGATAACAACAATTGCAATACAAACATATACGATGATAATCGCATTCACTAGAATAAAAGGCGATACATCACCGGTAGTACTTTGAGGTTAGTAGCATTCCGTGCACGTGAGAGAGTCTTCCCATACTATCCTGCTTGAACGCGTGCTTGATTTTAGACACCACCACATACGGCCTTCCCAAACGGTGAGAGTTTGTTTGTTGTGGGCCTTTTCTGAGTCGAGATCCCAAATGATATCGTGGCTTTACCCTTCGGTTGAAACCTCGAGCCATTTTCGATAGGAAGCCATTGAGCCGACATGTCGCGGTCTCTTGCGGAGATCCAGATGGAATCGAAGCTTATCGTCGTTGCCGTCGGCATCAAAGTTATGGGTTCTAGGGCTCGGGAACCCGATGTCGACTGGAATAACAGCCAAACACAGATTGTACGGCGTTTCTCCAGTAGGGGTCCTTGATGTAGTGCGGTAAGCCCAAAGAACATTGGATAGTTCTTCGGCCCATTGCCCCCCGGCGTGGTTCAGTCGTGTCTTTAGCCCTTTTAGTATTGTCCTATTGGTGACTTGGTCACCCATTTGCCCGTGGATGGGATACTATGTGGATTAACCGGATATGACTCTGGCGAGAAAGATGTGAATGTCTTTCCCGTGAACTCGCCCCATTATCGGTGATGATTTTGGAATGTCAAAACGACAAATAATATTTTTCCGACAAATTGCTTGGCATTTATTTGGTGATTTTGGCCGGTCAGTTTCCACCCACTTCGTGAAGTAATCAACGGCCAAGATTATGAATTTTCGTTGGCAATGGGAAAGGGTCCCATTATATCGATCCCCAGAGCAAAGGGCCACGGGCTCTGGATTGTGGTGAGTTCTACAGATGGTGTATGAGTGAGATTGGAATGTAACTGACACTTGTTACACTTCTTTACAAACTCCAATGCGTCCTTCTTCATTGTAGGCCGAAAACCTTGCCTCATGATTTTGAGGCGAGGGCTTTTCCTCCCAAATGTTCACCACAAATTCTGAATGAACCTCTCGCATACGTTAGCCTCAGAAGGTGGTAGACACTTTCAGGGCCCTAAGAAGGACCGCCAGAAGTTCGCACCGATTATGGTGAAGTTCGTGCTCTACGGAGACGGATAGCATCGGTTCTGGCAAGGCCCCGCTTTGAAGAAAGGACATGATCGGGTCAATCCATGAAGATTCTTTTGGGTCCTCCGAGATCACCCAAGGGCCTTGAATACCGGGAAAGTGGATGTCCTCTATGTATTTTCTCTTGAAAAGATCTCCGTCGTTGTTGTGGCTAACTTGGAGAGGGCATCTGCCGCGTGTTCTCGCTTAGAATATGAGTTATCGATGGGTCTCGATCGGCAAGAAGTGACTTTGCCAAAAGACTGATCGAGCAAGCGGATGACTGTATCAAGTCTCCTTCAACGTGAGGCCACAAGTCGTGAGTCTGTAGATGGCTAAGTTCGGACCTCACCAATGATGAGCCTTAGTCCCGCTGAGGGCCTCATCGGCCGACATTATTGGTGGCGGAACTTTAGTCTGCACTCTAAAGTTATTTTACTTGGGAGATAAGCAAAATTCCTCGCCTCCACCGGAAGTAAGCTCCATCAACATATAATGTCCATTGATTTATCATGGGAGTGATGAATGATCTATTCGTGGTGATGGGATGGTACATTCTACAACGGTCGAAGACTTCGCGACTTTATATCGTGACGGAAGAAAATGGATGTCAAACTCTCAAGCTCGACCACCACTTCATCAACCTTCCGATACATCGCTTTGCGTAATAGTTCTTAATGGAAGATGAGTGTAGACGCTGATGGTGTGGCGAAAGTACGGTCGCAATTTTCGTGCGTAATGCACTGGGCCAACGCCGCCTTATCTCGCTATGGATAGCGCCCAGATCGAAAGGATTTTCCGACATAATAAATGGGTCGCTGTAATGAATTCTCCTCGCAGACGACGGAGCTTACGGCATGAGAAGAAACAAAGAAGATAGATGTACGCCTTCTCTCCTTGGATAGGCTTTGATAATAGAGGGACTAAGTTGCTCAAAAGTACCGACATTCATCCGCCCACCGAATCCATTTCCTTGTGCACCCCTTAAGATTTTGAAGAATGGTAGATACTTATCTCCGAAGGGCCAAGAATCGTGATAAAGTGCAATCCTTCCACCAAACGTTGGACTTCCTTGATCGCTCTTGAGGTGACATGTCCTTGAGTGCTTTTATCTTCTGGTTGGCCTCTATCCCGCTACAGTGACCATGAAGCCTAGAATTTCTGAGGAAACTCCAAAAATGCACTTGGTTGGCCGGCATCTTGTAGTGTCGAAGAATGTCAAAGCATCAGGATCGTAAATATGTCGATATTTCCAAGTTCTTCACCAAAGATATCATCAACATACACCTCCATATTGCCCTATAAGATCCTTGAAGATCTTATTCATAAGGCGCTGATATGTTGCTCCAAAGATTTTAGTCCGAATGGCATGACCCGACGAAGATAGTCCCTTATCTGCTTGGAAGGATGTTGCTTCCTCATCTGCTTTGTTCATCCCGATTTGATTGTAGCGAATAGGCATCCATGAAGCTCGATCGATGTCGATGTCGCATCAACTAGTTGGTCGATACGAGGAAGGGGAAGCTATCTTTGGGCATGCACAAGGTCGTGTAGTCGATGCACATTCTCCAGAACCGCTGGCCTTCTTGACTAACACTACGCCAACCGTGGGGTAGTAGACTTCGAATGAACTTGACTTCCGTAAGTTTGGTGATTTCTTGTTCTATGACCCGCAATCGCTCGTAAGCGAAGGTTCTTTTCTTCAGACACCGCTTGAGTCAACTTTGAGGAGTGCGAATGACTTCCGGGTCAATGCCCGTAATATCGAGCGCGCCTGTGCAAAGATATCTTGATTTTACGCGAAAATCTACGATTCTCGATTGATCGCAGAACGATCCCACCTTCACCTTTCACGATGGATCAACTTCTGAGATAGGAAGACAAATTAAATCATCTTCAACCGGAGAAGCCCTTTCGAGGCATCCTCATCTCGTAGATCAAGTTCTCGATGTTGAGGGTTACCGACGTAAATGGTCGCTTGTTTGATAGCAAAGAGCTATCATTCCCACTTACCATGCCGATGCCACCGGTGTCGGAATTTCATCTTGAGGTGAGGTACGATGTGATCACCAATAGACCGGAGAGGTCTCCCAAATATTGTACGCTGACTCTTGACTACAATAAATTGTATCAAGTGGGTTGTGGTCGGGAAATTCTCCAAGAGTTACGGAAGACGATTGTCCCTTCCACTAATACCGGCGATTATCAAATCCATAGGACCGCCGCGGTTGAAGCTTCTCTCTTCTATACCCATGCTAAGGAAAGTGGAGTAAAAAAGAACATCAACCGAACTCCCATTGTCGATCAATATCCTTTAATATTGAAGCATGGATCACCCACTGACCGATGACAAGGGGATCTTGATGTGGGATGTGAAGCCCCTCTAGATCTAAATCATCAAAGGTGATAGAATGGTCAACCCGAGACTTCTTCGGCTCTGGCTCTTGAAGGGTGGCAATGAATATTTGACTAGATAACACCGCCCTCCCGAATTGTTTCTATCTCCACCGCCAAGGCTTCCGAGTGGTTGCCCCGATTTCTTTGACGAGGGGTTGGTTTTGTAAAAGCCTAGATACCTGACGATTAGTCTTTCAATCTCCTCCTTCAGGTGGCACTCTCGCTGGTGTGCCCTCCATGTGGTGAAAGTGGCGTAATTTCTCTTGATTTCCAATTCCGTGATTTAAAGGTCGTTACTGACGCTATCCTCTTCCCGAATAGCTGTAGGATGTTCGCATGACGTGTTGAGAGTCAGATATTTCCTCTACGAGTCATCCGAGGTCGCCGGAGGAGGTTTTGGGGAGGTTGTCGCCTCTTCTTTTTTCGAGATGTTTGAACATCACCTTTGGGAACCTTCTTCCGCTTGTCGCTGGTGATTCAAGCTGTCGATGAGCACCGATAGCTTCATCACGGAGATTTGTGCCTCTATTCGTGGACCAGTCGATAGGAATGGACCTCCGCATTAATGATGAATAAGTATCCGCCGGAGTCCTCAGAAGCACGCCTCAAAAGTTCCGGATCTACTCCCAGACTGCCGCTCGTGAGGAGAACCTCTGAAGTATTCTTTGAGGACTCTCCATCGCTCGGGCGAGGAGATGTGATGAATCGATGATTCTCTTGTTCGCCAGAACTGCTCTACAAAAATCACGAAGCTCCAAATGATCTGACGGACCCCAATGAAATGAACAACCGGCACGAGTCTTCCTGAGAGTCGCCGAGAATACACAAGACAGAGTCATTTGCACGCGAATGTGCATGATCGTTCAAAGTGATCGATATGCTCGTACGGATCGGTTGTGCCATCGTAAGGGTCCATGCTGGGAAGCTTGAATCGTCAGAATCGGGTATGCGAGATGATCTCAGCGAGCGGGGATGAGTTTTGGAAGAGGCGGAGAATGATCATTCGATTGTTTCGGGAACTCTTCCTGCACCAGTCGTCGTAGTTCATCGCGTATAAGGTGACGTGGAGTTTCACCGATACGAGGCTGAGCCATTCGTGTGGGGTGAGTAGAACTGGCGGTATCCAGAAGTTCAAAGATCTGGGAGGTGCGGGTTCTCTACTTGTTGATCCGGCATTCCTAATCATTCTCAGGAAGAAAATCTGGATTATGCTGAGGGCCGTGCGGAACCTGTGGCTCTTCCAGGCGTGTTGGAACGTTTTGCCGGTCCTCTCGCAGGAGTCGAAGAATTTCGTTCTGGGAATCCTCCATCCTTTGAACGCGATCTTCCAAAGAGGGGCCTGACGGACCCTCACCTGGGGACAGAAGTCTGTTATGTAGAGAAGTGTTGGAGACTTGGCGTCCTTGATCCTGAGAATGAGGAGCGTTGGAGCGCAAACCCCGTTTACCAACCATATTGGAGATATAGCAATGGGGGAACTGTTTTTCCCACAGACGGCGCCAAACTGTTGCGTGCTAGAGAATTTTATTCCGGTAGATGCGAGATCTTCGTCGTAGCCCAAAAATTATCCAACACACAAGCAGGGGATATGAACACAGGGGTTATACGTGGAAAACCCGTTAAGGGAAAAAACCACGGGGCCTTGCCCAGTCTGTAGAACTTTCACTATGTGTTCAAAAGATACAGGTCCTTGCTTCTCGTTAGTTCGGAGAAGAAGGTGTTTACAGGGGCGGAAACAATATTCCGAGTGTAGAAAAATACAATATCGGTCAACTCCAACCCAAGGGAGAAGTTTCCCAAAAGCGGCAGAACGATCTTCGGGAGTGGCGCCTTGTAAATCGTGGAAAACTCCAACCACCCCATCGGACGGCCCATGCGATCCGATCGACGATGTATTTTGATGATCCGGGTGCCTTAATGATGTAATTGGGTGATCTGATTCGTGGATTGGCCTTGACGATGCCGACCGAATTATAAATATGTCGCTTTTGACCATTTGGCGGATCGATCCATTTTATGCGAGAAATCCGAGTCGATTCGATCGGATCGGTACGCGATGCTTATGTTCGCCTCATCAAACGGTGCTGATTAAGTTTTAAATCGGTGATTAGATTGAAGCATTAAAATGTCTTGAGATTCGCGATCGATTAATTTTCCGGCGTATTTATAAACTTTCATATGTAATGTATTTTTTGTTTTAAAATTTAAAATTCTAATGAATTAGTATAATCTATTTTTCAAAAATATTTTTAATTTTAATTTTAAATATTTTATCTTAAAATTTAAAATTGGCTCTTATATTTTAATAAATAAAAAAACCAAAAAAATATTTGCATTTTATTAATAATTTTATTTATTTATTTATTATATACATAATAAGTAAAATTATATAATTCACATAAACAATAACTTATTAAATAAAATGCATATAATTATTGGTTTTGTTATCTTATTAAAACATAGGAGATAAGTTTAAAATATTATTCTAAAATTTAACATAAAATCTTTAAAATATTTTAATTAATAAAAGCCATTGATTCATTATAAATTAAACATTTTAAACAAAAAATATATATTACAGAATAAAATCACCGAATAGAATAATTTAATAAGATTTTTAAAAATTAAAGACATATCATAGAATTCTTATGTATTTGAATATTTAACATTTAAACTTTAATTACATAATAATATTACACACATATATATATATATATATATATATATATATATATATATATATATATATATATATATATATATATATATATATATATATATATATCTGTGTGTTATATATAATACCTCAATCTTCAATATCACATCCAAAATATTATCATCACTCATTTTTAAAAATAAAATTAATCTTTTAAGCATAGAAATATATTAGATAATTAAATATCTAACTTTATGTGTTAAATATGTAAATATATAAGAATTCTATGTATATAAATCTTCTTAAAAATTATAACAAATTCCTAAGTTAAATTAGTTTTTATAATTTATTAAGAAATCTTATTATATATTATAATAGATATTTTCATTTGTAATGTACTTTTTTTGTTTTAAAATTTTAATTTCTAATGAATTAGCCAAATTTATTTTTTTAATATTTTAAATTTTATTTTTTTAATGTTTTATTTAAATTTTAAACAATTTTAAATTTTCTTTTTATATTTTAATAAATTAAAAAACCCAAAAAATATATTCATTTTATTAATAATTTTATTTTTTTATTATTCTACATAATAGGTAGAAATATATAATTTATATAAACAATAACTTATTAAATAAAATGCATATAATTTTTAGTTTTATTAATTTATTAAAATATATGTGATAAGTTTAAAATATTATTTTAAAGTTTAACAAAAAATATTTAAACTATTTAAGTGAATAAATTCCACTAATTCATTAAAAACTAAAATTTTAAAACAAAAAATATATTACAGAACAAAAGCACCAAATAGAATAATTTAATAATACTTTTTAACATTTATAAAAAATTTCTATGTTAAATTAATTTTGGAATTAATATTAATTATTTTTATTTATAAATGAAATATTAATTGATATAATTATAATATTAGTTATAAATATAAATTTTCTAAGTAATTATTTTAAGACTCAAAAAATATCATAAGTTAATTTTAAATTATCCATTTCAAATTATTTTTAATTTACTTTTAAAATTTAATATTATTTTATATATTCTTATAAAGATACAAAAATATAAATAGTAATCAAAACTTATTTATATATTTTAATTTGCTAATTAAATTAATATAGTTTTATTTTATATATTTAAAATGTTATAAAAAATTATTATTAAAAAAAGTTAAAAAATTAAAAATTAAAAAACGTGAATAGTAATCACGTTTTCAAAAGGTGATTATTATTCACATTTTTGCTCCTTTTATTAAATTTTATTAATTGCATGTTCCTTTCTGAAAATTGATGTAATTGATTATGATTGTTAAATTCCTGCTACCCACCTCAGTTGGGTGAGGAAATTTTCTGATCGAGTCATTCTACTACGGTGATCTCAAGAATAATGGGAAAGTAGTGGACCACAGCTTTAATGTGACGAAGCTCAATATGAAATATATAAGATGGATGTTTGTAACAATTAAAAAAAAATTCCTGCTATGCTTAATAGTACAAATGCTATGATGATAAAAACTCTAAGTTACTTAATGATATATACATAGTACATATATAATTTTATATATAAATAAATTATTATAAAGATATAATTAATTGAGTTAGAAAGAATTTTTTTATGAAATTGAAACCTGAAATAAACAGGCGGTTAATGGTTAAAAAAATTAGCGGGGAGGAAGGAACGAAAACCAATTTAATATCTAATGTTTAACGGCCAGAAGAATCACATCCATTAGCTTGAGGCGTGATATGAGTTAATTTTATTTTATTTATTATTTATTTGAAAAAAAGACATGAATGCCATTAGAGGGAGATTTACATACATCATACAATTTTTATATATTTATATATTTAATACTTAAATTTAATTTACATTATATATATATATATATATATATATATATATATATATTATAACATCCTAATCTTCAATATCACATCAAAAATATTATTATCACTTACTTTTTAAATATGAAATACACATTTTTTAAGTATAGTAAAGTATTAGATAAGTATCCAAATTTAGGTATTAGATATGTAAATAGATAAAAATTGTGTAATATGTAGGTAAATCTTTCTTAAAAAAATCATATTATTTGAATTTTATGATAATATGATGTAATGCACGGATGACAATAGATGTAAATAGAATAAGCTTTTTATTATGAATGCACAAGAAATTTAAGATTTTATTTTAGGATTATGCTATGAAGTTTTGTTATGTAACATGAAAATATTTTTTTAAATAGTTTAAAATGAAAATAATGGAATATGGAATTGCAAATAAACAATTCAATAGAAACTTCTATTTTTTGGCACATGGGGGCTATTTCGTTGCTTGAAAAAAAGGAATGTATTGTATTTTAAATGCAGGGGTTTTCAAAATTTTAATATTTAGTTGAAAGAATTTGAAATAAAATGTAAACTTTTAATACAATCCAAATTTACTCTTTAGTTAAAAATTGGTGTAAATGGAATCACCTAAATTGGGTGATTTTCAAATACAATATTCGATAAAAAGTGAGAACTATCGTCGTCAGTCATTCCCATCACTGATCATGGTCATCAAAGACCATCGCTCGCCACTGCCACTTGTTGGCCACCGATTGTGTATTTTGTGGAGCCTAATTTAATAAATCATTGGAAATGTACGATCGATTCAGCATTAACTTCACTAGTCGAACTTGGTGATGAGTTTATTATGGGGGTTGCAAATGGGCAACACGCCCTGTGCTTGGTGGTTTAGGGGAAAAGCTTTTTTTTTTTTTTTTTTTTGGTGTGCAATGCCTCCGAGCTATAATTGCAGCACCATGATATTGTGATATGAAGGTATTGACCTTAAAGATAGAAAGTTAGAACTTCAGCACCAGGATGTCAGCACCGAGGTGCTAAGAGGTTAACATCATAGCGCCTGGGATTGCACCAAAAATAATAGGCAATGCTGCTGCAATAAGATCCGAACACCAAAGCAAGAAGGTAGTGAAGCTAGTATCTTCGAGCTATAGCAAGGAGTGACGTGATGCTAGAATTGGTGCAGAAGCGCAAAATGACAAAGCTGACAATGCCTATGTGCTATTTTCATGGCACTACGAGAGATAGAATCAATATTTAGATAATTTTCTGTAGTTTTTGTACAACCCTTTCATTTTTCTTTGGAGTATTGAAACTGTATATCCTAGAGTGAGAAAAGTTTAGAAAAGCTTGAATGAAATGTGATTTGTATAATTCTCTTCAATTTTTTTCATAGTGGATTTATTGGTGTGGTGTTGTTTTATGATTTTTTTCTGTTCTCGAATTTTTCACATAAAGTATAGTGTTCTTTGTGCACTTTTTTTTTTTTGCTTCATTCTAAGTTTTGCTCTATATTTTCTCAAAATTTTTTGATATTTTTCTCTCCACAACTAGTACCATTACATAAGGTTTCAAAGGTGTTTTCTTTTGAGTAAGAGTAATGGACGACAAAATAAGGAATAAGATTGAGAAGTTCAATGGTTTGAACTTCAATTTCTGAAAATTACAAATTGAAAATCTGCTATATCAAAAGAAATTGTATTTATCAAGAAATTGTATTTGCCGCAAGATAAAATTACTAAGAAACTAGAATCGATGACTATATAAGAATGAGAAGTTCTTGACTAGATAATCCTATGTTTGATTCAACTTTCAATTTTCTCATCTATCACATGCAATATTATTAGTGACAAGACTACTATTATCTCATCACTACACCAACAATAATGTATGAGAAGCCTTCGGCTTCGAAAAAAAACTTTTCTATTGAAGATGTTATTCAATATGAAGATGATAGATGGTAGTTTAGTTATTTGAATATTTTCAATACTATTAAAAATTAGTTATGCCATGTTGACATCAAGTTTGATGATGAGATTAAGGTATTATTATTTTTATCTTAAATGCCAAATAGTTGGGATGGGCCAATTACTATGGTGAGTAACTCTTTAGGAAACACAAAGTTAAACTTTGATAACATTATGGGATTAGTGATGAATGAAAAGTATGTAAGAAGGCAAGCAATGAAATCTCAAATTCTATCCTAAATGTTGAAAGTAGAGGAAGGAGTTTAGAAATAACTCAAACCAAAGAAGATCCAAGTCCTGGAGCAAAATGTCTTAATGAGGAAAAGACAAAGTTGAATGTTTAAACTATGGAAAGAAAGCGAACTTCAAAAAGGATTGTAAAGTTCCAAAGAAATCTACCGGTGGAGGTCAACATAAAAGTCACTCTACAAAATATCCACAAATGAAATCTAAGGTGATGCTCTCATTATATCTCTATACAACACTAAATCATGAATTGTAGATTTAGGTACCTCTTTTCATGCTAGTCCTAGCAAAAGAGTTGTTTAAAAACTATACTCAATGTGGTTTAAATAAGGTATATCTAGGAGATAACAAGGCCTCCAATATTATTGAAAAGGGTGATGTTAATATGAAGTTGTTAAATGGATTAGCCTAGAAACTAAAAGATGTTAGAAATGTTCTATCTTTAAAGATAAATTTAATCTTTGTAAGTCAACTAGCACAATCAAGTTATGTGACAACCTTCATAGAAGACGCATGGAAGGCAATGATGATGGCTCGTGGTAATATTAAAGTCACACTTAATTGACCAATAAGGTTTTTGAATCCTTAGAAGTAGCTAAAAAGAATGATGGTGTATGTCTCTCGCACCATATGCATGACCATATGAGTGAAAAAGGTATGAAATCTTGCTTTTCCAAAAGAAAAGTTAAAGGTTAAAGTCTATGGATTTAAATTTTTTGTGAAGACAATATTTATGGCAAGTAAGTTTGTTTTTCAAAATATTGTGCAAATTTAAAATCAATGAAGTTAACATTAGTGCGTAGTGATGTATGGGGTCTTGCTCCAGTTTATTCTATTGGGCATTCTTCATACATTGTCATTTTAATTAATAATCATACCAAGAAGGTGTGAGTGTATTTCTTAAAATATAAATTAAATGTATTTTATGTATTTTAAAAAGTGGAAAGCCATTGTTAAGAATGAAAAAAGTTTGAAGTTGAAGTGTCTAAGATAACATAATAATGGCGAGTATTGTGATAAGAAGTTTAAGAATTATTATGCTTCAAAAGGGATCCGATATTAGTTTATTGTTCCAAGAACACCACAACAAAATAGTGTTGTTAAGTGCATAAATATAATTATCACAGAGAGTGGCAGAAGTATGAGATTACATATTAGTTTGTCCAATCAATTTTGGGCAGAAATAGTGAACATTATTATTTATTTGATTAATTGTGATCCATCAGTTCCTCCAAATGAAGGCTTACCTTAGGAAGCTTAAAGTGACAAAGAGGTAAATTTATCTCTTCTCAAAGCATTGGATTGTTTATCATATATTAGTATTGATGCATAATCCAGGAGCAAGCTTGGTTCAAAATCTATTTATAGTCTTGTTGGATATGACATTGATGAATTTAATTATAAATTTTGGGACTATTAAGATAAAAAAAAAACATTAAAAGCAGAGATGCCACTTTCAATGAAAATGAGATTTGCAAGAACAAAAATGGGACTCACAATGGTTCATCAATCACTTTAGAAGATTATACCAATTATGTTTAAATAGAAAATGTTGAGATCATAAAAACAAAGATAAAAAAATATGCTCAAACTAAGAAAGCGTTCTTCAGATACTTACCACCAAAGTCAAGAGATCCAACATAATCTCACGACCTTCATAGAGATATTCTCCATCTCTATATTATTTATTGCTAATAGACAGTGATGAACCAGAGTGCTATAATGAGATCATATAAGTTGATGAATCAAAGAAGCTATAGTTTGTCATGGATGATAATATGCAGTCACTCATATTAAATTAGACATAAGAATTGACAAAACTACAAGATGACAAGAAAATACTACACAATAAGTGGATTCATAGACTAAAGAAAGAACCATGTTGTGAATAATTTCATTAAAGAAAGGAGTTGGCTACTGAAATTTTATTTTCAATTGTGAAGATGACAACAATCATAGTTGTATTTTTTCTTTAACAATCAGAGTTGTATTGAGTATAGCAACAGTAGATGATTTACATTTATAGCTGATGAATATAAAGACAACTTTCTTACATGGTGATTTAACAGCAGACTTGTACATATTGCAACCACAGGGATATGTGGTTCTAGGAAAAGAAGATATGGTGCTCAAAAATAACTTTTATGGTAAAAAGTAAGAACCAATATAAAGATAGAAGATTTAACAGGTTTATGTTTGATAGTAGACATGAAGTGTCAGGAAAATTATTGTTGATTCTTTACGTATTTTGATAACTTTATATTTTTATTCTACTATATGTGATGATATGTTGATTATTGGATCATATATCGAGAAGTTTAGGAACCTGAAGGAGCAACTATTAAGGGAGGAGTTTGAAATAAAAGATTTTTGTCCAACTAAGAAAATGTTCGGTATGAGAATCAATAATGATATGAATGTATACATATTAAAATTATCTCAAGTAAAATATGTTAAAACGACACTTCAAAGATTCAATATAAGTGAGACAAAACTAGTTTCACCCCTTTAGCTGGCCACATTCGACTATCTTAGGAATAATCACCTAAGTTTGAAGCTAAGCAAGAACAAATGAAAAGAACTTCATATGCTTCAGTTGTCATAAGTTTAATGTATGTCATGATTTATATAAGATCAGATATTACACATACAGTGAGATTAGTTAATAGATACATGAGTAATATTGGCAAACATTATTTGGAGGTAGTGAACTGGATTTTTAGATACTTGAGAGGAATAATTAACAAAGCATTTTGCTTAGAAAATATACGGATTGAATTATAAAAATATGTAAATTCTAATCTTGCAAGAGACATTGATGGTAGGTGATGTACAACAGGTTATAGCTTCACTTTAGAAAATATAGCAGTGAGTTGGATTTCATGGTTACAGAAGATTGTTGCTCTTTCAATCACAAAGCTAATTATATTCATATCAATAAGACTAGCAATGAAATGATTTGGCTATGAAGCTTCATAGAAAAACTTGGACTCAAGCACCAAAGTAAAAAAGATAGTTAGGCCAGTGCCTTAGTGCTTCATCAAGTAGTGTAGAAGAGTAAAATGACAAAGTTGTCAGTGCCTAGGTGCTAGTTTTAAGGCTTTGCGACATTATGAAGGTGATGTCTGCATTTAAGCAATTTTTTGCAATTTTTATGTAACTCTTTCATTATTCTTTTAAGAAGAATGGAGAGTGTGAGTGATGTAGAACATCATGAGGATCCAAAAAATTAGAGTTTAAGGTCCATTTACAAGATCTCAAGCTAAAGCCAAGAAAATTCAAGAAAGAAGAATGCATAACCCATTAGCCTACTAAGACCCATTTTATGATTTCAACTTTTTTATTTATGTAATTTTTTAATTTTCTTCTAGAAACTCCATGTTTGAAATTTTCATTTAAAAATTCAAAGCATGACATGTGAGGTAGTTGAATACACATAAAATAATAGCATGTAAAATGGGTGGATGACATAAAATAATGAGGCAATTTAATGTTTCACATTAATATGGCCACTCATCTTTCCCTCCATATTTTAAATTCTTTTCTTTTGAAAGATGCTTATAATGGCTATAAATAGCCCACTTACTAGAATGAAGGAGATCTTTTGGCAATTACAAATTATTGAGTTATTATTGTGGTTTGAGAGCTTGGTGGCCAAAGCTTGACAATACTTGAGGGGAGAGCTAGTTATCCAACATATCTTCTTCCCTCACCTCCAATACCTAAGTTCTCTCAATCTCATCAAAAGAAAGAAAGCCTGACTCCATCAAATTTGGTATCAGAGCGAAGCTGGAAGAAGCAAATTTTATCAAAAGTTTGCTTCAACAAATGGAGCATCTCAAATGGTGACTTGTCTTCAAACTTATGATCATTTCATGGACTTGTGAGGTTAATTAATTTTATTTTATATGATAGTTTAAATACATATTAGTAAATTGGATTGATATATATTGCTTACAAGTTTATGGTGATAGCATAAAATTTTAATTAGCAAGCTTCATTATATATTCTAATCATTTTTCAATTGTGTGAACTTGCGCACACCTAAAAGAAAAATTAAGAGAGCACCTTAGTGATGTTAGGCTTCACCCCAAAAATAACCTAGACATTAGTGTAAATCAAAATCTAATTACATGATTTATTATCTTTGTTATTATTTATGGTTAATTTTAGAAGTTTCTTTAATTAACTTATGATAACTTACTTTCTTAAGAAAAAAAAAAAGAGGCTTGATAAATTTGAGCATTTTTTTCATTACATTAAAAAAAAATAAAAAAATATGCATGCATAATAATATAAGTTTGTTAAACCTGGTGATTTTGGAAGCTAAATAGAACTTTATCAAAAAGTCCTAAACTTTCTAAGGAGAGCTTGGGATTTAAGTGATCTTGTATCCCCCCTCCTCACCTGGAAGTTCTCTTAGCCTAAAATTTGACTTTGATTGTACAATTATATTATACTTATTTATTTTATTTTTATTTTTTTTCATTGATCCCTTTTCATATATTTTTTTTCTAAAAAAAAAAGAATCTCGTGGCACCAAAATCTATCTCTCAAGATCAAGTTGAAAATTTGACTAGATTAGTTGATGTCTTAGATCTTAGAATCCATGACAATGAATTAAAAATTCAACAAATATTAGAAGAAAGTAAGAATCAAATGCAAGAACTTAAACAATAAATGCAAACTCCTATAGCTCTTCTACAAAATAATAAAGTGACAACTCCTCCTCCAATACCTGCTTAGACTGTGCCAATAGGGATAGATGAAGAAGATTCATATCCAAATCATAGAGAAAACCAACCACTTAGAAGACCATTAATTGCTAGAAATGGTGGAAGGGGAGAGAATTATTTTAAGACTATTCCATCTTGAAGAGTTAAAGTAAAAGTCCCAACTTATGATGGTATACATGACCCAAATAAATTTATCGATTGGTTAGTTCAAATGGATGACTTCTTTGATTGGTATAAAATGGATGATTACCAAAGTGTTACTTTTGTTAAAATAAAATTGATAGGGTATGCTAAAATTTATTGGAAAAAATACTTTAGCTAAAAAATAAAGATTATGAAGGACAAACCTCACTTAGATAGAAACGAAAGAAATGTTAAGAGTAAAGTATTGTCCTAGGCATCATGATAAGAAGCTATATAATCAATTATTAACTTTGAGATAAGGTAATCATCTTGTAACTGAATACTTGAATATTTTTGAAGATCTAATTTCTAGAACTGATTGTGCTGATAATGATTGTCAATTAACTCATCCTATGATTTTAAATACATATAGGCAAGTCTTATGCTTTATACAATATAGCTAGGATGTTGTTTATTTAGAAAGATACTAAGTCCTTAAACACACTCCCTAAGAGACTAGATCATGTAGGACATGATTAATGATTTAAATCTAATACAAATTTTTCATATGTTTTATTTTCATTTTAGACAATTCATTTGACTCATGCTTATAAGATTCATATGCCTAATGCATGAGAAATTAGATTGTGGGATAAAATTAGCAAGAAAGGAGGTGTATTTTCACCATGGCTCTCAAAGGTCAAGCCAAGTTCCCTTGCACGGGTGGAAGCCCTCCAAATCAAGAACGACATAATATGTTTTTTATGCATTATATGAGAAAGAAAATACAACATCCAACTAAAGGGTTGCTAATTCTTTTGCCTTGATTTATAACCTAAGCTTTAAATGAGGTTATGAGTTATTAATTTTTAGTTTTGAGTTGATTAATTTGGTAGAAGATTTATTTTTTCCTTAAGAGCCTAATCATCATCCAAGACATACATCAAAATAAGGAAGAAATTATGAGACATGTCATCTTAATGCACCAGCTAAATAAACATCAAATATTTTATAAAGCTAGCGCAAAAGAATAAGAGGCTGTTTATGGTCAGGCTCCACCACCGAGCTATACCCTTATACAACCCAGATTACAAATGAATTATAAAAAGGAATTCATGCTATGGGGGGACTTCATTCTTCTTTTCTTCTTTCTTCTTTCTTCTTTTGGTTCCTTCTTTGGACGGTTGGAATATGGATGCTCCAAAGGCTTTACATGGTACATAAGATATAATCTTATAACTAATGTTCATCCAAATCCCCCATAATAATTATTCTAAAATCCTAATTACAAAATTACATTAAAAGGAAAAAGTAAATATAACTAAAAATTGCAAAATAGAGATTAGCAAAATAAACCACATATTCCCAAGCATATATATATAAACAAATTGGACTTAACACCCCACACATGAGTAACCAAGTCCACCTTGCCTATTTTGGATTATGCTTAGGGGTATAAGCAACCTGCACAATAAAAATAATTATATTTTTATTACAGCGTCCCTTAAGCACAATCCTCTACAGAATATAATGATAAGATTAAATCATCTTATCATTCAATATACACACATACACCTTAACATCCAGACTAATATATCACAGCACAAAATAAAAGCAAACATCAAACTATGCAACGCCCTAACATAGGGCTGTAAGTGGTGACTTAGGCTAATGTGTGTGTTTTAAAAGGTTTGTGTGTGTAGCTATTTTTAAGGTTTAGATTTTCTAAGTATAAAAAATGTTTAACTTAGAGGATGGTTTCAATTTAAGTTGTTTAGTTGATTTGGGTTAATTTTATTTGATGATTTGATTTGATTTGAATGAACCTACTTAATTACTATGTTGTAAAGAGAGAAAAGAGAAGAGAATTTCTCTTTCCTCCCTACCTTAAGTGATTTCTAATGTAGATTCATTAATGATTTTTTTTTGTTTAGTGAATATTTTCTTATGTGTTTTAATTAATCCTAAGTTTATATTTTTCCTAAACAAACCTATTCAAAAAGAAATGTATTTTAAGATTAAGTAAAGTGAATTACTATCACAAAACACACAACATTTTATTTCTTTCCCACATGTGTATCATGCACATGAATGAATCCTAAGCATATCTATACATGCGATGCAAGTATTTAGCACACCTTAATAATGAATGCTAAGAGAGGTTGCTTAATGAAATTTGGAATGTTTCATGTATGCATGATTTTGTTAAGTAGAAGAGGGTGATTCTTTTATCCATTTTTCATATGCATATTTGTAAGTATAAAAGATATAAGTGAGTACGACGCATTAGCATCAGGGGTGTAAGGTACATGACCTACTTAGGGCTACTTAAAGCTTCATAATCCCAAGATTGTCCAGACTAATATACCACTTTTTTTAAATACATGTACATGTACAAAAAGAAATGCATGGAAAGAGAATACTAAGAGAGGTTGCTTAAGGAAATTTGGAATGTTTCATGTATGCATGATTTTGTTAAGAAGAAGAGGGTGATTATTTTATCCATTTTTTATATGCACATTTATAAGTATAAAAGATATAAGTGAGTACAGTGCCATTATTAGCACCAAGGGTGTAAGGTACAAGATTTACTTAAGGCTACTTACAGTCTCGCAATCCTGGGGTTGTCCATACTAATATATCAGTTTTCTTAAATATATGTGCATGTACAAAAAGAAATGCATGGAAAGAGAATCATGCAAAAAGTTTATGTTTGTTTGATTGTTTAGTTTACATGTGTGATGTGGAGTTCCTTCTTAAGTTATGACATAGGAGTGTATAGAAATGAATTTAGGCAAGTGTTATGTCATTTTCAAATGGACTATACACTTGGCAAATCTCATACAAACCTATGTTAAGAGAGAGAAGGAAATCACATAACATATTTTATACTATTCACATGCAAGTTTATAAGTACTTATAAATAGCATACTTTTCATTTATAGTTTTTTACTTCTAAGTTTTGAAAGTAGTTTTGGATTTAATTGTGATAATAATCATTCATTTTCTTATTTTAGCCAAAACATGCAAATTGACATAAAGGAAACATATCATTTTAATTTTATTTTTAAAAGACATGAATGCATGATTTTCATATGACATACACATTTAGCATGCTAGGAAAGAAATAAAGTGATGTAAGCATGTAATTTCATTCACTCTAATTAATTCCTAAAGGCAATTTTATGGAATAAGATTATTTAAAGTGAATCAAAATTAGTTTAGAAAATTTTGAATTGGTTTTGAGCTTGATTTGAATTTTAGAAAATGTGAAAAGGTTTGCTGGTCCTAACCCACTTTCTCCCATGTGTGAATCAATTTAGTTTAATTTTTAGAAACATTAAGTGAATTTTATGTTTTGATTAGGTTAAGGTGTTCATTAAGTTCATTAATTACCCCTTACCTACACCACTTTAATATATTTAATAAAATAATTATGAGTCAATATATGACATAAAATCATAAGAAATTTAAACCAGTAATACACCTAAGAAAGAAAGGGACCTAAAGCATTTGACTCACAATTAATGATTAATTAAGCTAAAGGGCTTAATTTAAGTACATTCATAAGCCTTCCCACACATGTAGGTTGAATTTAATTTTCTTAAGCTAGTTAAGTTATTGAACACCTAAGTATCTACCCAAGAAGGATTGATTGAGTTTGGATTAATTTTGATTTTGAGAATTTGATTTGATTAATTAAGTAGATCATTAGTGGATTAACCTTTAATTAGATTTGGATTAAGAAAGAAAAGGGGTTTAGAGAATATCTTAAAGAAAATATTCCAAAATTATTTCATAAACCTCCTAATCACTTAAACAATATTTAATTATCTTAATCAAGGAATTAAACTACTGTTCCCATGCTTAATTAACCTTAATTACATTAAGAGAGTGATTTAGTGTTCATTAATTAATTTCTCTGATTAACTCATTAATAAATTCCAAGAAAATTAGAGGAGGCAAAATTCATTCCATTAAACATGCTTGAGAAGTTTGGAATTAATTAACAAAGTCATTAGGGTTACTAAGTTTTCAAATAAACCCTAATTAAGGAAACTATACTACTCAAATTCAACTAGAAATAATTTTATTGGATTCTCCTTAGTTTATCTTTAAAATGAACTTGAGCTTATATTTTTTGGATTTTTCTACAATTATTTATGAATTTAGAAAGTTTCAATTGATTTAAGTGATTTTTATGAAATCTATTAAATTATTTTATTAAAACAAATCATTTGAAACTAAAAATTCAATATCTTTTAATCCAAAGGTCCTTTTGACTTGAGATTTTTGTGGCAGGTGTATTTTAACTTAAATTTAAATCTCTGAAAATTTCAACTTAATCTCGCATGTATTTTGGTTTAATTAATAAAATTTATTTTTTTACTAAAACTTAAATTAAGGTCAAAATATTTAATAAAATTTGGGGATTTTGGATTTGTTGATTCCTCTCGTAAAGATAAATCCAATGAGCTTTTGTTTGTAATTTTAGTTAGGTATTTTATTTTCTATAAATTTTTGAAGTTTCAGGTGATTTAAATAATTTTTTTTAAATCAGAAAAATCTGATTTTCCTACTTAACACAATCAGCACCGCACACGGCGCTAACGTGGCAACGCGGCGCCATGCGATTGGACGTGAAGTGCCACGTGGCATGAATGTGCCACGTGGTGCCGTGCGATGCACGCGGTCGCCAACTTTGAGTGGAATCCACGCCGCCAGATTGATCACGCTGGTTTGATGACCTTCCGACGATATCGACGCTCAGATCGATCACGCGACGGCGTCATCGCGATCAAATCATGTGAACCGCCGATCGACGGCGGTGCATCATGTGATTAAGGCGACGCGCGGATCAACATATCGAGCCGCCCGATCCCACAAATCGCAGGATCGGACGGCTGCTGCTAGCCGACGAGCATGAATAGTAAAAATAAGACATTAGGGAGAAAAATTAGAAATTCTAAGTGAAAACTTATCTAAATGGACTCATTTTTGCATCGATTCACAACGAAAAACTTCTATTTTTTTAACTGGGAGGATTTGAAGTAAAAATGCAGGCTTATCTTGGGTAAATTCCTATAAGTCACATGAAAAACTATCACAAATGAAGGATCCTAAGGCCGCCTATGATTTTTTTGAAAATTACCCCACCGAGGATGATTTTCGATGGCGGTGATGACCCGTGCATGGTGTTGAGTGGGGGAAGTGGCCTTGGAATGAGCTTGGATCTTTGTCTTCATGTCGTAACAAAGTTTCCACCAGTAATCTTCATTTCCTCACCGAAATCCACTTAGTTTTGGAGTATTTCTCTCCAAAATGAAGTGGGGTGATTGCTAATGAGTTTGGGAGCTCTAGGAGAAAGGAGAATGAAGGGAATGGGTGAATGCTTCAGCCTCTAATGCCTTGGAATGAAAAGTGAACAAAAATCACACTTTTCTTTGAATTTTTGGCTCCAAACTCTTATCATTTGGCTTGGGGTGGTTGGGAATGTAAGATAATCCTAGGTGGCTCACTTTGGTTGGCTAAGGCATGGAAAGTGGTTGCCATGAAGGACAAATGGGTGTCCTAGCTAAGGGGAGGTGAGAGTCCTTCATGCCAAGTGTTCCAATGAGAGAAGTGAGGTGATTTTACCTCCCCATGAGTCATGCTGCCCCAACCACTCCTTGGGTTAGAAAATTTAGTGTCCTTGGTGCCTATGTGGACTAATGGATCAGTGCCAAGTAGCAAAGCAGGAGAAATGACCACCTAAACAAGTGTCTTTTCTCATGGGATGCCCTTGACCCAAGGGAAAAGTGGTCATTTGGCATTGAAATTGATTTGAACAGATTTGAAATGAGTCAAAAGTAAGTTGAACCAAATTTCATGTCATTTGAAGTTCATTTGGTTTAATTTGGGTCAACTTGACCCATTTAGATCAAATTGGGTCAAAATAGATTAGGTTGACCAATTGGTCAGATTGGGTCAAACCAAGAGTTGGACCAAGTTCAAATGACCATTTGGGTTGTATTGGTTCAATTGGTTTCAATCAATTTGGTTTAATTTGGATTTAATTTGGATTTTTGCCGATTTGATTCTTTAGGTCAATTTGGGCTAAGTTGACTAATTTGACCAAATTGATCAAATTGGCTTGAATCATGACTTGGTTTGGGTTTGGTTGATCATTTTGAATATATTGTAGGCTTTGGTTAAGTTCAATTTAGATTTGATTGGGTTTTAGGTTGATTTGACCCATTAAGGCTAAATTAAGTTAGTTAGTTGACCAATTGGTCAAATTGGGTTTAATTGAGCCCTTGGTCAAGTTTAATAATCAATTTGGAGTGAACTTGAGCCATTGGTTGCAATCAATTTGGTTTATATTATAATTTGGCTAATTTGGGTTCATATGGGTTAAAGGGTTGACTTGGTCAAAGGGCTTGGTTGACTTGGTTTGACCCAATTCATGATAATTGATTAACCTATGATGATCAACAAATATGACATGAAGTTTTGATTGGCTTAATTCACTTTGATTTGAATTGAATTGAATTTTGGTTCATGTAAGTCAAATTGGCCACTTTGGGTCAAGTGAGCCAATTAGGTTTAGTTGGCTTGATCAAGGCTTGATTCAAGTTTGGTTGAACTCACATATGGACTTGTGATTAGAATATAAATCCATTTGTAAGTGATTTAGAGTCAAATGAATTTTGATTCATTTGATAATTTCAAGTCAAAGGGTGAATATGGGTTTGACTTGTGTTAGCTTGATTTTGATTTGGTGATTGAAGTTTGTGTTTATATTTAGTTTGTGATTGAAGGGTTGATTGAATCATGATGAAAATCTAAGGGTTTGGATTGTTTTAAGTCTGATTTGGTTAAGTTCAAGACTTTGACTTAAAAAGGCATAAGTTGGATTTTGGTTTGATTTGGATTTGAGTTTTGAATTGATTTTGAATTTATATTTCATTTATATTTGTGAATATAAATGAGAATATAAATGGGTTATGAGAAAATTTCTTGAATTTGATTTGATTTGGATTTGATTTGAGCTAAGTCCATAAGATAGAATCAAAGGGCTTAGGAAATATTTTTGGAATTTGGATTTGGTTATGGATTTCAATTATTGATTTCAATTATTTGAAATTAATTCATGATTTGAGAAAATCCATTGAAATTGGTTCAAGGTTTGATTCGGAGTTGAAGTTGATATGAGTTTGGAATTTGTCTTGAAAGAAGGAAGTGAGGATTTGGTTTAGGCTATATGGTAGTCAAATTTTCCTAACACCCCTAAGGCATAACATATTCCTATGGCTAAACCTTCTAAGTCTCTAGGGTTAGGTTAAGTGTTCACCCTAATCAGTAGAAGTGTCTTAAGATTAAGGAACTCTTAATATTTAAGAGGAGTCTTATGTCTAAAATGGAGGAGTTGAGAGCTCATTCTAAAAATTAGGTCAACAACAAGGTATATTCATAATTATATTCACTGCTAGCTTTTACAAGTTCTTTTGTGATGCCCCCAATGTCCGCAACGACTATATTTGTGAATATTTTTTTTCTTTTTTTAAAAAATTATTCTCTAAGAGTTTTTTATGCATATTTTTTAGGTCTTCCTATAGGCCTCAAACTCTTTAGTACGCCAACAAGAATGCCATTGATACTTTCTTAATATGGAACCTTCATATGTCATTTTATACCTACAAGCAAAATATAAATATTAATAATTATCAAGGAAATGTTCAATGATATTATATATATATCACTAACCTAACAACATAATAGCTTTCATCAACATAAGTATGCCATAATGGGTACCCTTTGGTTCCAATAAAAGCAGATGTATGAATGTATGGTAGGCCAGTTACTTGCTATATTCTACAACTATAATCTTTATTTTCTATGTCAACTTTATGTCTTTCATAGCGCCCTTCAAATTATGCCTAATATTGTACTGATTGTTGTATAATAAATTGTTCCTTTCTAGTTGTAATTTCTCTTAAGTAACCTTTTGCATATGACACTAGCTCCTCATTCCATGTAGATGAATTCATCTTCCTTTTCTGCCCTTTGTTCTACAAGAATTACTCTAATCATATCAATTGAATCAACTTTAGACTTTCTCTTAGCTTCTCCAATTCATGAGTTAAAGGATTCTGCCATGTCATTTATATTATAATAATTTTCAATCTCAAATAAAAAAATTACTCGTTGACCACTTATAAGGTAAAGCTATTAAGTAAGAATTAGCCTATAGGCACATATTACATAACTTGGTCATTTTTACAATTAAATTCATGCTTAGTTTATGCATTAGCTACTGACCACACTAGGTTTTAAACCATATGACTATCATTACAATGAAATATCTTTTTCAAGTTTTCCACAAGTGAAGTAGACAAACCCTGTGCTCTTCATCCGAAAATACTAGCTTAGTTACATCTCCCATCCTTTCTTCATGTTTGACATGAATGCTAAATGATGCATCCCAAAGCCAATTGATTCTGCCATATTTTCCAAAAATCATTGCAAATATTTCTCTGATTGAGATTTAGCAATTGCAAAAGTTAGTGAGAATAGACAATTGTTACCATCCAATGAATTTGTAGATAATAAAACACCCAAGTACTTAGACTTCAAATTATAAACATCAAGACCTATTAAATGTCTACAACCTACTAAGAAGCCATCAATGGAAACCTTAAAAGAACCATAAAATTGCTTAAATATGATCATGCTTATCATAGGTATATAAATTTTGTGAGCTTGAGTTTCTACTGATAAGTTCTGCTCGTAAAGCAGGTATCCATTCGTAAATATCATCAATCGATCCAAAACAGGTCTTACGAGCTTGTTCCCTTGATCATTATAACTTCATGTATGGGAGAGATAACTCATATGAGCTCAATAAGTTATTTTTTTATCTACTTTGGAGTTATGTCAATATTATTTTTTATAATTTCTTCAATTTTTTAAGCAATCTACGAAGAAATTTCTTGTCTATTACCTGATTTATTTTCACATGGGCATAAATGTGTATATTCTAACTTACACGCCTCAAAAGATTCACCATCTACACATAATTTTGCTCATACTCTCCTAGGACATCCTTGGTGTGAACATATAACAATGACTCAAGATCTATTTCTAACTTGAATCTTTACTCCAAAGTTCTTCACAATAGCATTTGATCTGAGAGCTTGTTTAAATCTTTGAGTGTTATGAAAACGTGCACCAACTACTATATATTGAACATCCTCAACTTAGGTGATTAAAAACCCCTCAATGCAAACCTTTTGGTCAACATAGTCATCACGAATGTAAGTAGATCATGAATGATAACTATCTAATGTTATTACCAACTCTAACTTCTCGTCCTTATGAACATCTAGTAGCTTGTTTGCCATCTTGTGTTATGGCTACCACCTTGACACGCCTACTGCTATTGGACTGTGTAATCATTTACATAACTTTAACATTATTAGTGATAGACATATAGTCTTTTGGTGATATTTCATATATATGGTAATATAACTCAAAATTGTACTCCCTAAGCTAAGGACTAATCGCCTCAATCTTTTTCTTCAACATATTTAAACATATAATATCTTTTTGAAACGTAATAGTTCTTTGCTTCCCAACATCATAATTCTTCTTCATTTGATTCTTATCTTAGTCAAATTTTCTTCATATTTTAATGTAACGAACAAATATTCAATATCCTAATTGGCCATTAAATTCATTCCAACTTTGAAAATTGATGATTATTTGAATATAAAAGGGTATTTCTTCTTACTCCTTTAGAATCCACTAATTCCATCAAAATCTAATATATATGGTGATCAAATTCGCTTTTATGTTAATATCCATTCATTCACAATTCTACTAAATATGAATAAAATATAGTTCATCAGAGAAAAAATTGTGAAGGACCAAAATTTATTTTTGAACAATTTATTTAAGCTCTCATACATAAAAATAGAGATTGACAAAAAAAAGAAAAAATATGTGAAAAATTTTCAGATTTTGTATCAAACTTTATATTCAAGTTATAATGGGAACAACTTAAGTGAAGGATAATAACTCACAATGGCAAGCTAGTTTGAAATGTCAGCCCACAATAGTGAGAGTAAGTGCATCAATGGGAGTGGTGGAGGGAGATAAAGCCGACGATGAGTTGCGAGATTTTGCATCGAACAATTTACCTTGCAGCTTACAGGAAAACAGACGAAGCAGTTTCACCCCTAAACTTGGAATGAGAAGGAACGAAAACTATATTTATTAAACGGTGAGGAGTTATATTGGGAACAGCTTGGGTGCAGGATAATAACCCATAATGGCATGCTAGTTTGAAATGTAAACCCATGTTCATGAAAGAAAGTTGAGAGACGGGAGTTCAACCACGGGAGACAAGGCTGACAGTGAGGTGCGAGATTTAACATCGAATGGAGCACCTCACAGCTTATAGGGAAAGGGATGAAGCAGTCTCACACGCGAGCTGGGAAGGAGAAAGAACAACTCATGTGTTTATTAACAGAAAGGAGAACGTTGTTAACATTGATCTATTTTTGGAAAAAAATATTTTGTGTAATATCGGGTTGTATTCGGACATCAATCAGATACAAATACCTGACAAAATATATTATATTTAATTTATATTTTATCAGTTATCTGCACTTGATTTAATGTCTGGATGCAAAAATGTATTCGGATACCGCACGTAATATTCTCTCTGATTTTTGAGACATATAAAAAACAATAGTGTTATATTTCTAAATAATAAGAATGGAATGTTAAATATATAAATACTTGAGTTTTGAATGCTATGTATGTAAATCCTTTAGAAAAAAAATATATTTTAACTTTGACTCAAGTCTCTTACAAGCATTGAATGTTATCTTGATGGAATTGAAAAACTTTTGAAATGAGAAATGACGGGTGAAGAAGAAGTAGGAATGAGTAAAAACAGAACATAATATAATCAAAATAATAGTATATGTCTATCAATTAATTAACAGACAAACAAATAGCGGTGTAAATAAGTTGAATCTTTGTTCGTGTTTGGCTCATTTGAAAATTATTTTATTCATGTTTGGCTCGTGTTCCAAATGACTTGAAATTTTAGTATTCGTGTTCGGCTCGAATTGTTCGAAATAGCTCAAAATGCAATAATCTGAAAATTTTGTAAGAGAGAGGATTTGAACTCGGGTTAATTTTTTGCACAACAAAAACTCTAACCGTTAAGCCATGCTTTCAACTATAATATTGTTTAAATCTCAAACGCAATAATCAAAAATTTGAAGAGGATTTGAATTAATTTTTGCACAACAAAAAACTCTAACCATTAAGTACGCTCAACTATAATATTGTTAAATTACCAAACGCAATAATCAAAAAAATTTGTAGAAAGAGAATGAATTGAATTTTTTTACATAACAAAAACTCTAATTGTTTTAGCTTTCAACTATAATATATAATTTTGTATTTCGAAGCAAATCGAAATAACAGACGAACATTGCTCATGTTATATAAATCCATAAATATTTGTTTTGTATCAAATCTTGATTAATGAATGCCGAATCGCATGTAACAACAGTTTTTTGATCCTACAATCAAAGATACAAGATTGTGGGACATATCAAATATTAAAAATATAGTACAGACATATATTGAACACAATATTATAAATTTTATATCATAGTAATTATAATATACACTCACATGCGTTAAATACAATATTTATAAATTTCATGTCTTAATAATTATAAATAATATATCTAATCTAAATAAAATAAATAGAGTATTAAGAGTAAAAAATGATGAGATATTTGAGTCTAATATGAACTTTCAAAAGATCAAAAAAATCATAGATGATATTAAAGCATTAAGGAAAAGAGCATCGAGAAGTGTGAGGATAATGATCTTCAATACTGATGGTGATGACGAAAGTGCCGGTGGTGATTCTTGATGACGCTCCATGATCACATGATAAATTTTAGCCAAGCCTCGCAAAGAAGATGGATCAGAGAATCAAGTAGAAGAGCTCTTTGATGTTCACCTCCATAGGGCACATGCTATAAATTAAGAAATATGCTATAAGTTTATAATTTATATTTGAAATAGTTTTAATTTTAATTATATGACATGCGTGGATGAAACATATGTCAAAATTTTCTTAATTTTTATTTTAAATAGGCATTATAGATATAAATTGAAGGCATTGCCTAAGCATGTCGATATTTGATATCTATCTGACCGCATTATTACCATTTTTAAAGGTTAAGTAGATTTACATGTAAAGTGGATAAGAAAATGTCAGAAAATCATTTTAGTTAATTCCATGACACTAAATATGAAATTACAATTAAAATTAAGTTTATTATTTTTACTTAAAACATAGATCAATCTTATATAATTTACAGAAGTTTGGATTGCTATAATATTTTCAGCAAATGATAGTCAATTTTGTAATTTGCCTTCACAAATATAAAAATATATAAAAAATTTGTAAATATCTTGACTTGAAATGATGTAACTATAAAATCAAAGAATGAAATAAAATATATAAAAGGATAAGATTTTTTTAATTAAAAATAAATATTATTTAATTAAATATAAAATTGAAAATATGTCAAAATTGAGCTCTGATTTTTACAAAAGTTCCACACGCTAAATTCAAATAATATTTAATAAAGAATGAATATATTATAGGGATTATTTTTAAAATAGTCTTAGTGTTAATCTTAATTTTTACATTATAATTTTTTTTTTATAAAAAATAGAATAGTCCGTCCCCTTTTTTTTTTTTTTTTTTTGGTGGTTTTACAAACCACAAGGAGAGAGAGAGAGAGAGAGAGAGGGAGGTTTTATTTTTATTAATTTTTTTAATTAATGTAATTATTTAAAATATATAATTTAAAAATATTTTTATAAAATATTTAATAACTAAATATTTATATATTTAGTTATTAATTTTTTATTTATATATATAATTAAATATATAATTTAAAAAATATTTTAATTATATATATATTTTATAAATTTATTTAATATTTTTATTAATTAATATAATTATTTAAAATATATAATTTTATTAATTTTTGTTAATATATAATATAAAATATTTAAAATATATAAATAAATAAATTTTAATAAATAAATAAAGAAAGGAATAAATTATATAAATATTTTATAAATTATATAAATAGAGTAATTATATATATATATATATATATATATATATATATATATATATATATATATATATATATATATATATATATATATATATATATTAATATAAGTCCATAATAAATAATAACAAAAAATAAAAAAAGTATAAAATATAAAAATAAATAATTTTAATAAATAAATAAAGAAAGGAATAAATATAATATATATATATAATAACCAAATATTTTATAAAAAAAAAGTAGTCCGTCAATGACATATTTTTTATAAAAAAAAAAAAACGCCTCTAATTAAGATTAACACTAAGCCTATTTTAAAAATAATCCCTATTATATTAGCATAACTCTATTAAATTATAATATTTAACTACTATTTATTTATATGTTCATATAATGCACTTCTACGTAAATTATATATATTATAACATCAATTTTTGTTGAGATTCTTACTGTTAATAAACAAATAATGAAATGAATGAACTGTTATTTCTTATTGAATAATCGAATTAAAAATATGAGAGTAATTTTCTTAAATTCTATTTAAGAGAAAAATATGATATCTTCTCATTTAGGCAAGTTGGCAATGTTGTGTTTCTTAAAATTTTTTTATTTATTATTTATTTTTGTTGCGTGCTATAGAATCAATTGCAGTAGAATAAAACTTCACGCCTTAGTTTCAATGGAAAATCCAATACACATAGAGAACAAAATAAGGAACTCCAAAATTTTTTGGAAAACCCTGAAAATAAAAAATCAGGCCTACAAAAATATTCCACTATATATGTTTTGAAAGTTTTCGACAATAGATTACGTAATTATAAATGAGAAAGCCTAACAATGGGAATCCCAAAATCAAAACAATGCCTAGTGAGAGTGCGTAAGAGTTGTCGATTGATGTGAAACAAAGAAGCTGGCCGAGAAGTGAAGACCGATGGAGATGGCGGCCGACGGTAGAGTCGACGTGGTGACCGACGGCGGTGGTCGATGATTATGATGATCGATGGTGGTTGATGGCGCCGCCGATTGGCGGGCTGACGACGACGGGTCGGCGGTGATGACCGGAGAGCATTAACAACGACGATGATCGATACCACGTCAGAAGTTAATGTTCCCACAGACGTCATTGTTCAACATCATCAACTGTCACCAACAACCGGCTACTTAACCATCGACAACATTGTTACGATTCGGGATTCATTGTCGCTTTCATATACAATTAATCTGATCGGGAAAACTATGTACTCAAAGATATATAGTGGAAAATTTTCTCCAGCCCCGTGGTTTTTTCCTCTCTTTCTCCGCTTTTTCATAAAAATCCTGGAGTTTCTTACTCACTCTTCAAATATCTGTGTGTGTGCTGGATTTCACAACAAAGCTAAGGCATAAACTTTTATTCTACGCAACTCATTTTCTAGCACGCAACAGTTTGACACCGTCTGTGGAAACATTCCATTTACATCTTTACAATTGTTGACAATATGGCTTTATGTTTAGAATAGCACCACCTATATGGTGAAGAAAATCTTACTCTCGAGGAACAAATAAGAAGAATGAAGATTTATCAAACTTCAATCCTTCAGCTTTCCTTGGAGACTGGAGGAAACTCTTAAAAGATTATCCAAATCAATATTCTAGATATCTAATTGATTATCAATTTGAGAAGTAAGTCAATAATACTAATGAAAAATGCAAAGGTCAATCAACACCTTTGGCTACAAGCTCAAACAAATATTTTGATTTGACTCCTTCCACACAGGTTAACGTCATCGAGCAAAGACTCTGACAAACAATCTTAGATAGGTCAAAACTTCAGACCTACACCACATAAGTTAATGTCATCGAGTGAAGACTCTGACAAACAATCTTGAATAGGTCAAAAATTTAGATCTACTCCACACAGGTTAACGTCATAGAGCAAAGACTCTGACAAACAATCTTGGATAGGTCAAAACTTGACCTACTCCATAGTTAACGCCATCGGTGAAGACTCGACAAACAACCCGGATAGTTCAAAACTGGACCTACTCACACAAGTTAACGCCATCGAGCAAAGACTCTAACAAACAACCTCGATAGGTCAAAACTTCACCTTCTCCACAGGTTAACGCCATCGGCGGACTCGAAAACAACCTCGGATTGGTCAAAACTTCACACCTACTCCCCACGGGTTAACGTCATCGAGCGAAGACTTTGACAAACAATCTCATTCATTTAATCCTCTCACTTGAGAAATGTGCAACTCACGTTGTATCTCAATCGGGGCATGATCAATCCCAAGAGGATTTGATCGGACCTCTTCCACACAGGTTAACGTATCGAGTAACACTCTGACAAATAATCTCGGATGGGTAAAAAATCCGCAGTGGATTCAATTGACCCCTTCCATTCAGGTTAACATCATCGAGTAACACTCTAACAAACAACCTCAGTTAGGTTAAAAATCCTCAGTGGATTCAATTCGACCTCTTCCATACAGATTAACGTCATCGAGTAACACTCTGACAAACAATCTCGAATAAGTCAAAAATTCTCAGCGGATTCAGCTCAACCTCTTCCACGTAGGTTAACATCATCGAGTAACACTCTAACAAACAATCTCGGATAGGTCAAAAATCCTCAGCGAATTTAATTTGATAGCTTCCATGTAGGTTAAAGTCATCAAGTAACACTTTGACAAACAGCCTCGGATGGGTCAAAAATTCTCAGTGAATTCAATTTGACCTCTTCCAAACAGGTTAACGTCATCGAGTGACACTCTGACAAACAACCTCGGATGGGTCAAAAATTCTCAGTGGATTTGATTCAACTTCTTCTATGCAGGTTAATGTCATCAAGTAACGCTTTGACAAACAACCTTGGATGGGTCAAAAATCCTTAGCGAATCCAATTATACCCCTTCCATACAAGTTATCGATCATCAAGTAACATCATGGAGAATGATACTCTGAGATTTTCTACCAGACTTTCTGAGTTGTTTGAATGATGGTTCCTAATTGACGTTTCCCTGCCATCTTGGCAGTTATCAATTGTTAAACCATCCATTGGAGTTTCAAAAATTCAAATTCCTACAAGAAGAAGTAGAAACTACGGTCGATACCTCCAAACGGGGTCCGACGAGGACAGATGCCTCTTCGAGAAAAATCGGCTCGCCATATGAACTACGGGCCTTGAATGCCTCCAAACCCGGTCGGTCCGACGAGGATAGTTGACGCCTCTTTCGAGGAAAAACTGAAGCCTCATCGTATGAACTACGGGCCTTGATCTCCTTCAAACTCGGTCTATCCGACGAGGATAGTTGACACCTCTTTTGAGGGAAAATCAGAGCCTCGTCATATGAACTACGGCCTTGATCGCCTCCAAACCCGGTCGGTCTGATGAGGACAATTGATGCCTCTTTTGAGGGAAAACAAAAGCCTCGCCGTATAAACTACGGGCCTTGATCGCCTCTAAACCTGGTCGGTCCGACGAGGATAGTTGACACCTCTTTCGACGGAAAATCGAGGCTCTCCGTATGAGCTACAGGCCTTAATCAGCAAAGCGAATGACCTTCTCTTAAGAAGAAAGTCAGAACTTCATTGACAAAAGGAAAGAAAACAAAAAAAAAATTTACCCTAGTCCTGAAACTTCTGCTAGATAATTTCTCATCCAACGCAAAAGAACACTAGAGCATATGAGAGTTCTCTTCTTACTTGACCATAGGAGGGTTTTTATAGATCCAGTGTAAGGCAAAAGAGAAAATAATTTAAAAAAACCCTCTTCTTTATGACATTTAATTAGAAAAAAAATCTTCTCATTATGACATTTAATTAAAAAGAAACTCTCTTCTCATTATGACATTTAATTAACAAAACTTCATCTCTTTCAAGACTAAACACTATATATATATATATATATATATATATATATATATATATATATATATATATATATATATATATATATATATATATATATATATATATATATATATATATCAAATAAATTAATACATATAACATATATAATTACAAATCATAATAATAAGTAAAGTTATTTTATTTAAAAAAATTAATATATTTTTGGATGAAATAAGTAATGTCATCCAAAAATAAAGAGGCAACTCATACGACACTGAAAATTCCACTAATCGAAGCACGAATCTTGATGTCAAAAGTAATCTGATTTTAAGTCAAGACTAACCCAAATCAAGTGCTTAAAATATAATTGAAAATTTTGCGATATCAGTCGACTCCTAAATATGGAGTGTTTATAATCAAATCGAAGCGTATTAGTGAGCCGGATCTAATAAGCCTAAGATCTTCTAATTTCGTCTTCATTTGATCATTCAAATACTTAAAATACATGAGATGATCGAAGTATTCATTTCAAGCCGTTCGATGGAGTGGTTTGGATTTTGCATGTATTTACAAAAATGTCACTCATCTAATCTATATATAACACCTCATTCTGCACATGAGGGGGGGTCCAAGCAAAAGAGAAAAGAGAGCTTCAGGCTTAAAAATTCTCTAAGCATAATCATGTCATCACTCGACGATCACCGACCACCGCCGCTGCCGTGGCCAATTATCGGGTCCTTCGCTGTTGCCAACCACTGCCGCCGGTCATAACCACTGCCGCCGGTCACCGCGTTGACGGTCCCGCGACCACCGGCCGGTACTGCTACCACCATCGATTATTGTCGCTATCATCCGCTGCCAATCACACTACTATAACCATCGTTATATCTCCACCGGTCATTACCACTGCAATTATTGTGCCGTTGATTGCCGCTGCATCATCACAAGACACCATCAAGTTATGCTAACCACTATCACATAGCTCTTATTACCTGATTCTAGGATTCTCATTGTCATGCTTTTCCATATACAATTCTATAATCCCTTATCAAAAAAACTTTCTACTCTGAAATAGATATATAGAGGAAAAATTTTATTGTGCTAGGCCCCGTGATTTTTTCCCCCTCTTTCTGAGGTTTTTCACAAAAAATTATATATTTTATTGTTCACTCTTCAAATATCTGTGTGTGTGCTGGATTTTACAACAAGGCTAAAGCGTATACTTTTATTCTACCATAATCGTCAGTCACCATAGTTGAGCACCGTTTGTGGGAAACTGATTCCTATTATTTCATCATGTCGACGACCAAGTTTTCCAATAAGATCAAAACCATCAACGAGTTGGAGCCTTTCAAGCTTTTAAGGAGCGCATGCGAATAATGAAGATTCATCAAACTTCGATCTTCGCCTTTTGTTGAAAATTGGGGCAACTCTTAATCTCAAAAGATCATCCAAATCAATATTACGGATATCTAATTGATTATCGTCAGAAGCAAGTCAATAATACTCATGAAAAAGGCAAATATTAAGGAGCAACTTTAGCTATAAATGAATATTTTTAATTTGACCTCTTCCAAACAGGTTAAATTTCACCGAGTAACACAATGACAAATAACATTGGATATGTCATAAATTTGTACCTATTCCACATAGGTTAACGTCATCGAGTAACACTTTGACAAACAATCTCGGATAGGTCATAACTTTGTACCTACTCCACATAGGTTAACATCACCGAGTAAGATAATCTCTAAGAATCAAAATGTTTAACCTCCCACACAGGTTAACGTCATACCTTGACAAAATAATCTCAGATGAGAGTTAAAACTATTAACTTCTTCCACACTAGTTAAATATCATAATAAAACTCTAACAAACGATCTCGGATAGGTCAAAAATCCTTAGTGGATTAAATTTGACCCCTTCCATACAGGTTAATGTCATCAAGTAATACTTTGACAAACAACCTTGGATGGGTCAGAAATCCTCAGCGGATTCAATTCGACCTCTTCCATACAATTTAGCGTCATCAAGTAACACTTTGACAAACAACCTCGGACGGGTCAAAAATCCTCAGCGGGTTCAATTTAACTTCTTACACACAGGTTAAATATCACTGAGTAAAACTATAACAAATAACCTTGGATAAGTCAAAAATCTTTAGTGGATTCAATTTGACCCTTCCATACAGGTTAATGTCATCAAGTAATACTTTGACAAATAATCTCGGATGAGTCAGAAATTCTCAGCGAATTCAATTTGACCTCTTACATACATGTTAACGTTATAAAGTAACACTTTGACAAACAACCTCAGATGGGTCAAAAATTCTCAACAGATTCAATTCGATCTCTTCCATACAAATTAACATCATCGAGTAACACTCTGACAAACAACCTCAGATAGGTCAAAAATCCTCAGCAGATTTGATTCGACCTCTTCCATACAGGTTAGCATCATCAAGTAACACTATGATATAATCTCAAATGGGTCAAAAATCCTCAACAGATTTGATTCAACCACTTCCATTCAAGTTACTATCATCAAATAATACTTTGACAAACAACCTCAGATAGGTCAAAAATCCTAGTCATATTCGATTCGACCTCTTCCATATATGTTAGCATCATCAAGTAACACATTGACAGGCAACCTCAGATGGGTAAAAAATCCTCAGCGGATTCGATTAAGCCTCTTCCATACAGGTTACTGTCATCAAGTAATACTTTGACAAACAACCTCAGATGGGTCAAAAATCCTATGCAGATTCAATTCAACCTCTTCCAAACAAGTTAACATCATCAAGTAACACTTTGACAAACAACCTTGGATTGGTCAAAAATTCTCAGCGGTTTTGATTCAATATCTTTCATACATGTTAACATCATCAAGTAACACTTTGACAAACCACCTCAGATGGGTCAAAATTCTTCGGATTCGATTCTACACTATCCATACAAGTTAATGGCATCAAGTAACATCATGGAGAATGATACTCTGAAATTATCAGCCAGACTTTCTGAGTTGTTCGAAGGATAGTTTCTAATTGATGTTTCCCCGCCATCTTGGCAGTTGTCAACTGTTGAACCATCCATTGGAGTTTCAAAAAATCCAATTTCCTACAAGAAGAAGTAAAAACTATGGGCCTTGAACGCCTCCAAACCCGGTCGGTCCGATGAGGATAGTTGACGCCTCTTTCGAGGGAAAATTGGAGCCTCGCCGTATGAACTACGAGTCTTGATCTTCTCCAAACCCAGTCGGTCAAATGAGGACAGTTGATGCCTCTTTCGAGAGAAAATTGGAGTCTCGTAGTATGAACTATGGGCCTTGATCACCTCCAAACCCAGTCAGTCTGACGAGGACAGTTTATCCCTCTTTTGAGGGAAAACTAGAGCCTCGTCGTATGAACTACAGGCCTTGATCGCCTTTAAAACTGGTCGGTCTGACGAGGACAGTTGACGCCTTTTTTGAGGGAAAATCGGAGCCTCAACGTATGAGCTATGGGCCTTGATCGCCTCCAAACCTGGTCAGTTTGACGAAAAGTTGACACCCCTTCGAGGGAAAGTCGGAGCATCGCCATATGAACTACTGGCCTTAATCACCTTCAAATTCGGTCGGTCCAACGAAGATAGTTAACACCTCTTTTGAGGGAAAATTGGAGCCTCGTCATATGAGCTTTGAGGCTTGATCAGCAAAGCCAATGACCTTCTTCTTAAGAAGAACTTCACTGACAAAGAAAAAAAAAATTTACTCTAGCCCTTGAACTTCTGCTAGATAATTTCTCATCCAACATAGAAGAACACTAGAGCATATCGGAGTTGTGTTTCCTTACTTGATCATAGGGGGGTTTTTATAGATCCACGTAGGGGGAAAGAGAGAATAAATTTTTAAAAAAAAATCTCTCCTCATTATGACATTTAATTTATAAAAAAAAACCCTCTCCTCATTATGATAGTTAATTTTTTAAAAAAACTCTCTCCTCCTTATGGCATTTAATTAGAAAAAAAATCTCTCCTCTTTCTAGGATTTTTCCACGTAAAAATCCTAGAGTTTCTTGTTTACTCTTCAAATATCTGTATGTGTGCTAGATTTCATAACAAGGCTAAGGCGTAGACTTTTATTCTACCACTAGTTCTTGCCGCCGTATGAACTACGGGCCTTGATCGCCTCCAAACCCGGTCGATCCGACGATGACAGTTGACACCTCTTTCGAGGAAAAACTGAAGCATCGTCGTATGAACTACAGGCCTTGATTGCCTCTAAACCCAGTCGGTCCGACGAGGACAGTTAACGCCTCTCTCGAGGGAAAATCGGAGCCTCGTCGTATGAACTACTGGCCATGATCACCTCCAAACTCAATCGGTCCAACGAGGACAATTGACACCACTCTCGAAGAAAAAAGTGAAGCCTCGTCATATGAATTACTGGTCTTGATCGCCTATAAACTTAGTCGGTCCGAAAAGAATACGCCTCTCTCGAGGGAAAATTGGAACCTTGTCGTATGAACTACAGGTCTTGATCGCCTCCAAACCTGTTCGGTCCGATGAGGACAATTGACATCTCTCTCGAGGGAAAACCAGTATCATCAGATGACTGGGCTTGCTTGATCACCTCAACCGGTTGGTCGGCCGATGCCTCTTTAAGAGAAACTAGAGCGTCGATAAAACCATGGCCTTGAGCCTCTCGAACTGGTCTGTACAATGAGGATAATTGACACCTCTCTCGAGGGAAAATCGGAGCCTCATCATATGAACTATGGGTCTTGATCGCCTCCAAACCCGGTCGGTCCAACGAGGACAGTTGACGCCTCTTTTGAGAGAAAATCGGAGCCTCACCGTATAAACTACGGTCCTTGATTGTATCTGAACTCGATCGGTCCGACGAGGACAGTTGACGCCTCTCTCGAGAGAAAATTGGAGCCTCACTGTATGAACTACGTGTCTTAATCACCTATAAATCGGTTGGTCCGACGAGAACAGTTGACGCCTCTCTCTAGGGAAAATCGAAGCTTCGCCGTATAAATTACTGGTCTTGATCGCCTCCAAACCCGGTCGGTCTGACGAGGATAGTTGATACCTCTCTCGAGGTAAAATTGGAGCCTTGCCATATGAACTACGGGCCATGATCACCTCCAAACCAGGTCGATCCAACGAGGACAGTTGATGCCTCTCTCGAGAAAAAATCGAAGCCTCGTCGTATGAGCTACGGTGTTGATTAGCAAAGCGAATGACTTTCTTCTAAGATGAAGGTCAGAGCTTCGTTGATAAAAGAAAGAAAAAAAATCATCTTTTCATTATAACCTTGAACTTTTGCTAGATAATTTCTCATCCAACGTAGAAGAATATTAGAACATATGTGAGTTGTGTCTCCTTACTTGACTATAGGTGGGTTTTTATAGATCCACTATAGGGGAAAAAAGAGAATAAATTAAAAAAAAAGCATCTCTTCATTATGACATTTAATAAGAAAAAAACTCTCTTCTCATTATGACATTTAATTTTAAAAAAAAATCCTCTCTTGATTATGACATTTAATTAAAAAAATAAACTTCCTATCCTCATTATGACATTTATTTAAAAAAAAACTCCATCATTTTCAAGACTAAATGTCAATATATATATATATATATATATAATCAAATAAATAAATATTGATAATTAATTAGTTAATAAATAAATTAATACATATAACATATGTAATTACAAATCGTAATAATAAGTAAAGTTATTTTATTTAAAAAATTAATATATTTTTTGGATGAACTAAGTAATGTCATCTAAAAATAGAAGAGTAATTGATATGACATTGAAAATTTCACTAATCGAAACATGAATCTTGATATCGAAAGTAATCTGATTCTGAGTCAAGACTAATCCAGATCAAGTGCTTAAAATAAAATTAAAAATTTTGCAATATCAGTCTGCTCCTAAATATAGAGTATTTATAGTCAAATCGAGCGTCTTAACAAGTTGGATCTAACAAGCCAAAGATCTCCAAATTCTAACTTCATTTGAGCATTCAAATACTTAAAATACATCAGATGATCGAAGAAATCATTTGGAGTCGTTCGATGGAGTGGTTTGGATTTTGCATGTATTTATAAATAACTCCTCTAATTTATAAATAACTCCTCATCCTTAACATGAGGGAGGTCGAAGCAAAAGAGAAGAGAGAGCTCTAAAGCTTGAAGATCCTCCAAACATAATCATGCCACCCACGGCCGACCACCACGCGGTCGGTCGCCGTCGACCACCACCGGTCCTCTGCGTACAACAGCGTCACCGGTGACCGTCGCGGTCACTGGCCCGCCAACCAGCTTGCCGAGCAACCGCGTAACGCCATGCGGCCGCCACCATTGATCAGCGTCGTCATTAACTATTGGCCGGTCATGCATCGACCATCGTCGGTCCGTAGATATCCGCCGTCACCGCTTACCACCACCATCGATTATCATCATCATCGTCGACCACCATGGCCATCTGTAGTCATCACCATCGACCTATGGTGTTGTTCCATCACTCAATAACTAAGCTTAATCCTTTGTTATATTTATTACGGTCGGATTTCATTGTTAGGCTTTCTCATATACAATTATGTAATCCCATATCGGGAAAACTATGTACTCTAAAAAATATATATTGTGAAAAAAATTTTGCTAGGCTAGGCCCCGTGATTTTTTCCCCTATTTCTAGGGTTTTTCACATAAAAATCCTAGAGTTTTTTGTTCACTCTTCAAGTATCTGTGTCTGTGCTGGATTTCACAATAAGGCTAAGGCGTAAACTTTTATTCTATTGCAACTGGTTTTCTAGCATGCAACATGACACTGAAAATTCTACTAATTGAATCACGAATTTTGATGTCAAAAGCAATTTGATTCTGAGTCAAGATTAACCAAGATCAAGCGCTTAAAATATAATTAAAAAATTTGTGATATCATTCGACTCCTAAATATAGAGTGTTTATAGTCAAATCAAGCGTATTGATGAGCCGGATCCAACAAGCCTAAGATCTCATAATTCTGACTTCATTTGAGCATTCAAATACTTAAAATACATCAGATAATCAAATGAATCATTTCGAGTCGTCTGATGGAGTGATTTGGTTTTTGTATGTATTTATAAAAACGTCACTCCTCTAATCTATAAATAACTCCTCATTCTTCACATGAGAGAGCGAAGCAAAAGAGAAGAGAGAGCTCTAAGACTTGAATATCCTCCCAAACGATCGTAGATCACTGTCGCTGACCATCGCCAATGCCGCCGATCCACCGCGGATTATCCGCGTCGCCTTCAGCGCGCCGACATCATCGCTGATCATGCTTTGACCCACCATCGCGGTCCGCTGCCGCCGCTGCTTGGCCGGTCACCACCATCGATCATCGTCGTTATCACCACCGTCTCGGTCATCGCCCCGACCGCGTGCCGGTCACCACCGCGCGCGCCTACCATTCTTTCACCACCAAATCATCGTCGCCATTGCCGGCTGATATCTGCGGCATCGTCGCCATCTCCGCGGTCATCACCATCGGGCTAACGCCAATCACCAACTAACCACTATCGCATAGCTATTGTTACCTAATTTTGGGATTCTCATAGTTAGGTTTTCTCATATACAATTCTGTAATCTCGTATGGAAAACTATGTACTCCGAAATAGATATATAGTGGATGATTTTTGCTGGGTTAGGCCCCATGGGTTTTTACCCTATTCCTAGGGTTTTTTTATGTAAAAATTCTAGAGTTCTTTATTTTATTTTCAACTATCTGCGTGTGTGTTAGATTTTTCATTGAAGCTAAGGCGTGAAGTTTTATTCTGTAGGTTATCTAACGCGCGGTTCATCGGGAACATTCCCTTTACATCTTCATAATGATTGACAATCTGACTTTATGTTCAGAATAGCACCACCTATATGGTGAAAAAATCTTACACTCAAGAACATATAAGAAGAATGAAAATTCATCAAACTTTAATGTTTCAGCTTTTCTTGGAGACTAGGGGGAACTCTTAAAAGATTATCTAAATCAATATTTTGGATATCTAATTGATTATCAATTCGAGAAGCAAGTAAGTGATACTAATGAAAAAGGCAAAGGTCAAGGAACAACTTTGGCTATAAGCTCAAACAAATGTTTTGATTTGACCCCTTCCATATAGGTTAACGCCATCGAGCAAAGACTCTGATAAACAATCTTGTATAGGTCAGAACTTCAGACCTACTCCACACAGGTTAGTGTCATCGAGTGAAGACTCTAACAAACAACCTCGGATAGATCAAAACATCAGACCTACTCCATAAATGTTAACATCATCGAGCAAAGACTCTCACAAACAACATCATTGATTGGTCTTCGCATACTCCCCGCGTTAACGCTTCATCGGCGACAAACAACCTCAGATGTGTCAAAAATTCTTGGCAAATTTGAATCAATCTCTTCTATACAGGTTAACGTCATCAAGTAACACTTTGACAAACAACCTCAGATGGGTCAAAAATTCTCAGCATATTAGATTCAACATCTTCCATATATGTTACTATCATTAAGTAATACTTTGACAAACAACCTTGGATGGGTCACAAATCCTTAGTGAATTCGATTCGACCTCTTCCATACAGGTTAACATCATCAAATAACACTTTGACAAATAACCTCGGATAGATCAAAACTTTGCACTTTCTCCCCACAGGTTAACGACATCGAGCGAAGACTCTAACAAACAATCTTGGATAGGTCAAAACTTTATACCCACTCCACACAGGTTAACGACATCGAGCAAAGACTCTGACAAACAACCTCGAATAGGTCAAAATGTCGCACCTAGCCCATACAGGTTAATGTCATCAAGCGAAGCTTTAACAAACAACCTTGGATATGTCAAAACTTCAGACCTACTCTACACAGGTTAACATCATCGAGCAAAGACTCTAACAAATAATTTTGGATAGTGCAAAACTTCATACCTACTCTACACATGTTAATGTCATCGAGCGAAGACTTTGACAAACAACCTCAGATATGTCAAAACTTTAAACCTACTCCACACAGGTTAACGTCATCAAGAAAAGACTATGACAAACAATCTTGGATATGTCAAAACTTCAGACCCACTCCACACAGATTAACGTCATCAAGTGAAAACTCTGACAAATAACCTTAGATAGGTCAAAACTTCAGACCTACTCCACACAGGTTAACGTCATCGAGCAAAGACTCTGACAAATAATCTTAGATAGGTTAAAACTTTAGACCTACTCTACACAGGTTAATGTCATCGAGCGAAGACTATGAGAAACAACCTCATATAGGTCAAAACTTCAGACCTACTTCACACAGGTTAACGTCATCAAACAAAGACCCTGACAATCTTGGATAGGTCTAAACTTCAGACCTACTCCACATAGGTTAACGTCATCGAGCGAAGACTCTGATAAACAACCTCGGATAGGTCAAAACTTAGACCTACTCCACACAAGTTAACGTCATCGAGCAAAACTCGACAAAACTTCGGATTGGTCAAAACTTCACACCTACTCCCCACAGGTTAACGTCATCGAGCGAAGACTTTGATAAATAATCTCTTTCATTTGATTCTCCCACTTGAAAAATCTGTAACTCACGTTGTATCTCAATCGGGGTATGATCAATCCCAAGGGGATTTGATCAGACCTCTTCCATACAGGTTAACGTCATCGAGTAACACTCTGACAAACAATCTTGGATGGGTCCAAAATCTTTAGTGGATTCAATTCGACCCCTTCCATTCAGGTATGACAAACAACCTTGGATAGGTCAAAAATCCTCAATGGATTCAATTCGACATCTTCCATACAGGTTAATGTCATCGAGTAACACTCTGAAAAATAACCTCAGATGGGTCAAAAATCCTCAACGAATTCAATTCGACCTCTTCCATACAACTTAACGTCAGCAAGTAACACTCTGACAAATAACTCGGATGAGTCAAAAATCCTCAGCGGATTTAATTCAACCTCTTCCATACAGGTTAACATCATCAAGTAACACTTTAACAAATAATCTCGAATGGGTCAAAAATCCTCAGCGGATTCAATTCAACATCTTCCATACAGGTTAAAGTTATCAAGTAATACTTTGACAAACAACCTCGGATGGGTCAAAAATTCTCAATGGATTCAATTCGACCTCTTCTATGCAAGTTAATGTCATCAAGTAACACTTTGATAAACAACCTCGAATTGGTCAAAATCTCGGATTCGATTCTATCCCTTCCATACAAGTTATTGGTATCAAGTAACATCATGTAGAATGATACTCTGAGATTAACTGTCATACTTTTTGAGTTATTCGAATGATGGTTCCTAATTGATATTTTTATGTCATCTTGGCAGTTGTCAACTGTTAAACCATCCATTGGAGTTTCAAGAAATCTCATTTTCTACAAGAAGTAGAAAACTACTAGCCTTGACAGCCTCCAAACCCGAGTCCGGTCGAATAGCGATTGGCGCTTCTTTGAGGAAAATCATAGCCTCTCCACTGATCTCCTTCGCTACGGGCTTGATCTCAGAAAAATGCCTCATATGAACTACGCGCGATGACAGGACGATTGACTCTTTTGGAACAGAGCACCGCCATATGAACTACGTGCGCGATGCCTCGAACACGGTGGTCGGCGAGGACAATTGGCCTCTTTTGAGAAAAATCGAATCGCCATATGAACTACGGGCCTGATCACCTCGAACGTGGAGACGGTTGCGTTCTTGAGGGCGGAGCCTCTCCGTATGAACTACGGGTCTTGATTATCTCCGAACCTGGTAGATCGATAAGGATAGTTGACGTCTCTTTCGAGGGAAAATTGGAGCCTCGTCGTATGAACTATGGGCCTTGATCGCCTTCAAACTCGGTCGGTCCGACGAGGATAGTTGATGCCTCTTTCGAGGGAAAATCAGAGTCTCGCCATATGAATTATGGGTCTTGATTGCCTCCAAACTCGATCGGTCCGATGATGACAGTTAACGCCTCTTTCGAGGGAAAATCAGAGCCTTGCCATATGAGCTACGGGCCTTGATTGCCTCCAAACTCGGTCGGTCCGACGAGGATAGTTGACGCCTCTTTTGAGGGAAAACTGGAGCCTCTCTATATGAACTACGGGATGCCTCCAAACTTGGTGTCGACGAGCAGTTGACACCTCTTTTGAGGAAAATGAGCCTGAGCTACCGCCTTGAAAGCGAATGACTTCTCTTAAGAGGAAGGTCGAACCCGACAAAAGGAAAGAAAATAAAAAAAAATTATCAGCTTGAACTAGATAATTTCTCATCATCGACATATAGCATATTGAAGTTGTGTCTTCTTAATTGATCATATGAGGGTTTTTATAGATCCACTGTAAGGGGAAAGAGAAAATAAATTTTTTTAAAAAAATTCATCTCCTCATTATGATATTTAATTAGGAAAAAAAACCCTCTCATCATTCTAACATTTAATTTAAAAAAAACCCTCACTCATTATGACATTTAATTAAAAAAAATCATCTCCTTCATTATGACATTTAATTTAAAAAAAAACCCTCTTCTCATTATGATATTTAATTAAAAAAACTTTATACTCATTATGACATTTAATTAAAAAAAACTCCATCTCTTCAAGACTAAATGCGGATATAATATATATATATATATAATCAAATAAATAAACATTGATAATTAATTAGTTAATAAATAAATTAATATATATAATATATGTAGTTACAAATCGTAATAATAAGTAAAGTTGTTTTATTTAAAAAAAATTAATATATTTTTGGATGAAATAAGTAATGTCATCCAAAAACAATGGGACAACTGATATAGTATTGAAAATTCCACCAATCGAAGCACAAATCATGATGTCAAAAGCAATCTAATTCTCAGTTAAGATTAACCCAGATCAAGCGCTTAAAATATAATTAAAATTTTTGTGATATCAGTCGGCTCCTAAATATAGAGTGTTTATAGTCAAATCGAGCGTCTTGACGAGCCGGATCTAACAAACTTAAGATCTCCTAATTTTATTTTCATTTGATCATTCAAAACTTAAAATATATCAATTGTTCGAAGGAATCATTTCAAGCCGTTCGATGGAGAGGTTTGGATTTTGTATGTATTTACAGAAGCGTCACTTATCTAATCTATAAATAACTCCTCATTCTTCACATGAGGGGAGCCAAAGCAAAAGAGAATAGAGAGCTCTAAGGCTTGAAGATCCTGTAATCTGCCACCACAGAGGTTCAGGCATTCACCGTTGGCCCTTGCCAAACCCGTCATCGGCCCACGGCTCACCGGTATCTATCGTGTCATGACCAACCGTGACCCTTGTTGGTCTGCCGTCAATCATCGTCGTCATCACCCGGATCGTCACCGTGATCATCGGCATCGCCTACTACCGCCGTCATCATCGTATCATTATACCATTCGTCGTCATACACCATACCGTAGGCCATCGTTACCATCTTCGTCATCACCATTTGATCGGCATTGTGCCGCTTTGTTCATCATCACAAATAAGCGTTATAACATAATCACTTCTGCATAGTTACTTGATTACAGTCCATTATCTTTCTCAAATACAATTATGTAATCCCGTATCCGGAAAACTTTGTTTCGAAATAGATATATAGTGGAAATTTTTTTTCTTTTTCTCCCCTCTTTTTTAGGATTGTTCCATAAAATCCGGTGTTTATTGTTTATTCTTCATATCATGTGTGTTGGATTCTTTCAATTTAAAATAAACTTTTATTCTACCATGCTTGGTTTTAGCGATAATTTTATTTTATTTATATTTTTAATTCAAATAAATATATTTCATATTTAAAAATAATTTTTATTTAAATTAAATATTTAAGAGTTGATTTGATTTTTAAAAAAATTAAAATATATTAAATAAATATATGTCAAAATAAAATATGGAAAGATAAGTTAATGTCTAACATGTCCTAAAAGGATGTTTGGGATCAATTTTATTTTGTTTTTTTTATTTTTGTTTTGTTTTTTTTTGGTATTTTTTAAATATATTTATTTGGTGTGTTTTTTAAATTTTATTATTTTCAAAAATAAATATAATTGTTTTTAAAAACACTTAAAATTATTATTTTTAAAAATACTCAAACAACTTTTAGATATTTTGAGTATTTTAAAAAATAATCATCACTGTTAAATATGTTTTATTTTGAAATAAAACAATATAAAAATATAAAATAATAAATAATAAATAAAAGTGATCCCAAACATACCTTATGTTATCATATTAAATGTTATCAAATTTTAATGAGCTGATAAATGAAATTTTGGAGTTGAGAGTAAAGGAGGAGACAATAGAAGTCCATTTTTAATATATTTAAGAGATACTAAGTGTGATATAAATAAATAGGTGTTAGGTATGTAAATATTTAGTTTAAGTGATGTGATATAATTAAATTAAAATTTAGGTGTTAGATATATAAATACATAAGAATTTTATGTCATGTATGCAAATCTCTCAAATAATATATATATATATATACACTTTTTTTTTTTTAGCATTCCACTAATCTAATCAGATCGTAGTAATTCCATAAGCTACAAATTGTCTTGCATTAATTTCAAATCCTTGTTTAGGGGTGTGCATTCGATTGGTTTGATTGGTTTGGTTGATATTTTCATCAAACCAAATAATTCCAATAACCAAACCTACCAAATTAGGACAAAAAAAAAAAAACTGAATTAACTCATCCAATTAAAATGAATACTACTTCGGTAAGCATATTAAAAAAAATGAAAAGTACAAATATACAAGCAAAAAAAAGAGGAAAATTTATTAACTAAATTAAATATATACATATCTTAAAGAGGATTTCATATTAGTGTAATTTAAGGTGCACAAAATAGGAACAAAATCTACTAACAAAAATAAAAGATAAAAGAAAATTTATAGGAGAACATGTTGATTCATATTTGTTGACCACATTTAAGTAAATAAATTTGAGTAAACTATAAAAGTATCACTTATAAGTGTAATATCTGAAAAATATGATTACCATGTATATGAATGGGACAATAATGAATTTGAGAAATCACTAACTCTAAGCCTCTAAGAGGGCAATAACACCAAAAATAAGTAACGAGTCATATTTATATATTGATCATTTCATCATTGTTTTTATTGTCCCTAATGAAAATTAGAATATAAGCATTAATATAAAGAGGCATGCATGTAAATTCAATGGTATGTAAGTAAATTCTTATGAAAAAAAATCACAAACTCTGATAAAAAATTAGAAAAAATCACCAACTATAACCACAACAAATCTCCACTAACAGCCAAAATCTAAACAACAGCAAAGCAAGTGAGGTAATGAGCCCCCACATACCAGCAAATCTCGCCAAACCAGCAAAATGCTGACTACAACAAATATAAATAATAACCAAAATATAAATAACAGCAAAGCAAGTGAGTAATGAGCTCCCACAAACCAGCAAAGTTCGTCAAACTAGCAAAATACTGACCACAGTAAAAATGTAAATAACAACAAAGCAAGTGAGATAATGAGCCCCGTATACTAGCAAAGCTCGTCAAAACCAACAAAATGCTAACCACAAATCAACTAACAGAGACCAAACCAAAGAAAGTTTGTCAAAACAATAAATCTTAACGATATCCAAAAATAACAACCGAATCAAATCAGCAAAATGCTGACCACAACAAATCAAAAATAATAGTTGAATAGTAAATAACAGTTTGGTAATGAGGCAAAGTGACAAAGTTAGGTAATGAAGCAAAGTGTCAAAATTAGTAGCCACAATTCACAAATTACTTTCTAACAGCAAATTAGTAGAGATGATAACTCACAAGTAGTAGCAAATTATATACATGCTGCATCTAAATGACAACAAAGCATACATCATTTTAGCAAATATCTCAATATCCAAAGTTCAAAAGGCTGCATCTAAATTGAAACAAAGCATACAATATTTTAGCCAAAAAAAAATTTTTTTTTCAAAGTTCAAAAAGTTGCATCTAAATGGCAGTAAAGCCTGTAACTTTCGAGTTAATACCTTCCTCTCCAATGACTAAATAACAACAAAGTAAGTGAGTAACTAAAAATAAGTTAAATAGCAAAAAAAGATAATGTCACTTTAATTATATAAAAGCGACGAGAAGTTCAACATCATAGAATTAAGTAAACAACTAATATTTACTACTCATCAAACCTTCTCAATAATTAACTAAAATAAAATCTCCATAAGCCTTGCTAGCAATTTTTTCAAGCAACATCATAAGCCAAGCCACAAAATTTGTGTTTCACTTATAAATTTTGCTAAATCTGTAAAATGAAGAAATAAATAATTATTTTAATTAATAAGATTAAAAAGAATAAATAATTATGAAATTAAGAAGTACATTCATTAAATTTGTCAATGTCATTAACATTTTCTTTCACATTTACTGGATTAATTGCCCATTTTGCTCACCTCCAACTCTGTGCATATATTATAGCTTGTGCAATCTTTAGAGATAATAAACTTCTAAATGCATCAGGAATATGACTACTTGTGTTAAAAATCAATTTTGAGACAACGGTAGAAATTGGAAAAGCCAAAATATCACGAGCAATGTATGAGAGAATAAGAAATCTTAGTGCATTAACCTTCCACCAACTTAAAATATCAAAATCATTTTTCATGACTTCAGACTCCTCATATAAGTACTTATATAGATCTAATTTATTATCTAAATCCTCCTTGTCAAAATTGGATCTTTTGAATTTCTCTAACATTGCATATCTTCTCACACAATATTGCATTTGTAAATCACTAGACCCTTCAAAAGAATTTTGTTTCTCAAGGAGACTACTCTCTACCTGACTTCCACTTACTATCTTCATTTTGTAATCATGAAATATATCATAGCATGATAATCTAATAAGTTGTGCCAAGGCAACACCATCAGAACCTTCATACATATCCATAATAGCAAACTCTACATAGCTTAGCTTAAAATGAGCATCTAAAATAACAACAAGATATATATTCAAATTCATTTTTTCTACACTATCCCAATATTTATCAAATTTTACCTTCATTTTTGAAGCCATGTTTTTCACATTTGGATCATCATTCATTTGACAAACTTGAAGAAGACAACGAACGTCTACAATTTCATGAAAAAAAGTATTTGATATAACATACAAAGATCCAAAAAATTCTTAAAGGGAGCAATATTCTAACATTATATAAATCATTATCATTTAAACTCACTTTACATTATGACCGTCGTCATCTTCCTTCTCTAGTTCATATTTAAATTGAGTGTAAATCTCCTTTTATCTTTCAAAAGCTCTCTCAAACTTTTGTGCTACACTTAACATCAAAATTTTGGAATTTCATATAGTAGGAACATCTAAGCATAACATGCTTTTGCTTTTTATTTTTTCTATGTCAATGCATTATTTAAATTTTTGTAGCAAGTGATTGTCGAATATATTTCACTACTTCTCGAACATGGTGCACAGATTCATATATTTCTTTTAGGCTATCTTGCATAATTAAGTTAATAATGTGAGCTATATATCTCATATGTAAGAAGCGACCATCAAGAATGCTACCTCCTCTCTTGCTAATTTTTTTGTAGGTGTGTGATGATGCCATTATTTGAACTTACATTATTAATTGTTAAAATAAAAATTGCATCAATCTCCCAATCAACAACACACTTCTCAATTCGTTGCTCAAGTAACTCACCCCTGTGACTATAGATAGAACAAAAGCTTAAAACTATTTTATTGAGTTTCCAATCTTCATCAATAAAATGAGCAGTGATGCACATATAGTTAATTCGTTGAATGGATGTCCAAGCGTCAATTGTTAGACACACTCTATGATAGGTCTTGAAAAGTTGTTGTAGAATTACCTCTCATCCAAATTAAATTGAAAACAATCACGTGTCAATGTCCATCGTGAAGTTATTAGAAACATTAGACAACATTGATACATGAAATATTTAAACCCTCAACCTTCAACATGCTTGAAAGGCAATTCAGGTAATAACCATCATTGTTAAAGATTTTCTTATATATATATATATATATATATATATATATATATATATATATATATATATATATATATATATATATATATATATATATATATATATATGCCTTATATATATATATATATATATATATATATATATATATATATATATATATATATATATATATATATATATATTTATCAAATCTCTTTGATTATAACATAAGTTTGATTTGGTGCATTATTAAGATGGATCTTTTGACATATAGAAAGATGTGCTCTTAAGTTTGAAGTATAATTAATCTTTAGATCACTGTGATATGACTTTCCACAATAATTACATTTGCTCATTTTTTCTCCTTCCTCATTAGCATATCTCACAAAGTGATCCCAAACCTTAGATCTAGGTTTAAGAGCTTCCTCTTTTTTTTTTCTTTAAAAATAAGTGGCTTCTCATTACTACTATTCGCATCTCCTGTAACTTAAACTTGTTTAGTAGCAGTCATAGCTTTGGAGGAATTAATAATATTTAAACTATCCCCAACTTGTGACATTCTTCTAAAAAAATACAAACAATAATGAAAAAAGAAAATTATACTTTAATAAATTACAAGAATAATTTTTTTTTCAACTAAAGATCGATTGAACACTATGATATATCATATAATGCTATGAGTATAATATTTATAATGACTAATTATTACAATAAAAATATTATCATATAATAAACAAAGTATTGATGAATAATAATACAAAATCAACTCCAACAAGAAATGTATTCCAATAATATTGAGAAGAGATGGGCATGATTGAATAGTATTGTTTCATATTTACATTTTTCAATCAACTCCATCAAGAAATATATTCCAAATATTATCATATAATGTCATATTTCCCAACATTAGCATTCAATGTTGTTTGCATTAAAGCCTTCCCAATAATATTACTAGCATAGTTACATAAAAATGATAAGAGCCTTTACCAATATTTAGATAAAATGAAAAAAAAAAAACAAATAAGTGAGGCATACACCACTACAAATAATTAGATGCTTACATGGTAGGCTTTAATACTTCCATAAATTTGATGACAACATTATAGGCTTGCATAAAAAATTAGGAGAAGTTCGGTTCAGGCATCCGACACCCAAAGAAAATAGAAAAATAATTATTCATTTAACCATCACAAATACAAAATTCGGCCACCAAGTCCCAACTCCCAACTCACTAAAATGAGCAATACATAAATATGTTTGAAGACAACATCAAGATTGAAGTTGCAAAAATAATACAAACATTCTCTTTTCAGTCATCCGACAACAAAAGAAAAAAGATAATGTATTTTTTTGTTAAATTATCAACTCATCACAGTGAATACTAATATACATTGCATAAATATAGGCAAACAATAGGTCATTCAATCACTAGGAATATCAACTTCAACTTCAAACCCTAGCTCCATCAAAATCAAATAGTGACAAAGAAAATAGGAAACATAAGGCAATCTTAAGGCAATAATGAAAATCCTTAAACCTCACCTACTGAAGCTTCCCCTTCTTTGATTCTTCCTTGATTGCAGGTCTACAACACGCATTGTCAAGAAAGGCCACGACACAACCTTAACAAAGAACGACCATCAACTAGGGTGTGACTGAAAAGAGATGGGATTGAGCACTTACCTCTTAAAGAGTCGGAGTCAGACTCGAAGTCGGGAGCACAGAGAATCATATATCTTCACCTCTTCATTGCGTGAGCGACTATGGCAAAATAACAGTAAGGCCTAAGGAAAGAAACGTAGGCCGAAAGATCGAAGACTAGAAGTAGTATTAAACCCTTATTTTACATGAGATGCGGTCCGCGGACGAGTAGACCCGGACGGGCCAAGTCGGCCGACGATTAATTACCTAATTAATCTTGTTACCAACATTTAATAATTAATTAATTTTTTTGATTAAATTGAATATTTTAATTAAAATCAAATCAAAAATTAAAAATAAAACAAATAAAATAATTCAATCAAAAATCGAACAATGATCTCTCAATTCGAACCAATTTATCTAAAAAAGCTAAGTTCAATTCGATTAATACACACCTATCCCTGTTAACGGTCTCCCTCGTCTTTGTTAATCGTCTCACTTTCTTATCCGACATTTAATTGACTATCTTCTTTCCGGAATTCGAGGAGAGGGGAGCAAAGATAGGGGGCCGATGGATTCTTTGATATTGGACGCTCTTGTCGTCCATCACCTCTGCTCTGTAGCTCCAGGCCTTCGTCCGGCGACGAGCCTCACCTTCTTCGTGGGCTCAGTCATGCCGCTTTCACAACCCCTAGTCCGTCGGCGGTTCATGAGCATAACTCAGGCGAATCCCGGCAGGATATCCGCCTCGGCAAGAAACGGAGCTTTGGTTTCTAATTCAGTGCAGGTAAGCCTCTTGTGTTCGTCAGATTTCAATGGCTAGGGTTTCCATTGAACCTGGAGCACAAAGTAATATTTCTTACTTTTGAACAGGATTTGAGATATTGAGAAGTACAATATTTCGATATTGATATATCTGTGTAGGCACGTTTATGTTCTATGCTGGAGCACAACTAAGTCGGGAATAGTAGCGATCAAGATTCAAAATGGAGGAGGAACAGTTGAATGAGATGACAATTCATTGAGATTAGGGCTTCATGTCACTATCAATTTTTATGATGTTGATTTGTGACAGTGTTAGCAAGAGATTTTTAAAATTTTATGGTCGATGTTAGATACCAGATATGTCATAATGTCATCGACGTAAATTAGTTTAAAAATTGATTGGGTTTCTAGAAATGGGGGGAGATTACATTTATCATAAATTTAAAGAAAGGGAATATTTTTTCTGTTAGCATCTCTCTATCTCATTAAGAAATTGGAATGGTAGTGAATCGTGCTATTATTCAATTTGAGGCTCTAACAGTTAAACTCTTGAGTTATGGGAATTTAAGTTTAGTTTTTGGTAATGGATGGAATTTATTTATTACTATATATAGCACACACACATGCTTATGTTTAGTGATTTATATAATAGATTGGATACTAAAAAGGACAAAATATTTATGTATAAGTTTAGCAAACAAAGATAGGAGAAGTAAATATTTAGTTCAAGTGAAATGTATTAATAATGAAGATAAAAAGTGCTTTTTTTAGAAGATATTCAACATAAGTGGATGAGATATTTTGATAAGCTTTTTTAATAAATGTTATGATAATATGATTGATTTTAATGATCTTAGTGCTTTAAATGAAAATAGAGATTTATTTTTATTGTTGTAATAGCAAGGGTTCCCACATTATGGATGGATGTGGGCAAATAAGTTAGTCCATGAAACTAGAATTAGGTTAGAAACTTTTATGGATAAATTAATAAATTAATGATATTATTATGGTTCATAGGAAGATAAATATTTTATGTGTTAAAAACACTGAATGGGTTGGGGAGAAGGCCAATGAGATTGATAGTTTAGATTTTAAATTTTAGTATTTAGGTAGAAGTCGAATTAAAAATGACGTAGGTATGATTATAGATAAAAATTTGAAAGATAATTTTATAAATATTAATAGATGTGGAGATAGAATTATAATTTTAAAGATTATTGTTGATATTAAGATTATTAATGTTATAAGTGTTTATTGCTCTTCAAGTAGGTTTGGATGTAGGTTCAAAAGAAAAATTTTGGAATGAATTAGAGGGATTAATCAAGGTTGTGAAAACCTGGATGGACGTAGGAAGGAGGCAGAGGTTGAGGTTCAAAGGTTTGGCCGAGTTGAGCAGGGTTAAACTGGATTATTTAATTAAAATTAAAAATATTAAATATTAATTTAATTAATAGATAAAATAATATAAATATATTAAAAATAAAATAAAATAAATATATAAATAATATTTCTAATAATTATTAATTTTAAGATTGATATAAAGTTTATTAAGATAAAATTATATCTATATTATAAATCTAATTATATATATATATATTAAATATATTTAAAATCTTAAAAAATGATAATATGAATTTATAAATATAAATATAATTTATCATAAGAATATAATTTATTAAAATTATAGTTTATAATAAAAATATAAAATTTAGAATAAAAATTATTTTAAAAGCCTTGTTAAATATAAATAATATAAAAATATAATATATAAAATATTTAAGCATATTATTATTATAAATCATGACATATGTATATTAAAAGATTTAAAATTTAAAATTTTTGATAATGTAAGTTTATGAGTATAAATATAATTTATAATATAAAAATATAAGATTACAATATAAAAAAAAGTATATTAAAAAATTTATAAAATATTTATAAAATAATATTATGAATTTATATTCTTTAAAATTTATATATATTATAAATTATAATTTATAATAAAAATATAAAATTAATAATTAAAAATATTATCTTTTTATTCTTACATTTTAAAGCCCATTTTAAATCCCATTTTTATTCTTACCAAAAGTTTCATATTTATTTATTCACAACATAAAGAAGATGGTGTTATATTATTTATATAGAAAAGTAGAACTCTTAAGAATGAGCTTGTAATATAATTAGAATAATTTCATTGATATGTTATTTACTTAATTCAATCTCATTTATAATTATAAAATTAGTTTTAAAATTATATAATTTCATCTAAAAATATTTTTAAAACATATTTCATTAAGTTTAATATTTAAATAAAATATTTATATAATTTAATTAAACCCTCGGTTTCGGTTCCTGTTGAGCTTAGTTAAATCTTTTGGTTCAATCACAAGCCGCTTTTGAAAAATCCGGACCATATGGCTTTTGTTATCGGTTGAACCCTAGTTCGGTCGGGTTTTAAAACACAGGATTAATACAACATATACCTCTTGAAGAAAAATATTTATTGAGGAGATTTAAATTGACATAGAGTGGTAGAAGATTTTAAAAATTCATGGTGGTTATGGATTTAGAGTGGTAATGAAGAAGGTAAGATTATATTAGATTTTCTTTAATGATTTTGTATTGTTAATACTTTATTTAAGGAAAGAGAGCATATATTACTTATAAAATGGATCTAGTAATACACAAATTGATTATTTTTTGATAAGAAAAATAGATCGTTTAGATTGTAAAGATTGTAAGGTTATTTCAAGTGAAAGTTTAAGTATCCAACATCGATTGTTAATTTTAGATTTTAAGATAAAAGATTGGAAGATGAAAAATAAATCAAATTATTATCTTATGATTAGATAGGGGCACTTAATGAATACTAATAAAAATATTTTTAAGAACAAGTTACAAGAGCTTAGAATTTAGGATGTTCATAGGGAAATTAATGTTATGGGGGAAAATGTAAGTGAAATTAAGCAGTTGTTAAAAATGTCTTGGAGAATATAAAAGAAAAACTTCTTTAAGTGGAGTCGAATGCGAAAAGATAAAAAAATAAACATTGTTATAAAACTTGGTTTAGATGTAAAACTTGGAGAATAAATAAATGAATCTAGAGATTAAAGCGATATATGATATAAAAAATTTAATTTTTAGTGATTTATATAATAGATTAGATACCAAAGAAAGTGAAAGATGTATGTATAAGTTAGCCAATCAAAGAGATAAGAGAAGTAAAGATCTAGTTTAAGTGAAGTGTATTATGGATGAAAATCATAAAGTGCTTTTCTTAGAAAAGGATATTGAAAATAGGTGGATGAGATATTTTGATAAACTTTTGAATGAAAGATTTGAAAATACGATTGATTTTAACAACCTTAATACTCTAAACAAAAATATAGAAATTTGTTTTTATCATCATATTAAATCGGTTAGAAGTTTTAAAGAAAATGAAATGTGGAAAAAAATAGTAGGACGATGATATTTCAATGAAGTGTGAAATTATTTAGGAGATCAAGGAATTTTTTGGTTTACAAATCTTTTTAATGTTATTTTAAAGACTAAAAAGATGCCAGATGAGTGGAAAAAAAATTTGTTGATTTCTATATTTAAGAATAAAGGTGATGCACAAGAGTGTGCAAATTATAGAGGAATTAAGTTAATGTGTCATATATTAAAATTATGGGAGAGAGTAATTGAGTATAGGTTACGATGTGATACAAAAGTTTCTCACAATCTTTGGTTTCATGGCGGTAGATCTATGGATGCTATGCATTTGTTAAGAGGTTTGATGGAGAAGTATAGAGAAAGTAAAGAGAATCTACATGTGATATTTATTGATTTAGAGAAAGTTTACGATAAAGTTTCAAGAGATGTTCTTTGGAGAGTTCTAGAAAAGAAAGGAGTTAATATTGGTTATATTCAAGTCATTAAGGATATATATACTAGAGCTGTTACTTGTGTCCAAACACAAGGAGGATTGACAAAATATTTACCTAATATAATTGGATTACATCAATGATCAGCTTTAAGCTCTCTTATCTTTTTTGCTTTAGCTAAGGATGTTCTTACTAGGCATTTATAAGAAGATGTACCTTGGTGTATGCTTTTTGCTGATGACATTCTTCTTGTTGATAAGACTAGAGAGAGAGTCCAAGAGAAACTTGAATTATGGAGGTCAACCTTAGAGTCTAAAGGTTTTGGTTTAAGTAGATCTAAAATTGAATGTATGGAGTGTAATTTTAGTTGTAGAAGTTCTAGTGGTAGTGTTGTGAATTTAGGTGAACAAGTCATTAAAAAGAGTGAATGATTCAGATAGTTAGGCTCTATTGTTCAAAATGATGGTGAAATAGATAGAGATGTTATTAGTAGAATTCAAGTTGGATGGTTAAAGTGGATGAATGCATCTGGCCTGTTGTGTGATGGAAAAGTACCGCTTAAACTTAAAGGAAAGTTTTATAAGATGGTGGTAAGACCTGCAATGATTTATGGTGCAGAATGTTGGCAAATAAAAGAGATGCATAAGACTAAGTTTAAGTGTTGTAGAGATGAGGATGCTCAGGTGGATGATTGGCTTTACTCTTAGAGATAAAATGCAAAATGAGTATGTTCGGAAAAAGTTGGAGTAAAAATGACATATAAGATTAGAGAGAATGCCTTAGATGGTTTGGCCACATAAAGCGTTGGCGTCCGAAGATTTGGTTAGAGTAGATCGATGATTTACTATGTTAAGAAAGGTAGAATTAGACCTAAAAAGACTTGGTTAAGATATATAAAAAATGACCTTAGTATACTTGAATTAAATTAAAATTTGACACATAATAGGACATAATGGAGACGAATGATTCATGTAGCCGACCCCACTTAGTGGAATAAAGGCTTGTTGTTGTTGAATTAGTAAAACTTTAGTTGGAGAGGCTTCAAAGAAAATAAATTGTGGAAAAGTAGGACTTAATGATATTCCAATAAAAGTGTGGCAATGCTTAAAAGATAAAGAAATTTTTTGGCTTACTGATTTTTTTTGATATTATTTTAATAACCAAAAGATGACAAATGTGTGAAAAAATAGTTTGTTGGTTCCTATTTTTAATAATAAAGGTGATGCAGCAAGAGTGTGTAAATCATTGAGGAATTCAGCTAATGTGTCATATGTTAAAAGTATGGGAGAGAGTAATTGAGCATAAGTTAAGACATGATATAAAAATTTCTTAACACTCGTTTAGTTTCATGCTAGACAAGTCTACTATGAATGCTATACATTTGTTGAGATGTTTAATGTTGAAGTATAGAGAGAGTAAGGAGAATCTACATACGATATTTGTTGATTAGAGAAAGCACATGATAAAGTTCCAAGAGAAGTGCTTTGGAGAGTTCTAAAAAAGAAACTAGTTATTATTGCTTATCTTTAAGTCATTTAGGATATGCATATTGGAGTAGTTGTGTTCAAACACATTGAAGATTGACCATGCATTTTCCTATTTCAGTTGGATTACATCAAGGATTGACTTTAAGCCTATATCTTTTGCTTTAGTTGTGGATGTTCTTACTAGATGTTTACAGGAGGATGTACCTTAGTATATGCTTTTTGTTGATGATATTCATTTTGTTGGTGATATTAGAGAGGGAGTTCAAGAGAAACTTGAATTATGGAGATCAACCTTAGAGTCTAAAGGCTTTCGTTTGATTAGTGTAATTTTAACTGCAGAAGATCTAATAGTGGGGTTGTGACCATGGGTGATCAAGTCACTAAAATAGTGAGCGTGCAAGTTATCTCGGGTCTATTGTTCAAAGTGACGGTAAAATAGATGAAGATGTTATTAGTAGAAATCAAGTTGGATGGTTGAAGTGAGGAATGTATTGGGTCTATTGTGTCATAGAAAAATATCTCTTAAACTTAAAGGAAAATTCTATAAGATGATGGTGAGAACTGCAATGTTTTATGGTGTAGAATGTTGGCTAGTAAAAGAGAAGTCTAATATTAAGTGTTGCAGAGATGAGGATACTCAGGTGGATGAGTGGCTTCACACATCGAGATAAAATGTGAAACGAATATTTACATAAAAGGTTTGAGTAGCTCCAGTGACATATAAGATTAGAGAGAGTCGCCTTAAATGGTTTGGTTATAGAAAATGTTGATCGTCGATGACTCAGTTAGCAGAGCAGATTTATTAGATTCGATCTATATTAAGAAATATAATAGTAGATATAAAAAAGACTTGGTTATGAAGTATAAAATGACTTTGTTCTTATAAACTTAAAATAAAATTTTGACACTTAATAGGACACAATGGAGAAAAATGATTCATGTAGCCAACTTCACTTAATTAGATAAAAACTTGTTGTAATTGTTGTTGTTGTTAAGTTAATCTCAAGTAGGGATCTAGTTAACTTGAGAGTTGAGATTATATTGCCATACATGGTGAAATAACATGGGGCGTAATCATGCATTAGCATCATTAACATACATTAGCTTCACGCATAATTATTGCTATTTTTCTTTTGGCAGGACATTATCAATGTGCTTATTGCTTGTCTTTGTTGTTGCTTTTGAATTTTTGGTAATTTTATTGTGAAGTGACTGACCTGATGATTTACAGTCAAATAATAGTGACTATACCGTTGGTGATTTCATGACCAAAAAGGAAGACCTCGTTGTTGTCAAACCTGCTACTTCCGTTGATGAAGGTTTGTTAGTTTTGTATAATTGTTGTTCTTTTGATGTTTAGTTGTGATAGCTGTTTAATGTTGTAATTAAATTCAATGTTAACAGCACTTGAAAAACTAGTGGAATATAGGATCACTGGCTTCCCTGTGATTGATGATGATTGGACACTGGTATGTTTACATTAAAATTTCTAAACTTGGAATTATTGTTCTTATATCCTGTTCCATTGACTTCATTAGCATAAAGCCATAAACTACTGTAATCCTTGTTTATGCACGTTCATTTCTTTACAATCTTAGTTATAGTTTATGGAGGTTTCTATTTGTCTTGTTTATTTCCCTGTTTGTGATTGTGAGTTTGTATATGTTTTGTGTCCAATTATAAATTGATTTTATAACTATAATAAATATAGGCATCTGTAATAAGCAAAGGTTTGATATTATTTTATTTTTATTTTTTGGATTTTTTGTTTACGCTGCCTTTTTTTCCAGATTGTTTCTGGATGACTTGAGATGTGGGTTTACCTACATGTGCATGTGAGTGATTTTGTTTACTTCTCACTCTTAACTAGACTGTCCGGTGTTTGAATAGTAGATAAACTGCATATCGAAACCTGCTGTTTCTTCTTTTCTTTTCTCCTTTTTGGAACATGGTTCTTCTGCTGAATATTCTTCCTTCATTTAATGGTTGAAATCAAATTGGAGAATCTTCTTACAAGTGTTTCTTTTGGTGTAGTCTTCCTTTGCAGCAATGACTAAGGATAACTATTCTTGTTACAGCAGAGACATCTTTTCATTTATTTTTTTTGTTTTGGTACAGAAGCATCATATGGGTTCTAATTTGCAATAAAAATATGCATACATTACATAAAATTGGTACTTCAATTGGTGAATTTGTGCAGCAAACAGTCACGAGTTGTACATGATATATTTAATTTTATTTTGGCCACTTAAATTCATGAAGTTTATTATGGTGTAATTGAGATTCAAACTCATGATACTGACAAAAAATTTTCAAGGCTGAACTAATCAGACTAATTAGCACCCACAAGGTAGACATTATATATATATATATATTGTGTGTTATACGTTCTAAGTAAAACATAGCAATTTTTTGCTTTCATCTAGACTGAGCATTTGTTTATGTTGTGCCAAGAGGTGTCCAATTTTTTTTTTCTTTTTGTGCATATTGGTGTTGAACTATTTGATGGTGTTTGAGGTGAGGCGACAACCTTCTTGAAATATTTATACTTTTTAGATGATTACCATGTTCGAATGTTATCTTGATTATTTCTTTGCGAAGGGGAAAAAAAAAGAGAAAAGAAGACATGGGCCAAACCTTAACAAGCTCGACTTCGTCCGAACCTCCACGATTAGCCTCAATCCATGTCACGAGCTGCTATCCTTGCCGCCTTGACCCACGACTTATAAAGATAGAGAGCCATGACCCCCATGACATCGAAATTGACTCTTGGTCTTAACACTCACATGGACCGCAACTTATGATCTTCCATAGTGGTGAAACCGAGTGAAAGAGAGGGAGAGATGAGTATTGCAAACAGTTAGTGTTCGGCGAGTCTATAAAGTTGAACAAGTGAGGATGGGTTCGAGCAATTGGAAGGTCATCATGCACGATATATATAGAGAGAGAGCCGAGCCAGGGAGAGAGAAATTTGAATCCTAGCTCTCACCATGCTTAGTTTTGCAACTTCAAGCTATGCAAGAGAGAGGGATCACGAGTGAGAAAGCCGTGCAAGAGAGAGGTACCGAGAGAAAGAGAGCAATCGGTGGAGGAGAGTGGCCAAAGGTCCCTTTTGACTTTTTAGGGCTTGGTGTGTGTGTGTGGGTTAAGTGAGGGCAATTTAGTCCAAAGAGAAAAAGAAAGAAGAGGAGAAAGATTGGACCTCCAAAGCTTATTTTAGCTATGAAATAATTTTTTTTAATAATCCTCATTTTTTAGGTTCAAAAATTTGAAAACCCATGCACATTGATCTTGTGTTTTGTCGAGAAAATTATGATGACTTTTGCCATCGATTTTAGGTCCGATAAAAGATGAAAATCTCTCTCTTTTGATCTTGGATCTGAAGCGAGGGAGAAGAGTGTGCTGATCACATTGAATTTTATAAAACACATCATTGCTAAGTAGTAATACTACCGAAATTTCATAAAATTGCATGTACCTCAAATCATTTAAAAAAACAAATAAAATACAAGTAAAGAAGACCCGTCCACGTCGATCTTGAGTTTGATCGAAAAAATTATGAAAACCTTTATCTTTGATCTTAAGTCTGACAAGAGATGAAAATCTTTCTCCATTGATCTTGGGTCTGAAGCAAGAGAGATAGGCACCTTGATCGAGCTTAATTTTACAAGTGCAACATTGTTAAGTTATTATGCCATCGAAATCTTGCAAGAAAAATTATATTTAAATATTGTCAATAAAATCAAGGAAGATTTGCATACATACCACATAATTCTTATACATTTATATATCTAACACCTTAAGTTAGATATTTACTTATCTAATACTTTTCTGTGCTTAAAAATGTGCATTTCATTTTTAAAAAGTTAGTGATGATGGTATTTTTGATGTGATATTGAAGGTTGGAGTGTTATATATGTAAGAATTGAAATTTAGGTGTTAGATATGTAAATACATAAGAATTGTGTGGTATGTATGTAAATCCCCGTAAAATAAAAAAATCATTGAATTGGCCTAGCTATAACCCTTCTTTTTCTCTCACATTAAAATAACACGATTTAGTTAAAATCATAAATTGAGAATTTAAACCTAAATCATTAATTCTCTAAATGAATTTAAATACATTAACAAATTAGAAATTAATTTGCTCAAGTGATAAATTTTATATACCTTAAAAGACCCACATAAACACATTCAAATATAAATAATTGTCATTCTCTCAATTGATCGAACACAATGTGTCAAAAATTCAATCATCCTCTATAAGAATCAAAAGAACTTAACAATCTAAGCCTTATCTCGACTTTAGGTGAAGTTGCAAAATTAAATTGACATTTCGATGGATGTAAACCCAACTTATGTTTGTAAGGAGGATTCCCCTTACTAATGTTGGCCTTCCAATGGATGTGATGCCAACTTATGTTCGTAAGACAGAAAATTAGCCCAACGTATGCTTGCAAGGCAAAATTATTTCAATCTAGGGATTTCCAAAGGTTGTAAGTCCCACCAATAGGATATATTAATGATAATAAACCTCACATAAATTATAAATTCTCAGGTCATCTTGTTTAAAAGATAAAATCATGAGACCCGCTAACTTTGGCAAACTTATAAACTAAGTTCAGCTTAAACAATCCAATGAACACCTGCACAACGACACTAATCTACTTGGAATTCTTGGGATGAGGCAACCCATGGTTGTTAATCAGATTTCTTAGACATTATGACTAATAGCTCTCTGTTGTTGGTAGACTATGAACAACAGTAGTCCCAGGATGACGTAACCATGGGATCTTGATTGAAAATTCTTTCATTTATTAAGCACTGATTTCAATCTTATATGATAGTGTTCTCCTATTGTGGTAAGGTGGGTAATTAACTTTGGGTGTTTGCATTCATAGGAAGTAGAACTCAATTCTAGAAAAATCCTAATATAAATGTTAAAAGAAATCTGGTTGAATAAATTTTAATCTGCCTCATGAAATGAACTCCTAAATCCTAGATAATGGAGATCGGTCATTTTGCCTGAGCGATCAATATTTTTCTTATGGCTATTTTGCAAGGATCTTTGGTTGTTGAATTTTAAAAAAATTATTGCATTTTGACACATGATTTAGGGACAAATCATTGTTGATTATGATAATTTAATTTGTCTTGTATGGTTTTTAATTTATTGTTATATGTGTAGTGATGATAGTAGATCCAAAACCTACATGTTTGCATTTTAGTATTCAAGTGCTTTATGATTGACCTTGGAAATACCAAATTTCCTTGGCTAGTTTTGAATGGTTTATAATTTAGTAATCACATACTATCACTTATAGTCTTCTGTGCTTAAAATGTTCAGTTTTCCATTCATACTTGAACCATTATTAAACCTCCAGACAAAGAAATGAATTGCAATATGTATGTTTACTCATGTATATTCATTATTGTTCACACATATGGGCTCATTTCTATGTATGACTTATTTGAGAGAACAATATTTAGTTATTTCCTTGATTAATTTTATTCATCTGTGGAAATTAAGTCAGATGTCTATTTTTTCCCTATGTATTTTACGTAAGTGGCTTTGAACCTTCGACATGGTAATCTCATAGAGTACATTTTTTGATTCAGTTACAGTGATTAAGCCTTGGAACGTTAGAATATAGTTTAATGATGGAGAATATTATGTTTATGTATATACTTATCAGCCCATCTGACAATGCTAGTACACTCGTAAAAATACACAAGTGCTAAAGAAACAATTTTGCACACTCATATACATTTCCTCATTGTTCACATTAGTTTTTAAGAGCATATGTGGAAAGTGGAAACATCTAAAATTTTTAGAAGTATCTAAGGTTATTATTTTTTTAAATTTATGGCTTAAAAATGCCAAATATGATTTGATCGACAGTATAGGGACTTTGAAGTATTTGCATATCTTAGCATTTTACATGTTATTTATTTGCATAAACATGAAGTCCCTAAACTGCATAAAAAGTGAGCGTAAAGACGTCAGCAATCTCACTACTATTTTAACGCATGAGCTAAATATATGATTGTGCGTCATCCATGAAATTCAAGGCTTATGTTGTAGAGTCATGAAGATTGCAAATGTTAGCATTATAACTATATTTAGCGTTTTCCTTTAAGTTTTACTTTTATTAAGATAAATGTTGAAGTCTGGGCACTACGTGTATGAAATGTGTGTTTGATTGAAATTTTATAACTTATATACCTTATCCTTTATCTTGTTTTAATTGATTTTGTTTTCCATTATTTCCTTTTTTACCAAAAGTCGAGTCATTTATAGAAAATGTCATTTTCATTCTACTTTCTGCAGGTTGGAGTCGTTTCTGATTATGATTTGTTGGCATTGGATTCCATTTCAGGTTCTTTTTAATTTTTAATTTAGAATGGTTTTTCTGGTTACCTTTTTTTTAGGTTATTTCCTCTTTAAGTTATATGGAGTTGCTAATTAATAAAATTCTAACGAACCTTTTGGAGGACATATGGTAAAGTGTTCTTTTTATTAATCATCATCCAAATCAAACCTCTTGTTTGAAGTGGATTATTATGAGCAGTGCATATTCTTGTATTATACTTTGTTGAATTATTGATATAAATCTCAAAGCCTATCTGAAAAAATACAATTGTGTGCACTATGATGAATAACTTGAGAAATGAACTTTTTTACTTCATTTTCTTTATTTTTTTTCAGCGGTTTTAGTTAACAATACCATTATGGCTGTCAAAAAATCTGTTGTTTACAAATAACTTGTGTTCAAATCATTTTGTTAAAAGCAAGCCGAGCATAAACAAATATTTTCAGCTCGAATTATAAACAAGCAGAACACGAATAACTCTTTGTTCGATCATGTTTGACTCGTTTTTACTCGAAATAAAGAAATTATATATATATATATATATATATATTATATTTAATGATAGTCTAAAAGCACCATAGCTCATTTGGTGGAATGATTGTGTGCTTTTTTCCTCATAGAAGAGGTGTAGGCTCGAATCTAACATCTTACATATTATTTTTTATTTAAATTTATTATTTATTTATTTCAATAATATTATGTTTTAGCCTTACAGCACAAAGAGAGCAAGTAGAAGTAACTTAATGTGGATAGATATCATCTCACCTAAATGTGTTCCTTCAAGGCTCCAAGGCTCTTAGTTATGTGAAATTTGAGACAAATGAGCTCATTTTGAACTAAATGAGCCAAACACGAACAAAAGATTTTCGAACAATTTCGAACATGAGTTGGATTTGAATAAACAAAATTTTAAACGAGCCGAACACGAACAAGCAGTCAACTCTCTCAAGCTCGGCTCGTTTGCACCTTAACTGCCATTACAAACTCCCAAGCTTTGGATGAGAAAAGTGAAGGATTGCATTAGATAGTCGACAGTTGGCATAAAACTTGTCCAAAAACTATGACATGAATCCTTTAACACATTATATTAATATTAGGGCATTCATTGGAAGCGATGCATTGAATGACTTGAATATAATGAAAAATGTGTTAAGGGCTACTACACGGGCTCCCGGGTGCATAGCAAAGGTTCCCTTGTTATGGAAAGATGCGGGAAAAAAAACTAGTCAATGAAATTAGAATTATGATAAAAACTTTGAATAGATGTAACCTTACATATAAATTAATGGAATTAATAGATATTATGATTTATAAGCAGAGTAGTATCTTATGTATTCTAGAAAATAAATGAGTTGAGAAGAAGGTCAAGGAAATTGATAATTTAGATTTTAAACTTTGGTATTTAAGTAGGAGTTATATTAGAAATAGTGTACGTGTGATTATAGATAAGAGTTTGAAAAATAATATTATGAAAATTAATAGAATTGGAGATAAAATTATAGCTTTAAAGATTATTGTTTATGTTGATATTATTAATGTTATATGTGCTTATGCCACTCATGTAGGTTTGGATGTATGCTCAAAAGAAAAAAAATTGAATGACCTAAAAAAATAAATGTAAAGAATACCTCTTGAAAAAATAGTATTTATTAGAGAGGATTTAAATAGGCATGTTAGTATAGTGATAGAAGATTTTAAAAATATTTATGGTGGCTATAGGTATGAAGTGACTAATGAAGAAGATGTAATAATATTGAATTTTGTTTTAGCTTATGATTTTATAATTATTAATATTTTATTTAAGAAAAAAGATGAACATATTATCACTTATAAGAATAGATCTAACAAATCATAAATTGGTTATTTTTTTATAAGAAAAATAGATCATTTAGTTTGTAAATATTATAAGGTTATTTAGGTTGAAAGTTTTAGTATCCAACATCAACTATTGATTTTGAATTTAAGATGAATGGTTAGAAGACGAAAAAAAATGAAAATATTTTCTTAGGATTAGATGGTGGTACTTAAAAAATGCTAATAAATATATTTTTAAGATTAAGTTTTAAGATCTTAGGATTTAGGATGTTCATGAGGAAGTCATGTTATGTGGAAAAATAACTAACAAGTGGTATCAAGCAAGCTGCAAAAAATGCATTTGGAGAATAAAAAAGAAAAGTTCTTATAAGTAAAGATAATTGGTGGAGTCAAAATGTGCAATGAAAAAAAAAAGTTTTGTTGTAAAAATTAGTTTAAATGTAGAAGCTCAGCGAATTAAGAAAGATATAGAGTAGCTCATAGACATTTTAACAAAGCAATATATGATGTAAATAATTTAACATTTAGTGATTTATATAGATTCGATACCAAAGAGAGTGAAAGATATATGTATAAGTTAGTCAAGTAAATAAATAGGAGAAATAAAGATTTAGTTCAAGTGAAGTATTAAAGATGAAGATCATAAAGTGATTTTCTTATAAGAGGATATTCAACATAGGTGGATGATAGATTTTGATAAAATTTTCAATTAAAGTTTTGAGAATACGATTGACTTTAGCGACCTTAATATCGTAAATGAAAATAAAGATTTTTATTTTTATTGTTGTATTAGTAAAACAAAAGTTAGATAGGATTTAAACAACACGAAGTGTAGAAAAACAGTAAGACTTGATAACATTTCAATAGAAGTATGGAAATGCTTAGAAAATCAAGAAATGTTTTGGCTTATTAATCTTTTTAATATTATTTTAAAGATTAAAAAGATGCTACATGTGTGGAGAGCGTATGTTGGTTCTATTTTAAGAATAAAGGTGATGCATAAGAGTCAGTAAATTATTAAGGAATTAAGTTAATTTTTCATATAAAAGTTTCTCAAAATCAATTTGGATTCATGCTGGCTAGGTCTACTATAGATGTTATATATTTATTGAGAGGTTTGATGGAAAAGTATAGAGAGAGTGAGGGGAATCTACATATCATATTTATTGATTTAGAGAAAGCATATGATAAAATTTCGAGAGAAGTGATTTAGAGAGTTCTAAAAAAAAAAAGAGCTATTATTGCTTATATTCAAGCTATTAAGGATATGTATATTGGAGTTGTCATTTGTGTTCAAACACAAGGAGGATTGACCAAATATATTCTTATTTTAGTTGGATTACATCAAGGATTGACTTAAAGCTCATATCTCTTAATAGACATTTACAGGAGGATGTATCTTGTATGCTTTTTGCTAAAGATATTCTTCTTGTTGATAAGACTAAGGTAGGAGTTTAAGAAAACTTGAATTATGGCAACCTTAAGAGTCTTAAGGCTTTCATTTGAGGAGATCTGAAATCAAATGGGGTGTAATTTTAGTTGTAGATGATCAAGATTCAGTGATAGGGTTGTAACAATGGGCGTTCAAGTCATTAAAAAAAGTGAATGTTTTAGATATCTCAAGTCTATTGTTCAAAGCGATGGTGAAATAGATGGGGATGTTATTAGTAGAATTTAAGTTGAATAGTTGAAGCGAGGAATGCATCGGTCCTATTGTGTGATAGAAAATTACTACTTAGATTTAAGGATAGATTTTATAAGATGGTAGTGAGACATGCAATTTTTTATAATGCAAAATGTTGGCTAGTAAAAGAGCAGCATAAAATTAAGTGTTATAGAGATGAGGATGATCAATGGGGTGCACTTAGAGACAAATTAGAAATGAATATATACGTCAAAAGGTTGGAGTAATTCCAATGACAAATAAGATTAGAAAGAGTTTCCTTTGATGGTTTGATCATATAAAATATTGATCATCTAATGACTTAGTTAGGAGAGTAGATATATTAGATTTAGCCTATGTTAAGAAAGGTAGAGATAGACTTAAAAAGATTTGGCTATGAAGTATAAAATTGACCTTATTTTATTAGAATTAAATGAGAATATGACACTTAATAGGACACATTAGAGGAAAAGAATTCATGTAGTTGACCATACGTAGTGGGATAAAGGCTTGTTGTTGTTGTTATTGTTGTTAGTAGTAGTTTTAGTTTCATTACGAGTTTGATGGACATGTACGACCATCCATTATTCCTTGTGGTTGGATTTCTTGTTTGCTTGATTTTATTACCCTTATGTAGTTTTTGGTTTTGTAGATGGCTTCTTTCCTTTTTGATGATGGAGTTATGCTATGATTTCTTTGTTTTGGTGGAGTTGGTCTACCACACTTTGATTATCTAATGTTATTTCTTTTCAATAAGGATGGATAACCTTTTATTGCAATAATTGCTGTGTTTTGGCTTTACTTATGGTGGGAGAGGGTTCTTCTTATGCAAAATTTTATGTGCTTGGTCTTTTTGTTTCTTTGTTGCAATGTATCTTTCTCTATTAAGGCTATGATAGTTTCATTGAGATCTTTTGTTCTGATCTATTAACTTTGGGGTTGAATCTTCTCCTTTTTTTTTTCCTATTGTATTATAAATATGTGTTTGAGGCATGTGCAAAGCTCAATCTAATTTAGTTCTTGAATAAAATTCTTGTTGGATGTGCTATTTCATCTACTTAAAGTAATTAATTTTTAATAAAGTGTAAGATTTGGTGATTTTTTGGAGCAAATATTTTCTTGTAATATTGCAATATTAGATTTTGGTGAATTTATTTCTCATCATTGATTTTCTTGTTCTATATTTTGTCATTGGTTTGATAGTGTAGTTATTTTATGCAGTTTGATTACCAAAAAATGTGTGGCTATTTTGATTCTAAATTTCTAGATGTTTCTAGTAGAAGTGCATTGTAGTTTCGCTACATCTCAAAATAAATCTTGATTAGAAATCGTAAGACATCATATATTACTTTGATATGATAGAATAGGGTTTATTTCATGGCATAGTAATATCAATTGGCAACTAAAAGTGGGACTCTAATAAGGTTTAATTAGTTGATAAAAAAAGATATAATTTATAAAAAAATTTAAATTAGTTAATTGAGCTATTATATAATGATGTGAAGGAAGAAATTAAGTTAAAGAAGGAAATGAAATTCTAAAGCTACATACTCAACCTATTGAACAAGAATTTGTTTTTTAGTTCTTAAATAAATTGATCCATCTTTATGTTAATCTTGTTAGATTACCAAAAATCAACATGACAAAATAATCAACCTAGACTTTATAGACCTTCAAAGGAGGAGGAAGAAGAAGAAAAAAGAGCTCTTGCATATGGCGTTGTCTGATCACGCTTAACTTGTTAGCTCTCATGCGCTTACCTTAAATTCATGCTCCTCTCTCTTCAATCATTCTCCTGTCTCACCTCTAGTGTCTTGCTCAGAGCTACCTTGCCCACCCACCAATTTCTCTCTTTTCTTGGCTCTCGAGCCTTAGCCACCTATCTTCCTTCATATATGTATTATATGTATGTATGTATATAAATATATATACACATGAAAATTATGATAGCCATAGATGACATCTTTATGATATTGATGAAATGATATGAGATGCATCCTAAAGCTTTCTTTGACTTATTAGTGGATATGGATTGCTTTTTTTTATCGGAAAAATGATGTTTGATAGGCAACAAGTATGTTTGCAAACTAAAATTTACTAATCAAACAAAAATATAATGTATCGTTGTAGAGAGATAGACAAAAGATCAAGGCTCGATCCACCCACTATATGGACTAAAATGAAGCTATTAATGAAAATACTTGTTAGTATCCTACTAGGATTGATTGTTCAATGAATTTAACACATTAAAATAAGGAAGAAATATTATTACTAAATACATGAATAAGTTTGAAGAAGTGTTGTTATATTTTGAAATAATGGAGGATCCAAAAATAATGCTTTGTTGGTTTAAAACCAGCTTAAAGACTCGAGCTTAAAATAGAAATGATGCCCCATAATATTAATTCGCTTGAGGATGCTTCTTAACTTGTTTTATAATATAAATAATACAAAAGTTTCTTGTACTTGAAACATTTCTTCATACACAAGGAGTTCCTCTTTTTGTAAAAATAATCGAACCTGAACGATTGTCTAAAGGTAGCAACACTATTTTGAACAAAGAGTCAAGCTGATAGTTGGTAGAAATTGTATTGAGATCCTAGATTTTTACTAAGTCTTATTTTAGATGCCACCAAATGGGCCTCTTTATGAGTGTTTGTCATAGTAGAAGTCTACACATTAATATTAACAAAGAAGATAATAAAGTGATGGAGAAGACGTGTAAACTTGATAGGTATTTTGATTGAGAATTTTTTTAGTGCATTATTGTTACACTTAAGGTAAACTTGATTAACAAAGAACTTTAATCTTTTAGACCTATTTTGAGTATAATACAAACTTTGTAGATTCATCATCATTATCAAAAGTTATATGATGGCTCCTGCTAAGTTTGCCCTATATGCATGAATTAAAAAACTATATGACACATGTAAGCTTTTGTAGTGTCTTGGATAGATAAATTTAGAAGATCCATGTATTAAAGTTGATTAGTATCTATTCACCTTGCTTCTTGTGGTGATAAGATCTACTATGATGTCTTATATATTGTCATTTCACATGTCAAGTTGGGGTCGATTTTGGTTATAAGATTTAGATGTGACATATTTTGGGAGGTCCTATACTTTTTTGTTTAAGCTTTGTGATAGGAGGATCTATCTTAAACCTAAGAAACCTAAAGGCTTTACATGCCAGATGTGCTTTTAACAAATTTTTAAAAAATATTTACATTTTTTTAGCCAACATACATTTAAAAAGGGTTGTAGAATTGAAGGAGTAATTTATGTCTCGATAGCATTGGATTGAATCATGAGTTGCTTGAGAGCATATCAATGCCTTGGGGTGTTAGTTGATTACTAATTGAATTTAAGGATCCATACCTTAGTGAACTATCATATATGGATATACATGTTATTGATTTGATTTTTGGATCAACAGTACATAAGTTAGCATAATATAGAATGAATTCTATTGAATAAGTTGAACTTAAAAAGATAGGTATATGATTTAGTTAGGAAATGATTTATTAGGGAGAGTACAAGTCTTCATTGTTGTGCCTACTTATACCTAAAAAGGATGTCAATCGGAGAATTGGAGAATGTGCTTGAATAGTAGAGTGATTAATAAAATTACTACCATGTTTTGATTTTTCATGTTGAGATTAGATGACATACTAGATATGATAATTGGGGCTGAGATTTTCTCAAAGATTGATTTGAGAAGTGGTTTTCTATCAAATAATTGAGATCTTATTTGAAATTACACAATGAGGTGCACCTTAGGGCTCGCTTTAGAAATGAGGAGACTTTTGCTTCATATTTAAGGTTTAGTTTTCTTTTTAAAAATAAATAATAAATATAAATAAGATATTTTAACTAAAACCTCAGTTTAGTATTTTTTTTTCTTTTCTATTTTGTTTGGTTTCTATCCCTTATGGCCCAACTTCATCCTCTTGGTATCAAGCATCAAAGCATGTGACTCAATGATCGCTTCTCCTTCATATAGTATTGTCATTATTGGCATTGTCTCCCTCCTATAGTGTCATTGCCATTGATGTCTCCTCCTTGCTAAGCCTTCTTCTTTCTTAAAGACTACAACATCTTTTTTTGTCAATAATAATATATAGTTTTTTCTTAAAATATTTGCATTTTTATTTAGGGTTCTTATTTCATAAACATTTGCATATTATATTCTTACTTAGATTTGAGGTGAGTGCGAGAGATTTATTGTTCAACTTATTTTGACTCATTATGCTCTTATGTTTATATTTGTCTGACACTTTTTCATTATTTGATTTTAGTATATTAATATTATTACTTCTTACTTCATACTTTGTTGTTAGTATAATATTTTTATTTTATGCATTTTATTGATTTTGAGGTTTATGACCCACTTCATAGAAAGAAAGTGCCTCAATATTCAATTACATAATTTTAATCCTTGCGATGAGAGATGAATGATTTATTGCTTTGATGATGAAGGATGACTTGTATTAATTGTTAGTGATGTGTTTCAAATTAACTAATGCCCTGAGCTCTTCTACTAGAATTATAAACTTTGTTTTGTTATCATCTATTAGAAAATATCTTGTATTCTTTGATGACATTGATTTTTGATGAACATAGAGAGAATCATGTAGCACATCTTAGAAAAGTTTTTGAAAAGTAACAATCGAAAGAATTGTATGTAGATCTAAGAAGTGCTATTAACTATTTTCTATTGATGATTTATTAGAGATTTAGTACTATTATGAAATCAATGTACCTCAAGAAAGTAGAATTTAAGTGGATGCATGCAATCTACTTAACATATGACATTAAGGGGTGGTGCGCAATTATTTGAAGAAGTTGAAAGTCGCTATCAAAGAAAGCTCATGCAAGAAAGCTGTTGTTGCTAAAGAATGACTTTGTTTGGAAAAATATGCTGTACTGCAGCTGTTTATGAATAAAAGACTAAAATGTCCTTATATGCATCTATTAATAAATATATATACAATATTTAAATTTTAGTAATCATTATATTTAATTGTTTCTAAATAATATTTTTTTTTATGTAATTAGCAATGTTTTGAATATAAAGGCCAAATTGATATTATATTCTTCTAAGCAAGGAAAATAATAAGAATCCATGTAATATATTTATGTTCACCACATAATGAGCTGTGAATATAACAAAATAAGTAAAAGTTATAAATTCATTAAAATCTGATAGTTTTAACAATATAATAGATGTACTCATATCATAGGAATCATTCAATGCAATTTCACTCATCAACTAAAGCATTTGTGATCTGTTCCCTTAGTTCAACCATCATATCAACACCTTTATCATCTTGAGTCTGATGATCTTCCACATCTTCGATAGCTACCATTGATTGACCAACTATGTATTCATAAGTTTCATGTGGAACATATATGTGATCTCTTTCTACACTATTTAATTCAATGCTATTTTTTGAAAGATGACGCCGTATATAATTATGTAATGCTATTGTAGCTATGACTATTTTTACCTATTTTTTGAAAGAATATGTAGGCATGTCCCTCAAAATTATCAACTTCTTCCAAATTTCAAAAATTCTTTCAATAACACCACACAATGATGAGTGTCGCTTGTTAAACATTTCTTTTTACCATGAACCACTTGATCACTTCTTTCAAAATCAGGGATGTGATATCTTGTTTCAGGGAATGACTTTAAAAATCCTCATTGCATCGGATACCCGACATCCACAAGATAATATTTTTCTATTGAATTGTATAAATTATTTATGTAAATAGAGCATATAAAAAAGAATTGCTATAAGTGAAATTATGATTTACCTGGAGATGGCATTGGAAAATTAAATGGTCAAGAGCGTATTGCAAATTTGAAGATGCGGCTATTATGTGTACTTCCTTCCCATCCAATCATGAGAAACGTAAAGCACATGTTAAAATCATGCACTGTCATTACATTCTGAGTTGGTGAACCACATCTTTCAATATAAGCCATCTTCTTAGTGTTAGGAACACGAGCATGCACATGTGTTTTGTCAATTGCTCCAGTATAGTCTTATATCACATATTAGTTTTTAAAACACATTCAAGCGACCAAGAAAAGATATGTATGAAATTTTACCTTGAAGTACGACATATATTAATAATCATAAGATATCTCAGTAGGTGTATTCTGAAAAGTAGAGTCTAAGGGCTTTACAGTTGTAGATACCAAACTAACCAGAGCATCCATACCAATACTAAAGTATCTACTAACTATTTCAGATGAATGCTGGAATCGCTCACATGCTGCCCTTTCTGACTCTTTGTGTGATAATATATAAAGTGTGATTTCTAATACTCTCTTGTTGTTGTTCTTGAAGAGCCTTGAAGCCCGTGATAAGTCTGTAAATCTTGCAAGAGATCAAGAAAAATTATTTGTAACATACGAAACATGCTATGAAATCTTCTTGAATTTCCTGCAAATAGCTCCCCAATCCATTTATCTCTAATATATGTTGTTGTCATTGAAGGGGTCTTATAGATGTATGATTCATAATACTCATTAATTAGGTACACAACAGTAACTATAATCTTCTTGCAAAGTTCACATTTGCTGTCATCCATAATTGTAGTGATAAAAAAATATCAAGCAATACTTACAAGCCTAACAATCATTGAAAGTATAACAAATCATATAATAATATAAAAAAGTCCAACAAAAATAGATAAGATGTTCATACAAAACAGTCTAAACTGATAATCCTAAACACAATACATAAGTATTATTATAAAGTTTCAGCCTTCACGTTTTTCATAAAAAAAACGCAAGTCATGAACCCTTCATTTGGCTGCAATTGACATAAACATTTCTCTTTTGTTGGGGTTCTCAAGCAACTTGGTGGAGTATATGTATAATGAGATATCTTCATAAACTTCAGTTATCTCCTCAAGTGTTTTGACTACATCAGAGATTGATGGTGGAACACGTGATGCACTTGATCCAGAAGATAAATTTGAACATGTCGTTAGTTGTTCTGAAATTTGATCTCTCAAAAAACTTGGTCCGCTTATCTTCTTTCTCTCACGTATTGGTTCTACAGAATGTTGGCGCTTGGTATGATTGGATCTATTACGGCCATTTGTAATATGATATTAACATTTGTCAGGTTCATTTGAGCTCTCACTTTATTCAGACCCACCATGCTTAAATCTGCCTGAACTTCTCACCAGGAGTATAAGCATGAGCTTCAGTGGCAACGACCCTACTGAACATTAGGTCAAGCTTATCTTCAAATTATGGGTTAATGCCACAAAGTCTGAATTTTTTAGCACCCGATACAACCTACATATCATTGAAGAAAAGATAATAGTAAATTGACATGTACATATTAAATAATTGAAAATGAAAGACAAATATAAATTAAGTTTACCTCTAATTTCTCTTTCCACCAGTCATCTGAAATATCGATTGTTCTCTTTCTAGGATCCCAACCTAATCTTGTTGATTCACGTTTCAATTCCTTCCATAATTTTCAATCTTTCTTTAGTTGATCCCATTTATTTTTAAATTGACTCTTATCATATTCTCTTCCAGTTTTCTCTCAAAATTTTAATTATATTTTGCTAACCTTCTTTGCTAAAATGAGTTGTGGGTCGATTACCTAATTCTACCTCCTTTAAACAAACATCACAAAAAAGCAACTTCACATCATTTCTCCCATATAGCAGATAATCCGCTATCTCTTGGCTTTCTCATTGTGACTCACTAGTAAATAAATAAGTTAATTTTCACAGTAGGCAAAGCCTTCCAAAATGTGGTAATAGAAAATAATGAAGAAAAAATAATTAATTAAAAATAAGAATCTTATTCTTGCAAATTATTATGCAAGATAACAATGTTAGTAAGTCACATTAACAATCATTCACTATAAATACCTGAAGTATTCAAGTGTGTTTTTGTTCGCTTTCCTAATCACGTTACAAGCTATCCTTAGAACTTCGTAGCCCTATTCAAGAAAAGTATTAACATCAAAATCAGAAACCAAATAATGTGTAAGACAAATAAACAATGTTTGCTTGCGGCTGGGGATAAGATCGGGCGGGGCAGGCCCTGCGCCGCAGGCAGAATGCAGCCTGAAACACACCCTAAATTCCCATACTAGCATAATTTGATTTTGATAAGATTTTTGAGGTTTCATATGATGCCTTTGCAGGGTATTATTAAAGATGGATATATAATTGCTTAGTTTAATGAGAAGTTAAATGAAGCAAAATCAACATACTCTAATTATTTTATGTAAATCTATGTTGTTGTATAGTCACTTCAACATTGGACGCATTAATTGTTGCCTAAGAAATTTGTTTTACATTTACCTGACCAATCTTTAAAAGGTTTGGACTTCTAAATGAAATTCAGGCATCAACATGATAAATGGGTTGAATTCTTATAAGAATATACATGTGTTAAGGCACTATGTTAGAATTGAAAATAAATCCTTACAAACCATGCTAGTTAACGTGGTTGATTTTGATTGCATTATAGAGGATTGTGTCAAAGGTAACAACTTCAATGACATATCTTATTTTTAACTAGTGCCTCACCTATGATACGGATTTTATGATTAAGGATGCTTTTTTCTAAAGAAATTCGATTGCATCTTTGCTTCATCTTTGTGAGAATTTTCTTATCTTAGAATCACATATAGGTGGTACTGTGAGTCATTTCGGTTGAGAAAAAAATTGTAGTCATGACTAAGCATAGGTACTATTGGCCCAGCTTGAGATAAAATATTGCTTGTATAGTGTCACAATTAGAACATGCTAAACGATTAAAAGGAAAAAAAAACATAATACTTCACTTTATACATTTTTGCTTATTCCATGTAAACCTTGGGTGGATCTTAGCTTGGACATTGCTCTAGGATTGTTATGAAAGCTAAGGAAACAGGATTCTATTTTTGTAGTGGCTAGTCTCTTAGCAAAAACAGTTCGTTTCATTTTATGTTTTAAAATTATTAATGTATCTCATATAATAAAATTATTTGATTAAGCTGCAAGGTTTAACTAAAACTATTATATTTGATAGGTATGTAATATTCATGAGCTGTTTTTAAAAAGCTCTTTGGAAAAATGATAGCTCAATTAAATCTTTTAATGGTTATTACTCCCAAGTTGACGGTCATTGACATAATTAATAAGATTTTGGGTAATTTGTTATGTATTTGATTAAATAATGCACATTTATTTTGAATTTAATACTATCTATAATGAGTCTATTTGAAATCATCACATGGTAATAGGCTAGACAATCAGCAAATCTTGTTGAACTTTCTATTCAATCTAGTCGAGTGAATTTGCGTAATCATTTTTATGATATATGGATAATTTGCATGAAGTTAGTCACAAAAAAGTAAATATTAATTATAATAATTATTTGTCTATTGCTAATGTGAACAAAAATACATTAAATTCAAACTAGGCGGTATGTTATTGGTTTATGTAAATTGAAAATAGTTTTCTATGAGACATTTAAAGAAATTAACTATAAGAAGATGGGTTCATATAAAGTGTTTAGTAAATCTCAAGAAGCACTTATATCAAACTAAGTTTTAATTAATTTGATTTTTTTTTTAATTTACTATTAATGTCATATATTCATCTCTCCGTCCATATCATTCTCACGAATTCACATCTTGCACATTATTAGATTGATTTACTTAACTAATTCTTGAAGCTATTATTGGTGATAAATTGTGTCCACTATTAATAGTGGATATTGAAGGTATCTTATATTTCAGTTGACAAACCCACTTGTGATGACTCTAAGATTGCCATACAAAAAACACTATAATTATGCCCATAGTTGATAAATATCAAATGTATAATTTATTAGAGTTAAATTGCTGGGAGGGGTAATTAACTATAGATCTTTGTGCCTATTTGAAACTTGAATCCAGATCTAAATTTTTCATTAAATAAGGGTGAATCTCTTGATAGTTTCTTATCTTCAAATTTATCCATTTTCTGAAATTTTGACATGAATCAATCAAAACTCTCTCCATGAGAGGCTGAGCGTAAATTTTTAGCCCGCAATAAGATTATGGTAAAAAAGTATATGATGTTGATCCAATCGAGAACAGGTTGTCATCTTGAATATACACTTCCTCTTGAGGTTGGTTAATTATTGTAAGGACCAGTTCAGCCAGTATTTTGAACAATCATAGTTTTAACTTTTAAAGGTTTCCTTCTATATATCATTTTCTATTGATTTTTTTTTTAATTTTTTCTTGTGACTACTGATTTTGCATTGATTTCTTTATATATTCTCAACCGTCCCAAGACCCATGTAAGATCACTAAATGTATAGCATTCAAGCCCTTTATCCTGCAATTTTCTTCTTCCATCTTTAATTTTTCTTTAGAAGGAGCCACTAGTTGCTATGGTGGTCTAAGCTACTACATTTTCTCTCTCTTGGTTTCCTTTTATGGGTAAAACATATATAAATTATGCAAACTAAAGTTGATTCTTGGCATTTAAGCCCTAGGAGAATTGGAACTTGCATTTTTTTTTATTGGATCCAAGCGAATTCTAAGGAATTTCTTATTTGGGTCTCTCATGTGCTTTATACATCAAGCATTTAAATAAACTTTTAGCTATCCTTGATTCTTATGTGTGTTAATTGGATGTGTATTATTTGAGCACTTGGTTGGTCTTAATGGTTGGCAAGTCTCCTTATACTGATGCGAGGTCTAAGTCTTTCTTTTAGGTGATTTCTATCCCAGTCCTTGCTATTAGTTTATTTATTGATACTATGCTTGATTGAAGTGTTGTCAAGTGTGATGCATGCCTAATTCTTTTCATAATGTGAATCTTGTAAATAACTGATTTTTACTAATGTTTAGAGTTGGAAAATTTCATATTATTTTTTTAGTGTTTTTATTATGCATTTTCTCCTGTAATGTATTAGTAAATTTTAGATCCTAAAGCATTGTGCATAAATAAATTTTTTCATTTATGCATTAACTCTATACATAAAGCTTCTAAAGACCTAATTAGTTGTCTTGCTATTAGTTTTCTCCTTTTAATTGTGGAGTAATGACCAGAGTTATAATTTGTCTTGTTTTTTGGATATAATTTTATCCAAAAAATTTTCACGATGAATGAAAATTCTGTATGCTTCATTTGTTGGGCTTCATCTTGCATGAGTTTTAGAATTGTTGTGTGCTAGAAATTTCGTAATGGTAAAGTAGAATTTACGCTTTAGTTTTGCACGAGAGTTTAGCACACATACAGATAATAGAGAACAAAATATGAGAACAAAATTTTTATGTAGAAAAACTCCAGAAAAGGGGAAAAAATTACGGGGCTTAGCCTAGCTAAAATGTTCCACTATGCTTTGAAATACAAAATTTCAATCTTCTTGATTATGGGATTACAAAGTTGTATTTAAGAAATAAAGAAGATGAGAGTTCTAGAAAGCAGCTTTGTGATCGAAGTTGAACGATTGTCATGTGGTCTGACGAACGGGTCGCCGACGCTTGAATTTCAAGCTTTCGCTTTGTAGTTCTCTCCCAACTTTCTTCCAAGTCTCTTCTAGCTTTCTTCTCCCCTCATGACAAAAATGGGGTCTTATTTATAGGATTTTGAGAGGGGGAATTTTAGTAATTGTAGCCAAAATTTCAAAACACTATCGGATGGTTCACATTGATTCCCTCGATTGCATATAGTTTTTTGATGATTTGACTATCAAACGACCTCCGATTTGAGTGGTCTTAGGCTCGTTGAATTCGTTTCGTCGAGCCGCTCTATTTGACTATATGCATATCAAATTTAAAGATCATTTGATCATCTAGTTAGTTTCATGAAATCTTCACGTGAAATCATTTGGACTCGATTTGACCCAATTTTGGTATTTGATTGACTCCTCTCGTCGAGATATTTAATTCAATTACTTATATGTACTACTTTGAGATTTATGCTGGATTCGACAAATTTTAAAATGATATATCATTTGCTCCCTTATTTTTGGAAGTTAAATGTAGTTTCATCCAAAAATATTATAAATTTGATAAATCTCTTGAGTTAAAAATAGAATTCGCAAATACATATATTTTTTACGTATTATTTTTATTATATATCATTTCTCATTATTATTATTATTTTAAAAAATTATTATTAATATTAATTAGTTATTTTATTAGTATTTGTATATATACATATATAATGTTTTATATTATGTATGTTATTTATTTAATTTCTTATTATATTTTATTATAATATATATATATATATATATATATATATATATATATAATGTTTCTTCATAAGCATATATAATTTTTTTAGCTCTAGTATAGAGAGAGAGAGAGAAAGAGATTTTTTTTTTTAAAGTAACATAATAGAGGAGGAGAGAGAGGGGGAGAGAGAGAGACTAAGAAAGGGGGGCAACATGTGCTCCCTAATTAATGTTTTTTTACTTTTAGAATTTGAAGAGTTTTTTTGGAATTTGAAAGTTTTCTCTTCCCCCACTACACTCTTTTTTTTAGAAGATGAAAAGTTTTTTTTAGAATATGAAAAGTTCTCTCTTTTATTTATTATTTTCTTAAAGAAGATGAAGAGTTTTTTTAATGTTTTTTAGAATATAAAGAATTCTCTCTTTTATTTATTATTTTTTAAAAAAGATGAAGAGTTTTTTTTTAAATAATTTGAAGAGTCAATTTTCAAATATAAATACCCGTAAGAGGATGATGGGAAAATCACATCTCTCCCCTTCTTTCCTGGTGGCTTCAACTGACTTGTGACGGTACACGATCTCCCTTGCAAGCTCCAGTTCTCCTTGACATCAGGGTTTGAAAGTGACATGGTTAGGTGAGGCGTATCCGAAATTCAGGTTTCAATGTGCTTCTGGATTTCTCCAATTTTTTCAAATCTCAAATCCTCCATAATGAGATAATAACTCAGATTCCACTTTCTTCGGGTTTAAACCGACTTAGAAGCACGATCTCAATTCGCTGGCTTTTCGTTCCTCCAATTTGTTTCAAATCCTAGAGTTCTTCACTAACCTGTATAATGGTACCAACCTCCCTTGCAGGCTCCAGTTCTTGATTTCGATATTTGAAATTGACCTGATTAAGCGGTGAGCATCCCGAATTTAGGCTTTAGTGTGAATCTGAAATCCTTCATTTATTTCTGTGTAAAAATTAAAACTGTCTTGAATAAATGGTGCATAAAACTCTTTCACAGGCTCCAGTGTATCCTTTATGTCTGTTAAGGCTTTTGCTCCCTAGCATAAGTACATATTTTTATATTATAAAATTTTTGGCTCTTAGTAGCGGTAAGAATTTTTTATTTTTTTTTAGACTTTTGTCTTCAAAGGATTATGATGTGTATATATATATATATATATATATATATATATATTAAGGCTTTTGACTTTTAAGATTTTTCATGCACCTGTACATTATGAGGCTTTTGCTTTCTATGATTTTTGGTGTACTTGTATTTTCTGAGGTTTTTGCCTTTTGAGATTTTTGATGTATCTTTATTTTTTGAGATTTTTGCCTTTTAAGGTTTTTAGTGTATTAGCTCGAGATTTTGATATATTTGTTGAGCTTTTAAGATTTTTGATGCATTTGTACTTTTTGACATTTTTGCCTTTTAAGATTTTTGATGTACCTGTACCTTCTAAGATTTTTTGACTTTTTAGGTTTTTGATGTACTTATATTTTTTGAGGTTATTGACTTTTAAGATTTTTAGTGTTCTCGCATTGAGATTTTAACTTGAGATTTTGATATATTGTATTTTTTAATTTTATCTTGAGATTTTGATGAGTGGAGGCCTATCAATCACTCTCTGGTCTTCTAATGAGGATCTTGTCCATTATTAGTTTCTCATCGAAGCTTCTCATTGAGGCTTCTTCAAGGGTGTGCCTTCTAAGTGTTATCAGTGGAGATTTTGCCTACCAATTGCCCTCATGGGATCTTTTTGGTGAGAACTTTGTCCACTACCAGCTTCTCATAAAGGCTTCGTCATGAGTATGACTTCGAGGGATTTTATGCAATAAAAGTAAATTTCATTGATAAAAAAAATTTCCTTGAAAAATAAAATCTTCTTAAGTTTTCAATAAAGTCAAAAATAAACTTGACCTCCTTGAGTTGGTTCTTTCGGGAGATCTTCCTTCACTCAATAATTCCAACAAATTCTGTCATGCTTTCTCTGATCTCTTTTTTGATGATATATGCATAGCTTTAATAAGTAGCAGCCTAGATGTCCCTATCGACCTAAACATTCAATTTCTTCCTTCAGATGAACACAACTTTCTGTTGAATGTCCTTTCGAACGGTGAAAGTGATAATATTGTGATTGATCTCTATTGCTTGGATTTCCCAATGATTTTGGTCATTTAAGATATTTAGAATTTTGAATATCCATTATGATATGAATCGTAGAAATGTTTAGTGGAGTATAACTAGAAGTCTCATGATATCATTTAAAATTTTTTTTTGTAGAGATACTATTGTAACACCTTTTTACACGTACTTACGTTTAGAATTATTCTCAAAATTTCTTCTATGTGTATTAATAGTTTCATCAGCAGTAATCTGTGCGTTTACTCTTCGTATGAGGTCTTCATAGGAAGGAATTATTTCTCTCATCAGTGATGAATATAATGGTCTAGGTCGTAGGTCTCCCAGAAAAATGCCTCACAATAATTTTTTGATTTGCGATAAATTGTTCAACAAAGAGTTTAATCATAATGGGCAAAGTTGAGAATGATCTCCTGAGGGAGGGAACCGCGTACGGGCTTGTCCTTTGAAAGTAACAGGGAAAACTTGACAGAGTAAAGCATCGGGGGCCTGTTGAATATGCATAATAATTTTGTAGTGATTAATATGCTCATATGAATTAGAAGTTCCATCATAGGTTCTATTGTAAGTAGTTTAAATCATTCTGAGATAGGTTGTTGAAGGACAATATCATGCAAATGAGAAGATTCTTGAATGCTCTATTGAGGGATGAATTGCTTATCTTTTGAGAAAATTCCTCTCGAACAAGGTGTCATAATTCGTTTCTAATGACTTTATGGGATATTTCCATAATACAGAGATTATTCAACCTTACTAAAGAGGCAGGGGGATTCAAGGTTGGTCGGGTAGCACGATCAGGGTGATTTGAACTAACAGTATCATCAAGATCTATGCTGGGATGATGTAGGGGGAATTTTTATATTATTGTGAGGTAGTTATTCATGCGTTTCTTCAAAATCAACTCTATCTTATTATTGATAGAGTAAATGTCCTCTAATTTGTGATATCCTTCTCGGTTGTCCAACTCTTAATAAGAGCTGAAAGATTTGAGCTTGATGTTTCTCCATTCTTCGCATCCACTTCTCAAAGGTACGAAGTAGATTATTTGACCATCCATTTAGCTTCATGAAGTCTTCACGTGAACTCATTTGGACTCGATTTGACCCAATTTTGATTTTGATTGACTCGTTTCACCGAGATGTTTAATTCAATTACTCATATGTACTACTTTAAGATTTGTTCTGGATTCGACAAATTTTAAAGTGATATATCAAGAATTTTTTTTTGTTCATTTTAGTTTATTTCTCTCTTTGTATAATTATTACTCCAGCGCTTTTTGCTTATGCTTGAAGAATGAAGCTCATATTCTAGTACTTATTAAGTTTTTAAGTGCATTTTTTCTGTATTTTCAACTTGTAAATGACATTTGCATTTGTTAGAGGAACCATCCTGATACTCTTCTTGTTCATGTTTTTTATAAATAGGACCTGGACAAACTGATACAAGCATGTTCCCTGAGGTAAATAGCACGTGGAAGGTATGCAAAATTGTTCAGATTTATTCATCTTTGTTAGCTGGTGTTTTATTCTGTTCATTATTCTCTTTAGAATTTTAGTTCACTTACTATTTACAGATTCCTTCCTCAAAGATAATATGATTTAATATTAATATCTGGAATTATTAGACTATTTAGTGCACCATTTTGATTAAGATTTTTCTCGTGATTCTGTCCTTCTAACGTGCTTCATACGGAGGAATTTTGGATGGACGGATGGAATTCCACTTCACAGTTAACAATTGAACCTTGCAAATCTAATTTGTTTTACATATGAGGTTGCAGTAAGTTGGTTATTTCTAGCCTTGTGTAGGCTTGAAGGGAGAAATGACTGATATTTATGATCCAAGAAACATAAATTTCTATGTTGTGTTGTTGAATCATGCCAGCAGCAGATATTTGATTTGAATTTTTTAAATTTAAACATTGAGTAGGCTATGACAAGCTCCTAAAAATCGTGAACTCTGAATATAAACGTATGATTTAGTTTGTATAGTTTAGCTTGAGTACTTAACTTCATCCTCATCAAATTTGTTGTTTAATACTTCCTAAGGTATTCAATATGATGCGTAGTATGAATAAATGCAAATTAAATTGAGCTGCTTTGTGTTTAAACTTCTAAAAGCTAACTGGAGAACTCATGTTCACAACTAAACGTAGCTACTATTGATAGCAACAATTACTCTTGGCTTGCAAACTAAAGGGTCGAGTTGCCTTGTTGATTTAACAAGCTTCAAAAGTAGATTCAACATATATATCCTGAGGTCAATGAGACAAAAAATTTGAGCTTGAATATGAAGTCCTTGTTCAAGAAGTCTGAGCGATAAACTAGCATTCTCAACTTGTAAATCTAAAGGTCTAGTTGCCTTGCTCATCTAGCAAAATCCATAAATTGAGCCAACAAATAATTCCAAGCTTAATAAGTTTAAAGATTGAGTTTGAATATGAAGTTTCTATTCAGCTTGCCCAAGGGACAAATTGGTGAAACTTACCACCTCAGGAGTCTAGGGCCGAGCTGCTTTGCTGATTCAACAAGTTCTAGAAGCAAAGTCAATACATAAATCTCAAGCTCAATAAATTTGGAAGAATGAGCTTCGAAAATCAAGCTCAATTCAACAAGCCAATGGGATAAACTAGTAAAATCTCTAAAGCTTACAAATTTTTATCTCAACAAGTATAAAGATTGAACTTGAATATCAAATCTAGGTTATAAGCTTAACAACCAAGTTGTTCCATTAATTTAATAAGCTCTACCAGCTATTTAACAAAATATATTATAATTTAACAAGTTCAAGGATTAAATAGTCTCTTTGCCAAATCAACATGAAGGTTGAGATGATACCTTTAACTCAACGTCTAAGAGCTGAGCTGCCATGCCAATTCATTGAAATTCGTTGGCTGATTTCACATACATACACTTGTGGTGGTTCAACAAGTTGAAGGACATAATCATCTTTTTGCCAATTCAACAAGCTTAAGTGCCAAACTAGATCCGCGTAAGTTATAAGCTAAGGGCCGAGCTCTCTAGTCAATTCAACAAACTCTGGTGGCTGAGTTGACATAAATATGCATTAGGATAACAAACTTGAGAGTCAAATTGAACTCCCCTATATAGAACTGCAATTCAAATTGTCTAATGATAAAGCAGAGTATATATGTGATGCCTACATTTTAGTTTAGAGTTAAAACTTTGTTAAAAGAGTTATACTGAATGTACTGTGCTATTGTTTCACATTAAATTCATTTTGGGGAGAAATTTTTTTACATGAAAAAAAAAATGAAAAGTATTGTATGCTCGCTCTCTCCTTGCATTGACACCCCTATGTCTCGCATTGCGACTTTCTTCTCCAACATGACCACCCTCTAATAGTAATTGAACCCCAATTGCATCACTCCTATCCCTTTCCTATTCTAATGCCCTCACCTCCTGAGATTGTCTCCTGACACTCCAACTAAATCTCTTCTTTTGAACTCTCTTTTTTCTACGCTACATTCATGATCTTCAGATCATTCTCTACCACTCCCGCACTACAAGGGAGATAAATATTAATGCATGTGGATGGAAAACAAAAGCAAATATTGATTATGCATAATACAATAGAGATATTGATTTACTTTCATTGGTATTAATTAACAAAAATTAACACCAATTTGTATACAGGTGCATCAATAAATACTGTTGTCTACTCATAGAAAAGTGTGCAAATGTACATACCCTCTGTATGGTCCTAAATTGTGCTGTCTTTCCTGTATGATGAGGTTGTAAGATCTACTATTCAAGCTGCCTTGCCTATAAGATAAGGTTGTAAGATCCACAAATTGGTCCACTTTGTCTAAAAACGGTTACATGACCCATTACTTTGATAGCCTTGCTTACATGGTGAGATTCTAAAACCTATCATTTGGGCCTCCTTGCCAACAAAGCAATGTCATAAGACCCATCAATCAAGTCACCTTGCCTGAACGGTAAGGATGTAAAACTCACTATTTATGATGCATTGCCTAGAAGGCAAGGCTTATATGACATAGTATGCTAGCCATCATGTTTATAATATAAGCTCATATGTGCCTTATAGTTCACTTTAAAGTCATATCTACAAAACTTATGCGGGCTCCCCTTAATTCTAGAATCCGAGTCCATCGGGCATTAATAAATAGAATTAGAATAATAATCTCAATTAAGTTATTTTCATTGGCTTATCCCACTCTAGGGGTTGTAAGTCCCACCTATGGCTTTTCATTGGATATAAGGTCCAATCCGATTAATGAGGCTGACATAAAGTTATAAAGCTTATGAATGAATCCAAATAGTGATACCAAGATGAAGATAGCAAGTCCATTATACCAATTTCATTTAATTGGACTACCTTAGCTATAAGGTGAGGTTGGATGACCCATTACTAAATTTTTTTTATATTTGAGATCGTAAATCCTATTTATGAACCTTCTAATGGAGGTAACTCTATTCCAATTAATATGGACTAACATAAAACCAAAGAACCTATCAAAATATACTTAATTTATGAGCCTTTTTACAGATGTAAGAACTATTTTAAATCCAGACTAGCTTCTAGGTTAACAAACCAATTAATGAAAACAAACCCACTCATCAAACCTCATGTGTCCACATACTTCTTCGAGTTTAGTTGAAACTCTTGGATTGTTGATAGTTATGTCATGCCTTTAATCTTTTGTCAATCAAGTTCAATACCGCTAAACCAAAAACAATAAAGTTGTGTGCCTTTGAAGTATTCAACAAAGTCGGTATGGCTAGCTTTATGTAGTGAACAAGTCAATGCTGATCTCAGGAGCACATTTTGAGACATTTCATCATGGTTTGCTCTTGACACCTAGATGGAGACATGGTTGCTAATTGGCTTCTTTAGATGTTATTGACATTAACAATTTGTTTCCTTTGGTATAACTAGGGTGAGAGAACAATGAGATTCTGACATTTTAGGAGGTAGTAATCTACATGTATTAGAACAAAGTTGGCACACCCTCATTGGTCTATAGACCCAATGACGATCTGAGAATGGGATAAGTACACACCTCATTGTCAAATCCTAACTGTGATGAGGTAGAAGTATTTGTGCTCATGCAAAACGAAAAACCAATTGTCTAGACCTAGTGTACACTTAAAGTTTTAAAAAAGTTTTGGATCATTGCTAGGTTTTGAATTGATCTGAATCTGATTGGAAACCATGGACCTACAAACAACAAATTGAACGAGACCCAAAACCTATCTAGTTAAAGCCAAAATTGGATTTTCATGGTAGCAAATAAACTGTATACTCAATTGTTGCAGACATTCAATGAAATTCAAAAATTGTTGAGTAAAACAAATGGAAAGATCGTTAGCGAGGTTATGACGCCCGCACCTCTTGTTGTTCGCGAGACAACTAATCTTGAAGATGCCGCAAGGTTTGCTACTAATCCGGCAGCATATCAATTCTTGTCTTAGTTTTCAAACATTCTCTTATCAACGTAAATTGTTCTTGTTTGCAGATTATTGCTCGAAACCAAATTCCGCCGACTTCCAGTTGTCGATTGTACCGGAAAATTGGTATGCCAATCTTCATTTCCTTCCATAGTTCATTAATTTTTCCTTAAAAAATGGAGTCCTCATTAGCTTTCTTCTTGAAGATTGGAATCATCACAAGAGGAAACGTAGTTAGAGCAGCGCTAATGATAAAGCATGCAAATGAAAAGAGTGCTTAAGAGACGGTATTTGTTTCACATCATACATTAATCAACTACTATCGTTCTCCATCTAGAAATTATTCAAATGGTTGCTATGATGTGCAATAAGCTTCATTATGACAATGAAATTTCACCATTCCTCATCTTAATGTGAGGGGAAATTGTTCATTTGTACGAGGTCTTTTCATTGCTGTTATAGTAATTTTTTTTTTCTTTTTTAGAGAGCTCCTTAGTAACGATTGAATTCATCTTTATGATTAGATTTGATATATGTATACACAACTAAAGCTTGTCCAATTTCCCTTTGGTTAAGCCATTTATTTATGGAATTTGCAAGCAATGCTGCTTCCAGCGGTTGGACAATGGTGGTAATATATCTTTTATTCTCGTTCATGGTTGAAGGTTTTGTTGTTCTCTTTCTATTGCTTTTATCATGCTCAAGAACCTAATCTCATGTCCCCCCCCTGCCTTCGCTTCTTCTATCACTTTCTGTGGCTAGCAATTATTTTACAAAAAGCATATCACTAAATATATTATAATTAGACTAGGCAAAAATGCAAGTGCACACAACTAAAAAATTCACCTGTGCAAAATTTATTTTGTTACAATTTTCTCATTGTTGTGGACAATGGTTTTAACCATTGTACTGAAATAGATGTAACTAGGAGTCTGTCAAGTCGACTCATGAGCCGGGCTCAAGCTCGGCTTGATAAATGGCTCGTAAGTTAAGTTGAATTAACTAACAAATCAAATTCAAGTTAGCCTCGACTCGACTCGGTAGTTTGCAAGTGAGTTCAATTAATAAATAATAATATAAAATATGCATAAATATATTAGAATTTAATAATTTAAATATAAAATTATTAAAAATTTTTAGAAATATATTTTATTCTGTTATATCAAATAATTTTTTAATATTTTTCATTTTTAAAATTTTTAATCATTTTAGTTATATTAATTATTTGAATTAGAATTGTTTTCCATAAAAAAAATATTAAATGAGGTGGTTTATGAGTTGACTTTAACTTGTAAAACAAAATTTGATCCCAAACTTGGATTAATTAATGAAGCTTTGCTCATGTCAAAGGGTGATTGGAGTTCCTCTAGCTCATTTGCATCTTTAGGTGCAATTGAAATCAACCTCGAATCATTAACACTCATAATTTCACCATCATCTATAAGAAAAGAATCGGTTCAATGCTCAATATCACCTGAAAATCTTAGTTGTGATTCAACCAGGTAACTTAAAACACATATCAATGAAATTGCACATTGTTCATCATTTTTATCCTCCTACTAATGAATTGATGTCACTAGTTTGAGGTTGTTCAGCTGAATTCCAGGAGCATATCATTTAGCAATGTTCGGATAAAGTAGGATTTATTAATCAATTTAGATTTAGAAAACTTTTTTGGTTTGTTAGTTTTGAAATCTAACAAAATCTTGTTGAATTATTTGGTTCAAAATTTAGCATTTAAATGAATATGAGATTTATTAAGTGATTTTAAAAAATATTGCAAAAGCATGTATTTTTGAAAATAACGGATAGATAAATTCCAATACCAAAATCACTAATTGGTAACCCAAGATGGTTGCATAATGGAGTGCTCATGATGCAAGAACACTAAAGAAGTTTAGAATTATTGTGAGCAAATACATTCAAGAAGCGCCTTGTGAGCAAGCAATAGCTCAAGTTATTGAGACATGATTATGGATAAACTAGTAGGAGGAGACAAGTATAAGCAACAAATCAAAGGTGATATTAGGTTATAATGGAATTGAAACAAGCACAAATAAATGACAAGAGCTAATCATGACTTGAGGAGAAGATGTGATCTTTATAAGCAAGCAACAAGGCCTTGTGTGTAGCACTTGATAGATAGATTGCAATAAGGAGAAAATATAACGCATTAACCAACTCTATCCATATTTACCATATCGAGGTTTTAGTACAAAATGGAGGGAAATAAAATTTAGTTGTGCAATAGATTTATTTTAGTCAAAAATTAATGGTAAGATTTAGCCTAACTTTTGACTAAAATTTGGTTAAATCTTGCAACCATATGTTCTAGTATGATATGTTTGGGTACTAGGAATTTAAGCGAAAATAAATAAAATTTCATGTTAATAACTTAAAACAATTTTTCATGAATTCATAAGTAGCACTTAAATTATTTGATTGATATTTTGTTTTATTTCTTTTTATGTTAATTCAAACAAGACTTAATATTTAGTTTAAGGTGGATAAGTTGATAGGTCCATTTTTCTTGCAAGAATATTTTGTTGGTCAAATCAATTATGTCAATTTTGATCAAGGTAATCAAATTTGTGAAATACCCCTTTTCTTATATTAGGAATAATTTGTTAAAATTAATTTTGATCTTATTTTATAAGCATTGATAATCACCTCATCACTCTTCATCCTCTCCTCAATTAGTCTAACAGCCTTCTTCTTTCACTCTTTATATTAGAGATCAATTTGCTATCCTCATTTTTTTATAACTTGCATTTTTAAAGGGATAATAGTGCACTCTCCAAGCAAATCAATGTAAAATATTTTTTTAATGTTTATAATTTATTTGGGCTAATCATTGACTTATGCCTTGTAGTAACATCTACTTTTGAGATAAAAAAACCTATATTTAAGTGTGAATCTATTTTGGGAGTGAAGCAGCTTACGATAGCTCAAAAATAATGTCAGTGAAACCTAGAATATTCTAGGCAATATCTACATCAAATCAACTAAAGTACACATCAAATATATCATCAATTTAAGTATTCACCAAGCATGTCAAATCATCATTTAGGTTTATACACCATTTTCTAACTTCTCATGGTAGGTTATATTCTTATCAAGACCATCGATGATGAAGACATCTTTGATATCATTCTTGTTGGTGATGTCTACATGATTATAATTGATGGAGTTAACACTTGGAAAATTTTGATCACCTTTGATGAGCTTCATGAAAAATTACTTAATTGTGAAACTATTCTTTTTCACAAAGAAGCTCTTCCACCATCACTATTTAGTATGACTAACCTAGAGGCTTCTTGAAATAAGTGGTGGTGCTCTCCATCATGGCTAGCATTATGCTCCTTCAAGCCCCACACAATCTATCTTTTTTTTTTATTTTCTTGTCTTTTTACCTATATCCTTGTTATTGTCCAATATGTGATGTTCATAATCACAATGTCAAATTGTGATGTGCTTTATGATTGATTTTCCTTAACGTACTGCTTACTCCTGCTAACCAATTCCTCATTGATAGAGTTCTTGCCTACCAATCATGTGGAAACGATGCAACAACTATACTACTAGAACCACTTTGCTTACTCTCACATGACTTTGGACTATGATGTTTCTTATCACGTCATAATTTACTTGAGTATGATGGTCCTAATGATGTAATGATTGGAGATGACATGGACCCATAAACACAATGGTCACTTTTAAGCATCACTCTCTCATAATTTTATTTTAACTTAAGGTTTTTAAATACCTAACATGAAAACAAAATTTATTTTTATATATTTGTTTTGCACATCTAATCATGCATCTAATGATTTTTTACCAACTACTTTCACTACAGGAATATTTTATATTTTGGTGGATCAATCCATCAGTAATCAACAGGAAATCCTTCGATAATGAACTTTTCCAACGGATTTTTGAAGGACTTGGTTGGAAATGCTTTTTGACGAACCGAAAATTTGACGAAAATAATTAACCATCGAAATTCTAATGGCCTGTTCGCCAAAAATGTTATCAGAAAGAACCGGCGGACATACCAGCTAAAAATTACTGTTGAAATTTTTTTGACTATTTGTTGCTGGTGGTCATGTTGGCAGACCCAATTGTCAGAAATTTTTGGCAGAGTTAATTCACTTTAAAACCATCAAAAACTATCCAATCAAAAAAATTTCAACAGATTTTCATTTGCCAATGCCTCATATCTAGGTTTCCGATAGAAAATTCATTAGTTCATTGGAAACTTGCACAGAAAAAAAATCAGAGCTTCACTTATGTTCTAATTTTTTACACCTGCAAAAGATTTATAAATAACTAATCGCAAGAATACTCTCAACATCAACATATGACTAGAAAACAACTAATCTCAAATATTTATTCATAAATTTCAGTATTTTCAAAACCATTAGAATAAACTATTAGTTTCAAAACATTTAAATGAATGTCTAAAATATAGAAATCTGAACAAACTTTTTATATTTGCAAATATAATGGAAATGAGACCTACTCCTCATCAGTCTCCTCATCTTCCTGCTCCTCCTCGTCCTCCTAATCTGTCTTCAACACTGGCTCCTTCCCCTTACAACTATCCTTGTTTATCTTTTCATTCTCACATCCATTTCAGCCATTTGAGCCTCCATCTATGCAATCATCCTAGCTTACATCTCCTCGGCCATCACAACAAACCGCCTCTAAACAATATCGCTAATCGACTGACTGCTCATTTTAGAGAACAAATGTCATGCATCATATGATATTCCCTGTTAGCCCAGGCCGTAAATCTATCCCTTCTTCTTCTCCTTAACAACCTCCTTTCATATATCATATTTTGATGCTGACTACCACTGAATCACCGACTGGAGCCCCGACAAACTTCTTTCAATTACATGTAGTCATCCTATAAGCAAATAGAATATTACTTAACCATAACAGATTATTAACTCAATTATATTTTTAAAAAAATAATGTTAAGGAGCCCTGACTACAAACTTCTTTCAATCGCATGTAGTCATCCTATAAGCAAATAGAATATTAGTTAACCATAATAGATTATTAACTCAATTATATTTTAAAACAATAATGTTAACTTACGCATGCTCTCTATGAATGAACATCAATCTACTGTTGGTCAGTCTGATGCGGATGTATTATGCTATGCAATTTAGCAGCAGTAGGCTCTCGACCAAGAACTTTAGCCTATAATGAGTACAAATAAAATTTATTAGTCGTAATAATATGTTCAATTAATAAAACTAACAAATGACTTACCATCCTCCATCGATACTCGGTGTGAGGTGTTGAACCTCCTTTGTGCAGAGAGATGCCCATTCCCCCACAATCAGAAGCACAATTTTTCTTTGCCTGCTCCTGCTTGCGAACATACTTTGGGGAGGCCCATACTCTTTAAAGGTCATCCCACACATCCTCTCCAATCCTGATAGGTCTTCGTCTAGACTTGAGTTTGTCCATGAACATGTGGCGTAGGGCGAGTAGCCCCTATAAACTCAATGTTCTATTTGATCTTGGTTGTGCTCTAACAACCAGCTGAAATCCTTCTATATCATGAAACAAATAAATGTTAATTAATAATTATTCAGGATTAACAACTGTAATGAAATATTTGTAAACAATTTAGGCAATACCTTGAACTCTCTAATGCATAGTATGGCATCAGTGTTATCTCTTGCCAACTTCCGTCTCAAGCAGGGAAAGAGCTACAGATCATGAACCTTAATTGGAATCTTCTTCTATGATACATTTGGAGCATCATACTTGCTCTTTATTATGTCCTTGATTTTATGACTAGCTTCTCTGGATAGGTTAAACGTAAAAATTATAATTCTTATTAAAAATATAATATGCCAAAAAAGGAGAACTTTACAAAATATGCTTACCTATTTCCCTCTAGCTCAATAAAAATGTGTGTCATCGATGACTCAGAGAGTTATATGTAACGGGCTGATCATAAGGTGTATGTTGAAACCTGGGCTCTATGAAAATTATGGGTGGCTGATATGAGTGGAACAGAGTGATGTCTGCAAGATCTGGAGAATGATAGACATGTGTGTTGACTACTCCAGAAGCCCGAGGTGGCGAAATCATAATGGAGGTCGATGTAGTGGCTGTGGTGGTAGCCTGAATAGTGGATCAGGACACAACCTTCTTCTTCCACATAAAGATGCTAGCAAACGATCGTCGTGGAGCATCATCAACAATACTTGATGCCATCTGCAAGGAACAGAAAATAAATTGATTATAGAGATAAATAGAAATAATAAAAAATTATAATGAGAATAGACATTTAATCTACAATATATAAAAAATGTCATGTAAAAAATTATGTAAAAGATGCATGCAGAAACTAAGTACAGAAAATAAATTGTATTATGCAAGTATATGAAGGTACAATATATAGAAAAATATGAAAAAAATGGACATGTACAGATTTTAGATGAATTATTTAGCAATTAGAGTATGAACAGAAAATAAAATGTAACTCTACACTATCATTCCTAAAGCATATCAGCAAGAATTAAATGTTCAAGTACCTTCAACGAAATTATGAGGTCTTTTAATCCAATGATTCAGTATAAATTAATTTCATAGTATCATCTTCATCACCATTTTCATTGCTCTCATCTTCTGACTGATCAACTTTCTCATAATTATCATTAGTATCAATCAAGCTTACATCTACTTCTACAACATCAACTGGAAGTTCAAAACCTCCCATCTCTTCCTCTTGATGAGCAATTTTAATGGTATAATCAACTTCTACTCTTCCTCTGGTTTTGATTTTAACAACGACATCCCATTCTATTTTTTCTCTTATTCTTATTAGATATCTTAGGTAATACACTTTTGTTGCTTGATGTGCAAGGATAAATGGATCATATTTAGCATATTTTCGTGACAACTTCACCTCAGTGATCCCACATGACTTATGCTTTCTTATCTCTTTATTATGCACTTGATCAAACCAATCACAGTTAAATAGAATGATGTTTCTCTCATTTAATCTAGGATACTATACCTGAACAACTTCTTGTAGAACTTCAGAATAGTTAATCTCATCATCAGAGTGCGTGTTTTCTTGAATAGAAACACTGGAGTTAGATGTTTTCTTTTCTTCAGACTAAGAATTTGTGTGAAATTTATAACCATTGACATCATAAATTCATCATGTATTTATGATTCACTTCGGACCTCAAGTTAGGTCATGAAGGTCCTGATTCTACATTCCGTGTCTCCAATCATGAACATATAATGTTCAAAAGAGCCAGCTAAACAAATTATTAACTTAGAAAATAGATTTAAGTATTAGTGATGGTTGCTCACATGTAATCTAAACCATGTTGGGAATTCATTTTCGACTTTCTTATTAATAGTCGCAGCGTCATCCAAGTTTAATGAGTTCATGAATAATATGAACTCAAAAAATAAATTGACATAATTAGATAAGTGCTATGTTCGATTAAAAATCAAAGAGATATTTTGTGCCATTAACGTGCTTACTCAAGAAAAGGTTGAACCTCATCGCAGTTTATCAAAATAGTAACTATTGTTGCCTTAATATCATCCAAATATCGCGATGTGCTTATGTCCAATGCTTTTCCAGATGGTTGAAAAATAGATAAGATATTTTGTGAAGATCCAACATCATTCGTATTATCTGAATATGCGTGTGGCTAAAAATAGTAGGAGCAAAAATTTGTAGTCTCATTAACTAAGTAAGCTTTACATATTGAGCCTTCGAGGTGTGCTTTATTCTTCACAATTTTTTTTAGTTTATTCAGGAGTCTGCATAAATTTTATAAAATAATTAGTCATATATTGAATATTAATTGATTTTTATATTATCAATAGAAAGGTACCTCTCAAATGGGTACATTAAGTGATATTGCACTAGAGCTCCCACTCTAACTTCATACTGTAGATGTATTGGCAGGTGCTCCATGGAGTCAAAAAAAGCTTGGGGGAATATTTTTTTGAGTATGGTAGATCCCAAAAAAATACTCCTCTTTGTCAAGTTATGTGTCACACCATAACCTAGTATACAACCTTTAGCTAACATAGGAAAATCAACTATAGTCAAGATAGAGCTAACAATATGTCATAAATCATTCTCACTCAATCTTGGAGGCTACTTCACCTTCTCAGCTCGATTTTTTTTCTTCTGAATGCATGCTTATTTATTTTAATTGAATGATTAGCAGAGAGGAACATACGATGATGGTCAAACCAAGAATTTTTTTAGTCATTTTTAAGAGTGAATGCCTTTGATAGATCCATGTAGTATGAACAAGCTAATTTCCTAGCTATTCTCCACCCTGACAGCATTCCATAAGCAAAAAAATTATTGATATTCCACATAAGTGCTGCTTTCAGCTGAAAGTTTTGTTTTGCAACTATGTCATATGTCAATACACCAACATCCAATAAAATCATGAGCTCATCTACCAATGGTTGCAGGTATACATCAATTTTTGTCTTAGGGTTATGTTGCCCAAGAATGATTAAAGTTAAAACATATAAAGTCATGACCGGCCAACATGAATGGGAGATGCTAACTCAACAAAGGCGAAACCATTAGTGCAAAGGCCAAGTTTAATGTTTTGTGGCTCATCTACAAAATCTAGATAAGTGCGATTGAAATGCTTCCATACTTCTCCATATGATGGATGGCTCAAGATATATAATGCACTTGCTCTGTTGTGATACCATTGCATGTGCTAGGTTGAACACATGAAAGCGTAAAGTCTCTGCAATCGAGGAGTTAATGGCAAGTAGAATAGACGATTGTCTGGGACATCCTTATGCTTGCGTTGTTTCCTATTGTGTGGTTTGAACTTCGACACACTACAAAATTTGCATTCAGTACTCTATGTGTTGTCCTTGTGATACATCATACAATCATTCACACAACAACTAATTTTTTCTAAGCTAAGGCCTAACTTTGACACTAACTTTTTTTGTTCTGTACAGGTCTTGAGGAACTAAGTTTTTTTGTGAGTTTGTTTCTTTTAGTAACCTTGCAAATTGGTTAAAGCATTCACATGGTATTTAAATTCAATTTTAGTACTTAGCATTCTTGCGGCCATGGATAGCTCAGTATGGTTCGTGCATCCATCTCACAATGGTCGTTGTGCATGCCTTTAATAGATCATAGAAGTTTTGAGCTTCTTTATTAGGTGGCTCCTTCTATGCAGGATACTCTGCTTTAACAACATCATATGCCATTTATTTATAAGTTCGACCAGAGTCATATTCACTTGAGGGGAATGCATGGCTTGTTGAGGCATCACTAACATTATCAACATGTTGCTCAAACTCATCATGTGAAGTTTAGAACCAATAATTTGGTTGAAAACCCCTGTGATACAAGTCTACTCTGGCTTCATATGGCGTTAGAAAAGCCCGATTCTTATGCCTCACACATGGACATCGAAACTTTCTTTTAGAAATGCAAGAAGGAAGTTAAGATGCCACGTGTATGAAGTGCTCAACACCAATCAAGAATTTTTTAGTTAATTATTTTCTATATGGATGCAATCTATTGTACATTAATGACTGCTCACTATTGATTCCATAACTACCATAAATTAGAAAAATATGAGAATTCAATTATTATTCTGTTGCATTACATAAATAATATTGATTGCATAATAAATAGTTAATTTCATATGATGCCCTAAGTGTTTAAGTTATTCTCAATGAATGGAGTTTTTTTACAATTAAAATCATTGTAGCACATAATCACTAAACCCTATTTTTAAAAAATTTTTTTTGACACTAGCAAGTATTGTAAAATTTAAATAAATATAGTAAAAATTTTAAATTCATATAGTTAATAATTTTACACATTAAATGACTTAGAAGAATAATTGAGCCTAAATTCCTAAATCTTAAAGTTATCAAAAATCCAAAAACTAACATGTGCAACTAAAGTTCTATAGAAAACTAGGTATTTTAATATAATATTTAATAAATTCAAATTAATTTGGAGAAACTTTAACCTAAAATCTATAAAAATACCTAAAAAGTTCCAATCCATATTCCTCACTAACTAACGGATAAAATTATAAAAAAAATTGCAATAAAAGGAAGAGATGGGGGTATACATTTGATTCTATGGAGAAAACAGAGAAAATAGATGAGTTCCAGATGAAAATTAGCATGCCATAGGTTTCATTTTGTCGTCGGCCGAAGAGAGAGAGAGAGAGAGAGAGAGAGAGAGAGAGAGAGAAATCAAAAAAATGGCTTGGGTATGGGGGTCTTCATTTGTATATTAATGGTTTCCAACAAAAATTCTGGCAGATTTTCTATTAGAAATCGTTACGATAGCAAGCCATAGGTTCATTTGAGTTCGTTGCTAAGCTTTTTTTAGTCGTTTGCTGAATTTTAATTTTGATGCATTGTGCTTTTTTTGAAGCTGCTTTTAGCTCCATTTCACTGAAAGCTCCGTTTTAGCCCTTTTTCAAAAAAGACAAAATAGTTTTTCAAGAAATACTTTAAAGAGCCTTTTCGAATGAAAAATAAACGAAACCTAATATTGAGAGGGCTTTTTTAGTGCGTTTTACGTTTGGAAATGTGAATTTCTGATTTTGATACTCATTTGAATACACTGCTTTCTCAACATGCATTTTAGTAAGTCTTCGATTTCATAACCAAATAAAATGCCTTCACCGGCTCTCCATTGTTTGAAAAGAAAATGTCGAAAGTACCCGCTCACTCCATGACCATGATCCCTTATCAATGAACCATTACCATAGCCTCGTCCTTTATCTTTCCCGTGATGGTGGTTTGAAGCTTTTAGTGCGTGTTAATTTTGAGAGCGTGAATTTTTAATTTTGATACCTGTTTGAATAGTGTGCTTTTTGAAATTGCGTTTTAGCTCCATCTCATTGAAAGCTCCATTTTAGCTCCTTTTCAAAAAGCAAAAGACAAATAGTTTTTCAAGAAATACTTTAAAGCTTTTCAGAAGCTTAAATAAACGCCAAATCATTCATATCCCGAAATTTCACGATCTCCGAGCATCTCTCGGCTTCTTCTTCTGCTTTGCAAGTCGTTTCACTCATCTTTCGTTCACATCTTAAACCACATTTTTCGTTCACATATGAAACCTTCTCTTGGATTTAAACCAACTCATTTTTCCTTTGCCCTCTTCCTCTTCACCATCCTCGTCCTCATATTCTCAATTTCTTTATCTTCGCTTTTGTGTCCTTCATCTTATTTTCAGAGGATTGAGAGGGTCAAATCAGCCTCAACCGAGGGAAGCTCTCATCACAGAAGATTCTATCATTTTGAAGCCTTCAAAGTTCGTGGCAAGCTTTTTTAAGGATGCAGCATCTTCATGTTGGATGTTATTCTTTTCATATGATCTACTATTTGGTTTAGATCTTGAGAAATAATCCAGTAAAGAGGTTTTACAATGGCGGAACATAGCCTTCTTTATTGTTAATTTTTTTAAGTTTATGCCTCTAGGTTTACTTTTCCTTTGACCTCCAGATCATATCCAAGTTCATGTACTATCACATTTGTTTTTGCTGAGTTTTTTTTTCACCTCTGAGTAAAATTCGTTATTAGTAATCTTCTTTTTTCAATAGTTCTGTGGCCTAATCAAGAACCCTACAGAGTATTAGCTTTGTGTAGTATATGTTTCATTGTCACCAAACTAGCTAATCAACAGGAACAATTTTAAATATTATTATTAATTGCTATTCCTTAGTATTGGATTGTCAAAGTTACTTATCAAAGATACATGTCATGTTTTATCATGATCTAACTTATTTCTTATCAATTCAATCTACATTTGTGACGAATATGCAAATATTAATCAAAGTTGTTTTCCAACTATTACTAGCTTTAGAAATCTCTTTCGCTTATTATATAGATTGCTCGAGTGATGTGAGTAGAAATTTATATAAATTTCTTAAAATTAATCATGATAACTTTGATTGGCATTCTAGTTTTTTGTTATTACTTTTCCATCAACTCATTGTGCTATCATTGTTTGTTATATAAATGTCCATGCAATCACAATTTATTATCGTCACCTCATATGATCAGATGTTCTTCCACACAATGTATTTTAGATTCACTTTGTTTGGTTTTAATAATAAACCTAAAAAGTTTTACCATGAAACTAATGCGATCTCTTTTTTAAATCTAAAGCAAACTATATCAACATGGTAATTGCATTTTGTTTTAAAGTTCCCATCCATTTCATCAACATGTTGAATTGAACCTTGAAACAAGGTGAGATATTTTATTCCATAGATTGCAAGATGGTTCTTCCACACAATCAATTTGTGTTCAGGACAAATTTGTGTTCGATAGAATTCTTATTTACATGTTTATCTCTTCTTCTCCTGCTGAACTTAGTCATATATTAAATTTGTGGGTGAATACATTATATTATAATTATTTTAATGGACCAAACCTTGGTTCAATCAATTTGTGTTCTCCCTTTGAAAAAAATATGAAACTAAATCTGTTTGTACACTCCACGTAGATCGATGGATATATCATGAGGTATCGATAGAGTTAGATTGAATAATATGGAGTCTTATTTTTGGAACAAGAAACATACAAGGTTCATTCATAGGAGAACTAGGAAAGTTATACGAGGAAGACTGATTCCTTGAATCCTCGGCCTTTTTGATTCTCTAATTTAACAAAGTTTTTTTTAGCTAACTAAGCTAGTGACGACTCATCTCCAATTCATTTTATTTCATATAAAATCTGTTTATATAGATTGGAAATGACATTTATAATTAAGGCAAGCATTTATGATTACATTACATTAAATAAAATACCATAAATTGTACAATGAATCATAGATCTCTTTTGGCAAAGATATAAGTAAATACTATTGCAACTTATGTCATAATCATTGACGACTAGGCTATGTCATGATTATTCAATATAGTCAATTATATTCTTTGCTTCGTTCATCACTCGGGAAACTTCTAGAGAACCTCTTAGTTCTTAGCTTTAGCTCTTTTCGTTGTTTTCAACAATTGATTAATGGCTTGTAAATATTTATCCCATGGTCCTTCCTAAGTTCTTCGAGACCTTTATTCCTCTTTGCATGAACACACTAATATTAGATCTTCTTGACAACATCTGAGTATTGAAAATATAGTCGATCTATAAAGCAATTTGTAGATTTCCTAATATTTTTTTTATCATGTTGGGTTATCTTTTATTCTTTCTTTACAATGCAATCTTTTCTATGTGACCACGATTCCTTATCACTGTAATGGAAATATCATGATATGATTTGATGGCTATGCGAATTACTGTCTCCTCACCTACAGGGAAGTTTAGTTTTAATTTATTTCCTATTTTTCTTAAGTAGATGGGAAAGCGAAAGAAGGTGGTGCACGCAAGTTGGGAGTTATACTTTTTCATTGTGACAGATCAAAGAAATAGAGTTGGGCAGCCAACTTCAGATTTCAACAAAGATGGATGGAACAATATTATGAATAATTTGAAATTTTAAATGGAGAAGATGCATAATAACTTAAAAATAATTGAGATCATTTAAAAGGAGTGGAAGTGGAAAGAGCTACTATTAAAAACGAATTATCCTATCAACAATGTTTTATATGAATTATTTTTCTATTATTTTTATTATTTTATATTAAAGAATTAGAAGAATTTTAAAGGCTATGGGATGTTTGTATAGAAGATAATTGGAGATATATTTTGTTAGAATATAGATTTTGATATCAAAAGATGAACCAAATTTGGAAAGATGGTGAAAGTTTGTATATATCTCAAAAATCTCAAACATCCATGTAGTTGTTGTAAGTTGAAGACAACTTCTTATAAATCATATAAATGAACTTGCATAGATTTATCGCCTTTAAACAGAAAATGCTGATTGAAAACTTTACAATCTATTACATGAAGCATGATTTTATTATAATGACGAAGTTCTATGATTTTGATTTTCAAAGAAAAAAGGGAGACTTGAGTATACCTGATCGAAAAGTTTGGTGGTTAAGGAGACGTTTCTTCAGGAGTTCTATTTAAGTCAGTGCAATGTAAAAACTCAGTCTTCGTTAGTGTTTTATTGCAGTTCAAAAAATATATTTGCCATCACTGTTTATGTAAAAGTATACACAATTTATGGTTAATCCAAATTTTTTCTTATTTATGGTTAAAAGAATCACAAACCGCTCCTAGTTTTCACTGCCCATGATTATACCAATTTTTCACTGTAACATTTCTTGAAGGAAATCAACGATGATTACATGTCCTATTATATTCGTGAGTTATTTGCATATAACATGACTACATGCATAACATTTCTAATGTTAATTTAAGGACCAGTATTATTTTTGTTGACATCTTTTGTTGGATATTGTATTAGTCATACTTTTGAGTATTTTTTTTTCACTTAACCGTGAAAGTAATGTGAATTTACAAATCTATTACATAATTTTTTGGTAATGCATTCTAAAAAAGATGCTATCATTATATGAATTATTATTCCATCATGAAATCTTGTACTTTCATATTGTTTTGCAAGTAATGTAATGCTTTTCATAATTCTTATTGTAGTTATCAGTAATGTTCGATGAAGGAAAAAATTCGCTTGAAGATGACAGTGATAATTCTATTGAACAGCCGAAATTATGCCTAACTCAATTTTGTAATATTTTGGCAACATGTCGTTTGATCCATGATTATCAGACTATACCGCACGAAACCATGCATGACATCATGTCAGGTGATAAGTGAGTATAATTATTACATGGTCATCCTCTTATTCTATAATATGTTGAATGTCACAAGAAATTTTACTTGTAAGGTTACTTGAAACATCTTATGGGTTGGAGGGTTCACGAAGAATAACAACTGTGTCTTGCATAACTTTATATATTTTAGCATAACGATCTATTAGAAAGCGAACGCTTTCAACACTCCAGAGACAATTAGTATATTTTTCAATGGTCTTCATCATGGTAGTTATGTTAGAATGAATATAATTATGCCAATAGATAAATTGTTTGCTGAAATTCCGTCACATATTCGAAATGATGTTCGTTATATGCTATATTTTAAGAATTGTATTGAGCAATTGATGGCACTCGTTGATGCTCGATACCAATTGAAGAACAAGTTGCATTTATAGGAAGACATCATTTAATCACGAATATATTATCGATGTGATTTCAATATGTGTTTCACATTTGTAGAGGATGGGAGGCTCATGTGCATGTATATTTAAACATGCGAATGATCCTAGCAGTAATTTCCAGCCCCAGGTTGTTTCTTATTTGCATATTTATTACTTTTTTTTTATTTTACACATGCATAACTAATATTGTTTGTTAACTAGGCAAATATTACTTAGTAGATGTTGGTTACCCTTTACAAATGGGTTTAAAACCATATCCTAAACAAGATATCACTTACCAGATTTTACTCGTGGTACACTTCCAATTAGAGGGCATCGTGAGATATTCAATGATTCATCACTTAGAAGTGTTATTGTTTATGGTGTATGGAAAAAATTGGGAATTCTTGAGATATGCCAACTTATTCTTTCAAAAATAACGCCTTATAGTTGGCTTCAATGACAATACATAATTTCATAAAGCACATCATTCACATATTGATGAGTTCGAAATGTGATATGAATTTTTATTCATCCGTAAGATGAGTACAGAGTACATTTTATGAATGTTCTAGATAAAGTGATGTAGATTGAATGGGTCCAGTAAGAGATGGCTAAACTTGGATAATATTGCACTTCAATTATCTCATTCTAATAGAAGCGTGATTTCCAATATGTGTATTTGATAATATTTGTTTGTTACATGATCGTAGTATTTCATAAATTTAGTAATTACTAACCATTATTTGTAATTCAATTGCTATTTGATAAATTTCAAGTTTTAAGGGACAATTAATGATGGAATAGATTCTTATTCGATGTAAATTGCTGAAATTTCTTATTGTAAATTTTTTTTTCCGGAATTTCTAATATTATATTTGTAATATTTGGACGGTTTTTCTCAAATGGCCAAATGTATCAATTTGATAATTAGTGGAAGAGAAGTATTCTCTATGTGGACTATGTAATATTCATTCATAGTAATAAAATTACTTTTTTTTCATAAGCAATTAAAAAATATAGATGATTAGAAGTTGAAAATTGTTGACTTATTAATATATGTCAACTAGGGAAATAAATTAAAATGTGTGAGAATTTATTTTGTAATAGTATTATGGAAGGTAAAATGAAATTTTAATATTATTGTAATAGAGTTTGCAATATAGTTAAGCAAAAGTTTTTTTGGGTCTTTCTTTGAAAAGTATTTTTTAGGGATTTTGGTTCAATTTATTTGAGGCTTTCTTTGGAAATTAATTTTTGAGGATTCTGGTACATATATGGACAATTTATTCAAGCTTTCGAATGAGGCTCAATTTATAAGAGTTTTTTAGGGGTTTTATATATTTATAAAATTACAATTTAAGTATTTTATACTAACAATTTTGCATTACAATGATTGCTTATATTTATATTGTATTTAAATAATCTGCAATTATAAAACATTAATTTACTTAGAATTTTAGAAATAATGATGATATTTAATACACTTTCTACAGACTCATTAAATATAATGATATTTATATACAACAACAACAACAACAAAAACAAGCCTTAATCCCATGGGGTCCACATGAATCCTTCTTCACAGGTCCTATTATGTGTCAAATTCTCATTTAATTGGTATACTAAGATCATTTTTATACATCTTAACCAAGTCTTTTGGTCTACCTCTACCTTTCTTAACATAGGAAAATCTAATGCATCTACTCTCATGTCATCTGGATACGCTTTTATGTGGCCAAACCATCGCGACTCTCTAATCTTATCTATCCTTTTACAACTTTTCCAACATACTCATTTTGCATTCTATCTCTATGGTAAAGCCACTCATCCACTGAGCATCCTCATCTCAACACTTAACTTACTCTTATGTTTCTCTTATCCAACATTCTCGCACCATAAGTCATGGGTCTTACCACCATCTTATAAAATTTTCCTTAAGTTTAAGTGGAACTTTTCTATCGCATAATAAAGCCGATGCATTCCTCCACTTCAACCATCCAACTTGAATTCTATTAATAATATCCATCTATTTCACCATCATTTTGAACAATAGAGCCTAAATATAGCTCACTCTTATTAATGACTTGATCACCCAAAGTCACAACACTACCACTAAAATTTCTACAACTAAAATTACACTTATATTTATTTTAAACGAAAACCTTTAGACTCTAAAGTTGACCTCCATAATTCAAGTTTCTTGGACTCCCTCTAGTCTTATCAACAAGAAGAATGTCATCGAAAAAAAGCATACACCGTGGTACATCTTCTAAATGCCTAAGAACATCCATAACTAAAGTAAAAGATAAGGGCTTAATGTTGATCGTGTAATCCAGGAAATAGGAAAATAGTTTGTCAATCCTCCTTGTGTTTGGACACAAGTGATGACTCTAGTATACATATCCTTAATGACTTGAATATAACCAATATTCTTTTGTTCTAACTCCAAAGAACATCTTGAGACTTTATCATAAGCTTTCTAAATCAATAAATAAAATATGTAGATCCTTTTATTTTCTCTATACTTCCATCAAACCTTTAACAAATGTATAGCATCCATAGTAGATCTACGCATGAAACCAAAATTGTGAGAAACTTAGATCACATCGTAATCTATGCTCAATTACTCTCTCTCCCATAATTTAATGTATGGCATTAACTTAATTTCTATAATTTGCACAATCTTGTGCATCACCTTTATTCTTAAATATAGGAACCAACAAACTCTTTCTCCACTCATCGCATCTTTAGTCTTTAAAATAACATTAAAAGATTTGTAAGCCAAGAAATTCCTTTGATCTCTAAACATTTCCACACTTCTATTGGAATATTAATTTAGCTTTTCCACATTTCATTTTCTTTAAAGCTTCACTAACTAATTTACTATCATGACGATAAAATGAAATTTATTTAGTATTAAGGTTGCTAAAATCAATCAACTGATCCTTCATTGAAAAGTTTATTAAAATACCTCATCCACCTATTTTCAATATATCTTTTCTAAGAAAACACTTTTTCATTTAATATACTTGAACTATGTCTTTTCTCCTATCTCTTTGGTTGGCTAACTTATACATACATCTTTCACCTTCTTTGGTATCTAATCTATTGTATAAATCACTAAAAGCTAAATTTGCATCATATAGCTTTCTAGAATCTCTAGTGCCATTTTATATCTTTCCCAATTTAAGTTTTACATCTAAACAAGTTTTATAACAATTCTTATTTATCTTTTAGTTAATTATAAAACTATTCTTATTAAAAGAAGCTTTTCCTTTGATTCGCCAAATATTTTAATGATACTTTATATAATTACTAAAATAAATAATATTAAATATTGACTGGCGTATAATTTTTAAAAATATGCTAATGGAAAATATATCATATCGTATCCTGGGTAAAATTTTTTAATTTTTTGATTAGAAATTTAAAATTTGAAGAGCATAATAAAGTTTAAATCAATATATTTTTATTTTTATTTTGGTTCAATTTTGTTTATACGATTAAGTTTTTTGTTAGATATACTAAACTTTATTTCTAGCATTAGATATTTATATATATAGTAAAAGAACTAAAAACATGCTAGAAGCCATTTGGTTTGGTGAATTAATCAAAAATTTTTTTTGACAAAAAATAAATTATTTTGAGGTTAGTTAAAATTTTTTTCAGTTTTATTGATATCTTGTATGATCGTATATTGGTGTATCTTTCTTTCAACATCTCAAAAAATATCGCATTTTTTGCGGCTATCTCTTATGAGATTGGGCGTTTTGGTTATTTCCTATTTTAATATGAATCCGGTTTAAACTAAATTTGAAAAAGCTATTTTTATTCAAACAGTTAAATACTTTTAAATCAACTTTTCTGACAACATATGTTGAACTACAGCTTTTCAGTAAATACTTTTAAATCAGCTTTTTAAGAATCCGAAAAGCTTAGCCAAACGAAACCTAAGTGAATCGAGCCTGACTTCCTATTCAGTTGGAAAATCTGTCGGAAAATTTTCCAACGGACTATCCGAAAGATTATTTAGCAGGTAATTTTCGGTGGAAAAATTTGCCGGAAACATCGCCGAAATATAGCAGTATTTTTGTAGTATTTTTTATGTGAAGAATCTATGCACAAGATAATTATTTAAGAGGGGCTAACAAATAAAGAAACATAGGAATAGTTTTTGTCTTCTCTATATACATCTCTACTATTTGCTTTTTTAAGTATTAAAATCACTTCATCTACAAGGCATCATAAAGTAGGACATCCATTAATTTTTAATTCCTACATATAATATTTTTTAATTTAATTTAATTTAATTTTCTCTATTTTTGTCAATTCTTCATTGTACTACTTGTCAATGTTATAGAAGTATAAAATTGCATCATTTATTTGCTATGTTAGAATAATATGATATTGCTTGTAAAAATTTTTAATATTAAGTAAATAGTTCTAATAATTTTTCTTCTATAATTGATCCTACGTATTAGTTTTGCCATCCTTTAAGATCCTTTTAGTGAGCACCTAAAACCTTCCTTAAGTCAAATCCTAGTAGTATAGCTAAAAAAATTAGTGGCCATTATAGTATAATTTTTTGTTACCAAGTTGGCCTTGTATTGGAGAAAGTATTAGGTATGGACTATGTATCATAAAAAAAAAATGAAATATTCAATATGTACATGGCAGTGCATATTATTCATGCATAGAGTTATGTATGCAATCCTTGCTTAATAATTTCTCCATGTGATATGCACTAGGAAAAGCTCTTTGGTCTATTTCTCAAATTTTAGGGGAGAAAAATAATAACAATTTTATAATTTTGTTAAATTTCTAAATTTTCTTATTAACAAAATGAATTTTAAAATAAAATAGAATTTATTATATGTGATTTGTATTAAAACATTCAAATAATCTAATTGAATCAAAATTAAATCCATATTAATCACGTATAAAATAATTAGCCAAAAATTACATATGTAACTCTATGTAATTCATCTTTCATTAGCTTTGATTAGCACAATAAACTAATTTTACTTGAGATTGAATATATTAGGACAAGAAAATTTGTTAACAAACATGATATGCACAATGATATTAAAATATTTATGTATAGAAAATTAAGTTTAATTATCTTAGATCCAGGCCATTAATTAATCAAATCATTCTAAAGTCTCAATATATGTTATGACATAGTTAATTAAGTTGATTTCCATAAACTTTCCAACTTCTTTGTGTCATGGGGCCACTCAATCATGCATTGAAAAGCATGCTAAAACTTACATCAAGATCCATGCTAGCTTTCAATCTTGTAATCACTATATTAAGTATTGATAAAAAAATATTAAATTCGTATATCTCTAACACATGTTTGTAATTATCTAATTAAGCTAAGCATACTAATGAGTTTATTCCTATTTTATGATGACGAACTTATATTGACAATTACATTGATTAATATACAAATGGCATATCATTTTTAATCACTGTAATAAACAAAAAATAATATGGTAATTCTCTCTAAATTATTAAAATATAAAAAATTAGAAGAGAATGATAGGTGTGGAAGTTGTATATTTTTTTATGCATTGGATTGATTACATGACTAATTCTTGCATAATTTTAAGGATTTTAGAATAATATTAATTTGAATTTTGAATCTTTTAGGTGAGAATTAATTGGAGTAAAATTTATGAATAAATGCATAAAATCATGTAGAGAGTTATCCAAAGTAGATTTGGGAGCAATTGGCATGATATAGTGTTGATTTGGTGCTTGGAACCTAAGTGTTTATGCACGAACTTAGGAACATTCAATTATATTATACACCTAAGTTCCCAATCCAAGCACATAGAATGCTTAGGCCCCCAAATCTAGACCCAAGTAGGCAATTAAGACAAAGAGCTAAATGCCCAAGCCCCCTAATTTTGGTGGCCAAGCGCTAGACCCAAAATCAGAATTACATAAGATAGAGGCCTTGGTGCCTTAGTGCTTGACCTTAAGCACTAAGCATTGTAGCCTCAATTTGCCTTAAATTCACCCATATTTTTTTTCCATTCAAGAAGCAATGCTTGCAACCCTATATAAGAATTATTTAGTCATGAATGTGAGGACTTCTCAAGTAAATTTTTACCCTTCTTTCTTATGATTTATAGAGTGGCATGATTTCCTTTAAGTTTGGAGAAAGTTGTTATATGAGAACCAAGACAATAAAGAAATAAGATGAAGAAGATGAAGATCAATATTCTTCTTAAGTTTTTCCTCGTATTTGTTTTTTTTTAAATTTATTCTCACTATTTTTATGATAGTCTATTGTATTATTTTCTCTTATTTTATCATGAACTAAACTCCGATTTCTAGGGGTTGAGATATAACTTAGGTTACTTTGTATATATTTTTATTCTTGGTAAAAGTATAGAATTTTATTACTTTGTAAATTATCTTGTTTTTTATTATATGCCTATTGATTGATTATCCATCCATTAATAATTCAAGAGGTTTTTTTTTTCAAAATCGAAAGGTGTATAATTGATTTATCTTGAACAAAATGCTGTAGTGATGGATCATAACTTAGAGAACTTGTGAAGAAGTCATCTAATCTATATTAAGATCGAAGTGCATTGATGGATTTTCTCCACATTAAATTTATTACTAATAAAAGGTGAGTTGTGAGGAGAAAATAAAGAACCTAAATTTTTTTGAAATAATGATAGAAACCATCATGTTAAGATTTCAATAGAAATACTAATAACATCTTAGTTAAAAATCATTAGCCACAAATTAATATAGGTGAATCTCAATCCTTAGATCTTAGCCATATGGAGATTTTCCAAAATCTTCAGCCTTAGCTAGAGTAAGTCTTTTAAAAGATTTGAGTATGGTTTTGTTTTTGCAAAATTGCTCTAATTTGATTATCCAAATAATAGTGGATTGACCCAATTTTATATTTGATGTGTAATCATCATGAGAACGAAACTCTACTCACATTTTATTATTTGTAAGTGATTGTGTGCTCTTATTTATGTGAAATTATCACCCATCATATTTTTGGTGTCATTATAAGGGATTGCAATGCCAATATCGATACCAAGTTGATTGACATTACTCTGAATAATTTTAAATTTTAAATTTCTTACTTTATGTGTTCTCCTTCATTCTATTGGTTAAAAGCATTATATGCACCATTTTGGTGGTGAGACCATTTCTACTTGATCCAAAAATCGAGTGAAATTCTTTTAGGAGACTATGAAAACAAACGTAGATCAACCAAATAAAGGCAAACATCTCACTAATTTGGAGGACAAAGAAGGAATTGCCATAAAGATCAAAACCTTATAAGATTATGCACTTCTCATTTTGTATAATATTTTATAGGTTATTGTGAATCCTAGTGTGTAGGCTAACCACTTCAAGATTAAACCTATCACCCTAAAGATGATCTAAAACTCTTAGCTTTGGAGCTTGGCTACTAGGAATCCAATTATGCACTTCATAAATTTTCCTAGAGATATATGACACATTCAAGTAAAATAAAATGTCAAACAATGCTACAAGTCTGAGACTATTCTCATTCATATTGAAGGACAAAGCCAAGAGTTGGCCAAATCATTGCTCAAGGATTTTATCACTAGATGGGATGACATGGCACAAAGGTTATTATTATAATATTTTCTACTAGTCAAGACTATTAAGATGAGAGTAGATATCTCAAATAATTATTTAGATGGATGCAGAAATCTTTTACAATGCCTAGGAGAGATTTTGCAATATGCTGGCCAAACTAACAATAATGTTGCTCGATGTTGCATCTATTGTCATATTCATGAGCAAGATATAGGAAGCTAAATACAACTTATTAGAGGAAATGACCATGAACAATTATTAATGGCCAAGTGATAAGATCATGCTAAAGAAGCTAGTTGTTGTAGTGTATGATTCTAATCCTATTGCAATATATTAGCCTCATTTTTGAATGAGGCTAACATCTATTCCTTTAGTACTTAGGATTCCAATCCTAGACTAAGGAGATACTTAGAGGACTCTCTTTGTGCTCAGGTGAACACCAAATTTAAAACTGAAATAAATAGAACTCAAAATTAAATAAAATGAAATGCAGAATTAAAATATAAAATTAAATTGAAATCAAACCCGAGATTAAGCTTAGGTCAAGCCAACAAGCCTCACTAGTACATATCCTAGTTCCATTAGGCTAAAGTGGATTTATGCACTTCTAAATTCAACAGAATTGAACAAGATTCAAGATAAAATATTTTTGAACTAAAATCTAAATCCAAAGGATTCTTAACTACGTTACTTGGGTTGCTTAACCCATCCAACCTATTTAATAATTTAACCCAAATTCAAATTAAATTGAATTAAGCAAACATTAAATCAAATTAAATTAATTCAAAGGCATAAAATTAATATTCAAACTCAGTTGAACACAAAATTGAATCTAATTGTGGCCTAAAGTGGCTAATCAAGTTATTTGATCTAAGTTGACTAATGGGGGCCACATTAAGTCAAAATAAAATCTAACCAAATTTTAACTAATTTAAGCTCTCATAAAGGCTCAAAATTATTATACTTATTTATTAGAACACAAAACTAAATCTAGTTGGGATCAAGTTGGCTAGTCAGGTCATTTGACCTAAGTCAACCCATACGGGCCTCACTTAACTCAAATTAAATTCAATCAAAATTAAAACAAGGTGAACCTACCAACAAACTTAAAACCATCATAATAACTCAACCAAGTTCAAATCTGAATTCAATTGAGGCCTAAATTGGCTAATTGGGACACTTAAAACAGGATGAAATGGACTCTATTGAGTCAACTTTGGATTAAATTAAAATTAAATCAAATTAAACACTCTAAATTACTTTAAATACATAATTAGACATAACCCAACTCTTTGTGTTCAATTTAACTAATTTGATTCATGAACCCAAGTAAGCCTAAATAAGCCTAAATAAGCCTAATTAAGTCAAATGTGGGTTAAATCTAAAATTAATCCATATAACTCACTTTAAATATTCCATCAAATATAATTAGAGCCAAATCTAAATCTAAAACAATCAATTAGACCATATAAGCCCAACTTGACTCACTTTGGTTAAAGTGGTCAAATTAGGTTTAAATAAATTCAAATCCAATTCAATTCAAAATTGATTGATCTAAAGGCTTTAAATAATCAATTTAACATATTTGAATATGAATTCAATTCCTCCAAGTCAATGAAGGTTGGTTGAGTAAATCCAACCCAACTTGGGTAAATTTGAGTAAATTCAAAGTTTAACCCAAAATAAACCCAAATAAACTCATGCTAACCTACAAACTATCCAAATCCATATTAGATCTCATGATACTTTAGTCTAAGTGATGAGAGTGAAAGTCAAACATAAGAAGACAAAACCAATTTTGATTCCCACAAGCCCACTTGTGATAAAATAATACCCAATTAAATTCCTCAATAATCTAACTTCCTAAGTTAAATAAAAATATCATAAGATCTTAATGGATCAAATCCTCAACTCAAATGGGAGGAGAAGGAGCATGAAATAAACAGAAAGAGACAACCAAAATCTAAAAAAGAAAATAGAGAATAAAATCCTATCCATATCACCTTGCACATGGCCATTTCATGGACAGGATTACTTCTCATTCCTCAACCTTGAACTTTTGAGGGTGGCTGAAGATAGTTGGCTATCGAAATCAAGTGGCATAACCTAGTTGGTTGGCCACCACCTGCCTTCCATAATTGAAGCTCTTGACCAAGCTTCAAAAAGGGGAAAATCATCAAGCTCCTTAACCTCTTTTGACTCTTTCAACATATTCTAGGTGAGGAGAGGAGTGATTTCAAGCATTTTCCCAACACAAACAAGCCAAAAATTGATCAAATCTAGTGGCAGGTGGCGACCAAGTGGTGTCCACAGTGTTTGGTGTGGAGGCAACTCAAGATTTTTCTTTGGAGGTTTCTTTTTACCCAACGAAGCTCTTTGTCTCATCAACACCACCAAAAATTGCCTCTCCCAAGGTAAGTCTTGATTATTTTGCAATAAAAATCACATGAAAAAGTCATTTAGATCACTGAATTTTACCTCCTAAAAGTGTATGGCACTCGATTCTCACCGATGATAGTAGGGAAAAATTAAGACCATCTATTTTCTTTATTTGGAATGAACAATCATGATTTAGTTAGACAAAATTAGATTAAAACCCTTTAAAGTTGTAGATCAAATCTAAAGATCAGACGGTCTTGATCGAAGCCACGTTTCTGCAGCCATTTGACATGGATCAACATGGATCCATTGGTGCACGATCCATCGGTTCCCATTCATGTAATGAAATGCTAAAAGGCCTCACCCCTCAACTGTTAACGAGGATAAGTAGAAAAATGAGGATTTTAAATTTTAGAAATTACTAAAAAACATCTAAAATTTTAAAAAACCATAAAAATTAAAATACTTGATGAAAAATTGCAAATAAGCCCCAGTTGCTTTCATCTTCTTAAGAGCAATCCAATGAACTAAAAAATCCCCAATTTTATTCGGTATTTTGAGATCACTTTAAGTTAAATTATAAATTAAAATTTAAATTAATTTTAAAATATTAATCAAATTGAGTTGAAATTTTTTAGGGATTGTAATTGATGCTAAGATCCACCTATCATAAAAATTTGAAGTCAAAATGGTGAGTGGATTAAATATTATTAATTTTTGAACTTCAAATGAGTGCTTTTAAGTAAATAAATAATTAATTAATAATAAAAAGTATAAGAAGTTTTCAAAATAGCTCAAATCACTTCAGTTAACACCAAAGAACTTAAGAAAAATATTTAAGCCCTCTAGATCTTATTAAATCTAAAAAATTACTAATTTAGGGCATAATTAATCTTAATTAATTACTTTAATCACAATAAACTTCAAAATTTTGTAATAAATCAACCACTAAGCCAGAAAAAATATAATTGATCACTATGTGGATTTATATTTTAGAGAAGAATCTTATAAAATTAAAAGTCCTAAATTTTACCAAATAGTTTGGGAAATATTTGGATTTTATTAGAAAAAATAATTTCTAAATATATCCTAAAATACCAATCTAATTAAGTTGCAACTTTTAGGATATAAACTTAATGTAAAACCATACTTTTCATAAAAATTTCAAGTAAATCAAAATATTAGATCAAGTCTTATGATATTTGAGGCATATTGGAGTACTTTTAAAAAATAATAATTGAAAATGAAAAAAATTAGGAAAATATATCAAAATAATTTAGCATATCTTTATTAACATCAAAGAGCCTAGGAAAATTTATTTGACCTTCTAAAATTCATTATATCTTAAAATCACTTAATTAGGGTTTAATAAGTAATTAAAATAAATTTAATTGAATTGGTGCTAAACTTAGAAAATCATAAGGAATTAAATATTAAGCCAAAAAATTATAAGTGACCCCTTTGTGGATTTGGCATCCAAAGAGGAATCCATTAAAATTTAAACCCCTAAATTTTGCTAACTATTTTAGGAATAATTCAACTTTTATTAAAAATGGTAATATTTTAATTAATCATGAATACAAGTTTAATTAACTTAAATTTTTTATGACAAGCTCAGTAAATCAATGTTCACTTCCCATAAGATTTTTAAGTCATTAGGATTATTCAATAAAAAGTTATTAATTTTCAACCATCTCAAGACAATTTAATTAAAAAATAAATTCAAAATTACAAAATTTACTAAATAACCTTAATTAATTTTAAACATTTTCTTTAGAAAGAAAAATGATTAAATTAAACAATTAAACCTTCTAAACCTTAGTAAAACACAAAATCATTAAATCCATATCTTAATTAACCTAACTTAATTAATTTCATTAAATAAAATACAAAGAAATTTTAAATATATATTAACTAATTGGAATATATACATAAAAATTGTACAAAAATGAAGACTGAAGTCCTTATTAACCAAACTCTAAATTGTTAACTTAACTTAATTAACAACTAAAACCTAACCTAATAAATCTAAAAAATCATTAATAGAAGTTAATTAAACTAAGTATTATCTGTAATCAAATTAATTATTAATTAAGTTTCAAAGTAAACTTAATCAAATCAACTTTAAACATCAATTATTAATTGAACCATTAATCAAACTAATATCATAAATTAAATTAAATTAAGCTTGAATTGAATTTAATTAATCAACTTAAATCATCTTAAAGTACAAAGAACCTTGAAATCAAATTTTAATTAACTTTGTTATGATCATAATCAATCCGTAATTAAACTTTGATTAAAATAATCATGGATGAATTAATCAATAATTGACATTTAATTAAACAGATTGCTTAATTAGTCTTCAATTAATTTTAACATTCACTTGAATTAACTATGATGAGTCTAATTAATTGTCCAATTAAATTTTAATTATTTTATTAAGTTAATCATTTAATCAGAATCAAACTTAATTAATTATTAACTTAATCTTAATTCAATGAATAATTCAAAAAAAAAAACTAATCATGATTAATCAAATTAATCGATTATTTATTAACTTTTAGTTCAATTAATTACTTAGTCAAGATAATCATTTTTAATTAGGCTATAGTGATGAAACTAAATAATAACTTAATTATGGTTGATAATTGATCATTTAATAAATTAAGTTTTTTAATTAAACTCTTAATCAAACTAATCATTTAATAGAGTTGATGCTTAATTAATCACTAATTCAATGTTAATTGAATTAGATATTTGATCAAATTAAGCACAAATAATTGATCAACTTCTAAAATAGAACCATTTAACCCACTCTTAGTCAAGTTAATAATGAAGCTACAAATTAAGTTAGTTAATCATCTAACTACATTAAGCCAAATTAAACTAAAGAAGTCACCTAGAAAAGTTATATAAAAATAATTCTTAAGTCAAACTTAATCTAAATCAACCACTTAATTAAGTTGATCATAAACATTTAATTAATCATTCATAAAATTTTAATCAAATCAATCATGGTTAATTGAATCATTAATTAATTTTTAATTAATATAATTATAGCTTAAATCATGCTAAACATCTAATTAAGTTAATCATGTTGAACCTAAGTATTCTTAAATTAAATTAAATTAATCAAACACTAAACCAAATTAAACCTAATATGAATAAATGAACTTGAATGAAAGAAACTGAGTCAACCATTGTTCATACTTCAGCTATATAAGCGAATTAATCAACTTAATCATGAAAGGTTTAATAATCATTCATCAAACCATAACTAAGTTGATTGCATGAATCAAGTCAACCTAATTGAAAATTGATCAATCATTAAACCCTAATTAAATTCACACTTAAATTCAATAAGTAAAAAACTAAACCTATCTTTAATTAATCAGTGAACTTTAATTAAATTGATCACTTGAACTTAATTGAAAAGTAACTAAACCCTTAATCAAAGCAACCACGTAGTCTGATTAATCAAATAAACTTAATTAATTGATTAAGCCATCCATGCCAAAATTAAAAAAAACATAACCAAAATTTAACTAGATTAATCATTAAATCAACTAACTTAGGATTGAACTAATAACTAATCAAATCTTAATTATTTAAGTTCATCTTTTCAAGCATGAATAATTAAAATTTAATTAAATTAACCAATCATCTGATTAAGTTAAACTAAGCAAGTCATTTAAACAAGACATACCAAAATAATTCTTAAGTGAAAGTGAATTTAAACAAAACATTTAATTAAGTTAATTATAAAAAAATCATTAAATTTTTATTAAATCAATAATGCTTAATTAAATAACTAACTAATTACTAATTTGGTTAATCATATGATTAAACCATTGATCAAGTTAATTGCATAATTGAATTGAACCCATACAACCTTTAATTACATAAATTCAAATTAAATAAATTCAATTGAACCTTATTTAATCAGATTAGTTAAAAATAAAGTAAGTTGATGTAAATAAAACTAATTACATAAATCAATTAAATATAATCAAATATATGTGTATATTAATTGAGGTAAGCATTTAATCTACCTAATGAACAAGTCAAATTCAATTAATTAAACCAAAATTAAAATAAGTATAAAAGATAAACAAAATGGTAACACAAAATCATTTCTTTTAAACCAAATAACTAAACTTAATTAAATTAAAAAAAACTCTCATTTAAAATATAAAATAATTCATAGTGTGCAATCAAATGGTACATAGTGTAGAAACTCGAGATCGCAAGGTTAATGGTTTGAAGAAGGCATTAAGCTTCATATCTCTAGTCTAACAATTGTACGTATCTATTAATATATATTTAAAAATCAAAATAAAAGAAATGGAATTAAAATAAAATAAAATTTGAAAAAAATCAATTCAATATTATCAAAATACATAAATTACTAAATTAGACTCTTAGTCCTATCATTTGGTAAAGCCTCTATTAGGATTAGGGTGTTGATTGAAATGGGTTCTGCCTCAAGAAAGACTCATTTTCTTCTTCATTATTTAAAATCTTAAATTCAACTATAACATAACAAAAATGAAAACTTTAAAACACATTTTAAAATTATTTAAATACTTAAATTGAATCACCCAATGGTAAGCTAAATTATACTATGAACTCAAATCAAAACATAAACCTAAATAAGTTTAGTACATCCTTACTACACTAGCCACTTTTCACGCACTAGATTGCTAGGTCACCGATTTTAGAATTAGGTTTTATCAATCATGATTGTGATGTGATGCTTTTTCTAATTTTATGGTGTATTATGCTAGTCTAGATGGCTAGGACTATTTACTCACTATCTTAGGAAGTTAGGATTCCATTTATTAGAGTAATATTATTTTTTACAATTTGCTGTGCTTCAAAAAAATTGCATAATAATTATAAAATATACTCTCACTTCCAGGTTCTATTGTGCTTAAGTTTCTAAGCATAACCCATTATGACAAGTGGACTTGGTAACCATTGGTGCTAACCTCATAAATTTGATATATAACTACCTAGGTGTATGTTTGCTTTCTCTGGATTATGTTTTGTAGGGCTTAAGATTTTCTTTTGGAATTTAACATGTAACTCAATACTAGAACTAGGTTAAGATCTATAGGGCTTAGGATTAACATGACTTGACTGTACTAGCTAGTGGTCCTTTATGGAGCCTTAGGATATCTTTGAAGAAGGTGGTGATCCTAAAGATAAGAAGAAAGATAAAGACTCATATGGATTAAAAGTTGTTCTAGGTTGGGCTGTATACGGGCATAACTTAGCTGCCCATTTTTTCTCTTTTTTTGAGCTGTACAACAGAACCCAACCACACCGGCCTCTCTTTTAATTAATCTACTTTTTTGGGTGTGTAATAAAGCTCGACTACCCATTTTGTTTCTTGTTTGGGGTGTATAGTAGAACCTGACTGCACTAGTCTTTCTTTTTTAATTTTGGTCTATTTAGAGTGTTTATTTTAGGTGTGTAATTGATCAATTTAGTTTTTATAAGTTTCATTTTGTGATTTTGTGATGAGATGTGAAAGCCTGGTTTAAGTGGTATGCTCTTATGATGAAATCAAATTTTTACCCTACTTAAATAACTCAAATATAAAATAATCTATTCGTATCCTCATATAACTAAAGCCTTAGCTATAAATACTAAAAGCAACTAGAAATCATGTAAACTTGTGAATCATACTTATATATTTCTCTGTCTTCCAAGAATTGGGTCATTCTCCCATTACACATAAGGAGACATCTAACTTGTGAGGATGACCACCCTTCCTATGGAAGTCTGCCTTTTTTTTAATTTAGCCCATGACTTATTTATAATTGCATCTCATTATAGGCATAATTATCATACCCAAAGCCTTAAAATAAAATTAGTTGTCTAAATATTATTAAAATTTAAAATTATTATATTAGCAAGAAGCATATTATGCATTCATGATCTTAGGGTTAGGGAGAAAGTCTAAGTTATTAGTCCTTTTTCTAATTAATAATAGCTTAAATCATCTTGCATTTCATAAAAACTAGACTATTGGGTTTAATTCATAGGAGGTGTTAGCTGATAACCCTAACATGTGGGCTATAAGTCCAGAAGAGTCGAGATAGGTTCTAATTCTTAAGTCAGAAAGAATAAGTAAATCTCAAAAATGTCTCTATTATACTAGGTTGAGCTTGATCCTTACTTATGTCAGATGCACCTCTAAATATATGGTCTGAAGCATCTTGTTTCTCTTTTGTTACAAGACTAAGTCTTCACCTTTTAGGCTTTTATATAGTTTTGTATCGTAAAACCTAAGTCATAGTATTCTAACAAAATATCAACTCATATCAAAATAAATCTTTCTTTCGAAGATATAAAGCCCAACTATATAATAGGTTGAAGTGCTTACTAGGCTTTCCAATATCAAAACACTTTCCACTATTTCTCATTTAGAATCTAAAAAGAATTATTACTTTTGGGTTACCTCATTTAACTTCTATTTTTAGTAAACTTGAAATCAACTTTTAAATCCATAGAGATAGAGAGCAGATTTCTTTATTCAAGAGTTTTCTTACGAGAATCTCCTTCACTTAAGATGCAATTAAATATAGGGGTTTGCCCTTATAGGAAATTAAGAACCTGATATAAAACAAACCCTATTCTATCATTCGTGTAGTTCAGAAAAAAAATCTTTGATATACCATCAGCCTTAAGAGTCCTTATTAAATGATCAAATCCATTATAAGCTGATATTTTTATCTCTTGAGATGATATATTATTCCTTAATAATGCATTTGATCACCAAAATAAGAAACCCCTAAGACCAACATAGTGTCTAGATAAAAAACTCCAGACAACCCTCACATAATAGTTGTGGGATGAACATAAATATTACGGGACTTAAAAAAAAAACAACAACAACAATAATAAGCCTTTATCCCACTATGTGGTGTCGGCTACATGAATCCTTCTTCTCCATTGTGTCCTATCATGCGTCAAATTCTCTTTAATTCAAGCATACTAAGGTCATTTTTTATACATCTTAACCAAGTCTTTTAGGTCTATCTCTACCTTTCTTAACATAAGAAAAATCTAATGCATCTACTCTACTAACTGGGTCATCAGACGGCTGACATTTTTTATGGCCAAACCATCTAAGGTGACTCTCTCTAATCTTATCTGCCACTTAAGCTACTCCAATGTTTTCCCGAACATACTCATTTCTCATTTTATCTTTAAGAGTAAAGCCACTCATCCACCTGAGCATCCTCATCTCTACAACATTTAACTTAGTCTTATGCTTCTCTTTCATCGGCCAACATTCTGCACCATAAATCATTGCAGGTCTTACCTCCATCTTATAAACTTTCTCTTAAGTTTAAGAAGTACTTTTATAACACACAATAGGCCAGATGCATTCCTCCACTTCAACCATCCAACTTGAATTCTACTAATAACATCTCCATCTATTTCACCATCATTTTGAACAATAGAGCCTAGATATATGACTCGCTTACCCTTTTTAATGACTTGTTCACCCAATGTCACAATACTACCACTAGAACTTCTACAACTAAAATTATATTCTATATATTTTGTTTTAGATCTACTTAAATGAAAACCTTTAGACTCTAAGATTGACCTCCATAATTCAAGTTTCTCTTGGACTCCCTCTCTAGTCTTAAAAAGAATAAAAACAATTCAAATAAAACAAATTGAAGAACCTAAAATAAAAGTCTAGCTAAACATAAACAAAAAACAACATGAAAATAAAAATGTGAAAACTAAAAAGAGACTTACAGGAAAATGAAGAACATGAAAACTCACATAGAATACAAGTAGAACTTCTTCGCCATTTGCAAAACTCCCAAACCCCCCTCCTCGCCCTCTCAGTATATAAAAAAGGTAAATCTTTGGCGAGGCTCAATACGATAATTTTCAAATATATAAGAACAAAAATGACAAATTATTGCACTTCAAAGTAAATGAAATATTCAAACTCACATAGAAGATTCCAATTTGTAATAAACACCACTTGATGCACAATACTTAAATATGAGTGGACAAAAAACATTAATGAGAACTTAAAAATACCTTTGCATGTATTACGAGGTGATTATATGTTCAATTTATCATGTTTAAATACATGTAAATATCTTAAAAGATCAAATCTTATATACATTTTGAGGCAATGTGATGCTTAACTTTAAGCATCTTTAAAGAGGAAGTCTTACATGCATTATGAATGATATCTTATGATTAGCCTCATCATGTAAAAATATGTACAATTGTCTCTAGAAACAATCAAATTATTTAAGGAAATATCTAAAATGAATTCACCCACATGTGCTTTGACCACTGTATTAATTGCTCAAATAAATAATTTGCAAAAACTATGCAAGCTAAAAATAAAACTAACTTGAGTTTTCTACATGAAATGATTTAGAAAAAAATGTAATATTATAGTTTCATTTTAAAATTTAGATTCATTATTAAAAATTAAATACCCAAATATGCCTCACTACAATACAAAATGTGTAAATTTAGTGTCTATGGATGTTGTGTGGGTCAATATTAAATTTATCTAATTTTCTTGCATAAAAGAGCGGGTAAATTTTTTTAAAATCTAGCAATCATTCTAGAAATATTAATGAAATAATAATTATAAGATCATATAGAACTATTATATGTTCTAATTTATTGACTCAATCCTCTACCTATAGAAATATAGTCAATACGGACCTCAATAAGATGAACTTTGGTTGACCTAATCCTTTTCTTATTGGAAAAAAAGTTTATCGGGCTGTGATTCGATAAAATTTGAAAATTAATTAGGCATATACAAATGAAAGACTTGATCCTCTATTAGCAACCAGATAGAGCCTATGAGATCTAAATTCATAAAATAGATTTAATCAATTAAATCTTCTGATGATGACCTTGTTAATCATAGATTCCAACCTGAAGGATATTAATATCAATGTCTATAAAATATTAATGTCAAGTCATCTTAAGTTCAAGAAAAATCTCAATTAAAAGAAATTAACCAAATGAAAATTCATCACCTAAAACTTAAACAAAAAAAAAAGAACTTTCACCCACCATTTCTAAATGTTTGTTAGGGTGGCAATTTATGAAAATTTTAGCTCACAAAAGAGTCAATGTTAAGTCATATGCATAGCTATATTCACTATCAATAAATCTTAAGCTAGTAAGGATGTGACCAATGTTATGCGTCTGTGTGGCTTTGCCCTTAAATGATATCATAAAACTAGCAGTTATAAGAGCCCTTCGACTAGGTGGTTTTCCCCTTAATTATACAATTAAATTATGATTATAGCTATATCCTATATGTTCTCTAATGGTTTAGCCCCATGATTTATGAATAAAAAAATACACCTGATAGGGAAAAAAGCCTTATATATAAGATGGATTTAAAGTTGTCTCCTTAGAAAAACAACAACCCCATGTATTTAAAATTCACTTGGATGAAGTAACCCATGGTTGTTGATAAAGATCTTTCAATCAGATTTTGTTGACTACCTTCTCTAACTAAGTAGATTAGGAACCACGATAGTAGGATTATGGAACAATGGGATCTTGATTAAACGTTCCCCCAAAATTCTTTCTAAATAAATAATAATGATGAATTTCTAAAATTTTAAATTTAATTTGTTTCCACTATAAGCTAATCATTTAAACGACCTAATGACTAGCATTAATCAAAAGTTCTCTCTCATCACTAAGATAAGTAATTAATTATAGGTGCTCGTGCTTATAGGAAACCTAGAACCAGAACTAAAATCCTCACAAAATGAGAGAGAAATCTTTATGCAATTTCTTATATACAAATTTATTTACCTTCCTAAAAAGTTGATCGACACTAATCTATTTGATTCATTGAAAAGTCACATGTGAGTTTTTAGAGCCCATAAAGGCTAACTCGAACATATTGACCATTCTTAATTTTCATCTAAAGATAAATAAAAACTTATTGGCCAACAACTAATTATTGTCACTATAGTTGATCTTAGCTATAAGATCCTCAAAGGTATTAGTATTTAGTCACTTATTGGCTATCTTATCTTAAGATCATTAATTACTCATGTGGCTTCTTATCATGATAAGGAGCTTACTATTTAGCCTTGAATTTTTTTTATTTCTACCCAATAAGCTAACATGTTATTCTAATAAATTTTACTATAATTCATTCTTTCCATCTCAATAAAGGTAAACTAGTGATTATTATTTATATGGTATCATTTAAAGAATTCAATCATTTGAACCAATTAATCTAAGAATTTCTATAAAATCATGGATACCATCATAAATAGATGACTTAATCTTAATAGAAAAATCATTAAAGTTATCAACATGCCTTTGATCATCATTTTTAAGTCCATTCTTTCGAACATGGGACCTTCTATCACAATCAACTCTAGGGACTCTAGGGAGATAAAAATTCATCATCCAAGTTAGGATCTAATGGGTGATCAAGCGGGGGATTAGAATTTTTTTCTCATTTATTACATTTAGGTGATAAATTATTGCATTTAAATTATCATATTTTAGTGATAACATTGCATATTTTGGCCATTAAATTTTTAATATGAGGTGTAAGAAGATATTTAATACTAAAATAAACTTATAGAGAATGAAATCAAATAGTTAGAGTAGATCTACATTTTGTGATGAGGAGGCATGATATGTGGGTGGGTTTAGAATTTGTGAGAATTAGCTACATTATAACTAGTGGAATAGAAATGTTAATGGGTAGAATGAATTTGAGTCTAATGAAGTAAAGCAAAAGGCATAAAGGATGATTGCATATGATATTAATGAGTATAAAAACAAAATTAAATGAGTTACCTTAGGCACTGAAGGTGAAAAAAACAAAGTGATGTTAGATAACTAGCAAACTACTACAAAATGTTAAATGTTTGGCTACTATGCTCTCAAACCAATTCAACAAAATTAAAATGTTTTATTATTTCCAAATGATGATATTTTCATTTAAAAAAAGTCTATCTACAACTATTATAATCATCTCTCAAAAATTACTTAAAATATGAAGGGAAATATTTGTGACTATATTAATTAGTGGCATTTAATTCCTTTATTTTTTATACATTTCTACCCACTTTTCATACAATAAATAAATTATTAAATTAAAAGTTTAAAGTTTATAAAACTTGAAGTTTCTTAAAAAATAAAAATTATATGATTTAAAATTAGAGCATAAAATTGAACCTGGTAGGCTAGTATACAAACTATCCATATTTTTCTTTATTTATCTTGAGTTTTACCTTAAGATCTAATAAATGATTTTTATGGGTTTTTTGTTGCCCTAATTGATCAACTTCCATATTCTATTGGGTGCTTTTAATATATGGCCTGTGGATATCATCATACTCTGCTATATTATTATTATATACTTCAAAATAGTGCATTTTTTCCTTATTAATATTTCCTCCACTCTTAAAATTTGAATTTATGACAATGAATCAAATTTAAAAAGGATGGATGTACAAAATCATATGGTGAGTTAGTGTTATATTTTTTTAGACATAATTCTTTTAGTTTTGATATCATTCCTTGACGTTTCCTTTTTAACACATATTTGTTATTCTCAAATTTATGTTGTATTTTTTATTCTTTCAAGTTCATTGATTTTTATTTTTAATTTTTTCAATATTTTTTATTTGATGGTGTCTTTAATTAAGCTCATTAGTTTTCTTGGTTCCTTAAGGCTATTGGCTAAATAATTCAAAAATGTACCTTACAATAATTCTTAAGCTCCATGATTACTTAGTCCTCATTATGTAATTTTTCAATATTTCTCAAATTCATTATATTCTCTTGTTTACTTAGCAAAAGCCCTTTGGCTTAACTTTCTTCATAGATATGCTTTCATGATTCCAACTAAGATGATTTAGACTGGGAGATTTGTATTATACCATCAAAAATTGGAGAAATCTTACCAACAATTATTATCTAAGAGATCTAAAATTTTTTAAGCATAAGAATGCTTAAAGCTACAGGAAATATTATAATTGACATTTGATAAAGAGTTATAAAAGCTTCGAGCTAATGAAATTCCTTTTTATATTATTATTAAGTAATTCTAGAATTTTTTTTAGTACATGGATTCTTGTGAAAATCCTTTAAATTATTTCTAGATATGTACCATAATGTCACTTGTTATATAACAATGTCTTCACGGCATATCCCTTAACAAAAATTGCACCATAGCCTTGTTTACACTAAAGTCTGGCTTATACGATAACTAACTCCTTGAAAATGTATGATATGAATTTACTTGCATGACCTTTATCTTTTTACAATCTACATTAAAATCTTACTTACATCATAATCTTCTCTTTGAAGGCTTATGCTATAGTCTTACTTATATAAGTGTCAACTTTAAACCCATGCCACAACATAATTTACCCAAAATCTATCTCCTTAAGGTACATAATTCAACCTCATTTCACCATAGTCATCTTTTTTTTTAACTTGTATTATAATCTAATGTGGTGTTTTATTTTAGATGCCGAGTGGACACCACACAGATCTTAGGGGGTACTTACTGAAGTGATCGGGTACAACATTAAGGCATGATGTACCATCTTGAAAGATAGAAACATCACCATACAATGGAAATTAATAAACTCACAGATATGGTATATACCATAGATTCTTCCTCTACTTTATATGGTTAAGTAAAATAGTGTTCAGTTTATGCTGGGCTCTTTAGTTCCCTATGTAGGCAAGATTCTATAGTTAATTACATCATAGAAAGTGGGATTTTCTAAGAATACTTTTGATTAAAGTAGTCAATCAATTACCTCCAAAGATTTCAAGGTTATGCTGTCAAAGGATTTGGTTTTTTTTGGAAAATCAAATGGGATTGTTCAATTAGAAGACTTATTTTAGAATCCTAAGGAAGATAAGTAGGGGACACTTATGATACTAGAAAGCCTAGTGAGCTCTCCAATCTATCTTATGGTGAGGCTTTATATATTTAAAAGAGAGAGTTTGTTTTAATATGAATTGGAATTTTATTAGAATGCTAGGGCTTATAATCCATTAACATAAGATTGTGAAAATGCATAAGAAGTGAGGATTTACGTCCATAGCCCAAAAGAAACAAGCAATATCGGATCCTAAATCTAGGGAGCTTCAACACAAGCTAGAAGCATGACCTAAATCTAAGCAAAAAGGGGACATAAGGGTTTACCTCCATAAGAGAGGATAGACCCGCCCGACTCTTTTGGACTTACAACCGCTTGGAGTGGCTGCCAGCTAACACCTCCTACATTTTAATTCCATGTAGGCCGATCTTATGTAATTACAAGATGGCTTAAGCTATTATTTAATTTGAAAAGGACTAGAGTCCAAAACTCACTCTCTAAGAGATTAGATCATGTTCAACATGAGCATATAACTTAGTTTAAATGCAAAATCTTTTCAAATTTTATATTATTTTTGACACAACATTTTTGACAAAGGCTTGGGATATTTTATGCCTAAATACATGATGAAATTTGGTTATTGGCAAAATCAAGAGAGAAAGATGCTGAATTTCTCCACCATAAGGGGTTGCTCTCATATGTCAAGCGATCCATAAAGTGTAAGAATAGAGGCCCTCATTTTACAAGAGTGGTATAATATGATCTGCATGATGTTAGCCATACAACATAAAACTAAGGGGTTATTAAATCTTTTAGTTATCTTGATTATAACCTAAGCTTTAGAATGAGGTTGAAAGTTATTTTGAATTTTAGTTATGAGTTGTTAAATGAGTAGAAAAATTAATTTTTTTTCTAAGAGCCTATCGCCTCTAGGCCACACATTCAAACATCAATCTTAAGAAACTATGAAGAAGATGCAATTCTATTACACAATCTAAACATAACATCAATCAAACATGAATAGATTCCATAAAAGAAGAAAAAGCCAATGATGTTTGAATGTGTGGTTCCTATTAGATTTATTTGCTTTACACGTCATGCTTTACACGTGTCATTTGATACCCACCGTTCGATCAAGGATTGAACGACTAGGGATCACCTCATGGTTTTAAAAGGATAAAAAGATTTATAAATTACATGATTAATCTCAGCCGTCCATCCAAAATGTGCGGATGGATGACCAGGATTATCTCTATTCTTCCCTGAGGATCAATGGAGACCGTCCATGATCTAAGGGAAGATCTAAGCTCGATTGAGCTCAGATTGAAATAAGATTTTGCACACACCATCACAAAGCATAGAAGATCACATCCAACGGTGGAATTCTCATGCCATGACACTTTCTTTCATAAAGGAACAACACCTCTAAGTCTAATGGTAAAAAAATTCCATACCTCACAGGCGCACAATTCCCTTGGAGGAGCTTTGTCTAGTTGAGATGAAGCTGTGCTGAGAGAATTAGCTCTTGAGGTTGGGTAGTTTGCTCTATGGACCAACTCCCCTTGCTCCCCTTTGTGACTTTGATCCAATTGAACTTCTCCTTGCTTTGGGAACTTGAATGAGAGCTTGGGTACACTCAACTTAACTCCCTGATGAAATGTGCAAAGAGAATTACATAGTGGATTAGAGTATGGAAAAGTTTGGAAATGAGTAAAGCTCCCCTATTTTCAAAGGAAGAAAATTGAGAATGCTGATTTCAATTCCCTCCTAGGAAGCTTAGGATTGCTCTTTGATGGCTCCTAACACTCTCCCTTACTCAATCGATAACGAGGATGTTCAATTCAAATGGAATTAGGGGGAGTATCTCTCCCCCTATAGCAATCAGACGACCAAAGCTAAGGCTGAAGTTTTGATCTAGTTGACCATATGGAAAGGGTTATTTGGCCTATTTTAAGTTGGCATATGGTCGGTTTGAGCTAAGAGTGGATTGGTAACCTCCCATGTGCTTCAAATCAAGTGGAGGGAGGTTTTCAAATTGGCCAATTTGAGCTAGGGGGTCGATTTTGGCCTTGGGTCCATTTGGACTAACCCAAACCCATTGGGTTGGGTGCACCACCCCCCATAGGGTTCACTTGACCTATTAGGAAGGTATCAAGTTGATATGAAAAGGGCTTGACCAAATTTCTCATGGATTTGACAAACATTTGTTCTATGGCCTAAGGGTAGAATGGTCATTTTGTTGATTTTTAATTTGGATATGTTGGATATGTTGAGATAATGGGTTTGGCCAAGTTTCATTAGATTTGGAGTTCATTTGATAAGGTTTGGCTCATGTTGACCCATTTAGGTTAAAATGGGTCAACTTGGGTCAAGTTGACCAATTGGTCAAATTAGGTCAAACCAAAGATTGGGTCAAGTTCATATGATCATTTGAAATATTTTGGTACTTTTGGTTTGATTCAATTTGGTTTAGTTTTGAATTTGGCTTATATGACTTCATTTAGGTCAAATGGGTTAAGTTGATCAATTTGACCAATTTTACCTATTTGAGCTAGGTCCTGGGTAGGTTTAGGTTTTGTTAGTCACATGGAGTGGATTGGTATCTTTGTTTCCAATCAATTTTGGCTAAGTTTGAATTTAGCTCAACATGACCCCCCATTAGGTCAAGTTGGGTTCAAGGTCAATTGGGCTAGGTTAGGTTTATTTGGCCAATTGAGGCTTTGGTCAAGTTCAAACATAGTTCATGAATGAACTTTGATCAATGGTTTCAATCAATTTAGCCTATGGTGGATTTTGGCTAAGTTAGGTTTCATTTTTGGTTAAGTGTTGACTTGATCAACCCTTAGGTTTGACTTGGTTTGACCCAATTTGGTTGATCGATCATCCCATGATGATTGTTGATCATGATGAGAGGCATATGTGAGTTTGATTCAATCCAATTTGGTTAGGATTAGAATTTGGCTCATAAGAGTACTTTAGGTCACTTTGGGTCAAGTGAGCTTAAGTGGGTCAAATGGCTTGGTCAAAGCTTGATTTGAGTTTGATTGAACTTGCATATGGGCTTAGGATTGAAATATAAATCCATTGGCAAGTAGTTTGAAGTCAAATGGGTTTTGATTAATTTGAAAATTTTATATTCAAAGGAAGAATACGAATAGGTTTGGGGTTTGATTTTTGAATTGGATTTTGATTTGGTGATTTAAGTTTGTATTTATATTTGGATTCATGATTATAGGGTTAATTGAATCATGAAGGAAAATCAAGAGTTTGGCTTGATTTAAAATTGGTTTGGCTAAGTTCAAGATTTTGACTTGAAAGGCTTAGGTTGAATTTTGAGTGGATTTGAGTTTGATTTTGAGAATTAGTTTTGATTGTATGAATTTATATTTAATTTATATATGTGAATATAAATGAGAATAAATGAATCATGAGAAAATTTCATGAATTTGAAGTGATTTGATCATGATTTAGGCTAAGTCCATGAAAAGGAATTTAAAGGACTTAGCAAATTTTTGAGTAGGGATTTGAATTTTTTATTTAGATTTGATTGTTTTGTATTTATATTTTATTTATATATGTGAATATAAATGAGAATTTAAAGAATTATGAGAAAATCCCATGAATTTGAATTGATTTGGTTATGATTTAGGCTAAGTCCATTAAAAGAAATTTAAAGGACTTAGAAAATTTTGGAATAGGGATTTGAATTTTTTATTTTGTATTTATATTTTATTTATATATGTTAATATAAATGAGTTATGAGAAAATCCCATGAGTTTGATTTGATTTGAACGGATTTTTGGCTAAGTCCATTAAAAGAAATTTAAAGGACTTAGGAAAGATTTTAAATTTGGAATTTAATTTTTGGATTTGGTTTGATTGATTTGTATTTATATTTTATTTATATATGTGAATATAAATGAGAATATAAATGAGTAATGAGAAAATCTCAAGGATTTGAATTGGTTTGATCATGATTTTTGCTAAGTCCTTAAGAAGAGATTAAGGACTTAAGAAAAATTTGGACTTAGGAATTTCATTCATGGGTTTTGATCATAGATTTTAATCATGGATTTCAATCATGTGGCATTGATTTGAGTTTGGAGAAAATCAAATAAGATTGATTGGAGTTTGACTTGAAGGAAGGAAGGTGAGGAATAGTTCAAGTTAAGGGTAGGAAAATTTTCCTAACACCCCTAAGGCATGACCTATTCCTATGGCTAACTCTTCTAAGTCTCTAGGGCTAGGTTGAGTGTCCACCTAATCACTAGATGTGTCTAAAGACTAAGGAACTCTTAAAGTCTAAGAGAAGTCCTATGTCTAAGATGGAGGGGTTAAGAGCTCATTCTAAAAATGAGGTCAATAATATTTTAATTTAAAACACTCATAAAAATTAAAAATTATTTTAAGTTATTTTAAAAATAATTATTATCATTGATGATCACCATCATCACCATCATCATCAAAGCCATCACCACCATTATTAACTGTTACCTATCATCACTACATAGCTACCCATTGTAGGGGGCTACAATCACCATTCACTAAACCTAGTACTTGTGGCACTATCACCTTCACCGTCAAGTCTCGAACCAAATAATAATAAAAATAACACATTTTTAAAAGATATTTTTTAAAATCAAAATATTGATAAAATAAAATCAAAGTGATTCCAAATTCCCCTATATAAATAAAAAATAGTTGAATCATGATATCAGACCTAAATTTAATTAGAATAAAATTTATAATTATTAAATTTTCTTTCAGGTTTGGATACCATAAGAATTTTATGATCTATTACCAATATAGACAACATAAATAAAATTTCATAAGCCATAAAGCTTGTTAGCAAAATGATTTTTCTTATTAGCAATTTACCTGATATGAATCACTTCAAATAATAGCCAAAATCAAGAGCTTTGGATGGAGATATATATTAGCTTAGTAGAAGAGATTTATTTGGGCTAACAAAAATTTTATTAGGAGCAGAGAGAGCATTTGATTAAATTTATAAAAAATTATAAATGGCTATTACTTTGGTAATTTGGACCAATCTAAAAGCTCTTTGTTAATGTGCATATTTAACAAGTTCAATTTTCTCTTCTTTCTTTTTAGACCTACAAAAGCTATATATAAAGTATAAACACTAATGAAGAAGTCGGTAAAGTTATAGCTATGTGATATGTAATGAAATTGTTAATTTTGTTGTGACTTTTAAGATTTGATAGTAAGTTTATAAATAAATGCAATTGGGGGTCATTTTATAAATAACAAAGATTTTAATGTTATAAATAAAATTATCCCTTGAATATTGTGAAGGATAATTATATAGAAAAGTTTTTTAGACCATCTTAAAATTATTAGAATGTTAGACATTATTTCTTATACAATTAATCTTTTAGGACTAGTAAACTAGTTGAAACATATTTGTTAAACTCTTGGTGGCAAAAGTAACTTACAAGTGGCAGAGTAAGTGGTCACCAAATGTTGAGACCAATGCCCATCACTATTATGCTACTAGAAGAATTTAAAAAAAACTTAACAAAAACTATTTGGAGATTGATTTGCAATCTCTATAAATAAAAAATAATTATTCAAGATTCTCTTCATCAATTTATTTTTGACAAACCAATTGTAAATGGCTTTTCAACATACAACTTAAATATGCATTATTGCTAACAATCATAAAGATATAAATAATATGTAAAGCAATATAATATCCAATATAATAAGTAAGAAAAATATAACATTCAACTAACTAGCACAATACATAGCTTAAATTTTATTCAACATATATGATTATAATATAAATTAAATATACAAGATCATAAATGATACAATTAATTTGACATGTATAATAAAAAATTATAAAATGAAAAAAAAATTATAAGTGCAAGATAAAAGATTAAAATTAGTTTTCATCCTTCACCGCCACAATCACAACATCCCCCTCCTCCTCATCATCATTATCATTATGATCATGATCACGATAATACTCATAATTATCTTCCTCATATTTATTCTTTCTTGTCCTCCCACTAGCTTGTTCTATTACCTAAAGCACATTATTGCAATAACTCCTTCAGCATGGATTATACTGTGGGTAAATATCCTCAATTTCCTTCTATGTGATTGATTACCCTTGAAATTGGCTCCATTTGATCTCTATAACTTGGAGTTAAACCCAACACATGTCTTATAATCAATATGGCCACCAAAGTTATATATCCATCCTTTGGCCAACTTTTTCAATATTTAGATATTATATTTGCTTCATATTTTTCTTATGCCAATAAAACATTATATTGATATTATTCAATGTTACATTTTTCTAATTTTTATGAAGAAGAGTTTACAAAGAGATAAATTATGATAAAATACATAATATAGCTGTAGATTGAAGAATGTCGATGTATTTATTCATGCATTTCTTCCAATGGGATATTTAAAAAAACAAGTCTTAATTAGAACATACTTTTTGGTAATATTTCATTGTGAATATGACAAGGCATATGAGATTAAAATAATTTTTAATAAGTAGTGATTTAGAATATACTAATATAAATATTACCATACAAATCTCATGTAAAATGAAAGAGTTGAAGCCATATTAATGGTCCCTTTCTTTAATGTAGGATAGCTGAAAGACATAACCTTGAAATGTTTTCTACTAAGTCTCTATAATCCAATGTAAAATGGATATCTTATATAGATTTATGCATCTAAGATACCCATAACCTTAATGTTATCAATTTAAGTTATGTTGGTTTTTTGGGCTTCATAATGAAGTACATTGAGGGTTTTTGTAAAACACTTATAATATTCAAGCCTCTCAGAAGTCCCATTTAGTTCTAAATTAAAAACTAAATTATTATCTTACTTTATAAATATTATATGAATATTCTAAACCTTTCTTAAAAAAAATTTCAAAGCACTATATGGACAACAATTGATACATGAAAAGTTAGATTTTTTTCTAAATGTATTTCTTTTAGTTTTGATATCAATTTGTTGATGTTTCCTTTTTAACACATATAGTTCATAAACTTAGCTTATATTTGTTATTCTCAAATTTATATTATATTTTTATTCTTTCAAGTTCATTGATTTTCATTTTTAATTTCTCAATAATTTTTATTTGAAACTGTCTCTTAATAAACTCATTACTTTTCTTGGTGACTTAAGGCTATTGGCCAAATAATTCAAATATGTACCTTACAACTTTTCTTAAGCTCTGACTACTTAGTCCTCATTATCTAACTTTTTAGTATTTCTCAATGTCATTAGATTCTCTTGTTTACTAACCAAAAGCCTTATGGCTTAACTTTCTTTATAGATAAGCTTTCATGATTCAAACTAGATTGATTTAAATTAGGATATTTGTGTTATACCATGTAAAACTAGAAGAAATCTTAGCAACAATTATTATCTAAGAGCTTTAGGATTTTTAAGTATAAGAGTGTAAAGCTAAAGGAAAATTATAAGTGGTTTTTGATAAGGAGTTATAAAAGCTTCGATCTAATGATAATCTTTTGATTTATTATTAGCAAGTAATTCTAGAATTTTGTTAGAGCAAGAATTTGTAGGAAAATCCTTACAATTATTTCTAGATATATACCATAATGTCACTTTCTATATAACATTTTGTTCATGGCACATCCCTTAATATAAATTGCTCCATAGCCTTGTTTACACTAAAGTCTAGCTTATATAACCAACTCCTTGAAAACCTATGATATGACTTTATTTTCTTGAGCTTCATCTCTTTCACAAACTACGTTAAAATATTACTTACACCATAACCTTCTCTTTTAAGACTTATGCTATAGTCTTACTTATATAAGAGTCAACTTTAAATGCATGCCACAACATAATTTTCCCAAAATTTATCTTCTTAAGATAAATACTACAACCTCATTTCACCATAACCATATTTTTTTGGCTTGCCTTATAATTTAAGTAGTATCATAATCATCTTCTTCAAGTCTTTTTTGGCAACCACTTCTTTCACGACCTATATCACAACTTTGCTTGCCTATAACCATCTCTTTCAAGACTTATTTCATAGCTCAACTTGTGCCATAGTCATGTGATTGAAGACTCATTTTATAACCTTATTAATATCGCTATCATCTCCTTTAATATTGGTATCGTGACTCACTTATAATACAACTAATTCCCCTAAGACCTTATAATCTCACTTATTACAATTCTCACCACCTCTAAGTTTATGACTAAATCTTACTTATACTTTAATCATCACCTTCAAGACTTGTGTTGCAAGCTCAATCATTTTCCAATCATCTCTTTAATGACTTACATTTTACATTCTTATTTTCACACTGGTAATTGTCATCTCTAGACATATGTTGTAACTTTGTTCACATAATACTTGTTCAAGACACCTTAATTTCGTAACAACTTGTTCAAGAGTAACCCACTTCCATTACAAGTATTTCCCACAAGACTTACACCACAATTCAAGATTTAGGACACAACCTCTCTTTCTTCACAATCATCTCCTTTAAGACATAATGTTATCTTGTTTGGATCATACTCAAGATTTATGTTGCAACATCACTTGCATCACAACATATCATTTAAGTTCTAGGTTATAATTGTCTCTTTCAACATGCAGCATAATTTTCTCTCTTAAAGCCTAGACCTCAATTTTTTTGTGTCCTAATGGTGTGGTCATGACAAGCGAGCATCATAATAGATGGAGGAGAAGGCAAGCTTCGGATCTTACACTCACCAAAACAAAAGATATTAGAAAAGTCCTACTCACCTAAGTAGAATGGTAGCGACAGATCACCAAATCTCTCTATGGTTGGCCACCAAGCTCCAACCTAAAGATTCTTCACTCAAGTTCTTCACACAAAACTAGTCTAATCTCTTTTATTACATAGAATAAAATATTTATATAAGCTACAACGATCCCAAGGGATTTTTCCCTTTGAAAAAACCATTGAAAAAAAAATATAAGAACTCATTATTTTGCAGTGTTACAGGCTAGCGTCTAGGAGCTGACTTCTTTATCAGTAAACTATGTAAGGAATCAGTTGTAACACCTAAGCACTATACTATTAATGCATTTATAACACTTAAATGCTTAATGATCTCAATTATAATTTACACACAACACTAAATCTTGGCTAAATATGTGCCTAACATTGATACAATACATGAGACACTATCGCAAGACGTAAAATATAATAAAAATCCTCATAAGCTTAACCTTTTGATTTGGGACCTTGTGATAGGTCCTTTTCTCCTTTGATGTGCAACATTAATTCTCTCAAACTCTTAAGAACTCTTCTTCAAAAAGTTAGGATTTTGAAAGTCTTTAATAATCTTAGGAACAAAGCTCTATAGCTCATTTAAGGTCATCCAAGAATCCTTACTTGGTGACTTGTCTTTCCACCTAATTAGGAATTTTTGAACACTGTTATAATCTATTGGTGTTTCATATGTGATGATGTTTTCCACTTCAAAGAATATTGGTTGGATAGGTATTTGCAAATAATTTTTATATCTTCATGTAAAAGTATCATTCTGCAAATTTAGAGGTTGGATAACTCCTTAAAAATATATTAGATCTTTTACATCAAAAATTGAGCTAATAAACATGTGAAAGGGAAATTCAAAAATATAAGCATTAGTATCAAGTTTTTTAATAATTTTGAATGACCAACGTACTCTCAGTTGCAACTTTTTATATTTAGTTTTATGAAATCTCTCAAAATGAATATGAACAAATACATAATCACATAGCTCATATTTCTTAAAATTTTTATTTTCTTTTATCTATTCAGTGTACTTAGCATTTTATACTACTTATTTTGTATGTCTTTATGAAGGATATGAAAATCACATGCAAATGTGTTTGCTGAATCAAAAATGCATAAGTATGTATATTAGCTAGATCAATAGACATTTTACAGTTATATCCATAAACTATCTCGAAAGGTGATTTATGGTTTGATCTAGGAAGGGACTTATTATATGTAAACTCAAATGTAGCTAAAGTTAAATCCTAGTTTTCTGACTTTTTTCAACTAAACACTTTTAGTAAATTTTCTAAAGTCCTGCTGATGAATTTTGTCTGTCCATCAATTTGTGGATGAAATGCATAAAAGTATTTTAGTTGTGTTCCCATTAGTTTCGTTAAAGGTTTTTCAAAAACAAGATATAAATTTGGCATTCTTAGTAGAAACTATAGTAAACGAGACTCCGTGTAACCAAAGATTTTTTTTAAAAATAATCTTGTTATATGAGATGCATTATTTGATTTTGAACAAGGTAACAAATATACCATCTTAGAGAATCTATCTATAATGACAATATATTATCATGTCTATTAAGTGTCATAGGTAAACCTAAAGTGAAATCTATGGATAGGTCTTCCCATGGTTTAGGAGGAATATGTAATTTTGTGTAATGGCATACTCTTTATTTAATACTTTTAGCGTAAAGATAAGTGTAACACTGGGCTATAATTCATTCAATATTCATTCGTAGAGATAGCCAATAAAAGATTTTTTTTCAACTAAAGTTTGGGTCTCTAATTTACCAAAATATTTTGATATGACTCCAGAATAAAGTTCAAAAATAAGGAATTCTCTTATGAATATTTTAGGAATACATAACCTCTTACCTTTATAAAAATATTCATCTATAATGATAAGTGAGTTATTAAAAGTTAAGGGTTTGGATTTATGTTCCAAGTAAATCATATGGAAATTAGAGCAAACTTTGTAATCTTCCTTTAAAAGTTTGAATATAGGGATTTGAAATTCTAAGGGTGAAATCATTAGAGATACTCTAGCTAAAGAATTTATTAGTTTATTTTTTTATTATAGGTTTATGTTTAAAGCACAAAGGAAAAGTATCGAAGGTATTCAACCCATTTAGCGTGTTTATAGTTCAGTTTCTTTTAGGAGTTAATAAAATTTAGAGCTTAATAATCTATATTTAGAATAAACTCCACATGTAGTAGATAATGTCTCCAGTACTTAAGAGTTTAAATAATCACATAAAACTCTTAATCAAATGTAAAATTTTTTTTTATCTTGCAACATTTAATTTCTCACTAAAGAAAGCAATATAATGATTTTCTTGACTTAATATTCGACCACTTCCAATACCTGACAGATCATAAGTTACTTCAAATACTTATTGAAGTCAGTAAGTTTTAATATAGGTAAAGAAGTCATAAAGATTTTAATTTATTTCATGGATCCTTCAATATCTATGGTCCAATTAATTTTTTTCTAAGAAGTCAATGAGAAGGGCTATAATAGTGCTAAAATTCCTTATAAATTCTTTATAAAAAGTAGCTAATCCATGGAAATTTTTAACATCTGTAAAAGACTTTAGCGTTAGCCAATTTATAATGGACTCAATTTTTTATGGATATGTTTTTAATCCATTAGTAGATATAATGAAACCTAAGAAAATGACTTTAAGTTGACAAAAAAAAAAAAAATTCTTAAGGTTTACATATAATTTTGCTACTCTTAATTTTTCTAAGACCATTCTTAAGTGATGTAGATGTGACTTCTCATCTAGGCTATAAATAAGAAAATTATCAAAATAGACTACAAGGAAATGACCAATAAGGTTTTAGCATAGTATTCATTAATCTCATGAATGTACTAGGTGCGTTTGAAAGATCAAAAGATATGACTAATCATTCATAAAGACTATCGAGAGTGTTGAACATTTTTTTCATTCATCACTTAGTCTAATCCTTATATGATGGTATTCACTTTTCAAATTAATTTTGGATAATAAAGATGAACTTGAAATAAGATCTATGCTATCCAACCTAGGTATAGAAAATTTATATTTTATCATGATCATATTAACTACTCTGCTATCAATAGACATCCTATAAGCTCCATCTTTCTTAAGAGTTAAAAGAGCTGGTATAGCACAAGGACTAAAGATTTCTTAGATTAAATCCTTCTTCAGAAATCGATCCACTTGTCATTTTAATTATGCATGCTCAGTTGGATTCATCTTATAATATGATAAGTTAAGTATTTTTGAATCATGAATCAGGTCTATAGTAAGCTATATATCTCTTAATAGTGGTAGTTCATTAAGTAAGTCATCGAGAATCAAATCAATAAATTCAAATAATAGATTTAAGGACATAGCAAGTATGTAATGACCCTTGATATCAATGAAGACTTCCTGAAGGTGCAAGATAAGTAGAGAAGTAGGGTTAGTGAACTCTCTAACTAAGCCTCTAAATCTTAAAGTTATGGTTTGAATTCTAGGAGATTCACACATATCAAAATATATTTCATAAATCCTTCATAATGTTGGATGATGATATCACTATTAATTGGAGTTTCACATTTTTCTTTTGATTGGGTTTGGATTGTAGTTCAAAATTAGATTTATGTAGAGGTGTATGAAGAATTATATGCGAGGGTGTAATTGACCTCTTTTCGTTAGACTTTATAGGGAATGATTTAATTATTTTCTCATTATGTTTGAATACATAATTATTTTCATGACCATAATGAATTATATTTAAATCATAAAGCAATGATCTTCTAAATAAGATATGAGTGATTTCCATCAGAAGAACATCACATCAAATTTTATCAATATAGCTGCCTTTCTTAATAGGAACAAGACATCTGTTTGTAGTATGTAGGGCGTTGACCACATTTTTGAAATGAGGAAAACATAAGCTAAAGTAAACTATAATTTTTCATTAAGTCTATCACTGATCTTAAGGAAAACAAATCTAAAATAATTAACTTAAAACTCACCTAAAAAAAGAGAACATAACAAATACTAAATCAATGGACGTTTTATTATATTAAACACTTTGAATTAGTTGCTTAATCTAAAATCAAGTTTAGGTAAAAATTTGATCAAACCCAATCAAAATGAAATCTAGCTAAGCTTCTTTCATAAATTCAAGTTATTGGTCAAAAATTTAATTTAAATATAAGTTTAGATTGTCTTGAATAGATCTTAAATTGAATAAATGCACAACAAATGCATATGAATTAAAATCCAAATTCAATCTAATCTTGATTTGAATGTTGTTTCATCATTATTAAAAAAACTAACTTTAATTTATCTTACACAATCCACTTAGAATCTACAACAAATAACCAAAAAAAGATCAGTCAAATCAAAATAATTAATTATAAGTAAAGCTATATATAAATATGTTAACTATTAAATTAAAATAATTAATTTATCAAATTATAAATTCATATTATAATCAATGCTCATTAATTATAATTAAAACTAATAATTAATTTATCTAATTATAAATTCATATTATAATCAATACTCATTAATTATAATTAAAATTATCTAATTTGTACATATAACTTATAAATTATATTCAGTTTCTTAATATAATTATCAAAATTGTATAAAATATTTAAAATTATTCATGAAAATAGTCAATTTTCATCAAATGGAAAAAGGAAAAAGACAAAACTATCAAGTTACATGTTCCTTTCTAATTCATGTGATGTTATAGCACATACAAAGAGTAAATAATAATAATAATGATGAGAGAACCAACCTCATGATAGGGGAAAATATTATGTGTGGAGTCTGGATGTAGCTCTGCATCCAGATGCCAATCAGAGTTGGACACATGTCGGAGATTAAAAAATTGGTTTTTGACTTTACCACATAGTAACGTCATGACCTATTGCTGTCAACGTGACCGCGATCCAGCCCAGCCTGTTAAAACGATGGGAGTGCAAGGACACCATTTCAGATTCCGAGCGTAGGAGAAATTTAAAAGTAGAATATAAATGGATTTAGGGCACTCATATTTAGATTTTTTTGCAGACAAACTGGAGAGAAGAGAACCAAAAATATCTCATTTCAATTGAGAAAAAAACTATGAAGATGGAGAACGAACCTCAAAGTGGTAGACTTCATATAGTGACCAATTTAGTAGATGATGTCATAAATATGAATATATCGGTAAATTTCCTACACAGTTTTATATATATAGTTATTTTGAAACACTTAGTGATCTTCCTTGAATTTTTTTTAAAATAAATATTTCCTACACTATTTGGAGTTCTTTCTAGGAGGATTTTAGACTATTTTCTATCTATTTTTCATGTGTACACTGGAGTGTACACCTTACTTTTCAAATTTAAACCAATGTGAGACTTCCAATTATGGATCTTAATGATATTATAAGCAGTTTTGAGTTTTTTCCAAGAGGATTTAGGTTATTTTAATACAGTTTTATAGAGTATACACCTTTTTTTAAATATAAAGCACTAAGGGACTTCCAATATTCTTTCTAAATGGTATTACAAGCTATTTTGAGTTCTATCCAAGAGGATTTGGATTATTTCTATCTATTTTTGAGGTGTACACTCTAGAGTGTACACCTTATTTTTTAAATTTAAAGCACTGGGGACTTCCACTTATGGATGTAAATGGTATTATAAGCTGTTCTGAGTTCTTTCTAAGATTTTGAGTAATTTCTTTTTTCAGCTTTCAATGTGTACACTCTGTAGTGTACACCTTATTTTTTAAATTTAAACCACTAGGGACTTCTAATTATGGATCTAAATGTTATTAGATGCTATTCTGAGTTCTTTCTAAGAGAATTTGGGCTATTTTGGTGTAGTTTTCCAGAGTGTACACCTTATTTTTAAAATTTAAAGCACTAGGGGACTTCCAATTATTGATCTTAAGTTATTTTGAGTTCTTTCCAAGAGGATTTGGGTAATTTTTTTCAGTTTTTCATGTGTTCACACTATACACTCTGTAGTGTACACTATATTTTTTTTTAAATTTAAACCACTGTGAGACTTTAAATTATTGATCTAAATGTTATTATAAGCTATTTTGAGTTCATTTTAGAAGGATTTAGGTTGTTTTGATGCAGTTTTCCAAAGTTTACACTCTGTATACTCTAGGGTGTACACCTTATTTTTTAAATTTAAAGCACTGAAGGACTTCCAATTATGGATCTAAATACTATTATAAGCTATTTTTAATTTTTTCCAGGAGGATTTAGGTAATTTTTTTCAGTTTCCCATGTGTACACTCTATACAATCTAGAGTGTACACCTTATTTTTTAAATTTAAACCACTATGGGATTTCCAATTATTGATCTAAATGTTATTATAAGCTATTTTGAGTTCTTTTCAAGAGGATTTGGGCTATTTTGGTGCAATTTTCTAGAGTGCATACTCTATATACTATGGAGTGTACACTGTGTACACCTTATTTTTAAGTTTAAATCACTGGGAGACTTATAATTATGGATCTAAATATTATTATAAGCTATTTTTAGTTCTTTTTAGGAAGATTTGGATAATTTTTGTTAGTTTTTCATGTGTAGACTCTATACACTCCAGAGTGTACACCTTATTTTTAAATTTAAACCACTGTGAGACTTCCAATTATTAATCTAAATGCTATTATACTCTATTTTGAGTTCTTTCCAAGAGGGTTTGGGCTATTTTGGTGCAATTTTCTAGAGTGCACACTCTAGAGTGTGCACCTTATTTTTTTTCAATTTAAACCACTAGGGGACTTCCAATTATGCATCAAAATGGTATTATAAGCAATTTTGAGTTCATTCTGAGGATTTGGGATGTTTTCTATTTATTTTTTAGGTGTACAATCTATACACTCTAGAGTGTACACTTTTTTTTTTATTTTAAAGCATTGAGGGACTTCCAATAATGGATCAAAATGGTATTATAAGATGTTTTGTGTTCATAGCTATAGATGTTATGTATATTTTCATAATACATATGTGTGTCTTTGTAGGTGAATGAGGTAAATCATAAGTGCGATGATGAAGTTGTTTTGTCTCATGAACCAATTGTAGACAAACTCCATAGTACTACTGTTCACAATGAAAAGGAGGCATATGAACTCTATTGTGATTATGCACATCAAACTGGATTTAATGTTTGGAAGAATCTTGCTAGTTATTGGCCTGACTTGAAGAATATGAAATCAAAGGATTTTTCATGTACAAAAGCAAATTTGAAAAAAGGTCTCAATCTAAATTGCTCGGTTAAGTTTCAAAAAATAGATACTAGGACCGGTTGTCCTGCCATGATTAGATTTTTTTTATTGATTTTGATGGGAATTGGAATGTTAAAAAATTTACAAAAAGTCATAATCATTCATTAGCAAAGCCGGGTGACCTACATCTTCTAAGATTGTACAGAGGCATCAGCAAAAAGAAGGTGACTGTGTTAAAGTCAATGACAGAGGCTGGAATTAGAGAAACTGATGCATTCAACTATCTTAGTGAGGATGTTGGTGGCATGGAGAATGTTGACTTTACAAAAATAGATACTTTCAATTATATTAAAAAAGAAAGAAAATCAAGCTTGTGAATGGTGATACTAATGCATTAAGATAATTGCTCAAGGAAAGGCAAGCGAAAGTTAGAATGTTTGCATGGGAAGTTTAAGTTGATGTGTCGGATAGCTTGGTTAATATTTTTTGGAGCGATGGCATGTCAAGGATAGACTATGACTATTTTTGGGATGCCATAATTTTTTATACAAGTTATCGAGTCAATAAATATAATCTTGTCTGTGCACCTTTTGTTAGAGTCAATCATCATTGGAAAAATATTTTATTTGGAGTAGCCTTTCTATTTGAAGAGACAATTGAGTTATTCACATGGCTATTCAAAATATTTCTCTAGTTAATGAATGAGAGGCATCCTATAATAATATTCACTAATCGAGATCAAGCAATGATGAGAGCCATTGAAATTGCATTACCACATACTCACCATAGGTTGTGCTAATGGCATATTTGTAAGAAAGCTTCTTCAAAGGTACATTGCTTTAATAGTAATAAGCCTATATAAAGTCTCTTTTGTGCATGCATGAGTAAATGTGATTCAGATGAAGAGTTCGAACAAGCTTGGTCTAACATGCTAGAAGAAGGCAATTTGTATGATCATGCTTGATTAGCTGAACTATAGAATTAGAAGCAAGTAGTTCACCACATTCATTAAAGATTCATTCTGCATGGGTATTTTATCAACGCAATGTAGTGAGTCTATGAATAATGTATATCATGGAATCTATAAACCAACAAGCTCTATCACTGATTATTTTTTGGGACTGTAGAAGATTATGGACACATGGCGATGTAATGAATATGATGAAGATTTCAAGTGTAGCCAGTTAACAATTATTCTAGTTGTTATAATTTGTCCTATACTGAAGCAAGCTGCTATGTTTTACACAAGAAAGCTTTACACATTTTTTTGAAGAAGAATTTTTACATGGAGTGGGTGGTTTACCAACAAATGTCTCGGATGACAATCCCATGGAGTATTTGATAAGAAACTTAGAGAATAAGAGTGTTTCTAATACATGGACTATTCATTTGGATAAGACATGTCTAAATATAGCTTGTAGTTATAAAAGATTTGAAATGATGGGATTACTTTATGCCCACTGCATTAGGGTTTTAAGTTAGGAAGATATTTTATAGATTTCAGAGAAGTATATTCTCATACGATGGTCATCCAGGCAAAAAAGGATATTTACTTTGACAATGTTTACAAAGACTTGAAAGATTTACAAGGTAATGATGGAAATCCTACTATCATTATTTTTCGGAACCACATCAGTAGATTTTCATATTAAATAAGCACCAAAGCATGAGGTAATAAGGAAGCTGAGCAGTATATGTTGGATTCTTTAAAATAATTATCAGGTAATGTTGATTCTATATTATGCGACAATTCACCTCCAATTGACAAAATAAAGAAGAAAAAGAAGTATACTATAAGAGATTTAGGATGTATCCGAGACTTACTAAAGGACCCAACTAAGATGCGGCCAACGGGTGTTTCCAATGCAATATTAAAAGGATATTGGGAGAGAATAAGAAAGCCAAGAGTATTTTTCTACCTATTTTTAGAATTATACTCTTCAAATATTACTGTCAAAATTTAACCCATTATGTTTTTAATGTTACAGAGAAGAATGAACAAGTTGTAATAGTTGGAGAACATAAAGAGTCACCCATTGCAACACCTTTTTATGTAATATCAGAGTGTTTTTCAAAGGTATGCAGGTATAATACTTTATTTCCACTGTTAGATATTAGTAACTGATATGATGTTCTTATATATTAAGAATTTCACTCCAGCTCAATAATAAGTCAGTCGATAGAATGATACAAAGTTGATGATGGATATCATTAGAGGGACACATAATAATGCATGAAATAGAGAGACAACTATCTTTTAATTACAAGTTTTTATGTTTAGTTGATGCCCAATTTTATATGTTCATATAAATGTCTGATTTTTTAGTTTAGTTTAGTTTGATTGAAGGTATTTTAATCTATTGTTACTTTATTATACTTTAAAGCTCAACTTTTATACTTTGATTTATGTTGCTTACTGATTTAATTATAAAATAAAAGGGTTTACACTCCAGGCTATACAGAGTGTACATTCCAGAGTGTACATGTTGTACACTCTAGAAAATGGATAAAAATTTAGTCAAATCCCCTTGAAAATAAGTCCAAACAGCTTCTAATACCATTTAGATCCATAATTAAAAGTCCCTAATTAATTTAATTGTAAAATAAAAGGGTGTACACTCTAGATTGTACAGATTGTACACTATGAAAACTGACAAAATATTACTCAAATTCCCAATTTCATTGTAAAATAAAAGGGTGTATACTCTAGAGTGTAAATATTGTACACCCTAGTGTACAGATTGTACACTATGAAAAATTGACAAAATATTACTCAAATTCCCATGAAAAGAACTCTAAATAGCTTATAAAACCATTTAGATCCATAATTAGAAGTCCCTCGGTGCTCTAAATTTTAAAAATAAGGTGTACACTCCAGAGTGTACATGCTGTATACTCTAAAATGTACAGATTATAAACTCTAGAAAACTGAAAAAAAATACTTAAATTACCTTGGAAAGAACTCAAACAGCTTTTAATACCATTTAGATCTATAATTGGAAGCCCCCCATCATTTAAATCTTAAAAGAAAGGGTGTACATATTATGCACTCTAGAGTGTAAGTGTTGTTCACTTTAGAAAACTGATAAAAAATTGGTCAAATCCCATTGGAAATAACTCAATTTAGCTTATAATAGCATTTAGATCCATATTTGGAAGTCCCCTATCATTTAAATCTTAAAAAAGGGGTGTACACTCCAGTGTGTACATATTATACACTCTATAGTGTACATGATGTACACTCCAGAGTGTACAGATTATAAACTCTAGAAAATTTAAAAAAAATACTCAAATCCCCTTAAAAATAACTCAAAATAGCTTGTGATACCATTTAGATCCATAATTAGAAGCCCCATCATTTAAATTTAAAAAATAAGGTTGTACACTCTAGAGTGTACACTCTAGAAATTTGATGAAGAATTTGTCAAATCCTCTTAGAAAGAACTCTAAACATTTTATAATACCATTTAGATCCATAATTGAAAGCCCCCATCATTTAAATTTAACAACAAGGGTTGTACACTCTAGAGTGTACATAGTGTATAGATTGCACACTCTAGAGTGTACATGCTGTACACTTTAGAAAACTGATAAAAAATTGGTTAAGTCCCTTTGAAAATTAACTCAAAATAACTTATAATACCATTTATATCCATAATTGGAAGGCCCCCATCATTTACAATTTTTAAAAAATGGTGTACACTCTAGAGTGTACATGTTGTACTCCTAAAAAACTGCTCCAAAATTACCCAAATCTCCTTGAAAAGAACTCAAAATAGCTTATAATAGCATTTTGATCCATAATTGGAAGTCCCACAGTGGTTTAAATTTAAAAAATTAGGTTAACACTCTAGAGTGTACACTCTAGAAAATTGCACCAAAAATTACTCAAGTTCTCTTTTAAAAAAAATCAAAACAACTTATAATAGTATTTAGATCCATAATTGAAAGTCCCACACTAGTTAAATTTAAAAAATACACCCCATAGTGTATTGAAAAACTGCACCCAAAATTACTCAAATTCCCTTTAAAAAAACTCTATAATACTATTTAGATCTATAATTGGAAGTTACATAGTGGCGTAAATTAAAAAAAATAAAGTGTACACTCCTACACTATGGAAAATTGCACCAAAAATTACTCAGATTTCCTTTAAAAAAACTCAAAATAGCTATAATACTATTTATATCCATAATTGGAAGCCATATAGTGGTTTTAATTTTAAAAATAAGATGTACACACTCCAGAGTGTACACTCTAGAAAACTGAAAAAAATTACTTAGATTCCCTTTAAAAAAACTCAAAATAGCTTATAATACTGTTTAGATCCATAATTGGAAGTCTCACTACACTGTAGAGTATGAGTGCACAAAAGAGTGTGTGAGGCAGAGTGTAGAGGTGCAGAGTGCACACTGCTGAGGTGAGTGCACTATGAGTGTACACTTGAGTGTACATAATGTACAGTCCAGAGCACAATGTTTTAAATTACACCAAAAATTAGTCAGATCCCCTTTAAAAAAAAACTCAAAATGCCTATAATACTATTTATATCCATAATTGAAACTCCAAGAGTATTTTAAATTTAAAAATAATACTCTAGAGTGTACAGAGTGCACTAAAAAATTACTCAAATACCCTTTAAAAAAACTCAAAAAATCTTATAATATTATTTAGATCCATAATTGAAAGTCCCATATTGGTGTAAATTTTAAAAATAAGGTGTACACTCTATAGTGTACAGAGTGTTTAGAGTGTACACTCTAGAAAACTGCTCCAAAAATTACTTAGATTCCTTTTAAAAAAACTCAAAACATGTATAATACTATCTATATCTATAACTGGAAGTCTCATAGTGGTTTAAATTTTAAAAATAAAGTGTACACTCTAGAGTGTACAGAGTGTACACAGTGAAAAATGGGAAAAAATCCCAAATTCTCCTTAAGAAAACTCAAAATAGCTTATAATACTATTTAGAACCATAATAGGAAGCCCCCCATCATTTAAATTTAAATTTAAAGCGTGTACACTCTAGAGTGTACAGATTATACACTACAGTGTGTACACTCTATACAATCTGGAAAACTAGAATTCAAATCCTCAATTCCTATTGAAAGGCACTCCATACAACATATAAAATCATTGAGATCCATAATTGGAAGCCCCCCATCATTTATAATTTTTAAAAAAGGGTGTACACTCTAGAGTGTATAGATTGTACACTTAGAAAACTGCACCAAAACAACCTAAATCCTCCCAAAAAGAACTCAAAATAGCTTATATATAGATCCATAATTGGAAGTCCCAAAGTGGTTTAAATTTAAAAAATAAGGTGTACACCCTAGCGTGTATAGAGTATATAGATTGTACACTCTAAAATGTATAAACTGTACACTCTAGAAAGCTAAAAAAAACACTCAAATGTTGTTGAAAGGTGTTCCATATAACACATGAACATCTATGAGGATATATACATGACAGATAAATAAAGAGATTATCTACATAAGTATTTATGGCCTAACATTTCATATTTATAACAACCCTCAGACATTCAATATTCTATAATTCAATTATATCATATTTAAATAGAAAATAGCATAAGAAAACTCTACTCTAAAGAAATTAATCTTCTTTGGCTAGAATTCATATTCTTTGGCCAATCTTGGTGCTCAACCTAGTCCACTAATGATTTTCTAACCACTGCCTCCATATATTTGTATACAAACATACCACAGTCGATCCTATTCTCTCGGACTGGTATACCTGTGATCACTTCGATTGGCCATTCCTCAGGGTTGGTCTCAAAAGCCTCACCAGCATCTTTGACAAGTAATTTTAACTACATATGCACCAAAATAAGGCCAAAAAGGTAGTTACAAATTATGCATTTAGGAAAAATCGAATATGATAAGTATTCTTATAATATCAGGAAGAATAGCCTTATGAGTTAGGTTCAGTAGTGATTCATAAAAGAACCATGTCGCTATCTTAATATGCCCCATTAGTAGTGTCCAATGTTGATTATTGATAATTGGAATTAAGATTAAATCAGCCCTTGAAACACTGTGTCCATTTATATGTTGTATGAACATTTTTCTTTCCTTAACAAGCCATATTTGGCATAACTCTATAAGAATTTAAAGAAAAAGTTAAATTAACTAGTTTATAACTAACAAAAATTTGGAAGACATCTTATAACCCAATCCTCTTTGCATGAACTCACCCAGTGTAGACATGAGATATACAGATATGGGACATATAACCCAGGATAGATTTTATTCTTCTTGGCCAGTAAATAGGCAAAGACATCAACATATGCATCTGACAAATGCCGATCTTTCAATAATTCATCAATTTGGCCTATGGCAATAATGTTTTTTTTGGCTGAGAAAACATTATCACTCTTGCATGTGAGCAATCTAAATTAAAGGGCAATTTTATGGAAATTAAATTAAATATATTAAATAATGACATACTTATCCTTAAATCGGGCACAAGATGTGTTAATGAACGCCAACATTGGCTCGGGTAGAACATCTCTTGATGAGAAGTCAATGGTCTTTTGTACCGCAACTGGCTGTAAGAAATCACATATTTTAGGAGTTGTATTCAATATGATTTAAAGTAGAAGCTCTAAAATGAAGAATATCATATCCTTTAGTTCCTCACCACTATTATAGTAGTTGTAGGTTGTTCCTTTGTTGTAGAAACTTCTTCTTCCTTCACCTACATAAAAAATTATTAAAATAAACTTTATTAGATTAAAGTGATATAATGGACAAGAAATACCTCCTCTACTCTCTCTGCATCTAGTGTGGTAACAACAACAAGCTTTGTTGTGCTCTGTGTCTTCCTATACCCTCATGTGAATGGGGATGAGACCATTTTCCTCTTCCTAACCTGTCTCACCTTCACACCGCGTGCTATGCAACCCATTGAAGGCTGAGCAGTGTCTTTTTCTGATGTGGGGCCTTCGTATATAATCAATTGCTCATCCCTTGCTAAGGTAGTTTTCAAAGGCTTCTCTTAATGTGTGGCCTCAATGGCTGCCCCTGTGCTAGCCTCCTCAGGAGCTTCTCCCGTACTTGGAATTTCTTGTCCACCAAACTTTGCCTCAATGATAGCAATCTGTGCAGTAACATCATCTACTCTCTTAACTATTAAAGCTTCAAAACAAGATAGTCTATCCCCCAGGACCTTGATTGATGAAAGTATCTTCTCCTTCTCAACACTCTCTAAAGGGGTAGTAGTAGATGGCAGGCTAGATGCATGTGAAGGAGGAGAATATCTAGGAGAGATGTAAGGAGATCCACTTGGGGCTTTACTCCTTAGACTTGGAATGGAATTCCTTTGGGGATCACTATGAGATGGCTACGAGACAGAGGGAACTCTTTGAAGGAGCCATGCCTCCTCTTCTATTATGTCTTCAAATGATTGGAAGACACTAATAAGAAAACTTGGTAATTTGGAAACATGAATAAATCAATTTTGATGTAAATGAAATAAGTCTAATTAGCATTACCTGGTGTCCTTGCAAACCACTAATGATTTCTTTGCAAATTTTATTTTTGGCCACTATAACATACGGGGCTTTGTAGAAGGAATTGTGGGGCTTAGGACTCTTGTGTGCTCGACAGCCCAAATTTACAGGAAAGAGTAACGTATGCAAGCTTCAATGTATAACACAATATAAATAAAAAAATGTAATACATACCATTTGACAAAGCCACCCATGTACCCGGATGCCTTCTGCCTCAAGCTTTTTTATGTAATTACATTAAATTGTAAAACTAGGAAACTCCATATGGTTTCTGGCCAATTGTAATCAACAAATTTCTCTATATTGTCATTATAGGAGATTAGGTCTGATGCCACTCTATAATTGTGATATATGAAAAACAAATTTGAAATAAAAAAACTATATGTACAACTATACAAACTGTGTTGAGCTCAACGGACAATTGAGCTTCTCAATTTTATTCTTAAAATATATTGAATTGGACTTTGACAATAGGGATTTATGTCATGTGACCTTCTCCCCTCTGTTGGCATTCTTATGATTAAAGCAACTTCAGTCGGTGTGAAAGGAAGGCAGTGGCGACCAACATAGAAAGCTTGCTTTTCTATATTCTAGCAGCACATGAGTGAAGTGATAGCTGCTAAATCTTATTAAATGGTAGGCATTTTGATGAATTGATGAATATGTAGCCTTCTTAAAATAACAACTACTTCTTTAATGAAGTGTTCTGAAATGGAATCAAGCAATGCTCTGATGGTGGATGGCCTGCATCTAAAAGTTATCCATTTCATAGAAATTTTATGCTTCAAATGAAAAGTGAACTAATAAGAACATTACAAATAGATTGGAAGTCCCCTAGTGCTCTAAAATTTAAACAAAAGAGTGCATAGATTGTACACTCTTGAGAACTTATAAAAAAAATACTCAAATCTTGTTACAAGACTCTATACAACATATAATATCATTGAGATCCATAATTGGAAGCCCCCCATCATTTAAATTTAAAAAAAGGGTGTACACATTGAAAACTACACCAAAATCACCCAAATACTCCTAGAAAGAACTCAAAGCATCTTATAATAACAATTAGAAAGGATATAGGAAGTCCCGCAGTGCTTTAAATTAAAAAAAAAAGCTATACATTTGAAAAATTACACCAAAATCACTCAAGTTCTCTTGTAAAGAACTCAAAGTCGATTATAATAGTATTTAGATTCATTATTGTAAGTCTCCCAGTGGACTAAAATTAAAAAATACTCTATAGTGTACAGAATGTGGAAAATTGATAAAAAATACTCAAATTATGTTGAAAGGAAATCCATACAACATATAATACAATCGACATCCATAATAGGAAGTCCCCTAGTGGTTTAAATTTAAAAAAAAGGTGTACGATCCAGAGTGTATATAGTGTACAAATGAAAAACTGCTCCAAAATCACCCAAATCCTTTTGGAAAGAACTCAAAGTAGCTTATAATAACATTTAGAAAGGATATAGGAAGTCCCACAGTGGTTTAAAATTAAAAGATACAATCCAGAGTGTACAAAGTGTACACATATAAAACTACTCCAAAAGTACCCAAATCCACTTGGAAAGAACTCAAAGTACCTTATAATAGCATGTAGATCCATTACTATAAGTCCCCCAGTGGATTAAAATTTAAAAAAAGGTGCACACTCTAGAGTATACAGATTGTACACTCTAGAAAACTGATAAAAATATTCTAAAATCATGTTGATAGGCACTCCATACAATGTAAAATACCATTAAGATCCATAATAGGAAGTCCCCCAGTGGTTTAAAATTTAAAAAAAATAGTACGCACACTCTAGAGTGTACAGAGTATAAACTACTCTAGAATCACTCAAATCCTCTTGGAAAGAACTCAAAGCAGCATATAATAGCATTTAGAAAAGATACAAGAAGTCCCTATAGTGGTTTAAAATTAAAAAAAGGATGTACACTACAGAGTGTATAAAGTGTACACATAAAAACACTATTCCAAAAGTATCCAAATACTCTTCGAAAGAACTCAAAGCAACCTACAATAGCATGTAGATCCATTATTGTAAGTCCCCCAGTAGATTAAAATTAAAAAAAAAGGGTGTACACTTCAGAGTGTACACTCTAAAGTGTATAGACTGTACACTCTAAAAAATTGATAAAAAAATACTTAAATTATATTGAAAGGCTCTCCATACATCATAAAATGTCATTGAGATCCATAATAGGAAGTGTCCCAGTGGTTTAAATTTTTTAAAAAATTGTGTACATTCTATAGTGTACAGAGTGTACACATGGAAAATTACTCTAAAATCACCCAAATCCTCTAGAAAGAACTCAAAGTAGCTTATAATAGCATTTAGAAAGAATATAGGAAGTCTCACAGTGGTTTAAAATTAAAAAAGGGTGTACACTTTAGAGTGTATAGAGTGTACACATAAAAAATTGCTCCAAAAGTATCCAAATCCTCTTGGGAAGAACTCAAAGCAGCTTATAATAGCATGTAGATCCATTACTATAAGTCCCCCAATGGATTAAAATTAAAAAAAAAGGTGTACAGTCCAGAGTGTACTAGCTGTACACTCTGAAAAACTAACAAAAATACTCAAATCATATTGAAAGGCACTCCATACAACATAAAATACTATTGAGATCCATAATTGGAAGTCGCGTAGTGACTTAAAATTAAAAAAAGAGTGTACACTCTAGAGTGTATAGAGTGTACACCTCAAAAATATAACCAAAATCACCTAAATCCTCATGAAAAGAACTCAAAATAATTTATAATAGCTTTTGGAAAGGATATAGGGAGTCCCATAATGGTTTAAAATTTAAAAAAAAAGGATGTACACTCTAGAGTGTATAGAGTGTACACATAGAAAACTGCACCAAAATCACTCAAATCCTCATGAAAAGAACTCAACATAACTTATAATAGCATTTAAAAAGGATATACGAAGTCCCCTAATGCTTTAAATTTTTTTTAAAAATGGTATACACTCCAGAGTGTACAGAGTGCACACATAGAAAACTGTTCCAAAATCACCTAAATCCTCCTAGAAAGAACTCAGAATAGCTTATAATAACATTTAAAGAATATAGGAAGTCTCCGAGTGATTTAAAATTTAATAAAAAAAGGGTGTACACATAAAAAAATTGCACCAAAATCACCCAAATCCTCCTAGAAAGAACTCAAAATAGCTTATAATAACATTTAGAAAGGATACATGAAGTTTCCCAGTTCTTTAAATTTTTAAAAAAAGGTGTACACTCCAGAATGTATAGAGTGCACACATGGAAAACTACTATAAAATCACCCAAATCTTCCTAGAAAGAACTCAAAGTAGCTTATAATAGCATTTAGAAAGGATATAAGAAGTCGCCTAGTGGTTTAAAAGTAAAAAAGGGTGTACACTCTGGAGTGTACGGAGTGTACACCTAAAAAAGCATACCTAAAATAGCCCAAATCCTCTTGGAAAGAACTTAGAACAACTTATAATACCATTTAGATCCATAAGTGGATGTCCTTAGTGCTTGAAATTTAAAAAATAAGGTGTACAGTCCAGAGTGTACAGAGTGTACATCTCAAGAACAGATAGAAAATAGTCCAAATCTCACAAATCTCAATACATTGGTGTATAAACATAAAGTAATCCTAAATATTCTTGAGTGTTCTAAATGTATTGAGCTAAAGGCTCTAAACTTGAAAAAAGTATAGAATAATACCTTATGTGGTTGTACTCGATAGTTTAGGTGAGATGATAATAGTCAAAATAAATGTAAAAACCCTAAATTCTCTAAAGTTCAAGAATGCATGAAATAATACCTCATGGAGTCATTTCGATGGAGAAGATTAGATGGTACATTGAATTTTAATGTCTGAGAATTAGCACAACCCTAGAGGAAGGTTAGATGCTCATACTGATGCACGCTGAGAGGGAGCTGAATATAATCTTTGCACGAATGAACACAATATAAAAATAAAAATATCTAAATTTAGCCCATGCTCGATGTCTAAAATGGTATCCATCCTCGCTCGGAGATGACGTCCAACATGTGCAATCTCATTATTTTAATGGGTCCAGTAGGTCTCAGTCATGCTAACGACACACTATCCCACTGTTACCACATGGTAAAGTTAAAAACCAATATTTTAAACTTGGACACATGTCCAAATCTGATTAGTGTCCAGATGCAGAGCTACATCCGGACTCTGCACATAATATTTTATCTCATGATAGAGTTTCTAGCATATAAAACAACACCTCCTATTCTCCTTCCATGCAAGTAAGCTGTTAGAGCACTCCTTTTCCATCCATGTGAGAATACATTCAGATCTCTTATTCTTGAACATTACAGCTGGACTCCCATTGCATGCAGCTTGCATGTGAATTATTCTTGTCCCTAGAGCTTACTTCACTCAGCTAGCAAGCAGGCTGATCTCCTCCATCAGGTGGCCTCTCATCCCTTAGTCACTCCAAAACTGAGAAACATAGTAGCCCTTCACGTGATACCATCTCCTCCTCCCTTTCTTTCTCATGGACTGGATTGGAATAAGATGCAGTGCTGAGGCCCTTCTCTTGCGTATGAAAGCTCTCTCTCTCTCTTACCTTCTGCTAAAAATCGCACTAGCCAATCTCCACGGATGTACAACTTTGATGTCAGCAACCACATAGCCTAGTTCATTATAGTCATTCTCATTTCCTCATCATGTGAGTAACCCGCCTACACTCAATCTTTCCTAACCCAGTCGAACACACCATTGCTTCTCCCTTTAACAGCGAGCATCTCACACTGTAGTAGCCCATCACCTTAGCTGTCCATCTCATACATCCTCCCCTAGCTGGTGAGTACCCCGTGTCAATAAAACCATCCTCGGCTAGCCATCTTGCATGCTAGCTTCCATCATTCATCAAAGTCTTCATTCAGCTTTTGTCATCCTCATTGCATGCAACAGCCAAAGTCTTACACGCAAACTATTGCCACCTTCAAATGAGGTGTGCTAGCTCTTCCCTTTGATTGATGCATGAAAGCCATCCTCATTGCCTAGCATTTTAGTCTTTGAATTCTCTTAACTCGTAGTGAGCTGATCTCCAACTCAGCACTCAGCCCTCACAACTCTTTTTCCCCATTACTGGCAACCTATACTTCCACCATTTCTCTCCCATTTAAAAAGTTCCTAAGAGCTTGAGAAGTCAAAACTCCTTTCTTAATTTCTATAACCCTAAAATCGAACAAAATCCAACAAATCATGATGATATGTTGGGGAATACCGCAAATGATATCGAGGCAAATGACACAGATCTAATATCATGCATCTTAATAGGGCTTCATTTCTTCCAAATGAAGCCATCTCAAGAAGGCTTCGTTTCTCCAAATGAACCTACCTCGTAGTAGAAATCCACAAGACATTAGCTCTAGTGAGACATAATTCTTAAACACTTAAAAAGCCTTAGGAACCTTATATTTGGTGCATTAAATATGAGTGTTGCGAGGATCCACTTAATAGATCCCAAGCATTTTTTTTAAAAATCTTTTTGGTGAGAGTTTAGAGGAAAAATCAATGATATTTATTCTATAGGTTTAGAATGAATAGTCATGGTTAGGTCAAATGATGTAATCATTTGATTTCACCCATCAAGCCACGATTAAATTGTGGTCATTTGATCTTTGATCGAATGATCATGATTAATTCAATATTTTCATTACTAAATTAAATTTAATCTAAAAAAGGAGGAGTCAATCAATCTTTAGAAATCGTAAGAAAAAAAGAAATAATAACTGATCAAACAAAATTAAAAAAAGTGCAAATTAAATTACCATAAAATATAAGTAAAACTTAATATAAAAAAAATTAATTAAAATAATAATATTATAAATATTATAATAAAATATAACAAATTGTTTCAACATAATTAATGAAAGCCAAATATAAAATCAATTTAATTCTTAATTATTATATGTTGATCCTAAAGGCCAAAAAGAAATTTTAGTTATGTGACATATCCTTAATTATAATTAATTTAATGATTAATTACAATCGACTAAGCTTTATTGGAGAAATTCATAACTAATTTAAATCACATTTAAAAAAATTATAAACTTAAATCCCATAAGACATGGACAATTGAAGTCAAGGAAATTTTGAGCAAAATTGCATAATTAGCATTCTAAATATTATAATTAAATAGTTTAAACTAATCAAACAAATGTATGTAAAATCGAAATTAAATCTAAATGGTTCACAAATTTCAAGAATAAATTTAGAAGTCAATGAATATTCTTATAAAAAAATTTAATTCCATATGTATTTTGAAATTAATATATTAACACGTGTGATATAATAATATTAAAATAATTTTTGTAATTCATTAAGAGTTTATGGGGAATTACTAAAATCCTCTCTAACATTAAAATTAAATTTGTAACAATTTAAAAATGATAAGGTTAAGTTATTTTTAAATAATGCAGTTAATTAATTCTTTGACTTGAAAGTTAAATATCAATCAACTAAGTTTCTAAACAACCACTAAGACATAATAGATAGAACCATATATATATATATAATAATAATAATAATAAATAATAATAATAATAATAATAATAATAATAATAATAATAATAATAATAATAATAATAATAAAATTATCTTACTTTAACTAATAAAACATTTTGCATATTTAAATATTTGATTGAATCAAATTTTTTTTTAAAAAAGAGGGGAGATCAAAAATCATTTTCAAATGATTTAAAATTTCTATGGGATTTTTAGGATCTCATTCCTAATCCTCCTACAAACTTTATGACTTTATAACATATATATTTAAATTTACATATTATTTAGAATATAAAATAATATAATAATTTAAAAATTAATATAAAGTTATCTCAAATTTTTATAGATCACTTTCTTGGTGTTCTCCAACTATGAGAATATTTTTATAATTTAAAAATATTTAATCATTAATGTGGAATTTCCTTATTTTGAATCATTTAATTAACAATAAATAATAATTAATCATTAAAATTTTAATTAAAATATTATAAAATACTCTTAAGTGTGTTTTCTGACTTTAAGACATAACTCATGAAATTTGTCAAGGTATATGAATTTAAATCATAATTAAGATTAATTAAAATTCATAATTAAGATAGTAATTAAAGTAAAAAAAATCAATAATTAAAATAATTAAAACTCATAAAAATACATTTAATTTAGACTCTTGGAGTGAATCTTCATCTTTTGAGGAAGCGTTCACTCTATTAGGACTAGGGTGTAAGAAAAAGTTTGCCTTACCCCAAGGGTGCCTGCCATTCTTCATGCTCTTCAAAATAATAAATCCAACTCCAACTTAAGCTAAATTAAAATTCAAAATCTCTCTTCATGTCATTAATCACATAAAATAAAATCTCCCAATGATAATAAATTAAATCCCATTTTTAAATTTCAATGTTTTGCATGGGTCCAAGACTGCCTTTCTTTCTGTTGGATTCCTTGGCCATTTCATCCTTAGACAAGTGTTGTCAACATCTCCATTGGTTCTAGAACCTCTCTCCAGTAGGTTCTAGGACCCCTATTGGATCCCCAATATGTGGAGTGAAGCTAAAGGAAAAGATAAATCAATCATGCAACTTTGAGAAGAAATCATCAAGACATTGAACCGATTGTCATACCCAAATGTGACAAAGTCAAGTTTATTGATTACTCCAATAATTCATTGAACCCATTTCATCATGAGGATTAAAACCAAAGTCTCTCTTTCAAAATAAAATCTCTCCAAATTATGAATCCCATCTAACATAATCAAACTTATTAGATGGAGATTCAAATCCAAACTCAATAAATATAAATAAAGTTCAAGTCCACTAACCCCTTGCCACTTCTCAATAAGAGACAAATGCTTCTAATCCCTCTCATCTTCAAGCAGCAGCAACAACAACATGCCTTCTAGAAAGCTCATTTTTTCTTTTGCCTCTAGTGTGAATTTGGCCATGGATCAGGCCATACTCACCATGACTCTCATCATTAAGTTTTGCATGTATTTTAAGCACTTTAAGATCACATGTGATGGCCCTGCCCTTAGAACCATCAATAGAGAGGGGGTTGCTGACAAAAAGCTACTCTTACAGTTCGACCTGCATTCTGGCATTGAGTTTCCCTCTTTCAAAAAGATGGTCATTGAGGTTAGCCCACCACGAGTACCTGTTGTGTCCACCACTAGGCTAGCACAATCTCTATGATAGCCCTAACCTCCATAGGGAAGGTAGTGTTTGCGTCGAAGGTTATCCCATCTATATTTGAGGTCGGTGCTAACTTCTTCCATGTCCCATTGACTAAGACACAACACCGTACAAGAATGTAAGCTAAAGAAGTATTATGAGAGGATGACTGAGGAGACTGAATTTGCCTCCCATGTAGCTGAGGATGATTTTTTCTTGAGAGACCTCTCCCCTTCTTGGTGGTAGTCAGTTTCACCCTCTTTCAACTGTAAAGAGAGAGGGGGATGTCAGGAGGATAACAACATTACCCCCATGATCTTTTGAGTATGAGACACTACATAGAGGGAAGAGGAAGCCCTATGCTAGTTTGAGGTTCGTGCTCAAGAGAGTAAGGAGAGCCCATGGACACTCGGAGTCCACCTTGATTCATGACCATAAGCAAGTAATCCTTAGAAGTGTTAAGGATTAGATCCACAAAGGGAGGGGCACAGAGGCCAAGATAGTAGCCCATGCAAACCAGAGGGATAGAATGAGGTTTCTTAGACAGTCGGCGGGCTCAGCATTAGTTGATCACCATCTTGACTAGCAAGCTGATAGAGATGGTGTTCATATAGTTTAGTCCATACCAATTCTGGCTAGAGGAGGAGATCATTGGTAGTGGCGCAGCCGATCCACCACCACCATTGCACCACTTGACTCACCATCCACCATCACCTATCAATGTCACACCATAAAATGTCTCCATTAAGTACCAAAAGTCTGCATCTGGAAGAAAGCCACCCCCCCTTCCTTGGTGATATGATTGCAACCCAAGGTCCACACTTCATTTACTCACACTAATGGTGTGAGGCCGAGCTCCTTTATTCAACCTTCCATATCATCAATAGAGAAGAAGGAGTGGCTACCTAAGAGTATTGTCATTGCTTTGCCGACCCAGCAAGGTGAGGGGAAGAAGAAAGGAAAAAAGGGAAAGATGAGAAGAGAGTTCCTATGCTGGTAGAGCCAGTCATGGTCAGTACATCATCAACCCAAGTTTCCCAGTGCACTTCTACCATAAATATTCACATAGTAGAAGACCGTCATCCTGAATATGTCCATATTGACCCAAAAACATAGATACTCGATATTTTAAAGAAATCCTAACTGAGTATAAGGAAACCATCAAGGATATGGAGAGGAATGGGAGTGATGAAAAGAATACCAATTTCAACATACAGAAATGTCAGCTCAAGCTAAAGGATAATCAAATTGATTAGAAGTAGAGAAGAATGGAGAAATTAATGTCAGTAGTACTACCTCTCTAAGGTCAGGTACCATCACCTCAGTCCACCCCTTTGGACACAGATAGGTTTGAGTTGGTGCACGTAGTAGATCAACCTAAGAGCATCACTCTAATAAAGGAAGATACTAGCACTCTTCATAAAAAGGGCTTAAATAGCATATTCATCTAGGAAAAGGCCATCAAATAGATGATGGACAATAAGTGAATGAGGCTTTGGCCTAATGGACTTTATCAGTTCCAAAGGGTAGAACCTACCTAGAGAAATTTTGTTCCACCATCTTTTAAGGTATTCGATGGTAGTGGGAACCCTATGTAGCATATAGCACACTTTAGGGCCAGTTGATGTAATGCAGGTGACAATGATGCCTTACTCTTCTAACAGTTTGTCAATAGCCTTTCCAGGTAGCTTTTGATTAGTATGCTAAACTGCCCCAACGGTTTGGTAAAGTATTTGCATAGTTAGAAAAGCTATTTATTTATAGATTCATAGGAGCTCAGCAGAAGGTGATTATAGGAGACCTCATTGTAGAGAAATAAAAATTCAATAAGTCTCTTTTTGATTATATTCTTAGATAGCATAACCTAAGTATAAAATGTGAATCGTAGCTCCAAGAGAAATATGGCATTAAAATTCTTCTAAAAAAATATTCATGGCATGGTTTCCTTCATGCTCAAGGGCTTTACAATTAAAATATTTGAGAAGTTAATCAATAAGGCAGCTAACCTATTAGAGGAGGCCAAACTATTAGCTTTCTCAAACCAGTCAAGTAAGTCAAATCCTTAGAAAATGTTTGAGAAGAAGCTAGGAGTTGTGTTAGTTGTGGATAAAAGAAATAACCCATGAGAGTGCATTCTGATAGACATAAAGCTCAGCAGCCCCCTCTCCTGCCACCTCTTCCACCTCCTGACCACTACAATAACATCCATAGTAGAGGTATCAGTATCCTCCACCAGGTAGTTATTTTTCACCTACTCTTGTCAATAAACTTAATAAATCATACTCATTCAAGAGAGAGGTAGTCTGGCAGATCTTCAAGAACCTTCTTAAGAAGACTTTGGGTACTCAAACCTACAAAGCTAGAGGAAGTGGGTAGAAGTGATGATCCTAACTTCTGCCTCTACCTCTACATGTTAGGTCATGTCTTAGAGGATTATTTTACCTTTAAGGATTAACTTGAACGAAGCTATAAATTAAGAGCCTCTATTAAAGTAATATCTGGGGAATCATTCAATCCTCTTAAGACTAAATAGGGTTGAGATATTTCTTTATCCCATACCTCTAAGAAAATTATCTCTAAAATCAAGAAACTTTCTCTATATGTTTTTGAAGTAGCTCAGACCTTTAATACCTTGGAAGGTCTATTAGTTGTGAGGGACAACTCAAAGAGGGTGGGAGCCAACTAGTAGCAGTAGCCATGAGGTGCCCAGGATAGTCCACTAGTACAACCACCATCTAAGTCCAGCATTCCCACTTCTACCACTACAACTACCACCATTATGAGTTCCTCCACTACTTTCAGGAGCATTATATTCATGGATGATGACCTGTTGACCTCATTTTTTGAGTGAGGATTCAATATTCTCATTCTAGGTCTAGGAGTCTTCTAGACACTAGATTCTTCTTAGTCATAAGACACTTCTAGTGACTAAGTGAACACATAACCCAAACCTAGGACTTAAGAAGTTTTTCCATAGGATTAGGCTATGACTTAGGATTAAGGAAACCTACTACCCTAGGGCCTAACCCATGACTTATACCTAACCTTAAGTCCAAAACCAACTTCAAATCAATGTAAAACCAAACCTCAAATCGAACCAATACCAATTAAATTTAATCTCATATCCAAACTCCAAGCCAAAATCAAACCTATCTTAACCCTATGATTCAATCTTATGGATTTGACCTCAAACCTCCTTCAATCAAACCAAACTCAATCGATTTGCTCAAACCATTCAAATCATCATCTCAAATTATTATAAAAGCTACAATCAAACCCATTGATCAATCAATTCAATTAACCCAAGTTAGCCCATTTAAACCCAAAATGTCTGAGTGCACCAAAATCTAATTAAATCCAAATTAATTACAATCAAAGCCATCAATCAATCCTACATCAATTATCTAACTCAAGTCAACCTAGAATCAAGACAATTGACCCATTAGGCTCACTTGATCCAAAGTGACCTAATTGACCCATTAGAGCCAAATTCTAATCCAACCTAAATTGGATTGGACCAACCTATCCAAAACCTCTTACAATGATTATTGATCACCCTTGATTGATCAATTACAAGAAATTTGGTCAAACCAAGTTAATCTGGTCATTTCATCAAGTTAGCCTAATTAGCCTACATGAGCCAAATTAAACCAAATCCCATCCTACATCAAATTGATTGAAATTAATGATCCTAACCAACTTCAAATCATCCCTTGAACATAACTTAGCCATTAATCGAGCCAAACCAAACCTAATTGTCCCTTTGACCTAAGTTGACCCAATTTCACCTAAAAGGCCATGTCAAATTAAATTTAATCCAAATTGATTGCAACCAATGAGTCAAATCCATCATATATTGATTATTGAACATGATCAAAGCCTCCATTGAACCCATTTGATCCATTTAGCCCAAATTGACCTAAAGGTTCAAATTGGTCTAAATCATTAATAAATCCAAATTGATTGAAATAAAAGCTACAATCATCTTCAAATGATCAATTGAACCTAAACCGACCCCTAACCCAAGCCAATTTGGCCAATTTGGACAATTTGGCCAATTTGACCAAATTGGTCAACTTAGCCCATTTGATCCATATGAACCCATATGAGTCAAATTCAAATATAATGCAAACCAAATCAAACCAATTGATTCAAACAATCTCAAATACTCATTTAAACTTGTCTCAACCCATAGCTTGAACCAGTTTGACCAATTGGTCAACTTGACCCAACCTAGCTCAATTTGACCTACATGGGTCAAATTGAGCCAAACCCAACCAAACCAAGCCCAAACCCATTCAAACTTGGCATGACCCATCCTTGGGTCACCATGGGTCAACCTAAATCCAACCTAACTCAATTTTAACCCCAATTGAGCCATTACCCAATGGGTAAAGCCCTGCAAATGGGACAAAACCCATTCTTGAAAGGTCAAACCCACTCTCCTCCCCTTGGCAGCCATTATAAGCTCCAAATGGACATGATCACCACTGGCACACCAGACCCAAAGCTATTTGGGTCAGCCATGAGCTAATTGGAGGAGAGCTAACCCACTTATTCCCATTGGCACACATAAAAAACCCAAGGATAGCCAGCTTAGCCCTTGGTAGCCCACTTCCCTCACTTACCCACTCAAACTGAGCCACCTCATTAATTCCCTACCGCCCACGACCGCATGTGCCAGCCGGCCACCTGCAAATAGCAGAGAACATCCCCACCATCAGATTAGAGGAGGGAAGGGGTATACTTCCCTTATTTCCATTCGAAATGATTGATTGAGCATTATTAGAGCACAAACACCCTAAGACGAGTCTCCTAGAGCTATTCATGAGTTTCCAGAGCCTCCCCATTGCCAAAAATGCTAAGCCCAAAATAGGACAAGGCCAATCTCTATCCAAACTCTTCAAAACTCCATAATTTTCAAATTTGTTTTACCCACACCTTCATCAAGCTCTTGTGAGGTGAAACAAATCGATTCCTAATTGATTTGAGTACCGGAGACCAGTCCTATGCTAACTCTAATGAGTTTTTAGTGACATTTGATCCACAGAGTTTCCAATGAGGAGGAAAAGTGTGTGCTTCTCAATAGGGCTTCGTCTCTTCAAGATGAAGCTACCTCAGTCGGTTAACCACTAGTCCTAAGCTCCAGCGAGGTATATTCCGGCAAACTAATTTTTTGTTAATTTTTTAAGCCTTTGTGAAGGAAGGTTTGATTTCGTGCAAATCCCACTGTAGGATCCCTTTAGATCTCCTCGTGAACATTTTGGGATCAATTTCAAGCCTCCATGAGCTCCGATGAGCTTGGATCGAGTGGAGAAGGTGGAGGATGTCTGTCTTCCATAACTTGAGTGACGATGGATCATGCACCATCCATTCCATGTGATTGGAATGGATGGTCATGATTAATCTACTAGTTTTAATTGATTTTAATCTTATAGGAACTACAGATTAATCCCCACCGTTCGATCTTAGATCGAACGGCGGGAATGAAAGTGCACTTGCCATCGCTATGTCAATGCCATGTCAGATCATTTAATTGGCCAATCCCTCGATGCCATGTGGAAAGCGCTGTCATGTCAGCCGCTCACGTGGCGTCGATGGAATTAGATTAATTAGGCTTAAAATTTGTTTAAATGGCTAAAACTTCTTAAATTCATAACTAATTGTAGAAAAATCCAAAAATACAAATAAATACTCTTTGTAAAGGTAAAATAAAGGAGAATTTAATAAAAATGATTTCATTTGATTTTGAATATTGATTAAAGCTTAATTAGAGTTTGAATATTTTTCTAATTAACTTAACTAAGCCCTCATTACTTGGATAATTAATACCAAATTTGGCATTATGATTTAATGGGATGACCTCTACTTCCCATGATTTTCTTGAGATTTATTAGCTAGAGAATTAAGAAAATTTGAAATTCAAACCCTAATTACTCTCATAATTAATTTAATGATTAATTAAGATTATAAATTGTGAAAATTAATTAACTCAACTTCATTAATCACTAATTAATAATGAGAAGATGATGGAGAGTGATTAGGACCTCTTTCCTGATTACTTTTCAAAATTCATTTCATTAAAGAGAGTTAATTAATGGTCAACTAAATTATTAATCACTTCAGATAACTAATAATGAAATTAAGGGTTCCTCTTTATGTGTTCAATAATATAAAGATCCTTAAGAAAATTATGATTAACTCATAAGTGTGGGAAAATCAAAAAGTACTTAATTTGATTCTTTAGCTTAATTAATCTATAATCATGAGCCAATTGCATTAGGTTCTTTAAGAGCATTGAAATTTTACTTTCCCTCATGTTCATGTCATTTGTGGCTCATGATTAAATGATTAATCAGTTTAAAGAAGCATAAGAAAGGGTAATTAAATGGATTGCTTAATGATTTAACTAAATTAAGTCATAAAAGTCAACTAATTATCTTTCCTTAAACAACTTAAGAATACCAACATGGGAATGGGATTAAAATAACAAATGATTCCTCTTCTTTAAGCTTAATTAAAATCCAAAAATTAAATTAATAAGAAATTTTGGTTTTCTTTAAATAATTTTATTTAGTGTGATTTTCCTTAGAAATTAGTGTAGTTGAATGAATCATATGGTTAAGTTTAGCTATTCCTTTTTCAATTACTTTTAAATGTTGCATGTCATGTGATCTAATGCATTCATGTTTTCAAATTCAAATGAATCAAATGGAATTTACTTATGTAAGCTTGCATGTGTTGGCTTAATTTTATCATATGTGTGATTATTATCTCTAATAAGTTCAAATTTATTTTGTAAAAGCTATAAGTTGATAACAATATTTGGTGATATTAGTTATGCATACATATAGGATTTGCATGTGTTTATAGCTTAAGCATGTGAATGTGAAGTCTTCTTTCCTATGTTTGTATATAGATTTACATATGTTTGAATGATAATAAGTATATAGTCTAGACATCCCGAGAATACGATGCTTAAAGTAGCCCCAAGGAGGTCATTTAATTATCTCACTTCCCTGGTTATCAAAGGAAGATACTTTTTTAATTTCATTCATATGTATATTTGTATTAGAATTTAGATAAAGCTTTAAATTACATGTATAAACAATTCAACTAAATAAAATACAATCTTTTACATGATTACTATTCTTGTAATTATTTATACATTCATATGTATTTAAGATAGCAAGTATATATTCTGGACATCCCAGGAATACGAGGCCTTAAGTAGCCCAAAGGAGGTCATTTGATTAACTCACTTCCCTAGTTTAAACAATGGCACGTACTTGCTTACATCTTTTATATATGTGTATATGTATTTAATTAAAGAATAAGAATTTGCTTTTCAATTAAAAATACATGCATCCACAACCATTTAAGTATATAAAATGCATTACATGTAAAGATAATACTTTCTTTCTTAAGTTCCTTATATCAATTTACATGTGTTTTAATGATAATTAGTATATAGTCTGGACATCCCAAGAATACGAGGCTTTAAGTAGCCCCAAGGAGGTCATTTGATTATCTCACTTCCCTAGTTAACAAAGGCACGTACATATTTAATTGCATTCCTATGTATATTTGTATTAAAATTTGGATAGAGCTTTCATTTACATGTATGAACAATTTAATCAAACAAAATTATGATCTTCAAATGTATGCATCCATAATCATTTAAATGTGCCAAAATATATTATTTGTGTAGGTATACTAAGTGTTAAATCATATTCATGTTATGGGTGATGGAAAGGAATGGCTCAACATATGCCATGTGATAGTAATTCAACCACATTAATCTTAAGATGTCTTTCATTTTGAATAGAATTTTTTAAGGTTAACCTAAATTTATGACTAATAAAATCTTTGATAAATCATTCACTAAAAGAAACTAAATTATAAAAATGTGCTTTTAGAAATAATTTAAGGTAGGGATCAAAGAGGTTAAGCCTCTTTCTTCTCTTTATAACACTTAGATGCTAAGTGTAAATCAAATAAAATGAAATAAAATATATATTAAAACTTACAAGTCTCTAAACAACTTGAAATGAAACCATCCATCATATTAACTTAAACAATTTCAAATATTAAAAAAATCATAATTCAAAAGCCCAACTAAGACATACTACACAAAGCCTTAGAACACATATTAGAAATAAGCCACAACTTCTAGTTTTATGTTAAGATGGTGTATGTGTGATGTTATATTTTATTTTGTGATATAAGGTTCTAGACTGGATGTTAGGGTGTATGGCTCATAGACTGGATGTTAGGCTATTATTAGCCTAATCTTATTTTCTATAAGGGATTGTGATTAAGGGGCTACTAAAAAAATAAATAAAAATGTTCTCTTTGCAGGTTGGTTGTACACCTAAGCATAATCCACATTAGGATAGGTGGGCTTGGTTACCCATGCACAGGGTGCTAAGTCTAAATTATGAAATATAACTACTTGGGATTGTATGTATGTTTAGCTAACCTCTATTTTGTAGGTGTAGTTAGATTTACGTTCTATAAAATATAATTTTGCAATAGGAATTAGGATTAGTGTTGTGTGATTAGGATGAGCAATGGCTAGAAAGCTTAGTCTTGGCATGCCCTGTGATGCCTTGGAGTGAATCAAATCAAAAGAAAAAGGAAGGAAGAAAAAGTGAAGAATGAAGACCCCCCATAGCTTGTATTCAATTTCAATTGTAATTATTCTTTTATAATTCTGGGTTGTATAAGGGTAGAGCTCGGCTACCCATATCTTCTCACTTCTCCGGGGTGTACTATAGTACATGACTGCATCAGCCTTTTATTCTTTTATGGTAGTTTATAAAATGATTATTGTTATGTTTAGATTGCGCAATAGGATTGCATCTTTTTCATAGTTTCTTCATGATTGATGTTTGAATGTGTGGTATGGATGCGCTAGGCTCTTAGGAAAAAATAAATCTTTCTACCCAATTAATAACTCATAACTAAAATTTAAAATAACTCATAACCTTATTTTAAAGCCTTAGGTGGATTCAAGATAATTAAAAGATTTAGCAACCCCTTAGTTGTATGTTGTATGTCTAACATCATGGATAACATATTGCCTCACTCTTGAATAGGGAGGGTCTCTATTCTTGCACGATAGGGGATACTTGACCTATGAGATCATCCCTTGTAGTGAAGAACATCTCCTCCCGCTAATTTAGCCAATAATCCAATTTCATCATGCATTTAAACATAATTTTCCTAATCCTTTGTCCAAAATATTATGTCAAAATTATATAAAAATGATAAAATTTTGCATTTTAGACTAAGTCATATGCTCATACCAAACATGATCTAGTCTCTTAGGGAGTGAGTTTAAGACTCTAATCTCTTTCAAAATTAAATAATAGATCTTGTGATTACATAAGATCAGCCTACATGATTTTAAATCTTAGGAGGTGTTAGTTGACGGCTACTCCAGGAAATTATAAGTCAAGAAGAGTCGGACGAGTTTATTCTCTCTTGTAAAAGTAAACCATTATGTTCCCCCTCATTTAGATTTAGATCATGCTTTAACTTATTTTAAAGCTCCTTAGATTTAGGATCTGAAGTTGCTTATTTTCTTTGGGCTACGAGCATAAATTCTCACATTTTAGGTCTTCCCATAATCTTATGTTGATGGATTATAAGCCCCAACAATCTAATAAAATCTCAACTCAAATAAATAAATCCTCTCACTATCAAATACATAAAGCCTCACCATAGGGTAGATTGGAGTGCTCACTAGGCTTCCTAGTATCATGAACATATTTTACTTATCTTCATTTGTATTCCAAAAATAAGTCTTTCCAATTAAACAATCCCACTTGATTTTCCAAAATAACCAATCCTTTGATAGTCTTAACCTTGAAATCTTTGGGGATAATAATTGACTACTTAATCAATAGTTTTCTTAGGAAAGTTTATTTCCAAGGATGTAATTAACTATGGAGGCTTGCCTCCATATGGAACTAAAGACCCCGACATAAAATAAACCATGCTTTACCTTTTCATGTAAAGTAGGGGAAGAATCTCTGGTATATACGAAGACCCATCATGCTTTAGGAGTCCTTATTAGGTGATTAGGTTAATTATAGGGTGATGTTTCTATCTTTCAAGATACAACATCATACCTCAATGTCGAACTCGATCACTTCAATAAATACCCCATACGATCTATGTGGTGTCCACCTGACGCATCTGAAAATAAATATCATAGATTTTTCTGGCGACTCCGTTGGGGAAGGTTCTTCTCTCCATCTTTAGTAGTCAATTATTGATTCCAAGCATCAATAGTGGTCTTATACTTTATATAAGCCCAAAACTATCTTTCTTTCTGTTGGCACTTTGCTTATTTCATCCTTAAGCAAAGGTGGCCAGCATCCTTTAGGTTTTAGGATCTCACTTCAAGTAGGTTTTAAAACCCCTATTGGGTCCCCCGTTAAGTAAAAAAAATTAATCAAAGAAAGAAAAATAACTAGAACATAAACCAAACAAAATTAAGAACCTCTTACCACTAGCTTGGTAAAGCAAGGTTCATCCAATATTTAACAAAATTTCAATAAAATCCAAAAAAAAAATAAAGAAAAATCTTTTACAAATTTTTCAAAAATCTTTTCAAAATAAAATTAACCAACCCTATTTAACATAAGCAAATTTGTTAAATAAGGGTCCACATTTAAAATCAAAAGTAGTTAAAACAACAACAACAATGAAAAACAAAAATCCCTTCTTCAAAAATTTTAAAATAATTTTCTAACAAAGTTAACAAATTTAATTTAGCATAACCAAATTTGTTAAATGAGAATTCTCTTTTAAATCAAAACCAACAACATCAACAATAATCAAAAGCAGAAATTCTTTTCTTAAAATATTCAAAATTTCTCCAAAATAATTATACCCCATTTAACATCAGCAGATTTGTTGAATGTGAGTTCCAACACAAAATCAAACATCAACAACAAATCCTAAACAAAATTCCATCTTCAAAAAAAAAAAAAAATTACGAAAACTCTTTTTCAAATAGAATTATCTAACTCTATTTAACTTAACCAAATTTGTTAAAAGAGCATCCCACTTTCAAATTCAAATAAAAATCAAACATCAACAAACAACAACCAACATCAAACGAAACAAAAGCCTCTTCCCCAAAAATTTTCAAATTTTCTCTAAAATAATTGAACCCCATTCAACATAATGAAATTTGTTGAATGTGGGTTCCAAACACAAAAAATCAAAATCAAAATGAAATACAACAACAACCCAACAAAAATCTTCAACAAAAATTTTCAAATCCCTCCACACAATTGAACCCCGACCAACATAGCCAAATTTGTTGAATGTGGATTCCAACACAAAATCAAAATCAAATCCAACAATACAATCCAAAGCAATAAAAGAAAAATCTCTCCTTCAAATCTCCAAATCTCTCCTACAAATAATTAAACCCCATTTAACATTCACAAATTTGTTAAATGAGAAGTCAACTCAAAATCAACAATTCAAGTCAACATCAAAGGGTAATTCTCTTTTCCAGGTACAGATATCGCCTTCTTTTCTTCATACTTCAGTTAGCTTCCCAGCCATGTCTTCTGGTAAGTTGATCTTTTCTTTTGCTTATGGTGTGGATCTTGCATTGGATCAAGCCATAATCACCACCTCTAGTAATTAAGTTCGGCCTTGGCTTCGAGAAGTTCAAGGTCACTTGCGAGGGACCATCCCTCACTACTATCAGCAGAGAGAATGTGGTAGAGAAGTGGCTCACTTCTACAATTTGACATCCAGTATGATTCTGAGTTTTCCTATTTGAAGAGGAAGGCAGTAAAGGTTCCCCTGCCATAGTTTCTAGTACAGTCAGTTACCCCTATTGTAGCCCCAGTGCTGGCTAGTACCGGCTTTATTGTTGCCCCTGTTCTGAAGGGGAAGGATATCTTGGCTTCTAAGATAGTCACCCCCACCTTCAAAGTTAGTTCTAGTTCTCATCTGGCCTCGCTCACCAAAATCCAATTGTAATAAGAACCACAAGATCAAGAGGTCTCATGAGCGAGCGACAAAGGAGGTAGATGAAGCCTGCCATATTACTGAGGAGGGTTTTCCTTATGAGACCTCTCCACTCTTGGGTGGTAGTAGGTTTCACCCCCTTTCAACTTTAGAGGGAGAGAAGGAATTCTGAAGGATTGCTGCATTATTCCCACCACCTACAGAGTATGAGGCACAGGTTAGGGAGAGGAGGAGGCCCTATGCCTCTACGATCTATTCTTTGTTGAGTTAGTAGAGTCTACGGATGCTCGAAGTCTGGTACCTTGCATGATTTGAAAAGGCTGGTCCCTATGAGTGTTAGGGATCAGATTCACCAAGAGAGTGCCACTGAGGCCAAGGTGACTACCCAAGCGAGCAAGAGAGAGAGGAGGAGGTTTGCCAGATTGTCGACGACCACCATTTTGATGGATTTTCTTAGCACAAGTTGACAAAGCCGATCATTCTAACTGCATTGTCCTTAATGATACCATCAATAATAGGAGGAGATCTCTAACGGAGAGGTAGTTGGTGTCACCCACATTATGCCACTCTACTCGTCACCCACTTTCACCAGTTCAAGTCCTATCATCTGCAGTCCCCATCAAGTTTGACAAGACTATCTAGAGAGAGAGAGAGCTTCTCCATTGGTGATCATGCTATGGCCCAAGGATCCCACTCCATCTATTCCACCCATTGAGGTGAAGGTGAGCTCCTTTACTCGACCTTCCATCCCAACAGTGGTGAAGAAAGAGCGGCGATCCAAAAGTGTCATGGTCACTCAACCACAATAGTTGGAGGAGGAGATGGGAGGGGATACTGAGGAAGTCCCCATGGCAGTTGAGATAGTCAGGGAGTGTACTCCACTAGTATAGACCATTCAGTGTATAGATTCTACACAGCTCAATCTAGTTATCAGTCATCAGCCAACCAATGTTATAGTAGAGCAGGGTTGAGTAGATGACCATTCCTTGGATGACATTTTGGAGGACTATCGTGTTGTGGTAAGGTAGATAGTTGGGGATGATCAATATGACCAGAAGGAGGGTAGACTAGAGTTTGATGTCGATGAGGATGACATGTTAAATGACCTAGCAGAAGTCCACATGGTTGATGCCTGGGGATCCCCACATAGGGAGCAACGTAGCCAGAAAGGCATTGTAGGAAATGCTCAATGCCTCCAACAGGATGAGCGAAGGAGAGTTGATGGATGTAGTCCTAGCCTTGCATAACCAAGCCTCAATTTCCCAACCTTCCCCCATGGAGGCCGATCAGCTTGAGCTAGTTCATAGCTTAGATTGTCCTAAGTGCACTCCCATGGAAGATGATGTCAGTAGCTTGCATAGGAAGGTCATTGATAGCACCTCGTGCAAGCCCGAGGGAGCTCTTCCATTCCAAAGGGTAGACCCTACCCGAAAGAATTTGATGTAGTTCAATACCCCAAGGATTTTGTGTCACCGTCCTTCAAGATTTTTGATGGCAGTAGGAACCCAAGGCATCATATAGCACACTTTAGGGCCAGTTATTGCAATGCCAGTGGTAGTGACACACTTCTTTTCTAGTTATTTGTCATTAGACTTTCAGGGGTAACATTTGAATGGTATGCTGAACTACCCAACGGTTTAGTGAAGACCTTTGAGAAGCCCAAATTTTAGCAACCTCCATTGACACCTCCTCTTCCACTACCATGGCCACCACAATGATGACCACCACCTCCATAGTAGCCTACTTAGTAGCAGTACCAGTATCCACTGCCAGGCAGCTACTTTTCACCTACTCTTGTTTAAAAATTAAATAATTCATGATCATTCAAGAGGGAGATAGTTAGGAAGATTTTCAAGAATCTCTTGAAGAAGCCTGAATTTTAGCTACTTGAGCCTAAGAAGCCAGAGGAGGTGGATAAGAGTGATGATCCTAGCTACTGCCCCTACCACCACATGTTAGGCTATGTCTTAGAGGATCGCATTACCTATAAAGATTGGCCTGAACGCAGCTTCAAGCTAGGAGCTGTAGTTATCCTTAAGGAATATTTAGTAGAATAACCATCTAGTTCAATTAGAGTAATCCTTGGGGATACCTCCGATCCTCTCAGGACAAAAGAAGGTTAAGATATTTTTTTATCCTGTACCTCTAAAAAGATCATTTCTAAAGTGATGAAACTTTCTCTACAGGTGCCTGAAGTAGCTCAAATCTCCAATACCAATGAAGGTTTGTTAATTGTGAGGGACAACTCGGGGAGGGTGGAAGCCCAACAACAGTAGCAACAACCTACCTCACTTGCCCAAGATAGATCTGTAGTGCAACCATCGCCCTTGTCTGGCACTCCTTCCACCATTGTAACTACTACCACCTCCACTAGCTCCTCCACTTCTAGCAGGAGCATTGTATCAATGGATGAGGGTACCAAACCCTTCATCCCGCTTACTTTACCTTATTTATATTATGTACCTCCCCCAAAATTAAAGAAATATGTTCCACTTACATATTTTCTACTTATGATGTTCCTATTGATTATATTCCAATCCAAGTCAAAGTAACTTAAATAATTTTGATCAATCCCAATCAAATTCAGTAATGGATTTTCCTTTTTTAAATCACTCGGGTTCACCTCTTGAGATTGATTTGGATTCATCTGACTCTGAGGATCCTTTAGAAGAAGCTATAAGTATACCCAATTAGTAAGTAGAACTTTTAACAAACTCATCATTCCAAGAAGTCACTAAAGTCAACCTCCATAGTGACAAAGTTCTATCTCATAGGGTAGCACCTCAGAATAAGGGTAAATAGGTCATTAGTTCTAGTGTGCAGATATCCCCTCCACAAGATGCTCCGCCTATAAATATGCATATGGAGGATCATTCCAAAGATGATTACAACATCCTCGTACATCTTAGAAAGTTTCTATCAAAGCTAAGCATATATGATGCCCTTGTCTTATCCAAAGAGATGAGAGAATCTCTAATCAAAGCCTTAATTAATCTAGAGATATGTTTAGCTCAGTTGACTACTATTGAAGAGGAAGTATGCCATTCAAAAGAGATCCTAGGAGTTACATTAAGTGATGAAGACCTACTTCTAGGAATGATCAAGCACAACCACCCCCTCTACATTATAGTGGATGTTGACAGATTCAGGCTATCTAGAGTTTTGATTGACCCAAGTGCATCAATCAACATTATGAGTTTAAGAACCCTTGCCTACTTGAGGATTGACATCTCTAAACTCCATACATAGAGGATGATGTTGAAAGGATTCAATGAATAAGGAAAGAGGGCCTTAGACTCTATAGTGTTGCCCTTAGAGATAGATGATTGGAAGACTAAATCTAAGTTTTACATAATTGACTCGGATATAACTTTCAATGCTTTTCTTGGGAGACCGTGGATACATGGGAACAACATGGTTCCATCCTCTTTACATCAATGCATCAAGTTCCTAAGAGGTGAAATCGAGTCTTATTTCAAAGGAGATCTTAAGTCTTTTGCAGTTCATGAGGTCAGGATATATAAGGATGCTCTTACTACCTCCCTGAGAAACAAAAAGTCTATTCTCATGAATTTAGTCAACATCACAATGTGATAGAAAAAGAAAAATAAAGAGGAAAAGAATGAAAAAAATAAAAAAAATTGTAAAAGAAAAGAAAAGGGAAGGAGAAATAAACCTTAGGTAGGAAGTGGAGCCTGAGATTAGATTGCACCCACAATTTGTTACTCCATTTGAACAAGTGGGGAGGATGACCTTACCTCCACCATGATGATGAAGAGGCAAGTCTAGAGGGAGTCCCCGAGGTGGAAGGCCTCCATGCTTACCACCCACCAGGAGATTTGTCCCAGCTACTAGGAGTACACCCATTATCCTCATAGACTTAGAATCTAGTTCAGATGATCAGTCTTACGTGGTTAGCACATCGTCCAGCTCTTCTCGATAATAGATCCCATTAGAGGTGACACTCGAGCCAGACAACGATGAAGACCAGATTCCCAAGCAAAGCATAAGTGTATCCAGGTCATCATTATGTGAAATTGTTAGGTATCAGTTGGGAACTTTAGCTCTAAGCCTACTTTCATCACAAAAAAGTTGGGGGGTTGGTAGTTAAAGAGGCCCCTAAATCATGTGCAGCCATGAAGATCCAAAGGGTCTATTCTGGAGTATCTTCAAGTAAAGAAGTTAATGTAGAACTTGAGGATGATTCATACAAAGAATTAATAGAATTATCTTTTGATTGGTACTCGCCTTGTGTCCTTAACTTATCAAAGAAAGGTTTAATTCCACATATATGATCTAAGCACAGGTCAGATTACTTCAAAAGGATATGGAATAATAAATGCAAGAACTCTCAATCAAGACTGATTAGGCTTTGGCATAATAGGCCTAGTCGATGATAATGATTATTGTTTGGTCATCACCAATCATTTAGAATCTGATAGGTTCTTTCAAAACACATTAACTCATATAAGATAGTGGGATTAAAAACTTCATATGATCCAGATAATTTTCAATTCAAGGATGCACTACCATAGTTCAAAGAAGAAACCAAGTCAACAATCGATGAGCTCAAAGAGATCAAATTGGGAACTGAAGAAGATCTGTCTGATGTACATTAGTTTCCTATTGAATGAAACTGAAACTAATGACTTAGTTAGGCTACTTATTGAGTTTAAGGACAGCTTTGCATAGAGTTGTTAAGAGATGCCTGGATTGGCTCCTAATATAATGATCCATAAGCTGGCGATACAGCTTGATGCTAACCCTATCAAGTAAGCTCCTAAATGCATGCGATTAGACATTAAACAATAGACCATTTTTGAAGTAAAAAAATTGGTCATTACTAGTTTCATCTAGGAGGAAAAATACCCCACCTGGTTGGCTAGTGTCATCCTAGTTAAAAAAGAAGAATGACCAAATTTGTATATGTGTCAATTTTAGGAAACTAAATAAGGCTTCTCCAAAAGATGAATTTCCACTATCGATACCAAAACTGATGGTGGATATTACCTCATCTCATGTAATCTTCTCTTTCATGGATGGTTCATATGGATATATCCAAATCAAGATGACCCTTGAAGATGAGAAAAATACTGACTTCAGAACCCCGATTGAAATATATTGCTACAAGGTCATGCCTTTCGCCTTAAAAATATCGATGCCACATACTAACGGGCCATGACTCAAATCTTTGACAAACTCATTCATCACCAAGTATAATCCTACAATGATGATCTCATAGTTAAAAGTAAAGAAAAGGAAGATCATCTCTTTGACTTGAGAGTAGTTTTCGAATGGTTGAAATAATATAACCTCAAAATAAAACATTTGAAGTGTGCATCGGAGTTGCTTTAAGAAAGTTTCTTGGGTTTGTTGTCCGACACCACGGAATTGAAATCGACTCAGAGAAGATTCTAGCAATATCATAAATGACACCCCCTAAAAGTTTAACTCAACTCAGATCATTCCAAGGGAGGTTGGCGTATCTAAGACCCTTTATATCCAACTTATTATGCAGATGCCAACCAGTTTCAGTACTAGTCAAGAAGGATGCTAAGTTCAAGTGGGATGACCAGTGACATCATACCTTCAAGGAAATCAAGCAGTACCCGATGATGCCACTAGTCATAGCTTGCCCTTTCCCAAGCAAGCCTCTCATACTCTACACTATTATATTAAACTTCCTTTGGTGCTTTCTTGGCCTAAGCCAACGATGAACGGAAGGAGAACACACTCTACTATCTCAGCCATCGTCTAATCCCTGCTGAAGCAAACTATCCATCCATTGAGAAGCAGTGCCTAGCTTTAATCTTTGCATCCCAAAAGCTATGGTATTATATGCTTTCTCATAAAGTAAACTTGATTTCTAGAATCAATCCACTATAATATCTCATGACATAATCGACGCTATCCAGATGGTTGGCATGTTAGTCCATGATTTTATTATAATTTGATATGATTTTTGTACCCTAAAATAAGTACTCATGAATTTCTTAGCAGTACACTCACTTTCTACTAACTCACCACTTAGTGATGATCTCCTCGATGAATAAATCATGAACTTAAAGGATACTAACATTTTCATTATGAGATATATTTTCATGGTGCAGCTTCCTCTCAAAAAGGAGAACAAACATAATCTACTTTTTCATGAAAGATAGAGGTAGGAATAGTTATTCTTACTTTGGATTGTGATATGATGAAGATGAGTCCATAATAATAATAGAGTTCCAAAATAGGCAAGTTCTGCCGCTTATTGATATTAAACTCATCTATGGTGTTTATTTTTAGATGTGGGGGAGGACACCACGAGACCATAGGGGATACTTATTGAGGTGATCGTGTACGACATTGAGGTATGATGTATTATCTCGAAAGATAAAAGCATCACCCTACAATGGACCTCACACCTAATAAAGACTCCTAAAGTATGATGGGTCTTCGAATATACTAGAGATTTTTTCCCGCTTTACATGGATGAATAAAGTAGGATTTATATTAAACCGCATTATTAAGTTCTCTATGGAGGCAAGCCTCTATAGTTAATTACATCTTAGGGAATGAAATCCTTTAAGAATACTCTCGATTAAAGTATACAATTATCATCTCTAAATATTTCAAGGTTAGACTCTCAAAGGATTGGTTATGTTTGGAAAATCACTTGGAAAAGTTCAAGGATAAGACTTATTTTTGGAATCTAAAGGGAGGAAGTAGAAAATGCTCATGATACTAGAAAGCCTAGCGAGCATTCCAATTTATCTTGTAATTGGGCTTTATATATTTGAAAGTGAAGAGATTTATTTATTTGAGTTGAATTTTATTAGATTGCTTGGGCTTATAATCTGCCAACACAAGGTTGTGAAAATGCCTAAGAGGTGAAGATTTATGCTTGTAGCTTAAAAGAAGTATATATCTTAGATCCTAAATCTAGGGAGCTTTAGTATGAGCTAAGTGTGGCTTAAATCTAAGCGACAGGTGGACATAAGGGTTTATCTCCATAAGAGAGGATAAACTGTTTGACTTCTGGACTTACAACTGCATGGAGTGGTGGCCAGCTAACTCCTCCTATGATTTTAAAACCATGTAGTCCAGCCTTATGAATTACAAGATAGCTAGGATAGTTATTTATTTGAAAGAGAATAAAGTCCTAAACCCACTCCCTAAAAGACTAGAGCATGAGTGGTATGAGTATCTGACATAATCTATGAAAGTAAAATCTTTTTAAATTTTATCTTATTTTAACACATTCACTTAGACAAAGGCTTTGGGTTTTTTATTGCCTAAATGTATGATGAAATGGTGTTATTGGCTAAATCAACGAGAAGAGGGTGTTCTCCACCACAAAGGATGCCCTCACAAGGTAAGCATTCCCCTATCATGCAAGGATGAAGATCCCCCATATTTAAGGTAGAAGGAATATGCATGCATGATGTGAGACATACAACATTCAGCTAAGGGGTTACTAAATCTTTTAATTATCTTCTTTATAGTCTAGGCTTTATGGAGAGGTTATGAGTTGTTTAAAATTTAATTATGATTGATTAGTTGGATAGAGAATTTAGTTTATCCTAAGAGCCTATCGTATTCATGCCACACATTAAATCATCAAACATAAAGAAAATATGAAAAAGATGCCACCCTAATACACAATTTAAACAAATTATCAATCAATTTTATAAGCTACCACAAAAGAATAAGAGGCTAGTGCGGTCAGGTACCATCGTACAACCCAAAAATAAAAAAGATGGGTAGCCGAGCTCTACTCTTATCCAACCCAAAATATGAAAGAATAATTATAATTAGAATGAATATATACTATGGGGGTCTTCATTCTTCACTCTTCCATCCTCCTTCTTACTTGGTTGTGCTTGCTTCAAAGGCATCATAGGGCACCCCAGGACAAAGCCTTCTGGCCACTACTCATTCTAATCCCCCATAACACTAACCATACTTTCTATTGCAAATTTATATTCATACAAGAAAAATTAAATTTAGAAACACCTACAAAACAAAGGTTAACTAAACATACATTCATTCCCAAGCAGTTATATGTATAATTTGGACTTAGCACCCTGACCAAGCCCACCTGTCCTAACTTGGATTATGCTTAGGGATTTAAGCAACCTGCAAAGAGAGCTTTTATATTTATTTTTAAGTATTATCTTAAGCACAATCCCCAATAAAAAACATGATTAGGCTAAGAGAAACCTAACATCTAGTCTATGAAGCATATATTCTATCATCCAGTCTAAAATAATACATTACAAAACAAAATATACATCACATCATACACCATCCTAACATAGAGCCAGAAGTGGTGACTTATTCTAATGTGTGTGTTAAGGTCTTGTATGATATGTCTTAACTAAGTATTAGAGTTATATTTTTTCTAAGTTTAGAAATTGTTCAAGTTAACATGGTTGTGGATTTCATTTGAAGTTGTTTAATTGATTTATAAATTTTAATTTGTATTTTATTTTATTTCATATGATTTACACTTAACAACTACATGTTACAAAGAGAAGGAAGAGGATTATCCCCTTCCATATCTACCTTAAGCCACTTTTTAAAGCATATTAATTTGATTTAGTTCTCTTTAGTGAATGGCTTATTAAATAATTTTTTTAATTAATCCTAAGTTTAGGTTCACTTTAAATGATCTTATCTAATATGAAAGGATTCTTAAGGTTAACATAATTGAATTACTATCACATGATATATATTAAGTCATTCCCTTCCATGACATGTAACATGCATATGATCCAATCCTAAGTGTATCTATACATACAACATGTTTTAACACACATGAATGATGAATGCATGTGTATATTTGAAATTTATATTTTCATCTTTAATGAACTATATGAATATATAAATTAAAGCTCTATCCGAATTCTAATACCAAAAAATACATAAGAATGGAATCACATAAGTACGCATCATTGTTAACCAGGGAGGTGAGGTAATCAAATGAACTTCTTATGGCTAGCTAGAGCCTTGTATTCTCGGGATGTCTAGATGATATACTTATTAAAATTCCAAACCTACATAAATCTATACATGAATAAGTAAAAGAGAGCACTAATTTATATAAATAACATATGCTAATGACTTAGGTGGATATGAATGCATGCATTTTTTATAACAAAAGGGGATCTTCATCTTTTAATGAAGCACACATACACATGTATAAAAGATGTGAACAAGTACGTGCCATTGTTAAAAAGGGAAGTGAGGTAATCAAATGACCACCTTGGGGCTAACTAAAACCTCATATTCCCAGGATGTCCAGACTATACAATTTATATCTTAAATACATATGAATGTGTACACAACTATAAAGATGAAAACCATGTGAAGATTGTATTTTCTTTAATTAGATCATTTAAGCATATGAATTAAAGCTCTATCTAAATTCTCATATCAAAATATATAAGAATGAAACCAGATGAGTATGTGTCATTGTTAAATGAGGGAAGTGAGGTAATCAAATGGCCTCTTTAGGGCTAGCTAAATTAAATATGTCTGCATATACCCATTATTGTTGAAACTTATATAAGTTATATATTATTTATTTTATCTATATATGATTTATAATATAGTTTGAATATTATATGATTCTTTTATGTATTTAAGTTAATCCAACACATGCAAGCTTACATAAAGGAAATTCATTTGATATATTTGAATTTGTAAACCATGAGTACATGAATTTAAATGGCATACAATATTTAATGTGCTTGGAAAGAAATAACTAAACATAACCATATGATTTCATTCAATTATTAATCCCTATGATAAATAAAATTATTTAAAGAAAGTTTCTTAACACCATTTTCAACTTTATGTTTTGATTTAATTTGAGGATGTGAGGAATAGTTTGCTGATACTAACCCATTCCCATGTTTGTAAATTAATTTAGTTTAACGAAATATAATTATGTTGATTTTATATGTTGATTAAGTTGTATTGGGTAATGAGTACATTAATTAACCATTTCTTATGTTACCTTAATATAGTTAACTAAATAATCATGAGCCAACATGATATGCATATGGATGAAAAGTAAAATGGAAATGATCCTAGAAAATAAAAGGGGCCTAATACAATTCACTTACAATTAAATAGTTAATTAGATTAAGGAATTTAATTAAGCACCTTATAGTTTTCTGACACATGTGGGTTAACCATAATTTCTCTAAGTGCCTCTAGGTTATTAAACACCTAAAGATTTACTCCTAATTTAATTAATTAAGATCTGATGTAATTCATTTGATTTTTATTTTTATTAATTAAATTAACTTAGTTAATTCTTAATATTAATTAAATCTATTTTAAATGGGATGAATTTAGTGAAACGATTAGAGGGAAGGCCTTATAATTTTCTTTTATTCATTCACTATTGATTAATGATACATGACCTTAAAATTAATTAATCTTACTATTTGATTATTCATATAATTTATTAATCACATTAAGAGGTAATTAAGCTCATAAATGTTGACTATCCTAATTACCCAAGAAAATTATGGGATGTAGAGGTCATCCTATTATATCACCCTATCAAATTTAGGAGCAGTTGCCTAAATAATTAAGGCTTAATTAAACTAATTAAATTTTTAATCAAACTTTAATTAAGACTTAACCACTACTTAATCATTATTAAAAAAATTTTTAAATAAACCTCCTATGTTTTCCATTTAAAATGAGTATTTATTTGTAATTTTTGGATTTTTCTACAAACTATTATGAATTTTTGAAGTTTCAGACATTAAATCAACTAACTAAGCCTAATTTAAGCCTAATCCCGTCAGCGCCATGCAGACCGTTGATATGGTGTTCTTTCCACATGGAAACCGTGGGATTGGTCACTTAATGGCATCCGACTTAGTGCCTACGTGGCTGGCGGTGGATGCGCTTTCTTATCTGTCATCCGATCTAAGATCGGACTAGCAGGATCAACTCTGTGGTTCTTAATAGATTTAATTGGATTAATCTAATGGATTAATTATGACTGTCCATTCCAATAATGCAAAATGGATGGTGCATGATCCATCATCTCCTGAGCGATGAGAGATGGACACCGTTCATTTTTCATCGCTCTATTTGAGCTCACCCGAGGTTGGATTGATTAAGGATTCAACCCACACCATCATGAGGTAAATCCAAAGGGATCTACTAGTTGGATTTGTGTGACATACAACTTTTCTTCAAAAAGGCTCAAAAAAATTTCACCAAAAGCTTGATTTCATGGAATTACCTCTATCGGAGCTTAAGACCGATGGCACAATTGATTAAGGAAGCTTCATCTAGTGGAGATGAAGCCCTGCTGATTAGCACATAAGAGGATTTCTTCTCGTTCGTTCGAAGGGTCACAAACCAATGAAATGCAAGTGGAGGTTGATTGAAATCGTACCTCCGATGGTCGAGCAGCTCATGAGGTGATTTATTCTTGCTCGATGGAGTGTGGAGAAGGTGTGTGTGAAGTTTATTTGAATTTGATGGAGGTTTGAGGGGGTTGGGTCAAAAATAGGGTTGCCATGTTTCAGTTTAGAATTTTCTAGTAATGGGGAAGATTAGGAGGCTTAGGGAGAGCTCTGGGGATTTCAAAAATGACCTCTAGGAGCTCTCTGGGTGTGAATGGTGTTGATTTGGATCAAATTGAGAGGGGTATATCCCCCCTCCCTTGGATCAAAAAAATGAGATTGCCTCCCTGATTTTGATCAGTCAACTGCCATCCGAATGGTGGAGTGGTCGGTGTTAACTCCACGTGGCTCAGTTTTGTTGGTGGGTTGCTTGGTTTGTGGCTCAAGGTGGCAGCCCTCTTCTTTGGGTCCAATGGTTTCAGCTAAGTTTGGGGAGGTGAGTTAACTCACCTCTCCTTAGTTAATGGCTGACCTAGCACACTTAGGTTGGGCTAGGTGAGTAGGTCAGGTTCTATTCTTGGGTGTTTGATGGTTGCCAAGGGGAAAAGAGGAGGGCTGACTTGCCAATTTGGGTATAACCCCATGTGGGTGAGCTTAACCCATTGGATAAGGCTTTCGATTGGACCCAATTTGGGGTTGGGCTAGCTTAGGGCTAACCGAAGGTGGGGTTCATGATGGGTTGGGTCAGGTCTCATTGGGTATTGGCTTGATTTAAGTGGGTTTGGCTCAATTTGACCCTTATAGGTCAAATTGGGCTAGGTTGGGTTAGGTTGACTAATTGGTCAAATTGGGTCAAACTAAGACTTGAGTCAGGTTCAAATGAGTATTTGGGATGTTTTAGTTCAATTGGTTTCAGTCAATTTGGCTTAGGTTTGATTTTGACTTAATTGGATTCATGTAGGTCAAATGGGTCAAGTTGATCAATTTGACCAAATTGGCCAAATTGGCTTGGGTTATGGGTTGAATCATGTTCAATTGATTAATTGAAGGTGATTATAGGCTTTGGTTTGAATTAATTTAGATTTGATTTGGATTTAGGACAATTTGACCATTTAGGTCAATTTGGGCTAAATGGGTCAATTGGGTTCAATTGGCCAAATTAGGTTCAATTATGACTTTGGTCAAGTTCAACAATCAATTTGAAATGAACTTGAGGCATTTGTTGTAATCAATTTGAGTTCGATCATGATTTGACCCAATTTGGTTTGTTAGCTCCAATTAGGTCAATTTGGGTCAAAGGGCCAATTGGGTTAGGTTTGGCTCATTTTATGGTCAAATCATGTTCAATCATTAATCATGAGTTGGTGTGAATCAATGGTTTTAATTAATTTAGCTTGGGTTGAGATTTGGCTAGTTTGATTTATGTAGGTTAAGAGGGTTAACTTGGTCAAATGACCAAGTTGACTTGGTTTGACCCAATTGATGGCAATTGATCAACCTAGGGTGATCAACAATCATCATAGGTGGTTTTTTTAGGCTTGGTTCAACCCAATTTGGATAGGATTTTGAAGGTCAAATTGGTCACTTTAGGTCAAGTGGACCAATTGGGTTTAGTTGAGTCAATTTTTGATTGGTTTGGATTTAGCTGAGTTTATATATGGATTTGAGAATGATATATAGCTTTGATTGCAATTGATTTGGGTTCAAATGGATTTTGGTTCCTTTGGATATTTCAAGTCAAATGGGTTAGGTTAGGTTTGATTTAGTTTGGTTTAGGATTTTGGACATGATGATTGTAGATTTCATTTATATTATGGGAGATGATTGAAGGAATAATTGATTCATGAGAAAATCAATTGAATTTGATTTGATTTGATTGGAATTTTGGCTAAGTCCATAGGGTCAAATCATATGGCTTAAGAAGGGTTGATTTGGTTTGAGTTTGGTTTAGGATTTTGGACATGTGAATGTATGTTTCATTTATATTTGAGAAGATGATTGAAGAAATAATTAATTCATGAGAAAATCAATTGAATTTGATTTGATTTGAATAGAGTTTTGGGTAAGTCCATAAGGTCAAATCATATGGCTTAAGAAGGGTTAATTTGGTTTGGTTTTAGTTTGGTTGATTTGATTGTATATTTGGTATGGGTTGATTGGAGAGTTGAATTGACTTTGAGAAAAATTAATTGAGTTTGGTTTGGTTTGAATTATTCTGGATAAGTCCATAGGATTGAATTATGGGCTTACGATAGGTTTGAATGTGATTTGATATTGATTATGAGCTTCAATCATTTCATTCAGAATTTAAATTTGGATTTGGTATGTTAACTTGGGTGAATTGAATTTGAGGTTTGGTTTAGGCCAAAGAAGTAGGCATGGGTTGGGTTTAGCATGGGCAGGTAAATCTCCCTAAGTCCGGCAAGCAGCTCATGATTAACCCTTCTAAGTCTCTAGGCTTAGGTTTAGTGTTCAGTTAATTTTTTGAAGTATCTTATAACTAAGGTAGTCTTAGTATCTAGAACACTCCTAAATATAAGAAGAGGAGATTGAATCCTCACTCCAAAAGTGAGGTCAACAAAGGACTCAGGTGTGGTGTAACCCAAGGGCACATTGGCATTAATCGAGGTGATCAATAATATCCAAAAGATTGCAAGCACTAATGGAAATGATCTATACCTAAACCCGAGAGGTAGATAGAATCACGATCTTAGTGCAATGCGACTCACCTCATGCTAAAGGCGTAAGGGAGAAATCCGCTAGGGGATAGAGATTTGATTGAATTTTTTTTGAATTTATGTATTTTGATTTTATGGAGGGGAGATCTGATGGGATACAAGTTTGAGTTTGATTTGATTTCATTTATGTTTGATTCAAAGGCATATCCATTGGGGATATAAGCTTGAATCCGCTGGGGATCAAGACCGGATTTGATGGATGTAATTTGTTTAAAATGTGGTCCATATCCGCTGGGGATATGGGTTTGGATCCATTAGGGATCAAGATTGGGTTTAATTTATTTTAATTAGTTATGGCTCCACTGGGGAGATTGGTTTTTTGAATTTGATTTGTTTGTTTGATTGGTTTGTATGGTTTGGGCTCCACTAGGGAGGAGGTTGTGATTTAACTCCATTGGGGAGAATCAGATTGGGTTTAATTTGATTTAGATTGAGGGCATATCCACTAGGGATACAAGCTTGGTGTAATTTGATTGGTTTAATTTTGATTTCAATTATGGACCTTGTCTGCGCAGGACCCACTAAGAAGGAGTCACGAGGGCATTGGCCTATCTTAGATTAATCAATCCAATGGAGTAGTTTATCGGCTGTGGGGTAGAGCTATCCAACCTAAATATTGCCTTTCAGTGTGCAATGACCATGCTAAGAAGAAAGTGCACTTACATCTTCCAAAGTGGGGAACAACCACTAGGGTGACTTGTTGGTAGCATAACAAATCAAACTCGACCTAAGGCAACTACTGAGTGAATGCCACTAAGAATTTACATCAACTCAAGAGTAGTCAGAATTAATCTCATTTTAATTTTATTTGATTTTTATATGATTTGTTTGAATTAATTTAGTTTGATTTAATTTATGGACCCTATCAGTATGTGATGGATCAACTGAGAAGGGGCTATATTATCCTTGACCTGTCTCAGATTTACCAATACAAATGGGTAGTTTACAAGCCGAAGGGTGAGACTAACCAACCTAAGGGTTGCCTTTCAGAGTGCAATGGTTGTGCTAGGAAGAAAATGTAAGAGACTTACATCTTCCAAAGCTGGGAACAACTACTAGGGTGAATTGTTGGTAGCACAATAAATCAAACCCGACCTAGGGCAACTATTGAGTAATGTCACTAGGGACTTATGTCAACTCAAGAGTAGTTATACAATTTCTATAGGGAGTTTTGCTGACACTGCCCTAAAGATAGGATGTCTGCTAGGAAAAAGATACCTCTAGGGTGTCCTCCTAATCCATAAGCAAATTATATAATCTATTTATATGTTTGTGTGGACCCTGTTGGTGTGCAAGGTACCACACTGAGAAGAGGCTATGTCGGCCTTGATCTATCTCAAACTTACTGGACCAAAGGAGAATATATACATCCGTAATATTGATTCTCCAACCACAGGGGTGGTTACTAGGAAAGAAGAACTGTTTAATCTGATAGTAACCCGGGTAGTGTATAGATGGGGTCGCAAGGACATGATCCAAATAGAGTGCCCACAGTGGAGGTGCCGCTAGGGGCGTTATTCTAATCCCTGAAAAGAAAGCCTATAGGTAACGTAGTAGACTTACATCTACCATGGGTGGTGTATCCACCAGGTGGGTCGCTATCAACATAGCAAAAACTAACCAACCTAAGGTGCCCGTCAATGTGGGACGATCAATCTAAGAAGAAGGCATAACAGACTTACATCTTCAAAGATGGAAATGATCATCGGGATAGTCCATTGTCGGCATGATAGATGCTATCCGACCTAGGGCGACTACTAAGCGGGGAGTCCCGAGGGAGGACTGGACCCAGACTTAAAGTAGCTAGGAGGAAGGAGCCACTATGGGACTTACCCTAAACCTCAAATATACTCAACCTAATCAGAAGGTTAGTCTAAGAAGAAAGCATAGAAAACTTACATCTTCTCAAACAAAGCCATCATGAGGTAGCTTACCGGTCGCATAGTAAGGTCTACCATATTAACAAGGTGCTCATCAGTGTGTAGTGATTAAGTCGAGAGGAAAGTGTAGCAGACTTACATCCTCCTAAGCAAGAAGACCACTAGGCTGACACACTAAGTAGCGGATCGACCCGACCTAGAGCAGCTACTGAGTGAGGGCTACTATGGGCATTATCTCAACTCAAAGTAGCCTGAGATAAAAGATATGTATTTGTTTTATGTGTTTGTCTATAGTTTATGTTTGTGTTGTGTTGATGAAGGATAGGATGCCGCTCAGGTTCCTTACACTTACCCTAAACACTTCATGGTAGATTCGTAAGCAGAAATGCTTTCAACTTGAAGAGATCAAATTTGAAAAGAAATTTTCATCGATAATTATTTTCAAATATAATTTTATGGATAATATTTTTTTAGGAAGAGCCCATTGATTGGAAGCATCGGGCACTCCCCTTTATGATTGATAAGTTGATATGATCCTCTTTGGTAGGCTTTCTCTATGGCAAAAGGGTCTTCCCAAGTGGGTTCAAACTTGCCTCTCATCTTACGACAGACAACAATTGGTCTCCTTAAAACTAAAATAAGCTCTCCTACTTGAAAATCTCTAGGATTGACTAACTTATTATGAGCTTGAATCATTTTGGCTTTGTACAACTCGAGATTTTGGCATGCACGTAGGTGTCTCTCCTCCAAACATTTGAGCTCTTCTAATCGCAACTTGGTGTTATGCTACGTTGTGAGCTTGCTACTCATAGCTATCCTTAGTGATGGGAGTTAGACTTCTAATGATATAATGGCTTCAGACCCATACACTAAGGAGAAAGGGGTAGACAAAGTTGGAATTATGTAGGTAGTGTGGTAGGCTCGCAATGCTTTAAAATCTAGATGAGAGTTTTGTTGAAGGCTTCTGCTAAGCCATTTTCTCTCGAATAATATATGGTAGAGTATCTCTAATCTATGATGTGCCTCTGGGCAAAATTATTAATTTTGGTGCTCTTGAATACAGTACCATTATCGGATATAATTCAGAGCGGCACGCCAATTCTATATATGATATAGTTTCTGAAAAAACTGGAGCACATGCTGAGCTGTGACCTCTCTGTGTGAAATCATCTCTGCCCATTTGAAAAAGTAGTCATTGGTAGCTAGGATAAACTGATGACCCTTGAAAGAAGGAGGATCGATCTGACCCACTATGTCAATACCCCAACACTTGAATGGCCATGAGGTCAATGTGGGACCAATGTTGGGTGTACTGAGACATGACATTGATCATCTATGCAATCTGTGATAATCGATGGCCAATAGTACCCAAATCTCTTGATTTTGGCTTTCATCTTGGGAACGGATTGGTGAGCTTCATAAAATCCTGAGTGCACCTCGATCACGATCTTATGAGCTTCATGCTTGTCTAAACAACATAATGATCAAAGGATCGCTGGTATAAGACACCATTCATGAGGGCATAGGAAAGTGCCCTTTACTTCATCTGATGTGCCTGTAACTTCTCTCGAGGTAGTTTGCCTTTGTTTAGGTAATCCATGAATGGTTGCCTCTAATCCAGATTAGATTGATTCAGGATTCAACCCAATCCATCATGAGGTAGATCCAAAGCAATCTACCAGTTGGATTTGCGTGACATACAACTTTTCTTCAAAAATACCCAAAAAAAATTTCACCATAAGCTCAGTTTCATGGAATTACCTGCCAAAGCTCAAGAATGGTGGTGCAATCAATTAAGAAAGCTTCGTCTGATGGAGATGAAGCCGTGCTAATCAGCATGCACAAGGATTTCTTTTCATTCGCTCGGAGGGCCACGAACAGATAAAATACAAGTGGACGTTGATCGAAGTCATACCTTTAGTGGTTGGAGAGCTCGGGAGGTGATTTATTCTTGCTCAACGGAGTGTGAGGAAGGTGTGTGTGAAGTTAATTTGAATTTGGTGGAGGTTTGAGGAGTTGGGTAAAAATGAGGTTGCCCTATTTTAGTTTGGAGTTTTCTAGCAATGGGGAATCTTGAGAGGCTTAGGGAGAGCTTTGGGAATTTTAAAAATGACATTTTGCCATAAAGAATGCCTACCAACGAGGATCTTATCAACTTATTAATCATAAAGAAGAGTGTCTGATGTTTTCGATCAATGGGCTTTACTTAAAGAAATATTATCCTTAAATTTATGTTTGGAAATCTTAATCATCAATGAAAATTATATTTCAAATTCAATCTCTTCCAAACTGAAAACATTTTTTCACGAATCCGCAATGACATGTTTAGGATAGGTGTAAGGGAACCTGAGCGGTACCCTATCTTTCTTTAACACAACTCTAACAAAAAAGTACACACAAACACATCAAACAAACACAAAGCTTTTGTCTCGGGCTACTTCGAGTTGGGATAACGCCCCTAGTGGCACTCACTCATTTTGCTCTGGACATGTTACCAAGTGTCACCCTGGTTCTTGCTTTGGAGGATGTAAATCATATGCTTTCCTTCCTTACTTGGCCATTGCACAGACACAAGCATAGTTTGGTAGTAGCTCACCGCTGGACCCCATGATGACTTCATTTAAGAAGATATAAGTCTGCTACACTTTCTTCTTGAACTAGCCATTGTGCATTGACTGGGTCGAGTATATTTGAAGTTTATGATAAGTCCCCTAATGGCTCCTTTCCTCCCAACTACTTCAAGTCTGAGTCTAGTCCTTCTTTGTGACTCCCTACTTAGTAGTCACCATTAGGTGGGGTCAACTTATTGTGCCAACAATGGGTCACCCTAGCGGTCGTCCTTACTTTAGAAGATGTAAGTATGCTATGCATTCTTCCCAAAGATGATCAGTAATAATGCAAAATGCCATAGCATTGTCGAGCCGACGACAGACTATCCCAGTGATCAGTTCTATTTTGGGGAGATATAAGTCTACACGCCTTCTTTCTAGACTGATCATCGCACACCGACGGGCACCTTAGGTTGGTTGGTGTTTGGTTTGCTAACAGTGACCCACCTGGTGGATACACCACTCATGGCAGATGTAAGTCTGCTACGCTTTCTCCATGAGTTAGCCATCGTATACCTACAGGCTTTCTTCTTTATCGGGTTAAGAATAATGCCCCTAGTGGTACATCCCATGTGGACACTCTATTTTGGATCACGTTCTTTGCTACCCCATTTAAACACTACCTGAGTTACTCTTGGATTGGACAATCCCCCTTTCCTAGTAACCACCCAGTGGTTGGAGATTCTATTCCGCAGATGCACAGATTCTTCCTTAATCCAATAAATCTGAGATTAGCCTAATCCGACGTCCCTCTCACACTAACAGGGTCCATGATAAAAAACAAATAAGATATATATATTTGCTTGTGGATTAGGAGAACGCTCCCAGCAGCACCTTTCCCAAGCAGGCATCCTATTCCTTAGGGCAGTGTCAAACAAACTCCCTATAGGAATCACCTGACTATTATTGGGTTGAGATAAGTCCCCAATGGAACTCTCTCAATTGTCACCCTTAGTCAGGTTTGATTTGTTATGCCAACCAACGGGCCACCCCGACAGTCATCCTTGTATTGGAAGATGTAAGTTTGCTACATATTCTTTCCAACACGTATCACTCGTCTAAATTTGTTACTACAGTGTCACCCCAAAGAGTTATTATTGTTGGAAGATGTAAGCTCGCTATGCTATGCTTCTTTCTAAAGACAACCACGACATAAAGGTACCTTAGGTTGGAAAGTCCTACCTTTAGGCTGGTAGGCTACCACTTTGGATCAATAAATCTGAGATTGGTCAAGGCTGACATATCCCCTTCTCAGTATGATCCATCACACACTGACTGTGTCCATCTAATTAAAATAAAATTAACCTCGACTACTTTTGAGCTGTGATAAGTCCCTAGTGGCACTCTCTTAGTAGTCATCCTTAGGTTGGATAGTCCTACCTTATGTCTGGTAGACTACTCCTTTGGACTTGTAAATCTAAGGTAGGAAAAGGCCCCCATGGCCCCTCGTTAGTGGATCCTTCTCACACCGACTCGATCCATGAGCCAAATCAAAAATTAAAACCCATCAAATTTAATCGAGTTCACATCCCTAGGGGATATGCCCTCAATTCAAAACCATCCTCCCCAGTGGAGCCATAATAAATTAGACCAACTCCCCGGTGGAGTCTAAATTGAAAGAAATCCAACTAAACTCTTATCCCTAGTGAATACATCCCCAAACAAATCTATAAAATTAAACTCATAAACCCCTATCCCAGCAAATATCTTGAACCTGCTTCCTTAGTGAAAGGTTCATACACTCAATCCCTCAGCGGATTCCTCCTTCCTCTCTTATTCCCTTGGCATAAGTTGAGCTACATTGCACTAAAATTGTGATTTTATCTACCTCTTGAGTTTAGGTATAAATCATTTCTGGTAGTGCTTACGATCGTTTGGATATTGTTGATCATCTCGATCAACGCCAATACGTGCGGTATGCCTTGTCTATTACACCACACCTATTAGGGATCCTTTTGTTGACCTCACTTTTGGAGTGAGTTCTCAATCTCTTCATCATAGATCTAGGACTTTTCTACACTAAGGCTCCATAATCTTAAGACACTTCTAGTAATTAGGTGAACACTTAACCTAAGCCTAGAGACTTGGAAGGGTTAGTCATAGGAGTAGGCTATACCTTAGGGACTTAAGGAGATTTGCCCATCCTATGGCCTAAACCCAATCCATTTTCTCCTTCTTAAACCAAACCTCAAATTCAAATTCAAAATCAAATTTCCAAAATTCACAGTCAATCCCATAATCAAATCCAAACTCAAAACTTTTCTTAAGCCTTATGATTGAATTCCATGGACTTAGCCCTAGCCAAATCTAATTCAATTCAAATTAAATTGATTTTCTCCAAGATCAATTCAATCTCTCAATCATTTATCAAATTCAAGTCCAAACTCAACTCCAAATGATTGAAACCCAAGATCAAATCCAAGCTCCAAATCCCTTTTAAACCATATGGACCTATCTCCATAAGCTTAGCCAAATCTTAAGCTAAATCAACTCAAAATAAATTGATTTTCTCATGAATCAATTATATATTCAATAATCTTTATAAATATAAATGAAACCCACATTCCAATGATCAAAATTAAATCAAATTAATCGAATTCCCTTATAAGCCCTTTGCACTTACCTTCACGAGCTTAGTCAAATTTGCCTTCAAATCACTTCAAATTCAAATGATTTTCTTATAAATCAATTATTCCATCAATTATCTTCTCAAATATAAATCAAATCTACATTCAAATGACCAAAACCAAATCCAAAATCAAATCAAATCCTAATCTAAACCCTTTGAGCTAATTCCTTGGACTTAGCTAAATCCTATCTAAATCAAGCCAAAATCAATGGATTTTCTCTTGAATCAATCATTCCTTCAATCATATATCCAAATATAAATGAAACTTACAATCAACAATCCAAATTAAAATCAACCCAAGTTAAGCCCAACTTAGCCCTTTTGAGTTAAAAATCCCAAATGAACCAAAACTCATCATAGCACAAATTGATTGTAGTTGAATTTATATTTTAATCCTAAACTTATATATAGATTCAACTAAACCTTAATCAAACCTAAACCAAGCCAATTGATCCATTTAGGTTCATTGACCCAAATTGACCTAAAGAACCCATTTGAACCAAGTTCTAATCCAACCCAAATTGGATTGAACCAAGCCCATCCAAACCTCATACCATGACCATTGATCATCCTAAGATGATCAATTGCTTTAAATTGGGTAAAACCAAGTCAACTTGGTCATTTGACCAAGTCAACCCTTTAACCCATATGAACCCAAACTAGCCAAAACCTACCTTACACTAAATCAATTAAAACCATTGATTCACATCAACCCATAATCAATGATTGAACATGACTTGACCAATCAATGAGCCAAACCAAACTGAATTGGTCATTTAACCCAAGTTGACCCAAATTGACCTAAAAGGCCAAAATAGATCAAATCATGATCCAACCCAAATTGATTGCAACCAATGGATCAAGTTCATTCCAAATTGATTATTAAACTTGAATAAAGCAATAATTGAGCATAGTTTGACCAATTAGACCCAATTGAACAACTTAGCTCAAATTGACCTAAAGTGTCAAATTTTCCTAAAACTAAATTAAATCCAAATTGATTCAACCCAAAGCCTATAATCCTATCCAATTGACCAATTTAACTTAAACCAACACCTAACCCAAGCTAATTTGGTCAATTTGGTCAAATTGGTTAACTTGACCCTTTTGACCTATATGAATTCAAATGATCCAAAATCAAATCTAAGCCAAATTGATTGAAACCACTTGGATCAAAATACTTCAACTCATCATTTGAACTTAACCCAAGCTTTGGTTTGACCCAATTTGACCAATTGGTCAACCTAACCCAACCTAGCCCAATTTGAATTATAAGGGTCAAATTGAGCTAAACCCCTTTGAACCAACCCATGGCACTTTGGAACCTAACCAAACCCGACTCAAACACACTTGGGATCAACCCAAAATTATCCCAAACCCAAACGAGTCTAATCCAAGGTATTACCCATTGGCTAAACCTCTTTACATAGTATTTCACCCTTTTTTGGCAAAGTTCACTCTCCCATCACCCTTGGCAGCCATCAAACACCCCAAATGGGGCTCTACCTAGTCTCTTAGTTCTCTCTAAGTGGCTAGGACTGCTCACCTCCCATCACTTTAATGGGGGATTTTTGGCCGCCATTATGAAGAGAAAAAGAGATACCTCCAAAGCACTTCTTCTACTATTACACACACTCGAGAGCTCCTCCAAGCAACAAGACCCCTTTCCCCACTTCTTTTTGGGCTAAAAGAACACCAAAATCAAAGGAATTCTGATAAGGAGACGGTGGCCATTGGTGGATACAACATTCCAAGGGGAGGCAAGAGTCTAGATTCATCCCAAGGCTTCGTCTCTCCTCCAGGAGTGTGCTCGGATCAACAAAGTTGTCGAAAACCATCCCCGATGAGGTGATTTTCAAATCCTTTAGCCGGCCATAGGTTCCTTTATTTGTGATAATGCTCTTATAATTTTAGGAAAATCCTTTAGATACCCCTTTTTTCATTTTGAGTCATCCTAATGCAAAATTAGGTCATTTTTTGACAAGATTCACTGAAAAATTGAGAACGACCCAAACTGAGCGATTTCGCCTTTCAGTTCTCATTTCCATCAGCTTCGATCAAGAAAAGGCAGTAGCCATCTGATCTCCCTTAAATAGGAACAGACGACTAAGATTAGAAGAAAATCAGATCTGATTTAAACCCTTAGATCGCTCCTTTCGATCTAGATCGTCCGATCTTCGATCAGACGGTCCAATCAAACGAGCATTTTCTCGCTCATTTGTCATGCAAAACTGCGTCATCCAATCTGCCATTGACATGCAGAACCATGTGATCCAGTCAGCATCATGTACCATTGACAGGTTTAAGTAAGAAATTAAGGATTTTCTACTTTAAAAATTAATTAAAATCAACTAAAACTTCAAAAATTCATAGAAAATAAAATACTTGACAAAAAAAATTTGCAAATAATGGTTTACTGCATTTGTCTTTCCGAGCGAAATCCAACAAACCCAAAACACTTAATTTTTACTGCATATTCTGAGCTTAATTTAGGTTTTAGTGAAAATCAAATTACATTAATTAATCTTATAATACAAATCAGATTGATTTGAAATTTTCAAAGACTAAAACTGAGATTTAAATCTACCTACCCTGAAAATTTGAAGTCAAAATGACCTCTGGATTTGGAGATATTAAATTTTGAAGTTCAAAGTGTTTATTTTAGTAAAATAAATTAATAAATTTATAAAAATTATAAAAATTATCAAAATGGTTTTAAAATACTTTAGTTGACATCATAGAGCTAAAATAAAAATTGGGACCCCTTTCCTAATCTTTTTCTTAAGTTCACTTCTTAAGAAAAATTAATTAAGGACTAATTAGCTGATTATTTACTTAATTAGTCTAATTAAAATCTTGAATGTATTCAATCCTAGTTAATCCATGGGTAGATCTTTAGGTGTTTGATAGCCTAAAATTATTTAAGAAAATTATGGTTAACCCATATGTATGGGTAAACCATAAAAGTACTTAATTAGTTTTTAAATTTAATTAATCATTAATTGAGAGCCAAATTGTATTAGACCCTTTTTTTTTTTTTGGATCATTGCAATTTAACTCTATGCATTTCATTTTGGCTCATAATTATTTGATTATTTATGCTAAGGTAACTTAGGTAAGGGTTAATTAATGTATTCAATGCATAATGAAACTTAATTAACCTATAAAATCCTCATAATCACTTTTTATTAAACCAAATTAAATTACAAACATGGGAATGGGTTAGAATCAGCATCTTCTTCTCACATTCCTTATGTCAAATTGAACATGAAATTGAAAATGACATTAAAGAAGCTTTGGTTTATTTTAAGTAATTTTAGTTGGTATGCTTGCTTTAGAAATTAATTGGATTGAATGAATCACATGCTTGTATTTGATTATTCATTTTCAATCATGCAACATATTGTATGTTATATGATTCCATGCATCCATCCCTTTTCAAAATTAATTAAAATCAAATGGTTCTCCTTTATGTTAAGCTTGCATGTGTTGATTTAATTTAATATATGCGTGGTTATTATCACTATTAAATCTAAATGTACTTTTCAAAAGCTTATAAATAAAAAATATATAACATATGTTGTGATGCTAGTTATAAATACATAAGAGATGTATGTGATTATACCTTAAGTGTATGAGTGAAGTATCTTTCCTTTATTCATATGTTGATTTACATAAGTATGAATGTAATGGATATATAATCTGGACATACCGAGAATATGAGGCTTTAAGTAGCCCCAAGGAGGTCATTTGATCACCTTACTTCCTTGGTTAACAATGACACATACTCACTTGATTTCACTTTTATGTATCTTTAACATAAGAATTTAGATAGTGCTTTAAATCATATACCTAAATAATTCCATTAAAGAAATACAATCTTTGCATGATTTTCATCTTCTTAATTATAAATATGTGTGCTTGTATTCAAGAAAAAATGGGTATATAGTCTAGACATCCCCAGAATGCGAGGCTTTCAGTAACCCCAAGGAGGTCATTTGATTACCTCACTTCCCTGGTTAACAAAGGCATGTACTTGTTTATGAATTTTATACATATATGTGTGTATTTTATTAAAGGATGATAACCCCCTCTTCTAGTTGAAAATGCATGCATTCATATTTGCTCAATCATTGGATTAATTAATCATGTAATTTGAAGCTTGCTTCCTTATATTCATATATAGAAATTTACATATGTTTTCATTTAATGGGTATATAATTTGGACATCCCGGGAATACGATGCTTTAAGTATCCCCAAGGAGGTCATTTGATTACTTCACTTCCCTGGTTAACAATGACACATACCTATTTAATTTCATCCTTATGCATTTTTGTATAAGAATTGAGATAGAGCTATAAGCTAATGTAATTAAATAATCCAATCACATGAGAGAATGTAAATTCCACATACACATATATTCATCATTTGAGTGTGCAATATGTATAGATACACTTATGATTAAATCATATGCATGATATTTGTGATGCAATATATATGATGTTATATGTGTCATATATTAGTAATTCAATTGAATTAAGCTTAAGTTGCCTTGCATGTTAAATAAAATCACTTAAAGTGAACCTAAATTTAGGATTAATTAAATCACTTAATAAGCCATTCACTAAAGAGAACTAAATCAAATTAATGTAATTTAGAAAGTGGCTTAGGGTAGGGATGAAAGGGAATGATCCCCTTTCTTCTATTTATAACACTTAGTTGCTAAGTGTAAGTCATATGAAACAAAAGAAAACACAAATTAAAATTCTCAAATTGATTAAATCATTTAAAGAGAAATAAACCCTTTTTCACATTTAGAAAACATAACATTAATGCCTAGCAAGACACGCCACACAAGCATTAACACACACATTAGAATTAAGTCACCACGTCTAGCTTTATGTTAGGGTGGTGCTTGGTATGTTGTATGTTTTGTTTTGTGATGTATTATTGTAGACTAGATGTTAAGGTGTATGCCTCATAGACTGGATGTTAGGCCATGATTAGCTTAATGATATTTTCTATAGGAGATTGTGGTTAAGGGGGTGCTTAAAAATAAACGTAAATGCTCTCTTATAGGTTGCTTAAACTCAAAAGCATAATCTAAGTTAGGACAAGTTAGCTTGGTTACCCATGTGCAGGGTGTTAAGTCCAAATTATATATATTTATATAATTGCTTGGGATTGTATGTGTGTTTAGCTAACATTTATTTTTTAGGTGTAGCTAAATTTACTTTTCCTACTTTTAATGTAATTTTGTATTATAAATTAGAATTAGTGTTATGGGGGATATGATGAGCATTGGCTAAAAGGCTTTATCCTGGGGTGCCATGTAATGCCTTGAAGTCCACCAAATCAAAGGGAAAAGAAGAAATGAAGGAGACATAATGACATAAAGACTTGAAGATCCCCCATAGCACTTATTCATTTATAAATTATAATTATTCTTTCATATTCTGGGTTGTATAAGGGTAGAGCTCGACTACCCATCTTTCTTTTTAGGTTGTGTGATAGTACCTGACTATACCGGCCTATTATTCTTTTGTGGTAGCTATAAAATTATTTAATGTTATGTTTAGCTCGTGCATTAGAAATAACATGCTTTTCATAGTTTCTTATGATTAATGCTTTAATGTGTGGTTTGGATGCGATTAGGCTCTTAAGATAAAAATAAATTTTCTACCCAACCACAACTCATAACTAAAGTTTTAAATAATTCATAATCTCACTATAAAGCCTAGGCATTAAATAAGATTATTAAAAGATTTAGTAATCCCTTAACTAAATGGTTGAATGCTTCACAATATGCATATCATATTATTTCATTCTTGCATGATAGGGGAATGATTGACCTGTGAGTACATTTCTTGTGGTGAAAAATACCCCTATCTCACTAATTTAGCCAACAATCTTATTTCATCATGCATTTAGGCATAAAAAATTTTAAATCCTTTGTCAAAATAAAGTGTCAAAATTGGAATAAAACTTGAAAAGTTTTTTGCATTAGATTAAGTCATTGTCCATACACTCATGTTCTAGTCCCCTAGAGAGTGGGTTTAAGAACTTTAGTCTCTCTTTCTAAATAAATAATAACTCAACTATCTTGCAATTTCATATGACTGGACCACATGATTTTAAAATCATAAGAGAAGTTAGCTGGCGGCCACTCCAGGCAGTTATAAGCACAGTAATTGGGTTATTTATCCTCTCTTGTGGAGGTAGACCTTATGCCCACCTTCACATAGGTTTAGGATGTGTTTTAGCTTATGCTAAAGCTATCTAAATTTAGGATTTGAGGTAGTTTTTTCTTCGGGCTACAAGCATAAATCCTCACCTCTTAGGCTTCTTTATAATCTTGTGTTGATGGACTATAAGCTCTAGTAATCTAATAAAATTTCAACTCTAACAAAATAATTCTCTTTATTTTCAAGTATATAAATCCCAACTATAGGATAGATTGGAATGCTCATTAGATTTTTCTAGTATTATGACCATTTACTGCTTATTTTCCTTGGCTTCTAAAATAAGTCTTCTCCTTGAACTTTCCCTATTGATTTTTCAAAATAGCCAATATTTTAATAGTCTTAACCTTGAAATCTTTGGAGATAATAATTACCTACTTTAATCGAGAGTATTTAAGAAACTCACCTTCCTTAGGATGTAATTGACTATGGAGGCCTTGCCATCATCTTGTACATTTATGTGATTAGGTCCACAAAAGGGTGATGTCTCTATCTTTCTAGATAGCATGTCATACATTAATGTCATACCCGATCACTTCAATAAGTATTCCTTATGATTTGTATGGTGTCCTCCGCATCCAAAAATAAACACCACAATACCTAAACTCGAGAGGTAGATAGAATCACGATCTTAGTGCAATGCAACTCACCTCATGCCAAGGCGTAAGGGAGAAATTCGTTAGGGATAGAGATTTGATTGAATTTGTTTTAATTTATCTGATTTGATTTTATGGAGGGGAGATCCACTGGGGATACAAGTTTGAGTTTGATTTTAACCATAAAGGAGAATGCCCAATGTTTTCAACCAATGGGCTTTACCTTAAGAAATATTACTCATAAAATAAAAGTTTGAAAATAATTTTCATTAATAAAACTTCATTTCAAATGAAATTTCTTCAAATTGAAAGATTTTTCCCTTTGTGGACCTTTGTGGCGTGTTTAGGGTAGGTGTAAAAGAACCCGAGTGGCATCTTATCCCTCATTAGCATAATATGAACACAAAATTACACATACACAAACAAATCACACAAATCCTTTATTTCATGCTACTTTGAGTTGAGATAATGCCCCCAGCGGCCCTCACTAAGTAACTGCTCTAGGTCGGGTTTGATTCACTACCTCGCTAGTGTGCCTCCCTAGTCATCTCTTGCTCAGGAGGATGTAAGTCCTTGCATTTTCTTCTTGGTTTTACCACTGCACACCAATGAGTGCCCTGTTAGTATGATATGTCTTATTGCATAATCGATAATCTATCTTCTTGTTGACTTTGTTTAAGAAGATGTAAGTTCCCATGCTTCCTTCTTGAACTAACCATTATGCACTGACCAGGTTGAGTTTTTCCTTAAGAATTAGGGTAAAACCCTCAACGGCTCCTTTCCTTCTAACTACTTTAAGTTTGGGTTCAGTCTTCTTTGTGACTTCCCACTTAGTAGTCACCCTAGGTCAGATAGTAGTTATCTAGCCAATGACAGACTGTCCCAATGATCAATTCTACTTAAGAAGATGTAAGTCACCTATGCTTTCTTTGCAGATTGACCATATCACACCGACGATCATTTTAGGTTGGTTGGTGTTCATTTTGCTGACAACGACCCACCAGTGGATAACACCGCTCAGGTAGATGTAAGTCTATATGCTTTCTTCTTGAGCCAACCACCATATACCCATAGGCTTTCTTTTCAGGGATCAAGATAACGCCCCTAACGACACCTCCCCTATGAGCACTCTATTTGGATTACATCTTTATGACCCCATCTAGACATTACCCAGGTTACTATCAGATTGGATAGTCCCACTTTCCTAGTAGCCACCCCAGTGGTTGGATGTTTTGTACTACGAATGGGCAAACTCTCTCTTGGGCCAGTAAATCTGAAATAGGCCAAGCCATGGCTCCTTCTTAGTGTGGTCCCTCATACACTAATAAGATCCACACTTAACTTGCAAATAAACAAAATAAAATAAAATCTCTTATGGATTAGAATAATGCCCCTAGTGGCACCTTTTTCCAATCATGCATCTTATATTTAGGGAAGTGTCAGCAAAACTCTCTATAGGAACCACCTTGACTACTCTTGAGTTGAGATAAGATCCCCAACGACACTCACTCAATAGTCGCCCTATGTTGGGTTTGATTTATTGTGCCATCAACAGGTCACCCCATCAGTTGTCTCTATTTTGGAAGATGTAATTTCTTGCGCTTTCTTCCTAGTACAACCGTTGCACATCAAAAGGTAACCCCTAGGTCGGATAGTCCAACCCTTCAGCCGATAAACTACCCATTCGGAATGGTAAATCTAAGATAGACCCAGACTTACATAGCCCCTTCTTAGTGCGGTCCATCACACATTAACAGGGTCCATATTAAATCTAAATTAAATCAAATCAAATTAATTATGATTGCTCTTGAGTTGAGGTAAGATCGCCAATGGTACTCACTCAGTAGATCACCCTAGGTCGGGTTCAATTTATTGTGCCATCAATAGGTCACCCCAACAGCTATTTTTGCTTTGGAAGATGTAAGACCTCGTGCTTTCTTCCTAGCACAGTCATTGCACACCAAAAGGTAACCCCTTAGGTTGGATAGTCTTACCCTTGGCTGATAGACTATGCCTTTGGATTGGTAAATCTAAGATAGGCTCGGCATTCATAGCCACTTCAGTGTGGTCCATCACACACTAATAGGGTCCATACCATAACAAATCAACAAACAAATTAAATTTGATCAAACTAAAATCAATCAAAATAAATCAAATTTAAACCAAAATAAATACAAACCCAAACTTAGTTCCCTAGTGGAGTTAAGCCAACAAATCAAATGAAATCAATCAAATTAATCTCCCTAGTGGAGCCAAATCAACAAACAACTCAATCAATCTAACTAAATCAAACAAACCTAATCTTGATCCTCGGTGCATTCAAGCTTATATCCAAAGCTGATATGCCTCCAAATTAAATGAACAAACCAAATTAAGCAAATTCAAAATTGTATCCCAAACAAATCTCATTCCATAAATAAAACCATATCAAATTAAAATAAATCAAATCCAAATCCATATCCCTAGAAAATTCTTCCTAAACTAAATCAATCAAATCTCAATCCTTAGTGAATTTCTCCTTTTATGTCCTTGGCATAAATTAACCTACAATCATATCCAATTCATGTGCGATTCCTCAGCGAATCCCTCTTTATGTCATTGACATGAAATCAATCAATTCAAACCAAACTTTCTTGACTCTTTTTTATCCTTGGCATGAGATGAGTTGCATTGCACTAAGATTTTGATTTTATCTACTTCTTGGTTTAGGTATAGATCATCTTTGTCAGTAGTTGCAATCCTTTGGACGCTGTTGATTGTCTCGATCAATGCCAATATGTGTGGTATGCCTTGTCGGTTACACCACACCTATTAGGGGTCCTTTTGTTGACCTCACTTTTGGAATGAGGATTCAATCTTCTCATCCTAGATCTAGGAGTCTTCTAGACACTAGATTCTCCTTAGTCATAGGACGCTTCTAGTGACTAAGTGAACACTTAACCCAAACCTAGGGACTTAGAAGGATTTTCCATATGATTAAGCTATGACTTTAGATTAAGGAAACCTACATACCCTAAGGCCTAACCCATGACTTATGCTTAACCTTAAGTCCAAAACCAAATTCAAATCAATGCAAAACCAAACCTCAAATCGAACCAATACCAATTGAATCCAATCTCATATCCAAACTCCAAGCCAAAGTCAAACTTATCTTAACCTTATGATTCAATCTTGTATATTTAACCTCAAACCTCCTTCAATCAAACCAAACTCAATTTATTTGCTCAAACCATTCAAATCATCATCTCAAACTCTTCCAAAAGCTATAATCAAACCCATTGATCAATTAATTTAGTTAATCCAAATTAGCCCATTTGAACCCAAAATGTCTGAGTGAGCTAAAATACAATTAAACCCAAATCAAATACGATTAAAGCCATCAACAATCCTAAATCAATTAGCAAACTCAATTAAACTCAATTCAAGTCAAAATCAAGCCAATTGACCCATTAGGCTCACTTGACCTAAAGTGACCTAAAGGATCCATTTGAGCCAAATTCCAATCCAACCCAAATTAGATTGAACCAACCTATACAGAACCTCCTACAATAATTATTGATCCCTTGATTGATCAATTACAATCAATTGGGTCAAACTAAGTCAATTTGGTCTTTTGATCAAGTTGACATAATTAGCCTACATTAGCTAAATTAAACCAAATCTCATCCTACATCAAATTGATTGAAATAAATGATCCTAACCAACTTTAAATAAACCCTTGAACATAACTTGACCATCAATTGAGCCAAACCAAACCCAAATGGCTATTTGACCCAAGTTGACCCAATTTAACTTAAAAGGCCAATTGGGCCAAATCAAATTCTAATTCAAATTGATTGCAACCAATGAGTCAAATCATTAAAATTTGATTATTGAACATGACCAAATCCTCCAATGAACCTAATTTGATCAATTAAACCCAATTGACCTATTTAGCCCCAAGGTGAGTCACTTAGAGCTATTCCCGAGTTCCTATAGCCTCCCCATCGTCAAAAATGTCAAGCCCAAAATAGGACAAGTCCAATCTTCGTTCAACCTTCTCAAACTCCATGATTTTCAAATTAACTTTACCCACACCTTCACCAAGCTCCGACGAGGCGAAATGAATCGATTCCCAATCGATTTGAGCACCGGAGACCATTCATAGGCTAACTCCGATGAGTTTTTCGGTGACATTTGATCCATAGAGCCACCGACAAAGAGGCAACACACGGGCTTCTCAATAGGGCTTCATCTCTTCAAGATGAAGCTACCTCAATCGGTTAACCATCAGTTCTGAGCTTCGACAAGGTATATTCTGGAAAACTAACATTTCCTCAATTTGTCTTAAGCCTTTATGAAGGAATATTTGATTTTGTTTGAATCCCACTGCAGGATCCCTTTAGATCCCCTCTGTGGTTAGATATTGTGTTGATGAGGATGGAAATCGAAAAGTACAATAATTTGTGGAGTGCCATAATCATGAGTTAGCAATGCTAGATGATGACCAACATCTACTTAGATCTTGTAGGTCATTATTGATGAAAAGCATCAATTCTTAATATAATGATAGATGTCGGGATAAGGTCGGTTGTCGCATTTTCCTTCTTTACTGAGAAAGTCGGTGGTGTTGAAATTGTTGCTTCTCCAAAAGCGTTGCATATAACTACATTCAGAAAGATAAGAGAAGGAATGGCATTGTTGTCATGTCATTAAGTTACTCTTCAAATAATTGTTTTGAGTATCATATTAGATGATTAGATAACAAACAATAGTCTAAAACATGGATTGATCAATTTGATGAAGGTGTTGGAAGCATATAATGCAGCTATAGAAGATTTGAAATAATGGGCATTCTTTGTTATCATTATATTGGAGTATTAGGTTAGAAGTACACCATTTAAAATATCAGATAAGTACATATTACATGATGGCCATCTAGGGCTAAAAAAGATATACACACTCAAAGGTTGTATGGACACTTCAAAAGTAATGAATTAACCTTTGAGAAAAGCACTTATGTGCTATTTCAAAATCATGTGAGTAGATTTACTTTCAAATGAGCACAAGATCCTAAGGGAATAAGGAAGTAGAGCAATATATGCTTACTGTATTGAAATAGATATCTAGTGATATCAAATTAATAGTCAATGATAAGCTGCTTCCAAGCACCGACATAAGAAGCAAATAAAAATACAAAATAATGATTAAAAATACATCAATTAACCACCTAAAGGTGAAAGACCTAGTGAAGGGACGGCCGAAGGGTATTTTTAATGCAAGGCTAAAGGGATACTAGGAGAAGAAGAGATGGGAAAAAGGTGAGTTATTCTTCTTTTTTTAAAAAATGAATTGAATAAATGTCATTAATGTTGACTCTTATAAATTTTCAGGGAGGTTGCGGATCATATTGACACGGTTCAAGAAGCAATGCCAACAAAACCATCATAGTTCTGTAATATGCTCAAATGCTTCATGAAAGATTTTTTCAATGGCTCATCCACCCGCTAGCTAAATGTGGAATACACAAAATTAATGTTGGATATTATTGCCTCAGCCAAACATTACTGTTAACATAATTATTGGTTTTTACTTTCATCATTCCTCAATGTTCAAGTACATTGAGATCCTATAATATGGTATTTTCATTTCAACAACCATTTCTGAGTTTTATTGTATCCTTTCAATAAATTTTAAGCTAGCTTGTTTCAAAATCCATATTAGAACCTTGAATACATATCATATGAATACCTAGTTTTCACAATCTATGTAACATGTGTACTAAACATATATTGTTGTACATAGCTTCCATTGATAGTATTTGTTAGGCATAATAAGTATATACTTATAACAATCGACCTGTACATAGGTTGTGTACATCATGAAATGAATAGTGATTACACAAACAACCTATTTAACATGGAAATTATAAGTACAAAAGTATTCAGATAGCATATTAAATGTACAACTATAGTATGTAGAGGATAATAACCTTTACAAATGTAAGAAACCTAAATATGCAGTCTAATATGAAGATAAAGTTTTATTTCATGGTTGTGCATAGTAGTGCATAAGCTAGTTCGTCTCTAAAGATTTACATCTTTTTTGCAAATCAACCTAAGGAAAATCCTTTGAAGAGATGACTATCTCCATGTATTTGCAAATAAACATCTCACAGTCAATGGTATTTTTTGTATTAGTAGACCGATAACCACTTTTATGGGTCATTTATGTATGTCCCTCTCAAATGTTGCACTACCATCATCATGTAAGAGTTTGATTTGCAAGTCCAAATGCTTAAATCATTTACTACTTCCAATAACATATGGATATTCAAATTTTAAGGATAAACTTATAATTCCTGGCACAATAGCCTTTTGTATAGGATTAGGCAAGAAATCATAGAAGTGTCATTTATTTTAACACTACCTAGTAGAGTCCAATATTTATTGTTTATAACTAAGATTAAAATGAATTTTGCTTCAAGCACTACTAAATTGATGATATGTTGAACATACATTTGACTTTCCTTCTTTAGTCCATATCCAGCATAACTTTGTGATCATATCAAATTCCATTAATTAGTAACTGTCAAACAATAAATATCCAACATACGAAAAAAATAGAACTAGCCATTTTACATAATGTAAATAGGAGATGTACAAAAATGAAAAATAAAGCCCTATACATAGTTTATTCATCTTAAATAATAAGAAAGCGAAGGCATCAATGTGAGAATCACTCAAGTAGTGATTTACAATCAGATCATCAAGTTGGCCTCGGCTAATCAAGATATTTTCAGACATAAATATGATATGCAGGTATTTGATAGGTCAAGCCAATAATTTAGAGTTAATTTGTTAGATAATGGTCAGTGTAGCTGCAGTTGCAATAAGACAGCCATATATCATTGGTCATGCCCGCATGTTATTGTTACGTTGGGGTTCAGAAGATTAAACCACCTGACATGTTTGTCACAGTATTACACTTTGCATCTATATAAGCTCACATATTCAACTAAGTTTCACACTTTGCTTAACCGTTATGATTGGCCAGCTTACAGAGCAAGGTTTAATAGAATTGTTGCCACCCAATTTTCGTAGAAGGTCAGGTAGACCTCGTACCACTAAGTTCAGAAATACAATAGATGAAACTAGAGCTAACAGTAGTAGAATCGTATATTTTAATTTATACAATTTCAAATTTTTGGCTTATATGTTTGTTTAAAATGTGTTGTGTGCATAGGTGGAACGAGAGATATGTTCGCTAGATGCTAATGGAGAATGTATTATATAAGAATGAGCTGGATGGTTTGTTGCATACATATGTAAGACTTATAGAGAACTTTTTAATTCTAAATTCTATAATGTGTATACTAATTTAATATAATTTTTAATATGTGCAGGTGATTTGGGAGCCATACGAAAGGATCACGCACTTTATCATGTGCATGCTCGAGCTCGATATATGGTACGAGTCCGTGATCACCTGGAAGAGGGTGGACACTTACTACGATCGAGTGTCATGACTTTGGACTCATACCCAGAGTTGATGTGACACCAGTTGACCCTAGTTTCATAAGAGTCGATGGTCGAGGTAAAGCAGATGTAGACTGAATTGATTACCACCAAGTGCACATTGCTGCTTGGGAGAGGCGGAGGGATTACATAATCGAGTGCTTGGACGAAGATGAGGACAGACTGACGGTTATCAATCAATACATGTGCTGGTTCAGATCTTGGGCTTCTCTATACTTATTGGCCGCCTCGACAGATCCTCCAACCACTTACTATCCCAGAGCACCTGTAGAGTGCATATATGTAAGCGTTAATATAAGTATTATGTTAAATTCAATATGTTACTTGACGCTAATTTCACACGTTATTTTTTCATGCAATCAGAGCACATCTTGGCGACTCAGGACATCTTTCAGTTACACTTCGGCCGTACATATGAGCACGAATTATAAGGAGCTGTAGATAGGTACGAGGTGTTATGCAGAGACTTGAGGTTGTGGGTACATATCGACGACCCACATTATGGATCGAGCTACAGAGGATCTCACGATGACTTGAAGGCCGGACCATCTACATATGCTGATCCAAGTCCTTCTACATACCAGCCTACGTCTGAGTCACAACCGTCTTTCTTCTTGTCACAGGACTATCCTACGCAGACTTCTAAAGATTTTGCATTGGAGGGCCACCATCAGCTGTGTAATCGTCTATCACGTGCACCTGATCAATACACACTTGGGAGTAGTGCGATTTCACATAGACGATGAAGATGTTAACTATTTAGGATAGTGTGGCTTGTGCGTCTATACTACATTGGTTTATGTCTATTTTATTTTTATTTTTAGATCATCCATTTCTCTAATGACTTGTACTCACTTTTTGCAATGACTTGCACAATTTAAATTATTTTATCTTTTTAATGACTCATTTGAATCGCTCACCTAATGTCATAACACTAACACTATAACTTGTACAACTTAAATTACAATCTATATATTTAGTTTTAGATCTACTTAAATGAACACCTTCAGACTCTAAGGTTGACCTCCATAATTGAAGATAAGAGCAAAGCCTAGTAAGAATATCCATATCTAAAGTAAAAAAAACATAAGTGCTTCAAGCCAATCCTTGTTATAATAGCTCTATTGTATATATCCTTAATGACTCCAATTTGTCTGATATTAATTTACCTTAATGACTAGAATATGTTTAATGACTTGGTGTAACTCAATTGAAAAAAAAAAATTTCTACTGATGCTATAGTTAACGCTTCTCTAGAGAACAGGATTATATACTTTCAATCGATGTACCATATCTATACACAAATTACTTCTACATTGGAGTTGACGTGATAAGCTAGTCGTTTACTTAGTGGGCGACTATACCTATTTCTAAATTTTTTTTTTTTGATAATTAATTTACTAATTAAGTTTTAAATCATATTTATTTTAAAATTTTGCCCCTAAATTTTCTGTTGTAATAATAAAATGATGGTGTGATCATGATGATAAACGAGTGTTACAGCAGAGCAGATGAAAAAAAAAAAAAGTAGTGTCCTGAATTTTGTGCTCATCAAAATGAAATCAAATAGATAATTATGAAAAAGTCTTCGCCCAACAGCACTTTCTTCTATTTTCCGGCTGCGAATGGCGCGTGCCTTTTAAGCGTTCGAGCTTTCCTGGTTAAAGCCCATAAAATGATTTCGGAAATGTGATCGAAAAATATAAATAGGAGAATTTATATTCATATTATATAATTTTAATATATTTATATATCTAATATTTAAATTTAAATTTAAATTTTTAGCTATATAATATTTTAATATTCAATTTTATATTAAAAATATTATTATCATTTATTTTTTAAAAATAAAATATATTTTTTAAATTAATAAAAATATTAAATAAATAAATATTTAATTTAAAAAATTAGATATATAAGTACATAATAAATTATATGATATATGTGTAAATCTTTCATATAAATAACATAATTTGTAAAAGCCCGAAACCCTCTCTCTCTCTCTCTCTCTCTCTCTCCTGATCGTCCACTCGCCTCTTTCTTTGACCCCGTTCTCCTCTCAATCTCGGCGGAGGAAAAAGAGAAACGAGAAGAGGCTGCGTCTTGGAGAGGATCCTGGAGGAAACGACCATGGAGGAGATCGCCGACCACCCAGGTCTGACAGCGGTGGCTCCCAGGCTTGAAGAGGAGGAGGACGAGGGGGACGTCTGCAGGATCTGTCGGAATCCTGGGGACGCGGAGAATCCTCTCCGATACCCTTGCGCTTGCAGCGGAAGCATAAAGTTCGTCCACCAGGATTGTCTTCTCCAGTGGCTTAATCACAGCAACGCTCGCCAGTGCGAGGTTTGATAGTCGATTCTCCTTTAATTTCGATTATCCGTTTTATCTTTTTCCTATATTATTGTATTTCATCAGTTTTATATATTAAGATGGGGATGAAATCTAGGTTTTTGAATATACTGTAGCATGCACTCTGATCTTGATCTTTTTAGATTTAGGCTATAGGGGCCATATACTGTTCTTTATTTGTTTTTAGGAGGAAGGTCGATTGTACTTGATTTTTGTTATTTAACGATCGCAGTGGTTCATGCCTACTTGTTTACATATTAAGATAAGATAAAGCCAGAATTCCTATCCGACGAGATTAGAAGCATTAAAGCGGATAAGTGCTTTATGATGGACAAAAGGATAAGTTGATTTAATATTTGATGAAAGTTGGAAGTTTCAATATTTGGTATGCTTCAAGCTGTTGAAAACAAGATGGAATGATTAATGAGCCTACCTTATCACTAAAGAATATCAATCAAAATTACCATGGTTAACACACTTATGTGCTAATCAGTTTGACTTATTTACTGTTCATGTATTGTTAATGATGTTGTAGCTTTACAACTTTGATTATTTGGCACTTTTATTTTCAATATAGTTAACTATATTTAATTATATTTTTAGAATCTTAAATTAATTAATTGAAGATGCAATTAATTAACTAATTAATTATGTGTGATAGAAAATCCATTATTATCAATTACTTGTTTAATCATAATTAGAAACTGTAATTCTTTTGTTAGTGCAGATAGGTAAAGCATATTTGTTATGTTAGCAATAATTATGCATAATAAATCAAAGGAAAAAGGTGTTAGTCATTAGTATTTCTTAAAAAAAATACTTGAAACAGAGTTGTTAATAAACTTGGTCTGCAATTTCTTGCACAATCTTAAGCTCATATCATCCTGTTTGTTCCATTTTATCCCTCAACAATTTTCTTTCTCACACTAATAGTTGACGGCCTTACCCTTTTTCCTTGCAACTGATGACAATGAGCTGTGACAACGACTATCATGTGCCAATATGTAGATAATAAGTGGCAATGTTGTAATGGTCATTGCAATTGCAGATGATTAACATCAACTAAGATAAGAGGATGATGAAGACAAGCTAACGGAAAAGACAATCATGATTATTGAGAACAATATGGTTGGTATGTGATTGCAAGCTAAATTTTTTACCCTATAGGGGATAGGGGACTTTTTTCCCCTGACAGAAAAGGTCTGACTTGGCTTTTCCCTCTGGACAATTGGGTCTTATTCAGTTTGGAGCTGGCCTTAAGTCTGAAAAACTGTCATTTCTTAATTACATGGGACTAGTTTTTATTTTATTATTATTATTATTTTTCTTAAGAAATTTGATGTCACTAGGTTATTTATTGGTGTCCTTGATCATGAAAATGTCTTACATGCTCTCATTTGTCTACTAGTCTTCATGTAACAAGTGCGAGAAAGTGCAATATCTAGTGGAGGAGATGTACTATCTAGTGAGGATTACACATGTGCTTGAATCTTCTAGATGTTGATTGGCTCTCTTGTATGTTTATGAAGTCTTTAGCTTCATAGGTGATTGCTGCTGATATGACTGTTGAAAGTTTAAAAATCTCTCTTTTCAAAAGTGCGATTTTTGTATGGATTAAACTTCAGGTGGGCTGTTTTATTGAAGTGATTCAAATCATTTTAAACCAATATTTTTTAATTGAATCGATGTTAATTAAAAGTTAATTTCTGATATTATAGAATGGCATTTACTTGTATTAAGCTATGGGTGTTTCCTTTTTTGGTCGTTGGTCATGAACAAATAGTTATGAGTTGATATTGATGTAGATTTGGTATGCTTTTTGAAAATCTATAAAATTATATGCTTAAAATGCATTAATGTATTTGTTTCTATATGCAGGTGTGCAAACATGTATTTTCCTTCTCCCCGCTTTATGCAGAAAATGCTCCTGCTAGACTACCCTTTCGAGAGTTTGTCATTGGGATGGCAATGAAAGCATGTCATGTTCTACAATTCTTTCTACGCCTTGCTTTTGTTCTTTCAGTTTGGCTTCTCATAATACCTTTCATTACATTTTGGATATGGCGTTTGACATTTGTAAGGAGTTTTGGTGAAGCTCAGAGGCTTTTCTTGAGTCACTTATCTGCTCCCTTGATTCTTACGGATTGCCTACATGGATTTTTACTGTCTGCTAGCATTGTATTTATCTTTCTTGGTGCAACTTCACTTCGTGATTATTTCAGACATCTTCGAGAACTTGGGGGACATGATGCAGATGATGAAGGCCAAGAAAGGCAGGGTGCTCGTGCTGGTAGGAGAGCTGCTGGCCCTGCAAATAGGGTCCAGGCTGTTGAGGGAAATGTTGAAGATGGAGTTGGAGCCCCAGGGATTGCTGGAGCAGGGCAAATAATTAGAAGAAATGCAGAAAATGTTGCTGCCCGTCTTGAAATGCAAGCAGCACGCCTTGAAGCACACGTCGAGCAGATGTTTGATGGACTTGATGATGCTGATGGTGCAGAAGATGTGCCTTTTGATGAACTCGTGGGTATGCAAGGGCCTGTATTCCATTTAGTTGAGAATGCAATAACTGTAAGTGTGTTCTTTTATTATTACAAATATTCCATCAAGCTTCATAGTTGTTCCGTTTCTTCATTGTTTATTGATTGCCTTAGCTATTAATGAAATTTATTTATTAGATTAGTTTTCATAAATTTTCATTGAGACTAAGTTCATACTATCTGAGCGTTAGGTTTTGTTGTTCGTTTGGTTGTTTTGTCAACACAAATATACCACTGTACTGAACAAATAGATTACTCAATTGCTATGTTAACAGAAGTATTGGAGACTGACCGAGCACTATACTAAGAATAAGGGAATTTTGTTTAAAGTTTGGAGTATGATCTTCTTTAGTTGTCTTTGTTGTGCATTTCAACTTTTATTTTGTCTTCTTGTTGGTTTTGTACAAGGGAGAGAAGAGGAAGCGCTATTTATACAAAGAATTGGAATCAATTTGAAAGGCTGTAGGAACAAAATGAAATGAAGTGGAAGCAAGAATTTGAATTTTACATACTAAAATGTATTGCTTTACCTTTTTGCTCAAGTCATTCTTCCGTTCAGAGTTTGGTCAATGCTTGAATGGCTGGCTACCTTTGTGCAGATGTATGAGTGATTAAATATTTTAATGATGATAGATTGTGATCTTGTGCAATATTGTTGATGATGGAATGAATGGGTATTTTTTGTGTTCTTTTAAAGTCTGCGAGATTTGGTTCAAAGTCTTAATTATTAGAATGAGTTACAAAATGTGTCAATTCTATTTTTTCTTTTGAAATAAATCTGTTTATAAGTTTCATAATTTAAAAATCACATCACATTGAAATCGGCCATTCTATTTCCTTGGCATTCCATTTATAGGCATACTCTAATTTATATTTTGGTATCGAGATTAACATTTGACATATGTCCTAGTATATAGGTACTCATAATTAGGGGTCAGAGTTGCTTGGCTGTATGAACTTTCAAATGGGGCATATTTTCTGCTTCATTGTTGCTAGCTTACATTTGGATTTATAATGAATTTCCTCCTACATTTTGACCTCATCTCAAATTTGGACATTAAGATACTGGCTTAGTTGATGTGTGCTAGTGCAACATAACTGTACTTTCAAATTCTTACAAAATCTTGAATGTTTTATGTTCATTGTTACAATCATTACTATAATAGAACTATTTCTGTTAATTGTCATCTATGATGCACTGATATAAATATGGACAGAGACACGAGACACTAATATTTATATGTGTGTGTGTGAATGGCAAAAATTAAATAAATATGAAATTCATACAATGATATATTTTGTTTTGCTGTAAAAGAAATAAAAAATAAATATTATGAAAAGAAGGCAATTTAAATAAATTAATTGTTGAAGGCACATTTGAGTTATCCTCAAAATTAAAAGTTTTTTTTAAAATATTATTAGAATATTCTACATTTTTTTCATTCCATCACCATTATTTCACTTATGCAATGACCCACATTTTTTGTCTTTTATTTATTTATTTACTTATTTATTATTTCTTAATTAGACGTGTCAATGCATGTTCAACACTTGTTGGTCGGCTGTTGAGTGCTCATGTCTTATAGGTGTCAGACGCTTGTTGATGAATCATAAATTGTCATGGTGCTTATGGCAAGTTTTTTCATATGTTAGTTTGATACCATAACACTCTTTTGAAAGTGCAGGAATATGCATAAATGTTTTCACATGGGTATTATGACTGGTAAATGGTTTAGCAATGTAATCTTTTCATTTTTTGGCATGCCTCTGAATGATTTTTATAAGTTTTTACATGTTTCCATTTTCATTGATTTCTTAGCTCTTATTGCCATGTTGGACTTCAAGTCTGCTTTTCATCCGGCTATATTATTATTGGCTTTCTTTAGTTCAATTATTTTTTACGGTTCACTTTTTCGTGCAGGTTCTGGCAAGCAATGCTATTTTCCTTGGAGTTGTAATTTTCATCCCTTTCTCACTTGGGAGGATTGTTCTCTACTATTTGTCTTGGCTTTTTTCTTCTCCATCAAGTCCAATGTTGTCAACGTCCATGCCATTCACTGACTCAGCCCTTTCTTTGGCTAACATTACCTTGAAGAATTCTCTGGTGACCTCAAATAACTTATCTGAAAGTAGTAATGATGGTGCTCTTAGCCAAGTGATTGAGGCCATTGTCGGCTCATCAAAATTCAATGCAACAGGAATGAATGAGATCTCAAACAGCATTAACAGTTCTATTTCTCTGAATGGGACAATTGCTGGGTCATCACGGCTTTCAGATGTTACTACTCTTGCGGTTGGGTATATGCTTATATTCTGTTTGGTCTTTTTTTATCTTGGGCTTTTTACATTAATTCGATATACCAGAGGTGAGCGTTTGACCATTGGAAGGCTTTATGGAATTGCTTCGATAGCAGAAGCAATTCCTTCTCTCTTCAGACAATGTTTGTCAGGAATGAGACATCTGATGACTATGGTCAAGGTTGCTTTTCTTTTGGTGATTGAACTCGGTGTTTTCCCTTTGATGTGTGGATGGTGGCTTGATGTTTGCACTTTAAGGATGCTCGGAACAACATTTTCTAAAAGGGTTGAATTCTTTTCACTCTTTCCATTGGCAAGTTCCTCAATTCATTGGCTTGTGGGGATTATCTATATGCTACAAATAAGCATCTTTGTCAGTCTTCTCCGTGGGGTATGTGCTTTAAATTATTACCATTTTCCAATAGAAATCCAATGCTTTCTCATTCTTGTTGTTTTGCAAATGTGAATGAAACATTTTTTTTGTTACACAGGTGTTGAGAAGTGGAGTTCTATATTTTCTAAGAGATCCAGCAGATCCAAATTATAATCCATTCCGGGATCTAATTGATGACCCTGTTCATAAACATGCTCGACGGGTTTTGTTATCTGTTGCTGTTTATGGTAGTTTGATTGTGATGCTTGTCTTCTTACCCGTTAACCTTGCAATGCGCTTGGCACCTTCAGTTTTTCCACTGGACATTACGTAAGTGCATATTTTCTATTGCAAATGTTGTAAATTCGCTTGCTACATGCATGCAGATGCATTTTTATTTTAAATTTTTTTCACTTCGTCTTAACTTACCCTGTATTTTACTTGTGTTACAGTATCTTTGATCCATTTACAGAGATTCCTGCAGATGTATTGCTGTTTCAAATTTGCATCCCTTTGCAATTGAACATTTCAGGCCACGTACAACCATCAAAGCCCTTTTACGCAGATGGTTTACAGCAGTTGGCTGGGCTCTTGGCTTGACTGATTTCCTGCTGCCTAGACCTGAGGAAAAATGGCAGGCAGGAAAATGGTAATGTGGAAGTACTAAGGAGAGAGAGATTACATGATGCACGCCATGCTTTGGGGCCACATCGTCAGCCTTTAGCACAACTAATTGCTGCTGAAGATCATGATAGACGGGGTCATGCTATTGCCCATGCTGACGTTGAGGAAGAATCAGATGTTGATGATCAAGCAGATTCTGAGTAAGTATTTATTACCACTTTTGAGTAAGAATTTATTGTTGATGACCTTTCTAGAGGGGTATTTTACTGTGTTGCCACAGTATTTTTCTTGCCAAGGTGCAGCAACTACTATTAAAGTTTCATAAAGAAAGAAAGAAATGCTGAGGCTCCCGTCACTATGGATAAAGGAGAGGCTCTCGTCCGTATGGATATAAAAAGTTAGTGCATGCATACTTACGTCTACATTTCGGGTGATTTGAACTAGTGACCTGTAGTTCACAGTAGTGCTACCCAACCGTTGCTTCAGACCTTCTGTTCAATTAATTTTGGTATAAAATTGATTTTATGACTAGTTTGATGATCATTTGTTGGATATCCCTTGTCAGTTGACATTGAGGATTGCACAACAACTTCATGTCATTCATGGTTTATGGTGAAGAATTGAGTCATGGATTTGCATTTGACCATAATGGTTGGTGGAGTTATTGATAATATGGATTCATCACCCATGAGTTTGACCCAACTTAATCTTTGACTATGAAGACTATGAAGCCTTAATTACACCTCTATCAACATTTGCTTTTGAAGCAATTAGTTGCACTAAGCGTCTCAAGTCATTTGGTTTTAGAATTAATCATTGGTTAAATTCATTGTGAGTGCAATTTGGCATCTAGTAGGGAAGAATGGTAGAGAAGTGAAAGGGGTAGGTAATAGCTATCATACTTGTCAATAGCTCAAAATAGAGCCCTTGGTATATTGATGTGCATTCGACCACTCATTTTAAATTTTAAGATGAAGGGTTAGAAAATGAAAAATAAATTATAATATTGTCTTAGGATTAGATGAGGATATTTAAAAGTGTTAATAAAAATATTTTTAAAATAAGCTATAAGATTTTGAAATTTGAGATGTTCATGAGGAAGTTAATGTTATACGAGAAAAAGTAGCAAATGAGATTAAGCAAGTTGCAAAAAATATGTTTGGAGAATTAAAAAAAAGCTTTTATTAATAAAAATAATTAGTGGAGTCAAAATGTATTGGAAAAGATCAAAAATAGGAAGTTTTGTCATAAAAAATTGATTTAGATGTAAAAGTTTAGAGAATAAAGAAATATTTAGAGTGACCCATAGGGACTCTAAGAATATGTGATGCAAATAATTCAACGTTTATTGATTTATATAATAGATTAGATATTAAAGAGGCTAAAAGATGTATTTATAAGTTAGCTAAGAGATAGAAGTAGAAAACTATCAAGTGAAGTGCATTAAGGATGAAAATCAAAAAGTACTTTTCTTAAAAGAAGATATGTGATACAAATAATTTAATATTTATTGATTTATATAATATATTGGATATTAAAGAGGGTGAAAGATGTATGCATAAGTTAGCTAAGAGATATGAGAAGTAAAAATTTAGTTCAAGTGAAGTGTATTAAGGATGAAGATCAAAAAGTGCTTTTCTTACAAAAGATATTCAACATAGATGGATATGATATTTTGATAAACTTTTTAATGGTGGTTGTGAGAATATGATTGACTTTAACAATTTTAGTATCCTAAATATAAATAAGATTTTTGTTTTTATTGTCATATTAGTAAATTGAAGTTGAAGAGGCTTTAAAGAAAATGATGTGTGGAAAAGCAGTAGGATTTGATGTATTCCAATAAAAGTGTTGAAATACTTGGAGATCAGGAATTTATTACTTATCAATCTTTTTAATGTTATTTCAAAAATTAAAAAGATGTCAAATAAGTGGAGAAAATTTGTTGGTTCCTATTTTTAAGAATTAAGGTGATGTATAAGAATGTGTAAATTATATAAGAATTATGTTAATATGCCATACATCAAAATTATGGGAGAGTAATTGAGTATAAGTTATGATGTAATACAAAAAATTTTCAAAATCAATTTGGTTTTATGTCGGGTAGCTCTACTATAGATGCTATTTATTTATTGAGATGTTTGATTGAAAAGTATTGAGAAAGGAGGATCTACATATGATATTTATTAATTTAGAGAAAGCATATGAAACAGTTCTAAGAGTATACTTTGGAGAGTTCTAAAAAAAATGGTGTTAATATTATTTATATTCAAGTCATTAAGGATGCGCATGTTGGATCTGCCACTTGTGTTCAAACACTATGAGGATTAACTAAGTATTTTTCTATTTCAATGGGATTACATCAAGGATCTGTTTTAAGCTTATATCTTTTTGCTTTAGTTATGTATATTCTTATATGACATTTACAGGAAGATGTACCTTGGTGTATATTTTTGGTGATGATATTCTTTTTGTTGTTAAGAATAGAGAGAGTTCAAGAGAAACTTGAATTATGGAGGTCAACCTTAGAGTTTAAAGGTTTTGTTTGAGTAGATCTAAAATTGAATATATAGAGTGTAATTTTAGTTGTAGAAGATGTAATGGTGGGGTTGTAATAATGGGTGATCAAGTCATTCATAAGAGTGAACATTTTAGATATCTCAGTGTATTATTCAAAGTGATGGTGAAATAGATGAGGATGTTATTAGTAAAATTCAAGTTGGATGGTTGAAGTGGAGTAATGCATCAGGATTGTTTTGTGATAGAAAATTATGGTTTAGACTTATGGAAAAATTTTATAAGATGGTGGAGATGCACAAGAGTGTGCAAATTATAGAGGAATTAAGTTAATGTGCCATACATTAAAATTATGGGAGAGAGTAATTGAGCATAGGTTACGATGTGATACTAAGTTTATCAATCGGTTTGGTTTCATCGGGTAGATCTACTATGGATGCTATACATTTGTTAAGGGGTTTGATGGAGAAGCATAGAAAGTAAGGAGGATCTACATATGATATTTATTGATTTAGAAAGCTTATGATAAAGTTTCAAGAGATGTTCTTTGGAGAGTTCTACAGAAAGGAGTTAATATTGGTTATATTCAAGTAAGGATATGTATACTAGAGTTGTTACTTGTGTCCAAACACAAGGAGGATTGACAAAATATTTTCCTATTTGTTGGATTACATCAAGGATCAGCTTTAAGTTCTTATCTTTTACTTTAGTTATGGATGTTCTTACTAGGCATTTACAAGAAGATGTACTTTTGTATGCTTTTTTGATGACATTCTTCTTGTTGATAAGACTAGAGAGAGTCCAAACTTGAATTATGGAGGTCAACTCTAGAGTCTAAAGGTTTTCATTTAAGTAGATCTAAAGCGAATATGGAGTGTTATTTTAGTTGTAGAAGTTCTAGTGAGTGTTGTGATATGTGAACAAGTCATTAATAAGAGTGGCATTTGATATTTAGGCTCATTGTTCAAAATGATGGTGAAATAGATGGAGATGTTATTAGTAGAATTCAAGTTGGATGGAGGTTGAAGTGGAGGAATGCATCGGCCTATATTATGTGATAGAAAGTTCCAAACTTAGGGAAAATTTTATAAGATGGTGGTAAGACCGCAATGACTTATGTGCAGAATGTTGGCCAATAAAGAGAAAAGACTAAGTTAAGTGTTACAAAGATGAGGATGCTTAGGTGGATGAGTGGCTTTACTCTTAGAGATAGATGCAAAATGAGTATATTGGAAAAAAGTTGGGTCCAATGGTAGATAAGATTAGGGAGAGTCGCCTTAGATGGTTTGGCCACATAAAGCGTCGGATGATGACGATTAGGAGAGTAGATGCATTAGATTTGTCTTATGTTAAGAAAGGTAGAACTAAAAAGACTTGGTTAAGATGTATAAAAAATGATCTTAGTATACTTGATTTAAATGAGAATTTGACACATAATAGGACACAATGGAGACGAAGGATTCATGTAGCCGACCCCACCTAGTGGGATTAAGGCTTGTTGTTGTTGGTGGTGGTGGTGGTGAGACTTGTAATGCTTTATGGTGCAAAATGTTGGCCAGTATATGTGGATGCTCAGGTGGATGAGTGGCTTTACACTTAGAGATAAATTACAAAATGAATATATACATGAAAAGGTTGGAATAGCTCCAATGATAGATAATATTAGAGAGAATAGTCTTTAGATGGTTTGGTCACATAAAACGTCGGCCATTTGATTATCAGTTAGGAGAGTAGATGTATTAGATTCGGCTCGTATTAAAAAAGGTAGAGATAGAACTACAAAGACTCGATTAGGAAGTATAAAAATGACCTTTTTTATTAGAATTAAATGAGAATTTTATATTTAATAGGACACAATGGAGATGAAGGGTTTATGCAACATACCCCATGTAGTAGGATAAAAGTTTGTTGTTGTTGTTGGTATATTGACTTGCATCTCTTGCATCATTATAGGTGCGAGTAGCCAAGATAATATATGTTGTTTATTTAGTATTTTATATTACTCTTATGGCACACTATTTATTTATTTTTTGTTTTATGGTTTAAATCAAACTATTATATTTATTTTACTTTTTATTGTTATTATTATCATTATTTATTTCAATTGTTGTAATATAGTCTCATGTAACTTGCCATTCCCCTTAAGTCGATTTGTCACATGGTAAAGGCTCTTGACCAGGCATTGAGTGAAGCAATACTGACTGACTTAATTCTTGAGCTAGTAGGTAAGCAAAAAGTGTAATTGTGTTGAATAAAAAAGAAGCTTTAGCAACTTGTCTCTCACCTAATTCTTGATCTCTTAGTGGCTCATCCCTCCTCGTCTTCTAAGTCGAGAACATAGGGGATCCTCTTCCTCTTCTTGAGTTGAATTTAGTCCTCTTCTGAGACAACATGACCCTCCTAATCTCAACCCTACATGTCTTTAATCTTTTCTACTAGAAGCTGAAAGCAACATTGTATATAATTATTTGTTCTCCTTAATCTTTTGTTATTATGATTTTACCATGACATTTCCTTTCTTCAATTTGCCACAATTTGTTGTTTGTTTTACTCTTAATTTTATTTGATCTAATTTCTTCAACATAGTTTTATTTTGTTATTATATTGTTATTCTGATCTATTATTATTATTATTATTATTATTAATCTCATTTAATTTATAAAAATATTTTTTTATTAGTCAAGGATAATGTTAAATCACACTCTTTAACATCTCTGTTGACTAGCTGAAAAAAAGATAAGTATTGGATTTACAACAGATTCATCATGATTCCAATTGTGTCTTAACAAAAGAAAATGATACCAATTGTGTCAAATATATTTTTTATGGAAAAATAATAAAAGAAATAATTACTCACAATAGACAACACTTGGTTTAGGATTACTGAAGTTTGTGGTGGTTGTCTCAACATGTGAAAAATTAAATTTAGGATTGTAACTAAATTTCTATAAGTATGTTGATGAAGGGGATGATTTTGACAAGATGAATGATGATTTTAGCTTTAGGATTATCAAAGGGTTATCAAACATTACAATCAAATACTTCGAGGTGAAAATTCAATTATTATTCTATGCTTAAATAAGCAAAGGTAAAAGAATCATTGGATATATTTTAAATTATGGTTTTTTTTTGTGTGTGTGAAAAAAGTAGATTGTTACTATGAAGGAGATAAGGGATGGAGTTTGAATGTTTATCGATGGATGGATGTTGCCTGCATCCCTTTCAATGTAGTTAAATATGATAGCTTTCTAGCAATCATGGAGACATTTAGACAATTTGATTATGGAATGAACCTTCAATCTACCATGAGATGAATGTTCCATACTTAAAAATGAGACTCACTATACACACACACACACATAACATTTATTAAAAGATGATAAAGAAGACTGTTTGAGTTATGGTTCTCATATGATTGTTTGAAATTTCATAATAAAAAATGTGAATTTTTGTGGTTAATTGTCCAAAAGGAATCATTTTTAGAGGTAGTTGATGCTAGGTATTATTTAAAGCATCCCATAAAAATGTTGGAATTTTTAATCAAGTTTATCAAAGAGATTGGACCATATTATGCATTCAAGTGGTCGTTGAGAATTTTCTAGTGGCTGCACTATACTATATTTACTTAGCAACACTTTTGTATGCATATTTCATATTTTTTTTTTGTTTTTTATTATTGAGTGTTTTGTAATCTTCATGTAAAATGTTCTTGATGGCTAAGTATCCATATTTAAATTGGATTTCATACACCACTCGTTGTTTAGATTTAATATTGGAAGATGTCTTTAAGATCCAAAAATTAAGGCGATGCTTTGAGAGTTGACAGGCAAGCATGTTTTCATTAAGTCAAGATTATGATTACTTGATGAGATATACTAATTAAAGATAACTAGTAAAATTAACTAAGTTTTGGCCTGCCATTTTCTTTATGACTTTGAAATCTTGAACAAGTACATTTGAAAAAAAAATTTCATATATAAAGAATATGTGTTCGATCTTCATTCAAATGAAGCAAAGGGTAGCCGAGCACAACAAATCATTTTGAAATAATTCTTTTGAAGTGCACCCAAACAGGTAGTCCTTTATTGAAGGTTTTTCATTTAGTAGGTATAAAAAAGACCTTCAAGGAATTACTTATACAATGCAATGAATAGGGCCAAATAAGCAATAGTTGCACCATTATCCAATACTAAAATATATGAACAAATTTATAAATGATTGATACAAGATTGCAACTATATCGGACTCTGCATGCAACTTCCCATTTCTTAAATTCATAGTTCTATTTTGGTAATCATAGGATGCAAAAAACAAGTAGTTGATTGCTTATCTTTATGCTTAAAAATATTGGTGAGCATATGGATGCAAAATATAAGCAATGAGTTCAGTGTGAATATTAGTGATGAAGGAATTTTTGAGAGTCCTCAAGCTATGAGGCAAGGAGCTACTTGGGCACCATGCAATATAGTTGTAAAATAATAAATATAATTATTATAAAATAATAAATTGATTTAAATTTTATTAAAACTTGTTATATGGCTCCAAATGATTAGTGTCTAATAAATGGCCAAGGAGCTCCATATTTGCAAAGTGTTATGATTAAAGTGAGTTAGCCTCACATGTATTTCATTTGGATGTGAATACATATATAGTTTATTTGAAAACAAGTAGTTGATTGCTTATCTTTATACTTAAAAATATTGGTGAGCATATGGATGCAAAATATAAGCAATGAGTTTTAGTGTGAATATTAGTGATGAAGGAATTTTTGGGAGTCCTCAAGCTGTGAGGCAAGGAGCTACTTGGGCACCAAGCAATATACTTGTAAAATAATAATTATAATTATTATAAAATAAGAAATTGATTTAAATTTTATTAAAAGTTGTTATATGGCTCCAAATGATTAGTGTCTAATAAATGGCCAAGGAGCTCCATATTTGCAATGTGTTATGATTAAAGTGAGTTAGCCTCACATGTATTTCATTTGGATGTGAATACACATATAATTTATTTGAATATATAAGTACAAATATGAAATTATTTATCGATTATTAACATGAAATATTATTATAAGTTATCATTAAAAATGTTCTGTTAACTTCATAATAAAAGAAGAGATATGATATATTATGTATGCCTCAAAATTTTGATTTATGTGAAGTATAAAGGCTTTGATCCAAAGGTATAACCATTATGATATTGTTGATCCAATCTCTTTAAATGATAGTAAGTGGTTAACAAGAAAATTGGGTGATGAGTCAAATGAAAATAACTTAGTGCTCCGTGAAGATGATTTGACATGAATTAATATTTACATACATAGTGATGTTTATAAAAGAATTGCAATATTTCTTGCAAATGAAGATGATAATTATTGTCATAAAGAATATTATTATTTGAGAGATAATGATGGTGTTGATGAAGGATTTAAAGCTATTTTGGCCTATGATGGTGAGATTATTCTTAAGATAATTAGTTTAATCTTCTAAAAGTATGAGACTTGCAAAACAACTACTTGTAATGTTTTGAATTGTTGAGCTTAAGTCAAAGTTTTGTATTTTGACCAAATGTTATTCATTGCTATCACAATCGTAGTTTAGTTGCTTTTATCGCTGTGATAATTTATGTTTCAATGTAGTTGTCTTTTGGGAATGTTCATATATATTGAAGCAATTTTTTTTTTTTTTTGTATTTTTATGGATTGATAATGTATTTTTGCATCAAGATACTCTTTCGCATATTATTGAATTATTGAAAAGTTATCCATAAATTATAAATTTTTTAAGCTATATATAAATAGCATGCAGTACACCATGCGTCATAACTCAACTGGATCTTTGCATTATTGTGTGCTATTCACTTTTAACAAGTATGATGGCTATCATGTCTCATTGTCCATGGTTTATGATCGAGATATGGACTTTCATTTTACTATGTTTTACGCTTGAATCTTGAGCAGCGTAGATTCATTTTGTATTTGGTTCTTAAAGGTTGAAATACTTTTAGCTTAGACATATGGATACTCAATGTCCGAGGCACTTTTTCCTAAGCTAATTGAGGAATCAAAACGTGGTTATTTAATAAATATTGTGAATATTTATCAACAATACAAATTGATAATCACATATTAAACTAAGTGGCATGGAATTTTAAAATTTTAAGTTTTATTGTATTCCAAGTTCAAAATTCATGGCCTGGATTACTTTAAATTAGTAACGTAATTTCTTATGTTGATATAAGGATAATTAATTATTTTCTACTATCTATTATTTCTTTGTTATTCATCACTCCATATTCTACTTTATCTTCTCACATTTATCTTTCTCCTCAAGATTTACTATTTTATAATTTGAACTCTTAAACTTACATTTTGTCTAACTGGTTTCCTCGTGCTAATCATTATTTCTTAGACTCTTTATACTCTATTTACATCACCACATGTCAAATTATTATCATAGAAAACTACCTTGTATTTTTTTATTTGAAGCATTAGCATCCAACTCTTTTATGAATGCAAGGCATTTACCTCACTGCATAGCGCCTGAAGGAAATTTTTTTTTCCTAAGCACACCATTGTAATGGCTCATGCCTTGTAGGTGTGTGGGATGTTATTACCATCTCTTGTCTCAACCTAGTGCCTAGGTGGCCTTTAACAATACTGCTTCATCATAAGTGTTTGCTGCACTTTTTGTATTATTCTGGCCTTCAAGTTATCAGTTACATCAGGCGCTCTTGCAACACTTCTTAGTTAATAAAATCATAAAATGTACTTAGGAATAGTAATTAAATTGAATATACTCACCAACATTTCCATTTTGTTATAATGTGTGGTAAAGATTATTATTGATGGTGATCTATTGTACTCAACCCTCCTACTCCTGAGCGTGGCTGTGTGCCATACAAGTTTGCTATTGAACGAATGGATTCTGGTGGGTCTTGCTGTCCACCATGAAGTTGGTTGATCCTGCTATCTTAGTGCCTGGATCTCAAGATGATTCGACCTGATTATGAAAATGAACTGATATCTGTTACAGTATTTGTTTCTAGATGTTTTAAGTGAACATATTAGGCTGTTTCGACAACCTATTACAATTATCCTACAATTGATCACACAGGATAATCTCTGCTGATGAATTTCTTAAAAAGAGATGATCTAGCATTTTGAATTGTAGAATTTAAAATATAAGCAAGATATACAATGCTGATGGATTTCATTATTTAGTTGTAAATTAATACAATAAATATAAAAAAAGCATGCTAAGACTCCTATGGAAGAAAACGACACCAACAATCTTCACTTAAGATGATTACTGGAGGCCAAATTGACAACATGGTTGTATTGATAGCAAAATAATGTGTTAATTAATAATAAATTTCCTTGGAGAAATTAATCGCTTGAATTCAAGATTTATAAAAAAAAAAACAATTGATTTAAGGATCATGAATAATGCTTAAATACACATGTAATGAACTAAATTAATCCAAATAACTATTTTAGCCCATTAAGAAGCATGTGAATAGAAAAAAAAAATAGAAAAGAATGTGATAATCAAATCTCGCATTTGGACAAAGGCCATCACTTTCTAGATGAGTTATGAAGAAGGGTCCTCACATCTCAAGATAACTAATTCATTCAATAGACAAAATCAATACAATTTTTTGGGTATCACATTAATAGTAGGAAGCAAAATAGCAGAAGTAACAAAAATAAGCAAAATTTTTCTTAAACCTAATATTTTGGTGTTTTAATTAACTTGATTGTGGTTGGTTACAATCATACCTTTCAATAACCCATCAAAACTTTTATTGTAACTTATGATGGACCAAACTTAAGCTACATTAGAGTTGTTATACCCTACCTTTTTGGAATCTATAATTAATGCATCATATAATATTTATGATCTGAAAGGTATGGCCATAACGAAAGTTATGGTAATATATATGATCTTTTTCTGCATTAAGAAAAGCACAAACTAAACATAATTGAAAACTCAAGCTGAAAAAATATGGATCATAATTGAAACAATAGATGAATTGCAAGCTAGCATCTTTAATGATGATTGTAGACCATGAGCTTTACATCAATACTCTTTGGCAAATGTTGGCATGAATCCTCTGAACTTGTCTGGTCTTGATATGGATACATAAATACGATGTTGATATATATATATATGCATCATTAAAATTAAAAGCATAGTAATTACACAAATGAAACAAAATCTGAAATTTATATAATCAATCATAAAATTATAAATTTTGCTCTTCAAAAGAATTAAAAAGTAAAAACTATAAAAAGGTGATATTCAAAATAATTTAATTGTTAAAAACATTTTAGTTCTCTTTCAAAATTAAAAGCGTCTTATTATTTTCATCTAATTTCAATTCCTCCATTCTCATCATTGCTATTGCACTGACATGCTTGCATGATATGTGTGTACTTTATTTATTTATTAGTTTTAATAGAACATGCTGACGACTTGTCAGACTTGATCTATCATACATATGCTGGATATTACATATTTTGATAGTATAAAGTGTCCATGCATCAAAGGTTGTAGCTTTCTTGGTGATTGCCAAGAGTCATCACATGAAGGTCTACTTTTTGCTTGAACAAGGCTTATTTGGATCTTTCATCAGTAATGGTCTTGATTTCATCAATAATCTCTGTTAGTTTAGATTAGCCTACATGTGAACTGTTGCAGTTGACTAGGGAGATTTGGTGAATTTCGATATGATGCATATGGAATTGAGGAAGGTCAATGCAAAGCTCTGGTTGTGAAGCCTGTTAGGGAGAAAGAACAAGCGAAGAACCCAATCCATTAGTTGAGATTTCATGCTATAAATCAAATTATCTACATTGAATGCTAGACTAGTTCAAAAAGCTCTTGAATCTTTAACTCATTTGCATTTTCTCAAATACACTGCAAAAATTTACATATACTTATTAATCCTACTTTGAATTTCTTAAAAAATGTTATTTGAGAAAAATTGTTTGGGAGGAGTGCCATTTCCCCAATTCTTATTCGAATTTTGCGAATCTTTTAGTGTGCAGCTAATTGTAGCATTTACAACAAGCTTCGTTCAAATATTCTTTTAAAAATCATGTAATATGATGTGCTCAAAATTTTGTAACTTCACTAGACTTACAAAACCATAGGTAAATCGATCATTTTAACTTATCTGGGTTGGTAACCAATGCCAATTTCAAATTGACTCATGCAAATACACCTTTTGACAAATAAATTATATGTAGTTCTGATAATATTAAATCCCAACTAGATTCACGATCTCCTATCAAATATTGTAATAGATCATCTGAAATTTGCTTTACTTTAACTGTTGTCATTCGTCTAGGATGATTAGTAGCATAAAGTTAAAATTTGGTTCTCAATGATCTCATGTCTTCTAAAATGATCTGAAACGCCACCTAAGTTCTAATATGGAAGCTGATAAAATTTTCATCATACCATACATCGTGTAGAACATAAGAACTGTAGAGGCGTGGTGTTTTATGTCTCTTCCAGTTTTGAGATAGAGACTTCCTTTTCCGTTTATTCAGTATGATATTTATGAGTGTAAGGTACAGTTGGAACGTGTTTTACTGTAATGGTGGTTGTATTGTACCATCTATTCCTATAAAATTCTAAGTTGAATTTAATCATGGACTCTGCCTGCATTATGTGAATCAAGATGCAAAAAAATCAAATTGGTAACAACTGACAGAAATTTTTATCTCCAATGATGAGTACAAACCTGTAGCTCCACATTAGCTTCACTATTCCGTTGTCCTGTCAATCATCTTTGTTTTATCGCATTATATTTCATAGGTGTTGAACTTTTAACCTTAAAATAATGAACGCTGGTTATGTACTTCCAAAATATTTGGGAGTTGTGAGGTCTTTTTATCATTTCAGTTAGATTATCATTTCTTTCACTTAATTTCATTTGCTGTCTTATAAAATGTTAAATAGCTCCACTTTATCGCTACGTGAATCCTCTGTAAAATATTTTGATGGCCATTCTTTGTTGTTTCTTGCAGATATGGCTTTGTACTTCGCATTGTGTTACTACTTATCTTGGCATGGATGACTCTTCTGCTTTTTAATGCAACAGTTATTGTCGTACCCATTTCACTTGGACGTGCAATATTTAATGCAATTCCTCGCCTCCCTTTCACTCATGGTATCAAGTGTAATGGTAATTTTCTCGACACATCTAAACCATTAACCCCTTTGTCCCTCCTGTATTTTTCTTCAAAGGGAAAAGTTATTCCATATTATTTATCAGAGGCCATTTCGATGGTATCATAACGATTTTTTAGTTTTTTTTTTCACAGATCTCTTTGCTTTCAGCATTGGTTGTTATCTCATCTGGACCATTATTGCTGGAACCACCTATTCAGCTGATTATATTCGAAACCGGCGAGCCAGTCGTCTAGTTTTGCAAATTTGGAGGTGGTGTTCCATTATTTTGAAAAGCTCAGCCCTTCTTTCTATTTGGGTAAGGAAATAGAAGCTTCTCTAATAATAAAAGTAAATTCCAAATTTCCATAGATAACAAGAAACGCTTGTTGTTTGTTTCAGATCATTGTCATTCCTGTTCTGATTGGCCTGCTTTTTGAGTTGCTGGTGATTGTGCCAATGAGAGTACCTGTGGATGAAAGCCCAGTTTTCCTTCTGTATCAGGACTGGGCTCTTGGGCTGATATTTCTAAAGATCTGGACTAGATTGGTATCTATCCTTTGCCACATTTGATATCTGACACCAAAGATATATCTGACATGTTAAATGCATAGTTTCTATCTGATCCTTTTTTTCTAAATTATTGAATAGGTTATGCTGGACCAGATGGCTCCTTTGGTGGATGAGAGCTGGCGGGTCAAGTTTGAAAGAGTAAGAGAAGATGGATTCTCTGGATTGAGAGGTTTTTGGATTCTTCGAGAGATTGTGATCCCGATCATCACCAAGCTACTGACTGCGCTTTGTGTCCCCTACGTCTTTGCGAAGGGTCTGTTCCCCATTCTTGGCTATCCACTGATAATTAATTCTACTGTATATCGATTTTCCTGGCTGGGCTGCCTCTTCTTCAGCTTGGTCTACTTCTGTGCCAAGAGGTTCCATGTTTGGTTCATGAATCTCCACAATGCCATTCGTGATGATCGCTATTTGATCGGACGAACACTGCACGACTTTGGGGCGAATGCCGTCGAGTCAAGGAGTGGTGAACCCTCCAGTTCGTCTCAAATGGAATCGGGTCAAGATCGTGCAGTCGATATTGGATTGAGGTTGAGACATGCTAATCAGCGTGCCAATCTGTAAGGCAAGTCTATAGATCCGAATGTCCTCTAGAGTATTTTTTTAGTTGGATCTGCTGTTTAACGTTAGTCCATTACATTTTGCTGTATATTTCAGTGTTAGAGGAACATAGATGACTGATGTGGCATGTTTTAGGTTTTGACCATAAATTTATGATCAAGTTCACAGCAGTTTGAATTCTGGCTTGTGTTATATGTAAACTTTGGTAGTGTTTGGCGCCATTTTGAGAGTACTGAAACAGTATTCTCATGAGATTATTCTGCTTCATTTCAGTTTATACACCAAATAATTCATACTCAGTTTGGTTTGTGGTTCTCATTGTTTGTGTTATGGATTTGTCTAAGTGAAAATCATTCATAAAAGTTTGCATAAACAGAAGAAATGGGGAGATAAGGAACCAGGCACTAAAAATGTCAATGTTACTCCCTTGTAATAATAAAAATATTAATTGAATTTAGAACGGATAGGTCGATAGCATGGTGGATGACGTGGGATCTACTCTGTGGGTGACTAACCCACTTCAATATTTTGTTTTCTTTTAATTTTTTTTTTCCAAATTAGTTTTATCTTCTATTTTCTTTAGAGAAAGTTTATGATAAAGTTTCAAGAGATGTTCTTTGGAGAGTTCTAGAATAGAAAGGAGTTAATATTGGTTATATTCAAGTAATTATGTATACTAGAGCTATTACTTGTGTCCAAATACAAGGAGGATTGACAAAATATTTTTCTATTTCATTTGGATCATATCAAAGATCAATTTTAAACTCTTATCTTTTTTGCTTTAGTTATGGATGTTCTTACTAGGCATTTATAGAAAGATGTACCATGGTGTATGCTTTTTGTTGATGACATTCTTCTTGTTGATAAAATTAGAGAGGGAGTCCAAGAGAAACTTGAATTATGGAGGTCAACATTAAAGTCTAAAGGTTTTCGTTTAAGTAGATCTAAAATTGAATATATGCAGTGTAGTTTTAGTTGTAGAAGTTCTAGTGGTAGTGTTGTGACATTAGGTGAACAAATCATTAATAAGAGTGAGTGATTCAGATATTTAGGTTCTATTGTTCATGACATTCTTCTTGTTGATAAGACTAGAGAGGGAGTCCAAGAGAAACTTGAATTATGGAGGGCAACATTAGAGTCTAAAGGTTTTCGTTTAAGCAGATCTAAAATTGAATATATGAAGTGTAATTTTAGTTGTAGAAGTTCTAGTGTGTGACATTAGGTGAAAGTCATTAATAAGAGTGATTCAAATATTTAGGTTATTGTTCAAAATGATGGACATGATGTTATTAGTAGAATTCAAGTTTGATGGTTAAGTGGAGGAATACATCCGCCTATTGTGTGATAGAAAAGTTTTACTTAAACTTAAAAAAAATTTTATAAGATAAGAAGACCGCAAATGACTTATGGCGAATGTTGTAACAAAAAGAAGAAGATAAGAATTGCTATTCGGAGATGAGGATGCAGTGGATGAGTGGCTCTTAGAGATAAAATGCAAAATGTATGGAAAAAGTTGGGCGATAAGGAGAGAGAGATCTTATTTTACATAAAGCACGTCTCACGATCCGGACAGAGAGATGCAGGGATATTAAAGAAGAGGTAGAGACCTAAAAGACTTGGTTAAGATGTAAAAAAATGACCCTATACTTGAATTAAATGAGAATTTGACATAATAGGACACAATAGACAGAATGTAGAAATTACCCAATTTAGTGGGATAAAGGCTTGTTGTTGTTGTAGTTTTATCTTCTATTTTATCCTTGTATGTGTTTTGGAGACATTTAAGAAGAGTGCATATATTGGAAACATTTATGCCATTTGGATCACTTTTGTTTATTTTTATTTTGTTTTGTTGCTATGTTGACTTAAAAAATAAGATATGTTTGGTAGTGAAAAGTATTTTAAAAAAAAAGCTCAAAACACTTAAAAAAATATTTTGTGTGTTTTTAAAATAATATGATTTATTTAAAAAAATTTCAACAATTCATCAAATAAATATATATTTAAAATAACGTATTAATAAAAATATAAAATATAACATAAAAGTGATCTCAAACTAGTCATTAATTTTTATTTTTATTAATTTTTATTTTTTTTAATTATTCTTAGTACAATGAATGAATCGAATGTTTAATAAGTCGTTCGTCCCGTTCAATCATTCATAATTATTTGATTAATTAAAAAAATAAATTTAAATATCTTTTTAAATATTCAGTTATTAAATATATAAATAAATATGAAAATTTTATTGCTCGATTTATTTATATTCATGAAAAAAATATTATTTAAGTATGTGAATTAAATTAAAACTTGATTAAGGCTCAACTTCAAAGATGAACATTTTAAGGCTTGATTAATATTCAATATAAAGCTCATAAATATTTAATGAATTAAGTTGTTTATTAATAATTATGTAAATAAAATAATAACTTATATTTTGAAGCTTGAGATGATTCTCATTTATAAATTTGATAAGACTCATTTGATAAATTAATGAGACTCAATGGATTAACTCTTTAATAGACTCATTTACAAGTATTATATTAAGGTTTGGTTGAATGATTGACAAAAAACTCAATAATAAAATGATGTGTGCCCAAACAACATATCCCAAAATAACATAAAAGAGAGAGGAAAAGACCAGAGTGGCTAAAGGACTTCCAATGAACCTCACAAGCTCTGCAACAAATAAACCAATAAAAGAGAGAAGATTAGAAATATATTTTGTATATAGATAGTTAAACCAGGGAATGTAACTAATCTGCTAGAAATAATAGATTCAGTTAGAGTACTTCAAGAGAATCAAGAAGATATAGAAGAAGATTATATAAAAGAACAATAGATAACAGGAAAAGAGGTTATCTTCCTTGGACAACAATTTCTTCTCCTTCCCTCTCCTCTGTTTCTTGATCTCATCTCCTCTGGAGTCAGGCCGCTCGAAGAGCCAAATTACCCTAATTTCTTCTTTTTCCTGCTGGAGTCCACTCCGCTTCGATAGCCCTTGGGTACCTATCATTGGCGCTCTCGTTGAGTCCTGTTAAGAAACAAACATGGCAGAAGGCACAAGACACACTACAAAAACATTAGAAGAATGCGTTTGTCGATTGACCAAACACGATGAATAGATGACATCAATCACAATGATTCTCAATGAAGTTTCTCGCAGATTGTCATCCATTGAAGACAAGCTTGAGAAATCAATTCAAGAACAATAACAAGGAAGTAAAGAATCTCAGGTATGTCACTCCCCATCCACTGAACTCACACCACAATTCCGATCAACAACTACGGGGTCAAGACCTATAAAAGTCGATATGCCTCGTTTTAATGGAGAAAATCCAAGAGGATGGTTATTCAAAGCGGATCAATTTTTTCAATATTACAGTCTTTCAGAGGATCAAAAATTTATCATAGCCTCCGTATATATGGATGGACCAGCATTGAGTTGGTTCTTAACAAACAATTAAATTCTTGGCAAAACTTTAAAGACCACGTTATTCAAAGATTTGGACCATCATTGTATAGAGACTTGTGTGGAGAGCTAGCAAAAATATAACAAAAATCATCAGTACAAGAATTCTACAATGAATTTGAGGATTTGACAAATCAAATTTCGGGCATTCTACCAGCTTTCCTTCAAAGCTGCTTTGAGTTCAGGGCTGCAGAAAGATATTAAAAGAGAGATATGAGTCTTACAACCAACATCGTTACAACAAGTCTTTCAACTAGCCAAATTAATGGAAGATCGCTTATCTGATAATATGAACCGTGGGACGGGTTATAGAAACACTCAGACAACTATAACAAAATAAAACCAAGCATTGCTACCAATTCCAAACAGTCCACTGCAAAATAACCAAGAAAACAGTAAAATTATATTACCAGTACAAAAACTTACAACAGCACAATTAGAAGAAAGAAAAAAAAAGATTATGTTTCAATTGTGATGAAAAATACCATCGGGGTCATAGCTGTAAATCAAAATTATTTGTCCTTATGGTAGTTAATGACGAACAAGAACAGAATCTGCAACCTGAAACCCAACATGAAAACACGTTAGTCAATTATGATATTCCAGAAATCAGCTTTAATGCATTCATTGGACAATCAAATCCAAGAACCTTACGCCTACAAAGTCTGATTGAAAATATTACAGTGCAAGTTTTGATTGATAGTGGGTCGACCCATAATTTTATACAATCCAAACTAGTAAAATTTTTGGACCATATAGTAACACCCTCAAACTTCTTCAAAGTATTAGTAGAAGATGGGGAAACACTTCAATGTTCAGGAATTTATTCACAGATACCAATCAAATTCCAAGGCTACACATTTGTAACGGATTGTTACCTCTTACCAATGCAAGGGCAGACGTGGTATTTGGAGTCCAATGGTTAGAACACCTTAGGAAATGTATAATGGATTATAAGAAACTAACAATGAAATTCAAATGGAACAACACACTAATACAATTACAAGGAGACACAACATCAAACCTGGAGAACATTACCTTATATCAATTCACAAAACTTAGAGGCAAGGCTGAAATTGTCTCATATTTTCATATAAGAGAAATCTCACCGCAGACAAACACTCCACCAAGGGAATTCGGAGAACTACTTGCACGCATCCAACAAGTATTACAACAATATCAGGAATTATTCCAACCACCAACAGAATTACCACCCAAAAGAGAGGTGGATCATCATATCAATCTTTTTCCAGGATCTCAACAGGTAAAGGTAAAACCCTATAGATACCCTTATTTTCAAAAAATAGAAATTGAAAGATTGGTCAAAGAAATATTAGAGACAGACGTTATAAGAGAAAGTACAAGCCCTTTTTCTTCACCAGCTCTTCTAGTAAGAAAAAAAAGATGAGACATGGAGATTTTGCATTGATTATAGAGCTTTGAACAATATCACTATTCCAGACCGTTTCCAAATACCAACACCAGAGGAGTTAATGGATGAATTACATGGAGCTGTTTGCTTTTCAAAATTGGATTTACGATCAGGATATCATCAAATACAAATGATAGAAGATGACATACCCAAAACAACATTCAGAATGCATGAAGGACATTATGAATTTATAGTCATGCCATTCGAATTGACGAATGCACCATCAACCTTTCAAGCAATGATGAACACCATTCCGAGACCTTTCCTATGCAAATTTGTGTTAGTTTTTTTTATGATATACTAATATACAACCCATCAATAGACCATCATCAAATCCATCTACAGTCGATTATGGAATAATTAAAGGCACATACATTATTCATCAAGTCATTAAAATGCAAATTTCTACAGAAAAAATTGAATACTTAGGACATATCCTCTTGGCATAAGGAATATCAGTAGAAAAAAAAAATGATTGAGACAGTACAATCATGGCAAACCCCAAATTTTGTAAAACAGCTAAGAGGATTTTTGGGGCTAACAGGGTATTACAGAAAATTCGTGCGACACTATGCAGAAATTGCATCACCATTAACATCCCTATTAGCTAAACAACAATTCTAGTGGTCAGAGGAAGCTCAACAAACATTCATACAACTAAAAATAGCTATGGTATCCTTACCAGTTTTGGCATTTCCTAATTTCTCCTTACCTTTTGTGTTAGAAATAGATGCTTCAGGTACAACAATTGGAACAGTCTTGCTACAAAACAACCATCCAATTGCCTATTTCAGTAAAAAACTCTCACCAATCTTACAAAAATCATCAACATATGCTCGGGAACTGTATGCAATCACAAAAGCAGTGGGACGGTGGCACCAATACCTACTAGGGAACAAATTCACCATTAGAATGATTCAAACACCAGAATAGCAACGATTTCTGATTAAACTCCTCAGTTTCAACTACATAATAGAGTACAAACCAGGAATAGCAAATAAAGCAGCTGATGCATTATCCCATAAAGTAGAAAACCATAACATGGAGGATAACTGCACCACAACAGAAAACTCTCATAACCAAAACAACCGGAGTCTCTATGCGTATACACAACAATTCACTTCATTGATGGATTAACTTAAGGAGGAAAAACAAGTCAAACCAGAACTGCAACAACTGTTACACTCGATTATTAAAAATCCAGAGAAATTTCGGACCTACAAAACATATAATGGGTTAGTATATTACAAAAACCGCATTTGTACTAGCTGCAAATTTAGATTTACGCATAAAAATAATGATCGAGCTACATTCGTCACCATTGGGTGGCCATTGCGGCATAAGGAGAACATTAGCAATGATAACACAACAATTCTATTGGGCTAAAATAAAACAAGACATTCAACAATTTGTTACAACATGTCTCACATGCCAACAAGTGAAATATGACAGCCAGAAACCAGCATGTTTACTGCAACCGTTACCAATACCAACAGCCATATGCGAAGAACTCTCAATGGATTTTATTGTGGGCTTACCCAAGTCACAAAATAAAATAATCATTTTGATAGCGGTTGATAAATTGTCTAACTATGCCCATTTTTCAGCCCTCAACACTAACTTTTTTGCAACTATAGTTGCATCTATCTTTGTATCAGACATCTACAAACTTCACGACACCCCACAAAGTATTATTTCCGATAGAGATCCCATTTTTATGAGTTCCTTCTGGCAGGAACTGTTTCGTCTAAGTGGGACTACACTGAATCATAACAGCTCCTATCATCCACAAACAGACGGTCAAACAAAAGTAACAAATAAAGTACTAGAACAATACCTTCGCAACTTTGTATTAGAATCACAAAAAAGTTAGTTACAATACTTACCATGGGCAGAATTTTCTTACAACACAACTATTAACATATTTACAAAAATAACTCCTTTCCAAATTATTTATGAGAGACTTCCACCTTTAATTATACCTTATAACTGCAATCCCACTACCAATCCAGAAGTGGAAATAATTTTAAAAAAGACAAGATATTGCAACAGCTCAAAGAGAATTTACAAGAGACACAAAACAGAATGAAACAGATGACCAACAAGAAAAGAAGAGAGCTACAGTTTCAAGTTAACGATTTAATCCTTGTTAAATTGCAACCATACAGACAGACTTCAGTAACAACTCAACCATACACAAAATTGCAAAGACAATACTATGGACCTTTTAAAATAACACATAAAGTGGGTATAATGGCTTATAAACTAGAGCTTCCAGATACAACAAAAATTCACAATATTATCCATGTATCCCGTCTCAAATAATTTAGGCAAGACTCTAGCCTACACCCAGCAGTACTTCCAACATAATTTATTGAAGGCCAACCACTAGTTAAGCCAATTGACATTTTAGATAAACAAAATACAATGCAAGGAGAAAGACCAATAAAAAAAATCTTAATATAGTGGAATGACTTATTAACAAAGGATGCATCTTGGATCCCTTTCAAAGAGTTTCAAAAGGCATATCCTAACTTCGACCTTGAGGGCAAGGTCGTTTTTGGGGAAGGGGGTAATGATGTGTGCCCATACATACCCCAAAACAACAGAAAAAGAGAGAGAGGAAAAGACCAAAGTGGCTAAAGGACTTTTAATGAATCTCACGAGCTCTGCAACAAATAAACCAATAAAAGAGAGAAGATTAGAAATATATTTTGTATAGAGATAGTTAAACCAGAGAATGTAACTAATATGTTAGAAATAACAGATTCAATTAGAGTATTTCAAGAGAATCAAGAAGATATAGAAGAAGATTATATAAAGGAACAATAGATAACAGGAAAAGAGGTTATCTCCCCTGGACAACAATTTCTTCTCCTTCCCTCTCCTCTGTTTCTTGATTTCATCTCCTCCGGAGTCAGGCCGCTCGAAGAGCCAAATTACCCAAATTTCTTCTTTTCTGCCGTTGGAGTCAACCCTGCCTCGCTTCGATAGCACTCGGGTACCTATCCTAAAACTTGATAATTGATTTGTTATGGTTCAAATAGTGTTGCTCAATTAAGGTTCAATAAACTCAGCTCACTAAAATTAAATAAGTTACTCATTTAAAAGCTCGATAATTATTGAATCAATCAAATTTAAATTGAACTCAAATTAAGCTTGAACAAGATGAAACTTAAATAAACTGAGTTTGAACAATCCCAAAAGTCCAAATTAAGCTTAAGCTAAAGTTGAACACTTTCTTGACAAATGAACTCAAATCAAAACAATCTCCTGCTTTACTTAGATCAATTCGTTTGTAGCTCTAATAAGTCTAATATATCTTAGAAAGCATTTGATTTCTCATTTCTAAGTCAAAAATAAGCCTGGAGTTAATGATGTGTATGCAATTCGCTCGATAATTTGAAATTTTATTTTGAATTATGTTTTAATTTTTTAAAGCTATTATTTCTTCGAAAAGCATAGCCAACCTAACGGGTGATAGACGAGATTCTCTACGAGAAATAGAAGATGAAATCTCTGTGGCTAAAGAGCTGTTTAGCTGCCTAAAATGAAATATAATATAAAATAAATATAATATATTTAAATTATTTTAAATTATTTGATTAAAAACTTTACAAATATATGAATTTATTTTTTCTATTTGATAGAATAAATATAAATTAAAATAATTTTAAAATTATGAGTAATAATGATGATAAGACAAAATGATTTTATACTAACCAACTAATCAATATGTTTAAAATTCATCCAAATTTAATAAATTTTAAATACATTAAAATTAACTCTTTTAATATATTTTAAATACATCATAATATTTTAAAATTTACTTTGCACTATATCAAATACAGAAAAAATTAAAATTTCTTATACTTATTTTTCTTTAATTTAGCATTTGAAGTATATTTGAGAATTATGCTCAAATGTGAAAGCATCTCAGCCTTCACTTATGATTCCCATTTCCACCATTACTTCCTATTTTTTAGCGCATTTTTACTTTAAAGGAGACGTCTAGTTTAAGCGTTGATTTTTTTAATACATTATTTTTTTATATCACAATTTCTACCGAAGCAAATATATATCCAGGCTCAGTTCATTTGTTATTGCCAATGCAACTAAAATATTAAATAATATAATTACATTTAAATATAAATAAAATTGAATTGGTAGACAATAGAATAAAATTATTAGACAATCTAGCGGTATCACATTGAAGAAATTTTTAAAATAAATATAATTTAATTAATAATTAATAGATTAAGTATCGGTAAAAAAAAAAATTTAACTTTAGGTACAATCGTCCGATAGGTAGGCGACTAGTTGGCCATCTCATTGCGACGGAGATACCTTTATCGGCGATTGACCATCGCCTGAGAAGAGGGCTGAGTTTGACGGCAAGATAAGTTTGGCTACCCCGAGCGAAAAGGACCGACGATTTTACCGAATCGAAGGCCTCTCGATCCCTCCTCCCTCCCCATCCCCCCTCGTTTTTTAGCATTAGAATTTTCACGGCTCCACCAAACGCTTTGATTTGGCAGAACTTTCCGGTCGAGATCGGCGAGTAAAGTTTGTTTTTTTTTTCTTCCTTATTTGAATTAACAATAATGTAAAGGGAAATTTTTCATATTTTCCATAATTATTCTCCTAAAATTTGCCGTGATTAGGATATACGACATACTGGGATCAGGTAATTTGGTAGTTCATTTTTTGCTTTGCTAAATTGTTAGGTGTATAAATAGGTGAGCAATATGTATTTTTTTAACGAATTTTGAGTGAATTGTTAGGTTTTATTATAACATTGGTTGCTGAGCTAATAGTAGAATGGGTCAGGATCTCGTTTTCTTAATTTTGTTTTATGACGGGCAACTGATCATTGATGATCAGTTCATTTCAAGTTTATGTGGCAAAATCCCATGCGAGCGGCGTCATGCAAGCTTAGGAGATTTAAAACAAAAGTGCAGTCTCGCGTTATGACGTTGATAACTTCGCATGGAGATTACATGTCGTTTTCAGAGGCGGGATACATAGCTTATGTGATGATGATGATGTCTACAAGATCAGCAAGCTTCCGTCAAACATTGATTCTTTACGTGGAAATAAAGCCACAATGTCGCCTTAACCGACACTAATATCGCCGGAATGTACACTCGGTTATGCTCACGAAGTTCGGTTGCTAGCAGCAGCACATCACTATCAACGGAGATAATGTAAGCATTCACCTCAACATCACTGTTGATGTTTTTTATTTTTGTTTTGTGTAGGATATCTTCTATTTTTTTAAGAAGATGATATCTGTTTAAATGCGAACCGAGGTTTATTCAGCGCAACGCATGATCAACCTAGTTCATCTACAACTACTATGATGAGTATGAAATGATGAATAGTGAATCGCACAATCCGATGATAGCCGATGATGAGTCTTTGCTTGGTAATGGCAATTTATGCGATAGCAGTATTGGTCATGATCTTCTTCGGAGTCATTCTATCCGGAATTCGGCGGATCGCGATGTTATGATTTCCACAAATGAGTACGTTCGGCTATGTCAGATCACGAAAGACTGTGATGCAGATGGTCCATCCGATATTTTGGATGATGTCAAGTTAGAGTTATATGAATGTATGTGTTTCTAAAATAAGAAGGAGGTTCAGTTCACAATAACTGGCTGATCGATTCTCAATAATGTCCAGTTCATTACCGTGACATCCAATCAGAAGAATTTCATCATATATCGATCATCGTAGCCTAATGCTGCCAATGACACATGCATCAGAAGGTAAGCAAGAGGTTGGGAGGTTGAGAGGTTATCAATTTTAGGTTACGCACATGCGCACCATCATTGGTTGTGACATCGCCATGTTTTGTTCCTTCTTGGGAGTTTTAACTACGGATCGTCGTCGAGGTGCATTTGCGTATCTCCCATTGCTAGATGATCTTGACATGACACATTCCACTCTATCTGTGCGCTAGCCCACTTATCTGGAGTTGCATGAGTCTACCAGTCGAGGAGGGCCAAGGGTATCTTCTTCAGATTGAGTCTCTGAGCAAGCATGTTGGTAGACCGACGCTACATGTCCCCTACCCTAGAGATCTTGATGGGCTCAGCATCAGTTTCAAGAAAAGAAATTAATATCTTTATAACTTACTTTAACATAATAACATGCAACTAACTGACTTGTATATGATATTTTTTTAATCAAGTGGAACGAGAGATATGTGCGTCAAATGCTGTTCGGTAATATTAGATTTTTTAGGGATGAGTTAGATGGGCTTCTACTGAGCCAAGTACTTCTTTTAATTGTTATACATCATTCTCAAAAAATCGTCAAACCATTATCTAACATACGGATGACTTGGGGAGCCATCGACATTGACAGAGGTCGCGCGATATTTGCTTGGCGAGGACATCTAGTTAGCACGAGTTCCACTAATTAGTTGGAAGAGGGTGGAGTGGCACCTTCCTGACAGAGTCCTTCGTCAGTTTGGTCACTTGCCCAGCACTGATGTAGCCCCGATGGACCCCAGTTTCATTAGAGTCGATGGCAGAGAAAACAGTCTGAGCGAGTACATCATCGCAGCATCACTGGGAGGCCCGCAGAGATCACGTTGCTTGGTGGATGACACTTACACTGACGTACAACAGTCCCTGCAGCAGTACATGATCTGCTTTAGGTCGTGGGCATCATTGTACTGGCGGCGCACCGATCCAATCGACGACGACTACCCAGAGCACCGATAACATATGTTAAGATAACTCTATAATTTGCATATTTTCTTAGTTATTATTTCCACGTATTTACGTATTAACATTTTAAACTGGTTTCAGAAGTGAGCATATTTTGGCGGCGGAGGATCTTTTCCCTTTCTTGACGCTATGACGTGGACTATCCTGACCATCAATAAGTATGAGCATATGATGCGTGAGGAAGCTGACACATATCGAGACTGCTGCGGTCCGAGGCGCCGCAGCAGAGCATATGCCACAGGATATGACACATGTCTACGATTACGCTGGTTGCCAGACATGCATGCGCCTTCCACCTATCCGATCCGGGACCATCATCTTTTTGAGAGAGCACGGGATTGGGTATCTCTACCAGACATGGACATTGGGTTAGATGATGCGAGCCAGGCTCAGGGGACATATGATGTCTCCAATCAGTTGCGCGATCATCCGTTGCAGCCGTCTGAGCACTATACTCTAGGTAGTGCTGCGATAGCATATAGACGCCGTCGTCGACGATAGCCTGCTAGCAAATTTCTGTTCATGCATCTAAACATTTTTGATGAGTGAAAATTGTATAGGAGGAACAATTGTTTTATAACTATTGAGTTATAGTAAAATTTTTATAGCTATTTATTTCACTTTTTCTCCAAAGCATATGATTCTCCTCTATTTCGTTGTGAATGGTTATTTATTTCAACACTTAGTTATGTCTTTGTTTAAAATGCAATATTTACTTGGATGTACATTTGGTGTTGATTGAATACTTCGATTTTAATTGTAAAAATTATAACTTTTTTTTAAAAAAATTTACAATAGAAGTCGCTAACTTATCGGGCGACTGGCCAAACTTACGTCAGTCGTCCGATAAGTTAGCGGCTTCTACCAAAACCGTTAACTAATCGGGCGACTATTAATTGTCTGAAAAGCGACCACCACGCCATCTGACAGCCTACTTATCAGACGACTGTACCTAAAGTTAAATTTTTTTTACCGATGCTTAATCTGTTAATTATTAATTAAATCATATTTAATTTAAAAATTTGTTCTATCACATTTGCCATAATTTACAACAATAAAATATGTATCCCAAAAAGCATTGAAGATTCAAAATTCAGACAGCAGCTATCAATTTTATAACGAAAATGTCAAAGAAACTCTAATGTCAAACTATCAAATTTTTTAACAAGAATGATAAAAAACTCTAATATCAAACTTTTAAGTTCCAAAAAAAAAAAAAAAAATGCTTGATGCGCCTAAAAGCTGGAAGATTGTTTGATTGTGCATTGTGCTTGCCTACAAATAATAGTCTATCGAATATGATAAAATGGTAAGAAAAAAATCTAATGCCATAAGAGCTCTAATTCTTCGGATGCTAATATATCAGAAGAATGAAACTGAATGGAGGGAGAAACTGTACATGCCTCTGCACTGCGTTAGCGACTAACCATATACAATCAATCACCTGTATGTCAGTTTGTTTGCAACTATACAGAATCAATTCTGGCCTTTCATTCGCCGCTTTTTAACTCCCACCAGCCTTCTCTCCATACGCACAGCTCATGCAAAACCTGAATACGAAACTGTGGGAAAATAAAAAATAAAAAAATACTCAAATAGCTCTGAAGAAACAGTAATATGCAATAACATAAAACTTTGTATGAATGATTATGCCGAGTAATTTAGTAATGCTCCTCTGTGCATTCAAAAGTAATATTAATTGTAATTGAAATAATACCCATTAAATAACATGTCAAAAATGAAAAGTAATTTATTATTTAATGGAGATCCAATAGATTTTTCTCCCTAATCTGCTCACGCTTCAAATCCCTCTAAGATGAGGCCAGGAATTAGAATTAAAAATTTACATCAAAGTTGAACACGAACAACCCTCTAGAGATTATATTTAACTCATTTTAACTCAAAATAAATACAATATATATATATATATATATATAAATTATTTAATAGAAATCTTAATTAAATAAGATAAATTATATTATAAGAAAGTCTAATTAAATAAAAATAAAAATTCTATGATAACAACAACAACCAGCCTTTATCCCATTAAGTGGGGTCGGTTACATGAATCCTTCGTCTCCATTGTGTCCTATTATGTGTCAAATTCTCATTTAATTCAAGTATACTAAAGTCATTTTTTATACATCTTAACCAAGTCTTTTAGGTCTACCTCTACCTTTTTTTAACATAAGGCAAATCTAAAGCATCTACTCTCTTAATCGGTCATCTGATTATGCTTATCCGCCAAACCATCTAAGGTGACTCTCTCTAATCTTATCTGCCACTAAAGCTACTCCAACTTTTTCCCGAACATACTCATTTTACATTTTATCTCTAAGAGTAAAGCCACTCATCCACCTGAGCATCCTCATCTCTGTAACACTTAACTTAATCTTATGCTTTTCTTTTATTGGCCAACATTCTACATCATAAGTCATTACAGGTCTTACCACCATCTTATAAAATTTTTCCTCAAGTTTAAGTGAAACTTTTCTATCACACAACAGGCCAGATGCATTCCTCCACTTCAACCATCCAACATGAATTGTACTAATAACATCTCCATCTATTTCACCATCATTTTGAACAATATAGTCTAAATATCTGAATCGCTCACTCTTATTAATGATTTGTTCACCTAATCTCACAACACTACCACTAGAATTTCTACAACTAAAATTACACTCCATATATTCAGTTTTAGATCTACTTAAACGAAAACCTTTAAACTCTAATGTCCATAATTCAAGTTTCTCTTGGACTCTCTAGTCTTATCAACAAGAAGAATGTCATCAAAAAGCATACACCAAAGTACATCTTCTAAATGCTTAAGAACATCCATAACTAAAGAAAAAAGATAAGGGCTTAAAGGCTGATCCTTGATGTAATCCAACCGAAATAAGAAAATATTTTGTCAATCCTCTTTTATGTTGAACACAAGTAATGTTTCTAGTATACATATCCTTAATGACTTGAATATAACTATTAACTCCTTTCTATTCTAGAACTCCAAAGAACACCTCTTGAAACTTTATCATAAGCTTTCTAAATCAATAAATATCATATCGATCCTCCTTACTTTCTCTATACTTCTCCATCAAATCTCTTAACAAATGTATAGCATCCATAGTAGATCTACGACATTAAACAAAACGACAGAGAAACTTTTGTATCACATCATAACCTATGCTCAATTACTCTATCCCATAATTTTAATGTATGATACATTAACTTAATTCCTCTATAATTTGCACACTCTTGTGCATCACCTTTATTCTTAAATATACGAACAAACAAACTCTTTCTCCACTCATCTAAAGATCTTTAGTTTTAAAATAACATTAAAAAGATTTGTAAGCCAAGAAATTTCTTTATCCTAAACATTTCCACACTTCTATTAGAATATCATCAGGTCATACTGTTTTTCCACATTTCATTTTCTTTAAAACTTCTCTAACTTTAGATTTACTAATACGACGAAAAAAATAAAATTCTCAATTTTTGTTTAGGGTATTAAGGTTGTTAAAATCAATTGTACTTTCAGATTCTTCATTGAAAAGTTTATCAAAATACCTCATCCACCTATTTTCAATATCATTTTCTAAGAAAAGCACTTTATTATTTTCATCCTTAATACACCTCACTCAACTGGTCTTTACTTCTGTATCTCTTTAATTGGCTAACTTATACATACATCTTTCACCTTCAGATCTAATCTATTATATAAATCACTAAAAGCTAATTTTTTTGCATCATATATTGCTTTCTTAGAATCTCTACATGCACTTTATATCTTTCCCGTTTCTCCAAATTTTTATATTTAAACTAAATATTATAACAATGTTTTTCATTTCGTATCTTTTCTTGTACATTCTGACTCCACCACCAACTATTTTTATTAAAAGAAGCTTTTTCTTTTAATTTAATTCTCCAAGCATATTTTTAGGAACTTGCTTAATTTCACTACTTTACTTTTACCATATAGCTTCCTTTATGAATATCCCAAATTCTAAACTCTCAGAATTTTCTTAAAATATTTTATTTGTATTTTTCAAGTGTTCTATCTAATCCTGGGACAATAATTTGATTTATTTTTCCTCTTACAATTTTTCATCTTAAAATCTAAAACTAACAATCGATGTTGTTAAACTTTACTGAATGGAATGGCCTACAATATTTACAATCTAAGCGATCTATTTTTCATCGGAAAATATCAATCATTTTACTAAATCGATTTTTATAAGTAATAATATGTTCATCTCTTTTCTTAAATAAAATATTAGCAACTACAAAATCATAAGCTAAGGCAAAATCTAATATAGTTGTGGGAACCGAAAATTCGCCACCGACCTCTTTTGGAAAAGAAAAGAGTTGTTGTAAAGTGTCGGTGATAATTTCAGAAGACAGATGAATAGTAGATAAAACACTACCCAGAGATTTCGTTCTCATTTGGTGAGAACTTTTATATCTGTCAGGATTTCTATGCAAGTTATTACCCCTCCCATCTGAGAAGACTTTCGATTTTAAATGAATCGTTAATAATAGATATAATCGATGAATGGAGTTTAGAATTTATGAAATTTATCATTTTTATTTAAAAATTTTGGTGGGGGGAACGATGACGCGCCCGATCTAGATCCCATGGTTCATTCATCCTCGTCGCGGATCCGCAATGAGGAGGTAATGGACCAACCCGATCAAGGATCCTTGTCGAAGACATGGGTTATATCATCCAAGGTGTCTTGTAGATCTAGGTGGAGTTTGGATCAAATATAAGTCAACCTTAAATAACATAGCGCTAACCAAATATATTCTACATTTCACGAACTGCTCGAGAACATACGGCCGGTGAATAATTAGCGCTTATATCGTGGCAACAACCGTCGAGGGTTGTCGTAATCGTCATTTATGTGGTCATTTCAAGAAACCATGCAGACAGAGGACACGGCCACGCCTTTACGCTGGAATATTTAAGTGTAAAATAATTATCATTTGATTTGACATTGGCTCTTTGTGAGAAAATTTTTTCTTAATTTGTCACCCCAAGACAAACAGTTGTGGAGGGGTGGATTGATTTTTTAAGTTTTAATTTAAATAATTAATTTTATTTTTTTATTTATATTTTGTTATTTTATTTGAATTCTAATCATTTTATGATTAATTTTGATTTGAATATATAATCATTTATCATTAAAATTTTTATAATAATTACCCTTCTCGATCATAAGACTAATATCGATTAATAGACCTTATCTACTCTGCCTGATTTTCTACAGAGGATCAGGTCTAAATTCATTGTTTCAAAAAGTATAATCCGTCAAACCTTGTCCACTCTAACTTAAACATAAATGATTGAGTTTGAGACATTTCTTCTTGAGGGTTTGAATTTCAGAAACTATGTCGATTGATTCATATCTTGTAATTATATGACATAACTCGATATATTATTAACTTAAAATTTTTATAATATCAAATTTTAGATTTTATTAACTTCGGAATCCCAAGACTAAACCGAGATATGTTCTTTTGCTTTGTATCTAACTCAGCATGTTAACGTTAACATTTCAACACACATTGAGATATCTGTTTCTTTAAAATTTTGTATGAACACAAAAATGTCAAGTTGAAATGTAATTTGCAGTTTAGTTCTTGAGATATTTTTAGATTTTGTTAACTTCGAGGTCAGACCAAACCAAGATATAGATCGTTTCTTTTATATTTGACTTAGTAATCACTTCAACATTCATATGAATATCTCGTTTGAAAATTGCATGAACATTAAGATGTAAGTTAAAGTTTATACAAATTTTGATTTTGAGTTTTTGAAACCAAGACCAAAGCGGAAGCATAACATCCGTTTCTTTTTTATTATGCATTTGGATTATATGTCTTTAGATATTTGATCTATTGGATACTTCAACATACATATATATTTGTTTTATAAAATATTGTATGCATATATGAATGTCTAAATTGAAATAGTAATGACGATGCACCAAAATGCAAGCATGAGTTTTGACATGGATAACTTGATCTAAGACAAATCGGAAGATAGACTCGCCAACTCGATCTTATCTTCGAAGATCAAATCTAGATTAATTATTTCAAGATCTATCATTCTCCAAACCTCACAACTCTGGGACATATTGAGCAGACTTTTCTTGAGATCTTGAACTTGAGAAAATATATTAACAATGATGCCGATAGATTTATCTTTTATCATTTTATGACAGAATTAGCTTCTCATATTTTATTAACTTAAAAAAAAATAGTATAATGGCATAATTAGATTTTTTTAGGTTTTGTTAACCCTCAAAAACCGGGAAGAATATAGATATCCCTTTCATTTCATTTGATTGCTGATATGTATTTGAGCATTTTATGAAATTTTCAATATATACAAATATCTGTTTTTTTTAAAATATTGTATGACATTGAAATGTCTAAGTCAAGATTGATATTTGACATGATGTCGAATTACAGCATAGCTTTGATACCTAAAATTATAAATCAAATATAGATGCGTCAAATATGAACCTTTCAAATATTTATCATGTAGATCAAATAGGTTTGTTCTATACAAGTTGACTCTTTCATTTACTTGATGTCAAGTGAGAGTTTGTTCTTATAAGAATGTGGATACACACAAAACTAAGTGATTGTCTATTCTGATGATATGTTTAGCTTCTTTCAACCACTTATCACATTGACGTATTTAACAAATCAAACATGCATCTATTTTGTAGAGTATGAGTTTGATTCTTTCAGTATTTGCATGAATCAAATGGTTAAAAAAAACATTCGCTTCATAAAGTCATAGATTTCATTTAACTTGTATATATTAAAGACATTCAAATTGAATGGAATGAGATAATACTTTGAATACGCACTGAAAATCATTTCACTTAAACATTTTAGCATGAAGCTCGTCATTTGTTTCTAAATGACATATGACACACTGTATCTTTATTCTCTTTAATGTCATATGACAAAAATATGGATCTAAGAGAGTTTTTACTTCTATGTCTCTTAAGATGTCTTTTTTTTTTAACAACTCATTCATATAAGATATATAAACATACCGCCCATAAAGTAAAGTTTAAATCATACCACGCATCGAGTATCACATCTTCATTTCTCACCCATTCATATAGATAATCACTTATTTAATAAAAATTTGAACTTTAAATAAGTAATTATCATATCTATGAAGATTCAAGTAACTAAACTAAGCATAAAGATATCAGAATTGTCATATGTATGATGAATAAGTAAGCATGAATAAACATATACATATCTTCCTTTTCAATTAGGAATTTTACACATTTTGTTTACCAAAATTTTCAACAATCTCCTGTCATCCGATGTGCCGAGACAGGCCTTCCCACCACGCGAAAAGCGCATGTAGGTAGATGTCTTGACACCGCAAAAAGTTTTTTTCGCTACCACGCTAAGAAATGCGTGCATGGGTTAATACAACATAACATAACATTTCCTTGCCACGTTAGAGAAACGTGAGCAAGTACTTATATCATAACAAATTTTCCTGCCACGTTGGAGAAACGTTAACAGGTACTTATAGCAACAGATTTTCTTGTCATGTTGGAGAAACGTGAACAGTTATATCAAAACAAATTTCCCTGCCACGTTGGAACAACATGAATATGTACTTATCATAAGTTTCCCCGCCACATTAAAGAAATGTGAACGGGTACTTATCACAACAGATTTTCCTTGCCGCGAACAACGCAATATTTATCTCCGCCACGTTGGAGAAACGTGAGGATCTTATAGCAAAGCAATTTAACAAATTTGCATTCACACGTGCATGAAATTAAAATAAAAGATACCCCTCGCTATAGCATCATTTTCATCACCATTTCACCTGAATTTTGCATTTGGAATATTCAAATAGCAAGCTGTAACATAAGCTTTTAATCACATGTAAGCACGTTTCTAAATCTGAAATTTCATATTTCATTTGTCTGATAATAAGATATAAAGTGATAGAAAGAGACAAGTATGCAAGTAAAGACTAAGCTCAAAAGCCAATCATTCCCTTCATCCTCTCTTTCATTAGCAACTAATGCAAGGAAGTAACATGCTAAGCTCATATATATATAAACCTGAAATTTCAGATTGAGCTAAAATAATTGCTTGTAAAATATTCAAGCAAACTTCAACCCTCATAGGATAAACAACCATATTAGGTTTTGCCAAATGCAAAAGAAAATCTGAAATTTTACTTTAGCTGAACATTCATTTGCATTCAGCTAAATATTCATTTGCATAATTATAAGTAACCAAATGATAGAAAGGGATGAGGACAAGGCAGGGCGAGCAATCATGTCATAAATCATCAACTTGAAAATTTCAAATTTAACTAAATAGTTATTTGCATGATAGTAAGATATAAAGTGATAGAAGAAGTATGCAAGTGAGAATATGCTCAAAAGCTAATCATTCCCTTCATCTTCTTTCTAAAGTGATGGCCAAGTGATAAACCAAATAAGGCAAACAACCAAATTACATTTGATATCATGCAAGCAAAGTTTCAGATTTTGTAAAATATCCATATAACCACAAAACTAAAATTAAAAATCCCATTTTTTATCTTTCCCCAAATCAGCACAAGTAATTGCAATTATTTCTGATTTTTGTCAACATCCAATATGTATAATCAGGAAAATAACCATGCCTAAACAGTTACCAATCAAGCACAAGACACCAATATGCCATGTTTCAATCTATATTTCAGCAAGCATTGACAAGGCGATGAATATGGTTTAAACCCAATCTCCATTGCCATCCAGATGCTCTAAATGACCATGATGCAGTTCAAAGGTTTGTAATAGGATCTATATAATATGGAAGTTTCATTAATGAACATCACACGATTGTTTAAAGAATCGGTTTTCATGCTATGTTTTCCCTAGTTTGCTGAATTAGTGGATGTGCTTTTCAATACCTTTCTTCCATCAACAGGAAACAAAAATGTTTTGCCTTGAAGTAAGCGGCAAATCAGGAAGAAGAGGATAGGGGCTGCTCGATTTGCTCAAAGTGAATGGCCGAAATAGAGGGGAAGTCAAGCAACTCGCATTATACCATAAATCCAACATTATATCTTCATCTCATTACAGGTGCATAAAAGAAATGTAATCCAACCATAGAACATATAAGGATAAACCGAAATAATTCCCTTCAAGAAAGACCCGCATAGAAAAATATAACTTAGGATTGAAACAAAACAAACTGGGGGTTTCGGTTGGAAGGGTGACTAGGAAGGATCGAGCCCTCTGTTTGCTCGACTAGGGTTTCAACCGAAAAAGACGAAAGAGGAGGCCGCAGGGGAGTTCGCCAAGTGCAGCAAGAGGGAGAAGGAGCCTTCAGTTTGTGAGGGCAAGAGAGTCTGAACGGAAGTCACGAGAGCGAGAAAAGAGCTTGACAGAGTCATGCAAGAGAGGTCACCCAAAGAACAGGAATGAGAGAGAGCCGATCAAGGGAATTGAGAGCTTCAGAGAGCCAGAACGAGAGAGGGGAGAGTCGAATGAAGAGAATGCCGTGAGAGACGAAGGAGCTGTAAAGGAAAAACGAGAGAAGATAGTCGAATAGCGTGAAATTAGGTTTAGAGGCTTCGGTAAGGGATTTACATAGCACCGCTCGTTTCGATTGGGTACCTAAAGCGGCAACCAATAGGAATAGTAGGACGGCTGTTTTAATTGGTGGCTTGGGCGGTAGGGTTAAGTTAAGGATTAGGGAGAATTACTTAGACTAATTGCATATTAGCTTAATAATTAAGATAATTAGCCCTAATCACAAAAATTTTGACGAATCATCCTAATAATAAACCCTAGCAATATGTGTGTTAATTTTAGGTGTTTCTGTTGTGCTGAACGCAACAGCGTGATTGATTTTGTGATCGGAGGTCGTTTGGACGTCGTCGGGGCTTCCCGACTTCGATATGCGCGTAATTTTGTTAAAAAATTGATTTTAATTATTTAATTGGTCATTAACTGATTCGATATTTTTTTATTTAATTAATTTTAATATTTTCGATGCATTACGAAGCCGAATTGTCGAATTAAAGCATTTTAGATCGATTTCGATGGCAATTAGGGCATTTTAACCTCTAATTCATTTAATTAATTTCAAGTGGTATGTACTTGTAGGTCAATAATAGTCCTACCTTCTTCATTAGTCACTCCAAATCGATAACCACCATGAATACTTTTAAAATCTTCTACCACTCTACCAACATGTCTATTTAAATCTCCTCCAATAAATATTTTTTCTTTAAGACGTATCTTTTGTATTAATCCCTCTAATTCATTCCAAAAAATTTCTTTTAAGCTTACATCAAAATCTACTTGGGGAGCATAAACACTTATAACATTGATAATCTTAGTATCAATAATCTTTAAAGTATAATTCTATCTCCACATCTATTAATATTTATAACATTATCCTTCAAACTTTTATCTATAATCACACCTATACCATTTCTAGTTCGACTTACCAATACCAAAGTTTAAAACCTAAACTATCATTCTCCTTCTCCCCAACCCATTTAGTTTTTTGAACACAAAATATTTATCTTTCTATGAACCATAATATCTATTAATTCCATTAATTTACGTAAGAGTACCTATATTCCAAGATCTAACCTAATTCTAGTTTCATGGACTAACTTCTTTGCGCATCCGCCTATAATGTGGGAACCTTTTATTTAATATCGATCCGCACCGATGTGTCTTACACATTTTTCATCAGATGTCATACAGTCAGCCGCTCGTGACGCTTTGATAACAATGATTTAAAGGATTCATGTCATGATTATTTCGACAAGTTTTACACTGGCTGTCGACTACCTATCGCAACCCTCCACTTTTCACATCCGGACTTGGGACTGGCAAATGTAGTGTTATATGATAAATCTTAGCCATTAGATATTAAATCAAAGGTTAACTTTTTTTATTTATTAAAGATCAATATTATTTTAATACTTTATTTACAAATATTGAAATTTAAAAATAATACGAGCCAAAATTGAGCCGAATACAAGCTAAAAATGAACACAATATACTATTGAAATCGAACACGAGCATGCTATCCATGAGTCATTTCAAATAAATAAAATTTTGAATAAGCTAAACATGAACAAATATTAAGCTCGCTCATGCTCAGCTCCTTTACACTCCTTTACACTGTTAGTCAAAGAATGACAAAAAAATTGTACTCCCTCCCCAACTTTCTCAAGCAAAGGATGAAGACTTGAAGATCCTAAGCCAAATTAAACTGATCGATTTAGGTTAGTTCTCAAAAGTCGAAGCTCAAATCTGATTCTTAAATAAGCAAAACATATATGAAGATCAACTTTACATTGCATCAATCAAGATAACTGGGAATTGACTCATGGTAAATGTACTTCAAAAAATTTAATGAACTACTCAATTTAAAAAAAATACCCGCACATTATTTAAGATTATTGCATCTGAATTTCCTTAACCAAAAATATTTACAATTATGTAGTGCAAGCTAATTTTGTTCTTGTTTTGATTATTAACGTCTTGTTGATACTTAATTGTAAAATTTAATTATATTTAATGAAGTCATATACAAGGCTAAAGTATTTTTCTTCTTTAAAAGACAAATTAGACATAATTATATTAACCGCAGGGTTTCAATTTGACATGAGAATCAAAACAAAATAAAAAGGAAAATTGTTGATAGGTTGTAGTTCAATTTTCAAGAAACTCAAGTTGGTTATGATTTCAATAAAAATGAGGTCGAGTAGAGGCAATTTGAGTATCAATTATAGATGGAATCAACCCAACCAAATCTTATAGCCCACGTATTGATGAGCAACCCAACGAACATCAAGAACCTCATCTTCTAGAGCACCATGAACCTCCTAGATGATATCAAGTTCAATGGAGGAAAATCATAGTAATATGATCATTCTTTTCCCTTCTCACTGATTTTCTTAGTCCATCTACTTTCTTCTCTTCCAAGCAGAGTTATAGTGTCATTCTTATAGTACGTTATCTTTTCAATTTATGAGTGTTCTAAAGATGTGCTAATTGAGGTATGCACTCCAACAGTCCAACTTAGGCCTGGGGATTATCAACTAATATCCCATTGGATGTAAGGAAAAGTATGTGTGGACTGCATGATGATGAGATGTTCCACCATGTGAGTGGAGAGGAGGAAAATAAGGACCCCTCATTCACATAGGAGCACCAATCTCTAAAGCACCAGGCTAAAACAAACCAAGATGGGTGACCCATACGAACAAGGAAATGATCGTTTCACCTGTCTCCACCTTCTCTTCCTACTACCTTGAAAATGAAGATCAATGGAGCTCCAAAGGGCACCTAATATACATTATGTAAGAGAATGACACATATCAAAGGAACCAGGTGGAGTACTAAATAACTTTAGCTTCTATTCAAGTGTGATAAGCCAACATATACTTTGGTGTTGATTGTTTTGCTTGCCTTTGACTGGGATAAAAACCATCAAGTTGGTGATGTCCATTTGAACAAATTGTTCATGCAAAAGGTCTTCATGTTAGGCATCGCATAAAAAAATGCTGCTCTTTTATGTTCTTGTGCCATCTTATTTTTTATTAAGTCTTTTTTGTTCTCCAAATATGGTAGTAACATCTCCATATTTGTCATATCATTATATATTTTAGCATCTTGACTACCAAGAAATGAGCTATCTTCAAGGAGACAAGTAGCTCTAAAAGTGCGAGTGATAGAACGGAAAAAGTTCACTTCCATAGAAAACTATAGAATACAATAGTTGCTCTCATCTTAAATTTGTCTTTAACTTAAGAGTGGAAGTTCCACATTACTTCAATAAGCGTGCCATCAAGTCCCTTGTAATTAGAGATAATGTCGATCTAACAAAAATGGATAAGCAAAATATATTGATAATTTTTTTTTTATCAAAATATCTTGATTTAAATTTGATCAAGATGATCTCAAACGTATCTGATTTACTTCATTAGGCATGCAATACAAATTTTGATTGATCATGCATATATTGCATTGATCTCAAAACTAATCCAATGACACCTGTCTTACCACGAGTAAGAAGATATTGAAGTTGAAGCCCTAGGTTGATTAATTAAAGGAGATCGTTTTTTTTTTCTTAGAGGATTGTTTTAAGTCCTCTTCCAACCATTCTCCTAAGTTTTGACCTCCACATATACTCCATGTTTAAGCCAATGAAACACAATGACACTAAAGGACAGATGTAGTATTGGATCATAATGGCTTAATCATAATGGCCACTCAAGCATTGCTATTTTCACAGGATAAGATCGATACATGTAGAGCATCAAAATTATCTAAGAGGAGGTGTTTGGTTAACGATGAAGGACAATGTGGCTCTGAAAATTCGCATCTAACCTCTTGAGGAGGAGAGCTTGGATTTAGTGATCAAATTTTCAGAAGGTAGATGAATCGTAGATAAAACACTACCCATAGATTTTGCCCTTATTTTGTGACTTTAGATCTAGTTCTAGGTTTCCTACAGGCGCAGACACTTATAGTTTATTACTCCTCTCAATGTTGAGAGAGAACTTTCGATTAAAGTTAATCAATAAGTCATTAATTACTTAACGTATAGTTGCATTAAGTGAAATTTTGAAATTCACAATTTATGAAATTTGTCATCATTTAGCTTAAAGCGGATGGTGGAGAAAACGATGATGCGTCCGATCAAGATCTCATGATTATATCGTCCCGAGTTATCATGATCTTTGGTCTACTTAGTCAGAGAATGTAGTCGACCTAACCTTACTGAAGAATTCTTGTCGATAGTCATGGGTTGCTTCGTCTAAAGAAACCTTATATACTTGAGGTAATGGCTATCTAAGAAGATAATTTTAAATCTACTTTACCTAACAAGGGCTGTGCTATATTAGATGCATCTATAGTTCATAACTCAAGAAGCAGAACAATTAAGAAACATATGAGCTACAGTCGTGGCCATAATATAATAGGGTCATTGAGGCTAAATTAGTCAAAGAACTCTCATAACGATCATGTTTCTCCAAATCATGTAGAGCGAAGATCTGCCACATTTTACTATTAATACACTTATTTTGACATTGTCTCCTTTGTAAGTTAAAATTTTCTTAATTCTTTTGATAAACAGTTATAAATATGTGAATAAATTTTAGCTTTAAGTTTTTAAAGAATGAATTTAATTTAAATACTTAGATCTTAGCAATCTATTAAATTTTGTTGATATTTGATCTAAATTAATTTGATCTGAAATTTTAAAGACATTAAGATGATAATATCCCTTCTGATTAAAATCTTCATTCAACAGTCATCATCAGGATATATCTTGTCAACTATGCTTAATTGGTTGCAGAGAATTGTGCCTACAATTGAAATTTGTGATCATATTTTCGAACTTGATACTCGAAGTTTGTATTTTAAATATGAAATTTTTTTATTAGCAATATTAATGGTTATATGCAAATGTAAAATATAATTTTCTCTTTAAGGGATGAATGCATAATTTCTGATCAGCCTTGTCGACTCTTGTCCTTACAAGGAGGAGGATCAAACTGGTTGAGTGGAATTTATGATTTTACCATATGAATGAAGCGGTCCCGTTAAAAATATGCACATGCATTAGTCTTCAAAAATTAGACTTATTAAAGATGTAAATATTTTCGAAGTAATTATCAATTTATAAAATATTTGCATATTTTTTGAGGCAAGATAGACTTTAAGTTTATTCAGTTTTAACTCATGCAGCATCTTCAAATGCTAGATCTAGAATTTTAATATAGTGTCAGGCCCATGCTTGAAAGTTGTATTTTGCATTAATCATAAAAAAGACGCGTTACAAAAGTATTCCAAAATTGAAAAGATTAAGATGATATAATAGTTCTCCCATCATGCTCCATCAAAAGGATCAACTGCTTAAAATTGTCTCTAGTTTCAGATCCTAAAACTCAAGACAAAATTCTTAATGTCTTACATGACAAACGCAAGAATAAAAATATCATAAAAACTCCCATCTATAGTGTGGTCTATAGACAAACTTCAAACAAGAAAGCTGAATTTAGTATCACTATAGCTGATCTTAAGGCAAAAATAAATTGCCTTGATGATAAAATCATCCCAATCAAAGTTATCAAGATGATATAAATAACAGTCTTATGGATCTTGAATGTAATAATCAAATTGATTATTATAAAGCTCCAGCTCAAGATCCACCTGTAGAAAATTCTACAGAAAAGATAACTCATGAAGTGAACAAATTTCTTCATTCACTTCAAAGGGCAATTATCTATAAAGGGTTTATATCAGATCAATGAATAACTAAAAAAGAATATATTATTCATAACTGCTCTAACTGATAGCAAAGCAGATATGAATTGTATTGAAGAAAGAATTATTCCTTCAAAATATGTTGAGAAGACCACTCAGAAATTAACCATTATAAGTTGTAATCGCATGCAAATAAAATATAAATTAACATGTGCAACGATCTGCAAAAATGATATTTGTATCTCTACACAAATTCTGCTATTCAAAAATCCAAACCAACATATATGTTAGAAACCACTTTCCCTATCCAAATCATGTCGATCATCAAAATTGATCAATCTGACATAAATTTTGAAAATTTTGATAAAGAAATAGCATTTCATTTTACTGTTGACCCAAAAGAAGTTAGAATTAATGAAATGAATTAAAAAAAATAAACAAACGCATATTAATTTTTTTAAACAAGAAATTAATATTCATATTGTTAAAAGAAAATAAATTCTTTTACTATCCAAGAAAAAATATCATTCTTATTATAAGATCTCTAAATGAATGTCTGCAGAGTTGACCCTACAACTTTTTGGAATCGAAAAATTTATTGTGCCTTCCATACATGGAAGACTTCAATGACAAAATACCAACAAGGGCTAGACAATGTCAGATGAATGAGTAGTATTTAGATCTTTGTAAAAGGGAGATTGCTGATTTATTATCAAAAGGAATCATTAGAAATTCCTACTCATCTTAGAGCTGCATTGTATTTTATGTAATAAATACTGCAAAAAGGAATAAGAAAAACCAAGATTGGTTATTAATTATGAACCCCTTAATAATGTTTTAAAATGGATTAAATATCTACTCCCGAAACAAAGGAATCTTCTTAACTAATTGCAAAATGCAATTATATTCTCTAAATTTGATCTCAAGTTAGATATTGGCAAATACAAATCAAAGAAGAAGACCAATATAAGATAACCTTCATAGTACCATTTGGGCACTACAAATGAAATTTAATATCATTTGGACTTAAAAATACCCCATATAAATTCCAACATATTATATATTATGAATGCCATACTCAGCTCATATTCATAATATATCATTGTATCCATCGACAATCTAGTAATATTTTCTAAAATAATAGATGAGCACTTTAAACATTTAAATACATTTAAAAGGCTCATCCTAAAGAATGGATTGGTGATCTCTGCACCAAAAATAAAATTATTTCAATCAAAAATTAGATTTTTAGATCATAATATTTCTAATGTATCTATTATCCTGATAAATAGAAATATTGAATTTGCTAATAAATTCATATATATTATATTAGATAAAAATCAATTATAAAAGTTTCTAGTAGAACTCAACTATATAGCAGATTTTTACTAAAATCTAGCTACAGATGCTGCCCCATTATTTGAATGACTTAAAAAAACCCTCCATCATGGACTAAATCTCATACCATGGTTGTCTAAAAGATTGCCCTGCCTTCACCTAGCAAATCCAGACTACTATAAAATAGTTGAAACTACTATTACGGAGGTATTCTCAAACAACTTCACTCCATTACCTCTAATAAGTGGAATCCCACTAAAAATAATAATAATAATAATAATAATAATAATAATAATAATAATAATAATAATAATAATAATAATAATAAATAATAAATAAAAATTCAAAAAAGACAAAAATCTATAAGTAAAAAAAAATGTTATCTATTGTCAAATACATTTCTAAATTTCAAGACGATTTACTTAACAAAAAAATTTATATTGCGAATATATTGTAGCTCTGTTAAATATATTCTTCCAAAGGATGATAAAAATCATGTATCCAAACAATTTTTTGCAAATTGGCAAGGCTAATTAGCTAATTTTTATTTTGATATTGAATGCATCGTTGAAAATTCTAATTTATTACCTAACTTTTTAACTCGTAAATTTTTGCAGGGACACCTAGGGGTGAATCAACCCGAGGGTAAGGGTCCGCTTGTAATGAATAGAAAAAAATAATAATAATAAAAAGAATTAAATCGACTGATGCTGGTTTAATTGAACCGTTATCAGCTAGTTTGGTTAATAGGGCGAGAAGAGGACTTTCCCCTGTCATTTTATCAAGAGTGAGGGAAAGAGAGGGAGATGAGGGTTGGTGCCTGCATGCTGACTTCAAACCAAGAACAAGGAGGGAAAGAAAGGGCATTGATGGCAACGACAACGGTGTTGGCATTAGCTGAGCGAGCGAGCGAGCGAGCGAGCGAGCTCGAGTGGGACAGAAGGCACCGGCCGAGCGGAGGTGTCGAGCTCCAAAGATGTGAACACCTGCGCCATAACAAGTAGAGAAAAGTAGCAACCTCGTCCCGAATGCGAGCACATGCAGTATCAGGAAAAAGCAAGTAGCAACCTCATCCCGAATGCGAGCACGTGTAGTAACGGGCAAAACCGAGTAGCAACCTAGTCTCAAATTGGAGCATGTGCAGTATCGGACAAAACCATGGAGGAAAGGAAGATGTAGTGTGTAGTGTGTGTGTGTGTGTGTGAGAGAGGTTTTATTTTTTTGTTTTGTTTATTTATATGCATGAGTTGTGATTTCTATGGAAATAATTATGCTTTAAATCCTATATTACAAGAACAAATTTAAAATGTTTCTAATTTTTATATTGTGAAGATGAAATTTAGATTTGCATATAATTAATATATATATATATATATTTGTGTGTGTGTGAAGAAAAATTAGAATTTAATGTCAAAAATGTTAATTTTATAATATCATATTTTAAGAATACATATGTAGAGAGAGATGTAATAATTATAGATTCTCATATGATTTTAAAGAAAGAACGTCAAATCTAATAATTTAATAAATAAATTAGATGGATCACCACAGTGATAGTTGATATAGTTGATTAAAAGAAAATATTAATTAAGTTAAATAAAGAAGATCAATTTACATTAAAAAAAGTATAGCTTAATTATCATGTTTTATATGTTATTATAGGTGTCAAATTTAGGAGGCTAAATCATAGAAGTGGGGAGGTTGAAAATTAAGTCTTTTGAACTCTTAAAGTGAGTACTCATACTTCTAATTTATAATAATATTATTGCTATCTTTTAAATTGACATCATAGATAAATTTGCATTGATTGTTACTATAATATTTTCACTGATTTACTTGTTAATATTGTCATATTGAAATATATATTCTAACATTTTTTAAGTGCTCAGGATTAATTCAAGCTTTATATGCTATAGAAATATATTGAATGCAAATAAAAACATATAAATGTCATGACTTATATAGAATGCTTATTTGTGCATGTTGATTCATGGAATTTCACTCCTTTATGGTACTATCTAGGGACGCCGAGGTACTTGTGCACGTATATGAAAAAGATTATTATTATTACTTTTACTAACTTATTCCCACCTATTAGTATAACTTAATTATCATGTTTTATATGATATTATAAGTGCCAACTTCAAGAGGCTAAATCATAAAAGTGGGGAGTTTAAAAATTAAGTCTTTTGAACTCTTAAAGTGACTACTCATATTTCTAATTCACAAAAAATATCATTGCTTTCTTCTAACTTATTCATTTGCAATGTCATGAATAAATTTGCATTGATTGTTATAATGTTCTTCAAGCCTCTGGGCTGGTCATGACAAACTTGATATCTTATGATGCACCATCTAATATAAATCTTTGACAAATTCTACTGATACCACAAGTTCATTGCAAATAAATTTTATGACTTCAATCCAGGGACCCTGACAGTAGACAAGATCAAAAGATCCACAAATCAATTAAAATAATTGCCTTTGTAACAAAGTGGATATTATATCTAACTAAGCCTATGAAGTTAGAATTCAAAGGAACGTTCCTAAAAAGCATTTTTTACAATCACAGAATCAATTGTGGACGCATAAACCAAATCATTACTAAAATTCAATGGCAATTTCTACAGAAAAAAAAAGTAGATCAGTTGCCTTTAGTTGTCATCTCTCATTCTAAAAGGTAATCATGTAATAGAGTATCATGGGCATAGAATACATACAACTTGAAGATGTGGAACTGATAATTAAAGATATATCAGAATTTAGCACTGACCTGATTATATTCAGAGTCAGAGATATCTCGAGAGAGAGATGATTGACCAGCTACTTTTATTTCCTTCTTCCTCAGCTTTGCATTAGGCCCTTTCCCTTGGTAAAGCATTATAACTACATTCCTTAAGGGATCAAGTGCTGGATTCCCTACAGACTTTAAAGCATATACACCATGTATACGCACAGCAACCTGATCTATGATTGAACAGAGCTCTTCTACGGGGGCAGAGACAGCATGTGCTGCAGCATTGATTTTGGGATATTCTCTTGGACCAGATGACTTGTAAAGAAGGCCCAATTTCCGTAATCCTCGAACAATTGATTGAAGGCTACAATATGCACATTAAAACATGTTATTTACAGAAAGATTTACCTAGAAAGGGCAATTTAATGGAAAATTGCAGCTGCCTAATATAATCCTTAATAGTTGACTACAAAATAGTGAAGGAATGCCTTGATATATCAATTAAAAATAATTTATGAATTACACGTTTCGGTTTGATGCCGAGCACAAAGCTTCAACAAAGTTAAATGAAATGCTACTCTCCATTAGTACTGTGAATTTTTCACTGTAATAAGAATTCAGTTCAGGACTGTTTGTTTCACTTAAATGGCCTAGATTTCAGTAAAACATATCACTTAAAAAATTATAAACAAACAACTTCAATGGTTCCCTATTAAAGCTGCTGTATTCGGAACCCACAAGAACTATAGAATTGTAGCTTGAAAACTGAAGAAGCTAACACTTCTAAGAACATGGCAAGAGCTAGACTAATTCAACATAAAACTTCAACATAGTAATGATATCTCAATGCATATCAGTTGCTTTCAATCTATGTAATTCCTATTCCTAATGGCCATTGTGGACAATGCCCATAGGAAATTGTTAACAAACGACGACCCCACTTACTATCACTGTCTGAAGCCACTCTAGTTTGCTCGAAAATCAGTATCAACCTTCCTATACCAAAGAGTCATTGTGGGCACTGCCTGTTGAATGTCAAATATTTCTATTGTCAATTAATACATCTCATGGCTCCTAAATATCTAACTCTGGTTACATTTACATCTAACGCTTCTCTTGATTTTCAATTGGATATAATCTAATAACATTTTAAGACGTGCTTTCACGGAAGATTTAGGCTATTTATTCATGTAATTTCCTTATTATAATAATAGCCTGATGGCCTGCAAACCAGAGAACATTCTTACCAAATTCCTCAAATATTCAATCATTTTTAAAAAATCATATAAAAATATATTTTCACTGGAAAAAAACAATTAACTAGATGTTCTTGCCTCTTAAATGTTGATGCTTCCATCCATGTTGTCATGCATAAAGTCCAACACGAAGCATATTGAGAACTTTCTCTACCATGAAGTGCATAGTTCAAGTAAAGTTCGTGCTTTTGTTCACTAAGATGTACCATTACCTAAAATTGTGTATTACGAGTGGCATCTCAATGATTTTTACTAAAATCTGCCAGGAGGTTTAAGCCTCATGGTGTCATAGACGAGGCACATGCCTCAAAATGTCCAAAGCATGTCTCTACAAAATATAAAAGAGACATGCATCTAGTATTTTAGGGTTTAGGGTGATTTAAAAAAAAGTTATAAATACACTAAATTCCCTAAATTCCTTATTTATTATTCCACCCAATAAAATATCCACCTAAAGCTGCCACCTTGCTCAATTCCTTCGGATCTAATCTGATATTTTAAGCACATCAACTCCACCATCTTCTAAGCATATGCCACCACCTCCTTACTAAACCCTCTTTCTTCACCACATCTTCTTGCCGATAATAATAGAGATTTTTTTTATATTTTAAATGTTGGCCAATAAAAGAGATGTTCTTTGGAGAGTTCTAGAACAGAAAGGAGTTAGTATTGGTTATATGCAAGTCATTAAGGATATGTATACTAGAGTTATTACTTGTGTCTAAACACAAGGAGGATTGACAAAATATTTTCCTATTTCAATTGGATTACATCAAGGATCAACATTAAGCCCTTATCTTTTTTGCTTTAGTTATGGATGTTCTTACTAAGCATTTATAGGAAGATGTACCTTGGTGTATGCTTTTTGCTGATGACATTCTTCTTGTTGATAAGACTAGAGATGGAGTCCAAGAGAAACTTGAATTATGGAGGTCAACAATAAAGTCTAAAGGTTTTCGTTTAAGTAGATCTAAAACTGAATATATGGAGTGTAATTTTAGTTGTAGAAGTTCTAATGATAGTGTTGTGATATTAGGTGAACAAGTCATTAATAAGAGTGAGTGATTCAGATATTTAGGCACTATTGTTCAAAATGATGGTGAAATAGATGGAGATGTTACTATTAGAATTCAAGTTGGATGGTTGAAGTGGAGGAATATCCGGCTGTTGTGATAGAAGCCCACTTAAACTTAAGGAAAATTTTATAAGATGGTGGTAAGACTTGCAATGACTTATGAATGTTGGCCAATAAAAGAAACATAAGATTAAGTGTAGAGAGATGAGGATGCTCGGGTGGATGGCTTTACCGATGTAGAACATCAAGAGGAACCAAAAATTAGAGCCCAAGGTCCATTTACAAGATCTCAAGCTAAAGCCCAAGAAAATTTAGCCCGTCCATTTACAAGATCTCAAGCTAAAGCCCAAGAAAATTCAAGAAAGAAGTAGCTTCATTAGTGCTACCCATTTCATGATTTCATCTTTTCTTATTTATTTATGTAATTTTTAATTTTCTTCTAGAAACTCCATGTTTTAAAGCATGACATGTGTGAGGTGGTTGAATCCACATAAAAAAATGCATGACATGTGGGTGGTTGGCATAAAATAAAATTTAAGCTTCACATTAATGCCACCACCCACTTTTCCCTCCATGTTTTGAATTTTTTCTTTTGAAATATGCTTGTAATGGCTATAAATAGCCCCTCTTACTTGAATGAAAGGGAACTTTTGGCAATTGCAAAATTTTGAGTTATTCTTGTGGTTTGAGAGCTTGGTGGCCAAACCTGCAATCCTTGAGATTATCCAACATATCTTCTTCCCTCTCCCCAATACCCACGTTCTCTCAATCTCATCAAAGAAAGAAGCCCACCTCCATCAAATTTGGTATCAGAGCAAAGCCTGGAAGGAGCAGATTTGGATAAAAGTTAGCTTCAACAGAAAGCATCTCAAGTAATAGACTTGTCTTCAAACTTGTGAGTTTTTCTTGAACTTGTGAGGTTAATTGATTTTCTTTATATGATAGTTTAAATACATATTAGTAGCTTGGAAGGATATATTGCTTGCAAGTTTATGGTGATAACATAAAATTTCAATTAGTAAGCTCCACTATATATTTTAGCCATTTCCCAAGTGTGAACTTGCCTCCTCCCCTTCCAAAAAAAAAAAAAAAAGAGAGCACCTAGTGAGGTAATTCTTCACCAAAAAAATATAACCTAAATGCAAATCAAAATCTAATTACTTACTTTATTATCTTTGTTATTATTTATGGTTAATTTTAGAAGTTTTTTTATTAACTTATGATAACCGCTTTCAAAAAAAAAAAGAGGCTTGATAAATTTGATTTTTCATTGCATAATTTTTTTTTTGCATAATAATATAAATGTGTTAAACTTGGTGATTTTGGCTAAATAACTTTGTCAAAAGACCTAAACCTGCCTAAGGAGAGCTTGGGATTTAAGTGGTCTGTACCCCCTCCTCACCGGAAGTTCTCTTAGCCTAAAATTTCTTTGATTGCACAATTATATTATACTTTTTTTTTTTCATTTTTCACTAGCCTTTTCATATATCTTTTTTTTTCATTTAAAAAAAAAAAAGAAATCTCATGGCACCAAAATCTATCTCTCAAGATCAAGTTGAAAATTTGACTAGATTAGTTGATGCTTTAGATCTTAGGATCCAAGATAATGAATTAAAACTCAACAAATATTAGAAGAAAGTAAAATCAAATGCAAGAACTTAAAGAACAAATGCAAACTCTTATCAGCATCTACAAAATAATACCAACTCCTCCTCCAATACCGCCAAACTGCCAATGAATAGATGAAGAAGATTCATATCCAAACCATAGAAAATCAACCACTTAGACAATCAATCAAAAATGGTGGAAGGAGAGAAATTTATTTTAAGACTATAGAAGACTCTAATGATCCATGTCAAGAGTTAAAGTAAGCCCCAACTTACGATGGTGTACATGACCCAAATAAATTTCTTGATTGGTTAGTTCAAATGGATGACTTCTTTGATTGATAAAATGGATGATTATCAACGAGTTACTTTTGCTAAAATGAAATTAATAGGACATGCTAAAATTTATTGGACAAATACTTTAGCTAAAGAACAAAGATTAAGGACAAACCTAACTTGGATAGAAATGAAAGAAATGTTAAGAGAAAGTATTGTCAGCATCATGATAAGAAGCTACATATAATTATTAACTTTGAGACAAGGTAATTATTTTGTAATGAATACTTAAATACTTTTGAAGATCTAGTTTAGAATCGACAGATCGATAATGATTAATTACCAATAAATTTGGACTTATGACATTAGAAATGAAGTTGAATTATTTGACCCACAATCTTGAGGAAGTATTTCATTATGCATTATTGAACAACAAAAGAAATCTCTCTAAAACTAATAGTCAAGTAATTTTCTTTTCTCATAGATCATTGTAGACTCACCATCCAAATGGCCCAACCACTTTGCCTAAAACTACAATTGAGGGAGCTCTAAGAATCTAGGGAAGTAATATGTTTTAAATGTCATAAAAGGGTCATATAAAATCAATGTAAAGCTCAAATCTTATTTTTAAAGAAGTTGAAAATCCAATGACGACAATCTAGAAGAAGTTTATGATGACACCCCATTATCGATGAAGAATTAGAATTAAATGATGACACTCATGTTAATGTGATGAGATGTCTTAGTGTAATTAAAAATGAGAGAAGATTGGAGGAGAAAGAACATTTTTAGCATGTATGTTTTGTAATGAATGAAGAGATGTAGGTTAGTTATAGATGGAGGGAGTGCTATGAATGTCATTTCAACACACACCTTAACTCGAGCCAACCTAAAATCAACCTCACGAGCTATTTCATGTTATGGGTAAATCATACATTTCTTCCCATCACCAATCGGTGTTTAGTTCTATTAAAATAAGCTATGAGGATCAAATTTGGTGTGATGTTCTCCTATGGACATTGCTCATATTCTCTTAACGCTATATGATATGAATGTTATTCACTATGTAAGGAAAATACTTATGTTTTAAACATAATAACAAAGACTATTAAACTCTTACCAATAAAGCGAGAAAACACCTCCATAACACCACACAAAACAACCGACTTGCAACCTAAGCCTCTAAGAAAAATGCCAAACTTCAATTAATTATCATAGAAAATCCTTCATTATGCCTAATACTATCATTTCGATCCTTACTTTAAAACTACTCTTCCTCCTTTGATCCCAAAGATAGAAATAATAGATTTTGGAGCTTTTAAATGAATTTTCGATCCATTTCTTCTTCACATATTACATATAAAAGAAGTCATACCGAATCTAATGAGTCTCACATACCGATGGTCTTCTCTTCTTTCTTCGATTTTAATGATATTGCACGATGAGCTTCGATGAGCTACCTCCTCTTGAGACATTCAACATGCTATTGAGTTCTTACGGTTCTCAACTTCCTAATCTTCCTCATTAGGATGAACCTACCGAGCATATTGAGATTAAGAGACAAGTTGAGGAATTATTAAGAAAGGGTTTTATTCAAGAGAGTCTTAGCCCTGCGGTGCTCCATTATTAACTCCAAAAAAAGATGGAACATGGCGAATGTGTTGACAAATGAGCAATAAATAAAATTACTATCAAATATAGGTTTCTATTCTCGATTAGATGATATGTTAGATTTAATCTCGGGCAAATTTTTTCAAAGATTGATCTAAAAGTGGATATCATCAAATTGGATTAGATGGAGATGAGTGGAAGACTTTTAACGATGGACTTTATGAATGGCTTGTCACTTTGGACTTTCAAATGCTCCTAAAGACATTTATGAGATTAATGAATCTTTTTAAACCCTATATAGGTAAATTTTTGGTGGTGTATTTTGATGATATTTTGATTTTAGTCCAAGTAAAATGAATCATCTACAACACCTACAAAAGATTTGCGCTTAGACAAGAGAAATTATACATTAATTTAAAAAGTGTTTCTTTTGCAAATTGAGGTAATCTTTTTTAGCTTTATTATATCCATTCTGGACTTAAACCCGATCCTTCTAAAGTAAAAGCAATCTTGGGATCACCTAAAAGTTTCTTTAGAAGCTTTCATGGTTTAGCCACTTTTATCTGGAGATTTATTAAGAATTTTATATTGTTCAGATGATATACTAAAATTAGATAAATTTTGTTGGACTTCAAAAAGGCCTAGAGCAAATTAAAGTTCTTATCACTTCGCACCAATCCTGGCTTCGATTTTTCTAAAGCCTTTGAAGTTACATGTGATGCTTGAATTGGGATAGGTGGAATTTTGAGTCAAGAGAATCATCCCATAAAGATTCTTTGTGAAAAGTTAAATGAAGCCAAACAACGATATTCCACTTATGATGATAGAGTTTTATCAGTAATTCAATCCTTAATTGGCGACACTATCTCTTACATGAGAATTTATACTTAATTTCGATCATCATGCCTTAAAATTCATTAATACTCAACGAAAATTAAGTCATGGCATGCAAAATGGGTTGAATTTTACAAGACTACTCTTTTGTTCTAAAGCATAAGCCTGGAGTTGAGAATAAACCTACTGATGCTTTATCTAGGGTAAACTTAATGATTTCCTCTTTAATTGAGAATCCGGATTTGATAATTAAAGATGATTATATGTGCCCTGATTTTCACTTAATTTATCTTGAACATCTAGATAAACCAATAACTTTACAAGGGACATTCTTGATAACAAATGGGTATTTATATAAATGAAAACAATTACGCATTCCTCGATCTCTCTAGAGAATTTCTTATCACCGATACATGTCGTGTATGGTCATTTTGGAAAGGATAAGACCTATGTTTATTAGAAAATAGATTTTATTGGCCTTCATTAAAACGAGATGTTCAAAAATTAGGGCTCAATGTTTAATTTAAACAAAGTTAAAATTATCAAACAAAGGTCCTGACAATACACTTCCTTACCTGTTCTTATAGCTGGGAAGACCTATCAATGGATTTTATTTAGATTACCTAGACATGAGGACATGATAAGATTTTTGTCAGAAGGATAGATTCTCAAAATGGCTCATTTCTTACCTTGTTCAAAACCAATGATACTTTATATACTAAATTATTTTTAAGGAAATAAGGCGACTCCATGGTCTCCCTTTAACCATTATTTCGATAGGATGTTAAGTTTGTCTCATATTTTGGAAAACATTATGGAAATTATTGTGAACCAAATTAAAATTTTCTTCCTTTTCACCCACAAACCGATGGACAAACCAAGTAGTTAATCGTAGCTTAGAAATTTGCTTAGATGCTTAGTAGGTAAAAGCCTAGAAATTGGGATTTACATTTGCCAACCTCGCCTATAATAAGCATTACATCTAACTACAAAAAAGTCACCATTTGAGATAGTCATGGTCAAAACCCACGACACCAATTGATGTTGCAAAACCTACCATCTCATGTATTTTCGATGCAAAGATTCTCATTTGTTAAAAATTTTCAAAGCCTCCATGAAGATATAAGAAAGCAAATTACTATAAGTAATGAAAATTATGCTTCTAAGGCAAATCATAATCGATCAACAAAAGAATATAAAGAAGGTGATTATGTATTGATTCGATTCTACCAGCTATCAAACCACTAGATATAAGAAGTTACATGCACAGGGCCCATTTAAATTCTCAAGAAAATTGGAACTAATGCTTATCACCTTGATTTGCCGATATGCTCATTCATCCGCTTATTAATATTGAAGATATTCTATCATACTAAGGAACCAAGAAACCTCCACTTGTTCGCCTAACTCTTTAGGGAGATATAAAGACTGTAAGCCCTCTTCCTTGAAGTTGACTATATTATCACCGAGGAAGCACCCATTAATCCAGAACATCGCCTAGTCATTTGGAAGAATAAGCCACCACCAAGACACACTGAATTTGGAGAGAAGTTAGCCCCACAATTAGTAAGATTTCTTAAATTTCAACTCTACAGAAAGAGTTCAATTGATCCTGGGTGTTGATGTAACATCAAGAGGAACCAAAAATTAGAGCCCAAGGTCCATTTACAAGATCTCAAGCTAAAGCCAAGAAAATTTAGGTCCATTTACAAGATCTCAAGCTAAAGCTCAAGATTAAGAGAAATTTAACTCATCCATTTCATGATTTCATCTTTTCTTATTTATTTATGTAATTTTAATTTTCTTCTAGAACTCCATGTTTGAAATTTTGCATTTAAAATTCAAAGCATGACATGTGAGGTGGTTGAATCCACATAAAAAAATGCATGACATGTGGTTGACATAAAATAATGAGGCAATTTAACGCTTCACATTAATGCCACCCACTTTTCCTCCATGTTTTGAATTTTTTTTTGAAACAGTAATGGCTATAAATAGCCTCTTACTTGAATGAAAGGGAACTTTGGCAAAATTTTGAGTTATTCTTGGTTTGAGAGCAGTGGCCAAACCTGGCAATCCTGAGCGCTTATCCAACATATCTTCTTCCTCTCCCCCAATACCCACGTTCTCTCAATCTCATCAAAAGAAAGAAGCCCACCTCCATCATTTACTCTTACAGACAAAATGCGAAATGAGTATGTTCGGAAAAAAGTTGGAGTAGCTCCAATGGCGGATAAGATTAGAGAGAGTCGCCTTAGATGGTTTGACCACATAAAATGTCGGTTGTCCGATAAACCGGTTAGCAGAGTAGATGCATTAGATTTGCCTTATGTTAAGAAAGGTAGAGGTAGACTTAAAAGACTTGATTAAGATGTATGAAAATGAGAATTTGACACAGAATAGGACACAATGGAGACGAAAGATTCATGTAGCCGACCCCACTTAGTGGGATAAAGGCTTGTTGTTGCCAATAAAAGAGAACTATAAAATTAAGTGTCGTAGATGAGGATGTTCAGGTAGATGAGTGGCTTTACACTTAGACAAAATGAGAAACGGATACATATGTGATAAGGTTGGAGTAGTTCCTGTGGCAAATAAGATTAGAGAGAGTCGCCTTAAATGATTAGGTTACATAAAATATCAGCCGTCCGATGAACCAATTATGAGAGTAGATATATTAGATTCGGCCTATGTTAAGAAAGGTAGAGGTAGTCCTAAAAAGACTTCATTAGGAAGTATAAAAAATGATCTTAATTTATTAGGATTAAATAAAAATATGACTCTTAATAAGACACATTGAAGGAAAAGGATTAATGTAGTCGACCCCACATAGTGAGATAAATGCTTATTGTTGCAGCTTAACTTAAAATTTTTGCATTGTTTGTTTAACATTTATTTTTTATGAACATTTCTAATGTCTTTTTTAAATAAAATTATTATTTTAGGATTTTATAGAATGATTAAGAGGTAATGAGAAAAGTTCAATAGGAAATACAAAAGAACTATCGTGAAAATATTTGGAGAGAGTGACAAGGCATACATCTATTTGAAGTGCAATTATTGTGATAACTATTAAAGGTGGTGTAAGCAAGATGAAAATAATAATTTTCTTATCTCATAAGAATGTTATATCATATGCTAAAATGTCTAAGAAAGTGAACGAGAAGAATCATACTTACATGAACAAAACAACCATGCTAAAGTATTTGGCATAAGAAAAATCTAATAGTAAAAAAAAATGCTTTGGACATTTTGAGTTAAAGTTAAATTGCAAAGATATGTTTTTTTGGAATTCTTTTGGAAAGGAGGAATAAATCAAGAAGAGGAATATTGAGATGCACATTTAAACTTATTTTGTAATTATTCAAATTTTATTTTTGTTTAAATAGATTTCTATGTCTAAGTAAGAGAATTTATTTTAAGAGATTTAAATATGCAAAATTTCATAATCAAATAATTATCATAATTAAATATAAATGTATACATATGGTTTAAAAATAATATAAAAAAATAAAGTAATTTGTTATTCTTTGTAGATTTAAAAATTAAGATTGAAAGATTAATATCTTGGTAGTTTTGCTATGATTTTGAGTAGATAATTAATTTTGTATAGAATTATAAAATTTAATTTTAAGAAGAGATAAATTTTGAAATAAAGAATAGTGGTCGTAATGTAATTAATGAAAAATTTAATTTTAAAGATGTTATATTTTATAATCTGAATATATTATAAAAAAGCAAAATAAAGAATGTTTAAATATTATGAATATAATAAAGTTATGGGATAAATTAGAGTATAAAAAAAATAAGTAAAACAAATGTGGATGTTAAGATTTACACTTTGAGCGATTTAAAGATAAATAATAATATAAGAACAGAAAAGACTAACATCACTAATCTATATTTCAATATTATTAAGGGTATCAAATAATGGAGAGGATATTTAAGGATTAAGTGGCAAGGAAGAACAGTTGAGGTAAAAGTGAGTATCCTTCTAATTGATGGTAATTGATGGTAATATTATTGCTTTCTTCCAAACTGCTTATTTGTAGTGTCATATATAAATAATTGTATTATTTGAAATTGCAATGTCTACCCTGAGTTATATGTTCTTTAAGTATTGATCATATTGAAATGAATGTTCTAAAATTTTTCAAATTTTTAATGTTCATTTAAGCTTTTTATATGTTATAGAAAAATACTGCATGAAATAAAAAATGTGAATATTATAAATTATATAGAATGCTTTTATGTGCATGTTGAATATGATGGAGTTTCACCCATTAATTGAGAATATTAAGCTATTTGTGCATGTATATAAAAGAGATTATTGATATTAAATTGCCTTAAATGACACAAGTTTAAACTGTAACTCTTGTGACAGATGTAAATAATATAAATAAAATAAGATAATGTAACATACGATAGAATGTGTAAAACTTTCTTGAAAAATCATATAAACTATCACTTGATCTTATATTAATTTATTAAGTTGTTGACCACCACAAAAGTCACACAAGTCAATACAAGCAAACACGACAAATTCGATGAACCACATACATGATGTTGCACGAATCAAAGCTAAAATACCCCTATCGACACCGAAACTGATCGAAACGACCTTCGATCAATAGACGGGCTTCGTAAATGCATTCAGAACATCAAAATTGATTGAATTATACACCTCACGCAATCCGACGGTCAATCGATGGAGAAGATGATCCACAGATGCGCCTACATGCATATCAGAGTCAGGATGCCTCGATGACAACCAAACAACCTCCGTTCGCAAAATTCATTGTGTTGTTATCGCCTAAACATCAAAATCTATCGAATGAGACTGTCCACACTCGATTCAGACGAGTCTGCGTGAGTGTTGAACGATCGGATGCGACAACACGCATTTTGAACTAAAATTAACCCAATTTGACGCCAATATCGACCAAACGACATCCGATTGCAAAACAAATAATATTTTTGCATTCAAAACATTGAAATTATCTTGAATCGACACATATACTGATCAAGATTGTTGCACCAACAAATTTTTCAAATTCGTACATATTTCGAGGTAATGCCATACAAATCAAGAAATTTTCAATTAACACTTATTCCACCTAATCCAAATCAGCTGCACATACTTCCCACTCTCCTTACCTCTCATCGAATCTCATGACATCTCACGCTTTCCTCATTCCGATCACTCCGGCCGACATCCCACTTCGTAGATCAAGTTTCTCTCCATATGGTTGACTCTCCTCTCACTCTCGATCTCTCTCTTCCTCGCTTCTACACTTGTCGATGTACAACATAGAAGGTCAAAGCTCGCTTCCTTCTCACGAGCTCCTCTGTTGCTCCTACATTATGCGGCTAAAGCACTCTCTCTCTCTCTCTCTCTTGTTCGACTCAGTAACCTCCCATCTCGACTCTTCCTACTAAATGAACCCACCTTTCCATCTCCATCATATTTTGGTTTAATCCTAAAGTCCTTCATCATTTAGCTACCTATCTCAACTCCTGAGTTGACGACCCCACTGCTGATGTTCCACCCGAGCCTCACATTAATCCCAATCGCCATCTCTTCTTCTACATTCAAATCAAGCTCCTCACTGCCTCATTTCTCCTCTCCCTCTTTCTCTCTCTAAACATAGAAAGAAATCTCTAATTCTCTCCCCTCTTCACCCTCTCTCTCTCTCTCTAGAAAATTCTCACCCAAAAATATATAGAGAGGAAAGACTCCTCCCCCTCTCTACCCTACTTTGCATTGAAATCCATCCGATCTCATCAAAATTCGTGCCAATTCTTACTCTGTTTTGCACACCAAACATAAAATGTGGTAAAAAAATATCAAAAATCAAATAAGTACCAGCGCACATTATTCCAACGTGACGGAGAAACTTCAATTAAGTATTCGTGCGTGTTGTTTCAACGCGACAGAGAAAAAGCTGCTTTTTTGCTTTGTGCAGGTACCTAAAAATCTATGCGCGCCATTTTAAACAGGTAGGTTCAAAGACACACGACCATGATGTCATAAGACGCCATCCATGCACGTCTTTTTAGACGGGTTGGCAGACCCAGTACTCCCGAGATAGCCCCCTACACAGGAATGATGTCGTGAGGCTATCAAAATTCCGCCAAGACCTTTACACTGACAGGAAACTCGAACTAAATTGAAATAAAATGAACTTAGACTAAAACTAAACCTTAAATTAAAAATCGAACTCTACAAGTACAATTGAAGGCCAATGAATGCCTTTATAGGTGGGTAGGTTGATGGACATGCAGCCACAATGTCACAAGACACTAATCATGCATGCTTCTTATAAGTGTGGTGAGAAAATCCAACACTCCCGATGTAGCCCTCCTAAGTGAGGACGATGTCGAGATGCTACTGAAATTTTGTTATGAATCCAATTCCTCCAAAGCCAAAATACAGCATACAACATTAAGAATTACCATTACAACAGAGTCTACAAGAATCCATTACAGAAGTTCAGAACAGCCAGTAAAATACAACAAAGACATCAGCTTTTACAACAGAGGAAATCCAGACATACGCTCCACAAGCCAATAACATAAAGATAACAAGGCCTTCATAAACTTAAATCCATCCCAACAGAAATGACAGACATACTAAAATCAAGAAGTATAAATAGAACATCCTATAGTATGATAAGAAATAGAATCAAGTCTAATCAAGATAATGAATAAAAGCACAAACTTCCAACAAACCCTACAAATCGTAATCTCAAGATCCAAGACCAACAAAAAAACTTATCAATCTTTCCTCCTGTTTCTTTCTTCTCCTCCCCTCGAAGCTTCCCTTCCTTCCGTAACATTTCCCACGGAAGTCGCCGAAACCTCCTCGAACGGAGAAGTGCAATCTCCTCTAATCGCTCTCGTAACCCTCTCTCGTGAACCCTAGTTTTCTTCGTCGAATTTAATGAATCCGAATGAGAATTATCCCCTTCAAACGAAGCGGCTCGACGATCGACTCTATCCAACGATCAAGATCTCCTCAATCAGCCGCGGTTAGGACGATCAGACGATCCAAAGACTCCCACTGCATCCACTTTCCCTTGGCCAACACCTGTAATCCACTGAGATAAGAAAGAAGACAAGCCGCTTGATCAAAACACACATCCGGACGACTGAATCAAACCAATCCAATCCAAGAAAACGCCCAGTAACTCAATCCGTGATCAAATCCAACGGCGGAGCAAAAAGGCTTATCCAACGGATCGAAGACCCGCAAACAATAACTCACTCAACCAAGTTCGTACACTGGTCAACTCGTGAAACGAACTGCTGCGATCACCGACAAGGACTTAGAACATTGGTGCTCGTTGACTACTACATCAACACAAATGGCGTAAGCACAAGACACACCAAGACCATGAGGAGTGTGTAGAAGATTGAATAAAACAGCAACAAATGTCTTCACAACTATGATACTAAATGAAGTATCCGTAAGACTCATCAATTGAAGAAAAATTGGAAAATACTCAAAGAAGAACAACAATCGTATGTACCTCCTCACACCGAAATTTCCTTTCCTCCTGACAACAAACTCAACACAACAATACAGAAAGTTGATATGCCAAGATTCAATGGAGAAAACCCTGATAAAAGTTGTAACAATTTTTCATTATTATAGCCTCGTAAGACTAAATTCTTAATAAAGATCCGCCACATGGACCAAAGACTAAGTGGATAACGATGCATCTTAATCACCAATTACACTCATGGATACAATTTAAAGAGCAAGTTATTCGAGATTTGGCCCCTCCTCAGATAGAGATTTAAGGGTGAACTTGCAAAATTACAAATAAATCTAAAAGAATTTTATAATGAATTTGAGGAATTAAGAAACCGATATCGTATTCCACCAATTCTACAGAGTTGTTTTGAATCGGGTTTAAGGCAAGATATAAAAGGGAAGTAAGAGCATCTACTGCCTACAAAGAAGCCTTCCAGCTAAACCGATGGAGGACAGGCTAGCTGATGAATTCACAATGCCAAGAAACTACAGAGCAACTCAAGCCCAACAAACTAAACAAACACAAAGTTATCAACCACCTTTACTGCCAACACCTCCAGCAATCAATCAAAGCAATGTGATGCCCAATAAACAAAACATTCCCATCCAGAAACTGACTCCAACACAATTAGAAGAAAGAAGAAAGAAAGGATTATGTTTTGTTCAGGAAAAATATCACAAAGTATATATGTGCCCAACTTACGCTTCATGATGGTCAATGAAAACCAAGATTATCAACTACAAAGATGATATTCAACCGTAAATTCACCTGATACAAGAAGAGCATTAGAAACAAGTTTAAAATATTATTCAATCTGTGTTAAGACAAAAGACATATAATTGTCTAATTATAAATAGTCTAAATAGTTTTGAATCGACCATCAATTAGCTAAGTATAATTCAAATATACCAAATCCATAAATCCCCATCGACATAGTAAATAAGAAATGCCAGAAGAGTTATAAGTACATATGACAAACAAGCTTTCCATATATATAAATGGTCACAAAGAATTCTGAAAGTACAACCATACCGCCACATTACAAGAGTAATGAGAAGCAGAATAGTGGTAAACTACAACATCAAGAAAAACCATTACCGCGTAATGAGAAATTCAGTGAATTGACCGTTATAAAAGTGATCTCAAGATATGAATTGTGAATCGGTGCGTGTTTAATGAAGCGTCAAGGAGGGAGTAATGCTATGAATCCACCTCCAAAAAATACAAAGATACAACATTAAGAATTACCATTACAACAGTCTACAAGAATCCATTACGTAAGTTCGAGAAAATAAAGACAAGACATCGCCTTTTACAACAGGAAATCGATTACATGCCGCGACACAAGCCAATAAACGATAAAGATAACAAGCCTTCATAAACTTAAATCCATCCCAACAGAGTCGACACAAAAGACATACTAAAATCAAGAAGTATAACAGAATAACGCTAACATCCCATGTAAACGATAAGAAAGTAAATCAAGAAGTCTAATCAAGATACGACAAAGCACTTAGAATCTCAAGATCCAAGACCAGCGAGAAAAAACTTATCAATCTTCTTCTCTCCTCGTTTAGTTTCTTCTTCTTCTCCCTACGTCTCGAGCTTCCTCCTTCCTCTCAGGAACATTTCCCACGGTGGAGTCGGAAACCTCCACCGAGCAGGAGAAGTCTTGGTAATCTCCTCGGAATGGCTGTCTCTCGAGACCTCTCCTGGAACCTAGTTTTCCTTTGGCGTGAGATGAATCAGGAGAAAGCTATCCTTGAAAGCTGACTGATCGACTCTATCAGTCAAGATCTCCTCAATCGGCAGGTTAGAGGCGTCAGCGATCGAGAGACTCCGGCATCAACTTCCTCCTTGGACACACGTAATCCACATAAGAAAAGAAGACAAGCGTTTGATCAAATACACATCGAGGGGCGATAGTAAATCAACCAATCCAGCGGTTCAAGAAAATGCTCGAGTAACTTCAATCCGATTGATGATCAAATCCAGCGGTTGAGCAAAAAGGCTATCCAGCGGATGGAAGCACCATAGCTGACTAAACTCACTCGACTCAGCAGTTGAGACCACTCGGTAGTTGACTTCGGGAAGCGAACTTCGAGCCAAGCCGGATCAGCCCGATTGAAGGACTTAGGAACTTATCAAATTTTAACAAAAATTTGGACTTATACAGCTGAAATAGGACAAGATGGGATAAGTTTATAAGAATACTTGAAGCTTAATCATATAATTAAATCATTGCTAAGCAGAACATGTAATACAAACTCATATGAGATAAGGATGAACATGGAATTTGGCAATTAGAGATTTGATTGCTTATTAATGAATATGAATATGACCCTTTAAAGAAATTTCAATACTTATTCATGTTGAGTGATTTGAGACGGCCTCGATCGAATGTGGAGTTGCATCAAATAGGACTCATAGTGAAATAATTTAATGGATTTCAGATTGTTGCATATCATCTCTTGAAACAACCTTCACTGAACTGAAAAGCTCTTTGAAACAAGATTAAAATTTAAGATGGATTTGAAAATAGACTCACATAAGAGCTTGGCGATTGCCTTACAAGACTAAAGCACACTGAATACATAGCATATTTAAGTACTCACTTTAAGCTAGAATGAAGTTCAAATGAAATTTATAAGAAGGGCTTACAAAATACTTAAATACTTGGAATGTGAATACAAATTGTAATACAAACTCATATGAGATAAGGATGAACATGGAATTTGGCAATTAGAGATTTGATTGATTGTTAATTAAAGAAATTTCAATACTTATTTCATGTTGAGTGATTTGAGATGGCCTCGATCGAATGTGGAGTTGCATCAAATAGGACTCACAGTGAAACAATTTCATGGATTTCAGATTGTCGCATATCCTCTCTTGAAACAACCTTCATTGAACTAAAAAGCTCTCTGAAACAAGATTAAAATTTAAGATGGATTTGAAGATAGACTCACATAAGAGCTTGGCGACTGCCTTACTAGACTAAAGCACATTGAATACATAGCATATTTAAGTACTCACATTAAGCTAGAATGAAGTTCAAATGAAATTTATAAGAAGGGCTTACAAAATACTTAAATACTTGGAAATGCACGCAAACCACCTGAGGAAAGTCTTGCATACATCTTAAAACAATTTGATACCCAAAATTCATCATATCAAAATACATGCAAGTAGCTGGAAGAACTAAAGTGTGCATGCATTGGAAGAACTAAAATGTGCATGCATTTCAAAGCAACAATTCCTTTAATTTAAATATTTTGAAATATGTGTAAAATACTTGGATGAGATAATTTCGTTGCACAAATTTCAGAATAATTTGACATGCCACCGAATTCATAATATATTGCGCAAGCGGACAGAAGACGTCACTGATCTCTAAGTGAACCTTCACATGCATCACACAACTCTATATCCAATTGCCTTAAGATAGAAAATCACCTTTAAACCAATACTTCAAAATTCAACAATTATGATGTAATTTGTTCTCATCTGGTGTGATATTAACAATCTCATGTGAGACTAATAAATGATTTATAATCCAACTTTAAGTGGAATAGAAGCCAACTTGTGGTTTGAACCATAGACCTCTCAATTGAGATTTAAGTCCAAATCCTCTTAAGTTAGCATCTCCTATTGGAAATCAAGTCAAACTTGAGAGAGGATCCTACTCCAAACAACATTCCAAAATATATCAATTATAATGATTTTATGTTTAAAGTATACATGATTCATGGCGGCACCACCTCTACATAAGTCAAAGATCACTTGTCGTTAATTCCCCTAAGTTGAAGGTTGAAAAATGGTCAATGGAGTTTCAACAAGAAAATAAAATGAATTATAACCAATTTGACTCACTCGCATGGGCCCCAACACTTAGATTAAAAGCCTAAACCTAATGTCTAAGGATGCTATGTAAGTTAACTTAAGATGAATTTGGCTCACCTACATGTGCTCCGACCACAATATTAAATACTTAATCACATGGTCTGAGAACGCCGCACAGACTTAAATTAAAATCAATCTGAATTCACTTGGTTTTTGAGAATCGTGCAATTATTTTTAATGACTAGCTAATATTTTAATAAGTATAATATCTCCTTTTCAATAGCTAACCATGCACATTCTTGAGTAGATCATCCCATATACATAGCAGGAGTCATGAGTCTCAACTGATTAATTTGATCCTCCTCCTCATAAAGATTGGAGTTGATAGGGCTAACCTCAACACTAAATGGTTTGCCCTTAAATTAATGATTTTGTTTTATATTTGAATATGACCATCAATGATATTAACTAAGAAACTTCATATTCAAAATTTAAATTTCAAATAAAATTGGAGACATAATTATGTATTCATAGACCAAATCCTTTGCTAGTAGAATAACAAAATTGACAATATCTAAACCCCAATGATAACTGTGTTGAATGATGATTTTAATTGAAAGAGATATTGTCATCAAAACATGTCCACAGCTTCAAATCAAATTAATCTAAAAATTTGATAAGTTGTTAAGCTCTAAATGTTCAAATGAAAATCATCTAAATACTTAAAATAAAATCCACTCCATGCACTCATCCATGACTATTTATCATAGATGACAAATTAAATAAACTCTAACTCACAAAAGAGCTAATATCAAATTAGGTACATCACTATATTCACTCTTAATAAAACTCACGCTAGTAAAGACGTGACCCGTGTCCTCTATCCATATGATTTGGGCAATAGACCCCACATATGATGCGATTACAACTATAATCCTCTCACCGAATGGTTTGGCCCCTTAATGACCCCACTATAATACGATCATAATTTCCCAACAACTTTGCCCCCTTGAGTTGTGAACCATGAGATCCACTTGACAGGGTATAAAACTCTCGGCTAGCTAAGGTTGACTCAAAGTTGTCTTCTTAGACAAACATTAATCCAAGTCTATAAGGTCTTCTTCAACTCATGATTGCTGACAAGAATCTTTTGGTCAAGTTGGAACGACTACATCCTATGACTAAGTAGACTAGGAACCATGACAACTTGAGGATAACAGAATCATGGGATCTTGATGTCACGACGGCGGGCTTGGAATACGAAGCGAGCACGGTGACGGATAAAATAAAACATTTCTTAACATTTCCAATCATAAATAAAATCTCCAATCTTCAACCATAAAAAGCCTTCTGATCATGATGATTTAAAAATGTCATACATAAATGTTCTGATTCGGGAAAAATACACTTTAACATAACTCAACATAATTCTGCGGCATAAATACCTATCTCCTGCGGTTCGCCTACGGTAAACCGACTTTTCTATTAATCATTTAATTGGGATTATTACCGAAAAGATTAAACAACAACAAATTAATATAATTCGATTAATTGATTATCTTTACATAGTAAGCAAGAAAAAAGCTAGTATGCGGTTTACGTCCGCATACCGTATATATAAAGAAAATAATCTGCTCAAACAATCAATCATATGTGAGGTAACACTTGATCAGGCATGTCATCATTCCCCCAACCATCCATTTTAAGTTAATGATGATATATTTTATAATTTTAAACTCCACTTGCTGCTACTATACGCTAAACAATTAACGATCTAACGACTAGCTTTAATCGAAAATTCTCTCTCAGTATTGGTTGGGGTAATTAACTATAGGTGCTTGCGCCTATAAGAAACTTGAAACTAGATCTAAAGTCCTCACAAAATGAGGGCGAAATCTCTAAGTAGTGTCTTATCTATGGTTTCATCTATCTTTTGAAAATTTGACTGACATTGATCTAAAATCTCTTCATCGAGAGGTCAGATGTGAATTTTTGGAGCCCATATATGTTTGCCTAACATACATATTATTATTTTTCATTATGCTACAGTAGTTTAAAGGTTTGAGTAATAATTGGTTGTTGATAGCTCATTATATTTTTGATCTAATACTTGCAAATTGAAATCTTATTATAAAAATGAATAATAGAAGAAAAAATGTTTACAGAAGATTAGGTCAGAATAGAGAAAAAGTACATTCATAAATATCCTAATTTTAATTGTTTTCTTTTATTAGTGGCTCTTTAGTTTGCTTGATTAATAATTTTAAAAAATAAAAATTATAAATTTATTTCCACCGTCCATCCCGCCGTAGTGATTCCAAACCTTCAAGCCGAGTCGTGACACTACCCATCAAGTTGTCTCATTCACACTCTTGGTGTCTCCCCTTCTAGATGGATCAAAGATAATGCTGATGGGGCAGCTTCATCCTTCTCACAAAGCCAAGCTTGGTTTGCTTGTTTGAGATGAGCATGGTGACTTAATTGTAGTGATCAAACAACAACTAGGTGATTATAGAGCTATCCTATCCAAAAAGAGCATCATAGAGCCATGGATGTTTGAATTAAAGAGAGTTATTATTGAGGGTGATAATGTGAATGTGATCAACTTTTTGTAGCATAGTTTGGAGAAGAAGACTTCGAGGAATCGGCTCTAAGAGGGTTCGGATCTTGCATTCTTGTCCCAATTTCAAGTAAATGTTGTTCCATTTTATGCCAAGAGATTGCAACAAGATAGCCAAGTTTTGTACTCAGATTGCCTTACTTCGTAATTTTGTATGGAAACACACAGACACTAAGATAGTAATATTTCTTCCTCTTTTTTACCTTCTTACAGAGGATAGACAATTTTGTAAACACATAGATGTACTCATTTCATTTTTTATTATTAATACAATATGTAAGTTTCAAGGAGATTTCTCATTAAAGAACTTATGGCATTTGGTTGTCAGCATAATTTAATGATGTCATTTATAATTTATGACAAATCACATGATTAGATTGCCTTGATCATAACTGTACCTTTTATGATATCATTTGATGACAAAACTACTTAATCAAAGGACACATGCCACATCTTTATTGACAAAACATCTTTGAGAATGGTCATGAAGTACGCTCAATATAGTTTTAGTCTTTTGTGAGTCAAGGTCATCATAAATTTGTCATCCTCAAATGGGTATGGAGGATGATTAGGTGAATAACTTTTAGCTAGAAGCGATAATTTATTTCTTGAAATAATCTTTAGATTTGACAAGTACTAAAAACTTTTTATACTTTTCAAGGAATTTGGATCCATAATAATTTGTTTTGAAATTTGGGAGTACTTTAAAAATTGAACCGGCCATAACTATAATTTTTTTATCAACAAAATCATTGTAATATCCAATTAGTTTATTCCTAATTAAATTTGTTTTAGCTAATTAACCGTTCTTGTAGCGATTCTTGTGCAAGCATCTGGATTAGCAAAGCATTTGACGCATGATGGATCGATCGAAGGTAATAGCAGTTCATTTCATTTCCTTCCATAGCGGCCTCGGTTCTCGCTGAATCGTCTCCTCCTTTCCCTTCCCTCGGCGTCGGCTTCGATAAGAACTGCCCGGCTCAGCATGCAGCGCGTCGGAGGATTCGCGTCGGCTGACAGAACTACCGTAATATCCAATTAATTTATGCTAATTAATTTTGTTTTACCTAATTAATTTTTGTTGTCTAGCATTTAGCATGTGGCCGGATTAAGCCTTCGACGCGTGTATGGTTGGATCTCTCCAGACTTCCTTATTTCATTTCTCTGGCCGTGTAATTCCCTCCTTTCTTTTTCCTCCCGGTTTCACTAGGCGTCGCCGCCCTTCTCCCCTGGCGTCGTCATCCGCGCCTCCGGTACGCTGCGTGCTTTCGAGTTAAAGCCGTCGACCGCTGGACCGATCTCGCCGCTTCCGCGCTTGCTGCCGCCCGTCGACTTGAGCGTAACCCTCATGACGCGAATCGCGTCCGTGGCGCGAGATCGCGTTAGTGAATCGATCGCCGCGAGTGATTTAAAAGGAATTTGGGTAAGTTATGCAATCCATTTACTAAGTAATTGACTTGGGTTGTAGAAAAGAAAATAAAAGGGTAAAGTGGGGTTAAGATTAAAGACAGTGATAGGGTTTTGGGAGAAATCAAATGTTTGGGGAAAAGAGAATATGTATGTGTAGTAGTATGAATCGTTAATTTTGCAAACAAGGAATCTTATTAAGTTTATGTTAATTTGATGATGTATTGGCGTTAGTAGATTACTTTGGAATCAGGTATTCGAAAACATATGAGGAGATATCAATTTCGGTAAGATTGGTGTTAATTATGAGTTTCATGAGTTGTATGTTATAGAAGTATTTAGAAGAATTATTTAATTATAGGTTGTGTACTCGAGGAGGAATCGAAGCATCACATTAACGGGGTGAGACATAATTACTTAATTTAAATTGGTTTATTCACATGTATGCCATTTGTTCCTACTTATAAATTGTATGAATGAAATAGATATTTCATATATTGAATCAAATAAATCTGAATGTTTATTACTGACCTGCATGATTATTAATTTACATGATTATAAAGCCATAGTTATACATTATTTCGTTGGCGTTTAGAAATGTTTTAAAACATGTTGTTAAATGATAATGTGATAAGCGAGAAAATGTCGAGGAAAATTATGATAGGAAGAATATGTTATAGAAATCTGCGATAAAAGAAAAGTTGAGATGGCCGTGATTAGGGGATCTTAACATCCCGACTCGACATTTGAGGTTGGGGTCGTTAAAGTCCGGCTTTGGTTGGGTAGTATAGTTCGCCCGCCTTGACTTTAGGAGTACGGTGTGACACTTGTATGAAAGTCAAAACTATCACAATTAGAAATGACATTTCTGAAAAATGATTTGATATAGGAAATGATTTTCATTAAAGAAGCGCTTTTGATATTGACATTGATCTGATACCTACATCATATTGTTATTATATTGTTACATTTGCGGCCTTTCTGGCGTATTCGATTTACATATTTATACGACAGTTTACAGTTTGTAAATTTACATATACGTGCGCGATTGTTCTTTATCTTTACTTTAAGCATTCTTGTCTCCAAAGCTTTAAACATGATCTTCCGTTGAAAATTTGGAAAAGACGAAATTTGGGTAGAAAAGTTTGTTTTGTTGAATTAATACGGTTTGGTGTATAGTTTGGAAAGATTAAACTTTTTTTGGGTACGTCAAATTAAATGTCTTTAATTCTCAGTATTTATTTACTTAAAGATTTGCTTGATGTGATATGAACTAAGTTAAGTAGTATATGAATTGCAAATATTTGTGATGATTTGATTAGATGCAAATTTCACTTTATGTTGTAGTAGCGGTTGGAGCGGGTGGAATCGTGTCCGTCACATATTCACTTAGATTGACCCAGATTAAAGGTAGGGGTCATCAGGGTGTGACAACCGCTAAATGGCGAAACGCGTGGTGGGAGTTCGTCGGCTTCGCCTTCCTCTCGTGTCGCGTCCTTCTTCCGTGTGGCTTGACGGAAGCCGTCCAGTGAGGTAAGATGCAGTAGGGAGTTGTGAATCGGTGGCTCGGGGGATTCAGTAGATAAGAGGCAAGGGAGTTAACTTTAATTTTCTTTCCTATCCTTTTCTCCTTCTTGTTGAAATCGTGATTGGGAGTTCAAATCTGTTTTGTCTGCTGATAAGTTCGATTATTGTGTATTAAAATGGGGGTTTAGGATTGACATTTTTGTTAATTTTAGTTTGTTAATTTAATCAGGTAATTAATATTGACGTTAGTAGATTACTTTGGAGTTGTGCTCCAGTATTTTGAAAGTTTATATGAGGAGATATCAATTTCAGGTAAGATTACAGTTTAAGCTGGTGATACTACCATGTTAATTATGAGTTTCATGTATTAGAAGTATTTAGCAGAGTTATTTCATAATAGGTTGTGTACTCGAGGAGGAATCGTCACGCATCCACCTTACTGACGAGGTGACATGTTAATTTAAATTATTATAGTCCATGAATGCATTGTTTCTCCGATTTTTTATAAATAATATGAATGACATATAAATATTTCTATCGTATTATATCAATTACAAATGAGTATAGCTTATTTCATTTTCTTAATAGATATGATTTTGTTGGGCATATGAAAATGTTTAAAACGCTTTATTAAATGTTAAATCGGAATGTGATAAACGAAATGTTAGGAAAATTGTGATAGGAAAGGTATGTTATAGAAATCTGGAAGAAAGTTAACGAGATGAGCGCGTGAAAGGATCTTAATATCCCCTCGACATTTTGAGGTTGGAGCCGTTAACGTCCAGTGTCGGTAGGTAAGTAGTATGATTACTTTTCCTTTACGCACGACGTAGCTGGACCTTTTGTTATGAAGTCAAACCTATGCAATTATAAATGACATTTAAAAAATGATTTAATATAAATTGAAATGACTTTATTAAATAACGCTCTATGTGGCTGATCTGATGCAGAATCTATATTGTTTAGTTACATTGTTACCTTCTGACATTGTTTACCGCTTTTACTCTTAAATTTACATGTATACGCGATTATTCTCTCTTGTCTTTGTTACGAGCCTTTTATTCTTCTCTGAACTTACTTTAACTTCTGGATTGATAATTTGGGAAAAGACGAAATTTGTTAGTCCATTTGTTGATTTATCTGATTTGGGGTGTAAGTTTTGGGAAGATTAAAGACTTTTTGGGTACGTACAAAATTTTAATATTGATATCTTTAGTTGCTTTGTATTTATTTACAAACTTAAAGATTTCATCTTCAAAGAATGATATGAATTAGTATATGAATTGTAAATATTTAGTGATGATTTGATTAAATACAAATTTCACTTCCTCGTTAGCGATCGCAGATAGGAATGTTGGTGGAATCTGTATTATCGAGTCATCCTGATACATTACCAGATTGAAGATAAGGTCTCAGGGGTGTGACAATCATCAACGAGAAATGATATCTGAAATACTTATCTTTGTAATTTAAAATATTAATTCCTATAATAACCAAACTTGATTGCTTGAAACTTTATCAACTCTACTTGTTTGTTTGTAAATAATCAGGTTTATACTTTGCATATCATTTGAATTCATTTGGATGTTTATTATATCACAAACTATGTCAGCTTTACTCTAATATGTATAGGACTAGGTTTGCATGTTGTAACTTACAACTACATCTAGAAAGGTATGATATCAAGAGCTTATATTTTAAAAATGAAATTTTCTTGTGAAAGTCTTTGAAGGCTTTATGCAAACACAAAACAAAAAAAAAAGATTTTATGATTATAGTCAATTACTTCATTAACGATGTGCATTAATAATGTAAACTTGTTTATTACATTGTGAGAGGTAGTTTAAAATCATTCATCGACTGTAACTATTTAAAAATTGTTCCATAAATAGTTATCATAAGGCTCAAGTCTTATTGATTCAAACTTTAGGGCATAAAGAATCAAACATGAAAAAAGGGGATTATGACCTTACCAAGAAAGTATGACAGCTCGCTCAAGAGCATCTACAACATGTTGATGAATATGATTTTTTTTTAAAAAAAAGTTTACAAGATTTCAAATTGATCGCATATTTTTTATATCTATTACACACTTTTTAGAGTAGTTACATGCTTCTCGAGGTCGACCAATTGTGAATTAACCTCATTTTAAGCAATCTATGCCTTTTAGCTAAAGCAGTTTACATGTTTGTTAGATCACATACTCATGTGTTACATGTTACATTAAACTAACTACAAGAGCCAAAAGTGCAAACAAAAATGAATACATAAATGGACAATAAGAAATTGACAGCTCGTCAACGAGCATGAACATTATCTTCTAATGAATATACAAACAATGCTAAATAATTGAAAGGACCCAAATTGGACACAAACAAGAATTGCATTGGACTCGAAAACCCACCTTCAAACAAGAACAAATTTCAAAAAAGACTTGCAAGGGACTTGCAATAAACTTAATAGCTCGTTGACAAACATGAAAGAAACCTTAACAATATGTAAATGCATCATATAAATGCCTTGAAATGCATACTTGACCTCAAAAAATGTGCCAAGCATCAAACACAAATTATCCGCATATGCTCCGACAAACATGATGAATGCTTGAATTTAATATTAGAAAATGTTACACAAACTAAAAGAATGAAAGCATGAGATGAAGCTTGCAATCGATCTAAAAAGTATACAATTATTTTAAAAAAATACAATATTTTAAACTTTGCAAACTATTTCTTGAACTTAAATTTAAACCATAAATTGTATGTGTGTTTTTGGGTAGGCCACCCAACCCACAAGGCAAGGTCCTAAGTTATCTTTTGAAGTCTAATCCTCCAAGTCCCAAAGATTAGAGTTGACCAGACTTTTACCTCTTAATAAACTATTACAACACCATTAAAAAGTAGAATTTTCAAGTCAAGCAAATTTGTAGTTGAATGCTTAATAGTACAACCCACAAAAATCATTTGTCTTCTTTGTACATACAGCTTTCAAGGCCCTTTATAAAAAAAATATTTTAAAATGAAAACTTATGGTGTTGTTATACTCATAAAAATATGCTAATAAGTTCAAACAACGAGCTAGTTCCTCTACATACAATAATATAGTTGACAATTTCTGCAATGCATTGAATTTTAAAAAAACTTCAAACCATATGTAAATAATGGGCTTGATCCTCTATAGACAACCAAGCTCATAAACAATAAGATGAAGTCATTCAAACACTCTGATGATGGGTGTAATCATTGTTCATCAATAACTATAAGGGTTAAGTATCAGAATAATACTCTCAAATGACAGCTACATGCAATACAAATGGACTTACATAAAAAATGACTGAATTGATAGAAAATCTCATCCAAAGAAGATTCTATCAACAAAACACTCCAAATCATAGCACAAATCATTTTCGACTTAAATCCCAATAATATATATATAAAGTAAAATAAAAAATGTTCAAAACTAACCTTTTAAAGTTTAAAGCAATAATTCATCCATACTTCATAACAATTTATCAAGGGTGAAACAAATTTATGTTTAACCTAAGCTCAAAAAAAAGTCAATGTCCTATCAGGCGTATTTCTAAGATTGTGACCATCAACATGAATTATCGTGTTTGCCTATAAGGTTGTGTGCATGAGTCTTGTGTCTTCAGCGCAGCCCCAATCACATGATCAGTGGTGACGATCTTGCATGTAGTTGGATGGTTCAAAAGCTCACATGGAATTGTTCTTTGTGTGACTTCTTTTCATAGTTGTGTTGCTTTTGTGTGATGCCACACTACAACCTCATCTAAGTGTAGTTTTTCTCATGCGCCACCTACATTTCTTGTTGCAAGTTTGTTGATACCAACCAATGGCATCTATTGACCTACACATATGGTGCATAAGTTAAATTAAGCACAAAGTCTAAGACCTATAACCTACAAAGCCAATGTCGCACGAGTTGGGTTTAACGCGCCTTAATTGCGAGCTGAATCGATAAAAAATCAGACGATTTGAAATTTTGATTTCATAAGCGCGTTTAAAATGTTAAAATTAATCAAATAAATTTTATTAAACAAATTAATAATTATTAAAACGATCTATGTTAATTTTAAATAAAATTATGCGCATATCAAGATCGAGAAGCATCGATGACATCTAAACGACCTCTGTTCGCGAAATTGACTGCGATGTTGTCGCCGAAACATATCAAACGACACATTTCGCGATCGATTCGGCAAAGTCTACACGAACGTCGAGTGATTCGAACGCAACGTCGTGTAATTCAAGCTTAATTTCATTCCAATTATCGCCGAAGTTGCTCAAATAACCTTCGATCACGAAACGGACATTGTTGTGTCCGACACAGTAAAATCACTTAAAATTGATATTCATATTGTTAGGATTCATTCGCACAAAATAAATTCATTAAGATTTTTTGCGCAAAATTATTAATGATAATATAACATTATTATGCCAAATTGCAATTAAGTGACTAACGGCTGCTTAATCCCTAAATACCCTGCCTAATCAGCCACCCAAGCTAGCCAATCCTATTCGGCCGCCAAATCCTCCAATTAGGTTAGCTAATTAACCCTCCAATTATATTAGCCTCCCATTATTCTCTATTGGATGTCGTTTAGGCAACTAATCAGATTGGGCAGCTTGCCCTAATACTCGAACTGAGCTCGAGCTCCCCATTACGTGCGACATTCCTCTCGAGTATTCCCTCTCATCCTATCTCGTGCATGGAGCTCTCCTCCCTCTCTCGACCTCTTGGTTCTCCTCCTTCCCGTTCGTCTCGAGCGGCACAAGAGATCCCGAGCCCCTCTTTCCTCTCGTTCTGCTCATCCTATCCGAAGCAACGAGCAACAACTCTCTTCCTCCCCTCTTGGCCGAGCAACCCTAGCCAAGTTCCCTTCTTCCTCTTCTTCCAATCGAACCACCAGGTTGTTTCCATCCAATCCTAAACTTTATATTGCAATTTCGGTTCCTTCTTTTGGATGAAAATGAGTTCAATGAACTCTTCTTGAATATATTTTCTGAGGTTGGATTATGCTTTCTATGTGAAATTGAAATGAGGAAAGGGTATAAAGTTTGATGCACGAAATAATTTAAATCATCGTTTTGTTAGTAAGTATCTCCATATGCCTTACCATTGTGTGTTTTTTTCTTTTGATGGCTAAGCAAAAAGGGAAAGAAAAATTGGCAAGAGTATTACTCGCATGAGATTGCCCCAACTCTATTTTGTCTCTTGCTATTATTTGACATCATAATACTATGCAAAAGGTTATCTAATCAGATTTTAGATTAATGTATATTGTTTCCTTGGGCTATCATCCATGTAGAGTTGCGTAGCTTTGCATTGGTTTCTTTTTAGCAATTGGTAAATTGTTATCATGCAAATTTATTTCCAGTTAGCTGAAAATTTCATACTTTGTGATGTTAAGTTAGCATAATTGTTCGCCTTGCTTTATCCTTGCTTCCCTTCGTCGCTTGGTTGCTTATCATCATGCAAATGAATGTTCAGCTAAAGCAGAATTTCATATTTTCCATGCTTTTGCCAAAACCAAATGTGGTTGATTGTCCTATGGAGTAGAGACTTATTTAACCATCATGCAAATTATTACTTAGTTAAAACAAAAATAATAATAATAATAAAATTCAGATCTTTTCAATGAGAGCTTGGTGTGTGCTTGCTTCCTTATCACTACTTGCTAATGGCAGGCTTTATCCTTAATGGGTTTTATTAACATGCAACCATTTCTCTTGGTTAAATCTAAAATCCTAAGCCTATGTATATGAGCTTAGTATGAAATTGACTCTCCTGTATTATTTGCTAATGATTGATTTTGGTCTTAACTTGTTTTATTGACATGCGAGCTTCCTTCTTAGCTAAATCTGAAATTTTAAACCCATGCATATGAGTTTAGCATGGCATTTGTCTCTTGCACTAATTACTAATTACAAATTTTTCTCTTAATTGGTTTATTAACATGCAAGCATCTTCCTTAGCTAAATCTGAAATTTTAAATCCATACATGTGAGTTTAGCATGGTGTTTGTCTCTTGCCACTAGTTGCTAATGATGGATTTTTTGCTTTCATTTGATCTCATCGACATGTAAGTGTTTCTTTAGTCAAATCTGAAATTTTGAATGCTTATTCTATTGGATTTGACATGGTTATGTGATTCATGTGAGCGAAGTTATAAAAAAAGGAGAAAAAGAGAAGACTGAAATAAAACCTCTCTTTGACTTTGCTTTCCTATTTCAATCATGATTGGCTTCAAATATTGAATTTATTTCTATGATAGCATGAAATTGGAAGGCTTTCTATGGCATGATGTAATTATCTTTAGTACTTCAAATGTTGGGATTTGATTCCTATACAAAATTTTCTATTTTTATGCATCAAATTGAATGTTCTCCTTGCGGCAAATAAAGTGGCTAAGTGTTTACTTAGCTGTCCACAACATGATTCATGCTAAAAATCATTGAAACCTAAGTGTTTAATGTCCAATCTCATTTGTGAATGAATTTGAAATGTCAAAGAGTGAGATTTTCAGATTTTTGGACATTCACTTTATCATTTCTTGAAATCTAATTTGGCTTTTGATTTGATTCTCTTATTTACCCGATTTGAGAAAAGTAGAAGAGAAAACTGAAAGTTTGAGTTTAATCCCTTTGTCTTGGTTTTATATCTATTATTTGACAAATGTTTGACTTGGGTTTTACTTGAATCTCATTATCATGTTAACATATGTTTAGCCAAATATGAGATTTCAGATTTGTGCTTTACCAAATTTGTTTGAAATAATTATTTTGCATCACTTCATATCAGATTTGAATCTTATTTCAATCCCATTGACTATGCAAGTCTCTTTTGACTAAATCTGAAATTTATAATCACTATTTTGTTGAGCTTAAGTTGTTTGTGTCACATGCAAGTAGAGCTATAAAAAAAAAGATATGAAATAGGATGAGCCTTGGGCTTTGTCTTTATCTTGCCTAACTATAGTTGGCTTTAAATGTTGGGTTTACTTCTATGTCAACATGCAATTGAGGAATTATTTATGGGTTTATGTGTTTACCCTTAGAGTTCTCAGATTGAATCTATCTTGTTGTTTATAATGTGACTCATGTTGGAAATCCTTGAAACTCAAGCGCATGATATTTATTCTTTCCCTTTAAGGGGCTGTTTGGTTGCCTGTATTTAGAGTGTAAAGTAAACTAAATGCAGTGTATTTGGATTACTTTAACTTATTTGGTTGAAACTCTACAAATATATGAATTTCTTTTTTTCTTGTTTAGCAAAATAAATGTAATGTAAACTATTTTTGAAATTATGATGCTGGCGTTAAACGACCAAGCGGCGACCGGTGGTAGTGGTGGGCGGGGGCCGATCGGCAATGCGGGGCAAACCGGCTGGCGATGTGGCGGTGGCCGACGATGGTTGGTGGCGGTGACCAACGGCCGACAATGATCGGCGACGGAGGGCGGCGGTGGCGAACACTTTACACTGGTTGGTGTATTTGGAATTCACCCAAATTGGGCTAATTCCAAACACACCAAAATAACCATTCTAATGCATTTTAAATACACTACAAATGCATTGAAATTTACTTTGCACCATACCAAATACTCAAAAAATTAAATTTCCTGCATTTGATTTACTTTACACTCTAAATGTAGGCAACCAAACAGCCCTAAATAAATAAGAAGTGGAATGTGATGAGATGACCAAACTTTAAGATTCATATTGTCATTTTTTTCTTCTGAAAATTAGTTTAGCTATTAAGTTGTCATTTCATTTGCTTGGATTTGGAAAATATGGATTGAAGTATATTTTTTTTTTTCAAATGAAAGGTAAAATAAATCTTTATTTGCATGCAATCCAAAATGATCTTTCTTTGGTTGATTAAGATAAGTAGTATGACATACTCCTTGATTGATTACAAATTGAATCATTTGAATAAGTTTGTTGAAATCTCTTATTGTCAATACAAAACTAATATAAAGTGAAGAGTATATGAGCTTAGTATCGATTCAAAACCCTCTTTATATTGTTTGGGTTTCTCTTGTCTTATATTATGATTCATTTGAATATGTTATCCTCATATATTATGGCAAGATTACTAAGTCATCACTTTATTATGAAACTAATGTGAAATGAGGAAATGAATTTCAAGACTCTTTGTAATTTTAGAATTCCATTATGACATGTGAAATCCAATTCAAATTTAGCCACTAATATGTGATGCATTTTCTTTTCTTTTGATTTGCAGAAGAATGAAAATAGAATAAATGCTTATTCATGAGGCTATCCAATCTTATGTTGATGTATGACATGCAATGGATGAAGTCAATAACCCTATTTTATGTCAAGCAAACTCTACTTGTAAATAAAAAAAATTTGTGGATAGTTTTATATATAGTTCTAATGTGGCAAGGAAACCCTTTGTAATAAGTATCCGTTCATATTATTCCAATATGGCGGGAAAACTTATTGTAATATAAGTACTTGTACACATTGTTCCAACATGGCAAGAAAATGTGTTTTAAATTAAATACTTGTACACATTGTTCTAATTTGGCAATGAAATGCTATGCCATACCAATTAAAGCTTGAAACCCATGCATGTTTTTCTTGGGGTGGTGGGTAAATTATATTTTCGATCGCAGTGTCTAACGACAACTACAATGCACGACTTTCTTGGCGTGATGGAAAGACTCAATCTCCTGAAGCAGCCCTCTACGCGGGGATGATGCCGGGAGGCTGCCGAAATTTTATAAATCATAATATTTAAGCTCTTAATTTAACATGACTTGTTTTAAGTATTTAAAAATTCATAGAATACTTAGTAACATTTCAAACAACCATTTGACTATACACCTTAATGGTTAATGTAAGGAGTTTTCATCTCTTTTCTCATGACTCTTTGAAATATCATACATGCATGATTGAAAGAGCAAATAAAAAAGAAAGGAAAAAGAAGAAATAAAGAGAAAATTCAAATCAATTCTTCATATAAGAAATATAACCATGAGTTGATAAGGTAAATAAAACTTAACACATTAAGCTAAAATGCGACTTACGGGTGATACGATAAAATTTGATTCCAATTGTGTATCAAGAATTCTTTGGAGATATGGGAGAAGAGTTAAGGAGCAAATCCTCATGAAAGTGAGGTGCTCTCCTATTTATAATAAATCTTAGCTTGATCCTAAGCTTTCTTCCCAAGTAAAATGTCATTCAAGTCTTTTGTATGAAGCTAAAAATGCTTCAAGTTATGGATGACAAAATTAATAAAGAAGATTTGTCATCCCATTAATTCCTTTTGTCATTTTTTTTAATATACTTATAAAATGGGCATGGTTTTAAGGAAAAGAAGAAAAGAGAAGAAAGAGGGGGTTTCTCCTTTTCTCAATTGTATTGTGTCATGTACAAAAAAAAAAAAAGAGAAAAGAACAAAGAGAGAAAAAATGGGGGAGTGAGGAAGAAAATACATTATAATTTGGATTTTTCCCCTTCTCCATAAATTACTCATAAATAGGTATTAAAAAAGAAGAAAGAAAAGAAAGGAGGAGAAGCTTTCCCCCCTCTTTATGGGATCATGTCATGAAAAAAAAAAAACTCATAAATAGGTTAAAAAAGAAGAAAGAAAAGAAAGGAGGAGAAGCTTTCCCCCCTCTTTATGGGATCATGTCATGACAAAAAAAAAAAAGAAATACATAAAAAGAAAAGGGGGGGTGGGGGGAGGTGGTGTTTGGGAGGGGAATATCATCATAAAAAGAAGAGAAGAATGTCATGATAAAAAAAAAGGTAATAATGTCATAAGGGCTTGAAAACTCATTTCTTCATTGATGGCCCGTTTGAAATTTTAAGTGGGCTTATAAAAAAATGATTTAGCCTATTTAAAATCCTTAAGCCAACTTTCTTTTTAGTTCAAAAGCCTGTTGAGCCCAAGTCTATATATGGGCCTACCTAAAAAAAAAGCTAAGATTAGCATCTTCAGGAAGAGTTAATTAGAATTTTAATAAGATAGATACTACACTTGATTTATGCCAAGTGTCAAAAAAAGGGGAGAATCAAAATTTACATTCTCTTAGAACACTTATTGCATCTTATTGCATTTGTTCTAAGGCCATGACCCCTACTACTGTCGGAGTGCCTTTGAAGAAGCCATCTGTCTTTGAGAGGCTTGGCCGCTGAGAGAGCCCAATCATGAAAATGATTGTTACTAGAAAGACTGTCTCTTTAATCTCCCAAAATAACACAACCCTGCCAACTGAACTCTTCTCCCCGATGAAGCACGATGCCAAGGCTTCTTCATCTAGAGGCAAGCTCACTCGGAGGCAACGAAGAAGAAGAAATATTAAGCTTCGTACTCAACAACCATTACTGCTGACCAGTATCAATCGTAGAATAAACAAGTGTTCCAAACAACAGTTATGACTAAGATGGGTAAAGCGTGATCCTAGTCAAATCATACTGATCTTGGACCCGATAATGTCGCTCAGCTCTAGTGAGAAAATCAAAAACTGTATCTACAAGAGTGCATCGGGTCCTCAAAGTTGTTAAAGAGAGAGAACTGATGAAAAGGAAGTACTAGGATCCTGTCATCAAGAAAGTTAGAGTCCAGGGAGACCTCCTCCCACAATCCCAGCAAGACGCCAACTAAATCAGGTCCCACGCTGTGAGCATCCGGGCGTGACACTTGGACCACGTGTCTAGAAATCAGCCGTTGAAAAGTCCCGGCGGAAGGACAAGCAAATATGGAGGCCTAGGCCTCAAAAAAAAATTATCTTAGAGAAAAACAGTGGTGTCGAGAAGAGGTTAGCTTTGATGGGAACCTAAGAGAAAGGTCCCAAATAATAAAGTCTCTGTCGACACCATGAAAAATCCTCCAAGAGATCTCGTCGTCAATCAACTCCATCCCGTCAAAAGGAGGTTAGCTTCGATTGTAGCCCTCCAATCGAAGAAATACCTATTCCGCACTTGGAGCCAGAAGTCCATTAGAGACGTTGATCAGAGATCCGTGTTTAAGAGGAAGAGGAAGAAGAAGAAGATACTATGACTGTCGAAATGGTGTACATGATACAACAACTCGGCAAGCCATCTAGTGTGCACCAATACCAACATAGACGTCGTATAGCCGTGTCTCCCCTCAACCTGGAGAACAACAAAATGTCTCAATAGAGGATGCATCCTCTAGTTCTTCAGAAGAGGAAAAAGAAGGAGAAAGGAAACCAAACCTTATTTTCACAGATACAACTACTTTAGTAGAGGCACAAAGACAAATTCAATACTAGATGAAGGCTAAAGATAAGGAAATTGCACAACTGAATACTAAGATGACTTCTCTCAAGTGCGATCTCAAGATGAATTCTCTCAAGTGCGCCTTTAGAGTCTCCTCGGGGAAGTTCCTCAAATATGTTGTGTGTCGCAGAGAGATTGAAATCGATCCCAACAAAATTAAAGCAATTGTTGAAATGCCTCCTTCGAGGACCTTTCGTCAGTTGCGTTCTATGCAGACATCTTGTATTTATCAGAAGATTTATATCAAACATATCAGGAAGATGTTAATCATTTACAAAGTTAATGAAGAATGATACTCCTTTCAAATGGAACAAAGAATGTCAAGAGGCTTTCGACCGTATCACAAAGTATTTATTGAATCTGCCTATTCTTGCAGCGCCAATCCCAGGAAAGCCTCTCATCTTATATATAACAACATTAAATAAACCTCTAGGTGCATTGCTAATACAACATAATGAAGAAGGAAAGGATAACGCTCTATATTACATTAGTTGAAGACTAATATAAGCGAAAATACGATATTCACCGATTGAGAAGCATTGTTTGGTGTTAATTTTTTCTGTTCAAAAGCTTCACTAGTATATGTTGTCTCATAAAATTACTCTCATCTCAAGAATCGCTCCACTAAAGTTCTGATGACAAGACCAACGTTGACAGATTGCTTAATACGATGGACTATTCTTCTGCTACAATTTGACATCACATATGTTCTCCAAAAAGCTATGAAGAGGCAAATTATGGCAGATTTTCTTGCTATAATTTAACATCACACCCTATCTCAGCAGATTCATCACTCAATGATGAATCTTTCCGATGAGCAGATTATGCATATATATGAAAAGGAAAAGCAACAAATGTGAGAACTGTATTTTGAAGGAGCTTCATCAATCAAATATACTCAACCCTCAAATCTCCCAAAGGCTCGAGCTGGTATTAGCCTCATCTTGATCACACTAAAAGGTGGTATAATGAGGCACTCATATAGGTTGACTGAACCACAAACCAACAACAAAGTAGAGTATGAAACGTTAGCGGTAGATTTGGAGGAAGCTATCTCTATGGGAGTCCAGAATTTGCAAGTTTATGACGATTCTCAGCTCATCATCAATCAAGTGCTGGGTCTTTACAAAATCAATAAGCTTGAATTAACTCACTATCACAAGTGAGTTCTCGAGCTTATGAAACAAATTCCAAACATCATTATAACTCGGGTCTCTCGAGCTAAGAATAGCAAAGCAGATTGTTTAGCTAAACTAGTTAAAGAGATGATAGGTATGGATGACAACGATTATGTGCTGATTAGCATTTGCACTCGTCGGATCCTAGAACCAGCAAATCTAAAATCCCCGCTGGAAGAGGGGCCATCAAATGCAAACCAGTAGGATGCAGCACACGTTGCTCCTCACACTTCCGCAACAATCACTTCCCAAAGTCAACAAGACAAGTCTCGGACTATTTAAGAACAAAGACCTCAATCTAAGGGAACGCCAAAACCACAAAATAAAATTCTTATGGTAGAAGAAAAAGAAGGTTGGAGACGACCTTTCATCGACTACTTTAAGGAAGACATATTGCTAAGCAACAAATTGATGGTTGCACAACTCGAGAAAAGGCTTTATATGCTTATGTTGGCAATACCCTCTATCATAAGTCCTTCAAGCAAATGTGACTACGATGCTTGGGAATAGAAAAAGCCAACAAGATAATTGTTGAAATTCATGAAGGGCTTAGTGGCGTACACCAATCAGGTCCCAAAATGGCTTTCAAAGTCAAAAAAATGGGATACTACTGGCCATCTATGGTAAAGAATTGTATCGATTATACCAAGAGATGTCATAAATGCCAGGTCCACAACAGCATCATTCATCAGCCTTCAAATCTGTTGCACCTAACGATAGCATTTTGGTCATTTAAGTGTTAGAGAACGAATATAATTGGACCAATTGATCCGCCATTATCAGCTGATCATTCCTTCATCTTAACAGCCACTGATTATTTCTCCAAGTGGGCTGAAGCCGCCCCATTCAAGAAAGTCACAGCCGAGCATGTGACCAATTTCTTCACTCATATTATTTATAGATTTGGTGTACCACGCCAAATTATCTCAGACAATGGTCAAGCCTTTAAAAGCACTAAAATCTATAGATTTGCTGATCAGCATAAGATTGGCTGGTGATACTCATCGATTTATAATCCGAGAGCAAATGGCTTGGCCAAAGCTTTCAACAAAACACTAGTCAAGTTACTCATAAAAATCCTCACAAGGAATAAAAGAGTGGTATACCAAGCTCATGGAAGCGTTATGAGCTTACCACACCACTTACAAAATCCACTCCCTATGCACTAGTGTTTAGAGCGGAAGCAATCCTACTGCTTGAAGTTGAACTATCCTCGCTCCGAGTAACAATTCAACATAGTCTCACTCAAGATGAAAATGTTTGTCTATGGATGGAAGAGCTTAATGCGCTTGGTGAGATTAAGCTCCAAGCTCAGCAAAATCTAGAAGTTTATCGAACGAGGATGTCCAAAGCATTCGATCATACGGTGCGTCCTTGAACTTTTCAAGAAGGGGAATTAGTCCTAGTACTGAAAAGACTAATTATTCCTCACCAAAAAATTGATGGTAAATTTGAACCTAATTAAGAAGGGTCATTCATCATTGAAAAGGTATATCAGAGAGGAGCCTATCAACTCGTTAATTTCAAAGGCGAAAGACCAATGTCGTAAATCAATGATCGATATTTGAAGAAGTATTATATATGAAAGTGTTATCAAATGAATATTGTACTTAAAGCTTTCGTAAGTTTTACTTGGAATTTCTCTTGTAACACAAGAATGCATTTCCGAAATAAAACATAAATTCCTCTATTAGACATGGGGCATTTTTAAATTTTATAACAAAATGTCAAGCTCGCCCTATAAGATAGAGGGTTTTTCTCTTGTATTTAGGTTGACATCGCGCTTAAGGCCAAGATCCCCATATACGTATTCAAATTATGTATTCAAATTCACAAATTTTAAAGTCTTATGACCAAAAGGAGAAATTTTCAAGTCTGCAAACTTTAACAAATCAAGTTGGAAACACATCATCCCTCCATACATTAAATTTAGGGCTTGAGTTGGTGCATAAAGTCGGACTTAACACTGATATGGTGAGTCGACACTTACGATCGTCACAAGAAAAGTAGTAGAGTTCCCCACCTCATTAGCTTGATGATAAAATCCTCCATCAATTGCTTAAGTTCAAGACTCAAGTGGGTGTTGTATACGGTCGGACTCAACATGCCCCAAATGACTTGTTACTGACATGTCACGATAAATCGCAGTATAGTAGGGATCATCTACTTCATTAGGTCAAAGAGAAGAGCATCTAAACCATCAAATTACTCCAACTTGATGAGTTCAAGTGGCCCAGACTTGAAGATCATCTCTAATAGTCGTAAGATCATTTTTCAAAATTCAACAAAATATCCTCACTCAAGAAGGCACTAAGCCGAGTTTGGTATCAATGAAAAAAATGTAAAATCTCAATTCCTTCAACAAGCTTGTTAAGAAGAAAATAAAGATCGAAGGAAACTCTTCTTTAACAAGTCCAACCAAGCAAAAAGCAAAAGATCGAGGAAATCATCTCAATGTTCATATAAAGCCAAAGGATGAACTAAAAAAAATTATGTCAACAACATGTCCATTACGCACAAAGCATAGGACTGATGACTTTTTATCATTGACCCGACACAAGCTCTAAGGGCTAGGTCGTTGACAGACATCCTTCCATAATCCCACAAAAGTAAAAAGCTAGGGTAGAAGGAAATTATAAAATGAAAATCCTCCTTCAAATCATCAAGATAAAAATCCCAAACTAGATCCTCTATGCTCAAGCTAAAGTTGAAAAAATTTGAAGGATATTAGATCTTGAAGTAAAATTTTAAATCATGCACGATTCTAAGCCTTATCCTCTATATTCAAGCTGAGTTGACAAGGCTTTTAGAATAATGAATCCTCAAATAAATGCCAAATTCAACATAAATCTATACTCGATCCTTTATAAGAAAATAAGCAGGAGTTGACAAGGTCTATCTCGATGATACCCATGTTGATTGAATATTTCAAACGGAGGTATTTCCATAATCAAAATTCATTTAAATTTTAAAGTCAGATCATGATATGCTTAAATCTAAATCAATTATAAAATGATCACATGCTTAAATTAAAAAAAATGTTAATTAAATGAAATCAATTATTTAAATTTAAAACTAAAATCTACCAACTCATCAGCAACTGTTTGTCGGAAGTGATAAATTAAGAAAACTTTCACTCACAAAGAACCAATGTCAGATCAAATACATAAACTATTTTCATACTAAAATAATCTTAAGCAGTAAAGACATGGCATGTGCCCTCTTTTCGCGTGATTTTACTGCAAAGTGACACCACATAAATTACGGTTACGACCAGAACCTCTGACCGAGTGGTTTGTTAGATCTACAATGATACCTTAAAAGACATAACCCATGGTTGCTGACAAGAATCTTTCAATTAGGATGGGTCGACTACCTCCTCTGACTAAGTGGACCAGGAACCACGACAGCCCGTTAAGACGGAACCATCCGATCTTGACCGGGCGTGTCATCGTTCCCCCAAACATAAGCTTCAAATTGAAATTATAAATCTCATAAATTTTGAACTCCACTCACTGCTACTATACACTCGCAATTTAGCGACTCATCGACTAACCTTAATTGAAGGTGCTCTCTCAGTATTGGGAGAGGTAATTAACTATAGGTGATTGCGCCTATAGGAAACCTAGAACCAGATCAAAAATTCTCGTAAAAATGAGGGCAAAATCTCTGGGTAGTGTCTTATCTACTATTTCATATGTATTCTGAAAGTTTGACTGACTTTTAATCACTCTCTTCACGCGGAGAGGTCAGTGGCCAATTTTCAGAGTCCATAACATCGATATTAAAATGACCATATTTGATTTATGCCAAATGGATAACTACACTATTGAACTCATCAACCATCAACATGTCACCATAAAGTTTTTCTTAGAAGCAAATTAAATTATTATTTTTTTCAAAGTTTCATATTATATCAATGGTTTCCAATGTGCATACTAAAATGGTCTCCATATTTTGATTGTTCAATGGAGTTTCTTATTACTCCTGTTTGGATCTCTTTTCTATGACTTTGCTACTTCAATTAAACTACAATTTTCTCTTTGGCTTCTATGTTTGGAAACTCTTTAGAAGTAGATGGTGTAGCAACTCGTCTTTCTATGCCCCTCTATGGCTAAATTCTTGATGGATATGAATGTTACAACTCTTTTCAAAAGATGGTATTGATTAGATCTTTGTCGATTAAATATTGTCAAAATGTGGAATTTAAAAACATTATATCATACTAGTGTCATATGTTTGGACATAAATACTCTTAATACTTTAAGGCTCATCCTGAACTTAGAAATCCTAAATTTCAAGCACAAGATCACCCACTTGATCCCTTTTTGGTGAAAGATCCCACATCTTCAGTTCAAATTTGACCTAAAAATTTGGAGCCAGGCATAGACCACCATTTAGAGATAATATCCAAAGTTCCTATCCATGCTAACTCCTTAGTATTGGTAACTTTGACAATTGTTGATCTTTATGTTAAAAACATCTCACATATTCTCGATACATCTCAATCTCATCTTACATGTAAACACAATGAAAAAATTTCAACACAGCAAGCTTCTAAATTTGAATAGAGTGCTCACAACATTGACTCCGTTGGACAAAAAGTTTCAAATTATATAGACCAGAATGGACAAGAATAAAAAAAATAAATAAATGTCATTCTCCTTTTTTCACTAGGATTTAAAGTAAACAATCCAAATAAATATTTGTATCTTTTTATTTCTTTTTCCCCTTTTGTGTTGTTGTACCTCTCTTTTTGTACTAGTTAAAAATTGATTTGGTTTTCTTTAAATATAAGGTGTATCTTTACAAACGTTCACAAAGATCTCACATATGTTGTGGAATGTGTCCTTTCACCAAGTGATTTTGTTGTCAAATGATAATACAAAAAGTACGGTTATGATCATGGCCTTCTAACTGTAATATCCCATTTAATCCAATTAGCTTATTTCTTAATTGCCTAATTACTTTTGTCGTTACTGTAGCATTAGGACTGTAGCAGCTAAGCATGCATCGGCCGGATTAAGCCATTCGACGCGTGTATGGTTGGATCTCTCCCACAGCTTCCTATTTCATTCCTTCCCTACTGCCTCGGCCCTTCACGATTTCACGCGAAGTTCTTCTCCTCCTTTCCTTCCTCGGCGGCGACACGCTCCGTGACGCTGGAACCGCCGCTGGCCGCCGCTCCCGGAGCATCGCGCGGCGGCAAAGGATTCCGTGATCGGCCATGAACCAGCATCCCAGGCCTGCTGCTGGCCGCCGCCACGCTGCCGCTCGCGCAGAAACCGCCAAGTCCTGCGGAACCGACGGTTGGAAATCCAGTCGTCGGAAATCGTGAACCGATTCTCGGGATTTCTGCTCCGACGGGAAACTTAGGAATTTTGTAAGTTAATTTTCTTTCCCTATCCCTTTTCTTTCACCAAAATCGTGATTGGGAAGTTCAACTATTTTAGCTAGAGTAAATTATTGTATTAAAAGCGGGGTTTAGGATTGACATTGTTTGTTAATTAATTGTTGTTGAAGCGTAATTAATTGGCGTTAGTAGATTACTTTGGAGACTCAGAAGTACTTATGAGGAGATATCAATGGTAAGAGTTAATTATGTCATTATGAGTCGATGACATATTAAGTATTTAGAAGAGTTATTAAATGATAGGTTGTGCGCGAGGAAGAATCGTCAAAGCATCACGACACCTACACAATGAGGTGAGACATAATCGCTAATGTAAAGTTTATTCTATGTAATCGCTTTACCACTTCAGATAAATTGTATGAATGACATATATTTCATATATGAATGCAAATACAAATGCTTATTACTGACTTGATTGATTACATCGATTTACAATTATGCCTTCAACATATATTTCATCGACATAGAAATGTTTTAAAACATGTTGTTAAATGCGAATGTGATAAACAGGAAAATGTCGGAAAATTGTGATAGGAAGGTAAATCACAGATAAAGAAAAGCCGAGATGAGTGATTAGGGATCTTAGTATCCCCGACTCGACATTTTGGAGCCGGAAGTCCAATCGGTCGGTAAAGAGAGTAGTATGGTTACCGCCTACCTTCAACTTTAAAACAGTCGGTGAAATTTTGTTATGAAGTCAAAATCATTAATTATAAATGACATTTCTAAAATGATTTGATATAAATGATTTTAATGAAAATCATCGCTTGGTATGAACCTACAAAGATATTGTGTTATATATATATTGCAGACCTACAAAGATATTGTTTCGATATTGTTACACATCGCAAAGATAGTTTATCGGTTTGTAAATTTACACGTATTAATTGTTCTGTCTCAGACCGAACTTACTTTAAGATTCTTGTCTCACAAAGCTTTAAATTTTATGATGCTACCATTGATAATTTCGCGAAAAGACGAAATTTGGGTAATTTAGTCGTTTTGTTTAATATTTTGGGTATAATTAAAGATTACTTTTACACAAAATTTTAATCCGATGCCTTTAATCTTTGTATTTATTTACAAATATAAAGATTTCATGCTTCCAGTAATTGTGATATGAGTTAATTAGTATATGAATTGTAAATATTTGTGATGATTTGATTAGATAAACATTTCACTGCTTCCGCAAGAAGCGGCCGGAATGTGGAATCTGTCTAATCGAAATCATCCTATTCTATTACACTATAAAGATGGTGCAGTCATCCTGGAGAAGCAGATCGTATACAAGGTTGACAATAAAGAAAAAGATTAACAATAAGAATGATGATTTGGATTTAGGGATAAGTGTTGAATTGATCAATACAGAGTTATAGGACGATTAATTTGGGTTAAGAATCCATATTTTCTTAATTTCATACATGTATGATAGTTAATGAATATGTATCATATAAATACTTTTTATAATTACAGATTAATTTGCTTGAAGAAATGCCAGAAAGGTTAGATCCTCCGCACTACCAGAAACAACTACGCACCGAACTAGATAATTCTAACAGAGTGAAATACAACCTGAAAGTGGTGAAGGTAGATTAATGCAGTTAGTCAGATTTCCTTAGATAAGCTAAGATCTATGGAAAAATCTGCTAGCAAGATCTGATCTAGTTCAAGACAATATTTGAGAATATTTCAAACGCTCAAACCACAAGATTCGGAGCCGATCCCATAGGAAAGATTTACCGCTTAAAATTGGAAAAATTTTGGATGGGATGATTTGTCCCGAAAACGTAATAAGAGAGTACGCTACTTTAGAGGGGAGAAAAGGTGGTGGCGCTCAACAGGGAAAGATTTGACGATACCTATTTCGATCAAATGGGATGAATTTGTCAAAGTATTCAAAGATTGGTTTATTCCTCCATCACCGACTTGCTTTACAAGACAAATTTTTCAATCTAACTCGCTCAAAACTATAATGCAATGAAGTCGAGTTCACTTCTCACTTTCTAGATATATAGCATTATATCGGTCTGGAAGGAAGAAATGTAGATTTACGAGGGTCAGAGATTAAGGATTGGCATTAGCATTTGATATCGATGAGTTCTCGGTGTTAGTTGAAAGAGTAGGAATTGAAAATGAGTTGAATTTTTCCAAACAGCGTGGGATTCTGGTGACAAGCATGAAACTTTGAAAAGAAAGATTTACTTGAAATTTAAGATGACGAAACAAGATTGGAAAATTTGTGATAAGTGTAAAAAGACATTTTTTGGTCAATGTAAGGTTTGGATCAGGAAATGTTATAGATGTGGCGGGTTGGACATCGTCTGGATTGCATTTGAAGAAGAAGGACATAAATCATCTGATTATCGGAGACGAGAACGAAAGAAAATTTTGGAAGCAGAGCGCCACAATTTTGGGAAAATTGAAAAACTTGAGCGAAAAAAAACCCTCAGGTAAAAGCGAGTTTTTCTTTCATAAAGCGAAGGAATCAAATGAAGTGGTGTCGGGTATCTTAAAATTTGAATCATTTGGGTTGATTACTGTTTGATTAGGTGCTTCTCGTTCATTTCGATTCCTTTCCGCGGTTTAGTTGATCTTATTTATTTTGTGTGAATGTGGTAATGCGCCCGGTGATAGTTTGAATCTGAAGATAAATAATTTCCTACTAATTATCTTACTGCAGACATTTTGTTATCATTGGTTGATGATCAAATTTTGATTGAATCTTTGGAAGAGGAGAGTGAAATTTTGCATGCAGTGAAAAATCATTTTATTTTTTGTGATAAGAATAAATCTTCTTTGATTAGTGCGGTGAAGTTGAGTAAATATTTAAGAAGCGGTGAAATTGTATTTAGCAAATTAGATGTGTTGAATAAGGAGGTGTTTGGTGAAAAACATTCAGTTGTTTGAATTTCACGATGTGTTTCAGGAGGAATTACGGGGTTACCAAGAGAAGTGGAGTTTGGGATTGATGTACAACAGTACAACTTACATACATAAATCTCCTTACGGGATGGCTCAAAGAATTGCGAGGTGAAGTGTCGATTGCGGGAATTGAGAAAGGATTTATTGACTCAGGAAGTGCCGTATTATTTGTTAAGAAAAAAGATTGTTACATCGATTGTGTATTGATTACAGGGGAATTAAATAAAGTGACAATCGAACAAGTATTCCACTAGAATTGATGATTTATTTGATCGGTTGGAACTTTATTTTCGAATTGATCGAGATCCGGATATCATCAGTTAGAGTTAAAGATCGATATTTTTAAAAGCGACTTTTGGAACATATGGACATTATGAATTTCTTGTTATGTCATTTGGTTTAACTAATACTCCTGCAGTTTTTATGGACTTAATGAATGTTTTCAAGCCCTTGGTGAGGTTTGTTATCATCTTTATTGATGATATCACGATTTAAAGCGATGAAAGCGTCAAATCGTCGAGTATTGTTTTAGAATTGTTAAGACAAAAATCGATTATATGCCAAATTTTAATGTGAATTTTGGATGCATAGCGTCGCATTTAGGTCGCATTATCGATTGGCGAAGGAGTTTATTGATCCTCAAAAGTAAAAGCAATTTTAGAATGGTCGCGCAAAGAATGTTATAAAGTTCAGTTTTAGGCTTAGCGTTATTACAGGAAGTTTGTCGAGATTTTCGTATTGCAATGTCTCTAATTTATTGAGAAAGGATGTCAATTCCAATGGACAATGAATGTGGCGAGTTTTCAAGAATTGAAATTTGCAGTTTTAGCTATTCCATCAGGCGAGGATTCCAAATATTTAGTGATGCATCTTTAAAGGCTTGAGTTGTGTTTTAATGCGAGAGGAAGAGTAATTCTTATCTTGAGATAATTAAAAACTCATGAAAGAAATTATCCGTCGTGATTTAGACTTAGCGTTGTGGTTTTTCTCTTAAAATTTGAAGACATTATTTGTATGGGTGAAATGCAAAATTTTCTTGATGTCAGTCTTGGTATATTTTTTACACAAAAGAATTGAATCTAAGACAAAGAAGGTGGCTTGAGTTTATTAAAAATTATGATTTAGATATTTAGTATTGTCCAGGCAAAGCTAATGTGGTGGCTGATGCATTAAGCCGTAAATCCATTGGAAATGTCAGTTGAATTATTACTCAAAAGTCAAAGTTAATCAGAGAATTAGACTCTAGTTAGAAGATTCGGTGATCTTGGGCATTTATCTCGATTGGCGGTCTGATCAACTTTATTTGATAGAATCGCCGCGGCGGATTGTGGATATCGAAATTCCAAATCCAAATTAGTTGAAGCGATCTGTAGATGCGAGGGTATTATTAGCATTCACAATTATAGATGGTGATGCGAATTGAATTGAGAAATTTCTGAGGCTCATCGAGGGATATCTATTCATCCGGTAGTTCAAAAATGTATAAAGATTTAAAAGCAACATTTTGGTGGTCAGGTATGAAGAAAGACATAGCTGAATATGTCTCAAATGTCGAGCCTGTTAAAGGCGAGGCATGGATTATTCATTACATATGAGTGGAAGTGAGAAGAAAGCAATGGATTTTGTTATGGGATTTCTAGATCCCAGAAGTGATAATATCGGGTTGTTGTGGATAGATTGAGTCATTTCTTTTGCATGAACAGATTTAGTTGATAAATTATTATTATATGTTATGTTAAAAGTAAGACTTCATGGTGTACCAAAATTGATCCTCAGCGAGATGGTAGATTTACTTAGATTATGGAAAGAATTGAAGAGGCTTGAGCTGATTACAAAGTCTGACTTTTCATCCTGGTCAGATGACAATCGAAGAACAATTCAAGTCTGAAGATTTGTTGAGGTATGTGTTTTAGATTTTGGAGGTATTTGGGAAGATCATATATGATCGAGTTTCTACAATAATAACTACCTACCAGTATTGAGATGGCTCCGTATGAAGCATTATATGGTGAAAGTGTAGAACTTCATTGAGTTGGGTCAGTGGGAGAAAGACATTGGTCAGGGTTGGTTGATCAATCTGAGAAAATCAGATGTCGAGATAGATTGAAAAGCGGGATCGTCGCCAGAAGTATTATGACTTAAAGCAAGTAGAATTTCAAGTTGGAGAATTCTTGAAAGTCAAACTATGAAAGGAATTAGTAGATTTGGTCATGGAGGTAATTGAGCCTCAGTACATGGGGCCTTTTGAAATCATTGAAAGGATCTGATGAAACTACAGACTTACCATTGAATTGTGGACATTCAGCGTCTTTCACATTTTAATGTTGAGAAAATGGATCCGATCGAGGAAGATTCCATATACAAAGTTTGAAATACAATCATTTGACTTATGTATTGGAGCCAAAAGATTTTAGAATTTGATGTGAAGAGATTCGAAATAGGCATTTCTATGTTAAAATTAAATGGAAGCCTGAGACCAATCAAAGCTACTTGGGAGGTTGAACAAGAGATGAGGTAGAAGTTTCCCTTCCTGTTTGAATGATTCAGAAGAAATTTCGAGAACGAAATTTTTTTTTAAGGGGGGAAAATTGTAATATCCCATTTAATCCAATTAGCTTATTTCTTAATTAAATTACTTTTTGTCGTTCTTGTAGCATTAGGTAGTAGCATAAGCATCTCGGATTAAGATTCGACGCGTGTATGGTTGGATCTCTCCCACTTCTATTTCATTCCTTCCTACCTGGCTCAGTCCTTCCGCTGCCGAGTTCTTCTCCTCCTTTCCCTTCGGCTTGACCGACGGCGCTCCGTGACCAGCGAGCAGCGCTCCCGCCCACCGGCGTCGGCGTCGGCGTCGGCCGAGGCTCGCTCCGTGTGACCAGCGTCGGTGATTCAGCGTCGGCCCATTTGGACCGCCGATCCGTGGCGCTCGCCTGGATGCGCTCGTCGTCGTTTGAAAACATCGTAAATCGTGAGCTGGTTGGAAATCGTAAAACTCGGGTCGGAAATCCGTGACCGTCTGTTCCTGTTCACGACGGAAACTTAGAATTTTGTAAGTTCTTAATTTTCTTTCCTATCCCTTTTCTTCTCCGCGGTGTTGAAATCGTGATTGGGAAGTTCAACTATTTTAGCTGAGGTGAGTTCGATTGTGTATTAAGCGAGTTTAGGATTGACATTGTTTGTTAATTTTAGTTTGTTGATTGAAACAGGTAATTAATATTGGCGTTAGTAGATTACTTTGGAGTCATACTCCAGTAAGCTTATGAGGAGATATCAATTTCAGGTAAGATTGGTGTTAATTATGAGTTTCATTTATGAGTTGCATGTATTAGAAGTATTTAGAAGAGTTATTAAATGATAGGTTGTGTACTCGAGGAGAAATCGTGAGCGCGTATTTGTGCACGAGATGAGACATAATTCTTAATGTAAATTCGGGTTTATTCACATGTATCTTTGTTTGTTTACCACTTGTATAAATTGTATGAATGACATATAGATATTTACATTATATTGAATGCAATCTAATCTTTATTACTTGGCTATAGATTCGATTTGATGATTATAAGCATTTGGTTCATATGATTTCATTTGGCGTATAGAAATGTTTTAAAACGTTAAATGTAATAATGTGATATGAGGAAAATGTCGAAAATTGTGATAGGAAAGTATGTTATAGAAATCTACCTTGAGATAGGCAAAAGTTCAGATGAAGTGATTAGGAGATCTTAATATCCTCGACATTTTGAGGTTGGAGCCGTTAAAATTTTTCAATTAGTGTCATTAGGTAAGTAGTATGGTTCAGCCTTACCACATTTTAGTAAATGTAGGGTGACCTTTTGTTATGAAGTCAAAACCATCAATTATAAATGACATTTAGAAAATGATTTGATATAGGCGAAATGATTTTAATGAAAATCCGCCCTCATTGATATAGTATGAGCTCGCGTATTGTTCGGTTATATTTATTTACATTCTGGCCCTGGCGTATTGTTGATTACATTATTACATTCTTGGCCTAGTTTATCGGTTTGTAAATTTACATTATGCATGCGATTTTCTCTTGTTTTTATGAAACTTTAGCGTTCTTGTCTGAAAACTTTAGCTTATGATCTTCAGTTGATAATTTGAGGAAAAGGCAGTGGGTAGAAGGTAGTGCATTTTGTTAAATTATACTGATTTGGGGTGTATAATTTTGGGAAGATTAAAGACTTTTGGTGCGTAAAATTTTATATGTCTTTTTGTTCTTTGTATTTATTTAATATAAAGATTTCATCTTTAGGTAATTGTGATATGAGTTAATTAGTATATGAATTGTAAATATTTGTGATGATTTGATTAGATAAACATTTCACTTTGCTTTCCGTGATATACGGTTGGAGCGTGTTGGTGGAATCGTGTATCGAAAATCTATTATTCTGCATTACACAGTAAGGGTAGGGGGTAATATGGGGTGTGACACTAACTAGGTGGTTTATCATAAAAATTCCATAATTAAATTATAATCATGACTAGAATCAGTAAGTTCCCTAATTACCTAAATCCCATAAGTAGTATTATAAAGAGAATTTGATAGGGCGTGAAACCCTTTATTAACTAAGATCAACTTAAAATTATACCCTTAAACAAACACCGATCTCAAGTCTGCAAGATCTTCTTAGATAATGCAACTTATGGTGGCATTTAAAGATCTTTCAATAGAGTCGGGTTAACTACCTCTTCTAAGTAGATCAAAGCCTATCACCACCAAAGATGACGAAACTATGTGATCTTAATCAAAATTTTCATTACTCACCCACCATCAACTCTAAGATGACAACATTGAATTTCTTTAATCAAATGCCTAAGCACTTAGCACCTAATGACTAATCTTAATCAAAAGCTCTCTCAGTCAAGAAGAGTAATTAATCATACAAACTTGTGCTATGAAAAATTTAGAATTAGATCTTAAAATTCTCACAAAATGTTGACAAAATATCTATATCATATTTAAAATATAAGCTGTCTTCTGAAAATTTAACCTACAATTCCAACCTCTTTTAAGAGCCCATAGGATCTTCATCTTCTTAAAATTCCATGTGAATCCTTACCTCTGAAAAAGATACAGATTATCGAAGCTAAGGAATCAATGATAGTGAAAGAAAAATACAGTAACAAAAAGTTTATTTTATAATAAATAAAAAGATGACCAAGTATTTTTTCCTACTTCAGTTGGATTACATCAAGGATCGGCTTTAAGACCATATCTTTTTGCTTTAGCTATGGATGTTCTTACTAGACATTTACAAGAGGATTTATCTTGGTGTATGGTCTTTGTTGATGATATTCTTCTTGTTCATAAGACTAGAGAGGGTGTTCAAGGAAAACTTGAATTATGGAGCTTAACCTTAGAATCTAAAAGCTTTCATTTGAGTAGATTTAAAATTGAATACATAGAGTATAATTTTAGTTGTAAAAGATCTAGTGGTGGCATTGTAATAATGGGTCATCAACAAGAGTGAATGTTTTAGATATCTCAGGTCTATTATTCAAAGTGATGGTGAAATAAATAGGGATGTTATTAGTATAATTCAAGTTTGATGGTTGAAGTGGCGGAATGCATCGAGCCTGTTGTGTGATAGAAAAGTACCGCTTAGACTCAAAGGAAAATTTTATAAGATGGTGGTGAGACCTGCAATGCTTTTATGGCACAAAATGTTGGCCAATAATAGAGAAATATAAAATCAAGTCAAGTGTTGCAGAGATGAGGATGCTCATGTGGATGAGTGGCTTTACACTTAGATATAAAATGAGAAACAAATATATATATGTGATAAGATTGGAGTAGCTCTAGTGGAAGATAAGATTCGAGACAGCCGCCTTAGATGGTTTGGTCATATTAAACACCAACTGTTCGATAACCTAGTTACAAGAGTAGATGTTTTAGATTTGATGTTAAGAAAGATAGAGGTAGACCTAAAAAGACTTAGTTAGAAAGTTTAAAAAATAATCTCAATTTATTATGATTAAATGAGAATATGACATTTAATAGGATACATTGGAGTAAAAGGATTCATCCAGCCAACCCCACGTAGTGAGATAAAGGCTTATTATTGTTATTGTTGTTATAGATGAATAGATTGACTATAAATTTATAACAAGAGATAAATGTAAATTTGAAAGATGAAATTCTATGAGAAGATTATAAAGATCCAAATATTAGTCATTTAATAAAAATATTACTAACAAAATGATTAGTTAAATAAAACATTAATATAAAAACTTATCGAGCTTTTGAATTGATTTATTTAAACATAGATCAATTGCTCAAGAAAAATAAATTATTATTTTATTTATATCAACAATACAATTTTGAGGTAAAATTATTTCCTTAATAAATTTGATTGGAATGAAATATTATAATTAACTAACAAATCAAAATAAAACATACGGAATTAAAAAAAAAAGAAATAAACAAACCAAATAATTGGTTTATTTGAACTCAATATGTTGGTAAGTAGACCCTTAAGTAGCACAAGAGAGGTGGAGCAAAAGAGTGAGAGGGTGTGTGTAAGAGAGAGAAAATTGAAGAGGGTGAAAGCAAAAGTGAGATCGACTGATCAAACGGGACTACACAAATGATGTTTCATATGGTTATAGATGATGGGTAAATCTTTATGTTATGCTTTAATTGTTTAAGTAAAGCATATACTAATATATGAAATGATTTTTATGAATAGATATTGTATGTTGAAAAAAAATGCAAAAGTGAAAATATATAAATGTTTACATGTGGATGTTGAAAGATTAAATTACCTCCCAAGGTTACTAGATAAGAACACTAATGTGCACGCAAATTGATGGTGTTATGCTTTCCGCCAGAAATAATAACAAATATATAAACTACACCCCACATTATCAATGAGAGATGTATCAGTTCACAATAATTTGGATGTCTTTCTATAAAAGATAGTGGTAAATATATGAGCTACACCTCATTATGCCAATAGGACATATCCCTTAGTCATGAGTTAGGTTTATATCAAGATAGCATTCCAAAGACAAATATATTTAAGTATGTTTATGATATAATAAGTTTAGTTCATATTCATGTTATTCAAATTAAGAAGAATGCTATGATTCAATTTTCATAACTCTGACTACTAAATAATACTTATGATAAGAAATGTTACTAAAAGAAAAAAAAACAATTTTTATGATTTTTTTATAATTTAAATACAAAAATTGACATGCATATCACTTTTTTTTTTCCTTTAGGTTATTGTAGTTAGAGTTATTTACCAACTAAGTTATATATTTATATATAACATAATTCACCCTTATTAGTTGTAATTATTTTTCAAAAGAAAAACCCCAACGAATTAAATGTATAATAGAGAGAGACCCTGTTTACAATGCATGAAGAATTACTAGTGATAGTTATTAATAGATACATTATGTGAACTAATATGTATTCTGTAAAAGTCTTTAGTTGTTGAAATATTATGTATTTTTTGAGGTAATTGAAAGTTATCTTATAGTGGCTCTTTTTGGTAAAGAAGATTTGTTCTACATATCTATTACAGATTACTATGTGAGTATATCAATGTATGTAGTACCATATAATTTTTGGTCTGATTATTTACTCCAACTCCTTGTACAAGTCATGATAGTCTAAATTCTAAAAAGCTTCATACAAGAATCTTTAAGAAATTAACTACTAGAAAGATAAAGTCATATAAAATCCGATTTGACTTTTAAATGAAAATTTCAAGTAGTACTAGCATTAAATGAAAATTTCAAGCAATTCTAGTATTATTCAAAACTACAATGTACCAGATTTGACTTCAATTCAGGAAATGACAATCAATATTGTAGGTTCTTCTCTCATTCCATCTCTTGATGAATTCATAACTAATAATTTACCTAGTAAATTTACTTGTATCAGGATTTAAGTTAATTATTTTATTTAATATTTAAATCATGAATATTTAGAGATTATTTTGTTGTTATTTTTTATCACAAAATAAAATTAAAAAAGACTAATTAAACAAATAATTCAAGGACATATAAGTCAAGTAATTGTAAATACAATAGCAATGTAGATGACACTAGCCAAATTACACAAGTTAAAACTACAACAAATAATATTTGATAGATACTCAAATAAAAGTTACAAAAGCATTTTATATGAGAGTTTAAGTTAGTTAGGCTAAATATTACTTTAATAATAATTATATTATATTTATTTAGTATATTTAAATCTTAATAAGATTAATTAACATTTCATTTGTAACTTATTAAATTATTTAAAATAATGATTTTTATACAATCAAATTTATTTAAGTGAATAGTTATGATTAAGTAATATTAATTAATAAGATTACTATACCATTTAATTAATATATTTATATATAATTTATTTGAGAGAATATTATTAATCATAATTAATTAATAATCTAATAAGTGAATTAAATAATAAATTTCTATTTAGTCTATTCACATAAAAATAATATAATCATAATTAAATTAATTAAAATATAATTAAATATAATATATCAATTAATTAAAATCATTAATTAATCATAAAGTATTAAATCTATATCAATTACATCTAATTGCATTAAATCATAATTAATTTAAGATGATATATTAATTAATCATTATTTAAATAACTTTAAATTAAATTAAAAAATTAGAATAAAAATAATAATCCGTAAAAGAGAATGGATTGATGGCATTTCGACGTCTAAAACCCTCGTCTTTCCACCCCTCCCACTCGTTGTTGCCTTAAAAAGAGAAGGGAGACGTCGTGAATAAGGGTGCAAATGAGCCGAGCTTGAGCGAGTCGAACCCTTATTCGTGTTCGCTCATTTGAAAATTGTTTTGATCGCGTTCAGCTCGTGTTCGAAATAACTCGAAATTTCACTGTTCGTGTTCGCCTATAATTATTTGAAATGACTGGTAGCAGCTCGAAATGGCTCGAAATACAATAATCCGAAAAATCTGTAAGAGGAAAGATTCAAACCTAGGCTAATATTTTGCATAACAAAAGCTTTAACCACTAAGTCATGCTTGCAACTGTGGTATCTATATGTATTTATATATGTATAAAATATAATATAATATAATTTTTTATTTCGAGCTAAATCGAGCCGAATACGATTGAACGTAAGATTGTTCATGTTCAGCTCGTTTATAAATCGAGCTTGAAATATTTGTTAGGTGTTGCTCAGTTAAAGAACGAAATGACACCGCTTCATAATGAGCTATTTTGGATCTAATGGTGAAGAGAACCCACTCTCCTTCGCTCGCTTCTGCTTCTCTAAATTCCGTAAATTCGTCTACCAACAAGATTTAGTAAATATAGATTTAACTCGTGAAAATCGCTTTAACGAGATCAGGAGTGGAACCAGCATCAGTTCTCATGATGAGCAAAATTATATGTTAGGACGAAATTAAAGGGTAGAAATAATTTTTAGGAAGGCAAATGACTAATTTAGATACTTCATATAAGAAAAATTATAAAGTTTATGAAATTGACCCCCTCAACTATGCTTAGGTTCACTCGTCCTTAGACAGATTACAAAAGCCGCAGATTTAACTTGTCCAAAAATATCGTTTGGCTGGATTAAAGTTAAATCCAGCTTAAATCCTGCTCAAATCCTGCAAACAAACAAACAGCCTCTCTCTCTCTCTATCTATATAATAGTGAATCAGCAGCGTGAGCGTGGATTCACACAAAATCTGCGCCGCTGGTTCACGGCCAAAACGAGAGAGAGAGATCGTGTGCAACGCCATTCGTGGACGTCGGACAAGAATCGAAGGCGAGCTTGTTTCTGCGAGCGCCGAAGCAAGCCGCAAGCACAATGCCAAGCCGCCAAGCCTGTTGCGACAAGGAGCGTGCGGCGTCTCAGGCAAGGAGTCGTGTGTGCGTACCCTAGCCGAGGCGATGAAGTCATTGACCTTGTGTGCGGCCGTCGTGGTCGAAGCCGAAGAGTGGCTTGTTCTTGCGAGTGTCGGGGGAGATCGAGAGAGGAAGAAGGGAAATCGGGCTGCTCTTGCACGATCATGAGTGATTGCTCGAGCACGAGCACAGTGTCGAACCGAGTGTTACACAGTGAAAAACTTAATACTAGTTGTGCTGAGAGTGAGAAAATGAGAATGCTATTAAAGATATGTGGCAACATAAAAGAAAGATAAATTAAAGCATGAAAATATCAAAGGGACAATGAGAGTGGCATTTATTTTAAAATCAGATGATTGAAAATAGATTATAGTGATTTTAGTCATCTACAACAAAAGGGTGGAAAATGCACCTATTATAAAGGTAAATAAAATGTGTGAACCATACAAAAGAAAAAAAAGGTAGGCCTGATATAAATTTGAAAGAAATTATTTGATTTGCAAATAATAAAATTAACCTTTCAAGCAATACTTAGAACAAATAGAAAATAAAAATTCATTAAAGGCCGCTACGGATAAGCTAATGATGATGGCCATGATACAAGTAATTCATACCTTCAATTAAATATACATTTTAGGTGTATCTTATAAACAAAAATTATGTTATTCTATAGATCAACTTCCCTTAGCAAGTGCAGTTTCTAAATCAAATATGAGACCATTATAAAAACTCCTCAAGTAGAGTTAGGCCAGGTTCAAAATCCCAGAAGGCTAGCCAACATTTGTGTGCAGGTTCCCCAAGTACATTAACCAACTTCACAGTTCGGTTACAATAACAAAAGCAAAACACTTTTTTCATCAATGAAACTAACGCAAGTTCAAAAATCAACAAGCAATTAAATTTATCATGTGATATGCTACAGAGTAAGAAAGAATGTAGGAACGAAGAAGAAAATTAAATATCATGAAAATTCCACTTGCTTATTTCATGCTGAAGGCAAACAACATGGAAAGTATAGTACACATCAAGTGAGCCTTTTAAAAATATAAAAATAAGCAAAAAAGAAAGAAATAATGGCACTTGGAAGATTACCTGAGAACCCTCTTATCTTTAAAAATCTCTAAGAGAGCCCTTGGAAGATGTTCACGAGTTTCACCTGACATGGATTGTCCAACAAAGCTTTGGATACTACCTTTATCTCTGTTGGTAAATGGCAAAGAATCCATAATAATCTTCTCATGAACTGACCAAGCATTTTGTTGTTCTTGGACAATATTTTGATAACGCTTGATAAATGATAAATCTGTGGACTTTTTGAATTTCCAATCACCAAAAAATTCTCTATCATAAGCCAATGCAGCCATCATGCACTGGAACACAATAGGATTAAGGTTTATCACTTCAAGCTCATGATACTTAATCGTATACTTCTTTAAAAATCGAAGGAGAATGTAATCTCTCTGTATGGCTTCAGGATCACGATATAATAAAGAACTTTTGCAAACCCATAATCCTTGCACCAATTTGGCATAGGAAGGAAGCACCTTTAGAAGATTATCTTCTGAATACCCGCAAGCAAGATCTTTAAGAACATCAAAACTATTGACTTGATTTTCCTGCATTGCAATCCTTGGTAGGCTTAGAGAAAATAAAAGATGCAAATTTGCAAAAATATTTTTGAATGCCATATAGCATGAAATCAATAATATAAAAAATGAGATGAACCAATTGAAAATGGGAAAAATATGAATTGATGAATTACAGGAGTAGCTACAAAGGATGAAAAAGCTGACCTAAAAATGGCCCAGCCTGACAAGAACTGGTCAGGAGAACAACATTAAAATCAAAATTTTCACATGAGACATAATTTAACTAAATAGAAAAGCTCAATATGATTCTTAAATAAATGCTCTTAAATTAATGTTTAAGTATCAGAAGACACAGGACTCATCCGAGTAAACTAGCATTTAAATAGAAAAAATGAACCACGTTTACAAACATCTACATATATGAACATCATCCTCAAGGAAGTCAGAATGTCATCAACCTTGCAGAACCACCTTGTTAGCCTATCTTCCAGCGACAGATGATAGAAGTCCCTAAAACATGAAAGGCATAAATTAGAAAAAATAGATACCAAGACTAGCAATAAAATAAGTATCAGAACGGGCAAATCAATATGCATATCTTGTCTACACATATGACAGCCCTAATTCATTGCGCATGAGCTTTAAAACCACATAACTTGTGTTACTCGTCTACATAAAGTAAAAAACCACAATCGAACAGTAATAATTCAAGAATAACACTACTTAAAACAAATAATACTTTTGCTGGGATATGATTTCTGACTAGTCTCAGCAGAAATGGAGACATTTTTGCCAACTTATTTTCAGCAGTGGAACTTAATTTCACATTAACATTTACTAGCTGGGTAAAATTGGTAAATTTCTGCAGATTTTTGAATAATTATCCCTCAATTTTCCAAGTCAAGATTTATTCAAAATCCCTTGCCATAATCAAAACATAGAAATCTCAGCAAGTTTGAAACAGATTTCTTATACAAATTTGTTATACCAATCTTACCCACATCCATTGCAAAAAGTATGCATGACTCTTTGACGTGGAGTGGGAGGCACCCCACGTGAAACAGCCGGCAGGAAGCGGAATGCCCTCCTATTCATGTGAACCGGTTCAACTGAACCGGACAGGACGATTCAGCCTTCCTAAGGGCAGGTTCACTTATCTAATAAACTAGGATTTATTTGTGTTTAGTATAAATAATTTTTTATGTCCTTTTGGGTACATGTTTTTTCGCTGTCTTGTATTAGAGATTGCTTTCTCTAGGGTTCTTGGATTAGAACTTTTCTGTATCCTTCAATAATGGGCGGTGAATTTGTATCCCAATTATTGTTGGTGATGATCATGTATCTCTCTTTTGATTAATGCCATCTATAAGATGGTTATATTCTGCACATCGTTTACTGCACCTGAAGTTGTAATACCGCTTGATTCTTGCTGACCAGCATCCGATCTTCGCATACAGCGATCATCTTAGTCAGGAAATTGGCTCTAGCGACGGTTTTCTGCCACTCAAACAACCGTATCCTTCCAGCTGTTGCCCAGAAGCCCTACGACAGACAACCAGTAGCCATCCCTTGTCCTCCGTTTTTTCATTCCAGCCTGCTGTTTGATTATTCCTGTTGTGTCCAATTCACACAGCTGCAATCCCTTGCACTTCAGAATGTTTTTGCTGCAACAGAACATCTCCAGGCTTTTGTCCATTGATTCCAACAGCAGAAACTATTGTTAGCCATCTCTATTAATCGCATTTTTACTATACAAATCACGTGCAGGTAATGTTTGGAGTCAGTATCTTCACAACAAGCACTCATTCGACTTTCCAATTACTACATTTCAAGTCCTACTTCTATCTTATAGCTGTTTATTATAACTTTTTTGACATCTAAAACGGTATCACTCATGGCTAAGTTGAACCACTTTAGCTTTCTTCAAATATAACCAGCTCGGGTATCTCTCTTGTGAAGGAGGCAGCATTGTGATGGTGCTTCAGTGAGTTTCAGTGGCAGCTGAACTAGCTTGAGGGTGAGCTCTTCAAGACGAATTGTAGCTTTGGTGGTCACAGAGATCAATGAAGTATTGTCAGAAGAAGCCGACAATGGTCTCTTTCTAGCAATGAGGAGTTGATAGAAGGAGCTGGTGACACTTAGTTTGTAATAACCGAAAGCCAGAAAAAATAAAAAATAAAAAGAGATATACAACCGCCGCGACGGTTAGCTGCGGATTGGAAAAAATTCAAAAGGGGGGAGTTCGGTTTCGGCAAACCGAAATAGAACTCCCAAAACACACGAGAGAGGGAGAGAGGAAGAAAGAGAGAAGGGAAGACTCACAGTGCGTGAACCTTCCGTGCGTCGATGACCGAGGGAGAAGGAGACCGTGCGTCGATGATATGAGCCCAAATCCGCTAATGGCCAAAGTATCACATTCAACAATAAGAATTTCAAGGATCACAGAACCAATGCAGTGGGAAGACCAAATGATTGAGAAAAATTAATATCTGAGAGGCTACTTATGAGGACTACAGAGATAGAAGACTTATGATAATAAAGTCTTATTACAACAAGATCAAGAAAGAACATTATACATCAAAAGCATAACCGGATCAATACACAACAAGAAAATCAAGCGAGAAGAAATAGGAGCATTTCGGCCTATGAGAAAGAATCTGCGTCAACTAAAACAGAGACGAAGCAGATACTAATTACAGAGATGCCTTTAAAATAAAATATCGGTCATAACAAGGGCTTAAACTCTCCATGAGCGGATCAACTACAAGAAATAAGCGACAGAGTAAAAGCAACCAAAGCAAAGCCATATCCAGATCCGGCCTGAAAGCAAGTCCATAACATCATTAACTGACAAAAGAACAGATGCTCGACATCAAGAAAACAAGAAGAGGAATAAGAAAATAGATTGCACTTACCTCGATCTCCAAAGAACAGCGAGCCGAGAATGTAACCGAAGGTAACAACTTGTAACAGAAAGTAGTTAGGCTTGCATAGATAGCTCAAATCCAAGTTAAAGAAGGGCAAACAGAAAGTATAAATAGAGATCAGAAGCCAAACAGAAGGATAATTAAGATTTTTAAGAAAGAAACTTATCTCTTCAGTCTCCTTCTTCTTCTCTTCTTCCTGCTCATGTTCTTCTTGGTTTTCCTCACCAAAAACCACCGTCTTCCATCTGAGAATCCCACAGGTTCTCCTCCTCCAAGACCCTATTCCTCCTGAGTGCTTGACTCGAGCGATTGAAACAAGACAAAGTAAGGTTTAAAGCAAGCTTCCCTCAGAAGCTTAATCCTACAGCCAAGAAGCAGCCGCCTAAGCTAATATCAAAGGCTCAGATCAACTCAGGGATCAAAACAACAGTGTAACCCACTAACTCCCTTAGAAATCAAGAACCGCTTGATCAAAGATCAAATCCAAGGGCAGATAAGAAACCAAAGCAATCCGACGGTTCAAGAATCAATTCAAGAGGAACTCAATCCGAGTGCTAGATCCAACGGCAGAGGGAAAAAGGCGCTAATCCAACGGTTCAGAAGGCACCCGAAATTCCCACGGTAGCTACTCCACTCAGCCGGGTTCATTCCACTCAGAACTGAGTCAACTCATTGAACCAACATCAAGCCAATCCGGATCAGACCCAATTCCAGGAAATAGACACTTATCATTGGTGCTCTCGTTGACCACTACTTACAGAAATGGCAGAAGGAACAAGACACACATCAAAAATATTAGAAGAATGTGTGACAAGGCTACAAACAACAGAGGAGCAAATGTCCCTCTACATGATATTAAATGAAGTATCAAGAAGGCTGGTTATAGAGGATAAAGCGAAAAAAACTCTCAAAGAACAAATCAATCCTGTATGTACATCATCTCATACGAATGTTATCCTCCAAATAGATACAAGAACATTAGACCTATTAAAGTAGATATGCTAAAGTTTAATGGAGACAATCCTAAAAGTTGGCTATTCAAAACAGACCAGTTCTTTCAATATTACAATTTATCGAAGAAGTTCATAATTGCTCGGTTTACATGGATGGACACTTTCGGTATCAATATATACACTTAAATAATCGGTTGCATTCATGGACAAAATTTAAAAAACAGGTTCTTGAGATTTGGTCCTCTCATCTGAGATTTGAGAGAGAATTAACTAAATTACAAAGAACAACAACAGGTTAACTTCTACAATGATTTTGAAGAACTAGCTAATCAAATTTCAGGCATCCCATCTGAATTTTTATAAAGCTGCTTTGAATCAGGACTTAAACATGATATCAAGAGGAAAGTAAGAGCATTACAGCCCAGTTCCTTGTAGCAAGCATTTCAATTGGCCAAACTCATGGAAGATAGATTTGACATGGCTGAAACTACAAGATCACCAACCTCCACAAAACAACCTCAATTACTGAATCGGCCTACTCCCACACACCAATCAACACATCAATAATCAAAATAAATGAAATAACAATTGAGCTACCTGAATGGAAGAAGAAGAAAGAAAGGATTGTGTTTCAATTGTGAGGAAAAATATCACAAAGGACATATATGTCAAGCCAAATTATTTGCCTTCATGATAGTCAATGAGGACCAAGAGTATCAACTACAGCAAGATACTCAACCAGAAATACAGTGGATACAAGAAGATGCATTAGAAACAAGCTTCAACTATAAACCATTCAATCCAGGCTAAGACAAATGACATAGAGGTTGTATAAGTATAAATATTATAAATAGTTCTAACAACTGACTTAGCTTAAACTTATAATTCGATATAGCCCTCATAGAGTACCAAGCATAAATGCAAATAAGATAGTCCATAGTAATAAGTCGGTTGGCACAACAATCCTTCTGACCATAGATGGACAAAAGCAGAGATCACATAATACTACATACAAAGGAGGATTCATTTTCGATAGGTTGGAATGATATATAAATTAGAAGCTCAAAACAACATGAAACACATGGCCAGATAACATAGAAGAGAGCTTCAATCCAAGACTTAGACAATACAGACAAGCTTTACACTACACCCAGTAGAATTACCAACTCAGTTCAGAGATGGGCAGATATTAATCAAGCCTATTAAAAGTTGTAAATCACAAAAAAAGTACTGCAGGGAGATCCACAAATTAAAGAAATATCAAGGCAAACAGAAGGATTTCTAGCCATAGATGCTTCTGGGATATCAAGTAAAGAAATATAGAAAGCATCTCCAGATTTTGACCTTGCGGACAAGGTCAGTGTGGGGAGGGGAGTAATGATATGAGCCCAAATCCGCTAATGGCCAAAGTATCACATTCAACAATAAGAATTTCAAGGATCACAGAACCAATGCAGTAGGAAGACCAAATGATTGAAAAATTAATATCTGAGGCTACTTATGAGGACTGAGAGAAAGAAGACTTATGAAAATAAAGTCTTATTACAACAAGATCAAGAAAGAACATTATACATCAAAGCGGACAACCCATCAATACACAACAAGAAAATCAAGAAAGAAGAAATAGGACATCTATGAAAAGAATCCTGCGTCAACACCTAAAACAGGAGATAGAAACAGATACTAATTACAGAGATGCCTTTAAAATAAAATATCAGTCATAACAGAAGGGCTTAAACTCTCCAACAGAGCCAGATCAACTACAAGAAATAAACAGCAACAGGAGTAAAGCAACCAAAGCAAAGCCATATCCAGATCCGGCCTGAAAGCAAGTCCATAACATCATTAACTGACAAAAGAACAGATGCTCGACATCAAGAAAACAAGAAGAGGAATAATAAAAAAATAACATATTGCACTTACCTCAATCTCCAAAGAACGACAGAGCCAGAACCCTAACAGAATGTAACCCAAAGTAACAACTTATAACAGAAAGTAGTTAGGCTTGCATAGATAGCTCAGATCCAAGTTAAAGAAGCAAACAAGTATAAATAGAGATCAAGCCAAACGAAGGATAATCAAGATTTTAAGAAAGAAACTTATCTCTTGGTCTCCTTCTTCTTCTCTTCTTCCTTTCTTCTTGGTTTTCCTCACCGGAAACCACCATCTTCCATCGGAGAATCCCTAGGTTCTCCTCCAATACCAGCCGCAACCCTATTTCCTCTCGGGAGTGCTTCGACGACTCGAATAGTCGAAAGAAACAAGACAAAGTAAGGTTTAAAGCAAGCTTCCCTCAGAAGCTTAATCCTACGGACAAGAAGCGCCTTAATATCAAAGGCTCGGATCAACTCAGATCAAGCACAAGCAACAGTTTAACCCACTCCTTAGAAATCAAGAACCGCTGATCAAAGATCAAATCCGAGATAAGAAACCAAAGCAATCACGGTTGAATCAATTGAGAGGAACTCAATCCAGTCTTGATCCTGAGGAAAAGGCGCTAATCCAACGGTTCAGAAGGCACCCGAAATTCCCACGGTAGCTACTCCACTCAGCCGAGTTCATTCCACTCAGAACTGAGTCAACTCATTGAACCAACATCAAGCCAATCCGGATCAGACCCAATTCTAGGAAATAGACACTTATCAGTCGATGACCGAGGGAGAAGGAAAAGCGATAACTGCGTCCGTCTACCGGTGAAGCGGCTCCCATGCCGACATCGAAGTTCGAGGCTCGTCGCCACGGCGAGGAGGCGTGAGCGGGAGGAAAGGAGAGCCGAACGTCGCGCTTGAAGCCAAACGGGTTGAGCTTAGGGCAAACCGAGAAAAATATAAAAGGTAAGTAAATAAATAATTTATATAATTATATGTTTAATTAAAAATATGATGTTAATGTTATTATCTCAAGTTTAAACTTAGGGTTTATAATTTTGACTTAGGGTTTATAGATTTCAACAAGAAATGAAATTTGAGAATATGTAGGATGAATCAAATTTAAGTAAATAAGTATTAAACCCTTACATATAAAGTATAATTGCAAATTTAATAAAATCGTAAACCTATGCTAAGTTATATTATCATTAATTAATTTAAAAATATCTTAAGAGAAATGATAAACGTTAAATGAAAATAAAATTTATCTATAGCACGTTAATTAATTTAGAATCATTTTAAGGGATATGATAAACATTAAATGAAATATATTAAGTCACTTTAACACTTAATATTTTATATTAAGAAAAATAATAGGATTAATAGAATTTAGATATATTATATGACAAATTAGATATATCATTATATTAAATGAATTAAAGGTTAATTTAACTTAATTTAGAAAATAAACAATGAATATTGATGAATGTGAACGTCAATTTATAAAAGCTATATGTAAATATCATATGCATAAAATAAAATAAATTATTTTCTAATCTTGATCCAATTAATATTTTATATTATAGAAATTTCAAGGAGATTCAAGAAGAAACTGCAAATTAAATTAGGTAATTATGTTCTTATATTTATGGTAAAAATATCTTTAATTTCTTGTGATGAAATGCATGTTTGTACGATTATGACTTTTTCCTGTACTGCAAGTTGTGATTATTTTCCTGCTTCTTAAATTACGATGTAGTTCGTTTCTTCATATTGGATAATAACCTGAATGTTAGATCATATTGTCACTTGTCATTTTATAAAGTTAATTGATTTATTGTTAGTTATGAATTAATATGCAGTATAATTGTATCTTATGAATGTGTATGTTGAAAGTGGTTCACCCCTTATAGATCGGGGGCCATGATATGCACTCTAATGTAAAAAAATAGTAATGAAATTAATGAATGGTAATATTCTGTCCTTTGGATGAGTATTAGTAAAGGTTTTCTTTTAGTAAAGGTTTAGACGGTGACTCCTAAGATGGATGATAAATATAAAAATAAAAGTTCATACGAAATGTTTATGTATACCTACCCCCCCCAATATGTTTGATTGTTTGAGAAAATTTCTTTTATATACATATAATAACACGTATCTTATTACCTTCTTGTTCTTATAGTGTAACAACATAATTCAATTTATTTTATTTAATTGTTAGTTGTTTAATTTTTTTCAGGTAACCATCTTAACTAAATGACTGATAGAAAGGAGAGTTATGTTTATCGCCATAGAAAGACTACATAAGATAAATAATTATGTCAGTTATGTTGAATTATGTTTAAATTGTATGCCATATGAATTTTATTAGTATATATATATGTAGACAAATTGTTAAATCATTTGTGGATTGTAGTAGCTCTTGTATGATTAGAAATTTTATTTAAGATTGGAAGTGTTATGTAAATTTTTCTTTATCCCTCATTTCTTGATATTCCAAGCTCAGCGTGTGGCAAGAGTGGTATCAAAGCTAGATTTTATATTTAGAAACATAAGTATGTTCATAATCAAAGAGCCATTAAGAAGAGGATAAATTTTATGAAGAGATTTGCATATGATTATATTGATTGATGCGTAACGGTTATAATTAATTTGTGATTCTCAGGCATATAGAATCAATTTAGGAAGATGCTATGAGTGAAAATAGAGAGGCACAAACCGCTGAGTACCAGAATTTAGTGCAACCGCCTTCACTAGAGATAAATGCATTTACTCAAATGATGGAAGCAATGACTCAAATGATAAGAAATCAGCATATACAAGCTAGTGAAAGTGGTGGGATTTCTATTGACAAATACTTGAAATTATTTCGAGATATGACCCTCTTTTCTCGAGGGGCAGTACCTATAGAATCGAACCGGTTAATCTGAGATAGAAAATTTTAGAAAGTATGTTATGCCTCCAGAAAGAAGAGTTGCTTTGACTTCTTTTGCTTTTGAGGGCAAAGCTGAGAGATGGTGGCGATGACAATTGCAAGAGAAGTTTGAAGGAAGACCTTGCAATCTTATTTCATGGGAGGACTTTATGAAGACTTTTAAAGATTGGTTTGTACTCCTCTCAGCTAGGAGACAAATGCAGGACAAGTTTATCAGATTGGTATAGGGAGAGCATTCTATAATGCAATATGAAGCTGAGTTTACAATGCTTTCAAGGTATGCACCTCAATTGATACTAAATGCAGAAGAAAAATATCATAAGTTTCTATCTGGACTGAAGGATGTAGTCACGACTGATTCCTGGGTATTGATGGTATATTATGCGGTGGAGTGGGCTACAAGGATAGAATTGGATGTGCAAGCTACTCAGAGGAGAGATATTCAAAAGAGGATGAATCATGATAGGCCAAAAACTTGGCAGAATGTTCAAACTAAAAAATCAAACTAAAAGACGCCTAAGTCATATACAAATGTCAGCAGTAGCAGTATTACCACATGCCCAAAATGTGGAAGAACACCTAAAGGAGAGTGTCTCTCAGGCACAAACATTTGCTATTGGTGCCATCAGCCAGGACATATGGCAAAATCTTGTCTTATCTTGAGTCAGAAATTTTCAGTGGATACTAGGACAAGTATTCAACCTCTCCGGGAGTTGGTACAAATGATGGATCAACGCATCGTCCATCTCAAACTCGACAAAAAACACCGCCGAGTTTATGCTCACGTGAAAAGACTCGTTTGATGATGTTATTACGGTATGTATTTATTTAAATTAGTATTGTTATAATTTTATATTGTGATAGATATATTTGTTTTTTTTATACACTCATGATATCATCTTTATTGAAAGTAAATCTTAGAGTTTTATTTGATCGAGCATCACATTCATTTATATCGAGGAATGTGTGAGAATTTTGGGATTACAAGTTAAGAAAATGTCAATAAGCTTCGTGCCAAATCTGGGTCAATCTAGAAATGTTTATTGTGAACTTGAATATCTATGAAAGAAGCTTGGATACAGATTTAATAGTACAGCCAATATATGAATTTGATGTGCTTTTAGGAATAGATTGGCTATCTAAATATTATGCTACTATAAATTATTGTAAAAAGATAGTCAAATTCAATATTCCAGGAGAAGAAGAATTCAAATTTGTGGGCATAAGAGAGTATTAGCTATGATGGTGTCTTGCTTAAAAGTTCAAAATATGCTAACAAAAGGCTATAAAAGCTTTCTTGCTCAAGTTCGATACTAAAAGGTAAAGAAGCTGAGGATATATCTAGTAAGGAGTATCTAAGTCTTTCGGATGATTTATCGAGTTTACCTCCGGTTAGAGATGATTTCTCGATTTAATTCAAGCAAAATCAGAAGAAAAGTATATAGAATGACGATCAAAGAATTACAAGAGTTGAAGAATCAGCTATAAGAATTGTTAGAGAATGAATTTATTAGGCCTAGCACATCTCCTTGGGGAGCTCCTATATTATTTGTAAAGAAAAAAGATGAGAGCTTAAGGCTATGCATAGATTATAGAGAGCTTAACAAACTCACATTGATGAATAAATATCCCTTGCCAAGAATTAATAATCTTTTTGACCAACTAGAAAGAGTTTCAGTATTATCAAAAATTGATTTAAGATCAGGTTATCATCAGTGGAAAATCAAAGAAGATATATCAAAGACTGCATTCAATACAAGATATGGGCACTATGAGTTTGTGGTGATGTCTTTTGGCTTAACAAATGCTCCAGCTGTTTTTATAGATCTTATGAATAATCTTTAAACCCTTTTAGATTCATTTGTGATTGTATTTATAGATGATATTCTAATTTATTCTAGAGAGAGCGACTCATGAAAACCATCTTCACATTATTTTACAAGCTCAAGGAAATGAATTGTACAAAATTTTCAAAGTGTGAATTTTGGTTGATAACATCATATTCTTGGGGCACATGAATAGTGTTTTGAGGATCGAGTAAAGTCGAGCAATCGAATGGCCGCACCAACCACTATCACGTAAGTCAAGTTTCTTAGGGTTGTGAGGATATTACGAGATTCGTTGAAGGATTTTCACAGATTGTCATGCCTATCGAGGTACTTCGAGCGTCAAGTTTGAATGGTGGTCGATGAAGAGCTTTTCAAAATTAAATAATTGTTTAAAGCGTCAGATAATCATTCCATCGCGGATAGAAGGATTTCAAATTTATAGTGATGCATCATTAAGAGGCTTGGGATGTGTATCTAGAATGGAAGAGTGATTGCTTATCTTAGCGATTGAAAAATCATAAAAAGAATTATCTAACCCATGATCTAAAGCTAACAGCAATGATATTTGCATTAAAAATTTGGAGGCATTATTTATATGGAGTAAGGTGTGAAGTTTTCACTGATTATCAAAGTTTAAAATATATCTTTACTCAGAAAGAGATAAATTTAAGGCAAACAAAATGGTTAGAACTCATTAAAGATTATGACTTGGATATTCAATATCATCCAGGGAAGGAAAATATAGTTGCTGATGCTTTAAGTAGAAAAGCGTCTGGTATGGCTTATTTGTTGATCTCACAATAGGAGTTGATGAAAGAGTTAGAAAAATTAGAATTTTCCATTATTAAATCTGCAGATTATCATGTTTTATTGTTAAATCAAATGGCTATACAATCAAATTTGACATATAGAATACGAGATGCTTTACTTGTCAAAACCCGGCCTAGGAGCTTAAAATACCAAAGCGGGAACAGATGGTAGGACGAATAAAAGAAAAACTTACATAACACTTCAAATTTTTAATAAAATCTCCAATCATACAAGAGTCACTACAATCCACAAATGACTTAACAATTTATCCACATATATATACTAACAAAGTTTATGAGAAATACACTTTAAACATAACTCGACATAATTGACATAATTACCTATCTCCTGAAGTCCCTCTACGACGATAAACATGACTTTCCCTTCTATCAGCCATTTAGTTATGATGGTTTCCTGAAAAAATTTAAACAACTAACAAATAAATAAAATTCTGAATTTGTTATCTCTATGTAATGAAGGTAATTATGCATCTAATTTTTATTTTCACATATACATAAAAGAAATTTACTCAAACAATCAAATATATGTGAGATAGGTATACATAAATATTTTGTACGAACTTTTTCTTTTACATTTATCATTCGTCTTGAAGTCATCGTCAAAACATTTACCAATACTCATCCAAAGGACAAGTAGCCATTACCATTTACCAATTTCATTGGTCCTTTTTCATAATTTAGATTGCAATTTTCGTCTACTGTAAAGGGTTGAACTCCACTTTCAACATACACATTCATAACATACAATTATACAGTTATGCATATTAATTCATAACTAACAGTAAATCAATTAACTTTATAAAATGACAAAGTGACAATATGATATAACATTCAGGTTATTATCCAACATGAAAAAACAGTAAACTACATTACAATTTATGAAGAAGCAGAAAAATAATCATAACTTGCAGTACAAGAAACAATCATAATTTATAAACATGAATTTCATCACAAGAAATTAAAGATATTTTTACCATAAATGTAAGAATATAATTACCCACTTTAACTGCGGTTTCTGAATCTCCTTTTAATGCTTTTCCTTAATTGAAATTCTATAACATAAAATATTGATTTGGATCAATATTAAAGCAATTTATTTTATTATTTGGCCTTCGTATTCATCAATATTCATCGTATTTTCTAAATCAAGTCAAATTACTCTTTAATTCACTTAATATAATGATATGTCTAATTTGTCATATAATACTTCTAAATCTATTACTTTTCTGAATATACAATATTAAGTGTTAAAGTGACTTAATATATTTTATTAAATATTTATCATTCCCCTTAAAATGATTCTAATCTAATTAACGATAATATAACTTAGCATAGGTTCAACATTTTATTAAATTTGCAATTATATTTAGATATAAGGGTTTAATATTTAATTGCTTAATTATTCTCATAAATCTTTCAACATATTTATAATTTACATACATAACCTTTAATGTAATTAAAATATATTGTATATCGAAATACTTATGTAAGCATTTACATAGTAAAATGGTCATTTGGATTTGCACTTCATTTTGAAATTAAAACTTATATAATATAACTATATTTCCTTTTATAATATAAAATGCATTTCCTTTATAAATTCTCATAATTTTAATACATATCTTTATTACTTTTCTTTAAAATGATTCTTGAAATGATCTTAAAATAATACCTTAATTTGAATTTAATTTATATTACATATTCCTGAATTAATTTATTTGCTGAAATCGATAAACCCTAAATCAAAAATTTGAGATAATAATATTAACATAAAATTTCAATTAAAAATAACTATATATCTTATTTACTTACTTACCCCTCTCTCTTATACCCAAGAGCGCCTTGGGGGGGCTCAAGCTCTCCTTTCCTTCCAGTTCGCGCCGGTTCCTCTCATCGGCGCATGAGAGGCTCCCGGCGACCGTCGGCGAATGGAGCCCTCACTCACGCTAGCAGGATGCAGGGTCGCCGCTTCCTTCTTCTCCTCCTCGTCGGCTCCTCTCCTCTTCTCTTTCCGGCGATGCACGTCGCTGTGGCCAGAACGCAGTGAGTCTCTCTTCTTCTCCCTTCCTCTCTCCCAGCGTGTTTTAGGGGTTTGGTTTTGACAACCCAGATCCCGCTTTCTTTATCCTTACAGTCATCGGTGGTATTTTTTTTTTCCGGTTATTACATTACCTCAAGATGATGACTTTCAAAAAATTTTAGATTTGTAAAAGTAGGCCACACATAAGATTTTGAAATCGATGAAGAGGGATTACTGAAGTATCATGACAGTTTGCATTCCAGATGTTGGAGATTTGAGGAAATATATCTTACATGAAGGACATCATTCTAATTATATAATTCATCCAAGCAGTAACAAAATATATCAAGATCTTAAGAAAATATTTTGGTGACTAGGAATGAAAAGAAGTGTAACTGAATTTGTCTATAAGTGTCAATCATGTCAGATGGTTAAGGTTGAACATCAGAAGCCAGGTGAATTTTTACAACCCTTGCCAATACCTGAGTGGAAATGTGATGATATTGCTATGGATTTTGTGGTTGGCTTTAAATCCGTAAGAGAATGCGATCTTATTTGGGTTATTATTGATAGGTTGACTAAATCAACGCTTTATACCTATCAAACAATCGATCTTGTTGAAAAGCTAGAGGAAGTATGTTGATGAAATTGTGAAGTTGCGTGGTGTGCGATCTATGTGTCGATCGGGATGGTCGATTACATCTGTATGAAGAAAAATTCAAGAAGCTTTAGGTGCGGCTTACTTTCGATCAGATTATCCTCAAACCGATGGCACCAAAAGAACAATTCAAACACTTGAAGATTTGCTTAGACTTTGTATCCTTGATTTTGGGAGAAATTGAAAAATTCATTTGCCTTTGATTGAGTTTGCCTACAATAATAACTTTCAAGCAAGTATTGGTATGACTCCCTATGAAGCATTATATGGAAGGAAATGCATAACACCGCTTTGTTGGGTGGAGACAGGTGAAAGAAGAATCATTTGTGCAGATATAGTAGATGAAGCCACTGAAAAGATCCGATTGATCCGTGATAGATTAAAAGCCGTTCAAGATAGGCAGAGGAAATATTATAATACTAAACATCGGCCAGTAGAGTTTGAAGTGGGAGAATTTGTATTTCTTAAAGTCAGCCCCATTAAAGGTATAAAACGATTTGGTAAACTTAGAAAATTGAGCCCACGTTATATTAATCCATATGAAATCTTGGAAAGAATTAGAAAAGTGGCATATAGATTGGTTTTACCTTCTCACATGCAAGGAGTGCACAATGTGTTTCATATTTCTCTTCTGCGAAAGTATATTACTGATGAAGCCAACAAATTTATTACGGATCCTATTGACATTCAACCGGATCTCACATTTGTAGGAGCCGAAAGGATTATAGATTATGATAGCATCGTGAATAGGAAATTTCATTTGTTATCGTGAAAACATGGATCAGATCGACAAGCTACGTGGGAGAAGAATCAGAAATGCGAGAACTTTATCCTCAATTGTTTAATTAAAGGTATGTTTATTTCTATTATTATCATTTAATTTCGAGGATGAAATTTTTATAAGAGGGAGAGATTGTAATAACAGAAAGCCAGAAAAAAAAAGAAATTCAACAGCCACGATGATTAACCTGATTGGAAAAGTCAGGGGAGTTCGATTTCAAACCAAAATAACTCCCAAAAACACCTGAGGGAGAGAGGAGAGGAGAGAGGAAGGAAAAGAGAAGGGAAGACTCAGCGTGGAACCTTCGGCGACCGAGGAAGAAGGAGGCAGATGTCGGCGATCGTCGACAACCGGGAGAAGAAGAAGCGACAACTCGTCCGTCGTTACCAAGTGAGGCGCCTCCACTGCCGACATCGAGTTCGAGGAGCTCTTGTCGGAGAAAGGAGGAAGCCGTCGCGTCTGAAACGGAGAAAGGAGAACCCAATGCGTCGTGAAGAAGCCGACAAATTGAGCTTAGGGCAAACCGAGAAGAAATATAAAAGGTAAGTAAATAAATAATTTATATAATTATATGTTTAATTAAAAATCTGATGTTAATGTTATTATCTCAAGTTTTAACTTAGGGTTTATAGATTTCAGCAAGAAATGAAATTTGAGAATATGTAGGATGAATCAAAGTTAAGTAATTAAAAACCCTTACATATGAAATCAATTAAAATTTAATAAAATCGTAAACCTATGCTAAGTTATATTATCGTTAATTAATTGAAAATCATCTTAAGGGAAATGATAAACATTAAATTAAAATAAAATTTATCTATAGCACGTTAATTAATTTAGAATTATTTTAAGAGATATGATAAATATTAAATGAAATATATTATGTCACTTTAACACTTAATATTTTATATTAAGAAAAATAATAGGATTAATAGGATTTAAATGTATTACATGACAAATTAGACATATTATTATATTAAATGAATTAAAAACTTGATTTAGAAAATAAACAATGAATATTGATGAATGTGAGCGTCAATTTATAAAAACTATATGTAAGTATCATATGAATAAAATAAAATAAATTACTTTCTAATATTGATCCAATCAATATTTTATATTATAGAAATTTCAATTAAGAAAATAAACATTAAAAGAAAGGAGATTCAAGAGAAAACTGCGAATTAAAGTGCAGAATTACGTTTCATGTTTATAATAAAATGTCTTTAATTTCACGCGATGAAATGACTCAGGATGATTATAACTTTTTCATGACGTAACGATTATTTTCCCGCTTCTTCATAAATCGGGATGAATTTTATCGCTTCTTCACGGATAATAACCTAAATGCTAGATCATATCATTACCATCATTTTATAAAGTTAACGATTTACGATTACATGAATAATACCAGATAAGCAGACGCGATGTTGAAAGTAGAGTTCACTCACCCCTTATAAGATCGGACGAATGCCCGCGTGCACAAAATGACGAAAAAAAGGGTCAACGAAATCGCAAATGGAAATAAATACTGTTCTTTCGATGAGTATCGGTAAAGGTTTTCTTTCGGTAAAGATTTAGATGTGACTCTAAGATGATAAATGTAAAAGTAAAAGCTCATATGAAATATTTTGTATACCTACCCCTCATATGTTTGATTGTTTGAGCAAATTTCTTTACGTACATATCATAACAAAACCCATATACTCTTCTACCTTCTTTGTTATTATAAGATAACAACATAATCGACAATCAATTTTATTCAATTGTTAGTTGTTTAATTCTTTTCAAGTAACCATCTTAACTAAATGGCTGATAGAATGGAGAGTTGTTTATCGCCGTAGAGAGATTACAGGAGATAGGTAATTATGTCAATTATGTTGAATTACATTTAAATTGTATGTCATATGAACTTTATTAGTATATATATATGTGGATAAATTGTTAAATTATTTGTGGATTGTAATGACTCTTGTATGATTGGAGATTTTATTTAAGTTGGAAGTATTATGTAAATTTTTCTTTTATCTGTCCAACCGTCTGTTTCAGCCTTGGTATTCCAAGCTCCCGGGCCGAGTTATGACATAGCTGGCCAAAAAGTAAAGCAAGCAACACTGGAGAGGCTAATGGTTGATGGTGGGTTCTTTTCCAAAGGATGTGCTATGGGCTTTGGTTGGTGGATCAATAACACTAGAAACTGAGATTCAAGTGTCTGTCAAGGTGAAGACCATGACCTCTAAGGCTGGCGATAAGTGAATGAAGGTATAATATAAGGAAGCTTGGGTTGGGAAATTGAAGGTGAAATAGAGGCACAAATGGATTTCTAAGAGACGCTAGAATAATAATTCAATTCCTTTTATTATTATAAAGTTTTTCCCAACCCAGTTTTATCATTTAAAGTTTTTCCAGGAGTTTTAAGGTTATTGTTTATTCATGCATTCATTAAAAACAAAGAGAAAGAGGAAGAGAGGGATACAGGTGGGAGAATAAAGGGGGGAAATACTGAAGAGATAAAAACAAGGAAAATTTTGGGGACAAATATTTGTTTTATTGTATTCATTTTTGGACTAGTGGAAACATACATCTTCATTTAGTCATGGTCATAAACAAACTTCATCAAATCACATAAATTTTGTGTACTTTATTTCCTAACATTTTCTAAAATTATTTATTTTCATTCTCTATGGATGCTATACATTTGTTAAGAGGTTTGATGAAGAAGTATAGAGAAAATAAGGAGGATTTATATATGATATTTATTGATTTAGAGAAAGCTTATGATAAAGTTTCAAGAGATATTCTTTGGAGAGTTCTGAAAGGAGTTAATATTGGTTATATTCAAGTCATTAAGGATATGTATATTAGAGTATTACTTGTGTCCAAACACAAGGAGGATTGACAAAATATTTTCCTATTTCAATTGGATTACATCAAGGATCGACTTTAAGCCCTTATCTTTTGTTTTAGTTATGGATGTTCTTACTGAGACATTTACAGGAAGATGTACCTTGGTGTATGCTTTTCGATGACATTCTTCTTGTTGATAAGATTAGAGAGGGAGTCCAAGAGAAACTTGAATTATGGAGGTCAACATTAGAGTCTAAAGGTTTTTGTTTAAGTAGATCTAAAACTAAATATCTGGAGTGTAATTTTAGTTGTATAAGTTCTAGTGGTAGTGTTGTAACATTAGGTGAACAAGTCATTAATAAGAGTGATTGAAATTTAGCTCTATTGTTCAAAATGATGGTGAAATAGATGGAGATGTTATTAGTAGAATTCAAGTTGGATGGTTGAAGTGGAGGAATGCATCCGGCTGTTGTGTGATAAAAGCTCCACTTAAATTTAAGGAAAATATTATAAGATGGTGGTAAGACCCGCAATGACTAATGGTGTAGAATGTTGGCCAAAAAGAGAAGCAAAGACTAAGTTAAGTGTTACGAGATGAGGATGCTGTGGATGAGTGGCTTTACTCTTAGAGATAAAATGTGAAATGAGTATGTTCGGGAAAAAGTTGGAGTAGCTCCGGTGGCAGATAAGATTTGAGAGAGTCGCCTTAGATGGTTTGGCCACATAAAGCGTCGGTAATCCAATGACTCGGTTAAGAGAGTGGATGCATTAGATTTGCCTTATGTTAAGAAAGGTAGAGGTAGACCTAAAAAGACTTGGTTAAGATGTATAAAAAATGACCTTAGTATACTTGAATTAAATGAGAATTTGACACATAATATGACACAATGGAGACGAAGGATTCATATAGCCGACCCCACTTAGTGAGATAAAGGTTTGTTGTTATTGTTTGTTGTTGTATTCTCGTTAATGTGTCATTGTTCAGATGGACACAATTTTCCTAAAACTTAGGGATTCAATTTTCAACCATAATCATTTCCTGAGCAAACTAGAAAGACAAGCTTTTAAAGCATTGCCCAACCAAGCTTAAACAAATGGCCTAGGGTAGATAATTGGGAGACTCATGAACGAAAAAATTTTACACATGCATGTATAACCATTTCTGTACAAAACAATGGGGAATAGATGATAAATTAACAGAATCAAAGCTACATAATTAAAAATGTAAATATGCCTATAGAATACTATGAAAAGAGAGCACCACTGATGCTTAAAAGCAAATATACAAATGCAACAAGATAAGACATGCAATATTGATAAAGAAAAATCTGTTCAAAATGTTTTGAATAAGCAGAAATAAGAAATATTAAGATAGAGTCATGGTAAAATCAGAAAAAAAAAATCAAGCTTGAAATAATTTACTAGACTGTCAGAGAAAAATCTTTGAAGACAAGGTTACAAGGTAGTAAAAGGAAAGATAGAAAAGCAATCAAATAAGGGGAGGATAGTATTAAAGGAAAGGAAGAAAAAACAGTAGACAAAATAAAATGTAGAACTTGTGCAATAATACTTAAGAAAGATAAAGTTAACACCACATGCAGTAATTAACGAGAAAGCATAGCAAACAAGAACTCATAAAGCAACCAACAAATAGTTGGGATAAGACTTTTACTGATGAGTTAATGATGATCCTATGATGATTTAATAACAATCTGTATGTTGGCAACCATGCCTGGGAATAAGTATATATATTTGAGTGTACACCTATATGCTAGCATGGAGCTAATCAGGAAGGTTACATACCAATGGAGAAGATAAATGAAATGACTTTGCATCACATGATTCCAAATAAGAGTAAACACAAACAAATAGATCAGAAAAAAAAACGATGTAATAACAAAATACTTGAAAGGTAATGCCACATTGTAGGGTCCACACTAACTGTTTCATCAGACATGCAGAAAAAACTTCAGAAATAATTAGTTAGCAAACAAGCTTACGGTATCATCATAAATTGCTCATTCTCGACTGGTTCCACAGCCATCTTGTGCTTGATTTCATTTGATATGGAACTATCTATGGGATGATATTGTAGTAGAACCCAAGGCTGCACATACCAAAGTGCCAAGTGAAACGGGAGATTTCAAAATCTTCCATCCATCAGAAATATCAAAATAATCAAAGTGCAGAAATTTGTCTCAATTTTTTTTACAGTCCAACTCTTCTAATTATTTCTGTAAGAAAGCTAAAATTCATTTAGTGAGGGAACAGTATATGAGGAACAAAATAAAGGATATAGAAAACAAGAGAGGAAAATGAGAATCGTTAAAGAAGATTAAAGAGATGATGATAAGATAGACGCTCCCATTAGCAGATTTTCTATCCTCAAGAAGTTCTAAGGATATTAACCACTACTTTTGGGAGAATCTGAGAAGGAATTCTAGGGGAAAGAGCTCTATAAATAAAATTTTCTTATTTCCATAAGATCATTGTACTCATTATTAAAGAAGAAAACCCACATAATAAGAGAGATAAAGGACACAGCAAAAAGAGAAGTAAAACAGTTCCAACCCCAAAATTGCAGATTAGGGAAAGGAACACATTAAAATAATAAAGTAAAAAGGAGAGGCAGCATGGATAAGATGGAAATGAAGATGATGAATCACCACTAGAGAGTAAGGTACTGTTTTATGTAATCCCATGAGCTTCGAGACAAATCGAGATGATGGAGACAACCAGGAAAATAAAAATCAAAACATAAATAATGAGGATAAGAGGAGTGGGGAAGAACCAAGAGGAAAAGTTAATAGAAAAAGGTAACCAACAATATTGGGTACTTCATTAGCTACATAGGCATTTATCATAGTTTATTCAGACAACCATCATTAACTCAATTTAAGGGTTGTGGCTCAAAAAATTTATGCCAAGCACTCATAAGAGAGTTTATTCCTAGTCAAATTTCTAGACGACAAATTAGATATTAGATAAGATACTATCTAGAGATTTTGCCTTATTTTTATGAGGACTCTAAGGCCTCATTACAAATTTCCAATAAGTGCAAACCTCTACCCCTTCCAATGATGAGATAGAGCTTTCAAATAAAGCTAGTCATTAGGCGTTGGATTTTTAGAGTATATTAATAGTATTTTTGATTTTAAATTTAGAAGAAATTCCTCATATTTAGTGTTAGGATAATGATAAAACTTCAAGAAAAATAATAATAATCAATAATTTCAAATATAAGGATGAGAAAATTTACATAGTTTGATGAAATTCCTTATGTGAAATTCCCATCGCATAAAGATCAAATATTTCACTAAGCTTCAAAAGAGATACATAGAGATAGATTACACTTCATATGTATAAAGACAAAGATATCAATTTGTTTATGGTAATGATTGAGAGATGGATAATCACCTATCATAAAGACGAGGGTTGGACTTGGAGAGTCATTGATGCCACTTGTCTCTTCTAAGCTACAAGAGCTTCTTCTGCTCTTCCTTATTCTCTTGCACTTTATTTATTTATTTTGTTTATGATTATGGGATGCTTTATAAGTGATAATTATATGAATTTATATAGTGTAGAGTTCAACTTCTAACATTAATGATTAACCACCATTGAAGGCTTTTATAACCTCTATTATAGGTTTTTGTGGTAGCCTCTATTTTGGACTTATATTAGCTATCATTTATGACTTCATATTAACCACCATTTATGATTTTGTGGTATCAACTAGAGAATCATTATTTTGATTAATTAAATATTTGACTAAACACTTAACAACCTCCCATTTAAAGTATAAATTTTTAATAACTAGCATATTAATTTTGTTTTGACACTACTCTATACAACATTCATAGGATTAACTAAGACTTTTCACAACCTCAGCCTTTTAACAGGTACCACTTTTGTGAGCATATCAACACTGTTTTCTACTTTTTTTAATTTGATAATAAGGTATTAGCTTTAAGTTGTGTAAGTAATGATACTTGAGTTATATGTGCTTTGTCTGGTAATGAAACACAACAATCTTTGCTAAGTGAATGGCACTTTAATTGTCACAAAAGAGAATAACATCTTAAGAACCATTTAATTCTTCTAGAAAACTATTTAGTCGAGCCATCTCTTTGCTGACTTCAATGACTATAATATACTTAGGTTGGGATCAATTTTTATTTTGTATTATTTGTTTTTGTGTTTATGCTATTTATAAAAAACATATTCGTTTGGTTTATTTTTGAAGTACTTTCATTTTTAAAAAATAAATCATAATATTTTTTAAAAACATGCAAAATAATTTTTAGGTGTTTTGAGTGTTTTAAAAATAATTATCACCAATCTAATCAAAAGTGTGCTCTGAAGCACATTTTTTTACCGGAAGAAAAACGAATGGAATACAAGCTACCTCACTTCATAGTCATGTGACATTCACATGCGAATTGCGCTATCACATGTGTTGAATAACACGATGCAGAGTGATGATAACGGATTAGGCATGCCCACAAAAAACAACGGGATTAATTTAGATAACGGGATATTAGATCGATTGACAATTTTAGGGCATTCAAATGAAAAATACCTTCTCACTTGACCTCAAGCCACTAGTGACACCAAACTATCAAAGAAGGAAGAAGGGTATCATCTCGCTGCACAGCTTGTCTCAACCCCAAACCCTGTCGATAGACACTTGTTCGGAATCCGACCACACCAATGCAGCTGCTCTAGCCATACCTCATCTACAGTGCCTTGTCTCCCTTGCGACTTAGCCTCCTCTCATGCAAGACCTCGCCTCCTATCGCGCAAAGTGAGTTTATCTTTTTTTTTTTTTTTTTAATTCTCTATTCAAACTTGTGTCACTTGTGTTGTGGAAGTGCAAAGTGCAGCGAAATTGAAGTAAGATTGTTCACTGTTTAAATTGAAAAAATTTTAACTACTGTTTTACTAATCTCTTGAGATAGGTTAGATCATTAATTGTCTAAATTTGAATTTATCCTTAGTCGAACAAATTACAAGGCCAACACTATGAGTAAATGTAATTTTGAATAGTAGATATGATTATATTAAAAATTCATCTAGATGCGCAATTATATGCATGCATTCCTGTAGTTATGTATTGTATAAAATGTAAATGTCCTATAATTGAGATGATTTTATCTTGTACTAAAATTTAAGGTTTCAATATTCATGCAAGTTCTTAACTGAATACTATAAAATTAAAATTGATTTTTCAATACTAACATGATTTTTGTGAAGTTTTTTGTATTTCTCACCTATTTTTCTTAATATATACATAAACATACATATATATACAAACATACATTTATGTATATATATATATATATACATATATATATATATATATATATATATATATATATATATATATATATGTAGCCCAACCTATGGTGAACCCGGTTTGGGTCAAAACCCATGGGGCCAACTGATAGAGGTAGGCATTCTTTCTTTTGGTTGTGAGAACTTGAGTATTGGAGGTGAGAAAAGAAGATATGTTGGATAAATAGCGCTCCCACCAAAGATTGTCAAGGTTTGGCCACCAAGCTCTCAAACCATAAAGAAAACTCAAATAAATTGTAATTGTCAAAAGATTTCCTTTCATTCTAGCAAGAGGGGTTATTATTTATAACCATTACAAATATCTTTCAAAAGAAAAGTATTCAAAACATGGAGGGAAACGTGGGTGGCCACATTAATGTGAAGAATTAAGTTGGCTTATTATTTTATGTCATCCATCCATTTCACATACTATTATTTTATGTGGAGAATTAAGTTGGCTTATTATTTTATGTCATCCATCCATTTCACATGCTATTACTTCAACCAACACATGCTATGCTTTGAATTTTTAAATTTAAAATTTCAAACCTGGAGTTTCTAGAAGAAACTTAAAAATTATATAAATAAAAAAGAAGAAATCATAAAATGGGCCTTAGCAGACTAATGAACTAAGCCTTCTTCTTTCTTGAATTTTCTTGGGCTTTAACTTGAGATCTTGGAAATGGACCTTGAGCTCTAATTTCTAGATCCACATGATATTTTACATCAACTCCCCTGGGCTCAATTGAACTCTGCTACGTAAAGTTGAAATCTGAGAAATCTTCTACTAATTGTAGGGCTAGAATATTCAAATCAGTATGGGTCAACCATGTATCTTCAGCTGGTGGCTTATTCTTTCAATGAACTAGAAAATGATATTCATAAGCTAGATTAATAGGTGCTTCCTCGGTGATAATATAGTCAACTTCAAAGAAAGAGAGCTTCTACAAGTACGGTGTTATATCTCCTACTAAAGAGTTAGATTGAACAAGTGGAGGTTTATTAATTCCTTCATATGATAGAATATCTTCAATATTAATAAATTAATGAATGAGCATATCAACAAGCAAATCAAGGTGATAAGCATTAGTTCTAATTTTCTTAAGAATTTTATACGGACCACAAGCTCGTGCATGTAATTTCTTATATTTAGTGGTTTGATAATGCTCAGGCTGAATGCGAATCAATACATAATCACCTTCTTTATATTCTTTCGTTGAACGATTATGATTTGCCTTAGAAGCATAGTTTTCATTACTTATAGTAATTTGCTTTGCTATATCTTCATTGAGGCTTTGAAAATTTTTAACAAATGAGAATCCTGCATCAAAAAATACATGAGATGGAAGGTTTGCTACATCTATTGGTTGTCGTGGGTTTTAACTATAAACTATCTCAAATTATGATTTTTTTTGTAGTTCTAGAAACAGTACTATTATAGGCAAATTCTAAAGTTGGTAAATGTAAATCCCAATTTTTTAACTTTTACCTACCAAATATTTAAGTAAATTTCCTACGGTATGATTGACTACGTCAATTTGTCCATCAATTTGTGGGTGAAAGGAAGAAAAAATTTTTAATTTAGTTCCTAATATTTTCCATAATGTTTTCCAAAAATATGAGACAAATCTAATATCTCTGTCAAAAATAATGATTAAAAGAGACCATGGAGTCGCATTATCTTCTTAAAAAATAATTTGGCTATATAAAAGCATCATTTGTTTTTGAACAAGGAAAAAAATGAGTCATTGTTGAGAACATATCCACTACAATAAAAATGTTATGTCCTCGAGCTGTCCTAAAGTAATCTTAAAATAAAATTCATTGATAGGTCTTCCCAAGGCCTACAAGGAACAGGTAAGGCAGTGTATTATCAAACATTTGTTTGATAGTTTTAACCTATTTACAAATTAAGCATTAAGCCACTAATTTTTGAATATCTCATTTTAATAAAGGCCAGTAAAATCTATTTTCTAATAAACATATGGTCTTATCCTTTCCAAAATGACTAGCTACACCTCTAGCATGTAGCTCAGTGATAAGAAATTCTATAAGAAAAATTTGAGGAATGCATAATTATTTTCCTTTATATAAATATTCATTTGTTATCAAGAATATTCCATATAAAGCTATTGATTTATCTAGATGTTCAAGATAAATTAGGTGAAAATCATGACACACAATATAATCATTTTTAATTCTATCAAATCATAGGATTCTCAATTTTAAAGAAAAATCATTAGGTTTATCATGGATAAAGCATCAACAAGTTTATTCTCAATTCTAAGCTTATGTTTTAGAACAAAAAAGTAGACATGTAAAAATTCAACCCATTTTACATACCTATGACTTAATTTTTGTTGAGTATTAATGAATTTTAAGATATGATGATCAGAATTAAGTATAAATTCTCCATTTAAAAGATAGTATCGCAAATACCTAAAGATTGAATTACAATATAAAACTCTCTATCGTAAGTGAAATATCATTGTTTGGCTTCATTTAACTTTTCACTAAGATTCTCTTGACTTAAAATTCTACATATCCCAATTCTTGAAGCATTTCATGTCACTTCAAAGACTTTATAAAAATCATAAAGCTTAAGGATTAGTGCAGAAGTGATATAAAAACTTTAATTTACTCTAAGACTCTTTGTGCATTAGGAGTCCGACAAAATTTATCTAATTTTAGTATATCAGTTATCCGAGCAACAATGGTGCTAAAATTATTAATAAATCTCCGATGAAAAATGGCTAAACCATGGAAACTTCTAACTTCAGTAAAACTTTTAGATGATGGTCAATCTAAGATTGCTTTCATTTTAGAAAGATTAGGTTTAAGTCCAACAATGGATATAATAAAGTCTAAAAAGATTACCTCTGCTTGCAAAAAGAAATACTTTTTTAAATTAATGTATAATTTTTCTTGTTTAAGCATTTCAAAGCCTTTTTTGTAGGTATTGTAGATGCTCAATTTCACTTAGACTAAAAATCAAAATATCATCAAAATACATAACCAAAAATTTACCTATATATGATTTAAGAACAAATATTCATTAATCTCATAAATGTGCTAGGAGCATTTGAAAGTCCAATGAGCATGACAAGCCATTCATAAAGTTCATCAAGGATCTTAAAAGCCGTCCTCCACTCATCTCCTAATCTAATTCGAATTTGATGATATCGACTTTTTAGATCAATCTTTGAAAAAAAAATTTGTTCATAAAATTAAATCTAACATATCATCTAATCGGGGAATAGGAAACCTATACTTGATTGTAATTTTATTTATTGCCCAACTATGAACACATATTCGTCGTGTTCCATCTTTCTTTGAAGTTAATAAAGCTGGGGCTGCACAAAGGCTAAGACTCTCTTGAATAAAATTATTTTTTTAATAATTCTTCAACTTATTTTTTAATTTCAACATGCTCAATAAGGTTCATCCTATAATATGGAAGATTAAGAAGTTGAGAACTAGGTAAAAACTCAATAGTATGTTGAATATCTCTTAGAGGAGGTAGCTCATCAGGAAACTCATTGGGTACAATATCTTTAAAATCAGAAAGAAGGGAAGAGACTAAAATAGGTCTGTGAGTCTCATTAGAGTCTAGTATGACTTCTTTTAGATGTAATAACTAAAGGAGAAATAAATCAGAAAATTCTTTTCATAAGGCTCCAAAGCCTATTGTTTTTATCTTTGGGGACAAAGAAGGAAGAATAAATGTTTTAAAGCAAGAATCAGAAATGGTTATATTAACCATAATAGTAGGATTTTCTATGATAAGTTTGGCATTTTTTTTCAATAGAGGCTTAAGTTGCAAGTCAGAAGTTATTTTGTGTGGTGCTATGGAGGGTGTTTTTTCTACTGGCTTTATTGGTATGTGTTTAATAGTCTTATTATTATATTTAAAAACATGAGGGTCATCAGTTAATTATAATTCTTCATCAGATAATAGCATATCATCATAAACTTCTAAATTATCATCTATTGAGTTTTCAACTTCTTCTAAAAATAAGATTTGAACTTTACATTAATTTTGTATATAACCTTTTTTATGACATTTAAAATAGATTACTTCCCTAATGCTCTTAGAGCTCCCTTCAATTGAAGTTTTAAGCAAAAGGGTCGGGTCATTTGGATGAGTGGGTTTAACAATAGATCAATGGGATAAAATAGAAGATACTTAACTTTAATTTTAGAGATGAAAGTAGATTTCTTTTGTTATTCAACTAATAAGGCATAATGAAATGCTTTCTCTAAAGATTGTGAGTTAAATAATTCAACTTCATTTCTAATGTCAGCCTTAAATTCAATAATAAATTTATTGGCTAATTGTCAATCATTATTAGTATAATCAGTTCTAGAAATTAGATCTTCAAAAGTATTCAAGTATTCGATTATAAGATGATTACCTTATCTCAAAGTTAATAATTGACTATGTAACTTCTTATCATGATGTCTAGAACAGTACTTTGCTTTTAATATTTCTTTCATTTCTATCTAAGTGAGGTTTGTCCTTCCTAATCTTTATTCTTTAGCTAAAGTATTTGTCCAATAAATTTTAGCATGTTCTATCAATTTCATTTTAGTAAAATTAACCATTTAATAATCATTCATTTTATACCAATCAAAGAAGTCATCCATTTGAACTAACCAATCAAGAAATTTATTTGAGTCATGTATACCATTATAAATTGAGGTTTCTACTTTAACTCTTCGAGATGGATCATTAGAATCTTTTATAGTCTTAAAATAATTTTCTCCCCCTCCGCCATTTCTAATAATTAGTTGTCTTTTAAGTAGTTGATTTTCTCTATGGTTTGGATATGAATCTTCTTCGTCTATCTCTACAGGCACAGTCTAAACAGATATTGGAGGAGTTGGAGCTCTATTATTTTGTAGATGAGCTATAAGAGTTTGCATTTGTTCTTTAAATTCTTGCATTTGATTCTTACTTTCTTCTAATATCTGTTGAGTTTTTAATTCATTGTCATGAATCCTAAGATCTAAGGTATCAATTAATCTAGTCAAAATTTCAACTTAGTCCTGAGAGATAGATTTTGGTGTCATAAGATTTTTTTTTTTTTTTAAAAGATATATGAAAAGGGATCAAGGAAAGAACTAAAATAAAATAAACAACTATAATATAATTATACAATCAAAATGAAATTTTAAACTAAGAGAACTTACAGATGAAGAGGTCTCCTTAGACAGTAGACAGTTTAGGTCTTTTGATAAAATTCTATTTAGCTTTCAAAATCACCAAGTTTAACACACTTATATTATTATGAATGTAATTTTTATTTATTTATTTTTAATATAATAAAAAATGCTCAAATTTATCTAGCATTTTTTTAAGAGAACAAATTATCATAAATTAATCAGAGAAACTTTTAAAATTAACCATAAACAATAACAAAGATAATAAAGCAAGTAACTAGATTTTGATTTGAACTAATGGCTAATTGTTTTTAGGGTGAAACACTACCTCACTAAGATTTTTTTTTTTTTTTTTAGGGATGTGCAAGTTCACACAATCGAAAAATGATTAAATTATATAATGGAGCTTATCATTTGGAATTTCATGCTATCACCATAAATTTGCAAGCAATATATATCTTTCCAAGCTACTAATATGTATTTAAACTATAATATAAAAAAGATTAATTAATCTCACAAGTCCAAGAAAAACTCACAAGTTTGAAGACAAGTCCACCATTTGAGATGCTCCTTTTGTTGAAGCAAACCTTTGATCGAATTTGCTCCTTCCAGACTTCGCTCTGATACTAAATTTGATGGAGATGAGTGTTCTTTCTTTTGATAAATTTAAGAGAACTAGGGTTTTGGAGGTGAGGAAAGAAGATATGTTGAATAACTAGCGCTCCCACCAAGGATTGCCAAGGTTTGACAACCAAGCTCTCAAACCACAAGAACAACTTAAATAATTTATAATTACCAAAAGATCTCCTTTCATTCTAGCAAGGGGGGACATCTTTCAAAATAAAAGAATTCAAAACATAGAGGAAAAAAGTGAGTGGCTACATTAATGTGAAGCAATAAGTTGGCTTATTATTTTATGTCATTCACCCATATCACATATTATTATTTTATATGGATTCAAGCATCTCACATATCATGCTTTGAATTTTTAAATTTAAAATTTCAAACCTGAGTTTCTAAAAAAAATTAAAAATTATATAAGTACAAAAATAAATAAAATCATAAAATGGGTCTTAACAGGCTAATGGGCTAAGCCTTCTTCTTTCTTGAATTTTCTTGCTTTAGCTTGATATCTTATAAATGGACATTAAACTCTAGTTTCTGGATCCACATGATGTTCTACATCACCAACCCATCCAAATAAGACAAAATCCCCTTTTGGATGGTCTTACCTACTCACCAAGCCATGGCAACCACCCTTAACTCATTTTGGACGCTAAGATCACTGACCCAAGGCCCAAGGCTGTTGGGTTCAGCCTTGGGTCAAAAGAGGGTGAACTCACCCATGGCTCCCCATTGAAACACTTGGAGCAGGAGGTACACACATTGGCAGCCCATGCCACTATCTCAGCCTCTCAATGGCCTCCACCTCAGCCCCTCACTGACATCTCCGACCACCTACCCTGGCCGAACGACTACCAAAAGCCGAAATCATCATCCCAGCCATCGGATCACTTAAGGAGGAGGGTATACTCCTCCCCATCCTATTCAAACAAAAAAGAGAGTTTCCTTGAGTGATTGCGAGCATTCCCAGAGCTTCCCCCAATCACCTAGTGGTCCCTATCGTCGATGAGACCTCAACTAACGAAACCAAGAACCTTGTCCATCCCATATTGCATGAACTCCACCAAACTCAAATTCACTCTTCTTACACTTTCACCAAGCTCTGGCAAGTTGAAATGAATCAATTCGATCATCGGAAGGCACTCCTAGACCAACTCCGGCGAGCTTCGTGACGGCATTTGGTCCACAGAGATATTGACGGGGAGGCAGCTCGAGTTCTTCTCAACAGGGCTTCGTCTCTTCAAGACGAAACTACCTCTGTCGACGAACCGCCAGTCTTTAGCTCCGGCGAGGTAAAACTCTAACAAACCATAGAAAATCCATTAGGTGTTGGTCTTTTGTGAAAGAAAATTTGATTACATACGATTTTCATTGTAGGATCTCCTTAGATCTCTTCTTCGCACATTTTGGAGTCGATCTGAATGCCCTACGAGCTCCGGTGAGCTCAGATCGAGCGGCGGTGTCCGTCTTTCGGTGCTCGGGGGATGAAGATCATCCTTCGTCCGTTCCGCGTGATTAAAACGAACGACCATGATTTAATTTGTTAGATTTTTCAATTTAATCCAATAGGAACCACGGGAATAATCTTCGTCGTTCGATCCGAGATCGAACGGCAAGAACGAAATCGCATCCACCGCCGCTGACTCAACCGCCATGGGGGATAATTTAAATAACCTATCTCGTGGCGTCATGTGGAAAGCGCTGCCACGTCAGCTTCCTCGTGGCACCGATGGGTTAAGAGGTTAATTAGGTGTTTAAAATGTAATTGATTAGCAAAACTTCAAAAATTCATAACTAATTGTAAAAAAATCTTAAAAATATGAGTAAACCCATTTTAGAAAGGATAAATAGACGCAAATTTAATACAAATAAAATCTATAAGGTTTGATTAATGAACAACGCTTAATTAGAGTTTGAAGTTTAAGCTAATTACCCTAATTAAGCCTTAATTACGTGGCCAATGGATCTCAAATTGAATAGGTTGATCTCATGTGATGTCCTCTACCTCCTATAATTTTTTTGGGATTTATTGGCCATGTAATTTAGAAGATTTGAAATCCAAATTCTAATCAGCCTCCTTAATTAATTTAATAATTATTAAAATTGTTAAATAGCAAAAATGACATGATTGATGATGATTGGTCACTGTTAACAGTGAGAATAATGAGGGAAAATAATTAGAGCATTCTCTTTAGTTATTTTCCTAAGTATGTTTCCATGGGAGGGTTAATTAATGCATATATTAATTAAAGCTTAATTAGGTAATTTATGATAAATTAAAAACCAAATTAAAATGACAATTAGTTCAAATAATTTAAATTGAATTCATGAGTTTCTCTTTTATGTATTTAATAACATAAAAATCCTAAAGAAAATTATGGTTAACCCATGGGTGTGGGAAAATAATATGAGTACTTAATTAGATTCTTCTTTAATCTAATTAATACTTAATTATGAGCTTAATTGCATTAAGTCTTTTTAAGTGCATTGCAAATTTTAAATACTCATTGGCATATCATTGGAGGCTCATGAACATGGGATGGGGCATATAAGTTGCATATATTGAATCAATCTTATTATATGGCATAGATATTATTACTAATAAATCTCAAATTATTTTCAAAACTATAAACTAATGATGAGAATTTAAAGTAATGTTCGCTATGAAGATTATATGTGATTTATATTTGTCTATAACCTAAACATGTTAAAGCATTATTTTATTTTCATGATTCATGTTTATATTTACTTGTGTTTGAATGTTAATAAGTATTTAGTCTAGACATATCGGGAATACGATGATTTAAGTAGCCTCAAGGAGGTCTTAGATTACCTCACTTCCTTGGTTTAACAACAACATGTACTTAATTTATTTCATATGTATACATACATTAGAATTTGGATAGAATTTTACTTAACATGAGTAAATAAATTTATTAACTTATAATCTTTTGCATGGTTTTCATCTTTATGTTTATGTATGCATTTATATGTGTTTAAGATAACAAGTATATAGTCTGGACATCCTGAGAATACGAGACTTTAAGTAGCCTCAAGGAGATCTTAGATTACCTCACTTCTCTAGTTTAACAACAGCACGTACTTGTTTAAATCTTTAATGCATATGTATGTACACTTAGCTAAGGAATGGAATTCCTCTTTTCTACTAAAAGTATATGCAATAATCATCATTCAAGTGTGCCAAAAATACATTGTATGCATAGATATATTAAATTCAAAATCATATGCATGATATTGATGATGAAAAGGAATGAGGTATCATTATCCACGTGATAGTAATTCAATCTCATTAATCTTAATATGTCTTTCATATTTGAATAGAATTCTTTAAGATTAATTTAAACTTAGGATCAATAAATGTTTAAGAAATCATTCACTAAAAGATACCAAATTATAATAACATGCCCTTTAGAAAATAACTTAGGATAGGGATGAAGGAAAAAAAAAAGCACGGAATGAAGACCCCCATAGCATCTAATTTAATTGTAATTGAAAATTTCTATTATGATCCAGATTGTATAAGGGTAGAGCTCAGCTACTCAATTTCTTTCTTTTCTGGGGTGCATGGCGATATCCGGCCACACTGGTCTTTTATTCTTTTACGAAATCTATGAATGTTTGATTATTGTGTTTATCTTGTGCAATAGAAATGACATGATTTTCATAAATTTCTTAAAAGCTAAATAATTGAATGTATGGCCTGGATACAATAAGCTCTTTAGGATAAAATTAATTTTTCTACTCCTACTAATAACTCATAAATAATTTTTAAAATAATTCATAACCTCATTTTAAAGTTTAGATTATGATCAAGATAACTAAAAGATTTAGCAATCCCTTAGCTGAATGATGTATGTTACAACAATCATGCATATCACCTTAGTTGAATAGATGTCGTGCAAGAATGGAGGGTCTCCATTCTTGCACGATAGGAGAATGCTTGACCTATGACGACATCTCTTGTAGTGGAGAACACCTCATCCAGCTAATTCAGCCAATAATCTAATTTCAGCATGCATTTATGCATAATTATCCTAAACTTCTGTTCAAATGAATGCGTCAAAATGGTATAATTGTAAATTTTGCATTTAGTCTAAGTCATGTCTTAATGCCAATCATGATCTATCTCTTAGGGAGTGAGTTTAGGACTTTAGTTTTCTTTCCTAATTGAATAGCAACTTAGCTATCTTGCATATACATAAGACTGGCCTACATGATTTTGAAGCGTAGGAGGTGTTACTTGGTGGCCACTCCAGGTGATTTGTAAGTCCAGAAGAGTCGGGATAGATTTATCCTCTCTTGTGGAGGTAAATACTATATCCTATTTTCCGATTAAACTTAGGTCGTGCTTTTAGCTTGTGCTAAAAAATCCTAGATTTAGGTTCCAAGGCTATTTGTTTTCTTCGGGCTACAATATAAATCTCACCTCTTAGGTATTTTCATAATCTTATATTGATGGACTATAAGCCTTAACATTTTAATAAAATTTCAATTCAAACCAATATAATTCTCTCATTCAAATATATAAAATCTCACTATAAGATAGTTCGAGCACTTACTAAATTTTCTAGTATCATGAGTGCTCTCTACTTATCTTCCTTTGGAATCCAAAAATAAATCTTCCAAATTGAACTTTCCCATTTGATTTTCAAAATATCTAATTACTTGATAGTCTAACTTTAAAATCTTTAGAGATATCAATTGATTATTTTAATCGAGAGTGTTCTTAGGGAATCCCTATTTCCTAAAATGTAACTAACTATAGAAGCTTGCTTCTATAGAGAACTAAAAAATTCGACATAAAATAAACCCTGTTTTACTTTTTCATGTAAAGTAGGGGAAAGATCTCTAGTATATACGAAAGCTCATCCGCTAGAGTCGGGATTTTATCAGATGATATTTTCATATTTTCATCTTTGGAGATAATGCATCATACATTGATACCCGATCACTCCAATAAGTACCTCCTAAAATTTGCATGGTGTCCCAATAACTTCAAATTAAAACACCACAAACACTTTAATAAATTCATTCATGACCAAAAAAGTCTTGATGTCACTGATTGCATCTTTAACAACTTCTAACTTGGCCAAAATTTCAAATCACCAGCTTTTATGGATTTATCAATATTAAGCGAATTTATCAAGGAAGCTACCACTCCCTTTTCACATTAAAAGTAGAACGATCTTTCACCAAGAAAATCAAATCTAACTCTTTCTTCCAACACTCGATTGTATCAAAATATTTCATTTTCCAATCCATTCCCAATATCACTTCAAATTTAGTTAAACGTAGTGAAATTAAATTAGATGAAAGTTTTCTACCAACTATCACAATGTCAATAATGCACGTTTTGTTGGCTAACATACAATCACCAAATGGTAACATTATAATTAAAGCAAACAAGTGACAGATTAAGTTTGTCACATAATAGCTTAGATATAAATGAGTATGATGCACTAGAATTAAAAAGCATTTTAGCAAAAAAATCTAAAACAACTATCATATCTATCACCACTTCTCAAGATTCCCTGTCTTCTTTGGAATTTAAGGCAAAAACACAATCTGACATTGATTTTACACTTTCTCCCAATGCTTGTCCTTTATCCTTCTAAGCTGGTTTGTTTACTGTGGAGCTTCATACGCATATATGGTTCTAACCTCAGAGCAATTCTTAACTCTCTATTTTCCTGAATATTTTTGAGACAGTTTCTTCTGATATGGTCTGTTTTCCCTCACAGATAGCATCTCCCAGAATTCACTAAACATTTTCCAAAATGTGTTTTTCGACAGATAGTATAAACTGGTATTGAATACTGACCCTCTTGTTGATGTTGCTATTATTGCAGTCTATGAATGAACTTTTGCTTCTTAAATGGCCTAAATCTAATATTTAGTTATCTCCTTTTACTGTTAATACCCCATTTTTGTTTGACCATATCCATATTATGCTCCAAAAGTTTGACACTTTCAACTAATTCAGCAAAATCCTTAATCTTGAGAGAAATCAAAGGCTATCTCAAATGATCACTTAATCTTTTAAGAAATCTATAACACTTCTCACTGGGTGTGCTAATTAACTAAGGTACATATCTGTATAAAGATACAAATTCTGCCTTATACTGGATCACTATTCTACTTTCTTGAGTCAAATTGATAAACTTTTTCTACATTGCTTGTCTTACATAAGGAGGAACAAATCAATCTCTGAAGACTTGTTCAAAATCTTTCCAAGTGATCTATTCTATAGATCTATCTGCAAATTTTTTCAATTGTTGGCCTCTCCACTAGTGTTCCACCTCCATCTCCACCTCTAACACAAATATTGCAAGAAATACTCTTCTGTCTATGAGTCATTTCATCCATTTAGAATTTTCTCAATCCTGACAATCCAGTCTTTAACATCCCTGACATCTACTCCTCCCTTAAATAATGGTAGCTTCAAACTCTGAAATAATTTCAATTGTGTATCAATGTCACTACTGATACTTATGCTAGCAATGGTGCTCGGAACTATAATTGTAACTAGTACTGATACTGACATTGGTGTTTGTGGCATAGTAGTTGATGTAGGTGTTATAAAAGATTGTATTTTCTCCATCATTTGCATCATCATTTTTATCATTTGTATTTGCATCATAAGAAGAATTGGGTGCTGATACATTTTCTACCCTCAGTGTACTTCCCTCAATATACTTCCCTCAGCTAGTGCAGTAGTTCCAGGAATTTTAGTATCTCTACCTGATTGAGCTATCGAACATCTGTTCTTTCAAACACCCTTTCAGTTATATCTGAAAATTAATAGCATAACATGTATTTTTCATATATTCATATTAACACATTCATAGGGTATAAAAAATACATTACAAATTTACGATCATGTTATGCCACTCATCAATACTACCCCTGCCTATACTCTATAGAAATCGAATCATATTCAATTTCATTCTTATCACTTCTAAATTCAATTATGCTTCTACAATTGAGTTTCAAAATTCAAATACTCTGATGCTACTTTTTGTCATGCCCCACAATGATAGCCTACAACCTATCGAAGCGGAACTTAACAAAAGGGTAAATTTAACTAAATAGCGTAAGAGATCAATTCAGTCGTCTAAATTCACCCAAATAGTACACAAGAACATTTATAAAATAAAATCTGTCAATATTCATAGCAAACGAAAGCAATTCAATTGAAATTGTTAATACTAAATTATAGAGCATCTAAACCATCAAATATTTAAATAGTATTTTTAAAATTTACTAAACTCATTTAAACCTCGGTGTATGCTTTTTGCTGATGACATTCTTCTTGTTGATAAGACTAGAGAGAGAGTCCAACAGAAACTTGAATTATAGAGGTCAACTTTAGAGTCTAAAGGTTTTGTTTAAGTAGATCTAAAGCGAATATATGGAGTGTAATTTTAGTTGTAGAAGTTTTAATAGTAGTGTTGTGACTTTAGTGATCAAGTCATTAATAAGAGGATGAGATATTTAGGCTCTATTGTTCAAAATGATGGTGAAATAGATGGAGATGTTATTAGTAGAATTCAAGTTGGATGGTTGAAGTGGAGGAATGCATCCGCCTATTATGTGATAGAAAAGTTCCACTTAAACTTAAGAAAAATTTTATAAGATGGTGGCAAGACCGCAATGACTTATGGTGCGAATGTTGGCCAATAAAAGAGAAGCATAAGAGTTAAGTGTTACGAGATGAGGATGCTCAGTGAATGAGTGGCTTTACTCTTAGAGATAGAATGCAAAATGAGTATGTTCGGAAAAACTTGGAGTAGCTCAGGGTAGATAAGATTAGGAGAATGCCAGATGGTTTGGCTACATAAAGCGTCGTACCGTCATGATGAGAGAGTAGATGCATTAGATTTTCCTTATGTTAAGAAAGGTAGAGGTAGACCTAAAAAAACTTGGTTAAGATGTATAAAAAATGATCTTAGTATACTTGAATTAAATGAGAATTTGACACATAATAGGTCACAATGGACACGAAGGATTCATGTAGCCGAGCCCACTTAGTGGGATTAAGGCTTGTTGTTGTTGTACTAAACTCATCTCAAAACTTATATACATAACTTTCCCCGCAAAACTTTTAAAAAGGAGCAAAACTTATACCTCCAATATATTATTTTTCCTTCCCTGTAAAAACAGTTATTTTAAACTAATAAATCATATGTCTCAGCAATATAAGCAAGTCTAATCTAAAATTCAAATACTAAATGACAAAATTAATATGCATGCCAATCTGAAATAAGTAAAACAGAATTGTATATACTTGATCAATTTGATTATCCAATGGACATCTTTAAATATACTTTATTACATTTTTGAAGAAACAGGATTTATACATTTACAGATATAATGTATATATCACAATATTAGTTTTGGAGTATGTCATCTATAGTTGTCAAGGTTATTGACTAACATAACTAACTCGAAAGCTATATTGAGAATCCCTTTGCCTCTATAGAGGATCATATTTGACTGATTTCATATCATTTTAGGACCCTTTTGCCTCACTAGAGATCTTTTTAGTCTAAACCTGTGCACATAACTTCATAATACATTGTCAACCTGAATCTATCATAAGACATTTCTCAGCTAAACTTATTTTAATGTCTGCAATATTCATTAGCAATCAACACATAATATAAATGTACAAAGTGACTATAAATGAAATATAATAGTTTACTTAATGGGAGATTATCACAAGGAGCAACACTTAATCAACTATTCACTTGAATTGCATATAAGAATAAAAGTTATGCATATAATTTGATTTCAAATAACTCGTAATAATTATTTTCACAAAATGAAGAATTATATTATTAATATTCAATGTTATATACAAATAATAATGTATGGAAAAAAATTTTATGTATCATAATTGCAAATCTTACCTAACGATTTACCCTCGTTAAACGAGCTGCCTAAAACCTCTTTCTGGCATAAATAATTTCGACGTGACTTCTCATAAAAACGTATAACCTATAGCCCGATTAAAATCGATCAATTAACAGAATTTCTAAAAATTCACATTTAAATCAAAATACTTAAATCTTACCTTATTTTCTTTTCTACCTTCTTCTCCTTCTCTTCCTCTCCTTCTCTTTCAATCTTCCTTCTTTCCTTTTTCTTCTTCTTCTTCTTCTCTTCTCTTCTTCTCCTCTTCTTCTTCTTCCTTTTCTTCTTTTTTTTTTCTTCTTGATTTCCCACTCTGTTTCCCGAATTTCCTCCCCTCCCGTCTCTCAATTTTCACCTCCCAGCAACACCACCAAAAGGGGGAAATAAGAATTAAGTCTATTAAAAAATAATTAATGCCCTTTAATATAATTATAAATATTATGTAAGTTTAAAATTATCTAAATTAATCATATTAATTTATAGGGTTTAAGACCAAATTGGTCCCTCAACTATTTATGAAGGACCAATTTAGTCCCAGAGTAAACAGAAGAACCAATTTGGTCACTTGACTATTTGATCAGGGACCAAGTTGATCCTTCCATTTGAAATTTAACGAAAAGTTGTAGAGAAATAATGAATATTGTAGGGCATTTTTAGAATAATAAAAAATAAAATGAAGTACATAACTAATAAACTCTACCCTCTTCTCATTTTCATTCCCGCACCGCACCACGGAAGGACCAACTTGGTTCCTTACCAAATAGTCAAGGGAACAATTTGGTTCTCCTATTTAGTCTGGGATTAAATTGGTCTTTCATAAATAGTTGATGGACCAATTTGGTCTTAAACTCTTAATTTATATAATATAAGTATAGCCAAAGCATGTCAAGCAAAGTGGAAACTCTCGATTACTATGATAACATCAATATGGTGTCGGTGCTACAATGCCACGGCTACAATGCTGCTAGAGTGAAATTGCTACAATAATCCTAAAAAATAAAATTAATTGTAAATTAAATTAAATGATTAAAAATTCAATTTAATTTATAATTAAAATATAATTATATTTCTTATATATATATATATATATATATATATATCATTTTGATCAATATAAATGTAGAATTTTATAAAATTAATCTGAATTTTTTTAAAAAAACACAAAAATTTAGGTATATTTTAAAATAACTTAATTAATTTACCTTTTTTTTTGTTTTTTTTTGTTTTTTTTTTTTTTTTTTTGGACATTACACCTCAAGCTAGCACTCACCCTCCTTAAAGAATTTAAGCACGTCAAGGTTGAGTTCAAGGGACGTCAAGACAACCTCTCTTATGAACAAGCAAGAAGGAATGATTAAAAAGAGCGAGTTGGAAAGACGCATATCAAACAGCGAGTATGCAAAGAAAGAAATTCACCATAAAGGATGCTAGTGACATTGCTGATATGGAAGTAGTTAAAAATATTCAAAGAGCGGCCCATCAATTTCTCCAACGCTTCCTTCTCCTGCATGCTCGGCTCACCCAGGGTCGGTGCCTCACTAGCTAGGAAATGTAGAGGAACCGGCCACAAGGACAAGCTCCTGACAACAAAGGCTTTAAGCACCATCACTGCACCTTGTTCACTAGGCCGTGAATCTTCAATAAAGTCATTAAAAATTGCAGTCACATATTGATGGCCCTTAACCATGAAGACTGACCGGAAAAGCTAACAGTCCCTACCGGTCGTGTGGTGGTGCTTGCCTTGCCACAATACCTCATCACCCATACTGATGTGCCCAAGGGTGTTCTTTATGAGATTGAGAAGATTGCTAAGCAATTCCAGTGGGATGAGAGCCAAACTTAAAAGGGCCTACACTCAAATGACTGGAGAGACCCTTGTAAACAGCTGAAGCTAGGTGAGCTCAGGTTTCACAGCAATGACAACTAGAAGGGCCCGCTTCAAGCCAAGCTTACTTGGGGCTACTTGCACAAGCCAAATTCTCTATTGTACAACTGTTTAAAGGACAAATATGGAGACAGAATTTGGCATGGGACACAAAACCGAACAGATAGTATTACTTAGAAGGTAATAATAAGCAATGCTAGCAGTCTCAAAGACTGCATTCGTTCCACCGGGGAGAGAATCAATGGTGCTGACCAAGCCTGGATAGCTGATACTTTCATAAGTAAATGGCCAACATTTGTTAATTTCCAAGCATCGAAAACAAGCAGGTATCGGCCCTGATTGAGCCAAGTGATAGCGGGAACAAAGAGGCCTTGGAGGAATGTTTTGGGTGAGACCTCCTGGATAGAATGCTCAGCATCAAGATCAATATGGAAAATGAAGTGGATATACCCGAGCTGAACAAGAAACCGTTGGGGAAGACTATAATAGCCTTTGCATATAAATGTTGGTTTCCTAAAGCTGAAGACTAGTTTTTGTGGCTCATAAAACTGCACCTACACCCACGGGGACGAATGTTTTGGTGGAGATTTATTAAGGAAGCTCTCCCTACAATGTTTGGCAGAACAAGAGGGGGCTAAGTGACACAATTTTCTGTCCGTGGGGTTGCTTTGATCATGAGAATGGGTTCCACATTGCAATTGGCTGTACCAACTTTAGGAAAATCTTTGAAGCTTTGGCATATGGGGTTTCATAAATCCTTCGTACAGCAGCATAACTGATCTCATGCAGGGCCATGAGAGCAAAGAGGAGCATATGAAAGCAACCAATAAGACCATGTGTGGAGTTATCTATCAGAATTGGAAGGGAAGAAATGCTAGAAAGCATGGTCGTCCATACAACTCTCCCATTATCATGACGGCCAACACCTTGGGAGCCCTCAAAAAGGCTAATCTCTAACCTATCTATCATTACTTATATTTAAGCCAAGTTAATTTAATTAATATTAATGTTGACTATCGTATTTATTTGGTTTATGTTTAATTTATTTAACATACCCAACATTTTTTATCTATTATACTCAAAGTCTAATCTTTCTAATTTATTTTGATTTAAGAATCTCTATCATCCTTTCCAATTATTTCAGTTTAAATATAATAAGATATCATTATTTAAATTCTCATGCTTGCATGTTTTTAGTTGTTAATTTACATATTTACTTACAAAGTATAATATAATTTCTCCCATATTTTCTAAATATAAATATAATACATATAGTCCACTATTATTTTCATAAAATCTTTAACTTCAAGTTTTCAAATATCAATAAAATAATGAAGACTATAACTCTTTCACATACTAATTTACTTTATTTCCTCTTTCTTTTCTTTAAGATTTACTACTCTTATTAGTCTTATAATAAACCATAACTATTTAAAATTTGTCTATTAAAATAAACTTAGAAATTTGTAAATTTTTATAAATAGTCTTATAAAAGTGCTTCATCGAATTTGAGACAAATTTGCATCAAAGATTTTATCAGTAATCGTGATAAATAATTTTTTCTAGCTGATTTGTTTCTTTCCTGCAACACTATTAATAATATTAAACTTTTCTCAACACAAAACTATAGATTTAAAATTAATCTAATAATATTTTCTAAAAAGGCAATAAAAATGATTAAGTTCCTTTCTGATTTTATAATACCATACAACAATAACAGCAAACCTTTATCTCACTACAAAAAATACATCGTTGATGAGAGCAACATGATTATTTCTAATCCTATAGATATTTAACCTGTTCTACATTTGCAAAAAGCCAAAAAAATTATACAATATAATGTAAAACAGCTCAGAAATAAAGCAATTCCATTTGTTTGTATGTTGTGGAAACATGGGACGGAATGAGATAACTATTTGGGAAAAGGAATCAAAATTACGAGAACGTAATCTATATCTTTTAGTTAAAGGTATGTGTATTTTGTCTAAATTATTAAATTTTGAAGATGAAATTTTTATAATATTGAGAGTTTGTAACAACATTTAAAAAAATGAAAAAAAAAAATTAAAACTACTATAGCTTCAGTTCTCTAACCTATGCTACTATTCCCATTTAAGAGAAAAGGAGAGGGGTTGGCTGCCAAAAGAAGGAAAAAAAAAAAAGGAAATTTGTGTGTGTGCGTGTGAGGAGAGAGAGAGAGAGAACGGGAAAAAAAGAAAAAAAAAGAAAAAAAAAGAAAGGAAGATGAGGAAGAAGAAGAGGGATGAGAGAAAAAGGAAAGAGCAAAGGAAGAGGTAACTATTTGGTGATTTAAATTTTCTTCTCCTTTTATAATCTTGTAATAACTTTCGAATGAAATTTTTTATTTAAATTTTATGTAAAGTTGTAAAACTATTGATTTATTCTAAAAGACAATTTGCAAATATTGATTTGATTTGGGTAGTACAAAAAAAAAAGTTAACTGTAGAGCGAAATTTATGTTGTTCTTTTCGATGAAATTTGAAATTAAAGATTTAATCTAGATATTTAATGTGATAGTGTTACAAAACCCGATTATGCTTTAAAAGATAAATTTTAATTGATTATGGTATTATAAAATTAGCAAGGAACTTAATCATTTTTATTGCCTTTTTAGTAAATATTATTAGATTAATTTTAAATCTATAGTTTTGTATTGAGAGAAGTTTGATTTTATTAAAAGTATTGCAAGAAAAAACAAATCAGTGAGACAAATTTATTTATCATGATTACTAGTAAGATCCTTGATGTAAATTTGTCTCAAATTCAATGAAACACTTCTATATAAGATTGTAGTTGTAAAAATTGAAGTTAAAGATTTTATGAAAATAATATGGACTATATGAATTATATTTATATTTAAAAAATATGGGAGAAACTATATTATACTTTGTACGAAATATGTAAATTAGCAATCAAAAACATACAAGCATGAGAAATTTAAATGATAAGAATGAAATAATTGAAAAGGATGATAGAAATTGTTAAATCGAATTAAATTGGAATGATTAAATTTTGAGCATAATAAACACAGAATGTTGGGTATGTTTAATAAATTAAATCTTAAACCAAATAAATACAATAGTCAACATTAATATTAATTAAATTAGCTTGATTTGAATATAAGTAATGAAATTATTATAAATGTAAGAATTCAATTAAAAAATTTTACTCATTATTAAATAACAAAATGAGAAAGCAAAAAAGTATAAAAATATATTAAGTAAAAGACATATCATAGTAAAATAAACATAATTATACTTAACAAAAATTGATCAAGTTAATGATCTTACTTATAAGTACTCCAAATAAAGATGCAAGTTTAGAAGGAAAGAAAACTTAAAAACCTTTACGTTAAAGTGGATAACTATGTTTTTTAATTATAGTGATTTATCACTTTTCACTTCTTAATCAAATGCATGTATTTATGAATAAATTGAGAAAACTTTTCATACCTTTTATAGTTGCTTATGTTTCATTGAAAAAGTCTCCATCTTTGATAAATAAAAACTCATGTCATTCATTCATATAAGCTTATATATCTCTCATAAAAATTGAATGTGGTGATTTAATAGCTTTATTTTTTTAAAGTTCACATATAAATGTTTGAGGTAAAGAAAATAATGAAGTGCACTTATATAATGATTATATGTGCATGACTTGAGGATGAAGTTTATCCCTTATGATACTAATTGGAGATGCAACGTACTTGTACATATAAATAGAAATGAACACGAAAATGATTACTTGTTCATTGGATGAGTTTGAAAAGATTTTTTTTGAAAAAAAATTCTTTAAATGAATACTCCTGTGATGATTAAAAAATATGAAATAATAAAATACCAGATAAATTATAAAATGTTTACTTCACTTTATTTTATACCCAAATGTTTTGCTTTGTACTTTCATCCATAATTGTTACTTAAACTGTTCATGTATGTTATTTCTTTTGTATTGAGTCATTGTAATATGGAAACATAATTATCCACTGAATCTATAATTTATTTGCTAGTGTCGCAAATTTTTAAGTAATTTTCCAAATTAAATGAATAGTAGAAAGGAGAACTTTGTTTACAGATATAGAGAAGCAACTTCTAGAAATAGGTGATTAATATTAAGTTTATGTTTAATGAAAATTTCACTTATAGATGTTCATGCTAGACAGATTTGTGTACTTTGTGGATTTGATTTATAGTTGACTCTTATGAATTTAGAAGATATTTTATACATTATACTCTCTTGGATATGTTTAATCAAAATGTTTTCCATCTGACAGTCCATTTAAACCTTAATATTCCAAGCTTCCAGGCCGAATTATGATAGCAGCTCTTTTAAAACACATCTTTTCATCATGATATCTTTTTTGTTCTTCCTATGATTTATTTCAAGGATTCATGTCATGATTATTTCGACAAATTTTACGCTGGCTATCGACTACCTAACGCAACCCTCCACTTAAAAAGATGTCAGATGAGTGGAGAAAGAGTTTGTTGGTTCCTATATTTAAGAATAAAGGTGATGCAAAAGAGTGTGCAAATTATAGAGGAATTAAGTTAATGTGCCATACATTAAAATTATGGGAGAGAGTAATTGAGCATAGGTTAGGATACGTAAGTTTCTCACAATCAGTTTGGTTTCATGCCGGTAGATCTACTATGGATGCTATACATTTGTTAAGAGGTTTGATGGAGAAGCATAGAAAGTAAGAAGGATCTACATATGATATTTATTGATTTAGAGAAAGCTTATGATAAAGTCTCAAGAGATGTTCTTTGGAGAGTTCTAGAACAGAAAGGAGTTAATATTGGTTATATTCAAGTCATTAAGGATATGTATACTAGAGCTGTTACTTGTGTCCAAACACAAGGAGTATTGACAAAATATTTTCCTATTTCAGTTGGATTACATCTAGGATCAAAATTAAGCCCTTATCTTTTTACTTTAGTTATGGATGTTCTTACGAGGCATTTACAAGAAGATGTACCTTGGTGTATGCTTTTCGATGACATTCTTCTTGTTGATAAAACTAGAGAGGGAGTCCAACGAAACTTGGATTATGGAGGTCAACTTTAGAGTCTAAAGGTTTTCGTTTAAGTAGATCTAAAGCGAATATATTGAGTGTAATTTTAGTTGTAGAAGTTTTAGTGATAGTGTTGTGACTTTAGGTGATCAAGTCATTAATAAGAGTGAGCGATTGAGATATTTAGACTCTATTGTTCAAAATGATGGTGAAATAGATGGAGATGTAGAATTCAAGTTGGATGGTTGAAGTGGAGGAATGCATCTGACCTATTATGTGATAGAAAAGTTCCACTTAAACTTAAGGGAAAATTTTATAAGATGGTGGCAAGACCTGCAATGACTTATGGTGCAAAATGTTGGCCAATAAAAGAGAAGCATAAGACTAAGTTAAGTGTTACAGAGATGAGGATGCCTGGATGAGTGGCTTTACTCTTAGAGATAGAATGCAAAATGAGTATAGGGAAAAACTTGGAGTAGCTCAGGTGGTAGATAAGATTAGGAGAGCCTTAGATGGTTTGGCCACATAAAAACCCAATGACCGACAGAGAGTAGATGCATTAGATTTGCCTTATGTTAAGAAAGGTAGAGACCTAAAAGACTTGGTTAAGATGTATAAAAAATGATCTTAGTATACTTGAATTAAATGAGAATTTGACACATAATAGGACACAATAGAGGTGAAGGATTCATGTAGCCGACTCCACCTAGTGGGATTAAGGCTTGTTGTTGTTGTTGTTGTTGTCTATGATTTATTTCTAGACTTTCTTAGAGTTTCTATGGCAACTTCTCAATGATGCTACCTTGTAGTAACTCAATATCAAGTTTGGCATAACTTAAAAGTTTCAGATTGCATCCCTTCAAAAAAATTAGAATATTAGTATTTTCTCATCATGCAAGTGTTACCATCTTATACTATGACGATTACTACGGTGATCCAACATTTAAGCATAACAAAGTGATTTCCTTATATCCTTAAAAAAGCAATTAAGTTGACCAGTCGTCTATGATACAACTCTGCAAGTTGTGCCTAGTACCTAGGATGAAGAAAATCAGAGGGATAGCACCAAGCAAAGAGAATGAACATATGATAGCAGCCGCTAGTTTCAGTAACTAGACTGTCTAGTCCATGATAGCTAGTTTAATGTGACCGTGATTAAGTGGGGAAAAAAATGAAGATGCTACAAAATTGTTGTTTAGGAGAACTAATATTAAAAAGAAGCAAAGGAAAGCAGGCTATGAAGATTGGATAAGGAGTACCTTAGTAGCCTCGGTACTAGCTTCTGTAGTCTTAGAAACTGACTCCTCATTTTTTCGTAATTCATCATCTAAAGATGCAAAAGATGGCCGTAGTTGCAAAATTGCATGAACAGGATTCAAGTGGAACTGCAAGGTTTGAAAGAAATAGAAATCCCATCAGATTTTTCCCCACTCAGAAACAACAAAGCAACAAATTAGATGATGGTTTTACACGTTTACATGAGTAATTAATGTACAGGGGAATTTTACTAATGAAGTAAAATCAAAAAGCAGATAAAACCAAAAAAAATTCATGCATAGATATTAATTATTTTATACTTCAGGTTAGAACCCAAGAAATACCAATATTTTTCAAGCACAAGAAGAGCTTCAAATTTAAAAAAAAAAAAATTAAAAAAATAAATAAATAAATAAAATCCCAAAATTACTCCACGTAACATGTAATTAAGGTCCACAAATACCTAAACACAAACTTGCAGAGCCAACTGAAGATATAGCGTTTATTAGAGTGTCATAAGAATATTATAAATTTTCATCACTAAACATATTCCCAAAAAGAAAACAAGTGAGGCAAAAAAATTCATGATAATTCAAGCAAACAATTATTAACGCAGAAGAAAAATTAAATGGGAATCATAATTGACCCAAACATACAAAATAAATAATCAAATTGAAGTTATGGTGAGCAGGAGCATACCTTGTTTTTTTCAAGGAAACCTACAGCATATTGAATGCCGGAAGATACCACAGTTGATGACAATGTCTACAACAAACAAACGCAGCAATTAAGCAATAAAACAGAGCATTGAAATACCAACTGAAGAATCAGCATAAGTTCATGGAAACAATCAAGGTTAAGTTAAAAGCTGAGCTGGCTACAGATAAAGAAGATGAGAAAATAATGTAAAGACACTAGATTTAAGACATGAAAGACAAACAAATACATTAAAGAAATTATGAAAATAAACAAATAAAAAGCATACAGTAAAAAGAAATGCAAGATCATAAACAGAGTAACATCGTAGAGACAATCATGTTAGCTTATCTTTCTGTTGCTCCAAAAACTACATCATTGGCACTCTGCATCTCTAGTCAAAAAATCTTTGCATGCAGAAAGCCTCGAATGCATTAAATTTGATGAAAGTCTAGGGAATCATGTTCTAAAATGTCATTGAGAACCAATAAATATTATGAGTCTATTGTCACAAATTAACTTTGTTCAAGTAAATTGTGCAACCTTAGTACACTCCCATAATGCCAAGTCAACCTAACTCTCAAAAGTGATGTAATAACCGGAAAAAAAAGAGCGGGGAGATTATTTTATTTCCAAATCGTAGCGTCGGTTGACCCCCGATGTCGCGACCTTATTGAACCGAGAGGCAAAATTTCGGCCTTAACTGAAGCCGAGGGAGAGAGAGAGAGAGAGAGGGAGAAGCCGCACTCCATCTTGCGTGCAAATCCTAAACGAGAAAGATGAAGTTTTCGTGAGTCACCGTCGATGCCACTAGTTCACCAGATCACCCATAGCCTCTCGTGAGTGTGCAACTGAAGAAGAAGAAAGTGAGGTTCAAATTTTGTGAGCTTTGGAGTCGACCGGGAGGATAGATTTCACTTGCATGCGCGTGGAGGAGAGACGGCTTGAGCAAGGGTATAGGACACGCCAAACTCAAGACAGAAGGAAAAAAATGTATCAATGTATTTATATATATAAGGGTTTTCTATTTTCTTAGTTTCAAATTTGGATTGTTAATTTCTTTTTATTTCAAATATCATTACATTTGGTAATGATTACATTTTTTTAAAAGAAAATTTTGCCTAATTGATTTAGGTTATTATTAAATCAGTAAGAAATTTGATTTAGGAGCTTTGCAAACAATGATGTGAATAATTCTATCACTAATTTGACAAAATACATCTATATATAATTTTAAATTTCAAAATTTAAACAACCCTAAGTCTATTTTGTTACCTAAACCCTTAAATAATCATGATTGATTATAGGATACTAGTGAAAGTAACAAATTTTCAAGAAAAGAAAATTTTAAATAAATTAGTAAATCAAAGAGTACAAGCCTTGATTATTTAATGATTCTTGAAAATTTGGTGTTAATGATTTTATCAAAAAAAAAAAAGGAAAGTATTCGCATTGTATTTTATAAATAAAGATGTAAATTAACAAAAAAAACAAATGTGCAATCATGAGAGTTGAAATAAAATTATATTATTAATTTTAAATTGAAATAATTAATGAGAAAGATAGAAATTCTTAAAAACAATAACAACAATAAGCCTTTATCTCACTATGTGACGTTGGCTACATGAATCATTCTTCTCCATTGTATCCTATTATGTATCAAATTCTCATTTAATTCTAATAAACTAAAGTCATTTTTTATACATCTTAACCAAGCCTTTTTAGGTCTACCTCTACATTTCTTAACATAAGACAAATCTAGTACATCTACTCTCTTAATCAGGTCATCGGGCAGCAAACGCTTTATGTGGTCAAACCATCCAAGGCGACTCTCTCTGATCTTATCTATCACTAGAGCTACTCCAACCTTCTCCCGAATATACTCATTTCGCATTTTATCTCTAAGAGTAAAGCCACTCATCCACCTGAGCATCCTCATCTCTATAACTTAACTTAATCTTATGCTTCTCTTTTACTAGCAAACATTTTGCACCATAAATTATTGCAAGACTTACCACCATCTTATAAAAATTTCCCTTAAGTCTAAGTGGTGCTTTTTTATCACACAATAGGTCGGATGCATTCCTTCACTTCAACCATCCAACTTAAATTCTGCTAATAACATCTCGTCCATTTCACCATCATTTTGAACAACAGAGCCTAGATATCTGAAACGTTTGCTCTTTTTAATGACCTGATCACCCAAAGTCATAGCACCACCATTAGAACTTCTACAACCAAAATTACACTCCATATATTTAGTTTTAGATTTACTCAAACGAAAACTTTTAGACTCTAAGGTTGACCTCCATAATTCAAGTTTCTCTTGGACTCCCTCTCTAACCTTATCAACAAGAAGAATGTCATCAGCAAAAAGCATACACCAAGGTACATCTTCCTATAAATGCCTAGTACGAACTAGTAAATAGCTCTAGTAAATCCAACTGAAATAGGAAAATATTTTGTCAATCCTTATATTTGGACATAAGTAACAGCTCTAGTATACATATCTTTAATGACTTGAATAACCAATATTAATTCATTTCTTTTCTAGAACTCTCCAAAGGACTTCTTTTGGAACTTTATCATAAGGTTTCTCTAAATTAACAAATATCATATGTAGATCTTCCTTACTTTCTCAGCAAATGTACAGCATGCATAGTAGATCTACCTAGCATAAAACCAAATTGATTTTGAGGAACTTTTGTATCACATCTTAACATATGCTCAATTACTCTCCCCCATAATTTTAATGTATGACACATCAACTTAATTCCTCTATAATTTGCATACTTTTGTGCATCACCTTTACTCTTAAATATAGGAACCAAGAAAATTTTTTTGCACTCATCTGACATCTTTTTAGTCTTTAAAATAATATTAAAAAGATTTATAAACCAAGAAATTTCTTGATCTCCTAAATATTTTTATGCTTCTAATGAATATCATCAGGTTCTACTATTTTTTCACACTTCATTTTCTTTAAAGCTTCTCCAACTTCAAATTTATTGATACGATGATAAAAATAAAATTTTCTATTTTTTTTTAGATTATTAAGATTGCTAAAATCAATCGTATTCTCAGATCCTTCATTAAAAAGTTTATCAAAATAATTCATCCACCTATTTTCAATATCTTTTTCTAAAAAAAGTACATTTATGATTTGCATACTTCATACATCTCATTTGAACTAGATCTTTACTTCTCCTATCTCTTTGCTTGATGAACTTACATATACATCTTTCACTTTCTTTGTTATCCAATTTATTGTACAAATCACTAAAAGCTAAATTTTTTACATCATATATTATTTTCTTAAAATCTCTACGAGCGACTTTATATATTTTCTAATTCTTTGATCTTTTACACATAAACCAAGTTTTATAGCAATACTTCTTATTTTTTTATCATTTTTTGCACATTTTGACTCCACCACTAACTATTTTTATTGAAAGAAGCTTTTTTTTTATTCTTCATGCATATTTTGTGTAACTTACTTAATTTCACTTACTACTTTTTTTCACAAAACATTAACTTCCTTATGAACATCCCAATTTCTAAGCTCTTGTAACTTACTCTTAAAATATTTTTATTAGTATTCTTTAAGTGCCCACCATCTAATCCTAAGATAATAATTTAATTTATTTTTCTTCTTCCAATCTTTCATCTTAAAATTTAAAACTAACAGTCAATGTTGAATACTTAAACTTTCACTTGGAATGACTTTACAATCTAAAATATATATTTTTCTTATCATAAAATAATCAATCTGTGTTACTAGATTCATTCTTATATGCAATAATATTGTCATCTTTTTTCTTAAATAAAGTATTAGCAATTACAAAATCATAAACTAAAAAATATATAATATAATCGTACATTCTTCATTAATCACTCTAATTTCTTATAAGTAATAATATTGTTATCTATTTTCTTAAATAAAGTATTAGCAACTACAAAATCAAAACAACAACAACAACAAGCCTTAATCCCACTAGATGCCTACATGAATCCTTCTCCATCAGTATCCTATTATGTGTCAAATTCTCATTTAATTCAAGATACTAAGATCATTTTTTATACATCTTAACCAAGTCTTTGTCTACCTCTACCTTTCTTAACATAAGAAATCTAATGCATCTACTCTCCTAATCGTCATCGAAGGCCGACGCTTTATGGCCAAACCATCTAAGGCGACTCTCCCTATTCTTATCTACCACCTGAGCTACTCCAACTTTTTCCCAACATACTCATTTTGCATTCTATCTAAGAGTAAAGCCACTCATCCACTGAGCATCCTCATCTCAGTAACTTAACTCTTTATGCTTTCTTTTATCACAACATTCGCACTATAAGTCATCGTGTCTTACCACCATCTTATAAAATTTTCCTTAAGTTTAAGTGGAACTTTTCTATCACATAATAAAGCCGGATGCATTCCTCCACTTCAACCATCCAACTTGAATTCTACTAATAACATCTCCATCTATTTCACCATCATTTTGAACAATAGAGCCTAAATATCTCAATCGCTCACTCTTATTAATGACTTGATCACCTAAAGTCACAACACTACCACTAAAACTTCTACAACTAAAATTACACTCCATATATTCGCTTTAGATCTACTTAAACGAAAACCTTTAGACTCTAAAGTTGACCTCCATAATTCAAGTTTCGTTGGACTCTCTATCATCAACAAGAAGAATGTCATCAAAAAAAGCATACACCAAGGTACATCTTCTTATAAATGCCTCGTAAGAACATCCATAACTAAAGTAAAAATATAAGGGCTTAATGTTGAGCCTCATGTAATCCAACTAAATAGAAAATATTTTGTCAATCTTTCCTTGCGGTTTGGACACAAGTACGTTTGTATACATATCATTAATGACTTGAATATAACCAATATTAACTCCTTTCGGTTCTAGAACTCTACAAAGAACATCTCTTGAAACTTTATCATAAGCTTTCTTTAAATCAATAAATATCATGTGTAGATCCATCTTACTTTCTCTATGCTTCTCCATCAAACCTCTAAAGTAAAATCTAATATAATCCTACATTCTTCATTAGTCACTCCAAATTCATAGCCATCATGAATAATTTTAAAATCTTCTACCACTCTACTAATATGTTCATTTAAATCTCCTCCAATGAATCCCTTCTCTTCAAGAGGTATCTTTTATATTAATCCCTATATAAGTTATTCCAAAAATTTTCTTTTGAGCCTACATCCAAACCTACTTAAGGAGCATAAACACTTATAACATTGATAATCTTAATATCAAAAATAAATTTTAAAGTTATAATTCTATCTCCAATCATATTAATATTTATAACATTATCCTTTAAATTTTTATCTACAATCACACCTACACCATATCTAATTTGACTCATGTCTGAATATCAAAGTTTAAAATCTAAACTATCAATCTCCTTGGCCTTCTCCCCAACCCATTTAGTTTCTTGAATAAATAAAATATTTATCTTCCAATGAACCTCATAATATCTATTAATTCTATTAATTTACTTATAAGAGTACATATATTACAAGTTCTTAACCTAATTTTAGTTTCATGAACTAACTCCTTTGCCTATATAATGTGGGAATCCTTGTTTATTTAACACTACACCCGAGCGCCATGCAGTGGCCCTTGCACATTTTTCACTATATTCAGGTCGTACAGTGTGTTGCTTCTAAGGGACGCCCTAACATTAACACAATGTTTTAAAGAATTCATATCATGATTATTTTGACAAGTTTTCTATTGGTTGTCGACTGTCTATCGCAATCCTCCACTTTTCACATTTGGCACTTAGGACCCGACAAAGGTAGTGTTAAAGATAGAATTCTTAAATCAAATTAAATTAGAAAAACTAAACTTTGAATAGAGAAAATAAAGAATATTGTGTATGTTGAATAAATTAAAAGATTAAATCAAATGAATATATTAATCAACATTATTATTAATAATTAAATTAACTTAGTTGGAAAATAAATAGCGATACTACAATGAAGGTGAATGTTAATTAACAAAAGGCATATCATAATAAAATAGACATAAATATACTTACAAATATTGATCAAATTAATATTTTATTTATAAGTACTTCAAATTAAAGAAACAATTTTTAAAGGAAAGAAGATCCAAGAAGCTTCACACTTAAGTGGATAATTATATTTCTACATTTATAGTAAAAAATTTATTTCTTTCTTATGATTGAATGCAATTGTATATAATTAGAAAATACTTCTTTATTATAATTAGTAATTTATTTTCCTACCTCTTTCTTAATAAATAAATAGTCTAAAAGTTGAATTCATGTTGTTATTCATGTTTTTGTAAAGATTCAAATGATCAATTTTTTGAGTTAACATTGACAGCTTCATAAATACATCAAAAAATTGAAATATAAATTTATGTATATATGTGTATGATTGAGGGAGTTCACTAACTTATGATGCTGACTGGGGATGCAATGTATTCATACACGTAAATAAAAATAAAAATGATTATCTATCTTTTGGATGGGTTTTACAAAAAGTTTCTTTCTAGAAAAGAGTTCTTTAGACGATGACTCCTATTATAGTAAAATATATATATATATATTTTTATGCCAATTAAGTAATGTATTTTTCATTCATTCCTTATATTAAATTGTTTAAGGACACTGTACTTGCATGCTCAAGTTATGATTTAAACTATCATGCATATTAATTATGTGATATTGTTTTACTGTAATTCAATTGCAAGTTATTTAAAATTTTCAGGTAACCATCCAAATTAAATGAAAAATAGAAGGGAGAAACATATTTATAGTCATAGAGGGGCTTCAAGAGATAGGTACTGATTTAATTTATGTTTTAGTTATATTTTATATAACTTCAATTTATAAATGTTTATGCTTTTAAACAAAGTTAGTTACTTGTGTATTGGATTTTCTAGTTGGCCCTTTGGAATATGGAAGATGTTTTATATCTTATACTTACTTGAATGTATTTAAGTAAATGTAAGAAAAATCCTTTCCGTCAGACCTTTTATTCCCGCTTTGATATTCTAACATTTCGGGCCGAGTCATGACAAAAGTGGTATTAGAGCAGATTATAAACTTGGTAATATAAATTATGATTATAATCAAAGAGCCATCATGATGATGATAAATTTTATAAAGTGATTTATATTTGATTATGTTGATTGATATATATATATATATATATATATATATATATATATATATATATATATATATATATATATATATATGTATATATATATATAATGGTTATAAATAATCTGTGCTTCTTAGAACTATGGAACCAAATCACGAAGATACTAGGGATGATAATAGAGAAGTACAAACTACTAAGTAGCATAATTTAGTACAACTGCCTACATTTGCTATAGAAGTATTTGTCCAAATGATGGAAGCAATGACCTGGATGATACGAAATCAGTAAACTCAGTAGAAATGTTAGAGTCCATATGGATAAATATCTTAAATTATTTTAGAACAATGAGACTACCTCTTTTCTCAGAAACAGAACATATAAAAGCTGAAAATTGGTTGATGAGAATAAAGAAAATCATTAAAAGTATATCATATCCACAAGAAAGAAGGGTTGCAATAGCTTCATTTGCTTTTGAGGGCGAAGCTGAAAGACGGTGGCGATGACAGTTATAAGAGAAGTTTGAAAGAAGACCTTACAATCTGGTTTCATAGGAGTATTTTATGAAGGCTTTTAGAGACTGGTTTATAACCCTCTCAATTAAGAGATAGATGTAGGACAAGTTTATCAAATTAATACAAAGAGATCGTTCTATCATGGAGTATGAAGTTGAATTCACTATGTTTTCTAGATATGCACCTCAATTGATGTCAAATGCAAAAGAAAAATATCAGGGATTTTATCTGGACTGAAGGATATAATCAGACAACTATTGATTCCTCTAACTATTGATGATTATTCTGTGTTGGTAGAGAGAGCTAGAAAGATAGAGTTGGATTTGCATGCTACTCAGAGAAGGTGAGATGTTTAAAAGAAGGAATGATGACAGGTCAAAATCTGGGTAGAATACTCAGTCTGAAAAGCCAAACTGGAAGAAACCTAAGCCTAGCAATACTGCCAGTGGAAGCAATATTACTACTTGTCAAAAATGTGGAAAAGCGCATAAAAGATGGTGCATTTCAGTCACGAATGCTTATTTTTGGTATCATCAATTAAGACATATGACAAGATCTTGTCCTACCGCCGTAGATATTCGATACCGTAACGTGTGTTCCACCTTCTCAAAGGATCGAATAAACGAGAATGACCGAGTCAACCTAATCGCCTATCTCAAAATCAGAAATGACATAATACACAATCTCGAATAAATGCACTCACACAGCAAGAAGCAAAAGACTCGTCTGACGTTATTACAGGTATGTCTATATTTAATCTAGCTTCGCCAAAATTTTATTTTATACTAGATATTTTATATATATATCTACTTATTTATAGATATTGTCTCTATTCAAAATAAATCAATTAGAATTTTATTTGATACTAGAGCATCACATTCATTTAGATCTGAGAAAATTGTGAGAATTATGAGATTAAATGTCTTAGAAATCCTCACAGTGTTATCAATTTCAATGCCAAATAGGTCTCATATGAATGCTAACAAATATGTTGTGTGAACTTGATTATCTGTGAAAGAAGCTTGGATGCAAATTTAATAGCACTGCAGCTATCTGAATTTTATGTGATTTTAGAAATAGATTGGCTATCTAAATATCATGCTACTATAAATTGTTATAAAAACACTATCAAATTCAATATCCCTGGAGAGGAAGAATTTAAATTTGTTGGACACAAAGAAGTATTATTTATAATGGTGTTTGCTTAAAAGCCCAAAAAATGCTAGCAAAAGGTTATGAAGGCTTTCTTGCTCAAGTTTCTGATGTTACCAAAAAGGAAATGGAATTAGAAGATATACTAATACTGAAGGAATATCCGAAAGTCTTTTTAGATGATTTACTAAGTTTGCCTCTAGTTAGAAAGATTGGTTTCTCTATTAAATTAATTTAAGGAGCAGAACCAATAGCAAAAGCATCATATAAAATGGAGATCAATGAATTGCAAGTTGAAAAATCAATTGTAAGAACTATTGGAGAAAGGTTTTATCAAACCTAGCACATCGCCTTGGGGAGCTCCTATATTTTTTGTAAAGAAAGATGTGAGCTTACGATTATGCATAGATTAGAGAGAGTTAATAAATTTACATTGAAGAATAAATACCCTTTGCCAAGAATTGATGATATGTTCGATCAACTAGAAGGAGCTTTAATGTTCTCAAAAATTGATTTAAGATCAGATTATTATGCTTAGAATCAAAGAAGAAGATATATCAAAGACTACATTTAGTACAAGGTATGGGCATTATGAGTTTGTGATAATGACTTTTGGCTTAATCAATACTCCAGCAATATTTATGGATCTTATAAATAGAATATTTAAACTATTTTTATATTCATTTGTGATTGTATTCATAGATGATATTTTAATATATTCTAGAGATAGGCAGCTCATACAAATCATCTTCATATTATTTTGCAAACTTTGAAAGGGAATGAATTATATGCAAAACTTTCAAAATATGAATTCTGATTAAACATCATATTTTTAGGGCATGTGATTAGTATTGAAGGTGTTTTAATGAATCACAATAAGGTCAGAACAATAGTTGAATGGCCCAGATCAACCAATGTCACAGAAATCAAAAGTTTCCTAGAATTGGCAGATTATTACAGAAGATTATCAAAGTTAACACAAAAAGCAGTCAGATTTGAATGGTCAAATCAGTGTGATGAGGCTTTTCAAAAATTAAAAAATTGTCTAATGATTGCTCCAGTATTAACCATTTTATCAAGGACTAATAGATTTCAGATTTATAGTGATGCTTCATTAAGGGATTTAGGATGTGTACTTATGCAGAACAAAATGGTAGTTGCTTATGAAATTATCAAAGAAATTATCCAACCCATGACCTAGAGCAAGCAAAAGTTGTATTTGCGCTGAAAATATGAAGACATTATTTATATAGAGTGAGATGTGAAAATCGATTATCAAAACTTAAAATATATCTTCACTCAGAAGAAGCTAAATTTAAGGCAAACGAGATGGTTGAAACACATTAAGAATTATGATTTAGAAATTCAATATCATCCATGGAAAGTAAATGTAGTTGTTGATGCCTTAAGCAAAACAACATCAAGTAGTGCAAACTAGTTGATCTCCCAGCAACAAGAGTTGATTCAAGATTTGAAAAGGTTAGAAATTTCAGTAGTTAAATCCATAGATGATAGTGTTATATTGTTAAATCAAATGGCTATACAGCCAAATATGAAAGATAGGATACGTGATGCTTTACCTCAGAATGTTGAATTTCATAAAAAATTCAAACTTAATGAAAGCATGCATATAGAAGATTATGAATTAGATGGAGAGAAATTACTAAAGTATAGAGGCAGAGTTTATATTCCAAATGTTGGAGAATTAAGGAGAGACATCTTAAATGAAGCACATCACTCCAATTATATAATTCATCCAGGCAATAACAAAATATATCCATCTTAAGAAAATATTTTGGTGGCCAGGAATGAAGAGAAATGTGATTGAGTTCATTTCTAAGTGTTCAACATGTTAGATGGTTAAGGCTAAACATCAAAAGCCAAGTGGATTTTTACAACCCTTGCCAATACATGACTGTAAATAAGAAGACATTACTATGAATTTTGTGATTGGCTTACTTAGATCCAAAAAAAATTATGGTGTTATTTGGGTTATCATTAATCGATTGACTAAATCTGCACACTTTATATTCATTATACAATCTGATGCTATTACAAGGTTAGCAAAAATATATGTTGATGAAATTATAAAATTATATGATGCCAAAATCTATAACATCTGATCGGGATGGCAGAATCGCATCCAAATTATGGAGAAAAATTTAAGAAGTTTTAGATATTCAAACTCACTTTCAGTATTGTATTTCATCCTCAAACTGATAATCAGTCCAAAACAACAATTCAAACACTTGAAGATTTGCTTAATTTTAAACACTTGATTTTGGAGGAAATTAGGAACTACACTTGCCTTTTGATTGAATTTGCCTACAATAATAGCTTTCAACAAAGTATTGATATGGCTCCTTATGAAACACTATATGAAAGAAAATATAGAACACCATTTTGTTGGGTAGAAGCAAGTGAAAGAAAAAATATTAGTGCAATTTAATAGATGAAGCCACTAAAAAGTTTGATTGATTCATGACAGATTAAAGGTTATTTAAGATAGACAGAGAAAATATTATGATGCTAGACATCGGCCGATAGAATTTGAAGTGGGAGAATTTGTGTTTCTTAAAGTTAACCTAATGAAATGTGTTAAACATTTTGGCAAAGTTGGAAAGTTGAGTCCACGTTATATTGATCCTTATGAAATTTTAGAAATAATTAGGAAAGTGGCTTATAGACTTGCATTACCTATACATATGCAGGAAATATACAATGTATTTCACATTTTTCTCCTACGAAAATATATTGCGGATGAACATGACAATTATTGATGATTCTATTGATATTCACCTAACTTTATATTTGTGGAGGAGCCAGAAAGAATTATAAAATATGATCTTAAGACAATTCCTTCTTTTCGGGTATTATAGAAATATGGATCAAAACAAGATGTTACATGGGAGAAAGAATCAAAAATGCGAGAATTTTATCTGAATTTGTTCAATTAAAGATATGTTTATATTTTAATCATGAAATTTTAAGGACGAAATTTTTATAAGAGAGAAAGATTATAATAACCAAAAAAGGGGGAGATTATTTTATTTTCAAATCATAGCATTGGTTGACCCTCGATGTCGCAACCTTATTGAATCGAGAGGCAAAATTTCAGCCTTAACCGAAGTTGAGAGAGATAAAGAGAGAGAAGAGAGGGTCGGGAGGAAGAAGCCACACTCCATCTTGCGTGCATACCCTAATCAAGAAAAATGAAGTCACTGTGAGTCGTCGTCGATGTCGCTTGGTCACCAGATCACTGATAGCCTCTCGTGAGCGTGCGACTGAGGAAGAAGGAAGTGAAGCTCAAATTTTATGAGCTTTGGAGTCGACCGAGAGGATAGATTTCACTTGCACACGCATGGAGGAGACACGGCTCAAGCAAAGGTATAGGCATGCCGAACTCAAGACAAAGGAGGAAAAAAGGTATCTATATATTTATATATATAAGGGTTGTTTATTTTCTTAGTTTGAAATTTGGATTGTTTAGTTCTTTTTATTTCAAATATCATTACATGTAGTACTGATTAAATTTTTTAAAAGAAAATTTGGCTAATAGAATTAAGTTATTATTAAATAGTAAGGAATTTGATTTAGGAGCTTTGCAAGCAACGATATGAAATAATTTTATCTTTAATTTGACGAAATACACCTATATGTAATTTTAAATTTCAAAATTTATACAACCCTGCAACCCTAAGTCTTTTTTGTTACCTAAACCCTTAAATAACCATGATTGATTATATGACACTAGTGAAGTAACATAATTTCAAGAAAAGAAAATTTTAAATAAATTAGTAAATGAGAGAGTTCAAGCCTTAATTATTTAATGATTCTTGAAAATTTGGGGATACTTTTATAAAAAAAATAGAAAATAGGAAAGTATCGGCATTGTATTTTATAAATAAAGATGTAAATTAACAAAAAAATGTGCAATCGAGAATTGAAATGATATTATATTATTATTTTTAAATTGAAATAATTTGAGAGAGACATTCTTAAATCAAATTAAATTAAAAAAATTAAACTTTGAATAGAGAAAATGGAGAATATTGTGTATGTTGAATAAATTAAAAGATTAAATCAAATGAATATGCTAATCAACATTATTAATAATTAAATTAACTTGGTTGGAAAACAAATAACGATACTACGATGAGGTGAATGTTAATTAAAAAAAGGCATATTTTAATAAAATAGACATAAATATACTAACAAATATTGATCAAATTAATATTTTATTTATAGGTACTTCAACTTAGAGAAGAAATTTTTAAAAGGAAGAAGATCTAAGAAGTTTCACACTAAAATGGGTAATTATATTCCTGCATTTATAGTAAAAAAATTTACTTCTTATGATTGAATGCAATTGTGTATATAGTTAGAAAATACTTCTTTATTGTAATTAGTAATTTTTTTCTTACCTTTTTCATTTTGAATAAACAGTTTAGATATTAGATTCATGTTGTTATTCATGTTCTTGTAAAAATTCAAATGATCAATTAGTTTGAGGTAACATAGACAGCTTCATAAATACATGAAATAATTAAAATATAAATTTATGTTATAAATGTGTATGATTGAAGAGGTAGTTCACCCCATTATAGTACTAGCTAGAGAAGCAAAATACCCGTACACATAAATGAAAATTGAAATAGAAATGATTGTCTATCTTTTGGATGTGTTTTAGAAAATGTTTCTTTTTGAAAAAAGATTCTTTAGACAGTGACTCTTACCATATGTTTATACTAATTAAATAATGTATGTTTCATTCATTACTTCTATATTAAATTGTTTAAGGATACTGTACTTACATGTTCAAGTTATGATTTAAACTGTAATGCATATTAATTCTGTGATATTATTTTATAATGTAGTAGCATATTTATCCACTGAATATGTAATTCAATTACAAGTTGTTTAAAATTTTCAAGTAATAATCCAAATTAAATAGAAAATAGAAGGGACGAACATGTTTACAGTCGTAGAGGGATTTCAAAAAATAGGTACTAATTTAGTTTATATTTTAATTATGTTTTATATGACTTCAGTTTATAGATGTTTATTCTTTTAGGCAAAGTTCGTCACTTGTGTACTTATATGTCTCTTTTGTTTTGTATCATATACTTGGATGTATTTAAATAAACGTAAAAAAAATTCTTTCTGTCCGACTGTCTATTTCCGTCTTAGTATTCCAAGCTTCTGGGCAGGGTCGTGACAAGTGATGATCTTGAACACTAAGGAGCACGAGAGAAAGGAAGAACTTTGAAGGAGAAAAACCTTCAACAAATAAAAAGAACATAGCACATTTGGCCGAGATGAAATTGATTTAAGATATTGAGAAAGACTATGCTGAAGTAAAATTTTTAGCCCAATGGCAGAATTCTCTTGCCATTGTACGGCCTAAACTTTGTTATTCGATCTTCGTGAGTACGTTAAGATCCATAGTGTTGAAGTCATGAGGCAACAACATTACAGGTCAGCGAGTATTACAATCAAGATTAAGACTCCTTCCTCCAAAATAAAGAATATTTGAAAGAAAATCAAGGACTTTATGTTTGTAAGATGAGCCTTCAAGTGGAGCACAACAAATAGGCTCAAGTGATTGAGAGGGTGTAGCACCGTTATAAGATCTATCACCAAGCAATGTTGGATGCTAAGAATGAAATAACTCGAGCCATAAAGGAATTATAGGCCATTGAAGCTTAACATCAAACTCTTATTGAAGTGCTAACACAGCTCTAAGATTTATAAGATGTCTGCCTTGAACATCAATCACTTGTTAAAGTCGAAAAATAGATTCGTAATGACCATAAAGGACTTAAAAATTAACCATATCTCATACTTTGCACAAGGAAATGTTTTATCAATAAAATGCGCACAAATGTTATATATTTAAGATTTAAAGATAGCATTATGTCCACTTGCAAAATTGTGTCGTAAATCTGATTGCAATTTTGAATTTTTTTGTGAATATAAAATAGTGCATTTTGTTGCTCACATTTAATCCTCAATTCATTGAATTCTAAATGTTAATGAGAAGGTTTTGATTTTGCTCATAAATGAGTTATCAATTCTCAAATCCACTTTTGTGTTCAAATCTGCAACATATTTGACATTTTAACTTTTTATTTTGCTCTTGTTTTGTTACTTTGTATTCTTTTAATTTCATCCTGTTTGTCATATTAGTACCAAGAGAGTTCTTTTCATTTTGTCATTTTTTTCAGGTTGTCTTTGAAATTTTTATTAGCTTTCTAGAATCTCCCCCATGTAGGAGGCATTTTAAAGAGTGTCAAACCTACCCTCCATACCAACAATTACATACATAATTAATATCCTAAAACACCGTGACTTGAAATCTTCAAAATCCACCACACCAAAAAAAAACACATGCATGACATACTTTTATGAGAGATTTTGCAACACTATACTTTCCACATCATTCTGAGAAAAGTGCACAAAGGGTTTATGTTACACCCCAAATGACCCCCTCTACCAAGGGTCAATCTAGGATGAAACAGACTAGGATAACTCAATCAGGCGTAGCTTGCACTTACTCATCCTAACATATAAAATTTGAGGCAAGCAGGTAAAACTGAATCTCACTATATCATTACGAACAAACTCTTATATTTTAAATTCTTCTACTAATCATTTCATATTTAAATTATATATCTAGAAGTGTGTAACTTCGAACATAAATATAAATATAGAGCAATTAAAAACATCAAAACATAAATTATACGTACCTAAAAGGTCTTTACAATCTCCCAATATTATACACCAAAATTGTATAAGTTAAAAGGCTCGTCTATCCACTACTTCCCTTATTCTTGTCTGAAAGTCAACGTACAATATTATAAGCTAATAGCCCAGTAAGAAGAGTACTATTAAAGAAAATCCATTATATGCAGAAAAATAAAGTGCATGTAAAGTTGAACTCGCATAAAAGTAATAGTAAGTAAAAGCATGCTTGCATATGTTAGAACTGAATAGTATTAAAGACATGCTAATAAAATAAGAGATAAACAGTAATCTGTAAGGCTGTGAAATATAAACAGTAAACAATTGAGAGAATTATACATATAAGTAATTGATTTCATGAAATTTCATTCACATCTAAATTAAATTTTCTTGTTAGAAATATTATTTATGTTTATATAGGTTTGAATCTTATAAAACATGAGGGTCGTCACACGACCCATCAGTTAAAACTATTGATAAGGGTGATCGTATCCACACTTCATATCAACACCCCATTACACCATTAATCAGATCCAACTTGATGCCAAGAGTTGAGAACTCTATAGTTCTCTATTAAAAACTCATCTTATCAAACTTTTGCCTACCTGCATAGGTTTCATAAAATATTTCACTTATAATAATTTTGTAACAATTACTGCTTATCCTATAAATTAAGTGTTGCAGAGATGAGGATGCTCAAATGGATGAGTGCTTTACTGTTAGAGATAAAATGTGAAATGAATATATTCGTGAAAATGTTGGAGTAGCTCCAGTGGCTGATAAGATTAGAAAAAAGTCGCCTTAGATGGTTTGGTCAGATAAAGCATCGATTATACGATGTATTAGATTTGCCTTATGTTAAGAAATGTAGAGGTAGACCTAAAAAGACTTGGTTAGGGTGAATAAAAAATGACCTTAGTTTATTAAAAATTAAATGAGAATTTGACACTTAATAGAACACAATGGAGATGAAGGATTCATGTAGCAGACCCCACATAGTGGGATAAAGGCTTGTTGTTGTTGTTATTCTTACTTATCATATTGATTACTTTTCATTTAACAATTAATAATATCTGCACTAAAATATTTTTAATATGCACAACAATATAATATGACATCAAGCCATTTGATTGGATTATAATTATAGTAAATCAATAAATATAATTCTATGCCGTATAGATAATCATTTGTATCTAAACAAGATATGATAGAAATATATATATATATGCAATATATAAAACATTCACAAATAGTAGAAATAGTGGCAGTCAACAATCCTATTAAAATTTAGATTATTAATTATAAGTCTCACCTCAATATTTGGCTAGTGTCAGGAGAAAATTGACGACATGAGTACACAACCTAACGTTACAGTTTCCTATTAATTCATGAAATGCTTAAAATATGCTTAAATGATTGCACTCAAAATCTCCAATTGCATTACCTGAATTTGATTTCTTATATAATTCCAACTAATTTACAGCCAAACTTTATCCAACGGCTCTTACTAATACCCAATGTTGAATACCTAGTTAAAATAAGGAAATGTTACCAAGCCTTGTCTTATTCGCATAAATATGTGTATATGCGTGTGTATGTGTGTGTATAGAGAGAGACACACACACACTAATTATTAAATGTTCTTTTACCTCAACTCCTTTTTTTTTCTTCCTACTAGCCCTACAGCTCATGGTCTGCTGCCATTTCCTCCAATTCCCCTAATTTAAATCTCCCCTTGACCAAGTCTTCACCACATAAGGGAACTTGCTAGTCACGCTTCCACCAATGGCTCCACCAACCCGCCTCCTTCCCTAGCTAAAGTGGAATTCTCCCTCACGGCATCAGCTCACCTTGCCATCCCACCAATCCATGCGCCACTGTTGGAGCTCACAGCACGGCACAGTGGCAATCGGGAAGCACGGCTTAGTGAGGAGATTTGGTAGAGGGAAAAGAAAAATTAAGGAAAAACTAAATGGAGAATTTAGGGAAATGGAAATGTTATATAATTAAGATTTAATTTAGTTAATAACAGCTAATAAACAATTAATCCATTTTCCATTAACCTTCATCTGCAGTTGCATATTAGTTTAAGTGAATTTTAATAAATTGCTACAGTAATCTCATTTTTTGTAAACAGGTTAATTAAACTGAAATTAAATGTTAATTAACTGAACTAACTAATTAATTTATTTGGAAATTTAACTAATGATTGCTTTTATATATATATATATATATATATATATGTGTGTGTGTGTGTGTGTGTGTGTGTGTGTGTGTGTGTATCATTTTATTTCAATCGAAACAAAAAATAGAGAATTTTGTGAAAATGTGTTACAATATAAGAAAAATAGGGTACAATTTAAATGCAATTAGATTTTTACCTTGTTTGAAGTTTGGTGTATTACAATTTATCTATTAAGTCGCAAGCATTGACTATAAATTTCCCCCATTGTAGTAAGAAAAGGATGTGCATGCTCCGCCATGTACCAAAAATGCCACAAATAAGATTTTAAAAAGTTTTTGCATTTTATATCTTCATGTGTGACGGGAACAAGAAGCAATCAAATACAGAATACTTTTTTTCTCTTTTTTCTTCTTTTTTCCTTGTTTCTCACTTTTTTTCCTTTATTTTTTCTTTTTTCCTTTTTTGTCTCATTTTTTTTATTTACATAGATGGAAAGATAGAGAAATAAAAAGTAAGAGATACTGTGAGGAAGTGTAGAGAGAGATCATGAGGAGGCAAAAGAAATTAAGGCAGAGTAAGAAAGAGATGGCCGACAGGAGGTTTGGTGAGTTTAATGACAAGACTGTAAAGTCGTCGATAAATATAGAGAGATGAGATGACAATTACAATAATTTGTAGAAAAGAGATCAACGATCAATTCAGGGTGGAAGAGATCGAACAAAAGAGTCGAGGATGAAAGGACTAATGAAGTTGATGTTGATTGTGGTTTGGAGTGTAAGTACTAACATGGTAGGTTAAAGGAGATATATACGAGGAAGCTGCCAAGAAAAAGAGGTGATCATGGGTAATAGAGGTCGGCGAGGTCCGATGAGTGAAGTGTCGATGATGACTTTGAGAAGGTGAGGTCAACAGACAAATCTAACTTCATTTTGTGAGTCTCACGAGCCATTCTTCTCTTACATGCATTGTTGGGACCATCAAACCTTCTCTAACAAGAGTTTGTTGCAAATTCCTCGAGCTTTGTAATTAAGGGGCTATTTGATTGGATGCATTTTGAGTATAAAGCAAATCAAATGCAGGAATTTTAACTTTTGAAGTGTTTGATATGGTGCAAAGTAAAATTTCAAGTTATTTATAGTGTATTTGAAATGCACTGGAAAGGTGATTTGTAGTGTATTGGAATTCACCCAAATTGGGCGAATTTGAAATACACCAATTGTTGTAAAGTGAGAACGGCTTCCCATAATATCGCCACGCCCTAGCCGCATCACCGTCCTTGTCGGTGACACAACTACCGCCATGTAACTTAACCCTAAAAATACTTTACATTACATTCATTTTATCAAACAAAAAAAATAAACTCATGTATTTGTAAAGTTTCGAATCAAAAAACCTAAAATAATCCAAATACATTACATTTACTTTACACTGCATTTCTTTTTAGGCAACCAAACAGTCCCTAAGTATTTCAAGAATTTGGTTAGGATTAAGAGGGAGACAACAACGTTGTTCACAAAAGAAAGATTTGCATACAAGTTGGAGTTGCAATGATTAACACAGAGTGATACAAAGGGCTGTGAAGTGGGAATGGAATTGCAAGTAAGAGAAGGTCAACCATGCCACAATTCTAAGCGAGAGAGACAAGCAAAGGTTGAAAGCACATGACAATGCAAGCAATTGGAGTCAAGAGTGCAAGGTTGAGCGTGAATAAAATACATGTGGGCAATCGTAGAAGACTTCATTGAGGTAGAGACAAAAGTGAGGCTAGGAGAAAATATACGAGGATTTTTAAGAAAGATTGTGGAAGATAGAGATGAGAGAGATGTCATAGTCGAATGCGAAAGTGGCCAAAAAGAAATTCAAGCAGTCTTTTTAAGATTTTTTTATCTTATTTAATGAAAAAAAATTAAGAAAAATGTGATAAGATGCAGCGCCTACATTATTTCAAGATTTACATAACATGAAAAGGATACACGATTGCAAGCAGAGTATATATGAATATTACTGTTAAAATTATATGAATTTTTATATTTTAAAATTAGTTGTGTGTATCGATCTATTCTCATAAATTCTCATCACTCACTTAAGTCAATTTCATGTCACCATCGCACATGAGGGGAAATTTTTTTAGTTTCTCTCTTGCAGTGACCAAATAAATATGGATGTCTTTTCTAAGTATTTTCAATGTTTGAATGTTTGGCACAATCCACCGAAACAGGTAAAACTGAATATTTTTTATATTTGCAATACATTCTGAGCTAGTGTTTATTGGCTATAATTTTTGCCATGTTCGATCAAGTTGTTTGATAAGACACATTCAAAGGTCAGAAACCTAATCCCGAACATTTTTTATCAACTAATAGTTGGGACTGGAAACAGTGCTATGAAGGAGATGTAAATAAAGCTCAATAAATAATGTAACATCTTATTTAGAACACAGAATAAGCTGTAACAGAAAGAGTGCATCATGCTGATGATTCAATTGTTAGTTCCATATTTTGTTTGATGGTTGAAAGAAAAATGGTTTTCAACATATGGTTAGCATAATCACATTCAATGCCAATAACCAAAATTTGTGAGCTGTAGCCAACTGCATCAGCATCTTGGGCAACCACGCTGCTCCAACCATCCATTGCTCAACAACGTTCACAAGATATAAAAGATTGTGAATAGCGTCATATGCTAACCAGAGATGGTAATATTAAAGTTTGCAAAGGAAGCAACAACCTTGAAATGAGACTAGAAAGAGAAAATAAATAAAATGCACGACATGATCAGGTGTAGTCCACAAAAAATCTAGATGATACTTGCAGGTACACCTTGTCTATTGGTCTGTTATAGCCTCACATTAAACTAAAGTAGTTTTAGAGTTTTGTAAGAGAATTCTGCCATTTGTGTATAAGCTATACACTGAATGTTGTAACAAAATAGTGGTGCATCTTTATTCTAACTTCAAAGATACGAGAAATCAACCCGTATATACCTCCTGATTTTATCTGCATGGAAATAATTCGGAGAGAAATCAACACAAAGCTAATCTATGAGAATGATTAAACAGCCTCACAGTTATCATATCTGGCTTTAAAAGTTCCCAATGCAAGTTCCAGGTACCTTCACTTTCGATTATATAGCCAATATTCATGATGTCAATTATATGATTCAATATCACACCAAACGAAATATAATACAATTAAAACCTTGCAAGCAGAGAAAACAATGATGTAGTCCTACTAATGACAAATTAAAGTAATGAGCTGGAAAACTGATATGAAGGTCTAATGTAAGAATCAATAAAGAAATACCAAACCGATTTTTTGGTAGATTTAAGCTGCTGAACATACCCTTCTAATGCTTACACATGCAGACACGGTTTACCTTCTGTTTACCTGCTTCTTTAACTTCAAAAGTCTCGGAGCTTCTGGTATTTCTTGGTATTCCTCTTCAAATCTCAAATCAATTTCAATTTTCAATTGTTCAGGGTTCAACCTAACCTGAAATGAATAACCAACTTGGAGCACAAAAACATGAAACAGAAAAGCAATCACCTTAATTCCAAAAGCAATAATATCCAGATAATTTAAGGTAAACCAGTAAAATAAATGGTAAAAAGCATATGGTAGAAGGAATGTACCTCCTCCAATCTTTTATTAAGTTCATATGGGCGCCGAGCTTCTCTAAGAACATGTTGCACTACATACAACTGCGAAGAGAGGTGCATTCAAGAAAATACCATCAACAGGATTACACTAAAATGAAGCAAGCACGCACACACACATTATAAGCATGGATACTGAAGGGAAGAATAGCCAAATTGATGAGAGCTCGCAGCACATCAAACCAAGATTGAACGGCCACAAGTGCACCAGTACTAAATAAAGCACATCAGAGGAAGATGGTCGAAGTGATCAGAGCACCATGAAGACTATGAGTATGACTTAGAACACAAACAAGGAACAACTAATAAAAAAAAGATAGGAAGGAATACTCCAAACTAACATCAACCATGAATTAAAGGTAAAGGGCCATCTACCAGGGTTCACTCTACATCTAGATGAGGTCATTTTAGGGTCCATATGTAAAAAACAATATGCACAAAACTTTGCCGTTCACAAACTATTTATTTTAACAATCATTCGTTGCTTGAGAAAAAAACTAAAAATACGAAGAAATTAGACACAAATGATAATGAAATTGTTTTAGACTAGAAACAATGCTTGAAAATTCAAGGCCTCAAAGAATCATGCAACTAGTTGAAAACTACACATTCATAGAAACCTAAAAAGTATCAAACTTGAATAAAATCAATAATACATTCAACCAATTAGATTTATAGAAAAGAAGCCATAAAATCAGAAGAATTTAGGTTTATGCTTTTAAAGAAGAAAACATATTCTGAAAATCATCAAATCACCAATTTGAACAAGGAGAGGACTGCCGCAAATAGAATTTTTGCATGCAGGAAATGGTGTCAACTCAATTGAATTGACTAAATCGATCACTCACTTCACAAATACCAAGTGAAAAGGTGATTCTAGCCCAAGTAATATTCCCACAAGAAGGTGCTCTGACGCTAAAACCGGTAAACAAGTTTAAAGGCTTAGAAAAGAAAGGCACAACTGAGTATTTCTCAAAAGATTTCAAAAAATTAAAATATTTTCCAATCTTTTTTAGTTAATTTACCTTTCCCAGGAGGGGACATTTGTGAAGATGAGGTGGACAATAGTTGAGCACTTTCAAGGATATGAACAAAGGAAACACTTTGTCTCTAAGATCTATGTTGAACAAAAATGTCCCTAGTTGAGGGGTACTTTAGTCCCCGATTAATAAAAACATTAAGTAAGAAACCTAGACTCAAAGTTTCGTGCTGGACTAATTTACCCATAAGGGTGATGGATGGAGCTTAGGATTTAAAAAGTTTCTTATCGGAGAGATTGAAATTTGATCGTCAAATGACTTTAAATTTGGTGTCACACATAATCAATGCTAGATTGTAAGATATTAGTTAATGTTCTATTTGATCCAGTTAATTAAATTGAAGAAAAGCAATTTGATGGTAATGATTTGGAAACACGAATCTTAGTGTCATGGTTGAATCACCAAAATTGATGAAAAATTTATAATTTTGTCCAGGTGTATTAAAAAAGAATGACAAATCCCACAAAAACTTTATTAAGAATGAATATATAATTAGTTGCATATACACCCAAGAACACAAATTTATAATAATGAAATTCCCTTGGATTTCTTATACAAATGTTAGAAAAAATGAATCAACCCCAAAGCCCATCGCATAATCTATAAATCCCACATGAAAGCTATAATGAATCTCTCCACATATCAAATAGGAGCCATAATAAGGTGCTTGAATCATATGATACCTAAAGCTCGCATGCCAAATAGAGCAACTTGCCCAATCTCGCTGCAGCTCACAATTCACTTATAAATAATATTAAAGGTGTTAAGGAAGTGTTAAGAAGTATGCACAAAAAAGGAGGACCTCAGTACGGCCAAATATCTTAACAGTCAAACATATTTTTAATCCAAAAGATTAAATCTCTAAGTCAAAGACAAAAACTAAGATATTTATACACCAAAATATTTTTTTAACTATATAATATAGGAATAAACCCAATTCTCTCATATGTCATAATAAATTCTCCCTCATATGAGAGCAATTCACATCAATCATCACTCCCCTTCAAATATAAACATGTGATGTACAAAATTTACCAAAAGTAAAAAAATTAAAAGACTTAAAATTTTTATACATCATTTTCCGCATCCTTCGAAAATGATTAAATGTACTTTTATAAAATCCTAATTTTTTAAAGAATTATTTTGGCATATATATATAAGTAATTATAAGTTAAATAATTTAATATTCTGATTAAATTGCCTGAAATCTATAATAACTTTATATTGTTCATGGGATTCTTTCACCATGCACTCAACTATTGTCCTGCAGCTTTCAAGTGGTTTTTGGCTTTTCCACTTTCCTCTGCATGCAATAGGTGATGAGACGATGAACAGCCGTGATTGGTTTAAGAGTATGAGGTGAATAATATAATCAATTAGGCATTATAACAACAACAACAACACCTAAAGCATTTCTTAGTTTTCTCATTTCAATGAGCTGCCAGTAAATAGAACTAAGAGCTAGAGCACAGGCGAAGGAAAAAAGGAAAATCAGTATGACACCAACAAAACAGCTAGGGAAAACTAGTTTTTAAAATTAAAAGTCCCTTTTTTTTGTATTTTCTCCTACACAATGACTTCAATTTGAGATAGTTACGTGTTGAGACTTGCATGATGAGAAGAATTCTGAGATAGAATTGTATTTTGAGGTTTATTTGATTGGAATTTAAGTTATAAGTTAAGAAATGTCATAACTTGAAAATTTTGTGTTTCTTGGATTGTATATAAAAGAAAGAGATTTTAAGATGACATAATAAGGAAGATGATTCTATGGTCAAGAAGCAAATTGCTTTAGCATTTGAGTGTTAAATGTGTAAGATAGACCATAAGTAAGCAATGCATCAGAACATTATTCATACTGCAAAGTGAGCAATCCTATCCTACTACCAAGATTAAATGAATATGTATCACATTTAAAGCGCTAAAAATATGTTAGCATTTTATTAAAATATTGTATTTCAAATTAGGACAATTTGCACTTATAAGCCATAGTATGATGCACAAAATTGAATTACATGTTAAAGATAAATGATAAAAATAATTAAATATTTATAATGATAATTAAATGAGCTTAAGAAAGGTTGTGTATGTGGGCAGATTTGCAATAATATTTTTATGATAACCTATATAGATAAGGTGACAAAGATGAGCTCATATAGAGGTAAAAGGATCTTCAAGTTAACATAATTATAATAAACCGTATAGATAGGGCAACAAAAGTGAGGCTATATTGAAGTAAAAGAATTATCAAGTTGTTATATTTATGATAACATGTACAAATAGGGGACAAAGATGAGCCCAAATGGTGACAAAAAGATTCTCAAAATAATATATATTTGATGACCTGATTAGATAGGGTAACAAAGATCAGCCCTTAAGAGGCAAACAAATCTTCCATATGTATCCTTCTACCTAAATTTTCAGCATTATGAAATGTGGTATGGGTATAATACAGCATACTACCTTATGATGACTAATGAACTTAAACCTACATACATGACATATTCTAAAGCTGAAATAAGATGTTTAACATTAAGAAATAAATGAAATTAACAAACAAATATTATTAAAGATTAATCTCCAATATTGACAGCTATAAGTTTGACCAGCATTATGCATCTCATGATTAACATTAAAAATCTTTGTTAAAGTTTTCTTCAGTAACATTAACCCACAAATTATTATGCTAATTATTATTTAGGAAAGGCCATTTTATTATGATTACAGGAGATACACTAGACTAGCCTATGATTATTTTAATTTCTCATGTCTAATTCATTAGCAAATCATATTGGTTTAATTTTATGAATATTTAAATTTTATTTTAAAATTACTTATCTTATTGAGCTTTTAAACTCACTGAGAATTATTTTGGTTGTTATTTTAGGTGGAGGAAAAGACAAGAATGATCCTGAGTGAAGATAATGTACTGAAATAAATATTTTATATTTTGATGTAAAGTTTTGGTGCACCATATGAAACCCATTGAGACATGTATAAGATGAAGGTTTAATATCATGCAATTGAACTTTGACATTTGTTAGAAGCTCTATAGTAGAATGAATAGATTATTTTTGAAATGCTTTCACTCAATTGATTTGTGTTAATCACTAGATCCTTGTTACTTAAAAAATAAGTTGTATATAAGTTTGGTTCATTCAAGTGATTAAGTTTATCACTCTATTGTTATAGGGAAAGTTCTAGATTAGTGTTGGTAATAGATTTAGTCACCTAAGTCTTAACTATCTCTCTTGTGCCTTTTCTTCGAATGGGAGTGACAAACTTTGCTCTGGCAGATAGAGTTCCAAAATGAGTGTTGGTGATATATTCGATCAACTTAGTCATACTCACCTCTATTATGCCAAATGTTTGTCTAGGAGGGGACATCAACATCAAAGAGTATTAATATTATAAATGTTGTTAAGCACCAACAAAATGCTATCGTTGTTAAATGCTTAAGGTGATATGGTTGTCTAATGCTTGAGATGCTAAGCGTTCGCCTGAGCAAAGTGAGGCAACAAAAAATCCACATGTTTTAATTATGAGAAATAATTTTAAAGATTAACTAATAATTATCAAATTAAAATATTATATTATAGTAGGTGAAAGATACATTTTAAAGATTTGTTTGATTATATATATATATAAGCAAAGCCTTGGCAACTTGATTGCCTTAAATAAAGTTACTATAAGGCTCGAAAGTTATGTTGAAAGTTTGAACAAGTACATAAAAAACTTAAGTTTGTAGTTTCTATAGCTTAAAGTTAAGCTAATCTTCTTATCTATTTTATTTTCTTCATCAACAATAACCTCTTCCCCATCATTAGATATTCAGCCCTCCATCACTGCTCCTATCTTCTTTAAAATCATCTTCTTCATCATTAAAATCATCTGAAATAAAATTGAAAGCTCTTGCTAAAAAATTTATCTAACTTGGTTCCTTCATCTCCTTCTAGAAGAGACCTTTAGAGTTTCAAAACATTTTATCACAAAAAACATTAATATAAGTTCTCTCTAATAAATTGTCTGCATATGCTTTATATAATAATAAATAAATTTTGCATTAAAAAGATGAGTGTCATACACCAAGACGCTTGCTTAGGCAGCGCCTTATTAATGGTGTACTTGTCTAGGAGTATGAGGCACTACAAACTCGCTTCACCTCACCCTATCCAAGCACTTAGCCAACACCAACTCTCCTTTGATTACATTATCAATCATCATACTCCAAGAGCCCGCTCAACCAAGTGGAGTTTGCCATAGAAGTTGTCAGCTCTAGATGTACCAAGGCCCATGAAAGCAATAAGTGCATAAACCACTTGATCAATAGTCAAAACCATTATATTTCCCACTTATTAGAGAGTGTAGATCATAAGAGCTAAAGTTATGTCTAACACGCCAATGGCAAGTTTCAATCTAAAAACTTACATCTATAGAAAGGGGTTAATCACTGAGTATTTCTACTCCTACATATTTTTTATCATCAATGGGAAAACTCTCAACTAGTTTAATAGGAAGAGTAGACAATATATAGGTAGAAGCGATAAAAAGAAGAAGAACGCATGATGATTGCAAGAAAAGAATAAGGAAGACCATAGAATTTTGCATTAATTTTGCATTAACTTGGACAAATTATGCTCAATAAATGCATCTAGTAGATATGGACATAGCTGTCACATTTTCTATGGAGAAATTCATAAGTCATTACATGCAAATTTGTCTAGCCAATGCATAAGAAAACTTTAACATCCACCATATAAGTTGAAAATAATTTCATCTCCAGTAACAGTTTCAAGAACAATGATATCATGATTGCATTAAAATTGTATAAATATGTGTTGAACTAACCTCGAAGGAATAAATAGTCCAATTAGATATATTAAAAAATAGACTAATATCAAAAACTTCTCATATTTCCAACTTATCATCTAGTTTACTGTATGAATTTATATGGTCTCATTTTACCATAAGTTAATTTCCTTTTAGTGTTAGACTAAACATTATATACCATCTAATTTGAATTCACTATGTCACAAATTCTTAAGTAAATTAACATTTACAGGAGGATGTACCTTGGTGTATGCTTTATGTGGATGATAATCTTCTTGTTAATAAGCCTAGAGAGAGTTCAAGAGAAACTTGAATTATGGATATCAAACTTAGAGTCTAAAAGCTTTGGTTTGAGTAGATCTAAAACCGAATACATGGAGTGTAATTTTAGTTGTACAAGATCTAGTGGTGGAATTGTAATATTAAGTGATCCCATCATTAAAAAATGGCGAGCGTTTTAGATATCTCGGGTTTATTGCTCAAAATGATGGTGAAATAGATGGGAATATTATTAGTAGAATTCAAGTTGAATGATTGAAGTAGAGGAATGCATATGGTTTGTTATGTTAAAAAAATGTCACTGAGACTTAAGGGAAAATTTTATAAGATGGTGGTGAGACCCTCAATGATTTATAGCACAGAATATTGACCGAAAAAAAGAAGTATAAAATTAAGTTAGGTGTTGCAGAGATAAGGATGCTCAGGTGGATGAGTAGATTTACACTTAAAGACAAAATGTGAAATGAATATAAATGTGAAAAGGTTGGAGTAACTACAATGGCAGATAAGATTAGAGAGAGTCGCTTTAGATGGTTTGGTCACATAAAACGTCAGTCATCCGATGACCTAATTAGAATAGAATGTATTAGATTTGACCTATATTAAGAAAGGTAGAAGTAGGCTTAAAAAGACTAGATTATATAGAAAAATGACATCATTTTATTAGAAATAAATGATAATTTGACACTTAATAGGACACAATGGAGAAGAAAGATTCATGTAGTTGACCCCATATATGGTTAACAATAAATTTCTTGTGAATACTTTCATGCAAATCAAGATAGCTTAAAATGAATCCATCGATCTTTGCTAATCAATTTTCCATCAATCCCTGGTAACAATTTAATTTAATAATAGAGAGTAAGAGAGAAATCTTTTTATTGAAAGTATAGCGTGCACACATCAAGGGTTGTTTTATTCAAAATAAGTTCTCAACTTTCAAGTAAATAATTGATTGACGCACGCACGCACACACGCATTTATTTTTTTATTTGGGGAGTGTAGTATTACTCCTAACAAAGAAAGCTAAAGGAGATGTTGATCAATAGTCACAAATAAGTCACTTATGCCACAATGAACATTGTGAATGGACATAGTCTTTTATCGATGGCATTCCAACTCCTAATAAATATAGAGGAATTGAATTACAAAATGAAATCATCAAAGACCACAAAGAAAAATCTTTTACTGAGATAATAAATGGCTTAATATAAAAATGGAAGCTTTATATTTCTGGGTAAACATTTTCTAAATGTTTCAAGATACATCCTGAGTTGAGGCCTCCAAAATTTAGATCACAATTCCTTTTATCTAATGCTCACATTAATCTCTATTTATTTGGTGGAAGAACTACCCTCTTCAAATCAAATATGTTCTCAAAATCATGAATCAAGATCATTTCATGATATTCTGCCACCTACTTGCCCCTTGATGTTAATCTCTCCAAATATTCACAATGACACTGAGAATACTTTGTAAGTTCTATAAACGCCACAACTTCACCCAATTTGTAAAAGAATGATGTTCATCCATTATAGCAAGATTTTGATTCTGATTGGAGCATTCAAAGTGAAGACTTCCTCATAGATAAAAGATTTCATATTCTTTATATTAAAATGGGTAGAAATTGGAAGAATATTTATCATTGCTCTCCAATATTCACTACGCTTCAAGCTAGGCAATCCAAATGATCTTATATTATCTTTTGTATCTCTCTTTTTAATCTAGCATTTTTGTTAATGCCCTTGTTGTACTTTCCTCTTTATCAAGTTAATAAAATTTAATTTTGCTTAAAAAAGGTAAAAGCCTACTAAAAAGAGTCCTCAAAAAGTACTAGATCAACCTAGAATTTTGTTAAATTTCTCTGATTATGTTATAAAATAAAGAAATTCTAGAGAAACTTCTTATTGCACTGTCGAATTCCTACAAGGTGCGAAGAATGTGAACCAGTATGCCACTTTCAATTAATCTGTCCACAAAGAGCACTATAGCAACTAATAAAGAAGAGAATAAAACAACAATAATTTAAAGCTTATATTTATTAGGTTCAATAATTTTGTTTCATATTATTAGCACACCACACAAATATTTTTTATTCAAAGGGCTAAATCACAAAATATTCCCCCAACTATTTGCAAGTGGCCAATTTACCCCCAAAATATCAAATTGCTTCAATTTAGTCCCTACAACAACAACAAGCCTTTATCCCACTAAGTGGGGTGGACTACATGAATCATTCGTCTCCATTGTGTCCTATTATGTGTCAAATTCTCATTTAAATCAAGTATATTAAAATCATTTTTTATACATCTTAACCATGTCTTTTTAGGTCTACCTCTACCTTTCTTAACATAAGGCAAATCTAATGTATCTACTCTCCTAACCGAGTCATTGGACGGTCGACTTTATGTGGCCAAACCATCTAAGGCCACTCTCTCTATAATCTTATCTGAGCTACTCTAACTTTCTCGAACATACTTATTTATTTTATCTCTAAGAGTAAAGCCACTCATCCACGAGCATCCTCATCTCTGCAACACTTAACTTAGTCTCATGCTTCTCTTTTATTGACCAACATTCTGCACCATAAATCATTGCAGGTCTTACCACCATCTTATAAAATTTTCCCTTAAATTTAAGCGTATTTTTTTTATCGCATAATAGGATGCATTCCTCTACTTCAACCATCCAACTTGAATTCTACTAATAACATCTCCATCTATTTCCCCATCATTTTGAACAATGAGCCTAAATATCTCAATCACTCACTCTTTTAATGACTTGTTCACCTAATGTTACAACACTACCACTATAACTTCTACAACTAAAATTACACTCCATATATTCAGTTTTAGATCTACTTAAATGAAAACCTTTAAACTCTAAGGTTGACCTTCATAATTCAAGTTTCTCTTGGACTCCCTCTCTAGTCTTATCAACAAGAAGAATGTCATCAGCAAAAAGCATACACCAAGGTACATCTTCCTGTAAATGTCTAGTATGAACATCCATAACTAAAGCAAAAAAGATAAGGGCTTAAAGCTAATCCTTGATGTAATCCAACTGAAATAGGAAAATATTTTGTCAATCCTCCTTATGTTTGGACACAAGTACTCTAGTATACATATCCTTAATGACTTGAATATAACCAATATTAAATCCTTTCTTTTAGAACTCTCCAAAGAATATCTCTTGAAACTTTTATCATAAGCTTTCTAAATCAATAAATATCATATGTAGAACTCCTTGTTTTCTATACTTCTCCATCAAACCACTTAACAAATGTCTGATCCATCCAGTAGATCTACGACATGAAACCAAACTGTGAGAAACTTTTGTATCACATCGTAACTATGCTTTCTCTCTCTCCATAATTTTAATGTATGACACATTAGCTTAATTCCTCTAAAATTTGTACACTCTTGTGCATCACCTTTATTCTTAAATATAAGAACCAACAAATTCTTTCTCCATTCATCTGGCATCTTGTTAGTCTTTAAAATAACATTAAAAAGATTTGTAAGCCAAGAAATTCCTTAATCTCCTAAACATTTTCACACTTCTATTGGAATATCATCAGGTCCTACTGTTTTTCCACTTTTCATTTTCTTTAAAGCTTCTCTAACTTCAGATTTACTAATACAACGATAAAAATAAAATTCTCTATTTTTTTAGGGTATAAGATTGCTAAAAACAATCATATTTTTAGATCCTTCATTGAAAAGTTTTTTGTATCATATATTATTTTCTTATAATCTCTACATGTCACTTTATATTTCTCCCAATTCTCTGAGTTTTTACATCTAAACTAAGTTTTATAATAACACTTCTTATTTTTTATCTTTTTTTGCATTCTAATTTCAATTATTTTATTAAAAAAGTTTTTCCTTTTGATTCTCCAAGACATTTTAACAACTTGCTTAATTTAATTTCTTCTTTTCCCATAACATTAGTTTTCTTATGAACATCCCAAATTCTAAGCTCTTGTAGCTTACTCTTAAAAATATTTTTATTAGTGTTCTTTAAGTGTCTCCATCTAATCTTAGGGCAATAAGTTGATTTATTTTTCATCTTCAATCTTTCATATTAAAATCTAAGACTAATAATCGATGTTGAGTATTTAAACTTTCACTTGGAATCTAAACGATCTATTTTTCTTATCAGAAAATAAACAATCTGTGTTTTACTAGATTCATTTTTATATGTAATAATATGCTCATCTCTTTTCTTAAATAAAGTATTAGCAACTACACAATCGTAAGAAAAAAATAATATCTTTCTTCTTCATTAGTCACTCCAAATCCATAACCACCATGAATACTTTTAAAATTTTATACTACTCTACCAACATATCCATTTAAATCCTCTCTAATAAATATTTTTTTCTTCAAGAGGTATCTTTTGTATTAATCCCTCTAATTCATTCCAAAATTTTTCTTTTGAGCCTACATCGAAACCTACTTGAGCAGCATAACATTAATCATGTATCATACAATAATCTTTAAAGCTATAATTCTATCCCCATCTATTAACATTTATAACATTATCCTTCAAACTTTTATCTATACTCCTTTTCTCTTTTCGACTTATACCTGAATACCAAAGTTTAAAACCTAAACTATCAATCTCTTTGGCTTTCTCCTCAGCCCATTTAGTTTCTTGAATACATAAAATATTTATCTTCCTATGAACCATAATATCTATTAATTCTATTAGTTTACTTGTAAGAGTACCTATATTACAAGTTCCTAACCTAATTCTAATTTCATGGACTAACTTATTTGCCCACATCCGTCCATAATATGAGAACCCTTGCTTATTTAACCGCACCCGGCGTCGATCAGCTCTTGCGCCTTTTCACTATATTCGGTCATCGTCAAGGACCAGCATTAACATGTTTTAAAGGATTCATGTCATGATTATTTACAAGTTTTACGGCGTATCGCACTCCACTTTTACATCTGGACTTGGGACTGCTTCAATTTAGTCCCTAACTATACAAAACTGATCCAAAATGATCTCTTGAGGGCTAAATTAGAATCAATTTTGTATATTTAAGAGACTAAATTATGATATATATTTTATCACAATTTCTACACCATAGACCATTTTGAATCAATTATGTATAATCATGGACTACATTAGACCAATTTGATACTAGAACAATTGGCAACTTGCAAATAGCCGAGGGACCATTTTGGAATTTATTTTTCATTCAAACATCATTTGTTCATGTAAAATTACCTCTTGAAAAAAAATAAATTGGAGGATTTAAAAATCAATCAATAAATTATCTAATTTTCAATTAAATCTAATAAATGTATTTTAATTTTTTATGTTTTCTTGAAAACATTCATCATTAATAAATCCTATCAAATGTCCACACAATTTAACCTTTTCCATTAATTTTTTTATAATTTTGAAATTCAAGAAACCAAGAACAAAAAACAAAATTAATATTAATTTGATTCATAGATGTACATATACTTTTAGTAGATATTTTACTAGAATTTACATTATAATATTTCAAGTGATTTATCAACTTCAACATGCACATTTTTTTCAATAAGATCCCATATTAATTTCATATTTAAATTTAGATTCAAACTTTAATTTGCCCAATTTTAGAATCAAATACATAAACATGTTCTAATAGAGACACCGATGCAAATTCTAATAAAATTAGATGTAGAATTTTATTATAATTGTAAATTTCTTTTGTATCTAAGTCATAATTTAAAGAATATTCGTGAACTATTGTTTTTTTTTTATTAGAAGATCTTTATTATATATAATTCATGTATTGGTGTATAGTTTTGACAAACTTCATGTGAGATTTTAATATTTTTCATTCTTAAAATATAAATAAATGCAGTATTTTTAATACAAGAATAATTGTAACATTTCACAATCTTTAAATATATGTATGAAGCCTCATGTATTATCTTTGATAAATAGTTGCCTGATTAATGTTTAATTTCATACCTGAAACCTTTAATGAAATAGATATTAATAACAAAGTAATCTATAAGCAAATAATAATTGTTTACAGATCTTTTTAAACCTTCAAAAATATTCAAATGCATTTTAGTCACATTATGTTTTTAAATTAATTATGCAAATGATCCCTATGACCACCAAATGAAAAATATTGACATTTAAGTTTACTATATTAACAAATTTAGAATTTACATCAACTACAACACCAAAAATATAGAGCAAGTCTCATTGGATTTATTTTAATAAATTCAACTATTTGGGGATCAAACATATTATATCTCTAACTTATTTATCTGATATGAAAATATCCTAAAATTATGCCATCAAATAAATGTAACAATATATAATCATAATCTTATAATAACTATGTTGAAATTGTCTAGACTCATGTAATGTTGATTTTGTTTAAAGTGCATCATTTAATTTTGTTAACTAGCCCTATCATTATCTCCTACATCTAGAAGATAGTGGGAAGCAACTTTTTCTTCTAGTTTCAAACAATGTGGTTATAACTGAAACGGGAAGACCGATTTGACCGTGAATTGGTCGTAGGGCCCGTCCAGCTTGCTGAAAAAACCACTCCAGCAAAGAACAGTTCAGAACTTTTAAAAAAATGGTAATTCAACTGGCAAACCAGAGAACCGATCCCATTTTTTAAAAAAATGACTGGTTAATAATTTAGGTTCATTTGCCACTGATTTGTAATCCAATGGCTAATAATTTTTGCAAGTTTGAATGAATTTTAAAAAAAATTATTAACCGTAAAGGCCCTAAGCTGAAACAAGTTCATCCCGTGCCCAACTCCACCAGCCATCGCTTCTCCTTTTCTCCCCCATCACTACTTTTGTTCACCACCTCGCCTTCTCCCTTCTCCAATTTTCTTAATCTTCTTCATTTTCTTTTCACTGCTTTTCTTCTACTCCTCGTCGGTTGCTTGGTGGTCACATGCTCACAGCCATTTGGCTTGAAGTTCACAGGTTGTTTGCTAGCAAGAAGAGAAGGCTTGCTTAAGGAGAGATAGCATCTAGAGAGAATTAAGGTAATGTTCTTAACATTGTCTTAATTTATCTTCTTTTTTTTTTTAATTTCTCAAGTCTTATGGATTCCCTTGAAATGACAAAATCAAAAACTTGGTCTTTGCTTTTGTTTGTGCATTTGGTTTCTGATGGAGCTTCAAGAAATTTTAAGTAAAGTGATTTGAAGGTCATGAAACAACTAGTGTTATAGATGAAAGTCAAGAAACACATGAACATAATATTTTAGAAGCTTTTGGAGTGAATTGGGAGACAAACTCTAGGAAGGCAACATTTGAAGGAGGGGCCTTTAAAGATAACATTTGGAGATGAATTTTAATACATTTGATTTGAGACTACTTCTTTTGAACTTATTTCATGTTTGATGTTTTAGTTTTTAGAGGAAATTTTTGGCTAAAGAACTCATAAATTAATGATACATCATTTTTTTTGAATAATGAATGTCTCAGTTTTGTTACGACTTATTACTCAGTAGTATTAAATGCTCTAAATCATAATTTGCAATGTCTTTTTGTAGTTACTTTAGCTTATATTTACTAGTATATTTTATTTAGTTGATGCCAAATTACTAACTTATTTTATTTTCAACTCTTTTTAGATAAGCAATTTATCGAAGCTCCAAAAGGGGATATTTCAAATAATTATTATGGCTACAAAAAAGGTTAGAATTTAAATAATGGTGCTTTTAATTTTAAAATTACATAAGATATTTTTGCATATGATTTATATTTCATAGTTTATTTCTCTCAAATTATACATATTGTATCATTATTACATCATTTTAAGTCCTATTTAGATAATTTTAATATTTATCACGTCATCTGGTTCAACTCCAAGTTCAACCCCAATTCAACCTTTAAACCTTGAACCTCTCCCTTTTCCAATTCTATGTTCGATCCGATTTTCAAAATCTTAGTTTCAAATATGATGTAAGACATATTTCTCTAAGTTACTCAATGCATATCTAGCATGATGTGCACAAATTTATGCAACACACGCTTAAAATCAATCTTTATTTTTTTATGGCTTCAAATTCATCATGACATTAATCACAACTAACTCAATGAACTCTTCTATGAAGCCTATAGCATCGCTTATCATGATAGATGCTAAAAGAATAATACTTAGGAAGATACTAAGGGTTCTCATGATAGCCTCTATTCTTTAAGTTCCCAATGATCTCAAAGATCCATATGGTATTCCTTGGCTACACATGTTGGATATGACAGCCATTTGGATCTATCCTACGAACATTTCCTATGCACATCATCGAGCATGTATTTTAAATCCTTTAAGAAGTCTAGAGGAAGTGAAGGTCACCTACGAGGTGGATTACATATAGATTCATTATACAATGAATGAACACCACAAGAGATTACTTCAACAAGATTTCTAAGTTCTCTCATTTGAAGTCTTAGATCTTCCATTTGCCAAATGCCAAACATCTCTTCTAAGTTAATTCATAAATCGATCAAATATATCGTCTAGAGTTTCGTATCCCCTTTCACTTATAGCCATCAAGTTTTCTAAGTTTTCTATGTTATTCTCAAATTATTCCATACACTCAAACAATCTATTACACACCTCTTATTACACCTATATTCATAGAGATATGAATGCAATAGCAAATAACATTTATATATGCAATGCAACTACTAGAATAATCATATATAAAATGAATATTTAATTATTGGCTTCAAACTTAAATTGCATATAAGAATTCAAATATGAAGAAATCAATTAAACATTAAATAAAGTAAAAAAAATTCAAACATACCTAAATTAATTCAAATTTCCACGTATAATCTAGAATCTCTCCACTCAAAATAATAAATATTTACACTAATGCACGCTCTCAAATTGATTTTTAAGTAATTATAAGCAAAGTTATTTTAAAGCAAGAAATTACATATGAGGCTAGACTTGCCAATTAACAAAAGAAAAAGTGAGCAACTTATAATGACAACAATATCTTATCATTGAGTATATCAAACTCCAATCTCAACGGAGTGTCATTGGGAAAAAGTTTAGCATATCTCTTAGAAAAATAATAGTAATCTTGGAAGGAGAATAACTTTTTGCTTTTTTTTTTTTTTATATCTCTTTATTTTCTTTTTTTTTTCTTGTTTATTTTTTCATAAGCACTCACAACAAAGAAAACAACTAAGAAAGAAGAGACAGAAATAGACACCTAGGTTTGCATGAAGAGGGCGTATGATCTCTTTTAGATTATCTATGCCTGATGTGTTAATAAAACATGTCACTTCCATCTTTTTCTTTGTTATTAGATAGAACTGATTGGGATAGCTTAACTTGACTTTGGATTTGGACTAACTTGGCTAATTTGGTGGGGGGATTTTAGATAAGGTTAAAAAGTTGCATTGAATTGAATATTAAACTTAATTTAAATTTGAAGGAATTTGTCAAGAAATTCTAAAAATTAATTCAGAGAACTTAATATATGAGATGAAAGGGGGCAAAGGAGAGTTTCAAGGACAAGTGGTGTGCAAAGAAGGGGCTTTTCAATAAGTTATTTATTGATATTCATAAGAGAATGATAAAGTAAGAAAATAACAAAAAATTGCAATGAATCATCACATAAAAGAGAGGAGGACTCAAGATGTGGAGAGGAATAGTACAATTGTTAAAAAAAAATCAAAATTGCAAGAAATTTTTTAATTAAAATGGGCAAAAATGTCAAAAAAAATAGCTAAAAGTTAACACAAATATAGAGCATAATAGTGTAATTAATAAGATATTAAAAGAAAATTTTAGAAAAAGATACTAAATAATGAATTATCAAGTTTTGACGTTGATTTCCTATGACGCCAAGTTGGTAAATCCTAGATATAGGAAAACTAGAAGGCCAAAACAAGAGTTGCATGAATTTTTCATTAAACTCATCATAACATTTTTCACAAGAAATATGACTTGATAAGTAAAAAAATCTAACCACCCATAATGCTTACTACAACATAGTTATCATGAAAATAAAAATATATATAAAATTCTCCTAATCTTTGATAAATTTAAAATTCAAAACACAAAAATAAAGTTTAAAATGTATAGCTCATTGTCAATCAAACACATATTCACTTTAACTTCTAATTTCTATCATGCAAAAATTAGCTATTAATGACTTTTTTTGCTACCAAACTCATATTCAAACAGCATATCAATTTTATTTTTATCATTATAAATTTAATTTTTAGTTTCCATAATTTTTTGTATTGTATAATAAACAAAAGAAAATTCTTTATTTTCATTACATAATTTTAACTCTAAAAGATATATCATTATATATAACTTTGTCCTTCTATGTAATAGATCTAAATTGCTTAAACCTGTCATAACCATATATCATTTTATCTCATTATAACATTGGCCAACTAAAATTATATATCATATACTCAACCAATTCTCTGCTAATGGTAAGTTAAAATGTATCACCTACAATTTGGTATTCATTAAGTCCTATGGGAAGATGGAATAGAAGATTAATGTATTATATTAATTTTAAAAATTCCCAACTCCTTCATTACAACTTAGTGGATTACCTGAGATGATGTTTGGTGGCTCAACTTAAGTTGTATTTAACTAGAGTTTAGCTCTTCTCTTCCAAAACTGAACTTTGGGTTGTAAATTTGTGTCAAATCAAGGAGGTTATCCAAAATCAATTCTTAAATTTGAGACTTAATAAATCCATCTTTAAAAAAAAAGAAAACACTAACACTGTTACGTTGAATTAACGGATTCCAACCAAAATAGTGAATCATCAAGTTTATCATATTGTAATGTAATTGGATCTCATTTCTGGAAGTAAGTTTAAGCATTTCTTTGGCTAAATTGGATGGAACTAAGTTTCCATTCACTCTTTAAAAGCTGAAAAGAGAGTTTTATACTGATGATTGAGTCTAGAAATTTGCAATCAGTTTTACTTTATAATTTGGGTAGTAATAAAATAATAAAAAATTAATGGTATAATAGTTTGAAGTTATTTTTCTTAAAATAATGACAGATTTTATAAAACTGGCCAAAAATGGAACTCACTGCAATCGAAACAAACAAGAAAATTGAGTTGACAATAAACAGATAGCATTGCAACTACTTCAATGCAACTCACCTCTGAAACTAGAATCCACACACTTATGACGAAATAAACTGGTCCCTAGTGTGTTAGCGGACAGCAGCACTGTCATCTAGATTGCTGCGTGTAAGTATCAACAAATTATTCTTTGCAGTCAAATAATTGATTAAACACGCTTTAGAAATGATTTACAGCATAAAAATAGGGCTGATCCCTTTTTCACAAAAATTCCTGGTCCTCACCATCGACATGAGTGCCAATAAATTAACACAAAGAATGAGAATTACATTTGTGCCGTAGTACAAATTTTCAGCCCAAAAAAAAAACCAACCAGCCAAAACAATCTTGATATTTCATACATTATAATCTCGCACAACCATCTCAGCAATAAGAATTCGATATCCATTTATTCCACTTGAAGATTAAAGACTTACTTGAATGTCCTCTCCAAGATTTCCCGACGCGCAAAAAACGGAAATCTCCCGAACGACGTCGTCACTGTCATACACTTCCAGACATTCTCCGAAAGCCTGGTCAGTCCCATCGGAGCGGAGTCCCGCACCAGAAAGCTCTGTCGAGGACTTGGCTCCGGCAATGTTTACGGCTTCCAACTCAGGATCATGGGAAGAACCACTGACTTTGGCTTTTCCCTTGATCTCGGTATCAAATCTTGAAACCTCGGGGGGCTGCGGAGTGGCCGGGAGGTCAAGGTCCACAGCATCCTCCGGCGAGACGGAGGAATCGACAGTGTTGTCGTTACCAGTGCCACCCCCCATGACTATGTAGAAACCGAGGAGGCCGAGAATTTTTGTTTCTTCTACGAGGTTCTTGCTCGTCTCAAATGACGAAACCCTCGGAGGAGAAAGAGTGAAGGGAGAGGAAGAGAACGTGAATCAGAGCGAGGGAAACAACTGAAGTATCAAGAGTGACGAAATAAATAAGCGAATATAACGGATGGCACCTCGCATGCGGACATTTCGCCTGCTGCGTGACCTCCCGCATGCGACGCAAAGAACGCTCCGTTTTTGATACTCGCCATCTTTTTTTTATTATCTTTTATTTGTCAGACCCGATTTTTTTTTTTTTATATATAATCAACTTAGAAGCTATTTTATAGAAATATAAAGTATTTCAATCATATATGTATAGTCAAATATCTCCAAGATAGAATCAAGAACTCTTAAAAAGATTTTGGTCAAATTTAATGTTTAAAAGGTGGTCAAAAGTTCAATAAGTTATTCGACTATTTGGCATACAATCGTCCAAAATTCATCAAGACATCAAAAATTGAATAGGGATTCAAGTTATTTACTTATTAAATGACAAATGTAAATAAGTGAAAAGTATTTATCAACTCATTCTAATAAATTATGCATCAAATGTAATAAAATGAATTATGAACTCACAATCAAAATACATTGTAATCACCAAAAGTTCTCATAATAAAAATTCTCAAACTCTGTCTCTCTCTTCATACTTCTCTTTATACTATCCAAGCTCTACTAGATGTGTTCATAGACTATTTAGTTCTAACATCCTAGAATGTGTAGTGAATGTGGACCATATATCAGGCTAACATGAAAGCATGACTAACCCAAAATTTGTAACTACAATACAATCAGATGAATTTGAAGAAAGAATGACAATAATGATTCAAAATACAATCAAAAGAATTCCTAAAATTACTTGAAGAATAGAAATATTAATTGAATCTTCATATTCAAGTAGCAAAAGGAGGAGGTCAGCAAGGGCAAAAGAATTCCATCCATATTCAATCCTTGATGATTATAACAAAATTTATTATTCTAGTTACGAAGAAGGTTTTTCCTACCTTGAAGAATAAGAAAATATTTGAAGAATGCAACAATTGGAGAATGTCTTTTTTAGGGAGATTGCTAAAGATAGCCACCAAAAAAATTTAAAATCCTAAATTCTAATTCTTATAGGGGAAAAGACTAGCCTCTTACTTTGAATCGGCATTTTCTTTGCCAATTGTTAATGATTCCTTATCGTGCAGTTTATTCTTTACAACCATCGAGTAGTCAGCTTTAAATGGTTTACTCGTCTGCCTTTAATAGTAAATGGTTTACTTGTCTACCTTTAATAGTGACCACCTCATTTGATGAATTTAAGTAAATTCTTAACTCAGTTTGCTAGTGCTCATAAATCAATGAAGAATTCACAAGCTCTTCTACAAATGAAGTAGGTACCAAGCAACTCACTCAGAAGATTCATCATTCATTTCTAAAAGAAGATGTTGAAGGTAGGAAATTTAGAGTTAACAAACACTCAAGCTACCCTAACTCATGGCTTGAGAGAAGGGTTATTTTATTACTCTCTTAATCTTTAGTAGTCAAAGACCTTTGTTAAACTATTGGAACTCATCAATAGTCATATAAATGTAAAAGAATATAATTTTGAATCTACTAATGTGAGTGATCAAGCAAGAAGTATGATCAAAAGAAAATTCTCATATTTCCCAAGATAACAGAGAATTTCCACTAAATCCAATCAATAGAATGAAAATTCCTAATAATAATTTAATTTTTCCCATGGAGATGTGAATTCCATCTGAGGTAAATAAGGAAGTTAAAGTATGGAGTACAAGAACCTCTGCACCCATCACATATTGCAACTCTTTTACGAGTCACCATGGTCAAACAAGTTGAGGCCATCCAAAATAAAGAGTTCTTCAAATGACCATCACCAAGGAGGGATGAAATCTGCCTCTAGAATCTCAAGAAGTATTGTGCTTATCACAAAAAATCATGGACATTATATGAAAGAATTTTAAAATCAAAGAAATGTAATAGAGGGACTAATTTGAGCCAAGAAGCACAAATTTTTTTTTTATTGTGTATCCAAATACTAAGAGACAAGGAAAAGCAGGTTGTATTAGGATTAACCCAATCCTAATACAAGCCATGCATATCACAAAAATAGTACATATAGTTCTCATAGACAATAGAGAAGAAGCTACTCATTGATCTAGCCTCAAATCACACTAGTCAAGGGAGGTCTATTCAACAAGAACTTCATAGCTAAATATTGATGTCCCTCTATTATTAGAAACAAATAAACCAGCAAATAATGATGTAATAATAATAATAATGCTAGTCAAAAACTACTAAATTAAGAGCATATTAGTTGATACAAATAGCTCAGTTAATATAATTTTTAAGATTGCCTTTAAAAGATGAATTTAGGAGCAAATCGTCTCACATCAACATCAGAACCTCTATTTGACTTTTCTAAAGAATAGAAAGAAATACAATAAGCCATTGCCCTAATAATAACCTAGTGAGAAGGGAACAAGCAATTCACTAACATAAGTGACTTCATCATAATGGATGCATCGAATACTTATAATGCCATATTAGACAATACCTTATTAAATACTTGTCTTGCTATATTTTTAACTTACCATGTAGCTATAAAATTTCCAATAAGAAGACAAATTATTATAATAAAGAAAGATTTTTTGCAATACAATTTCTACAACCAAAACTGTAAGAAATATCTAAGATGAAATTATGCATTTAGAGAGAAAGAAGAGAAGGGCTATCTACTGAAGAAGTCAATGAGAAAATACTAGTCCAAAGAAAAGAAGAAGCATAAATAATTCATACTTTGCGTATAAGCATATCATTTGACACCAAAAAGAAGGATGACTTAGTGGCAGCACTCAGAGAATATGCAAACATATTCACTTGATCATCTAATAAAATGCTAAGTATAGACATTAATATTGCTTATCATAGATTGAATGTGGACCCAAAGGATGAAACAATGAAGCGAAAGATGGGGCACATAGCTACAATATTGGTAGAACTTATTTGGGAGGAGGTTCAAATGCTACTTGATGCTAGATTAGTACAATAAGTGTAATACTTATAGTGGATATCAAACTTGGTGTTAGTGCAGATGTTAAATGGTAAATGGAGAATATGTATTGACTTCACCAATCTTAATTCAGCATGCCCAAAGAAAGTTAACCATGTAGAAAAATATCAAAATATTATAACTTAAATTTTAAAGAAAAGATTTTAAAAGTAGGAGACTTAGTAATGAAGATGGAAGATGCTATAACCCATCAACCAAATTAGATAAATTCACACCGCTAGGAAAAGTAGTATACTTCTGAAAGAAATGAATCAACCCTAGCTCTTACCAACTATAAATTATGCAAAAAAAAAAGAAGTCCCGTGATATGGAGTAGAGACAACTTAAAGGTATTCTATCTATAACTCTGAAACCCACAAAAATCTTATTTTTTGCATGCAATTAGTATTATTTTTTACCATGACACAACATTTCAATTCACATTCGAATGATTTGAAATATATTCACAAATTACATTAAGATTGTAATTTAATAGCCATGCATAAATATAAGAGATGATCATTGAACCTCATATAGTAAGTAGTTCATTTAAATACTCAGATAGTCAATTATAACAAAAAATAAGAAATCCAATGTGAAATGTAATGAAAAATTAACTCTAACTACCCTAATGGATAGCGAATAAAATGATAAATTAAGTTGGAAAGGAGCTTGTTTGTATGAGCTCAAAATGCACTGAGAAAGATGGACAATTAACCCTTCAACAAAGTTGTGAAATTCTTCATATCCAAAATAAGTTTATTGTTAAGCAAAAATTTTTAAAGAACCTTTTTAAAATAAATTTGAGTTCTATTAGAATATATCCTTAAACACGATTACATTCAGAATTTCAAAACTAGTACCCCTATTGAATCATAAGTCAATCCATGGATACTAACTATGTTCTTTGTAATGAGTTTTATGCATTGAGTAGAGCATGAATCTAATCTTTCAACAAGTCTAAATGGTAATTCTTTTTTTTTTTTTTTTTGAGAAGACTAATATCTCACAAAGAAAATGGCCATTGAAAGCAATAACTTAATCAATAGACATTTAAGAGATAAATGAATGCTACATGAAGAAGGGAAGAACTATTTTTTTTAAAGACAAAAGACAAATATAATTTCTACAATATAAATTCATAAGTAAATGATGATATAAGAATCATTGAATAAACTTTCACTTGGCATATAAGAGGATTATATTGGTAACATTCATGATCCATCATTCATAACATTCATCATTCATGATATATTATTTGTCAGTTCAAAATTTACCATTCATTTATGTTATTCAGTACTTATTTCTCAAAATTTCATAACCAAAAAAAAAATCATAAAGGCAAAACATAATAAGATTCTCAAATTAAAGTTTGCATATCATGAGAAGACAATTTATATTATAGATGTACAAGGAAATTAACTCTCACTATGATCAACACTTTCTTACTGTTCACTCTCCCTTCTTCTTCCTATCATCACTACCATGCATCTCCACTAACTAAGATCAACAATACTAAATACTAGCAAAGAATTTAGTGGATAAAATCTTTGGTATTTCATAGTCTTCATTAAATCTTGAAAAAATTCTTTAGATAATTTTTAGTCTTTTGACTTTTCCTGTAAACTCCTCAACTCTTCTAATAGTCTAATATTCAATCTATAAATTATTTATAGATCTTTTTCTTCTCCCAGTCATAGTCTTAATCATTGATATACTCATATCCTTTTTCATGACCTTCTCGTATAAATCATCAAAAATTTTATGCATGTATTCTAATTTCAAGTTATTATCAATTATAATCTTCTTTGAACAAGCCACTTCTTCTTCTAGCTCTTCTATTCTATTTGTATGAACATCTATTTATTTTACCATTCTATTGTACCTATCCGTAAATAATAATTATATTGCAAGTTAACGACGTTCAACCTCATGGAGGCAAAATGGAATAAATTAAGAGAGATCTTATCCACATCTTCCAGCACTAACCAAACTTAGCTTGAATGTAATTGTCCTATCCAAGCCCTTAGATGAGCATGGGTCCATGATCATATTGACCAACTTAGTGGACTTATTTCTATTAAATTTTTGTATATAATGCCACAAGATGGGGCTTAGCAACCAAATCTTCCAGGTTCTCCTCTACTACCATGATCCTCACTTGTTTAATTGGGGGACCACTACTTTCCTTTCCCTTCATTTGATTCTAGAGCTAGGCACACCTCCTCACCAGCTCTTCGCTTTACATCCTCCTCGTGGATATGAGTCACTTTACAATTAGGTATGCTTAGACTTTATGTTTCAAGAGCTATCATTATAGCCAATATAATAATAATGACTAAAGTGATTTCTCTCTCACTTTGCTCCTTTAAATGTTTAGATTACTTGATTTCACTTTCTTCTGGCTTCTTAGACTAACAAATATAAGGATGAGGTTGTCCACTTGAATACGACACAGTGAGTGTCGTCGCCCTCATCTTTCTTCCTCTTTATTTTTTTACTTTTGGTTTGACCGATCTAGAGGCTTTGTCTAACTTTTTGTCTTATTTTTGTTAATTATAAATTTCAATTAATGAGTCATCCTTTTCATTATCACTAAAGTTTATAAGGGAGTTAGAGATTATTTTGCTTGCCCCAGTCGTTAAAACATCTCCCTCCTCTTATTCTTCTACCTCTTCCTCCTCCTCCTCCTCCTCATCACATGACTCTTCTTCTTCTTCTACCACCTCTGTTATAGCCTCCAAGTACATAATCATCTCTTTGGATTAAAGAGGACTTCATTACTGAAAGGTACACATATGAAAATCAATTTGAAAAGACTCGAGGTACTTAAAAGATAATGAACACGAATAAGAAAACTTACTAGAAATATCTTTTAAAGAAACTTGTAATTAATGTACGCACCCACCTTTAACGGAAGGGTTTTTAACATATTAAATTTCTTGTCCTCTTCATCATTAAGAATAGGAAGACAAGCATTGTTGTCAAGGAATAAGTGATGCTTAGTACGAATGGACCAACTTTTAGTAAACTTAACAAAATAGTATTTGACCATACAACTGCTAATATTATTAACTAAACTTATCATCTTGATGTAGGTAGACGTAAACTATAAACATTCATCCTTATAAATCCTAACCAAAAATAGGTTATGAAATACTGCAAGTGACCACTTAATGTTATTTTTTAATCATAAAACCTATTAGAAGCATTATGCTCACAAATGAATTTAACATCACTTGTGTCAGAATAATCCCATAAGAATTAAAAATTTCCACAAGCTCCATGCATAAAAGTAATGAAATCACATACAAAAATAGTCTTAATAATAGTGGAGCTCATCCTTATGGAAAGCATTTGATCTTTTTCCTTAATTGCTTAAAGATTGTATGCAGAGTTGAAGATGCATTTGAATTGCAAAGCGTTCCAATTCATTGTTGACATCTTTAATGTGTTGATTAGAATGCTCGAGTGAAAGCTAATGTTAAGATGCTACATAAGGCATGGTTGAAGAAGTGGAAGAATAATATTGAAAGGCCAAAATACCAAGGAATTAATCAAGAAGATGTAAATCTTAACTCATACCCTAGCTAAAATATTTATAGGCAATGATAAAAAACAAGAAGCATAAAGTAAATCATATTAGAATTTAATAATGCATCTTTTAAATCCTAAGCAATTCAAATTAGGGGTATTATGACCTAAAAACCAATCATTACATAGACATTTTCTTGAAAATATTCACAAATAGATATATTTATGAAATAATGGGAAACAAAGTAACAAACAAGACAAATGATCCCCTAAATATAAATTATATTAAATCAAATGTATCATTATATATTCAAGATAAAAATGAACTAAAAGGAGTCAAAGTACCAAATCAAAAATCACTTTAGGAAGTCTTTCTACTCTCGATTAAACATTTTAAAATGAACCTCCCACATGACACAAATTGATGTTGATCTCCACAAATGATTCACAAGTCAAATGAGCCATGGAGGTTAAAACAAATGATTAACAAGATAAACTATCATATAAATTAGGTTTAAAACCCCTAATCATGATTAAATTCGATTAAACTCGCTTCGATTTGAAAATTCAACTTCGTAATGTGTCAAAAATATTAAAATTAATTAAATGAAAAATATTGAATCAATTAATAATCGATCAAATAATTAAAATCAATTTTAATGAAATTATGCGCATACCGAAGTCGGGAAGCCCCAACGATGACCGAACGATCTCCGTTCGTGAAATTAATCATGTTGTTGTCGCCAAACATTGAAACCTATCAAACGGCACCTCCCGTGATAAATTCGGCAAACACGAACATTGATCAATTCAAATGCGACGTCGCACAATTTAAGCCTAATTTCACTTCGACCGTCGCCAACATAGTCTAAATGACCTCCTATCATGAAATTGACTGTGTCGTTGCATTCGGCACAACAGAAATACCTAAAATTGACACTCATATTGCTAGGGTTTATCGCACAAAATAAATTCATAAAATATTGACGTGAAATTACATTAATTTATAACTAAGATAATGGGTGGCTGCTTAATCTTTTAATTCCTCTTAATCCTTATCCTAATCTCAGCCACCCACTTACCCAAGTGGAATAGACAATTGCTATTTCTAATTGGTTGACATTTAGGCAACCAATTAGAGGCGAAAGCATATGTTCAATGGATCGAGGGGCATTCTCGCCACACTCACTCTCTCACGAACTCCCTTCTCATGCACTTCTCGCTTCGTCTAAGGCTCTACTGAGCTCATTCTTGTTTGCTAGATTCGCGATCCTCTCTCGTGTGACTTTCCAAGCTCCTCTTCGCTCTATGACTTCAGACGCCTTCTTGCTCCTCACCAAATCGAGCCTCCCTCTCCCTCTTGTTGCTCCTGGCCAAACTTCCCTACTGTAGTAGTTCCTTTCTCCTCTCTCAATTCAAAGCATTGAACCCTAGTCGAGCAAATAGAGGGTTCGATCCTTCCTAATCACCCTTCCAACTGAAACCCCCAAGTTGTTTCATTTCAACCCTAAGTTATATTTTGCTATTTGGGTCTTTCTTGGAGAAGATGATTTTGGTTTATCCTCATATGTTCTATGGTTGGATTACATTTTTTTATGAACTTGCAATGAAGATGATGATCTAATGTTGGATTTGTGGTATAATGTGAATTGCTTGACTTCTCTCCTTCTTCCTTCGTCTCTTGCAGTCTGAATCTCTAGGATTTGGAAAAGATAAAAAAATGGGATTTTGAATTTCAGTTTTATGGTCATAGAAATATTTACAAAATCTAAAATTTAGTGCATGGCATATCAACTTTGTGCTTGATTGGTAATTATTTATGCATGGTTATTTTCTTGTATGTTGAAGTATTTATTAGATCAAATATCTAGAAAGATATGCAATCCAAATGCAAGGTAAAAAGAATAGATGCTACACATTCTGCTTTGGTCTTAGGACCGGATCTGGGTTAACAAAACTTAATAATCTAATTATGATATTATAAGAATTTTAAGTTAATAATATCTGAGAAGCTAATTCTATCATATAATTACAAAATATGAATCTATTAACATAGCTTCTGAAGTTCAAGCCCTCAAGAAGAAAAGTCTCAAACCGATCCTCTATGCTCAAGCTAGAGTTGACAAGGTTTGAAGGATTATACTTCTTGAGACAATGAATTTAGACCCGATCCTCTGTAGAAAAATAGGCAGAGTAGATATTGTCTATTAATCGATATTAGTCACATGATGAAGAAGGGCGATTATTATTAAAATTCTAAAGATAAATGATCATATATTCAAATCTAAATCAATTATTACATGTTCAAAAATTCAAATCAAATAATAAAATTAAATTAAATGAATTTAATTATTTAAATTTAAAATTAAAATCAATTCACCCATCCGCAACTATTTGTTTGGGGTGACAAATTAAGAAATTTTTTGCTCACAAAGAGCCAATGTCAAATCAAGTGCATAACTATTTTCATACTCAAATATTCCTAAGACCGTAAGGACGTGGCTCGTGTCCTCTGTCCACATGGTTTTATCGTAAAATGGAACCACATAAATGGTGGTTATGACCAGAGCCCTCTGACCGGGTGGTTCATCGTGATATGACACCACTAAATTACGGTCACGGCTGTAGCCCGTATGTTCCTCAATGGCTTTGCTCTTTGAGCTGTGAAATATATAATGTATTTGGTTAGGCAAAAAGCCTTTGTTAGTTAAAGTTGACTTATATTTGTCCCCTTAGACAAACTCCACCCCATGTCTATAAGGATACCTTGGACGACATAACCCATGTATTGCTGACAAAGATCCTTCGGTCAGGTTGGGTTGACTACCTCCTCGATAAGGACCGCATACCGTGATGACTAACCATGGGATCTAGATCGGGTGCATCATCATTCCCCAATCAAAAGTTTTAAATTAAAATGATAAATTTCATAAATCCTAAACTCCACTTACTACTATTATATACTCGTTATTTAATAACTCATCGACTAGCCTTAATCGAAAGTGCTCTCTCAGTATTGGGAGGTGTAATTAACTATAGGATCTTGTGCCTATAGGAAACATGGAACCAGATTTAAAAAGTTCTCACAAAATGAGAATTAAATCTCTAGGTAGTGTCTTATCTACTATTCATCTACCTTCTGAAATTTTCACCAATACTAAAATAACTCTTTTCATTCCAAAAGAGGTTGGTGGTGAATTTTTGATCCCATAGATTTTTAGCGACTCCACTGGGGATAGGTTTCTCTTTCTATCTTTGGCTAGTCAAATCTAAGTTATAATTGCAGTGAAGTATAAAAAATAAATGAAATAATAAATGAAAATGAGAAATTATAAGTTAAAAGCAAAAACTTAAAAGCTTTCTAAATAAAGTCTTAAGTCATTTGAGATTTTATTTAGTGCATGTGCTTAGTATATTCCATCTTTTTGTACCCATAATTTTAGAAGAAAGGTGATAGTGTAACTATTTTCAATTGCTAATATTTACCTTTGAAACTCTAGAATGGCTCTCCAGAACACATCTATTATTGTTACTCTCAGAGATGGCACCAACATTTGCTTGGCAAATGCCATTATCAGTGTTAGAAGTACTAAGGCTACCATCTAGTTTAGTAGCATTGACTTCCCAACTATCCTGAATCAAGAGCAAGTTGTTAGGCCTCAACCTACTGAAGTCTGTACTTCTCTTACACGCCATGTGCAACAATCTTTAAAGAGTCCCGCTGAGGTCGTGACCTCTACTGCTGCTGGGGCACCTCAAAAGAAACTTTTATCTTTGAGGCTCGACGCCAGAGACCACAATCATGAAGATTGATTGGGACTCTCCTTAGTCCCTCAAAATAACACAATCTTACCAGCTGAACCCTTTGCCCCAGGAAGGCATGATGTTGAAGCTTCTTCATCTGGAAGCAAGCTTAGCCGAAGATAAAGAAGAAAAAGAAGTCTGTGTCAAGCACCATGCCTACCGCATAACCAACTGTGGAATCAACAATGAGTGTTCCTACCTACAACCGATTTGACAACCTTAAGTGGGTAAAACGGAATAGCTCTACTGGTCAAATCAAGTGGTCCTTATGGGCCCGACAGCATCAGGCTCCAGCTCCTCCTGTGAGGAAACCCAAAACCATATCTATAAGAGTGCATCGAGTTCTCCAAGTTGCTAAAGAGAGAGAATTGATGAAAAGAATGTGCCAGGATCCTGTTATCAAGGATGTTAGACCTCCTCAAAGGAGACCTCATCCCATAATTCCAACAAGATGCCAACCAATCCATGTCCCACGTGGTGAGCATTGGGGTGTGACACTTAGACCACGTGTTTAGGAATCCACCGCCGAAAGGTCCCGGTGGAAAGGCAAGCAAATATGGAGGCCTAAGCCTCAAAAAGAAATTACCTTAGAAAAAAGACACAATGTGACATCTGGTGTGCATTCCCGGAGATCCACCCCAACTCAAAGTTATTAAAGATGGGAACCCAAAAAGAGGGCCCCATATGATAAAGTATCTGACGATAAACACCTTGGAGAATCCTCTAGGGGATTCCATCGCTAATCAACTCCGTCCCATCGAGAGGAAGTCAACTTCGATCAAATCCCTCTAATCAAAGAAGTCTCGATTCCACAATTGGAATCAGAAGTCCATTGGAGACACCGATCAGAAATCCATGTCCAAGGGGATGAAGAAGAAGAGGAGGATGCAATAACTGTTAAAATAGTGTACATGGTACAATAAGTGGGCGAGCCATCTGGTGTGCGCCAATACTAATATAGGCATCGTACAACAGCACCTCCCCCTCAACTTGAAGAACAACAAAATGTTCAAATAGAGGAAGCATCCTCTGATTCTTCAGGAGAGGAACAATAAGAAGAAGAAGAAGGAGAAAGGGAAGAGAATCCCACCTTGTCGATACAACCACTTTGGCTGAGGCGCAGAGACAAATCCAGTGCCAGATGAAAGCCAAGGATAAAGAAATTGCTCAGTTGAACACTAAAATGAGCGAAATGATGATGTCGATGACTGCAATGATGCAGTTGATGCAAAAAAATATGTTGGTAGGTTTAACACCTGTCGCTCTAAATAATCATTAGGCCTCTAGTAGTGCCCACGACAGTCCTCCAATAAACCTGATCTCACATATTTCAAGAGTGCAAATAGAACCATAAGCGAGGGTTGAAGTAAACGAGTTAGCTCGAACCTACTTTTCAAAATATATAGAGTACATCTGAAGCTGTGATAGCCTCTCAACTCGATATTATCTTGAATGAGAAAATCAAAGTCGTTATAGCAGAAAGCAAAACATCGAGTGAGGTCGCCCATATCCCGTACAGTATGATCAAATTTCATACCCAATGGGATATTCAATGCCAAAGTTTAATCTATTTGACAGAAATGGTAATCCCAAATAGCACCTAGTTCAAAGAATCTTGTGGTAACACAAGGGTAATGATGCATTATTATTTTGCCAGTTCGTCAACAGTTTGACTTCCACTACTTTGGAATGGTATGCTGAGTTGTCAAATGAATCAGTCAAGACTTTTACCGAACTTGAGACATGTTCGTTAAAAGTTTCACTAGCACAAAAAAGATAACTATTGCTGATCTCACTCTTAAGAAAAGGAAGAAAGCCGAAGTCAGTAACCAGATATATCATGCGCTGGAGAAATATGAGTATGAAATGTGAACAATAATTAGAAGAAGAGCATGCAATCCAACTACTTATGGGCAACATCGATGATAAGATGGTGCCTTATCTTTGCATGGATTCAATTATCACATTTCAAGAGCTGCTTGATAGGGTGGCTAAATTTGAGAAATTAAATTTATCATGCTCTGATAGCCACTAAGATAATTCCAAAAGAGCAAAAGCTCTAGATCCAAAGAAAGGTGAAACATATTTCACCTCATTCAAAAAAGATACAGGTAAGCGGCTAGTCTATAATATAGACAAAGAAAGGTTTCCTGTTTGCTAAGAAAGACCAAAATAGTCATTCAATCCTGCTCCACAACCCAAGCTCATACTTGGAGGTAATAATGTGCCTTAAGGTCACTTCAGCGAAGGAGAGCGACCAAAACAAATAAAAGGAGCGAATGAATCAATGGCGACAACCTAAAAGAGAAGCTGAACAAAGAGTATTCTTTTAAGAGAAAAAGTGTGACTAAATTATTTAAGCATGCACTCAAAGTGTCTCCGCTACGAGTGTAAAAGACCAAGAGGATGCTAATAACCCTAATTATTACCCATACCATCGGTGCCATCCTATTGAAGATTGCTACATATTCAAAGATTGGCTAGAGCGAAAATATAGAAATGGAGAATTAACATTATCAAACAGTGTATTGGTGCGTCTGAAGAAAGAATCTACAAAGGTAATCACCTCATCTCCAGTGCTATCAAGCAAAGATAAAGGCAAGGAGAAATTGGTCGACGATGAAGGATGGAAAGTTGCAGTTTCTAAAAAGACTATAAAAATGTTGAAATAATTGGAAGATGTTCCAGGTATTCAGTGGAAATCATCACTTAAGCCCGTACTTGAGTTAAAACAAAACCCAAGTTATGAAAAGGCTAGCTCATCCCATGAAAGACAACCTAGCCAAATACGCAAGGGAAGGCCAAGAAGTAGGCCAAATGAAAGAATAAATTAAAAAGAAGAAGAAGAAGAAGATTATAGCATAAAACATTACCAATACCATGAATGGTCATAACTTAACACAAAGAATCATCAATAATATTGATGATTACATACAAACACATCACCATCACACTTGCAATTCATTACTAATCTTCGATGAAGAAGCAAGGGAAGAAGCTGAAGAACTTCCCACTTAATCTTGCTTGATGGTACATAAAACTGATAACATCTTAGAAGAACTCTGTTTCCCAAATGAAGATGAATTAGAGCTCATCATGTCAGCATACATGAAGAATGCAAAATTGGGTAGTGATTCTGAATCTTCTAGCCCATCATTAGACAGGGCAGAAGCATATGTTAAAGAAACTGAGTCATTTGAAGATTCAAATGCGAAGGAAGTAGCTTAAGTGTAGTTGAGAAGTGGTCGAGTGCTACCATCTCAATAGAGGAAAGAGACAATGAATAAAGATAAAGGGAAAAAAATCAAAATCAATACAAAATTCATCCCTATGGATTCAAATAAGAAGCCTTTAATTAAAGGGATTGACTACAACATTATATCACACTTAAAAAAAAATTTGGCATAGTTTAGCATATATGAAGCACTTCTGATGTCGAAAATCTCCATAATACCTTAATTGAAGCTCTCAAAGAACCAAAAAATTCAAAGTATATTTTGCTGAGCGCTATCTAACGGAGACCTTGCATGTTCAAGATCCTCCAGCTGTGACATTTTCAGAAGATGATCTTATGCTTGGAACTATGGAGCACAATCATCCTCTATATGTTACAACTGAAAGTGATGAAGTTATGATACCGTGAATCTTAATTGATCCCGGTTCCTCCGTGAATCTTATGAACTTGAGAACCCTTATGTGGCTATCTCTAGATATACAACATTTGGGACGAGATAAAGTCATGGTTCAAAGTTTCAATGAGAAGGGACAAAAAATTATTGGGGCATTCATCCTCCCTCTTAAATTTGGAGACCTCAATAGAAGCCAAATTTTATGTGATCGATGCAGACACTTCATTTAGAGCTCTTCTAGGTCGATCATGGCTTCATGAGTATGTCATTGTCCCGTCTACATTGCATCAATGTATGAAATATTCAAAGGATGGGGAAGAATGCAAAATTATGGGTGATATGCAACCTTTCATGGTGCATGAAATGAAGATATATCAGGATGCTATTCCTTCCGAAGGAATCAAAGCTAACAAAATAATAAGAAAATACTACATCTACTTCAAAACCCATAAAAGGATAAGTTAAAAAGAAGGGAGAAATTAAAATGAATAAAGGAAAAGAGATTGTTTTAAATATCCCTAAGGATATAAAGAATAAGTCTAAACTCAATAATGCTGCCCCTCATCTAGGTAGTGATACTAAAGAAGAAGAGGAATGTGTTCCTTCCAAATCTAAAGGTCCACGTGGATCTTCAAGTAAAACACTAATTGAAGAAGATTATTTTGACTCTGATTATGAGTTTGAATCTACTTTTGAAGGTAAGGTGCAATGCACCTATGTTAAAATAATCATAGATCCATCAACAGTAGAGACTACACTCATAGTCACTCCTATTCCTCCTCAACATTTTAAAGAAATCACTCCTCGAGAAACTCACAAAGTCGAGGAAATGGTGACCTTCTATGTATCTCCTCTCCATAGAAAATATGGGCCAGGAAGTTTATTTTATAAATCTGAGGGATTCCAAGAAGAAGATCCTAATTGGGTAATGTAATTGTCTGAAGAGGAAGAAGCTATGCCCACAAGGATACCAAAATATTATTCTCCAAAGATGCAAAACCTAATGTGCAAGTATGGGGTCCATGCTGGAGCAAGTAAGCAAAAGACTAAGCTCTTTGAGATGATGTGGTACCCAAAAGGTTCTCAAACCATTGATAAAAGATACAAGTACACTATCAAAGGCCTTGGTTTCATCCAAGACAATGGTCCACAGGAATACACCTGTTACACAATAACAGGAATAAAGGTTGAAAATGATGATGAAAATGAGAATGACATTTTGAAAGTTAGTCTTGCAAATAATGAAGAAGTAGAAGCCAAACCAGCAATTGAAGAGCTTGAAGATGGTGGGCAGGCAACTACTATGGATGAACTTAAAGAGATTAATCTGGGAACTGAGGAGGATCCTCGCCCAACGTTCATCAGTGCCCTACTTCCTGAAGATAAAGTGGAAGAGTTAAAAACTTTGCTTTGTGAATTCAGGGACAGCTTTGCTTGGACATATGCTGGAATGCCAAGCTTATCCCCTAATGCAGTGGTTCACAACTTAGCAATTAAGCTAGATGTAGCACCAGTCAAGCATGCCTCTAGGTGAATGAGATTGGAGGTTGAAGAACAGGTAGTTGCAGAAACCAAGAAGCTCATTGAAGATGGTTTCATTTGTGAAGAAAAATATGCTGACTGATAGATAATATCATCTTGGTAAAGAAAAGGAATGGTCAGATTCGTATCTATATCAACTTCAGGGACTTAAACAAAGCATGTCCAAAGGATGACTTTCACTCACTGTATCAAAACTGTTAGTGGATAATACTTCAAACCACGACATGTTCTCAATTATGGATGGATCATCAGGTTACAATCAAATCAAAATGGCTCCTGAATATGAGAAACATACCTCATTCAGAACACTAATTGACGTATATTGCTATACAGTCATGCCCTTCAGCTTGAAGAATGCTGGAGCTACATACCAAAGGGATATGACACGCATCTTTGATGAGTTGATTCAAAAAAGTAGAGTGCTACGTTGATGACCTCATTGTCAAGAGTATAGATCAGAAAGATCATCTCGGTGATTTAAGAATCGTCTTTGAAAGAATTAAAAAATATGACCTCAAGATGAATCCTCTTAAGTGTGCCTTTGGAGTCTCCTCGGGGAAGTTCCTTGGTTATATTGTGCATTGTAGAGGGATTGAAATCAATCCAAATAAAATAAAAGTGATAGTTGAAATGCCTCCTCCGAGGAGCCTTCATCCACTCCATTCCATACAGAGACATATCACATTCATTAGAAGATTTATATTGAATCTGTCAGGTAGATGTCAACCCTTTGCAAAACTAATGAAGAAGGATACTCCTTTCAAATGGGACGAAAAATGTCAAGAGGCCTTCGACAGTATCAAGAGATATATGTTGAACCCACCTATTCCTGCAACCTCGATTCCAGGAAAGCCTCTCATCTTGTACACAGCAGCACCGAAAGAATCTCTAGGTGCTCTATTGGCACAGCATAATGAAAAAGGAAAGGAAAACACTCTGTACTACATTAGTCAAAGACTAATAGGAGCAGAAGTGCATTATTCTCCAATTGAGATGCATTGTTTGTTAATTTTTGCTGCTCAAAAGCTATGTCATTACATGCTATCTCATAAAATTACCCTCATTTCAAGGATCAATCCTTTGAAGTTCTTGATGATAATACCAACATTGACAGGTCGCTTGGCATGATGGGTTGTCCTTCTGCTACAATTTGATATTACATATGTTCCATAGAAAGCGGTGAAGGGGCAAATTCTAGCAGATTTTCTTGCTGCTCATCCCATCCCAATAGATTCATCACTTAATGATGATCTTCCTGATGAGTAGATGATGCACATATATGAAAAAGAAAAGTAACAAATGTGAGAACTATATTTTGATGGAGCTTCATCCATCAAATACACTCAACCCTCAAATCTCCCAAAGGCTCGAGCCATCGTCTCATTTTGATCATGCCAGAAGGTGGCATAATGAGACATTCTTTTAGATTAACTCAACCACAAACCAACAATGAAGCAGAATACGAAGCGTTGGTGGTAGGTCTAAGGAAGCTATTTCCATGGGAGTCCAAAATCTGCTAATTTATGGTGATTCTCAACTTGTCTTTAATTAAGTGTTGGGCCTTTACAAAATCAACAAGCTTGAATTGGCCTACTATCACAAATGAGTTCTCGAGCTTATGAAATAAATCTTAAATGTCATTATGACTCGAGTCTCCAGAGCTAAGAACATCAAAGAAGACTGCTTAGCTAAGTTAGCTAAGGAAATGGTGAGTATGGACGATGAGGACTACATACTAATCAGTGTTTGCACTCGTCTTAGAGCCAATAAGTTTAAAATCCTTGCTGAAAGAGGGGTCATCAAATGTAAATCAACAGGATGCAACTCATGTTGCTCCTCACACTCCCTTACAAATTGCTTCTCAAAGTCAACAAGATAAGCGTCAGGCCATTCAAGAAGAAGGACTTTAACCTGAGGAAGCGCTAAAATCACAAAATAAAATCTTTACAGAAGAAGAGTGGGAAGATTGGAGACAACCCTTCGTCAATGACTTCAAGGAAGGCAAATTGTCAAGCAATAGGTACTTGAGAAAAGGCTTCGAATATATGCTTATGTTGGCAATACCCTTTTATCGTAGATCTTTCGAGAAAATGTGGCTACATTATTTGGGAACTGAAGAAGCTAACAAAGTAATTATTGAAATTCATCATGGACTTTATGGTGTACACCAATCAGGTCCTAAAATATCTTTCAAAATTAAAAGAATGAGATATTACTGGCCATCTATGGTAAAAGATTGTATCAATCATGCCAAGAGATGCCATGAGTGCCAGGTCCATAGTAACATAATTCATCAACCTCCAAATTCGTTGCACCCAACGATAGCATCTTGGCCGTTTGAGTGTTGGGGTATGGATGTAATTGGACCGATTGATCCACCATTATCAGCTAGCCACTGCTTCATCTTAGCAGCCACTGATTATTTTTTTTAAGTGGGCTGAAGCCTCCCCATTCAATGAAGTTACAGCTAAACAGGTGATCAACTTCTTCACCCATAACATTATTTATAGATTTGGTGTACCATGCTGAATTATTTCAGATAATGGGCTAGCTTTCAAAAGCACTAAAGTCTATAAGTTTGCTAATCGACATAAGATTGATTGGCTATATTCATCAATTTATAATCTGAGGGTAAATGGCTTGGATGAGTCCTTTAACAAAACACTAGTCAAATTGCTTAAAAAATTCTCACAAGAAATAAAAGAAAGTGGCATACGAAGCTTGTGGAAGTGTTATGGGCTTACTGTATGACTTATAAGACTCCTACAAAGTCTACCCCCTATGCACCAGTGTTTGGGGCTAAAGCAGTTTTGCCACTCATATTTGAACTACCTTCACTCCGGATAGCCATTTAATATAATCTTACCCAAGATGAGAATGCTCATCTACGAATGGAATAGATTGATGCGCTTGACAAAGTTAGGCTCCAAGCTCAACAAAATCTAAAGTCTATGGAGCGAGGATGTCCAAAGCATTCGATCATACAATACGTCCTCGAGCTTTTTAAGAAGGGGAATTGGTCATGGTGCTGAGAAGACCAATCATCCCTCATCATAAAATTAGCGATAAATTTGAGCCTAATTGGGAAGGACCCTTCGTCATTGAAAAGGTATATCAAGGGGGAGCCTACCAGCTCGTTGACTTCAAAGGTGAAAGACCAATGCTGCCAATCAATGGTCGGTACTTAAAGAACATGAAGGTGTAATCAAAAAAATCCTGCACTTGAAATTTTCATTGCTAATTGTATGTGTAAATTTTCATTAGAAATTCTCTTGTAACACAAGAATGCATTTCCAAAATAAAATAAAAATCCCCCTGTTAAACAGGGGGTATTTTTAAGTTTATAATAAAATGTCAGCTCCTAGTAAGACAGGGGGCCTTCCTTTCTCTTTGGGTTGATATCGTGCCTTGTGCCAAGATCCCCATATGCATACTCAAAATTATATATTCAAATTCTCAAATTTAAAGGTCTTACTGACCAAAGAAGAAAATTTTCAAGTCTACAAACTTTAACAAAGCAAGTTGGAAATAAATTTTCTATCCCACATCAAGTCTAAAGAGCTCGAGTTGGTGTATAAGGTCGGACTCAACATGCCCAAATATGGCCGAGTCGTTGACAGATCTGCTTACTCAACACGCCACAAAGGCCGTAGTAAGAGATCCCCATCTCGTTAGCTCGAGGATAAAATCCTCCATCAATTGTTCAAGTCCAAGACTCAAGTGGGTGTATAAGGTCAAACTCAACATGCCAAAATACGATCGAGTCACTGATAGATCTGCTTACTCAACATGCCACAAAGGCCATAGTAAAGGATCCTCCTACTTCATCAATACAAAGATAAGAGCGTCCAAATCTCCAAATCTCTTCAACTTGGTGAGTTCAAGTGACCCAGACTGGGAGATCATCCCTATTGGTCATAAGGTCATTTTCAAAATTCCAACAAAAAATATCCTTACTCAAGAAAGCATTAAGCCGAGTTTAGAACCAAATATATGTATGAAAAAAATATTAACTCTTTCAACAAGTTTATTAAAGCAGGAAGCAAAGATCAAAGGAAATTATTCTTCAGTATGTCCAATCAAGCAGAAAACAAATGATCAAAGAAGCCATCTTAATGTTTGTACAAAGTTAAAAGCTAAACTAAGGGAGCTTTGTCATCAACATGTTTGTTATGAGCAAAGCACAGGACTGATGACTCTTGCCATTGACCCAACACAAGATTTGAGAGCTATGTCATCTGCATGTATCCTTCTATAAGCCACAAAAAAAAGCTAGGGCAAAAGGTAATTTCATATTGCCTGACAAGTCTTTAAGATAATTCAAGACTTTCCTCCATAAATTTTGTCAAAGTATGAAGCCAGGATAAAAGGAGACACAAGATACGAATTCTTGAGATGAAATCTTCAACAAGTCCGTCAAAGCATAAAGCATAGCACCGAAAGTGTTTTCATCACATCAAATCCATCAAGTCTGTTAAGGCACAAAGCCGATACAGGAGGAAAATATAAATTCCAAATCTCGAGATTGAGTCTTCAACAAGTCCATAAAAGCACAAAGCACAAGATCGAAGACATTATCATCTCACCAGCAAATCATCAACTCCATCAAGTCCACCAAGGCACAAAGCAGATAGGAGAAATATACAAATTCCAAATTTTGAGATGAAATCTTCAACAAGTCTGTCAAAGCATAAAGCATATGACCAAGGTGTTTTCATCTCATCAACTCCATCAAGTCCGCAAAGGCACAAAGCCGATAGGAGGAAAATATAAATTCCAAATCTCGAGATTGAGTCTTCAACTAGTCCGTCAAAGCACAAAGCATGACCAAAGACATTATCATCTCACCAGCAAATCATCAACTCCATCAAGTCCTCCAAGGAACAAAGTCAGATAAGAGGAAAATATAAATTCTAAATTTTGAGATAAAATCTTCAAGAAGTTTGTCAAAGCACAAAAGCATTGGACCGAAGACATTCTCATCTCATCAACTCCGTCAAATCTGTTAAGGCACAAAGCCAAGCAAGGAAAATACAAATTTGAAACTCTCAAGAGAAATTTTTCAATAAGTTCAGTAAAGCACAAAGCCAAGGACCAAAGACACTCCAAATTCTCTTGACAAGTCGATGATGACAAGTCAAAGCATCTCCTTCATATAGTCTAACAAGTACAAAGCAGGGACTAATGATAATAAATACTAGTTCAATGAGCTATTGTAGTCGAACTGATAAAATTCAAATGCCTGCCTAACCTGAGAGTTATACTCGCTTCCATCAAAGAGCAACGATCAGGTACTATTAAAAGTTGTTGAAATTACAACTTAAGCGTGACATCCAAGCAAATTTCTTGGAAATCCTCAAGGTCAACTTATTCGCAATAAACAAGTTATGCTCCATGTGCAAACCATGTTTGTTTTAGGGGCATTTGTTGACCTCCACATATGGTTCACAAGTCAAATGAGCCATGGAGGTTAAAATAAATGATTACAAGATAAACTATCATATAAATTAGTTTTAAAACCCACTAATCACGATTAAATTTGATCAAACTCACTTGATTTAAAATTTTGGCTTCATAATGCATCAAAAATATTAAAATTAATTAAATGAAAAATATCAAATCAACTAATAATCGATCAAATAATTAAAATTAATTTTTAATAAAATTACATGCATATCGAAGTCGGGAAGCCCGACGACAGTCGAATGACCTCCGTTCATGAAATTGATCATACCGTTATCACCGAAATATTAAAACCTATCAAATGACACCTCCCGTGATAAATTTAGCAAGGTCTACATGAACATTGATCAATTCAAATGCGACATCATGCAATTTAAGCCTAATTTCACTTGACCATCATCGATATAGGCTAAATGACCTCCGATCGTGAAATCGACTGCATCGTTGCATTTGACACAACCGAAATACCTAAAATTGACACCCATATTACTAGGGTTTATCAATAACAACAATAACAACAATAATGACAAGACTTAATTCCACTAAGTGGGGTCGGCTACATGAATCCTTCGTTTCCATTGTGTCATATTATGTGTCAAATTCTCATTTAAATCAAGTATATTGAGGTCATTTTTTATACATCTTAACCAAGTCTTTTTAGATCTACCTCTACCTTTTCTTAACATAAGGAAAATCTAATGCATCTACTCTCTTAACCAGGTCATCGGACGGCCGATGCTTTATGTGGCCAAACCATCTAAGGAGACTCTCTCTAACCTTGTCTGCCACTAGAGCTACTCTAACTTTTTCCCGAACATACTCATTTTGCATTTTATCTCTAAGAGTAAAGCCACTCATCCACCTAAGAATCCTCATCTCTATAACACTTAACTTAGTCTTATGCTTCTCTTTATTCAACATTCTCGCACCATAAGTCATTGCAGGTCTTACCACCATCTTGTAAAATTTTTTCTTAAGTTTAAGTGGAACTTTTCTATCACACAATAGGCTAGATGCATTCCTCAACTTCAACCATCCAACTTAAATTCTACTAATAACATCTCCATCTATTTCACCATCATTTTGAACAATAGAGCCTAAATATCTGAATCGCTCACTCTTATTAATGACTTGTTCACCTAATGTCACAACACTACCACTAGAATTTCTACAACTAAAATTACACTCAATATATTCAATTTTAGAACTACTTAAATGAAAACCTTTAGACTCTAAAGTTGACCTCCATAATTCAAGTTTCTCTTAGACTCCCTCTCTAGTCTTATCAACAAGAAGAATATCATTAGTAAAAAGCATACACCAAGGTACAACTTCCTATAAATGCCTAGTAAGAACATCCATAACTAAAGTAAAAAAGATAAGGTCTTAAAGTTGATCCTTGATGTAATACAACTGAAATAGGAAAATATTTTGTCAATCCTCCTTGTGATTGGACACAAGTAACAGCTCTAGTATACATATCTTTAATGACTTGAATATAGCCAATATTAACTTCTTTCTGTTCTAGAACTCTCCAAAGAACATCTCTTGAAATTTTATCATAAGATTTCTCTAAATCAATAAATATCGTATGTAGATCCTCCTTACTTTCTCTATGCTTCTCCAACAAACCTCTTAACAAATGTATAACATCCATAGTAAATCTACCTGGCATGAAACCAAACTGATTATGAGAAACTTTTGTATCACATTATAACCTATGCTCAATTACTCTCTCCCATAATTTTAATGTATGACCCATTAACTTAATTCCTTTATAATTTGCACGCTCTTGTACATAACCTTTATTCTTAAATATAGGAACCAACAAACTCTTTCTCCACTCATCTGGCATCTTTTTAGTCTTTAAGATAACATTAAAAAGATTTGTAAGACAAGAAATTCTTTGATCTCCTAAACATTTCCACACTTCTATTGGAATATTATCAGGTCCTACTGATTTTTCACATTTCATTTTCTATAAAGCTTCTCTAACTTCATATTTACTAATAAGACAATAAAAATGAAATTCTCTATTTTTATTTAGGGTATTAAGATTGCTAAAATCAATCATACTTTTAGTTCCTTCACTGAAAAGTTTATCAGAATACCTCATCCATCTATTTTCAATATTCTTTTCTAAGAAAAACACTATTATTTTCATCCTTAATACACCTCACTTGAACTATGTCTTTGCTTCTCCTATCTCTTTGGTTGGCCAACTTATACATACATCTTTTACCTTCTTTGGTATCTAATCTATTATATAAATCACTAAATGCTAAATTTTTTGTATCATATATTGCTTTCTTAGAATCTCTACAGGCCACTTTATATCTTTTCAATTCTCTGAGTTTTTACATCTAAACCAAGTTTTCAAATAATGTTTCTTATTTTTTATCTTTTCTTGCACACTCTGACTCCACCACCAGCTATTCTTATTAAATGAAGCTTTTTCTTTTGATTCTCCAAGCACATCTTTAGCAACTTGCATAATTTTACTTGCTACTTTTTCCCACATAATATTAGCTTCCTTATGATTATCCCAAATTCTAATCTCTTATAGCTTGCTCTTAAAAGTATTTTTATTTGTGTTCTTTAAGTATCCCCATCTAATCCTCAAATAATAATTTGATTTATTTTTCCTCTTACAACCTTTCATCTTAAAATTTAAAACTAACAATCGATGTTGGGTACTTAAATTTGCACTTGGAATGACCTTACAATCTTTACAATCTAAACGATCTATTTTTCTTATCAGAAAATAATCAATCTGTGTTTTACTAGATCCTTTTTTATAAGTAATATTATGTTCATCTCTTTTCTTAAATAAAGTATTAGCAACTACAAAATCATAAACTACGGCAAATTTTAATAGTATCCCACCTTCTTCTTTAGTCACTTCGAATCCATAACAACCATGAATACTTTTAAAATATTCTACAACTCTACCAACATGTCCATTTAAATCTCCTCCAATAAATACTTTTTCTTCAAGAGGTATCTTTTGTATTAATCCCTCTAATTCATTCCAAAATTTTCTTTTGAGCTTACATCCAAACCTACTTGAGGAGCATAAACACTTATAACATTGATAATCTTAGTATCAATAATAATCTTTAAAGCTATAATTCTATCTCCACATCTATTAATATTTAAAATATTATCTTTCAAACTTTTATCTATAATAACACCTACACCATTTCTAGTTCGACTTCTATCTGCATACCAAAGTTTAAAACCTAAACTATCAATCTCCTTAGCCTTCTCCCGAACCCATTTAGTTTCTTGAACACATAAAATATTTATCTTCCCATGAACCATAATATCTATTAATTCCATTAATTTTCCTGTAAGTGTACCTATATTCCAAGATCCTAACCTAATTCTAGTTTCATGGACTAACTTCTTTGGCCGCATCCATCCATAATGTTGGAACCCTTGCTTATTTAAAACTGCACCCAGGCACTGATTCAGCGGCTCTAGCACATTTTTCACTGTATTCAAGCCATACAACGCGTCGCTTCCAGGGGATGCCTTAGAATTAACATAATGATTTAAAGGATTCATGTCATGATTATTTTGATAAGTTTTACGCTGGCTGTCGACTACCTATCGCAACCCTCCACTTTTCACATCCAGACTTGGGACCGGCAAAGGTAGTGTTAATTTAGCATATTGCTAGGGTTTATCGTACGAAATAAATTCATAAAATATTGACACAAATGTAACTAAGATAATCAATGGCTGCTTAATCTTTTAATTCCTCTTAATCCTTATCCTAATCTCAGCCGCCCACTTACCCAATTGGAATAGCCAATCATTATTTCTAATTGGTTATCATTTAGGCAACCAATTAGAGGAGGCGAGTAGCCGTATGTTCGAATGGATCGAGCGGCTAGGGCATTCTGCTCACACAACTATCTCACGCAACTCCCTTCTCGCTCAAACCTCCCTTTCTTAGTTCTAAGGCTCTCAGTTAGAGCTCTCATTCTTATTTACTGGACGCGCGATCCTCTCTCACGTGACTTTCGGATGAAGCTCCCTCTCTCGCTCTCATGCAACTCATTCAGCCTCATGCTCTCACCAACCAGTGCCTCCCTCTCCTCTTCCCGGTGAACTCGCAACAACTCCTTTCTTTTCTCTCGATTCCAAGCATTGAATCCTGGTCGAGCAAATGAGGGCTCGATCCTTCCTAATCACCCTTCCAACTGAAACCCCCAGGTTGTTTCATTTCAACCCTAAGTTATATTTTGCTATTTGGGTCTTTCTTGGAGATGATGATTTCAATTTATCCTCATATGTTCTATGGTTGGATTACATTTAAATAATTGCAATTATTTATGCTGATTTGGGAAAGATAAACAATGAGATTTTGAATTTCAGTTTTATGGTCATATGAATATTTACAAAATCGAAAATTTGGTACATGGCATATTGGCATGTTGTGCTTGATTGGTACTTATTTATGGATGGCTATTTTCCTGATTATACATATTGGATGTTAACAAAAATCAAAAATAATTGCAATTATTTATGCTGATTTGGGAAAGATAAAAAATGGGATTTTGAATTTCAGTTTTATGGTCATATGAATATTTTACAAAACCTGAAATTTGGTTTATATGATATCAAATTTAATATGGTTGTTTGCTTTATTTGGTATGAACCTTGTTGCCTTATTTGGTATGAACCTTACTTGGCTATCACTTTAGAAGGAGAAGATGAAGAGAATGATTGGCTTTTGAGCATGTTCTCACTTGCATACTTGCCTCTTTCTATCACTTGACATCTTATTATCATGTAAATGATCATCTAACTAGATATGAAGTTTCAGATTAGTGCATATCATGCTTAACATGGTTGCTTGTCTTCTTTGTATGATTGGCTTTTGATATGTGTGAGCTTAGCATGTTGCTCACTTCTTGTACTAGTTGCTAATGGTGGGTTTTGCTCTCACTTAGTTTCATTTCTTGCAAGCACCTTCTTACAAAAATCTAAAATTTCTTGGCTTGCATAACATCACATCAAGTATGATTGCCTTGCTTTTGTCACCAAGCATTTCTATAGTGCATCTATTTGATTTACCAAACAAAACAAAATGTGTAAAATTAGTAAGGCTCAATTGGGTCATTGATATGTGATGCATGTTTCTTTCTCTTGATTTGGGGAAGAATGAAAAGAAAGCAAGTTTATTTTGGGACAAAGTATGATTTATATTATTCTCCTTTCTATTGTATCTTTTATCTTGCGCTGACATGAAAGTGTTGAGAATTGAAGATATAGGATATGCAAAGTTTTCTTTATGATTATATGTCAGTAAAAGATGAAATATATGCATATTTCTTGGTCTTTAATTGCTATGTAACTTGTGGACTTTAAGAAAGGTATTTCCTCTTTTATATTCAAAATGAGAAGAATGAAAAGGTGCTCACATGTGGTTAAAAGCTTATGTTACACCTTGCTATTTGAATATTCCAAATGCAAAATTTAGGTGAAATGGTGATGAAATGATGCTATAGCAAGGGGGTATCAGTTATATTTTTATTTCATGCACATGTTAATGCAAATTTGTTAAATTGCTTTATGCTATAAGTACCCATTCACATTGTTCCAATGCGATGGTAAAACTTGTGATAAGTACCTATTCACATTGTTCCAACGTGACAAGAAAATATGCTGTGATAAGTACCTATTCACATTATTCCAATGTGATAGGGAAATATACTGTGATAAGTACCCGTTCACATTATTCCAATTCGGCGGGGAAACTTATGATAAGTACTTATTCATGTTGTTCCAACGCGGGGAAATATTCTATGATAAGTATCTATTCACGTTGTTCCAATGTGGCAAAGAAATATGCTATGAGAAGTACCATTCACATTGTTCCAATGCAGTAGAAAAACTTGTGATAAGTACCTGTTCACGTTGTTCCAATATGGCAATGAAATATGCTATGATAAGTACATGTTCAAGTTATTCCAACGTGGCAGGAAAATATGTTGTGATAAGTACCCATTCACATTTTCTAATATGGTGGGGAAACTTGTGAGAAGTACCTGTTCACGTTATTCCAACGTGGCAAAGAAATGTTATGCTATGCTATGTTAACCCATGCACGCCTTTCTTGGTGTGGTGGGAAAATAATATTTTAGTCGCGGTGACTTATTACACCTACCATGTATGCCTTTCTTGGCATGGTGGGAAAGCCTAGTCTCCCGAAGCAACCCCCCTATACCGGGATGACGCCGGGAGGCTACCAAAATTTTTAATAAGTCAATAAAAAGTTTTAATTTGATATGATGCCAATCATACTTTTAAACTTGATATGCCACAAAAGGAAAGTGAATCAAAACTCAAAATATTTATGAAAATATTGATAAATTGATTTAATCATAAATGCTCAAGTTGAATCAAATCTAAATTATAAGAGATTTGATAATTTATTCAAAAGCATAAGACATGATTTGATATCTCAATAATGAACATGATTTGACATTTTCAATTATCATTTGAAATACAACATATGCTTCATTAAGCCACTTAAAAGAGGGCTTAAGGAAAATTTGAACCATAAGCCTGAATGAACTTAAGTTTGATGACAAATGCACTAGGCAATTCTGCATCTAAACTTGTTGATTTATGGTTTATGTAAATGTCCAAAGGAGCTAAGCTCTTGCGCATATCATGAAATAACCTTACATGTGAATTTATTGCCTTAAGGTTCATGCTAAATGCATAGTGAATTGATCCATTGTGCATATTCAAAGTGTTATTAAATTTCATTCAATTTGAATGTCTTTAATATGCAAGTAAGAGTAATCTCATGCTTAGTCCATAGAACAATATTTTGCTTAATTGTTTGATTCATGCAAACTTTTGAAAAATCCAATATCATTAAGAACATACTCTCACTTGATCCATGCAAGTATGTGAAAGAGCCAACACATATCTTATAGAATAAGATTTATACTTGACTCATGACAAATAGTTGAAAGAGTCAACTCATGTCTTATAGTCTTATAGAACAGATCACTACTTGATCTATGACAAACACTTGAAAAGGTTAAATTAATATTTGACGAACAGATTTACATTTGATTTATAATTTTAGGTATCAAGCCTATGCTTATAATTCGACATCTATGTCATGTTGAACATCAATGCTTCAATTTAGATATTTCAATGTCCATACAAAATTTTAAAAGAATAGATATTTGTATGTATGTTAAAGTATTCAATAGCTTGAATGCTCAAATAGACATATGCAAGCAATCAAATAAAATGAAAGAACAGATGCTACGTATCCTTGTTTAGTCTTAGGATCAGGTCCGGGTTAACAAAACCTAAAAATCTAATGATGTCATTATACTATTTTCAACTTAATGAAATCTTAGAAGCTAATTTTGTTATAGAATGATAAAGATAAATCTATCGACATCATTGTTAATGTATCTTTTCAAGTTCAAGATCTCAAGAAGAAATTTCCAAACTCGATCTATGTTCAATCTAGAGTTAACAAGGTTTGGAGAATGATAGATTTTGAAATAATTAATCTAGATAAGATCCTCTGTAAGAAGATAGTCAAAGTTGACAAGGTCTATTTTCTTGGTTTGGTCTTAGGACCAGGTCCAGGTTAACAAAATCCAAAAATGCCACATCAAAATTGACATTTATAATCTGACATCTACACTTCAACTTAGACATCTTAATGTCCATACAACATTTTAAAATGAACAGACCGTATGTATGAAGTGTTAAGCGAAATGGATAAAAAAAATGAACAGATGCTATGCTTCCCGGTTTGGTCTTAGGACCGGGTCTGAGTTAACAAAACCAAAAATCCATATCAAAACTCATGCTTGCATTTTGATATCATCATATTAATTTTAACTACTTCAACTTAGACATTCACATGTTCATACAATATTTTAAAAAGAATAGATACATGTATGTATGTTAAAGTATTCATTAGATCAAATATCTAGAAAGATATGTAATCGAAATGCAAGGTAAAAAGAATAGATGCTACACATCCCGATTTGGTCTTAGGGCTGGGTCTGGGTTAATAAAAATCCAATTATTATATTATAAGAATTTTAAGTTAATAATATCTAAGAAGCTAATTCTGTCATATAATTATAAGATATGAATCTACTAACATAGATTCTAATGTTCAAGCCCTGAAGAGGAAAAGTCCCAAACCCAATCCTCTATGCTCAAGCTAGAGTTGACAAGGTTTGAATGATTATACTTCTTGAGATAATGAATTTAGACCTGATCTTCGTAGAAAAATAGGCAGAGTAGACAAGGTCTATTAATCGATATTAATCACATGATCGAGAAGGGTGATTATTATTAAAATTCTAATGATAAATGATCATATATTCAAATCTAAATCAATTATAAAATGATCAAAAATTTAAATAAAATAATAAAATTAAATTAAATGAAATTAATTATTTAAATTTAAAATTAAAATCAATCTACTCCTCTGCAACTGTTTGTCTGGGGGTGATAAATTAAGAAAATTATTGCTCATAAAGAGTCAATGTCAAATCAAATACATAACTATTTTCACACTCAAATATTCCTAAGCCCGTAAGGACGTGGACCGTGTCATTTGTCCGTTTGGTTTTGCCACAAAATGGCACCATATAAATGGCAGTTATGACTAGAGCTCTCTGACTAAGTGGTTCGCCGCGATATGACATCACTAAATTATGGTCACGGTTGTAGCCCGTATGTTCCCCAACAGCTTTGCTCTTTGAGCTGTGAAATATAGAATGTATTTGGTTGGGAAAAAAGCCCTTGGTAGCTAAGGTTGACTTATATTTGTCCCCTTAGACAAACTTCACCCTATCTTTATAAGGACACCTTGGACGACGTAACCCATGTGTTGCTGACAAGGATCCTTCGGTTAGGTTGGGTCGACTACCTCCTTTGACTAAGCGGACCAGGGACCGCGATAGCCCGGGATGACGGAACCATGGGATATAGATCGGGCCCATCATCGTTTCCCCAACCAAAGGTTTTAAATTAAAATGATAAATTTCATAAATCCTAAACTCCACTCACTGCTATTATGTACTCGTTATTTAACGACTCATCGACTAGCCTTAATCAAAAATATTCTCTCAGTATTGGGAGGGTAATTAACTATGTGGAGCTGAAACCTAGAACCAGATTTAAAAACTTCTCACAAAATGAGAATGAAATCTCTAGGTAGTGTCTTATCTACTATTCATATACCTTTTGAAATTTTCACCAATACTAAAACAACTCTTTTCATTTCAAAAGAGGTTGGTGGTGAATTTTTGGATCCCATAATTGACTAGACATATCAATTATAAACCTTTCTAACTAGAAAAAGCTTAGGCATTAAGAGTGTCTAAACTCCTTTGAAGTTATTCTACTCGACCCTTCAATAGAGATAACTACCTCTCATAGTTTGAGTTTAGTGATTGAACCTCAGCAACTAGGTCTTCTACTAGCTTCATCCAAAGCACATCTACTACATCCCAAGCATAAAAGGCATGATCAAGCATGGATCTTGAGCAAGTTCTCTCAAGGCTGAAGTTTACATCTTCTAATTCATATATTTTAGATCTTTCATCAAGCTCTATAAATTGTCATTTAGTAATAGTGAATTTTGGGGCACCATTCTTGTATTAGGAGCAACAACTAAATAAATGAAACAAAGAAAATTACAAAGATAACTCAATATGCAATTCTTACCAATTAAAAAGACATCTTTTTAGAGGAATAATATATTTTATACCCTCAGGAACATGTGCCCTAACATCTACTCTTTGATCTTGAATATTATGTAACTAGGTGATATACAATTGGATGCATAATAACTTATTGATCAATAAAAGACATGAGATTCTCCTTGACTTCCATCTCTATTACAACTGGCTCTAAATTCAATAGAGTAAAAGTTTGGCTAACCTCAATTATTCTTCATTGTTAAGTGACTTCTATCTCAACCTGAGCAACTTGTTCAAGATGAGGTCCCAATGCATGAAGATCACTCATAGTAAGCTACAAACTCACAAAATATTTCTATCAAGTCCATGAATGAACCTTTTCTTTTACAATAAAATGTGTAAAATTGAACAATAACTTTCGATCTTTTATAGCATTTGACCATGCATGACCCTCCTCATCCTTTGGTCTCTTTTGAAATATGTGACATGAAGAAGAAGAAGGATGATCTACAATTGTTTTGATAACCGAAACTTGAGTCTACTCTTTCTCACTTATACACACTCTTTTCCTTTCATTTTCTAAAGATTTCTCCATAGGACTACCAAAAATCCTAGTAATAATATCTTGATCAAGGATATCAATTTTATCTTTAGGGAATTCCATGATCTTCTTCTCTCATAAAATAAAATAATTCCAGCAAAAAAGAAGATGATCAAGAACTCCAAAGAAAGATCTTGCAAAGTAAGAGCATTTACTTTGATAATTATATACACTTTTACTCAGCTAATATAGATAATGGAGATTGATATTACAATCAACAAAGTAATAACAACATTATGACACATAAAATTTAAAATTCTTATTCTTTTCAGATAAGACTTCATAGTCTAGTCTAAGTCAATGCTCAAAAGGGGGTCATACAGGTCAATCCAATATTTGTCCATACGACATGCGACCATTCAAGATTTGTCAAGACCTTGAATATTGAATAATGATTTAAGATAAATTTATTGACATATTAAATGGAAAAATAATTAATAAGTGAATAGTAATTACCGGCCTGTATTCATAAATGGGGAGTCAATTCTTATAATAAAAATTATCAGAATCTCTCTCACCCTCTCTCTCTCTCTCTCTCTCTCTCTCTCCAAACTTCTCATTCTACTCTTCGAGCTTTAATGCCTAACAATTATGTTTAATGACTCTTTAGTTCAACCAATATATATATATATATATATATATAATAAAAATTTCAAGTGATAGTTTTTTAATTCAAAATAATAACTTCATGAATTGTATATTTGTGATCTAAGTTGGAGCACTAATCATGAAGAGTCAAAAATATTAAGAAATAAGATGCACTTTTTGTACATCCAAATATAATGAGGCTTAATTTAGAATTCCCAAATGCTAAGGTGCACTCATCAAAGTCAAAGTTGAGGTTGTTAAATGCTAAGGTGCACTTGTCAGAAAATGTTCTGGAATTGCCAAAGTTACTTACCTAGTGTGCAGCAACTATTTTGGGGTGCAAGCGTAGGCAACATAGTACTGACAGGGTGGGGCGCACAGTGAACTGGTTTTCTGAAAAGGTTGGAAGATCTAGCTACTTATTAGACCTCTTAACATAACTTGTAACCCCACTCATAATTAATGCAACTCATCAAATTTACTCATTCAACTTATGTACATTGACCATGGCCATTTGTATAACTTACATGCCCACTCCTTGAGGCTGTTTGCCTATTGGCCCTCTCACAAGGGCTGCTTGCTCAACCTAAATGGCCACTCACCTAGCTCAATAAGAGTTGTTTACCTTAGCATACTCATAGTCAATGGCTCTTTTAATAAGCTAGCTTTCACTTATGAATACTAGCATCTTCACCGACCAACTTGATGATTCTTTGTGATCACTTGCTTAGGGAGTTACCGTGTATGGTCATTAATGTTTTGACATTGTCCTAAACTATTATAATTATCCCATCACATATATTTTATTGATTTTTTTATGAGATCAAAGTATAACTTCTTTTGTAGTGTCAAAATACATTAAAAATACAAACTTAAAGGGCCACTTTTGTTTTGGAGATGTCTAGTGATTATAGGCACTTTATGTTCACAATAAAATTTTCAAGGATTCTCTCCCTTATTTACGTAATTATCACATACTTTCTCTCTTTTTCTCTCTTTTTTTTTTCTATTCAAACTTTGAGAGTCTTTTATTTAGAGTACAAACATCACCATGGATAATTATGGATTCAACATCTTTTCAAGTGAGACAAGCATAGATAGTTGCTATGAATTAGAAACTAAGAACTATGACAATTAAAGTAATAAAATATAGAACATCAATATACAAAAGAAATTAAGGCTTCATCATAAATATATAATTAATCTTGGTAGTTTTTAAATATGCAATGAACTCACCTATGAAATTCAATAAAGATGTACATTAACAAAAAGGAGAAGTATGCTACCTTGAACTTATATCTAATGCTCTAACACAAGCTAAGCTCGATCTATTCTAACAAGAAGGAAATGAGATATATGGATTCATTTTCACTAAGAATAACGAACCCATTCCAACTCTTCTAAACTTACAATTACCTGAAGTGGCTGCTAGCTAACACCTCCTACAAGTTAAAATCATGTGACCAAGTATTATAAATGCAAGATAGTTTGATTGTTATTTATTATGAAAGAATCTAAGATCTTAAACTCATTCTCTAAGAGCCTAGATCATTATTGGTATGAAAAATATGTTTTAAACTAATGCAATAAAGATTACATATGTTTATTTATTTTTGACTTATTAATTTGAGTCAAGCTTGGGTGGATAGGTATGCCTACATGCATGATGAAATTCAATTATGGGCCAATATGTGAGAAGGGTCTTCTTCATTCAGGTGTTGCTGTCAATGGTCTTGCACTCCATTATTGTGTAATGAGTGAAGATCCCCTATATTCAAGTGAAGAAGATAATCTGCATGCATGATGTTATAAACATTCATCATAAACCTATGATGTCTAAATCAATTTATTAATTAATTTATATGGCATTATGGTGAGGTTATGAATTGTATTAATTTTAAGTTAAAGTTAATTATTTTAATTGGATAAAAAAATTTAAATTTCTAAAGAGCCTAATGAAATCTAGGCTATACATCAATCATCACACTTTAGGAAATATAGAAAAAAAATGTAATGTTTAATGCACAACCAAAGTAAAGACACCAAACATTGAATCAAAATTAAGAGAATAATGAAAGGAAACCATAACAGAGTTCCGCTATACACCCTTGAAAAAAAAAAGATGGGTTGTTGAGCTCAACCCTTGTATAGCTTGGATTATAATTACATAAATGAAATTGAAATAAGCCATGGGAGTATTTATCTCCACTTGGCTCCCTTGTATTGTATCCTCCAAGCATCATAGGGCTTCCTAGGTCTATACCTTTGAGCCCTTACTTATCATAAACCCCATGGATCTTATCCTAGTACTATAAAAAATCAAAAAGAAATCCTAGATAAACTTGCAAAATAAAGGTTAGCTATAACACACATACACACAAAATAGTTATACATCACACAATCAGACTTAGCATTCACCGGTGTCAAGCTAATCTGTCCTAATGGACCATGCTAGAGGGGCAAGCAATACCCACAAGAAAAAGTATTTAATTTTTTTTATTACAACAACCCCTTTAATCAAGCACAACCCTGGAAAATATCATTAATCTAATAAATAACCTGCTACCATCTTGACTAGGATACAATTAATCTTAACATCTAGTATAAAATATTGCACCATAAAATAATAAAAATTAATACATCATAACAAAACACTGTCCTAACCTAAGTCTAAAATCGGTGACCTATCAATCTAATGAGTGTAAAAGTTAGTGTAGTAAGTTGGAGCTGGGCTTTAATATTTGAGTTAAAGTTGAAAGTATGATTTAATTTATTAGCATTTGGTGGTTTTAATCTAAGTAATTAATAATTTAATGTAGATTTTAGACTAATATATTTTTTAGTGTTTGAGTTGCAATTATATGTTATAAAGAGCGAAGAACTTAGTGGTCCATATTATAATGAGAATCATTATGCTCATGCCCTATCTTAGAGGAACTAAACTCCTAAGATGAATATTAACTTGACTTGATGTACACCTCATGAAGGGCTAATTAGACATAAGGAATGACTTTTGGTGTATGAATTTCCCTTGTACTTCATTCTTTAATTAATGAACATGATGTGCATGCATGTTTATGCCTTGAATGAAAGTGAACATATTTACGCTATGATTTAAAGTTACATTTAGTGATTAGTGAATGGTATGCATACATAAAGTTCTAGCTATCTAGTAATTTGCAATGCATAGGTACATGACTTTGTTAAACCAAGGGAATGAGGTTGGTGGTTTTTTATTTTGGATGCTCATGTGGAAACCACACAGATCTTAGGGGGTACTTATTGAAGTGATCGGGTGTGATATTTAGGTATGATGTACTATCTTGAAAGATAGAGAAATCATCTTATAATGGATCTGATCACCTAATAATGACTTCTAAGACATGATGGGTCTTCATTTATACTAGAGATTTGTCCCCTACTTTATATGGAAAAGTAAACCAGGGTTTATTTTATGTCAGGTTCTAATGTTCCCTATGGTGGCAAGCCTCCATAGTTAATTACATCCTAGAAAATGAGATTTCTAAGAACACTCTCGATTAAAGTAGTTAATTATTATCTCCAAAGATTTCAATGTTAAAACTACCAAAGGATTGGCTATTTTAGAAAATCAAGTGGGGTTGTCCAATCGGAAGACTTATTTTTGGAATCCAAAAGAAGATAATTAGAAAGTGCTCATGATACTAGCAAGCCTAGTAAGCACTCCAATATATCATATGGTGAGGCTTTATATGTTTGAAAATGAGAGAATTTATTTTGTTTGAATTGATATTTATTAGATTGTTAGGGTTTATAATTCATCAAAATAAGATTGTGAAACTGCTTAAGAGATGATAATTTACACCCATTTCCCAAAGGAAATAAGCGACCTCAGAAACTAAAACTTAGGAACTTTAACACAAGTTAAAATTTTGACCTAAATCTAAGCAGAAAGGAGACATAAGGGTCTATTCCACAAGAGGAGATAGACATGTTCGACTCTTCTAGACTTACAACCACTTGGAGTGGCCGCTAGCTAACACCTCTTATGCTTCAAAACCATGTCGGTCTATCTTATGTAGTTGCAAGATGGTTAAGCTATTATTTAATTTTGAAAGAGACTAGAGTCCTAAACTCACTCCCTAAGAGACTAGATCTTGACAAGCATGAAATTATGATTTAATCTAAATGTATAAATATTTTAAATTTTATATTATTTTTAACATAATATTTAGACAAAGGTTTTGGGATTTATTATGCTTAAATACATGATGGAATTAGATTATTAGCTAAATCAGCGGGAGAAGGTGTTCTCTACTACAAGGGATGCCCTCATAGGTCAAGCATTCCCCTGTTGTGCAAGAATGAAGACCTTCCTTATTCAAGAGTGAGGCAATATGTTATGCATGATGTTACACATAAAACATATAGGGTAACTAAACCTTTTAATTATCTTGATTATATCCTAGGCCTTAAAGTAAGGTTAAAAGTTGTTTAGAAGTTAGTTATGAGTTATTAGTTGGGCAGAAAAATTATTTTTTTCAAGAGCTTACTGTATCCAGGCCATACATTCAATCATCAATCATTAATAAACTATGAAGAAAATGCAATTCTATTATGCAATTTAAACAAAAAATCAATCAAACATGAATAGATTCCATAAAAGAATAAAAGGTCAGTGCGGCCGGGTACTGCTGCACCTCAAAAAAGAAAAAAATGGGTAGCCAAGCTCTACCATTATAGAACTCGGATTACAAAAGAATATTGAATTAAATTAGATGTTATGGGGCTCTTATTTCTACACTCTTCTTTCTTTTGATTCTTTTGATTTGATTTGCTCCAAGGCATCACAGGGCATCCCAAGACTAAGCCTTCTGCCACTGCTCATTCTCCATAGCACTAATCTTAATTCATATTGCAAAATTATATTTTATAAAAGTAAATCTAACTACCCCTACAAAATAGAGGTTAGCTAAATATACATACAAACCCAAGTAGTTATCTTTCATAATTTAGACTTAGCACCCTGCACATGGGTAAACAACCCCACCTATCCTAACATGGATTGTGCTTAGGGGCATGAGAAACCTACAAAGAGAACATTTATATTTATTTTAGGTGACCTCTTAAGCACAATCCCCTATAGAAAATAAGATTAGGCTATCAATGGCCTAGCATCCAGTCTTCGATCTACATTTCTAACATCCAGTCTAAAATATTACATCACAAAATAAAATACAACATCATACATACACCGTCCTAACCTAAGGCTAGAAGTGGTGACTTAGTATTCTAATGTGTGTACTTGGGCTTTATGTGGTGTGTCTTATCTAGGCATTTGAATGATAATTTTCTAAGTTTGAAATTGTTAAAGTTAACATGATGGCAGGTTTCACTTCAAGTTGTTTAGATGATTTGTAAATTTCAATTTATGTTTTGTTTTTTTCATTGGATTTACAGTTAGCATCTAAGTATTATGAAGAGATGAACAAGGCTTACCCTCTTCATCCCTACTTTAAACCACTTTCTAAAGCACATTATTATAATTTGGTTTTCTTTTAGTGCATGATTTATTAAATAATTTATTAATCTTAAGTTTGGGTTAACCTTAAAGAATCCTACTCAACATGAAAGGCATCTTAAGATTAATGTAGTTGAATTACAATCACATGGCAAATGTTGAACTATTCCTTTCTATCACCCACAACATGCATATGATTTAACACTTAGTATACCTATACATACAACATATTTTGGCACACTTAAATGATTATGGATGCATACCTTTAGAAGTTATATTTCACATGGTTGAATTATTTATATAGTAAATTAAATATCTATCCAACTTCTAATATAAATGTACATAATAATGAAATTAAATAAGTACAAGCCTTTGTTAAACAAGAAAGTGAGATAATCAAATGACCTCCTTGGGGATATCTAAAGTCTCATATTCCCGGGATGTCCATATTATATACTTATTATCATTCAAACATATATAAATCTATATGAACATAGGAAAGAAAGCACTACCTTTGCATGTAATACATTTTAGTGTACTTAAATAATTGTTGATGCATGTATTTTTAGTAGAAAAATGAAATTCTCATTCTTTAATATAATACACATACACCTATATAAAAGATGTAAGCAGGTACGTGTCATTGTTTAAACCCAAAAAGTGAGATAATCAAATGACCTTCATGGAGCTACTTAAAGCCTCATATTCCTTGGATGTCCAAACTATATACTTTCTATCTTGAATACATATGAATGTATACATAATTGGGAGAATAGAAATCATGCAAAATGTTGTACTTCTTTTCATTGGATTATTTATACATGTGAGTTGAACTCTATCCAAATTTTGATATGAATGTACATAGAAATAAAATTAAATAAGTACATGTCTTTGTTAACTAAGAAAGTGAGGTAATCAAATGACCTCTTTAGAGCTAATTAAAGCCTTCTATTTTCAGGACGCCCAGACTAAATACTTATTATCATTCAAACACATGTAAATTCACATATGAATATAAGAAAGAGAGCATTACCTTGACATGTTTAAGTTATAAACACATGCAAATCCTATGTATATTCATAACTACTATCACCCAACTATCATTATCAATTAATAGCATTTTGAAAAATAAATTTGGATTTATTAGTGATAATAGCCACACATATAATAAAATTAAGCCAACATATTCAATTTTACATAAGTAAATTCCATTTGATTTTAAAAATATGAATGCATGCAGTCACATGACATACAACATTTAAAGTGATTAAAAAAGAATAGACAAACATAAGCATATGATTCATTCAACTATACTAATTCCTTAGAACAATCACATTAAATAAAACAATTTAAAGAAAACCAAAGCTTTGTATTAATTTTAATTTTGGATTTCAGTTAGACTTAAAGAAGAGAGATCATTTGTTGTTTTTAATCCCATCCCCATGTTTATAATCTTAATTTGTTTAAGGAAAGATAATTAGTTAACTTTTATGATTTAATTAGTTGAATCCTTAAAAAATTCACTTAATTACACTTTCCTATGCTTCGTTATTTTAATTAATCATTTAATCATGAGCCATAAATGACATGAACATGAGGAAGATAAAATTGCAATGCTCCTATAGGACCTAATGCAATTGGCTCATGATTAAGATTAAGTTAAAGAATCTAATTAAGTACTCTTATGATTTTCCCACACTTGTGGGATAATTAAAAGTCTTAAGAGTCTTTATGTTCTTAAAAATATAAAGAGGAACCATTAATTTAATTATTGATTATCTGAAATAATTAACATTTAAATTTGATTTTATTAATTAATTCCTTAATCAAGTTATGTTTTAATTAACTCTCTTTAATGAAATGAATTTGGAAAAGTAATTAGGAAATGGGTCCTAATCACTCTCCCTCATCATCTCACTATTAATCAATGATTAATGAAGTTAAATTACTTAATCTTTACTATTTATAACTTTAATTAATTATTAAATTAATTAAGAGAGTAATTAAGGTTTGAATTTTAATTTTCTCTACTTACATAGCCAATGAATCCCAAGAAAATCATGGGAGATAGAGGTCATCCCATTAAATCAACATGCCAAGTTTGGATTAATTGTCCAAGTAATTAGGGCTTAATTAAGCTTAATTAAAAAATATGAAAGCCCTAATTAAGCTTTAATCACTATTAAAATCAAATAAAATTACTTTTATTAAGTTCTCCTCTGTTTAACCTTTCCAAAATATTTTTATTTGGATTTTTTGGATTTTTCTATAATTAGTTATGATTTTAGAAAATTTTAGCAAATTAATCACATTTTTAAGCCTAATTAATCCCTAATCCTGTCGGCGCCACGCAGACGGTTGATGTGGCAGTGCTTTCCATGGCACCCTAAGATTGGCCACTTAAATTGTCTGATGCGGCACTAATGTGGCAGTGGCGGACGCACTTTCATCCCTGTTGTCTGATCTAAGATCGATAATAGGGATTAATCTCATCGTTCCTATAAGATTAAATCAAGATTATCCAATAATTAATCATGACCATCCATTCCAATCATGCGGAATGGATGGCAGATGATCCATCATCCCCCGAGTGATGGAAGAAAAATAGCATCCGCCCTCCTTCGCTCAATTCGAGCTTGTCGGAGCTCATGGAGGATTAGGATCAATCCTAAAATGTTCACGAAGGAGATCTAAAGGGATCCTATGGTGGGATTCACACGAAATCAAACTTTCCTTCATAAAGACTTAGAAAATTTTAAAAAATTGACAATTTGCCAAAATTTACCTCGTCGGAGCTCAAGACCAGTGGTTAACCGACCGAGGTAGCTTCACCTTGAAGAGATAAAGCCTATTGAGAAGCGCATGCCTTGCCTCCTCGCTGATAGCTCTGTGGTCCAAGCGTCGCTAGAAAACTCATAGGAGTTAGGCTTGGAGTGGTTTTCGGTGCTCGAATTGATCAGGAATTGATTCATTTCTTCTCATCGGAGATAGGTGAAGGTGTGGGCAAGGTCAATTTGAAAATATTGGAGTTTGGAGGAGGTTGGATGGATATTGGCTCTGTCCTGTTTCGGGCTTGGCATTTTCGGTGATGAGGAGGCTCTAGGAACTTGGAGAAAGCTCTAGGAGACTCACTTTGAGTTTCTTATGCTCTGAGGATGTCTCTTGTATGGAAAGCTTGAATGGGGAGGAGTATTCTCTCTTCCCATCAAACGATGGATGAACAAATTGTAAGTGTTGGTGTGGCGGCAGGTGGGTGGCGAGGAGTGAGCTCAGTTTGAATGGAGGAGTGAAGGGGAGTGGGATGCTAAGGATGGTGGCTATCCTTGGTTTCCTATGTGTGCCAATGGGAGGAAATGGATTAGCTTACATCCACTTGGCTATGGCTGACCCAATCAGCTTTGGGTCAGGTGAGTCAGTGCTCTTCATGTCCATTTGGAGCTTAGGGTGGCTGTCAAGGGCAGGAGGGTGGGTTTGACCATCCAAGAATGAGTTTTGTCTTATTAGGAAGGCTTTACCTAGTGGGTAATGAGTTAATTCAATTTTGTTTTGGGTTGTGTTGGATTTGAGCTAACCTTTGGTGACCCAAGGATGGGCCATGCCAAGTTTGAATGGGTTTGGGCTTAATTTAGTTTAGTTTGGCTCAATTTGACCCATGAAGGTCAAATTAGGCTATGTTGGGTCAAGTTGACCAATTGGTGAAATTGGGTCAAGCCATGGGTTGAGATAAGTTCAAATCAGTATTTAAGATGTTTTGGTTCAATTGGTTTGGTTTGGTTTGCATTAGAATTAGATTTGACTCATATGGGTCAAATGGGTTAAGTTGATCAATTTGGTCAAATTGGCCAAATTGGCTTGGGTTAGGTGTTGGTTTAGGTTAAATTAATCATTTGAAGATGATTGTAGGCTTTGATTTTAATCAATTTGGATTTAGAAATGATTTGAACTAATTTGACCCTTTAGGTCAATTTGGGCTAAATGGGTCATTGGGTTGACTTAGTCAAATTGGGCTCAACCACAGGTTTGATCATGCTCAATAGTCAACTTAAAGTGGATTTGAGTCATTGGTTGCAATAAATTTGGATTAGATTTGATTTGGCCCAATTTGGCCTTTTAGCTCAAATTGGGTCAACTTGGGCCAAGTGGCCAATTGGACTTGGTTTGGCTCAATTGATGGTCAAGTCATATTCAAGGGTTGATTTATGATTGATTGATCATTGGTTTAAATTGATTTGTATTGGAATGAGATTTGGTTCAATTGGCTCATGTAGGCTAAAAGGGTTAACTTGGGTCAAATGATCAAATTGGCTTGGTTTGGCCCAATTGATTGCAATTGATCAATCAAGGGTGATCAATAATCATTGTAGGAGATTTTGGATAGGTTGGTTTAATCCAATTTGGGATGGATTAGAATTTGGCTCAAATGGGTTGTTTAGCTCATTTTGGGTCAAGTGAGCCTAAAGGGTCAATTGGCTTGATTAGATTGAATTAATGGAAATTAGGTTATCCAAGATGATCAACAATCATCATGGAAAGGGTTTGGGGGGTTGATTTAATCTAATTTGGGTTGGATTAGAGTTTGGTTGAATGTCATCAAATTGGTCACTTTAGGTCAAGTAGACTAATTAGGGCTAGTTAAGTTAGATTAGGTTTGATTTGTGCTGAATTGAGTTTGATGATTAATTTAGGATTCATTGATGGCTTTGACTGGAATTGATTTGGGTTTAACTAGATTTTAGCTCATTTGGACATTTTGGGTTCATATGGGATAACTTGGGTTAATTGAATTGATTTTGGTTATGGGTTTGATTGGTTTGATTGTAGAATTTGGAAAGATGATTGAAGAGTTTGAGAAAATCAATGAGTTTAGTTTGATTGAAGGAGGTTTTGGGTCAAATCCATAGGATTGAATCATAGGGTTTAGTTGGGTTCAATTTTGGCTTAGAGTTTGGGTATGAGATTGGATTCAATTGGTATAAATTTTATTTGAGGTTTATTTTTGCAATGATTTGAAGTTGTTTTGGACTTAAGATTAGGCCATAGAGTAGGTAGGTTTCTATAGTCCTAAGTCATAGCCTAATCCTATGTCAAATTCTCCTAAGTCCCTAGGTTTGGGTTAAGTGTTCACTTAGTCACTAGAAGTACCCTATGGCTAAAAAGAATCTAGTGTCTAGAAGATTCCTAGATCTAGATGAGGAGATTGAATCCTCACTCCAAAAGTGAGGTCAAGAAAAGTACCCCCCAATAGGTGTGGTGTAACTGACAAGGCACACCGCACGTATTGGCATTGATGAGATGATCAACAACGTCCAAAAGGATTGCAAATGCTAACGAAGACTATCTATACCTAGACAAAGAGGTAAATAAAATCACGATCTTAGTGCAATATAATTGATCCCGTGCCAAGGGCATAAGAGAGCCAGGAAGATTCAGTTTGAATTGGGTTGAACATTGATTTCATGTCAAGGACATGAATAGAGATCTGCTGGGGATATAGATTTGAATTTATTTTAATTTATTTTAATTCATTTTAATTTGGTTTGATTTATGGAAGGGGGATCCGCTGGGGAAACACGTTTGAATTTGTTTAATTTGATTTGTTGGCTTTAATTTGGAGGTATATCCGTTGGGGATATAAGCTTGAATCCATCGGGGATTAAGATTAGGTTTATTTTGCTTTGATTGGATTGATTTGATTTATTTGTTGATTTTGATCCATTAGGGAGATTAATTTGGTTGATTTATTGGATTCAGACTTAACTCAGTGTGGAAGTAAGTCTGCATTTGCTTTTATTTTGGTATAAATTTGATTTATTTTGATTTGATTTAATTTTATTTGATTTAATTTGTTCATTGATTTGTTATGGAATGGACCTTGTCGGTGTGCGATGGACCACACTAAGAATGGGCTATGTAAGCCTAAGCCTATCTTAGATTTACCAACCAAAATTACAAGTCAAGGGTAAGACTATCCACCTGGGTTGTCCTTCTGCAAATGACTATGCTAAGGCTAGGACTTACATTTTCCAAAGCGAAATAGCTTCTGGGGTGACTTATTGATGATACAACAAATCGAATCTAACCTAGGGAGACTACCAATTAAGTGTCGCTGGAGATCTTACCTCAACTCAAGAATAGTCAATTGGTTTGATTTATTTTGGACCTTGTCGATGTATGATGGACCGCACTAAGAAGGGGCTATACAAGTCTGGTCTATCTCAGATTTACCAGTACAAAGAAGAAGTCTACCAATTAAAGGGTATGACTATCCGACCTAGGGGTTGCCTTTCGATGTGTAATGGCTGTGCTAGAAAGATAGCACGACGACTTATATCTTCCAAAGTAGAATTATCCACCGGGGTGACCTGTTGATGGCACAACAAATCAAACATGACCTAGGGTGACTACTAAGTGAGTTCCATTGGGATCTTATCTCAACTCAAGATTAGTCAAGGTGATTCATATAAGGAGTTTTGCTGACACTGCTTTAAAGATAGGATGATTGCTTGGGAAAAGGAACCATTGGGAGCATTCTCTTAATCCACAAGAGATTTTGTTTTATTTTGTTAGTTTGTTTATTAAGCATGGACTCTATTTATTTGTGAGGGATCACACTAAAAAAGAGCCACAAGTGCTTTGACCTATCTCAGATTTACTAGCCTAAGGGAGAGTTCACACATCCAAAGTACAAAACTTTCAACCATAGGGGTGGCTACTAGGGAAGGGGAATTGTATAATCAAGTAGTAACCTGGGTAGTGTCTAGATGGGGCCATAAAGATGTAATCTAAATAGAGTGCCCATAGGGGGTGGTGCCACTAGGGGTGTTATCCTGATCATTGAAATATAAATCTTGTAGGTATACAGTGGTCGGCTCGAGGAGAAAGCACATGGACTTACATCTTATTAAGTGGTGTTCTCCACCGGTGGGTTACTATCAACAAAGCAAACACCAACCAGCCTAAGGTGCTCGTCAGTGTGCGACGATCAATCTAGGAAGAAAGTGTTGGGGAATTACATCTTCCAAAGTGGAACCGATCATCGGGATAGTCTATCATTGGCTAGACAGCTACTATCCGACTTAGGGTGACTACTAAGTGGGAAGTCGCAAAGAAGGACTGAACTCAAACTTGAAGTAGTAAGGAGGAAAGGAGTCATTGGGGGCCTTACCCTAAACCTCAAAGATAAACTCGACCCAATTAGTGTATAGTTGCTAGTTCAAGAAGAAAGCATGGGGACTTACATCCTCTTAAACAAAGTCAACAATAGGTAGCTCATTGGCCATGCAATAAGACATACCATACTGACTGGGCACTCATTGGTATTCAATAGTTGTGTCAGGAAGAAGGCACAAGGACTTACATCCTCCTGAGCAAGAGGTCACTAGAGAGACACACTAGTTAGGTAGTGAATCAAACTTGACCTAGAGCAGCTACTGAGTGAGGGCCACTAGGGGTGTTATCTCAACTTACATTAGCCCAAAATAAAGGATTTATGTTTGATTTGTTTGTGTTTGTGTTATGATAATGAGAGATAAGATGTCGCTTAGGTTCCCTTACACCTACCCTAAACACATGAAATATTGGCAAAAGGAAATGCTATCGATTCAAAGAGATTTTGATTTGAAATGGAGTTTTATTGATGAAAATCATTTTTAATCATTGTTTTATGGGTAATATTTTTTAAGGTAGATCTCATTGATTTGAAGTATCAGATGCTCTCCTTTATGGTTGATGAGTTGATAAGATGCTCCTTGGTAGGCTTTTTTATGATGAAAGGGTCTTCCCAAGTGGGTTCAAACTTGCCTCCCATCTTATGATGGGAAATAATTGGTCTCCTTAATACTAAAACAAGCTCTCCTACTTGAAAAGCTCTAGGGTTGATCAAATTGTTGTGAGCTTGAATCAATTTTACTTTGTATAAAGTGAGGTTCTGGCATGCTCACAATCATTTCTCCTCCAAACCTTTGAGTTCTTCTAACCACAACCTGGCGTTCTGCTCAACTGTAATCTTGCTACCCACAGCTATCCTTAGTGATGGGAGTATGACTTCTAGTGGTAGGACAGCTTTAGACCCATACACTAAGGAGAAAGGGGTAGGTTGAGTTGGAGTTCTGTAGGTGGTGTAGTAGGCCCACAAAGCTTCAACTAACTGCTCATGTCACTGTTGTTTGTTATTGTTGAGCATCTTTTGAGTATTTAGATGGGAGTTTTGTTGAAGGCTTTTATTAAACCGTTCTATAGTAATAGATGGCAGAGTATATCCAATCTCTATTGTGTCTCTAGGTGAAGCTGTTGATTTTGGTGCTCTTGAATGCAGTGCTATTGTCAGATACAATTTGGTGGGGGTACCCCAAATCTATATATGATATAGTTCTAGAAAATTTGGAGAACATGCTGAGCTTTGACCTCCCTGAGTGGAATCACCTCCTCCCACTTAGAAAAATAGTTTGTAGTAGTGAGGATAAACTTGCAACCTTTAGAAGAAAAAGGATAAATCATACCCAATATGTCAATACCCCAACACTCGAATGGCCATAATGCTAAAATTGGATGTAGAATGTTGGGTGGTTGGAGTAGGACCACTCTATATACTTGGAATTGGTGGCATCTCTTGGCTATGTCCATGGAATCAGTGATCATCAATGGATAATAATATCCAAGTCTCTCAATTTTTCATCTTGAGACTGGATTAGTGAACCTTGCATAATCCTGAATGGACCTCAGTCACGATCTTATGGGCTTTGTACTTGTCTAAATAATGTAACCACATATGATCGAAGGATTGCCAGTATAGGACACCATCCACGAGGGCGTAGGAATGTGCCCTTTGCTTCACTTGTTGTGCTTGGGACTTCTCTTGAGGTAATTTACCTTTGTTTAGGTAATTAATGAAGGGTTGCCTCTAGTCCAGTTCTTTGTCCTTTTGAAAATGACAACCTCCCCTTCAAAAGATGGTTTTTCGATGAGTTCAGTATCTATATGAGGAAAGACTTGCCTATTTTGGATCTCTATTGGTATAGACTCATCTTTCGGACATGCCAACTCTTTAGTAAGCATGGCTAAGGCATCTATATCATTTTCTCCTCGAGGGATCTTGTAAATGATAACTTATAGGATTTTGTCCAACAACTCCATGGAGTACTTATTGTTGTGATGGAGTCTTGGCGAACTGTATAGGACCCAACGACTTGGTTGACCACTAGTTGAGAATCTCCAAAGATATTGATGTTCTGGATGCCTAGCAAAATGACTAACTCTAGATAAAAAATCAGAGCCTCATACTTGGTTTCATTGTTGGTGCAAGATTTGGATAGATGATATGAGAATTTCATATTTCAGTTGAGTGGAGAACTATTCTCTCCCTTTCCCAAAGAGTAGATTACACCTCTCTCCACACCATCAAAATACATCTCCCAACGGTGAATGCTAGTATTCCCTAAGTTTATGATTTGTTTATTGGGGAGATCATCACTAAATGGAGAGTCCGCAGGAAGTGAGTGTGTTGCTAAAAAATTCATGAGTGCTTGTCCTTTCACAACACGAAGGTGTGCGAATGTGGTATCAAACTACGATAAAATAATGGACCATCATGCCAACCATCTAGATAGTGTCAGCAGTGTCATGAGATATTGCTGTGGGTTGATTCTAAAAATCAAGTTTACTTTATGAGAGAGTATATAATGTCGTAGTTTTGAGGATGCAAAGATTAAAATTAGGCAATGCTTCCTAATGGGTGGATAGTTTGCTTTAGCACAGATTAGATAATGACTAAGATAGTAGAGTGTATTTTCCTTTCCATCATCATTGGCTTGGGCTAATAAAACACCAAGGGAATCATCTAATGCAGTAGTGTAGCGTATAAGCGGCTTGCTTAGGATATGGGAGGCTAGGACTGGTGGCATCATCAAATACTTGATTCTCTCAAAGGCATGTTGGCACTAGTCGTCCTACTTGAACTTAGTGTCCTTCTTGACCAGTGTTGAAAATGGTTAGCATCTGCTTGATAGGTTGGATATAAAGCATCTTAGATATGCCAACCTCTCTTAGAATGATCTGAGTTGAGTTAAACTTTTAGGGGGTGGCATTTCTAATATCGCTTTAATCTTCTCCGGATCGATTTTGATTCCTCAATGTCAGACAACAAACCCAAGAAACTTCCCTAAAGATACCCTGAATACACACTTCAGAGGGTTCATTTTGAGGTTATATTATCTTAAATCGTTCAAAAACTATTCTCAAGTCAAAGTGGTCTTCATTTTATTTGCTTTTGATCATGAGATCATTGACGTAGCATTCGACTTGGTGATGAATGAGTTCATCGAAGATTCCAGTCATGGCCCGCTAGTTTGTGGCACTGAAATTTTTAAAGCTGAAAGACATGATCGTGTAGCAATAGATTTTGATTGAGGTTCTAAAGGAAGTGTTCCTTTCATCTTCAAGTGCCATATTTATTTGACTATATTCAGATGAACCATTCATGAAAGAAAAGACTACATTATATGAGATAATGTCCACCATCAGTTCTGGTATTTGAAGTGAAAATTTGTTTTGGGACATGCCTTATTAAGATCCTTAAAATTGATGAATATATGAATTTGGCCATTCTTCTTTTTAATTGAGATGACACTAGCCAACCAGGTGGGGTATTTTTTTTCTCCCGAATGAAATTAGCATCGATCAATTTCTTAACTTCAAAAATGTTCAATGTCTAATCGCATGCATCTAGGAGCTTGCTTGATACGGTTAGCATGATGCTATATGACTAGCTTATGGACTGCCATGTCAGGAACCAATACAAGCATCTCTTCATAACTCCATGCAAAATAATCCCTAAACTCAGTGAGTAACCTAACTAAGTCATTAGTTTTAGTTTCATTCAATAAGAAACTAATGTATGTCAGGCGTGGGTTATCTTCAATTCCCAAGTTAATTTCTTGAGCTCATCTATGGTTTACTTGATTTCTTCTTCAAACTCGGGCAATGCATCTTTGACTTAAAAATCATTTGGATCATCTAAAGTTTCTAAGAACATCTCCTCATATGAGTTAATGTGATTTGAAAAGAACTTATCAGATTCCAAATGATTGGTGATGACCAAGCAGTAATCATCATCATCCACTGGGTCTACTATATCGAAGCCTTGTTCTAGTCTTGATTGAGAGCTTTTGCATTTATTGTTCCATAGCCTTTTGAAGTAATCTGACCTATGCTTAGACCATCTATGTGGGATTAAACCTTTCTTTGCTAAGTTAAGAACACACTATAAGTACCAATAAAAAGGTAATTCTATTAATTCTTTATATGAATCATCCTCAAGTTCTACATCAATCTCTTGAATTGAGAATGACGCTCCAGGATAGAACTTCTGAATTTTTGTAGTTGCAAATAATTTTGGGGCTTCCTTAACTATCAAGCTGTCAACATTTTGTGAGGAAAGTGGGTTTAAAGCTAAGGTTCCCAACTGATGTCTAACAATTTTATATAATGAGGACTTGAATACACTTATGCTTTACTTTGGAATCCAATCTTCATCGTTGTCTAGCTCAAGTGTCACCTCCAAAGAGATCTACTATCGAGAAGAGCTAGCTTGTGTGATAACCACATAAGACTTATCATCTGACCAAGATTCAAGTATAAGAGGATAGCAGGTGTACTCCTGGTAGCTGGGATGAATCTCCTGGTGGGTGGTAAGTATGGAGGTGGAGGACTCCCTCTAGACTTACCTCTTCTTCATCCTGGAGGAGGACAGGTCATCTTCCCACTTATTTGAATGGAGTAACGAACTGTAGGTGGAATCTAATCTGCTCCACTTCCTCCCTAATGTCTATCTCTCAATCCCTAATCTTTTCTTTTTCTTTTCTTTTTTTTTCTTTTTGTCTTACATCAATATTTTTACTAAATTCATGAGAATAGACTTTTTATTTTTCAGGGAGGTAGTAGGTCGTATCCTCATATATCCCAACCTCATGAACTGCAAAGGGCTTGAGGTCTCCTTTGACACAATACTCGATTCCACCTCTTATGAACTTGATGCATTGATGTAAAGAGGATGGAACCATGTTGTTCTAGTGTATCCACAATCTCCCAAGTGAAGCATTGAAAGATGTATTTAAGTCAATTATGTGAAACTTGGCTTCAGCCTTCCAATCATCTATCTCTAAGGGCAACACTATGGAGCCTAAGGCCCTCTCACATTGTTCATTGATTCCTGTCAATATCATCCTCTCCGTATAGAGTTTAGAGATGTCAATCCTCAAGTATGCAAGGGTTCTTAGACTCATAATATTGACTGATGCACCTGGATGACCTTAAACTCTAGATAGCCTAAATTTGTCGACATCCACTGTAATGTAGAGTGGATGGTTGTGCTCGATCGTTCCTAGAAGTAGGTCTTCATCTGTGAATGTAACTCCTAGGATCTTCTTTGAGTAGCATGCTTCCTCTTCAATAGTGGTCACTGAGCTAAGCATATCTGTAGATCAAGCAAGACTTTGATAAGAGATTCCCTCATATCTTTGGATAAGATAAGAGCATTGTATATGCTTAACATAGTAACTTTCTAAGATGTGTCAACTTTGAGTCCTCCACAAGCATATCCATAGGTGGACCATCTTGTGGAGGGGCTATCTGCTTAGTGGAACTAATGAACTATTTACCCTTATCCTAAGGTATTACCCTAAAAGGTGAAGCTTTGCCACTGCGAAGGTTGAATTCAGTGACTTCTTGGAATAATGAGTTTATGGAAAGTTCTACCTGCTCATCAAGTTCACCTATAGTTTCTCTTAAAATATCCTCAGAGTTAGATGACTTCAAGTCAATCTCAAGAGGTGAACATGAGTGATTTCAAAAAGGAAAATCCATCTCTGAATCAAATTGGGATTGATTAGAATTATTTGAGTTATTACTTTGACTAAGAGAGCTTTCAATTGGAATAAACTCAACATGAACATTAGAAGTGTAAAAGATGTAAGTGGAATCAAATTTCTTCATTGATTTCCTTAATTTTGGAGAAGTTATATAGTAGAAATCAAGTAACGTATAAGTGGGTTTGGTGCCCTCATCCGCTGATACAATGCTCCTGATAAAGGTGGAGGAGCTAGTGGAGTTTGTAGTAGCTACAATGGTAGAAGGAATGGACTTATGGTGCAAGCACGATGTAGCCCAAGCAAGTGTGGATAATCACGCTATTCTTCTACTCTCCCCAAGTTGTCCCTTACAATTAGAAAATCTTCCTTGGTTTTAGAGGTTTGACCTGATTCAGGCACCTACAAAGAAAGTTTCTTGATTTTAGAAATGATCTTTTTAGAGGTATGAAGATAAAGAAATATCCTAATCTTCTTTTATCTTAAGAGGATCAGAGGTATCCCCAATGATTACTCTAATTTAGCCAGACAGTTATTCTACTAAGTGTTCCTTAGGGATAATTATAGTTCCTAACTTGTAGTTATGCTCAAGCCAATCCTTAAAGGTAATGCAATCCTATAAGATGTGGCCTACCATGCGATGGTAGGGAGAGTAGCTAGGATCATCACTCCTGCCCACTTCCTCCAGCTTCTTAGGCTCAGGTAACTGAAAATCATGCTTCTTGAAGAGATTCTTGGAGATCTTCCTGACTACCTCCCTCTTGAAAAATATAGTTTGCTGAGTTTTTTAGCAAGAGTAGGTGGAAAATAGCTACCTGGCTATGGATAACTTGTACCATTATTGAGTAGGCTGTTGTGGTGATGGTGTTGGTCATTGTGGCAGTAGAGGTATTAGAAGAGGAGGTAGTAGTGGAGGCTATTGAAATGTGGCCTCTCAAACTAAACTCTCACCGGTTGCTTTCATCAACTACCACTAAAATTCCAAGCTTCTTTTCAAAGACCTTTTGAGGCTTTGGCTTGGATGGTTGGTCTAAAAAGGGTAACTATTTGGCTTCCTCTAGTGGGTTAGCCGCCTTGTTGATTAACTTCTTAAATGTCTTTATGGTGAAGCCCTTAAGCATGAAGATGATCGGGCCTAGTATATGCTTGAGTAGAATCTCAATGGCATGCTACTCTTGCTGCTGTGGTTTGTATTTCATACTCAGGTTGCACCATCTGAGAATGTAATTAATAAGGGACTCATTGAGTTTTTGTTTTCTATAATGAGGTCACCTATAGTTACCCTTTACAGAGATCTTGCAAATCTCTTGATGAAGAGATGTTCTAACTCTGCAAAGGTCTTCACCAAACTATTTGGTAGTTTGGCATACCAATAAAATGCTATCCCTGAAAGACTACTGACAAACAACCGAAAAAGAAGTCTATCACTGCCATCAATGTTGCAACAATTGGCTCTAGAGTATGTTATATGCTACCTCGGGTTCCCACTGCCATCAAAAATCTTGAAGGATGCTAACACAAAACCCTTGGGGTATTGAACTACATCAAATTCCTCCGAGTAGGGTCTACCCTTTAGAATAGATGAGCTCCCTGAAGCTTGTGCCAACACCCCATTCACTTACTGCTCCACCATTTATTTTATGTTCCTTTTCATGCAAGGAGGTGCTATTAGTGAGCTTCCTATGCAAACTACATGCATCATTTTCCATGGGAGTTCACTTGGGATGATCTAAGGTATGAATTAGCTTAGGCTGATCGGCCTCCATGAGGGAAGGTTGTGAAACTAGGGCTTGGTTCTGTAAGGCTAGAACCACTGCCATTAACTTCTCTACCCTTCTCTCCATTCTATCAATCTAATCATCCTTCTACTTGATTTGTTGGAGAAGATGTTGAGTTGAGTCTAATGCCTCACCCTCCTTAACTACAATGCCTCCTAGCTAGGATGCTCCCTGTATATGGATCCTTGGGTATCAACCATGTGGACTTCTGCTAGGTCATCTAATATGTCATCCTCATCGGCATTAAACTCTAGTCTATCTTCTTCCTGGTTAGATTGATCATCCCTGACTGATTATCTGCCTCACCGCTGCATGATAGTTCTTAAAAATTTCATCCAAAGAATGGTCATATACTCGATCCTACTCTACTGGAACATAGGCTGGCTGATAACTGACAACTAGACTGAGTTGTGTAGAAGCTATGCACTAAATACTCTACATTGGTGGAGTACTCTCTTTGAATGTCTCAATAATCATTGGGGCTACTGATATGCCCTCCCTTTTCCTCCTCCAATTACTATAGAAGAGCGACCACGACACTCTTGGGTCGGCACTCCTTCACTACTGTTGAGATGGAAGGTCGAGCAGCGGAGCTCGGCCTCACCTCAAAGGGTGGAGTAGATGGAGTGGGATCCTTGGGTCATACCCAGATCACCAAAGGATAAGCTCTCTCATCTAGATGGGGACTTGTGGAACATGGTGGGGATTGTAGATGGTGGAACCTGAACTGGTGAAGGTGGATGGCGACTAGAGTGGTGTAATGTGGGTGACACCAGCCTCCGTGGAGATCTCCCGTGATTGGTGGTAAGGGACAATGTGAATGATCAGCTTTGTCAACTCATTGATTAGGAAAATCCATCAAAGCGGAGGGCGCCAACTATCTGGCGAACCTCCTCCTCCTCTCTCTTTCCCTCTTGGACAATCCCCTTGGCCTCAGAGGCCCTCTCTTTATGAATTTAATCCCTAACACTTTTAGGGGTCAAGCTCATCAAGTCATGTAATGTACCAGACTCTGAGTGTCTGTGGGCTCTCCCAACTCTATGGAGCAATGATCAGTACTAGCATGCCTCCACCTCTCCCTACCGGTGTCATACCAGGTGGTGGGAGAATGCGAATCCTCAGTCCTCTTCCCATGAAGTCAAAGGGGTGAAACCTACTGTCACCCAAGAGTGGAGAGGTCTCTCAAGGGGAACCCTCCTCAGTAACATAGGAGGCTTCATCTACTTCCTTCGATGCATGCTCATACTACCTCTTGATCTTGTAGTTCATGTTGCAGCTTTGGGTCTTAGTGAGTGGGGCCAGACGGGAACTAGGATAGACCTCAAAGGTAGGAAGGCTATCTTAGAAGGTAAAATAGCCTTCCCCTTCAGAGTAGGGGGAACCACAAAGGCAGTATTAGCTCGTGCTGGAACTACAATAAGGGAAACTGACTGAACTAGCAGGGAAACCTCAATAACCTTCCTCTTCAAAGAGGGGAACTCAGAATTGGACTGTAAATCAAATTGCAGGAGTGACCTCTTGCCTACCACCTCCTCTCTACAGACGGTAGTAAGGGCTGACCTCTCGCATGTGACTTTGAAATTTTCAAAGCCAAGTTCAAACTTGATGATGGGGGCATCAATGAGTATGGCCTGATCCAGGGTCAAATCCACACCAGTGGAGAAAGAGAAGATCAGCTTTTGAAGACATGGCTAAAGACTGACTGAAAGAATGAAAGAAGAAGATAGGCTAGTATCTCTGCTATACTGTTGGAAAAGAAAACCAGATTAGACTTTGCTTTGATGTTGACTTGAATTGTTGATTTTGAATTTGAATTAGAACCCACATTCAACAAAATGGGTTCAATTTCTTGTTGGAGAGATTTGGAGATCTATGAAGGAGAGATTCTTTGCTTTGGATTGTATTATTGGATTTGAATTTGATTTTGTGTTGGAAATCACATTCAACAAATTTGGCTATGTTGGACAAGGTTCAATTGTGTAGATTTGAAAATTATTTGTGGGAGAGGCTTTTGTTTTGTTTGATGTTGGTCATTGTTTGTTTATGTTTGATGTTTGATTTGATTTTGAAAGTAGGACTCGCATTTAAGAAATTTGGTTATGTTAAATGGAGTTGGTTGATTTTTGTTTGAAAAAGGGTTTTGTAATTTTTGAAGAAGGAATTTCATCTTGGATTTGTTGTTGATGTTTGATTTTAATTTAATTTTGAAAGAGGGCTCTCATTTAATAAATTTGGTTATGTTAAATTGAGTTAGTTGATTTTGTTTGAAAAAGAGTTTTGATATTTTTGAAGAAGGGATTTGTTATTGATTGATTAATTTTGATTTTTAAAAAGAACCCTCATTTAACAAATTTGATTTATGTTTTAATTTTATTTTTTGAAAAATATTTTAAAATTTTTGAAAAAAAAAAGGATTTTTTTTTGTTTGTTTGATTTTGATTTTGAAAGAGAACCCTCATTTAACAAATTTGATTATTTTTAATGGGGTTTATTAATTTTATTTTGAAAAGATTTTTGAAAATATTATAGAAGATTTTTCTTTGTTTTGCTTTGGATTTTATTAAAATTTTGTTAAATATTGGATGAACCTTGCTTTACTAAGCTAGTGGTAAGATGTTCTTAATTTTGTTTGGTTTATGTTTGGTTATTTTTTCTTTCGTTTGATTAATTTATTTTTACCTGTTGGACCCAATAGGGGTTTTAAGACCTACTTAGAGTTAGGTCCTAAAATCTAAAGGATGTTGGCCACGTTTGCTTAAGGATGAAATAAAGAAAGTGCCAACAGAAAGAAAGATAGTCTTGGGATTATATAAAATACAAGTCCACCATTGATGCTTGGAGGTAATAATTGTCTACTAGAGATGGAGAGAGGAACTATCCCCATCGGGGTTGCCAGAAAAATCTATGGTGATTTATTTTGAATGCTCGTGTGGAAACCACACAGATCTTAGGGGGTTATTTTTGAAGTGATCAGGTGCGACATTGAGTTATGATATACTATCTTGAAAGATAGAGACATCACCCTACAATGGACCTAATCACTTAATAAGGACTCTTAAGGCATGATGAGTCTTTATTTATACGAGAGATATTTCCCCTACTTTATATGGAAAAATAAAATAGGGTTTATTTTATGTCAGCTTCATAAGTTTTCTATGGAGGCAAGCCTCCATAATTAATTGCTTCCTAAGAAATGAGATTTCCCAAGAGCACACTCGATTAAAGTAGTCAATTATTACCTCTAAAGATTTCAAGGTTAAGACTATCAAATGATTGGCTATTTTGGAAAATCAACTGGGTTGTCCAATCAAAAGAATTTTTTAGAATCCAAAGAAAGATAATTAAGAAGTGCTGATGATACTAGGAAGCTAGTGAGCACTCCAATCTATGTTATGGTGAGGTTTTATATGTTTGAAAATGAGGAGATTTATTTTGTTTGAATTGAAATTTTATTAAATTGTTAGGGCTTATAATCCATCAATACAAGCTTGTAAAATTGCCTAAGAGGTGAGGATTTACACCGTAGCCCAAAGGAAATAAGCGACCTCGGATCCTAAATTTAGTGAGCTTTAACACAAGTTAACAACATGACCTAAATCTAAGTGGAAAGTGGACCACAAGGGAAGATAGACTCTACTAAACTTACAACCACTTAAAGTAGCCGCCAGCTAACACCTCATATGATTCAAAATCATGTAGATCTGTCTTATGTAATTGCAAGATGGTTAAGCTATTATTTAATTTAGAAAGAGACTAGAACCCTAAACTCACTCCCTAAGAGACTAGATCATGACTATGAAATTATGACTTAATTTAAATGCATAAACCTTTTCAAATTTTATATTATTTTGACACAAAATTTGGACAAAGGCTTTGGGATTTCTTATGCTTAAATGTATGATGAAATTAGATTATTCGATAAATTAGTGGGAGAAGGTGTTCTCCACTACAAGGGATGCCCTCACAGGTCAAGCATTCCCCTATCATGCAAAAATGGAGACCCTCCCTATTGAAGAGTGAGGCAACATGTTATGCATGATATTAGACATACAACATACAGCTAAGGGGTTGTAAATCATTTAATTATATTGATTATACCAAAGGTTTTAAAGTGAGGTTGAAAGTTATTTAGAATTTAGTTATGACTTATCAGTTGGGTTGGAAAATTAAATTTTTTTTAAGAGCCTACCACATCTAGGCCACACATTCAATCATCAATCATTAAAAACTATGAAGAAGATGCAATTCTATTGCATAATCTAAACATAACATCAATCAAACATGAATAGATTAGGTAAAAGAATAAAAGCCTGGTGCGATCAGGTACATCAGTACACCCCAAAAAAGAGAAAATTGGGTAGCCGAGCTCTACCCTTATACAACCTAGATTACAAAAGAATATTGAAATTAAATTAGATGATATGAGGGTCTTCTTTCTCCACTCTTCTTTCTTTTGATTCTTTTGGTTTGATTTGCTCTAAGGCATCTCCAGGCATTCTAGGACTAAGTCTTCTGGCCACTGCTCATCCTAATCCCATAGCACTAATTCTAGTTTCTATTGCAAAATTACATTTTATAGAAAGTAAATCTAACTACACATGCAAAATAGAGGTTAGCTAAATATACATACAAATTCAAGTAGTTATATTTCATAATTTGGACTTAGCACTCTACACATGGGTTACCAAGCCCACCTGTCCTAACATGGATTGTGCTTAGGGGCATGAGCAACCTACAATAAAAATATTTATATTTATTTTAGGAGGCCCCTTAAGCACAATCCCTCGAAGAAAATAAGATTAGTCAGTCAATGGCCTAACATCCAGTCTACGATCCACATTTCTAACATGCAGTCTAAAATATTACATCACAAAATAAAATATAACATCATAAAATAAAACACAACATCATACATACACAGTCCTAACCGAAGGCTAGAAGTGGTGACTTAGTATTCTAATGTGTGTGTTGGGCTTTATGTGGTGTGTTTTAGCCATGCATTTGAACGATAATTTTCTAAGTTTGAAATTATTGAAGTTAACATGATGGAGGGTTTCACTTCAAGTTGATTAAATGATTTATAAATTTTAATTTATGTTTTGTTTTGTATCATTGTATTTACACTTAGCATCTAAGTGTTATGAAGAGATGAAAGAGGCTTACTCTTTTCATCCTTGCCTTAAACCACTTTCAAAAGAACATTATTATGATTTGGTTTTCTTTTAGTGCATGATTTATTAAATATTTTGTTAATCTTAAGTTTGGGTTAACCTTAGAATCCTACTCAACATGAAAAACATCTTAGATTAATGTAGTTGAATTATAATCACATGGCAAATGTTGAATTGTTCTTTTCCATCACCCACAACATGCATATGATTTAACACTTAGTATACCTATACATATAACATATTTTGACACACTTAAATGATAATGGATGTATACATTTAGAAGTTATATTTCACATGGTTGAATTATTTATATATGTAAATTAAAGCTCTATCCAAATTCTAATACAAATGTACATAATAATGAAATTAAATAAGTACATGCTTTTATTAAACAGAAAAGTGAGATAATCAAATGACCTACTTGGGGCTACTTAAAGCCTCGTATTCCCGAGATGTCTAGACTATATACTTATTATCATTCAAACATATATATATATATATATATGAACATGTGAAAGAAAGCACTACCTTTACATGTATTACATTTTAGTGTACTTAAATGATTGTGGTTGCATATATTTTTACTAGAAAATGAGATTCTCATTCTTTAATATAATACACATACACCTGTATAAATGATGTAACCAAGTACATGCCATTATTTAAACCAGGGAAGTGAGATAATCAAATGACCTCCTTAGGGCTACTCAAAGCCTTGTAATCCCAGGATGTCCAGACTATATACTTGCTATCTTGAATACATATGTATGTATACATAATTGGGAGAATAGAAATCATGCAAAAGGTTGTATTTGTTATGATTGAATTATTTATACATGTGAGTTAAAGCTTGTTGACCTCATTTTTAGAATGAGCTCTCAACCCCTCCATCTTAGACATAGGACTTCTCTTAGACTTTAAGAGTTTCTCAGTCTTAAGACACATCTAGTGATTAGGTGGACACTCAACCTAACCCCTGAGACTTAGAAGAGTTAGCCATGGAATAGTCATGCCTAGGTGTTAGGAAAATTTGCCTACCCTTAGCGACCATTCCTCACCTTCCTTCCTTCAAGTCAAACTCCAAATCAATCTTATTTTATTTTATCCAAACTCAAATCAACTCCATGTGATTAAAATCTATGATTGAAATCCATGATTGAACACTGATGAATGAAATTTTTAAGTCCAAGTCTTTCTTAAGTCCTTAATTCCTCTTAAGGACTTAGCTTAAATCATGATCTAAACCAAATAAAATCCTTGAGATTTTCTCATAATTCATTTATATTCTCATTTATATTCACATATATAAATGAAATATAAATTCAAACAAATCAAACTAAACTCAAAATTTAAAATCAATTCATAAATTTTCCTAAGTCCTTTAAATTTTCCTTAAAGGACTTATCCAAAATCCTGATCAAATTAATTCAAATTCATGAGATTTTCTCATAACTCATTTATATTCTTATTTATATTCACATATATAAATTAAATATAAATATAAAGCAATCAAATCTAATTTCAAAATTCAAATCCCTACTCCAAATTTCCTAAGTCCGTTAAATACCTTTTAATGGACTTAGCTAAATCATGATTAAACCAATTCAAACACTTGAGATTTTCTCATAACCCATTTGTATTCTCATTTATATTCACATATATAAATGAAATATAAATTCACATCAATCAAATCAAATTTAAAATTCAAGTTTCAAACCCCAAAATTTTCCTAAGTCCTTTAAATCCCTTTTAATGGACTTAGCCTAAATCATGATCGAATCACTTCAAATCCTTGAAATTTTCTCATGATCCATTTATATTCTCATTTATATTTACATATATAAATGAAATATAAATTCAAACAATCAAAACTAATTCCAAAAATCAAACTCAAATCCACACAAAATCCAACATAAGCCTTTCAAGTCAAAATCTTGAACTTAGCGAAATCAACTTCAAATCAAGCCAAACTCTTGATTTTCCTTTATTATTCAATCAAACCTATAATCATGAATCCAAATATAAATACAAGCTTCAATCATAAAATCAAAATCCAAGTCAAAAATAAAACCCCAAATCCTTTCATGTTGTTCCTTTGAATATGAAATTATCAAATGAATTAAAACTCATTTGACTTCAAAGCACTTGCAAATGGATTTATATTTCAATCATAAGTCCATATGCAAGTTCAATCAAACTCAAATCAAGCTTTGACCAAGCCATTTGACCCACTTAGGCTCACTTGACCCAAAGTGACCTAAAGTATCCTTATGAGCCAAATTCTAATCCTAACCAAATTGGATTGAACCAAACTCACCTATGCCTCTCATCATTATCAACAATCATCATAGGATGATCAATCAATCAAATTGGGTCAAACCAAGTCAAACCAAAGGGTTGACTAAGTCAATACTTAGCCAAAATGAAACCTAATAGAGCCAAAATCTACCATAGGACAAATTGATTGAAACTAATGATCTAAGTTTTGAGCCAAACCTAGCTCAATTGGCCACTTGATCGAACTTGACCCAACTTGACCTAAAGGGTCAAAATGTGTCAAAAATTGATCTAAGCTAAATTGATTGAAACCAATGGGTCAAGTTCATTCCAAATCACTTGTTGAACTTGACCAAAGCCTCAATTGGCCAACTAGATCTAACCTAGCCCAATTGACCTTGAACCCAACTTGACCTAAAGGGGTCATGGTGAGCCAAATTCAAACTTAACCAAAATTGATTGGAAACAAAGATATCAATCCACTTCATATGACTAACCAAACCTAAACTCACCTTGACCTAGCTCAAATAGGTCAAATGGGTTAGGTTGGTCAACTTGACTCATTGACCTAAATGAAGTCATATGAACCAAATTCAAACTTTAATTAAATTGAATCAAACCAAAGCCACCAAAACATTTCAAATGGTCATATGAACTTAACCCAACCCTTAGTTTGACCCAATTTGACCAATTGGTCAACTTGACCCAAGTTGACCCATTCTAACCTAAATGGGGCAACATGTGCCAAACCATATCAAATGAACTCCAAATCTAATGAAACTTGGCCAAACCTATTTTCTCAACATACTCAACATATCCAAATTAAAAATCAGCCAAATGACCATTCTACCCCTAGGCCATAAAACAAATTTTGGTCTAATCTATGGGTAATTTGGTCAAGCCCTCTTCATATCAACTTGAAACCTTCCTAAAAGATCAAGTGGACCCAATGAACAGTGGTGCACCGAACCCAATGGGTTTGGGTCATCCCAAATGGACCTAAGGCCAAAACTGACTGCCTAGCTCAAATTGGCCAATTCAAAAACCTCCCTCCACTTGATTTGAAGCACATCGGAGGTCACAAATCCACTCAAGAGCTCAAATCGACCATGTGCCAACTTCAAACAGCCCAAATAACCCTTTCCATATGGTCAATTGAATCAAAACGAGAACCCAAGCTTTGGTCGTCCGATTTCCATAGGGGGAGACATACTCTCCCTAATTCCATTTGAATTCAACACCCCCATTATCGATTGAGTCCTAGAGAGTGTTAGGAGCCATCAGAGAGTATTCCTAAGCTTCCTAGGAGGGAATTGAAATCAAGCTTTCTTGATTTTCTTCCTTAGAAAATAGGGGAGCTCCTCTCATTTCCCAACTTCTTCCACACTACAATCCACTTCAATCCTCTTTCCACACTCTGGGATCAAGTCGAGTGCACCCAAGCTCTCCATCCCCAAGCAAGGAGAGAGGTTGATCAAAGCTGCAAGCAAAAAGAGGAGTGTTGGTCCATGAGATCCACTCAACCCCAAGGCTCAAACTTTCAGGGTTTCTCTCCACTGATGAAGCTACCTCATCAACTAAGTCGGTGATCACCTCTGAGGTATGGAATTTTGATCACTTAGAAGGTGTTGGTCCTTTGAAAGAAATGGCATGAGAAATTCCACTTGCTTATTATAAGATGGTGTGGGTAAAGTTTTATTCCAATGAGCTCAATCGAGCTGGATCTTCTTAGATCATGGATCTCATTGATCCTTAGGGGAAGAATTGAAAGATCTCATCCATCCACACATTTTGGATGGACGAGATTAACCACACGTATAAATCGATTTATCCTTTAAAATCACATTGATCTGTTAGATCCTTGATCAATGACGGATCAAATCAAGCACCAATTTATGTGATGTTTAAGTAACCCCCTCACAATGCGACATGTGTAAAGCATGTTGACCGCCGCCATCATGTTGTCATGGGTGGATTAAGGTTTTAATTAATTCTAATTAATCCTAAGATTTTAAAATTCATATCTCCCAAATAAAAAATCAAAAAAATATGAAGTAAATTTTTATGATAAGATAATTCAATCTATAATATTCTAAAAATAATTTTAATGAATTTTGAATTATATTTTTCTCTAATTTTGGGTTTTAATGAAAATCTCATTTTGCTAATTGCTCCTTACTTAATCTCTGATTAATCCCAAATTTCTTGGGTATGTTTTGGGGGATGACTTCTACCTCCCCTAAGTTTCTTGGGATTTATAAATGGCTTAGTTGGGGGAATTACAAATACATTTCCTCATTACTCCCTTAATGTAAATTATGATAATTAAGGGAGTGATTAGTGTTTAATCCCTCATTAGAGTTGATTAAGGTTAGATCCATAGAAGGCTTAGGGAATAATTTTGTGGTATTTCCCCTAAGCTATTCCCTGAAGCCCCTTTTCTTTCTTTAATCCTCAATTAATTGGGTATTCATTAATTACCCTCTAATTAATTTCTAAAAAATTCTAAAATTGAGAACTTAATTAATCTACTTTGGGATGCTTAGAGTTCAAGATCCTAAGTTTACTATAAATCAAAACTCACCTCACATATGTGAGGGGTGTTTTGAAATTACTTTAGTTAAACCCTTTAGCTTGATTAACCATTCATCATGAGCCAAATTGCATTTGGCCCTTTTCATCCTAGGTGCATTGAAAATTTAAATTCCTTGTGAGGTTTTATGTCATCTCATTGGCTCATAATTATTTGGTTAACTATGGTAAGGTGGTATAGGTAAGGGTTTAATTTACTTGCTTAATTCATACCTTAACCTAACAATAAATTTAAAATGAATCTATTCTTCTAAAAATTGAACAAAAATGTCAAACACATGTGGGAATGGGTTAGGAACAGCAAACTTAACTCACATTTTCAAAATTAAATCAAACTCAAGATCAAACAAAAATCACATTGAATAAACTTTGATTTATTTTAAGCTTTCTTATTTCATAAGATTTTCTTTAGGATTTAATTAAAGTGAATGTGTTTACATGCTTTGATTACTTTAGTTCTTCCCAACATGTTAAATATGTGTGTCATGTGGTTTCATGCCATACTTTTCAAAATTCAAATTTAAAATGAAAATGTTTACTTATGTCAAATTTGCATGCTAAAAGTAGAAATATGAGTGGCTATTATCACTATTAAATTCAAATTATTCTCAAAAAATATGAATCAAATATCAAACTAAAGTGCTACTTTATTTTAATTATAAGCTTGCATGTGAGTAAGATATGTGTGAAGTATAGGTTTTCCTTCTCTTTCTTTTAGTATAGTTTTGAATAGATTTGGTAAGATGTATGGTTCATTTGAAAAGAACCCAACACTTGCCTAATTCCATGCCCTATTCATTCCTATGCTATCACTTCAGAAGGTTACCTATGCTTGCACACATAAATTGTATAAATAAAATGAATAAATTAATACAAATTTTTGAATTCTTTCTTCTCCATTTCATTTCTTTTGTACACATGTTTGTATTTAAGGAAAGTAGTATATTAGTCTGGACAACCTTGAGGTTACATGACTTTAAGTAGCCCAAAGTAGGACTTGTACCTTACACCTCTGGTTAACAATGGTGCTATACTCACTTATGCCTTTCTTACTTTCATGTGTGCATGTGAAAATTGGATAAGAAACCCCTCTTCTACATAATGAAAATCGTGCATCATAAACTTCCAAATTTCCTTAAATGAATTACTTAGCATGCATCATAAAGTGTGTTATGCATTCTCATTTGTATGTATAGATATGCTTAGGACTCATTCATATACATGCTATACATGTTGGGAAAAAAATGATGTGATGTATGTTTTGTGAATTTGGTTCATTTTATTTAATCTTAAAATACCTTTCTTTTTGAATGGCTTGTTTTAAAGTTCATCTAAACTTAGGATTAATTAATACACTTAATCAAAACATTCACTAAATAAAGCAAAAAATATGAATCCACTTTAGAAATTACTTAGGCTAGGGAAGGAAAGAGAAATTCTATTCTCTTTCTCTCTCTTTATAACTTAGTAATTAATTATAGGATTCATTTGAATCTAACCAAAACATGAAATAAAATCAACCAAAATTAAATCACTTAAATAAACCTCCTCTGTTGACACCAGACTTAGAAAATTCTAACTTAAAGTCATAGCTAAGAATACAAAAGCCTTCAAAGCAACACATTAGACCATTTCTATTTAGGTTAGGGTGCATGGTTGATATTTGCTTTATTTTGTGATATATGTTTTAGGACGTTAGGATGTATGAGAATGAATGGTGTGATCTTACCAAACCATACAAAAATTTTTCACAGATTTTTTCTAAGCACTGGGATGGTTCCTCTCTCCATCTTTGGTAAATGATCATTGTCTTCAAGAGATAGTGGTTTGTACTTTGGAATGAATCCAAGACTATCTTTCTTCTTGGCACTTAGCTTATTTCATTCTTAAGTTGAGTTAACATATTTATTTTTAGGACCTCACTTGTTGGTCTTAAAACCCCATGTTCTTTAATGGGTAAAATAAAAAGAAAACATTTAAAGACTTCCACTTTATCATTTTATGATAAAGGTTCATTCTAAATAAAGATAAAATAAATTTTCCATAAAAAACTTTTATTTTAAAAAAAGCACTCTTCAAAAAATGCACTTAATAAAATATTTTCCACAAAATTTTATCACCCTCATTTAACAATTCTCATAATTGGTACATGTAGGAATTTCAAAAATAAAATTAACAAAATTTTCCAGAAACACAAATGAACATCTTCTTTCAATTCATTTTGATGAAGATTTCATTTTCTAAATAAAATGAATAATCATCTTTTCAAAAAACTCACAACCAAAATGAAAAATAAAACTTTCAAAAATCACACATGAACCTTTCCATTCAATACACTCACACCTATTGAATGAAAGTTTCATTTTCAAAAATAAAACTAAATTTTTCAAAAGCACATATGAACATCTTCATTTAATATAATCAAATTTATTGAATGAAGATTTAATTCCTAAATAAATCTCACATATGATTAAGTTAGAATTCCCTCTTTTAAAAAAGCAATAACCACACAAAAAATAAAATTTTTACATTTCAAAAATAAGATTGACCTCCATACCCAAATTTGTTGAATGGAAGTCCTCTTTTCAAAATTGAAACTTAACAATCATATTTCAAAATTCAAACACATTTGAATTTCATTTAGCATACTCAAATTTGCTGAAGTTTCAATCCAAAATAAAAATTTTCAAAAAATATTTAATTCATTTAGCATAAAATTTCTATGTAAAGTCTCCAAATCTAAAATCAAAAATTTTTAAAACACATTTGGAACTTCGTTTAGCATGCATTGTACAAAGCTAAGTGAAGTTTCCAAATCCCAAAATCAAGAATTTTTAAACATATTTTGAACTTCATTTATCATACTTAAATTTTCTAAGTGAAGTCTCCAAATCCAAAACATCAAAAAAATTTCAAATACTTTTTGGAACTTCATTTAGCATACTCATATTTGCTAAGTGAAGTCTCCAAATCTAAAATCAAAAAAAAATTTCAAACACATCTGGAACTTCATTTAGCATACTCACATTTGCTATGAAGTCTCCAAATTGAAAAAAAAATTTTCAAACTCATTTGAACTTCATTTAGCAAATTTAAAGTGAAGTCTCCAAATTCAAAATCAAAAATTTTAAACACATTTGGAAGTCCATTTAGCATACTTAAATTTGTTAAGTGAAGTCTCCAAATTCCAAAATCACAAATTTTTCAAACACATTTGGAACTTCTTTTAGTATACTCAAATTTGCTAAGTGAAGTCTCCAAACCCAAAATCAAAATTTTAAAACACATTTAGAACTTCATTTAGCATGCTCAAATTTGTTAAGTGAAGTCTCCAAATTCAAAATCAAAAATTTTCAAACACATTTGGAACTTCATTTAGCATACTCAAATTTGCTAAGTGAAGTCTCCAAATTCAAAATTCAAAATTTTCAAACACATTTGAAACTTCAATTAGCATACCCAAATTTGTTAAGTAAAGTCTCCAAGTTCAAAATCAAAAAATTTTCAAACACATTTTTAGAACTTCATTTAGCATACTTAAATTTGCAAAGTGAAGTCTCCAAAGTCAAAACCAAAAAAATTTTGAAGCACTTTTGGAACTTCATTCTTTAGCATACCAAATTTGTTAAAGAGAAGTTTCCATTTTCAAAACCAAATCAAAAAATTTTGAACACATCTTTTGGAATTTCATTTAGCATACTCAAATTTGCTAAGTGAAATTTCCATTTCATAAAACTAAGTTGGACTTCATCCTTAGCATACCATATTTGCTAAAGTTAAGTCTCCACTTTCAATCAAATCAAAAAAAAAATTAAACACTTAGGATTTCCTTAGCATAGCTAAATTTGCTAAGGACCCTACTCTTTCAAAAATCAAAACATCCAAAAATAAATGAAACATTTAGGATCTTATTAGCATATCTAAATTTGCTAAGAATCCTATTTTCAAAAATCAAACAAAACACACTTGGTTCACTTAGCATACCTAACTAAGTGAGAATTCCAAATTTTCAAAATCAAACAACAAAATTCACAAAAAAGAAATAAATTATTTTAAAACACTTCACTTAGCATACCCAAATTTGCTAAGTAAAATACAAAATAAAAAAAACAAAATCAATTGACCCTTACTTTAACATACCCAAATTTGTTAAAGGAAAGGGTCCTCAAATAAAAAATCTAAATTCAAACAAACATGAACCTATGGAAGCATCCTTCTCAAAATATTTGAATCCATATTTCAACATACCTAAATTTGTTGAAGTTGGATTCATATTCAAAATTCCTCTTTAAATCAAATCTTCAAATCCATTTGAACCCCACTTAACACCTCCAAGATGTTGGATGTGGGTTCAAATTTTTAATTAAAATTCAAAAAATCAATAAAGACATAAATCTGATCCAAGCTCATTTTCCTATCAAGATTCTATTCTACAGTTCAATTTTTTGTCTTTACAATTGATCCAAAATGGCTTTAAGTTCATTCACTTTCCCTTATGGTATGGATTTGCTTGGATCAAGCCAACTTCCCCTTTATTGATCATACACATCTTATCCACTTTGGTAGGGGATTTGAGGAGTGATTACATGTGAGGGCACTCCCTCATAAGTAGACCACAAAGAAGGTCGTCATCCAAATTCATCTACCTCCAATTGATATCTCCACAAGAGGAAAGGTGGCAGCCCCATGTGCTTCAAGATATAACAACATCAAATGTCAGTTGCCTCATGGTTTCATGCCCCAGTGGCTAGCACCTCTCATCTAATCTAAGGGTGCTCCTTTGATCTGGTTGCCTCTCACTTTTGAGTATGGGTCTAGCTCTCACCTCCCATCCTACTGATAGTAGAACAAAAATTGCATGATCAAGCATTCACTAAGATTGCTAGGAGATGGAGCATGCCATTGGAGGAGTTCTCATTTACTTCACCGGTTATAACAAACCGCCCATCCTCTCTCTCAGAAAGAATGTTGGAGGATTCCTCATCACCTCCATGGGTACAACATCATCTACTAGTAGAGTAGAGGTCATACGCTCCTCTATCGCCTTACACGTGTGGAGCTAGACGCTCGTGAGTTTGGAGCTCGATCTGATCCATTATCCCGGTGGGGAAGCATATTCATCGTGAGAGGGCTAGAGGCCACAGCCACATTACTAGGGAGAGCGGAGGTTCATGCGGCCGCTTCGCTTAGATTTTCTAGCCAAGCTACCCGCACCGACCATACCGACAACATCCAACTTTCTAGGACCAGTCATCACATGAGGACAAATCATATGCATAGAGAGTCAGGTGGTGTCTCCACCCCACCACTCTACCCCCCATCCACCATCACCAATCCAGGTCACAGCATCTCCAGTTCCATCAAAGGCATGAAGGCCATATCCGGGGAGAAGTGCACCCCGTTGGTGATCTAGCTATGGACAAGGGATCCTACCCTTCTACACTGGCTCTCCTACTCAATCTTCTACCCCAGTGGTAAAAAGGAGTGACCCAAGCATCATGTCCTTCACCAACTCCGCAAACAGGATGTGGAGATGGTGATAGTATTTCAGATTACAAGATACTCAGTCAGGTGATAGTGGAAACTCAGGATGCCACCCCTCTCATAGCTAGCGAGTGTCTTTCATCTAGTGAGTACACACATAGATTGACTCCAAAGAAGGTGAGGTCTTGCCTCTCGCGCATGACAAGTGATCACAATGGTCACTTGATTATTTATACCTTCGATTGATTGTTCTTAGATGAGATAGTGGCACATTATTTCATGGAGAAGGAGATTTGGGGTATGATTGGTCGATGAAGAGAAAGTCACTTTGATCCCAATGAAGATGACTTGTTGGGAGACCTGAGTCTGTATGATACACTAAAGGATATCTTCTCAGGGAGAAGTAAGCCATGGAAGGTAATGAGGTTGATCGGAAGACACCTCACCCCAAACCTCCATATGAGGCAGAAAGATGAGATATAAAATGGCACATTAGAGGACTTGTTAGCAACATTTTCAAGTTCAAAAAATATCTAGTTCATCCTACTACAGACATCACATGAGTTAGTGCATGTCTTAGACCTAGTCAAGAATTTACCTCCTATTGACTAAGGTAGCACTAGCAGGTATAGGAAGGTAGTGGAAAGTACCTCCATATAAGAAAAATAAATAAAATCCATGGTTGAGCACATTGGCTCAAGCTCAGGGAGGATCATCCATTCCAAAGAGTAGACCCTACCCGGAGGAATTTGATACAATCCAATATCCCAAGGGTTTTGTGCCATCTTTCTTCAAAAGATTTGGTGGTAGTAGAAACACAAAGAAGCACATAAGACATTTCGTGGCCTTAATGCCAGATGGATACTTATTTTTGCTCTTAGTAGCCTAGCAGGGATTGCTTTGATTGGTATGCAACTTCCAATGGTTCAAAGATATTTGCCGAGTTAGAGCAACTCTTCATCAAGAGGTTTGCTAAAGAAAGGGTTACTAGTGATCTTGTAGCAACAACACCCGTGAGTCCCTTATTGATTATATTCTTCGATGGATAACCTGAGTATGAAGTGTGAACCATCTGAGCAACACATGCCAGATTCTCTGAAGAATATCCATGGCCCGCTTCATGCTTAAGGCTTCACTATAAGACATTTGAAAATCAATAAGCTACCTACAAGGAGAGGCCAAATACCTTTTCAAGATTTGCCAAAGCAAAGCCACAAAAGGTTTATGAGAAGCTGAGAAGGATGATAAGGGAAGATCTAGCTAGAGATCGCCCGAGACCACGACCTCAGCCTCCACCTCCTTTGCCACCACCGGGGAACCTTACCGCCTCCACACTCTCCACGGCCAGCACCACCTCACCATACCACTAGTGCATGTACGCCGTCAGTATGGTCCACCTACTCTTTTAGATAAGTTAACAAACCTTATTCTTTAAGAGGGAGGTAATTAGAAGATCTTTAAGAATCTCTTAAAGAAACTGATTTTCTACCCGAGCCTGGAGAGGAGGAAGTAGCAAAAGTCATGATCCAAACTTTGCCCTACCACCATATGCTAGCCACATTTTGGAGGATTGCTCACATTCAAGGATGCTTGAACATAGCTTCAAGATCGGAGTTATCCCAAAGGAATACCTTATGGAACAACCATCTAGTTCCATTAGGTAATCCTTGGGGATACATGTGATCCTACCAAAACCAAAAGAAGGTTGGGATATTTTTCTATCCAAAACCTCTAAGAAGATCATCCGTAAGATCAAGAAGCTTTCCTGTGCGTGAGTTAGCAAACCTCCAACATCAAGGAAGGTCAAGTTGCTGCCTCTAGGAAAGGGGAGCAGCAAGAAGATGTGTCACCGAGATAGCCTTAGCACGACCAGTCCGCCTCCAACCCTCAGCTTCCAACCAAGGACTTCTTCCACTCCAGCTCTATTCTTCTACTAGTAACTCTTATATCGATGGATAAGGGCATCAAATTTACCCCACTCAATTTACTTGATTTCTACTTTGTACCCAAATAATTCCAAGAAATTGAAGAATAAAGCTAATTTGAATTACATCTGTCACTTCGATGGGTTTCTTCTTCTATTCCTAATGATAACTCTTCAAGTCAAAATAACTATAACAATTTGATCTTCCTTTCTCGATTGAGTTGACTTTTCTACTCAATAATGGGTTCACCTCGAGATAGACTTGGAATCATCCGAGGGTCCCATAGAGAAGTTGTAGGTGAGCTTGATGTGCAGGTAGAACCTTCCATTACCCTGCCACAAGAGATCACCGAAGTCAACCTCCATAGTGGCAAGGTTCTACCTCCTAGGGCAAAGACACCTCAAGATAGAGAAATAAGTCATTGGTATGAAGATCGAGAAGCCTTCCAGTGATGCTCCACCCTTGGATATGCTTATGGAAGACCACAAGGTGGACTATAATGTCCTTTCTCATCTAAGAAAGTTGCCATCTAAGCTAAGCATACGATGCCTTGTCTTATCCAAAGAGATGAGAATCACTAATCAAGGCCCTCCTTGATCCTAAATATGCTTAGCTCACATCGCTATGTGAGGAAGCACATTATATAAAAAAGAAGCTGGGATCACCTTCATGATGAAGACCTTCTTGGGACTTGGAGCACAACCATCCCTCTACATCATAGGACATGGAGTTTCACTCTGGTTCTCATGGATTCAGTGCATCGAACATTATGAGTCTAAAGACCCTTTCCTATTTGAGGATTAACATTCCACACTCGAGGAGATGATGATGTTGAGAGGATTCAAACCAAGTGAGTGGGCTTTAGGTTCTAGTGTTACCTTTGGAGATAGTGACCGAAGACTAAGCCAAGTTTTACATCATTGATTCAAATACTTCATTCATGCTAGGCCTTGGATACATCAAAAGATCATTCCATCCTCCTCCATCTGCATCAAGTTCAAAAAGATGGGATTGAATACTGTCAAGGAGATGAAAAGCCATTTTCGCTAGAGAGGTTGAGATTTATGAGGATGCTGACCTACTATCTTCCTCAAAACACCCTTTCTCATGAACTTGGACAAAATTCAAATGCAAATCAAAAAAAAAAAAAAATGAAGAAAAAAAAGATAAAAGAAAATAAAAAAGAAAATAAAAGTCCAAGTGAACAAGAAAGGGAATTGAAGAAGAAATAGATCGATATCACATTCCACCCACGGCTCATTCCATCATATGGACATGTGGGTAGGATGGCTCAACCTCCACCAGAGGTAGAGGCGTAAAAGAGGTAGGAGGTGGGAGACCCCTAGCCTATCACCAATAGAGGTCATGTTCCAATTCATAGAAGTACCCCTACTATTCAAATAGACTTAGAATCTAGCTTAGAGGATGGGTCTAATGTGATTAGTATACCAACCAACCCCTCTCAGTAGGTTCCATTGGAGGTGACTTTGATCTGCAGAGATGAAGACAGGCCTCCAAGCAAAGCAAAGTATTTGAATCTAGTTTATGTGAAACTATTAGCAACAATTGGGAACCTTAGCTCTAACCTCACTTACATCTCTAAAGTTGAAGGTTTAAGTAAGGAAGTCCCTAAGTCTTCCAAAGGACATAAAAGAAGAGTTCTTTTGGGATCATCATCCTCAAGTCCTCAAGTTGATGTAGAACTTGAGGAGGATACTTTAAAGAATTAATGGAATTACCTTTTGACTTTTACTGCCTTATGTTCATAATCTTATACAAAGGTTTAGTTCCTCATACATGGTCCAAGCATCAAAATTTTGAAGATATGGAACAATAAGCACAATCAAGAGCGTGACTAGATTCAGAAAAGTGGGTCCAATCGATGATGATGATTACTATTTGTTGTTACCAATCATTTGAGTCGATAGTTCTCTCTTATGAGAATGTGTGTTTAGAAACCTCGATGATCTCCAAATCAAAGAGGCACGCCAAAATTTGAAGAGGAGATTCATTCAATAATTGACAAGCTTAAAGAAATCAACCTCGATAAGAAAATCACCCCGACATACATCAATTTGTTAATGAATGAAGAAGAAACCAATGACTTAGTTAGCTATTGACTAAGTTTAAAGACTACTTGCATGGAGTTATGAAGAGATGCCTGATTATCTCGACGTAGCCACAAGCCAATAGATCCTAACGCTACCCCTATTAAGCAAGCTTAGCATGTAATTAGAAATTAAACAATAGTCATTTCAAGTCAAGAAATAATCGATGTTGGTTTCATCGGAAGAAAAATATCCTACCTGGTTAGCTGTCATCCCAATTAAGAAGAAGAATGGTCAAATCATATTGCCAATTTTAGGGACTTAAATAAAAGGCATGTCCTAAGGATGAGTTTCTCTTCCTATACTAAATTAATGGTGGACATATCCTCATCTCATTCTCTTTCATGGATGGGTCATCTAGCTATAACCAAATCAACTCCAAAGATGAAAGAAACACTTTTAACCGATCAATCTTCTATTATAGGTCATGCCTTTCGCCTTAAAATGTGGTGCTACATACCAAATGGGCCATGACTCGTAGATCTTCAATGAACTCATCCATCATCAGTTGAGCGTTGATGATCTAGTCAAGAGAGAAAAGGAAGACCACCTTTGACTTGAGAGTAGTTTTCAAATGATTAAGATAATATAAAATGAATGAATCAAGTGTGCATTCGTGAGTAGCTTTAGAAAATTCCTTGGGTTTGTTGTTCAACACGGGAATAGAAATAGATCAAAAGATTAAAGCTATCTTAGAAATGCCACCTCCTAAGAGTTTAACTCAGATCCTTTAAGGATGGCTGGTATATCTAAGATGCTTTATCTCCAACCTATCGGGGAGATGCAAGCCATTTTCAACACTTGTCAAAAAGGATGCCAAGTTCAAGTGGATGACAAGTGTCGATGCCTTCAAGACATCAAAGATTTGTGAAGATGCCGCTCTAGCCCTATCCTCACCATCCTCTACACTCGTGATTGGATGACTCTCGATGCTTTTTGGCCCAAGCCAATGAAGGGAAGGAGAATACTCTCTACCTCACGCCATCATCTAATTCCAAACTATCCACCTATTGAGAAACATTCTAGCTTTGATCTTTGTTCAAAAGCAAACATTATATGCTTTCATAAGGTGAACTTGATCTCTAAAATCCACTAAGATCTCATGACACACACCAACACTATCTAGATTTGATGCTGGTCCATGATTCTCTTTTGATATCATATTTCATTCTCCCTGTGGTAAAAGGATGCAAAAGTGATTTTAAAAAGACACCCACTTCCTCGATTCCGCTAGTGATGATCTCCTGATGAACAAATCATGAACTTAGGGAGGCAAACCATGAGATGATGTATTTTGATGGTGCGCTTCTTTCAAAAGGAAGCACCACGATCTACTCTTCTAGGAAAGGAAGGGGTAGGAATAGTTCTTCTAACTCTAAACTATGATGTGATGAGATTCTCATACTATCTTTCCAACCCCTACACCAACAATGAAATCAAGTATGAGGCTTTGATTGCCAGTCTAGAGTTAGCCATCACTATCAGTGTCAAGAGCATCAACATCTTTGGAGATTCTCAGTTGGTCATCAACTAGATTGTCAGGTCCTACTAGGTTCTCAAACCCAAGCTTCATCATTACCATGAGTATACCATGAAGTGTTGGCTCATTCCCAAAGTCACCATCTAGGTTCAAGAGAATGCAGAGTAGATGTTTTAAACCCAAAGAATTGGCATGTCCCAAGATGAGTCCATTTCAATAAGGGTCCAAAATAAGTATTATCCCTTATTGATGTTGAACTCATCGAGAGACTTTCTCTTGAAGGGAGGTCCATTGCCAAAAAATGGACAAGCTATTGAGAGGCAACCATTCATAGATTACTTGAACACCAAACTACCTCAAAAGAAGTCACAAGCCCATCGAAAAGAGAGCTCTCCTACACTTTGTTGATGGCCCTATACGATCCTTTGACCAAATGTGGTTACTTGTTTACAAAATGAAGCCCATGGCATTATAATCGAGGTACATTCGTTCTATGTGAGCACATCAATCAATCAAGATGAAGAAGATCAACTTGGATACTACCGGCCTTCGATGATTACATCGCATGGATGTAGCTAGATGCCATCAATGTCGTCACGTGGTCCTCCACCAACCACCCAACATTCTACACCCTACATTTCATGGCCATTTGAGTGTTGGGGTACCACATTGTAGTCCGATCGATCCTCCTTCTTCCAAGGGGCATCATTCATCTTACCGCGGACTACTTTTCCAAGTGGGAGGAAGCCATCCCACTCGAGAGGTCATACAACATGTACTTCTTTTAGAACCATATCGTATAAGTTTGGGGTGCCTCATGAATTATATCTAATAATGCATTACATTCAAAAGCACCAGATCAAGCCGTAAGACACATATAGATTGAGATACTCCACCATCTACTACCCAGAAAATGGCTTAGAAGCATTCAACAAAACTCTCATCCATATATTGAAAGAAGACTCATGAACAAAATAAGTGGAACGGCAGCATTGAAGCCTTGTGGGCCTACACACATATACAACTCAACTCGCCCCATTTTCCTTAGTGTATGGGTCCAAGCTATTCTACCTTAGAAGTTCAACTCATCACTAAGGATAGCATTGGGAAGTAAGATCACTATAAAGCATAATGCAAAGTTAGAAGAGCTCAAAGGTTTGGAGGAGAGTCACCTAAGGCATGCAATCTTGAAGTAAAGGCCAAAATGATTCAAGCTCACAACAAGTCGGTCCACCCTAGGTCTTTTCAAGTAGAGAACTTGTGTTAGTCCCAAGGAGACCAATTACCCGCCGAAAGATGGGAGGCAAGTTTGAACCCACTTGGGAAGGCCCCATGTCATAGAGAAGGCCTACCAAGGAGGATCTTATCGCCTTATTGATAAAGGGGAACACCCATGCTTCCAATTAATGGGCTCTATCTAAAGAAATATTACCCATGAAACAAATCATGTTTGAAAATAATAATTAAAAAAAAAAAAAAATTGATTCCATTCATCAAATCTTCTTCTTTCAAGCATTGTTGCTTTGTATGAATCCACCATGTGTTTATGTGTGTAAGAGTCCCCCAGTGGCATCCTATGCCTCTTTCACAACACAAACATAATCTCTCAACCCTATTAGAGTAGGTGTAAGAGAACCGAGAGGCATCCTTATTTGATTAGCATAACAAAGTTAGGTGTGAGAGAACCCAAGCAACATCCTTTCTTAGTGGGAATACCTTTTGCCATCCATGGCTCCATTTCCTCAAACCTGTGTTTAAGGTAGTGTAAGAGTCCCTGAGGCATCCTATTCTTTTAACACATGCACAACAACAAACACAAATTTTTATCTCAAGCTATTTTGAGCAAGTGGCATTCACTCACTCTTAGTCTAGGTCATGCTACCTCACTAGTATGTCACCCTAGTGGTCACTTAAAGATGTGAGTCCCACTTTCTTCCTAACTTGATCATTGCAAACCAACAAGCCTTGTTAGATGGTATCTTCACCTCACCAAAGAAGCTACCTCATGTTGACTTTGTTTAAGAAGATGTGAGTCCCCATGCTTTCTTGAACCAAGCCATCATGCTCTAACTAGGTCAAGTATATTTGAGTTTAGATAAGTCCCTAGGCTCCTTTCCTCTTCCACTTTTGAGTTGATATAAGTCCCCAATGGCATTCACTCAAGAGTCCCTAGGTGATGGCACCGTCGAGAAGATGACTATCCCACAATTAGTTCATAGATGAGGATGTGAGTCCCCAAGCTTTCTTCTAGTTGATTGTGCAAACTAATGAGCACCTTAGTTGGTTGATGTTCACTATGACAATGACTCACCTTGATACACCACTCTGGCGATAGAGTCCCGCTTTCTCCTTGAGTTGGACCAATACCTATTGGATATATGACTAGCCATGTCATCTTCTCTGTGGTTTGATTAAGCCCTTAGTCTCCTCCTCTGTGAACTCTATTTGGATCAAGTCCTTTGACCCCATTTAGACACTACCGTTACTCTTGGATACATTTCTCCTTTCCTAGTAGCCACCCCTATGGTTGAGAATTTGTTCAGATGCAATTCTCCCATGGTTCAAGAATCGAGATAGGACAAAGCTCCTTCTCGCTTGATCTAAAACCAAAGGGTCCACGATAAATAAACAAAATAAACAAAACAAACAAAATTAATTTGCTTGTGGATTAGGAATTCAAGCCTCCCAAAGGGCCCCTTTTCCAAGTGCATCTATCTTTAAGGTCACAAAACTCCCTATAGAATTGCGACTACTTGAGTTGAGATAATTGAGACTCACTCAGAAGAGGTTCAATCTATTCCATAAAGTAGGTACATAGTCATTCTGCTTTGGAAGATGTAAGATTATGACACATTCTTTCTAGCATGATTGTCGCAACCATAGGGTCAGTTCAATTTATTGCCTAAAGAAATCATCACCTGGTCTTTGTGGAAGATGTGAGTCCCCGAGCTTTCTTCCTTCAATTGATCATTGCAAACCAAAGGCACTCCTTTGGTTGGAAAGTTCTCCCATCTCCGGAAGCTACTCCCTTGGTTCAAGAATACAAGATAGTTCAGTTGATATGAGCTCCTTCTCGATGATATCACAAACCAATGAATCCATCTAAACAAGTAAATTTTAAATCTAATCTTTGAGTTAATCTAAGTCCCAAGTGGCATTCACTCAATAGTCACCCTAGGTTGATCTTTGCAACCATCACCCCAAGTGGTTCTTGTTGAAGATGAGTGTTTTCTTCATAACTTGACCATTGTATTCAAAGGCACCCCTTGGTTGGATAGTCCTACCATGGTTGAGACTACCCTTGATTAATAAATCTAAGTTAGGTCTAGGCTTCCATGGCCCCTATTCAGTGTAGTTCATTGCAAACCAATGGAATCCATCAAAAAAATAAATCTAAAAATAAAATTAATCTTGACTATCTTTGTGTTGATCTAAGTCCCCTAGTGGCATTCACTCAATAGTCTGCCTTAGGTTGGTTCAATCTATTTTTGCCAAAGATTACATGAGTCTCTACTTGGAGGATGTAAGTCTATTATGCTTTCTTAGTACCATGTAACCAAAAGGCATCCCTTTGGTTGGCTAGTCCTATATGTGTTTAGTAGACTACCCTTTGGATTGTAAATTTTAGGTCTTGGCCTCCATGGCTTACTCCCATCAGCAAACCAATAGGGTTCATTTCAAAAATTCAAACCTAACAAAATTTGAAATAAATTCAACCCTCTTCCCTAGGGAAATTTCTCCTCAGTGAGACCTGAATCAAATCAAACCTTTCATCCCCTTGTGGATGACTTGAACCTGCTTCCCTAGTGGAAGGTTCACACTCTATCCCTTAGTGGATCCCTTCCCTCTCTTATGTCCTTGATATAAGTAGAGCCACATTGCCTTAAGTTGTGATTCTCTCTTTAGATTGTTTTCTAGTGTTGTGATTGGTGTTGTTGATCATTTTGGTCACCAATCATGATCTGTCACACCACCCTATTGTGCCCTTTGTTGACCTTATTTTAGAATGAGCTAACCTCCATCTTGACATTGGACTTCTCTTTACTTTAAGAGTTCCTCTTAAGACATATCTAGAGATTAGGTGGACACTCAACCCACAGACTTAGAAGAGTTAGCCATGAATAGATCAAGTGGTGTTGGAAAATTTCCTACCCTTAGCTTAACCATTCCTCACCTTCTTCCTCAAGTCAAACTCAAATCAATCTTATTTGATTTTCTCCAAACTCAAATCAATAATGTGATTCAAATCATGATTCCATGATTAAATTAAACCCATGAATGAAATTCTAAGTCAAATCTTTCTTAAGTCCTTATCCTCTTAAGGACTTAGCCAAATCATGATCAAAACCAAATCAAATCTGAGATTTTGCATAATATTTATATTCTCATTTATATTCACATATATAAATGAAACATAAATTCAAATCAATCAAACTAAACTCAAAATTCAAAATCAATTCATAAATTTTATTAAGTCCTTTAAATTTTCCATAAAGGATTGTGGAGAAAAATTCCCATAAAGTCACCTTTCAAATATGAGAAAAGAAAATCCTATAAAAAATTCATCTTTAACACCAAGATCCACAAATGTGCTTATTCATAAAGCATGTCATCAAGGAATAGTGTACTAAAAGATAAAGTCACTTTTAATGGACCAATCATAATAAGAACACCTAAAGATGATTATGCATATGTACCGAGATTCTTCACCACTTTATATGGAAAAGTAAAGTAGATTTATTTTAAATTTTTAAATAAACAAGCAAATCACATCTTAAAATGATTCCTTTAAAACTTAGATGATAAATGATTATCTTTAAAAATTTTAATAGAAAGGACTATCAATCCATTGGTTTTATTTTAAGATCAAATGGGATTGATCAAAGAGAAAATTATTAAGCAAAATGAAAGATAAGTTAAGATGTAATGCTTAGAAACAAAACATCTCAAACTCCATATTTGGCTTACATTTTGAAATTGATTTAGTTTATTTAAATTATATTTTTTAGAAATTTAGACTTATGATTCTTAACACAAGATTAAAAATGCCTAAGAGGTGAGGATTTATCTTATGGCCCAAAAAGGAGAAGCAACCTTAGAATAAATCTAGAATGCAAAAGCACAACCTAAATCTAAGACAAAAAAGGTATTTGATCTCACAAGAGATCAAACCACTGAAAACTTACAAGCCATACCAATTAACTCTTCCTATGATTTTAAATACAATAAGTATTTATGCTTATGCAAGATGATAGTTATTAATTATTTGAAAGAGACTAAGTCCTTAAACTCACTCTAAAGACTAGATCATGTAAAGGGCATGCTTCAAATGACCTAAATCTAATGCAATTCAAATTTTATTTATTTTCATTTTTGGACAATTATTTTGACTCAAAGCTAATAGGATTCATATGATAATGCATGAGAAATAAAGTTATTGGCCAAAAATCAAGAGAATGAGAAGGTGAGTTTTCACCAATGCTCTCAAAGGTCAACCAACTTTGTCAAGAAAGCCCCAATCAAGAGTGAAATAAGATCCATGATATTACAAAAGAAATGCTCATCCAAAATTGCTTATTCTTTTATCTTGATTTTGAACCCAAGCTTTTGATTATGAGTTATTTAATTTTATTTTGAATTGTAAGTTGTAAAAGATTTATTTTCCTAAGAGCCTAATCCACATCCTGCCACATACATAAAGCAAGGAAGAAACTAGAAAATCATGCCACTTAATGCAACTAAACAAATCATTAATCAATTTATAAAGCTAATCACAAAAGAATAAACATTGTAACCAGCATAAACTAAAATATCAAATGGGTAAGCTCTACCCTTATACAAAATCACAAATGAATTAAATTAATCATAAGAATCCATTATTATGGGGTCTTCAAGCTTCATTTTTTTTCTTCTTTCTTCTTCTTTTCTTCTTCTTTCTTAGTTCCTTCTTGATGGATGAATTGATGCTAAATTTCACATGGTATAAGATAGATCTTATGACCAATGCCCATCCTAATCCCCATAACAATCATTCTAAAATATAATTGTACAATATGAAAAAGAAAAGAATGTAATCTAACTAACACCAAGAAAAGGTTAGCCAAAACAAACCACATAAATTCCAAGCATGTATATTGGACTATCACTCCACACATAGTGACTAAGTCCACCTAGCCTATGGATTAGATGCATAAAGACTCCAAAGAAAACATTTATTTTTTTATATTTAAATTTTCAATGCACCTAATAAGACAAAGGCCTAATATAATTTGGCTTATAATCAAAGGTTAATTAAGATAAGGAGTTTAACTTAAGTGATTTCAAAACACTTTTTCACACATATGAATTAGGTTTTATCCTTAATTGAACTTAGGTTATTAAACACATAAGCATCTACCAAAGTAGAATTAAGTTCTCTGTTTTTAGAGAAATTAATTAAGGGATAATTAATAAATTAACCTTTAATTAAGAGAAGATTAAGGAAAGAAAAAGGGGTTTAGGGAATAACTTAGGGGAAATGTCCCAAAATTATATAAACCTCATCTACTGGATCTAACCCTAACAATTAATTAAAATCACTAATCAAATTATCCTTAATGAAGGGAGTAATTAGGAAATATGCAATTCTCCACCAAGCCTCAATAAATCCCAAGAAAATTAGAGGTAAGTCATCCTTAAAACATACCCAAGAAGTTTATTAATCAAAGGCTTACTTAAAAGGTAATTAGTAAAATGAACATTCCAATAAAACCCAAAATCAAAAAAAAAATTATAATTCAAAACCCATTGAAATTAAATTCAAAATATTCTAGGTTGAATTATCTTTCCATAGGATTTTATTTTATATTTTTTTGAATTTTATTTAGAGAGTTATAAATTTTAGAAGATTGCTATTAAGTTAAAATCTTAACTAATTTCCATCAAATGAATGAGTGGTGATGGCCGGTGCATTACATGCATCACGCTGTGAACCCATCACTTAAATGTCGCATCAAAAGTCTAGACGCTTGATCTTCCATCCGATCAAAGATCTACCATAGATCTGGGTTTTAAAAAAGGATAAATCAATTCTAAACATGGTTATTCATCACACCATGGAAGGAGACCTCCAAGTTCTTCAGAAAGAGGCCATCCATGATCTATTGAAGATAAGCTCGAAAATTCAAAACCAAACTTAACCCACACCATCTAAAGCATAAAATCAAATTAATGGTGATTTTCATGAATGACAATTTCCAAAAGGACCAACACCTCATGCTGGTGGTCAAAAAATTTCATACCTGGAGGTCATCACCACGCCGAGATGATATATTTGCCTAGGGAGATGAAGCCTTTTCAAATTTAAGGCCTGGGATTAAATGGTTTGGCCAACACCTTTAAAGATCCTGAGTTTGATCAATTTCTCCCTCATGGAACCCAAATTTGGAAGCTTTGACACCTGAAGTGGGTGGAGGAATTGATGTGGTTTTAGAGGGGATGAAGATGATAGGCCACAATCAAAATGAAGATGAACTGATTTCACTAGAAACATGGGAAATTTCTACTCAACTTCTTTAATCAAATGAGGACTCATGATTTTGAATTAGGGAAGTATATTCAAAGGATATAATGAAAGCATGTGATTTTGATCCAATGATCATAATGAGGTTGTTGATGTTAGTGCACATGGTTGTGAGGCCTTGAGTGGAATGCCAACCTCCCATGTGCTTGATTTCATAAGAGGAATTTTGAAATTTTGATCCATGGAGTGGTTTGGTCTTGGGGCCATGTAACCCAAACTCATTTTGTGCACCATTCACTAGTCCCTTGAGCTATTAAAGCCTCAAGTGGATATGAAGAGGGTATGACCAAATAACCCATGGATTAAGCCAAAATTTGTTCTATGGCCTAGGAATGGTCATTGCTAATTTTTTTTTACTTTGATATGTTGGTTATGTGGAGAAACTAGGTTTGGCCAAGTTTCATGAGATAATTCATTTGATGAGGTTTGGTTCATGTTGACCCATTTAGTAAAAAAATGGGTCAACTTGTCAAGTTGACCAATTGTTCAAATTGGGTCAAACCAAGGGTTGGGTCAAGTTCATATGACCATTTGAAATGTTTTGATTTGGTTTGATTATTTGGAATTTGTTATGATTTCATTTAGGTCAAATGGGTGTTGACTTATTTGACCCATATGACCTATTTGAGGTTCAAGGGTGTTTAGGTTGAGAAGTCATATGGAGTGGATTGGTATATCTATTTCCAATCTTGGTTATATTATGTCACTTTAAAGGTCAATTGGGTCAATATGAAAGTCAGTCCAAAAAAGGCTTAAGTTCAACAAGTGATTGGGAAATGAACTTGACCCATTGGTTTCAATCACCTTAGAGTTTCACATTTTGACTTTTTTAGGCCAAGTTGTCAACTTGGGTCAAGTGGAATGGACTAGTTAGCTCAAATGTTGGCTTGGTCAAGTTCAAACATAAATCATGAGTGAACTTAGATCAATAGAATCAATTTGACTTATGGTGAAATTTGGCTATGTTATTTTATTTGCTAAGTGTTGACTTTAAATTTGGCTTAAAATTTGATTGATTGATCATAATGATTAAATCAATGAGAGGATAATGAGTTTGATTCAATCCAATTTTTGATTAATGCTCATATGGTAATTTTTTGGTCATTCAAGTGAGCCTAATCTTGGTCAAATTTTTTGATTTGAGTTTGTGATCTTGTATTCATTATGATAAATATAAATTTACATTTTGAAGTGAAAATGAGTTTTGATTCATTTGACAATTTCTATTCAAGGAAGAATTAAAGGGATTTTGGCTTTGATTTTTTGACTTATTTTGATTTAGATTGTTTGTATTTATATATGAGTTATAAATTGAGTGATTGAATATGATGTAAAAATGCTTGATGAATTGATGTGGCTAAGTTCAATATTTTGACTTGAACTTAAAGTTGGATTTTGAGTAGAATTTGATTTTTGAATTGATTTGATTGTTTGATTTTATATTTCATTTATATATGTGAATATAAATGAGAATATAAATGGATCATGAGAAAATTTCAAGGGTTTGAAGTGATTTGATCATAAAGAAGTTCAAGAAGATTTAAGGACTTAAGAAAATTTCATGAATTGAAAATTTTGATTTAGTTTTGATTGTCTGATTTATATTTCATTTATATAAGAATATAAATGAGAATAAAAATAAATTAAAATCTCAAAGATTTGATTTGATTTTATCATGATTTTGGCTAAATCCCAAGAGAAGACAAGGACTTAAGATAATGGAAGGAATAATGATGATCATGGTTTCAAGGACTTCAATCATGATTTCAATCATGGATTTGATTTGGATTTGGAGAAAATCAAATAATATTGATTTTGAGTTTGACTTGAAAGAAGGAAAGTGTGGAATGATTTAAGCTAAATGAAATTTTCTAACACTCCTAAGACATGGCTATTCCTAGACTAACTCTTCTAAGTCTCTAGAAGAGTGTCCACCTAGTCACTGGGATGTCTTAAGACTAAAGAACAAAAGTCTAAGAGAGTCCTATGTCTAAGATGGAGGGGTTGAGAGCTATTCAAAAAAATGAGGTCAAAGTGGCTTTCAATAGGGTGGAATTAAGAACACCGTATTAATGGTGACCAAAATGATCAACAACACTGAAAGATCACAAGAACTAACATAAATAATCTATCCTTATCCCAAGGAAAATAAAGAATCCAAAGCTTAGTGCAATGTGGCTCTACTTATGTCCAAGACATAAGAGAGGGAGGGAATTCACTAAGGGATAGAGTGTGAACCTTCCACTGGAAGGTTTGCTATCCACAAAGAGACAAGTTTGATTTGATTTAAATCTCACCAAGGAGAAATCCAGGGGAGAGGGTTAAATTTGTTTTAGTTTTTTAGGTTTGAATTTTAGATGAACTGTTATTTCTGGATGGATCACACTAACCATGAGGCTCAATCAATGATTTCACCAACCAAAGGGTAGTTACTATACACAAAGATGACTAAATTTATCAACTCAAAGATAGTCAAGATTAATATTTTCATTTTTTAGATTTGTTTATTTTGATGGATTATTGGTTGTGATGGATCACGAGAAGGAGCTCATATACTAGACCTATCTCAGATTCTTGAACCAAAGAGTAGCTTCAGATGGGAGAACTATCCAACCAAAGGAGTGCCTTTCAGTATACAATGGTCAAGTCAGGAAGAAAGCATGGGGACTTATATCTTCCATAGTGAGAAACCATTGGGGGTGATTGGTTGATTTGGACAACAAATCGAACCTAGGTACATTTTGATAATCATGCTAGAAAGAATGTGTCATAGTCTTACATCTTCCAAAGCGGAATGATGTTGGGTAACATTCTATGAAATAGATTGAACTGACTGGGGTGACCATGGTGAGAGACAGGATTTATCTCAACTCGGTAGTCGCAATTCTATAGGGAGTTCTGACACTTCCCTAAAGATAGGATGCTTGGGGAAAAGGGCCCTTTGGGGGGCTTGAATTCCACAATCCTGAGAATTAATTTTGTTTGTTTGTTTAGTTTTTTATCATGGACCTATTATTAGTTTGAGGGGATCAAGCGAGAAAGGATATTTAGACATCTATTTCTTGAACCAAGGGGAGAATCATCATCATGAACAAATTCTCCAACCAGGGGTGGCTACTAGGAAGGGGAACTATCCAATCCAAAAGTAACAGGTAGTGTCTAAATGGGGTTCACAAGGACATGATCCAAATAGAATGAAGGGATGGGGTATGGGGCTTAATCCACACCACGGAGAAGATGACATGGAGTCATATATCAATAGGTATTTGGTGTCCAACTCAAGGAGAAAGCATGGGGACTCACATCTAAGAGTGGTGTATCCAGGGTGAGTCATTGTCGACATAGCGAACATCAACCAACCTAAGGTGCATCGGTTTTTGCATACTAGGAAGAAAGCTGGGGACTCACATCCTCTATAGCGGGCGATTGTTGGGATAGTCATCTTACTCGATAGGTGCTATCCGACCTAGAGGCTGAGTGAATGCCATTGGGGACTTATATCAACTCAAAAGTAGTCAAGAGGAAAGGAGCCTGGGGACTTATCCTAAACCTCAACTCAACTAGTTAGATCATGATGATTAGTTGAAGAAGAAGGGACTCACATCTTCTTAAATAAAATCAATATGAGGTAGTTTACTGGCTGGGAAATGAAGTCTACTATACTAACAAGGCAGTCTTTGGTTTGCAATGGTCAGTTAGGAAGAAAGAGCGTGGACTCACATCTTCCAAACAAGTGACTGCTGAGGTGACATACTAGTGAGGTAGCATGTAGACCCAACCTAGAATAGCTAATGAGTGGGTACCACAGGGGGCTTGCTCCCACATCAAATAACTCCAGATAAAAGATTTGTGTTTGTGTTTGTGCCTGTGTTAAAAGGAATAGGATGCCTATGGGGGACTTTTACACCTACCTTAAACACAGAGTTTGATGAAATGATGCCATGGATGGCAAATTTCCACTAGAAAGGATCTTGGGTTCTCTCTATCTTAGTTATGCTAATCAAAATAGGATGCCTCTTGGGTTCTCTTACACCTATTCTAATAGTGCCATGAGATTGTGTTTGTGTTGTGAAAGAGGGATAAGATGCCTTGGGGACTCTTACACTACCAAGAGTTAAGACAAACAATACACTTGAAAGAGAAGATTTGATGAATGGAATCAATTTTTTATTTTTTTTGATTATTTTCAAACATGATTTATTTCATGGGTAATATTTCTTTAGATAGAGCCCATTAATTGGAAGCATCGGGTGTTCCCCTTTACAATCAATAAGGCGATAAGATCCTCCTTGGTAGGCCTTCTCATAGGGGCCTTCCCAAGTGGGTTCAAACTTGCCTCCCATCTTTTGATGGGCAACAATTGGTCTCCTTAGGACTAACACAAGTTCTCCTACTTGGAAAGACCTAGGGGAGACTTGTTGTGAGCTTGAATCATTTTGGCCTTATACAACTTCATGCCAAGCGACTCTCCTCCAAACCTTTGAGCTCTTCTAACGCAACTTTGCATTATACTCTAGTGATCTTGTTACCCAATGCTATCCTTAGTGATGAGTTGAACTTCTAAGGAAGAATGCTTGAGACCCATACACTAAGAAAATGGGGTAGGCGAGTTGGAGTTTGTATGTGGTGCGGTAGGCCCACAAGGCTTCAACCAACTCTCTCCACTATCATTTGTTGTCATCAGAGTCTTCTTTTAGTATGGATGAGTTTTTGAATGCTTTACTAAGCCATTTGCTCTAGGTAGTAGATGGTGGAGTATCTCAATCTATACCATGTCTTCGCAAAGCTATTGATCTTCATGCTTTTGAATGTACCATTCATATATAATTCATTGAGGCACCCAACCTATATATGATATGGTTCTAAAAAAATTGAAGCACATGGTGAGTTGTGACCTCTCAGTGTGGGATGGCTTTCGCCCACTTGGAAAAAGTAGTTTGGCTAAGATGAATCGATGCCCCTTGGAAGAAGGAGGATCGTGGACCCACAATATACACTCAAATGGCCATGAAAATGTAGGGTGTAGAATGTTGGGTGGTTGGTGGAGGACCACACGCATGCATGGCATCTCTAGCTACATCCATGCAATCTATGATCATCGAAGGGTAGTATCCAAACTTGATCTTCATCTTCATCTTTGACCATTGATGTGCTCACATGGACCTGTACCTCGATTATAATGCCATGGGCTTTGTGTTGTCTAAATAACACATTTGGTCAAAAGGCGTATGCAGGTGCCATCAACAAGAGCATAGGAGAGCTCTTTATTTCACGATGGGCTTGTGACTTTTCTTGAGGTAGTTTTTGGTGTTCAAGTGAATGAGTTGCCTCCAATCCCAGCTCCTTGTCCATTTTGGCAATGACAACCTCCCCTTCAAGAGAAAGTCTCTCGATGAGTTCAGCATCAATAAGGGATATGACTTGACTATTTTGGACCCTTATTGAAATGGACTCATCTTCTGGACATGCCAATTCTTTGGCAAGTTTTGGCATACACTATGCATTCTCTTTTCGAACCTTGTAGATGGTGACTTTAAAATTTGGGCAACAACTTCATGGTATACTCATAGTAATGATGAAGCTTGGGTTTGAGAACTTGTAGGACGACAATGGTTGATGACCGAGAATCCCCAAAGATGTTGATGCTCTTGACACGATATGGCTAACTCGGCCCGACAATCAAAGCCTCATACTTGGCTTTGTTGTGTAGGGGTTGGAAAGATAGTATGAGAATCTCATCACATCATTGTTTAGTTAGAAGAACTATTCCTACACTCTTTCACGGGAGAATAGATGGTGCTTCACCTTTAAAAAAGAAGCACCATCATCTCCCATGGTTGACCTCCCCCAAGTTCATGATTTGTTCATCGGGAGATCATCACTAAGCGGAGAATCGGAGGAAGTGGGTGTCTTAAGAAATTCACTTATTATCCTTTTTACGGAGAGGGGTATAAATGTGATATCAAATTGTGAGAGGATGTAGACCAATGGCGAACTTTTGGATGAGATATTCTGATGGATTGATTCTAGAGATCAAGTTCACCTTATGAAAGCATATATGTCAGTAGCTTTTGAGATGCAAAGATCAAAGCTAGGCAATGTTTCTCAATAGGTGGATAGTTTGCTTAGTAAGGAGGATGATGGCGAGGTAGTAGAGTGCATTTTCCTTCCCTTTTATTGGCTTGGGCCAACAAAGTGAGAGAATCATCAATGCATGTGTAAAGGATGAGTGGCTCGGGATAGGGCTAGAGCGGCTTCAGTACTCTTTGATGTCTTGCATGTGTGGCACTTGTCATCCCACTTGAACTTAACATCCTTTTTGATAAGTGTTGAGAATGGTTTGCATCTCCCCAATATGTATGAGATAAAGCATATTAGATACGTCAGTCATTCTTGAAAGGATCTTAGTTGAGTTAAACTCTTAGGAGGTGGCATTTCTAAGATAGCTTTAATCTTTTCAGGATCTATTTCTATTCCCTGTTCAAATAAACCCAAGGAATTTCCTTGAAGCTACTCGAATGCACACTTGATTCATTTTGAGGTTATATTATCTTAACCATTGAAAACTACTCTCAAGTCAAAGATGGTCTTCCTTTTCTTTTGACTACTAGATCATCAATAGCACTCAATGATGGATGAGTTCATTGAAGATCGAGTCATGCCATTGGTATGTAGCACATTTTTAAGAAGAAAGGCATGACCCTATATAAGAAGATTTGGGGTTGAAAAGTGTGTTTTTTCATCTTAGACATCTTGATTTGGTTATATAGATGACCCATCCATGAAAAGAAACTACATGAGATGAGCAATGTCCACCATTAATAGGAAGAGGAAACTCATCCTTAGGACATGCCTTTATTTAAGTCCCTAAAAGTCACAAATGCAAATTTGGCCATTCTTCTTCTTCTAGGATGACACTAACTAACGGTAGGATATTTTTCTTCCATGATGAAACCAACATCAATCAATTTCTTGACTTGAAATGACCTATTTTTAATTTCTAATCATGCATCTAGGAGCTTGCTTAAGGGGTAGGATCTATTGCTAGCTTGTGGACTCTATGTTGGGATAATTAGCATTTCTTCATAATGCTCAGTCTTTAAACTCAGCCAATAGCCTAACTAAGTCATTGGTTTCTTCTTCATTCAATAATGGATGTATGTAGGTGATTTTTCTCAGGGTTAATTTATTTAAGCTTGTCGATTGTTGAATGAATCTCCTCTTCAAATTTTGGTGGTGCCTTTTTGACTTGAACATCATTTGGATCATTTGAGATTTCTAAACACACATTCTCATAAGAGTTGGGGATGTGTGAGAAGAAACTATCAGACTCCAAATGGTTGGTAATAATTAGGCAATAATCTTCATCATTGACTATACCCACTGTACCAAATCTAGTCTTGCTCTTGATTGTGCTTCCCTGTCTGTATTATTCCATAGCTTCTCAAAGTACTCTGACATGTGCTTGGACCACGTGTGAGAAATTAAACCTTTCTGTATAAGATTTTGAACACAAGATGAGTAAAAGTCAAAAGGTAATTCCATTAATTCTTTAAAAGTATCTTCCTCAAGCTACATCAACTTTGAGGCTTGAGGATGATGATCCCAAAAGAACTTCTTTCATGTCATGTCATGTGGAAGACTTAGGGACTTCAACTACTAAACCTTCAACTTTTGAGATGTAAGTGAGGTAAGAGAGGTTCCCAACTGCTATCTAATAGTTTCACATAAACTAGATTCAATACTTTGCTTTGCTTGGAGGTGGTCTTTGTCTCATGGATCAAAGTCACCTCCAATGGAACCCCGAGAGGGGTTGGTGGTATACTAATCACATTAGACTCATCCTCGAGCTGGATTCCAAGTCTATGTGAATAGTAGGGTACTCTATGAACTAGAACACGACCTCTATTTGAAGGCCAACTAGGGTCTCCACCTCTAGGCGCCTATTTCTGCCTGCCTTTTGGTGGAGGTTGAGCCATCCCCACATGTCCATATGATGGAATGATGTGGTGGAATGTGATATGCTGATCTATTTCTTCTTCAATTCCACTTTCTTGTTCACTTGGACTTTTATTTTTCTTTTCATTTTCTTTTATCTTTCTTTTTCTTCATTTTCTTTTTCTTTTGTGTTTGCATTTGAATTTTATCCAAGTTCATGAGAAAGGGTGTTTTAAGGAAGATAGTAGGTCGCATCCTTCATAAATCTCAACCTCTCTAGAAAATGGCTTTTCATCCATTGACGGTATTCAATTCCATCTTTTGAACTTGATACGCGATGGGGAGGATGGAATGATCTTGTTACTGTATCCAAGGCCTACCAAGCAAAGCTGAATGAAGTATTCAAATCAATGATGTAGAACTTGGCTTGATCTTTGTCACCTATCTCCAAGGTAACACTATAAAACCTAAGCCTTACCTTGATCATTGAATCCTCTCAACATCATCCTATCTCTTGAGTGTAGAGATGTTGATCTTCAAATAGGCAAGGGTCTTTAGACTCATAATGTTCCGATGCACTAAATCCCATGAACACGGCAGTATGAACTTGTCCATGTCAGTGATGTAGGGGCGGTTGCTCCAAGTCCCCTAGAAGAAGGTCTTCATCTGAAGGTGATCTCTTGAGCTTCTTTTGCATAATGTGCTTCCTCACTATGGCGGGCAGCTAAGCATATTTCAAGGAGAGCCTTGATTGACTCATCTCTTTGGATAAGACAAGGGCATCATATATGCTTAGCTTAGATGGTAACTTTCTTAGATGAGAAAGGACGTAGTCCACCTTGATAGTCTTCCACAAGCATATCAAGGGTGGAGCATCTGTGGAAGGGCTTCTCTGATCTTGCCAATGACTTGTTTCCCTCTATCTTGAGGTGCTTGCCCTAGGAGGTAGAACCTTGCCACTATGGTTGACTTGATGATCTCTTGGTAAGGGGTGGAAGGTTTTACACGCACTTGCTCACTGACTTCTCCTATGGGACCTCAAAATGGATGATTCCAAGTCTATCTCAAGAGGTGAACCCATAGTATTGAGTTGGAAAGTCCAACTCAGATCAGGAGGAAGATCAAAATTATTATAGTTATTTAGACTTGAAGAGTTATCATTAGGAATAGAAGAAGACAACCCATCGAAGTGACAGATGTAATTCAAACTAGCTTTATTCTTCAATTTCTTGGAAATTATTTGGGTACAAGTAGAAATCAAGTAAAGTGAGTGGGGTAAGGATTTGATGCCCTTATCCGATACAAGAGTTCTACTAGTAGAAATAGAAGAGCTAGTAAAATGGAAGAAGTCAGGTGTGGAAGCTGGCGAAGGTTTGGAGGCTGGACATGGTTGGTGGTTGTGCTAAAAGGCTATCCAGTGACATGCTTCTTCCTCCCACTTTCTTGTTGGCGGCAACTTGCAAACCTTCTTGGTGTTGGAGGTTTGAGTGACTCCACAGGAAAGCTTCTTGATCTTGAATCTTAGGTTTTAGACAAGAAATGTCCCAACCTTCTTTGGTTTTGGTAGGATCACATGTATCCTCAAGGATTACCCTAATGGAACTAGAAGGTTGTTCCACAAGGTATTCCTTTAGGATGACTACAACACATATCTTGATATTGTGTTCAAGCCAGTCCTTGAATGTGAAATAATCCTCCAAAATGTCCTAGCATACGGTGGTAAGGGCTAAAAGTTTAGATCATGACTTCTGTCTACTTCCTCCAGTCTCCTAGGCTTGGGTAGCTAGAAATCAGATTTCTATAAGAGATTCTTAAAGATTTTCATGATTACCTCCCTCTTAAAAGAATAAGGTTTGTTTAACTTATCTAAAAGAGTAGGTGGACCATAGCTACTGTGGTATGCATGTCATTATTCTGGTATGGCGGTGTGGCTTTGCGGTGGAGGCGTCCTCGGTGGTGGCAAAGGAGGTGGAGGCAACTGATTTCTTCTCATAGACCTTCTGTGGCTTCTGCTTAGGTAACTAATTTTGAAAAGGCAACTATTTGGCCTCTCCTTGTAGACTAGCCACCTTTTTTATTAGCTTCTCAAATATCTTGATAGTGAAGCCCTTAAGCATGAAGGCAACTGGGCCATGAATATTCTTAAAGAGAATCTCAATGGCATGTTGTTAGATTTGGTTCACACTTCATACTTATGCCATCGAAGAATATAATCAATAAGGGACTCACCGCAGTGCGATTGTGCAACAATGAGATCACCTATAGTAACCCTTTCTTGACAAATCTTTTGAAGAGTTGCTCTAACTCGACAAAATATCTTTCTTGAATTTTGGGCGTTCCCATAATGAAAAATATACTACTCTTAAAGGTAGAAAAGCAAAGCATTGCTGCCACCTATATTGCAATAACTTTCCCTAAAATATGTTAAGTGTTACCTTGGGTTTCCACTGCCATCAAAGCTTTTAAAGAAAGGAGGCACAACACCCTTGGGATATTAGATAGCATCTAATTCCTTTGGGTAGGGTCAACCCTTTGGAACCGATGATCCTCCCTGGGCTTGAGCCAAAGCTTCCTTCACTTACTGCTCAACCATAGATTTTATATCTTTTTCTTGTATGGAGGTACTTTCCACCTTCCCATACTAGTTAGTGCTACTTGCTCAACGGGAGGTAGAGTCTTGGTTGGGCATTACTTCATTGACATGATAGTAGGATGAACTAAAGGGGCTTAAAACCTGAAACTACAAACAAGTCCTCTAGCGGCGTGCCATCCTATCAATGCTCATCATTCTACCTCAGGCGGTGTGGGTGGTGCTTAATCAACCTCATCACCTTCCATGGCTTGTTCCTAAGAAGAGATCCTCTAGTGTCCATATGTAGACTCCAGTCCCAACAAGTCATCTTCATTGGGATCGACTAACTTTCTCTTCATCGACCGGTCATACCCAAGATCTCCTTCTTCATGAAATAATGTACCTATCTATCTCTAAGAATGATCCATCTAAGGTACAAATAGTTTAGGCTGATCAATCATCATCATGCTGAGAGGCATTGGACCTCCTTTGTCACTAGAATCAATCACTATGTACTCACTTGGATGAATGACACTCTAGCTACACTATGAGAGGGTAGCAATCCTAGGATGTTTCCTCACTTTGTGCATGGGTATCATCAGAATATATAAATCACTCACCATCTCCATTTGTATGGTGAGTTGGTGAAGATGACCACGATTGCCGGGGTTGCCACTCCTTTTGAGGCGAGAAGGTCCAAGCGGCTACCTAATAGGTGGTGTAGAAGGGTAGGATCCTTTTCATAGTTGGATCACCAAGGGTGCACTTTTCCCGGATATGGCCTTCATGGCCTTAGAAATGAGATGTTGTAGCACAGGTGATGGTGAGGCGGAGGAGTAGTGGGTGGGAGACCACCACTCTCTATGCATAGAACTGCCCCTCCTATGGTGGTAGTTCTAGTAGAAGGATCTTGTATGGTGTGCGGGTAGAGCAGGCTAAAAAATCAATCAAAGTGGAGTGGCTTGAACCTCGTCGCTCCTCTTGCATGTGTTGTATGGGCCTCACATTCCCTCTCCTGGTGAATCTTCTTCCTAATGCTATGGGGATAACAGATCAAGATCGAGTGCAGGAGTATGCTCCATGCTCAGCATAAAGGGTCAAATATGACCTCCCTGCTCCCAGCTGGTGGGTGAAAATGCACCACTGTAGGAGGTGATGGATGGATCCTCCCTCTTTTGTCGATCCAGAGAGGATGGAACTAGTTTCTATAACCTGGTGAAGTGATATGGGGAACTCATCATCCACATGATTTACCTCCAGCTCCTAATAATCTGGTGTGTGATCAGATCATGTGGTTCTTATTCCTCTGGTGGGATGGGAGGAGTGAGCTAGTACTCAAATATGGGGAGGGAAAGCCTAAAACTATAGGAGCCTTACCCTTGGGGTGTGATGGATGGTACTAGCCCTCAAGTAGCATAGAGATAACAGGCACTATAACACTGGTACTATTAATGCTCGAACTACTATGAAGTTTGTGTCCTTTCCCCCGAGGAGACATTAGAGTCGGAGTCAATCACATGGGCCTTCATGGTCTGTAGTGAGGGGAGTGTCCTCACAAGTAGTCTCAAATCCTCTACCAAAGTGAATTAGATGAGTATGGTCCAGACGGGGGAAGTTGGCTTGATCTAAATCTAGATCCATACCATGAGGGAAGGTAAAAACAAACTTCTGAGAACTGGCCATTTCAACTATAAAGAAACTAATCTATTGTGCCTAAAGATGCAATGAAATAAGTTTGTATCTTTCTATCTCCATAGATTTTGAATTTTGAATTTGAAATTTGAACCCACATCCAACAACTTGGAAGTGTTAAGTGGGGTTCAAATGGATTTGAAAGATTGAAGAGGAATTTGAATATGAATCCAACTTCAACAAATTTAGGTATGTTGAAATATGGATTCAAAATTTTTGATAGGAAGCTTCCATAGGTTCATGGTTGTTTGATTTTGAATTTTTGATTTGAGGACCCTTTCCTTTAACAAATTTGAGTATGTTAAAGTAAAGGTCAAATGATTTTGTTTTTGTTTGATTATTTTGGAATTTTACTTTCTTAGCAAATTTAGATATGCTAAGTGAAGTGTTTGAGAAAGTGAATGTTTCGTTTTGTCATTTTTTGTTTTGATTTTGGAAAATTTGGAATTCTTACTTAGCAAATTTAAGTATGTTAAGTGAAGAATCCAAGTGTGTTTTGTTTGATTTTTGAAAATAGGATCCTTAGCAAATTTAGATATGTTAAGGATATCCTAAGTGTTTCATTTTATTTTTGATGTGTTTTGAAAGTGGAGACTTAACTTTAGCAAATTTGGTATGCTAAAGATGAAGCACCACTTAGTTTTGTGAAATGAAAATTTTACTTAGCAAATTTGGGTATGCTAAATGAAATTCCAAATGGTGTGTTCAAAATTTTGACTTCAATTTGGTTTTGAAATGGGAAACTTCTCCTTAGCAAATTTGGTATGCTAAGGAAAGAAGTTCCAAAGGTGTTTGAGAATTTTGGTTTTGACTTTGAAGACTTCACTTAGCAAATTTGAGTATGCTAAATAAAATTCCAAAATATATTTTTTAAAATTGTATGATTTTGGATTTGGAAACTTCACTTAGGAAATTTGAGTATGCTAAATGAAGTTCCAAATATATGTTTGAAAAATTTTTGGATAATGAATTTGGAGACTTCACTTAACAAATTTGAGTATGTTAAATGAAGTTCCAAATGTGTTTAGAAAAAAATTCTAGATTTTGAATTTGGAGACGTCACTTAACAAATTTGAGTATGTTAAATGTAGTTCCAAAATGTGTTTTGAAAATTTTGAATTTTGAATTTGGAGACTTCACTTAACAAATTTGGGTATGTTAAATGAAGTTTGATATGTGTTTACAAAAGTTTTGGATTTTGAATTTGGAGACTTCACTTAACAAATTTGGGTATGTTAAATGAAGCTCCAAGTGTAGAAAATTTTAAAATATGATTGTTGATTTTTAATTTTGGTTTTGGGAACTTCACTTAGCAAATTTGAGTATGCTAAATGAAGTTCCAATTGTGTTTGAAAATTTTTATTTTGGAATTTGGAGACTTCACTTAACAAATTTGGGTTTGTTAAATGAAGTTCCAAAATGTGTTTGAAAATTTTGATTTTGGAATTTGGAGACTTCACTTAACAAATTTGGGTATGTTAAATGAAGTTCCAAATGTGTTTAGAATTTTGAAAGTATGACTATTTAAGTTTTAATTTTTGAAAGAGAGGATTTCCATTCAACACATTTGGGTATGTAGAATGGGAATCAATCTTCTCTTCTTTTTTTGAAATGTGAAATTTTTGTTTTGTGTGTGATTGTTGCTTTTTTGAAAGAGAGGAATTCCAACTTGGAACATATGTGAGATATGTTCAAGTGGGATTTCTAAATGATAATTAGTTGAATGAAATCTTCATTTAATAAATTTGAGTATATTAAATGAATATTCATATGTGCTTTTTTTAAAAGTTTAATTTTGTTTGGAAATGAACCTTCTATTCAATAAGTGTGAGTGTATTGGATAGAAAGATTCATGTGTGCTTTTTGAAAACTTTATGATTATGATTATGATTTTTTTTTGGAAAGATGATTTTTTATTTGATTTTGAAAATGAAATCTTCATCAAAGTGAATTGAAAGAAGATGTTCACTTGTGCTTTTAGAAAATTATTAGTTTTATTTTTGAAAATTCCTACATGTGACAATTGTGAGAATTGTTAAATGAAGGTGATAAAATTTTGTGAAAAATATTTTATTAGGTACATTTTTTTTAAAGGTGTTTTTTTAAAAAACAAATTTCTTTATGGAAGTTTTATTTTATCTTTATTATTTTAGGATGAACCTTTCCTTATCACAAAAATAATAAGGAGGAAGTCATTAAGATGTTTTCTTTTTAATTAGATTTTTTCATTTTTTACCCATTAGAGAACCCAATGGGGGTTTTAAGACCAACAAGGAACATGGTCCTAAAACCTAAAGATGTTGGGTAACTCAACTTAAGAATAAAATAAGCTAAGTGCAGAAGAAGGATAGTCTTGGATTCATACCAAAGTACAAACCCATTATCGATACTCAAAGATAATGATCATTTACCAAAGATGGAGAGGAACCATCCCAGTGGTCTTGAAAAAATGTGGAAAAAAATATCCATTGAGTCCTTTCAAATCTGGAGAGAAAAGAAGAAATAAGAAAAATTCAACTTTTTAGGATGCCATGCAGATCTGAGATGTACTTATTGGTGATGAATCGTCATCAAGGAATAGTATACTATCTCAAAGATAGAAGTCACTACCTTTAATGGATCTAATCACCTCAATAAGGACTCCTAAGGGGATGGGTTTGCATATGTACAGAGATTCTTCCCTACTTTACATGAAAAGTGCAGGGTTTATTTTAAATGGGTTCATTAAGTTCCCCTGAGCAAGCCCCATAGTTAATTATATCTTAAGGAATGGGGATTCCTTAGGAAAACTCTCGAATAAGATAAATGATCCTTGTCTTTGAAGATTTCAATAGGAAAGGACTATCAATCGATTGGTTTTATTTTTAAAGATCAAATGGGATTGATCAAAGAGAGGGAGTTATTATCAAAACCAAAATGAAAGATAAGTAGGAGATGTCCACGATGCTAGGAAACTTAGCGAGCATCTCAAACTATCTTATAGTTGGGCTTTACATTTTTGAAATTGATTTAGTTTGTTTGAGTTATATTTTCATTAGAAATTTAGGACTTGATTTCTTAACACAAGATTAAGGAAATGCCAGAGGTGAGGATTATACTTATGGCCCAAAAGGGGAGAAACTCAACCTAAATCTAGGGAGCTTTGGCGGGGGCACAACCTAAATCTAAGGTGAAAAAAGGGTATTTGGTTTGTCTCAACAAGAGAGGACAAACCACCCGGTTTGAAATTACAACTGCCTGGGGTGGCTACCAACTAACTCCTCCTACGATTTTAAATACATATAGGCAAGTCTTTATGCTTATGCAAGATAGCTAAGCTATTATTTATTTAGAAAGAGACTAAGTCCTTAAACTCACTCCCTAAAGAGACTAGATCATGTAAAGGGGCATGCTTCAAATGACCTAAATCTAATGCAATTCAAATTTCATTTTATTTTCATTTTGGATAATTATTTTGACTCAGCTAATAGGATTCATATGAATGCATGAGAAATAAGTTATTGGCCAAAATCAACGAGAAGGGAGGAGGTGAGTTTCCACCATGGCTCTCAAAGGTCAAGCCAAGTTTCTTTGGCAAAGGTGGAAGCCCTCCAATCAAGAGTAAAATAAGATGCTTTTGTGTATGATATTATAAAAAAATGCTCATCTAGCTAAGGGGCTGCTAATTCTTTTATCTTGATTTTAAACCTAAGCTTTAGGTGAGGTTATGAGTTATTTAATTTTTTACTTTTGAGTTGTTAAGTTGGGTAAAATATTTATTTTTCCCTAAAGAGCCTAATCCACATCCAGGCCACACATAAAGAAAGGAAGAAACTAGGAAAATCATGCCACTTAATGCACAAGCTAAACAAATCATCAATCAATATATAAAAGCTAAAAAAAAAAAGAATAAAGGCCATTGTGGTGGCACCACACAAACCAAAATATCAAATGTGGGTAGCTAGCTCTACGCTTATACAACATGGATTACAAATGAATTAAATTATAATTAAGCAAGGAATCCATTATTATGGGGGTCTTCAAGCTTCATTTCTTCTTTCTTTTTCTTCTTTCTTCTTTGGTTCCTTCTTTTGGATGGTTGGAAGGTAGATGCTCCAAGGCTTCACATGGTGCATAAGATGGGATCTTATGACCAATGCTCATACTAATCCCATAATAATCATTCCAAAATCCTAATTGCATAAATTTACATGAAAAAGGAAAATAATGAAATCTAACTAACAACTGCAAAATAAAGGTTAGCTAATAAACCACACAAATCCCAAGCATGTGCATTGGACTTACCACCCCACACATGGGTGACTAAGTCCACTTAGCCTATTGGATTATGCTTAAGGGTATAAATCACCTGGAAGAAAAAGCATTTATTTATTTTTATTTATGATAGAACCCCTTAAGCACAATCCCCTGCATAAAAGAATAATTAGACTAAAAGCATCCAACCATTCATTCTACGAGCATACACCCTAACATCCAGTTTAAAACATATATCAAAAAATAAAACAAAACATCAAACCACACACTGACCTAACCTAAAGCTAGAAGTGGTGACTTAGGCTAATGTGTGTGCTTTGAATGTTTGTGTCGTATGCTTAGCTATAGCTTTATGTTCAAATTTTTCTAAGTGTGAAAACATATTCAACTTAGAGGAGGGTTTTATTTAAGTTGCTTGGTCATTTTGGGTTGATTTTATTTTATGTTTTGATTAGTTCAAGTTAATCCAATAATTAATTACTAAGTTGTAAATAGAGGGAAAGAGAAGGGGACTTCTCTTTCCTTCCCTAACCGAAGTAATTTCTAAAGTAGATTCACATTTTTTTATTTTTGTTTAGTGAATATTTTGATTAAATCTTTTAATTAATCCTAAGTTTAGATGAACTCTAAACAAACCTATTCAAAAAGAAAGGCATTTTAAAATTAAATAAAAAGAATCAAAATTCACATAACACATACTTATTTCTTTTAACATGTATAGCATATGAATGAGTCTAAACATATCTATACATATACAAATGAGAATATATTTAACACACTTTATGATGCATGCTAAGTAATTCATTTAATTTAGAAGATTAAGATGCATGATTTTCTTTAAGTAGAAAGGGTTTCTTTATCCAAATTTTCACATACACACATGAAAGTAAGAAAGGCATAAGTGAGTACAACATTGTTGTTAACCAGAGGTGTAAGGTACAAGACCTACTTAGAGCTATTTAAAGCCTCACAACCTCGGGGATGTCCAGACTAATATACCACTTTTCTTTAATACAAACATGTGTATAAAAGAAATGAAATGGAAAAGAAGAATGTGAAAGTTGTTTAAAGTGATTCATTTTATTTATGCAATTTATGTATGCAAATATAAGTAACCCTTCTTGGGTGATAGCATAGGGATTAATAGGATATGGAATTAGGTAAGTGTTAGGTTCTTTTCAAATGAACCCTACATCTTACCAAATCCTACTCAAAACTATGCTAACATAAGAGAGAAAGGAAACCTATGCTAAGCATACCTTTATAATCTTTCACATGCAAGCTTATAATTAAAATATAAGTAGCATACTTTCAGATTTGATACTTGATTTACATATTTTGAAAATAATTTGAATTGAGTAGTGATAATAGCCACTCATATTTCTACTTTAGCCAACACATGCAAATTTGACATAATGTAAAGAATTTCATTTTTAAACTTGAATTTGAAAAACATGAATGCATGAAACCACATGATATACAAATTTAACATGTTTGTAAGGACTCAAAGTAATGAAAGCATGTAAACAAACTCACTTTAATTAAATCATAAAGATATTCTTATAGAATAAAAGTATAAAATAAATCAAAGTGTATTCAATGTGATTTTTATTTAGTTTGAAGTTAATTTTGAAAAGGTGAGTTGAGTTTGTTGTTCCTATTTCCACATGTGTTTGATATTTTTGTTTAATTTTTAGATAATTAGATTCATTTTTAAGCATTGATGATATTAAGGTATGAATTAAGTAACTTAATTAACCCTTACCTACACCACCTTAGAATAATTAACCAAATAATTATGAGCCAATGAGATGACATAAAACTCACAAGGAATTTAAATTTGTAATGCACCTAATAAGAAAAAGGCCTAATACAATTTGGCTCATAATTAAAGGTTAATTAAGCTAAGAGGTTTAGCTTAAGTAATTTCAAAACACCCTTTCACACATATAAATTGAGTTTTGATTTTCTTAATTAAACTTAGATTATTAAAGACCTAAGCATCTACCCAAAGTAGATTAATTAAGTTTTGGAAGTTTTTAAAATTTTTAGAAATTAATTAAATGGATAATTAATGAATTAACCCTTAATTAAGAGAAGATTAAGGAAAGAAAAGGGGGTTTAGGGAAAAGCTTAGGGGAAATATCCCAAAATTATTTTATAAACCTATTATCTTATATCTGACCATAATCAACCCTAATAATGGATTAAAACCACTAATCCCACCTTAATTATCCTTAATTAAGTTAAGGGAGTAATTAGAAACCCATATGCAATTACACTAATTAAACCTTCAATAAATCCCAAGAAAATTAGGAGAGGTAGAAGTCATCCTCTAAAACATACCCAAGAAGTTTGGAATTAATCAAAGGCTTAATTAAAAGGTAATTTACAAAATGAAATTCCAATAAAACCTAAAATTAGAGAAAATTATAATTTAAAACCTATTGAAATTAATTTTAAAATATTCTAGGTTGAATTATCTTTCCATAAGATTTTATTTCATATTTTTTGAATTTTATTGAGAGAGTTATGAATTTTAGAAGATCCTTAAATTAATTAGAATTAATTAAAGCATCTTAACTAATCCTTTAGCTCATGATGTGGCGGTAAGATTGGTACTTTACATCATGTCATGAACCCATCATAAACATCACATAGGTGTGTGACATGTGCTGATCTCGTCGATCAAAATTGGAGCGACGAGATCTCCCATGTTTTAAAGGATATTGAATTCCAAATTTGATAATCTCCGTCATCCAAAATGTGGAGATGGGCTGAGATCTCAAGTTCTTCCCCTTGATCAGCGGAGAGGTCCATGATCTATGGAAGATTGAGCGATTCAAACCAAACTTAACCCACACCATCTAAAGCACATAAATGCATCCAATGGTGGATTTGCATGACAATTTCTTTCATAAAGGACCAACACCTCTAGCTAGGTGGTGAAAATTTCATACCTCATGAGGTGATCACCTGCTTTCGAGATGAGGTAGCTTTTGTCTAGTGGAGACAAAGCGGTTGAAATAGGTCTTGGGATTAAGTGGCTTTATGGACAAACACCACTTATCCTTGGCTTTGATCCAATTGCTCCTCCCTTTCTATGGGAACTCAATGGAAGCTTGGGTGAGCTCGGTTGGTCCTTAGAAGAGTATGTAGGTGGGGTGAGGTGGTTTTAGTGTGGAGGAAGTTGAGAGATTGAGCTCCCCTGTTTTAACATTATTCAAAGCAGAAGATGAACTTTGATTTTCTAGAAGCTTAGGAGGTTGAGAGTATTTGCTCTCACTTTCCTAGTGTCAAAATGAGGACTCATGATTTTGAATTTGATTAGAGGGAGTATATCTCCCCCTTGAAGGATCGGACAGTCGCAAGCCTATGTGCCATTTTGATCTAATTGATCATATAAGGAGGTTTGTTTGATTAGTTAGATGTGTGCACATGGTCGGTTTGAGGCCTTGAGTGGAATGACAACCTCCATGTGCTTGAATTTGAGTGGAAGAGGGATTTTTAATTAGCCATTTTGACCCATGGGGTCAGGTTTGGTCTTGGGGCCAATTGGGTTGATCGAAACACATTGGGTTGGGTGCACCACTCTTCATTAGGTCCCCTTGAGCTATTAGGAAAGCCTCAAGTGGATATAAAGAGGGTATGACCAAATTACCCATGGATTAAGCCAAAATTTGTTCAATGGCCTAGGGGTTGGATGGTCATTTTGCTAATTTTTTACTTTGGATATGTTGGCTATGTGGAGAAACTAGGTTTGGCCAAGTTTCAAGAGATTTGGAATTCATTTGATGAGGTTTGGCTCATGTTGACCCATTTAGGTCAAAATGGGTCAACTAGGGTCAAGTTGACCAATTGGTCAAATTGGGTCAAGCCAAGGGTTGGGTCAAGTTCATATGACCATTTGAAATGTTTTGGTGACTTTGGTTTGATTCAATTTGCTATAGTTTTGAATTTGGCTCATATGACTTCATTTAGGTCAAATGACCTATTTGAGGTAGGTCAAGGGTAGGTTTAGGTTAGGTTAGTCATATGGATTGAATTGGTATCTTTGTTTCCAATCAATTTTGGTTATGTTCAATTTTGGCTCAACATGACCCCTTTAGGTTAAGTTGGGTCTAAGGTCAATTGGGCTAGGTTAGGTCTAGTTGGCCAATTGCGACTTTGGTCAAGTTTAACAAGTGATTTGGAATGAACTTGACCCATTGGTTTCAATCAATTTAGCTTAGATCAAGTTTTGACATATTTTGACTATTTAGGTCAAGTTGGGTCAACTTGGGTCAAGTGGCCAATTGGGCTTGGTTAGGCTCAAATGTTGGCTTGGTCAAGTTCAAACATAGGTCATGAGTGAACTTAGATCAATGGTTTCAATCAATTTGGCTTATGACAAAATTTGGCTATATTAGGTTTCATTTTGGGCTAAGTGTTGACTTGGTCAATTAGGTTTGACTTAGTTTGACCCAATTTGATTGATTGATCATCCCATGATGATTGTCGATCATGATGAGAGGGATACATGAGTTTGGTTCAATCCAATTTGGTTAGGATTAGAATTTGGCTCATAAGTATACTTTAGGTCACTTTGGGTCAAGTGAGCCTAAATTGGGTCAAATGGCTTGGCCAAAGCTTAATTTGAGTTTGATTGATCTTATATGGACTTATGATTGAAATATAAATCCATTTACAAGTGGTTTGAAGTCAAATGGGTTTTGATTCATTTGACAATTTCATATTCAAAGGAAGAATATGAAGGATTTTGCTTTGATTTTTGACTTGGGGTTTTGATTGAAGTTTGTATTTATATGAGTTCATGATTGTAGGGTTGATTGAATCATGAAGGAAAATCAAAAGTTTGGCTTGATTTGAAGTTGATTTAGCTAAGTTCAAGATTTTGACTTGAAAGCTTAGGTTGATTTTGAGTAGATTTGAATTTGATTTTTGGAATTGGATTTGATTGTTTGATTTATATTTCATTTATATATGTGAATATGATATAAATGGATTATAAGAAAATTTCAAGGGTTTGAAGTGATTTGATCATGACTTAGGCTAAGTCCATTAAGAAGGATTTAAAGGACTTACGAAAATTTCATGAATTGATTTGGAATTTTGAGTTTAGTTTGATTGGTTTGAATTTATATTTCATTTATATATGAGAATATAAATGAGAATATAAATGAATTATGAGAAAATCTCAAAGATTTGATTTGGTTTTTATCATAATTTTGGCTAAATCCTTAAGAGAAGATTAAGGACTTAAGATAATTTGGACTTAGGAATTTTGATGGATTTTGATCATGTGTTTCAATCATGGACTTCAATCATGGATTTCAATCATGGAGTTGATTTGGATTTGGAGAAAATCAAATAAGATTGATTTTGAGTTTGACTTGAAAGAAGGAAAGTGATGAATGGTTTAAGCTAAAGGGTAAGAAATCTAACACTCTCATGACCTATTTATGACTAATCTATTTGGGTTGAGTGTCCATCTAATCACTTGTCTTAAGACTAAGAACTCTTAAGATTTAGATTTGAGAGATTCATTTGATGTCAGGACTTATCCAAAATCATGATCAAATCATTCAAATCTTATAAACTCATTTATATATAAATGAAATATAAAATCAATTTCAAAAAAATCCAAAATTCGGGTCCTTTAAATACCTAATGGACTTAGCCTAAATCCGATTAAACCATTCAAACCCTTGATATTTTCATATCATTTGTATTTATATTCATATATAAATGAATATAAATTCAATCAATCAAATCAAAATCAAAAATTCAAGTTTCAAATAAAATTTTCCATGGTCATTTTTTTAATAAATTTTATGACTATAAATGAAATATATTCAAATCAAAAACAATTTAAAATCAAAACTCAAATCAAAAAATCAAAGCCTTTCAAATTAAAATCTTAAACTTAAAATTAACTTTTCAAAGAAACTCTTGATTTTCCTTGATTTGTAATAATAAATCAAATATAAATACAAGCTTCAAATCAAATTAAAATCAAGTCAAAATCAAACCAAATCCTTTCATGTTCTTCCTTTGAATATCAAAAATATCAAAACTCATTTGACTTCAAACTTGCAAATGGGTTTATATTTCAATCATAAGTCTATCATCAAGTCAAATCAAGCTTTGATTTGACCCACTTGACCCAAATAACCTAACCCTTTGAGCCAAATTTTAATCCCCAACCAAATTAGATGAACCAAACTCACATATTTCATCATGATCAACAATCATCATGGGATGATCAATCAACCAAATTGCCAAACCTAGGGTTGAAAGTCACTTGCAAAATGAAACATGTAAATCCACCATAATTGATTGAAATCAATGATCTAAGTTCATTCATGAACTATGTTTGAACTTGACCAAGTCAATGAATTTCTAACCTAAATTGGCGGTTGATTGAGTTGACCCAACTTGACCTAAAGGGTCAAAATGTGTCAAAACTTGATCTAAGCCAAATTGATTGAAACCAATGGATCAATTCCAAATTCACTTTGAACTTGAAAAAAATTATTCAAACTAGTAATTGACCAAAACTTGACCTAAAGGGGTCATGTTGAGCCAAATTCATACTTAACCAAAATTGATTAGAAATAAAGATATCAATCCACTTCATATGACTAACCAAACTTAAACCCACCCTTGACCTAGCTCAAATAGGTCAAATTGGTCAAATTGGTCAACTTGACCCATTTGACCTAAATGAAGTCATATGAACCAAATTCAAACCTAAATCAAATTGAATCAAACTAAAGCCACCAAAATATTTCAAATGGTCATATGAACTTGACCCAACCCTTAGTTTGACCCAATTTGACTCAAGTTGACCCATTTTAATCTAAATGGGTTCACATGACTGAACTCCAAATCTAATGAAACTTGGCCAAACCTATTTTCTCAACATACCCAACATATCCAAAATCAAAAATCAGCCAAATGACCATTCTACCCCTAGGCCATAGAACAAATTTTGGTCTAATCCATGGGTAATTTTGTCAAGCCCTCTTCATGTCAACTTGATACCTTTCTAATAGGTCAAGTGGACCCAATGGAGAGTGATGCACCCAACCCAGTGGGTTTGGGTTGGCCCAAATGGACCCAAGGCCAAAACTGTCCCCCTAGCTCAAATTGGCCAATTCAAAAACCTCCATCCACTTGATTTGAAGCACATGGGAGGTTACCAAATCACTCAAGAGCTCAAACCGACCATGTACCAACCACAAATAGCCCAAACAACCCTTTTCATATGGTCAATTAGATCAAAATGATAGCCCAAGCTTCAGTTGTTCGATTTCCATAGGGGGAGATATACTCCCTCTAATTCCATTTGAATTCAACATTGTCAATTGAGTCCTAGAGAGTGCTAGGAGCCATTATAGAGTATTCCTAAGCTTCCTAGGATGGAATTGAAATCAAGCTTTCTCGATTTTCTTCCTTAGAAAACAAGGAGCTCCTCTTATTTCCCAACTTCTTCCACACTACAATCCACTTCAATTCTCTTTGCACACTCCCTCGGGGGATCAAGTTGAGTGTACCCAAGATCTCCCTCAAGTTCCCAAGGCAAGGAGAGGTTGAATTCGATCAAAGCCGTAAGCAAGAGGAGGAGGTGCTGGTCCATAGAGAGATCTACTCAACCCCAAGGCTTGAAACTTTCAACAGGGCTTCATCTCCACTATACGATGCTACCTCATCGAACTCGAGCATCGGTGATCACCTCCGATGTGGTATAAAATTTTTTGACCATTAGATTTAGGAGGTGTTGGTCCTTTGTGAAAGAAAGTGTCATGGCATGAGAATTCCCCCATTGGATAGGGTTGCCATTAGCATAAGATGGTGTGGGTAAAGTTTTATTCCAATACGAGCTCAATCAAGCTTGGATCTTCCCTTAGATCATGAACAGTCTCCATTGATCCTCAGGGAAGAATTGGGGTGATCCTGGCCATCCATCACATTTTGGATGGATGGCTGAGATTAACCACACGTTTATAAATCATTTATCCTTTTAGAAATCATGGGTTGATCCCTGTCCATTTGATCCTTGATCGAATGGCATCAAAAGCATCCTTAGCCGATCGATGTTTAAGTAACCCCTCTGTGATGTAAGCGCTAACCACCACGCGTCTTCTGTGCTAAATTAGTTAAGGTTTTTTAATAATTTAATCCCTAAGCTCTTAAAATTTATATCACCCTAAATAAAAAAAAAAAATATGAGATAAATTTTTATGGAAATACAATTCAATCTAGACTATTCTAAAAATGATTTAATGGATTTTGAATTATATTTTTCTTTGATTTGGGGTTTTAATGGAAATCTTATTTTGCTAATTACTGCTTAATTAATCCTATGATTAATCCCAAATTTCTTGGGTATGTTTTGGGGGATGACTTCTGCCTCCCCTAATTTTCTTGGGATTTATTAAGGGCTTAATTAAGAGAATTGCAAATGCATTTCTGAATTACTCCTCTAATGTAATTAAGAATAATTAAGGGTGTGATTAGTGTCTTAATCCCTCATTAGAGTTGATTAAGGTTAGATACAATGAATAGAAGGCTTAGGGAATAATTTTGGGGTATTTCCCCTAAGCTATTCCCTAAACCCATTTTTATTTCCTTAATCCTCTCTTAATTAAGGGTTAATTCATTAATTACCCTCTTAATTAATTTTTAAAAAATTCTAAAACCTTTCAGAACTTAATTAATCTACTTTGGGTAGATGCTTAGGTGTTCAAGAGCCTAAGTACAATTAAGGAAATCAAAACTCACCTCACATATGTGAGGGGTCTTTTGAAATTACTTAAGTTAAACCCCTTAGCTTAATTAACCATTAATCATAAGCCAAATTGCATTAGGCCCTTTTCTTCTAGGTGCATTACAAATTTAAATTTCTTGTGAGGTTTTATTTCATCCCATTGGCTCATAATTACTTGGTTAACTATGCTAAGGTGGTGTAGGTAAGGGTTTAATTAACTTGCTTAATTCATACCTTAACCTAACCAAAAATTTAAAAGGAATCTAATCATCTAAAAATTGAACAAAAATGTCAAACACATGTGGGAATGGGTTAGGAACAACAAACTTAACTCACATTGAATAAACTTTGATTTACTTTAAGCTTTCTCATTTCATAAAATTGTCTTTAAGATTTATTAAAGTGAATGTGTTTACATGCTTTCATTGCTTTAGTTCTTTCCCCAACATGCTAAATATGTGTGTCATGTGGTTTCATGCATTCATACTTTTCAAAATTCAAATTTAAAATGAAAATGTTTACTTATGTCAAATTTGCATGTGTTGGCTAACGTAGAAATATGAGTGGCTAAACATATGAATCAAATATTAAAACTGAAAGTGTGCTACTTATATTTTAATTATAAGCTTGCATATGAGTAAGATATAAGGGTGTGCTTAGTATAGGTTTTCTTTCTCTTTTCTTTTAGTATAGTTTTGAATAGGATTTGGTAAGATGTATGGTTCATTTGAAAAGAACCCGACACTTGCCTAATTCCATATCCTATTCATTCCTATGCTATCACTTGAGAAGGTTACCTATGCTTGCACACATAAATTGCATAAACAAAATGAATCAACCAATACAAATTTTTGCATTCTTTCTTTTCCATTTCATTTCTTTTGTGCACATGTTTGTATTTAAGGAAAATGGTATATTAGTCTGGATAACCCCAAGGTTGCGAGGCTTTAAGTAGCCCTAAGTAGGTCTTGTACTTACACCTCTAATTAACAATGGTGCTGTACTCACTTATGCCTTTATTACTTTCATGTGTGCATGTGAAAATTGGATAATAAATCCCTCTTCTACTTAATGAAAATCATGCATCATAAACTTCCAAATTTCCTTAAATGAATTATTTAGCATGCATCATAAAGTGTGTTAAACATTTTCATTTGTATGTATAGATTTTCTTAGGACTCATTCATATGCATATTATACAAGTTGGGAAAGAAATGAAGTGATGTATGTTTTGTGAATTTGGTTCATTTTATTTAATCTTAAAATGCCTTTCTTTTTGAATGAGTTTGTTTAGAGTTCATCTAAACTTAGGATTAATTAAAATACTTAATCAAAACATTTACTAAACAAAGCTAAAAACATGAATCCACTTTAGAAATTACTTAGGTTAGGGAAGGAAAGAAGTTCTCTTCTCTCTTTATAACTTAATTAATTGTAGAATTCATTTGAACCTAACCAAAACATGAAATAAAATCAATCCAAAATAATTAAATCACTTAAATGAAACCCTCCTCTAAGTTGAACATACTTCACACTTAGAAAATCCTAACATAAATCGATAGCTAAGCATAGCACACAAGCCTCCAAAGCACACACATTAGGCTAAGCCACCACTTCTAGCTTTAGGTTAGGGCAGTGCATGCTTTGATGTTTGCTTTTGTTTTGTAATATATATTTTAGACTAGATGTTAGGATGTATGCTCATAGAATGAATGGTAGGATGATCTTAGTCTAACCATTATTTTATGTAGGGGATTGTGCTTAAGGGGCGCTGTAATAAATAAAAATATGAATGCTTTGGATTAGAGGTGCTTATACCCCTAAGCATAATCCAATAGGCCAGGTGGACTTAGTCACCCATGTGTGGGGTGATAAGTCTAATATACATGCTTTGGATTTGGTGGTTTGTTTAGCTAACCTTTATTTTACAGTGTAAACTAGATTTATTTTTCCTTTTATGTAAATTTTGCAATTATGATTTTGGAATGATTATTATGGGGATTAGGATGAGCATTGGTCATAAGATCTCATCTTATGCACCATGTGAAACCTTGGAGCATCCACCTTCCAACCATCCAAAAGAAGGAACCAAAGCAGAAAGAAGAAAAGAAGGAAGAGGAAAAGAAGAATGAAGAAATGAAGCTTGAAGACCCCCATAATAATGAATTCCTTGCTTAATTGTATTTAATTCATTTGTAATCCAGGTTGTATAAGGGTAGAGCTCAGCTACCCAATTTATTTTTTGGGTTTGTGCGGTAGTGCCCAACTATAACGGTCTTTTATTCTTTTTGTGATTAGCTTTATAAATTGATTGATAATTTGTTTAGCTTTTACATTAAGTGGCATCTTTTTCCTAGTTTCTTCCTTGCTTTATGTATGGCCTAGATGTAGATTAGGCTCTTAGAGAAAAATAAACCTTTTGCCAAACTTAACAACTCAAAACTAAAAATAAAGAACTCATAAGCTTAGGTTTAAAATCAAGATAAAAAAATTAGCAACCCATTAAGCTGGATGAGTATTTCTTTTACAATATCATGCACAAATGCATCTTATTTCACTCTTGATTGGAGGGCTTCCACCTTTTCTAGAGAAACTTGGCTTGACCTTTGAGAGCCATGGTGGAAACACACCTCCTCCCTTCTCGTTGATTTTGGCCAATAACTTTATTTCTCATGCATTAGGCATATGAATCCTATTTTCCTGAGTCAAAATGATTGTCCAAAAAGGAAAATAAAATGAAATTTGAATTGCATTAGATTTAGGTCATTTGAAGTATATCCTTACATGATTTAGTCTCTTTAGGGAGTGAGTTTAAGGACTTAATCTCTTTCTAAATAAATAATAGCCTAGCTATCTTGCATAAGCATATGACTTGCCTACATGTATTTAAAATAGTAGGAGGAGTTAGTTGGTAGCCACCCCTAGTTGTAAGTCCAAGCAGTCGGGTGGTTTGTCCTCTCTTATGGAGGCAAATCAAATACCCATTTTTGCCTTAGATTTAGGTTGTGTTTTCGGCCCTCGCTAGAGCTCCCTAGATTTAGGTTCTAAGGTTAATTCTCCCCTTTGTGGGCCGTAAGCTTAAATCCTCATCTCTTAAGCATTTCCATAATCTTGTGGGCATCTCCTACTTATCTTTCTTTTGGCTTCGATAATAACTCCCTCTCATTAATCTCATTTGATCTTCAAAAATGAACTAATCAATTGATAGTCCTTTTCTATTGATATCTTTGAAAACAATGATCATTTTCCTTAATCGAGAGTATTCCTAAGGGATCCCATCCCTTAGGATGTAATTAACTATGGGGGCTTGACCTTGTAGGGAACTTAACAAACCCGGTTTAAAATAAACCCTGCTTTACTTTTTCATGTAAAGTAGGGAAAAATCTTTGGTATAGATGTAGACCCATTATCTTTAGGAGTCTTTATTGAGGTAATTAGGTCCATTAAAGGGTAGTGACTTCTGTCTTCCGAGATAGTATACTATTCCTTGATGACGTACCCGATCACCTGAATAAGCACATTTGCAGATCTCCATGGCATCCCAAAAGATGAATTTCTATATTCTTTCCTTTTCTCCATAGATTGAAGGTGACCATATATAGAAAATTTTCACAATAAAGCTCTATCCAAATTTGATATGAATATACATAGGAATGAAATTAAATAAGTATGTGCTTTTGTTAACCAGGGAAGTGAGATAATCAAATGACCTCCTTGGGGCAACTTAAAGCCTCATATTCCCAGGATGTCTAGACTATATACTTATTATCATTCAAACACATGTAAATTCGCATATGAATATAGGAAAGAGAGCATTACCTTCACATGTTTAAGTTATAAACACATGCAAATCCTATGTATATTCATAACTACTATCACCCCAACTATCATTATCAATTTATAGCATTTTAAAAAATTAATTTGGATTTATTAGCGATAATATCCACACATATAATAAAATTAAGCAAACACATGCAATTTTACATAAGTAAATTCCATTTTATTTTAAAAATATAAATGCATGAAGTCACATGGCATACAACATTTAAAGTGATTGAAAAGGAATAGCCAAACATAACCATATGACTCATTCAACTATACTAATTCCTAAGGACAGTCTCATTAAATAAAACCATTTAAATAAAACCAAAGCCTTGTATTAATTTTAATTCTAAATTTCAATTAGAATTAGAGAAGAGAGATCATTTTCTATTTTTGATCCCATTCATATGTTAGTAATCTTAATTTATTTAAGGAAAGATAATTAGTTGACTTTTATGATTTAATTAGATTGAATTGTTAAACAATCCTCTTAATTACCTTTTTCTATGCTTCTTTATTTTAATTAATCAATTAATCATGAGCCACAAATGGCATGAACATAAGGAAAATAAAATTGCAATGCTCTAGAAGACCTAATGCAATTGGCTCATGATTAGAGATTAATTAAGTTAAAGAATCTAATTAACTACTCTTATGATTTTCCCACACTTATGGGCTAATCATAAATTCCTCAAGGAGCATTTGGCTCATGATTAGAGATTAATTAAGTTAAAGAATCTAATTAACTACTCTTATGATTTTCCCACACTTAGTTGACTTTTATGATTTAATTAGGTTGAATTGGTAAACAATCCACTTAATTACCTTTTTCTATGCTTCTTTATTTTAATTAATCATTTAATCATGAGCCACAAATGGCATGAACATAAGGAAAATAAAATTACAATGCTCCTAGAGGACCTAATGCAATTGGCTCATGATTAGAGATTAAGTTTAATAGAGATTAATTAAGTTAAAGAATCTTATTAACTACTCTTATGATTTTCCCACACTTATGGGCTAATCATAAATTCCTCAAGGCTTTTATGTTATTAAAAACATAAAGAGACTCTTAATTTAATTATTGATTATATGAAGTGATTAGCATTTAATTTTGATTTGATTTGGCCATTAATTAATTATTTTTTAATCAAGTTATGTTTTAATTAACTCTCTTTAATGAAATGAATTTGGAAAAGTAATTAGGAAAGGGGTCCTAATCACTCTATCTCATCATCTCACTGTTAATCCGTGATTAATGAAGTTAAATTAATTAATCTTTACTTTTTAAAACTTTAATTAATCATTGAATTAATTAAGAGAGTAATTAAGATTTTAATTTCAAATTTTCCTAATTACATAGCCAATAAATCTCAAGAAAATCATGGGAGGTAGAGGTCATCCTATTAAAGCAACTTGCCAAGTTTGGGATTAATTGCCCAAGTAATTAAGGCTTAATTAAACTAATTAAGAAAATTATTCAAGCCCTAATTAAGACTTAATCACTGTTCAAAATCAAATGAAATTATTTTTATTAAATTCTTCTCTATTTAACCTTTCCAAAATGTATTTATTTATTTTTTTTGGATTTTTTACAATTAGCTAAGATTTTAGAAAGTTTTAGCCAATTAATCGCATTTTTAAGCCTAATTAATCCCTAATCCCATAAGCGCCATGCAGACGGTTGACGTGGCATCATTTTTCATGTGGCGCTACAAGATTAGCCACTTGAATTGTCCAATGTGACACTAACGTGGCAGTGATGAACGCACTTTCATCCCCACTATTCGATCTAAGATCCGATAGTGGGGATTAATCTCGAGATTCTGTAGGATTAAATCAAGATTATCTAATGGATTAATCATGACCATCCATTCTATTCCTGCGAAATGGATGATGAATGATCATTCATCCCCTGAGTGATAGAAGATGGACACCGTCCTCCCTTCTATGCTCAATCCAAGCTAACCGGAGCTCAAGGAAGCTCGAGATCGATCTCAAAATATTCACAGAAGAGATCTAAAGGGATCCTACAGTGGGATTTATACGAAATTAAACTTTCCTTCACAAAGGCCTATAAAATTTTAGAAAATTGATGATTTGCATAATTTACCTCATCGGAGCTCAAGACAGCATTTAATCAACTAAGGTAGCCTCATCTTCAAGAGATAAAGCCCTGCTGAGAAGTGCATGCCTTGCCTCCTCACCGGTAGCTCTATGGACCAAGCATCACCCAAAAACTCATTAGAGTTAGGCTTGAAGTGGTCTTTGATGCTTGAATCGATCGAGAATATATTCATTTGTCCTCGTCGAAGCAAGGAGAAGGTGTGGGTAAGGTTAATTTGAAAATGATAGAGTTTGGAGGAGGTTGGATGGAGATTGGCTCTGTCCTATTTTAGGCTTAGCATTTTTGGTGATGGGGAGGTTTAGGGACTTGAGAAAAGCTCTGGGAGACTCATCTTGAGTTGCTTGTGCTCTGAGGATGTCTCTTGTGTGGAATGATCTTGAATGAGGAGGAGTATTCTCTTCTCCCCATCCAAACTGATGGCTTAGATGAATTCTACAAATTGTAGGTGTTCGGCCAGCGCAAGCAGCCATGGGTGGCAGGGAATTTGTGAGGTGGCTCTGTTAGATTGGAGGAGTGGAAGGGAGTGGGCTGCCAAGGCTGAGGTGGTTGTCCTTGGTTTCCTATGTGTGCCAATGGGAGCAAATGGGTTAGCTCACCTTGACTTGGCTCATGGCTGACCCAATTAGCTTCGAGTCAGGTGAGCCAGTGGTCCTCATGTCTATTTGGAGCTTAGGGTGGTTTTCAAAGATAAGAGAGTGGGTTTGACCATCCAAGAATGGGTTTTATCCCATTAGGAAGGCTTTACCCTAATGGGTAATGGGTCAATTCAGGTTTGGTTTTGGTTGGGTTGGATTTGGGCTGACCCTTGGAGATCCAAGGATGGGTCATGCCAAGTTTGAATAAGTTTGGGCTTGATTTGGTTAGGTTTGGCTCAATTTAACCAATGGAGGTCAAATTAGACTAGGTTGGGTCAAGTTGACCAACTGGTCAAATTGGGTCAAGCCATGGGTTGAGATAAGTTCAAATAAGTATTTGGGATGTTTTGGTTCAATTGGTTTGGTTTGGTTTGCATTAGATTTGAATTTGACTCATATGGGTTCATATGGGTCAAATTAGCTAAGTTGACCAATTTGGTCAACTTGACTAAACTAGCTTGGGTTAGATATTGGTTTAGGTTCAATTGATCATTTAAAAATTATTATAGGCTTTGATTTCAATCAATTTGAATTTAGGAATGATTTAGACCAATTTGACCCTTTATGTTAATTTGGACTAAATGGGTCAATTGGGTTCAACCAAGGGTTTGATCATGCTCAATATTCAAGTTGAAATAGATTTGAGTCATTGGTTGCAATCAATTTGGATTAGATTTGATTTGGCCCAATTTAGCCTTTTAGGTCAAATTGGGTCAACTTGGGTCAAGAGGCCAAATGGACTTGGTTTGGCTCAATTGATGGTCAAGTCATATTCAAGGGTTGATTTATGATTGATTGGAATCATTGGGTTAAATTGATTTGTATTGGAATGAGATTTGGTTCATTACTCTCCTGTAGGCTAAAAGGGTTAATTTGGGTCGAATGATCAAATTGACTTGGTTTGACCCAATTGATTCCATTTGATCAATTAAGGGTGATCAATAATCATTGTTGGAGGTTTTGGATAAGTTGGTTCAATCCAATTAGGGTTGGATTGGAATATGGCTCAAATGGGTCCTTTAGGTCACTTTGGGTCAAGTGAGCCTAAAGGGTCAATTGGCATGATTGGATTGAATTAATGGCAATTAGGTTATCCAATATGATCACCAATCATCATGGAAAGGGTTTGGGGGGTTGATCTAATGTAATTTGGGTTGGATTGGAGTTTGGTTCACTTTTGTCAAATTAGTCACTTTTGGTCAAGTTGACCAATTATGCTAATTACGTTAGATTAGGTTTGATTTGGGTTGAATTAAGTTTGATGATTGATTTGGGATTGATTGATGGCTTTGATTGCATTTGATTTAGGTTTAATTGAATTTTATCTCATTTGGATATTTTGGGTTCAGATGGGCTAACTTGGGTTAATTGAATTGATTTTGGTCAATGGGTTTGATTGGCTTAATTGTAGAATTTGGAAAGATGATTGAAGGGATTGAGAAAATCAATTGAGTTTGGTTTGATTGAAGGAGGTTTGGGGTCAAATCCATAGGATTGAATCATAGGGTTAAGATAGGTTTGATTTTGGCTTGGAGTTTGGGTATGATATTGGATTCAATTGGTGTTAGTTTAATTTGAGGTTTGGTTTTGCAATGTTTAAAGTTAGTTTTTGACTTAAGATTACGCATAAGTCACGGGTTAGACCATAGGGTAGGTAGGTTTCCATTGTCCTATGTCATAGCCTAATCCTATGGCGAATCCTCCTAAGTCCCTAAGTTTGTGTTAAGTGTTCACTTAGTTACTAGAAGTGCCCTATGACTAAGGAGAATCTAGTGTCTAGAAGACTCTTAGATCTAAGATGGGGAGATTGAATCCTCACTTGAAAAGTGAGGTCAACAAAGTTAAAAAACCTCCTTTGGGCTAACTTAATAATCCTGCACCCCCGGGTGTCTAGCTAATATACCTTATGCTTATGTTATGAAAATATGGTTCTTGATTGGACAATGAATTCTGCACTATGTGGCTTTGTTAAACCAAGACGATGAGGTTATAAAACCTCTTTTGGGCTAACTTAATAGCTGGGCACCCCTAAGTGTCCAACCTATATGCCTTATGCTTATAAATATGGTTATGTTATGAAAGCTTCTTGAATGGACATATATCTCAAATGAATTATGCACTAGTCATAGGTACATGGCTTTATTAAACCAGGGGGATGAGATTATAAATCCTTTTTGGGCACATGATTCTATATGAATATAGCATGAGTGATAACCTACATTAATCTTTATTAATTATTTTTAGTTCTAGATAAATTAATTAAATATCTTAAAGTGCAATATCTCAATTAATTATAATTAATGGTTGAAAATTTTTCTAAGAACTCTTTGACGTTAATAATTAATGATTGAACATTAAGGAACCACTTAATTATTTTTAAAAATTAATTAATTGAGCTAGTTAATGACTTAAGATTAAGAAAATCATATCTTTTAATTAATCAATTAAATTAACTTGAAATAATTATGGGAGGAAGGGAATATCATTATGAATGTTCTTTAAAAGTTTCAAGTTAATTAGAAGTGTAATTAGAGGTTAATTTTATTAATATACTTTTCATTTAAACCCTAATTGCTCTTAATCCAGTGGGTAAAAATTAGGGAAATTATTTTTCTTAACTGCTTCTCTATCTAAGCTTTTTATAAAGTATTACTTATATTTATTTTAGATTTTTTATAATTAGTTATAAATTTTTAAAATTATTGGTAATTAAATTAGATTTTAATCCTAGTAAACCCAATTATACAATCGATGATATGCGATTTATTACTTAAAACATCTTGCATGGTGGCTTACTCAGCCAGCAATGGACATGGTTTAATCCGAGTGATTCGATCAAAGATCAAATGACAGAAATTAATCAAATTGTATTAAAAGATTAAATCAAATAAATCTAATGTATTTAATCATGATCTTTCATTATAATCATACAGAATGGATGGTGTATGATTCATTTCCTTCCTCTAGCAAGAGAAGGAAACCATTCACCATTCACCACTTAATTTGGGCCACCGAGCTCAAATTGAAAAGGGAAACGAATCCAAAATGATCAAGAAATGAAAACCTATCGATTTCTATGGCTTGTTTATCCTAAAACTCGAATTCACTTCACAAAATACCAAGAATCCTAAGATATTCAATGGTTTGGGAGAGAATACCAGGTAAAAGCTTAAGACTAGTGGTCCAACATATGAGGTAGCTTTGCCTTGAAGAGGCAAAGGCTTGTTGTTCAAGTCTCAGCTTACCTCCTCGTTGGTTGCTCTAGAGACCAAAAACCACCACGATTTCATTATAACTTGATGCTTTTGTGATCAAATTGAGTATTTTTTTTTTATTTGTTTATGTTGGCTGGAGTGAAGGAAAGGTGTGGAAAGAGTTAATAAGTGAAAGTGAGGTTTGTTGGAATTGGGTATGTGGGGGCATTCGGGTTTGAGGGAGCTTAATCTTACCAATAATGTGGAGCATGAGGAGCTCTTGGATTGCTTAGGGACTATCTCTGGGAGGCTTGTGAAAGTGTCTATTGAGTTTGGAGGGCTGGTAATGTGTATATCTCCCATCCCATGTGAACCACCCATTTGGGTTCATTCAGGCCATGGTAGTCAGCCAGACTATTGGGGTGGCTAGAAATGGCATGGACTGATGAATTGGTCTTCATCTAGTGGTTGGAGTAGTTTGGTGGATATTAGTGAAGTGTACAAGCCATAATGGCTAAACCAAGATTTTTCACTTTGTGTCCATGGCTTATCATTGGTTAAGGGCTGAGCAAATGAGCCTTAGGTCAATCAGACTTAGCTCAAGGAGTGCTAAGAATGTTGTCTTGGCTGAAGGGAGGGGTTAAACCTTCTTATTTAAATTTTAATCCAATGTGGGTGGCTTGGTTCACTTAGTTTGGGTTGAACTGGGTTTACCTTGGGTTGGGTCCACTTTGGCAGGTACAAGAGCACCTAAAAAAGAGTCATGTCAAGTTTAGTTGAGATTGGACTTAGTTTAATTGGGTTTGGTTCAATATGACCTATTTAGATTAATTTAGGGTTCAAATGTTAGGTTGACCAATTGATCAAATTGGGTCTAAGGGACTATTAGATTATGTTTAAATAATTATTTAGATTGTATTGGTGTAATTGGTTTGATCCAATTCAAAGTATATTTCAATTTGGCTCGTATGAGACAAATGGGTTCAGTTTGTCAATTTGGCCAAATTGAATAAATTGATTATGATTGGAAATTGAGTTAAGTTCAATTATCATTTTAAAGTTGATTGTAGGGGGTGGTTTGGTTTTCTTTGGATTTAATTAGATTTTAGTAGGTCAAATTGGGCTAGGTTGGGTAAATTGGTTTAAATTCATCAATTGGGTTAAATTGATTATTGGGAGGTGTTCAAGGATAAATCATGGATCAATTGCAAGTGATGGTTTGGTTCAATCTGAAGTGAATTAAATTTTGGCTTGAATTCATCATTTAGATCAAATAGGTTTAGGTTAAGTCAAAGGGTTCAATTAGTTCAATTGGGGTCATTTAGGTGCCAAGTCATATTCGATAATCATTTTAGGAGTAATTGCAAGGATGGTTCAACCTAATTTGGATTGAATCAAGGTTTGGTTCAATTTGATCCCTTTAAGTCAAATTAGGTAAAATGAGTTAAGTAAGTCAATTGGCTAAATTGAGTTTACATTTTGTTTCAATTATGTTTGGTTTAGGTTGGGAATGATTTGGGCAAAGTTAATTCCATGTGATTTTGGATCAATTTAGAGTTTAGCACTTATAGGCCCAAATGGATCAACTTGAGTCAATTAGACCAATTGATCTAATTAGACCTAAATTGGGTGTAATTTAGATATGATTCTTGCTTGGCATTAGATTGGATTGATTGGCCATGATCAAATTGGATTTAATCATGGTTTGGGTCAAAGTGGTCTGAATATGCCAAATGGGTTTAATTGGGTCAAGTGCACCAATTAGATATTTTGGCCAATTATGCTTGGCTTGTGTTTGGTTAGATGTGTTTCAAGTCACCTATAAATTTATGATTGAATGGATTTTATGTGTTAATATTTGTGTGTGTTTGGGCTAAGTGGGGTCCACTAAGTATAGTCCTAGATTTGACCTTTATGATTCTTCTAGGTTTGGTCATGGTATCCTCCTAACCACTAGAAGTGTCTTAACCCTAAGTGAGGAAGGCCTTAGTTCTAGATCAAGATCCTAGACTAAGTGATGGAGGTGAGCATTCTTTCTTTTGATGAGATTGAGAAAACGTAGGTATTGGAGGTGAGGGAAGAAGATATGTTGAATAACTAGCGCTCCCACCAAGGATTGCCAAGGTTTGGCCACCAAGCTCTCAAACCACAAGAATAACTCAATAATTTATAATTGCCAAAAGATCTCCTTCATTCTAGTAAGAGGGGTTATTTATATCCATTACAAGCATCTTTCAAAAGAAAAGAATTCAAAACATGGAGGGAAAGGTGGATGGCCACATTAATGTGAAAAATTAAATTACCTCATTATTTTATGTCATCCACCCATTTCACATGTTATTATTTTATGTGGATTCAATCACCTCACATATCATGCTTTGAATTTTTAAATGCAAAATTTCAAACATGGAGTTTCTAGAAGAAAATTAAAAATTACATAAATAAAAAAGATGAAATCATAAAATGGGTCTTAGCAGGCTAATGGGCTAAGCCTTCTTCTTTCTTGAATTTTCTTGGGCTTTAGCTTAAGATCTTGTAAATGGACCTTGAGCTCTAATTTTTGGATCCTCATGATGTTCTACATCAACTCTGCTAGGCTCAATTCAACTCTGCTATGTAGAGTTGAAATCTAAGAAATCTTCTACTAATTATGGGGCTAAAGTCTCCAAATCAATACAGGTCAACTATGTGTCTTTAGTTGGTGGCTTATTTTTCCAACAAACTAGAAAATGATATTCAAAAGCTGGATTAATGGGTGCTTCCTTGGTGATAATATAGTCAACTTCAAAGGAAGAGGGCTTCTGCAAGTACGGTGCTATATCTCTTGCTAAAGAGTTAGACTGAACAAGTGGAGGTTTGTTAATTCCTTCATATGATAGAATATCTTCAATATTAATAACTGGATGAATGAGCATATCAGTGGGAAAATCAAGGTGATAAGCATTAGTTCCAATTTTCTTGAGAATTTTAAACGGACCACAAGCTCGTACATGTAATTTCTTATATCAAGTGGTTTGATAACGCTCAGGCCGAATGTGAATCAATACATAATCACCTTCTTTATATTCTTTCATTGAATGATTACGATTTACCTTAGAAGCATAGTTTTCATTACATATAGTAATTTTCTTTCTTATATCTTCATGGAGGCTTTAAAAATCTTTAGCAAATGAGAATGTTGCATCAAAAAATATATGAGATGGTAGGTTTGCTATATCTATTGATCGTCATGGGTTTTGACCATAGACTACCTCAAATGGTGATTTTTTTGTAGTTCTAGATATAGTACTATTATAGGCAAATTCTAAGGTTGGTAAATGTAAATCTCAATTTTCTAAACTTTTACCTACCAAACATCTAATCAAAGTTCCTAAGGAATGATTAACTACTTCAGTTTGTCCATTTGTGAAAGGCAAAAGAAAATTTTAATTTGGTACTTAATAATTTCCATAATGTTTTCCAAAATTATGAGACAAACTTAACATCTTTGTCAGAAATAATGGTTAAAGGGAGACCATGGAGTCGCATTATTTCCTTAAAAAATAATTTGGCTAAATAAGAAGCATCATTTATTTTTGAACAATGTAAGAAATGAGCTATTTTTGAGAAAAATATCCACTACAACAAAAATAATATCATGTCCTCGAGCTATCCTAGGTAATCCTAGAATAAAATCCATTGATAGGTCTTCCCAAGGCCTATAAAGAATAGGTAAGGTAGTGTATTGTCTAGACCTTTGTTTGATAGTTTTAGCCTGTTTATAAATTAAACATTGAGCCACTAATTTTTGAACATCTCGTTTTAATGAAGGCCAATAAAATCTATTTTCTAATAAACATATGATCTTATCCTTTCCAAAATGGCCAACACCACCAACATGTAGCTCATTGATAAAAAATTCTCTAAGAGAAGATCGACGAATGCATAATTGTTTTTTTTATATAAATATCCATTTGTTATCAAGAATGTCCCTTATAAAGTTATTGGTTTATCTAGGTGTTCAAGATAAATTAAGTGAAAGTCGGGGCACAAAATATAATCATCTTTAATTCTAACAAATCTTGGGATTCTCAATTCTAAAGAGGAAATCATTAGGTTTACCCTGGATAAAGCATCCAGTTTATTCTCGATTCCAGGCTTAGTCTTATAAAAATTCAACCCATTTTGCATGCCTATGACTTAATTTTTGTTGAGTATTAATAAATTTTAAGGAATGATGATCAGAATTAAGTATAAATTCTCTATGTAAGAGATAGTGCCACTAATGCCTTAAGGATTGAATTACAACATAAAACTCTCTACCATAAGTGGAATATCATTGTTCGACTTCATTTAACTTTTCACTAAAGAATACTATAGGATGATTCTCTTGACTTAAAATTTCACCTATCCCAATTCCTGAAGCATCACATGTCACTTCAAAGGCTTTAGAAAATCAGGAAGCCTAAGGATTGGTGCGAGTGATAAGAACTTTAATTTTCTCTAAGGCCTTTTGTGCACTAGGAGTCCAACAAAATTTATCTAATTTTAGTATATCAGTTATCAGAGCAACAATAGTACTAAAATTCTTGATAAATCTCTGATAAAAAGTAGTCAAACCATGGAAGCATCTAACTTCAATAAAACTTTTAGGTGATGGCCAATCTAAGATTGCTTTCACTTTAGAAGGATCAGGTTTAAGTCCAGTAGTGGATATAATAAAGCCTAAAAGATTACCTCATTGCAAAAGAAATACTTTTTTAAAATTAATGTATAATTTCTCTTGTCTATGTAATTCAAAGACTTTTTGTAGGTGTTGTAGATGTTTATTTTCACTTAGACTAAAAATCAGAATATCATCAAAATACACCACCAAAAATTTACTTATATATGTATTCATTAATCTCATAAATGTGCTAGGAGCATTTAAAAGTCCAAAGGGCATGACAAGCCATTCATAAAGTCCATCAGGGGTCTTAAAAGAGGTATTCCACTCATCTCCTGATCTAATCCAAATTTAATGATATCCACTTTTTAGATCAATCTTTGAAAAAAATTTGCTCCTGAGATTAAATCTAACATATCATCTAATCGGGGAATAGAAAACCTATATTTGATGGTAATTTTATTTATTGCTTGACTATCAACACACATTCACCATGTTTCATCTTTCTTTGGAGTTAATAATATTGGGACTGCACAAGGGCTAAGACTCTCTTGAATAAAACCCTTTTTTAATAATTTCTCAACTTGTCTTTTAATCTCAACATGCTTGGTAGGGTTCATCCTATAATGTAGAATATTATGAAGTTGAGAATCGGGTAATAACTCAATAGCATGTTGAATGTCTCTTAAAGGAGGTAGCTCATCAGGAAGCTCATCGGGTGCAATATCTTTAAAATTAGAAAGAAGAGAAGAGACCACAACAGGTATTTGAGTCTCATTAGAGTTTGGTATGACTTCTTTTACATGTAATATGTGAAGAAGAAATGGATCAAAAAATTCTTTTCGTAAAGCTCCAAAATCTATTATTTCTATCTTTGGGGTCAAAGGAGGAAGTGTAGATGTTCTAAAGTAAGAATTAGAAATGATAGTATTAGGCCTAATAGTATGATTTTCTATGATAATTAATTGAATTTTGACATTTTTCTTCAATAGAGGCTTAGGTTACAAGTCAGAAGTTATTTTGTGTGTTGTTATGGAGGGTGTTTTTTCTACTGACTTTATTGGTAGAGTTTAATAGTCATATTATTAAATTTAAAAATATAAGTATTTTCCTACATAGTGAATAACATTCATATCATATATAGCAAGGTCTCCTAAGAGAATATGAGCAATGTCCATAGGAGAACATTACACCAAATTTGATCCTCATAGCTTCCTATTTTAATAGGAACTAAACACCAATTAGTGATGGGAAGAGATGTATGATTTACCCAACTAACATAAAATGGTTCAAGGTGAGGTTCAGATTTTAGGTTGGCTCGAGTTAATGTGTGTGTTGAAATGGTATTCATAGCACTCCCTCCACCTATAACTAACCTACATCTCTTTTCATTACACAAAACATACATGCTAAAAATATTCTTTCTCCTCCAATATTCTGCCTCATTTTTATTATAGTAAGACATCTCATCACATTAACATGAAGGTCATTAGTTAATTCCAATTCTTCATCAGATAATGGGGTGTCATCATAAACTTCTTCTAGATTATCATCTATTGGATTTTCAACTTCTTCTAAAAATAAGATTTGAGCTTTACATTGATTTTACATATGACCCTTTTATGACATTTAAAACATATTACTTCCTAGTGTTCTTAGAGCTCCCTTCAATTGAAGTTTTAGGCAAAAAGCCATTTGGATGGGTGGTCTAATAGATCTATGAGATGAAATGGAAGGTACTTGACTTTTAGTTTTAGAGAGGGAGATAGATTTCTTTTATTGTTCAACCAATAATGCATAATAAAATGCTTCCTCTAATGATTATGGGTCAAATAATTCAACTTCATTTCTAATGTTAGTCCTAAGTCTAATAACAAATTTATTGGCTAATTGCCAATCATTATCAGCACAATCCATTTCAAAATATTTAAGTATTCAGTTACAAGAAAATTACCTTGTCTCAAAGTTAATAATTGACTATGCAGCTTCTTATCATGATGCCTAAGATAGTACTTTGCTCTTAACATTTCTTTCATTTCTATCCAAGTGAGGTTTGTCCATCCTAATCTTTGTTCTTTAGCTAAAGTATTTGTCCAATAAATTTTAGCATGCCCTATCAATTTCATTTTAGCAGTAACCCTTTGGTAATCATCCATTTTATACCAATCAAAGAAGTCATCCATTTAACTAACTAACGAGAAATTTATTTGGGCCATATATACCATCATAAGTTGGGGCTTCTACTTTAACTCTTCGAGATGGATCATTAGAGTCTTCTATGGTCTTAAAATAATTTTCTCCCCTTCCACCATTTCTAGCAATTGATTGTCTTCTAAGTGGTTGATTTTCTCTATGGTTTAGATATGAATCTTCTTCATCTATCCCTATTGGCATAGTCTGAGCAGGTATTGGAGGAGTTGGTACTCTATTATTTTGTAAATGCGCTATAATAGTTTGCATTTGTTGTTTAAGTTCTTGCATTTGATTCTTACTTTCTTCTAATATTTGTTGAGTTTTTAATTCATTATCTTGGATCCTAAGATCTAAGGCATCAACTAATCTAGTCAAGTTTTCAACTTGATCTTGAGAGATAGATTTTGGTGCCATGAGATTTTTTTGTAAAGGAAAAAAAAGATATATGAAAAGGGACCAATGAAAAAAAATGAAAAATATAAGTATAATATGATTGTGCAATCAAAGTGAAATTTTAGGCTAAGAGAACTTCCAGGTGAGGAGGGGGTACAAGACTACTTAAATCCCAAGCTCTCATTAGACAGTTTAGGTCTTTTTGACAAAGTTCTATTTAGCTTACAAAATCATGAGGTTTAACACACTTATATTATTATGCATGCATATTTTATTTATTTATTTATTAATGCAATGAAAAAATGCTCAAATTTATCAAGCCTCTTTTTTTCTTAAGAAAGTAAGTTATCATAAATTAATCAAAGAAGATTACTTGGGATTTAAGTGAAATTTTATGCTATCACCATAAACTTGCAAGCAATATATATCTTTCCAAGCTACTAATATGTATTTAAACTATCATATAAAAGAAAATTAATTAACCTCACAAGTCCATGAAAAACTCATAAGTTTGAAGACATGTCCAGCACTTGAGATGCTCTCTTTGTTGAAGTAAACTTTTTACCAAATTTGCTCCTTCCAGGCTTTGCTCTGATACCAAATTTGATGGAGGTGGACGTTCTTTCTTTTGATGAGATTGAGATAACGTAGGTATTGGAGATGAGGGAAGAAGATATGTTGGATAACTAGCACTCCCACCAAGGATTGCCAAGGTTTCACCACCATGCTCTCAAACCACAAGAATAACTCAATAATTTGTAATTACCAAAAGATCTCCTTCATTCAAGCATCTTTCAAAAGAAAAGAATTCAAAATATGGAGGGAAAGGTGGGTGGCCACATTAATGTCAAATATTAAATTGTCTTATTATTTTATGTCATCCACCCATTTCACATGCTATTATTTTATGTGGATTCAACCACCTCACATGTCATGCTTTGAATTTTTAAATGCAAAATTTTAAACATGGAGTTTCTAGAAGAAAATTAAAAATTACATAAAAAAAAAAGAAATCATAAAATGGGCCTTAGCAGGCTAATGGGGCTAAGCCTTCATCTTTCTTGAATTTTTTTGGACTTTAACTTGAGTTCTTGTAAATGAACCTTGAGCTCTAATTTTTGGATCCTCATGATATTCTACATCACTAAGAGAGTAGAAGTCAACCCCACTAAAATTGAGTTCAATAATTACTCACCAAGGTAAGTAAAAGATAAAATACATTTCACCCATAGTTCTCATAATAAAATTTTTCAAAATCTCTCTCTCTCTCTCTCTCTCTCTCTCTCTCTATATATATATATATATATATATTCACACTTCCCGTTCTACTTTCCCAACTTTAATTCTCTAATAGGTGAAGGACTTTTTTGTTCTAACAAAATACATAAATATATATAATAATAAATAAATTTATTTAATAAAACAATCTAAAATGATTTTTTGGTTCAATATAATTGCTTCATTAATTGTATGATTGTGATCTTAGTTAGAGCACTAATCATGAAGTGTCAAAACTATCAAGAAATAAGATATTATTTTTGTACATCCAAATATAATGAGGTGCAATCATCAAATGGTAAGGTGCACTTATTAGGAAATGATAGGAGTAACAAAGGTTACTCATCCATCCTACAAGGCAACTTATTAGACTCATATGCCTAACCTATAGGCCCACTCATTAAAGCCACTAGTCCAATTTACTTGTTTGACCTATATGCCCATTAATCATGATCTCTTGCATAACTTACATGTCCACTCATCGAGGCCACTCGCCTAGCCTTCTGGCACACTCGATACGGCTACTCGCTCAACCTGGAGGGCTACAATCCACTCACCCAAATCAATAAATTTTACTTGCGTCAGCAAACTCATTGCTAATGATTAGGTCAATAAACTTGCTTTTACTTATAAAGAACATTAACCTTAACCACCTGCTCGATGATTCTTCATTGTCACTTGCTTGGGGAGTTAGCTGTGTGTGCTTATTAATTTTCTAACATTATCCACACAACTATAATTATCATATAATATATATTTTATTCATTCTATTTGAGGTCAAAGTATAGCTTCTTCTTTAGTGTCAAAACTTATAAATGATAAGTAAAAAAATAAACTACACTTCACCCAAAGTTCTCGTAATAAAAATTCTCAAGTCTCTCTCCTCACACTTTGTCCTTCTACTCTTCCAACTCTAAAGCTCTTATATGTGCGTGTTGATCTCATTAAATAAAATCTTCTTAGAATTCCTAAACTGGTCAAATTATATAAAATCACCAAAAATGAAGTTAGAATTTTTTATAAAAATCCAAATGAATCATATGCACGCCTAATCCAATTTTATCCTAATATTCCATTCAAACTAATACAATTCATTAAAGGTAATTAGAGATTTGACAAAAAAAACTTATTTAGACTTATTTAAATAGTTCCAAATCAAATCAAACCTAATTAAACTTTAATTAAATATACATAAGAAAAATACTTCATTAACCTTATTAAAATCGCATGGAATTAATTCTGTACAAGTTCAATTAAAATAAACAAAAAAGAATGTGATTTTCTTTCGAAGAACTTTACTATAAGTTTGAAGGATAATGTTATAAGTATTAATAGATGTGGAGATAAATTATAGCTTTAAAGAATATTGTTGATACTAAGATTATCAATGTTATAAGTGTCTATGCTCCTCAAGTAGGTTTGGAGGTAAGCTAAAAAGAAAAATTTTGGAATGAATTGGAGGGATTAATACAAAAGACACCTCTTGAAGAAAAAGTATTTATTGGGGGAGATTTAAATAGACATGTTGGTAGAGTGGTAGAAGATTTTAAAAGTATTCATGGTGGTTATGGATTTGGAGTGACTAATGAAGAAGGTAAGATTATATTAGATTTTGCCTTAGCTTATGATTTTGTAGTTGCTAATACTTTATTTAAGAAAAGAGATGAACATATTATTACTTATAAAAATGGATCTAGTAAAACATAGATTGATTATTTTCTGATAAGAAAAATAGATCGTTTAGATTGTAAAGACTGTAAGGTCATTCCAAGTAAAATTTTTTTAAGTACCCAACATCAACTATTAGTTTTAGATTTTAAGGTGAAAGGTTGTAAGAGAAAAAATAAATTAAATTATTGTCCTAGGATTAGATGGGGACACTTAAAGAACACAAATAAAAATATTTTTAAGAGCAAGCTACAAGAAATTAGAATTTGGGATGTTCATAAGGAAGCTAATGTTATGTGGGAAAAATATCAAGTGAAATTAAGCAAGTTGCTAAAGATGTGCTTGGAGAATCAAAAGGAAAAGCTTCTTTTAATAAGAATAGTTGGTGGTGGAGTCAGAGTGTGCAAGAAAAGATAAGAAATAAGAAGCATTGTTATAAAAGTTTGTTTAGATGTAAAACTTCAGAATTGGGAAAGATATAAAGTGGCGTAGAGATTCTAAGAAAGCAATATGTAAAAATTTAGTTTTTAGTGATTTATACAATAGATTAGATATCAAAGAAGGTGAAAGATGTATGTATAAGTTAGCCAACCAAAGGGATAGGAGAAGTAAAGACATAGTTCAAGTGAGGGGTATTAAGGATGAAAATAATAAAGTGATTTTCTTAGAAAAAGATATTGAAAATAGGTGGATGAGGTATTTTGATAAACTTTTCAATGAAGGATCTGAAAGTATGATTGATTTTAGCAACCTTAATACCCTAAACAAAATAGAGAATTTCATTTTATCATCATTATTAGTAAATCGAAGTTAGTGAAGCTTTAAAGAAAATGAAATGTGGAAAAGCATAATATTCCAATAGAAGTGTGGAAATGTTTAGGAGATCAAGGAATTTCTTGGCTTACAAATCTTTTAATGTTATTTTAAAGACTAAAAGATGCGGATGAGTGGAGAAAGAGTTTGTGGTTCCTATATTTAAGAATAAAGGTGATGCGCAAGAGTGTGCAAATTATAGAGGAATTAAGTTAATGTGCCATACATTAAAATTATGGGAGAGAGTAATTGAGCATAGGTTACGATATGATCTGAAGTTTCTCATGTCATTTGGTTTCATGCTAGGTAGATCTACTATGGATGTTATACATTTGTTAAGAGGTTTGATGGAGAAGCATAGAAAGTAAGAAGGATCTACATATGATATTTATTGATTTAGAGAAAGCTTATGATAAAGTCTCAAGAGATGTTTTTTGGAGAGTTTTAGAGCGAGAAAGTTAATATTGGTTATATTCAAGTCATTAAAGATATGTATACTAGCTATTACTTGTGTCCAAACACAAGGAGGATTGACAAAATGTTTTCCTATTTTAGGATTACACATTCAAGATGTCTTGATATGGTTGTTCTTGGGAAGATGTACATGCTTTATGCATTCTTCTTGTTGATAATATAAAGTCATATTGAATTTGTAACTTTAAAGTCATTATAAAGTAACAGGTAGTTTAGAAGTTCTATTGTTCAAAATGATGGTGAAATAGATGGAGATATTTAAAATAGTTGGATGGTTGAAGTGAAGAGGTCCATGTGATAAGTTCCATAGAAAAGTTCCAAAATTTTATAAGATGGTGGTAAGATGACTTATGGTGCAGAATGTTGGCCAATAAAGAGAAGCATAAGACTAAGTTAAGTGTTCTGAGAGATGAGGATGCTGTGGATGAGTGGCTTTACTCTTAGAGATAGAATGCAAAATGAGTATGTTGGGAAAAAGTTGGGTAATCAGTGGTAAATAAGATTAGAGAAATTAGCCTTAGATGGTTTGGCCACATAAAGTGTGGCCGTCCATGACCCAATTAGGAGAGTAGATGCATTAGATTTGCCTTATGTTAAGAAAGGTGAGGTAGACCTAAAAGACTTGGTTAAGATGTATAAAAAATGATCTTAGTATACTTGAATTAAATGAGAATTTGACATATAATAGGACACAATGGAGATGAAGGATTCATGTAGCCGACCCCACCTAGTGGGATTAAGGCCTGTTGTTGTTGTTGTTGTAACTTTACTATAATTTTTTATGAAAAATCAAGATTAATTCATTTCAAAGCCAAAATGCATATATAAACCCATCGTGGAATCCATTTTCATTGAATAATCAAACAAAATCAAAGTATTCAAATATTTTTGAATATTTTGAGATTAATTAAAATATATAAAAAAACTAAATTAATGAAATAAAGTCCAAAAATATAAATCCAACAAATGTGAAATTTTCACAGTTGATTCATAAGGTTTTTTGAACTTGCATCATTTTAAAAGAATTTATCATTTGATTTTATTAATGAATAAAATTTTAATAAAAAAATAGATATGATGAGTATATAAATCTCATTTAAGAATTACAAGAAAAATAAATAAATAATCAAATATTTCAATATGTTTTGTAAATAGAGAAAACTAATATAAAAATAATCAAGGTCATGGTTATTAATTAAACATAGTTAAATAATAAATAATCACTAAATTAAATAAAATATTCTTAATAAAATTAATAAAATAATATAATTAATTAACAAAGCTTTAAATATTTCGAAATAGTTCAAATTAAATCATTAAAACACAAAAAAAAAATTAATAAAAAGCTAATAAAATATAGAATAAAAATGTAAAAAATTAAATAAATAATATTTTAATTATTAAATTTTAACAATTCAAATTTATTCAAAAAATCATAAAATATCCAAATTAAATCAAATTGATTTCAAATTTTTATGCATGACTCGTGAGGTTATTATCAAACTTAAAAAAAAAAATTCGTAGACTTTAAAATTAATTTAGCATATAAATTAAAATTAAAATAATGTACATTAATAAATAATAATTATAAAATTAAAATAATTTTCAAGATTTTATAAGAAGTTCCATTTACTATTTTAAATTTTAAAAAAGTCTATTACTTTTTGAAGTATTTTATTATTTTCCTTCAATACTCCAACATAAAAAAATGTTTTAAATTCATAAAAAAAATCATTCAAATAATCATAACACCCATAAATCTACTTGAGAGTATTTTAATGTGTTATAAAATACATTCTTATTTATTTAATTTAAAAACATGTTTCATAATATTTAAGATGCTTAGGTGATAAGATTCACCCACTCGATGCATCTTATATGACTTCACGCATTCCTGAAAGCTTCTAAATAATTGAAACATAGATCAAATCAAAATACAATAAAATACTCCAAATCATCAATCACTTAAATTGAAACTATCATTTGGCTAAATTGAGCATTAATCAAAACTTATAAAACTAAAATATAAAGTGCAACCTAAGTGGACTTATTTGTTAGGATGATTGTTATTTTCTACTATAATGTGATGTTATGTAATGATGCTCTGCTATGAGATGATGTTTGCTTTAAGACAATATTGTGATTATTTTCTACTATAATGTTCTATGATTCTTGTAAAATTTTATTAGGATTAGAATAACACTATTTTCTATAGGTAATCATGCTTAAAAGGGGAAGTGTTAAACAAATAAATATTTTTGTAGGTGTTGCTTAAAATGTTAAATGCTTTAAGCCCTTTAAACATGATCAATAAGATAAGTGGCTTGGCACTTTCAAAGTGTTAAGCATTCTACGATGAATGTCTTAATGTTTGAATGAATTGTTTGTTTTGAAATATAAATGCTGAACTAACTTTATTTTGTAGGTTTTAGGTAATATTTTTTTTATTTTATAAATATAATTTTTATAGAGTCTTAACTATCTTGTTTAGGCCTGTAGGTGTGGGGAAAATTTGTGACATCACATAGACTTTAGAAATTTCTTATTTAGATAATCAAATTCATAATTAAAAAAATAAATATATTATCTCAAAAGATAAATATGTTATCCTATAATGAATTTCATCACTTAAACAAAGACTCCTAAGGCTAATGTGTCTTTTTAATATTCTAGATATTCTTCTTTTGAACTACATGAAAGAGTAGAACAAGGTTTATTTTATAGCGGTATTGTAGTTTCCTATAAGGGCAAGCCCTTATAGTTAATTTCATCTTAGGAATGAGAATCTCTTCCTAAGAATACTCTCGATTAAAGAAATGGGCTCTTATTTCTATGGATTTCAAAGTTGGCTCCAAATGATGGTTAAATTTGACTTTCAAAAGGGAACACTTCAAAGGGTAGAGAGTTCTTTTCATGGTAAATTTGGATAAAGTAGAAAATGGCTATAGATACTGGGATGTCCAGTAGGCATTTCAATTATCCTACCATTGGCATTTACATTTTTGAGATAAATTTTATTAATATTTGGATTGATATTTTATTAGAAAATACAATATTGTATAAATGCCTAGGATTGAAGACTTATTCTTAGAAGGATGCTTCAGAACCTAAATCTATAATTGCCTCTAACACAAGTTAGAGGCTCGACCTAATTTATCTTTTGGGAATTATTATTTCACTCACTTAAGAAAATAGACCTATCCCTAACTTTTTTGGACTTATGAATTGCCTAGAAGGGCTACAAGCTAACCCCACACCTAAGCAAAATTTTAAATCCATTATGCCAGTCTTTATGCTATGCATGATGACTGGACCATTATATTTTAGGAAAGAATCTATAAACCTAAACTCACTTCATAATCCGTAAGATCATATTAGGTATGATATGTACATTACTAATGCAATAATTTTCAGCTTTTAAATATTTTGACTCATAATTCATTTAACGCTTTTGGAGTATGCAATTTATGCCTACAATGAGATGCAATTAAAAATGGTTGTGGGCCAATTCAAAATAAGAAGGCACACTTTTCCAAGAAGATTGTCATCCTCAAAGGTTAGATGCCTCTTATGTGCAATGTGTGAAGCACCGAATTCAAGGAGTTACAACAATATGCTTTATGGTTCACAAAAGATAATTATTTCTAGTTTCTTTTTAAGTTTTTCCTATGGCTTTAATTAATGTGAAGTTTTGAGTTTCTTTATTTTTTGTTTAAATTATTTAAATTTAATTTGGGTAGAAAATTTAATTTCTCCTAGGAGCCAAACATCCACGCATTTCATTATAGTAACACATCATAAGAAGAAATCTAGAAAAGCAGGTTGATTCTATTGCACACCCAAAATAAATCACACTAAATATAATTTTAACAGAACAGGCCAGTGGGACCGGGTATCACTATAGACCCCAAAAGAAAGAAAAAAATGAACAGCCGAGCTTTATTCTTATACAACCTTGCTAGAACTAAAAGTCTAGATTTATGGGTCTTAGTCTAGGATCGTCTCCTTCTTCAAGGACCTCTAAGGCTTTATAGGAGACCACCAACTAGTAGGGTCAACTCTCTATTCCTAGACCTTATAGATTCTAACCTAATTTTAAACCCAAATTACATTTAAAATCTTAAAATAAATTTCTAAATCCTCCAAAATAGATATTAGTAAATATACATAGCACACCAGTAGTTATATTTGCAAACATACGAGCTTAGCATTAGTTGCTTGTCAAGCCCACTTATCATTTTGAGCTATGTTTAGGGACTTGAGCATACATACAAAAAAATGTCATTTATTTTATTTTATGACAGTGGTCCCTTTAAGCATATCCCCTTGCAAAACATAGTGCTAGCCTAAAAAGAACGCCCTACCATCTAGACTAGCGAGCAAACATTCATAGCCATCAAGTATAAAATAATACATCACAAAAAATAAAAAATATTTCCATCACATTATAGAACATCACAGATCGACCTAACCTAAGTCTAGGGTCGGTGACTTAATAACCTAATGTGTGAAGAAGGAATTTGTGTGGCAAGATGTTGTTAGGCATTTTAGGTTTGAGTTTCAATTTAGGTTTCTAAAGTTTGGTATAATTTGATTTTGAGATTTTTCACTTTTCATAATTTCGATTCATAGGTACTTTTCATTGTTAAACGAGAGGTTTGAGGTATCAAGATGTCCTTCGAACCAATAGCCTTGTGACTTCAGGTGTCCATACTATATACCATATGTTTGCTAATTATAAAAAAAATTATTTTCATTACTTTAGTTTTATTTTCATAAGATGAAGATTCATTTGAAGGGACTAAGTAAGATCTTAAGTATCCAACATAATCTCTTTTCAATTCATTTGAGTTGTTCATTTTAAGTTCAAATTGATTTATGTTTCATCTCCTTTTTTTTAAAAGTTAGAATTTTATGTTAATGGTATTAAGATTAAAACCTTTGTTTAAGGTTTAAAGTATTTCCTTCATCCTTAATTATGGATTTAATCACATATCATGATTAAATTTAATGTTCATTCAGTTTAATTCATTTTTAAATGTTTTGATTGATTTATTGTTTTAAGGTTTATAATTCATGTAATTTAGATATTTTATTCTTTATTATAGTTCTTTTATTTTGATTTATTTTTTCTTTAATTATATGTGTTGAAATTATTTAGTTTATTTGATTTCAGACTAATCTTATTTATTTATTTAATCGATGTTTATGTTTATGTTAATGAATGCTTATTAGCTTGAATGAACTAAATTATTTACGTTAATATCTTAATTCAAACGTGATTCTAATTTCAATATTTAAATTATATTTAAATTTTATGATTTATTCATTTATGTATTCTTAATTTATCATTTAGGTTTATTTGATTTAAATTAATTTCATTTAGACATTTCATTATATTATGTTGGTGAATTTAAGTAAGTTAACTTAATTAATTTCATGTGATGATTTCATTCATTCAATAATGTTTATATATGAATTTAGATAAGTTGATTTAATTAGTTTCAATTAATCTTTGGGAAGTCTTGATTTTATTAATTAAGAAGTTCATTATCTTATCCTTTATGATTTCTTATTCAAATTAAGCTTAATGTAACATTGGTTGTTAAAGTTTCATAGCTTGATTCAATTTATTAATATAGAATTTTTTTTACTAATCAGAAACTTATGGAATGAACTACTTTTGAGTTCCTAACTTAAAGCTAAGCCATTTCAAGTTATTAAGGTTTAGGATAATTTGATTTATTTGATTAATTCAATTAGTTATTTCATTTTATTTACATGTAGAATTACGCTGTTTATTAACTTAAATGAATTCAAAGGATTTAATGAATTCCATATTTAAATATGAAATTCAGAGATTAATTATTTTTGTATTTCAATTGATTAATTGGTTCATTATAAATTTGATAAATTATTAACTTAGGGTTTAATTAGATTTTTTATTTACTTTAAATATTTCATTAAACATTAAGTTTATGATTAATCAAATTCTACGATTTTAGATGGTTGAAAATTTTTTCTTGAGTGTTATAATGTTAATAATAAAGTTTTAAAATGATTTTATAAATTTTTATAATTTTTGCATTTTTTTATTTAAATTAACCAAAGGATTAGAAATTTGATAACTTCCAATCCAGAGATCATTTGCCTCTAAAAATTTTTATAGCAAGTGGGGTTTCATTCCAATTTGAATTATCTAAAATTTCAAGTTAATCAGATGCATAATTTGAGACTAATTAAAATTTTAATTATTTTACTAAAACTCAAATTAAGCTTAAATTAGGAAAAATTAATTAAAGGTCTTAATTTTTCTATATTCCTCTATAGAAGACGATTGAGAGTTTAATTGAATTTTTGGATATTTAGTTTTATTATGATTTTTTTAAAGTTTAGGTTCATTAATTATTTTATTTAACTCAATTAATTGCTTAATTAAGTCATTTTAGGATTTATAAGGTTTTAGTGAGTTTTATATTTTGGTTTATTAGGGTTTATTATGATGGCATGGCTTAATTTTATAGCTTTCCCTAGTTTTTTTTTAATTCAAAATTATTTTATTTTATTAAATCAAAGCTTATAGCTTGAAAATTTTGTAATTTAAATTTTATTTGCCAATAAATCATGAAAAGTTTATCTAAGATGTGTTTTAATCTAAATTTCAATTTTCCCAAAGTTTGAAGTTAATTAGAATAATAGTTTGAGTTTAATTTTAGTTTAATTATTTTCATTAAAACTAAAATTAATTGAGGATTTTAGGTTTAATAGATTTCTCTCACTGAGATGAATCCATAGTGCCCTTTTTACATTTTTTGAATGAGTATTTTATTTTCTTTAATTTTCTAAAATTTTTAAATATTTATTTAATTCAAAAAAATCAGGAATTTCATGTTTTAAACGATTGGCGCCACGCAGTGCTGCCTTACGTGTGGTGGCATCCAATTTAGCCAAGTGTGATCCACATGGATCTCGCATTACTTTAATGACATATGCGATTTGATCTAAGCCGTCCGATCTTCGATCGGATGGCTCAAATCATCTCGTAGTTTTCTATAAGGATTAAATCACTTCATGCGGCTAGATCAGAACTGTCCATTCCTGACAAAAGAAATAGAGAGCAAAGATTATATGTCCTTTAACAACGGTGAAAGCCGAAGCCCGTCCATCGATTCGAGGTAATTTCTATCTATCTGATGAAATCACTCATTTTCAATTACAAATCCATCATGGACACAAATGGAATGCATTTTTATGGCTTGATCTCACTTGAGATCAAGTTTATTCAAAAGGACCAAAATTGAATGCTTAAAGGGTCAGTTGGATTCCATATCTCGTCGGCGACAATCTCCGGTGGTGTGGGTGATTCAAAAAGATTTGTGGGAACCTCACGAAGCTCTAGGAAGGAGGAATTAGATTGCTTCCTCATGGATCGGCCTATGGACCAAGCTACATCTATTTTTCAATGGCTTTCGTCGAACTATGGCTTGCCAACAACATGGGGATGGGGGAAAAAGGTGCACTCTCCTTCATTTCACTTGAGGAATGTGATGGAAGACTCAAATTCACTTGATGAAAGCTCTCTCTTGGTTTTCCCTCTTGGCCGAGAGGTATATCTAAAGGGTATCCCACCAAGACCGGCCAAGGTGATGGCCACCCTTGGAGACTAGCTCCATGAGGTGGCCAATTTATTGGGAATAGTCCAAGATAGATAAGATGAGGAGTGGAGGTGAGGGAATGGATTTCTTGAAGAGTTTATCTCCAAGATTCCTTCTTTTTCTCCATGGAATATTCCTTTGCTTGGGTGGACTTGAGACCATCTTCTTTGCTTAAACTTGGTTGTTATTCACTTAAACATATCTTAGGATGAGTTTAGAAGTGTTCCAAAGTGTAGCCTAGGTTCATGCTCAAACATTTTGAATTATGCGACTTCAGGAATTTTCCCTTTTGACTTGGGATAGCTTCTTCCTTTTAATGGATTAATGTTATATTTAAGCTCAATTATGTTCACTTAATCATTTATGTTGTCTCCAATAAATGGGCTTTATGAAATTTGGATTTGTTTGCTTACTTATTTCAACACTTAATCCATTATGGATGAAATGGATTTGGTTGAATCCAATTGAGTCAAATGACCTTTTTGACACAATTATAATGTATTTAGTTTTCAATTGTGTTAATCCAAGTATTTGGAATAATTTATCTCAATTTAATTTTATTTATTTTGGGGTTTAAAACTCACTTTGCCCCAATTTGGGCTTAATGGGTTAAGATTGGCCTAATTGGGTCAAATGATCATATTAATCAAATTAGTCCCAATAATTGGTTAATTCATGTTTAATAATGATTTTTAAATGATTTTAGATAATTAATTTGGGTTGATTTTAATTTAATTTGGATTTGAATTCAATAAAGTCCATTTAGGCCCATTTAAGTCAAATGGTCTAATCAGCTTAATTAAGGCTTTATTAGTTTTAAATTTCTGTTAAATTTTATTTAAACATGTTTATTTAATGATTTTGAGTTTTGAAATAATTTAATTTGATCAAATTATGATCAGTTGACCTTTAATTTGGTGGGACCCACATAAGTCAACCTTATGTTCAATGGTTGACTACCTATAAATTTTCATTTCATTTGATTCCATTCATATTCATGGCATGCATTTTATACTTTTAATTTGATTTGGTTTGGGCTTGTTTTGATTTTATTTGAATTTCTTTGGATTTGAGTGATTTTGGTAATTGGGTTAGCATCCAAATTTTCTTAACTTTAAGCTTAATTGAATTTAGGCTTTCAATTTGAAAGTGTTTAGGTCAATTATTTGTTTAAATTTGGGTTGGGTTTATATCCACCTAATCCCATTGGGTTAGACCTAATCCTAGAAGGATACACTAGGTCATTAGGTGTAGTGTTCTAAGTACCTAATTAGAGGCACCTAATCTTGGATTAAGTGTCATAATTTCTAGTTTAGAAATAATGTTAACCTCATTTAATAATGAGGTCAACAATGGGATTCCAAAGTGAGTGATAAAAAAGATATAAAGATGAACCTTTTCTAGGTAAAGTCTTGTAACTTTTTGAAACCTGAAAAATCAGAAGATGAAGTGAGAAGACCCATAGGATGAGTCTATTAGTAAGTCTAGGCAGGGATGTGTAAGGGTAGAGCTCTGTTGTTCATTTTTTCTTTTCATCTAGGGTTTATAGTAGTACCCAGGCACATGAGCCTTTCTTCTAGCAATTTGATGTTTAATTGTAATGTTTACATTGCTTATGCCTTACAAATACTTACTTTTTTTAGGTTTGTTTATGTGATTGTTTGTGCATATCAAAACCTAGAATTGTGCTATTAACTCTTAGGATAAGATAAGTTTTAATCTATTTAATCAACTTAAACATAAAACTAATATAACTCACAAAAAACATTTTTAAAGACCTAGGAATAATCAATAAAATTAATTTAAAATAATTTATGATGTTGAATGATAAATTATAATATTTATATATTCTTGGTTTGATACTTCACCAATTGCATATAAGAGGGGATCTATCATGAGAGGATGTTAACCGTTCATCAGGAAGACTTCCTTGTTGACCTTACTTTTGGAGTGAGGATTCATCCTTCTATCTTGGACTTAGGAGTCATCTAGACACTAGAACCTCCTCAGTCGTAGGACACTTCTACTGATGAGGTGAACACAAAACCCAAGCCTAGAGACTTAGCAAGGTGTGCCATAGGTTTAGGTTATATCTTAGGACCAAGGGAACCTACCTATCCTATGACCCAACCCATGAACTATGCATATCTAATCAATGCAAAACAAAACCTCATTTAAATACAACCAAACCTAATTGAATTTGTTTCATATCCAAGCTCCAAGCTAAAATGATTTAAACTCAAACCCATCTTAATCCCATAATCCAATCCGATGAAATCAACCCAAAACTCTTTCAATTAAACCAAACCTAATTGATTTTTACAAAAGCACTCCAACCATCCAAATCATCATTTCAAATTCTCTTAAAACCTGCAATCAAGCCAGTTCGACCAAATCATTTCAATAAACCTAACTAGCCCATTTAATCCAAAGTGTCCAAATGAGCTAAAATCTAATTAAGCCCTAAATCAATTGTAATCAAAGTCATAAATCAATCCTAAATCAATCATCAATCTCAACTCAACTCAACTCAACCCAATCCAACTCAAATTGACCCCTTTGGTTCACTTGACCCAAAGTGACCTAAATGACCTAGTTGATCCAAACTCCAATCCAACCCAAATTGGATTGAACCCACTCATTAAAACTTTCTACAATGATTTTTGATCATCCTTGATTGTCCAATTATAATCAATTGGGTCAAACCAAGATAATTTGATCACTTGACCCAAGTTGACCTAATTAGCTTATATGAATCAAACTCAAATAAACTTCATTCTAAACTTAATTGATTAGAACCATTGCTTCCAATCAATCATAAGTTAAGTATTGAATATGACTTGACAAGCAATTGGACATAACTATACCCATTTGGACCTTTTGACCCAAGTTGACCCAATTTGACCTAAAGGGCCAAATTGGGTCAAATCAAATCCTAAATCAAATTGATTGAAACCAATGACTCAAATCCATCACAAATTAATTGTTGAACATGATCAAACCCTTGATTCAATCCAATTGACACATTTAGCCCAAATTGACCTATAGATTCAAATTAGTCTAAACCATTCATAAATTTAAATTAATTGAAATCAACACTTACAACCATCTTCAAATCATCAATTGAACCTAAACCAACCTTTAACCCAAGCCAATTTGGTTAATTTGACCAAATTGGTCAACTTTGCCTATTTGACCCATATGGACCCATACGAGCCAAATTCAAATCAACTTCAAATCCAACCAAACCAATTGAACCAAAACATCCCAAATCATCATTTGAACTTGACCCAACCCTTGGTTTAACCTAATTTGGATAATTGGTTAACCTAACTCAAGTTGACTCTATTTGACCAACATGGGTCAAATTGAGCCAAACTCAATCAAACTTGGCTTGACCCATCCATGGGTAACCATGGGTCATCCCAAATCAAAATGAGCCAAAATTAAATCTACTTCAAATAAAAATAAACCAATTGTACAAATACATTCCAAATGATCATTTGAACACACTCAAACCCTTGGTTTGACCTAATTTGACTAATTGGACAACCTAACCTAATTTAATCCCATTTGACCCATATGGGTCAAATTGAACTAAACCCATTCAAACCAAGTCCATATCCAACCAAACTTGGCATGACTCATCCTTGGTCACCATGGGCTAGCCCAGGTGGGCCCAACTCATGGTGAACCCAATTTGGGTTAAAAATTTTGAACCAGCCCACCCAAATGAGATAAATTCTATATTTGGAGGGGTTCACCCACTCCCCAAGCTTAGGCAGCTAGCCACCTTTGTTCATTCTTGGACACTAGGACCACTGACCCAAAGCTGTTGGGTTCAGCCTTGAGTTATGAGAGGGTGAGTTCATCCATGGCACACTATTGGTTCACTTGGAGGAGGTACACCCCATGCCAGTCCATGACACTACCTCAACCTCTCTAGCACCTCTACCTCTAACAGTCCACTACCATCTCCGACCACCTACCCCGGCAGGATGATTGACAAAGACTGAGCCAATCTTAACCCTTGGTTCACTTGGGGAGAAGAGTGTACTCCTCCCCATCCATTCAAACTTCACACAAAGCTTCCTTAGAGTGTTCCAAGCAGTCCTAGACCTTTCCCCAAATCCCTAGTACTCTATCTAGAGAGATCCAACCATCATTTGAAATCAAGCACCCCGTCCGTCCAACCTCACCTAAACTCTACCAAACTCTAATTAACTCTTTGTACACCTTCCTCTCACTTTGGCCACTCAAAATGAATACATCCTCAATTAATTTGATCACCGGAAGGCACTCAAAGACCAACTTTGATGAGCTTTATGGTGGTGCTTGGTCCACACACAAATCGGGAAGCTCAAGATCTTCTCAACAGAGCTTTGTCACTTTAAGATGAAGCTATCTACCTTAGTAGACAGACCGTCGGTCTCTAGGTCCGACGAGGTAAAACTCTGACAAACTATAGAAAATCCCTAGGTGTTGGTCTTTTGTGAAGTAAATTATGATTGCATGTGATTTTCACTATAGGATCTTATTAGATCTTATCCGCACATTTAGGAGTCGATCCCGATGTTCTATGAGCTCTGGCGAGCTCAGATCAAGCGGAGAAGGGCGGATGGTGTCTGTCTTCTGGCACTCAGGGGATGATGGATCATCAACCATCCGTTCCATGTGATTAAAATGCACGATCATGATTTAATCTAGTAGATTTTCTAATTTAATCCATTATGAACCACAAGATTAATCTCCATTGTATGATCCGAGATTAACAGTGGTGATGAAATTGCATCCACCACCACTAAGTCAGCTTCCACATCAGACATTTTAAATAATATATCCCATGGTGCCACATGGAAAGTGTTGTCGTGTTAGCTTTTGTGTGGTGCTCACAGTTTATAAGATTAATTAGGTGATCAAAATATCATTAAATGGCCAGAACCTCAAAAATTCAAAAATTGTACAAAAATGCAAAAATATGAGAAAACCCATTTTGGAAAGGGTAAAAAGAGGAGAATTTAATAAAAATAAAATCTTCAATGTTTGATCAATGAATAGTGTTTAATTAGGATTTAAAGCTTATACTAATTATCTATTTAAAGCTTAATTACTTGGCCAACTAATCTGAAATTAGATAGGTTGATTCTGTGAGATGTCCTCTACCTCCCATAATTTTCTTGGGATTTATTGGCCATGTATTTTAGAGAATTTAAAATTCTAATTGCCATCTTTAATCAATTTAATAATTATTAAAAATGTTAAATAGTAAAATTTAAATAATTAATGATGATTAGAGAATTTGAAATTTGAATTCTAATTGCCCTCCTTAATCAATTTAATAACTATTAAAAATGATAAATAGTAAAATTTAAATAATTAATGATGATTAATCATTGTTAATAGTGGGAATGATGAGAGAAAATGATTAGGTCCTCCTTCCTAGCTACTTTTCTAAGAATATTTCCATAGGAGGGCTAATTAATTCATGGCTTAATTAGGGATTAATTAGGTAATTAATGACAAAGTAAAAAATCAAATTAAAATGATATTTTTATCAGATAATTCAAATTAAATTCATGGGTTCCCTTTATGTGTTTAACAACATAAAGATCATTAAGGAATTTATGATTAACCCATGGGTGTGAGAAAACCATAAGAGTACTTAATTTAGATTATCCCATAATCTAATTAATATTTAAATATGAGCCTAATTGTATTAGGTCCCTTTAAGAGTATTGAAAATTTTAATTTCTCATTGGCATATCATTAGAGGCTCATGATTAAATAGTTAATTAAATTAAGAAGAATTAGGAAAGGGAAATTAAATTAATTGCCTAATGATTTGAACTTAATCAATCCATAAAATTTAAATAATTATTTTTTTCTTAAACACATTAATACACTAATGTGGGATGGGCAAAATACCAAATCTCATTTCTCTTCTTTAAATTTTGATAATTCCAATCCAAAATTAAACTTCATAAATAACTTTGGTTAATCTTAAATAATTTTATTTGACTTGATTGTCCTTAAGAATTAATGTGATTGAATATATCATGTGGCAATGTTTATTTATTCCATTTCAATCATTATAAACTTGTATGTCATTTGTATCATGTATTCATGTTTTCAAATAAAAGAATCAAATGAATATGGTTATATATGTGTAAGTTGCATATATTGAATTAATCCTATTATATGGCATGGATATTGTCACTAATAAATCTCAAATTATTTTCAAAATTATAAACTAATGATGAAGGTTTAGAGTGGTGATATCTATGAATATTATATGTGATTTACATTTGTTTATAGCTTAAACATGTTAAAGGATTGTTGTATTTTCATGATTCATGTATATGTTTACATGTGTTTGAATGTTAATGAGTATAGTCCGAGACATCCAGAATAAGCTTTCAGAGTCCAAGATTATTCACTTCCATGGTTTAATAATGGCACATTACTTAATTACATTCATATGTGTATATATGCTAGAATTTGGATAGAACTTTTCTTTACATGAGTAAATAAATTTGTTAATATACAATCTTTTGCATGATTTTCATTCTTATGTTTATGTATACATTTATATGTATTCAATATAAAAAGTATATAGTCTAAATATCTCGAGAAAATGAGGCTTCAAATATCCTTAAGGAGGTCTTAGATTACCTCACTTTTCTTATTTAATAATGGCACGTACTTGCTTAAATATTTAATACATGTGTATGTATACTTAGCTAAGGAATGAAATCTACCTTTGTACTAAAAATATATGCATTAACAATCATTTAAGTGTGCCAAAAATACACATATGTATATTGCATGTATAGGTATGTTAAGTTCAATATCATGTGTATGTTATTGATGATGAAAAGGAATGATGTAATATTAGCCATGTGATAGTAATTCAATCTTATTAATCTTAAGATGCATTTCATGTTTGAATAGGATTCTATAATATTAACCCAAACCTAGGATTAACAAAATGTTCAATAAATCATTCACTTAAAGAAACCAAAAATCAAAATAACATGCCCTTAGAAAATAACTCGGGATAGGGATGAAAAGGGTCAAGCCTCATTCTTCTCTTGATAACAACTAGATGCTAACTAAATATCTAAGTGAAACAAAAGAATATATAAATTAAAATCAACCAATCCTTTAATAACTTGAAGTGGAACATCCCCTAATGTTTAACTTAAATAATTCCAAACTTAGATGATCATAATCCTAAAACCAAACTAAAACCTACAACACTAAACCTAAGAACACACATTAGAATACTAAGTCACCACTTCTAGCTCTAAGTTAGAATGCTGTATATTGTGATATTGTATTTTATTTTGTGATATAATATTTTAAACTGGATGTTAAGATTACTTGTGCATAGACTGGATGTTAGGCCGCTATTAGCCTAATGATATTTTCTGGAGGGGATTATGCTAAAGGGTCCATTGAAATGATAAATAAATATAAATGCTTTTTTCTTGTAGGTTGCTTATCTCCTCTTGCACAATCCACATTACGACAGGTGGCCTTGGTTACTCATATGTACGGTGTTATGCAAAAATTTATGAAATATAAATGTTTGGTTTGTATTAGTTGTTTAGATAACATCTGTTTTGCAGGTGTAGTTAGGTTTTATTTTTCTTATATATGTAGTTTTTGCAAATAGGATTAGGATTAGTTTTATGGGGTTTAGGATGAGCAGTGGCTAGAAGGCAAAGACCTAAGAGGCCCTATGAAGCCTTGGAGCATAACTAAATCAAAATGAGGAAATACATATGAAGTATGAAGACCCCCATAGCATTCATTCAATTATAATTGTAATATTCTTTTGTAATTTAGGTTGTATAAGGGTAAAGCTTGGCTACCCAACTTCTTTTATTTTTCGGGGTATATGGTAGTACTCGGTTGCACCGGACTTTTATTCTTTTATGAAATCTATGAATGTTTTATTGTTATGTTTAGATTATGCAATAGAAATGACATATTTTTCATAAGTTTCTTAAAGCTTGATGATTGAATGTGTGGCCTAGATGCGGTAGGCTTTTTAGAATAAAATTATTATTTTTACCCTCACTAACAACCATAATTAAATTTTAAATATAAATCATAACCTCACCTTAAAGCCTAGGTTATAATATAATTAAAATATTTAGCAACCCTTTATCTGAATGATGTATGTTCTAACAATCATGCATATCATCTTATTTTGCTCTTGAATACGGAGGGTCTCCATTCTTGCATGATAGGAGAATGCTTGACCTTTGAGGGCATCTCTTGTAGTGGAGAACACCTCCTCCCACTGATTGGTCCAATAACTATTTTTAATCATGCATTTAGGCATAATTGTCATAAGCCTTGGTCTAAATGAATGTGTCAAAAATAATATAAAGAATTATAAATTTTGCATTTAGCCTAAGTCATATCTTCATGCCAATCATGATCTAGTCTCTTAGGAAGTGAGTTTAGGACTCTAACCTCTTTCTTAATTAAATAAAAGCCTAGATATCTTGCATTTACATAAGATCGCCCTACATGATTTTGAAGCATAGGAGGTGTCAGCTAGCAGACACTCCAAGTGGTTGTAAGTCCATAAGAGTCGGGATGGGTTTATCCTCTCTTATGGAGGTAAACCACTACATCCCATTTTGATTGGACTTAGGTCGTGCTCTTAGCTTGTGCTAATGCATCCTAGATTTAAGATTTAAGGCTGCTTATTTCCTTTGTGCTACGAGTATAAGTTCTCACCTCTTAAGCATTTTCATAATCTTGTGTTGATTGACTATAAGCCCTAGCATTCAAATAAAATCTTAACTCAAGTAAAAATAAACTATCTCTTTCAAATTTATAAAGCCTCACCATAGGTTAGATTGGAGTGCTCACTATGCTTCCTAGTATCAAGAATGCTCCCTACTTATCTTCCTTTGGAATCTGAAAATAAGTCTTCCTAATTGAACTTCTCCACTTGATTTCCAAGAATACTAAATCCTTTGATAGTCTAACTTTGAAATCTTTAGAGATAATTATTGACTACTTAATCGAGAGTTTTCTTAAGAAATTTCTTTTTCTTAGGATATAATTAATTATGGGAGCTTGCTTCCATAGGAAACTAAAGAACCTGGCATAAAATAAGTCATGCTTTACTTTTCCATGTAAAGTAGGGGAAAGATCTCTGGTATATACGAAGACTCATTAGCCTTATGAGTCTTTATTTGGTGATTAGGTCCATTATAGGGTGATGTTTTCACCTTTTGAGATGGTACATCATACCTTAATGTCATACCCGATCACATCACTAAGTACCCCCTAAGATTTACGTGGTGTCCCAATGACTCCAAATTAAAATGCCACATGAACATAATTCGATAATTATTTATGTTTAATTTAACCAATTCGGTCATTTGACCTAAGCGAACCCATTAAGTCCAATTAGGGTTAAATAATGTCAAAATTAAAATTAACATCAAATAAAATGAAATTAACCTCTTTAAATCATATCAAACACTTAATGAAATATAATTTAATCCTAAATGCATCTTTATTAAATCAGATTCAACATTTGACTCAATTAAATCCAATTTAACCCATTTTGGTTAAAATAGGTCAGTTTAAGTTAAAACTTAAAATTTGATTCAAAATAAACGAAATTAATCTAATTTAAACATCACAAGTGATCTACCAAACATAAATAAAGTCTAAAATTAGTTCAAAATGGCCAATTTGCCTTGATAATCTAATGTGATCCATTTAGGTCGAAAAGGCCTAACCTTGCTTAAAGTACATCAAACCCAAATAAACTTTAGATCAATTGACCTCTAGGCCTTACAATGGGTAATTAGACATAACTACAACCTAATTCTATGTCAAAACATTCAAATAAAATGAAATTGACCTATGCCAACCCATTCAAATCAATTCACACTCAAGTGAATCAAGTAAAGCACAAACACAAATACAACTCAAGTGAGCATGAGCTTGACTAGGTTTGGCATCCAATTGGAAACCTAAGGGTGATAAGATGACCATAAGGATGAGGTAGAAGCCATGTGAGGAGGAAAGAGGGAACAAGCTTATGCACATGATTTCAAACCAATCTCGCTCCTCTATATCTTTCCTCCATTCCTCATTTAATTGAATGGAATTTGCTCTAATCAACTAACAACCCCACCAGCTAAATTTCAAAACTCCCAATCAACCATAGCAGCCATATTGGACTTTGGCCAAAAAAAAAATGGCTCTCAGCCAAGAAAAAAGGGGAAGGAGAATGGTTAGTGAGAGAATATCCACTCCAACACATTCCAAAGAGAGTGAGGATATGAGATGAACCCACTGCTAGATCTCTTGTCGTCGTCGGCTGAATTTCGCCATGCCCATGGTAGTTTTTAGCCAAATGAGAGACAAGAAGAGAGAGATCTTCTCTCTAATCTAACTTCACCATCACGTTCAAGAGAGAAAGAGAAGAGGAGTCAAACTATAACCTGTGCTCCTCACCGCCGATAAGCCAGAATCTTACCATAATTGATGGCAATGAAAGTGTCCAAATAGAGAATTGGGGTTGGAGTGTCTCTTCTCCTCAATTAGCCTTCCCTACACGTTCTAGGGTCCGAGGCGAACTCAACCAAACCCTCTCCCATGAAGTTCACCATCGACGAGCTCGAGAACAACCAAAGCCGATGGAGGACGTGCGGAGCTTGGCCTTTACTATGATTGGCAGGGAGGCAAGGCATGAAATTCATCCCAAAGCTATGTACTAATAATGAAAAGGTGATCGAAGCATTTTGGTCATTGATGATTAACACCAATGAGGTATGCACCAAATATGACCATCTTTAATTTTGGTTTAGTCCTTTGTGAAGTGAACTTGATCTCCAGTGAGATCCAACCATATGGATTTGTTCTAATAGGAGTCTTGATAATTTTACAATTAAAATCACACAAAAATTCTACCTAGATCACTAGATTTTGCTTATTAAAGGTAGCCGACCTACGGTTCTTTCCTACAAGAACATGGATATAATCCGGGTTGTCTATTCCCTTTATTTGGAATGAACGATGTGATCTAGCCTCACTGCTCGATTTAATCCCTTAAGGAAATTGAGATTCAACTAATCCCATATCCCACTGCCATTTTAACGCAGGATCCATGTGAATATCATGTGGACCAATCCTGCTTTCCACACAAAAAGCAGTGCCCACTCAGTGCTAACTCAATGTAGACTGGTTTAAATAGAAAAACCAAAATTTTTGAATAAAAAATGCTAAAAATTGCCCAAAAATTTTAAAATTTATAAATAAAATAAAATATCCAACCAAAAAAATGCAAATAAGGAATCTATGAATTCCTTTAACTGAGAGGAATCCATTAAACCTAGAATTCCCATTTTATATATGTTTTAAGTTAATCTGAGTTTAATTGAAAATAAATAAACTTAAATTAAACCCAAAATATTAATGCAGTCAGTTTCAAACTTTAGAGGATTGAAATTAAGGTTAAAACACACCTCAATAAAAATTGGGGAATTTATTGGCAATTTAAATGAGTGATATTAAATTTGTAAGTCATAAGCTTCAAATTAGAAAAATAAATTAATGTTAATGCCATAAAATCAAGGAAAAATAGGAAACCAACCCAAATCATCACAATGAACATTAATAAACTCAAAAACACCATCAGTACTCTCTAAAGTTTGATAATTCCCAAAATACCCTAATTAATGGATTATTTGAATTAATTAAATCAATTAAGGGACACAAGCTCTAAAAATTTGTAATGCATCAAATAAAAATTCAAAATTCCAAACGAACTCTCTATAGATTTATCTTTTAGAGGGGAATCAAATAAAATTTGATTCCCTAATTAATCTCTAATAATCTGGGCTTAATTGAGGTTTTATTGGAATCACTAAAATCTTAATTAGTCTTAAAATACATCTATGATAAACTTGAAACTTTAGAAAAATGAAATTGGCCAAGAATTTTATTTTCCAGAAAAATGTCAAGTCAAAATAATAAATAGATTAAAATTTATCAAATTTCAAAATCCAAGTGCTTGATTTCATGAAATAATTAATTTAAAAATCTGAAAAATTATAAAAATTTCCAAAATAGTTTAAATAATTTTAATGAACATCAAAGAAACTTAAGAAAATATTATAATCAATTTGAAGCTTGAAAATTTTAAAAATCACCTAAAATTAGGGTTTAATAAATTATTAAACTAAATATTAATTGAATGAATTAAAATTAAATTTTAATAAATTAAATGTTAAATTGAATTCATGAAGAAAATAGTACTTATATTAATCAAATCTTAAATTAAATCAAACCTTAATTAGCTTGATGAGATGATATACCCATAACTAAACTTTGATTAAACCAATCATAAATGAAATTAACCTTTAATCAAACTACTCAAGTAATCTCCAATCAGAACTAAACCAAATTAAACCTAAATCTAATCTAACAAATTAAACCTAAACTTAACCAAATTAAACTAGAACTTAATCATAATTTAAATCCATTTTGATTAATCTTATTATACTAATCTAATCAAATCAAATCAAATCAAATCAAATTAAAGTAAACTTTTATTGATTTAATAAATCAAATTGAATCTATGTCAATCTACTTGAATAAGATGAGCTAATTAACTATTAAACATAAAAAATCTAATAATCAAATTAAAACATGAACTCTTGATTAGATATTAACCAAACTTTAATAAAGATAATAGATGAATGAGTTTAAATCAAATTCTAATCACAAATAATCAAACTTAATTAAAATCAAAGGAAACTTTCAATTCACTTAATCCAATCAAACTAATAAATAAATAAATCATAATCAAATCAAACAAGTACAAAATTAAATATAAACTCTAAAGTTACTAAATCATATCCAATTACTCTTAATTCCAATCAATATCAAAATAAGTCGAACAAACTAAAACTCAAACCAAACAAACAAGCTTATTAAACTAAGATAAGAAATTAATTAAATTAAATTAAATTGATCATCAAACTAAAAATAATTAATATATAAACTAAATGACTAAATTTAAGAAAATAAACCCTTAATTGGAATTCAAATAAAGAGCACATTAAACTTCAATTAAATCATAATTTAATTGAAATATATTCACCAATCCAAATAAAGTTTAATGAAATGATAAGATTAATAAATCTAAATAGCATTGAAATAATATAATCAACATTAATCGTATAAAGTTAAAATCTCAAATTGAAACCCAATGGAATGGAATTATATATTAATTCATAGGATATTGAATTATCAAATTTTAATTAAATCAAACTAAAACTTACTAAATCCAAAATTAATCAATTAAAATACATGGCATTAAACAAACTCAAATTTTGAAATCCAAATCAAATCAAATCAAACAAACATTAATCAAATCTATTCAATCAAATAAATCATTCAAGTAAATGGATTAATTAAGATATATAGGTTCTTAGTTCAATTTTAAGAATAAATTTTTGCCTCAAGGTTAAAAATTTCATTAGGATCAGAATGTTGAATAGAATAGGTTGTGTTCATAATAGAATTTATTTTATTCATCATTCTTTAAAATATAAATTCAACTGCATCGCAAAAATAAACCTAAAATTGGAATAGAATATAAATGAATTATATTATTTAAATTAAAACCATCCAATGGTAAAATTGAACGAACTCTGAATTCAAATAAAACTTAAACTAAAACATATCCTAGTGCAATCATACCATACAAGCCTCTCTTTTTACACACTAGAATGCTAAGTAACTGACTCTAAACTTAGGTTAGGCTGATGAGTCGTGATGATTTAATGTGATGTGATATATTTTCTTATTTTGTGGTGTACTATTTTAGACTGGATGACTAAGATTATTTGCTCACTAGTCTAGATGTTAGAACATTCTTTTTAGACTAACACTATTTTCTGCATGGAGTAGTGCTTAAAAGGGGTCGATGTAATAAATATAAAATAAATGTTGTTTGCTTCCAGGTGCTATTTATGTCCCGAGAATAGCCTCATAGGACATGTGATCTTGGAAATCACTAATGCTGAGCTCATATGTTTGAAATATAAATTGCTTATATGTTGTATCTTTTTCCTAACATCTATTTTGTAGGGATTAGCATTTTATTTTAAATTTTTAGAATGTAATTTGAGCCTAGAGTTAGATTAGAATCTATGGGGTTTATGATTAACATGAGTTGACTAACATATTTGATGGTCCTTGGTGGAACCTAAGGAGGACCCTGGAGAAGGCGACGATCCTGAAGTTAGTAAACACCCCATAGATCAAACTTTTAGTTCTAGGCTGGGTTGTATAAAGGCAGAGCTTGGCTGCCCACTTTTTTTCCAGGATGTATAGTGGATTTGGCCGCACCGACTTGTTTTATTTATTTAAAATTAGCTTGATTTATTTTGGGGTGGGCAATAGAATTGCATGTTTTTCATTAGTTTATTTCTGTGATTGCTATGTTTTGTGATAAAGCTTGGATGCATTAGGCTCTTATAAAAACTAAACTTTATATCCTAACTAATAATTTTAATTAAATTTTAATCAACTAATAACCTCTCTTTAAAGCCTATGATCTTAATTAAGAAATAAAAGATTTAGTAACTCCTTAGCTAAATTGGTTGCATGTTTCAACATCATGCATACACATTATTTCACTCTTATAAATAAGGGCACTCCATTCTTGCACAATAAGAAATAGACTTAACCTATGAGAGTAGTCCCTTGTAGTGGAGAATACCTCTTCTCTCTGATTTGGCCCATAACCAAACTTCAACATGTAATTAGACATAAATCCTCTTAAGCTTGAGTCCAAAAATTGATGAGTTAAAATGAAATAAAAATTTATAAATTTGGTTACATTAGTCTATGTCATGGAATGCATACCAGACATAATCTAGTTTCTTAGGGAGTAAGTTTAATCTCTTGGCTTTCTTTCCTAATCATAATAGTCTAGCGATCTTGTACTTGCATAAGACTAGCCTACATGAAATCAAATCACTTAGGTAGTTGGAAACCCCTTCTAGGTGAGAAGTAAGTTAAGAAGAGTCGGGATAGATTTATTTTCTCAAATGAAAAAAAAATTAGTAATTCTCAAATTCATAAAATTAAACTAGGTCATATTTCTAACTTATGTTAGAAGCAATTTTAGACTTAGGACTAAAGCATCCTATTGGAATAAGTCTTCAACTCCTAGGCATTTCGATAGTCTTATGCTATCAGAATCTAAGCCATGGATTTTTAATAAAATGACAACTAAAAATTTTAATAATATTAGTCTCAAAAATATAAAGCCCAATAATAGGATAGTTGAAATGCTTATTGGATTTCTCAATATCCAAAAGTATTTCTTACTCAATCCCATTTGGCTTCCAAAAAATAACACTTCCCTCTTGAAGCATCCCACTTGAACATCTAATATATCATTTTTTTAATATAAACTTTGAAATTCATAAAGATGAAAGTTAATTTCTTTAATCGAGAGTATTCTTAGGCAGAAATATTTTTCTTGTAAGATGTAATTAACTACAATGGCTTGCGCTTATAAGGAATTGCAAACCATGTAATAAAATAAACCCTTTTCTATCTTTCCATGTAATTCAGGGGAAGAATATATGGTATATCAAAGACCCATCAGCCTTATGAGTTCTTATTTAATAATTGAATCCATTACACGGCAATATGTTTATATTTTGAGATAATATATTATACTTTAATAACATATTTGATTATCTAAATAAATACACCCTAAGATCTACGTGGTGTTCCAAATAAAATTCTCACAATCAACTCAAAATATAAATAAATTAGAACACTAAAAATATAAAGCCTAATCTTAAGATAGTTGGAGCACCATTGAGCTTCTCAGTATCATGTACTTTTTACTTTTCTATCTTCGACCTTTAAAAATAACTCTTTCTTGATTTGAGCCAATTCCATTTAAAATTCCAAATAATCAATCTTTGAAATAAACTTTGAATAAATCATAAAATTATCTACCACTACTTTAATGGAGAGTGGTCTTAAGAGTTTGTGCTCTTAAATATAATTAATTATAGGGGCTTGACTCTATTAGAGACTCATCTCTAGATTCTTAATGAAATTTCAATTCAAACCAAAAAAAATTTAAAAACACAAACCATGCAAACTTTAAAAATATTTCTTATCATTATATTTGAATCCAATTATTTTCTATATTGTATGTAAGTATAATAAAAAGAAAATTCTTTTAATTTTAGTCTTTAAATATACTATAGAAAATATTTATATTTTAGATAATATATTATTCTCAATGCCATATTTGATCACTAATAAAAAGTTAATTTTAAAGTTCATGGGTTTCCCTTAAATTTTCCCATAATTGTTTCAAGGAGTCTTTGGTTCCAACAATATGTATGTGTGTGTGTGTGTGTGTGTGCCTGTGTCTGTATATAATAAATTTATTTAATAAAAAATGTATAATGATATTTTTATTTAGCATAATTACTTCATGAATTCTATAATTGTGATTTAAGAAATAAGATGTACTTTTTGTACATCCAAATATAATGAGGCTCAATTTAGAATCACCAAAAGCTAAGGTGCACTCATCAAAGATAAATCTGTAGTCGTTAAATGCTAAGGTGCACTTATTAGAAGATTTTGTGAGCTTACCAAGGCTAGTCACCCAACCTACAAGGCTACTAATTAAAATTATATGCCTAATTTATAGGCCCACACAATAAGGCCACTAGTCAAATTTACTTGTCCAGCCTATTTGTCCATCGATCTGATCACTTGCATAAGTTACATGTCCACTCATCAAAGCCACTCACCTAGCCTACTAGCCCATTCATTAGGGCTACGCACTCAACCTAGAGTGTCACCCACCCAGATCAATAGCCTATATGCCCATTCATTAAGGCCACTAGTCAAATTTACTTGTTTAGCTTATTTGTCCATTGATCATGATCACTTGCATAACTTACATGTCCACTCATCTGGTACACTTACTTATCTTATTGGTCTACTTACGAGGGCTACTCACTCATTGGTGTTACTTGTTTCAGCATACTCATTACCAATGACTCTTCCAATAAGCCAACTTTCACACTAGTGGCCTTATCCACCTAAATGACAATTCTTCATGATCACTTATTTAGGTAGTTAGCCATGTGTGCTCATTAATGTTTTGACCTTGTCTAAACATTTATAATTATTCTACCATATATATTTTATTTAATTCCTTATGAGTTCAAAGTATAGCTTCTTCTATGGAGTCAAAAACCTTATAAATATAAAGTTAAAGGGCCATTTTTGGGAGACGTCTAGTGATCTAGGCATTTTATGTTAACAAAAAAATTCTCTCAAGGCTTCTCTCTCTTGATTACTTCATCATCACTTCTTTTCTCTCTTTATGTGTTTATTTTTCTAACTTTGAGAGACTTCTAATTGGAGTTCTAACATCACTATGGATAATGTGGATTCAACATCCTTTCAAGTGCAACAAGCATGAATAGATGATAATAATTGAAAACTAAGAAATATGAGAATTAAAATAATAAAATATAAAGGATCAATGTAAAAAACAAATTATGGCTTCATCACCAATATATAATTAGTCTCAAGAGTTTACAAATACTTAATGAACATGACCTTGAAATTTAATAAGGACTCGAAAAACTCATTCCTCATATTTAACTTGTTTGATAATCGATGTCATTCAAAAAAGAATGCAACTTACACAAAAATTAATTTGTAAAAAAGAAAGTTCAACTTATCCGAGATTTGAAGTCATCAAAGGTGAAGTTATAGTTCTCAAAAAATTGAAGTCATCTAAAAGAGATTTTGACTTATCTAATAAAAGGTTCAATAACATAACAAAATCAAACTCAAGGAATAGAGCTTATTCCTCTATTGAAAAACTTTTATTTTATTTTTTTTTTTGTAAAAAATATTAGAGCTAAGGGAGGTCCACTAGTCCAATCATGGTCTAAACCTAGGATCGACTGAGTCTTTGAGTTAGGGTTTGGGTACCCTCTTAATCACTACAAATGTCCTAACACTGAGGAAGTCTTAATGCCAAGATGGAAACTTATGTCTAAAGAGAATAAACATCATTCTCACTAAAAGTGATGTCAATATATACAAAAAAAAATCTTATTTTGACTAATTTAAATAGTCCATAATCAAAGTCAAACATAGTTAAATTTTAATTAAATATACATAAGCCAAATAATTTATTAACCATTAATGGGTCATTAAAATCACAATGTATTAAGTTTGTTCAAGTTCAACCAAAATAAAACCAAAAAGAATGGGATTATCTTTCAAAGAGCTTTAGTGTACTCTTTTAACTAAAATCATATTACCAATGATTTTAGATTCATTCAGAGAAGCTTTGGTATATGAGTTTTTTTAAACCACTTTAAATCATGGTTAAAGTGATTGAAGACTTTGAATTATTTGCTAAATTAAAAGTTAGTTTATGTGAAATCCAATTTAATTCAATCTTAACTAAAGTTGTTGTTCATTCAAATGTTTTGCTAAAATTGTAAATTCATTTCAACTTAAATAAGTTGATTCAAATAAATAAGAAAGAAGAGCCCTTGAGCGCTAACCACTAAAAGATCAAATTATATTGCTCTATTAAATCTAAATAATTAGCCTAAGAGATATGAAGTTTAATTTGATTTAATTAGCAAATGATTCTCTAAATAGGTCCTCTAAAATTTATCAAAATAGAATAGCTAGGAAATTCCCAAACCATAAACTGTTCATGTGGTCCTCACCACTCCCACCATTCTTCCCTCATTCAAATTCATTATTTCTCTCCCTAATAATCCATAGCTAATGAGCTATCAAGGGAATACTTGATTTCATCTAGACTACCTAATTTCTAACTAACTGAGAATAATATAGTAATTATTGTAATCAAGAAATTGGCTCAAGGAAGTCTCGAAGAAATCTTGACCTTTCAATTATAACCAATTGGGGGCCTAATAGGCACTACACGAGTTCAACTAAGCTTTAGCAACATGGATGGAGGAATTAGGAAATCATATTGACTATTGGAAATTCTAGAAAAAATCACAAGATGATCATTACTCCATCCCAATTGAAGCTCTCAAACTAGTCAAAGCAAGTTGAGGTATTCTTCTTTATCCCTAGTCTAACTTTAGGCTTTGCTACTTTTTGAAGTCTATGTGAGCGAGGCTAGGATCAAACCATGTTAGGAATTGCACATTTCCATTTTAATCCTTTCAAATTTGAGAGTTTAGGATTCCTTTATCTCCATTGCTCGGATAAGAGGCATCTTAATGGATGGCCCTCATGCATCGCTAAAGCTAAGAGTTGATCTTCTGATTATCAGATCAAACATATTTCTGTTATAAAGTTTGAGCCCCAAACAACCCAACATGAGGCCTACAATCCATTAACCTTACATTTTCCTTGTGGTCTTCCACACTTAATAGGCCAAATTTCACATCCAATTGTAGGCTACTATGTGTAAAGGTTAATTGAATTAGATTAACAAAATAATAAATATGGAATTCAACAAAAATTTTGAAAAATTATGATTAATTCATTATGAAACCAAAATACATAAGTAAACCCTCTATCAAATTAGTTTTCATAGAAGAACCAAACAAAATCAAAACTTCCAAATGTTTTTGAATATTTTGAGATTAATTAAAGAAATATAAAAATTAAATTAAGTAATGTTCAAAATATAAATCCAATAGATGTGAAAATTTTACAATTGATTCATATGGTTGTTTTGAATCTTCATCATTTTTTTAAGAATTCTATCATATGATTTTATTAAAGAATAAAATTTTAATTAAAAATAAAAATAATCTATATATAAATCAAATTTAAGAATTATAAGAAAAATAAAAGAATAATCAAACATTTCAATATGTTTTGTAAATGGAGAAACTAATATAAAAATGATCAAGGTCTTTGTTATAAATTAAATCATAGTTAAATAATAAATAATCACTAAATTAAATAAAATTAATAAAATGATATAATTTATCAACAAAGCTTTAAAAATTCAGAAATTATCTAAATTAAATCTTAAAATATAAAATAAATTTTAATAAAAAGCATTTAAAATATGGAAAAAAATTCAAACAAAAATTAAATAAAAAATATTTGAATTATTAAAATTTTAAAATTCAAATTTGTTCAAAAATTTATAAAATATTCAAATTAAATCAAATTAATTTCAAATTTTTATGGTTGATTCCTGATGTTACCATTAACATTTTAAAAAAAAAATCATAGAGCTTGAAATTAACTTATTATTTAAACCAAAATTAATCCAAAAATATACTAGTAAATAATAATTAATATTAAAATAATCTTAATTTTTATAAGAAGTTCTCTTTAATGTTTAATATAAAAAAAATTATTATAATTTTTAAAAATCATTTTATTATTTTTCTTCAATCCTCCATGATAAAAAAGAGATTAAAACTCATAAAAATCAAAAATAAAAGTTATTCAAATAATCATTAAACCCATAAAATCAACTTAGGTTTGTCTTAATGTGTTATAAAATACATTCTTAGTTTTCTACGTTAGGATGTGCCTCATAATATTTGGAATGCATATTTGATAAGATTCACCCACTAAGTGAATCTTATTTTCCTTCAAACATTTTCAAATTCTTCTAAATAATTGAAACTTAAATCAAATCAAAATCAAATAAATTACTCTAAATCACTAATCATTTAAATTGAAAATATCATTTGGCTAAATTGAACATTAATGCAAACTTTTAAAACTAAAACATAAAGACTACAACCTAGGTGGACATCCGGATAGATTAGCACACACTAGACTTATTTATTAGGAAACCTCCCTTAGACCCTTTATGTTAGGGATGGTTATTCTTTCATGCTATAATATAATGTTATGTTATGATGCTCTACAAGAATGTGATGTATGCTTTAGGATAAGGTTAAGAATGTTTGTGTTAAGATAATCCTAATTTTGTGATGATTGTAAAATTTTATCAGGATTATATGAATATTGTTTTCTATAGGTTGTCATTCTTAAAGGGGGAAGTGTTATGTAATGTTGTGATTATTAAACAAATAAATTTCTTATAGTGCTACTTAAAGTGTTAAATGCTTAAAACCCTTAAGCATGACAAGTAGGATAGGTGGCTTTTCACTTTAAAAGTGTTAAACATTCTATGGTGAATGATTGAATGTTTGAATTAATTAATTATTTTTAAATATAAAATGTTGGACTAACCTTTACTTTATAGGTTTTGTATTATAATTTTTATTTTTTCAATATAATTTTTAGTCTTAAGTTGTCCTGTTTAGGCCTGTGGGATTCCAAAAGAAGTGAATTAAAAGATACAAGGATGAACATTGAATAGGTAAAGCTTGCAACCTTTCGGAACATAAAGAACCAGAAGATGAAGTGAGAAGACCTATAGGCTGAGTCTGTCAATAAGTTTAGGTCGGGTTGTATAAAAATTGAGCTGAGCTGCTATTTTTATTTTTCTTCCAAGGTGTATAACTACACTTTGAGCCTTTCTTTTATTAATTTAATATTTATTTACATTACTTATGCATTAGAAATATCTACTTTTTCTAAGTTTATTCATGTGATTTTTTGTAAATTAAAGCATAGATTTATGCAGTAGGCTCTTAGGATAATATAAGATTTTTTACCCAATTAATTAACCTACACATAAAAGTAATATAACTGAAAACAAAAACATATTTAAAGCTTAGAAATAATTAATACTTTTTACTGAAAATGATTTACGATACAACAACAATAAGCCTTTATCCCACTAAGTGGGCTCAGCTACATGAATCCTTCATCTCCATTGTGTCCTATTATGTGTCAAATTCTCATTTAATTCAAGTATACTAAGGTCATTTTTTGTACATCTTAACCACCAAGTCTTTTTAGGTCTACCTCTATCTTTCTTAACATAAGGCAAATCTAATGCATCTACTCTCCTAATCGGGTCATCGGACGGCCGACGATTTATGTGACCAAACCATCTAAGGCGACTCTCTAATCTTATATGCCACTGGAGCTACTCCAACTTTTTCCCAACATGCTCATTTCGCATTTTATCTCTAAGAGTAAAGCCACTTATCCACTCGAGCATCCTCATCTTTGTAACACATAACTTAGTCTTATACTTCTCTTTTATTGGCCAACATTCTTCACCATAATTCATTGCAGGTCTTACCACTATCTTATAAAATTTTCTCTTAAGTTTAAGTGGAACTTTTCAATCACACAACAAGCCAAATGCATTCCTCCACTTCAACCTTCCAACTTGAATTCTACTAATAACATCTCCATCTATTTCACCATCATTTTGAACAATATAGCTAAAATATCTGGTCGCTCACTCTTATTAATGACTTGTTCACCTAATGTCACCAACACTACCACTAGAACTTCTACAACTAAAATTACACTCCATATATTAAGTTTTAGATCCACTTAAATTAAAACCTTTAGAATCTAAAGTTGACCTCCATAATTCAAGTTTCTCTTGGACTCCCTCTCTAGTCTTATCAACAAGAAGAATGTCATCAGCCAAAAGCATACACCAAGGTACATCTTCTTGTAAATGCCTAGTAAGAACATCCATAACTAAAGCCAAAAAAGATAAGGGCTTAAAGCTGATCCTTGATGTAGTCCAAGAAATAGGAAAATATTTTGTCAATCCTCCTTGTGTTTGGACACAATGATAGTATAAATATCCTTAATGACTTGAATATAACCAATATTAACTCCTTTCTATTCTAAAACTCTCCAAAGAACATCTCTTGAAACTTTATCATAAGCTTTCTCTAAATCAATAAATATCATATGTAGATCCTCTTTACTTTCTCTATACTTCTCCATCAAACCTCTTAACAAATGTATAACATCCATAGTAGATCTACCTAGCATGAAACCAAACTGATTGTGAGAAACTTTTGTATCACATCATAACCTATGCTCAATTACTCTCTCCCATAATTTTAATGTATGACACATTAACTTAATTCCTCTATAATTTGCATACTTTTGTGCATCACCTTTATTCTTAAATATAGGAATCAACAAACTCTTCCTCCACTCATCTGGGATCTTTTTAGTCTTTAAAATAACACTAAAAAGATTTGTAAGCCAAGAAATTCCTTGATCTCCTGACCATTTCCACACTTCTTTTGGAATATCATCAGGTCCTACTGTTTTTCCACATTTCATTTTCTTTAAAGCTTCTCTGACTTTAGATTTACTAATATGATGATAAAAACATAATTCTCTTTTTTTTGTTTAGGGTATTAAGGTTGCTAAATCAATCGTACTTTTAGATCCTTCATTGAGAAGTTTATCAAAATATCTCATCCACCTATTTTCATTATCCTTTTTCTAAGAAAAGCACTTTATTATTTTCATCCTTAATACACCTTAGTTGAACTAGGTCTTTACTTCTCCTATCTCTTTGGTTAGCTAACTTAGGGCCAGTTTGGGGCCCCGTTTCATCAGCGGCATGGCTCAAACCGCACCGCTCGGCCGTTTATTTCTGTAATATTTAGGGAAGCTACCGCGAAGCTTGATCGAAGGGAGCTGCCATGGCGGGTGAAAAAAGTTTATCTAAACTACCCCGTACCCATGACAAGAACTGTTCACCCCTGCCCGTGGTCTTTCTGTTCTCCCGTGCTCTACAGATCTTGGCTTCGAACTCCTCTTTCTCTTTACCAAGGCATCGACGGATCTGAGAGTCTAGGGCTTCGATCTCCTCCTTCCGTATCCATCTTTTGTCATCTTCCATCTTTGTAATCTCTCTTTTTCCGTCTTCCAATGTCTGTGAAGGTAAGCATCCATTTTTGATAGATCTTTGAAGCTCATCTTATTTGATTTCTCGTATGAGCATTTGTTATTTTATTTCTTCCATTTCTGACCTCTCTTAGAGCTATTTCCAAATTTAGGGAGATTATTTTGTGCTAAGTGCCCATGAGGTAGAGAGGAAATTTTGTGAAAAATTAGATCTTTGGTAAGGTTTTTTAGCGAAAAAATTCAGGGAAAAATTAAGGCTTTTAAAAACTAATCTTTTCCATAGCAATTTCTAGGATTTCCACATTTTGGAGGATTTTTGCCACACTTTTGGGGATTTTGCCACTATCTCCAAGATTTCTAATTAACGGGAGGTAAGCTTTTTTTTTCTTTATATTATGTTATTATGAGACACTATATTCGAACAGATATATTGAACTAGTTAACAATCTATAAGGAAACTCTCACGCATGAAAAGATGCAGAGGTTTGGTTCGTTGCCTGATCAAGAAGGGTTCAGCTAATAGATTTATGCGATCCCTTTCTTTTACTGAAGTCTTTTCTTCAAGCACTACAAGAATCATGAATAGTAGTCTTTTATTTTTGTTAAATTAATGTTATCAACCATGAGCTTATTAACCAACTTATTTTTAAGAGAACTCAATAAAATATATATCTTTTGATCATTTATTTATTATGCAGTCATACTTTCAAAGTCTGATTAATTAATCATGTTTTTGTAAACTTTTTATGCAAACTATACTTAATAATCACATTTCTTAAAAAGTGATTATGAAATTAAAAATATGGCCAGTGATGTTGAAATTAGACATAACTATGAAAATAAGTTCAAATTACTCTTTCTAATAAATTTGAGTTATAATTATACTTTTATAAATAATGTGGTTAATAATCACACCTTTAAGAAAATGTGAGTGAATGTAATTTTTTGTCACACCTTTGGATTGCCACACCTCTTATGTCATCCAAAGCCCACGCCATGTTCTCGCCTCTTCAGCTACCAACTTGCTTTTATTAAGGGAGACGTTAGTATAGTTAAAACAATAATTTTGATTTGCTAATGGTGAAGAGTGAAGTTATTATTAGTTGCTAAAAAAGAAAAAAAGAAAATGATTCATGTATAACTTTATCATTACAAATGATTTATAATTTGCATAAATAGCATACCTATGGATCAAATTGTTTGGAAAATTTTGTGATGAACATCTTGGATTTCAATTTGAATGGCATACATATGCATCATTTTTATAAATGTTAAAATATTTATAATACTTCAAATATGGGCTTACATATTTTAAAATTGACACAAGATCATATAACGATGTTAAGACATAAAGCATGCTCTTAGTAATATGAAGAATTGTTAATACATTGCTTACATACATTATTTGAAGACATATAAATTTGCATGAGAAATACTAAACTAAATTTGTTAATTTGCTATAAGTTATGTTATATGTTTAGCATTGCCTAACCAAATTAAATAATTTCAATCTTTTGTTATTTGATTCATCTGGGTTTCATCACTTGTGTGATAATGATAGGATCTTTAAATGAGAAACCCAAGGGAAGGTGGAGCTGGTGCTACTTGGGAGAGAGATGTGAAAATAATATTTTGTGATCTTTTTCTAAAGGAGATAGGCTTGGGTAATAGACTGATGACCTATTTTAATAAAAAGGGTTGGAATAATTTTACCAAAAAATTTAAGGAGAAAACTAGAAGGGAGTACAACAAGACACAACTTAAAAATAAATGGGATTAGTTGAAGAAGGATTGGAAATTGTGGAAAGAGTTGAAACATGGATCAATTGGTTTGGGATGGGATCCGACAAAGAAGATTATTGATGTATCAGACGATTGGTGGCAAGAAAAGATACTGGTAACTTTCATATACATACTTTTCCATTCTAATAACTTGACAAAGAGTTCATATGAACATAACATCTGAACATAATTGCATGTGTACTTACAGATATTTCCAAATATGAAGAAATTTAGATATTGTGGCTTAGATCCTGAAATTGAAGAGAAATTGGATCTCATGTTTAGTGGTGTGGTTGCCACAGGTGACCATTCCTAGACACCAAATCAAGAAGCTAACGACATTGTGCAAGAAGAAAATTATTTTGAGCAAAGGTCTATTTCAAATGATTCGGACAATAAATTGTTACATGCCACAGAATCCCACTCCAAATCTAGACAAGCTAGGCATTCACCAGCTCTAGCTCCAAGAGTTCAAAAAAAAAAAAAGAGGAGGTGATGGATTCCTCTGACATCCGATATCAGAGTTAGTCAATGCATGCACTTCTAAAGCGAATAAGGAAACTGCAACGCCATCACTATCTGAGGCGATCAGTATTTTAGATAAAATTGCTGAAGTTTTTGATGATATTCCACTTTATCTGCATTCAACTAGGTTGCTTGAAGGTCCAAACAAGTGACAGATCTTTATGGCTATGACACCTGAACAGAGAGTTCATTATCTATGCTATCATTTTGAATCACGTGATATTTACCTAGGTTGCCTTTAGGAAAAGATGTTTTCTGATCTATCAAAATTTAAACTTCTCTGTGATCTGGTAGTGGAGAGTTTGCTCTTTTTTTCTTGTTGTACTTATTTCTATAAACTATTGAACTTCTTTAGTTGCAGGAATTTTGTTTAATACCTTAATCTGTAAAGGCTAATATAGTGACATATATTTTTTTGTCATTAGTTGTAGTTATGGATAGTGATGATGACGATCAACCTATGACTACGATTATTACTGCAGTATGCTTAATACATAAGTACTATGAGACTTATATTTGCAAGACTCCATGTATGACTTTGAGATTTATTGGTAAAAATTGGATCAATGAGTTACTAGGTTAAAATAGTTTTAGCTACAATGGCTTTGCATAATTACATACGTCGTCACCCATCACACCATGACGTTGAGTTCAACATTATTGACAACGACCAATCATTTGTTCCACCTGAAGCATCTAAACATCGATTGGGCTACTCAATGGTAGAAATGAGTCAACATACCACAGAATTTGAGACACAAGAAGGAGAAGGAGCTGAGGAGATGAAAGAGTTACGAGAGCAAATTACAGATGCCTTAGATAGTGTTATATTTCAACATTTGTAACGTGTTAGTTAGCTTTTACAGACCAGCTTCAGCCTGTTTATTTTCTAGATCAATGCTCATTCCTTTGTAAGACATTATTGTGTTCAGTCTTATTTGAATAAATATTTTTAATAGATGCAACACAAAGCTTGATCATGTCCAACATCAAAGCCCTGCATCAAAATTATAAGAAACATCATCAGCATTACTGCAAATCTCAATCAAAATTGGTTTGGCTTGCCAAATAAATTTGTATATATACTGTTTATATATTACTATATACTATTCTTGTGCATAGTGGTGGTATTCATGGTGGGCATCACTATGCTTTCATTAGACCAACTCCATCTGATCAATGGTATGTAGCTGATGACATCTATTAAAAATGTTCCATGTAATTTATTTGTATTATTAAATGGTCTTCCATTGTTTCTGCTGGTGCTTGGTAACATTTTTGGAGAATGCATTCTCTCAATTTGATTTGCATGCAGGCTGGTTTCGCTCTTTCATTTACATGTCTTACTCATGTATTATCTAACACCCCTCCTTCCTTCCCTGCTCTCTATCTATTTATCTACTTGAGTCAGATTTTTTGTTGTTATGGTTGGGCTTAGTGGATGTTGCAGTTTGCTTCTACACTCTGCTTGGTTATCTTAGCAGGGTTTTGCTTGATGGCTATTCTTGGTCTTTTCATTGGGTTGGATTTTTTGTTGCTGTGGTGGTTGGCTAGGTTGGTTGGCTTGGCTGGTTGGCTATGTTGGTTGGCTGGGTTGGTTGGTTGTGTTGGTTGGCTAGGTTGGTTGGTTGTTGTTATTGGGTTGGTTGGTTGTTGGTATTTGGGTTGGTATTTGGTGTTGGTTAGTTGGTTGGTATGTTGGTTTGTGTTGGGTTGGTTATGTGTTGACTATTTTTTCTCTTCTATTGCGAGCGGGGGGCTATTGGTGGTTTATCTATGGTTTGGATTTGGCAGATGGTGCTATTTGTTGGCTATTATCTTTGGTTTCAGCCTCCTCCTATAATGGTCTTCATCTCTTGGCTACAGCTACTTATCTTTTATTTTTTCCTATTTGGGTGGTAGCTTAGCTATGGGTCTAATTTCTCCTACTACTGTTCCAGTTTGCTAGTGGGTTGGGTGCCTTTTTTGGCTGTTTGCTTCTGTTTTATTCCTGGTGAGCTCTTGTGGGTTTTTTGGTCTTGGTTTTGGGTTTGTTGTTGTTTTGGGCTGGTAGAAGGTTATTTAGTGGCTGTTGTTTTACCTGGTGTGGTGGCAACTTGGTTTGGTATCTTGGAGTTTATTTTGGCTCTTTGTTGGATGCTCTTTGGTATTGCTATTTATCTGTCTTGGTGGAGGTGCAGCTGCCCTTTTATCTCTTGCTTGTCATCATACATATTTGGAAACTCTTTATTTGGTTGGATGCTATTCCTTTGATTTAAGATTATTGTTTCAGAAAGTTATATGCACCTATTACTCTTTCATTAAACAAAGGCTTGACTTTGGAATACTTTTAGGCTATTTTATTCTTCAAAAACCTGGTATACCATACTTTATATTTCTTATAAGATAAGCAAAGGCACTATACTACACATGCTTTTTTAAGAATCTGGTACACCTGCTATTCTTTTATTGGCTGGCTTCCTACTTCTTGGTTTCCTGGTTAGTTGTACTGCTATTCCTGCTTATGTGGTATCTTGAACTACTGCTTGGTGGCTGATTCTCTCTGATAGTGAAGGAAATGGCTATGATGACATCGATGTTATTTTTTTATCGTTAAGGCTGGTAGCATTTTATGTGATTGTAACCCTTCTTTTTGAAGTTTGGATGCTCACATACAATATTTCTCCTTAGGATAGACTTTCACTAAGCCTGAGCCCTTATAATTTACTTTAATGTATCTTTCTACATTTGTTTATGTCTTTTTTGAGCTTCTTGTAGGTATTTATATAAGGCAGAGCCTTGTAGTGGTTAAGTACATTTAGTTAGCCAAATTTATATCTTTTTTGTTAATAATTGTAACCCTTGTATTTTTGTTAATGAAATATCTATCACTTTTTAGGGAAATAAATATTTTGTTATTTCATTTTCATTTTAAAATATTTTGTAATGTCACCAGTCCTTATATTAATATTTTTATTGCTTACACAATGTACTTTATCAGGAAATATGAGTTCAAGGAGCCTGAGTCTAGAGTTGTGTATTGCAACTGTGATTTGCAATGTTATGTATTCACTTCACATAGGAAGGAAATTATGGGAGATGATTTTTCAGGTGTCCAAGAAATAGAACGAGTTGATTGCAACTATTTCAGATGGATTAACGAATATGAGGGTGACACATCAAACAGTGATCATGCTAAGAGGGTAGCAATGGAAAAAAAATTTAAAAGATTTGATCAACAGAATATTAGGCTTAATATTCTGATCGCACTAGTTGGTGTACTTGTATTTTTAATATTAGTGTTATTAATTATGTAGTATTATTTATCAAGTGATGTACAATCTGTTAATGTAATTTATTAGTTGACTTCTGACTACATATGAGTATTAGTTATCATATTTTTATTCATTATGTTTAAATTTATTCAGCTTATATAGTCATAGGGATATTTCAATCATTTCTACACAAATAGCTGCAGCAGAGCAGATTCTAAATAGAGTTTTCCAAACAAAATCAAAGCATAAACTTCCGCCACCGGTTTCTTCTATGGACTTCTGGCTTCGAAAAGCATTGCCCAAACATACCCTTATACATACATCTTTCACCTTCTTTAGCATCTAATATATTGTATAAATCACTAAAAGCTAAATTTTTTGCATCATATATTGCTTTCTTAGATTCTCTACAGGCTACTTTATATCTTTTCTAATTCTCTGAATTTTTACATCTAAATCAAGTTTTATAACAATGTTTCTTATTTCTTATCTTTTCTTGCACTCTGACTCCACCACCAACTATTTTTGTTAAAAGAAGATTTTCCTTTTAATTCTCCAAGCACATTTTTAGCAACTTGCTTAATTTCACTTACTACTTTTTTCCATATACATTAGCTTCCTTATGAACATCCCAAATTCTAAGCTCATGTAGCTTGCTCTTAAAAATATTTTTATTTATGTTCTTTAAGTGTCACCATCTAATCTTAGGACAAAAATTAGATTTATTTTTTCTCTTACAATTTTTCATCTTAAAATCTAAAACTAATAATCGATGTTGGGTACTTAAACTTTCACTTGAAATAACCTTACAATCTTTACAATCTAAATGATCTATTTTTCTTATCAAAAAATAATCAATCTGTGTTTTACTAGATCCATTTTTATAAGTAATAATATGTTCATCTCTTTCCTTAAATAAAGTATTAGTAACTACAAAATCATAAGCTAAAGCAAAATCTAATATAGTCCTACCTTCTTCATTAATCACTCCAAATCTATAACCACCATGAATACTTTTAAAATATTTTACCACTCTACCAACATATACATTTAAATCTCCTCCAATAAATATTTTTTTTCAAGAGGTATCTTTTATCTTAATCCCTCTAATTCATTCCAAAATTTTTCTTTTGAGCTTACATCCAAACCTACTTGAGGAGCATAAACACTTATAACATTGATAATCTTAGTATTAACAATAATCTTTAAAGCAATAATTCTATTTCCATATTTATTGATATTTATAATATTTTCCTTCAAACTTTTATCTATAATCACACCTACACCATTTCTAGTTCAATTTATGCATGAATACCAAAGTTTAAAACCTAAACTATCAATCTTCTTGGCCTTCTCCCTAACCCATTTATTTTCTTGAACATATAAAATACTTATCTTTCTATGAACCATAATATCTATTAATTTCATTAATTTACTTGTAAAAGTTCTATATTCCGAGTTCCTAACCTAATTCTAGTTTCATGGACTAACTTCTTTGCCCACATTCATCCATAATGTGAGAACCCTTGCTTATTTGACATGCAGAGACCGTGCAGTCCTTCTAAATTTTTCCTATTCAAGTCATACAGTCATTAAACTAGGGGACACCCTAGCATTAACACAATGATTTAAAGGATTCATGTCATGATTATTTTGACAAGTTTTACGCTGGCTGTCAACTACCTATTGTAACCCTCCACTTTTCACATCCGGGCATGGGATTGGCAAAGGTAGTGTTGAAAATTATTTATGATGTTGAATGATAAATCATATTATTTATATCTCCATGATTTCGTCCTTCACTCATTACACATAAAAAAAAATATCTGCTTTATGAGGATGACCGCCTTTCTTGGTGTTAACCTCATTTTTGGAGTGAGAATTAACCTTTCTCTTCTTAGACTTAGGAACCTTCTAGACACTTGAATCTCTTAGTGCTAAGATACTTCTAGTGATTAAGGAAATACTAAACCTAAGCTTAGAACTTAGAGAACATAACCCTAAGCCTAGGATATACCTCAGGACAAATAGGTTATGTCTATCTTATGGCTTAAACCAAAACTCATGCCTATTCACTCATTCAAATTTAAGCTCATGTAAATGAAACACAACTAACCTCAAATCTATTCAATTGATCTTACTTGAATTTGGTTTTCTAATCCAAGCTCCAAGCCAAGTTAACTTGGGTCTTGACCCAAGTTAACCCCCATCATAATCCCATAACTCAATTTAAGCTCATTCAAGTAAACCAAATCCAACTTAATTTTCTCAACCTCTCCAATTATTCATTAGACCATTTCAAGCCATTCCAATACTTGCAATCAAGCCAATTGAACCAAAAAAAAAGTGATCAATCCAAGTTAGCCCATTTGACATAAAGGGTTCAAATGAGCCAAAACCTAATTGAGCCCAAATAAATTACAACCAAAGCCACCAATTAACCTCAAATTCATCATTGAACACACCCCAACCATCCATAATCTCAATTTGCCCAAGTTGGCTTAACCAAGTCACTTAACCTAGGGTGACCTAATAGAGGTGATCAAGCTAAACTCCAATTAAACTTTCATTGAATCAAATCAATCAATCCAATCCCTTCATTGATGATTATATATCATTATTGAACACTCCACTATACTCAATTGAGCCTAACTAAGCTAATTAGACCTTTTACCCAAGTTTATCCAATTTGGTCTAAAGGGTCAAATTGAACCAAATCAAATCCTAAAATTAATTGATTGAAACCAATACTTCAAACTAATATCTAATCCAATATTAATCATAATCCAACCTTGAGTTGAACCCAATTTGGTCAACCTAACACAATTAGCCCACTTAACTCAATTTTGAACTAAAGGGTCAAATTAAACCAAATCACTCCATAATCCAAATTAATTCAAATTAACTCTTCCAATCAATCACCAATGGTCAATTGAACTTAAACCACAGCCATGCTCAAGCCAATTTGGCTAATTTGGTCAAATTGGTCAACATCACCCATTTGACCCAAATTGATATATGATTTAAATTCAAATCTAACCCAAATTGAATCAAATCAATTGCCACACACTCACTCCAAATGATCAATTAAACTCACCCAAACTATTAGTTTGACCCAATTTGGTCAAATTGGTCAACTTAACCCAATTGAACTCATAACTAAACTTAGCCCAAACCCAACCAAACTTTGCATGACTCATCCTTTGTTTCATGGGCTAGCCCAAGTGGGCTCAACCCATGGTGAACCTGGTTTAGTTAAACCCATCCCCATTTAGGTGGCCTTACCCCATGGCAACCACCTTTGACTCTTCTTGGACAAGAGAACCACTGATCCAACCTAACCCAAGGCTGTTGGGCTTAACCTTTGGCCATGAGAGGGTGAGTTCACCCATAATAATCCATTGGTCCACCTAAGTGAGGTTGTACACCCCATTCTAGACCACTAGACTCCTGTAACCTCTCACCCTCAGCCACTTTAATAGTCCCCTGCCACCTCTGACCACCTACCCTACCAGCGGACTACCAAAGGCTGAACCAATCTTAGTCGTTGGTTCTAGGAAGGAGAATATACTTCTCCCCTTGGATTCAAACTTAACACACACCTTCCCCAAAGAATTCTGCATAGTCATATACCCTCTCTCAAGCTCTTCATGTGCTCCACTGCTGGTGAGACCAACCCCAATTGAACTCGAGAGCTTTGTCCATCCAAGTGTCTAAAATCTCCACCAAACTCAAATTAACTCTTCCCACACCTTCACCTCACTCCAATTAACTAAAATAAATCATTTACCAAGTAATTCGATCATCAGAAGACATCTCAAGACCAACTCTAGGGAGCTTTATGGCGGCATTCAATCCATAGAGCAATTGGTGGGGAGTCATGATCTTCTCAATAGAGATTCATTTTTTCAAGATGAAGCTACCTCTACCGACGGACTGATGATCTATAACTCCGATAAGGTAAAAATCTAGTAATTGTAGTTCCCCCCTAGGTGTTGGTCTTTTGAAGTGAATTGTGTTTTCATGTGATTTTCATCGTAGGATCTATTTAGATTCATTATGTGATCATTTTGGAGTCGATTTCACCATTAAATGAGCTTCAGTGAGCTTGGCTCTAGCGGTGAAAGGTGGACAGTGTCAGGCTTCCAACACTCATGGGATGTCAAATCACTGCCATTCGTTCCATGTGATTAGAATGGACGGTCATGACTAGAAATTTTTTTAAATCACAAAATTAATCTCGGCCATCCGATCAAATACGAGATGAAATAATTCACTATACTGGCGTTAGCTATTATATCGGATGATTTAAATAACCAATATCTTGGCGCCATGTGGAAAGCACTATCACATCAGTGTCCGCATGGCACTGACAGTTTAAAGGGTTAATTAGGCCTTCAAAATATTATTAAATGGTCAGAACTTCAAAAAATCATAACTTTTTGTAGAAAAATTCAAAAAATACAAATAAATCCACTTTTTGAATTAGATAGGGGAGAATTTAATAAAAATAAAACCACTATTTTATGTTCAATGAATAGTGATAAATTAAGGTTTGAAGCTTAGGTTAATTGCCTTAATTAAGGCTTAATTACTTTGTGAATTAATTTTAAATTTTGTGGGCTAATTCCATGGTATGTCATGTGCCTCCCATAATTTTGTTGGAATTATTTGCTACGTAATGTAAAGAAATTGGAATTTCAATCATAATTACCTTCACTAACAAATTTAATAATTATTAAAATTGATAAATTGTGAAAATTAAATAATTAATGATAATTAATCATTATGAATAGTGGGAATTGTGAGGAGAAATAATTAGAGCCTCTTTTCTATTTACCTTTCTAAATGTATTCTCTTAGGAGGGTTAATTAATATATGTAATAATTATGGATTAATTAGAAAGATTAGTGATAAAGTAGAAATCAAACAAAATCAATGATTAATTCACATAATTGAAATATAATTCATTAATTCTCCTTTATGTGTTTAATAACATAAAGTTGTTAAAGAAGTTATGGTTAACCTATTAGTGTGGGAAAATCATAAGAGTACCTAGCTTAGATTATTTCCTTCTTTAATATAGTTAACTCTTAAGCATGAGCCTAATTGCATTAGATTTCCTTAGGTGCATTGCAAGTTTTATTTTCTCAAGAGCATATCATTGAAGGCTCATGATCAAGTAGTTAACTAAATTAAAGAAGTTTAAGGAATGGTAATTAAATTAATATACTTAACAACTTGAACCTAATTAATCCATAAAATTCATTTAATTGCACTCTTTAAATATGGTAAATTACCAACATGGGGTGGGGTAAATGCAAAGTATCATTGCTCATCCTTAGGTCTCAATATTTTAAATATCAATATCAAACCTCATAAGAACTTTGATTAGTCTTTAAGAATATTTATTTGGCTTGATTGTCCTTGGGACTTAATGTAATTGAATATGTTATGTGAAAATGTTTAATTACTTTTTTTAATCATCATAAATGTGCATGACATTTGTGTCATGTGTTCATGATTTCAAGAAAAAAAAAAAAGAGAATCAAAAGAACATGATTACATCTAAGTTGCATGTGTTGGATAAATATTATTATGAGTTGTGGCTATTATAACTAATAAAATGAATTATTTTTAAAGTTATAAGCTAAAGATGAAATATCTAAGTTAATGTTGGTTATAAATATTCAATGAAGTTTATATTTAATTTATAATTTTAAAATAGTAAGGGTTTTGTTTTATCTATATGTTTAATGTACATATTTACATACATTTGAATTGGTGAGTATATAGTCTGGACATCCCGGAAACATGAGGCTTTAAGTAGCCCCAAGGAGGTCTTAGATAGCCTCACTTCATGGTTTAACAATGGCATGTGCTTGCTTAATTTAAATTTATATGTATTCATGTGCTAGAATTTGAGATAAAACTTTGCTCCTCATGTCACTAAGTTTTGCATAAATAAAAAGGATTTGCTATTATATAATCTTTTCATGATCTTCATCCCTAAGCTTGTATATATGTTCACATATATTTAATTTGACAAGTATATAGTCTGGACATCTGAACACGATGCTTTAAGTAGCCCCAAGGAGGTCTTAGAGAACCTCACTTCCCTATTTTAACAATGACATGTACTTGCCTAAATCTCTAATACATGTCTACATATGCTTAACTAAGAAATAGAATCTTTTTCTCTGCCAAAATACATGCATAAATAATCATTCAAGTGTGCAAAAATGCTAATATGTATTGTATGTATAAATATGTGTATTAAATCAAATATCATGAATAATAAAATGAAGAATTATGTATGTTATTGATGATGAAAAGAAGTGGTGGAATGTTATCCATATAATAGTTATTAGTTTTATTAATCCTAAGATGCTTTTCATGTTTGAATAAGATCTCTTAAGACTAACCCAAACCTAAGTTTAACAAAAATATTTAATAAATGATTCACTAAAGAAACTAAAGTCATAATAATATACCCTTATAAAATAACTTAGGATAGGAATAAAGGGGTTAAACCTCACTTTCTTCTCTTCATAATAATTAGATATTAAGTATGTATCAAATTTAATAAAAAAAATGTAAATTAAAATTAATCAACTCATTCAAATATTTGAAGTCGAACCTCCCCTAATGTTTAACTTAAATAATTCTAAATTTTAAATAATCACACTTTTAAAGCCTAATTAAGACATACCACACTAAATCTTAGCACACACATTAGAATATTAAGTCACCAATAATAGCCTCTAGGTTAGGCTGGTGTATATTGTGGTGTTATGTTTTATTTTATGATGTAATATTTTAGACTGGATGTTAGGATTGTTTATGCATAGACTGGATATTAGGTTGCTAATAGTCTAATGATATTTTCTATAGGGGATTATGCTAAAAGGGTCACTATAATAATAAGTAAATATGAATGTACTTGCTTGCAGGTGCAGCTTAGCCCCCTAAGCATAATCCAATTAGGATAGGTGGGCTCGGATACCCAAGTGCGAGGTGCTAAGTCCAAATATGTGAAATATAATTGCTTGACTTGTATGTTCTCTTAGATAACATCTATCTTACAGGTGTAGTTAGATTTTATTTTTTTTATAAATATGTGATTTTTTAATAGGATTAGGAATAGTGTTATGGGGTTCAAGATGAGCAGTGGCTAGAAGATAAAGACTTAGGAGGCCCTAGGAAGCCTAGAGCAAACCAATCCAAAAGAAAGAAAGAGGAACAAGAGTTGAAGACCCTCATAGCATTTATTATAACTATAATATTTCATTATAATCTGGGTTGTATAAGAGTAGAGCTTAACTACCCAATTTCTTTTCTTTACTAGGGTGTACGGTGGTACCTGGCTGCACCAGCCTCTTATTCTTTTATAAAGTTCACATATTTGATTTTCGTATTTAGACTATGCAATAAAAATGACATGATTTTCATAGGTTTCTTAAGGTGTGATGATTTCATGTGTGGTCTTAATGTAGTAAGCTCTTTAGAATAAAATTAAATTTTCTATCCCCACAAAAAAATTCATAACTAAATTTTAATACAACTTATAACCTCATCTTAAATCTTAGGTCCATAATCAAGATGATTAAAAAATTTAAAACCTATTAGCTGATTATTGTATGTTATTAGACCTTGTATATCATATTATGCCACTCTTGAATAAGGGAGTCTCCATTCTTGCACGATAAGGGATATGTTTGGCCTTTGAGGGTGATCCCTTATAGTAGAGAACATCTCTTCTAATTAATTTAACCCATGATTTAATTTCATCATGAATATAAGCATAATTGTTCCAAGCCCTTGGTCCAAAATTAATGTGTTAAAAATGGTTCACAAAGTTGTAAATTTTAGGCATTAATCTGAGTCTTATTTTCATACCAATCATGATCTAGACCCTCAGAAAGTGACTTTAGGATTCTAGCTTCCTTCTTAATTAAATAATAGCCTAGCCATCTTGCATCTACATAAGATCAACCTACAAGATTTTAAAGCGTGGGAGGTGTTAGCTTGCGGTCACTCCAGATGGTTGTAAGCCTAGAAGAGTCAGGGTGTGTTCATTCTCTCTTGTAGAGGTGGACTATCATATCTCATATTTCTTGATTAGACTTAGATCATACTTCTAACTTGTGCTAAAGCATGTTATATTTAGGTTTTGAGGCTATTTATTTCCTTTGGGCTATGAGCATAAGTATTCACCTCTTAGGCATTTCCATGATTTTGTGTTGTTGGGCTATAAACACTAGCATTCTAATAAAATTATAATGTAAACAAAAGTAAATTCTCTCTCTCAAATATATAAAGCCTCACTATAGGGTAGACTGAAACACTCACTAGGCTTCCTAGTATCATGGGTGCTTCCTACTTATTCTCCTTTGAAATCCGTAAATAAGTCTTCATGTTTGAACTCTCTCATTTGATTTTCATAAATACATAATCCTTTGATAGTCTAGTTTTGAAATCTTTGGAGATACTTATTGACTACTTTAATCGAAAGTATTTTAGTAGATCCCTATTTTCTAAGTGATAATTAACTATGGAAGCTTTCTTCCATAAGGAGCTAAAGAACTTGGCATAAAATAAATCATACTTTACTTTTTTTATATAAAGTTGGGGAAAAATCTCTAGCACATACGTAGACCCATCTACCTTAGGAGTCCTTATTAGATGATTTGGTCCATTGTAGGATGATATTTTCATCTCTTGAGATGATACATCATACATTGATGCAGCACCTGATCACTTCAATAAGTACCCCCTAAGAGCTGTATGGTGTCCTTAAAACTCCAAATTAAAAACACCACACTTGGGAAAGACTATTTTAAAAAAATTTGATTGACCTTATGACTGTTTTTTAAATACATGCATATCACACATGAATTACATACATACAAACTTAAAATTAATCATCAAAGTGTCTAAATAAAAAATATATAAAATTAAAAATTGATGAATTAGTTAGGTACATTATATACCCACATATTGCTTAGATTTTGTAGCTAAGTATTGTAGAGTTTTAATTTAGAATACCATTGTGATGTTTGTTTTTGATTATATATATGGAGGATACCATGTAGATCTGAGGGTATACTTATTGAGGTGATCGGATACAACATCAAGGAATGGTGCACTATCTCGAAAGATAGAAATCACCACCCTATAATGAACTTAATCACCTAATAAGGACACCTAAGGCATGATGGGTCTTTGAATGTACCAGAGATTTTTCTCCTACTTTACATGGATGAATAAAGGAGGGTTTATTTAAATTGGGTTCTAAAGTTCCTATGGGTGCAATCACCCATAGTTAATTACATTCTAAGGAAGATGAGTTCCTTAGGAATACTCTAGATTAAAGTAAACAATTCTTATCTCCAAAGATTTCAAAAATAGGACTATCAATAAATTGGCTATGTTTGGAAAAATCAATCAGGATAGATAAAAAAGGAGAGACTTATTATCAAAGTCAAAGGAAGATGAGTAGGGAATGCACATGATATTATGAAACCTAGTAAGCATTCCAATCTATCTTATGGTTGGGCTTTATATGTTTGAAAATAAAGAGAAATATATATATATATTTGAGCTAAAATTTTATTAGAAAACTAGGACTTATAATCCCACAATATATAGTTGTGGGAATGCCTAAGAGGTGAGGATTTATGCTTGTAGTCCGAAAGGAAACAACAACCTCATATCATGAGTCTAGGGAGCTTTAGCGAGGACCAAAGCATGTCCTAAATCTAAGCGAAGATGGTTATATAGTTTACCTCCATAAGAGAGGGTAAACCACCCAACTGCTGGACTTACAACTGCCTGGAGTGGTAGCTAGCTAACTCCTCCTACACCTTAAAATCATGTGGTCAAGTCATATATTTTGCAAGATGGTTATGATGTTATTATTAGAAAGAAACTAAAGTTTTTAAACCCACTCCCTAAAGACTAGAGCATGAGTGGTATGAGTAATGACTTACTCTAATGCAAATCTTATCAATTTTTATTTGATTTTTGACTCGTTATTTTGACAAAGGCTATAGGATTTTTATATGTCTAAATACATGATGAAATAAGGTTATTGGCTAAATCAGAAGGAAAAAGGTGTTTTCCACCACAGAGGAGACCCTCAAAGGTTAAGTCTTCCCCTATCGTGCAAGGATGGAAACCCTTTCTTAGCAAAGGTGAAACAAAATGACATGTATGATATTAAATCTTTTAATTATCTTAATTTAATGCCTAGGCTTTATGTGAGGTTATGAGTATTTAGAAAATTTAGTTATGAGTTGTAGTTGGAGTAGAAAATTAATTTTTTTCTAAGAGCCTAAGCGGATCCAAACACATTAAATCATAATATATGAAGAAACTAAGAAAATACATACAATTTCTATTGCACAATTGTAAACAAAACATCAAACAATTTATAAACCTAATGTAAAAAATAATAGGCCGGCGATGATACCGCCATACAACCCGAAAAAAGAAATGGGTAGCCGAGCTCTACCCTTATACAACATGGTATATGAAAGAATAGTTACAATTTCTACAAATGAATAAATGCCATTGGGGCTCTTCTTATCTTCTTTCTTCATATCTCCTCCATTTCTTCATTTGGGTTTGCTTGCTCTAAAGGCATCACGGGAGCCTCCCAGGACAAAGCCTTCTAGCCTCCGCCCATCCTAATCCCCCCATAACACTAATCCTATTTCTTGATGCACAATTACATTAAAAATAGAAAAGTATATCTAACCACACTTGCAAAATAAATGTTAGCTAAACACACCATAAAACCCAAACAGTAATATGTATAATTTGGACTTAGCACCCTACACATATGTAACCAAGTCTACCTATCCTAATTTAGATTGTACATAAAGGTTAAGCAACCTGTAAAATAAAGCATTCATATTTATTTTTAAGCACCCCTTAAGCACAATCTCTTGTAGAAAATATAATTAGGCTAATTATAGCTTAACATCCAGTCTATGAAGCATACACCCTAACATCCAATCTACAACAATACATCATAAAATCAAACATACATCAAACCATGCACCGCCTTAACATAAGACCAAAGGTGGGGACTTGATCTAAGTTGTGTGTATTTAGGCTTACGTGGTATACCCTAACTAGGCTTTATTATAATTTTCTAAATAAGAAAGGATTTAATTATTAAGGATGGTTTCACTTTAAGTGGCTTAATTGATTTGTAAGTTTTACTTAATGTTTTCTTTTATTTCATTTTACCTACACTTAACAACTAAGTATTATAAAGAGAAGAAAAGATAGGATCACTCTCTTTTATCCCTACCTTAAGTCACATCTAAAGCAAATTAATTAAATGAATTCTCTTTAGTGGATTGCTTATTACATATTTTAATTAGTCCTATGTTTAGGTTCACTTTAAATGACCTTATTCAATAAGAGAGGCATCGTAAGATTAATTAGAATGAACTACTATCACATCACACATATTCATTCATTTCTTTCCATCATATATAACATGCATATGATTAAGTCCTAAACATATCTATACATCTAATATGTTTTTGGCACACTTAAATGCAAGATGTATAAATGAGTTTCATAGAAAAGTGATTTCTCATTCATTAGCTAAATACACATTCAAATGTATGAAAGTTCTAAGTAAGTACTTCGCCATTGGTTGACTAGGAGAATGAGATAGGAACCTCCTTGGAGCTACTTAAAGCCGTGCATCCCCAGGTGTCCAGACTAGTTATACGATATTCTTAAATATATATCGATGTATAAACAACTATAAGAATAGAGAATCATCTGAAAATTGTATTTAATTTAATTGATTTATTTGGGTGAATGAATTAAAGCTTTATCCAAATTCTAATATTAAAATGAATAAGAATGAAATCAAATGTATCGCCATTATTTTGCCTCAAGGGAGTGAGGTAAATACCTCCTTGTGGCTACTTAAATCCTTGCATCCCCGGAATGTCTAGACTAACATACCCACCAATATTCGTACTTATGCAAATCAACATATGAATGAAATAAAGGAACTTCACTTCATGCATTAAGCTTATATTCACATTCACCTCCTATGTATGTATACTAAATATCACAACATGTATTATTATTCATTAATAAGCTTTTGAAAATACATTTGAGATTTAATAAAGATACTGCCCACACATATTTTTAACTTAAGCCAACACATGAAACTTGACATAAAGGAAATCATTTCATTTAATTAATTTTTTTTAAAAAGGATGAATGGAAGATTACAAGTGGAATACAAAATTTAATACAATTAGAGAGAAATAAAAGAACATAAGCAAATAGTTTCATTCAATCCAATTAATTCCTAAGGACAATCTTATTAAATAAGCATATTTAAAATTAACAAAAGTTTCTTAAAGTCACTTTTTTTAATTTCATATTTGATTTGAATTAAGAAATGTTAGAAAGATTTTCTAATCCTAATCCCGTAAAATTGATTTAATGAAAAGTAATTAGGTTGATTTTATGAATTGATTAAGTTAAGCATGGATTAAATCAATTAATTAACCCTTACCTATGTTACCTTAAGGTAATTAATTAAATAATTATGAGCTAATATGATATGCAAATAAATTGAAAAGTAAATAGTAATGCTCCTATGAAATGAAAGGGGCCTAATGCAATTAGCTCATAATCATTTAATAATTAAGCTTGAGGAACCATTTTAATTACTTTTATGGTTTTCTCACACATGTGAGTTAACCATAATTTATTAGCTCTCTTCAGGTTATTGAACACCTCAAGAACTACTGAAGGATTAATTAGGAAATCAAATTTAGTTACAATTTTTAAATCAATTAAACCAATAATCTATTAATTCACCTCTCCTAAAAAAGGGAGTAACAAAAGCTAATAATTATCTTGAAATGAGATGGGCTTAAGGGAAAAGGTAGGGAAAGAGGTCCCCACCTATTTCTATAATCCATCCACTATATTTAGCATGATTTAATATGATTTGAATTCCAACTTAGCTAATTAAGTTTCTAATTAGCTAATTAATTAATAATTAGGACCTTAGCTAAAAAGAGAGGGAAAATTAGAGAAAGGATTAGGAGGGAGGCTCCAATCCATTTTCCTAAGTCTCCTTACTATTCAACAGTGATTAGGGAGCCCAAATAATTAATTAATCACTGTTCATATACTTAAGAATCCATTAATGAAGTTAAGAGGGTAATTAGGGCTTAATCAATCAATTTTCCTAATTAAGCAACAAATAAATTTCAAGAAAAATAGGGGAGGCAGAGGTCATCCCCCTCAATTGGATGATTAATTAAGGAGTAATTAAGCTAATTAAATTTTTATTTAAATCCTAATTAAGCTCTCTTTACTATTCAAAATCCATTGGAAAATTTTTTATTAAATTCTTCTCTAAAATACCTTTAAAATGAGCCCACATTTGTATTTTTTTAATTTTTTTTATAATTAGTTATGAATTATGGAAGATTCAACAATAAAAATGAATTAATTAACTCAAATAAATCCCTAATCCTATCAGTGCCACGTGGCATGATGGCATGGCGTGCTTTCCATGTGGTGCGATAGGATTGGGTATTTAAGTTGTCACATCTGTGGCTAAGTCAATTGGTGGTGGACACACTTTCTCGTGGACCATCTGATCTAAGATCGGATGACCATGACTAATCTTATGATTTAAAGAAAATAATTAGGGGATCTAAACGTGATCTAATCATAGTAATCCATTTTAATCATGCAGAATGGGTCGCGATTCGCAAGTAGCAAAAGATGGATGCCATCCATATTTCTTTGTTCAATCCGAGCTCACCAGAGCTTGTGTTGATTCCAAAATGATCTCACACCATCAAGGGAAGGAGAGGAAAACATCCAATGACTAAGATCGCATGACATACACATTTCTTTCATAAAAGACCAACCACACTTCACCTAGGCTATGATTTTGAAGAATTACCTCGCCGGAGCTCAAGCCAGCAGTGGGATCAACGGCGGCAGCTTTGGCTAGTAGAGATGAAGCCCTGTTTAGAAGCTTGGGCCTTGATTTGGAGTAGATCCCTTGGATGACCAATCCACGCACTTTGGAGCTTCAATCTTGATCAAACTTGAGCTTTCGGTTGCTTTGGAGCTTGGGAAATGATTGGGATGGCTTCGATATCGTGCGTGGGAAGTGTGTGCAAAGTTGATTGAAGTTTAATGGAGGATTGAATAAATGGGATTTGGAATTGGTCTCCCCTATTTTGATTTGGCATATAACTTAGAGAGGGAGGAATGGAGGAGCTTGGGAGCTTGGGGAATGGTTGTTGGATACTCTCCTTCACTCTCTCTAGCTCAAATGAAGATGAATGATATTATTCTCATTCGAATTGAGGGGGTATATCCCCTCAATTATGGAGGTTGATGAATGAGATTCAATCTCATATTCTCACCGGCCAGCCACTGTTAGACCACCGAAATTATCTCCATCAGGTCCACATGGCTCGCCAAGAGTGGGGGAAAGCTTGGGAGGTGGCTCAAGGTCTGATATGGGGAGATTTCCTTTCCTTTGTCCACAGGATGCTCGGTTTGCATGGGAGGTGAGTTAACTCACCTCCCCTTAGTTCATGGAAAGTCCTAGTGTGCTTAGAGTGGGCTAGGAAGGTAGCCATCTTTATTTGGCAATTGGATGGCTTCCCAAGTGATAGGAGAGTGTACTTTGCCAAATGGGGGAAGGAATCCAATGCAAAGAGGTTTTTCTAGTGGACCCGCTTGGCTTATGGACAAACTTTGGGCTGACCTAGGGTCAATTTGGGTTGGGTTTGGTAAGCCAACAAAGTCTCATGGGTTGATTTTGAGTGCTTAAGCCTCATTTGATCAAATAGGTTCATATGGGTTCATGTTGGGTTAGGTTGAACAATTGGTCAAATTGGGTCAAACCAAGGTTTGGGTTAGGTTCAAATGATGATTTAGAGAGTTTTAGTTCAAGTCGTTTCAATCAATTTAGCTTAGGTTTGATTTTGGCTCACTTGAAATCAAATTGACTAATTTGACCAAATTAGGTTGGGTTAGGTGTTGGTTCATGTTCAAATGGTTAATTCAAAATGATTGTACACTTTGGTTTAATTAATTTGGGTTTAATTTGAATTTTGGCCGATTTGACCTTTTAGGTCAATTTGGGCTAGGTTGGGTCAAGTTGACCAATTGGTTAAATTGGGTTTGATTATATCTTTAGTCAAGTTCGGTAATTGATTTGGAATGAACTTAAGCCATTGGTTGCAATCAATTTGGGTTAGATGGTGATTTGACCTATTTTGGCTTTTAGGCCAATTTGGGTCAACTTGGGTCAAATGGCCAATTGGACTTGGTTTGGCATAATTGAGGGTTTGGTCATGTTCAATTATTGATAATGAGTTGGTTTGGGTCAATGGTTTTAATCAATTAGTCTATGGTGGGTTCTGGCTAGTTTAGGTTTCATTTGGGCTAAAGGTTGACTTTCCAAAGGACCAAGTTGGCTTGGTTTGACCCAATTGAGATGATTGATCATCCTAGGTGATTGTTGATCATAATATGAGGCTTGTATGGCCTTGGTTCAATCTAATTTGGGTTGGATTAGAACTTGGCTCAAAAAGGGTTCTTTAGGTCATTTGGGTCAAGTGGACCTAAATGTATCAATTGGTTTGGTTTTTGCTTGATTCAAGTTTAGTTGAACTCATATATGAGCCTAGGATTGAAATATAAATCCAGCTACAATCAATTTGGAGTCTAATGGGTTTGGCTCATTTGAAGTTTTCAAGTCAAAAAGGCTAACTTAGGCTTGACTTGGATTAACTTGAGTTTGTTTTGGTGATTGTAGTTTATGTTTATATTTGGTTAAAAGATTGAAGGAATGATTGATTCATGAGAAAATCCATTGGTTTTGGTTTGATTTGAATAGGATTTATCCAAGTCCAAAAAATGGCTAAAAAGGCTTGAATTGGATTTTGGTTTAATTTTGGATTTGGTTTTGGCTATTCGAATTTATATTTCATTTATATTTAAGAATATAAATAAATATATAAATAATTCAAGAGAAAACCACTTGAGTTTGGAGTGATTTGGGAGCAAATTTGACCAAGCTTAAGGGTGTAGGTCAAAAGGGCTTAAGTAGGGAATTGATTTAGTTTGATTTATTTTTGGCCATTGGAGGGTGGGTTTCATTTATATTTATGGATATAAATGAAGGAGTAATTGGTTTATAGTGGAAATAATTGATTTTAGGTTGATTTGTATGAGATTTGGCTAAGCTTATGGAGGTGGGTCCATAAGACTTAAGAAGGGATTTAATTGGATTTGGATTTAGTTTAATTTGGTTTTGGCTATTTGGGTATGGATATCTTTTATATTTATGAATATAAATGAATGAATAATTGATTTATAAGAAAATTAATCTAGTTTGAAATAATTTAGGTGGACATTTGGCTAGGCTTATGAGAGTGGGTCATAAAGCTTAAGAAGGAATTTTGATCTTGGATTTGATTTGAGATTGAATTATTTGGTTTGGAATTTAGATTTAAATTTGGTAAATGATTGAGAGATTGAATTGATGTTTGAGAAAATCAATAGAAACAGGATTGATTTAAATTTTGTTTAGGCTAAGTCCATAAGATGAAATCAAAGGGCTTAGGAAGAATGTTAATCTTGGATTTGATTATGGGTTTCAAGGATTTGGTTTGGAATTTCTATTTAGATTTGGTAAATGATTGAGGGATTGAATTAATATTTGAGAAAATAAATTGAATTAATATTGATTTGAATTTGGTTAAGGCTAAGTCCATAAGATGAAATCAAACGGCTTAGGAAGGGTTTTGAATTTAATCATGGGGTTTTATAGGGAAATCTTGAGCTTGAATTTGATCATGGGACTGATTATGAGTCTTGGAAATTTGTTTTGGATTTAGTATGAATTTGAGGTTTGGTTTGAAGAAGAAATAATGGATTGGGTTTAGGCTATAGGGTAGGCAAGTTTTTCTAAGTACCTAAGGCATAACCTATTCCTATGGCTAACCCTTCTAAGTCTCTAGACTTAGGTTAAGTGTTCACCTAATCACTAGATGTGTCTTAAAACTAAAGAGCTCTTAGTGTCTACAAGAGTCCTAGATCTATAATGAGGAAGTTGAGAACTCACTCCAAAAGTGAGTTCAACAAAAGAACCCCAATAGGTGTGGTGTAACTGACAAGGCACACCGCGCGTATTGACAATAATCGAGATGATCAATAATGTTCGAAGGGTCGCAAGCACTAATAGAAATGATCAAACCCTAAACTTGAGATGTAGACAGAATCAAGATCTTAGTGCAATGAAACTCAACTTAGGCCATGGGCATATGGAAGGAAGAAAGGATCCACTGAGGGATCAAGTATGTGATCCTTCCACTAAGGAAAAAGGTTTAGATTACCAATATGGAGGATAAGAGTTTGAGTTTGATCATAAACATGATTTGGGGGAAAAAGATCCACAAGGAATTAGGATTTATATCCCCATGGGGATGAGTGCATGAACCTTCCACCACGGAAGCAGGTTCAGATTATTCGCAAGGGATAGAAATTTAATTTGGTTTGATTTTGTGGGGCTCCACTAGGAAGAGGATATGATTCACGCCTCACTAGGGAGAAATTTGATTTGATTTTGAGGGCACATTCATTGAAGATAAGAACTCAGATCCAGGGGATATGGTGGATTTAATTTATGATTTTCTTTAATTTATTTTAGGAAAGCATCCACTAGGGATAAGAGTGGGTGGATTTAATTCAGCCTCCACTGGGGAAAGATTGTGGATTTAATAAAATGGACCTCATCGGTGTGCGATAGATCCACTAAGAATGGGCTATATCAACTTAGGCCTATCTTAAATTTATAAATCCAAAGGGATAGTCTATCATCCATCAAGTAGGACTAACTAACCAAAGGCATGTCTTTCAATGTGCAATGGTTAAATCAAGAAGAAAGCTTGTAGACTTACATCCTCCTAAATAATGAACTACTGGGGCGATCTATTGATAACACAGCAAATCAAACCTGACCTAAGGTGACTATTGAGTGAATGCCACTGTGGACTCATATCAACTTAAAAATAGTCAAAATTAATTTCAATTAAGATGGATCATATCGGTGTGCGATGGATCCACTAAGAAGAGCTATATCAGCCTTGTCCTGTTCTAGATTTACAAATCCAAAGAGATAGTCTACCGGCCGTGGGGTAGAGCTAACTAACTTGAGAGGTGCCTTTCATTGTGCAATGGTCAAGTTAAGAAGAAAGCTTGTATACTTACATCCTCTTAAACAAGGAACCAGGCGTCTTGGTAGCTCAACGTCAACACTAAAATTTTGCTTGTTGGTGTATGATCGTCTTGTAAAGAATGCATGATAGACTTACATCTTCCAAAGCAAGGATGACTACCAGGGTGACATGTTGGTGGCACAACAAGTTGAACCCGACCTAAGGGTGACTATTGAGAGAGTGTTGATCCGAGGACTTATCTCAACTTAAAAGTAGTCAGGCAATTTCTATGGGGAGTTTTTGCTGACACAGCCCTAAAGATAGGATGCCTGCTTGGGAAAAGGTATAGCTAGAGGTTTCCTCCTAATCCACAAGCAAAAATATATATTTATTTATATGTTAGTGTGGACCCTGTTGGTGTGCGAGGGACCATACTGAGAAGGGGCTTATATCAGCCTAGTCCTATCTTAGACTTACTGGACCAAAGGAGAATCTACATATTCAAAGATAGATACTCTAACCACAGGGGTGGCTACTAGGAAAGGGGGACTATCCAATATAAGAGTAACTCGAGTAGTGTCTAAATGGGGTCACAAAGGATGTGATCCAAATAGAGTGCCCATAGGGGAGGTGTCGCTTAGGGCTTTATCAAGGACCCTGTAAAAGAAAGCCTATAGGTATACGGTGGCCAACTCCGAGAAAAAGCTTTTAGACTCACATATGCCATGAGCGGTGTATCCACTTGGTGGGTCACTGTCAGCATGGCGATAACCAACCAACCTAAGGGGTCAGTCAGTTTGCGATGATCAATCATAGAGGAAGGCTTGTAAACTTACATCTTCACAGACGTAAATGATCATCAGAACAGTCTATTATCGGAGGGATAGATGCTATCGACCTAGGGCGACTACCAAGTGGGGAGTCTCGTGTAAGGGCTGGACTCAGACTTGAAGTAGTCAGGAGGAAAGGAGCCACTAGGGGACTTATACTAAGCCTTAAATATACTCGACCCAGTCAGTGCATGATAGCTAGTTCAATAAGAAATCGTATAGGCTTACATCCTCTTAAACAAAGTCAACATGAGGTAGCTTACTAGTGCGGTAAGGCCTACCAAGCTAACAAGGCGCTCGTCAATTTGTAATGGTCAATTTAGGAAAAAAAGCTTGTAGACTTACATCCTTTAATAAGTAACCACTGGGGTGACACACTAGCAAGGTAGCATGTTAGCCCGATCTAGAGCAGCTAATGAGTGAGTGCCACAGGGGCTTTATCTAGCATCAAAATAGCCCGAGATAAAAGATATGTGTTTGTATTATGTGGTTGTATGTAGTTTGTGTTAGTGTTGTGTTACTAAGAGATAGGACGCCGCTTGGGCTCCTTACACCTACCCTAAACACATCATGATGGATTCGTAAGCAAAGATGTTTCTAAACACGGACGAGATAGAATTTGAGATAAAAGAAATTTTATTGATAATTATTTTGAAATGACATTTATGGATAATATTTCTTTAGGTAGACCCCATGGATTGGAAGCATTGGGTGCTCTCCCTTACAATTTATAAGCTGATAAGATCCTCCTTGGTAGGCCTTCTTTATGGAAAAAGGGTCTTCCTAAGTGGATTCAAACTTGTCTCCCATCTTTTGACAGGCAACAATTGGTCTCCTTAGAACTAAAATAAGCTCACTTACGTGAAAAGCTCTAGGACGGACCAACTTGTTATGAGATTGAATCATTTTGGCTTTGTATAACTTGAGGTTCTGGCATGCCCGGAGGCATCTCCCCTCCAAACCTTCGAGCTCTTCTAACTGCAACTTAGTGCTTTGCTTCGTGATAATCTTGCTACCCATAGCTATCTTTAATGATGGGAGTTGGACTTCTAATGAAAGAACTGCTTCAGACCCATACACTAAGGAGAATGGGGTAGATTAAGTTGAGGTTATATATGTGGTGCGGTAAGCCCATAAGGCTTCAACTAACTGCTCATGCCACTATCAGTTGTTGTCATTGAGTGTCTTCTTTAATATTTGGATGAGAGTTTTGTTGAAGGCTTCTACTAATCCATTTGCCCTTGGGTAGTAAATGATAAAGTATCTCCAATCTATGCCATGTCTCTAGGAAAAGTTATTGATTTTGGTGCTCTTGAATACAGTATCATTATCAGATATAATTTGTTGAGGCACCCCAAATCTCTATACGATATGGTTTCTGAAATACTGGTGCACATGCTGAGCTGTGACCTCTCTAAATGGGATTGACTCCACCCACTTGGAAAAGTAGTCAGTGCTAGCTAGAATGAACTGGCTACCCTTGGAAGAAGGAGAATCAATCTGACCCACTATGTTTGTACCCCAACACTCAAATGGCCATGAGGCCAATGTAGGATGTAGAATATTGGGTGGTTGTAAGACCACACAGTGCACCTAACATTGGTGGCATCTCCTCGCTATGTCCATGTAGTCTGTGATCATCGAAGGCCAATAGTATCTTAGTCTCTTGATCTTGGCTTTCATCTTTGAACTAGGATTGGTGTGCTCCATATAAACCTAAGTGTACCTCGATCATGAACCTACGGGCTTCATGTTTGTCCAAATAACGTAATCACATATGATCGAAGGACCGTTGTTGACCTCATTTTTAAGATGAGCTCTCAACCCCTTCATTTTAGACATAGGATGCCTCTTAGACTTTAAGAGATCCTTAGTCTTAAGACACATCTAGTGATTAGGTGGACACTCAACCTAGCCCTAGAGACTTAGAAGAGTTAGCCATAGGAATAGGTCATGCCTTGGGGTGTTAGAAAAATTTGCCACATAGCAGACCAAATTCCTCACTTCCTTCCTTCAAGTCAAACTAAAATTAATTCTAACTTAATTGATTTTCCCCAAACTCAAATCAATTCTAAATGATTGAAATCCATGATCAATCCCAAATGATTGAAGCTTATGATTGAAAGTTCAACTTCAAAATCTTTCTTAAGTCCTTTGATTCCCTCTTAAGGACTTAGCCTAAATCAAATCTAAATCAATTCAAATTCAAGAAATATTCTCATAACCCATTTATATTCTCATTTATATTCACATATATAAATAAAATATAAATTTAAATCAATCAAACTAAATCCAAATAAAAAATCTTTCATAAGTCACTTTGATTCCCTCTTAAGGACTTAGCCTAAATCAAGTTCAAATCACTTCAAATTCATGAAATTTTCTCATAACCCATTTATATTCTTATTTATATTCATAAATATAAATGAAATATAAATTCAAACAACCAAAACCAACTCCAAAAATCAAACTCAAATTCAATCAAAATCCAACCTAAGCCTTTCAAGTCAAAATCTTGAACTTAGCCAAATAAAATTCAAATCAAGCCAAACTCTTGATTTTTCTTCATGATTCAATCAACCTTACAATCATGAATCCAAATATAAATCAAACTTCAATCATCAAACCAAAACTCAATTCAAAATCAAACCTAAGTCAAACTCATGTTCACCCTTTTGAACTTGAAATTGCCAAATGAATCAAAACCCATTTGACTTCAAATCTATTGCAAATGAATTTATATTTCAATCATAAGTCCATATGTGAGTTCAATCAAACTCAAATCAAGCTTTGGCCAAGCCATTTGACCTACTTAGGCTCACTTGACCCAAAGTGACATAAAGTACCCTTATGAGCCAAATTCTAATCCTAACCAAATTGGATTGAACTAAGCCCAACTAAGCCTCACATTATGAGCAACAATCATCATAAGATGATTAATCACTTAGATTGGGTCAAACCAAGTCAACCTAAGGGTTGACCAAGTCAACACTTAGCCAAAATGAAACCCAACATAGCCAAAATCTACCATAGGCCAAATTGATTGAAACCATTTATCAAAACTCATTCATGACCAATGTTTGAACTTGAACAAGTCAACATTTGAGCTAACCTAGCCCAATTGGCCACTTGACCCAAGTTGACCCAAGTTGACCCGAGTTGACCCAACTTGACCTAAAAAGTCAAAATGTGCCAAAACTTGATCTAACCCAAATTGATTGAAACCAATGGGTCAAGTTCATTCCAAAATGATTGTTGAACTTGACCAAAGCCTCAAACTAGACCTAGCCCAATTGACCATGAACCCTTGACCTAAGAGGTCAAATTGAGCCAAACTCAAATATAAGCCAAATTGAATGGAAACAAAGATACCAATCCATTTTATATGACTAATGAAACCTAAGTCAACCCATGACCTAACCCAAATAAGTCAAATGGGTCAAATTGGTCAACTTGACCCATTTGACCTAAAAGAACTCAATTGAACCAAAATTAAATATAAACCAAATTGAATCAAACCAAAGCCACCAAAACATAAATGGTCATATGAACTTGACCCAACCCTTGATTTGATCCAATTTGACCAATTGGTCAACTTGACCCAAGTTGACCCATTTTGACCTAAATGTGTCAACGTGAGCCAAATCATCAAACCAACTCCAAATCCATGAAACTTGGCCCAACCATTTTTCAATCATACCAAGCATATTCAAATTGAAACTCAAGCCAAATGACCACTTTACCCCTAGTTCAAAGGGTAAATTTTGGCCAAATTCACTTAGAATTTGGTCAAATCTTCTTCATGATCACTTGACACCTCTTACTGGACCAAGTGGACACTAGTGAATGTGGTGCACCTAATTCAATGGGTTTAGGTTAGCCCAACCCAACCCAAGTCTAAAACTGACCACTTACATGAAATTAAGCACATGGAGTCCCTCCTTCACTTGATTTAAGCCATGGGAGCTCCACTACTCAACTCCTTAGGCCAAATTGAATGCAAGGACACCTCTAACAGCCTAACAAACTCACTCAATGTGGTCAATTGGATCAAAATGGCAATCTCCTTAACAACCGTTCGATTGCTCTAGGGGGAGATATCCTCCCCCAAATTTCACTGGAATTTCATTCTATCACACTCGATTGAACTTTGGGAAGCCAAAGCAAGCATTTGGAACTCTCCCCAAGCTCTCTCAAGCAATTTGAACTTCTCCATTTCTCGGTTTCTCAAATCAAAAATAAGGGAACTCAAGCTGAAATCCAACTTACTCCACACTCAATACCAAGCCAATTCCTCCTCTAAGCACCCTAGAGGATGAAATTGAGTTCACCCAAACCTTTTTCCAAGCTCCAAAGGCAAGGGAGGTACCACTTCGATCAAAGCTGCACGGAGTTGAAGGTGGACTTGGCCCATTTAAGGATCTACCCAATCTCAACACCTCAAAACTTCAGCAAAGCTTCATCTCCACTAGACGATGCTTCTCCAAGGGAATTGAATGTCAATGATAGCCTCTGGTGAGGTAAACCATTAAACCGAGCTTAGATTAGATGTGGTGTGGTCCTTTGTGAATGAAATTTCTACTTCATGAAAATCTAGCCATTGGATGTGATTTCCCTTGCATGGTGATGGTGTGGGTTGAATTTTGTTTCAATCAGACCTCAATCGAGCTCGAATCTTCCCTTAAAAGATGGACGGTGGCCATCTCCCATAGGGAAGATCAGAGAAGAATCATGGGTCATCCATCTGCACATTTTGGATGGACAGCCTTGATTAAAACACGTAGGATCCACAAATTATCCCTTAAGAACAGTTGATCTAACCTCAGCCATCCGATCCTTGATCGGACTGACGAGAAGAAAGTGCATAGCTCAGTCGCTGATGTGAAGCTATGATGTGATAACTTAAGTGACCATTCCCATCATGCCACGTTGAAAGCGCACGCACTACGTCAGCCTCCATGTGGCGCCAATGGGATTAGTCACATAATTAGGCTATTTATTACTTAATTAATCATGGAAACTTCAAAAATTCATACCTAAGTGTAGAAAAATAAAAAAAAAAGTGAAATAAATTTGCATATGAAAGGTATTTACACCTAGAATAATATAAAATTGATTTCAATGGATTTTAAATAATGTTATTTTTTGGAATTGGGTTTTATTAGGATTTTGATTTTGCTAATTACTCTCTAATTACCCCCACTGATTAATTCCAAACTTCTTGTGTATGATTAGTGGGATGACTTCTACCTCCCTTAATTTTTTTGGGATTTATTGATGGTTTAATTAAAGGATCTATTAGATGAATTTCTAATTAACCTCTTAATATAATTAAGCCTAATTAAGTGTGTAATCAGTGATTTAATTCCTTGATTGAGTTAATTAAGATTTGTTTAAATGAATAAGAGGTTTAGGGAATCATTTTGGGATATTTTTCTTAAGCTATTCCTTAAACCCCCTCTTTCTTCCTTAATCCAAATTCAATTAAGGGTTAATCCACTAATTACCTACCTAATTAATTTGATAAAATTCTAAAACCTTCTAGAACTTAACTAATTCACTTTGGGTAGAAGCTTAGGTGTTCAATAACCTAAGTACATTAAGAAAATCAAAACTCAACTCACATGTGTCAGAAGGATTATGGAATTACTTAACTTAAACCCCTTTACTTAATTAATCATTAATCATGAGTCAAATCCATTAAGCCCCTTTTCTTCTTAGGTGCATTGCAGATTTAAATTCCTTGTGTAATTTTATGTCATATCATTGGCTCATAATTATTTGATTAAGTATGCTAAGGGGGTGTAGGTAAGGGGTAATTAATACACTTAATTCACACCTTAACCTAAATAAAGTATAAAAATCACCCAATGATCCTAAGAACAAGACAAATTAAATCATATGTGGGAGAAATGGGTTAGGACCAGTAAACATTCTTTCACATTTTTTAAATCAAACATAAAGCAAATTCAAAACAAAAATCACATTAAACAAACTTTGATTCACTTTGAACTTTCCTATTTCATGGGATTGTCTTTAGAAATTAATTAGGATGAATGAATTAACATTACTTTCATCACTTTATTTCTTTCTTAGCATGCTAAATGTGTATATAATATGAAATTCATGCATTCATACTTTTTCTAAAATCAAATTAAAAATGGAATGTTTTCTTTATGTCAAATTACATGTTTTGGCTAAAGTAAAAAATATGGATGGCTATTATCACTACTAAATTCAAAACTATTTTCAAAATTTATAAATCAAACACTTAAAACTGAAAGTGTGCTACTTATAATTATTTATAAACTTACATATGGATAAAAATATGAAGATGTGAATAGTATGGCTTTCCTTCTCTTTTCTTTTAACATAGTTTTGAATAGGATTTGACAAAGTGTATAGTTCATTGAAAAAAATACAACACTTGCCTAATCCCATTCCTATCCATTCCTATGTTATTACCTAAGAAGGACATCCACACTTGTACATACAAATTGCATAAATAAAATAAACAAACAAATATAAACTTTTTGCATCTTTCTTTCTCAATTCATTTGTTTTGTACATGTGTTTGTATTTAAGGAAAGTGGTATATTAATCTGGACAACCCTGAGATTGTGATTTAAGTAGCCCTAAGTAGGTCTTGTACCTTACACCCCTAGTGCTAATAATGGCATCATACTCACTTATGTCTTTCATACATACGCATGTGCATGTGAATAATGGATGAAAGATATCCCTCTTTTCTACTTAATAAAAATCATGCATGCATCATAAAGCATTCCAATTTTCTTAAGTAACATTTTTTAGCATTCAACATAAAGTGTGCTAAACATTTTCATTTGTATGTATAGATATGCTTAGGATTCATTCATATGCATGTTATAAATGTTGGGAAAGAGATGAAGTGATGTGTGTTTTGTGATATTAGTTCACTTTACTTAATCTTAAAAATGTCTTTCTTTTGAATAGGTTTGTATAGAAAAATCTAAACTTATGATTAATTAAAATACATAATAAAATATTCACTAAATAAAATCAAATGTAAATCTACATTAGAAATTACTTAAGGTAGAGAAGGAAAGAGAAGTTCTCTTCTCTTTTCCCTCTCTCTATAACTTAGTAATTAATTGTAGAATTCACTTAAACCAAAATAAATCACCAAATAAAAATCACCCAAATCAACTAAACACTTAGATGGAACCACCCATCTAAATTGAACATCTTCACACTTATAAAATATAAGCCTTAAAGCCAAAGCTAAGCATACCACACAAACCTTAAATACAACACATTAGGTTAAGTCACCACTTCTAGCTTTAAGTTAGGGCGATGCATGGATTGATGTTTGCTTTTATTATGTGATGTATTGTTTCTAATCTGGATGTTAGGGTGCATGTGTGTAGAATGAATGGTAAGATGATTTAGTCTAATCATTATTTTTTGCAAGAGATTGTGCTTAAGGAGCAGTGTAACAAAAATATATATATGCTTTTGTTGTGCATGTGCTTATACCCTAAACATAATCTAATAAGCCAGGTGAATTTAGTTACCCATGTGTGAGGTGCTAAGTCCAATATACATGCTTGAGATTTGTATGGTTTGTTTAGCTAATCTCTATTTTGTAGGTGTTAGTTAGATTTACTTTTCCTTTTCATGTAATTTTTGCAAAATTAGGATTTTGGAATGAATGTTATGGGAGATTGGGATGAGAATTGGTCATAAGATTATATCTTATGTACCATGTGAAGCCTTTGGAGAAATCACCTTCAACAATCCAAAAGAAGGAACCAAAAGAAGAAAGAAGAAAGAAGAAATAAAGAAATGAAGACCCCCATAATATGAATTTCCTTACTTTATTGTAAATTAATTCATTTGTAATTCGGGTTGTATAAGGGTAGAGCTCGGCTACCCAATTTATTTTCGGGTTTGTACTGTGGTGCCTGACCAAATGGTCTTTTATTCTTTTGTGTTAGCTTTATAAAATGTTTGATATTTTGTTTAGCATGTGCATTAAGATGGCATTCTTTTCCTAGTTTCTTCCTTGCTTGATATATGGCCTGGATGACAATTAGGCTCTTTGGAAAAAAAAAATAAATCTTCTACCAAAGTAAATAACTCAAAATTAAAAATAAATAACTCAGAACCTCACTTAAAGGTTAGGCTAAAAATCAAGATAAAAAAAATTAGTAACCCCTCAGCTGGATGTGTACTTTATTTTCTAACATCATGCATAAAAGCATATTATTTTACTCTTGAATTGGAGGGCTTCCACCTTTTCCAGAGAACTTAGCTTGACCTGTGAGAGTCATGGTGGAAATACACCTCTTTATCTCGCTAATTTTGGCCCATAATCTTATTTCTCATGCATTAGGCATATGAATCCTATAGCCTCAGTCAAATGATTGTCCAAAATAAAAATAAAAATATGTGAAAATTTTGTATTAGATTTAAGTCATTTGAAGCATGTCCTTACATGATCTAGTCTTTTTAGGGAGCGTGTTTAAGGACTTAGTCTCTTTCAAATAAATAATAACATTTCTATGTTGCATAAACATAAGAATTTCCTACATGAATTTAAAATCGTAGAAGGAGTTAGTCGGTGACCACCCCTGGCGGTTGTAAGTCTAATAGTCGAGTGGTTTATCCTCTCTTATGGAGGTAAACTAAATACCCATTTTTGCCTTAGATTTAGGTTATACTTTTAGCCTTCACCAAAGCTCCCTAGATTTAGGTTCTGAGGTCGCTTCTCCCCTTTGCGAGCTATAAGTATAAATCCTCACCTCTTAGGCATTTCTATATCCTTGTACCATGGAATTGTAAGCCCTAGCATTCTAATGAAGATTCAACTCAAACACATTAATTCAATCTCAAAAATGTAAAGCCCAACCATAGGGTAGTTTGGGATGCTTACAAGGCTTCTTAATATCTTCAACATCCCCTACTTATTTTCATTTGTCTTTGATAAGAACTCCTTCCTCTTAATCGATCTCACTTGACCTTATAAAAATAAACTAATCGATTAATAGTCCTACCTTTTCAAAATCTTTGGAGACAATGATCATTTATCTTAATCGAGAGTATTCTTAAGGAATCTCATTCCTTAAGATATAATTAACTATGGGGGCTTGCCACTATAGGAAACTTAATGAACTCAATTTAAAATAAACCCTACTTTTTTTGATATAAACTAAGGAAGAATCTCTAGTACATATGTAGACCCATTGTTTTTAAGAGTCCTTATTAAGGTGATTAGGTCCATTATAGGGTGGTGACTTCTATCTTTTGAGATAGTATACCTCTCCTCAATGTCATACCCGATCACCCTAAAAAAAATATCTATGGATCTATGTGGTGTCCAAATGCAAAGAGTATATTTTTATCTTCATTTTATCCACATAGATTGAAGATGGAAGTATACACCTAGAAATTAAATATTTCAACACAGATTTTTCTGGCGACCCCGCTGGGGATGGTTCCTCTCTCCATCTTTGGTAAATATTATTGTCTCCAATTATTGATAGTGGATTTGTACTTTTGTATGAATCCAAGACTATCTTTCTTTCCATTGGCACTTAGTTTATTTCATCCTTAAGTTAAACTAGCCAACATCTTTATGTTTTAAGACCTCACCGTGTTGGTCTTAAAACCTCTGATGGGTTCCCCAATGGGTGAAAATAAAAGATTAATCACAATGAATTAATTAAAGACTTCCTCCTTACCATTTTTATGATAAGGAAAGGTTCATTCTAAAACAATAAAGGCAAAATAAATCCTTCATAAAAATCTTTCTTTTCAAAATGCACATAATAAGATGTTTTGCACAAAAAATTTCCTAAATCACCTTCATCTAATCTTCATGATTGTTATATGTAGGATCATCTTTATAAAAATAAGATTTCAATAATTACATTTTCTAAAGCACAAATGAACTTCATTCAATTCATTTTGATGAAGACTTCATTTTCAAAAAAAATTCCAACAAATCATACTTTCAAAAAAGCATACAATTTGAAGATGGGCCTTTCCATTCAATACATCCAAATGTGTTGAATGGATATTACATCTTCAAGCAAAATCACAACTTTGAAATTCCACTCAACACATTCCACATGTGTTAGGTTGGAATTTTCAAACTTTCAAAAAGCACATATGAAACCTCTCCAATCAATACATTCACATTTATTGAATAAAAGTTTCATTTTTAATCAAAATAAAAAATAAATTTTCAAAAAAGCACATATGAATATCTCCATTCAATATACCCAAATTTATTGAATGAAAATTTCATTTCCAAATAAAATGACATTATTTTGAAATGCCACTTAACATATTCCATATATGATTAGGTTGGAATTTCCTCTTTAAAAAAGCACACATATGAAAATACATCTTTGAAAATAAAACATAATTGATTTCCATCTTACATAACCAAATTTGTTAAGTGGAAATTTCTCTTTTCAAAATCAATAAAAACAAAATTTTTTAAAATACATTTAGAACTTCATTCTTTAGCATACCATATTTGCTAAAGTGAAATATCCATTTAAAAAAAACAAAATCAAAAATACAAAAAATTTGAAACACATTTTTGGAGTTTCATTTAGCATACTCAAATTTGCTAAGTGAAATCTCCATTTTACAAAATTAAAGAAATACATTGAAACTTCATTTTAGCATGCCATATTTGCTAAAGTGAAGTCTCCATTTTTCAAAAAAAAAAATCCAAAACAAAAGCAACACATTATGACTCTCTTAGCATACTTAAATTTGCTAAGGATCCTACTTTTTAAAAATTAAATTAAAATCAAAAGAAACACATAGGATTTTCTTAGCATACTCAAATTTTCTAAGAGTTATATTCTCAAAATTTTTCAAAAATAAAACTCACTCGAATTTTCTCATTTAGCATACCCAAATTTGCTAAGAGAATTCCATTTTTCAAATCACAAATGATTCACAAAATAAAGCAAACAAAGAAACAAAAGTAAGAAATTATTTCAAAACATCTCACTTAGCATACCCAAATTTGTTAAGTGAGTAAATTCCAAAAATCACAAATCTCAAATCAAAAATCAAATTGCCCTTTACTTTAACATACCCAAATTTGTTAAATAAAGGGTCCTCAAAATCAAAATTCAAATAGGAACCTATGGAAGCATCTCTTCAAATATTTGAACCCATTTTCAACATATCCAAATTTGTTGAAAGTGAATTCTACATCCAAAAAATTCCTCTTTCCAATCAAATCTCAAAATCTATTCTAGATAATTTGAGCCTGACTTAACACTTTCAAGTTATTGAGTATGGGTTTAAATTCTAAATTCTAAATCAAGAAATCGATTCAAGTTTATTTTAACATTGCACTCTCGTCAACAATAGTTTCAATTTCAGGTCTGATAGAAATGGCAACGCACAAATATGTGTTTACCTTTCCTCACGGGATGGATCTGGCCCTGGATCAGGTCAGCCTTCCCTACACTGACTGCGCCCATCTCATCCACTTTGGATAAGATTTTGAGGGGCGAGGATTACCTATGAGGGCACTCCCCTCACTAATGTTAGTAAAGAGGATGGGGCATCATTCAAAATGACATGCCATGATTTGATATTCCCTCACTAAAGAGGAAGCCAGTAGTGGTTTCTATGACAAGTAGTGTTAGTGACAAAGATCGTCCCCGTGGTTCACCGCCACTAGTTAGGGCTAGCACCCACTCATTAGCACCTTCCAAGGGAAGGCTCCCCTGATCCCAAGGATTGTCTCCCCTGCTTTTGAGGTCAGGTCTAGCTCTTACTTTGCCCACCTCACCAAGACCTAGAGGAGGAACAAGAATCACATGATAAAGTGGTACCATACTTACATCGCTAAGGAGATGGAGGTAGCTACATGGTCTGTTATTGAGGAGTTGCCCATTTTGGTTTCCCCACTGGTTACAGTGAACCCATTCCATACTCTCTCTAGGTCCAACAGAGAGGATGCCAGGAGGATCTCTGCTTCACCTCCACCAGCAGTTCAATTTTAGCCACCAATCAGTCAGAGTAAGAGGTCATATGTCAGCCTTCGTTTAGTTCTACGCCAAGTTGGTGGAGCCTACGATGATCTGAGTCCGGGGCTCAATTTGATTTGAGATCTGTTATCCCCCATAGCGTGGGAAGCATCCTCGATAGGAGAGGGCCAAGGAGGCCCATAACTCAGTTCATATCACTAGCCAAAAAAATGCATAGGTTTAGTCCACAATCAGCGGCCTTAACACTCATTGATTTTCTAGATCATCAAGTCATCGATCATACTCATGTATTCTACTTACACGGACTATCCATCACAGGAGGAGAGTTTCTATTTCGAGAGAGTCAGTGGTTTCTCCACCACACCACTCTACTCTCCATCCGTCATCTCTGATCCATGTTTCAACATCTCCAGATCCACCAAAGGCCATGAAGGCCACATTTGGGGAGAAGAGGACCCTGTTGGTGATCCAACTATGACTGAGAGATCCCATCCCATCTACACCACCTATTATGGCGAGGTCGAGCTCTCCTTCTCGACCTTCTACCCTAGTAGTGGTGAAGAAGGAATGGTGACCTCGAAGTATAGTGGTCGTCCCTTCACCACCACCACCGCAGCGGGACATAGAGAGGATTGCAGTAGTTGTCGAGGGAGAGGGTGACAGTTCAGTTGCACATATAATGATAGAGCCTCCTTGGAGAGTCACCCCATGCAGATTCAGTGATAGTCATGAGCACATTTCATCCAATGAGTATAGCCCTCAGAGTTGATTCTAGTAGTAGGGGAGGTCCGGTGCCTCACAGTGCATGATAGTGATCCCACCACTGGTTAGTCAAACTCATTTGTGCCAGTTATAATAGATCATTCTCTAGATGATATAGTGGCTCATTATTTCATAGAGAAGAAAGAGATCCTAGGATATGACTGGTCTGATGAGAAGAAGTTCAGCTTTGATCCCAATGAAGATGCTTTGTTAGGAAACTCAATAAGGGTTTATATGGTAGATACTAGGGGATCCCTTCTTAGAGAGCAGCAGACTATGGAAGGTGTTGAGGTCTAGTAGAAAGACACTGCCCACTCAGTCCAACACCTTCTAGCACAAATAAAGCAGAAAGATGAAAATATAGATAGGATGGAGAAAAGGCTCGAAGATTTGTTAGCAGCTGTATTAGCATTGTAGAACTAAGCCCAAGCAGTTCATCATACCATAGCTGAGACCAGCCAGCCAGAGTTGGTGCATGTCTTGGACCTAACCAATACTTTATCTCTAGTAGAGCAAGGTAGCACCAGCATGTATAGGAAGGTAGTGGATAGTACCTCCATAGAAAAAAAGATATCAAATCCATGGTTGAGCAACAAGTGATGGAAGCGTTGGCTCAAGCCCGAGGAGAATCATCAATTCTAAAGGGTAGACCCTACCTGGAGGAATTTAATGCAATCCAATATCCAAAGGGTTTCATGTCACCTTCCTTCAAGAGTTTTGATGGCAATGGGAACCCGAGGCAGCACATCACACATTTCAAAGCTAGTTGTTGCAACGCTGGTGGCAGTGACGCTTTACTCTTCCATCTCTTCATTAGTAGCCTAGCAAGGATAGCTTTTGATTGGTATGTTGAACTTCCTAATAGTTCAGTAAAGACTTTTACTGAGTTGGAGCAACTCTTTATCAAGAGATTTGCTAGAGCTCAACAAAGGGTCACTGTTCACGATCTCATTGTGGCTCAATAAAATCTTGGTGAGTCCCTCATTGATAACATTATCATATGACATAATTTGAGTATGAAATGTGAAGCACAGCTATCTGAATAGCACGCCATTGAGATTCTGCTTAAGAATATCCATGGTCTGATTGCCTTTATGCTCAAAGGTTTCACCATCAAAACCTTTGATAAATTAATCAATAAGGTGGCTAGCTTGCAAGGAGAAGCCAAATAGTTACCTTCTCCAGTACCAATAAATCCAAAGCCACAAAAGATATATGAGAAGAAACCTGGGGTAGTGATAGTAGTGGATAAGGAAAAATAGTTGACTAGAGAGTTTGAGAGACCTCATGCTCCATAACCATCGCTTCCACCTCCTCTACCACCACTGAGGCAACCCTACCACGCCACAAGAGCCTCCATGGCCTACACACCACCCTCCTCTCACCACATCATCGCCAGTAGTGGTACACATACCTATCACCGTAGTATGGTCCACTCTTTTGGATAAACTTAACAAGCCTTATTCATTTAAGAGGGAGGTAATCAGGAAGATCTTTAAGAATCTCTTAAAGAAGCCTGATTTTTAGCTACCCAAACCTAGAAGACCAAAGGAAGTGGACAAAAGTCATGATCCCAACTTTTGCCCCTACCACTGTATGTTGGGTCATGTTTTGGAAAGATTGCTTCACATTTAAGGACTGGCTAGAACATAGCTTCAAGACCAATGATATTGTTATCCTGAAGGAATACCTTATGGCACAATTATCTAGTTCCATTAGGGTAATCCTTGAGGATACTTATGATCCTACAAAACCAAAGAAGGTTGGGATATCTCCTTATCCAAAACCTCTAAGAAAATTATATTGAAGATCAAGAAACTTAACTTGCAGATGCCTGAGTCATCTCAAACCTCCAACATCAAGAAAAGTTTGTAAGTTGCCAGAGCCAACTCAAGGAAAGGGGGAGCTTAGCAAGGTAGAAGCGAAGTAGTAGTAGTACACAGATAATCCAAGTAAGCAACCACCCACCGAGTCCAAACCTCCACCACCACAGTAGCTACCATATCAATGACTACCACTACTTCAGCTAGTTCTTCTTCTTCTAGTAGACATCTTGTATCAACGGATGAGGGCATCAAATCCCTCACCCCTCTTACTTTACTTGATTTTTACTTTGTACTTCCTATCAAATCTAAGAAATTGAAGAATAAATCTAGCTTGGATTACATCTATGTCACTTCTGATGGGTTGTCTGAATTATTCCTAATAACTCTTCAAGTCTAAATAACAACTATAACAATTATGTTCTTCCTCTTTCTGATTTAGAGTTGAATTTTCTTTCTTTGAATGCTAGTTCACCTCTTGAGATAGACTTGGAATCATTCAATTCTAAGAGTGTCCCTCAGGAGAAGCTGTAGGTGAGCCTGATGTGCAGGTAGAACCTTCCATTACCCTGCCATAAGAGATCATCGAAGTCAACCTCCATAGTGGCAAGGTTCTACCTCCTAGGGCAACACCTCAAGATAAAGGAAAATAAGTCATTGGTTTAGAGGATCGAGAAGCCCCTCCACAGGAACCCTTGGATATGCTTGTGACCCAAGGTGGACTACAATGTCCTCTCTCACTTAAGAAAGTTATCATCTAAGCTAAGCATATATGATGCCCTTGTATTATCCAAAGAGATGAGGGAATCATTAATCAAAGTTTTCCTTGATCCTGAGATATGCTTAGCTCAGTTGACTGCTATTGATGAGGAGGCACATTATTCTAGAGAAGCTCAGAGAATCACTTTCACAGATGAAGACCTTCTTCTAGGGGACATGGAGCACAACCGTCCCCTCTACATTATAGTCAACATGGGCATATTCAGACTAGCCAGAGTTCTTGTTGATCCAGGTGCATTGGTGAATATTTTGAGTCTAAAGACTCTTGCCTATTTGAGGATCGATATCTCCACACTCCAAGGAGATCAGATGATGTTAAGAGGATTCAATGAATAAGGCGAGCGGGCTTTAGGTTCTATAGTGTTACCTTTGGAGAGTGATTGGAAGACTGAAGCCAAGTTTTATATCATTGATTTGAATACTTAGCTCATCGCTTTGCTCGGTAGGCCTTGGATACATCAGAACAAGATGATTCCATCCTCCTCTATCAGTGCATCAAGTTCAGGAAGGATGGGATTGAATTGTGTCAAAAGAGATAAAAAGCTATTTTTAGTTAGAAAGATTGAGATATATGAGGATGCAACTTACTATCTTCCTTAAAACACCATTTCTCGTAAACTTGGACAAAACTCAAATTCAAAAGAAAAAGAAAATAAGGAAAAATAAAAACTAAAATTAGAAGAAAAGAAAAATGAAAATCCAAGTGAACAACAAAGAGAAATTAAAGAAGAAATAGAGCTGCATATCACATTCCACCCATAGTTCATTCCTTTATATGGACATATGGGTAGGATGACTCAACCTACACTACGCAGAGGTAGAGGTAGAAACAGTGGCAGTTCCAAAGGTAGAAGACCCCCTGGTTGGCCATTAGTCAACAGGGGTTATGTTCCAGTTCATAGGAGTACCCATACTATTCACATAGACTTGGAATCTAGCTCGGAGGATGAGTCTAATGTGATTAGCATACCAACCAACCCCTCAGTTCCATTGGAGGAGACACTCGAGCTGGACAACGATGAAGATCGGGCCTCTAGACAAAGCAAAGTATTCAAATCAGATGTATGTAAAACTATCAGGCAGCAGTTGGGAACCTTAACTCTAACCTCACTTTCACCCCAAAAAGTTGAAGGTTTTTAGTAGTGAAACCCCTAATTCTTCCAAAGGATATGAAGCTGAAGAGATTCTTTTTAGGATCATCCTCCTCAAGTCCTAAAGTTGATGTAGAACTTGAGGAGAATTCATATAAAGAATTAATGGAATTACCATTTGACTTTTACTCGCCTTGTGTTCATAATCTTATAAAGAAAGGTTTGGTCCCTTATACATGGTCTAAGCACAGGTCAGAGTATTTTGAGAAGTTGTGAAATAATACAGGCAGGGAAGCATAATCAAGAGCATGACTAGGATCGGTACAATGTCGATGATGATGATTAATGCTTAGTTGTTACCAATCATTTAGAGTTTGATAGGTTCTTTTCACACAACACCAACTCTTATGAGAACGTGTGTTTAGAAACCAGAGATGATCAGATGATCTCCAAATGAAAGATGCACTACCATAATTTGAAGAGGAGATCCATTCAACAATTGATAAGCTTAAATAAATCAACCTCGAGATAAAAGAAAATCCACGCCTAACATACATCAGCTCATTACTAAATGAAGAAGAAACCAATGACTTAGTTAGGCTATTAACTGAGTTTAAGGACTACTTTGCATGGAGTTATGAAGAGATGTTCGGATTATCTCCTAACGTAGCAGTCCACAAGCTAGCAATAGATCCTAGTGCTAACCCTATCAAGCAAGCTCCTAGACACATGCAATTAGAAATCAAACAATAAGTCATTTATGAAGTCAACAAATTGATCGATGTTGGTTTCATCAGGGAAGAAAAATACCCTACCTAGTTAGCCAGTGTCATCCTAGTTAAGAAGAAGAATGGTCAAATTTGCATATGCGTCAATTTTAGGGACTTAAACATGGAATATCCTAATGATGAGTTTCATCTTCCTATACCAGAATAATGGTGGACATTGTCTCATCTCATGCAATTTCTATTTTATGGATGGGTCATATGGCTATAACCAAATCAAGATGGCCCCTGAGGATGAAAGAAACACCATTTTTTGAACCCCGATCAAATCTATTATTATAGGGTCATGCCTTTCGGCCTTAAAATGCTGTCGCATACCAATGGGCAATGACTCGATCTTTAATGAACTCATCCATCATCGTTGAGTACGCTTGATGATCTAGTAATCAAAAGAAAAGGAAGACTATCTCTTTGACTTGAGAGTAGTTTTCGAACGGTTAAGACAATATAACCTCAAAATGAATCCCCTGAAGTGTGCATTTAGAGTAGCTTCAGAGAAATTATTTTGGTTTATTGTCCGACACCGAGGAATATAAATAGATCCAGAAAAGATCAAAGTTATCTTAGAAATGTCACCTCCTAAGAGTTTAACTCAACTCATTTTTTCAAGGACTGTTGGCATATCTAAGACACTTTATTTCCAATCTATCTGGGAGATGCAAGCCATTCTTGGCACTTGTCAAAAAGGATGCCAAATTCAAGTGGGATAATAAGTGTCAGCATGCCTTTGAAGATAACAAGCAGTATTTGGTGAAGTTTCCAGTTCTTGGAGCCCCTATCCCGGGCAAGCCATTCATCCTCTACACAACTACATTGGTCGACTCTCTCAGTGCTCTGTTAGCCCAAGCCAATGATGAAGGGAAGGAGAGGGCTCTCTACTACCTTATCATCTGATTCCTGCTGAAGCAAACTATCCACCTATTGAGAAACATTGCCTAGCTTTAATCTTTACCACCCAAAAGCTACGCACTGTATATTTTCTCATAAGGTGAACTTGATTTCCAGAACCAATCAACTACAATACCTCATGACATGGCCAATGCTATCCGACATTTGGCACTATGGTCCATGATTCTCTCGCAGTTTGATATCACATTCGTACCCCTCTGTGTGGTAAAAGGATAAGCACTAACGGATTTCTTAGCAGCACGCCCACTTCCTACTGATTCTCTACTTAGTGATGATCTCCCTGATGAACAATTCATAAACATATGGGAGGTTGACAACTACTGATGGGAGATGTAGTTTAATGGTGTAGCTTCTTTTCATAAAGGGGAAGCACCACGATCTACTCTTCCAGGCAAGGCAGGGGTAGGAATAGTTCTTCTGACTCTATATCACGATGTGATGAAATTACATACTATCTTTCCAACCCTTTCACCAATAACAAGCTAAGTATGAGGCTTTGATTATTGGTTTGGAGTTAGCTATCATAGTCAGTGTCAAGAGCATCAACATCTTTGAAGATTCTCAGTTGGTCATTACCTAGATTGTTGGGTCCTGAAGTTCTCAAACCCAATCTTCATCATTTTCACGAGTATACTATGAAGTTGCTGGCCCAAATTCCCGAAGTCACCATCTACAAGGTTCTTCGAGCAAAGAACGCAGTAGTAGATGCTTTGGCCAAACTTGCCAAATAATTGACATATCCAAAAGATGAGTCCATTCTAATAAGGGTCCAAAATTGATAAGTCATATCCCTTATTGATGTTGAACTCATCGAGAGACTTTCTCTTGAAGGGGAGGTTGTCGTTGCCTATAAGGATAAAGAGTTGGATTGGAGACAACCATTCATAGACTATTTGAACACTAACAAACTACCTCAAGAAAAGTCACAAGCTCATCTGGTGAAATAGAGAGCTCTCTCCTATGCTCTCGTTGATGGCATCCTGTACCGATGATCCTTTGACCAAATGTGATTACGTTGTTTAAATAAACCGCCTGCACCGACCAGACACATGTCAAAAGCTGATTTGATCATAACCATTGGATCAATTAGGTAGGAGGGGTATACTTCTCCCATCCAATTTAAACCACACAAAGAGCTTTAATGAGTTGAGACGAGCATCTTAGAGTGTTCTTGATCCCCATTGAGCTCCCCATCTCCAAACCATTGCAAAACTAAGCCCTCTCTCCATCCAACTCCACTCAAACCTCACCAAACTTCAATTAACTTCTCACATACCTTCCTCAAGCTCTGAAGAGATGAAACAAATCAATCCTCAATCGATTCGAGTACTAGAGACAACTCGTAGACCAACTTTGGTGACTGGTACGATAATGTTTGCTCCACAGAGCCACCGATGGGGAGGCAACTTGCAAGCTTCTCAACAGTGCTTCATCTCTTTAAGATGAAGCTGCCTCAATCGTTGGACTAGCCGGTCTTGAGCTCCGGTTAGGTATTTTTTTGGCAAACTATAGAAATCCTCATAGGTGTTGGTATCTTGTGAAGAGTCTTGTGATTTCATTCAATTTCCACCAAATTATATCCTTATATCTCTTCCTTAAACATTTTGGAGAGTATCCCGATGCCTCACAAGCTCTGGCGAGCTCAGATCGAGTGGAGGGGGTTGGACGGTGTCCGTCTTCCGGTGCTCGGGGGACGAAGGATCATCCATCATCCATTCTGCATGATTAGAATGGACAGTCGTGATTTAATATGCTAGAAAATCCAATTTTATTCTTTAATATCTGCAGGATTAATCCCCACTACCCGATCCAAGATCGAACAGCGGGGACAAAAGCGTGTCTGCCGCCGCTGCCTTAGCATGTCACGTTGGATTATTTAAGTGGCCAATCCTACAGCACCACGTGGAAAGTGCCATCAAGTCAGCTTCCGCGTGGCGCCAACGGATTAGGGATTAATTAGGAATTAAGATGAGTTTAATTGTTCAAAACTTTGAAAATTTATAACTAACTGTAGATAATTCCTAAAAATATTGAGTAAAACCATTTTGGAAAGGGTAAACAAAGGAGAATGTAATAAAAATAATTTCCTTATGTTTTGAACAGTGAACAATGCTTAATTAGAGTTTGATTTTTTTCTTAATTAACTTAATTAAGCCCTAGTTACTTGGATAATGAGTCTCAAATTAATTGTGTTGATTCTCTATGAAGTCCTCTACCTCCCATAATTTTCTTGGGATTTATTATTTAGGTAATTAGAAGAATTTAAAATTCAAACTTAATCACCCTCATTACATAATTTAATAATTATTAAAAATGCCAAATAGTAAAAATTAAGTAATTAATGATCATTAATCACTGATTACCATTGAAATGATGCGGGGGAATGATTATGACATCTTTCCTAATTATTTTCTCAAATCTATTTCATTAAGGAGGGTAATTAATCCATAATTTAATTAAGGTTAATTAAGTAATTTAAATGGTCAAATTAAATCAAATTCAAAATGATAATTGCTCCAGATAATTTAATTGAAATTTGTGAGTTCCTATTTATGTGTTTAATAACATAAAGACCCTTAAAGAATATATAGTTAACCCATGGGTGTGGAAAATTCATATAAGTACTTAATTAGATTCTTGAATTTAATTAATACTTAATTATGAGACTCATTGCATTAGGTCTTTAAGTGCACTGCAATTTTAATTTCTCATTTGCATATCATTGGAAGCTCATAATTAAATGATTAATTAAATTAAAGAAGCATAGAAAAGGGTAATTAAATGAATTGCTTAATGATTCAAACTTAATTAATTCATAAACCTCTTAATTATTTCTCCTTAAAAATCATCAACATGGGATGAAGGCAAAACAACATATATTATTTCTCCTTTAATAATTCAAATCCAAAATCAAACATCATAAGAAGCTTTGGTTTTCCTTAAATGATTTTATTCAACTTGATTTTCCTTAGGAATTAAAATAGTTGAATGAATTATGTGGAAGTGTTCAATTATTCCTTTTCAATCATTATAAATTTGTATGCCATTTGTATCATGTATTCATGTTTTCAAATCAAGTAGTGAAATGAATATACTTATGTAAAGTTGCATGCATTGAATTAATCCTATTATATAAAGTGACTATTATCACTAATAAATTTTAAATATATTTTCAAAATTATAAATGAAGAGTTAAATTGATATTAGCTATGAATATTACATAGGATTTACATGTGCTTATAACCTAAACATGTCAAAGTATTACTTTATCTTTATGATTCATATATGGTTTACATATGTTTGAATAATTAATAAGTATATAGTTTGGACATCCCAGGAATACTATACTTTAAGTAGCCCCATGGAGGTCTTAGATTACCTCACTTCCCTGGTTAACAAAAGCACGTACTTATTTAAATTTCATTCTTTTGTGTACTTATACTAGAATTTAAATAGAACTTTACTCTACATGTGTAAATGATTCACTAAAACATAATATTTTATATTATTATGATTCTCATAGTTGTGTGTACATTCATATGTATTTAAGATAGCAAGTATATAGTCTAGACATCCTGGGAATACGAGTCTTTAAGTAGCCCTAAGGAGGTCTTAGATTATCTCACTTCCTTGGTTTAAATAATGGCACAAACTTGTTTAAAACTTTAATACATCTGTATGTGCACTTAACTAAGGAATAAAATTCCTCTTTTCTACCAAAATATATGCATTCATAATCATTTAAGTGTTCCAAAAAAAAACATTGCATGTATAGGCATGTTAAGCCCTAAATCGTGTGCATGCTATTGATGATGAAAAGGAATGGTGCAACATTATCTATGTGATGGTAATTCAATTACATTAATCTTAGGATGCCTTTCATGTTGAATAGGATTCTTTAAGATTAACCTAAACTGATAATTAATAAAACACTTAATAAAACATTCACTAAAAGAAACCAAGTCATAATGACATGCCTTTAGAAAATAACTTAGTGTGGGGATGAAATAGGTTAAGCCTCTTTCTTCTCTTTACAATACTTAGATGTTAAGTGAATATCAATTTAAACAAAATAAAATACAAATTAAAATTTGCAAATCCTTTTAATAATTTAAAGTGAAATCATCCTTCATGGTTACTTTAAATAATCCCAAACTTAGATAATCATAATTCCAAAGCCTAGCTAACACATACCACACTAAGCCTAAGCGCACATATTAGAATGCTAAGTCATCACTTTTAGCTTTAGGTTAGGATGATGTATGTAATGATGTTGTGTTTTATTTTATGATGTAATATTTTAAACTAGATGTTAGGATTATTGTGCGTAGACTGAATGTTAGGTCGTTATTAGCTTAATATTATTTTTTGCAGGGGATCGTGCTAACGGGCTAGCTAAAATAAGTTTAAATGCTTTTGCTCGCAGGTTGTTTATGCCCTTAAGCATAATCCATGATAGGACAAGTGGGATTGGTTACCCATGTGCAGAGTGTTAAGTCCAAATTTATAAAGTAGAACTGCTTGGGTTGTATGATTGTTTAGTTAACATAAGTTTTGCAGGTGTAGTTAAATTTTATTTTTCATAAATATGTAATTTTGTAATAGGAATTAGGATTAGTGCTATGGGATTTAAGATGAACTATGGCTAGAAGGCAAAGTCCTAAGATCTCTTCAATAAGTAACTTATCTCTTCAATAAGTAACCCCTAAGATCTATGTGTGTCCACCCAACATCTGAATTAAAAGACCACACCACCACTCAATTTATTTTTTTCTCCTAATCTTCTAGAATATCTAAGGCAGTAAACTTAAGTGGCTTGATGAGCAAGATGAAAGAATCAAACATTGTATATTTTACGCAACTTCATTTTAGTGATGTGATATGACTTATGAGTCTTTGTTCCTCTATTATGAATAGGATTAAACTAGTCAATAGAATATAATGATATTTCTCCCTTTTGATCCACTATGAGTACTCAATTTCTTAGAAAACACTATAATAATCAATTTCTTCATCTAAATATGTGTTTCCTCTAATGTACACATTTACGTTATATGTTTTTCTTTCTTTAATTTAAGAACTCGTATGAAATCTATAACCATTTACATCATAAATTGGCCACGTATTCACAATTCACATGGGTCACTATGTAAGATCATAAAGTTCTTGGTTTTGTACTTCATTCTTCCAATCATGCACCTATTAAGTGGAACTAAATAAGAAAGTATAGCTAATCAAAATTAGACTATAAGTAGAAGTACTTACATGTAACCTAAACTATGTAAGGAATTCTTCTTCAACCTTCCTATTAATAATACTTGCATCGTACACTTGTAAGGAGTTAACAAATAATCTGATCATAAATTTAAATTTTACATGATCAGATATTTATCACATCTTAGATTCATAAAAAATTGAATATTACTATATTAACATACTTACTCTAGAAAGTTTGAATTTCATCTCAATTGATAAGAATATTTACTATCTTTGTCCTGAGCTTTTTATCATTAAGATATTTCAATGCACTTTTACCCAATGGTTTTTCAATATTGGTAAATGAAGAGCATATTTTGTGAAGCTCCAACTATTGGGGCATCATCTTGTGGTGCGTTTGGACCAAAGTAATAGAAGAATAAAATTATAGTCTCTCAAACCAAATAAGCCTCACATATTGAGGCTTTAGGTTGTGCTTTAATTTTTATTATTTTTTGAGTTTATTCAAAAATTTGTAGAGATTTCAAAAGTTAAATGTGACAGAAAAGGCACTAATAATGCTAGAAGTCATTAGATGTGGAAACCTTTCAAAAGGGTACATTTAGCAATGCTACACTACTTGTCCCACTCTAGCTTCATATGATTGATGTATTAGCAGGTGCTCCATTGAGTTAAAAAAAAAAGAGAAATATACTTTTGAGCTTATAGAGTATGATTGGAATGTTGACTTCTAATTTCCAAAGAGCTTCCATAATTAATCGACCTTAAGATAGTTTCTTAAAAAATAAATTGAGTTCTATTAAAGGATTCAATATTTGATCACGTAAAGCATTGAATACATCAAACAGTAAGTATTGTAGGAAAATGTGGCAATCATGCCTCTTCATCCTAAATATTTTTCCCATCTTCAAAACAACATATCGGCTTAAATTAGATACATACCCATATGGTAGCTTCAATGACTATACCCACTTACAAAATCTTCTCTCCTAATATAATGTGAGACAATACTTAGCTTTAGGTTTTAAAAGTTTGGCACCTATGTCTCTTTCAAGTCTAACTCCTTTTCCAACAATATTTCTTTAAGTATAATTTGGCCTTCTATTATCTTTACTTTTTCTTTTATTTCATCACAATGTTGAATATATTGTTAAAGAATTTTTTTATATGTATCACATCAAGATTATGCCTAATCAGATTGGACTTTCAGTAAGGTAGATCATATAAAATACTTTTTTTTTGTTTGATTGTGATCTACATCATAACCTGGAAGATGATTGTTAGATAACATAAGAGAATTAGTTATGGCCGAAATTGAACTAACAATTTATAATAAGTCATCTCCACTTAATCTTGGTGGAGGCCTGAACTTCTCAACTCAATTTTTTATGAATCCATCTTTATTTTTTATTTTTATTTTTTGAATGGGTGGTCAGCAGTAGGAACATATGGTGGTAATCGAATCAAGAATTTTTTTTATCATTTTTTTAGAGTAAATACCTTTCATAAATTCATGTAGTATGAACATGCTAATTTTCTAGTAGTACTCCATCCTAACAACATTCTATGAGCAGGAAAATCATAATAGTCCACATAAACATTGCCTTCATTTGAAAGTTCTACTTTACGGTGATATCATGTGTGAGTCACCAGTGTCCCATAAGATTTTCAACTCATTAATTAGAAGTTGCAATAAGATATCAATTTTTACTTTAGTGTTACCAGGTTCAAGTATAATTAGAGTGAGGAACATAAAGATGTCATCATGCATATCTTTTGAAGTAGATTATATGGTGTAATTATCATTGGGCAACATGAATAAGGCGATACAAACTAATTATAGGGAGTGAAACTATAAGCACATTGGCCAAGTTTAACATTATGTGGCTTAGCTATAAAATTTGGGTAAGTACAATTGAAATGCTTTCATGCTTCTTTGTCTGATGGATGACTTCAAAAATTTAGTTCAGTTGCTCTCTCGTGGTGCCATCTTTTATGTTTAGTCGAATGCATAGATGCATATTGTCTCTGAAGGCATGTAGTAAGCAAAAGTAGAACAATTGCCCGTAGAAAATATTTTGTGTGTTATTTTCTTCGTTATGGCTTGAATCTATGTACTCAACAAAATTTGCATTCAGTGTCCATTGTGCTATCATTGTAGTATAGTATACAGTCATTGACGCAACAATCAATCTTCCTAAGTTTAAACTTAATTTTGACACCAATTGTTTTGTTCTATATAGGTCTTATAGAATTAAATTTTTCTTTGGATTCAATTTTTAAGTAGTTCTACAAATTAGTTGAAATATTCAAATGCCATTCAACTCTGATGCTTAATATTCTTATAGCCACAGATAGTTTAGTGTGGTTTATGAAGCATTCACAAAGTGGTCATTGCACTGCATTTAGCAGGTCGTAGAACTTTTGAGCTTTTTATTAGGTTATTTTCTATTATGTTGCTCTTACAAATTCAGCTCTTTCAGTATTAAATATCATTTTTTATAATTATGTTCAAAATCATATTCAACCTATGGCTATATAGAACTCATAGAAACACCAGCGCCATCATCAATATGTCATTTAAACTCACATTGTGAAGTCCAAAATCAATAATTTGGATGAAAATTTTTGCGATATAGGTCTAATTTGACTTCCTTTGGCATTAAGAAAGTCTTATTCTTGTGTCTTGCATATGGACATTGAAACTTTTCTTCTGAAAGATAAATATGAAATTAAGATGCCACTTGTACAAAGTGCTTAAACACCATTCAAAAATTTATCACTTAATTCTTATCTACATGGATGAAATATAGCGTACATCCATGATCGTTCATTGTGGATATCCATTAAATGTATGAATTAAGAATTGTGTGATGTCTAAATTCATATTCTATGAAAAATTTAGAATTAATAATGACTACATAATTTAAGCCTAATATGACATAATTTTCTAAAGTCGTAATTAAATTTTTCTTAACTATTACATTACTTGTGATCTTAATTATTGTGTGCTGATCAGCTAAATCTAAGACCGGTGGTGAGATTAAGGGAGAATGGGAGGGGAGAGCTTGGTGGAGAAAGTGAATGTTATGCGCCATAAGAAAAGACACATGATCAACAAGTGCAATTTACCAACTAAATTGAGATTGAATTGAATGTAAAACAAAATTTACATGATTTTTCTCTAAAATGAGCGATATGTTTGGAACATTGCGATGACCAATATACCCACAATTTGGGTAAATTTTAATTTTAATATTTCACGTCCTCTAAATAATTAGTCGTTCTAGCCTATAATAACATGATTAATTTTTTTATAAAATTATATAAACATATATATATATATTATGAAGTATATTTATGTTTATCCAAAAAATGACAAAAATATGATCAATTTAGCACCTAAAATTAATAAAAAAAGCATAACATAAAAATCACAATTTAAAATTTTAACAAAAAGTAAACTCTAACATAAATAATTCTACATCTAACCCTAAATGAGCTACTTAATGTGAAATACATGACTTTTAAATAAATATTAATAAGATCTAAGCTATAAATTAGAAAAATGTTCAAAATTTTCAAATTTTCATTTCTGAAAATGAACAGATAAAATCACAAATAAATAGCTCTACATATAAGAGAAAGTGGGTTGCCTTCGATTTCACAAAGAAGTCAAACAAAAAATGCATGTTTTAGTTTGAATTGGTGTGCCCTAGCCTTGAGAATCCATCAGCCATGAGAGAGAGAGAGAGAGAGAGAGAATGGAGGTAGGGGTAAACTGTTGGGTCGCTGACCCCTATTAAAACAAATTTTCGGTGGACTTTCAAGCGTAAAAGTCCGTTGAAAAGTTTTACCGTCTTTTACGTCAGAAAATCTGCCGGACTTTAATTGTCATTTTCTTAAGTGAAATGTGAATTGTCATTTTTTTTAAGTGGGAAATTTCACAAGAAACTTATCAAATGCTGGATATTAAACTCAATAATAGCTCACATTTTATTTAAATAAAATATAATTTAATAGAATCTATTTAATTATATTTTTAATAGTAATATAGTATAATTTAATTTTAATAGTATTTACTTTAATAAAATCATTTATTAACTAATTTATTAATTAATTCATGAAGCGTGACAGATGAGAAAGAAACTTCGATGTGCGTAAGAGGTGAGAAATGGTACAAGGAAATCAATGCACATTAATTTGTTTTTCCAAATCTTTTTTTTTATTTTTTTATTTTTAAATCAAATCTACTTTTAAATTTTAATCACTCTAAAATATCATTAATCAGTCAAGTTTGGCTCCATAAACAAATCTAAATAAAAAGTCGAATCCCCAATTAGATAAAAATGATCCAAGCATTTTGTGGAGTCGATGTAATCTAGCTTCACATGAAATTCTTCTTGTCCATGTTGGTATTCATAATTTTAGAGCTTTTTTTTCAAATTAATTCATTTGTCATTAGTGAATATGCATATGTATTTAATGTAATTTCCTGTTATTTACTTTTTTATTTCAATGAGTTTATTTATCAATACTTATTTAAATTATTTAATTGTAAAAACATCTGTTCATAATTTATATAATATTATATTTTAATTGGTGTAAAGTAGTCATATAGTAATTTTAAATTTATTAAATTGCTTATTTGTTTAGATCTATAAAATAATTTGCTTATAACTAAGTATAAAAAAGTTCAAATACTTATTCAAAATTTTAACTTATTTATTAATTTTTTGAAGCACTATTTTAATTAATATAAGGAGGATTTACATACATAACACATAAAATATTAAATACTACATATCTCACACCTAAAAGTTGTTATTTACATTTACAATACCTTAAACTAATTAATATAAAAAAATAACACTTATCTTTACTAAGTCCTCCTCTGACCAATGACAAATCAATAACGAATCAACCATGAAGAAATACCCTTTCATCACCCACAATCTCCCCATTATCAACTTCGATGACAAAATTGAAATCGTTCATCCTCCTACTCCATTGTAGTTCCCATTTCTCAGAATTCCCTTGTCTCTATCCTCCCTAACTCGACCCTTATCATTGATTTCCTAAGCCTTTACAAGGAAACACCACTGCAATGATGCAGTTGCCTTCTTCTTGCTACTGAAGATGATCACAAATTCTAGATTTTGTACAAATATACTCATCTCTAGTGTTTACCTAAATTTCATAATAGTTATTAAGATTCTTTGTTGATCTTCATTTCTCCAAACGCCAGATATTTAGGAGGATTATGTCTTTTCAAGAGCTTGTTATGACATCCGATCCATGAAATCTCATCATCTTGATAAAAAAATTGAGACAAAAAAGGTAGGAAGTGTTGGAAAACATATGAAGATAAAACAAATTTATCTTGCACTGATCTCATGTCAAATCATCAAGAAGATTTAATCGGAAGCATACCTGAATCCATGGAAGAGTTAATGCGAGATTTTTGACCTTCCACTTCTAAAGCAGTGTTCTTGAGAGAGAGGGAGAGGAAGAGAGAGTCTTCTTTTTACTCAAGATGTGATCTGAGGAAAAATAAGAATCAACCTCTTTAAAATAGACCATGACCATATTTATACTTGAATGCATTTCATTTTATTTCAACCCATCATAAAAATAAAATAAAATACTGGTCTCTACACATGATAATTTCATACAAATTAATAAGATACGCCAAAGGCTAAAAAACTTATTAATATTTATTTGATCACAAAATTAATAGTTTAAAAATAAGATAGCCTAATGTATAGTTAAATTCATATGTAAGCCCACATTCAAAATTCTCAACAATCTCTCACTTGTGTCACATATATTGCTTAACAATTATATATTATTAAATACTTTAAGAGCTCAATACTTGCTATTTTCAAATATGAATATCTTTGGACAATATGGTCTGTTAATAATATTGACACAAAATCAAAGTGATCTTTATTTTAATTTTTTTATAATAAGACATATCAGTGATCACCAAATCAAATATGATTAATAACATAGATCAAATATTGATGTGTAGCATGAAAATTTCATATAATATGATCATATATCATGCCTATTTTCAGTTGGTCCTATATTATAACTCAAAAGAGTTATAAATATAGTTTCTTTTATTTATGTTAAATTGTAATTGAAACTATATAACTTTATTTCAGAGTTTTTCTACTATAAAATAATAATATTATTTTATTCTTATCAGAAAAATATATTTACAATAATTGAACATCATATGTAAACTCTCACTATGTTAACATATCATTAAAGTAAATCACTCACATATGAGACACATGCTAATGAAATAGTTTAGGTGATAAACCTTTTGTAAGTAGATCTGCAATCATAAAGTTTGTATTAGTATATTCAATAGATACTTGAGAACTCTGAACTCTTTCTTTTATAATAAGGAATTTTATGTCAATATGCTTTATTTTGATGAACTCTTGTTATTCTTTGAATACAACTCAACAACTCTATTATCCCAATTTATTTTTAATGGTATCTCTATTCCATCAAAAATATTTAGTCTAGTGATAAAATTTCACAGCTATATTATTTGATTTAATGCCTCATAACAAGCTATAAATTCTGCTTTCATAGTGGAAGAACTAATGAGTGATTGTTTAACACTCTTCCAAGATGCAGCTCCTCCAACTAATAAGACAATAAAATTTAAAGTGGATCTTCTACTATCGAGGCAACCAGCAAAATCAGAATCGGAGTACCCCACGATCTCCAAATGATCTAATTTCTGATATGTGAGCATAAAGCTTTTTGTTCTCTTCAGATATCACATAACCCATTTTACTACTTTCCAATGATCCATTCATGAGTTACTTAAATATCTATCACGCATTCTAAATATCCAAACTCGTACAAGCTTGAGCATACATAAGACTCCCTACTACAGATGTATAATGGAATTTTTCCATCTATTTCTTTTCAAGTTCATTTCTTAGACATTTAAGTAAATTGAATTTATCACCTTTAGCAATGGTGTATCTCCTAGTGCATAATCTTTCATGTCAAATCTACTAAGCACTTTATTAATATATATTGTTTGCAATAAACCAAGTATACAACGAGAACGATCTCGATGAATTTTTATACCCAACATAAAAGATGCATTCCAAGATCTTTCATTTCAAATTTATTTGAAAAGAATTTCTTGATTTCATGCAAAAGGCATATATTCCTACTTGCCAGTAGAATATCATCAATATATAGCACTTGGATGATGAATTTATTCACACTGATTTTGTGATAAATGCATTGATCAACAATGTTTTCTTTAAAATAAAAAGAAATAATCACTTAATTAAATTTCTTTTCCATTGGTGAGAAGCTTACTTTAAACTATAGATAGATTTCTTTAATTTGCATGCCTAGTGTTTTGAATTAGAAGATTGAAAATTTCCTAGTTATAATATATATATAGTTTCTTCAATATTACTACTGAGAAATATAGTCTTTATATCCATCTGATGTAACTCTAAATCATAATGAGCTACCAATATCATAATGATTCTAAAAGAGTCTTTATAATCAATGTCTTCCTTTTGAGTGGAACTTTTCGCAACTAGACATGCTTTATATCTTTCGATATTACCTTTTGAATCTCATTTGGTTTAAAAATCCATTTACAACTAAGGAGTTTTATTAATTTAGGAAATTTGATAAGATCTCAAACATCTTTGTCTTTCATTGATTTCATCTTATCCTCAATGGCTTCTATCCATTTATGGAGTTGACACTTTATTTGACTTGACTAAAAGCGATTGACTCACTTTCCAATCCAATGTCAAACTCATGTTTTTGGAGATACACAACATAATTATCTGAAATTACTAATCTCCTCTCCTTAGTGAATTTTTTTAATGACACTATAATTTGAGGTTATTGTGATTCCTCAATATGATTGGGAGTTAACTTAAGAATATTTTGATTATTTATATTTACAACTTGAATAATATTAAATAAAATTATATGATCATTTTATATTATATTTGTAGAAAGAGTAACAAATTGCTCTTCAAATATAAATTTTCTAAGTTTATAACTCCATCATACTCAATATCCTCAATAAATTTAGCATTGTCCGTCTAGAAAAATGATTTATTTGAAGAGTCATAAAACTTAAAATCCTTCGACCTTTCTGAGTATCCAACAACATAACAGCTAATAGTTCTTGAGTCTAAGTTTCTTTCATTAGGCTTATATGACCTAACTTTAGCTCGACATCCAAAGACATGAAGATGTCTAATATTAAGCTTTTTCCCAATCCATAATTCATATGGAGTTTTAGCTACCATTTTACTTAGAACTCTATTAAGGATGTAAACTACTTCCTTTAAGGCTTCTCCCTCAAAGTGATTCTAAAAAAAAATGATTTATCATACTTCTAACCATATTCATAAAGGTCTAATTTCATCTCTCAGCTGCACCATTTTGACTTAGAGTCCCTGTCATAGTGTATTGAGCAACGATGCTACATTTTGCTAAATATTTAGCAAAATGACCTAGATGTTGTTCACCTGATCTATCATATATATCATAGTATTCACCACCACGATCAGATTTGATAGTTTTTATTATATTTCTAAGTTGATTTTTAACTTCAGCTTTAAAAATTTTGAATACATCCAATGACTGTGACTTCTCATAAATCAAGTATAAATATCCATAACAAGAATAATTGTCTATAAAATTAATAAAATATTATTGTCCATTTCAAGTAACTATAGAAAATGGATCATAAATATCAATATGAATTAATTCCAAGATGATTAAACTCTTATTAGCACCAACTTTCTTGATATTTATTTGTTTTCTCATGATACATTATATATATAGTTTATCAGGTGAAAAATCAAAAGAATCAATAATTTTTTCAAACACAAGTCTTTCAATTCTTTGTTTAGAAATATGTCTTAAATGCTTGTGCCATAACATATATAAATTCTCATTCATTAATTTTCACTTTATACTAAAATTACTTGCATGCAAAGTTTCATTAATTTGTGAAGCAGAAATATCTAATTTATATAGATTATCATCCAAAGAATCAGTGCCAATAATATTTGAATACTGAAAGAGATTGAATTTTCTATTTTACAATGAACAAGAATAACCAGATTTTTCCAAACAAAAGTAGAAAATAAATTTCGTCTAAATGATGGTATGTAAAAAGTCTCATGTAAATTTAAAATACAACTAGATTCTAGATGTAATCTATATAAGCATATTGCTTCAATAGGAGCATTATTATAATTTTTCATATAGATGAATTTTTCAGCATTAGTTAATATTCGTCTATTTAGATAACTCTGCATAGTAACACTTATGTGAGTAGTTACATCTGTATTTATCCACCAAGTATGATTTAGTACTAAGGATAAATTAACTTCAGAATAAATAAATTTTAAAAGTTTATCCTTTTTCATGAGCTAATTTGCATACTTGGGACAATCCTTCTTCACATGACTAGCCTTCTTGCAAAAGAAATAAGTAATAATATTATCTTGTTTCTATTGCACCTTATGCTATGATGTCCCTTTGTTTGCAGCTCCTTTGCATTTATAAGTTATTTTTCTTTTAGTAATAATGTCATGAGAGGAAGCAGCAAAGTGTACATTTTCTATTTTACCATGTTTCAATCTTTCATCCTCTTACACACATTGAACAATGATCTCATTAAGAGTCTATTTTTCTTTTTGAGTATTATAACTTATCTTAAAATGATTAAATTATGCAGAAAGAGAGATCAAAACTAAGTACAAAAGAATATCATCAAACATATCTAATTTTAGTGTTCTCAATCTAGTAACAAAATTAGACATCTTCATAATATACTCCCTTATATTTTCATTGTTTTATACCGCATTGAAACGATTTTACTAAGAATAATACTCACTTCTACCTTTTCAGAACTAACGAAATGGTCTGTTATTTATCTTAGAAACTTTTTAGTACATTCCTCTTCAGGCATTGCACTTCGTATGATTTCTGGAATGTAATGTTTCATGATCATAAGACTCTTGCGATTAGAACGCCTCACTTTTCAAAGTTAGCCCTTTGTTCAATAGTAATTTCTATAGTAAGGACGGGAGAACGTTTAGTCCGTATTGCATAATCAAGATCCATACACCCAAGTACAATAATGGTATGCTCTTTTCATTTCTTAAAGTAAGCGTCGTTAAGCACTAAAATGTTATTTAAATTGGTAGATATAGAAGAAACATTAACAAAAAAGAACAAAAACTACTCACAATTAATAACATTATTATTTCCTTATGCATATATAATGTAAATAAAAATATTAACAAAATACATGCTTGAAATGAAATATTAATAAGATGGGCACATATAAGATACATAATACAATATTACAGTTTAGTCTTTGGATATAAATAACAATTTGTAAATTGTACTCTTAAAATTACAGTCAATAAATATTGATAATAAATTCTGCCAATGATATGTCTATCTTCGAATCAACATATTATATGCATGATTAATACATATTTTTAACATATTTATTACCGTACAAAATCTGGTCAAAAAATAATCTTCTTTTGGGCTAATTATTTTTCACATAAATTTAAATATAATCTTTAACTAATATTCATATATTTTAAAATTAAATAAACTAAAACAATAGAGGTCATTTTAGTAATATATTATTTCAATTTAAATTATTTTGAAATAATAAATATAAATTATATCACTGCAATAATTATTCTATTCAAAATAATTAGTTTAAATTTATTGTGCATACTGTAATTCTACAACTTCTATATATATATATATGATGAATTTTTTTTTTTGAAGATGAAACATGATTGAATCAAATTCATAAGATTGAGTATGAATTTTATTTCTCAAAATATGATCATAACATTGAAAATAAATATATCGATTATAATCAAAGTATAAAGCAAAATTTGGCTATATCCTTTTGCTCAAAATCAAAATTTTAAAAATGATCTAAATGATATCAATTCTTTATATACAAGATATAATGATTTGCACAAAAATTTGATTTATATGCTTTGATCTAAAATTTTCAAATACTCAATATGAAAGATTAAGAGAAATATTTTCAACGATGATCAACATGATAACCCTTTTACCAATTTGTCGAAACATCCAAGATAAAATAAATTGATCTTTGATCTTACCAAATCATCGAAAGATTTAATCTAAGATATCAATCTATCAAGATAATGCGATTTTGGCCTTTCATTTCTAAAGCGGTGTTCTTGAGAGAGAGAGATAATCTTTTTTTCACTCAAGATAAGATGTGAGGAAAAATAAGAATCAATCTCTTTAGAATGAGGCGCATGACCTTATTTATACTTGAGTGTATTTCATTTTATTTCAGCCATCATAAAAATAAAATAAAATGTCTGGTCTCTACACATGATAATTACATACAAAATTAATAAGATATCTCAAAAACTTAAAAAAATTATTAATCTCTATTTGATCACAAAATTTATAGGCTTAAAAATAAGATATTACCTAATATATAACTAAATTCATATGTGAGCTTACATTCAAAATTCCCAACATGAAGAATTTGGGGTTTATTATATTTTTCATTATTTTGAATTGGAGAGATATACTTAAATAAGATATTTTTGATAAAGAGATAATGATTGCTAATTATATATTATCTTTAATTTATAGTAATTTATGATGTAAAAGATTTTTCTATCAATTTAGTTCTTTACTATCAAAGAGGTTGAAAGTCAAAATTTTATGGTAGAAGCAAAGAAAATGTGATTTGAAGGCAAAGGGAGTAATTGCGTAACATTTGACAATGCTTTGGATCGTGGATGAAGGATAGATCCGCTAGAGATAACGTGAAGCAGAAACATTAGAAAACAGTGAGTGTTATTTTTATTTTATTAATAAGTTTCAGATGCTGTAAATATAAATATAATTTTGAGTGTCAGATATGTAATATCTTAAAATTTAAATATTATGTATGTAAACTCTCTTAATATAAATGTGATTATTTAAATATTTAAATATATTAAATGTAAATACTCGCTTCGGTTCGATTACACCCCAACCAAGCGGCACTTAAATCATTATCCTCCGTTCCCCCCCATATAGCCAGAGTCGCCGGAAATAGTCCTCGACGCTGGCTTGGATGGAGAAGATGGAAGCCACCAAGCCAGAGTTGTGGGAGCTTGCCGACGAGAGGAAGCGCATCAAGAACCCTCTCGTCCCCATCGGTAATTCCCACCTCTCTGTTACGACTTCGGTCTTTTTCTCGCAGAAATGTCTATTTTTTTTAATTTATTTTAATTTTTCCGATGAAATTTTTTTATTGGATGTAATTGATGTTTATTTTTTTGAATCACACCAAAAAAAATCATTTTCTAACCCTTCGAGCTTCGGAGTTTGAGATACACAGTGCTTGTTTAAGTGGGCGAAGAGAAAGGAAGAGATGATATACCTTGGATGTTCAGTTCTATTTCATCATACAGTTTGGATCATTTTTTATTTTTTTTTGGTTTTCAAATGAGTGGATTGGGGCTGTTTGGTTCATGGTTAAGTTGGGTTTAGCGATATTAAAGCACAGAAGTCGAGAAACGGCCAAAAGTGCTGATTGTTGAGTCTTCATTCTCACTTGGTTTTTGAAAACACGGTGGAAGCGTTAATACAAAAGAAGTCCAGCCGAACCATTTTTCACCATTACATCACCCTAATACATCTTTTTTCTCTAAAAAATTAATAAGCTACAGCCGTATTTAACCAAATGGCAGATGGATATTTATATTTAGGGGGCGTAAATGAATCGAGTCGAGCTTGAGTCACAAAGAACTTGAGCTTGACTCGTCAACCAAAAATGTGGCTCAAATTCAAGGTTGAGCTCAAGCTCATCTTGTTCGCTTATTATGAGGATTGAGAACTTGACTCGAGAGCTCGACAATAACTTGCCGGTGAAGGATTGATGAACTGGATTACCTTCGGCAAGAGAAGTAGGCAACAACAACAACAAGCCTTTTTAGGTATACCTCTTCTTTTTTTTAACATATTCCAAATCTAATACATCAACTCTCTTAATCGGGTCATTGGACGGCCGACGTTTTATGTGACCAAACTAAGGTGACTCTCTCTAACTTTATTTGCCACTAAAGCTACTCCAAGTTTATCACGCATATGTCTTTTTTCTCATTTTGTCTCTAAGTGTAAAGCCACTAATCCACCTGACAATCCTCATCTTTGCAACACTTAATTTTATCTCTTTTATTGGTCAACATTTTGTGTCATAAAGTATTGCAGATCTCACCACCATCTTATAAAATTTTCCCTTGAGTCTAAGCGGTAGTTTCCTATCACACAATAGGCCCGATGCATTCCTCCACTTAAACCATCTAATTTGAATTCTACTAATAACATCCCCATCTATATTACCATCACTTTGAACAATAGTCCCGAGATATCTAAAACGTTAACTCTTTTTAATGACTTGAGCACTCATTGTCACCATTATGGATTAGATTTTTTACAACTAAAATTATACTCCATGTATTCGTTCTTAGATCTACTCAAACAAAAGCCTTTAGACTTTATGGTTGGCCTCCATAATTCATGTTTTTCTTGTACTCTCTCTAGTTTTATCAACAAGAAGAATATCATCCACAAAATAGCATACACCAAGGTACATCCTCTTGTAAATGCCTAGTAAGAGCATCCATAACTAAAGCTAAAAGATATGAGCTTAAAACCGATCTTTGATATAATCCAACTGAAATAGGAAAATACTTGGTCAATCCTCCTCATGTTTGAACACAAGTGACAACTCTAGTATATATATATCCTTAATGACTTGAACACAAGCAATATTAACCTTCTTCTTTTTAGATCTCTCCAAAACACTTCCATTGGAACTTTATCATATGTTTTCTCTAAATCAACAAATATCATATGTAGATTGTCCTTTCTCTATACTTCTCTATTAACTTTGTCGTTAGTAGGTCTCAAGTCTCAAATGAAAAAAGTGGAGGGTTGCATGGCGTAAAACTTGTAAAAAAATCATGACATCCGAGAAGTAGATGAGACCAAACAATGGCTGGAAGTTGGAGACGTTCATCTAGGAGACATTGGAGAAGAAAGGATGATGTGACGTAAGGAATCAATTTTAAATATAAAAGAAAGAAAAACATTTAATAAGAAAGAAATAACAACAGCTTTGTAAGCAAGACCAATAGCTTTTTTTGGGGGAAAACTAATAGTTATTTTTATGCACAAGATTTTATATACATATAATAAAGCAATTTTTTGCATATCCAAAGCATCAGGTTTATATATATATATATAAGCAAAAATTTAAAATTTCATTGATAGAATAAAGGGATACAAATTCCAAATCCCACATAAAGTGAGCTTAAAAAATTAGGGATCAAACCCACCAAAAAAGACTGGTTCAAAAAGTGCATTGCAAAAAAACCTAGGAAGCTAAAGGGTTTTGATCCTAAATATAGACAAATAAAATAACCCAATTGAAGATTAAGAAACAATCCTTTAAGAAGAATTAAGATCAAAAATAAAAGTAACAGAAAGAGTCGAGATGCTCTCCTTCTTTTCCCCCCACCTAGGTTTACTATTCCATTGGAGTTTCCTCTAGTGGATGGATCTTTGTGCTGTTCTCTCTCATGGATAAACGCTCTTATGTGGCTGCTCTTGGTGGAGAAGGCTCTTCTTCTGCTCAGCAAGTGGCTACTACCTTGTAGCCTAATTTCTTCCATGGTCTAAAATCCAATGAAACAGTACCCGAGCTTCCTCTCATCAGGAAACCTTCTCGCAAGGCTGGGAAACCAGCTGTTTACCTGAATGATGAAGACCTACATAGGCGTGCTGAACCTTTCAGTTCTCCCTTGTTAGCAAATGTGCAGCTAAACACATCACCCTTGCTGACCTCAAACTTAACAGTAAGTGGTCTGTTGGCTTCATTGATCATCGACACTTCCTTATTCGCCTTGACAATGAAGATGACTATGCTCATGTGTTTGCCAAACGTATTTTCTACATCAATGACCTTCCTCGCAGAATTCTAAAATGGACCATGGACTTCTTTCCTGATGCAGAATCCCCAGTTGCATTTATCTGGGTTCAGTTCCTTGGGCTTAAGGTACATTTTTTCAACAAACAAATCCTTGTTTTGCTTGTTGCAGTTAATGGTAGATCTTTTCAAATGGACATGCAACAACCACCCTTTCTAGGCCTTCGGTTGCTAGAGTTCTGATTGAGTTCGATGTAACCTTCACCTTCCAGGATGAAGTCTGAATTGGCACCCAAAGAAATGATATTGGGAAAAAATGTCTCTTGAATCCTTTCCCAAATATTGCACACATTGTAGGATGTTTAACCATGTCCTTGCTGATTGTCTAACTCAGCAACATGCAAGAGATGCCATCTTGGCTGCCCAGATCTCCCCAACCCCTTGCAGGTTCCTAGGGGCCAGCAGACTCAAGCTCACACTCTTGACCCAGAAGAAGACATTTGCATTTTGCAGAATATGCAACAGAACATTACCTCCTGTAACTAGCAAGACCAACAAGACCTTCCCCTCCTCAATCAATTGCTGCTAAGTCTCCTCCCAGGAATCAGCCCTTTTCAAACCCCACAACACATCAAGCCTCTCCCTTTCAAAAGATACTTCTTTTGGACACACCGCTCTTAAAGAGATCCACCAAATAACCCAACACTTCAGCAGGATTCTGACTGCATGATGGAGGAGGAATCACAACAAACAACACAAGGAGCAGTCTACTCTACCAAAATGATCAGACCGCAAAACAAAAAGAGAGGAAAGCAAATTTTGGACCGCTTCAGAACTCCCCCACACAAGTGATGAAAATCTTCACGTGATGGGTTGTAATAGAGAGCTTCTCAGGAAGCTTGAGAATGAATCAAATGAGGGCTGGGTCCAAGTTAGGAGATCCAAAGGCTTAAGGGAGCTAAAGGCCTTACTAAAACATCAATCCATCATAAAATCTAGTAGTGCTGATAATCTCTTTGGCCTTGGCAATTCAAGGCCACCAGACCCCAACCAATGATCAATTTCCTAGTTTGGAATGTTAGTGGCATTGCTAAGGCCACTACTAGAACAAGACTCAAACACTTACTCAACCATCACAAGCTGGGCATCATTGGTATCCTTGAACTATTGGTCACCAAATCCTTTATTTAGACTCTAGCTAGATATTTAAACTTACATGGCTGCTACTCTAACACTAGTGAAAAAATTTGGCTTCTTTGGAGAGACAGTTTTTCCTATATTGTCCTTGTTGATAATCCACAATTCCTCTATGTTAAGATAACTAAGGGGACATCTTTGTCTTGGGCACCATTGTGTATGCTGCTTGTTCAGGCCATGGTAGAAAAGACCTTTGGAACAACATCATCCAGCTATGTTCCTCCATCCATTTCCCATGGCTGGTTGGGGGTGACTTCAACATGATTGCATCTGTTGATGAGAGGAAAGGTGGAGCTGCTCCCAATCCTATTCCTATGACAGATTTTGTGGAGTCCATTCTCAAGGCTGATTTGAGTGATGCTGGATTTATAGGCTACAACTTCACTTGGAGGAGAGGTAAGATTCATGAGAGATTGGACAGAATTTTGCTGAACTCAAATTGGAAAAGCACCTTCTTTAACACTACCATCCAGCACCTATCTAGAACATCCTCAGACCATGCTCCTCTTCTAATCAGTATTGATCTTCTCCCTAGAACTCCACACCCCTACTTCAAGTTTCTTAACATGTGGACCAAGCATGCTGATTTCCCCTCATTCAGAGAATGTGGAAGCTGGAACATTCCGAAAACAGCTGGGTTAAACTATGGATATTACACAAAACAGCAGCGAGAACTGAAAGTTTCGAATAAAGCGACTTTTGGCAATCTTCATAATTTGATTATTGAAGTTGAGGCTGATGTAGTAAAATTGGGATCCAATCTGGCCAATAATTATGAGGTATCAAGTGAGCAAAACCTGAACTTAGCCATCTCAATTCTGCAAGAAAGGTTACAAACGGAAGCAATGTACTGGGCTCAAAAAACTGCTGGCTTTAGTGTTGTTGATGGGGATAGGAACACTAAGTATTACCATGCTTTGATTAAGAGTAGAAGAGACCAGGTAACTATCACAAAAATTCAAAACCAGTTTGGACATTGGCACACTAATCCTACTGATATTGAGGACTCTGTAATCTCCCACTTTGTTAACCTCCTTGCTCTTGTGGTTCAGCAATCTACATCAAATTTTATTCCAGATGTATTTGACAACTCACACTCTATTGATATAAGTTTCACCCCCTCATTGGACGAGATTAAGGATGTTGTCTTCTCCCTGAATCCAGACAAAGCAGCTGGACCTGATGGTTTTTCTACAGCCTTTTACCAATCTGCATGGAATTACATCAAACATGATTTGTTTGCAGCCATTCAAGACTTCTTTAAGGGGGGCTTCACTTCCACTACTATTATACCCATTCCCAAACAGCCCTCTTACACTAGCTGGAATTCCTTTTCGCCTATTAGTCTGGCTATCACAGTCAGCAAGATTATTTCCAATAGAATTCAGACATTTCTTCCTGATCTTATATCCCCAAATCAGACTGTTTCTGTGAAGGGAAGGAACATCAGTGGTAATATGCTGCTTGCCCAGGACAGAATGTAGCAATTATGCTGGACATCCATTAAGCATTCGACACCATGAATTGGGATTTTATCATGCAAACCCTTCAATCCAAAGGTTTTAATCAAGAATTTTGTAATTTGATCAGGAAACTGATCGCAAACAACTATTACTCTATATTGCTGAATGGCAAGAAGGTGGGATTCTTCAAATCTAGTAGGGGACTCAAACAAGGAGGCCCCCTCTCCCCTACTTTATTTATCATTGTTATGGATTATTTTTCAGCCCTTCTAAACAAAGTATCCATTACTAACCCTTCCACCCAATTCAAGACCAAAGGAAGTCTCTTTATTTCACATTTGATGTTTGCTGATGATATGCTACTCTTTTGCAATTGGACAAAATCTTCTATAAGAAAGATTCTCAACACCATCAAGGATTTTGAAATCTGTGCTGGTATGATCTTCAACAAGAGCAAGTTCAACATCTTCCTTAGCAAGCATACCACTAAAGCACCTGCACGATGGATCCAGCATTTTGTTGATATTAGAATTGCTCATCTCCTCACTAGATATTTGGGCAACTCTCTATTTTTAGGAAGAGTCAAAAAAGTCTATTTTGAGGATATTTTATCTAAAATACAAGGCATGATACTATCTTGGGAGAATAGATTCCTCTCTTATGGGGCCAAACTAGGGGTGTAAACGAGTCAAGTCGAGTTTTGACTTAATCAAGCTAAGCCTGTTTAATCCCTGTTGAGCTCGAGCTCGACTCGAGCTCAACTTAAGCTCCAACTCGATTCGAATGCTCGAGCTCATTTAAAAAGCTCAATAAGCTATTGAATCGATAGTGTGATACACAATAATTGTAGTTCGCCATTATGTAAATGAGTCGACTTAATAAGCTATCGAGCCGAGTCAAATCAGGCTTGAACTCGAGCTCGAGTTTGTGGATTTATGAGCTTGACTCGTGATCTCGTTAACGAGCTGAGCTCGAGTCAGCTCGCGAGCCTGCTTGACTCACTTACACCCTTAGGCCAGACTAACTTTAGTTAAGAGCATCCTTAATTCTTTACCTCTACATGCTTTGCAGGTCATCAACATGCTTCTAGGTACACAAAGGAGAATTGAATATTTTTCAATACTTTTCTCTAGAATGGTAATCATAAAGGATACCATTGGACAAACTAGAGGAGGCTTTGCAAACCTAAAGAATATGGAGGTTTGGGCCTCAGATCCCTTCATGACCAGATAACTTGTAACTCGATGAAACTATGGATCAAATTTTGGTAGCAAGACACTCTATGGAGCAAGTTCATGAAAGAGAAATATTACCCCCATTCTCACCCATGCACCATCCAATCAAGCAAGTTAGACTCCCCTACCTAGAAGACTCTGCTACTTCATAGAGATAAAGCTGAAGCTCTTATCAGGTGACAAATTGGAGAGGGAGACATCAGTTTTTGGCATGATACATGGCTATCCAATGCCCCCCTCTCTTCCCACCACCAAGTTCAGAATAAGGAGCTAAGGATCAAAGATGTTCTTTCCCCCTAAGGAAATTTATCTCTTTGGTATAAAGGTAGGCTTGCTGAACTTATAACTGATGTTATTATTCAAAATATCATTGTGGTTCCCATAGATCAGGGAAGTAAGGATCTACTCACTGTTAACCTGGCTAATACTCATCTCAGTTTAACAAGAGCTTGTTATGACTCCTTCAGACCATATAATCCTTGTAGTTGGGGAAATCACCTTTGCACCGTGCATGTAAACCTTCCATTTCTTTCTTCAGTTGGAGATTGTTTCACAATGTAATCCCCACTGATGATCGAATCAAGGATAAAGGCATTATCATTGCCTCCAAATGCCAACATTGCAATGATTCCGAAACAGAACAACACCTTTCATTCAGTGCAGCAAATTCCAACAAATCTGGAACATCCTGGAGAACTTATTCCATATGAACATTGACAAAAGTAGATGTTCTGACCCAATTCGTCTATGGAGCGCCTGGCATGAATTCTTGACAAGGAACTCAGCTGATCTCAGCTGATCCATCGTACCCACCATTTGCTTTTGGTTTATTTGGATTGATAGGAATGAAACAAAGCACAATAGCAACAAGAAAGATCCTAGAGACATTGTTGAGCAGGTCTGTAAGTACTTAAGGAAAGCTTACAATTGCAAGCTTATCAGCACCTCTTAGTCCAGTGTTGCTAGAATGCTGAATCACATTGGAATACACTCCCACCATCCCACTCCTAAAATGATACTGTTCCATTGGATAAAGCCCGACTTCCCCTGGATCAAGTGCAATTTGGACAGCTCCTTTGTAAGCACCACCAACCTTACTTTGTCTGGTGGTATCTTTAGAGATTGGAAGGGTAGAATCCTATGCTATTTCTTCAAACCATGCCTGCCTATTAGCTCTCTATACTCTGAAGCAGATGGTTTGTTATTTACCCTGAATATGGCTGCTGCATTCCCCAACACTCCCATCTTGTTTGAGACCAACTCCCTCTCTTTGGTGCAACTATTCCACCGCAAAGCATCCCCATCTTGGAAGCTGACATTCATAAGTTGATCATAATTATCCATATTAAAGCACCTTTAGGAAACTTTAATGAATGAATATTAACTAGTTATATGGTAATAAAACAACACTATGAGTTAAGTATTAGTTCAAGTACATTGAACAACATATCAACCTGTGATTTATGGAATTACATGAACATCAACATAACAAAATCAAAAAATTTAAAATCTTGTTATAAACCTATTCTGTGGACTGATAGTAATATTAATATACCTGAATTAGGAAAAAGAATATTAGATAATCAACAAATTCTTAATAATAATATTGCTATAGCCGCTATATTAGCAGAATGTGTCTGTACTGAATTTGATTTACAAGAAATAAAACTTCAAGAAAATTTATCTAGTATCCATTGACGAAACAAAACAATATACAAACACCCAACAAAAATAATATACAAGGAGCAATATAGATAACTAAAATTATAAATATCATTGAATCACAAGAGATAGATGAATTAATTTTTGTTTTACATCAATATCAATTTATAAATAATACACCGCAAACGCCCTCTATAGATAGACCGCTTGCTGAAATATCCGCTCCAACAACGTTACCAAATACGAGTAGCATAGGCTCTTCTACTACGACAACTTTAAGACAATACATACCACCTAGTGCTAGAAGAATTCCGACACCTAAAAATTATCCACCAACCAATACACAAAAAGAATATTCGCATGAACCAATTAGTGGATGGAATTTACTTCTCATCAGTTTGCAGCTGAATTGTACTCTACAGCTTTTACCGTTTGATTACTAAATTTGATGCTTTCGTTTTTTGCTGATTATAAAGCTTCATTATCTGTTGTTTGCACTCTCTGTTGCTTCAATCTCTGTATGCTGTGCTGATTTTAAAGCCACGTGGATTTAAAATTTTCACTAGATGTGCTGATTTCATTCTTTTTGTTCTCTACAACATTCTCTGATTTCATAACTTCATTAGATTTACTGTCATAACAGCTGATTTTCTGTGTAATTAGAGCTTATAACAGCAGATTTCTTGCATCTAATAAATTTCTAGCTGTGCTCAAATTGCTGCTTGTACTGTTTTCTATTTCAGCCTCTTTGTTGATTTACTTCACTGTACCTGAATGCTAAATTACGCTTGAATCCTTCAATTTTAATGTTGAATTCCTCTACTAGTTCTTTGTTTTGAATGTTTGAATGCTGAATTACTGTTGGATTGATTTTTCCCTGATTTAATGTCACGCCCTACCGGAGTTTGGAATACGAGAAGACGGTCGGATGGAAGAAAAACTTACATAACAATTTCAATCTTAAATAAAATCTCCAAATCATACAAGAAATTACAATCCAAAATGATTTAACAATTTTCACATATATATATCTAATAAAGTTTATGAAATATACTTTAAACATAATCGACATGACATATAATTACCTATCTCCGAAGTCCTCTACGGCGATAAAGATTTTTCCCTTCTCAGAATTTATGATCACCAAAAAAAATTTAAGAACTAACAAATGAATATAATTCAAATGGCCAATTATCTTACATATAAGAAACAAAGATAACTAAGATGCGCAGTTTTGTTGTCGTATAATATAAAGAAATTTGCTCAAACAATCAAATATATGTGAGGTAGGTATACATAAACTTTTCATAACTTTACTTTATATTTATCACCCGTCTTGAGTCACCACAAACCTTTCTACTCATCCAAAGGACAAGTAGCATCATTACCATTTGCCAAAATCATTGAATTTTTATCATTATGTATCGCATATCATGCAACCAAGCACTAAGGGGTGAACTCTTTCAACACGCGCATTCATGATACAATTACGCGTTATGCATTAATAATAATAAGAATCAGTTAACTTTATAACGTGATGATATGACAAAGATTCAAGTTATTATCCAACGTAAAGTAAATTATATCAATTTATGAAGAAAGGGAAAAGATCAACTCAATGGAAAAAGTCATAATCATATGAACATGCATTCATCACAAGAAATTAAAGACATTTTAACCATAAATGTAAGAATATAATTATCCACTTTAACTTGTAGTTTCTCTTGAATCTTTTTTCCTTTAACGCTTTCTTCCTTAATTGAAATTCCTATAAAATAAAATATTAAGTGTTAAAGTGACTTAATATATTCCATTAAATGATTATCATACCCCATTTAATTTAATTAACGTCTTATAGATAAATTTTATTCTCATTTAGTGTTTAGCATTTCCTTAAAATGATTTTTTCTCTAATTAACGATAATATAACTTAGATAGGTTCAAAGTTTTATTAAATTTGAAATCATATTTCATATGTGGGTTTAATACTTAAATTACTTAACTTTAATTCATCATACATATTCTTAATTAATTATTGTTGAAATCGATAAACCCTAAGTTACAATTATAAACCTAAATCAAAAAGATTTGAGATAATAATATTATCATAACATTTAAATTAAAATAATTATATAACTTATTACTTACCTCTCGGTTTGCAAGACATACATGACTGGAGGCTCGCTCTCTCCTTCCCTCCTTGACACTCGTTTCTGACACGCTAAATTGCCGCTTCCTTCTTCCTTCGCCGACGACACACGCTTGGGACTGTAGGCATGCGCCCTCCTCTTCTTCTTCTTCCTCGTCGACGACACGAGGTTACGACTCCTCCTTCCTCCTCTATTGCCAACGACGTTTAGTGGGAGTCTCCTCTTTCTTCTTCCTTTCTCCTCTCTGGTTTTGAGAAACCGACTCCTCTGATTTCTTTCTTTCTTCATGGTCATGCATGTAAAATTTTCTTTTATTATTATTATTATTATTATTATTATTTTCTCGGTTATTACAATCTCTCCATCTTATAAAAATTTTATCCTCAAAATTAAATGACAATAAATAGAAATACACATATCTTTAATTAAACAATTGAGGATAAAGTTCTCGCATTTCTGATTCCTTTTCTCACGTAGCTTCTCGATCTGATCCATGTTTCCACAAGACACCTGACAAATGAAATTTTCCTATTCCCCGAGATGCTTAACATCATAATCTATAATTCTTTTCCTCCTCCACAAATGTGAGATCGATCAATATCAATAGATGTAATAATTTTGTTGGCTTCATTAGTAATATACTTTGCGTAAGAGAAATATGAAACACATCATACTCCTCAGCATGTGAAAGTAAACCGCCTATAAGCCACTTTCCTAATTTTTCCCAAAATTTCATATGGACCAATATACGGCTCAACTTTCCAATTTTACCAAATCATTTTATACCTTTCATTAATTTTAAGAAATACTAAATTCTCTCACTTCAAACTCTACCTGAGCATCATCATAATATTTCCTATCTTCAACTGCCTTTTAATGTCACTGGATCAATCGGATCTTTTCAGTAGCTTTATCTACTACATCTGCACTAATGATTCTTCTTTCACCTATTTCCACTCAACAAAGCGGTGTTTTGCATTTCCTTCCATACAATGCTTCATAGGGAGCCATACCAATACTTGCTTGAAAGTTATTATCAGAAGAAACTCAATCAAAGAAATGAATTTTCTAATTTCTCCAAAATCAAGGATACAAAGTCTAAGCAAATCTTCAAGTGTTTGAATTGTTTCTTTCCGACCTACCATCACGTGATGAAATGCAAGATCGAAAGTAAGTTTACCTAAAGTTCTTGAATTTTTCTCCAGCCTAGATGAAAATCGACCATCCCGACGGACACTATAGATTTTGGCACACCATGTAACTTCAATGATTTCATCAACATACTTCTAGCTTTTCAACAAAGATCGTTTGTTTGATAGGTATAAAGCGCAGATTTAGTCAACCTATCAAAATAACCCAAATAAAGATCGCAGCCTCTTACGGATTTAGGTAAGCCAACCATAAAATTCATAATATCATCCCATTTTACTCGTATCAAGGCTTTAAAAGTTCACTCTTTCGATGTTTAAATCCGACATGATTGACATTTATATAAATTCAAATTACACTTCTTTTCATTCCTGGTCATCAAAATATTTTCTTAAGATCTTGATACATTTTTATTACTGCTTGGGTGAATTGTATAATTAGAATGATGTGCTTCATGTAAGATGTCTTTTCTCAAATCTCCAACATATGGAATGCAAACTCTGCCATGATACCTCAATAATCCTTTTTCATCGATTTCAAAATCTTCTGTATGGCCTATTTTTGCCAAATCTAAAATTTTCTGAAAGTCATCATTTTGAGGTAAAGCATCTCGTATTTTATCTTTCAAATTTGATTGTATAGCCATTTGATTTAACAATAAAGCATGCTCATCTGTATATTTAATAATTGAAATTTCTAATTTTTCTAACTCTTTCATCAACTCCTCCTGTTGAGAGATCAACCAATAAGCACGATATTTTCTACTTAAAGATCAACAACTACATTTTGTCTTCCTGGATGATATCAATATCCAAATCATAATCCTTAATGAGTTCCAACCATCTTCTTTCTTAAATTTAGCTTCTTCGAGTAAAGATATATTTCAATGATCGTGAAAACTTCACACCTTACTCCATATAAATAATGCCTTCAAATTTTTAATGCAAATATCACTATGCTAAATTTCTAGATCATGGGTTGGATAATTTTTTTTCATGATTTTCAATTGCCTTGAATCATAAGCAATCACTCTTTCATTCTGCATAAGTACACATCCCAAGCCTCTTAATGATGCATCACTATAAATTTGAAATCCTTTTGTCTCGATAATAGTTATCAGGTGCCATTAAACAATTCTTCAATTTTGAAAAGTTCTTCACATCGATTTGACCATTCAAACTTGTTTGCTTTCTCGAGTTACCTCGAGCAATGACATGACAATGTAAAACCTTCAATGAATCTCCTGTAATATCCTGCCAACCCTAAGAAACTTCTGACTTCTGTGACAGTGGTTGGTCTGGGTCATTTAGTTATTGCTCTGACTTTACTCTGATCCACTGAAATCCCTTCACTACTAATCACGTGCCCCAAGAATATGATACTATTTAACCAAAATTCACACTTTAAAAATTTTGCATACAATTCATTTCCTTTCAGAGCTTGCAAAATAATGTGAAGATAGTTTTCATGAGTCGCTTCATCTCGGAATAAATTAGAATATCATCTACTAAATCACAAATGAATCTAAAAAAGGTTTAAAGATTCTATTCATAAGATTCATAAATACAAAGATTTGTTAAGTCAAAAGATCACCACAAACTCATAGTGCCCATACTTGAATGCGCCTTTGGTATTTCTTCTTTGATTCTCAACGATGATAACCTAATCTTAAATCAATCTTTGAAAATATCGCTCCTTCAGTTGGTCAAACATCATCAATTCTTGGCAAGAGATATTTATTCTTCAATGTGAGTTTATTAAGCTCTCTATAATCGATGCATAGCCTTAAGCTCCCATCTTTCTCCTTCACAAATAATACATGAGCTCCCCAAGGAGATGTGCTAGGCCTGATGAATCCCTTCTCTAACAATTCTTGTAGCTGATTCTTTAACTCTTGTAATTCTTTGATCGCCATTCTATATGATATTTTTGCTACAAGTTTTGTACCTTGAATTAAATCAATAAATCTCTCTAACCCGGTAAACGTAAGTCATCGAAAGATTGAATACCCCTTACTACGGTATATATCCTCTAACTTCTTTACCTCTTTAAGAACATCTGGACAGCAAGAAAATTTTCATACTTTTCTAACATCTTTGAACTTTTAAGCAAGACACCATCATGTAATACCCCTTAAGCCCCACAAATTTGAATTCTTCTTTTCCGAATATTGAATCTGACTATCTTTTACAACAATCTATAAGAAGATAATATTTGGTAGCCAATTCATTTTAAAATCACATCAATCAATATAATCACATGCAAATCTCTTCATAAAATTTATCATCTTCTAATATCTTTGATTATGATCATACTTATGTCCCTAAATATAATCACATAAATCTCGCTCGATACCATTTCACGCACTTGGACTTGGAATACCAAGCGAGAATACGGACGATAAAAGAAAAACTTACATAACAATTTTAATCTTAAATAAAATCTCCAAATCATACAAGATTACTACAATCCACAAATAATTTAACAATTATTCACATATATATATCTAACAAAGTTCACAGAAATATACTTTAAACATAATACATTACGACATACATATCTCTCTCAAGTCCTCTACTACGATAAACATGACTTTCCCTTCTATCACCATTTAATTGGATAATTTAAAAAAATTTAAGTAACTAACAAATGAATATAATTCAAGATAATTATCTTATTACACTATAAGAAACAAGAATGTATAACTAAGATGCATGTCGTTGTCACATATACATAAAAGAAATTTGCTCAAACAATCAAACATATGTGAGGTATACATAAACTTTTCATATGAACTTTTACTTTTATATTTATCACCCGTCTTGGAGTCACCGTCAAAAACCTTTACCAATACTTATCTAAAGGACAAGTAGTCATTACCATTACCATTTGCCAAATCATTAGCCCTTTTTCATCATTATGTGCACGGCATATCAAGGCCCTCATCATAAGAAACTCCACTTTCAACATTTAACATTCATAGATACAATGCATTTATGCACATTAATTCATAACTAATGCGAATCGCTTAACTTTATAAATGAATGACGCGACATGATATGATCCAAAGATTCTTATTATCCAACACGAAGAACAAGAAACTATATCACAATTTATAGTTATGAAAATCAATCGCAAGAAAAAAAGTCATAATCATATGAACATGCATTCATCACAAGAAATTAAAGACATTTTTATTATAAATGTAAGAACATAATTACCCACTTTAACTCATAGCTCTCAATCTTCTTTCCTTTAACGCTCTTCCTTAATGAAATTCCTATAAAATAAAATATTAAGTTTAAATATATTTCATTAAATGATTATCATACCCCTTAAAACGATTTTAATTTAATTAACGTACTATAGATAAATTTTATTCTCATTTAGTATTTAGCATTTCCCTTAAAATGATTTTTTTTTTCTAATTAACGATAATATAACTTAGCATAGGTTCAAAGTTTTATTAAATTTGAAATCATATTTCATATGTGAGGGTTTAATACTTAAATTACTTAACTTTAATTCATCATACATATTCCTGAATTAATTTATTGTTAAAATCAATAAACTCTAAGTTACAATTATAAACCCTAAATCAAAAAGATTTGAGATAATAATATTATCATAACATTTAAATTAAAATAATTATATAACTTATTACTTACCTCACGGTTTGCCTGAAGACACGCGACGACGCGGAGGCTCGCTCTTCCTCCCCTCGACACTCGCTTTTCTCTCTTCTTCCTCGGCCGATGACACACGCTAGCCCGTCGCTCCCCTCCTTCTTCCTCGGTCGACGACGCACGCTAGACTCGGCTAGGGCACGCCCTCCTCTTGTTCTTCCTTGGCCGACGACACACGAAGGGTTCACGCACTCCTCCTTCCTCCTCGGCCATCAACGCATGTGTAGGGCACGTAGGGGAGTCTCCTCTTCTTCTGCCTTCCTTTCTCGTGTTTGAGAAACCGACTCGGTTTCTTTTCTTTCTTTCCGACTACACCAGGTTGCAAAATTTTCTTTTATTATTATTATTATTATTTTTTTCTCGGTTATTACATTTAAGCTTTTGGGTTTTGCTACCTTTAGGCTGAGGTTTTACTTCCTGTTGACAGAAAGTGTCCTGTCCTCGCGTTTTGCTGTTTGATATTTAATTTGCTGCATCAAGCAATGCTATATGCTTAATCTTTGGTCTCTGATTCTGCTCTATGTTTAAATCCCTGATTTTTTTCCTTCCTTTATCTTAGCCTTGATCAATTATTCTTGTTTTATTGAATACCTGCTGCTCAATCTACCTCACTACCAGGCATGGATGCAAAAGAATAGATCTGAGCGGAGCACATGCTTGTTCGAGCTCATTTATCGGCATTCTTGATTTGAGCTTTTAAGATTGTGTTCTAACTTGAACTCGTTTATTAAAATTTTGTTTAAGCTCGACTCAAGTTTAATTCAAGCTCAATTTATATTGGGATATTGAGCCTGTTAATGAGCAACTTATTTAATGAAATATATGAGCTTTAACCAAGCATTAATTGACCTTGTTCAAACTTGTTAGGAAATATAAATGAGCTATATCAAATAAAATTTGTTGAGCCTAAAAAACAAAGTTTTAAATGATACCGTTCACGATGAGCCTTAATTGAGCTTAATTGAGTTTCTTAATGAGCATGTTCACTAGCTTTAAATGATATTGTTCATGACTATAAATGAATCAAACAACATGCTGTAGCTATTTGGTATTTACAAATATTCAATCTCGTTTGATTAGTTAGTCAAACGATCATGAATGAGCTCTTTTCATACCAACAACGAGTTGCTTGTCAAAAGCTTAGTTCATTTGTAGCCCTACTATCAGGTTTCCTTTCTGCTGTCAATTAATTTGCTTTTTGTTGCTATTGCTTATTGTTGTTTGAAGGCCATGCCTACATTTTGTAGAGCAAGTTTTGATGTTATATATAAATTAGCTTTAGAGCCCAACAAAAATTGCAATACCTATATACTGCTTTTTTATAATGAAAGTGTCACGACTCAGTATGGGAGCTTGAAATTTTCAAGAGGGAATAGATGGATGACGGTACAGTTATACTATCTACTATTTATAATATTTCACAATATTCATCCAAACAATAAAAAGCCACTAAACCATAAAATTTTTAAAACATCATCTAAACACAAAAAAATCAAGTTGCAACGAACATTTTTGATAAATTCACTAACACAAGATAAAATAAATTTTTTTTTGGTACTCATTTTTATTATATCCTCTTTTTTTGTAATTAAACTCTTTTCTATCAGTCATTTAATTGAAAAAATATTTTTTTGTAATAAGTATTTAAATAATAGGTTAAATTATATGATAATAGTGAATAATTACAATTCTACTATATACTAATTTTTATGCATATGCTCTAACATGAAATGCAGTAAAGAAATTATTAAACATAAATAATTTTTTTTCTGAAGACTTTTGATCACTTGTATTTTCAGTAAATACAATTCTTTAGTCATTTTCATTTACATTCCATTTACAAAGTCATCTCATAAAATATTGTAACAATTAAGGTATATACATTTCCATATCTTTTTTCAAGCCCTTTTCATTTTCTTTTTTCATTTTCGTGCACCGATATAATAACGTCCCTAGCTAGTACCATAAAGAGGTGACTTTTTTGATTGACTTATACATTCATTTCATTTATTATTCTTTTTAAAATAAGTATTAAACTTCCAATGCAAAATGTAATGTATAAAATCTTTTTAAAATAATTTATAATATTGATTCAACTTTATTAAATTAAGCATTAACTTTTAGGATCTAAATATTTTAAATATGAATGCATTTACATTTTAAATAAGTGAAATTATTAAAAGTAAAAATATAATTACTCAACTTAATTTCACTGTAATTAGCGAAGTTGTCCCTTCAGTTCTTTATCTCTTTTCTTTCTCTTAAAAGCATAAAAAAGTTATTGTAATATTTACATATGTCAATATCTTCTTACATTAGTTTCTTTCTTCATTATTTTGCTAGCATTGTCATCCAAAATACTTCCTTATGTCTAATCCACAATTGATGTTTTCTTAAATTATAAACTCATTTAATAGAACATGCAATGATCATAATTAGGAAGGATTTAATCTTCATAAGATATCACATTAAGTTTTCTTGAAACATTATTAAAAAAAATTATAATTTAAGAATCCTCTATTATATAAAGAAAAGAGAAAGGAAGAGGAATAAGGGAAAGGGAATTGATGCATACAACAAATTTGGGTCAAAAATTTTTCTTTTATGTTAGATTATAATTAGAATTTTTTTAAGAATGTTTCTAGAAACCTTAATGTGAGATTTTATGAAGATTAAATCATTTTTAATTGTAATCATTATATGTTTAATTAAATTAGTTTATAATTTTAAAAAGCATCAATTGTGGATTACGATTAGAGAAGTATTTTGGATGTCAATGTTAGTGAAGTAGTGAAGAAAGAAACTAAATTAGGAAGATATTGACATATGTAAATGTTACAATAAGATTTTCTTTATGATTTTAGGAGAAAAAAAAAAGAGATTGAAAATTGAAAGGACAAATTTGATGAATTACTGTGAAATTATGGTAAGAATTACCTTTTTACTGTTTCTAATTTCATTTCTTTAAAATGTAAATGCATTTTGCATTGAAAGTTTAATATATTTTTTAAAAATAATAATAAATAAAATCAGTGTATAAGTCAATCAAAGAAGTTACGCACATAATGAATAGAACTTTTGCTGATCAATTGATGCTCAACAACTTGCCTTAGGATCGACAGCTCGCTCATATAATGGTGACCATATATCCAGGCATGCGACAGGTAGACCACCTTACTAGAGTCCAGGACTCTCAGCCAAAGGGAACTCGCCATCTGACGTGGTGAACTCGCTACTCACTAGGGAGTCGTATTTTTTTATTTACTCAACATTCTTTATCTATGTTGAATACATGTAAAATCCCCTTCTTAAAACTCAATAAAAGGGGGCCTTAGACCTGTAAAATAGTTCCTCCTTTTTTTATTGGCTTCGGTTCTGTTTGGTTTAACACAGGCTCTTTGGACCCTTGATTCCCATTTGTAGATTATTCTATTTTTCCACCATATTGGAGCACCTTTTCGAGGAAAGGGAGGATCGTTTGTATTTAAATTGCTTGATATAGTCGAATATCTCATACCCCTCTATTTCATATCTATTACCCCATCTGCCGGATCCTGCTTCTCAAGCACCTAAGTTCTTCTTCATCCACGGACATAATCAGATTCAACATCCTTTCAAGTGCAGTGAGCATGGATCGAGGATTATAACTAGAAGTCTGGTGTAGAGCGAATTAGGTCACTCGACATTGGGCAATCGAGTTGGAATGGAGCTGGGTACTCAACTGTTTGTTACATAACAAGATTTAAAGAATATAGAAGATATAATCACTCGCTTTGTATAGGTGGGCGTGGAAAAGGCAATGAGTGGAGGACCAAAGATCAGGGACCATCAGGATTTGCAACTCGCCAGATCGTCGACAAAGGAGGAAATTGTCCAGAATGTCAAGTCTCGACAACGAGTCCTATTAGATGAGTGAAGAAGAAGACACCCAAAAAGATCATGCAAACCCGACCAATGCTTTCTCTAAGAAGATGCGGAAGCTCGCCCCACAACAAGTTCAAGATTCCACACCTCGAGTCATATAGGGTCATACTGATCCTGCCGACCATATAACATACTTCGAGTCAACGATGTCATTATTCGATTTTGATGATGCGATGAGATACCGACTCTTCTTCATCAACTTCAAAGAACCCTTAGATGATTCTTGCAGCAGCCAATCAGTAATTTTTTTATTGAGTTCAAGAGGATGTTTGTAACACAATTTGCTAGCACTCAGAAATTATTGAAGAGCTCGCAGGCCTTTTTGCAAATGAGACAAGAACCCAATGAATCTCTCAGGAGATTAAAGACTTTGAACTTACGGTTGCACAAGCCGCACGCTCAAGGTCTTAAGGATGGTTCTTTTAGATATGCACTCGGATTGCAACAGCCCAAAACTCTTGTTTAACTACTGGAGCTGGCGAATAACCATATCAATGCGGAAGAGTATAATGAGGTCACCCAACTGCCCATAACAACTCGCAGAGGTGACCCCTTAAAGAAGTCGCCCTTGGAGTAACTCTCTAGAGACTATTGACTCTATGAGCGCCATTGCTTATATGTTTGACTTTGATGATCATAAACACATGATTGGATAAAATTAATGATTTATTTTAAGCATTTTAGGAAGCTCATTAGACTCATCTTGCTCAGTAAAATTTGAAAAGTTTGATTAGCCTGAATTTTGACAGTTTGGGATTCTTACCAAGATTTGTAATATAAAGACAAATAAGAGCTCATTAACATGAAAATAATGGCTAAAATATTTTCATATAATTTATTTTGATTTTTACATATTTTTTGAATCAAATTTTTTTAATATTCTTGAAATTATCCTATTTGGATAATTTGACTATTTGCATGAGTTTAAGCCTTATCCATTTCATTTTAATTTAAGTTGAGTTTATTTTTAAGTTCATTAACTTGTTTTCATGCTTAGGCTAATTTTTATACATTTATTTTAGTATGAGAATTAAATTATTTTTTCATTATTTAAATTATTCTTTTTCTCTCTCCTATCCTTTATTTTCTCTCTCCTATTAATAATTCTCTTTGATTTTAATTTTTGTCCGAATTTATGATATTTTTGGCATGTAAATTTTGTGAGATTTATTTAGTATAATGCCATATTATTTTTCCCTAATTTTATGTTCTTTTGAATTTCAAAATTATTTAACTTTTAAATTTAAATCCTTTGAATTTAAAATGGGATTTTGCTTTAAATTGTTTTCTAATTTAATCCATCCCATTTTAGTATGCTTTGGTTGTCCCCCATATGCTTTATTCAATTGAATTTGAATTTATATAAATTAATTTAACCTAATTCTAGTTCAAATTCAAGTTGGTCATTGAATTAATTACACTTCTCTAATTTATTTTCTTATTTATGAAAAATATAAATTGACTTTCTAAATCCTTTCCTATTTAATCTCTTTTGGTTGAATTTAAATTGATTTGCGATAATTGAGATCTAATCCATACATGAAATAGTCTTGGTTGAAACTCCCATCTTGTTTAGTTGAATTATTTTATTTAAATTATTTCATGTGTCTTGCTTTATTTATTTCAATCTAGTTAAATAGTTAATCCCTCGTATAAATTACATTCATTCCCCTTGGTCATCACCTCCAACTATTTAGGAGTCTTTCATGGTATGGAAGAATGATATAGATGATTATGGGTTATAGATGAGATCATGAAGCCTTTTGTTAACATTTTCTTTTTGTTATAATTTTATTTTATTCCATTATATTTTAGTTAATTTATCCTCTTCCATATGCATAAGTGGATGATTTGTATATTGGGCACCTCCCTTTCCCTCCGTATTGCCTCTCTTTCCTAAGTGATTGAATGCTACCTCTTTCCCCTTTCTCTTTCTCTTATTGGATTTATTTCATTTAAATTCAAACTCTTTCCATTAATTAATCTCTTTATTTATTAATAAGTGCTTATTTATGCTAAGTGCTTTAATCTCCTTATCTTTTTCTTGGCTAGCCACACCCACACTCACATCCACTCCCACACATACAATTGGATTTGAATTTATTCAAATTATTTTGCATGTGTTTTATTTTCAAAAATTGAATCATTGCCTTATTGATTTCCTTCTTAATTTTATTCTCTCTTTTTCCTTGAATTGGCTGAACCATACATTGCTTTAACATCACTCTAAATTTGTGTTGGCTCACTTATGGTAAGCTACATTCCCTCTAATGCTTGACTGGCCACATATGAATTGGGTTTGAATTTATTCAAATTTAAACCAAATGCTTTGAACTTGAAAATATAATTCCTTCCTTAATTTCTCTCTCATTCTTTTCCTCTCTCTTTTTTTCTTGCCTTGGCTGACAACCTCTTGGATCTATCCTTATAAATAGAGGTGCTCTCTTGATGTCATTTCTTGTTGAATTCCTCCACATTGGCTGAAGCTATGCTAGTTAATTTTTTGGAATGATTCTTGGATTTAATGTGTTAAAGCTTCTCTTTCTTCCTCATCTCTTCAACAACTTTCGAACGGGAGATCTTCACCATCCTTTTCAAGCTTTCTTAAAACTTTGGAGGAATCATCATCAAGTCTTGTTTTCATATTTTCACACTTCCGAAAGACTTGAGTAAGGGTGTTAATTCACTTTAATCATTTGTTGCATTGAGTTTGTTGGTTTGATTTGATTAAAAAGAATTGTATGGTTTATTGTTAAAGACCTCTTTAAGTTCTTTTCATTCTTATTCCAAGTGATTTCAAGATTTTCTTTTTCATTTGATTGGATTTCAATTATCTTCATAAAGCTTCTACAACATTGTTTCAAATTTGGTTTAAGATAAGATCATTTTCTTAAGCCTTTCAAATTGTTTGTTCAAAGTCTTCACTTTATAGATCTTTGTCTTTCTACTTTGTGCAAGTTATTTTAAACTTCAATTTATTTTAAGCACTTATAGAATTTTGTGTTCAAAGTTCTTATTTTCATATTATCACTTCACTTTGTGCAAATATTTTTCAAAGATTAATTACTTCTTGCACTTTATACTTTCAAAATCATTGTACTTCATTTTATGCAAAAATCATAAAATACAAAAATATAGTTTGAGGTCTTTCTTATTTGTCTTGATATTATTTAGTGAGTTTAAGTGCAAAATAATTTTAAATTGAGAGTTAGATATTCACAATTGTATCTTTCTTTTTCTTGTTTTTTTGAACTTATTTGGGATTGTACTTCCTCGTGTAGGAGAGTGCATTGTTTGTTTACGGTTGTACTTGCTCGATGTAGCAAAGTACGGAGTTGGATTGTACTTGCCCGATGTAGGAAAGTACGGAAAATTTGTTGTAGTCTTGTTTTGGTTAGTGAATTCTTAGTTAGGGTGATTATGCGTGGAGGTAGGTTGGTTTTTGGGTTTGGTTGAATCACGTAAAAATTTGCCTCCCATCTTTTATTGTTCTACACTTTACTTTTCTTATTTGGTTTGGTTGCTTGCTTTACTCTTTCATTAAAAATAATCTTATATACTTTGCAACTAAGATTTTACTAAGTTTAAAATTAATTTTAAAAATAATCTTATATGTTTTGCTGTTGGGTGCCATTGCCTCTTAATAGAGAAAAACTCTTGGGTAAGGAGGCAAGATCAAGGAAGAAAGCCTAGAGCCCAGTTAGATCAATGTAGCCATGGGACCACTTAGAATCCATACTATGCGAGCAAGCTCTTTATTAGAAAGAATTGACTCGACGAGGGGTGAGCGGTATCAACTCTATAACAAAGCGGGGTTAGGAAATCTCAAGCCCAAGCTGAATCCATTTTTATAGCCAGGGAGTGGAGAAATGCCAACGAAGGAGACCAAGTCAAAGGTGATGTAACATTTATGACAAGAAAGCTACATTTTTTCTCGAAATATTACTAGGAATTTATGATTAATTATTTTTTATTATTTTGTCTTTTTTTCCAAGGGAGCTAAATGCAATACCTATATGCACCTCATAAGCCAGACGATCAGGAGACTATCCAGATCAAGATAGCTGGAGCACAATGTCCTACCTTAAGGACAAAGACTCGCTCCACGCCTGTCGAGCACATAAAGGATAGAACTTTCCCTAATCGATTGATGCTTAGCGACTCACCTCAGGATCGACAATTTGCTTATATATGGGAGACCATATATCCAAGTGCATGACAAACATGCCATCTTACCAGAGTCCAAAATTCTTAACCAAGGGAACTCGCCACCCAATCGCGTTGAACTCGTCGCTCACGGGTGAGTCGTATTTTCTTATTTACTCGTCATTCTTTATTTACACTGGCTACATGTAAATCCCTTCTTAAAACTCTAGTTTCATTTCAGCTCAGATTTCTTGATATAGTGGAATATCTCATACTCCTCTACTTCTTGTTGACCTCCACACACCTCCCATAAGTCAAAACAACCAAACATGGCGAATTTGATGGATTTTGGAGGGATATCATGCAAATCAAAGCCGAAATACCTGATCATCACCGAAACTAGTCAAAACAACTTCCGATCGACGAATGGATTTTGCCATTGCGTTCAAAATTTTGAAATCGATCAAATAATGTGTCTCGCTCATCCGTCTCTCTCGCACTGTTCACACGGAAACCAACGCCATTGCCCTCTCAATCGCCGTAAGACGCTCCTCATTGATGCTGAACACCACTATTTTCTCATCCGTCTCGCTATAGACTCGAACAGACTCTCAATCGCACACTAGCCTCCTTGATTGTCTTCCAGTCTTCCTCCCGTCAACAAATCATTACCCGTCGAACTCGTCGCCTAGCCAATCCCACCGGCAACCCCGTCCGACTAGATCTCGCCAATCAACCCAGCAATCCTGATTCCCATGATTCTCAAATGCCACACATCAACTCGTTGATTACCCTATTACCAGATGGTATTTTCACTCCGTCCCTCTCAACAAAACTCCCGCTGACTAGACTCAATCATCTCGCCATCCCATTCTCCTTCTTGATGCACAAAATCGAACTCTTGCTCCTCCCTCATCTGCGTGTAGCAACCCGACCTTCCCTGTAGATCACACAACCTCTCAACGTATAGAATTCGTTTGGTCGTGGTGTCGCATGACATCCGCACGTACGCTTTCCATAAGCATGGTGGTAAGGCCTTTGACTTTAAATGCAGCCCCTCTTACGTGGTGATGATGCCGGGAGGCTGCTGAATTTTAATTCAACTAATTGTGTACTTGCAAGCATACAACAAGAATAGCAACAACAAGCCTTTATCCCACTAAGTGTGGTTAACTGTGTACTTACAAGCATGATGTATTAAATTTTTGTATTTGTTTTTTTTATAATTACAAATAATTATTAGATGATAAGTACCTGTTCATGTTGTTTCAACATGTGGAGAAAACTAGGATATTTTCATATTGGTATCGAAGGCCTATGCAGGTTTCCCATAAGTGCGGTTGGTATAAAAACTTCTTTAGCCATGGTGTCGTAAGACATCTACCATGCACATTTTTCATAAACATGGTGGGAAGGCTTTGACACCCCCAAAGCAGTCCTCTATGCGGGGACGATGCCGGAAGGTTGCCGAAATTTCATCGAAATTTTGTACTTATGCAAAACTTAAATATGACTCGGAATTGAATTGATTGAATTAAACCAAACTTGAAATAAACTTGCAGGCTACATTTACAAACAAAATTTTAATTCAAAATGGGTCTATGAAGTGTGTGATGAATAAGAATTCCTTTAATTAATATGAATTTAATATTGCAATATTTTAGTTCAAGTGATCTGAAATACAAATATGATTGGACACATAATCAAGACATCGAAAATCTACTGTGGGATTAAAACATATTTTAAAAATATGAAATTACCAACTTCAAAAATTTATCATTTATATGCTTTGGATCATAATATTTCTACGCTCGTCCATCCTTTCTTTCTCCTCAGTTGGCATACTTTTTGAAGTAATTTCTAGTAACAAGAAGATACATTCAAAGCAAATGATTTTTTAGTTTGACTTCTCTTGTCATAAACATCTCTTTCATGAAACTGTAGTGAAAAAGGGACATAAAAATTAGCTTTGGATGCCTTTCTTCTTCCAATCCATGAATGAAGTCTCCATAACGACCCCTTTTGTTATCTCTACCCCTCACTTTTCTCCTCTCTATCTTTGCCTCATTTTTTCTCTAGCTACCACATGAATGTAGGAAAATGGGAACTTCACATATTACTAATGGCTTTTTTCAACATATATTTATTAGCCCTTGTGCAGAGGCAATGTGACCAAGCAGAGAGAATTGGAAGACAAGAAGTTGATGGAGCCCCCACCTTAAATGCGATTGCGATGACAAAATCTTCTTATAATATATTATTAGCTGGTTTTGACAATGTCCTCTATCATCTTATATGTGGGATCCAAAAATTCGCCACCGACCTCTTTTGGATGAAAATAATTGTTTAGTGTCGGTGAAAATTTCAGAAGACGATGAATAGTAGATAAGACACTTCCCAGAGATTTCGTCCTTATTCTGTGAGAACTTTTTTAAATCTAGTTCCAGGTTTCTTATAGGCGCAAACCCCTATAATTACTCCCAATCCGAGAGTACGATTAAAGTTTACGATGTATCGTGAAATAACGAATATATAATAGCAGTGAGTGGAGTTTGAAAATTATGAAATTTATTATTTTAATTTACAACTTTTATTGGGGGAAACGATGACACGCCCGATTTAGATCCCATGGTTTGATCCGCTATCGGGTCCCCTCTACTTAGTTAGGAGGTAATAACTAACGATCGAAGGATCGCTGAAACAATGAAGTTACGTCGTCCAATATGTCTTTATAGACTTGAGGTGGTGTTTGTCTAAGGGGATAAATATAAGTCAATCTTAGCTAACAGAGGGCTTTTTGCCCAACCAAATACATTCTATTTTTCACAACTTAAAGAGTAAGCGTTGGGAACATACAGTCCAATTTTGGTGCCATATCGCAAATAACCACCGTTAGAGGACTCTAGAATCGCCATTTATGTGAGTGCCATTTCGAAAAATCAAAGAGACGCCATGTCACTACAGAAAATAGTTATGCGTTTGATTTGACATTGGTTCTTTATGAGTAAAAAATTTCTTAATTTGTCACCCCCAGACAAACAATTGCGAAGGGATGAATTGATTTTAAGTTTTAATTTAAATAATTAATTTCATTTCATTTATATTTTATTATTTTTATTTGAATTTTGATCATTTTATGATTGATTTAGATTTGAATATGTAATCATTTATCATTAGAATTTTAATAATAATCGCCTTTCTCGATCATGTGAATATCGATTAATAGGCTCTACTGTATTTTTTAGAGAGGTCTAAATTCATTGTTAGAAGTATAATCCTTCAAACTCACAACTACCAAAGATGTATGATTGAGACTTTTTCTCTTGAGCTTGAACTTGAAGTCGTAGATTCATATTTTGTAATTATACGATAGAATTACTATATTATTAGTTTGAAATTCTTATAATATTATAATCAGATTTTTAAATTTTGTTAACCTCATCCTAAGATCAAATCGGGGTGTGTAATATCTGTTCTTTTATTTTGCACAAAACTTGCATATCTTTCTAGATATTTGATCTAATGAATACTTCAATATACATAGAGGTATCTATTCTTTTAAAATATTGTATGGACATATGAATGCCTAAGTTGAAATAGTTGAGTTTGACATGATATATGCGTCAAAATGCAAGCATGAGTTTTGATTGATATGGATTTTTAGGTTTTAATCCGACTGCCCCAAGCACCAAACCTAAGCGCGAAGATCTGCTCGTTGCTTTATATCTAACTTGCATATGTTCCTAAATGTCAACATTTCAACGATAGTATTCTGCTCTTTTAAAATATTGTATGGACATCTGAATGTCAGGTAGAAATGTAGATATCAATTTGCAAGTTTAATTTTTTTGATATGACATTTTGGGTTTTGAAACTCTGGCCCCAAGACCAAGTATAATATCTGTTCATTTGTTTTGCATTTGGGTTGCATATTTTCCCTAAATGTTTAATCTAATAGATATTTCAACATACACATGGGTATCTGTTCTTTTAAACTGTTGTATGGACATGAGAGTGTCTAAGTTGAAATAGCTATGTTTAATATGATATGTCATCTTTAATACATATTATAAAATAAGTAGTGATCTATTTTTTGATCAAACATATCTATTTTTGAATGCATCATTCCCAAATGCAGACCAAACGAGTATCTATTCTAGATGATCAAGCCTACATTTATTCGAAAGAGATAAGACATCTACTTTCACATCAAGTGAACATTTGTTCTTTAATGATATGAACTTAAACTCTTCTCGACTTATTATAAAAATGATAAGGGAAATTAAAGATCTCTTTTACATGCAAGTGTATGTCATATGATATTAAGAGAAAACAACAAAGGATTAAAGATTTCCTCTTTAGGTTTATATGTATATTACCTGTCATTAAGAGAAAATAATAAAGGGTTAAAGATTTCCCTTTTAGGTTTACATGTATTTCACATGTCATTAAAAGGGTATGATAAAGGGCTAAAGATTTTCCTTTTAGGTTTATATGTATGTCACATGTCATTAAGGATAAATGACAAGAGAAATTAGATCTTCCCTTAGATTTATGTGTATATCACATGTCATTAAGAGAAAATGAGAAAGGGTTTAGAATTTCCCTTTTAGGTTTACATGTATGACACAAGTTATTAAAGGATAAATGACAAAAATAGAAGTATATGTCATATGATATTAGGGGACAAATGACAAAACAAAATTAATCTCTTTACATGCAAGTTCATAACAAAGACACAAGTATACGTTAAATGTCATTTGGGAAAAATGACAAAAAGAAAGTTAATCTCCTCTTAGATTCACATTTTTGTCATGTAACATTAAAAGAGAATGACAAAGATATAAGTGCGTGTCATATGTCATTAAGAGACAAATGACAATATAAAGTTAACCTCCTTACATGCAAGTTCATTACAAAGACACAAGTACATGTCAAATGTCATTAGGGAAAAATGACAAAAAGAAAGTTAATCTCCCATTAGATCCACATTTTTTGTCATGTAATATTAAAAGAGAGTGACAAAGATATAAGTGTATGTCATATGTCATTAGGAGACAAATGACAAAATAAAGTTCCTTACATACAAGTTCATGACAAAGACAAAGTACGCCAACAAATATTAGGAAAAAAAAATGACAAAAAAGAAAGTTAATCTCCCCTTAGATTCACATTTTTGTCATGTAACATTAAAAGAGAATGACAAAGATATAAGTGCATGTCATATGTCATTAGGAGACAAATGATAGAATAAAGTTAATCTCTTTACATGCAAGTTCATGACAAAAACATAAGCACATATCAAATGTCATTAAAAAAAATGATAAAAAGAAAGTTAATCTCCTCTTAAATCTACATTTTTATCATGTAACATTAAAAAAGAATGACAAAAATATAAGTGCATGTCATATGTCATTAGGAGACAAACGACAAAACAAAATTAACTTCCTTACATACAAGTTCATGACAAAGACACAAGTACATGTCAAATGTCATTAGGAAAAAATGACAAAAAGAAAGTTAATCTCTCCTTAGATCCACATTTTTGTCATGTAATATTAAAAGAGAATGACAGAGATATAAGTGCATGTCATATGTCATTAGGAGACAAATGACAAAATAAAGTTAATCTCTTTACATGTAAGTTTATGACAAATGATATAAAAGAAAAGAAATTAATGGGATGACATAAGTCCCACTTTCATTTTTTTTTTGTTCTCTTTTTTTTTTTTGGTCTCATGCTAAGGGGCTTATAAATAAGAGAGAATCCTTCTCTCATGAGGTTTTACTCTCCCAGTTCTCTCCTTTTCCTTACAAAGTCCATTGCAAATCTAAGTTTCATAATAGATTGTTCATTCATCTTTCAAAGGAAGAGCTCCCAACATTCAAATTTGGTCTTGCCATAACATATCAACTTGTAAGTTATCACTAACTTAATGCTTTTAAATTTATCCTTTCTCATGTTATATGAATAGATATATCTCAATCTTATTTCAAGATTTAGGCAAAGAGGATGCAATCATACCATAATCACATACTTAGTAGTGAAACAAAATTTAAACCATATGGCACATAAGATCTTTAAAAAAATCACCTAATTAACATAAGTATCATTTAGGCAAGAGCAATGAATTAAGCATGAATAAACATATTGTACTCATTTTTTTCTCCTTAAGAACTTAAGCATCTATGCAAGCTCTTTTTTTTTTTCAAAATTTTCAGTAACCTCCCGGCATCATCCCTGCATATGGGGGCTACTTTGGGAGACTATGCCTTCCCACCACGCCAAGAAAGGCGTGCATGGTAGGCCGCGGATTAATGACCGAAAGTTTATTTGTCCACCACGCAAGGTATGTATGGGTTAACACAAGATAACAAGTATTTTCGCCATGTCAACAGCAAAAGATTATATCATAAAAGAAATAATTTCCTACCATGTTGGAACAATGTGAGTAGATTTATCATAACAATTTTCGCCGTGAACAACGCAAGCACTTGAACAGATTTCCCCGCCACGTTGGAACAACGAACGATACTTATCACAGTTTCCCGTCGACGGGAACAATGTGAACGAAGTACTTATAAACAGATTTCGCCGTTGGAACAACGTGAACACTTATAAGTTTTTCCGCCGACGAACAATGTGAGCACTTATAAAATAATTTCAAGCTTGTATTTACACATAAAGATGCATGTATATGTATTTAAACAAAATTTGACATTTGTAAATTTAACTAAGCATTGCATTGAGACATCATTAATAAGAAACCATCACATGACTTTTTTTTTACTACATATGTCATTTCTCTTTTCTCTTTTATTTGTTTCAATACAGGGGATGAAATAGCTTTTCTAATTTTAGTGAACAAGATAATATTCATGTGTTAAACCATAAACATATGCTTTACTTCTTACTGCACATAGTTAATGTTCAACCCTTCACATTAAGGCCATATACTTCATTCATTTTTTTTTTTGCAAGAGAAATCAACAAGTAGCATAATGGTTTACGCCAAGTATAGCTAGAATTCAACCCTCCATAATGTATTATGAAATCTAAGGGAGAAATTTCTAGTCTCACAAAAGAAACTTATAAATCTGAAGTTTTACCAAACTCATGCTCATATGAAAGGAATATAGAAATTCCATTCACTTTGGTTTGCCTTTAGCCTCCCTTTCATCTCTTATTATGATAGCCATAAGAGTAAGCATGACATTATATAAACCCAAAAGAAAAGAGAGGATTCAAATTTAGTAAAGCATTGGAAAAATCAACAATCTTCGAAAGGAGTTTAAATTGAATCTTGCTAAAGAAGATCTCAAATTTAACAATCATCATCAACATCTTAAGAGATAAGACAAAGATAGTAAATCCCACACATAAAGATCTCACAATTCACTTAAAGGATTTATCACATAGATGGTGATAGCAATTAGAAAGAAGGTAAGCAATATTAGTTAAACAGGATTATGCTTTTCAATCTTCTTTCCTTTAGCAAGATCCTTAATGAACTTAATCTATATGACATACATTATTTTATTTAGATTAGCAAAATCTAGAAAATCAAATATGAAATAATACTTGCACTTGGATTTGTCAAATCAAGAAAAGAAATCTGAAAACAAACTTTGCTCAAATCCTCATCTCCATATTAGCAAACAACATGCAATAGAATAAAGAGTTCCCCAAATAATTTCCCCTTTTAAGGGAATAACACATACATAAATCTGAATTTTCAAATTCAATTAAAAGAACACTTTTCTTTTGAAGAAGAAAGATGAGAATAGAGCCTATTATTGATCAACAATTACAAGAAAGTCAAGGTACTAAGCTTATTCATCTAAGCTCATTCATAAGCTTTAAGCTTTCAGATTTTAGCTAAAGATATGCTTGCATATTAAAGAAACTTGCTAAGATTAAAGCTCATCATTAATAACTAGTGGTAAAAAAAATGAGCAAGCAATTATATTAGACCAATATGCATAAGCCACTTCCCTTCATTTCTAACCATCTCAAATCATATGATAATCATTCACACTTGCTGTTTTATCATTTCTAACCTCATTTTCACATTTCCAATTTTATTTTAAACATATAAGGGAAGCTTAAAGAATATTATTCCATCCAAACAAAATTTTGAAGCATGAGAGCGGAGAAAACTTGCATATAACTTAGGATTTGAGCCATATATCTTTTCAAATTCTATTTTCACACTTCTAATTTCATTTTGAACATATAAAAGAGGTTTGGCAAGTGTCATTTCATCCCAACAGCAAATTGAATATGAAAAGGGAACACAATTTGCAAATAGGTTTGGGTTTGAGTTACCAAACATTTCTAAACCCATTTCTATGTTTCCAATTTTATTTTAGGCATATAAGAAAGACTTAGCAAGTGTCAACTCCTCCCAACAGCAAGAACTGAAGCATAAAAGAGGAGAACTTTAGCATAATTTAGGATTTGAACCATATACCATTTCAAAAACCTTCTTTCATACTTCTAGTTTCATTTTAAACATATAAGAAAGATTTAGCAAGTATTAACTCCTCCAAACAGCAAAAACTGAAGCATAAAAGAGAATGAAACTTTCACATAATTTAGGATTTGAACTATATACCAATTCAAAACCTCCTTCATACTTGTAGTTTCATTTTAAGCATATAAGAAAGATTTAGCAAATATTAACTCCTCCAAACAGCAAAAACTGAAGCATAAAAGAGGAGAATTCACCTAATTTAGGATTTGAACCATATACCAATTCAAAACCCTCTTTCATATGCTTAACTTTCCTTTCAACACATAAAAGAGCTTTAACAAATACTATTTCACCAACAAGAAGCCACTTCAGCAAGTTAAAGTTATAAAAACTCATGAATAATAGCAATTAATATAGAAGCTTGGGCTATACATCATCCCAAACTTTAAGATCAAATCTTATACTCATTTCAAGCATTTAGGAAGAGATTCATCAAACCCTAATTTCCCAAAGGAAACCGAAAAGCATAGAAAATGCGTTTAGAGTTAGAAACGACTTGGAGAGTTTGATTGCTAAAGAGGAGAAGAAGAGAGAGTGCTTTCGGTTGAGATTGCTAGGATTTCTTGCTCGGCTAGCCGGACGGAATCGAAGGCAAAAGAGATCGAGGCGGATAGGAGGCAGAACCGATCGAGTCTCATGCAAGGGAGGAGAGGAGGATCGCACGAGAAAGGGGAAAATCGAAAGAGGAGGATCACACGAGAGGGAGAGGTGCTTGGCCGTAGGTCGCGTGAAGAATGAGTGATCGAGCTCCTTCGGTTGGGATTTAGTTGTTGTTTGATTGGCTACCCAAACGGTAGCCAATAGGATTAAGTGGTGATCTAATTGGGTGGCTTGAGCTACGTGATAAGGATTAGAGGGTTTAAGCGATTAAGAAATTGTTAATTATCTTAATTATAAATTAACATAATTTCGCTTCAAATATTATGAATTTACTTTGTGTGATAAACCCTAGCAAAATGGGTGTCGATTTTAGATATTTCTGTTATGTCGGACTCAACAACGCAGTCGATTTTGCAATTGGAGGTCGTTTAGACGATGTCGACGACGGTCGAAGTGAAATTGGGCTTAAATTACGCGACGTCGCATTTGAATCGTTCGACATTCGTGTAGACTTTGCCGAATTGACCGCAGAAGGTATCGTTTGATAAATTTAGACGTTTCGGCGACAATGACATGATCAATTTCGCAAAGGCGTAGGCGCCGCCGCCGACATCGCTGCGTAATTCCATTAAAAATTAATTTTGATTGATTGATTAATTATGGATTGATGGAATAAACTTCATTTGATTAATTTTAATATTTTGAGAGCAATTATGCAATCCAAATTTTTTTTTTGATTTAGAAATATTTTAATTAATTTTAATCGCGATTAGGGCATTTTAAACCCTATTCATACGATGTTATTTCCCTTAATGATTTTTTTAATCTTTAGTGCTTCGTTGCATTTGTGAATCATATGTGGAGGTCAACACTATACTCATTATTACTATCTTGGTGTTGCAACTTTACAGTGGTGGTCTTTAGGTCCCTACAGTTTATATATATTAACAGTGTTGCCCACACTTTCTTTCTTAAGGCATAAGTGGGGAGACCTTTATGTAGGTTCTTCACACATCAACCATAACCTTTTTTCTTGACTTGGTTTTAGGCTTAAATTCACTTAGGTGCTTCATGTTGGACATCTTTTGTTGCATAGTTGGAAGGCCCCAATACTATTCTCTATGCCTCTCTCATATGGTGCTATGTGAAAATATTGTTCAATTTTTGAAAATTTTGAGACCAAGTTGAACTTTACCTCACACCAGGAGCACTATATTGAAGCACGACCATAATTTTTGTAGACACCAAAACTTGGATGAATTTACCATCGTTAGAGTTGGACTAAAATGTTTAGGTGGTCAAAAGAAAAAAAATAAAAAATGCTAATAATTTCTCTTTCTAATATCTTCATGAGTATCCATGTTGTCGTTGAACTTACAAAAAAATAGATTGATTTGAGCCGAAAGTCATGTTATTACCTTTTTAGCTTCTGCCCATCTAATAATAATCGAGAAAAAAAATTCAAAACGAATTGATCTTGACTTATAATCTGTAACATGAACTCTTGCATAATAACACAACTTTTATTAGATGCATAGTTATGTGTCATGCCAAATAGAAAGGTTTGTGCACAATTACACAAGGTCTTGCGCTTAATGAAAATGGTAGAAAGTTTTAATTTATGCTTTAAAATATTCCAATATCTTAAAATATCTAATATCTAGAAAATAAGAATATATGATAAAATATTGATAAAAATGGTGAATGAGAAATATTTGTTTGAATCCTTAGTTCCACTAACATGCAAGATTATTATGATTGACAACTAGTGACACTAAATATTATTTCCCTCTTTAACCTAAACAAGTTGATTATTCTATCAGGGACTTAATCGATATAATGAACAACAATTTATTTAGATAATGGAAGTTTGGCTTTGGCCACTTGTCACCTGTTGGTACCAATCCTTTAACTGGAGCAATTGCTATTGCCTTGATTTAAGTGCTAATAAGATACCAAACAAAACATGATAAATTTTCATCTTGGGTTACCAACAATTAATCGAGATATTAAGAACAACTCAAATGTTTGGATTAAGGCCAAAATGGTGAAAACTCTTAACTCGATTTGCACATTATAATGCCACAGTTTCAATGTCAAAAGATGGGATATATGTTAAAAAATAGTTTTTTCTCTCCTGATTAATTTTTCGGATTTGAATTGACTAAACTAACTTTGGTTGAGTAGGTCATAATGTCATATGGACCATGCTCCTAAATTGCAACGACTAGTCGATCCAAATATATAGTGTGACCACTTGTTTTAAATATATTTGAATTGAAGATTCTAGACTAGCATTGATATCGCCTTAGAATATATATGTTTTTTAATAGCCTCCTCTGTTATGTAACAACATATATAAATTGTAGTTGGCTACCCTTTAATAATAATTGAATAAATCTCCATCATGATCTACTCACTAATCATGAAGTTCGGTGGTGAATTATGATAGTAGTAAGACTATTCTAGTTTGTCAATGCAAGAGAAGATTCACTCGGCATTTTGAGAGAGGGTATGCAAGTGAAATTCTAGCTTATGTCATTAGTCTTTCTTTTGTTAGTGTTGTTAAAAGTGGGCTAGGCATTGGGCCAAGGTGATATCATATGTTCAATATCTTAGATGGGTGTTAGTACTTAAGAGTGCTTAGGCAAGTGCTTTGCCTTAAGGCTCCAAAAATTGAGCTATGTGCTTTGCCTTGATTTCTATGTTAATGTGAAGTTAGCTTTTTATGATGATAGCTTGAAGAAACAAACATGCTCCTTCGAAAGTAAGTTGTAATCATATTCAAGTTCTATAGCAATAAATCTCTAAAATTAAGAGGATGAGTTCATAAAAATAGGGGAAGGGTGTGAGGGCTATAAATCCAATGATAGTGAAGAAGGCATAGATGCTATTAAGATAGAATAGACAATTATGAATATTTGATTATTCAAAGACTATAAAAGTAATTTAATTGTATTTGTTTAAGTGAGCTGTTTAACAAGATTTTTGAACTTGAAATTTATTGGAACTTGAAAATCATTTCTCATTATAATTTAGTATGATTGTCACTTTATGCTCTTAAAACATATTCTTCTCATTTAAAATAATTTTATAATTGATAATATTATTTATTTATTTTAATCCACTTTGCTTGGGTAGGCACTTATGGAGGCGCCTAATACTTGGAGCATTGAGAAACTATATCACCTCAAGTGTGTTTATTTATTTATTTTTTTGAAAATTCTCTCTTCTTGTTTGATAACTTCAATATATTAACTCTTGGAACTCATAAAGTCCTTCGTAGACTCATCTTAACATCAACAACACTCAAGTTGGTCTTCTAAAATGCTCAAACAAAATATAAAGTTCCTTAATCTGACCTTTAATGAACAACCATCAATCTCTTTTCAGGATAATTGCAATAGACGATCAAAATATATAAAACATTGGAGCATGAAGGCGTTTTATACTCTAGTCTATCACTTGTCCACCCTTGAACCAAAATTTATGAAGGATTTGTTAGAAAGATTACAAATTTTAAATGAGTATTTCATGCCAATGTGAATAAGTTTAAATGATTTTAACCTTTTAGTCAATAAAGATAGAGTAAATCCCTTTAAAATGAGTCGCCATCTTTTAGCTCACTTTAGGTTGAAGTTCACTAATAGACTATGAATTATGAAATTATATATTCTTGATAGTCAATCTAAAAATACACACCCAAATCACACCCACTCACCTAATTTGCTCTGAGAATAGAGCTTTTGTCAATCAAAAACTACAATAGTAGTATGTTTAACTATGATTCGAGATGCAATTTGTAATATAAAATTGATGTAAAACCTTATGTCATCTTTAATTGAGAGTTTTCTCTTGAAACCATAAAGGTAATTAATCATAGGGGTTTGTGCCTATCGAAGCCACCAACCAAGGAGATGAAGTTTCTAATGAGTAATTTTTATGAAGTACTCGTCTATTGCTTAATTTTCTTATGAAAATATTTGTTGTAGCTCTTCTTTACTTAAAGGAGTCTGGCTGGGTTTTTAGTGATCGTACAAGATAATATTGAGTTAGTGCTCAATATTTTATGCCGACAAAAAATCACAAATCAAAGATTAGATGAAAATAAAGCCAGGGAAGTCAAAGGGCTTAGTGATGTATGTTAACAACATATTTTGGTGCAATTCAATGACAAACAGATGAGTAGCCATGTTTGATATTTAAATAGATTTATGATAAGCTTTTTATATGTTTGTTTAGGGTAGAATGTTTTAATGTGATTAAGTTTACCCTTTGGATGTAGATTTTTAAACCAATTTTTGAAAGAGGTGATGCAAAATATTCAAAGAAATCTTTAGGTAAAAGGATAACACTTAGATACAGTTTTGATAAGCTCCATTGTATATACTATATGAACTATAATATTATGTATGGCTATTGTGTCTTAAAGGATAAAATAAAATCCAATTGGAAATAGTTTTTATTTCATATTAGTTTAATCTAATGTGTTATGTACTAATAACATGATCAATGATATTTAGAAAAATGTATTGTTATGAACTATTGATATTAAAAATATTATGGTTGCTAAATAAGGAATGAAAGGAGCCACAGATTCATGTGCTAAGTAAAAAAAACATGTGCTATTGATTCATATTCTTAAACTGAAAAGAAGAGTGACAGAGATTCTTGTGCTTAATATGAAAAAAGGAGTGCCATGGATTCATGTTCTTAATATGAAAAAGGGAGTATCATGGATTGCTCTCTCTCCTCCTATTGATCATGATAGAATGTTTTAAATAATAATTTTTCTAAGTTTCTGTATTTAGTAGTTTTCAATTATATTTTAGTAATTTTGTGTATAAATATAGACTGAGAGAATGAACAAAATTTCATCATCTTGTTGATCATTTTTTTGGATATGAAAGACCAAACGTCTGCACTTTGAGATAAAATAGACTTCATAATTATGTCATGGTTATAGAATACCATGATGCCTGAAATTAGTGGATCATAAATGTTTCTAACAATTGCAATAGCCATTTAGAAAGCTGTCAAATAGACTTACTCAAAAATTAAAGATGTCACTCTTATTATTAGATCAAGATGAAACTCTCAACAACTAATTAAGGTAACCTCTTTGTCATTAAGTATGTTAATGCAATGAAGGCTTATTGATTAGAACTAGATTATTACCAAGATCTCAAGATGAAGTGTGGTGATGATGCTGTAGTTCTCAAATAATCTACAGAAAGAGAAATGTATGAGGTTCTTGCAGGACTCAATAATGAACTGATGAAATTCGTATTCATACCTTGAGCAGATAAAACCTACCTCCCCTAAATGGGTATTCTTACTCATACAAATCAAAGACGGAAGAAGGATGACAATGCTTCACACTACGAACTTTGAAATATCGGCCATGAAAACCACAAAACTCCAACATGATGAAATTATTATTATTGAATTTTTCTAAAAATAAAATAATTGCAAGAAAGGGGCACAAAGAGAAATATTTGAAACTCCATGGAAGCTCAAGTTTATGATGAAAACAAAGAAGGCAATCAAATGGATAGACTTATCTTATTGAACTAGAATTACTCAAATCTAAAGAATTTGATTAACTCAAGAACTTTTTTAATTCTCTTTAAAAGTCTTTAGAGTCATGTTTTCAGGCTGAAATTGGCATAAATTCTATCCCTTGCACTTTTAATGTCTCAAGAAGCTCTAAAATTTGGATAATTAATTCAAGATCTATCAATTACATTGCAAATCTTGCCAATGTTTTTTAAACATACAAACCTTGTCTTGGGAATAAAAAAACAAAAATAGCTAATGTCTCTCTAACCATTATTGTAGGTGAAGAGTACTCTTAATAATGTGCTACATGTTACCAATCTAGCAGTAAATCTTTTGTCTATTTATAAACTTATCAAAGACCACAACTGTAATGCAACATTTTTTACTAGTCGTCGTTTATTTCAGGCCCTCATTATGCGAAGATGATCATACATGCTAGAGAAAATGATGGGCTATACCTACTTGAAGATAATAATAACTTATTTTGTTCTGTCGCATCTACTCTAAATAAAGATACTAGTTTTAACATTTTTAAAATTCCACAAACCCTATTTAAAGTAATAAGAAGTGAAAAGATGCTATGAGAGAAGAAATGAATGTTTTGGAAAAAAAAATCACTTTGGAATTGTTGACCCACCAAAAGGAAAATAAATTATAGGCTTTAAGTTAGTTTTCTCATTGAAATATAAAGTAGATGAAACTTGAAACGATATAAAGCAAGGTTAGTAGCAAAATTGTTATAATCAATCCTATGGAGTAAATCTTTGCTCCTATTGCTAAAATGAATATAGTTTGCTTCCTAATTTCTTCAGTTGTTTACTTTGATGCTATTTGAAACAATATGATGCAAGAAATGTCTTTTTTTTTTACAGCGATGATGAAGAAAAATTTATATGCATCATCCACTAGGAATTTAGTAGTTTTTTTTCATAGAAAACAAGGTTATGCAAATTAAAAAAGGTAATATATTATCTTAAACAGTCTCCAAAATGCATGATTTGGCATATTTATAAAAGTTATATATATGATGATATACAAGCGAAGCTAAGACGGTCGTACACTCTTTATTAAACATTATACTAATAGAAAATTTCTAAATTTTATTATAAATGTTGATGTAATTTTTATAGGTGATGATGATAAAGAAAAGTAATTACTCAAGAAAAAAATTTCACCATAGAGTTTGAAATTAAAGAACTTGGTAAGCTCAAATACTTTCTCGGTATAGAAGTGACTTAGCTAGAAATTTTTTATTTTTTTTATCTCAGCAACAGTATGTATGTTGTGGATTTTTTGAGATATATAAATAATTGATTATAAAATAAAAAATAAAAAATTAATTAATTGTAAGTTTTGTGAAATCCAATTGAATTAGGTTAAAACTTAAACAGATGAAAAAGGAACAATAAATAACATTGGACATTTTCAAAGATTAGCTGAAAATCTAGTCTATCTACCTCACAATTATCTTGACATTGCTTGTTGTAAGTCTTTTAAGTATGCACAGATCAAAGGAATCACACTTTTAAGTTGCTTATAGAGTTTTCTTGTACCTAAAATCAAATCCTAGAAAAGGAATTCTCCCTGGAAAATATGAAATTTTGCAAATTGAATGTTATACTAATATTGACAATGTTGGATTGTCAGTGGATAGAAGATCTACTTTAGAATATTGTAAACTACATAGAGAAAATCTAGTAACATGAAGAAGCAAGAAATAACATACTTTTTCAAGATCGAGTACTGAATCTAAAACTAGAGTAATCACTCAAGGTATATGTGAACTTTCATGGATTAAAATTATATTAGAAGATTATAAAAGATTAAATTGTAAAGGACTTATGAGGATATTATGTGATAATAAGTCTATCATCAGCATTGTTGTAGTTCAGTATTATAGGATTGAACCAATCATGTGGAGATGGATATCATTTCATAAGCCAAAACTAGAAATTGGGTTAATTTGTATTTCATATGTTCAAATGGAAAGTTAACTTATTGATATATTTACCAAAGGGCATTGCAAACCTACATTCAAAAACATCTTAAACATATTTGGAACGATATATCTTTATCGTATAGTTCAAGGGGGTGTTGAGCTTATTAGGGTGGCTAAATAAGGAATGAAAGGAGCCACAGATTCATGTGCTAAATAAAGAAAAATATGTTACATAGATTGATGTGCTTACTATGGAGAGAAGAGTGCCATGAATTTGTCGGTCTAATATGAAAAGAGGAGTGTCACCATTTAAATGTGCTTTATATGAAAAAAAAGAAGGTAGTTTTACGGGTTGCTCCCTCTTTCCACTAGCCATTATAGGAAGTTTTGGATTGAAATTTTATATTTAAATTCATCGTAACTTTTTTTCAATTATGTTATAAGTAATTTTAGGTCTTTTTTTTAATACAATTGAGATAATAAGCAATAATGTAATTACAATTTCATCGAGGACGTAAGGAGATGAGTTATACATATGATAAAGTTGGACATTTAATATAAGGTTTTCATTATGGACATCAATTTCCAGATCAAGGGGAAAATTTAAAACCATAATTCATTGAAGATAAATTTCTGGAGTGTGGAAGGGATAGTGACAGCATGTAGAGATATAATTTGGTCTATAATGATCGGACCATGAGAGTGAGCCAATGTGATGTAGGATATTTACACTAATATAGGTTGATTAAAAAACACATATTTTTAAATTCAGGATCATGGAAAAAATTGCTAAACTTGGAATTATGGTAAAATTAGAAGCTATAGAAGATTGCAAATGAAAATTTGTTTTTTTTGAAAAGCATGCATCAACACTATCAAATCTTATTCCAATATCTTTCTGCAATAGTTCCTTCGCAATCTGCTTTTGTTTGAGGCGCATTGGAGGGCTAAATACTGTTAAGCTAAATCTTTTTAAATAGCTTATAGACTATGTCGACTTTGTTTATTGGTGTTAGATTTATTTAATCTAAGTGGTCATTTGGTTGGTTGCATTACGGGTGCAATGCAAGCAATTATGAAATTTGGGCATTTGGTTGGGTGTAATTGGAATGCAAATTTTTGGTAAATTTGAAAGTCACCCTTTAGATCAAAATTGGTGCATTTGAAAATCTCATGATTCAGCATATTTCTAAATGCACTGCATAGATAAAAAAAGAGCATGCATAAATCAAATTAAAAACCCTAGATAACTAGGACTGTCTCTACTGTAAAGACATAGTTCCATAAGCAGCAGATCAGATCAGCCATTCATCAGTTTCTCCATTTCCCATCAGAACCACATCGGCCTCTCGAGTAGCGAGATTCTCCATCATATCTCTTATCTCTCCCTCCGTCACCACCATGGCTGTAATCTAGGGTTTAGGGTACCACCTCCCGTTGCGATCACTGTTGCTGCCCGCCAGTCTTCATTGAGTTTTACATTGGTTTCATTTTTCTTACTTCAAATTAAACAAAAAATGTATCATGTTATATTTGTTATACACCTAACCATTAAACTCAACATTTCAAACACACTATATTTCAATTTCATTATAGTTCTATTACACTACATTCTTTTTTCGGCAAACTAAACGTCCCCTAAATTATTTTAAATAGCTTTTGGCAATTCTAAGTTTGTCCTGTTCCTAATTGGCCAGTCCTTAATTCTATCCAAAAACAAAACAGTGCATTCACACAATATATAAACATGTTCTACATGTGTCATCATCCTTGTGTTGAGGATTCGCAATATACAAGAAGGTAGAACTGCATTATCTTCTTGTGCATGGAATTCTTTACGTTGCCTTATAAAGCACTTGTCGTCTGGGCTAGATGCTATTTTTTTCTACAACAAGAAAAAGAACATCAATGATCATTTCATATTCTCAGGAATTTTAAATATCTTTTAATTTCGATCATTTTATTCTACATTTTCTTTTTATCCTGACTTGAAATAAATTTTCCTAAATTAAAATAGAAAATTTTATTTTTATCATCATATTAGTAAAATTAAAGTTAAAGAGGTCTTAAAGAAAATGAAATATGAAAAAGCAGTAGGATGTGATGATATTCTAATGGAAGTGTAGAAATGTTTAGGAGATCAAGGAATTTTTTAGCTTACTAATCTTTTTAATATTATTTTAAAGATTAAAAAATGTCAAATAAGTAGAGTTTATTGGTTCTTATTTTTAAGAATAAAGGTGATGCACAAGAGTGTGCAAATTATAGAGGAATTATGTTGATGTGTCATACATTAAAATTATAGGAGAGTGTAATTGAGCATAAGTTACGATGTGATATAAAAGTTTCTCAAAATCAAACTTGAGAGAGTTTTAGAAAAGAAAGGAGTTAATATTGGCTATCTTCAAGTCATTAAGGATATGTATACTAAAGCTGTTGTGTCAAACACAAGGAGGATTGACCAAATATTTTCTTATTTTAGTTGAATTATAGCAAGGATCAGCTTTAAGCGCATATCTTTTTGCTTTAGTTATGAATGTTCTTACTAGGCATTTACTGGAGGATGTACCTTGGTGTATGCTTTTTTGTTGATGATATTCTTCTCAGTGGTGTAAATGAGTCGAGTCGAGTCGAGTTTTGATTTAATCGAGCTAAATTTGTTTAAACCCTGTTGAGCTCGAGCTCGACTCAATTTGAAACTCGAGCTCATTTAAAAAGTTCGATAAATTTTTAAATTGATAACATGAATCACGTTACGTGATGCACGATAATTGCAATTCGTAATCATATAAACGAGCCGAGTAAAATCTGGCTCGAACTCTAACTCGAAAAGTTTTCGAGCTTGTTTATGAGCTCGAGCTCTAGCTTGTGGCTTGATAAGCTTGGCTCGTGAATACCTTAACGAGCCGAGCTCGAGTCAGCTTGTTAGTCGCTTGACTCACTTACACCCCTAATTCTTCTTGTTGATAAGACTAGAGAGGGAGTTCAAGAGAAATTTGAATTATGGAAGTCAATCTTAGAGTCTAAAGGTTTTGTTTTAAGTAGATTTGAAAATATGTACAGAAGTCATTATACAATTTTTTTTCCCGTTCAAGTGGTGTGTTGTAAAATATATTTTATTCCCAACTGCAGCTGTCAGACATGGTTGTAAACTCATCTTTGCAATCTAGCTTTTGAACATATTTTTCTTATTAAATAATGGAATAATAACTGAAATATCGAGCTTTTATACTTAATAATTAATTTATCTATTATGAATTTCTTGTCGTCCAGGTGCTCTTCTCACAGCAGGTGTTCTTACAGCAGGCCTAATAAGTTTCCGCCAAGGAAACTCTCAGCTGGGCCAAAAGCTGATGAGGGCTCGTGTGGTATTTCAGGGAGCAACCGTTGCCGTCATGGTGGGCAGCGCAGCTTACTATGGTGAACAAATTAATTGGCTCAAAAAGAAAAAAGATTAATTGATTTTAAAAGAATAATAATAAACCGATGCTTTTATGCTCGGATTCTATTTTTCCTGTGGCAGCATTAAGCCCCATCACCGTAAGCATTTTTTTTTTTGCTGTACAAATAGAGGCAGCTAAATTATTCATTTTTAAAGTCTTATGTTAAGTATTGTGTTGTGTGCCTTCAGTTTGTTTGTCTGCCAAAAAAATGAATTATAACATCGATCTATGCTTTCAACTTAACGTTTGCATGACACATTTTGAGAATATTAATGCCAAAATAATGTTAGAACTTATTAGTAGTTTTATTGATTAAAATCATTGTATATTAATTGACAAGTTTGATTTTATATACTTTATATTGATGAAAATTGGAGTAATATGCTCATCTTTTTTAAGGGAATATGGTCTAAGGTTTATTTTGAATTTATTTCAGATCAAAATTATAGTAGTTTTTGTTGTTTTTCAAGCTTTTTTAGTTCAAGGGATAAGATGATCATGCTAGGGAAGCACAATCTTAATTCATCATCAACTTCAACAATTATGGGCATCATTTAAGGCATATTTGACAAACAAAAGAATTTTAATAAGATCATCTTTGATGGGCTTTAAAGCTAAATAACATTTTTTTTGTTAAGGATCAAAGATTTTTCAATAAAAAGTGAGGCCCATTATGACAAGCTTTTCTCAAATCCAAGTACTTTTTAGTTGTCATAAGCTCTTAATATGAAATTTTTTTTTTTTTTCTATCATATAACATAAGCTAGATACCTCAACATTTAGCATCATGAGAAATTAACTCTTAAAAAAAAAGATACTTTATTTCTTTAGGAATTAGAGTAAGTTAAAATCGAAGGATATTAAGCTTTGCATATTAATAAGATTTTTTTTGTTATAAATTTTGATGGTCAATGAAGGATTTAGTAGAGTTAAAGAGAATAGATGGACTTGAGAGAAAAATCTATAATTATACTTCCTATGTCAAGTTTAGGCAAATTTTAAATACATAATTGGTGTAAAGTGAGATCACATAGTGCTATTTACTAATCAATTGTTGAGATCTCTACTCATTCATCATCATTCGTAAAACTATCTACTCCATCATCATTATCTGGTTGTTCATCACTATTAAATTATCATTATCATCGCCGATAATTTTACATTACTTTAGAATACTTTACTTAACTAAATAAAAATAGTAAACTCCTATATTTATAAAATTTTAATCAAATAATTTAAAATTATTCCAAATATATTACTTAGATTTTATATAGCCAATCAAAGAGCCCTTAAGCTCCAAGGAGATTTGAGAGACATGAATGCCTATGACAAAGCTGAGATCAAGCAAAAACTTAATCCACACTTGTGAAAAGACGCACTAAAGAGTGTGTGAGAATACTTTGGTGGGTGACAAGAAGAAAAGGAGAGGGCATAAAAGAATATGAAAAGAGGCACTAAAGAGAATGTGTGAGAATACTTTGATGGGTGACAAGCAGAAGAGGAGAGGGCATAAAAGAAAACCTTAGGGTAGCAAAAAAAAAAAAAATTCTCACTCAACGGCTAGTACTACTTATTTGAAAGTTATCAGCTCCTTTTTCTTAACCATATAATTACATTTCGTTTATAAAAATCATAAAATACAATCCATTACCATATCCACCAAACAAACCAGTGAAACGAACGTCAGATTCACACACAATTCGATCAATCAGAAGCTCGAGCAATTACATCAAACAAATAAAACAAATACTGATTACGCATTTATAATCTCATTCGGCTTCAAAGTTCAATCCGTGTTCAAATTCATACCGCTGCAGTTGCCCAAACAGATCCTTAGTTTCCATCTGGTTGACGAAGCGCTGTATAGCTCCTGTAACCTGTCGCCGCCGTAACAGCTTTAGCGTCGCCGGCATTGGCCACGGTCATATTTTTCTTCCAGTAAGGTAGGTGGCAGGGTATATATGTGTGCCACGGGCAGTACTTCCAGTGAGCCGCAAAAAACAAGCACTCCGCCGGTGTCCTCTGCTCCGGCAACCCCAAAATACAATTACGGCGAATATCGAGAACGCCACTCCTAATCAGCCTCCAGCAACTATGCCCAAGCGACGTAAAGTAATTATCTGATAGCGACAAATTTAACAAATTCCCAAACTCAGCTAGGCGGCACACCACGTCCGGCACCCTCCCGTACAATAAATTACCTGCAAGGTTCAGTTGCTCGACATTGAAGAGACAGCCGAATGAAAACGGTATCGGGCCGGTGATATAGTTGAATCCGGCGTCGAACACGGTGGCTTGCCTAAGCAAGCCAACCTCGTAAGGAAGACAGCCGGAGAGGCAGTTGTTGAGGAACAGAACCTCGACGAGCGTATTCGACGCGTTGCGGATTGATCGCGGGATGGGACCCGTAAAGGCGTTGTTGGCGAGCGTGAGAAACGCGACAGGGGATTGGCCGAGGTCGGCCGGGAGTGGCTGGGAGAATAGATTGTTGTTTAAGAAAAGGATATTGGCGCCGAGGTTGAAAGCGGAGGGCGGGACGGTGCCGACAAAGCGGTTGAAGCGGAGGTCGATAAAGGTGAGTTGGACGAGGGAGAGGACGGCGGCAGGGAATGGGCCGGTGGTCGTTGTTGCTTAAGTCGAGTTCGTAGAGGAAAGGGAGGGAAGAGAGGTCGGGGATTGTGTCGGAGAAGTTGTTGGAGTTGGCGTGGAAGAGAGCGAGGTCTGGGAAGCCGTCAATGAAGCTGGAGAGAGTTGGGGCGCAGAGGCGGAAGCCGTTGAAGTCGATGGAGGCGATGGTGTGTGATGAGGCCCGGAGGGTTTCTCAGCCAGCCGCAGGCGCAGAGCAGTCAGTCCAGGTGGAAGTATGTTGGGATCGCAGGTGATGGTTTTTTTGAAGCGTTGGATAACATTGTAGGCGAGATATTGTTTGAGGTTCGGGAAGTCGGAGGGCTTGGGTTCGGTGGAAGGGGAGGGAGCGGTGCAGCCGCAATCGGAGGGCGGTGGCGCCGTGCTGTTGTCGGATTCTCCTCCGGCGTCGGCGTGGAAGAAAGGGGAGAAGAGGAGGAGAAGTAAGAGAGTTGGGATACTGGGAGAGATGCACGAGCTGTGGTGAGTGGCCATTTGTGGTCTCGCTGTTTGGTATGGGTGGCAATGATGGAAAGGGGGAAGAGTCGCCAAATTGCGAGTTATAAAGGTGGAATAAGTTGATCTGTTGAGAAGAGTTGAAAGACAAAAGAGCATATTGAACACACTCTATAAAGAGCTAAGACGAAGAAAATTTTTTTTAAGTAAATTCGTTAAAAAAAATTACATAATGTGCTGTTTAATTGGATAAAAAAAAAAAAAGGAATACACGGTAAAAATAATACATGTAAAATAAATATAATAAATTATGAATATTTTACCATTATTTGATTATGTGTAAAATAAATACATAAAAATTATATTTTATGATTGATTAGGTATATATAAAATAAAAAAAATATCTGTATTTTGAATATTTTATTATATATAAATTAATTATAAATTTTTTTTTCACTAATTGAATTATTAAATTAATAAATTAAAAATACTTTAAAATATAAATAAATTATAAATAAAAATTTACTTTTTAAATTAATTTAATAACCTCATTAAATAAAGCTCAATGAGGTTGATCCCGATACTTTGCTGAAACAATAATCTAAATTCGTCTCTATAAGTAGTTAGGCTTCATATCTCTTTGTAGTATATTTGCATCATCACATGGGATCAAGATTTGTAGAATCTTTGGGTTATTAAATTAATTTAAAAAGAATACTAGTTATTAAACATATCACAGATAATATTTTCTATAGTTGTAAATAAGCAGTTTCAATAAAGATTAGTCTACAAAGTAATATTTTTTTATTCCAAAGTTTAGCTAGAAAAGAATATCACATGAAAAAAAAAATAATGATTCCAAAGACTTTCCAACATATAATATTTTTTTATTTTTTATTTTGTTGATGAGAAAATCAATTTTAACTTGCTAGAAAAGAACATCAAACTAAAAAATATATAATACAAAAAATAATGTCATACGTTAATTTTTTGCATATATCTCACTCGATCCTTATTCAAATTAAATGAAAAATATATCTTTGAAAAGCTAATGAACTTCTCCACAACTTTCATGTTCATCACTTTTGATAATTACCCGGATTCGCTACACAAACATCATATGAAAAAAAAAAATACAAAAAAGCTAAAATACAAAAAATAAAGTTATGCACTAGTTTTTCGCACATATCTCACTCGATCCTTATTTAAATTAGATGAAAAAGATATATTTGAAAAGCTAACAAACTTCTCCACAACTTTTGTTCATCAATTTTGATAATTATACACGGATTCGTTACAGTTCTCGCAAACAACATACAAAAAAATAAAATAAAATGCAGAAAATAATGTCTTCTGCTGGTTTTTCACACATATCTCACTTGATCCTTGTCTAAATTAGATGAAAAAGGTATCGTTGGAAAGCTAGCAAAGTTCTCCACAACTTTCATGTTGATCACTTTTGATAATTACTCATGCATTCGCTACAGTTCTCACCAACACCATATAAAAAAAAACTGAAATGTATAAAATAAATGTCTCGCTAGATTTTTGCACATATCTCACTCGATCCTTGTCCTAATTAGATAAAAAAGATATCATCGGAAAGCTAACAAAATTTCATGTTAATCTTATTTAATAATTATCCATGAATTCACTATAGTTCTCGCAAACATCATATGACAAAAGACTGAAATACAGAAAATATTATCATACGCTAGTTTTTCACATATATCTCACTCAATCATTATCAGAATAAGATGAAAAAAGTATCGTTAGAAAGCTAACGAACTTTTCCACAACTTTATGTTTATCACTTTTAGTAATTACCTACATATTCGCTATAGTTCTCGCAAACATCATATGAAAAATATGAGCTAAAGAGGACATGGAAGCTTGTAAGAGCCCTTCCACATATAAATTCTAAAAGGTTTTACTTGCGTTCGAGGCATTTGGAAAAAAAAATGAAATGTATAGATGTGGCAAAAGAGAAACATCGCAAGTTTGATATATTCAATAAAACATCCTAATGCATTACATCTCAACATAAGTAAGCATCACTTAGGCTTACATTTAACAAAAGGAAATTCAAATTTACAATAAGTAACTATTGCACAAGATAGTGATTAAAAGAAAAAATGAATAGTTATTATAAAATCTCAAAATACAATATCATCTTCTTAGGTCTACAACTCAAATTCACTTTTTTAGCTCCGTGTGCATCCATTGAACCTTCGTCTAGTTTAGAGAGGAATGAGTGAATTATCATTGTGTTCTTCGATAACGTATCATAGATAATATCAATTTATTCCTCAAAAAATGTTGGAATGCTAGATAACTCAGACATAAGTTCAGTAACCATTTTTCTCTCATCCGATGCTCTTGTTGAACATTGGATAGCATTGACTACTTGAGCCATACTATCAGCTATCATAACAATGTACTCACGAATATTACCATCACCTAGATGTTTTCCTTTTCTTTCTTGGGAGGCAACCTTTAGAAAATGAGGATGTTATTCTCTTTTCTATTCGCATAGTCATCTTCATATCCACTTCTGTCCACTCAGTACCTTGTGTTGTATTCATGTTAGCATATAAGAAATTTGTATTCTCATCATCTAGATTGATTTGTTGAGTCCCTAATGGAATCTAACTACTTTCAGATTTAGCCCAATCTTTAGTGGCATGCCCTTCACCATAGACTTTCTCCAACTCTGTATAATTTGTGATATGAATATTCAAGAAAGTAGCATCTTTTGGAGAAGCCTACAACATAAACAAGAAGAATTGATTTTACTTTTACCATTTTTTTTTTTTTTAAAATTAAGATGCTTGAGTAGAAGCACTACCTGAATGTGAGATGTATATTCTTCTGGACCCATCAACATAATTTTCTTGCTTTCATCCCATGACAATCCAGATTTCTTCTTCAACTGTTGAATATGATTCTATATACTACCTTAATGTCGAATTTGATTTTTGCATTGCTCACCTGTAACATCAATGTTAAATCTATCCTTTGGCTTTTGAGCAACACCTTAGTAGATAGCATCCTTAAATCCATTAGAATTTCACAAATTTGCATCTACATACTCAGACATGATTTGTAGGAGCCCAATTATTCATTTCTATTTTAAGCTCCAAATAAAATTTTTTCTCTTCCTACTTTTTCAAGTAGAACCTATTGATTATTGTGTATGCATTACTTATACAAAGAATAAATAACATACTACGAATATTTATTTATATATGCATTAGTCAAGTCAATATTTGCAGTCATAATAAATATATAAATGAACATTTCTATCTATAAGAGTAGATAATTTTGCAAAAAAAAAAAATACAAAGAATATTGCAATTTATATTAATCATATATTTGTATTAATGTAAATATACATTTATATCAAAAATAAGTACAATTTAATTCAATTTTTAATATCCAAAAATGACATACAAATCAAAATGGTATATGCTTGGCCAAAAAATTTTAAAGAAGTGCAAAATTAAGTCATATAAAAGATGTACAATTGTTGTAATCTCTTTAATATCCAGTATTCTCTACTGTATTCACATAGTCAAAGCTATTTGGTCTCTTTTTGCTAACAATTCATATGACTCATTTGAGATAAGTTATGTCATTTTCTAGCACATTTCCTTCTAACCTAGTCATTCTTTGATGGAATGAAGTCATCTCCACCTTCAGTTATAATCGAGTTGTGTAATATGCAACATAAAAGAACAATATCAACTTGAATTTTTAAAGGAAAGTAAGGCTTGTATTTTATAATTGTAAAACAATTCTCTAATGAACCAAATGCACGTTCCACTATTGTGCGTAGAGATGAATGTCATAGATTGAATAATTCTTTGTTATTTCTTGGTATACTAAAACTAAACTCTTTTAGGTGATATCTTGTTGTACGATATGGATATATGAAACCTTTTTTTAGTATAATACTCACCATCAACTAGATAATATTTATCTGCAATTTTAACGGTGGATATACAGTAAAAGTATTGAGAGTACTTATTAAACTTAATGTTAAATAAGTTCTCTATACCTTCAGGAACATGTAGACCATCTGGTCGTTCTAATGCATTTCTAAGAACAGTTGCATTATGTGCTGAACCCTCCCAACCAGTTAGGGCATATGTGAACTTTGTTAAAGTGTACTATTGCTAATACATTTTGACTGAGGTAAGGCTTTCTTCCTCTAAATATTGATTTATATTCTTTTTGTACTTTAGCTCGAATATGTGTTCCATCTATAATGCCAATACAATCCTATTCGTAAAAATAAATAAATTAAGATAATTATCATCAAGCTAGATCCTGTATTTAGAAATATGAAGTTTAGTTATACCTTAAAAAATGCATGAATCAATTATTTGATTGTATCTTGTGGAACCTGAAGAGAAGGTGGTCTAATCAATTCTTGATGCAACACTCTTATGACATGTATTCCTGCATTCAAGTATTTACTAACAGTTTCTCAAGGTTATTGAAAGTTAAAATGAATGACTCGATTATGAATACTATGTCCAAGTGTATGTAATAACATAGCTACTTGCTCTTCTATGCAGATGTTGAATATGTCTATAAGTAATCTTCTTGTGCGTAATAAAATTTGAAGAAATATTCTTTCCTCATTCTTATCATATCAACACAATGGAGTTAGATCCACGATTTAATCTAGATAGGCATGTTCGACACTGAATATTTCGTTCATGATTAGAATTTTGCTTCTCACATCTAACCTTACACATTAGTACAAATATAACACTAATTACGGCAACGATAATCACATGGATTGCTAAATGGTTCCGACCTAACTCAGTCTCTTCCCAGATATTATCTGAGTTGGACAAACGGTCTTCATCATCTTCTAATTGTTCATTCATTTATATAAACAAAAATGATCACACACTTTAATTAGGTTGCAACCTTTGCCAGGTCATAGGCTAAAACATCTACAATATTCATTTGGAATGGGTAATGTTAGTAGGAACTTATCTAAATTTCTGCAACTATAGACAAGAATAATAAAGACCATAAGTAGAGATCATATAATCAGATGCATGAAATTAGTACCATCCTAATCACAAAAACTTTAATAGAAAATGATAGATTGCATATGACATGACAAATCTTTCTTGTATCCATTAGGTTACATTGTCACATTTCATCATCAACATCGTAGAGGTAGAATGATTCATAATGAAGTATAAAAAATTTTTGACATCAATATTGCATAAGGTGATGAAGCATCTTATCTCCTAATGGAACATATTGTCCAATACCACCATGGTGTGATATTCCATATTGTACTATGTGGGAATTATTGCATAAGGTGGTCTTATTATTTGACTTAATTCACATGATTTTATAATTTATATCATGATAATTAATTTATGTGCCTAATCATGTATTTATTTTATGTATATCTTCGACAAACTTTCGGATTATAATTGTCAAGTAAATCATAATTTTGTCATAGGAAATATAGTGATTATGAATAAAGAACTATGAGATATGTAAAAAAATACTTTTGCTTAATAATAAAAATTGGAAGTTTCTTTCAATCTTGTGTGATACTTAAAAATGAATCCTTTTAGTATGTGCAAATGGCATCTACATGTATTCCGAATGTGGTACTTTCTTGAACATTGTGAAACCTAAATAGTTATTTAGTAACTTTTTTTCGTTTATTTCTTTAAAACTAGTTATTGATTTGCTTGAGTGATTAGTGTTGTCAAATCAAGTACAATCTCCATTTTTCTATGGCTGTGTAAAATATCAATCCTTAAATTTCTGTGCGAAGTTCTTATTTACGTGATCATCAGAGTATTATTTGATACAAATTTTATATATTTATCCTTAGATGCATGAATTTATGCATTCCATCGTAGATTTGTATTGGGAAACACCATACTTTAATAAATCCTGCATAAAACTTCTATAAAATTTTTTTTGATTATCATATATTTTACTGCTCAAGTAATATGTATAAAAATTCTTTTTAAACTATTTTTAATGAAAAACAAAAGCTAAAATTTATATAAAATTATATACCATATTGATATTTTTATGTACATCAAAGTTGGTCATTGGGCAGTTTTAGTTATGTCAAGAACACCTAATTTTTCTCTTGCTAATTAATATACGAGATATAAATAAGCTGATTCAGAAATTAATTTTTTTATTTTAAAATAAAATGTTATAAAATCATGATAGAAATTATGAAATCACGATGATTCAAGAGTGATGTAAGATATAGTCTTTTTAATATTTCAGGGGAAAAAGAGTTTGGCGAATTATTTTAATATTTTTAATTGATTATGTTCATTTTTTAAAATGTGAATAAGGGACATGCGTTCAATTTTCAAAGCACCATTTCTCTTTTTCGACTAAATTGAGATAGTGGTTGTTTTTACTAAAGAGCACAGACTTTTCAGTAGTGGAAGGTATAAAATTAGAAAGTTGTTCGATAGATTTTTTTTTAAAATTTTATAACAATTTATTTTAATTTGAAAATAACTCAGGTCATATATATATATATATATATAGTACTTTATTTATTATTTATCAGATTATATTTAAAATTATTTTTACTTAGAAATTATGCAGGCTTATAGCTTTAATTTATTAGTAGAGGATGGTTCGTTGCTGACCATTATTAAAGGTAAGCGTCCTGCTCTTTATGAGTTTCTTTAATGAGAATTGACATAATTTTATGCCAATGAGCCTAAGATTCACCTGCTGCAAGTTTTTATGCCGACCATCAAGTGTGTAGAAAGCTTTCTTGATTTTTGTCATGCGCTAGAAAATCGTTATAGAAATAAAAGTTCTTTTTTGAAATCCAAAGACACACAACATTTAAAGATAACAAGAACCTGCATTTTAAAATCTCAAAAGAGGAAAATCATCTCAGAAAAAAATCTTCCACTATGTATCTATTTCAGAAATTTTCTCTCGATAACATGATTGAGAGGAACAATAAACTGTAATAACTCGTGGTAACAATGCAGATGATGGTAAACAACAGGGACATCGATGGACGATGATGATCAAGATAGACAGATGACGACGCATCACGGCGGCGATCGGACGGCCGGCGGCGGCCGATGGCGACAGGCATGGCGGCCGACGCCGGTTGGCCGGATAATGTCGAATGGCTTGCGCTTGAGAATCTTCTTTTGATTTCTCCTCTCTCTTGCTTCCCCTCGAATGAGGTATTTATATTGGAGGAGTGGCGCCTTTATAAATACATGCAAAATTCAAACCACTCCTCCATGGACGACATGATTCCCTTGATCATGATGTATTTTGTATTTGAATACTCAAATGAATCAGAAGATCTCTGGAACCGCCGAGATTGATTTACTAATATTTGAGAGCTTAGGAATTTAACCGATGTCTAAAAGTTTCCAATGATATTTTAAGTGCTTGATCGGTTTAATTCTCAGATCAAGATTCGTTTCACTGAGGAATTTTCGGGTTATAGGCCCATATTTTGGATGATATTATCTCAATCCTAAAAATATATATGCCGAATACTTGAAAATAGCAAATTCTTCAATGAAATTTACGTCCAATCATACATTTTGAGAAAGATCTTCATGGAAGAGATATTACGACTAAGGGATGCCCACAAATATGTGTAAGATGTGCAGTAAAATTGAGGTTTGACCTATGGAAATCGGTGGATCGCAAACCATGGCCTTGGCCAGGCGCACTGTGGTGGCGCTCCCGTGGGTCGGCGGTCGACGCGAAAAAACCACGCCGTCGCCGCTGGCTCGACGAGGGTCGAGATTGGGTCATGAATGACGCAGGAGTGAGCTGGGCAGGAACGGGTCGTGGAATGGTGAGCAAGCGGGGCTGGTGGGCCTTAACGCTACAAAGTGGCGCTGGCGAGACGCCTGTGAGGCCCGGAGAGTTTTGTTCATTTGACCGCTGCCTGCTTTTGACAATTTGATTTTGCGCTTTTGCGAGGACGATTTTGATTTTTTTTTTGTCCCATAGGTTTATAAAACCCCAGCTGGGAGAAGGCACATTCTCTTATTCAGAGAAGGTTTGAGGGCCATGACAGATAAACGCCGTATCTGACCCTCGAAAGAGGTGTCAACCATTTGCTGACCGTCCAGTTTGGAGAGGCAATCGCGCCCGTACATACGGTGGTCTCGCTTGAAAAGGTGTCAACTGTATTCCGCCCTGATTTGAGGCGATCAAGGCCCACGCAACATACGTCGGTTTACGCTTTTCCCTCGAAGAGGCCAATTGTACCGTCGAACGCCCGGGTTTGGAGGCGATCGCGACCAGCATACGCCGTTGTTACGGTTTTCCTCAAAAGGCCAACCGACCTCGTCGGACCGTCCGGTTTGGAGGCAGCCCCGCAGACATACCGCCATTGTTCCGCCGAAGACAACCGCCTGCCGGAATCCGGAGGCGATCAAGGCGATATAACCGGAGAGATGGCGATACGCGATGGTGGCCGACGATATGGTCGCGCGACCGCATTGGTCGCGAGGATAACCAGTGGCGATGGTGGTGACCGGTGGAGATTGTAATATCGGCGTGATGCGACGGTTGGTACCGAGGTTTACGCAGAATCATGATGAATGACGGCCAGAGCTGGCCCAGAATCCAATGCCGACAATGTTGACCAAAGAAATCGGCGATGGCCCGCGATTGTGCCGAATGAATGACGCCGCTGGTCGAGGTTGACGGGTTGGGCAAAGAACCGGCAATGTTACCGAGCGGTAGTTAGGCGAGAAGGGCAATGGCAGTGGTGATGAGCGGAGATTGGTCGACGATTCCAGCGGACCGGGTCAGCCGATGGTCAATAGAACGCGGTAGTCGACGGACCGCACGGTAATGGCATGACCAAAGAAATGCCGGCGATCGCTGAATTGCCGCTTGACCAGTGACGGTAATGGAGAATGCCTACAATTTCAGACGGGTATCAGCAGTAATTGGCAATCAGCCGACGGTGACCGCATTAGAATGGGCGATGATCAACATGGTGGGACCGGCGAAAAATCATGGCGATGGTCAGCGGCGGCGATGGTCGGCCGGCGTGATCAGCGATGGTAGTGCGGTGACCGACATGGTTGGCTCCGGGTGGTCGACAATGAATCGGCATGGCGATGCCGACGCCTTGAATGCGGAATGACCGACAACGATGAGGATTTTTGACCTATCCGAGGATGTTTGTCAGAGTGTGACTTGATGGCGTTAACCTGTGTGAAAGAGGCCATGAGAAGTCCACCAAGGACTTTGACCTATCTGGTTGTTTGTTAAGTCTTTTACGTTAACAGTATGGAAGAGGTCGGGAAGTCCACTGGACCTTTTGACCTATCCTAGGTTGTTTGTTAGAGTCTTTGCTCAATGATGTTAATCTGTATGGAAGAGGTCGAATTGAATCCGCTAAGAATTTTTGACCCATCCTAGGTTGTTTGTCAGAGTCTTTGCTCGATGACGTTAACCTATATGGAAGAGATCGCGGGATGTCCACCAAGGACCTTTTGACTATCCTAGGTATCACCAAAGTGTTACTTGACTTCTTACAGATGGAAGAGGTCCCAAAATCTTGGGATTGCTCATGCCCGATTGAGATACAACGTGAGTTGTATATTTCTCAAGTGGGAGGATTAAATGAAGAAGAAACAAGCTTGTAAGAAAAGCTATAAACTCATTACTTAATGTTGGTGATACAATATTGTCACAAGATAACTTAACAAAAGGGACGAGATACATTTTAGAAAGTTAATAAAAGACAAGAGGTGGAGAGGAAAAGATAAGTTAAATTAAAGACTATAATATTTATACACCAAGGATTACATATAACACTTTTGAGACCCTCCATGTTCCAAGTTCGGGATGATTTTTCCTCCGGATCTTTAGTATGATCATCATCTCGATAACAAGTGGGGAGCGTGTCTTTACGCAAAATCCTCAGGTACTTCATTATCTTGAAGATTAAAATTCTCGATGTTGAAGGTCATCAAGGGCATTGAGCTTGTTTGAGATAACATGATTGTTATTTGTTGATTTCTACAACACTCAACCCCAATGGGAGTTTGAAATTTTATCTTAAGATGAGGTACCGGGACAAAGACCAAGATTGATTGAGGGGTCTTCCAAATATAGCGTTGTATACTGAATTTGACTTAACCACTATGAATTGAACTGAGTGAGTGACTTGTTGAGGAAATTCTCCCAGAACAACGGGAAGGGTGATTGTCCCTTCCACTTGTACAGGGCGATTATCAAATCCATATAACGGTCCTGCAGCGGGTTGAAGGTTTTCCTTAACCAGACCCATGCTAAGAAAGGTGGAGTAAATAAAACATCAACGAAACTCCCATTATCAATCAAAATTCTCTTAACAATATAACAGGGATCACCAATCCCCACACTGATGACAAGAGGATCTTGATGTGGAACTTGGACTCCTTCCAAGTCTGAGTTATTAAAAGTAATGTGATGATTAATACAAGATTTTTTTAACTCTGGCTCTTCAAAGGCGGCGAGGAAGACTTGATTAGATTAGTAATGGGCCACTTGCAATCGTTTCAATTTCTTTAACTATTTGATATTTGACGACTATTATGTTGTTTCTGTGATGATTGTCCTGGTTGCCCTCCAGTTGGAGCTATGTTTGTTTGAGTTGGTTGATTTTGCACAAATTGATGCAGATATCCTTGAATAAACCTCTTAATCTCTTCTTTAAGTTGTATGTCCACGACTTCGATGGAAGTGACAATATTGCTCTTGATTTCCTGAAATTGGTTTCAATGGATGTGGCCACTTAATGGTCTCTTCATCTCGAATAGCCATCAAGACATTAACACGAGATGTGTGGGCATGTCCATGATGTGAGGGCGGAGGGAGATCACGCTTGTTGCTTCTTTCGATGGGATTGTTGATCCAGGTTTCTAGAGCACTCTTACGTTTTCCGTGGATTGTTCAAATTATTTTCTGGGCAATAGCATCTTCAAAGAAAAAATTTGTGCTTCCACGCGGTGAAGTTGGCGTATGAGTACCATATCTCGCATATGTGTGTAGAAAGGTTCAGATCTGAGCTCCGTGGAAAACTCCTCTAGTAATTCGTGGTCACCAGTATTTGAGCTTCGAGGAGAATCTGGAAGTATTCTTTAAGTGATTCACCATCATTTTGACGAATGCCGGAGAGATGGGAGGAATCTTTAATGATCCTCGGTTAATGAACTGCTTTTATGAAAATCTTGGTGAGTTCATAAAGGTATGGATGGATCCCCTTGGAAGGGAAAGAACTTGCGAGCCTTAAGGGTAACGGAAAGACTTGACAGCGGTCGAGCTCGTTGGATATGCATGATGGTCAGAATGGTCGATGTGTTCATATGGGTCGGCCTCCATCATAGGAATCAATGTAAGCTTGAAACATACAGAATAGATGTTGAAGAATAACTTCGCTAAAGGTGAGGACTCCTCATAGTTACTGGTGAGGGGAGGATGATATCTTGAAGGTGAAATTCATCTTGCATTAAGCGTCATAATCGCACGTATAACATGACGAGTGGGATGAGAATGTGTCGCTACCATCAATAATTGGTGGATTGGCTGAGGCACGTGATGGACGAGTAGAATTAGTGTCAAGGAGATCAACATCTGCCTCTACGGAGGAACTTGTCAAGAAGATTAGCGACCTCCCATGGCTAACGATCGATCTTGGGGAGATGTATTTGCCGCGTAGTGGTCGTGTGTTCCTCGCAAAAGTAGGATCATCTCATTTTGAGACTCTTCCATTCGGCGGACACGATCTTCTAAAGAGATTCTTGTCGCTCCTTCACCGACAGGGTCACGTCTATCAGGGGAAGTGAGGCAGAAGCTTGGCATCCTTGGTTCAAAGATTGGTTTTGAGAGTGATGGGAGTTAGAGCTGGAGCTCAGGGTGGCAGTATTATTATTGGCCATAATCGGATGTTCACGAAATTGTGATTGAGGGTTTGATTCCCACGATGGCCAAAGCTGCTTAGAAAATCGGTAGAGTGAAAGTTTACTTTAGCTTTGTTGTGAAATCCAAAGACACACACTGTATTTAAAGAGTGAAGAAAACTCCAAAATTTTACGTGAAAACCTCGAAAAGAGGGAAAACTACGGCTAGCAATAAAATCTTCCACTATGTATTTGTACAAAAATCTTCCCATAAAGGATTAAAGGATTGCATATGAGAATAAAACAACAACTATGTAGCCGTGTGGTACGTTGCTATGGTAAGAGATGATGGTGAACATGAGGGACATTGATGACGATGAAGGTCGACATGATGGAGAACTTGAGATTGACGATGGTGAGGATCGCGACGGCCGACGGGCACGGTGGTCGACCCGAAAGTGATGGTAGGATTGTGCTTGGAGAATCTTCAAGCTTTAGAGCTCTCCTCTGCTTCGAGACGCCTCGATTTGACTATAAACACTCCATATTTGAGAGAGCTTTTAGGAATTTAATGATGTCCCAAAGTTTCCAATGATATTTTAAGTGCTTGATCTCGACCGCTTTCAATCTCACTTGCTGCATCAAGATTCGCTTCACTAGAGGAATTTTCGTGGTCATATCAATTCTATAGCGAGTTTTGAGCCTAAAATAATTAGCCTAGTGAAGAATCTCATTACTTTTTAATGAGAATTTTGATACAAAATTTTCCAATCTTGGGGTCTCATTGTATTCCATAGGGGCTACTCTAGTTGTGGAGAGAGGAGAAGTGATGAGCTCTTCACATTTAGCTCCTTAGGTCTCCCAAGAGGAGAGGTGAGCTCCTCAAGCAATGAGAATGAAATGTGTGACCACTTTTCTAGTGTTAGTGGATGGTTCTCCTTTCTTTGAGTAGTTATAAGCACTGGTGTTTCCTTAGCTACCTCCTTTAGTTCCCCAATTGTAAACCCAAAAGCCCACGATGACACTTGCTATAAGACAAGAAGCTAGCAAAAAGAACTCATATGCAAACAAAACTACAAAAATCACATTAAGGAAGGCTTGTTTGACATATGGGATACTCACTATAGCATCACCACTAGGCGGCCCGAGCTCAACCGAAGAAACATGGACAATTATTATAAGAAGACTAGCCTCATATAAGTGACTAGCACTAGAAGACTCATCTCATATAGGCGACCGCCATCAGGAGATTTACCTCACATGGGTGGATATCACAAAGACACTGGTCTCACACAGTTGACTACTTTCAAAGGACTAGACACTTAACAATACATATGTGCCAACATTTGGAGCCAAGGAAAGTACTTTATAAACACAAATCTTGTAGTTATTTGTATATGCATCATCATGAGATTTGACCTACAAAACACTTATAGTTGTCACATTTATTATAACTATTTTATAGTTTCTATATTTGTAATTACCCCTTTAGGCTCTATAAAAGGGTGATTCCTTCAAAAAGAAGAAGGCACTTCTAAAATTTCTCTATACTTTGCTATTAGTAAAAATATTTTATTTCTGGTAATCACTTATTTTTATCTCATTCTACTAGTCTAATACTTTCACACTATATTTGTTGCTCCCTATCTTGCTCTTAACGAGTCTTAAGGTCTCATCTCAATAGACATATTTTGATTCAATATCATTTTAGGTGTGGTGAGCATAGAGAATTCCAAGAGTAAGAAGTAGAGAACTCAATGATCAGGGACAACATGCATTGGATAATATAATCACCATGGTGCCAAGTACACAACAGCTTATCACCCAATTGGATTTAAGGGATATGAGGATCATATCACTTGCTTGGTCTAAGGTGCTATGGAGAGGATGCAAAGTGACCTACCGAGGACCATGGAAATTGAAGGGTGTTTTGATTCAACTTCTTGTCGCACTCGACATCATAGGAGAGCATCAACACAACACATTATATAGGGCTGTCAAAAAAGCTCGTTGTTCATGAACGTTCTTGTCGTTGGCATGTTCTGTCGACTCATTCGTTAACTAAACGAACACCTAATTTACATTCAAGCTAAGAGAAACGAGCCGAACATGAACAATCATTTGTTCGATCATGTTCGGCTCGATTTAATTCAAAATAAAAAATTATATTATATAATAATAATAATAATAATAATAATTATTATTATTATTATTATTTTATTACTATTATTTTTATTTATTATTATTATTATTATTATTTTATTACTATTATTTATTATTATTATTATTATTATTATTATTATTATTATTATAATATATATACATACGAACATATTTACATATCACAAATGTAAGCATAACTTAGTGGTTAAAACTTTTGTTATGCAAAAGATTGCCCAGGTTCGAATCCTCCCTCATATAGGGCTGTCAAAAAAAACTCGTTGTTGCAACTTCGTGTTACGCTAGTTAACTAAACAAACCTAAATGATATTTCAAGCTCGATATATAGAGTTTGTTTGGTTGCATTTGGAATGCATCGCATTCCAAATGCACGCTTTCATTTCAAGCGTTTGGTTGCAAGTAAAGTAAAATTCCGATATAATGCATTTCAATATACTAAATGCTTATTTTAATGTATTTAGAATTCAGATTTGGTAATTCCAAATAATAAAATTGGCGGCGCTCCGCGACGCCGCCATTGGCGTGCCTCAGACTCGACGGATACACCCTCGGCCATCGCCGGTGGCCGGTCGCTTACCGCCGCCTCGTCAGGTGCCGCCGTTCAAGTGTGCGCCCTCCCCGCCGCCGATGTCAAAACCTTCAGTTTACTTTACATTACATTTTGTCAACCAAACAAAAAAAGCAAAGTCATGAATTTGTAAAACTCTCAACCAAACAACTATAAAGTAATCCTTTTACACTGAATTCTTTTACACTATATTCCTTTTACACTGCATTCCAAATGCAGGCAACCAAATAGCCCCATAAATGAGCCGAACATGAACAAAACAAATTTCAAACGAGTCGAACATGAACAAGAGTTCTATTCGCTCAAGCTCGGCTTGTTTACACCCCTAACATTGTATAGACGATAAGTCTTATCACTCGAGTGATGAGGATGATAGAAGGGAGAGTGGAGATTTCCACCCTAGCATGTATTCTCAAGAGATATCACTGAAGCTCATCCTTGGCTAAAGTTTAAGATGTCACAATTGGAGTTCTACAAGGGTTGGATTCATTCTGCTGACCATGTAGCCTATTTTGAGTCACTCAACTTATTGCTAGACTTGAATGATGCTACAAAGTGGTGATTATTTTTTATTACTTTGAAAGGGTCAACCTTAAGTTGGTTCTCATATCTTTCTATGAGAGTCATCATATCCTTTACCGAATTCGAAGGATTTTTAAGAGTTCACAAGCTGTACTATGGATTAGCCAAGAGATTACAAAGTATTAAATATTAGAGAAGTTTTGAATGTTGATGAGTGTGGAAAATGATGTTAATTGAGTATTGATTATATGAGAACAATAGTCAGACTATATGATAGTGATTAGAGAATATTGAAGGGGCAACATTGGTCTTATGATGATATTTAGATGGTAGTGGATTAGCAATGATATTCAAGCGATGACATTCAGATGACATTGATTATTGGTGATGGTAACTAGTACTGAATTTAAAATAAAGTTCTGTAGTTTTTCAAATCTTCAGGTTTTTTTAAATTTTGTGCTAAGATCACATTCTGGAGAAAGGGGATCTAGCAATAGTTTGTATGAGTGTCATTTGGTAAGTTTAGTAAAATTTTTAAAATACTCTATTAGATAGTTGTGTTGATTCCTTTGATTATAGATTTTTTTTTCTCATTTAAACACTATAATGGTCTTAGAATAAGAGATCTTGAGCTTATTGGATTATTCTTATTGACATGATCATTTTGACTATAAGCATGCAAAAATTAAATATTATATGGTTCTTAAATTAATAAGATAATTTTTTTAATTATACTTCAAGTATTTGTTTTGAACTTATTCAGAGTCAAATTCAATCACTTTTAGTTCACTAAAATTAAAGTTCAAATAATCTTGAATTTATTTTAAAAGTTTGCAATTTCAGTGCTATATCGACATTCATGCTTGATCAATTGATTCTATCTTGATGTATCATTTTGGGCTGAATTTTGGCTTGCCAATTTTAAATAAAGACAAAATGAGATATGAGTATATACGTGATAAGTTTGGAGTAACTCTAGTGGCCAATAAGATTAGAGAGAGTCATCGTAGATGACTTGGTCATTTAAAATGTTGGTTATCTAATTAGGGGTGTAAACGAGCTGAGCTTGACCGAACATAACTCTTGTTAGGTGTTAAGTGTTAAATCTCAAATTTCCGTTAGGTGTTCTCCTTTGAAATTGCTTTGTTCGTGTTTGGCTTGTGTTCGAAATTGGTTGGAAATGCAATAATCCGAAAAATCTGTATGAAGGAGGATTCGAATCTGAGCCAATCTTTTGCATAACAAAAATTCTAACCACCTAGTTATGCTTGTATTTATGATAAGTAAATGTGTTCGTATCTATATATAATAATAATAATAATAATAATAATAATAATAATAATAATAATAATAATAATAATAAAATAGTAATAAAATAATAATAATAATAATAATCATAATAAAATAATAATAATAATAATAATAATAATAATAATAATATAATATAATATAATTTTTATTTATTTAAATCGGCGACACGTCGACAAATGATTGTTCATGCTCATCTCGTTTATATCGAACTGAAATGTCGATTGTTCGCTCGTTTAAGCCGAAACGAACGCATATCCAACACATTGTCTAGCTTTTTCCATCTAATGACCATTAAGAAAGAAAGTGTATCAGATTCGACCAGTGTTAAGAAAGATAGAGGTAGATCGAAAAAGACTTGATTAGGAAGCATAAAAAAATGACCTTAATTTATTAATATTAAATGAGAATATGTCATTTAATATGACACACTGAAGAAAAATGATTCATGTAGGCGACCCCAAGTAGTAGATAAAGTGGTTGAGATTTAGGATAAAATTATTAAAACATTAGTCTAAAAAAATTCTAAATAAATTCTAATTCTTCATATGAATGAGACTTGGAATTAAAATTGGAGGGAACTTGGAGGTTTGAAGAATTCTACATTTTTGTTCGCCATTTGATTCTAACAGTCACTATCAGTATTCAAAGTGCTATCGTTTGTCTGTCATCGTTTGATTGTCATTTGACAAACATTACTCGTCCATCAATGTTCGATCGTTATCCTTAATGTATGATTCAATTTATAACTAGAAAATTATATCACAAAAATATTATAAATTTTAAGCACTATATTATCACCTAGAAGGGCATACCAACCTAACCGAGTAGTTTGCGATTCTTTATTAGAAAGGATGAGATTCTTTGTCGCTATAAGTGGCTATGGGGCTAATTTAGTACTCAAAGTGTGTTTTATAATGGGATTCAAATGTGGAAGCATTTGTACTTTAAATCTCAGCCTTCACATTTGATTCCCATCTCCACTATCAATTAGTGCATTTGTACTTTACATATGCCTTCCTTCTTGTTTAAGCCTTGAGTTTTTTCTTTTAATTTTTTATAATAAATTTAAATGCATTATTTTTATGTCATATTTCTCTCATAGAATAAATATGTGTTTATATACCCAACTCAGCTCATGCAGTATGTGTCAGCCCATCCATTGTGAAAGCCCATTTAAGGCCCGCTAATCGTTATAGGCCCTATCAAATTAATAATACTACTAGGTTATAGGTACAATCAAATTATTTATGTTGTGTTTTATTTTTAATTCTATTATAACTTTTATTAAAGATTGCCATTATGTGGTATAGAATTTTTGTATTTTTTTTCCAAAATAGAAATGCGTTGAAGTAAGAAAAAAAATTCCATGGATTATTAAATAAAGCAGCATAGTATTTTGCAATTATTAAATAAAAAAATATAATTGTTTAATTTCTTTTAAACATAAGAAAAACTACTATTCTTGTCAGAGTTTTTCTTAAATGTTGATTGTATTTATAGTCTTATTATTAATCCCTAATGATATAATTAGTTTTATCATGAAACTTAATATTAAAATTTATAATAATTTTTTTTTGTAATACTAAAAAAAATTGAAGTCATATGCCTCATGACAAACTACTTGAATAATTATGATAACTATTTTTTTAGAATAATTAAATAAAACTTTAAATTGGATTAAAATTTTGTACTATTAAATTATCAATCGTACTCTCACATACTTGCATAAATATTAAACAAGAAAGTTGCATGAACTCATCTTCTAAATATCTTTTCTTCATTTTAGCCATTTTCAAGCTTGAGTGATTGGTCAAGGCTTTTAGAAAGGGTTTTCATTATGATCCCTCAATTTAAAAATCACTTAATCTATGTATTTTGAATGTCACATCAAACTTATGGATAATTTAATGATATAAAAATATGATTTTGAATTTTATAATCATCATTGAGATTTGAGTAGCTGTATTAAAAAAGAAGATAGTAGTTAATTTTGTGAATTCTCAAATTACAAGTATTATTCTAGAAAACTTTAATTAAACTTAGATCCATAAGTTTGACTAGAGCTAATCTTATTTTTAACAACCCTAATTTACTTTTAAGTTCACAAGTTACACTAATCCATATATAGTAAACCTTGATAATCTTGAACTTAATAGATGGGCAACCTTAATTAGTACTCGAATCTAGCATGATGAACTTTAGATAGGCTTATAGAAGACCTTAAGAGGTCTAAGTGGACCCTAATTGAGCTTTCTAGATCAAAATATTGATCATAGTGACTTGCTTCAATTATCTTTGAATGACCTCATCTTTCACTATAGAAATTGATTACTTGGCTGTAGCCTTACCTTACTAGGTTAACCTATTTCATCTAAATTAAAACCTTAACCTAGTTGACTAATAGAGTTAATTAGGTTTAATTCATTCAATCATGCCCAATTAGCCAACTAATTGGCTTCCGATAACTGAATTAGATGTAAATGGCATCCCAAACTCATGGCTATCCCAAAATTAGCATAACAATGTAATTATAATTATTGTAAGAATAACCATAAAAGTATTTTTGTCTAAGTTCATATCAACTTTAAAGACTAAATTCATGGTCTACAATGCTTATTTGACCCTAGTCAAGTCTGAATAAGCACAATGTGACTATTTTTTACCAGTCCTTATAAATTGACCTATAAGTTCTTGGACTTGATTTATAATAATCCTTACAAACATATATTCTTTTTTACACTTAAGAAATTTCATTTTGGACTAAGATTCTCCCACTTAGAATTTTAAGACACTTATAGTGACTAAGGGGACACCAAACCTAAACCCAAGATTAATACAATTCAATCATAAGATTGAACCCTAAGCTTGGCCGTTCTAAGATTAGTGAATCCAACTTAGCCTTTATGGCCCAAATCAACTAGAATTGAGGCCTATAATCAAACCAAACCAAATTAATGAAATTCCAAACAAACTCATATTAGAGTTAGCCAGCTTGGCTTAAGACGAGGATTCCAAACTTTGTATAATTCACTAAGGCCATTCAACCTATATGAAATATTTGACTTGAATCACTTAATTGAATTCTAATTAGTTAAATTTGAAATGAATCAAATTCAAATCCAAATATGAAATCAATCAACCTAAACAAGTCAAGATAAAATTAACTTTAATAACTATCAAATTAAGCTAAACAAATCAAGGCTAATTTGCATAAGCAAATCACCTAAACCTGGTTAAAATACTAACCACATTAAGCTAAACTCAATCAAAATTAAGATTGATTGAGACAATTATTGATTAATAACGTATGATTGAAGTTTGCATAAACCAAATTCAAAGAAAAAAAAAATCAAAGTTGACCAAACAAGTTGGAGAAAATCAAAATGAACTAAGTTGGATCGATATCAAATAAATTAGCAATTAAGTAAAATTAATTGGAGACAAATAGCTTATAACAACTTAACAATAATTTACTTAAGTTTTAATTAGGCTAGTCACATGTGAATCAATTATATAGTAATTTAATCAAATCAAGAGATTATGTATAATTTCATAATTAAAATCAACAAAAGAAAATGAGTGAGAGGATACATACTTAAGATATACATATTATACATATGTTTACATTTATTATGATAAAAAAAAGAGTTAACCAAATTAAGAGAAATATGCTTAAGGTACATACAAGCTCTTCACTTAATCATAGGATAAAACATTGGATACATTAAAAAGGTTGTTTTGGATGTTAATCAAAATTAACATCCATATACTAAAGCTATCCAAGTTGATATTTGCTAGCATAAAACAAACAAAACTTCCCTTCTCCATGTATCACTTCCTCTTTCCTTCAAAGCCCATTCCAGCTGTTCTAGAAATAAGGCTATCCTTGCCATCAGTTTTTCGTTCCAGAAAACACTACCCCAAAAAAATAGGATTCAAAGGAGACACTCCCATTCTTTACGTCACCACACACTTCCCATCAAGCCATGAGCCGCCCTTCCAACATTGACCCACAAGATACATTCTCCATTTCCTCATAAGCCGAAACGAAACTCCTCACTCTCTTGGCGAGCTCTCTATCATCGGGGAGGCCACAATCTAGCGAGAGTTGGCAGCATTTGACACTTTTGGCGATCCACGAGGAGGCACGCGGTGAGACTTCCTCCAAACCTTTCTCTTAACTCTTTGAAGTTCCTTGACACATGAATTTCACTTGACAGTGGATCAAGTTAGATATACTTATTGAACTTAGCCAAGTCAATAGATCCTCCATGCTTTATTAAATGAAAATGTGAACAAATAAAGTCTAACCATAGGAGAAATTAATTTTAAACTTTTGTAGAAAACTTAAATCTTTAATAATAAAATTTTAGAGAAATAAAACAACAATCAACAATAGTAGAAAAGTAAAGTGCAAAAAATAAAGAAAGAGAACACAAATAATTTTTATGCGGTTCGACCAAACCCTAAAAGTCAGCTTACGTCTATGCTTAGCCACCCAGGCTAGGAATTCACTAAATTAAAGTTGAGATTATAATAAATATCTTGTACTCTCCTTCAGTACAAATAACAACGATTTTTTTTTTTAACGAGCAGAATTAACACAACAATGTACTTTCTTTAATGGGCAAGTACAACCCAACAAGAAAATAAGAAAGAGGAAAAGTATTTAACTCTCAATTTAAAAGTATTCTGCTCTCATAACCCAACTAAAATAATATTAAGACAAGTGAAAATGAAAGAAAGAAAGAGAGCTCACTTTAGTTTATATTTAAAATTAAATGCAATGATAAAACATGAAAGATGTATATGATTCAAGTGAATATTTAAAATGTTTGAGAAGAATATAAGACCTTTAATCAGAATGATTTAGTTAATGATTTGAAGTGTGGCACAATAATAATATGGAACTAAACTAATCAACTTTTATATGAAGGCTCGAGTTTTGAAAAGATCAAATGAATATGCAATTTTAAAGTACATAAACTTAATTGAAGTCTCTTTTAAAAGAACTATCACATATGCAAAAAATGAGACAATTTAAAGGAAAGAACACTTGCTACTCACAAGAGCTCTTTATGAAATAATCAACACAAAATTTATCTCACTTAAGGATGTGTAAGAATAAAGAATTGAGAAAGATTTGCAAGCACAAAACTTTAACCAAACACAATCAAAGCTTTCGGCCATATTGAAAAGGTGTATGAATAGATGAGTTAACCACAAAATAAATTGACCAAACTGTTAGAAACCTTAAGCTAAGAAAGAGATCATGAATAGAAAAAAGTAAATTAAAGGAACCTTGAATAGCTCTCGGCCAAAATGATTTGCACCACTCCTCCAACTTCTTTTGGGCAAGCTTCAAAGCAATCACTTGTAGGAAGGAAGACGAAGGATGATGAAGGGGTTATCACTTTTTTTTTATTTTTTTTTTAAAATTTTTATGAAGGGGTTGGCACTTGATTCACTAAGAGAAATCTCAAGAAAAATTTTAGCAAGGGTTCTGCCAAGAGAGAATAACCTAGTCCTAAAAGTATTATAAATAAGAAAAGGAATCAAGGGGGTCGACTAAGAAGAGAGAAAATAGGAGGGAAAACAATTTAGGAAGTAATTTAACTTAAGCCAATCAAAATAAAATTAATTTGCATAATGAAGGGTTCAGCCAAGGCAAAGAAGAGAGAAATCATATTTAGTAAGAATATTTGATTTGAATTAATCAAATTAAATTTCAATTTGCATGATAGGGAGTTCAGCCAAGGAAACTTAGAGGGAAAATACACATGATAAGAGATTCAATTTGAATCAATCAAATTTAATTAGATTTTGCATGATAAAAATTCGGCCAAGGGAACTTGGAGGGAAAGATTTATAAAAAGATTAAATTTTAATCAATTCATCTAATGACAAGATCTCTAAATTAATTTTAAAAGTTAATTAGCATGTGGATCGGCCAAGAAAGAGAGAAGAAAGGGTGAATTTGAATTATTAGCAAACAAAGCATAAAACCATTAATTAGCTAAGTAAAGAGGTCAATAATTCAAATTTGATTAATTAAATTAGGTAATAGATAGGTCAGGCAAGGGAGTTTCCATGATGAGATTCAATTAGTATTCAATGCAATATTATTGAATATTCAATCAGTTTATCTTTATTGAATGAAGGAGGAAAAGATATGATTCTAAAACATTTTAAATTAAATCCAAAAGAATTATTAAAATTCAACCAAGATACATTCCAAAATAGATTAAATTTATTTTAATGTGCTTAGTTTAAATTAAATGATGATGAATCATATCTTAGGAGAATTCAAATCAATATTCATCATACAATTAATTTGAATTTAACTAAAGGTATGGCTAGCCATGGGAAGTTTCTAAAAATAAAATTTACATAAAAGAAAAAAAAAGGTGATTTCATGACTTATTTTAATTGAATTTAAATTAACTCAAATTAACTCAAATTAATTCAAATTAGCTCGATTAGAGTAGCATATGATCAGTCACAAACAATCCATAATGAGCTAAGTTCAAATTTGCACATGTAAGCAAAAGAATATTTAATTTGAATTCAAAATAATTCAAATTAAAGATTCAAATAGATAAATTTTTTAATTTAGAAAAATATGAAATAATTATGGAAATAATTTAAATGGCTCTCACATGATTCATTTTGCAAATAATCATGAAAAAATTCAGCTCAAAAGGTTTAGGATGAGAGATAGAGAAAAAAACTAGGATAATATGAGAGAGAAAAGCAATACAATGAATAATTTTTTGGATAATTTAGATCATGCATTGAATAAATGGATAATGAACATGACTAAGCATAGAAATAATTTAATGAAATGTGAACTTAATTTAACTTGCATGAAAGCACAATAAATTGAACAAAGTTTATGTATATAGTTTGCATTATCCAAAATGAATAATTTGAAGAATAATTGAAAATATGAAATGCACACTTTATGAATAATTCTAAAATAAATTATTTTAAAATGAATGAATGATTTATTTTATTTTAGTGAGCTTTTCATTTGCTTTAATATAGTTAATTCTAGAAAAATTCTCTTCTAGTTCAAGTCCAATAGCTTTAGTATCTTGAAATGATTGAAAAACCTAGAGTTGAAAAATTTTTCTACACACTTGAATTTAACTTGATTAATAGTATTTGAACATATGTTGGTTATCATCAAAATCTATCTCATATGAGATGGGGCTCATGAAGTCAACACAAAGAAGATCCTCTAGGATAATGGGGTTAATTTCTTAAGTAAGAAATTTTAACTAATTAGTATAGTTTTAGAAAATCATAATAAATCAAAAAAAATCTAAAAATACAAATAAAATGATATAAACACATGAAACATAGGAGAATCTAAGAAAAATAAAAGCCTTAAAATTCTATGCTTGGTTTTAGAGTAATTATGCTTTATTTAAAAATAATAATTTTGAAATTACTTCAAAATACAAACCTAAACATTATAAAAAATTTTATGGTGTATTTGCTAACCTTTTGCAAAAATTTCATTATAGTTAGGTGCATAGATAATTAGTTGTGAATTTTTGAAGATAAATAACTAAAAATTACACAATAAATTACTTAAAATTTTTAAAAATCTTGTAAAATATTTTTTAGCTTTATAAAGGTTTTATCATTAGGGAAGAACTTAATAAAAATTATTAGGGCCTCTAATCTTGGTTCAATAAGAAATCTAAAACTTAGGATTAATTAAATTCGAAATAGTCACTTAAAGACATTTGAACTTTAAAATTTTATAATAAATCACTCATTGATTCAAAATATGAGTAGAAAAGGGCTTTCAAAGAAGAATTTTAAAAAATTAGAACCTCTAACTTTTGGGAAGTAATTTGAGATTTATTTGTGTTTAATTAAAATATTTATTTGTAAAATTAACTCTAAAGTACTTACCTAAATTATTTGAATTTTTGTGGGAAATGCTTGGTGATGTTCTTTGCATCTTTTGCAAATTTCAGGTTAATTACATAAGTAGATCAAAGGTTATGTATTTTAGAGGTTCTTAATAATCAAACTCACCTAGTGTTTTTATGGTTAAACACAACTACTTAAAATAAAGGCAGTCAAGAAAATAATTAGGATCTCTAGTTGTAACTAAGATTAAAGATCACCCTTAATTAGATTAATTAGTAATTAATAATTCATTAAATCACATAGAGCTTAGAATTTTTATAACTAATTGCATAAAATCTTTAAAAATACAATTAACATGTCTTTGTGTTAAACTAATAGAGTTATTTTTAATGAAATCAAAATCGTGAATTGCTTTTGGGTAATTTGAGAGTAATTGGTTAATTATTGAAATCTTAATTAGTGAAATTAATCATAAAGTATAAGCCCAAATGCATTGAAATTTCTAATGTAGATCAATATATCTTTATGCATATATGTATTTTTTTCGCAAAATTTTTTGGGTTTATGTCTTATGATTTCATATGACTTTAGAGTAAATTAAGAGATAATTGGATTAATAATTAATAAATTATATAAATCATAGAACTTTATCTTAAAGTGTTAAATCCCTTAATGAATAGAGAGATGGTCATGGGAGAAATGATAATCAATCATAATCATCTATAATTACACTAATCATCTTAATTCAGCTTAATTACATGTCTCCATTAAGCCATTAATTAACGCATTTAATTAAGAATCTCATAAGCAACTTAAATCAAATTCAAATGGTTTGATGATCCTATGATTCATCTTAAGTTTGGTGAAAATATTTGGGATTCATGATATTTTGATTTGAAATATATATATATATATATATATATATATATATATATATATATATATATATATATATATATATATATATTGAAATTAATCATAAATGATTAGCTAAATGGCATTCAAGAAATTATTAAATTACAAAAGCATATTAATTATGAAAATTAATTTATAGAATATGCAAAGCATTCCTCTGAATGCTCTAGTTAGAGGAAACATCGTTGAATCTACATTATATCATTTTAAAATTATTCACATTTTATGAATATATAATTAACTAAGTTAATTATTTATTAAATATTAAATAATCCTAGAATTCCTAAACCTCCATGGAATGTTCTTGAGGTCTCCCTTGACCTTAGGAAATAATTCCATGAGGTTTGAAGTTGATTAAGCTAATTAAATGTAATGTTAACTACTTTTGTATTTATCTTATTATTAAATTTACATTAATTGTCATTATATAAAAAAATTAACTTTTTTATAAACTCGCATTAACTAAAAAGACATAAGGAAAAAAAAAAACTCACCCATTTAAAATATTAAAATATTGTATATTATTTAATATAAAAATAAATTAAATAAATTATATTAAATTAAATTAAACTCTAAATGACATGAAAATTTTATAAGATTGTTAGAACTTCACCCTTAATATCCTTGTAAAATATCATAATTTTATGAGTTTGATTTTAATTTTAATGTTTCCTAGATCATGAAATAATAAGGTAAAAAAATTTAAATTAATTCAAATCCATCCTAAATTTTTATGAGATGCTCTTCTAAGATTTGCCAACTTTAGAGAATAGTAATATGATTTTAGAAGTTATTTTGATTTTGATTTGATACTTTTATTCTCTCTCAACCAATAAATATTAAATTTAGTAATAGTTTTGAATTAATTAGAATAACATGAGGTGATTATTAAGGAATCCCACTAATTCTAAGATGTGCATCATAAGATCTTAAGATCATTTAAACTTAATTAAATTTAACTTAGAACATAATTAAAGTACATTGTCATTAATTAAACTAATCAAAACTTTAAAAAAATCATCTAAACTATTAGGGTGAACCTTCATCCTTTGAAGGAGAGTTCACACTATTAGGGTCAGGGTATAAAGACGAGTGAGCTCTGTCCTAAGTGAGGTCCACTATTCCTCACACTCTTTAAAATATTAAGCTCAACTCAAACTTAAATTAAATTATAACTTAAAATCTATCTTTAAGACATTAAAATCACTCAGTGATAATAAATTGAACTTCTTTCTCAAATCAAAACTTGAACATTAATGCATAGAACTGACTTACCACACTAGCCATCACACAAACATTAGATCAATAGGTCATTGATCCTATACCTAAATTAGGCTGGTGCTTTGTTGTAGTATTGATTTTCTTATTTTAGAATGGATGTTAAGATTGTATGTTCATAAATTGGATGGTATGTTTATTGTACTAATGCTATTTTTTATAGGGATTCATACTCAATAAAAAGGGGCCATAATTTAAAACTAATAAGTTTGCTTGTAGGTGCTATTTGCCTAAGCCCTGAAGCATAGCCCATTAGGATAGGTGGGCTTAGTACCTATCGGTGATAAGCCCAAATGTATGAATTATAATTTCTTGGTGTGTATGATTGTGCTTTAGCTAACCTCTATTTTATGGATTTAATTATAACTTTATTTTATAAGTTTAAAATATAATTTATACTATAATTAATTAGAGCCATGAAGTTAATGATGAGTACTGATTAGGAGGTATAGACTTGAGAGGTCTTGTGAAGCCTGAGGAATCCACATCATGGAGATAAAGCTGGAGAAGACCCCATAGGTTATTTTTCTTACTTAGTTTTAGGCCGAGCTGTATAAGGAAAAAGCTCGATTACCCATTTTCTTTTCTTTTGGGGTGTATAGTGAAACCCGACTACACTGACTTATTGTATATTATTTTGATTTATTTGATTGCTTGTTTACATTGATTGCATAATAATAGTAGCATACTTTTTATAAGTTTTTTTGTATATGATGTTTTGTTGTTTGTTTGGCTAGACCCTTGCTAGGCTCTTTAGAAAAAAATAAATTTTTTTACTGCACCTAATTAACTAACTCAAATCAAACCAACATAACTCATAACCAAAATAAATTAATATCTTGGACATAAATACTAAAAGCAATTAGAATCTCCTAGAACTTGTGAACCATACTGCATATTTCTTCGCCTTTCTTGAACTGAGCCCTTCTCCTTTTGCACCTAAGGGGCATATATCTAGTGAGGATAGCCACTTTCTGGGGGAAGTTTTCATTCTATTATGATGTAGTTCATAAATACTTTCAAACTGCATGCTTGTAAGCATAATTGCATACTCAAGATTTCAAGCAAATTTTTTTTACTAGAATGTTAGAAAGCTGAAATCTTGTTGCATTAATTAAGAGCACTTTCATACTTATTATGATCATATATTTTAGGTTCTTAGATTTTTTCTTTCTAATAAATACAAGTTAACTATCTTGCACAACATAAGACTGGCCACATGGTTTTAAAATGTAAGTGATGTTTTACCTGACAGCATATAGAAGAGAGCAATAAGTTTAAAAGAGCCAGGATATGTTTATTTTCATTAGTGGGAATGAACCAATAACTTTTTCTTGCTCTAAAATAGGTCAAGCTTCAAGCTTGTGCCGAAACACTTTTAGTTTTGAGATCCAAGACTACATGTTTCTCATTTTCTATAGGTATAAGTCCTCATCTCTTAGGTATTTTTATTATCTTGTGTTTTTAGGATATAAGTCCTATCATTCTAATAAAAATACAATTTAAGACAAAACAAAATCTAAATTTTAAAAATGTAAAGGCCAACTATAAAATAGATTAAAGTACTTGCTAAGCTTCCCAGTATTAAAACTTCCTGCTTATCTTTTTTTGAAATTCATTGAGAATTGTTCCCATTTGAGTCATTCTATTGACTTCCATATTTAGCAATTTTGACACAAAATTTAAAATCTATAAGGATAATAACTAACTACTTTAATCAAGAGTTTTCTATGGAGATCACCTCTTCTACGTTGTTATTAATTATAGGGGCTTGCCCTTATAAAATTTTTCACATGTTTGATTAGGATCTAAATCTAGGACTCTAATCATGAAGTAAAAATTTATTTATTTATCATCTAATTTCCTTATTAAGCTTATGATGTTTGAAAAAAATAGGCAACAAGGCCTTTTTCATATTCTTATAGTTTGTTTCATTTTTATTTTTCTTCTCCTCGTGCTTCATATTATATTTAATCATGTTTTTGTATTCCCATCTAAGTGCATAGGCTTTTTGCAATAGTAACACTTTATGCTTTGACTAAAAAATAGGTTAAGATTTAATCTTATGAAGTTTGTTGCTCATCATTCAGTTCCCAAAGTTCTCCTCTATGAATCTTCAGCCTAAAGTGCCATGAATTTGTCCCTATGCTTCTACTTTGTTGATGATTTTTATTTTTTATTTTTACTTCTCTTGTAGTTGTGATTTGTTTGTGAGCTAAAAGAGAGCCCAATAATTGATCAAGGCATAAATGTTGAGAACTCTTTCATTTTCATTATATTGTTACCTTTGGATCCCACTTTATAGATAAACAATATTGAATTTTATCTTATACATTAATTTAGAATTTTTATAAATCAAAATAAATGTAAACAATTTATAATTTTCATAAATCTAGTATGTACTTCATATATTGATCGCTCATTAGATTTTGTATAAAAATATTTAAATTCATGCACAAGACTATTTATATTAATATTTCTAACTTCATTAGTACCTTTATATGTTATGATTAATTTTCCTAAATTTTCTTAATAGTTTATAACATAAAAGCTTTCATGTAATTATTTGATTTTAAAGCAAAATAAAGATTGGTCATGATTTGAAGTCCAAACTAGGATTCTGCCACTTCAATGTATGCATCTTCTTCTTCTTCTTCTTCAATGTTTCTTTTATTTATAAGTACTTATAACTTTTCAAAAAAAAGTTTTTTTTAGCTCTTAAAAAGATCTATAAATTTTATTAAGAAATTTGCTTATCCATTCTATTAAAAATATTTCTTATTATTAGTTTTTTCTTATGGGTAACTTGAACCCCACCATAAAATAAGCCATGTTTAATTCCTTATATTATTAATCGAAAATCTATATGAGAAATTTTAAAATAAGTTATCTTTCATTGAGCTAATGAGGTGCTTATTTTCGTATCATGAGATAATGCAAATTTTCTCTTATGAAGGCTTTCTAAAACTTCATAGATTTCTACCAACTCTATTGGCGAGGGTTCCTCTCTCATCTTAAGACATAAATTGCCAATAATTGACCCAACTCAACAACCCAGAATAAACCCGACTAAAAAATTCAAATTCGAGTTGCCCTCATTAATTTTTTGGGTTGGGTTTGAATATATTTGACCTATTTAATTTTTCGAGTTAGGTTTAAGTTGGACCTACAAACTCATAATTGATCCACCAATCCGAATTCAATCTAATTTGACTCACCAACTCAAGATTGACTCAAAATTTAACCCAATTTAACCTGCAAACTCAAATTTGACGCCAAAACATGTCTAAATGGGTCAATTAGGTTGAACTCATGTTGAGCCAGATTTGGATCAGGTATTTCAACTCATAATATTTGAGTCGAGTTTGAGTCTAATAATTTTAGATAAGATTAGACCTGAATCAGACCTATATATCTGAATTAACACCCCTACTAATTACCAATTTATAAGTAACGCATATTTTTAAAATGTTATTGGAAATGTTCTCTCAAATACATGACAATCCACATACAAAAAGAATAGTTAAAAATAAAGAAAAAAAATCTATGGTGGTATCATTTTGACAACATATATATTAATCATCTTGTGTATGCATGTGTGTTGATGTCATTTTAACAACATATAATCTCATTAATCATCTCGTGTGTGTGTGAATAGGAAGCTACACACCTACTGTTATTTGACAATCTGTCCTGATGTTTAGCTAGTGTGCATCATTTATTTGGAAGAAATGTGATATGAATCCATATCCCCAAATCAACAACAGAGAGTAAGTTATTACTGCAGAGAGTGAAGATTACAATGATACAAAACAAATATAACAGCTTTACAACAACAAGATAATATCCAAAGGAACATTCTTTCCCAAATACAAAATAGATGAAACAATTCAGAATCAAAATCCCACAGATTACAACTACCTTACAGAGGAATAATACACATTAGAAATCATGCAAATATAAACAGCAACATTAAATCTCCAACAAAACCATAACTATACAGGAATAACAGCAACAGGAGTAAAACAACCAAAGCAAAGCCATATCCAGAGCCACGAAATTAAATCCATAAGCTAAAAGAAACGAAGGACAGATCTTTCGATAGTGAAAAAAACAAGTGTAATAATAGATGCAGATTGCTCTATACTACTGGATCGGGCAAGTTTGATATGATTATAAATAGTAACAAGAAATAGTTGAAATTATAAGCTTCAGATCCAAGCTAAACAAAGAAAGAAAGTATAAATAAATCGAAGCCACGAAGAGAATCAAGAATTCCAAAGAAACTTATCTTCTCTCCTTTTCTCTTCTCTCCATCTTCTTGGTTTTCCTCACCGGAAACCGTTGCTCATCGGAGAACCTAGGTTTCTCGTCGACCGCACCCCTTCCTCTGAGCGGCGGACCGAATGGTCAAGGAACAAAACAAAAGAAACAAGGCGGGTTTTAGACTAATCCCCCGAGACGATACGCAACTCAAATCAAAGGCTCAGATTCAATCCCAAGGAACACAATTCATGGCACAACATCAAGCCGTAGAGTAATCAACGTGTGTAATCCACTAATTCTCTTAAGGATCGAGAGCCGCTTGATTAAGAAACGCATCCAAGGGCAGAAAAAAAACCAAGACATCCGACGGTTCAAGAATCAGTTCAAGAGACACTCGATCTGAGTGATTAGATCCAACGGCCGAGAACAAAGACGCTAATCCAACTCGAAAGCACCCATCCCAATTATCTTTCGGTCGGTTCAGACCACTCGGTGAGTCGACTCAGAACCAAAGGACCAATTGACACGACAGAACCATTCTCACCGACCCAACCAAAACCAGAAATTAGACCATAACAAAATGGAATGCAGATAAAGCTACTAAGCCTCTATAATTATATCCAAGTAAGCTTCCTCATATTTCCCAGTTTGGTACGTTCCAAGGTCGGTTCTTCTTTACCTCTAAAAAATATGATTAAATAGCTTCATCAGCTAATGCATATCTAATAAATAACTAATACTTTCTGTCCGCTAGTGAATATATCCTAAAAATAGGCTGCTAAGTTGATGCTTTTGCTGCAGCTTTTGAATCTATATAGAATGCATATCAAGATCTTTTCTAGGATTCTTCAGTGATTTATAGACGCACTTTTAAATAAATGAATCATCATGCTTGATCCATTAAAACGCAGTACAGCATTTTATGAAAGCCAAACAAGTCAAATTTTAAATAATATCAAGCAAATTTGAAGTAAATGTCATTACAAGCAACAGTTTAATACCTGATCTTTGAGAACAATTTATCATACGAAAACATAGTGATATGCTTTGGTTTTCACCCATATGCTGAAGCTTAAGAAGGCTTATTTACAATCACACATCCAATTTTTAAGGTACAGTTAAATAAGGAACACTGAGAAAGTTCTGTTTAAATATAACTAAATTATACTTGGGAGGAGCTGAAGCGGTGGATTTTAAGGTGAAGACCGGATATCCCCTCTTTCTTCTTCTTCAACTCCATACAACACTGTTATAGAGTTCTCAAGCGCTGCTTCTCAAGCCATCCGCATCGCTGAAAGCCCATTGAGGACTAGCAGGCGTGCGCGCCAGCGCCTTCACTCCCAGAGGGTTGTTCTTGCTCTGCAAATGAACACCAATTGATTTTATGGAAAAAAAAATTACATACATAACAAGCAATTATTATGTATTTATATACATAACATCCAAAATTTGATATTTGCAAATAAAAATATTTACATACAAACCACACAATTCTTATGAATTTACAGGATAACATTTAAAATTTGATATTTACTTATTTAACAATCTCCAATGTTTGAAAATGTGCATTTCATTTTAAAAAATTAAAAGATAATATTTTTGAAGTGATATTTATGATTGAGATGTTATATATATATATATAAATTAAAGTTTAGTGTCAAATATATAAATACATAAAAATTGTATGGTATGTATGTACATCCCTCTTATAAATATAAGACTTTTTCTATGCATAAAAAATTAATATTATGATATTTTTGATATAATATTAAATATTTATATATTATTTAAATAAATATTAAAATTTAGATATTTAGTACGTAAATTTATTAGAATTGTGACTAAGAACTTGGATTATCTGTTGTAAACTTCAGCTATAAATATGTACTCTAAATCAGAAAGGAATAGTAATACATGAGTTGAGCATCATGTCTTTGTTACTCATTCGAAAAAATTTTATCAAAAACTTATCGATCCACCTAAGAAGTTGAAACAGTATATTAAAATCACAAATAATTGATGAAGGAAAAAGATTGCTTACCACGAGACAGGTACCAGCCTGAATGTTACAAATGGGGTAGTCATGAGGACAACAGCTGTAGTGATCGTCGCAGCAAGTGGCACCCTCGAGAGGGCAACAACCCCAGGCAAAGCACAAGCCATTGTACTCGTAGACGCAGCAGCAGGTGGTACTCGATGGGCAAGTGTAGTAGTTGTCGCACGCTGCAGGAGGCTTGACCGGCGATGGAGGAGATGGTCCGGGATTGGGTGGGTTCGGGTTGGTCTTGATGGGGTAGGATGCTTCCATTGCGATGCCACATTTGCCCGTGGCTAGGCCGATATTACGCGCTAGTCGAATGTAACCAGCCTCACCCCACTCTGTGCCCCAAGAGTTCTTGACAATCCAGTAATCCTTGCCACTCTCGAAGCCATAGCCCACAGCGGTGACACCATGGTCAAGATCGACACCACATGATCCAGAGAAAATTCCCTAAATGCATCACGGATGGAATAAAACAAATGAAATCTTAGATTAAAAACGAGTACAAAACCAATCAGAATGGTCACAAAGGAATGTTTTTAAAAAATAAGAAAATTTAGGAATTGCTGGGGTCAATGTTAATGTTAACTCAGGCCCATGATGATTGCAATGCCATTAAAAACGAAGATAAATAATACAAGTCATACAGCACGTAACTTAATGCAAAACCTTATTAAAAACTAAATAAAAGTTAACCAAATGGGGATTCTAAACTTCAGTTGTTAGATATAGACTGAAACCATCACAACCACAGTGACATGAATCTAAATCAGCGAACCACGTTCATAGTTAATCCAATTTATAAACCATAATTACACCTGCTTTGATTAGACAAAAATAGTTAAAGCGATCCATCCATTACTAATCTTCATGTCAACAACTCACTAATGATAAAAATCTGAAAAAAAAATTAAGCTCATACATTTAGCATTCTGTAGAATGAGACCAATTGCATCATTGTAGAAACTAATATCAATATCATCGTTTTCAACTAATTGGTTATATCCATTTTGTGCAACTCTTTTCCAGACTTCAAAATGTTATCTTTGTTCTACCCCTTTTCTCTTGGAAATCTTGGGTGCATCTTCGAGCTCTCGTTGCATGCACCCAAACTTTCAAAATTAATTTTTGCTATCTTACCTCAATCCTATAACATAATAATTTACCTTAACATTCTCATTTATGTCACATTAAACTTGAAAAGAAAAAAAGAAAACAACAATCAAATTATAGAAAATAAAAAAAACTATTGAATCAAGGACAAAACCGTTCACAGATGGAAGCAGCTAAACAAAATGATTCTGAAAACCAAAGCCACGCCAGCTTCCATTGGTGTTGCCGCACCATACCGAGATTGTAATAGCACCCTGTAATTTTCATAAAATAGTCCCACACAATCCTATCTAGAAAGGGCTGTGGATTAGTTCCCATCACAGTAACACTGCCTTGTAGAATCTGCAGTAGTGGATGGAACACTATCATAGCCAACACAACTGTCATAGAAGATAATAATATTCCTATGGCGACACAGTAAGGGGACATGGTTTCCATTGTGTTCGATATTTTCTCAAACTAGCACCTGATTCTAGTTTTTGCAAAAAGAAAGCCAAGAGTTGGAACTGCAAACCACCCAGCTTGTCTAAGTAACACGATTTACAATAATGACACCTAAGAATTCAAGCCTAGTTGCAGGCAAGGTCATGCTTTACAAGCTAGTGAAGTAAAAACTCATGTTTTTAGACAATATCATGAATGTAAAAAAACAATGGAATTAAATAATGCAACTTTACAATAATTAAAGAAATCAAACATGAACAACCTAAACCAAATCATGTCAAGATACTGAACCTAGATCTTATCTGTTATCCATCCAACAACAACGTAATTCAGATCATGAATGGGTCTTACCGATTCATAGAGCTGGAAAGATCTTCCGCTGCCCTCAATGGCAACGCTAACTGGCTGGTTAGCAACAGCCTTCTTAAGGGCAGTCTCATCATTCACTGGCACGTCTACGTAGTCATCTATGGTAACCACATGAGCATTTTTCTGAAACAAACAAAAGCATCAGAAGAGCACTACAGAAAACAGTTAAAAATAAAAAAGTCGCTCCCATACCCTGTAAGTATCGCATCTGCCATCCCTGCTCTTATAGGGGTAATCATCCTCGGTGTCGATCCCACCGTTCTTGATGATGAACTCGAAGGCATAATCCATGAGCCCACCGCTGCATCCCTCGTTGAACGATGTATCGCAGTCAACCAGCTCCTGCTCTGAGAGCGAGATCAGGTCTCCAGTCACGATCTGATTGATCCCTTCCACCGCAGCCACCGCAGAGAAAGCCCAGCAACTCCCTGCAAATAGATTGAATAACAATAAAAAAATTAGAATAACCGGGCTTTGAGTACGAATCCTTCAGATCTAAGAAAATCCGTGGAAAGTACAAAGGAAGAAAACAACCGCCAAAAAAAGACAGATGAGCCCTCCAAAATACAGGGTACCAAAAAGGTCAAAGCAATGGAACTAACCGCAGCTGCTCTGGTCCTTGACGCCGACGACGGCGCCTTTCTCCCTCCAATCGATGGAATCCGGCAGGGACTCGCCCGATTCGACCTCGTATCGGTCATTTCTGATGGTGGATAAGCGGCGGCGGCTGCCAGAAGAGCGGTATCCGAGGAACTTGGCGCGATACTCCTCGTTAGTGAGATCGGCAAAACGATTAAGGCCAAGCCGGAAAGTATGCTCGCCGGCGTCGGCTGCGGCGTTATGCTCATCGATGTAAAGTAGGTTGTCTTTGAACACTTGGAAGCGCGATTCCTTCTCCTCCAAGGCGTTGACTGTTTTCTTGTGCTTGATAAGCCAACCCTCGTAGAGTAGGCGGATCTCCTCTTCGCTCCGTTCAGCCGCCACCGGCGCTGCGATGCCGGCTATAAGGACGGCAACGAGAAGGGGAAAGATGGCCGCCGCCTTCATATTGGAGAAAAAAGTAGAGTAGAGGAGAGTGGGGCTTCCTTCTGTTAAGATGCAGGAAGACGAATTTATAGACTGAGAGTGGGTGAACCAACGCAGACTAGATCGGATTATTGTGTAATTTTTTTTTATATAATGTATAAATAGAAAAATGATTATTTGAAGAATTTAGGAGGCATAGGGCCGCGTAGGTCAACTTTGAAAACAGTGCCCGAATCTGTCCTTTAGGGTAGAATAGGCGGGGCAATAAGCAGCAATATCTGATTGGCTATGGACAAATAATTGTTTTATAATATCGTGATCGAATTTAAATTGTGTAATTTATATTTTAATTATATATATATATATATATATATACTAGAAAATATAAAACAAAAATATTTTTGGTTATTTTTTTTCAAACATTTTTATCACTTACATTTAAAAATAAATAATTTTAGAACTCCCAATTACCCTACTTCATACTCCACATTAGCAAATCTTACATATGCTAGCAAATAGCCCTATATTAGGGCACACAATTTTGATTGAGATCTATCATTGATTAGTCTATCTCTCATTACTCACACTCTTTTGAATTATAAAAATAAATAAACTTATATGATATTAATTTCTAAATAAAATTAAAATTATATATATTTAGAAAATTAAACACATTTATTTTATATTAAAATAAAAATCAAATTAAAATTAAAATAAGAATAAAATAACCTTGAATAACATATTAGTTATTTAAGGCAACATAACTCAACTAATTAACTCTAAAAGAGAGCACAAAAAAACTATTTTTTAATGAAAAATCTTTGCAGAGAATAAAATGAAATATAGATGATTAGAAAAAGTTGTATAGATTGTGCCATAAATGTTACAATTTCGACATAGTTCTTGAAAGAGATAATTGTTGCATAAGTTAAGTTGCATTATTGTTCTTAGAGGAGATGGTTGTGATGCAAGTAAGATTATAGCATAAATTTGAGGCTACAACACAAATTAAGTTGTAGTGTAGGTGTTGAAGGAGATGGTGAACACAAATAACATTGTAGCATAAGTTTTAAAAAGATAGTTGTTGAACATATGAAGTTGCGATTGAGAAGTTGAAAGAGATGATTATGACATAAAATAAGGTTATGGTATTAATCTTAAAATAGATGGCAATGGCTTAATGTGGTTAGGGGTGTAAATGAGCAGAGTTTTGACTTAATCGAGCTATGATTGTTTAATCATTATTGAGACTGAGCTGGACTGGAGCTCATTTACCAAGCTCAAGCTCAACTATTAAATAAAGTCAAGCTCAAGTTCGACTTAAATGCTCGAGCTCATTTAACAAGCTCGATAAGAGACCGAGCTGATAATGTGATACACGATATAGTATAGTTCGCCTTTATCTAAACGAGTTGGCTCAATAAGCTACTGAGCCGAGTTAAATCAGACTCAAACTCAAAGTTGAATATTTTTTGAGATTGATTATGAGATTGAGCTCATGGCTTGATAAGCTTGGCTCATGAGCTCGTTAATGAGCCGAGCTTAAATTAGCTTGCGAGCCGACTTGACTCAGTTATACCTTTAATCGTGGTTATAAAACTTGATATGGCTCTCAAAATATGACTAGTCAAAGCACAAATCTTGATGAAGATATGATTTTGAGTCAAACCGACGAGATCACTTAAAATATCATTGGAATCTTTGGGACATCAATTAAATCCCAAAACAACTCCCAAATATGGAGTGTTTATAGTCAAATCGAAGGCTCGACGGGATCTAACGAGCCTAAGATCTCATAATTCCAACTTCATTTGGGCATCCAAATGCTCAAAATACATCAAATGATCGAAGGAATCATCCTGAGCCGTCCGATCGAGGGGAGTGGTACAGGCTTTACATGAATTTACAAGAGTGCCCCTCCTCCCATCTATAAATAGGCCTTCATTCCTCACACCAAAGGAAGCCAAGTGAAGTAAAGTGAAGAAGAAGAGGAGCTGAAACAAGTGAAGAAGAGGAAGAGCCCGAGCAAGAAAGAAGAGGGAAGAGTCGAAAAGCGGAAGAAGCGGAGTCCGGGAAGAAGAAGAGAAGAGGAAGAAGAAGAAGAAAGGAAGATAATCCAAACAAGGAAGAGGAAAAGCTAAGCAAGGAGGAAGAAGAAGCTCAAGCTTGAAGATCCTCCAAGAAGTCACCCCCACCACTGGCCATCAACCACCATCATCACTAATTGTACCATTCCCACCTAAGTTACCCCACATCTTCACCACAAGAACCATTACAACGCGTTGTTACATAGCTATTTTCCTCCCTCATATGCAAATTCTTGTATCGTGAAGACTCAGTACTCAAACAGATACATAGTGGAAGTTTTTTTATCCAGCGGTTTTTTCCTCTTTTGAGGTTTTCCACGTTAAAATTGAGGTGTCTTGTTCGCTCTTTAATTAATTGTGTGTCTTGACTAATCGACAGGCAAGGCGTAAACTTTCACTCTATGACCGGTTTTCTAGACGCATGGCCAGTCGTGGGATCAAAACCCTTCAACCACGAACATCCACGTTATGGCCAATAGGCACAACACTCACAACTGAGTACCGCAACTCCCGATCATTCTCAAAACTCATCCTGAACCAAGGACGCCAAGTTTTGCCTCACTCCCCGATAGGCATGACCTTGTTGAGACGGAATCTCTTTGAAGATCGTGTCCGTCGAATAGGAGTCTCAAAATAAGATGATCCATTTTTTTACAAGGACTACAATGCCGCTACTACGACAAACATATCTCCCCAAGATCGTCGTTGCGAGGAGGTCAAAACGCTAATCCTCGACACGGAGTTCCTCCGCATGGAGACCGTAACGCTAATCTCCTTGACATCGTAGTTCCACTCATCCATCGCTCTCAACCGGTTACTAATCCACCAATCGTTGTTGATAGTTTCACACATGCTCATCTTGTTAATCCCGCCACATGACATTCGCACAGAAGTACGACGCTTAATACAAGATGAATTTCACCTTCAAGATGTAAATCATCTTCACCCACACCGCTTATGAGGAGTCTCACCTTTAGTTATTCTTCAACGCCCAATTCCTCAGGTTTCAAGCTTCCGAGCATTGATTCTATGATGGGGCAACGACATAACACATCGACCATTACGGACTATCATGCATATCCAACGAGCTCGACACCGCTTGTCTTTTCCTTACTCTAAAAGGGCAAGCGCTTTGTTTTACTCCTTCCATGGGGATCTATCCGCACCTTTGAAAAACTCGCCAAAGTTTTTGTGGAACAGTTCATTGCAAACCGGAGAATCATTAAAGATTCCTCCTATCTCTCCGGCATTCGCCAGAATGAGGGTGAATCACTTAAAGAATACTTTCGAGATTCTCCTTAGAAGCTCAAATAAACGGATAAACCTTGAATTATTAAGAGGAGTTTTCCTTGAGGGCTCCATCCGTGGCCTTTTATTCATCACTAATGTGAGACACAATGCCATAATGACTTAGTTCATCGTGGAAGCACAAATCTCTGTCGATGAAGCTATTCATGCCCATCGCAAACAATTTGAATAATCTGTAGGGAAACGTAAGAGCATCCCATAAAATGCGGACCGACAGTCCCAAAAAAAAAAAAAAAAAAAATAAAAAATAAAAAACCTCGCAGTCGTGATCTCCCTCCACGACCTCCATATCAATCGACTCAAACGAACATGCCTCCAACTGGGGGGCAACTCTTAATCTCAAAAGATAAGCAAACAACCAATGAAAAGGCAAAGATCAATAGTCAACTCTGGCTACAAGCTCATACAAATATTCGACCTCTTCCATATGGTTAACGCCATCGGTAAACACTACTAACAACAACCCAGATAGGTCAAACGTCTGGTGGACTTCCAACGACCTCTTCCATACGGGTTAACGTCATCGAGTAAAAACTCTGACTAACAACCCAGGATAGGTCAAAACGTCCTTGGTGGACTTCCCGCGACCTCTTCCATACGGGTTAACGTCATCGAGTAAAAGCTCTGACAAACAACCCAGGAAAGGTCAAAACGTCCTTGGTGGACTTCCTGCGATCTCTTCCAAACGGGTGTCATCGGCAAAGCTTCGACAAACAACCCGGAAAGGTCAAAAGGTCCCGTGGACTTCCGGCCTCTTCCAGTAGCGCCATCGGGTAACACTCAAAACAACCTCCGGATAGGTCAAAACTTTATACCTACTCCACACGTGTTAACGCGTGGTAACACTTTGACAAACAACCTGGATGGTCAAATATCTCGCCGGATTCAAATCAACCTTTTCCACACGTTAACATCATCGCCGTCAAAATCTCATCGCCATCACATCGACATCGACGCTAGTTACCATCGACTATCGCCGCTGCCGCTGACCACCTCGGCCGCCTATCGCCGGTAATCGCCGGCTATCCTCGACTATCCGCCGGTCCGCGCCACCATCGCTGACTCTCCGGCGGTCATCTCCGGTGAACCTTGTTTGCACCACCATCGCTGCGGTCATCTCCGAATTACTGATGCGCCAGCACTGCCGACAACGTTGCTGATTATCAGAAGTATTATCGCTGCACCATCCGATAAGATTATTCTCAGAACTCGCCGGTTACCACTATCGTCGTATTATCTCGCCATTTACTAACGCGGTGCCACTGCTGCCATTGCATGGCATTGCCGCTGACCACCTCTGCCGGCCAACTAATAAATGGCTACCGGCTGACCACCATTTGCCGCCCGCGACACCGATATCGGAATATCGCTGGAATTATCGGCTAACTAATGGCCATGCCGGTTACCGTTGTTTCCGCTGGCCACCATCGCTGAGCAATTCACCGACCACTCGCTGACCGCTAACCATCAGTATTCCGCTGACTACTGTTGCTGGACATCGGAATTATCGCTGGATCATGGCGCACTTCACTAACTCGCTGCCATCTCAATACTGACTTGCCGCGATACCGATTGGTTGCTGCTGACAACCCGTCGGCCAACCATGAAGTTTGCCACCGCTGGCTGACATTGGCCACTACCGCCACCATCGCCGCAATCGCCGATCATCACCATTGTCGGTCATCGCTGACTACTAACGCCATTCGCGCGCATTACTCGATTAATTCAACCTTTCCATACGGTTAACGCCATCGAGTAAAACTCGACTAACAACCCAGAAAGGTCAAAACGCCCCTTGGTGGACTTCATCTCTTCCATACGGGTTAATGTCATCGAGCAAAAGCTCGACAAACAACCGGAAAGGTCAAACGCCCTTGGTGGACTTCTGCGATCTCTTCCACGGTTAATGTCATCGAGCAAAACTTCGACAAACAACCCGGAAAAGTCAAAAGTCTTTGGTGGACTTCCACGCCTCTTCCATAGGTTAGCCGACGAATATTACCAATAACTAGAAAGGTCAAAACTTTGTACCCACTCCATAGGTTAATGCCATCGGATAACACTCGAAACAACCGGATGGGTCAAAATCTCACGGATCTAATTATATCCCTAACATGCAAGTTAACGACATCAATTTCAACTGCGTCCATCCATTGAAGTTTCAAGAAATCTTATTTCAAGAAGGAGGGATTCATGACCATCGTCTTTGAACGCGGCCAATTATGACGGACCATCTTTGCCAGCTTAATTACCGCCGCCGGCCATCGCACTACTGCGCCGGATCGCTACTACGCCGCCTTACTACTCACCATCGCCGCAATCCGCCGGACCACCATCGTCGCTGGTTATCCCGCTGCCACCATCATCGAGCATTCGCTGCCCGCTCTCGGTGATCGCCTCTAACCCGGACGGTGGACGTGTAAACAACCACGACATATACTGGCCTTGATCGCCCTAACCCGGACGGCCGACAAGGAACCGGAACCACGACGTATACCGCGCCTTGATCGCTTCCAACCCGGACGGGCCGACGGTCGCCGGAACCACGACGATACCGTCTTGATCGCCTTAACCCGGACGGTCGACGGCGGTGAACCGGAACCACGACGATACCGTGGCCTTGATCGCCTAACCGGACGCCCGGCGTGGCGCAGAACGGAACCACGACGTCGGCCTTGATCGCTTCCAACGGCTCGCGGGTGTAACCTAACCACGACGATAGGCCTTGATCGCTTCAACCCGGACGGCCCGACGAGGCGAAAACCGGAACCACGACGTATACCGCGTGACGCTTCAACCGACGGTCCGACGACGTTGAACCACACGATACCGTGGGCCTTGATCGCCCGACGGTCGACGTGGAGAACCCAACCACAAAAGAAAGAAGATATGATTTTGAGTCAAACCCGTCGAGATCAAGACTTAAAATATCATGGAATCTTTGGGACATCAATTAAATCCCAAAATAACTCCCAAATATAAAGTGTTTATAGTCAAATCGAAGGTCGACGAGCCGGATCTAACGAGCCTAAGATCTCATAATTCTGACTTTATTTGGGCATCCAAATGCTCAAAATACATCAAATGATCGAAGGAATCATCGAGCCGTCCGAATCGGGAGTGGTGGTTTACATGAATTTACAAGAGTGCCCTCCTCCCATCTATAAAGCCTTCATTCCTCACACCAAAGGAAGCCAAGTGAAGTAAAGAAGAAGAGGAGTAAACAAGTAAAGGAAAGAGAGAAAGAGAAGAGTCAGAAGGAAGAAGAGTCCGAAGAAAAGAAGAGTCCGAAAGGAAGAAGAGGAAGAGTCAAAAGGAAGAAGAGGAAGAATCCAAAAGAAGAGGAAAGCCTAAGCAAGGAGGAAGAAGAAGCTCAGCTTGAAGATCCTCCAAGTCCACACTCGCCGACCTGGCCATCAACCACCATCATCAATTATACCGTATTCCCACCTAGTTACACATCTTCACCATCCAACCATTACAAGATCGTTGTTACATACTATTTTTTCCTCCCTCATACAATTCTCAGAATCTTGTATCGAAGACTCAGACTCAAAGTACATAAAGCTTTTCTGCCAGTGGTTTTTCCTCTTTGAGTTTTCCACGTTAAAATTCCTGGTGTCTCGTCATTTTTAATTACTTGACTAATCGACAAGGTACGTAAACTTTCACTCTCTATGTGGTTTTAAGACGCAAAACAAAACTCACCTTGAAAAGATAGTTACGTCATAGATAAGATTACGATATAGGTTCAAAAGTGGTGTTGAATATAATTCTTCTAAGCTTGGAGGTACATAGAGCAAAGGAGAAATCTTAGGATCACCCATCTCTTTAAGGACTTGTATTACATCCCTTTTATGCAATAATCATCTCAATCAAAATCTACAATGCAATATTGATTGTGACACAACAATCTTTCTTAAAACATATGCTACAACTTTACGTGCATTATAATTATTTTTATGATCACAATAAATGACTCTCTCTCTCAACTGTACTTGAATCCGCTCAATGATTATTATGAGTTAATTAAGAATCATTGACTTTTTGACATAATTAATACTAAAAAAATAAATTATATTTTGCTTAATTAAAATCATTTTTGAACCTTAAGCATCCTATCGTTTATAAAATAAGAAAAATTAAATCGATTCCAAATTTCATTTACGGAACATTTATTAATTTGGTCAATTTTCACTAATTACGCGAAATCACCGCAATTTCTTACGATTTAAGAAATAATTTAAAATTCTCCAAACGCCCCCGCCGTATAAATTTAATTTGGAAGACTCGTCGCCCACGCTACCCCACGACGGGCGGAGTTACGAAACTGATACTCCTGCGGAGGATCTTGACCGTTGATTTATGAGGCGTTCAGGATTGGGCGGAAGGTGCGAAAATACAGCCAATGCCAACGTTAATTTTTTTAAAAGTATTAATTTAATTTAGGTGGACGAAGCCAAGTTGTTCTTATCAACCATTATTTTACTACTTTAGCTTCTATGTGAAGATAAGAAAGGTGGGGAAGATATTTTTGAAAAATATTATTAGTTTTGTTAGGAAAAAAAAAAAAAAACAATTAATTGATTGAATTGAGAAGGAGACGTAGAAACCCTTCCTTCCTTTTTTTTTTTTGCAAAACATTATATATATATATATATATATATATATATATATATATATATATATATATATATATATATATATATATATATATATATATATATATATATATATATATATACAAATGTGTATGCATCGACATCACATCCTATCTGATGGGAGCGAATCTATCAGGACAGATATGCGAGTTCAAGTGCATAGGGTATGTGCGTATAATTTATCCTTAAGGCTCAACTTCTCAAATATATATATATATATATTCCATGTATCAAATGCTAAAATTATATCAATATATCTTATATTATAACTGCTTTAAAATTTGACAAGTGATGTCTGTAATATATTTAAAAAAAAATTTATTATTGTAATTTTTATATTGTTGAATTCAAATTTATTTGTGAAGTGATATGACTTTTCTTAAACATGTGAAGTGTATAATAAGCTCAAACAATACTAGATATAATGAAGGTAAAAATAAAAGAAATTTCAATATATCAAAAATATGAATATAAACAAGAGATTAAAGTACAAGAATTAATCTCTCCCTCTCAAGAATATTAAATAAGCCAAAAGGTCCATTCTCTCTCAAAATTATGCATTTCATAGGATCCAAGGGTGAATTATAAAATAAAATTGCATGTTAGTCTCGAAAAATTATATTTTGATTATAAAATAATGACGACTATCCATGTGCTGCCAAGGGACTCATTTGTGCTCTATTGATTGGATGATTGTTATATGCTGAGAGATGTGGCTGCTTGTGTGAGTCAGGAAGTCTAGCATTAGCTGCTTAACTTAGGTGAATTCCCTCACACGCTTGCTTGTATAATGGCAAGGCCTCCTAAATGGTCGGCCAGTTAGATCTTGTCTTGGGTTTTGTTACTTGCAATTTAAGTGTTCTTCATATTGGTTAAATTGTTAGGTCTTAGTACGCTTATTAGGGTACATTTAGCTTCTTGATTCATCTTTTACTTATAGAAATGACTTGTTAAAATGACATAAATAAGAAAAATAAATATCAATTATTAAGAATTTTGATAAATTTTTTTAAAAATATTTATGTTACATCACCTTTGATCTGACTCCTTTTTAGCATTTTTCACTTCATAGTTATATAAAAAGGGCTATTGAGTTATATAGTCCATCTTTTCTTTATTACATCATTGTTAAGTGCCCTTTAATTTCTTGTTGAGTTCTCTTGTTGATTAATCAAGCAAACACATGGAGTCTAAAAGGTTTTGGGGTGATATTAATGCTACTGAACTTTGATCAAGCTTATAGCAAAAAAAAAATTAAAATGTGCCTAAGGGATATTGACCTCACTTTTAGTGAGGTTGAGACCTACCACTTCTTTGACTTAGAATCCAATCTAGGCACTAAGATTTCCCTTCACTTAGATATTATGATACATCTAGTGATCAGGTGGAAACCCAAAGACCCAAAGGAGTTAACCCTAAGCTTAGACCCTCATTAGACTAGTGGACCCCACCCTAAAATGACTAACCCAAATCTCTAAACTTCAAACCAAATTGAGTATAACCTAATCTTGATCTTAACACAACCCAAATCACACTCGATTAAGAGCTAATTTGACCAATCAACTCAACTGACCTAACTTGACCCATTTGACCTTAAAGGGGCTAAACTTGAAATTGAATCAAACTATTTGAAATTAAATTCGCCTAAACCATCCATAACATCATTCAAACTTGATTGAAGCCTAATTAGAGTTCAATTTGGTCAGTGGATTCACTTAGCCCAAGTTAACTCAATTAAACTCTTTATGACCAAAATTTTACCTAAGCTTATCAAAACTAAATTAAACCTATCCAAATCAAATTAAACTACCCCATGATCCTACAATCACTTTAAGTGCATGATTGGACCTATCCCATACCCAATTGTGACCTAAGGTGACTCAATTGAACCCATTAAGACCAACACTCAATTTAATTTCTTTGGCCAAAATTGAACCAAACTAATTATTCTAAAGTATTTCAAATATATTATTAAATATGACCTAACCTTCAATTGAACTCAATTTGGCCAATTAACCCAAATTGACCAAATGACCTATTTGACCCAACATGACCCAATTAAGCTAAACTCAATCCAAACTAAATTCAACCAAGCCAACATCTAAAATCAATCTTAAATTGATTATTGGATTTAATTCAATGATTAATTGAGCCCAATTTGGTTAACCCAACTAATGACCACTGTGGTGTTTTAATTTGGAACCGGAGGAATACAACACATATCTTAGGGGGTACTTATTGAAATGATCGAGTACGACATCTAATGGATAATGTACTATCTCAAAAGATAGAAGCACAACCCTATAATGGACTCAATCACCTAATAAAGACTCCTAAAGTACATGAGTCTACATATATATTAGAGACCTTTCCCCTACTTTACATAGATAAGTAGAGTTTATTTTATCACGGGTTCTTTAGTTCCTTATGAAAGCAAGTTTCTATAGTTAATTACATACTAGAAAATGAGAATTTTCTAAGAACAATCTCAATTAAAGTAGTTAACTAATGTCTCCAAAGATTTCAAAAGTAGATAATTAAATAATTGATCATTTTGGAAAGCAATTGGGGAGAGATCAAATAGGAAAAGTTCTTAATAGATTCCAATGGAGAATAAGTAGGAAGAACATATGATACTAGGAAGCCTAGTGAGTCCTTCAATATATCATATAGTAATGCTTTACATTTTTGAATAAGAGAAAATTATCTATTTGAGTTGAAATTTTATTAGAATGCTAGGACTTAGATTCTGACAATACAGGATTGTGAAAATGCCTAAGAGGTGAGGACTTATATATAGCAAAAGAGAAATAAGAAGCCCCCTAAACCTATATTTAGAGTGCTTTAGCATAAATTAAGAGCTCAACCTAATTATATTCATGGGAATGGGATATATTAGTTCACTTCCACTAAGGAGTGTATACCAATCCAAACTCTTATGGACTTACAATCGTTTGGAGTGGCTGCCAACTAACTCCTCATGATTCAAAATCATGTGGTCTAGCCTTATGTAAGTGCAAATGGTTAGACTGCTATTAATTATGAAAGAGTTTAGAGTTCTAAACTCACTCCCTAAGAGACTGGATCATGATGTGTGTTTAAATTATGACCTAAAATGATACAATAAGATAAATATAGTTTATTTCATTTTTTAACTTGTCATTTTGAACTCAGGCTTGGGAGAGTTTATGCCTATATACACGATGAAAAATGGTTATGAGCTAAAACAAAGAGAAAGAGTGTTCTCCACTACAAGGGAATGCTCTTACAGGTCAAGCCTATCCTCTATTGTGCAAGAGTGGAATAATATGCATGCATGATATTAAAACACACAATCATATAGCTAAGGGGTCACTAAATCTTTTATTCTCTTGATTAACTTCTTAAGCTTTAAGATGAAGTTGCGAGTTGCATAATTTTTTTTTAGTTAGAGTTGTTAAATTGGCATAGAAAATTTAATATTTTCTAAAGATCCTACCGTATCAGGCCACATAACAAATAATCACACTTTAAGAAATCTATAAAAAAATATGCCATTTTTATTGCATAATAAATGTAAACACAATAATCAAACATTAATCACGTAAAAGAATAAAGGTCAATGCGGCTGGGTACCTTCGTACACACTGGAATAGAAAAGAAGTTGGGTAGCCGAGCTTTACCTTTATACAACTTGGATTATAATTCATAATAAAATTAGAGCTATGGGGGTCTTCAATCATTTTTTTTATCTTCACTTCTTAGGTTGGAGTACTCCAACCTTCACAGGGCCTCTTAGGTCTATGCCTTCTAATCACTGCTCATCCTAAACTCCATAACACTAATTCTAATCATATTACAAAATTATATTTTTATAAAAGAAAAATCTAACTACACCTTCAAAATAAAGATTAACTTAACAATCATGCAAACTAAGCAATTATATTTCATACATTTGGACTTAGCACCTTGTCCATGGGTAACCAAACCCTCTTGTCCTGATGGACCATGTTTGGGGACTTAAGAAGAACTTGCAAGCAAAAGTGTTGATCTCATTTTTAGGATGAGCTCTCAACCCCTCCATCTTAGACATAGGACTTCTCTTAGATTTAAAAAGTTTCTTAGTCTTAAGATACATCTAGTGATTAATGAACACTAACCTAACCTTAGAGACTTTAGAAGAGTTATCCATAGGAATAAGTCATGCCTTAGGGGTGTTAGGAAAATTTGCTTATCCTATAGCTTGAACCAACTCCTCATTTCCTTCTTCAAGTCAAATTCATATCAACTCCAAACTCATATCAACTTCAACTCCAAATCAAACCTTGAATCAATTTCAATGTATTTTCTCAAATTATGAATCAATTCCAAATAATCAAAACCCATGATTGAAATCTAAATTCAAATTCCAAAAATCTTTCCTAAGCCCTTTGATTCTATCTTATGGACTTAGCTCAAATCAAATCCAAATCAATTCAAATTTAAAAATTTTTCCCATAACCCACTTATATTCTCATTTATATTCACGTTATGGAAGAGTGTAGAAGGCTTACGATCTGCATGTGAAGCTTTCTCACGATTGGTTTAGTGCATATATAAATAAAATATAAATTCAAATCAATCAAATTGAATCCAAAACTCAAATTCAAATTCCAAAAATCTTTCCTAAGCTCTTTGATTCTATCTTATGGACTTAGCCCAAATCAAATCCAAATCAATTAAAATTCAAGAAATTTTCTCATAACCTATTTATATTCTCATTTGTATTCACAAATATAAATGAATTATAAATTCAAATATCTAAAACAAAATTCAAAATTCAAACTCAATTCAACCAAAATCCAACTAAGCCTTCAAGTCAAATTCTGAATTAGCCAAATCAAACTCAAATCAAGACAAACCCTTGATTTTTCTTCATGATTTAATCAATCCTTCAATCATCAATCTAAATATAAATATAAACTTCAATCCTCAAACCAAAACTAAATTCAAAAAAATCAAACCCAAGTCAAACTCATGTTCATCGTTTGACTTGAAATTGTCAAATGACTCAAAACCCATTTGACTCCAGATCACTTGTAAATGGATTTATATTTCAATCACAAGTCCATATGAGTTCAACCAAACTTGAATCAAGCCTTGATCAAGCCAACTAAACCCAATTGGCTCACTTGACCCAAAGTGGCCAATTTGACCTACATGAATCAAAATCCAATTCAATTCAAATCAAAGTGAGTTAAGCCAATCCAAACTTCATGCCATATTTATTGATCATCATAGGTTAATCAATTATCATGAATTGGGTCAACCCAAGTCAACCTGACCCTTTGACCAAGTCAACCCTTTAACCTACATGAACCCAAACTAGCCAAATTGCAACTTAAACCAAATTGATTGTAACCAATGACTCAAGTTCACTCCAAATTGATTATTGAACTTGACCAAAGCCTCAATTAAACCTAATTTGACCAATTGGCCAACTAGACCCAACCTAGCCTAATTGACCATGAACCTAACTTGACCTAAAGTGGTCAAATCAAGCCAAAATCAAATTAAACTAAAATTGATTGAAACCAAAGCTTGCACCATATTCCAAATGATCAACCAAACCCAAATCAAGCCATGATTCAAGCCAGTTTGGTCAACTTAGCCCAAATTGACCTAAAAGATCAAATTGGCCAAAATATAAATTAAATATAAATTAAATCAAATTAATTGAAACCAATTGAGCCAATATACTCCAAATAGTCATTTGAACTTGACCCAACTCTTGGTTTGACCCAATTTGACCAATTGTTCAACCTAACCTATTTGACCCAATTTTTGGGTCAAATTAACCCAAATTAAACCAAATGAACTTCAAATGACATGGAATTTAGTCCAACTTACTTTTATCTCATTTCAAATCTAATTAAATCAAATTTAATACCAAATGACCACTTTGTCCTTAGGTCAATGACATTCCATGAGAAAAGACACTTTCCCAAGTGGTCATTTCTCTTCCTTGACCACTTGATATTCATCCATTGGTCCACATAGACACAAGGACACTAATTTTCTGACCCAAGGAGTGGTTGGGGAAGCCATGACTCACGGGGAGGTGAAATCACCTCATCTCTCCCATTGGAACACTTGGCATGTAGGACTCTCACCTCCCCTTGGCTAGGACCCCCATTTGTCCTTCATGGTAGCCACTTTCAAGCCTTAGCCAACCATAGGGAGCCACCTAGGATGATTCTCTTCCATTCCCAACCACCTCAAGCCAAATGACATGAGTTTAGAGCTAAAATTTTAAACAAAAGGCTCATTTTCATCCACTTTTGATTCCAAGGCTTTAGAGGCTGAAGCATTCACCCATTCCTCTCATTCTTCCTCTCCTAGAGCTCTCAAACCCATTGATAATCACCCCCACTTTATTTTGGAGAGAAATATTTTAAAACTAAGTGGATTTTGGGAAATGGATCCGAGAAAACTTCATTTTGGCGTGAAGGGGATCTAAGCTCATTCAAGGCCTCTTCCTTGCTCAATAGCGTTTCAGTCATCTGCCAAAATCATCCCCGGTGAAGTAACTTTCAAAAAAATTGTAGCCAGCCTTAGGATCCTTCATTTTGTGATGGTTTATCGTACAATTTTTAGAAATTTACCTTAGATAATCCTGCATTTTTTCTTTAAATTCTCACAATTAGAAAATTGAAATTTTTTTGGTGCGAATCGATGCAAAAATGAGTCCATTTGGACAAGTTTTCACTTAAAATCTCTCATTTTTCATAGCCCTGATTTTACTATTAACCACTGGCGGCAAAGCGGCGTCATCCCGATCCCGTTGGAGGATTGGATGGCGGTCGTCGATTCGCCCTTTGATAACGATGCGATCTATCCGATCACGGTTCACACGCATGAATGCACCAATCGTGTGATCCTGGCCTCGATGCGATGATTTGGGCGTCCGATTCGATCGGGTCCGGTCCATCGCGCATCATGATTCGTTGTTAACTCATCTCCGCTCTTTTTTGGCGGCGCCAATCACGGCATGCCGCAATCACGCGCGCATGGCGTCGTACCACATTAGTGCCGCGTGGTATGCTGACTGTGTTAAGTTGGAAAATCAGGTTTTCTGATTTAAAAATTACTTTAAATCACCTGAAATTTTAAAATCATAGAAATTAAAATACTTGACCAAAAATTGCAAACAGGGCTCGTTAGATTTATCTTTTCGAGGGGAATCCAAAAAACCAAAAATCTCCAAAATTTATTGAATATTTTGAGCTTAATTTGAATTTTTAGTAAAAATCAAATTTTATTAATTAAACCAAAAATACAAATCAGATTAAGTTGAAATTTTTAGAGATTAAAATTGATGTTAAAATACACCTACCATAAAAATTTCAAGTCAAAATGACATTTGGATGATAAGATATTGAATTGTGAGTGTTAAATAATTTATTTTAATAAAATAAATTAACAGAATTCATAAAAAGCACTTAAATTATTTGAAACTTTCTAAATTCATAACTAATTGTAGAAAAAATCCAAAAAATACAAACTCAAGTTCATTTCAAAGATAATTTAGAGGAGAATCCAATAAAATTATTTATAATTGAATTTGAATAGTAGATTTTCTTTAATTTTAGTTTATTTGAAAACTTAATAACCCTAATTACTCCCTAATGACTTCATTATTTAATTCCAAACTTCTCAGGTATGTTTAGTGGGATGACTTATGCCTCAATTTTCTTGGAATTTATAAGTGAGTTAATTAGAGAAATTAATCAATGAACTCCTAATTACTCTCTTAATGTAATTAAGGTTAATTAAGTATGTGAATAGTTGTTTAATTCCTTGATTAAGATAATTAAATATTATTTAGGTGATTAGGAGGTTTATGAAATGATTTTGGAATATTTTCCTTAAGCTATTCCCTAAATCCCCTTTCTTCCTCAAACGTAAATCTAATTAAGTGTTAATATACTAATGATCTACTTAATTAATAAAATCAAATTCTCAAAACCAAAATTAATCTAGAAACTTAATCAATCCTTCTTGGGTAGATGCTTAGGTGTTCAATAACCTACGTAACTTAAGAAAATATTACCTAACTCATATGTGTGGGAAGGGTTATGAAAGCACTTAAAGTAAACCCTTTAGCTTAATTAATCATTAATTGTGAGCCAATTGCATTATGTACCTTTCTTTCTTAGGATGAATTACTGATTTAAATTTCTTGTGATTTTATGTCATATATTGGCTTATAATTATTTGATTAAATATGTTAAAGTGGTATAGGTAAGGGATAATTAATGAACTTAATCTACACCTTAACCTAACCAAAGCATAAAATTGATCTAATCACCTAAAAATTAAACTAAAATAATACACATGTGGGAATGGGTAAGGACCATCAAACCTTCTCACACTTTCCTAATTCAAATCAAACTCAAAATAAAATGAAAGTCTCTTTAAACAACTTTTGATTCTCTTTAAATGATCTTACTTCATAAGATTGTCTTTAAGAATTAATTATAATGAATGAAATTACATGCTTACAGTACTTTATTTCTTTCTTAGTATGCTAAATGTATATGTCATATGAGTTTCATATATTCATGCTTTTCAAAATCAAATTCAAAATGAAATGTTTCCTTTATGTCAAATTACATGTTTTGGCGTAAAAGTATGAGTGGCTATATCACTATTAAATTCTAAACTATTTTCAAAATCTATAAATCAAATACCTAAAATTGAAAGTGTGCTACTTATAATTATTTATAAGCTTGCATGTGGATATAAATATGAAGATGTGCATAGTGTACTTTTCTTTCTCTTTTCTTTTAGCATAGTTTTAAATAGGATTTGGCAAAGTATACAGTTCATTTGAAAAGAACATAACACTTGCCTAACTCCATTCCTATTCATTCATATGCTATTACTTAAAGAAGGATATCCACACCTACACATATAAATTGCATAAACAAATCAAACAAACAAATACAAACTTTTGCATCTTTTTTTCATTCATTTCTTTTATACATATGCTTGTATTTAAGGAAAGTGGTATATTAGTCTAAACAATCCCGGGATTGTGAGGCTTTAAGTGACCCTAAGTAGGTCTTATATCTTACACCCCTAGTTAACAATGACGCCGTACTCACTTATGCTTTTCATACATACATGTATGCATGTGAAAAATGGATAAGAAAATCTCTTTTCTACTCAACAAAATCATGCATACATGAAAGATTCAAAATTTTCTTAAGCAACCTCTCTTAGCATTCATTATTAAGGCATGCTAATACTTGCATTGCATGTATAGATATGCTTAGGATTCATTCATATGCATGATACACATGTGGGAAAGAAATAAAATGTTATGTGTTTTGTGATAGTAATTTACTTTACTTAATCTTAAAATGCATTTTTTTTTGAATAGATTTGTTTAGAGAAAAATCTAAACTTAGGATTAATTAAAATACATAATAAAATATTCACAAAATAAAAATCATTAATGAATCTACCTTAGGAATCACTTAAGATAGAAAGGAAAGAGAAGTTCTCTTCTCTTTTCCTCTTTTTACAGCCTTTAGTAATTAAGTAGGTTCATTCAAACCAAATCAAATCATCAAAAAAAATTTACCCATATCAACTAAACAACTTAAATGAGAGCACCCTTCTAAGTTGAACCTTTCACACTTAGAAAATTCTAACCTTAAAGTCTAGCTAAGCATACCACACAAGCCTTACATGACACACACATTAGGTTAAGTCACCACTTTTTGTCCTATGTTAGCGCGGTGCATGGTTTGATGTTTACTTTTATTTTATGATGTGATATTTTAGTCTGGATGTTAGGGTGTATATGCGTAGAATGAATGGTAGGATGATTTAGTTTAATCATTATCTTCTGTAGGGGATTGTGCTTAAGAGATTCTTTAATAAAAATGTAACTACTTTTGCTTTGCAGGTTGCTTATACCCTTAAGCATAATCTAAAATAGGCTAAGTGGACTTGGTTACCCATGTGTGGGGAGGTAAGTCCAATTTGTTCATATACATGCTTGGGAATCTGTGGTTTGTTTAGCTAATCTCTATTTTATAGGTTTTAGTTAGATTTACTTTTCCCTTTTCATGTACCTATATAATTAGGATTTTGGAATGATTATTATGGGGGATTAGGATGAACATCGGTTATAAGATTACATCTTATGTACCATGTGAAGCCTTTGGAGTATCCACATTCCAACCATCCAAAAGAAGGAACCAAAAGAAGAAAGAAGAAGGAAGAAAAGAAGAATGAAGAAATGAAGAATGAAGACCCCTAGAATATGAATTCCTTGCTTAATTGTAATTAATTCATTTGTAATCCGGGTTGTATAAGGGTAGAGCTTGGCTACCAATTTATTTTTTGGGTTTGTGCGGTGGTGCCCGACCACACTTGGCCTTTTATTCTTTTGCATTTGCTTTATAAAATGTTTGATATTTTGTTTAGCTTGTGCATTAGAAATGGCATGTTTTCCTAGTTTCTTCCTTGCTTTGATGTATGGCCTAGATGACGATTAGGCTCTTAGGAAAAAATAAATCTTCTACCAAATTAATCAACTCAAAATTAAAATAAATAACTCATAACCTCATTTAAAGCCTAAGTTAAAATCAAGATAAAAGAATTAGCAACCCTTAGTTGGATGAGTATTTCTTTTAACATCATGCATAAAACATATTATTTCACTCTTGATTGGAGGGCTTCCACCTGTCGAGAGACTTGGCTTGACCTTCGAGAGCCATGGTGGAAACACACCTCCCCCTTATCGCTGATTTTGGCCCATAATCTTATTTCTCATGCATTAGGCAATGAATCTTATAAGCCTGAGTCAAATGATTGTCCAAAAATGAAAGTAAAATATAATATGCTTTGCATTAGATCTAGGTCATTTTTCATGTCCGTACATGATCTAGTCTCTTAGAGAGTGAGTTTAAGGACTTAGTCTCTTTCTAAAATAAATAACAACCTAGCTATCTTGCATAAAGCATAAGACTTGCCTACATGGATTTAAAATCATAGGAGGAGTTAGTTGGAGGCCACCCCTAGGTGGTTGTAAGTCCAAAAGTCTAGTGGTTTATCCTCTCTTGTGGAGGTAAACCATATACCCATTTTGCCTTAGATTTAAGTCATGCTGGCCCTCGCCAAAGCTCCATAGATTTAGGTTCTGAGATTGCTTCTCCCTTATATGGGCCATAAGCACAAATCCTTACCTCTTAGGCATTTTCATAACCTTGTATTATGGAATTATAAGCCCTAAACTTCTAATAAAAATTTAACTCAAATAAATAACTCAATTTCAAAAATATAAAGCCTAACCATAGGATAGTTTGGCATATTTATTAGGCTTCCTAGTATCCTAAACATCCCCTACTCATCTTCATTTGGCTTCGATAAGAACTCCCTCCTCTTAATTGATCCCACTTGATTTTCTAAAAAAAACTAATCGATTGATAGTCCTACTTATTAAAATCTTTGGAGACAATGATCATTTACCTTAATCAAGAGTATTCCTATGGAATCTCCTTTCTTAGGATGTAATTAACTATGGGGACTTGCCCTTGTAGGGAACCTAACGAAGCCGGTTTAAAATAAACCTTACTTTACTTTTTCATGCCTTTTCATAGTTTTTTATGATTTGTGACTGCTGTGTGGCCTGAATGCGATTAGGCTCCTAGGATAAAAATAAATTTTTATCCCATTAACAACTCATAACTAAAATTTTAAAATAATTCATAACCTCACATAAAAGCCTAGGAATTAAATCAAGATAAGAAAATTTTTAGCAACCTAGTTGGATGAATGAATGTATAATATCATGCATATCATATTCTTTCACTCTTGCTAAGAGAGGGCTTCCATTTGTACTATAGAATAAAAGCTTAACCTATAAGATCCTTTGATGGAAAGACTCCTCTTTCTCTTCTGATTTAGCCCACAACTAATTTCTCATGCATTTAGGAATACAAAATCCTATAGCCTGTGTCAAAATAAAACTTGACAAAATTTGCATTAGATTTAAGTCATTACTCATGCCCTTCATGATCTAGTCTCTTAAGGAGTGTTTAAGGACTTATTTTCTTTCCTAAATAAATAACAGCCTAAGTATCTTGTAAAGCATATAACTTACATTTATGGAGAAGTTAGTGGTTAGCCACTCGGTAATAAGCCCAACAGTCAGGTGGTTTTCGCCTTAGATTTAGGTCATATTTTGGTCATCGCCACATCTCCCTAGATTTAGGAATTGAGGTCATTGTTTCCCTTTGCGGGTTATAAGAATAAATTCTCACCTCTTAGGCATTTTCATGATCTTGTATTGTGGAATTATAAGTTCTAAATTTCTAATGAAATTCAACTTAAACAAATAAATCTTCTCAAATTCAAATGTATAAAGCCCAACCATTGGATAGATTGGAGTGCTCATCAGGCTTTATAGTATCATGAGCACTTCCTACTTATCTCCCTTGGTTTTGATAAGCACTTTTCCCTTTGGATCTCCCCCACTTACTTTTCAAAAATATAACTAATCCTTTGATAGTCTTATCTTTAAATTCTTTGGAGATAATAATTGCCTACTTTAATCAAGAGTATTCTTAAGGGATTTATTTTTTTAAGATGTAATTAACTATGGAGGCTTTCCTCTATAGGGAACTTAACGAACTTGGTTTAAATAAATGCTATTTTACTTTTCCATGTAAAGTAAGGAAAAATCTGGTATATCTGAAGACCCATCATGCCTTAGGAGTCCTCATTAGGTGATTAGGTCCATTATATGGTAGTTACTTCTATCTCTCGAGATAGTACACTATTCCTTAATATCATATCCGATCACTCTAATGAGTACATCTGCGGATCTGCGTGGTGTCCCCTCACATAAACACACCCAAACATAAAAAATAAACACCAGAACATCACTATTTTACTTTACTTCATTTTTATTAATTGCATATACATATATCCTATATATTTATATATTTCTTTTAAACACACTTGAAGTATGAATATGCATGAATTTTATAGCAAAGGAAATTTAATTTCACATTTATACATGTATAGGGATGTAAAAACTATACAAGTACGTGCCTTTGTTAAACTAGGAAAGTAAGGTTATCTAGAAATTTCTTAGGGCTACTTAAAGCCTCATGTTCTTAGGATATCCAGACTATATACTTGTTTGCCCAAATATACATATACACATACATAAATATAAGGATGAAATTATGAAAAGTTGTAAGTTATTATTCTTTTAAGCATGAAAGGCAAGTAATCTTTATTTTATTTTATCATTTAAAAATTTATAAATACAAAGCTTGGATCTAAATTATTTGATTAATAGTAAGCAAATGATTATTTATTAAAGAGAAAAAATAATTTGAAATTTAGTAGTGATAATAACCACACCATATATTTATATCTTTTCACATCATGAAATTAAATGCAATTATATTATTTTTAAATTTAAAATATGAATGTATGAAACATATAGAATGCAAATTTGTGATAATTGCAACAAAATAATTATATTATCAAATAATTCATTTGTCTTCCTTAAAACTTAAGGACAATCACATTAAATAACCATACCTTAAGCCTAATCAAAGTCTTCTTAGGATTTTAGTTTTATAGTTTTGAGTTATTTAATCCTAAAGAGGAGTAACAATAGTCAGTGTTCAATCCATATCCATGTTTATTTGTTAATAAATTTAAAGAGAATTTAAGTGGCTTTTATGAATTAATTAAGTTTGGCCCATTAATAATCCATTTAATTACCTTATCAAAAACCTCTTAATTTGATTAATTATTTAGCAAGAGCTCACAAATCATGATGATATGCTTGAAAAATAAAATTTACAATGTACTAAGGATTCTAATGCATTTAAGCTCATGTTTAATAAATAATTGAATTAAGAAGATTAAGCAAATTACTTTTCTAAATCCCCACACATATGGAGAATCATAATTTCATTAAAGATCCTTATATTAACTAAGCACATAAAGGGGATCAATTAAACATAATTTTTATTAAATAACTTAATTATGATGGTTTCATTTTTAAATTTCATCTAACCATTTAACAAATTAATTAATCACCTTAAGGGTAATCTTAGAAAATAATTAGGAAAAGAGGTCCTATTTATTTTTTTGTTATTCTTACTATTATAATGATTAATTAACACCTTTTAATCATTTTCATAATTTTCTTAATCTTAATAATTACTTAATTGCATAAGAGAGATGATTTGGGTTAAAATTTTGATTCTTTTAATCCACTTGAGAAATTAGCCCAAGAAAATTATGGGAGACAGAGGTCATCCCATTTTATTCAACAAGTTAAATCTAAAGTTAATTAACCAAGTGATTAGCACTTAATTAAGATAATTAGATTAAATTTTGAACCCTAATTATTCAACATTCATTAGATGAAACCTAATGATTTTATTATTATTATTTTTTTGGATTCTCCTCTGTCTAAGCTTTCCATTGAGGGTTTGTTTTATATATTTTTCTATAATTAGTTATAATTATTTAATATTCTATGTACTTAAAGTAATTAATTAATGCTTAATTAAACTCTAATTTAATTACTTTTGTAATTTAGTGTGATCGAAAAGGTTTTTTTTTTAAAATTTTAGTTGATTGTTTTAGTATTTTATGAGTAATTAAAGAAATATAGATTTCACTAAAACTCAAATTACTCCTAAAATATACATCCAAATTTAGGATTTTAGATTCATTGGATTCCTCTTGAAAAGAAGAATTCATAGAGCCATTATTTGCATTTTTTTTGCTTAGTACTTTATTTTTTATGATTTTTTGAAGCTTTGAGTTAGATTTAATGGAATAAAAAAATGAGATCTAATCATGATCATCCATTCTATCCAAGTAAGATGAATGGCCTGGAGGTTGTCTCCCTCATGGGAGGCAGACCAAAAATGGTTAAATGAATGATATTTACTCAAAATATCGTTGGTTCTTGTGTTCTTCAAATGATCTAAGTTGAAATCTCTTTATTTCACATAGAAAAATTAAAAGAAAGAAAGTGCAATGAGACTTAAAGAAAAAGCTTAGATTCATGCAAAATTTTCACCAAACACAAACTCCTATGGTTGATCTAAAGTTTAGAAATATTACCTCCCCAAAGTCCACGTTCAATGGATACAAGAAGGTCTCCTCAGATCTCCTCCTTTGCCTTCCTGGAATGCTTCGATTATCATGCACCACCACCCATTACTAGAAATTTGTGGCTCTTGGACTTTAGAAAGCACAAGAGGTTGGGAGAGGAGTTTTTTTTTCTATTTGGGAGATGTGTGTGTGATTTTTGGTATGTTATCATGAAAAGAAAAGGGGTGTGTAGAGAACTCCCTTTTTTTCTTCATGCTGTCCCATGTGAAGAAAAAAAAATATTTTTTCTCTCATGCTCACATCCCTCTTTCTTTATTCCCTTATGTTTGACATACCCTTTTCTTTATTAGAAAAGTTTTGAATGGATTTGGTGTATGGGGAGTTGACTGAACTTATTTTAGGTTATGACTTGAGTTGACTCAACTTAACCCAAATTGAATTAGGTTGAGTCAAATGAGTCTTATTTGCCCAATTGATTTAAGGTTAAGCATAAACTATATTAAACTAATTATTTATAATACCTATGTTTAATTAATGTGACCTAACTTAAGCCTAAATCAACTCAATTTAACCTAAATAAATTAAATTATACTAATTTGGGTTTATTTGGGTTCACTTGGGTTCATGGGCCAAATGAACCAAATTGGACTCAAATGAAAGTTAAATTGGGTTTAATTAAGTTTTAAAAATGATTTAATGTAATTAATTTAATTTAATTTATTTTGATTTTGGCTTGATATGCTTAGGTTAATTTGGGTCAATTCAGGTTAGATTGACCAATTGACCAAATTGGCTAAATTGAGTGCAATTAAAGTTGATTTATATTTAATAATTAGCTTAAGAATAATTTTAAGTATTTATTTGATTTAAATTAGGTTGAGTTAAGTTTCGATTTAAAGCTATTTTTGATCCAAATTGGGCTTAATAGATCAAATTGAGTTCACGTGAGTTAAATGATCAATATGACTCAAATTGAAGTGTGTTGAAGCTTCAATTGTATTTGATTGAGTATTTGAAATGATTTAGAGTAATTAATTTTAATTAATTTGTATTTAATTTTAATTTAGGCCTATTTTGGTCTAATTTGGGCTTAGCGGATTAAATCGAGGTTTACTTAAGTCAAATGATCAATTAGGTCAAATTAAACCCAAGAAAAGTTTAAATTATATTTAAAGATAATTTTAAAGTGTTTTGTAATATTTAATTTAAATTAATTTTAATTTATTTTGAGTTTAAGTTTAATAGGGTTAGTTCAGGTTCATTTAAACTAGGAGATCTAATTAGGTTGTTTGAGTCATAACTATATTAAGAATTAATTAGTTTAGTATTCTATTATATTAATTTGATAAATATAAGTATATAGGATGACTTAAATCAATCAAATTTTGATTAGTTTGATTTTTAGCTTGGTGAGACCCACATGGGTCAACTCAAGGCCATATTTTAGTGTGGGTATTGTTATAAGAGTATGGATGATCTGCGTCCCACCTTATAAATTTATAATCATAAACATTACTATATCTAAACTAGTTATTTTGGTATTGCATTAGTTCACATTTATTACACTTCTATTGAATACATAATAAAAATGTATATACTTGGTATTCTCTCCTTACCTGATTGACCACTTTGAACACCATCTAGATTTTTTTGGGTTTATTTATACTAATGTATTGATTATGTGCCTTTAGTTTGGGTTGATTTAATTTAGTTTTGATTTTACAAGATTTTCTTGAATTTAGTTGATTTGAGCCCTAATGGTTTAATTGTGTTAATCAAATTAGATTTCATTTTAATTTATTATTTTAATTTTTGCTTTAGTTGAGGTTGTGCACTTTGCCACTAGCTGCAGTCTCCTAAGTGCTAATTAGGAAGCTCCTAATATAAGATCTTAGATTATAGTGATTATTAACTTCACTTGAGATTAATAGAACCTTAGTGCTTAGATTAAATCATAAGTCTAAGAGGAGGGCTGTCAACCTCACTAAAAGTGAGGTCAACAACCACTTAGCCTAATTTGACCTACAGTGTCAAATTAAACAAAAACCCGATCCAACAAAAATCTAATCAAATTACAATTGATAATAAAATATATCTTAACTCTCAATTGAATCCAATTTAACCAAATTGACTAAGTTATTTCATTTAATTTAATTTGACTTAAAGGGTCAAATTGAACCAAAACTCAACCCAATCCAAATTAGATCAAATCAAAGGCTAAAATAATCTCCAAATTTATGATCAAATTAGCCTGAATTTTCAATTATACCCAATTTAGTCAATTTGACCAAATTGACTAACTTAACCCATTTGAACTATATGAACCTATATGAGCCAAATTGCAATCCATCCAAAATTAGATTAAACCAATTGCACTAATATGTTTTAAATAATCATTTGAACATGATTCAATAGCCCTTTGATCAAATTTGGTCAAGTGATCAACCTAACCCAATTGAATCTAAATTGATCTATAAGAGTCCAAATGACACAAACCTAACCAAATCAAGTCCAAATCTAACCAAACTTAGCATGACTCATCCTCAGACTCCCCCCACACATGCCTAAGTAGACACAACCCTTGGTGAGTCTTGTTCAACCCAAATTAAGTGAAACAAGGATTCCAAACAAGATAAAATCTAAGAATAGTAAAGTCCAACCCCTCCCTTTAGGCAAGGCAACACCCTTAACATATGTTAAACTCACTCATGTTGACCAATCCTAACTCTCAAAGCTATTTGGTATAGGCATTGACCAGGTGAAGTCACCTTCACCATGGTCGACCTTTGGTTTAGCTACCATGGCTTGCACCCTTCACCAGTGCTCATTAAACTTAGCCAGTCACTCCAGGGGCTCCACCTCATCCGTCCAAAGCCAAATCAAGCTTTCCCATTACTTAGCTAGTTGTCTAAGGTTGAACCCACAAAATATGGTGGTTCATATGGGGACAAAAGTATATTCCACCTTAGGCCTCCATACTTCACACACCTTCACTTGGCCTCCAAAACCAGTCAGCAAATCTTAGAGTCACTCAAGCACGCTATCATCGGATAGACCAACCCCTTGTTCTCTTATTTGCCCCTTAAACCCAACTTCACCAAGACCTTACACTCAATTAACTCATCCATCACCTCACCACACTCCGACGAACTCAAATGAATCAAGAAACACCATATGGTTGACTTATAGATGAATTAGGGTTGTGATATAGCGGTGCTAAAGGATTTGGAGAATTATAGATGAAGATAACAAATAACAAATAAGTTAAATTATAAAATAATCACATTTTACACCAAACGATGGATATCACTCAACTTTATCAAAGGAAGGAACAAACTTAACTAATATATGTGTTATATTTAAGAAGATAGAGCTCCAAATATGTATGATAAAATATGTTGATACATCCTTTTTATCAAGACTATTTATAGGCTTCAAATCATGAAGAACATGAAAATATATAAGAATACTAAGGGTCATAAATAGAATGTCACCCTATGAAAGTCCATGGTCAACAACATAATTCCATATATTATGGAATATAAAAAATCAACATCTTCATCTTTTGTCTCTATACATTAAATAAAAAATTAACTATCATTATGGTGAAGCTACTTCAACTACACTCTAAATCTTCATAAGGACCTACATTAATTCCAATTTAAATCTTCATGAAGAAGCTACTTATCTATTTCTCACATTTATGCTCATTAAAATATTTATGCAAATAATAAAATTTCCCTTAATATGCTTAGTGATGGAGTGCAAAAAAAAAAAAAAAAAAAAAAAAAAGCTTAAGTTTAGGCCTTGAGATTTTTTAGAATAGACAAGGAGGCATGGATTAGGGTTTAGTGGAGTAGATATAAAAGAAATTCTAAGTTATTGATCAACTAAGCAAGGAGGTGGTCAAAACCTAAAAGCCATATGTTTGACTTTAAGCCTTTAGTTTTGGTGATTTGGTTAAATTTAAGGCTTAAAATCATTCAAAACTTTAGGAGGATATGCATACATATATTCTAGAAAATTTTATAATTTATAGAGGCCTTCTAATATATATATATATATATATATTCTGATTTTAGATCAAGATTAGGTCTTGTTAGAACCAATCTAACTAGCAGGCTAAAGAAAAATGTTTAACTTTAAGAGAATGGGTTACAACTTAAAAAATAGAAAACCTCCCATAGGTGATGTAGAATGGTTTCTAGATTGGATTTGAAGCTTCTCATAAATTTTTGAGGAGTTTAAGAGGTGCACAAGGCAAAAGAAACAATATTAGGTTATGTTCAAAGCTTCTTTGGTGATATCTTCAATGAGTAGTTTTGCTAGAATTTTATGGGAAAACATAATTGAAAAATTAAAGAAGAAAATTATGGGGGGAGGTAGCACAAGATTCTTATGTTAATAAATTATAAAAAACTTACAAAATAAAATAAAATAAAATAAAATAAAACTATCACTCAACAAAGAGATAGATTAAAGAAAATCATGAAGTCTGCTCTTACATGGGTTGACCACCAAGCCTCTACATCCTTAGAAGAACTCCAAGTAGTAATTTTGACTCATTCAAAAAATTAATAAATAATTTGATGTAGCATAAGATTATAAGATCTTTTAGTGTTTTAAATAATTTTAAATGGAGATTAAAAAAGAAAATCATATATTACGGATAGAAGAAATGAAGTGGAATTATGAGCTCTTAGGCACCAATTGGTAGGTCAAGCATGGAGAACCTCCCTAACATGAGAGTAGTTGTTTGGACTTTAGGTTTTAATTGAAATCGCTTATAAATAGAATCAAAGGTTAGGAATGCTTGAAATGTGTGGAGAAATATTTCTAGAACATTTGGTTGGAATTTGTAAAGTGTAAGGCCAAACAAATGGGTATATACTTGACTAGGTCTTAATTTTTTTTATACTTGGTCAAAACCTTTGTGTAAGGTTGAGATGAGTTTGTGGGTAAGTAAATAATGGAACAATGTTGTAGGATTCTAAATAGAAAATAGAGGAATACATGATTATTAAAATAAAATGGATTTATATTAAATAAGATAAAGCTACTCATTAAAGTATCAAGAAGGAGATAGGCCAACAATCAAGACTCCACTTAGGAAATCAACCACCAAGCCAAGTTCTTTGAATTTTTCACAATAATATCAAAGTTTTTCTTTCAATTTGGTAATTAAATATAACTTTTTTATATGATTTTATTAAATTTACTCCAAAGAAGGGAAGAGGAGTGGCATGCCACATGTGTTGGATGACAAAATAAGGCGGCTACTAATGAGTAATCACATTAACTATTGTTTCAAATGATTTATACCTAGACCTTTTTAGTTAGAATTGAACATTTGACTAATGTTATTAAATAATCAACTTGTAATGAAATTTAAGTAGAACCTCATAATTTTGAAAATTATAAGTTTTAAAAATTCAAATATTGAATCGTGTAATCACTCAATATTCAAAATCTTTTCTTTTAATTTTTTATAATTAGTTTAAGTGTTTAAACATGAACTTATAAACATATTATTCATATAAAAAATAAATCACAAATAAACCATTTTATTCAGATTATAATATCTTTATTTTACTGCATATTTTTGGATCTTGACTTAGAGTTGATAAGGGATATATATTAAGACAAACCACATATCCTAAACCTAAATGACAACTTCTATGTTAGTCCCTTAAGCCTAAAAGATTAGGATATGATTGGATTTATCGTAATCATGTAAAGTTTAAAAGGTATGATATGCATAGTATGAACTGGGAAATTTTAGAAAATGTAAAAAAGGGCTAGGCTAATAACTTAAAACTAATAGTATAATATAAAAAATATGGAGACTATTTGAGTTTAGGGTAAATCATGATACTCAATTGGATTAGATAATCAAATAAAATAGTTTAATTTGATTTTGATTTTTTTAGGTCAAGCTAAGGTAGTATCACTAATCCTCTAAGATCACTTAGAAAATAATTTGATCTAGAATCCCCAAGTATTTACTAAAGATAAAATCATGATATAAGTAGACTAATGATCATCAAGGATTTAACTAAATTATTTTTTTGTATAAGCACAAGCCTTAAAATTAGGTAAAATAATCTCTACCAATTGTTCCCACAACCCATCATAGTATTTAGCTAAGGTGATAAAATCACCTAGGAGAACTATGGATCATTTATGACTTAATAGAGTAGAATTTGATCTCCTAGGATTTACTTTGTTTAACAAAAATCACTTAGGATGGCTAATATCACCCATGGTGTACATAAGTTACATTGATGATCTAAGATTTTTCCTAGTGTCGTTGAAACACTCAGGATTTACCTACGATGGCTAAGGTCATTGAAGATCTACCAAGGGTTGGCTAAGATGACCTAAGATTTATCCATAATTCTATATTAATTTAGGATTTGACAAAAGTTAGCATAGATCACCCTTGATTTACCTATTGTTAGCTAACACCTCCTAGGATTTACTTAGGGCATTAATATCATCCAAAATTTATATAGAGTGCTTTCAATAATCTAGGCTTTACCTAGATTAGGAAGTTAGCCTTAAATTCACCTAAAATTCAAAAACTAACTATAGTTTACTCAGAATGGTATGAACCATGCACTCTAGTAACATAATGCTACTACTATAATTATATGATTAATTTTATGTGTATTAAACTTTGTGAACAATAATAATCTCTAGGCTTGACTATATGCTTTAGACTATGGTTTGATCACTGATATATAAATAGGATGACTAGCTCTGAGTAGGGGTGTAAGCGAGGAGCTTGGTGACAGAGACTCTTGTTAGGTATCGTTTGGAATTTGTTTTGTTCTGTTCGACTTCGTTTATATATCGAGCTTGAATATACAGCTGTTCGTTTAGCTAAAATAAATTTACACGAGTTGTTCATGAACAAGCTTTTCGAGGAGGATTCAAACTGAATCTTTTGCATAACACAAGTTTTAACCACTAAGCTATGCTTGTATTTGTGATATGCAAATGTGTTCATATGTGATATGGCTCTCAAAATATGACTAGTCAAAGCACAAATCTTGATGTCGAAAGCGATATGATTTTGAGTCAAACCGATCGAGATCAAGCACTTAAAATATTATTGGAATCTTTGGGACATCAATTAAATCCCAAAACAACTTCCAAATATGGAGTGTTTATAATTATAGTCAAATGCGTCTCGGCAGGATCTAACGAGCCTAAGATCTCATAATTCGACTTCATTTGGGCATCCAAATGCTCAAAATATCAAATGATCAAAGGAATCATCTGAGCCGTCCGATCAAGGGGGAGTACGGGCTTTACATGAATTTACAAAATGCCCTTCCTCCCATCTATAAATAGGCCTTCATTCCTCACATAAAGCGAAGAACAAATGAAACAAGGGAAGAGGAGGCAAACAAGTGAAGAAGAGGAGACCACGGCCGGTCGTCAACCACCAGCCGGCCGTGTGATCCTTAGTCAATCACAAGGAAGAGGAAGAGGAGTCCAAGGAAGAAGAGGAAGAGCCAGCAAGGAAGAAGAGGAAGAGTCAACAAGGAAGAAAAGGAAGAGTCCGAGGAAGAAGAGGAAAAGCCAGTGAGGAAGAGAAGAAGAAATCTAAAGCTTGAAGATCCCAGCTACCAGATCTCAACATCAAACAACTATTATAAAGCGATCGTTGTTACATGTCCCTCAAATAGATACGTAATCCGTTATCGGAAGATTTTGTACTCAAAGCAGATACATAGTGGAAGCTTTTCTTTAGGCCAGGTGGTTTTCCCCTCTTTTGAGGTTTTCCACGTTAAAATTGCAGGTGTCTCTTGTTCTCTTTAATTACCTGTGTGTGTGCTGGACTTCACAACAAGGCTAAGGCGTAAACTTTCACTCTACCGCGACTGGTTTTCTAGCACGCAACAGTTTGGCGCCGTCTGTGGGAAGGCGATTCCCATTATTTCATCTTGTATGACGACCAAGTTTCCCAACAAGATCAAAACCACCATCGAGGTGGAGCATTTCAAGTTTTAAAGAGCGTAGCGAAGAATGAAGATTCATCAAACTTTGTTCCTTGATCTCAGGAGGCGGGGGCAACTCTTAATCTCAAAAGATAAGTAAGTCGACAACACCAATGAAAAGGCAAAGATCAATGGTCAACTCGCTCAAGCTCATACGACCTCTTCCATGCGGGTTAACGTCATCGGTAAACACTCGACAAACAACCCGGGATAGGTCAAAACGTCCAGTGGACTTCTGCGATCTCTTCCATGGGTTAATGTCATCGAGCAAAAGCTCGACAAACAACCCGGAAAGGTCAAACTTTGTACCCACTCCGCACAGGTTAATGTCATCGGATAACACTTTAACAAACAACCTCGGATGGGTCAAAAATCCTCATCGTCGCCATCACCGTCGACTACCATCGTCGATCTTTGCCGACCATATGTCTTCCGGTCATCACCGTTAATCGGTCATGCCGATTCGACGTGTCGCCACCATCGACAACCATTACTTCTTGCCGACCACCACAGCCATTAGCGGTCGCTGCGCTTTTCTGCGTCGCCCATCCCGCATCATCGCCGAAGCGGTCATCATTTGTCGCGGTCATCGCGCCGTCACTCGCCGGTCGCTGCCGCATCGCGGCAATCTTAGCGGTCGCCGCCATTGTCGCCGGTCACCCGCCTAATGGCGCCATCGCCGATCGACTACCAGCGGATCAATTTGACCTCTTCCATACGGTTAGCGTCATCGAGTAAAAATTCGGTAACAACCGATAGGTCAAAACGTCTTAGTGGACTTCACGACCTCTTCCATACGGGTTAACGTCATCAGTAAAACTTCGACTAACAACCCGGAAAGGTCAAAAGGTCCTTGTGGACTTCCGGCCTCTTCCATACGGGTTAATGTCGAGCAAAACTCGACAAACAACTCGGGAAAGGTCAAAAGGTCCTTGGTGGACTTCACGGCCTCTTCCATACGGGTTAGCGTCGGCGAATAATACCACCACAACCAGGAAAGGTCAAAACCACCGCCACACGATTGCGTCGCCGGGTAACACCACGACAACAACCTGATAGGTCAAAATCCTCGGCGGATTCAATTGACCTCTTCCATACAGTTAACGTCGCCGGGTAACACTCGACAAATAACCCGGGTCAAAATCCTCGGCCCGGATTCAATTCGACCTCTTCCATACAGTTAGCGTCGGCGAATAATATTCCATAACTAGAAAGGTCAAAACTTTGTACGCTCCACAGTTAACGTCATGGGTAACACCACAAACAACCCGGATAGGTCAAAATCCTCGGGATTCAATTCGACCTCTTCCATAGAGTTAACGTCTGGTAATCGACAAATAACCGACGGGTCAAAATCCCATGATTGTTCGACCTCTTCCATCTGAGTTGCGTCGCCGGTCACACCCGACAAACAACCGGGCGGGTCAAAGATCTCGGCAATTCAATTGACCCCTTCCATACAGTTGCGTCATCGAGTCACACTCTGACAAACAACCTCAGATAGGTCAAAGATCACCGTCGGCGCCAACCACCGTCGCCAATTCATGCCATTACCCCGTCGGCGAATGCCGGTCGCCTCAATCCGGGCGATCCGAGTAAGCGCCGACGGCGTGGCGGTCCACGACGTCAGTGGGCCTGATCGCCTCTAACCCACGATCCGGCGGGACGATCGGGCGAGGGAAGCCGGAACGCGGCGTCGTGAGCCTTGATCGCCTCCTAACCCGACGATCAAGCGGGACGATCGGGCGAGGCGGCAGAACCGCGGCGTGTGGGCCTTGATCGCAAACGACGGTACGGGGCCGTAAAGACGAGCGGAAAGCGGAACCACGTCGTGCCTTGATCGCCTCTAACCGACGATCAACCGGACGATGCCGGACGAGCGAACCGGGTCCGGCGTCGCGTGGGCCGATCACTCTAACGACGATCCGACGGGACGATGCCGGACGGCGGAAGAACCGGCGTAGTGGGCCTCTGCCTCAACGACGGTCGGCGGGGCGATGCCGGACGGTATGGCAGTCGACGTCATGGGCCTGACCGCCCTAACGACGATCACGGGACGATCGCGGGCGAGGCGAAGCGGAACCACGGCGTAGTGGGCCTTGATCGCCTCCCCAACGGACGATCCGGCGGGACGATCGCCGGACGAGGCGAGCCGGAACTCCTGACGTCACGTGAGCCTCTTCAACCCGACGGTCCGTGGGCGATTCGGACGAGGCGATAACTGACGTCACCAGGTGCGATCGCCTCCGATCGCCTCTTGATCCCTCTTGATGCTCAAAGGACCCTCACTCAAGAAGAAGGAGAAGGAAAATGTGTTCTCTCCTATCCCTATTTATAACCCCCACAGGGCAAAATGGTAAAACCTCAAAAGCGGTTCAAAAGCGCTCAAAACCGCCCAATTTCTCGGTAGGGCGGCGTCAGCGTGTATGCTGGGCACATGGCCCGTATGAACGATGTAGCGATACAGCCGTATGACAAGACAGCCGGTATGACTTGATGCGAGTTATGCATGGCCGCTCAACATTCGACCGGGCGTTCACCATGGCCCTGATCCGAACCGTTCTGGAATGGCCGCGGCCTGATGGCCGACCGGCAGGCGTGAATGGCCAGACCCGACGAATCACGAATGGCCCAGCAGCCAGCGACCCGTAATCCACCGCCGCCCGGCTTATGACCTTGATCTAAACCCTCGACCCGACCAGACATACCGTCAGCGACCAGCGCTTCGGCCTTCAGCCTCAGCCAGCTTCCCGTGGCGTAGCGCCGCTATCTGCGCCCGGCGTGGCCATAGCGCGGTCCCGAATGCTGAAAACCACGTGAGTATCCAAATAGCTCCATAACCTCAAAATCTCGTCTGCGGCCAGCTACACATCTTCTTCCATAATCATAATTTTGTATTTTTATGATGGTTTATTCTCTCAAAATGCATGATTCATGGGCCCGCACGTTTAGTTGAAGAACTCGTTATTTTCGAGCATTTGACACATATATTTTTGGATGATTAAGCTAATGTCATCCAAAATAGAGCAACGATATGGCTCTCAAAATATGACTAGTTAAAGCACAAATCTTGATGTCAGCGATATGATTTTGAGTCAAACCGTCGAGATCAAGCACTTAAAATATCATTGGAATCTTTGGGACATCAATTAAATCCCAAACAACTTCCAAATATGGAGTGTTTATAGTCAAATCGGCGTCTCGGCGAGCGGATCTAACGAGCCTAAGATCTCATAATTGACTTCATTTGGGCATCCAAATGCTCAAAATATATCAAATGATCAAAGGAATCATCTGAGCCGTCCGTCGAGGGTTGCAATGAATTACAAAATGCCCTTCTCCCATCTATAAATAGCCCATTCCTCATGAAGAACAAATGAAGCGAGGAAGAGAGGCAAACAAGTGAAGAAGAGCTACCCTCGGCGGTCGTCCACCCACCACGATCCTCTTCAATCACTGAGCAAGGAAGAGGAAGAGTCAAGGAAGAGGAAGAGCGGCAGGAAGAAGAGGAAGTCAAGCAAGGAAGAAAAGGAAGAGTCAAAGCGAGGAAGAAGAGGAAAACCAAGAAGAAGAAGAAAGCTCTAAGCAGAAGATCCCTAGATCTCAACATCGACAATATTATAAACTCGTTGTTACCAAGTTGTCTTTCAAAATCAGAATATTGGAAGATTTTGTACTGAACAGATACATAGTGGAAGCTTTCTTGAGGTAGGCTGATTTTCCCCTCTTTTGAGGTTTTACGTTAAAATGCGTCTCTTGTTCTCTTTAATTCGCGTGTGTGTCTTTGACTCAAATGAGGCTAAACTCTTTCATATTGGTTTTAATAGCAACAATATGTATATAAAATAATAATAATAATAATAATAATAATAATAATAATAGTAATAAATAAAAATAATAGTAATATAATAATAATAATAATAATAATAATAATAATAATAATAATAATAATAATAATAATAATAATAATAATAATAATAATAATAATAATAATAATATAATATAATATAATTTTTATTTTGAAATTTAAATCGAAAATAGCGTCGACAAAATGATTGTTCATGTTAAAGTTTATCTATCAGTTTGAAATAATACGCTTTTTAATTTACGAAAGTTAAGAACAGAAATACATCACGGGACACATTTGCTGACAACGAGATTTTTTAACAGCCCTAGCTCTGAGTGCATCAAAATGAAACTGCATTAAGTATGAGTAATTTTTGCCGTGGGTAAGTCATATCAGGAGGAGCCTACCTTGCTTGACACCTTGTGATTAACCAAATAAACATAATCAACTCAGCGAAACATTTTATTTTCTTTCTCATTTATAACACAAGCTTCTTTTTTACTTTATTATCCTTAAATTGCTCTATTCTTTTCAGTTTTTGCCAATAGAAATTCCCCTAAAATGGATCCATGTGCTTAATGCAACTCAAATATTTATAACGTTGTAGTAAAAGTGTACTTTGAGATCTAAGCCTGCTATGATTTGGGCAAGTTTGCGATTATAATGACCTTTAATCTAAAAAAAATTTACTTAATTTGACTAATTATTTGTAAACCAAGTAAATTTTATAAAAATTAGTATCATTCAATATAGTGTAACTTTTGGCTGTCATATACTAAGGGCATTATTATTTTAAACATATTTATTTATCAAGATAAATAATTATTTTTATTTTTAATTTTAGAGATAAATAATTATTTAAATAAATACTAAGGATAATTTTTAAAATGTTAATAATATTTTCAAAATTAAGCATTACTGCCCACAACTCCAACACAACCAACAATTATTATTACCATGCCATAAATTAACTTATTTAGTATTTAATAAAAATAAAAAACTTAATATTTAAGGTATCAAATATTTCTTAATTTAATATATAATAAAATTTTTTTATATTAATATGTTAAGTATACTTTATTATATATTAAAATATAAAAAATTAAAATAAATAATGATATTAAAATCTATTATTTTTTGTGTTATTTCATTTAAAATAAATCAAAACGCCATAACAATTAATACTCAAAGACGGCGAGCTCGAGGAAGCCATACAATTAATGAGAATATTAATGAGGGATTTGCGTAATGAGAGAGAGAGAGAGAGAGGAACTTTTGGATCGGCTTTATCAATCCATTGCGGTGGGTGAGTTGTCAGTTGAATGTGAGAGAGGAGCACTGGAATGCGACGCTTAAGGGTGGGCCTAATTTTAAGGCATCTATGTTTGGATTTATTTCAACTTCAAAATAATCGAAATCTTGAATTATCAATTGGGCGGCCTTACGTGTTCGACATCAATCGATAAGAATACAATGTATTGATAGATTGAAAAGGAAAGTTTTAAGCAGGTTCTATTAACCTTTTCTGCGTTATATATATATATATATATATATATATATATATATATATATATATATATATATATATATATATATATATATATATATATATATATATATATATATATATATATATATATGTTATTTGGGTTAATTATTATGGGCTTCTTTAAAATTAATTTTATTTTATATTTTTATTTTAAAAAATAAAAAAATATTTTTAACAATATTCAAAATAATTTTGAATATTTTTAGTGTTTTAAAAATAACTATTTTTGAATCCAAATTTGTCGCTGAAGTAAAAATTATAAAGAGAAGTAAAAAAATTATACATAAGAAAAATACACATCAGCTATGTAGGCTATATTAGGGACTCACCAATTCCTAGAAAACTAGGCGAGTGATGTGGTTTGAGTGGCGAGCAGTCACCTGTACTAGTGAGATAAGTTGTCTGATGTGATTACTTGGTTGCATGGTCACATGTATGTAGGTGAGTCTTCATATTTGAGGTGAGTCGCTGGATACTAACCGCCTGACTAAGTTGGTCTCTTCTCGAGTTCACCGTCCCTAAATCTAGTCTTCGTGCGAGAGTGATTTACTTGCATAAAGTTTTTCTCTAATCGATAGATGTTCCTATGTTGGTCTTTCATCACCTTATGAGTACTCGCAATATCCACTCATATTTCTTAGGTATACAACTATCATTATTAAATATATATTATTTTAAATAAAAAATAAAAAGGAAAAATAAAAATAAAAATGATTTTAGATGACATTAAATTATTATTAGAACAGCATTTCATTAGCTCATAAATCACATGAAAATATTTAAGTTTGTTTTTTTTTATTGAGTCAATATTCTAATAAAAGTTATATTGGTCCTTTTAACATAAACCAACTTAATAGAATCTTTTTTTAAGTTGTTTTTAGATTGATCTATATTGCATGACATTAAATCGATTTAATATCATAGTGACATTAATCGGGCATAACCCAAATCCTTTTAGGGGAATGCGTATATACCCATCACACAACTAGGTACACATGGCAACTCTAAATGAGTCAAACTGCCAACTATAGTAGGAGAGCCAATTAGTCAAGTAGGACTTTACTCATTGGGACCACCAAACTTACAATGTAGTCATCATATAATAAAGCTTGCATAAAAATCTAGTTGTAATAACCTCTTGGTGAAATTTTTATTTTCATCTTCATATATCTTTGAAAAAATAAATAAATGAAGATAAAAATACAATATTTGGTGGACACCACATAGATGTACATTCTCATTGATGTCGATATGGTGAGGAATGATGTCTATCTAGAGGCAGAGTCACCATCATATAATGTACTGTCACACAATAAGGACTCACAGGTATGAGTTTTGATAAAAGATTATTCCCTCTTTACATGAAAAAGTAAAAGCAGGTTTATTTTAAACGGGTTCGTTAAGTTCCTATAGGCAAGTCCATAGTTAATTACATCTTAAGGAATGAGATTCCTTAATAATACCCTCGATTAAGGTAAATGATCATTGTCTCCAAAGATTTCAAAGATAGGACTATCAACAAATTAGTTATTTTTTAGAAGATCAAGTGGGATTGATCAAGAGGAGGGAGTTATTATTGAAACCAAAGGGAGATAAGTAGGAGATGCTCATGATGTTAGGAAACTTAGAGAGCATCCCAAACAATCCTATCGTTGGGCTTTATATTTTTGAAACTTGAGAGGAATTATGTGTTTGGTCGAATTTTTATTAGAAATTTAGGGCTTACAATTTCACAAGATGAAAATACCTAAGAGATGAGGATTTATGTACTTGCAAAGGGAAAACAATAACCTCTAAACCTAAATCTAGGGAGCTTTGGTGAGAGCCAAGGCACAACCTAAATCTAAGATGAAAATGGGCATAGTATTTACCTCCATAAGAGAGGATAAATCACCCGACTGTTGGACTTACAATGGCTTAGGGGTGGCTGCCAACTAACTCATCCTACAATTTTAAATACATGTAGGCAAGTCATATGTTTTTGCAAGATAGTAATGCTGTTGTTTATTTAGAAAAGACTAAGTCCTTAAACACACTCCCTAAGAGACTAGATCATGTAGGGCATGAATATGACTTAAATCTAATGCAAATTTTTGTTATGTTTTATTTTCATTTTTTGGATAATTTATTTGACACAAGCTATGGGTTCATATGCCTAATGCATGAGAAATTGATTATGACCCAAAATCAGTAAGAAGGAGGTGTGTTTTCACCATGACTCGCCAAGTTCTTTGGCAAGGTGGAAGCCCTCCATAAGTAAGAGTAAAGCAAGATATTTTTTATGCATGATGTGAAACATACAATATTCAGCAAAGGGTTGCTAAATCTTTTATCTTGATTTATAATATAGGATTTAGGTGAGGTTGTGAGTTGTTAATTTTTAATTTTGAGTTGATTAATTGGATAGAAAATTTATTTTTCCTAAGAATATCCATTGCCATTCATCAAAGCAAGAAAGAAACTAGGAAAAACATCCCATTTTAGTGCACAAACTAAAGAAATATCAAATAATTTTGTAAATCTAGCACAAAAGAATAAGAGGCCTTTGTGGTCGGGCTCCACTACACAAACCCAAAAAGAAATGGGTAGCCGAGCTCTACTATTATACAACCCAGATTATAAATGAATTAATTATAATTTAGAAAGAATTCATATTATGGGGGACTTCATTCTTCATTTCCTTCTTTCTTTATTTCTTTCGGTTGATTGGGATGTGATTCTTCCAAGGCTTCACATGGTGCATGAGATATGGTCTTATGACCAATGTTTATCTTAATCTCCAATAATATTTATTCCAAATCTTAATTATAAAATTACATGAAAATGAGAAATGTAAATCTAACTAAACCTACAAAATAGAGATTAACTAAACATGCCACACAATCCCAAGCATGTATATGAATAAATTAGACTTAGCACCCCACACATGGGTAACCAAGTCCACACCTATTTTGGATTATGCTTAGGGGTATAAGCAACTCACAAAAAAATATTTATATTTTTTATTCCCCTTAGCACAATCCCGAAGATAATGATTAGGCCCAAGATCATCATCATCATCTATGCACATACACTAACATCAACTAAAATATTACATCACAAAAAAAATCAGGCATCAAACCATGTAACATAGAGCTAGAAATGGTGACTTAGCTAATGTGTGCCATTTAAGGCTTGTGTGGCATGTCTTAGCTAGGCTTTAAGGTTGGAATTTTCTAAGTGTGAAGGATTCAACTTAGAGGTGGTTTCATTTAAGTGATTTAGTTGATTTGTTAATTTTATTTGATGATTTGATTTGGTTTGAATGAACTACACTTAATTACTAAGTGTTGTAAAGAAAAGAGAAGAACTTCTCTTTCATCCCTACCTTAAGTAATTTCTAAGGTAGATTCATTAGTGATTTTCTTTAGTGAATATTTTATTATGTGTTTTAATTAATCTAAGTTTAGATTTTCTCTAAATAAACCTATTCAATAAGAAAGGCATTTTAAGATTAATTAAAGTGAATTACTATCACAACACACAACCATTTATTTCTTTCCAACATGTATACCATGCATATGAATGATCTAAGCATATACATGAATGCAAATCTTAGCACACCTTAATGATGAATGCAAAGAGATGTTGTTTAGAAAATTTGGATATTCCATGAATGCATGATTTTTTATTATGTAGAAAAGGGATTCTTTTATCCATTAATCAAATGCACATTTCCATGTATAAAGACATAAGTGAGTGCATTATTATTTTCTACAGGGAATAAGGTAGACCTTCTTGGGGCTACTTAAAGCCTCCAATCAGGGATGTCGGACTAATATACCACTTTTCTTAAATACATGTGCATGTACAAAAAGAAAATAAATGGATGAAGAATCATGCAAAAAAGTTTTTGTTTGTTTGTTTGATTTTGGTTGTTTAATTTACATGTGTAATGTGAAGATCCTTCTTAAGTCATAACATAGAAGTGTATAGGAATAGATTTAAGCAAGTGTTATGTTCTTTTCAAATGAACTATACTGCAAATCTATACAAAACATGTTAAGAAAAAGAAAAAATCACATAACACATTTTATGCTATAATCACATGCAAGCTTATAAGTATTTGTAAGTAGCATACCTTCATTTATGATTTTTGATTTATAGGTTTTTAAAAATAGTTTTTTGATTTAATAGCTATAATAGCCATTCATATTCTTACTTTAGCCAAAACATGCAATTCGACATAAAGGAAATATTTCATTTTAATTGATTTTTTTGAAAAGATATGAATGCATGATTTCATATGACACATAATATTTAGCATGCTTAGAAAAAATAAAGTGATGTAAGCATGTAACTTCATTCACCCTAATTAATTTCTAAGACAATCCTATGAAATAAGATCATTTAAAGTGAATCAAAATTCTTTAAAGAGATTTTATTTTTATTTTATTTGATTTGATTTAGAAAATGTGAAGAGTTTGCTCTAACCCATTTCCCCATGTGTGAATTGATTTAGTTTAATTTTAGAATAATTAGATTGATTTTATATTTTATTTAGGTTAAGGTGTGAATTAAATCCATTAATTACCCCTTACACTATACCATAACATAATTAATAATTATATGAGCCAATATGATATGCAACCACATGGAATTTAAATCAACAATCCACTTAGGAAAGAAAGGGTGGCTCACAATTATTGATTAATTAATCTAAAGGGTTTAATTAAGTACTTTCATAACCTTCCCACACATGTGAGTTGAAAATGATTTACTTAAATGTACCTTAGGCTTTTGAACACCTAAGAATCTACCCAACAAGAGATTGATTTTAAAATTTGATTGATTAATTAAGTAGATCATTGGTAATTCCTTAATTAGTTTAGATTAAGGAAGAAAGGGGTTTAGGGAATAACTTAGGAAAATATCAAACCCATTCCATAAACCTCTCTTCACTTAACAATATTTAATTATCTCAATTAAATGATTAAACCTATTCACATGCTTAGTATTCTTAATTATATTAAGAGGGTGATTAGTGATTCATTAATTGATTTTCTTAATTAACTCATTAATAAATTCTAAAAAAATTAGGAGAGGTAGAAGTCATCCCCCTAAATATGTTTGAGAAGTTTAAAATTGATTAATGAAATGATTAGAGTGTAATTAAAGTTATTAATTTTAATTAAACTTTAATTAAGGAGAATTCACTGTTCATAATCAATTAGAAATAATTTTTATTATTCCCTCAAATTATCTTTAAAATGAGGAGTTTATATTTTTGGATTTTTCTACATTTAATTATGAATTTATGAAGTTTATGATTAATAGGTAATTAAATAATAATTATACTAATCCATTTCCATGTGGCTGCGTGACGCTTTCCGTAGCATGATGGGATTATTTAAGTTGTCATCAAATCATTTGCCGCATTGGCGACATGCTTTCCACAGGCAGATCATCGACGGTCGGATCAAACAGATTATGAAGGATTAAATTAATGGATCTTTTCACCGTCCATCCAAAACACATGGGATGGATGGTCCATGATTCATCCACTGCTGCTGGGAGGCGAGGCGTCGTCATCCATGGCTTGATGAGCTCACTTGAGCTTGGATGAGATTCAACCCACACCATCTAGAAGCATAGAAGAAAAATCAGCTGAATTTGATGGGATTACAATTCCCTTCACAAGGACCAAATATTTTTCAACAGCTCGGTTTTGAAGCCTCCACAGGAGGTTATCACCCTTCGGTGGAGGTAGCTTCGTCTAGTGGAGAGAAGCATTGAAGGTTTGAGTTCATTTGAAGTGGATCTTCAATTGATCAAGGATTTCATCAATGGCTTACAACTTTGGTCTAGGTGAGGCTTCCCATAGCTTGGTGACTTGGGAAAAGCTTTGGGTGAGCTTAACTTGCCTCCCTAATGGTGCTTGCAAAGGCAATTGAATATTGATTGAGGTACCTCCCCTATTTTCTATTTAAGCAAAATCGATAAGAGAGAAATGGAATGAGCTTAGGAATGCTTAGGGAAGCTTGTGGATGCTTGCCTTTGATCCTCCAAGCTCAATCGAATGCAAGGAAGATGGTTTGAGTGGATATGAGGGAGTATATCTCCCCACTTGGATCGAGACCAAGCTTGCCCATTTTGATCAAATTGCTATTGAAAAGGTTATTTTGGTTGTTAGTGCCATGTGCTTTTTGGGGAGGGTGTGGAGGTGCACATGTGCTAAATGAGTGTGGGAGGTGATTTGGAGAATTTTGTGGTGGGTGTGGTGATTTTGGCCTTGGGTTTGGTGAGACCCATTGGGTCATGTACCACCTCCTTGGTGTCCAAATGGACCACTAGGAGGATGCCAGTGTCATGAATATGAGACCAAATTTCAAGTGAATTTGATTATAGGATCCTTTGACCCTAGGGTAAAATGGTCATTTAGCTTTGATTTTGATTTGGGTAGAATATTGAAAAATGGGTTGTGAATTTTAATGAATTTGGTGTTGATTTGATATGATTTGGCTCGTTGACCCATTTAGGTCAAAATGGGTCAACTTAGGTCAAGTTGACCAATTGGTCAAATTGGGTCAAACCATGGGTCAAGTTCAAATGATCATTTGAGTGATTTGGTATCATTGTTTGGTTCAATTTGATTTATATTTGGTTTTGGTTCATTTGAGTTCACTTAGGTCAAATGGGTCAAGTTGATAATTTGACCCATTTGACCAATTGGGTTAGGTCATGGGTTGGTTTTGGCTTGGTTGATCATTTGAAATGTTTTGCAAGCTTTGGTTTCAATCAATTTTGGTTTGGTTTGATTTCAAGTTGATTTGACCTTTTAGGTCAAGTTGGGTTCATGGTCAATTGGGCTAGGTTGGTCTAGTTGATTGAGCTTTGGTCAAGTTCAACAAGTGATTTAGAATGAATTTGACCCATTGGTTGCAATCAATTTGGCTTAGATCAATTTGACCATTTTGACTTTTTTGGGTCAACTTAGGTCAACTTGGGTCAAGTAGCCAATTGGGTTAGGTTTGGCTTAAATGATGACTTGGTCAAGTTCAATAATTGATCATGGATTCGTTTTGATCAATGGTTTCAATCAATTTTGTCAATGGTGGATTTTGGTTAGTTTGGTTTTCATTTGGGCTAAGTGTTGACTTGGTCAAAGGTTAGGTTTGGCTTGGTTTGACCCAATTTGGGTGATTGATCATCCTATGATGATTGTTGCTAACAATGTGAGGCTTAGATGGGCTTAGTTCAATCCAATTTGGGTAGGATTAGAATTTGACTGAAAAAGGTGCTTTAGGTCACTTTGGGTCAAGTGAGCCTAAGCGGGTCAATTGGATTGATCAAGGCTTGATTTAAGTTTTGTTGAACTCACATATGGACTTATGATTTAAGTATAAATCCAATTACAAGTGATTTGAAGTCAAATGGGTTTCGATTCATTTGACAATTTTAAGTTCAAAGGATGAACATGGGTTTGATTTAGATTGATTGATTTTGATTTTGGTTTGATGATTGAAGTTTATGTTTGAATTTGGTTTGTGATTGAAGAATTGATTGTTTTGAAGAGATAATCAAAGGTTTGATTGATTTGAGTTTGATTTTGGTTAAGTTCAAGAATTTGACTTGAAAAGTATAAGTTGGATTTAGGTTGATTTGGATTTGAGTTTTGAATTTAGTTTTGGTATTTGAATTTATATTTCATTTATATTTGTGAATATAAATGAGAATATAAATAGGTTATGAAAAATCTTTTTGAATTTGATTTGAGCTAAGTCCATAAGATGAAATCAAAAAAGACTTAGGAAAGATTTTGGATTTAGAATTGATCATTGATTTCAATCATTTGATTGATTCATGATTTATTTTATGATTTAATTTGAAAATCAATAAATGAGAATTGATTTAAGATTTGATTTGAATTGATTTGAATTTGAGTTGATTTGAAATTTGGGAAGTTGATTTGAATTTGAAGATTTAATTTGGTTGGTTTAATTTGAAGTTGGTTTGAATTTAAGTTGATTTAATTTGAGTTACTTGAATTTGAAGTTGATTTAATTTGGTGATTTGAATTTAATGATTTGAATTTGGAGTTGGTTTTTAAGTTGGTTTAAATTTGAAGTTAGTGTAATTGAGTTGATTTAATTTGAGTTATTTAAGTATAAGTTGGTTGAATTTGAAGTTATTTGAATTTGATTTACTTGAAAGAAGGAAGTAAGATTTGGTTTTCTATGACAAGTTTTCTAAAAATGATATTCCCATGGCTAACTCTAAGTCTTGATTGTTAAGTGTTCACTAATCACTAGAAGTGTCTTAAGACTAAAGAACTCTTAATGTAAAGATGTCTAAGTTGGAGAAGTTAGAGCACTTCAAAAGTGAGTTGACAACAATAAGTGTGGTGTGACTTACAAAAAATCTAACACCCAACCCATGGTGTAGAAGGAATCAAAACTTAGTGTGATGTGACTCTACTCATGTTCAACATAAGGTGTGAAGGAGGAATCCTTGAGGGATTGAGTATGAACCCTTCCACTTGGGGAAAGGTTCAACTCATCCACTTGGGATAGAGGTTGTAATCCTAGGGAATTGAATTGAGATCCCCGATGAAAATGTGAACTCTTCACTAGGGGAGCAAGTTCAAGTCATCCACTAGGAGAAGCGGGTTAATTTGATTTATTTTATTATTTTGATTATTTGATTTGATTTGACTCCACTAGGAAGGTTGATTGAATTTGTTTGGTTTGTTTAGTTTGAACTCCACTAAGGAGGGTTGAATTTATTTCAGATTTTATTTTATTTTTTTGGATTTTAAGATGGACCCTTGTCGATTTGAGATGGACTACACTGAGTAGGGTCCATGTAGGCCTTGGTCTAACTCAGATTTATCAATCCAAAGGGGTAGTCACCAACCATGGTACTATCCAACTAAAGGGTTTCCTTTTGATTGTGCTTGTACTGAAGAAAGCGTAGTAGACACATCTTCAAGTAGGGAGTTCAGGGTGATCCATTGGTGAGCAGATTGAACCCAACTGGGATGACTATTGGTGAATCTCGGGGACTTAAATCCTCAAAGATAGTTAAATTAATTTCATTTTTTAGTATTTTTTAATGGATCCCATCGATTTATGATGGTGCATTGAATAGAGGCCATGTTGTTTTGGTTAAGATTTATCAAGGGGTAGTCTACTAATCACATGGTAGGTATCAACCAAAGGGGGTTGCTTTTTTGGTGTCATGTCAGAAGAAAGCGTAGTAGACTCATCTTCTAGTGAATCAATGGGGTGATTATTGCTGAACATTGAACAACTTAGGTGACTATTGGTGAATGCCATTGGGGGACTGAAATCAACTCTAAGATAGTCAAAATTAATTTCATTTTTAGTTATTTTTTGATGGATCCCATCGGTTTGCGATAGACATGAGAGGGGCCATGTGGCCTTATCTCATTGATTTACCAATACAATAGCTTCTGAGGGGAACTATCAACAAAGGGTGCCTTTTGGTTTGCAATTGTTAGGGAAGAATTCTGGGGACTCACCTCTTTCCAATAAAACCAGGGGTGACACATTGAGGTAACATGTCAAACCCAACTGTCGATTTGTGATGTCATGCTAGAAAGAATGTGTGAGACATATCTTCAGGTGAAATGACTAAGGGTAACTTTGTGGAAAAACATGGAACGACAATCTAAGGAGAGAGTGCAGACCTAGAGACTTATCTCACTCAAGCGTGATAATTTATGGGAGTTCTGTCACTCCAAAGATAGGATGCTTGGGAAGGGTTTGGGGCTTGAATTCCTAATCCACAAGTGAATAATGTTTATTTTATTTATTTATTTGTTTATCATGGACCCTGTTGGTTTGCGAGAAATCATACTAAGAATGAGCTTATATTAGCTGACATCTTTATTAACTAAACCAAGGGAGAATCATTGCATTATGAATAAATTCTCCAATGAGGGTGGCTACTAGAAGGGGATCCAATCCAAGAGTGAGTGGTTAAAATGGATAGGATGTGATCTAAGTAGAGTGCCCATAGGAGGGGTCTGCTTTATCAAAACCACAGAGAAGATAATATCATAGGTATTTGGCTAACTCAAGAGAAAGCAGGGGACTCACATGAGTGGTGTATCCCGGGTGGTCCTATCACATAGAACATCAATCAACTAAGGTACCCATCAATTTGCACAATTAGCCTGAAAGCATGACTCATCCTTTTATAGACTTATTGGGATAGTCATGACTTGATAAGTACTATCGACTGGGGATTTAAGTGATACCACTAGATCATCACATAACATTTAACTTGATGTTGAATGAGTTTGTTGAAGAGGAGGACCCTTTTACATGTACTTTCAATATTTTAGGTTGAATTGACCTATATGATAGATGTGAGGTTCAAAAAATAATATTTCTTTCATCCTCGGGGGCCATCTTGATTTGGTTGTAGCCAGATGACCCATCCATGAAGGAGAATCTTTGCATGAGATGAGGCGATGTCTTTTAATTCTAGTATGAAGAAAACTCATCTTAGGACACCTTTATTTAAGTCCATGAAAATGATAATTTGGCCATTTTTCTTACCTTGCGATTTGGAAGGGGTAGGGTATTTTTTCTTGATAAAACCATCGATCCATTTTCTTGACTTCAAAATGACACATTGTTTAATTCTAATCGCATGCATTTAAATTGCTTGAAGATGATTATCTATTAGTTTGTTGCTATGTCAAAGAGATAATCTAGGCATCTCTTTATACCTATATAAAGTAGTCTTAAAACATTCATCTAATTAAGTCATTAGTTTCTTCTTTATTTAGCAATGATGTATGTTGAATGATTTTCTTTAGATTAATTTCTTTGAGCATAATTATGAATGGATTTTTCAAATTATGGCATTGCATCTTTGATTTGGAGATCATAGATCATAAAGTTTCAACACACATCCTCATAGAGTTAGTGTGGTTTGAGAGAACTATCATATTTCATATGATTGGTAACAATAGCGATAATCATCATTATTTGATTGATCTAATCATGATCTTGATTGTGCATCATTGACTTCTCAGTACTTTAATCTTGGACCATGTATAGATTAAACCTTTTTTGCAAGATTAAGAACACAAGGTGAGTACTCAAAGGTGATTCCATTAATTCTTTATATGAATTATCCTCAAGTTCTATATCAACTTAGAACTTATGATGATCAATAGGAATCTCTTTGGCTTGACATACATGGAAACAATTTCTTGCTACTAAACCTTCATTTTAATGAAAGTGAGGTTAGAGCTAAGGTTCTAACTATTGCAGATAGTTTCACATAAAGAATACATTATGCTTTCTTGAGTTTTCATCATTGTTTGCTCAGTGTCACCTCAATGGAAAAAGAGATTGGATAGTATGCTAATCACATTAGACTAGATTATTCCAAGTCTATGTGAATAGTAGGGGTACTCTATGAACTAGAACATAACTCTTGTGGTGTTTGGGGTCTTCACCTAGATGCACTTTCTTTTTGCCTCTGCCTTTACAGTGGAGGTGGTCATTACCCATATGTCCATTTGGTGGAACGAACTGTAGGTGGAATGTGACATGCGGCTCTACTTCTTCCTTTTGTCCTTTTCTCGTTCACTTGAACTTTCATTTTTATTTTTATTTTCTTTTTCTTTTTCTTTTTCTTCTTTTCCTATTTCTTTTGCATTTGAATTTTGATCAAGTTCATGAGAAAAGGTGTTTTGAGGAAGATAGTAAGTCACATCTTCATATATCTCAACCTCTCTAGCGATTTTCATCTCTTTTGAGATTAATTCCATCCCTTGAACTTGATGCGATGAAGAGGAGGATGGAATCATCTTATTCTAGTGTATCCAAGCTCTGAGAAAATGGTGAGATGTATTTGAATCAATTATATAAAACTTGGCTTTAGTCTTCCAGTCACTATTTCTAAAGGTAACTTGGCTAAAATCTCATTAATTTAATCCCCTCAACATCCTATCTCCTCGTAGTGTAGAGATGTCATCCTTAAGTGATTCTTTAAACTCATAATATTCTTGATGCACTTGGATCAAAATCAAGAAAGTGAATCTATCTTTGTAATGTGAGAGCGGTTGTGCTCCATGTCCCCAAGGTCTTCATCACGTGAAGGTGATTCCACAGGCTTCTCTTGAATAATGTGCCTCCTCTCCAATGATTGATAAGCATATCTTTGGATCAAGAAGAGCCTTGATTAATGATTCCCTCATCTCTTTGGATAAGATAAGGGCATCATATATCTTTCTTGGAAATTTTTTTTAGGTGGCAGACATTATAATCAACTCTGGTGATCCTCACAAGCATATCCATGGGTGGAGAATCTTGTGGAGGCGATCATGGACCAATGACTTGTTCCTCTTATCTTGAGTTTTGCTTAGGTAGAACCTTCCACTTGATTAATGATCTCTTATGGTATTAGTGGAAGATTCTATGCTCAGATCACCCACATCTTCTCTATGGGACCTTGATCGGATGATTAAGTCTATCTCAAGAGGTAAACCATATTATTGAGAAGGAAGTTAACTCAATCGAAAGAGGAAGATGAGTTGTTATAAAATTTTTAGACTTGAAGAATTTTCTAAGAGAAGCGAGAATTAGACAACCCATCATAGATGTAATTCACTAACTTTATTTCAATTTCTTAGATTTTGAAGGAGGTATATAGTAAAAATATAGTAAAATAAGTGGGGTGAGATTTTTATGCCATCATCCACTTCTAGATGTTAGAAGAAGAGCTACCTAGTGTTTGAAGTAGTATCGGATGGAATAGAAGGCTATTCGATGTGGTTGTGCTACTTGGCTATCCAGAAAGTGTAAGTACAATTCTTGATGTTGAGCTCTACTTTTCCCAAGTTGGCTTTGGCGAAAATCCTTCCTTGATGTTGGAGGTTGGTTTGCCTCATTACACTACAAGAATGTTTCTTAATTTTGAAATAATCTTTTAGGATCGGATAAAGATATCCAACCTTTTAGTTTGAGAGGATGGTAGGTATCCCCAAGGATTACCTTAATGAAGTTGGATGGTTGTTCCATAGATATTCCTTTGGATAACCATGGCACATGTTTGTAGTATGCTTAGGTCAAATAAGCAATCCTCCAAAACATGGCCTAACATGTGGTAGGGTAAAAGTTAGGATCATTGCTCTGCTCACTTCCTCATTTAGGCTTGGGTAGCTAAAATTATTTCTTTGAGGTTCTTAAAGATTTTCTGATTACCTTCTTAAATGAATAAGTTTATTTAGTTTCAAAGTAGGTGAATGTAGCTACATGGAGGTATGTTCATCTGTGAATATGGTAAGGATGATGATGAAGGTTATGAGATTGTGGCTAGTGGATGTCTAGGTGGTGATAAGGAGGTGGCATCTTCTCTCATGAGATCTGATTGTTTGACCAATACTACGACTTCTTCTCATAATCTTTACGATTTGGCTTGATGATTGATCGAGAAAAGAATCTTCTCCTTATAAAATAGCTACCTTGTTGATTTTCTCAAATGTCTTGATGGTAAAACCTTTGAGCATGAAAGGCGACGGTCATAAATATTCTTTAGTAAATTTTAATGGCATCTTTGTTGAGATTTGGTTCACATTTCATACTAATTATGCCATGAGAATATCAACAAGAGACTCACATGTTATTGTGCTAGAGATCACCCTTAGTAACTCTTTGCTAACTAGCAAATCTCTTAATGAATTTCTCATTTCAAAGTCTTAATTGAACTAAGAGTTGACATACTAATCAAAGGCTATACTTCTTCAAATAAAAGTCGAATGTAGCATATTTTTTGACATTTTGAAGTACTATGTGTTTTTTGACCATATGAAAGAAGGTGGCAAAAAATTCTTGGATATAGATGACATAATTCCAAAGTAGGTCTAGAGGGATGATCCTTGGGCTTATGAACATTTCTCTCACTTGTATGACCATGAATTTAGTATCCTTTTCTTGTATGGATGGATACCTTCTATACAGCTAGTCTTTGTTTCTTGGAGGTGAGTCAGCTTGATCAAGATCAACAATGATAATCTCTTATAGTAGGATGGATGGGCTTGGTTGAGTGCCAAAGAAATCTATAAGTCTTCAAATTCTTTCATCTTCTCTATTCATCCTTTATTTAAATTAAGTTGAAGATGTTGGGTTGAATGAGCTATGTCATCTGTAAAACTTCCATATCTTGATAAAGGAGAACCTTTGTGTCTACCATAATGAGTCTTCAAATATATCATCTTTGTTGGGATCGAAGCTAACCTTATCTTCCTCTAGATCAGACCAGGCATACTCTAGAATTTCATTCTTAATAAGATATGCTTTTATGTCATAGGGATCAATATAGAAAAAAAAGCACATGGTTGGCTTGTGGTAGGATTGTGCTCATGAGAATAAATCAACCTCTCTTACTAAAATTTAATCTTGTGAGGGCTATGCTCCTTTGAGGATACATATCATTTATCATCTTCCATGGTGAGTCTTTGCTCTAAAAAGATAAATGACCATAGGATAATGAAACTATCTCCTTCTCCCTCAGCTATTGTTATCTCCAAGATCTACTGCGGTGGTGGTGGTGTGTGGAGAAAAATTCCTATATAACGAGGAGTCACCTTTCAAATTTTTTGGGAGAAATGAAAGAGACACACGCATATAGAAATTCATCTTTTTAGGATGCCAGATGGTAGATATGCTTATTAGTGATCATGCGTCATCGAAATAGTGTACTATCTCAAGAAATAGAAGTCTACCTTTAATGGACCTAATCACCTCAATAAGGACTCCTAATGATGATGGGTCTGCATATGTACCAGAGATTCTTCCCCTACTTTACATGAAAAAATAAAGCATGGTTTATTTTAATACCGAGTTCGTGAAGTTCCTTAAGGGGCAACCCCCACAGTTAATTACATCCTAAGGATTAGGGATTCCTTAAGAAAACTCTCAATTCAGGTAAATGATCATTATCTTTGAAGATTTTAATAGGAAAGGACTATCAATCGATTGGTTATTTTAAAGATCAAATGGGATTGATCAAAAGGAGTTATTATGAAGCCAAAATGGAAGATAAGTAGGAGATGCCACGATGTTAGAAAACTGTGAGCATCTCAAACTATCTATAGTTGGGCTTTACATTTTGATTTAGTTTGTTTGAGTTGAATTTTTCATTAGAAATTTAGGACTTATGATTTCAACACAAGAGGAAATGCACAGAGGTGAGGAATTATGCTTATGGCCCTGAGGGAGAAACAACCAGAACTTAAATCTAGGGAGCTTTGGCGAAAATGAACCTAAATCTAAGGCAAAATGGGTAATTGGTTTCCTCCATAAGAGGACAAACCAGATGGACTTACAACACGGGGTGGCCAACTAACTCCTCTACAATTTTAAATACATGTAGGCAAGTCTTTATGCTTATGCAAGATAGATAGGCTATTATTTATTTAGAAGAGACTAAGTCCTTAAACTCACTCCCTAAGAGACTAGATCATGTAAGGACATGCTTCAAATGACCTAAATCTAATGCAATTCAAATTTTATTTTATTTTCATTTTGGATAATTATTTTGACTCGGCTAATAGGATTCATATGACTAATGCATGAGAAATAGAGTTATTGGCCAAAATCGGGAGAAGGAGGTGAGTTTCCACCATGGCTCTCAAGGTCAAGCAAGTTTCTTTGGAAAAGGTGGAAGCCTCCAATCAAGAGTGAAATAAGATGCATTTGTGCATGATATTACAAAAGAAATGCTCATCATCTAAGGGGTTGCTAATTCTTTTATCTTGATTTTAAACCTAAGCTTTTGGTGAGGTTATGAGTTATTTAATTTTAATTTTGAGTTGTTAAGTTGGGTAAAAGATTTATTTTTCTAAGAGCCTAATCCACATCAGGCCATACATAAAGCAAGGAAGAAACTAGGAAAAACATGCCACTTAATGCAAGCTAAATAAATCATCAATCAATTTATAAAGCTAATCACATAAAAGAATAAAGTATTGTGGTTGGGCACCACATAAATATAAAATATCAAATTAGTGAGCTCTACCCTTATATAACCAAATTACAAATGAATTAAATTACAATTAAGCAAGGAATTCATTATGGGGTCTTCAAACTTCTTTTCTTCTTTCTTCTTGGTTCTTCTTCTTTTTGGATGGTTGGAAGGTAGATGCTCCAAGGCTTCACATGGTACATAGATAGGATCTTATGACCAATGCTCATCTAATCCCCATAACAATCATTCCAAAATCCTATTATACAAATTTACATGAAAAGGAAAAGTGGAAATCTAACACACCACAAAATAAAGGTTAGCTAAAATAAACCACATAAATCCCAAGCATGTATATTGGACTTATCACCCACACATGGGTGACTAAGTCCACACTATTGGATTATGCTTAGGGGTATAAAGCACCTGCAAACAAAGAATTTATATTTTTTATTTATGATAGCACTTAATCCCCTGAAAAGAATAGTTAGACTAGAGCGTCCTACCATTCATTCTATGAGCATACACCTAATCTGATCTAAATATATATCACAAAATAAAACAAACATCAAACCATGCACCAGACTAACCTAAAGAAGTGGTGACTTAGGCTAATATGTGTGCTTTGAAGGCTTGTGTGGTATGCTAAGCTATGGCTTTAGGTTTAGATTTTCTAAGTATGAAAACATGTTCAACATAGAGGAGGGTTTCACTTAAGTTTTTTTAATTATTTTGGGTTAATTTTATTTCATGTTTTGATTTGGTTCAAGTTAATCCTACAATTAATTACTAAGTTATAAAGAGAGAAAGAGAAGAGAACTTCTCTTTCCTTCCCTAATCTAAGTAATTTCTAAGGTAGGTTCACATTTTAGTTTTATTTAGATGAATGTTTTGATTAAATCTTTTAATTAATACTAAGTTTAGAAAAACTCTAAACAAACCTATTCAAAAAGAAAGGCATTTTAAGATTAAATAAAATGAATCAAAATTCACATAACACATTACTTCATTTCTTTTCCAACATATATAATGCATATGGATGGACCTAAGCATATCTATACATATAAATGAGAAATTATTTAACACACTTTATGATGCATGCTAAGTAATCCATTTAAGAAATTTAGAAGTTGAATATGCATGATTTTTCTTAAGTAGAAAGAGATTTCTTATCCAAATTTTCACATACACACATGAAAGTAAAAAGCATAAGTGAGTATAATGCCATTATTAACAGGTGTAAGGTACAAGACCTACTTAGGGCTACTTAAAGCCTAAAACCAGGTTGTCGGACTAATATACCACTTTCCTTAAATACAAACATATGTATAAAAAAATGAAATGGAAAGAAGAATGCAAAAGTTGTATTAATGGATTCATTTTATTTATGAAATTTATGTATGCAAGTATAGTTAACCCTTATTAAGTGGTAGCATAGAGATGAATAGGATATGAGATTAAGTAAGTGTTAGGTCCTTTTCAAATGGACCATATATCTTACCAAATTCCAATTCAAAACTATACCAACATAAGAGAGAAAGAAAACTTATGTTAAACATACCTTTATAATCTTTCACATGCAAGCTTATAATTAAAATATAAGTAGCATGCTTTGAAATTTGGTATTTGATTTATGTGTTTTGAAAGTAATTTGGATTTAGTAGTGATAATATCCACTCATATTTCTACTTTAGCAAACACATGCAAATTTGACATAAAGTAAATAATTTCATTTTAAATTTGAATTTAAAAAATATGAATGCATGAAACCACACGACATACAAATTTAACATGTTGGGAAAGATTCAAAGCAATGAAAGCATGTAAACAAGTTCACTTCACTTAAATCTAAGACATTCTTATAGAATAAGAAAGTTTAAAATAAATCAAGATTATTCAAAGTGATTTTGTTTTGGTTTGAGTTTGATTTAATTTTGAAAATGAGATGAGTTTGCATTCTAACCCATTCCACATGTGTTTGATATTTTGTTTAATTTTTGATAATTAGATCCATTTTATGTATTAGGTTAAGGTATGAATTAAGTAACTTAATTAACCCTTACACCTTTAGAATAATTAACCAAATAATTATGAGCCAATGAGATGACATAAAACTTACAAGAATTTAAATTTGTAATGCACCTAATAAGAAAAGGCCTAATGCAATTTGGCTCATAATTAAAGTTAATTAAGCTAAGGGTTTAGCTTAAGTAATTTCAAAACACCCTTTCATACTTATGAATTGGGTTTTGATTTCTTAATTGAACTTAGGCTATTAAACACCTAAGCATCTACCCAAAGTAGATTAATTAAGTTAAAACTTTTTTAGAATTTTTAGAAATTAATTAGGATAATTAATGAATTAACCCTTAATTAAGGAGATTAAGGAGAAAAGGGGTTTAGGGAATAGCTTAAAAAAAGCCCCAAAATTATTTCATAAACCTCTATCTATTGGATCGACCTTAATCAACCATCATAGGATTAAAACCACTAATCATACCTAATTATGCTTAATTACAAGAAGGTAATTAGAAATCATATGCAATTCTCTAATTAAGCCTTTAATCTCAAGAGAAAATTAGGGAGGAAATCATCCCAAAATATACCAAGAAGTTTGGGATTAATGAGAGCTTAATTAAAGGTAATTAAATAAAATTTCCAATAAAACCCAAAATTAGAAAATTATGAAAACCCATTGAAATTAATTTTAAAATGTTCTAGGTTAAATTATCTTTTCATGGGATTTTATTTCATATTTTTCTGAATTTAGTAGAGAGAGTTATGGATTTTAGAAAATCCCTGAATTAATTGGCATTTTTATTAAATCCCTAACTAATCCTCTAGCTCATGGTGCGTGTGGCGGCATGGGTGCTTTACATGCACCGCGAGGATTCACTTAAGCGTTAAATCCAAAATGGCTGGCGCAGCTTGTTTGATCTCGATCATCGATCAGATCGGAGATCTCCTATTTTAAAATGGATAAAGGAAATCTAAATGTAATTATCTCGTCCATCCAAAATGCATGGATGGGCGGTTGATCTCCCAAGTTCTTCCTCTTGATCAATAGAGATGGATCCATGATCTGGAAGATCAGCTTGATTGAATAGCAAACCAAATTTAACCCACACCATCTAAAGCCAAAGAGGCACATCAGATGGATTCACTTGAATTGAAAATTTCTTCACAACACTCCATGCTGAGTGGTCGAAAATTCATACCTCAGGAGGTGATCATGCTTGATTCCCTTGGAAGCTTCATGCAGTTGAGGCGAAGCCTTGGAATTTTGAGAACTTGAGGTTGAGTGGATTGGTATGGACCAACCTCCTCCTTAGCTAGCTTGGGCTTTGATCCAATTCCCCTTGCCTTTGGAACTTCAAATAGAACTTGGGTGCACTTCGATTTGCCTCTGATGGGTGTGTGAGGAATTTGGTGGAATTGAGTATGGAGAATTGGCTCTTCAATTGCCTCCCCTTTTCCTTGTTCAAAAAAAAGGATAGAATGGCTGCTCTAGAAGCTGGGATCACTCTCTAATGTCTCCTTACTCTCTCTAGTACTCAATCAATATGAATTTATGAATTGTAAATTAGGGAGTATATCTCCCCTTGAAGGATTGGGCGACAGCATCCACTTGCCATTTTGATCACAATCATGAGAGGTTGTTTGAGCTATTAAGAGTGTGTACATGGTTGGTTTAAGACAAGGAGTGGATTGCCAACCTCCCATGTGATTTAATTTGAGTGGGATATGGGTTTTGAATTTGGAGTTTTGACCCATAGGGTTGGGTTCAGTCTGGGACCAATTGGACTGACCTAAACCCATTGGGTTGGGTGCATCACTCTTCACTAGGTCCCCTTGAGCTATTAGTAAAGTCTCAAGTGAATGTTAAGAAGGTATGACCAAATTACCCATGGATTAAGCCAAAATTATGTTCAATTTAGAATCATTTTTTGATTTTTACTTTGGATATGTTGGGTATGTGGAGAAAGTAGGTTTGACCAAGTTTCATGAGATTTAGGTCAAAATGGGTCAACTTAGGTCAAGTTGACCAATTGGTCAAATCGGGTCAAACCAAGGGTTGGGTTAAGTTCATATGTCCATTTGAAATATTTTGGTGCCTTTGGTTTGATTCAATTTGATATAGTTTTTAATTTGGCTCATATGACTTCATTTAGGTCAAATGGGTCAAGTTGACCTATTTGAGGTAGGTTAAGGGTAGGTTTAGGTTAGGTTTGTCATATGGAAGGGATTGGTATCTTTGTTTCCAATCAATTTTGGTTAAGTTCAATTTGGCATGACCCTTTAGGTCAAGTTGGGTCTAAAGGTCCTTGGGCTAGGTTAGTCTAGTTGGCCAATTGAGGCTTTGGTCAAGTTCAACAAGTGATTTGGAATGAACTTGACCCATTGGTTTCAATCAATTTGGCTTAGATCAAGTTTTGACATTTTGACTTTTTTAGGTCAAGTGGCCAATTAATGGGTTAGGCTCAAATGTTGGCTTGGTCAAGTTCAAACATAGGTCATGAATGAACTTAGATCAATGGTTTCAATCAATTGGCCTATGGTGGAATTTGGTTATGTTAGGTTTCATTTTGGGCTAGTGTTGACTTGGTCAACTCTTAGGTTTGACTTTGTTTGACCCAATTTGATTGATTGTTCAACCCATGATGATTGTTGATCATGATGAGAGGCATAGATGAGTTTGGTTCAATCCAATTTGGTTAGGATTAGAATTTGGCTCATAAGGGTACTTTAGGTCACTTTGGGTCAAGTGAGCCTAAGTGGGTCAAATGGCTTGGTCAAAGCTTGGTTTGAATTGATTGATCTTGTATATGGACTTATGATTGAAATATAAATCCATTTACAAGTGGTTTGAAGTCAAATGGGTTTTGATCCATTTGATAATTTCATATTCAAAGGAAGAATATGAAGGGATTTTGGGTTTGATTTTTGACTTGGGTTTTGATTGAGTGATTGAAGTTTGTATTTATATATGAGTCCATGATTGTATGTTTGATTGAATCATGAGAGAAAATCAAGAGTTTGGCTTGATTTCAAGTTGATTTGGCAAAGTTCAAGATTTTGACTTGAAAGGCTTAGATTGGATTTTGAGTGGATTTGAGTTTGATTTTTGGAATTTTTTTTTTGTTTGAATTTATATTTCATTTATATATGTGAATATAAATGGGAATATAAATTGATCATGAGAAAATTTCAAGGATTTGAAGTGGTTTAATCATGATTTGGGCTAAGTCCATTAAGAAGGATTTAAAGGACTTAGGAAAATTTTGGAGTTTGAAGGTTGAATTATTAAATTTGGTATGATTGATTTATATTTATATTTTATTTATATATGTGAATGTAAATGAGGATATAAATGAATTATGGGAAAATCCCATGAATTTGAGATGGTTTGATCAAGGTTTAGGCTAAGTCCATTAATGAAAATTAAGGACTTAAGAAATTTTAAATTGGAATTTAATTTGAGGATTTGATTTGATTGATTTATATTTATATTTTATTTATATACATGAATATAAATGAGAATATAAATGAGTTTTGAGAAATCCCATGAGTTTGAAATAGTTTGATGAAGATTTAGGCTATAAGTCCATTAATGGAGAATTAATGACTTAAGGAGGATTTTAAATTGGGAATTTAAGTTTTGCCTTTGATTTGATTGATTTATATTTATATTTCATTTATATCTATGAATATAAATGAGAATATAAATGTTTTTTTGAGAAAATCCCATGAATTTGAAATGGTTTGATCAAGATTTAGGCTAAGTACATTAATGGAGAATTAATGACTTAAGAAGAATTTAAAAATTGAGAATTTAATTTTTGCCTTTGATTTGATTGATTTATTTTTATATTTCATTATATATGTGAATATAAATGAGAATATAAATAAGTTTTGAGAAAATATGATTTGAAATGGTTTTTGATCAAGATTTGGCTAAGTCCATTAATGGAGAATTAATGACTTAAAGAAGGATTTTAAATTGTGAATTTAATTTTTTTCCTTTGATTGATTGATTTATATTTATATTTCATTTATATATGTGAATATAAATGAGAATATAAATGAGTTTTGTGAAAATCCCATGAACTTGAAATGGTTCGATTATGATTTTGGTTAAGTCCTTAAATGAGGATTAAGGACTTAGAAAAATTTGGTCGTAGGAATTTCATTGAGTTTTGATCATGGGTTTCTATCATAGATTTCAATCATGGATTTCAATCATATTGAGTTAATTTGAGCAGAGAAATTCAATAAGATTTGTTTGGTTTGACTTGAAAGAAGGAGAGTGAGAAAGGTTTAGAGGCAAATTTAACACCCAAGGATGAAATTTGGCTAACTCTTCTAAGTATCTAGTGATGGGTTGGTGTCTAATTCTAGAGTATTAAGACCAAGGAACTCTAAAGTATAGAGTTTGTTTATGATGGAGGGTTGAGCTCATTCTAAAATGAGGTCAACAAGGGCCAATATGTGTGGGCTACAGAAAACTTGTGGTGTTGACCCAAACAATCAACAACACTGAAAGATCACAAGCACTAATAGAAACAATTTATCCTTAACCTAAGGAAAAGGATGAATCAATTTAGTCATGTGGCACTTATGTCAGACATAAGAGGAAAAAATCCACTAAGGGATAGAGTGTGAACCTTCCACTAAGGAAGCATGTTCAAGTCATCCACAAGGGTATGAAAGGTTTAATTTGATTTGAATCTCACTGAGGTGAAAAAGATTTGATTTGTCAAGATTGAATTTGTTTTAGTTTTTTGTTAGGTTTGAATTTTGAGATGAACCCATTGGTTTTGCGATGGGTTGAGCGGTAGCCATGGAGGCCAACTAACTTCAGTTACCAATCCAAAGTGATTGTCTACTAGGCACATAGTAGGACTAGCCAACCAAAGGGATGGCTTTTGGTATGCAGTAACTATTCTAGGAAGAAAGCATAGTAGATTTACATCTTCCAAAGTAGAGACCATTTATTGGGGTAATTTATTGGCAAGACAACAGATTGAACCCAACCTAGGGCTGATTATTGAGTGAATGCCGCTGGGGGACTTAGATCAACTCAAAGATAGTCAATATTTATTTTATTTTTAAATTTGTTTATTTTGATTATGATGGATTCCATTAGTTTGCGATGAACCACACTGAGTAGGGGCCATGGAAGCTTAGAGCTAGCTCAGATTTATCAATTTAAAGGGAGTAGTCTACCAACCATAAGATAGGACTATCCAACCAAGGGAAAAATGCCTTTTGGTATACAATGATCAAGTGTTAAGAAGAAAGCACGAGAAATCACATCTTCCACAACAAGGAACCATTGGGGTGATTGGTTGCTTTGGGCAATAAATCAAACCAGACCTAGGGCTGACTATTGAGTGAATGCCATTACTGGACTTAAATCAGCTTAAGGATAGTTAAAGATTAATTTAATTTTTAATTTGTTTTGATGAATTCCATCAATTTGTGATGGATCAAACTGAGAAGGCGCTTATAAACTAGACCTATCTCAATTCTTGAAATAAAGGGAGTAGCTTCTAGGATGGAGAACTATCCAACCAAAGTGCCTTTGGTTTGAATCAATTGGAAAGCTGGGACTCACATCTTCCACTAGAAGACCATTGATGCATTGCTTTGGAACAAATCAAACTTCGACTATGGCTGCCTCAATTTCAATCATGTTAGAAAGAATGCATCATAGTATTACATCTTTCAAAGAATGATTGGGAAACACTTGTGGTAAAATAGATTGAACCTAGAATTTAGTGAGTTTTATCTTGGGATTTATCTCAACTCAAGTCGGGAATTCTATGGAGTTCTGAGCCTAAAATAGGATGTGGAAAGGGGAGAATTCTTAATTCACAATTAATTTTGTTTTGATTTAGATGGACAGAGAAGGAGAATCCACACACATCTAAATAAATTTCTAACCACATGGTGTTACTAGGAAAGGAGAGTGTCAATCCAAAAGTAACCAGTGTCTAAATGGGGTCACAAGGACATGATCCAAATAGAGTGTGCATGAGGATGGGGCTAGTAAGGGCTTAATCCAACACTTGGAGAAGATGACATGGCTAGTCATATATCAATAGGTATTTGTCCAACTCAAGGAGAAAGCATGGGGACTCATGCCAAGAGTGGTGTACTCACGGGTGAGTCATTGTCGACATGGCGACATCAACCAACCTAAGGTGCTCGTTGGTTTGCAACAATCGACTGGGAAGAAAGCTGGACTCACATCCTCTTATGGTGGGCTTGCTGGGATAGTCTCTTCTTGACTACATGTGCTATTGACCTAGGGTGACTACTGAGTGAATGCCTTTGGGGGACTTATATCAACTCAAAAGTAGTCAAGAGGAAAGGAGCCTTATGGGGACTTATCCTAAACCTCAAATATACTCAACCTAGTTCATGATGGCTAGTTCAAGAAAAAAAGCTCACATCTTCTTAAGCAAAGTCAACATGAGGTAGCTTACTAGGCGTGAAACTCCATACTAACAAGGTGCTCATTTGTTTGCAATGGTCAAGTTAGGAAGAAATCATGGGGACTCATATCTTTCAAACAAATGACCACTGGAGTGACATACTAGTGAGGTAGCATGTAAACTTGACCTAAAGCAGCTTATGAGTGAATGCCACAGGGGGCTTGCTCTCACATCAAAATAACTCGAGATAAAATATTTGTATTTTTTATTGTATATATGTTAAAAGGAACAGGATGCCTTTGGGGGACTCTTACACCTACCTTAAACACACTAGGGGTTTGATGGAAAGGTGCCACAGATGGCAAACAAGATTCCCACTAAGAAAGGATGCCGCTTGGGTTCTCTCACACTTATCTTAGTTATGCTAATCGAAATAGGATGCCTCTTGAGTTCTCTTACACCTATTCTAATAACGATGGGAGATTGTGTTTGTATTGTGAAAGGGGATAGGATGCGGGGACTCTTACACTACCTAGACATGTCACGGTGGATTCAAGCAAGCAAACAACTTCGAAAGATGAGAAGATTTGATGAATGGAATCAGATTTTTGTTCTTTTTATTAATGATTATTTTCAAACATGATTTATTTCATGGGTAATATTTCTTTAGATAGAGCCCATTAATTGGAAGCATCGGGTGTTCCCCTTTATAATCAATAAGCTGATAAGATCCTCCTTGGTAGGCCTTCTCAATGACATAGGCCTTCCCAAGTGGGTTCAAACTTGCCTCCCATCTTTTTGGGCAATAATAATTGGTCTCCAGGACTAACACAAGTTCTCTTACTCAAAAAAACCTAGGGTGGACCAGCTTATTGTGAGCTTGAATCATTTTGGCCTTGTACTACTCGAGGTTTTGGCATGCCCGTAGGTGACTCCAAACCTTCAAGCTCTTCTAACCATAACTTTGCATTCTGCTCTATAGTGATCTTGTTACCCAATGCTATTCTTAGTGATGAGAGTTGAACTTCTAAAGGAAGAACGACTTGGACCCATACACTAAGGAAAATGGGGTAGGAGTTGGAGTTGGTATGTGGTGCAGTCTTCAACCAACTACTCGTTCCATTATCATTTATTATCATCAAGAGTCTTCTTCAATATCTGGATAAGAGTTTTATTGAATGCTTCTACTAAGCTATTTGCTCTAGGATAGTAGATGGTGGAGTATCTCTAGTATATACAGTGTCTTCTGGTGAAGTTGTTGATCTTTATGCTTTTGAATCCATTACCATTGTCAGATATAATTCATCGAGGTACTCCAAACTTATATACAATATGATTCCTGAAAATTGAAGCACATCTTTTGACCTCTGAGTGGGATGGCTTCCCACTTGGAAAAGTAGTGGTAGTAAGATGAATCGATGCCCTTGGAAGAAGGAGGATCGATCGGACCTACAATGTCAGTACCCCAACACTCAAATGGCCATGAAGGCAATGTAAGGTGTAGAATGTTGGGTGGTTGGTGGAGGACCACACCGTGTACTTGAAAGTGATGTCATCTCCTAGTTACATCCATGCAATCTAAGATCATCGAAGGCTAGTATTATCCAAGTCTTTTGATCTTCATCTTTATCTTCGGACCAGATTGATGAGCTCCGCATAAACCTGAATGTACCTCAGTTATAATGCCATGGGCTTCTTGTTTATCTAAATAGCATAACCACATTTGGTCAAAGGGTGATGCATCAACAAAATATAGAGAGCTCTCATTTCACATAATGGGCTTGTGACTTTTCTTGAGGTAGTTTCGGTGTTCAAGTAATCTATGAACGGTTGCCTCCAATAGCTCCTTGTCCATTTTGGCAAACAACCTCCCTTCAAGAGAAAGTCTCTTGATGAGTTCAACATCAATAAGGGATAGGACTTGCTATTTTGGACCCTTATTGAAATGGACTCATCTTGGACATGCCAACTCTTTGGCAAGTTTTGCCAAGGAATCATGTGTTCTCTCGGGGAACCTTGTAGATGGTAACTTGAATGGGCCACAACTTCATGGTATACTCGTAGTAATGATGAAGCTTGGGTTTGAGAACTGGTAGGACGACAATGGTTGATGACCAAGAATCCCCAAAGATGTTGATGCTTGACCGATAGTGATGGCTAACTCGGCAATCAAAGCCTCATACTCGACTTCATTATTGGTGTAGGGGTTGGAAAGATAGTATGAGAATCTCATCACATCATAGTTTGGAGTTAGAAGAACTATTCCTACCCCTACCTTTCATGGGAGAATAGATTGTGGTGCTTCACCTTTAAGAAAAGAAGCAGCACCATCAAAATACATCTCCCATCGTGGTTCGGCCTCCCTAAGTTCATGATTTGTTCATGGGGAGATCATCACTAAGGAAAGGAAGTGGGTGTCTTTAAGAAATCGCTAGTGCCTCATGGGTATAAATATGATATCAAGCTGAGAGTATCATGGACCAATGAGCCAAACATCCGAAAGTGTTGTTGTGTCATGAGATATAGTGGATTGGTTCGAGATCAAGTTCACCTTATAAGAAAGCATGTAGTGTCATAGCGAAATACAAATATCAAGCTAGGTATTTCTCAATAGGTGGATAGTTTGCTTCGTAGGAGATGATGGTGAGGTAGTAGAGTGCACTCTCCTTCCCTCATCATTGGCTTGGCTTGGCCAAGAGAGTCATCCAATGCAGTGTAAAGGATGAGTGGCACATAGGTACTAGAACTGCGACTTCAGTACTCTTTGATGTCTTTGAAGGCATGTTGGCACTTGTCATCCCACTTGAACTTGTCATCTACTTTGATAAGTGTTGAAAATGGCTTGCATCTCCCTAATAGATTGGAGATAAAGCATCTTAGATACGCCAGCCATCCTTGAAAGGATCTAAGTTGAGTTAAACTCTTAGGAGGTGGCATTTCTAAGATAGATTTTAATCATTTTAGGATCTATTTCTATTCCCATGTTGAACAAAAACCCAAGGAATTTCCCTAAAGCTACTCAAATGCACACTTGATTCATTTTGAGGTTATATTATCTTAACCATTCAAAACTACTCTCAAGTCAAAGAGGTGGTCTTCCTTTTCTGCTCTTGACTAGATCATCAACATAGCACTCAACGATGATGGATGAGTTCATTGAAGATCGAGTCATGGCCATTGGTATATAACCGCATTTTAAGGCTAAAAGGCATGACCCTATAGAAGATTTGATCGGGGTTTGAAAGCGGTGTTTCTTTCATCTTGGAGACATCTTGATTTGGTTATAGCGGATGACCCATCCATGAAAGAAAAGGCGCATGAGATGAGGATGTCCACCATTAATTCTGGTTAGGAAGAGGAAACTCATCCTTAGGGCATGCCTTATTTAAGTCCTTAAAATTGACACAAATGTGAATTTGGCCATTCTTTTTCTTAACTGGGTTGACACTGGCTAACCAGGTAGGATATTTTTCTTCACTGATGAAACCAACATTGATCAATTTCTTGACTTTAGAAATGACCTATTGTTCAATTTCTAATCGCATGCGTCTAGGAGCTTGCTTAATAGGGGTAGCATTATTATTGCTAGCTTATGTACTATTCATGAGATAATCGGGCATTTCTTCATAACTCCATGCAAATAGTCTTTAAACTCGTCAATAGCTAACTAAGTCATTGGTTTCTTCTTCATTCAGTAATGAACTGATGTATCTCGGGCAAGGATTTTTTTCTATCATGTGGTTGATTTTTTTAAGCTTGTCGATTCTTGAATGAATCTCCTCTTCAAATTTTGGCAATGCCTCTTTGACTTGTAGATCATTTGGATCATCTGAAGTTTCTAAACACACATTCTCATAAGAGTTGGGGATGTGTGAGAACTATTCTATAATGGTTGGTAACAAGCAATAATCTTCATCATCAATGGACCCTTGTGAATCCTAGTCACTCTTGTGCTTCCACATGTATTGTTCCATAGCTTTCAAGTATTCGACTATTCTTGGACCATGTGTGAGGAACTAAACCTTTTTATATATATTTTGAACACAAGGTGTAAAAGTCAAAATAATTCCATTAATTCTTTAAAAGTATCTTCCTCAAGTCTACATCAACTTGACTTGAGGATGATGATCCCAAAAGAACTTTCTCTCATGTCCTTTGGAAGACTTAGGGACTTCCTTAACTACTAAACCTTCAACTTTATTAAAGTCACCTCCAATGGAACCCAGAGAGGGGTTGGTATATACTAATCACATTAGACTCATCCTCCAGCTGGATTCCAAGTCTATGTGAATAGTAGGGTACTCTATGAACTAAAACACACCTCATTGGTGAAGGCCAACTAAGGGGTCTCCCACCTCTAGAATTGCCTCTATTTCTGCCTCCACCTTCACTTGGTAGAGGTTGAGCCATTCTATCCACATGTCCATATGATGGAATGAATTGTGGGTGGAATGTGATATGCGGATCTGCTTCTTCTTCAACTCCCCTTTCTTGTGTACTTGGACTTTTATTTTTCTTTTCATTTTCTTTTATCTTTTCTTTTGCTTCATTTTATTTTTATTTTGTATTTATATTTGAATTTTGTTCAAGTTCACGAGAAAGGGTGTTTTTAGGAAGATAGTAGGCTGCATCCTCATAAATATCAACTTCTCTATTCGAAAATGGCTTTTCATCTTTATTGTCACGGTATTCAATTCCATCTTTTTTGAACTTGATGCATGAAGGGAGGATGGAATGATCTTGTTCGATGTATCCAAGGCCTACCAAGCAAAGTAGTGAAGTATTGAATCAATGATGTAGAACTTAGCTCTTCGATCACCTATCTCCAAGGTAACACTATAGAACAAAACGCTCACCTTGATCATTGAATCCTCTCAACATCATCTATCTTTCAGTGTAGAGATGTTGATCTTCAAATAGGCAAGGGTCTTTAGACTCATAATGTTCATTGATGCACACGAATGAGAACCGCAGTGAACACATGTCCATGTCAATTATGATGTAGAGGGGGGTTGTGCTCAAGTCCCTAGAAGAAGGTCTTCATCTGTGAAGGTGATCCTTGGGCTTCTTTTGCATAATGTGCTTCCTCACCTATAGTGTGAGCTAAGCATATTTCATGATCAAGGAGAGCCTTGATTAGATTCCCTCATCTCTTTGGATAACAAGGGCATCATATATACTTAGCTTAGATGGAAACTTTCTTAGATGAGAAAGGATGTTGTAGTCCACCTTCTGCCGGTCTTCCACAAGCATATCTAAGGGTGGAGCATCTTGTGGAAGGGCTTCTCGATCTTTAGTACCAATGACTTATTTCCCTCTATCTTGAGGTGCTGCCCTAGGAGGTAGAACCTTGCCACTACTGAGGTTGACTTCGGTGATCTCTTGAGGCAAGGTGGTGGAAGGTTATACCTGAACTTTAGGCTCACATATAGCTTCTCTTATGGGACCCTCACAATCAGATGATTCTAAGCCTATCTCAAGAGGCAAACCCATAGTATTCAGAGTTGGAAAGTCTAACTCTGAATTAGAAAGATGAAGATCAGAATTGTTATAGTTATTTAGACTTGAAGAGTTATCGTTAGGAATAGAAGAAGATAACTAATCAGAAGTAAAATAGTTGTAATTCAAACTAGGCTTATTCTTCAATTTCTTGGAATTATTTTGAGGTATAAAGTAGAAGTCAAGTAAATTGAGTGGAGATAAGGGATTTGGTGCCCTTATCCACTGATACAAGAGTTATACTAGTAGAAGAAACAAAAGAGCTAGTTGAAATGGAAGAATTCTCACAGGGAAGCGCAGTCAAGGTATCGGCGACACATGGTGGTGCTAAAGGTCTATCCGTGCTAACACATTCTCACGTCACTGTTGTTGAGATCCCACTTTCCTAGAGTTGGCAATGGTAACTTGCAAACCTTCCTTGGTGTTGGAGGTTTGAGCTAACTCAGGCACCTGCAAGGAAAGCTTCTTAATCTTTTGAATGATTTTAGAGGTTTTGGATAGAAAAATATCCCAACCTTCTTAGGTTTGGTAGGATCACATGTATCACCAAGGATTACTCTAATAGAACTAGAAGGTTATTCCACAAGGTATTCCTTTGGGATAGCTACAACACCGGTCTTGAAATTGTGTTCAAGCCAATCCTTGAATGTGAAGTAATCCCAAAAATGTGGCCTAGCATAGGTGGTAGGGCAAAGTTTGAGATCATGACTACCTCCACCTCTAAGAAAGGTCTAAATACTTGAGAAGGCGGGAGATGTGGTCGCCTCGGTGGTGAAAAAGGAGGTGGAGGTCTGAGGTCATGGTCTGGACCGATCTCTAGTCGCTCTTATCAATCGATCGCCGCTCCTATCTTCTTTTCATAAACCTTCTGTGGCTTCTGCTTAGGAAACTGATCTTAAAAAGGAAATTGTTTGGCCTCTCATTGTAGACTAGATGCCTTGTTGATTAGCTTCTCAAATGTCTTGATAGTGAAGCCCTTAAGCATGAAGGCGACCAAGCCATGAATATTCTTCAAGAGAATCTCAATGGCATGCTGTTCAGATAGCTACGGTTCACACTTCATACTTAGGTTATGCCATCAGAATATAATCAACAAGTGACTCACCGTGTAAGTTACAACGATCACCTACAAGAACCCTTTTCGAGCTCCAACAAATATCTTAATGAAGAGTTGCTCTAACTCAGCAAATATCTTTACTGAATCATTATGCAGTTCATCATACCAATCAAAAGTAATACCCGCTAGGCTATTGATGAAAAGATGAAAGAGTAAAGCATCGCTGCCACCTATGTTGCAATAATTGGCCCTAAAATGTGTTATGTGTTGCCTTGAGTTTCCATTGCCATCACAGCTTTTGAAGGAAGGAGGCACAAAACCCTTGAGATATTGGATAGCATCGAATTCCTCTGGGTAGGATCTACCCTTTGGAACTGATGATCCTCCCCGAGCTTGAGCCAAAGCTTCCTTCACCTACTGCTCAACCATGGATTTTATATATTTTTCTTGTATAGAGGTACTTTCCACTACCTTCTTATACATGTTAGTGCTACCTTGCTCCAGAGGTAGAGTCTTGCTGGTCCAAGACATGCACTAACTCAGACCGACGCCGATGTAGTAGGATGAACTAGGGGGGCTTATTTTTGAAGCACTAACACTGCCAAGTCCTATAACTGACGTGCCATCCTATCAATCTACTCCCTTCTCGCCTCAACGATGTCGAGGTCCGGGTTGATGCTGTCTTCTGATCAACCTTATCACCTTCCATGGCTTATTATTCCCTAAGAAGAGATCCTCTAGTGTCAACCAGACTCGAAGTCCCCATCAAGTCATCTTCATTGGGATCGAAGCTAACTTCCTCTTCATCAGATCAGTCATAAGATCTCCTTCTTCTCCATGAAATAATGTGCAACTATCTAATTTAAAGAGCGATCTATCTGAGTAGGTACAAATAGTCTAGACCGAATTGTGATCATGAATCGGAGGCACCGGACCTCTGCCACCGAGAGTTAATTGTGGACTCACTCACTGATGAATGACACTCACTACTGGCTATAAGAGGGGTAGCAATCCTAGGATGTTCCTCTACCATTGGTGCAGTTGAACTGTCATCTAGAATATCTGAAATCTTTGTCATCATCTCCACATCCCGCTATATGGGCGGAGTTAGTGAAGGGATGACCACGATGTTTCGAGGTCGCCACTCCTTCCGCACCACCATAGGGAAGGTCAGAGATCTCACCACAATAGGTGGTAAGGGTAGGATCCATTGGTCAGTCGGATCATCAACGGTTTTCCTGATTCAACCTTCATGGGATGGAATGGGAGATGCGTAACTCATGGCGATGATGGGCGAGGGTGAGAATGGGATGGAGACACCACCACTCTATGCACGAACTTCCTCCTATGGGTGAGAGAAATATCTATCGGGAAGCATGTGCAGTAGAATCAAATCATATGCTACCAACTAACTACCAACCTACGCTCTCCCTAATAATGTATGGCCTCACAGCCTCTCTCCTGAATATGCTTCCCCACACTGCATGGGATAATATATGAGAGATCAAACTGTCCCAAGCTCAGATTTCACCCACTGCATAAGATAGATCAAGACTAAGATCACGACCTCCGCTCCCAAAACTACATTGAAACTACACCACTAGAGGAGGTGATGAGCGAATCCTCCTGAAATTCTCTCTATCTAATCCAAAGAGAGGATGGAACTAGTTTTTGTAACCAGTGGAATAGTGATAATGGGGAACTCATCCATGACTGATCCAGCTGCTGCCTCTAGCTCCCTAGCTATCCGGGTGTGGTACCGCTTGATCATGCGTTCTTATTCTGCACCGTGTAGGATGGGAGGAGTGAGAGACCCATACTAAAATGGGGAGGAAAGCCCGAGACCGGGGAGCCTTACCCTGAGGGTACAGATGGTGGTACCTCACTTGGGCAACATGAGCAACTCTGGGCAAACTGCAATCAGAGCTGATACTATTGGCACAGTTGGAACTACTATAACTAAATTTTATGGTATTTCCATAGCTTTTCTCTTAAGTGAGGAGACTAATCATAGGTAAGTCAATCGATGCCGACTCCCACCGACCGACTGGTGGGAGTGCCCTTACAAGTAATCCTAGCTCCCTCAAATCCCCGACCAAAGTGAATCTAGTGAGTATGGTCCAGATGGGGAAAGTAGGCTTGATCTAAAGCTAGATCCATACCATGGGGGAAGGTAAAGACAAACTTTTGAGAAATAGCCATTTCAACAACTATAAGAGACTCAAATGAACTGAATCGCAGATACTATAAAGATCCAAATGAGAAATGAATTTGTATCAGATTTTTGTCTCTATAGATTTTTGAATTTTGAATTTGAAAATTTGAACTCACATCTAACAACTTGAAAGTGTTAAGTGGGATTCAAATAGATTTAAGAAGTTAGATTGAAAGAGGAATTTGAATATGAATCCAACTTCAACAAATTTAAGTATGTTGAAATATGGATTCAAAATTTTTGATAAGGATGCTTCCATAGGTTCATGGTTTGTTTTGAATTTGAATTTTTTTTATTTGAGGACCCTTTCCTTTAACAAATTTGGGTATGTTAAAGTAAGGGTCAATTTGATTTGTTTTGTTTGATTGATTTTGAATTTCACTTAGCAAATTTAGGTATGCTAAGTGAAGTGTTTGAGAATGATTGCTTTTGTGGATTTTTGTTTTGATTTTGGAAAAATTTGGAATCCTCACTTAGAAAATTTAGGTATGCTAAGTGAAGAACCTAAGTGTGTTATGTTTGATTTTTGAAAATGAGATTCTTAGCAAATTTAGGTATGCTAAGAAAATCCTAAGTGTTTCATTTTTGTTTTGATGTTTTGATTTTTGAAAAGGTAGGATCCTTAGCAAACTTGGTATGCTAAGGGAATCCTAAGGTGCTTCATTTATTTAGATGTGATTGAAAGTGGAGATTTTAACTTTAGAAAATTTGGTATGCTAAAGATGAAGTCTCACTTAGTTTTGTGAAATGGAAATTTCATTCAGCAAATTTGTGTATCTTAAATGAAATTCCAAATGGTGTGTTTAATATTTTGATTTCATTTTGGTTTTGAAAATGGAAACTTCTCCTTAGCAAATTTGGTATTCTAAGGAAAGAAGTTCCAAAGGCATTTGATGATTTTTGTTTTGGCTTTGGAAACTTCACTTAGAAAATTTGAGGATGTTAGGTGAAGTTCCAAAATGTTGTCTAAAAAATTTTGATTTTGGGATTTGGAAACTCCAGTTAACAAATTTGGGTATGTTAAGTGAGGTTCCAAATGTGTTTTGAAAAATTTTAAAATATGATTGTTGATTTTTGATTTTGGATTTGGAAAGTTCACTTAGCAAATTTGAGCATGCTAAATGAAGCTCCAAATGTGTTTTGAAAATTTTGAAATATGATTGTTTAAGTTTTAATTTTTGAAAAGAGGACTTCCATTCAACAAATTTAGGTATGTAGAATGGAGATCAATTTTATTTTTGAAATGTAAAATTTTTTGTTTTGTGTGTGATTGTTGCTTTTTGAAAGAGAGGAATTCCAACTTAAAATATATGTGAGATATGTTCAAGTGGGATTTCCTAAATGATATTTATTTTTTAGTTGGGAATGAAACTTCATTTAATAAATTTGAGTATATTAAATGAAGATGTTCATGAGTACTTTTTGAAAAGTTTAATTTTGTTTTCAAATGACATTTCCATTCAATAAGTGTGAGTGTATTGAATAAAAAAAATCATGTGTGCTTTTTGAAAACTTTAATTTTGTTTGGAAATGAATCTTCCATTCAATAAGTGTGATTGTATTGAATAGAAAAATTTATGTGTGCTTTTTGAAAACTTTATGATTAGGATTGTTAGTTTTGGAAAAAGATGATTATTCATTTTACTTTGAAAATGAAATCTTCATGAAAGTGAATTGAAAGAAGATGTTCATTTGTACTTTTGAAATTGTTGTTTATTTTACTTTTGAAAGTCTCCACATGTAACAATTATGGGAATTGTTAAATGAGGGTAACAAAATTTTGTGGAAAATATTTTATTAAGTGCATTTTGAAAAGGTGCTTTTGAAAAGCAAAGTTCTTTATGGAAGATTTATTTTATCTTTATTATTTTAGGATGAACCTTTTTTATCAAGAAAATGATAAGGAGGAAGTCTTTAAAATGTTTTCTTTTTATTTAGATCTTTTATTTTACCCATTGGAGAATCAATGGGGTTTTAAGACCAACAAGGAATGCGTCCTAAAACCTAAAGATGTTGGCTAACTCGACTCAAGAATGAAATGAGCTATGTGCCAATGGAAAGAAGGATAGTCTTGGATTTATACCATAGTACAAACCCACTATCAATACTCAAAGATAATTACCATTTAGCAAAGATGAATAGAGGAACCATCCCCAGGAGCTAGAAAATCGGAGAAAATCCTATATAGAGAGTCACTTTCAAATATGTTGGGAGAAATAAAAGAGGCACACACATATAGAAATTCATATTTTTAGGATGCCACATAGATTCATAGATGTGCTAATTCAAGTGAGCAAGTACATCATCGAGGAAATGGTGTACTATCTCGAGAGATAGAAGTCACTACCCTTTAATGGACCTAATCACCTCAATAAGTTCTCCTAAGGATGATATGTGCATATAGAGATTCTTCCCCTTTACATGAAAAGTAAAGTAGGGTTTATTTTAATAGTTAAGTTCTGTGGCAATCCCACATAGATTACATCCTAAGGAATGAGGATTCCTTAGGAAAACTCTCGATTAAGATAAATGATCATTGTCTTTGAAGATTTCAATAGGAAAGGACTATCAATCGATTGGTTCATTTTTAAAAGATCAAATGGGATTGATCAATAGGGGGAGTTATTATCGAAGCCAAAATAAAAGATAAGTAGAAGATGCCCATGATGCTAGGAAACGTAGCAAGCATCTCAAACTATCCTAGAGTTGGGCTTTACATTTTTGAAACTGATTTAGTTTATATAAGTTAAAATTTTCATTAGAAATTTAGAACTTATATTCCTTAACACAAGATAAATAAAATGCCTAAGAGGTGAGGAATTATGTTTATGACCCACAAAGGGGAGAAGCAATCTCAGAACCTAAATCTAGGAAGCTTTGGTGAGGGCTGAAAGCACAACCTAAATCTAAGGTAAAAATGGGTAATTGGTTTGCCTCCACAACATAGGACAAACTACCCAACAACTTGGACTTACAACCACTTGAGGGTGGCCGCCAACTAACTCCTCCTACAATATTAAATACATTTAGGCAAGTCTTTATGCTTATGCAAGATAGCTAGGCTGTTATTTATTTCGAAAGAGACTAAGTCCTTAAACTCACTCCCTAAAGATACTAGATCATGTAAAGGGACATGCTTCAAATGACCTAAATCTAATGCAATTAAATTTCATTTTATTTTCATTTTGGATAATTATTTTGAATCACGCTAATAGGATTCATATGACTAATGCATGAGAAATAGAGTTACTGGCCAAAACCAGTGAGAATGGAGGAGGTGAGTTTGCACCATGGTTCTCAAAGGTCAAGCTAAGTTTCTCTTGCAAAGGTGGAAGCCCTCTAATCAAGAGTGAAATAATAAGCATTTGTGCATGATATTACAAAAGAAATGCTGATCCAGCTAAGGGGTTACTAATTCTCTTATCTTGATTTGAAACCTAAGCTTTAGGTAAGGTTATGAGTTATTGAATTTTAATTTTTAGTTGTTAAGTTAGGTAAAAGATTTATTTTTTCTTAAAGAGCCTAATCCACATCGAGGCCATATATAAAGAAAGGAAGAAACTAGGAAAAGTATGCCATTTAATGCACAAGCTAAATAAATCATCATTCAATTTATAAAGCTAATCAAAAAGAATAAAAGGTCAGTGTGCACCATCATACAAACCCAAAAAATATCAAATTGGTATGAGCTAGCCTTATACAACCTGGATTACAAAAGAATTAAAGTACAATTAAGCAAGGAGTTCATTATTATGGGGGTCTTCAAACTTTATTCTTCTTTCTTCTTTGGTTCCTTCTTTTGGATGATTGGAAAGTAGATGCTCCAAGGCTTCATATGGTACATAAGATAGGATCTTATGACCAATGCTCATCCTAATTCCCATAATAATCTTTCCAAAATCTTAATTGCAGAAATTTACATGAAAAGAAAAAGTGAAAATCTAATTAACACCTACAAAATAAAGGTTAGCTAAAATAAACCACATAAATCCCAAGCATGTACATTAGATTATCACCCCACACATGGGTGACTAAGTCCACCTGGCCTATTAGATTATGCTTAGCGGTATAAAGCACCTACAAGAAAAAGCATTTATATTTTTATTTATGATAGCCCCCCTTAAGCATAATCCCCTACAGAAAAGAATAGTTAGACTAAGTGCGTCCAACCATTCATTCTACGAGCACACACTCTAACATACAGTCTAAAACATATATCACAAAATAAAATAAATATTAAACCATGCAACCTAACCTAACTAAAGTGGTGACTTAGGCTAATGTGTGTGCTTTGAAGGCTTGTGTGGTATGCTTAGCTATGGCTTTAGGTTTAGATTTCCTAAGTATGAAAATATGTTTAACTTAGAGGAGGGTTTCACTTAAGTTGTTTAATTATTTTGGGTTATTTTTATTCCATGTTTTGATTTGGTTCAAGTTAATCCTACAATTAATTACTAAGTTATAAAAAGAGGGAAAGAGAAGAGAACTTCTCTTTCATTCCCTAATCTAAGTAATTTCTAGGGTAGGTTCACATTTTAGTTTTATTTAGATGAATATTTTGATTAAATATTTTAATTAATCCTAAGTTTAGATAAAATATAAAGAAACCTATTCAAAAAGAAAGATATTTTGAAGATTAAATAAAATGAATTAAAATTTACATTACACACATTACTTCATTTTTTTCCCAACATATATATAACATGCATATGGATGGACCCTAAGCATATCTATACATATAAATGAAAGTATTTAACACACTTTATGATGCATGCTAAGTAATCCATTTAAGGAAATTTAGAAGTTGAATATGTATGATTTTTCTTAAGTATAAAGGGATTTCCTTATCCAAATTTTCACATACACACATGAAAGTAAGAAAGGAATAAGTGAGTTCACATTTGTTAACCAGGTGTAAGGTACAAGACCTACTTAGGTTAATTAAAGCCTCGCAACTCGGGTTTTCAGTTAATATACCACTTTCCTTAAATACAAACATGTGTATAAAAGAAATGAAATGGAAAACAAGAATAAAAAAGTTGTATTAATGGATTCATTTTATTTATGCAATTTATGCAAAGTATAGGTAACCCTTCTTGGTAGATAGAGATAGATATGTGATTAAATTATTGTTAGGTCCTTTTCAAATGGACCATATATCTTACCAACATAAGAGAGAAAGGAAACTTATGTTTAGCATACCTTTATATTCTTTCACATGCAAGCTTATATTTAAAATATAAGTAGCATGCTTTCAAATTTGGTATTTGATTTATATGTTTTGAAAGTTATTTGGATTTAGTAGTGATAATAGCCACTCATATTTCTACTTTAACCAATACATGCAATATTTGACATAAAGTAAACAATTTCATTTTAAAACTTTAATTTGAAAAATTAGAATGCATAAAACCATATGACATACACATTTTACACATTTTTAAAATTAATTCTTTGAATAAAACCCAAAATTAGTTAAAATTATAGTTCAAAACCCATTAAAATTAATTTTAAAAATGTTCTAGGTTGAATTATATTTCCATAGGATTTTATTTCATATTTTTTTTGAATTTTGTAGAGAGAGTTATGGATTTTAGAAGATCCCTTAATTAATTAGCTTTTTATTAATTCCTAACTAATCCTAGCTCACTCACATGTGGCGTGTAGTCGAGATGCTTTACACGCATCGTGCTATGAGGGTTTCACTTAAACATCAAATCAAAATGACCAGGATGTGATCGATGTCGATTAAGATCGGATGACCGAGATCTCCCTTGGTTTTAAAATGGATAAAGGAAATCTAAGCGGAGAATTATCACCGCCCATCCAAAACATGTGGATGGATGGTCGAGATCTCAGTTCTTCCCATCAATGAGATTTTATGATCTAGGGGAAGATCCGAGCTCAATTATGCTCAGACTCAAACCAAATTTAATTCACACCATCTAAAGCCAAAGAGCAGCACATCTAGTGGTGGGATTCACTTGAATTGGAAATTTTCTTTACAAAGGACCAACACCTCCTATGCTAGGTGGTCAAAAATGTTCATACCTCATCGGAGGTGGTCACCGATGCTCGATTCCCTTGGAGAAGCTTAGTCTTGTTGAGACGAAGCCTTGCTGAAGTTCTAAGCACTTGAGGTTGAGTGGATTGGTATATGGAACACCTCCTCCTTAGCTCACTTGCAGCTTTGATCGAGCTAGGTCCCCCCTTGACTTTGAAACTTTAAAGAGAGCTTGGGTGCACTCAACTTGCCTCTCTGATGGAGTGTGTGAGGGGAATTTGGTGAAAATTGAGTATGGAGAAAGTTGGCTCTTCAATTTTCCTCCCATATTTTCACTGTTCAAAAACTGAGGATAGGAAAATGGCTAGAGCTCTGAGAAGCTAGGGATCACTCTTTGATGGTTCCTTACTCTTCATAGTACTAAATCAATGAATAATGAATTCAAAGTAATTGGGGAGTATCTCCTTGAAGGATCGCATGATGCATCAACTTGCCATTTTGATCAATGGAGCTTAGAATGGGTTGTTTGAGTAAGAGTGTGCACATGGTCAAGCTGGAGTGGATTGCCAACCTATCATGTGCTTGAATTTGAGTGGGAGATGGGTTTTGAATTTGGTGTTTTGACCCATGGGGTTGGATTTGGTTTAGGGACCAATTGGGCTGACCCAAACCCATTGGGTTGGGTGCACCACTCTTCTCTAGGTCCTCTTGAGCTATTAGGAAAGCCTCAAGTGAATGTGAAGAGGGTATGACCAAATTACCCATGGATTAAGCTGAAATATGTTCTATGGCCTAGGGCTAGAATGGTCATTTTGTTGAATTTTCACTTTGGATATGTTGGGTATGTGGAGAAAGTAGGCTTGGCCAAGTTTCATGAGATTTGGAATTCATTTGATAGGGTTTGACTCGTGTTGACCCATTTAGGTTAAAATGGGTCAACTTGGGTCAAGTTGACTAATTGGCCAAATTAGGTCAAACCAAGGGTTGGGTCAAGTTCATATGACCCTTTAAAAAGTTTTGGTGGCTTTAGTTTGATTCAATTTGGTATAGTTTTGAATTTGGCTCATATGACTTCATTTAGGTCAAATGGGTGAAGTTGACCTATTTGACCCATTTGACCTATTTGAGGTAGGTCAAGGGTAGGTTTAAGTTAGGTTAGTCATAAGGAGTGGATTGGTATCTTTGTTTCTAATTAATTTTGGTTAAGTTCAAATTTAGCTCAACATGACCCCTTTAGGTCAAGTTGGATCTAAGGCCAATTGGGCTAGGTTAGATCTAGTTGGCCAATTGAGGCTTTGGTCAAGTTCAACAAGTGATTTGGAATGAAGTTAACCCATTGGTTTGGATCTATTTGGCTTAGATCATGTTTTGACCCATTTTGACTTTTTAGGTCAAGTTGGGTCAAGTGGCGAATTGGGCTAGGTTAGGCTCAAAGGTTGACTTAGTCAAGTTTAAACATAAGTCATGAGTGAACTTAGATCACTGGTTTCAATGAATTTGGCCTATGGTGGAATTTGGCTATGTTAGGTTTCATTTTGGATGTTGACTTGGTCAACCCTTAAGTTTGACTTGGTTTGACCCAATTTGATTGATTGATCATCCATGATGATTATTGATCATGATGAGAGTTTGGTTCAATCCAATTTGGTTAGGATTAGAATTTGACTCATAAGGGTACTTTAGGTCACTTTGGGTCAAGTGAGCCTAAGTGGGTCAAATGGCTTGGCCAAAGCTTGATTTGAACTTGATTGATCTTGTATATGGACTTATGATTGAAATATAAATTCATTTACAAGTGGTTTGAAGTCAAATGGGTTTTGACCTATTTGACAATTTCATTTTCAAAGGAAGAATATGAAGGGATTTTGGATTTGATTTTTGACTTGGGTTTTGATTGAGTGATTGAAGTTTGTATTTATATATGAGTTTATGATTGTAGGTTTGATTGAATCATGAGAGAAAATCAAGAGTTTGGCTTGATTTGAAGTTGATTTAAGTTCAAGATTTTGACTTGAAAGGCTTAGAATTTTAGTAGATTTGAGTTCAATTTTTGGAATTGGTTTTGATTGTTTGAATTTATATTTCATTTATATATGTGAATATAAATGGGAATATAAATTGATCATAGAAAATTTCAAGGATTTGAAGTGGTTTAATCATGATTTGGGCTAAGTCCCTTAAAAAGGATTTAAAGGACATAGGAAAATTTTAGAGTTTGTAGTTTCAATTTTTGAATTTGGTATGATTGATTTATATTTATATTTCATTTATATATGTGAATATAAATGAGGATATAAATGAATTATGAGAAAATCCTTTGAATTTGAGATGGTTTGATCAAGGTTTAGGCTAAGTTCATTAATGGAAAATTAATGACTTAGGAAGGATTTTTAAATTGGAGATTTAATTTGAGGATTTTATTTGATTGATTTTTATTTATATTTCATTTATATATGTGAATATAAATGAGAATATAAATGAGTTTTGAGAAAATCCCATGAGTTTGAAATGGTTTGATCATGATTTAGGCTAAGTCCATTAATGGAGAATTAATGACTTAAGAAGGATTTTAAATTGGGAATTTAATTTTTTCCTATGATTTGATTGATTTATATTTATATTTAATTTATATATGTGAATATAAATGAGAATATAAATGAGTTTTGAGAAAATCCCATGACCTTGAAATGGTTTGATCAAGATTTAGGCTAAGTCTATTAATGGAGAATTAATGACTTAAGAAGGATTTTAAATTGGGAATTTAATTTTGCCTTTAATTTGATTGATTTAAATTTATATTTCATTTATATATGTAAATATAAATGAGAATGTAAATGAGTTTTGAGAAAATCCCATGACTTTGAAATGGTTTGATCATGATTTTGGTTAAGTCCTTAAGGGAGGATTAAGGACTTAGAAAAATTTGGAGTTAGGAATTTCATTGAGTTTTGTTCATGGGTTTAAATCATAGATTTCAATCATGATTTTCAATCATATGGAGTTGATTTGATCTTGGAGAAAATGAGTATGATTGATTTGGAGTTTGACTTGAAAGAAGGAAAGTGAGGAAATGTTTAAGCTAAGGGTAGGCAAATTTCCTAACACCCCTAAGGCATGACCTATTCCTATGGCTAACTCTTCTAAGTCTCTAGGGTTAGGTTGAGTGTCCACCTAATCACTAGATGTGTCTTAAGACTAAGGAATTCCTGAAGTCTAAGAGGAGTCATTTGGATGGAGGGGTTGAGAGCTCATTCTAAAATTAAGGTCAACATGGTGATGACAAGACTACGATGCTCCGTGGTCACCATTCCCTATTCCCCACAACTGAAGTAGGTGGTTGAGCAGGAGAGCTTGGTCTCGCCTCATTCGATAGTGTAGATGGAATGGGATCTCTTGGACATAGTTGGATGACCAGTGGGGCTCTCATTTCCCGGATATAGCCTTCATGGCTTTTGCTAGAACAATGGATAATGGAACTTGTATTGGAGATGGTGGGCATGGAGTAGAGCAGCATGGCAGAGGCACCACCGACTCTGTGTAGGAGCTTCCCTCCTATGGTGAGTAGTACTGATCAATACAATGCTATCAGTATGACTAGCACGGGTGGTAGCGCAGATCGAAAAAGTTCATGAGGGTGGAGGCAACTTACTGTCTAGTGTATCTACGTCTCTCTCTGTTGGTGACATGTACTGATACACAAGACTTTCTGGCCCTCTCCTACTGTCTGATGTGCTCCCCTATGCTGCGAGGGATGACAAATCATAAATCAAATTTGGCCCCGGACTCTGACCATCCATACGCCCCACCTACTCGACACAAAACTGATCTAAGGCCGCCATACGACATCCTCCTATCTCTGGTAGGAACCTCAAAGTGAACTGCAGGTGGATGTGAAACTGAGATCCTTCTAATATCTTCCTCTCCATCAGATCCAGTGATGGGATGAAACTTGTTCTCTTAGAGAGGATCTTCACTTAGCAAATTTGAGTATGCTAAATCAAGAATCAAAATGTATTTGATTTTTGATTTTTGAAAAGAGAATCTTTACTTAGCAAATTTGGGTTTGCTAAATAAAGGATCCAAGTGTGTTTGATTATTATGATTTTGAAAAGAGGATCTTCACTTAGGAAATTTGGGTATGCCAAATGAAGAATCTAAGTGTGTTTGATTTTTTGTGATTTTGATTTTGAAAAATGATATTCTCTTAGCAAATTTGGATATGCTAAATCAAGAATCCAAATGTAGAGGATCTTTACTTAGCAAATTTGGGTATGTTAAATGAAGAATCCAAGTTTATTTTGGAAAGTGAAACTCTTAGTTGACAAATTTGGGTATGTCAAATGGGTGTCAATTATGTTTTATTTTTCAAAGATGAAATTTGGTGTGTGATTATTGCTTTTTAAAAAAGAAGAAATTCTAAAATAACACATGTGGGATGTGTTGAGTAGAATATCAAATGGTGTAATTTTATTTGAAAATAAAGCCTCCATCCAACATATTTGGATACATTGAATGAAGAGGCTTATTTTCAAATTTGTACTTTTTGAAAAGATAGGAATTCTAACTTCAACATATGTGAGATATGTTGAAATGGAATTTCAATGTTATGATTTGATTTTCTTTGGAAATGTAATAAATTTGGGTATATTGGAAGAGGATGTTCATTTTCAAATATGTGCTTTTTGAAAAGATGATTGTTGATTTTATTTTTGAAAAGATGATTATTGATTTTGTTTTTGAAATGAAATCTTCATTCAGTAAATTTGGATATATTGAATGGAGATATTCATTTGTGCTTTTTGAAAAGAGGATTGTTGATTTTATTTTTGAAATGAAATTCTCATTCAATAAATTTAGGCATATTGAATAGAGATATTCATTTGTGTTTTTTGAAAAGATGATTGTGGATTTTATTTTTGAAAAGATCCTACATATAACAATCATGAAGATTGTTAGATGAGGTTGAAAATATTTTATTATGTGAACTTTTTTTGGAAAAGTGCTTTTTTGGAAAGTATTATTTTTATAAAGGATTTATTTTTCTTTATTTTTGGAATGGACCTTTCCTTAACATAGAAATGGCAAAGTATTTAGTAATCTCTTTTTATTAAATTTTATTTTCACCTGTTGGGGAACCCAATAGGGGTTTTAAGACTACATGGAGTGAGGTCCTAAAACCTAAAGGATGTTGGCTAGCTTAGCTTAAGGATGAAATAAACTAAGTGCTAGCGAAAAAGAAGGATAATATCGGACTCATACAAAGTATAAATCCACTATTGATACTTGGAGACAACGATCATTTGCTAAAGATGGAGAGAGGTACCATTCCCAGTGGAGTCGTCAAAAAAATCTGTGGTAAAATTTTTATTTTCATCTTCATCTATCTTCAAAAAAAATAAATAAATGAAGACAAAAGTATAATGTTTGGCAGACATGACGTAGATCTGCAGATGTTCTCATTAGGGTGATTAGGTATGACATTGAGGAATGATGTATTATCTCGAGAGATAGAGATCACCGTCTTGCAATGGACTTAATCACCTAAATAGGACTCCTAAGGACTATGGGTCTTCGGATGTATCAGAGATTCTTTCTCTACTTTACATGGTAAAGTAAAGCAGGGTTTATTTTAAACCAGGTTTGTTAAGTTCCCTATGGAGGCAAGCCCCCAAGTTAATTACATCTTAAGGAATGAATTCCTTAAGAATACTCTTGATTAAGGTAAATCATCGTTGTCTCCAAAAATTTCAAAGATAGGACTATCAACATATTAGTTATTTTTTAGAAGATCAACTGGGATTGATCAAGAGGAGGGAGTTATTATCAAAACCAAAGGGAGATAAGTAGGAGATGCTCATGATGCTAGGAAACCTAGCGAGCATCACAAACTATCCTATGGTTAGGATTTTATTTTTGAAACTTGAGAGGAATTATGTGTTTGGGTTGAATTTTTATTAAAATTCTAGGGCTTACAATTTCACAACACAAGATTATGGAAATGCCTAAGAAGTGAGGATTTATGCTTATAGCCTGCAAAGGGAAAAAAACAACCTCTGAACCTAAATCTAGGGAGCTTTGATAAAAGCTAAGGCATGACTTAAATCTAAGGTAAAAATGGGCATATGATTTTCCTCCATAAGAGAGGATAAACCACTTGACAGTTGGACTTACAACCTCTTGGGGGTGACTGCCAACTAACTCCTCCTATAATTTTAAATACATGTAGGCAAGTCATATGCTTTTGCAAGATAGCTAGGCTGTTATTTATTTAAAAAGAGATTAAGTCCTTAAACACACTCCCTAAGAGACGAGATCATGTAGGGCATGAATAATGGCTTAAATATATTGCAAATTTTTATTATATTTTATTTTCATTTTTTGGACCATTTATTTGACACAAACAATGAGATTCATATGCCTAATGTATGAGAAATTAATTATGGGCCAAAATCAGCAAGAAGAATGTGTGTTTCTACCATGGCTCTCAAAGGTCAAGTAAAGTTCTCTGGCAAAAGTGAAAGCCCTCCATAAGCAAGAGTGAAGCAAGATGCTTTTTTTTATGCATGATGTGAGACATACAACGTCCAACAAAGGGGTTGCTAAATCTTTATCTTGATTTATAACCTAGGCTTTAGGTGAGGTTATGAGTTGTTAATTTTTAATTTTGAGTTGATTAATTGGATATAAAATTTATTTTTTCCTAAGAGCCGAGTACAAAAAGAAAACAAATGGATGAAGAATCATGCAAAAAGTTTGTGTTTGTTTGTTTGATTTTGGTTATTTTATTTACATGTGCAATTTGAAGATCCTTCTTAAGCCATAACATAGAAGTGTATAGGAATGGATTTAAGCAAGTGTTATATTCTTTTCAAATGAACTATACACTTTGCAAATCCTATACAAACCTATATTGAGAAAAGAGAAGAAAATCACATAACACATTTTATGCTATAATCACATGCAAGCTTGTAAGTATTTATAAGTAGCATACCTTCATTTAAGACCGCCTGTCCTCCATGGCTTGATCCGAGCTCACTTGATCTCAGATAAGGCTAAGATTTAACCCACACCATCTAGGAGAATAGAGAGAAGATCCAACGATGGAATTTCAATGGGATTATAAGTCCCTTCAGAAAGGACCAAAGAATTTTCAACTTAAGCTCAATTTTGAAGCATACCTCACCGAAGGCTATCACTTCTAATGGTAGAGGTAGCTTCGTCTAGTGGAGACGAAGCCCTGTTGAGAGTTTGAACGTTCAATTTGAAGTGGCTCTCGCAATTGACTAAGGCTTGCTTCAATGGCTTGCGGCTTTAGTTTTGGTGAGGCTTCTCGTGGCTTGGTGACTTAGGAAAAACTTTGGGTGAGCTTGACTTGCCTCCCAGATGGTGCTTGTAAAGGCAATTGAGGTTTGATTGAGGATTGAGTGAAGTGCGAATTTCTCCTGCCTCCCCTATTTTTGGCTTATGCAAAATCGAGAAGAGAGAAATGGAATGAGCTTAGGAATGCTTAGGGAAGCTTGTGGATGCTTGGCTTTGATCCTCTTAGCTCAATCGAATGCAAGGAAGATGGTTTGAGTGGAAATGAGGGGGAGTATATCTTCCCCCACTTGGATCAGATGACCAAATATTACCTTGCCATTTTGATCAGATTGCCCTGATTGAATAGGTTGTTTTAGTTGTTAGGAGTGCCATGTGCTTTGGTTTTGGCAGAGGAGTGAAAGTGTGGAGGTGCACATGCGTTAAATGAGTGTGGGAGGTGATCCATGGGGAGAATTTTGAGTGGAGTGGCCAGTTTTGGCCTTGGGTTGGGTTTGGCTGACCCAAACCCATTAGGTCATGTGCACCCTCCCTCCTTTGTGTCCAAATGGACCACTAGGAGGATGCCAAGTGGTCTTGAGTTGGAATATGACCAAATCAAGTGAATTTGATCCTAGGTTACCCTTTGACCTAGGGGTAAAATGGTCATTTAGCTTTGATTTTGATTTTGACCTATTTGAAATAATTGAAAAATGGGTTGTGCCAATTTTCATTGAATTTGGTGTTGATTTGATATGATTTGGCTCAAGTTGTCCCATTTAGGTCAAAATGGGTCAACTTGGGTCAATTTGACCAATTAGTCAAATTGGGTCAAACTATGGGTCAAACCATGGGTTAGGGCAAGTTCAAATGATCATTTTGTAGTGGTTTGGTATCATTGGCTTGGTTCAATTTGATTTATATTTGGTTTTGGTTCATATGAGTTCACTTAGGTCAAATGGGTCAAGTTGACCAATTTGACCCATTTAACCTAATTGGATTAGGTCATGGGTTGATTTAGGCTTGGTTAATCATTTGAAATGTTTTGCAAGCTTTGATTTCAATCAATATTGGTTTGGTTAAGTTTCAAGTTGATTTGAACTTTTAGGTCAAGTTGGGTTCATGGTCAATTGGGCTAGGTTGGGTCTAGTTGGCTAAGTGAGGCTTTGGTCAAGTTCAACAAGTGATTTGGAATGAATTTTACTCATTGGTTACAATCAATTTGGCTTAGATCAAAATTTCGCCCATTTTGACTTTTTAGGTCAACTTGGGTCAAGTAGCCAATTGGGCTAGGTTTGGCTCAAATCATGACTTGGTCATGTTCAATTATGGATCATGGATTTGTTTTGATCAATGGTTTCAATCAATTTGACCCATGGTGGATTTTGGTTAGTTTGGGTTTCATTTGGGCTAAGTGTTGACTTGGTCAAAGGCTAGGTTTGGCTCGATTCGACCCAATTTGGGTGATTGATCATCATAAGATGATTATTGCTCGCAATGTGAGGCTTTGATGGGCTTAGTTTAATCCAATTTGGGTAAGATTAAAATTTGGCTCAAAAAGGTGCTTTAGGTCACTTTGGGCCAAGTGAGCCTAAGCGGGTCAATTGGCCTGATCAAGGATTGATTCAAGTTTGGTTGAACTCACATATGGACTTATGATTGAAAAATAAATCCAATTGCAAGTTATTTGGAGTCAAATGTGTTTTGATTTATTTGACAATTTCAAGTTCAAAGGATGAACATTGGTTTGATTTAGGTTGATTTGATTTTGATTTTGGTTTGATGATTGAAGTTTATGTTTGAATTTTTTTTGTGATTGAAGGTTTGATTGTTTTGAAGAGAAAATCCAAAGGTTTGGATTGGTTTGAGTTTAATTTGGTTAAGTTCAAGAATTTGACTTGAAAAGGTATAGGTTGGATTTAGGTTAGATTTGGATTTTGAATTTAGTTTTGTCATTTGAATTTATATTTCATTTATATTTGTGAATATAAATGAATATATAATTATGAAGAATTTGAAGTGATTTATAAATGAGAATATAAATGAGTTATGAAAAAATCTTTTGAATTTGAAGTGATTTTAATTTGATTTGAGCTAAGTCTATAAGATGAAATTAAAATGGCTTAGGAAATATTTTGGATTTAAAATTGATCATGGATTTCAATTATTTGGAATTGATTCATGATTTGAGTTTTGGAATTGATTTGTGATTTGAAAAAATTAACTAAGTTGGAATTGATTTAAGATTTGATTTGAATTTAAAGTTGATTTAAATTTGAAGTTGGTTTGAATTTTAGGTTGGTTTGAATTTGAAGTTGATTTGAATTTGAAGTGGTTTGAATTTGAAGTTGGTTTGAATTTGAAGTTGGTTTGAATTTGAAGTTATTTGAATTTGAAGTTAATTTGAATGTGGAGTTGGTTTGAATTTGAAGGTGGTTTGAATTTGATGTTAGTTTGAATTTGAAGTTTATTTGAATTTGAAGTTGGTTTGAGTTTGAAGTTGATTTGAATTTGGAGTTGGTTTGAATTTGAAGTAGGTTTAAATTTGAAGTTGGTTTGACTTCGAAGTTGATTTGGATTTGAAGTTATTTGAATTTGATGTTGATTTAAATTTGGAGTTGGTTTGAATTTGGAGTTGGTTTGAATTTGGAGTTGGTTTGAATTTGAAGTTGGTTTGAATTTGAAGTTGATTTGAATTTGAAGTTATTTGAATTTGAAGTTGATTTGAATTTGGAGTTGGTTTGTTTTTGAAGTTGGTTTGAATTTGAAGTTGATTTGAATTTGTAGTTTGACTTGAAAGAAGGAAGTAAGGATTTGGTTTAAGCTATAGGGTAGGCAAGTTTTCCTAATAACCTTAAGGCATGACTTATTCCTATGGCTAACTCTTCTAAGTCTCTAGGGTTTGGTTAAGTGTTCACCTAATCACTAGAAGTGTCTTAAGGCTAAGGAACTCTTAAGTCTAAGAGGAGCCCTATATCTAAGATGGAGAAGTTGAGAGCTCACTCCAAAAGTGAGGTTAACAAAACCATAGGGCAACATGAATAACTTGTTACACTCCAAAGTGTGATTTAGGGAGAACCTGCATCCAATTTGGGGACTTATTGGACACTTGCATTTTACATATTACACCTCCTGTCTCTTGAGAAACTAGATCACAAGAGAAACTTGCCATCGACTCATATGTTACACTCGCCACACTTGTCAATACCATCTACACTCATCTTAAATGTTTGGTCAAGGAAGCATGATAACTACTGAGAAATATAATAATCATCAAAACTATTTTTATTAATAAAAGAATGTCATGATAATAAATAAAAATATTTTTGTTACATATGATTTGACCTCATGATAATAAAAATTTAAGGAGGCATAAACAAATATCAAATTGAATTTAATATAATAGCAAAATGATTGAGGAAGAAAATCTTTAAGAGTGGGATTAGTGATGAAGTAGCTAAAGGTTTGTTACCAAGAGGGTGTAAGTATTACATGAAAAGTGCAACTATTAGTTATGAGATCTGAAATAGAGTTAAACATAGATCTAATACATGGAGTTAGAGGTTTGGCCTTCCAATATCTCAAATTTATGATAATAGTTTTCTTAATCATACTAAAAATGATAGTTCAAGAAATATTCTACAGAATGAATGCCTCAACAAAACTGATGATCCCATCGGCCCTTAATGATACTTGTGTATGGCTTATAAAGTCTTCTGTATTTCTAAATATGCTTTTAGTTGCTCTCTTTTCTCTATGCATTCCATTAAAAAGAGAGCCAATTGATGATCCCTCATTTGTATCAACAACTCACAATAATCTTATGAGTGGGCCAACTAAGTTTGGCATAATGAAGTAATCATTCCAAAATTTAGAATCCATAATAATAAAAGTCATCTCTTTTCCTTTCATTATTTTTGATAACTTTGAATCACTAAAGTTTTTACTAGTTACCAATCCTTGCAAACCATGCTTGTGATCATTAACATTTTCTAAAGTAGTAAGAGCTTTTGCAAAATGTGTTGCTCTAGGTCAAATAATCTCTCTCTAACTAGATCTTTTTTCTTAACTAAGCCAGTAAGAGAACATGATTGTAAATAAATATAGTCACGTTGGATGCCCTCATGATACGATCAATAACATGTGGCATGCTGCCAATGACTTTTAAATTGAGATATAAATAATGCAACACATGGTTACCAATATATATTATCGCATATGTCATGAAGCAATTTTCCCACTCTTTTATAATTTGTAGCATTATTTGTGACTAATTACAAAAACTATTTTTCTCTAACCCAATCAACAATTTCATCGAAAAAGAATATAATATACTTCTTTAGTAATGTCGAGGCATCCATTAATATTAAATTAGTAATATCATAAAAATAATAAACAAAAAAGTTAATCAAAGTTCTATTCTTATTATATATTCAACCAATAATTGTTAAAGTGCAACTAGTTTTCTTCCAAGAACATCTAAAAGTCATAATCAATAGCCTGCATTCTTCTTTAAAATTCCTTAGTAAATTAACTTGCATCTTATAGTAAGATGGAATTTCATAAATAGGTCCAATAATAACTATCACAACTATAATTTTTGTGCATATGGTGAATTCAATACATTCATTGGAATGTAACTATTGAAAAATCATCTATCCAATTCCATATCGGTATGATGCACAACCTCTTCTCATGCAATGTAGATTTTATAGAAGGTTGTGATCCAAGCTTAGTTCAAGGAACGAAGTAATTTTCTTGATCATCAACCATTCTCTTCCCTTTTATTTAATAATTTGTCACATATAGTTGAGGTTTATGACCTTGAATGAGAATAATCTCTTTCATCTATAATCTTAATATCCTCATATTGATTTGTTCTTTCTTATCTGGTTGTGCAACAAGTTTTCTTTATGATATTCCTTTAATGTTTTTCACATTTGATAGCGAATATCATATGATAATTTCATATAGGGTGCAATATTTCCCTTAACCTAAATACTTCCATCTTTATATATGACTCAATAATGTAAACACTTGTAATAATTTTTACCATTAATACTTTTGAACTCACTAAAATGATTCCAAGTTGGATCTAATTTTCATGAACACTATGTGTTGATGTTGGTTGTGATCCAAATGGTTCAAGTCTATAAAAAATTAAAATTATTATAATTGACTTATATTTTATAAATTGTGTGTGTATTATAATGATATGGATAATTACCTCCTTAATGATCTCTCCCTTTAGTGCAATAGAGCACATACTATATAATAGATTTTTTTGGTTTTGTAGAAGAAGTTAAATTCATTAAAGGCCAATAATAAACAAACTAGTTTGTTTAACTCATAACTAAAAAAATTAAACATTATTGTATGAATACAAAGGAAATAATATAATTAAAAGCTTAGGCTTAAGAACAAATCGTCCAAGAGTAAATGAGATTTGAATTAACTTCTTATCAACTTCACTAAACTTGTCTAGAGGAGATGGTTTTTATCTCATCATATTTACTTATAGCTCACTTACTATGGTATCATAAATATGATTGAAGTCATCACCTAATGTCACTAAGTAATTTCATAGTCAAATATAATCATGATTAGTATTTTTGAGATAACAACATTCTCTTGATATTAGCTTTTTCTTAAGATATTAGCATTATCTAAATATCTAAGATAAATCCATCAAATACATTGAGCATATGTTTAACTTTATCTTGTATATGACCTAAGTATTATTGTGATAAGATCAATGACATTAAAATGGAATAATTAGTTAAGTAGAATATGTGACATGAATAAGGCTGACTTATTTTATTTTTTTTATCAATATTTATGTTTGGTAGACTAGGTAAACTTTATATCAATTTAGAAGCACATCAAAAAACCAAAAAATAAATAAATAAATAAATAAAAATATTGAACTTGAGTCACATAGAGATTTGTTTATAAAGACTAAATAAGTTAAGCTACATAAGCATTTGGCATAACAAATTAAAATATTTCTAAAAATTTGAGGACCAAGTTCTTAAGCTAATTTTAGATATAAAGAATAATTCTAGCTAGAAGTAAAAATTCGATGTGAAAAGATAGCCATATCTAAAAAATAATAATAGAACTTAATGAAGTCATATTTTGTTTTAAGCATTAAAGAGCTTTTTTTTAAAAAAAATTCTAGAAGAAATTTTCCACCTGATTTACAAAAAGATGATATAGGTCATAGAATAAGTTGGATGTATAGCATTTCATAGTTAACATCATTATTATAATTATTTATATAAATTATATAGATTTTCTTGATCATTATTTGGCACATCATTGCAATCTACATATCTAAATGTTAATTTTAATAATGTGCCTCTACAAACCTAAATTCATCCAAATATACTATATCCTACCAACTCAAAATACATTTAGATAAAGGAATTCAAAACCAACCTTCATCATAAATTCATCAATGCAAATACTTATACATTCCATAAATGTAGCTCCCACTTTATCTTAATCTATTCATTCATCTATTTTTGAGAGATTTATAAGGTAAGAAGATTTCAAGGACAAATTTTTTTTGTATGATTTTATTAAAGGAAAAATGGAGAGGTGTGCAGTGTGTCCAAATATTAAATATACAAGAATCCGTACAATCCACTAGAAAATAATTGATGACATGAAGTTCTTATCTTGTGAGGAAGGAGTAAAGGGAGAAGTTGTAAGTTTAAAGATTAAAAAGAAAGTTAAGCATAGGAGGACAGTGTGAGAGACAAACTAATGATGATGCTTTGATGTTGGAAAAGTACTGACAAAGGATGGGTGGCCGACAAGGGCTATGGGTTTAAAGGTTTTCACACTAGAGCAGCAACCTAAGGTTTGTCAAGCCAAGTGGAGATAGAAAGACTAGAGAGTGAGAATGGTAATTATTAAAGTAATTTTATAATAATATCAACCATAATATCATACATCAATGACCAATATATATTTTTTTCAAATTGGGTGGTTCAAAGTAATCAGTGCTAGTTTGTTAGTTCATTGATTCAACTAGCAATTCTATCTTGTTCCACTCGGTTAGTTGCAAAACGATTATGCTAGTTCTTTGCATTGGTTGGTAGACTAGTTTAACTTTGAACCGATTAAACAGGCTGGTCTGATCCTTTCATTGAATATAAGAGTATGTAATGGTGTGTTTAACGATGTTGCATGTTCATGTGGAGGTGACACTGGTGATGATTGGTAAGTGTGAGGAAACTTGTTGGGTTTTGCAACCATTTTATGAATGGACAAAGAACCTTACATTTAACATTTTCACAATTTGTTGTCTTTATAAGCATGAACTAATGGGTGATACACATATGGTGCATGGAAAAAAAATGCAAATCTTAAGGTGTTAGGAGTTTTGGTTAAAATTATTCTTTCTCGTCAATTAACTATTGGTTGATTGATTTAATAAGGTGCCACCCATAAGTGATGATTTGACCCATATATAATTCTTTGGGTTTAAGTTAATAAACTTTTACTGACAAGATCTAAGTTAAAATGGTGGACCTATTTAGATTAGACTTGACATATCTTATAAGATCAAATTATAGCCTCTTGAAATTTAGGCTAAGATATTTATAACTTCTATATTTACTTAATATTAATATAACACAAGTTGATCCATATAATATATAAGGTTATGTTTTAACATGCTAGTTCACATTAATAAGGAATATGGAGCATATAAGTTACTCAGGTAGATGATTTTTATAAAGAAACCATATAGGTTTGCATCATTTAAAAAATCTATAAGATTATGTCATATGTAGAAAATAGAAGTAACTATTATGTAACTCTACATATTACAAATGTTCCTCTATGATAAGGGAAAAAACCCATAAAAGAAAGTTAATAAAGTTTAAACCCTTAATGCATCTCAAGATGGGATATGTGATCACAAATTCTTAATCAAGTAGATAGACAGACCACCATCTAAGGATACATTGCTTTCTAGTAGAAACTTAACTAACTTGCTCCAAATTCAACAAATTCCTATACATATTTTAACTCTTTATGAAAGAGTTCTTTGGGCCAGAGGAGTTAATATACATCATTATAAGCCTATTATTAGTTTTATGACAAGTAAGTAATTTTCATGACCACATCTTATTTAGAATTATAATTTATTTATGGTAAGTAAACACTATGTTGCTTTGTTGTGTACTTATCTGTATTGTTACGACATATAATTATGTAGTGTAATATGTATATGTGGTATTTCAAAGGACATTGAGATATAATTTAATTTTCAACAATATTGTGAATTATAAATATGCATTAGAGGCATTAAAGTTGATAATTATTGAAGTTAGTTGACTTTAGCTTCAAATTTGGTTTACATATAAAGGAAAATCAACTTAGAGCCTACTATAAATGCATCCATGAGTCAGTCGACCTCTAAGAAGGTAAAACAAGTCAATTCATCAAACCACCTGACTAAGTTACCACATTATACACAAAAGATGAGGCAAACTATCTCCACTCTCTTATGAACAACTACCTCAATGGGAACCACTCCCTCCATTAGATTTTCTTATTTAAATTTAAAATTTAAATCCTAGAAAAATGTGTTTAAATATGTTGTATTTGCTATGTTGGTTTTGAATGAAATTTGGACTATTTAAAGTAAATAATTCCTCACTAGATGCTTGTTGGCTTAGAGCATTCAGTGAGAGGTATTTGATTTTTGGATCTAATTTGCATTCAATAAGTAAGAATTAAAATCATAAAAATCTCATTTAACATTCCATGGCCAAGGTATATATATATATATATATATATATATATATATATGTAAGATATAGAAAGTTTTCCAAAATATACATAAATCAGGTTCGTAAGACCTATTCTTGGTTTTGCCTATGAGTCCTCAAAAAAAATAGTTTAAAAATTTATACCAAGCACTATATCAAATTAATTTTTTTAAAAATAATCTTTTGAGTGATTCTAAGTCTACAGGCCTCCTCATATGGAGACCTTAGTTTCTTTAAGTCATGTTTTCATGCTCACATTTCAACATTGTTGTTGTAAATTAAATTGATATACAAAGTTTTATAAGACGAGAAAGACTAGATACTATTAGACATGTTGAATCTAAAATAAAGTATATGTTTGGAGATATAAGTTAATGACTTTGTAAATGTAAGTAAGTTTATATGACATTAATAATTGGATCTATGGTATCTTTTTAATTGAAGATACTACATATACAACTAAATTTATATTTGTTAAAATATGCTTGATTAAATCATTAGTTTGTAGTTACTTGTTACATGATGGAATCACAAAGTTGGGCTCATTGCTAATGTAGATGCACACTTTTATGACTGGAATGGATAGAATTTATAATTGAATGGTTAAGATATCAATAATGATTAATTTGATGTTAGAAGTAAAACTTTGGCCTCCAATAGTATAATTATAGACACTATTCTTATGAAATTTAATTAAAGTTTATTTACAATTAAAAACATTTATCTAAAGTTTTTTGGTATTGCTTATATTATGGTTAAAACATCCTTATTTTTAAATTTAAAGTAGATTTTTATACAAAGTAAATCATTTTTTATTTATCTATAAGTGTACATTCTTTATTGATTGTTGAAATGATGATCGGTGTTGGAGGAGATCATGAGACTAGCAATATGTGCAATCTTTTGGGTTAATTAGAGCAAGGTATGTTCTTTTGGGATTGATATTAATGAAATTATCTAAATGATATTGTTTAAGTTAAACTTATATTCATGAGGAAATCAATTATCTTCTTTTGTAGATTAAATTTGATGCAAAATTGATCAATCATTGAATGTATTTTGAATTATTATATTATAAATCAAGACACTAGCTTTTCAATGGTGGCAATGAAAGAATATGAGGATTTGATTTAATTCATTATAAATCACATGAATTTTATATTTTAATTAAAAATGACTATTAATGAATAAAAATCTTATGATTGTATGAAATATTCAAGATGCTAAATTTTATTGTGGTAATGTACTTAATTTTAGATGAGTGACATTGTAATTAACTGAAAGAATGTGTATATACTAACAAAATAGTATGGATGAGACAACTAAGCTATGATTCAAATCAGAAAGTCAATTGGAGCATCATATTAGAGACTAATATGATATTTAGACCTCGATAGAGGTGAAATTGTTCCTTACACTTTTTATAATTGTTGTTTAAATTATTTTAAGTTTGTTGAAACGATTAGGTTGATATCATGATGAAAAATAGAGATTGTAAATAAAATTTGTTTTTAAATTCCAAAAATATCATGGAATGGATATAAGAAAAACATGTTATGCTTTCAAGGGGAATATTAAGGAGATAATAACAAGTATATACACTTTTATTGTGTATTCAATATAAGTGTAATAAGTGTGAACATGCAATGCCAAAATAACTAGGTTAGATATATTAATGTTTATGATTATAAATTTATAAGGTGGGAAGCATATCATCGATACTCTTACAACAATACCCACACTAAAATATGGCCTATTGTGCATAGATAGTGTCAATCCTATACCTAAAACAAATAGACTTTAAGTGTGTGTATAATCTAAAATTGCATGCATATATGTTTGATCAAAGTGATGCTCTGATTTGCATATCATATGTCAAAGTTAAGAAATATTTTGGGATGATATTGCATAAAATGCTTATTTGTATGTATGTTTAGGTTAGTTTGGCCTTATGATAATAAAAATTATAATATGATATGATAGATGTCGACCTACCTAATTAATTTTTTTAGAGTTATCTAATGTCTTTTTGTAAGCCAATATTCCCATATCGAAGTACACTCTATGAACTTAATTATACATGTTTCCACTATATTGAAATCGGTATAAGTGTGTCTCCTCTCTTTTCAAATATCTTTATTGATTTGAATCCATCTTGTAGCTACCATCCACTATTTTAGTATTTTATGAGCTAGAGGGAGATGGATAGAAGAGAGAGTTCCAAGGCTCTACCAATTGGTTTGGCCAAAATATTTTTCAGGGTTTCTAGCCCTTTTCAACTATGACAACATTATTTTATATTATATCTCCATTATCTTTAATCCTTACATGGTTCCATATATAAATATTCAATGCATTTTCATGGTTAAAATTTATGGCATATTATTTTCTTATGCATGTTTGCATTGCTATGCATATGTATCAAAGTTCGTAAAGTTTTTCGATGATATTAAATTTCTAAGAATGAAGTATATGAATCTTAGCGTAGTGAACAAAGTGTTTACTTCAAGTAATGTGACTAAATTGTTACCAACATTTATAATATGCCTCATAATGGAATAATAGGGCTTTTTTAATCTATAAATTTTCACACACACACACACACACACACACACACACACACACACACACACACACATATATATATATATATAGATATATATATATTCATTTAATATACTATTGTAAGTGATTCTATGCACTTTGCATTATGGTGTGATGCTATATGGTTATGTACATGTTTCATACATGCATCTTCAACATTGCATATAGCTCCATAATCTATATTAATGCCCACTCTTATTACAAATGATTGCTTATTTTTACTAGTTGCCATACATATTTTACTTTGTTTGGTGTACTATATGTATCATATTCATTGAAGATAATATAAAAAATATTACATAATTTGTATGCAAATTTTATTAAGTGTTATAAACATAATTTTCATACTTCATATGAATATATGCCATTCTACATTATTAAACATGACAAGACGTGATTAGTTCATTGATAAATGCTATATGATAGACAATTTAACCATTAAATGATCATCAGAGAATGATATTATTCTTTTATGGGGATTGGCACGGTGTTATCTATGTAGTTTAATATCTCATGGTGCTTAGCATGAAAGGTATGTGCATGTACTACATAAATAATACAAACAACTTAATTAATGTTAATTATATTTATATGCTAATCTTGTTCATGCTATTATTTACCATATATGCTGCAATAATGAATGCTACTATGCTATATCATTTTGGAGGTAAGTATTATGAATGAAACTAAAATTGGATAATATAACTTTTATTATAATATATGCAATAAAACCATTCATATTGCACTATAACAATCCAAGATGATAATTAAGAAAGACAATTATGATATAAGAGCCTAAACATAAAATAGACTTTTATTATTATCATAATAATAATTATGTCTAAATTGGAATCAAATGAGTTAATGACATGACTTACATTCATTTTTTGTATAAAAAAATTTATTGATTTATGAAGTGAAGTACAAAACATGTGGCAAGAGGTGGAAGTGAAAAAATTTTTCACTTTCAAAATAATACCTTTGATGTAAGGCATGCTTAAATTGACACCTTGTATAAGCTTGTATAGATTATTATCAAGTTATTAATTAGCCATTTGCTCCATTGAAGCTCCCAATTTAGCTAGATATTTTGCTGGTTGATTACCTTATCTATAGATGTGATTGATCTTAATAATATCATCTCCTATATACCTCTTGATTTGCTTGAAAATAGTGATTAGATACCATGGAATGTGAGATTCTTTGATTGCTAGCTTGGTAAGAGTTGTTAAGTCTATTTCTAACCAATATTAAGTGGATGTAATAGTTGAATAAATCTTCAATGCTACTAGCAACGCAAGTGATTTTGTGTAAATTGGCAGAAATGACATAACATAACTTGCATTGACATTTTCTTTATCATGTATTTAATCATATATTACATTTCAATTGGTATTATAGGTTTTGTGATTACCATGTTACACTTACTTGCATTATTGGTTTCAGGCAAGGATAAAAATTTCAGAGGCCATTAATTAGTATCCATTATAGATATTGATGAATTATAACATAATGATATATATATATATATATATATATATATATATATATATATATATATATATATATATATATATATTCATGTATATCTTCTTACTATTAATATGTTATATTATGAAAGGTTAATCTGTTTAAATACATAAATTTGATACTTGTGTTGTGAAAATTGATTTTTTATAAGTTTTTAATATATAATTTATCAATTTGTAAGATTAATTTTTATGAATTTAATGTGTTTTTTATTTTATAAAGAGATATTTATTTGTTTGTAACCATGATATATTTAGAAGACAATTTGATTGGTCGACTTTTCTTGATTGAGAGAAATATTTATTGACAACTTGGGATGGAGGATACTTATAAGTTCATTTTATAAATATTATATTTTTATATAAAGTATTGATTATATAATTACTTTATTGAGAAGAGATGTTAGAAGAAGACCTCTCTTTAATGGAGTTGTATGCTTGTACCTATATCGATAGGGTTGCTGACAAAGATTCGATAGTATATTGCACATATTTATGTAAATATTAAGATATTGTAATAAAGTTCTAATTAAATTTTTTTATGTTTTTTGGTTTTTTTTGGGATAATGAATTTAATCAGTAACTTCATGATTTAAAGCAAGATCTCTTGGTTGAAAGTTTGTTCAGTAAAATTTGGTTTACAATTTTTTTTATGTTGAGTTGAGCCTTATGGATGTACCAAGTTAGATGTATAGGTCAGGCAAGGTCTTTAATAGTTAGAAATTTTGACTATAGAATTAGGTAGTAGCCAAAAGAAAAAAAGCAAAATTTTATGGGATAGGTTCATAGAATGTAGCTTGCAATATCTAGTTCTTACATATGTTCTACTAACTTTGATTTTCAACTAAGAATTTTTATATTCTAAGTCTTTATACATATTATATATTATATCTATGAATTTATGATAAAATTTATTCAAATGTTAAAATAAAAAAAAAGAAGCGGCTAGAAGGGAAGTAAACTTTTTATTTTTATTTATTTTATTTATTTAGCAATCTTTAGGTTATCATCTATTCCCCACGTGCTTGTACTGGACGAAAGCAGCAACTAGAAGGGAAGTACCAATTGGTTTAATGGCAGCGAACTGTAACACAGAAAATTGTTTAAAAAAAAAAACTGGAGTGTTGTCATAATTCACTTCAACAATTTGAATTGCGCTATGCTTTATCTTTCTTAATGATTTATAAAATAAACATGTCGATTTGTAATCAGTAATAGTTTATTTGTTAGTAGGATACTCATTTTGAAGGTGCTTAGTTTATTAAACAGAAGATTAAGGTCAATTATAGGGAAAAAACATAAGATTTTAAAACGAGGTGACTGTATGGCTACAGATCTCAATTATCCGCTGAAGCTTTCTATCAAAAGACAAAAGAGACCGCAGCACGTGTTTGCCATTTTTTTTGTCTTTGACGAAGGGAATACTATGTGAAGATGCAACTGTTCAGGTTTGTAATACAGATAAATCAAAGTCATGACATTGGAAGGATTTGAAGGAGATGAATAAGGAACTATTTAATTAACTTAGATGCCAAAAATACCATAAAAAAGAAAGTATCCCTTAACGAATCAAATGCCAATGTAAATTGCCTAGATTGGAACCTAAATTGGACCTGAATTAGCTGGATATGTTGAGTCAACTAAAGTTTGCTGACCCTCAAATGAATTGAGCATTCAACAAGCTATTCAGAGCTTGACTTGATTAAAGCTTGTTCATAATCATTGATTAAATAATCAAATAAATTTGAATATTTTTAATATTGTTTAAATGAGGCTTGAAAGCTTCGTTTGGTTCATTTATGTTCATGAATAATATTGCTTAAAACTCATGAACAAGCCTATTAAGGAGCTCGATTATGGCTTGATTAAGGCATGATTGTGAACAGTTTTGTTTAATTTTTTATTTTTTTGGCTTAATAAACTTTAGTTGATGCAACTCATGTATATTTCTAACAAGTTGCATGTGATCAAGGTTGATTAAAGCTTGTTTATTTAATTAAATAATTTGCTCATTAATAAGCTCGATAATTCAATTTCAGCTCTCATGAACAAATTTGAACCGAGCTCCAACTCGATAATAATAAAGCTTAAGCTTTAACATCATTCTAAAAAGCTCGAATCTAGTTCGAGCTTGATAGTAATAAGAGAAAAATGGTAGAGAGAGAGAGAGAGAGAGAAGAGGTGATGGCTCCTGCAATGGCCTCCGTTTATGATGGTTGGGGGATTTTCGAGCCACCCCTAGTATCTTTATAGTGAGAGTGGCACTTTGGTGTTGTCAAATCATAATAGTACATGTTAAGCACCACAAAATATGTCTAAAAATTATAGAATTTATCTAAACTATTATGACCACCATCAGGAGTTAAGTGAGTCAAATAGACTCGTGTACCAGCTTGAGCTCGGCTCAAAAAATGGCTCGTGAGCCGAGCTCAATGAGTTAAGCTAAGCTCAATCTAGCTTTGACTTGACTTGTTAGCTCCGACACATTTAATAAATAATAATATAAAATATACTTTAAATATATAAAAATTTAATAGATAAATACATAATTATTAAAAAAATCTCATTCTCTTATATCAACTAATTTATTATTATTTTACTAAATTTTAAATTTTTTTATCATTTTATCATAATAATTATTTGAGTCATAATATTTCTCTTTCATAGTAAATGAGTGAGCACATGAGCTGGCTTACACGAACTTAAAATAAAGCTTGAGCTCAAGCTCAAACTTGATAAATTAATCAAGCTCAAGCTTAAACTAATGGTGGCTTGAGCTTGGCTTGACTAATTTACATTCATTACCACCATAGGACTCCATATCATGAAATCTTTACAAATAATAAAGTAAAATAAAAAGAAATATTATTAAAGAAATGAACATTTCAATACAAAAATGTTGCACATAATAGTTTTTTTAGGAGCTTTTAATATGGGCAATGAATCTTATTGAAGTTATTTTTAACATTTTGACCATCAGAACTTTGATAAATAATTTCAATTGAGTTTTGATGTGTCATTTCTACAAAACATTGCTCGGAGAGGATCCTCAAAAAATTATGAAAGGTGCTTTTAAAGATAAAGCTCTAGGAGCATATGGAAGTAAGCAAGGCCTTGGAGTAGCTCTTAATGAGCAAGGCCTTAAAGAGTAGACAAGTAAGAAAAGTTTCCACTTATTTCAAAGTTATTATGAGGTCCCAAAGATATGTGGGTACTAGAGAGCATAGAGTATTGAATAGTGCCATTATTATAAGTCCCCAAAGTGATTGATGAAGATAATGCCATGAGAGGATATGTGAGAAAATGAGTTCTCTATATATTAAAACTTCTCATGATGATGTGATCTCCAGTCCACATCAATGTTAAATAGCATCATCATAAAATGTCTTAGAGAGTGCTCATTAAGTTGTGGGTTTATGCTGGGTGGGTAGACAAATAAGATCTCAACTTATTCAAAAATTCTCATATGGGATCACAAATGACTAACCATTAATAGGACATCTAGTATTAGATATGATCCTCATTAATACAAGGTTTGAGGTGAAGTTCACTAATGAATGGACCCCCAAAATGTCATATGATACAATGATAGAGCACATATCCATTATTAAAAGCATATTGTAAATTGATATACCACATCCATAACCACAAGGTAGTGGGGATCTTGAGAATCTCACTTAAGAAATCAACACATCTAGAATGAGCTATTTATGATTACTGGATTTGGTGACAAGAAGAGGTTGAGATAAGAATCCTCACTAATATCATTAAAATGTTAGAATGTGATAGTCTAGCACATGGCTGCTAAGCTTTCCAATTTGGAATTCTTAGATAGTTCAAGTGAGAAATTAAATAAGAAAAAAAAGTTAAAAATCTTTACCATTATGCCATAAAAAGTTGCTAATAGATAGCTAGGCCAAGATAGGGCAAATGATTAGCCTTGGTTTTTATATTGCCTAAAGAGAAAGATGGCATGTCTTCTTTATCTATCTCTTTTACCCATAACACAAAAGAAGAAAGATAATGGAGAAAATCTAACAATAATATGTAGATAAAGAAAATTCATTAGTAAAGAATGATCCCCTAACATAGAAACTATGCAAAATGGCATCTTGAGAAATAACGATAGAAGATTTGATGTAATTATGTCATTTCTTATAAGTGGATGATTATAAATATACATGAGGCCCAAGGGAAGGTAAGTTGAGGAAAACCTTAGATGTAAAGTGGCTTGAAGTTAGCTACTAAAGTTGCTAAAAGAAGAAGACATGTGGTAATTCATTAAATGGATAATGTTTAAGGCAACAAAAGGGGCCTCAAGATAATGAAAGATTGATCGATTAGATTTACAAAACACATTGACAGTTAGACAAGGCAGTCATTAGCCACAAAAATGATGGATACTGAGAAAGTCATCAACCTTGATGTTAGAAACCATATTGGTGGGGTAAAAGAAAAGTTGTAAACTCATAAATAAAAAAATAATTAGAATTAAAAAAAAAGATAGTTAGAAAGTTAAGCTTAATTATTTAACTTAATTTCAATAGTTTTATTTTAGTTCAATTATTATATTATATGCTCTCTAATTATCGTAAACCTCAGTTGTATCAAATAAAATTTGTAAAAATAAAAATGAAGTTGAGAATTCATTTATGATGCTCTTCCAAATATTACTTAAATATTTTGGTGGTGAAAGAGGTCATGTAGCTATTAAGTGTATTATGAGACCCATAGACCCACATGTTTATTCCACACATTGATTTCAAAATGCACATTATACAATTCTACACTACATACACATTCACATACTACCTTCAAAACTAATGTTAGTTGACCCATGATAACTTGGGCATTAAAATCTAGAATGTCTGATAAGTGTTAAATTTATAAAATTTCATATAAGTAAAGTGTGTTTTCCATGATTGTATGTGTTAAAATGTGCTAATTTTAAGTTTATTTTGTGTTGTAACAGAAAAATTCTTAAAAATATGAAAAAAAAGGACATTTAAGCCCAATGCTGTGGTGCTAAAAATAGACTAAATTGGAGCAAATGGACAGTAAGGCCAACACCTAGGTGCTATAAAAGCACCTCCGGTTTGGATCAAACTCATTTTGGGACATTTTGATAGGAAGCTTAGCGCCTTTGCACTGTATAAGGTGACGTTGTACTAGAGGCAAAAATATGAAATAGACTTAGAAAGAACAACACCACAACACTGAATCAACATGCCACAACATCGCATCAACAGTGTCGTAATGCTACGACTTGACGTAATAGATTTGTGTCGGTTCAGTGATGGATTCAATCAATTTTCTAGGCTGTTTCAATAGGAATAGAGAGATAACTGATCAAGTATGATATTAGGCTATAAACAGGGGACCTTTTCTTAGTGTTGAAAGGTTTTAGGAGTTTTTGTCAAGTGGTGGAGTGCAGTATAAGTATGTGTGAGTTTTGTGAAGCACTTGGAGAGTGACACTCCAAGTGCTATGAGAGTATTATGTGGGTAGTGTGATAGTTGTTTTCTTAAGCAAGTGGTGAAGAAGGAGATAAAAAATCAAAGATTTTCAGCATGGGATGCTAAATATTTCTTGGAGGAAGTAGTAGAGGATTGTGAAGAGTGACTTAGAATACATACTTGGTGTGCTCTTTCCTTTCTTCTATGGTTATCCTACGTCTTATTTTAATGTTTAATAAGATTTTTTTCTTCTCTACAATGAAGCACTAATCTATAAAGTGCTCTGAATTCATGCAAACTTTTAGATATTTTATATTGTATTATGCTATGCTTGTGGATTAATATATAAAAATTATTTGTGCTTTTAATGAAAAAGGTATTTTTCTTTTCTCCATGCTTTATTCACTTGTGAGTTTGCTAATAGTAAAGTTAAAATTAAGTGTGATCTAGAGATATCGATGGAGTCCTAGAAGAACAATTAGGATGTAGACAAATGGATGTATTAAAACCATTAATATGCTAAATAGTCCTGATGTGCTAGATAACCATTATACATATATCTATTTATAAGATTCACAATTATTCCAAGAAAAATATGGGTAATGCAACAAATTAAAGCATAAAATTTGTAAAGGAATAGGTTTGGTTATATGGCTCTAGACATAGAGGGTATAGCATTTAGCTCATGATTGATACTACAAGCTTAAAATTAATTCGACTACTTAGTTTAATAAAATATAAAATATAAAAACTCCATAAATTTATAGTACTATTTTTTAAAATAAAAATAACAACTACATTTGCTATAAAATATAAAACTTAATCTTTTTAATAAAAATATTTTGTTTTTTTTTTGCAAAATAGTAGATAGTTATTTGACTTAAGCAATCTATATTTTGATGGATAAAAATAAAATTTTAAAAATATGCTTACACTACCATTCATAGGTCCCAAGTCGGATGTGAAAAGTGGAGGGTTTGCGATAGGTAGTTGTGACCCGGTAAAATTTGTCGAAATAATCATGACATGAATCCTTTAAATCATTATGTTAATCTTGGGGCATCCCCAGCGACACTTGTATGGCTTGAATATAATGACAAAAATTTGCATTGGCCCGGTGCGGTGTTAAATAAGCAAGGGTTCCCACATTATGGATCGGGCAAAGAAGTTAGTCCATGAAAACTAGAATTAGGTTAGGATCTTGGAATATAGGTACTCTTACAGGTAAATTAATGCAATTAATAGATATTATGGTTCATAGAAAAATAAATATTTTATGTGTTCAAGAAACTAAATGGGTTGGGGGAGAAGGCCAAGGAGATTGATAGTTTAGGTTTTAAACTTTGGTATTTAGGTAGAAGTCGAACTAGAAATGGTGTAGGTGTGATTATAGATAAAAGTTTGAAGGATAATGTTATAAATATTAATAGATGTGGAGATAGAATTATAGCTTTAAAGATTATTGTTGATACTAAGATTATCAATGTTATAAGTGTTTATGCTCCTCAAGTAGGTTTGGATGTAAAAAAGAAAATTTTGGAATGAATTAGAGGGATTAATACAAAAGATACCTCTTGAAGAAAAAATATTTATTGGAGGAGATTTAAATGGACATGTTGGTAGAGTGGTAGAAGATTTTAAAAGTATTCATGGTGGTTATGGATTTGGAGTAACTAATGAAGAAGGTAGGACTATATTAGATTTTTTCTTAGCTTATGATTTTGTAGTTGCTAATACTTTATTTAAGAAAAGAGATGAACATATTATTACTTATACAAATGGATCTAGTAAAACACAGATTCCAAGTGAAAGTTTAAGTACCCAACATCGATTGTTAGTTTTAGATTTTAAGATGAAAGATTATAAGAGGAAAAATAAATCAAATTATTATCCTAGGATTAGATGGGACATTAAAAGAAGCCTTTACTTAAAGAACACAAATAAAAATATTTTTAGGAGCTACAAGAGCTTAGAATTTGGGATGTTCATAAAGAAGCTAATATTATGTGAAAAAAAGTAGCAAGTGAAATTAAATAAATTACTAAAAATGTGCTTGGAGAATCAAAAAAGAAAAGCTTCTTTTAATAAAAATAATTGGTGGTGGAGTCAGAGTGTGCAAGAAAAGATAAGAAAGAAGAAGCATTGTTATAAAATTTGGTTTAGATGTAAAAACTTGGAGAATTGGGAAAGATATAAAGTGGCCTGTAGAGATTCTAAGAAAGCATTATATGATGAAAAAAATTTAGCTTTTAGTGATTTATACAATAGATTAGATACCAAAGAAGGTGAAAGATGTATGTATAAGTTAGCTAACCAAAGAGAGAGAAGTAAAGATTTAGTTCAAGTGAGGTGTATTAAGGATGGAATAATAAAGTGCTTTTCTTAGAAAAGATATTGAAAATAGGTGGATGAGATATTTTGATAAACTTTTCAATGAAGGATCTGAATGTACAATTGATTTTAGCAACCTTAATATCCTAAACAAAAATAGAATTTTATTTTATTATCATTAGTAAATCTGAAGTTAGACAAGCTTTAAAGAAAATGAAATGTGAAAAGTAGGACTGATGATATTCCAATAGAAGTGTGGAAATGTTTAGGAGATCAAGGAATTTCTGTTTATAAATCTTTTAATGTTATTTTAAAGATAAAAGACGTGAGATGAGTGGAGAAAGAGTCTGTTGGTTCCTATATTTAAGAATAAAGGTGATGCACAAGAGTGTGCAAATTATAGAGGAATTAAGTTAATGTGTCATACATTAAAATTATGGGAGAGAGTAATTGAGTACAAAGGTTACAATGTGATACAAAAGTTTCTCACAATTTGGTTTCATAGATCTACTATGGATGCTATATACATTTGTTAAGAGTTTTGATGGAGAAGTATAGAGAAAGTAAGGAGGATTTACATATGATATTTATGGATTTATAGAAAGCTTATGATAAAGTTTCAAGAGTTGTTTACAGAAATGAGTTAATATTGGTTATATTCAAGTTATTATGGATATGTATACTAGAGTGTTATTTGTGTCCAAACACATTGACAAATATTTTCCCATTTCAATTGGATTACATCAAGGATCATCTTTAAGTCCTTATCCTTTTTCTTTAGTTATGGATGTTCTTACTAGGCATTTACTGGAAGATGTACCTTGGTGTATGCTTTTTGTTGATGACATTCTTCTTGTTGATAAGACTAGAGAGGGAGTCCAAGAGAAACTTGAATTATGGAGGTCAACATTAGAGTCAAAGGTTTTCATTTAAGTAGATCTAAAATGAATATATGGAGTGTAATTTTAGTAGAAGTTCTAGTGTATGTGATATTAGGTGAACAAGTTATTAATAAGAGTGAGTTTATCTTATATTTAGGTTCTATTGTTTAAAATGATGGTGAAATAGATGGAGATGTTATTAGTAAATTCAAGTTATGGTTGAAGTGGAGGAATGCATCTGGCCTATTATGTGATAGAAAAGTTCCACTTAAACTTAAGGAAAAATTTTATAAGATGGTGGTAAGACTTGCAAAGACTTATGGTGAAGAATGTTGGCCAATAAAAGAGAAGCATAAGACTAAGTTAAGTGTTACAGAGATGAGGATGCTCAGGTGGATGAGTGGCTTTACTCTTAGAGATAAAATGCAAAATGAGTATGTTCAAGAAAAAGTTGGAGTAGCTCCGGTGGCAGATAAGATTAGAGAGAGTCACTTAGATGGTTTGGCCACATAAAGCGTCAGCCGTCCGATGACCCGGTTAGGAGAGTAGATGCATTAGATTTTCCTTATGTTAAGAAAGGTAGAGGTAGACCTAAAAATACTTGGTTAAGATGTATAAAAAATGACCTTAGTATACTTGAATTAAATGAGAATTTGTCACATAATAGGATACAATGGAGATGAAGGATTCATATAGCTGACCCCACTTAGTCGGATAAAGGCTTGTTGTTGTTGTTAATCATCATGAGAATGATACTCTACTCATCTTATATTATTTGATGTGACACATGGACTCTCAATTTAAGGGTATACTTTGATGATCCTAATATGCATATTGCCAATTTCCTAAAAATTTGTGCAATATTTAAATACAATGGGGTAAGCGATGATGAAATTAGATTAAGATTATTCTGCTTCCTACTAAGAGACACGACTAAAATGTGATTAAATTCATTGCCTCAAGGATCTATAATAACTTGGAATGAATTAACTCAAAAATTTCTAACAAAATATTCTCACCATCTAAAACTACCAAACTAAGAAATGATATTACCTCATTTATACAGTTAGATAATGAATCCATATATGAGGCTTGGGAGAGGTATAAAGAATTATTAAATAAATGTCTTCATCATTCATTATCTAATTGTCTTATCATTCAATTATTTTATAATGGTGTAATAGGATCTTTAAGGACTATCATAGATGCAACAACAGATGGTAACTTCATGTAAAAATATTTTGATGAAGCTTATGCTTTAATAGAGAAATGATAACTAATAATTTTCAGTGGCCTTTTGATAGATTAAACCCTAAGAAAGTAGCTAATGTTAGTAATAATGATATGATTGCAATGTTGACCTCAGGTAGCTTTTCTACTTTAAGAAATTAGATAGTTTAGGAATTAATCAAAACATTAATAATATGAATTAAGATGGAGAAAATGGTGAAATATGTGTATTGGAATATCAAACTAATCAAGGATCGAAAATGCTTAACTATGTCTCAAATAAACTAAATGATCCTAATTCCTTGGCTATTATAACCAGAGCAGATCGACTAGTTTGACTGTGAACCAATCATAGTGCCTATTTAGATTGCTAAAAAATCTAGCCCAACAAAGGATCAGATAAAACCAGACAAAAAAGGCGGTTCGACCGGCAAACTGATTTCATTTTAATATATCAGATAGTTTAATACAAAAGTTTCACTTTGCCATTGATTTGTAATCTAATGCCCAATAGTTTTCTCAGGTTCAAATTAATTTAAAATAATATTATGTATTAACTATTAACTATTAAGTATTAACCTTAAAATTAAATGCCTTAGTAAATTTTTTTATCACTCGAGTGTTCGTGGTCCGACTCCCGACTCCAAACTCCCCACTTTGCCTTCTCCTTTCCTCTCTATCGCCCGAGTCCCCACTATGCCGATAGCTTCTCCTTTCCTCCCCGTCACTATTTAGGACTTTGGTTCCCCACTTTGCCATCTTGCTTTGCTTATTTTCTCCATCTTCTCCATTCTCTAGTCATTTCTTTTCTTCTCCTCCTCTTTGGTTGCTTGGTGGTCACACATTCATAGCCATTTGGCTTGCCGACTTGGTAGTCACAACCATGGATTAATTCCTTGTAAGAAGATGATGCTTGGAGAGAATCAAGAGATAGCATCTAGAGAGGATTTGAGCTGATATTCTAAGCATTTTCTAATTTTTTCTTTTTTTTTTGTATTTCTCATGTCTTATGGATCCCTTGAATGGCCAAAAGAAAAAACTTGTTCTGTGCTTCTATTTGCACATGTTGGTCTCTTACACAACTTCAAAAATTTTTAAGTTGAATGATTTTATTATGTTTAACATTTTGTTAGATTTATATGAATGGATCCATGATACTTTGATGTTGAGTTTGATGAACTAATTCATCTTCTATAATTATTATTGGGTAATCTCAAATCTCTTTAAATTTCCATAGATTTATTGCATGTCTATACATTTATTTAAAAACATTTTTTCTAAGATGTATTATTTTATGCACAATGATGCAATTCACTAATATAATTTTTATTGAGTATTAACTTCTATATTGTTTACAAATTCATGGTGGAACTTGTAAGAGAAAGATTAGCTTATTCTTCTTATAAATGGTGTAGATGAACATGGAACATTCATTCTATTATACTAATATTAACTTAGATATCTTTCTATCTCATGGATAAGTTTATAATTTTTTATTTATTCAATATTTATTTTCTTTTTTATCTATAGAATGGAGCCTTCTGGAAGTCAAAATTTTATTTCTTCCCATAGTCACGAGAAAATGGATTTGGCTTGAAATCATTTTAGTGAATCTAGAAGTCATAATGGGAAGAAGTAGTATGATTGTTTGTTTTATGGACTAATATACAAAGGTGGAGGCATAAATAGAATGAAGCAACATCTAGCAGGGGTTAAGGGGAACATTGCTCCATGTTGTGGTGTTTTATTTCGGATGCTTAGTGGACACCACGTAGACCTTAGGGTACTTATTAGAGTGATCGAGTATGACATTGAGGTATGATGTACTATCTCAAAAGATAGAAATATCACCTTACAATATATCTAATAACCTAATAAGAACTGCTAAGGTAGATGGGTCTTCTATATATACTAGAGATCTCTCCCCTCATTTACATGGAAAGGTAATGTAGAGTTTATTTTATGTCGGGTTCTTTAGTTCTCTATGGATGCAAGCCTCCATAGTTAATTACATCCTAATAAATGATGATTTTTTAAGAATACTCTAGATTAATGAAGTCAATCATATCTCCAAAGACATCAAGATGATACTATCAAAGGATTGGGTATTTTGGAAAATCAAGTGGGAATGTTCAATTGGAAGGACTTATTTTTGTATTCCAAAGGAAGATAAGTAGGGAGCACTCATAATACTAGGAAGCCTAGTACGCACTCCAATCTATCCTATGGTGAGGCTTTATATGTTTGAAGAGAGGTTTATTTTATTAGTTAAATTTTTATTAGAATGCTAAAACTTATAATCCATCAACACAAGATTGTGGAAACACCTAAGAGATGAGGATTTATGCTTATAGCCCGAAGGTAATAAGTAAACTGAGATCTAAATCTAGGATGGTTAGCACAAGCTAAAAGCATGACCTAAATCTAAACATAAAGGAGACATTATAGTTTATCTCCATAATAGAGGATAAACTGGTCCGACTCTTCTGGACCTACAATTGTCCAGAGTGGCCTCTAGCTAACACTTCCCATGCTTTAAATCCATGTAGGTCAGTATTATGTAATTGCAAGATAGCTACTCTATTATTTAATTTGAAAGATACTAGAGTCCTAAACTCACTCCCTAAGAGACTATATCATTTTTATTATGAGAATATGACTTAGTTTAAATACAAAATCTTTAGAAGTTATACAATATTTTAGATAAAGGCTTTGGAACAATAACGCTTAAATGTATGATAAAATTGAGTTATTGGCCAAATCAAAGAGAGGAGGAGTTCTCCATGATGAGGGGTGCTCATAGGTCAAGCATTCCCTAAAGTGCAAGATGGAGACCCACCCTATTCAAGAGTGATATAAGATGATATGCATGATATTAGACATTCAACATTCATCTAAGGAGTTGCTAAATATTTTAATTATCTTGATTATATGCCTAGGATTTAAAATGAGGTTAAAAAATTTTGAAATTTGGTTATGAGTTATTAATTGGGGTAGAAAAATTAATTTTATCCTAAGAGCCTACCACATCTAAGCCATACATTGAAACATCAAGTTTAAGAAACTATGAAGAAGATGTAATTTCTATTACGCAATCTAAACATAACATTTAAAAATTTAGATTATCATAAAAGAATAAAAAGGCCGGTGTGGCTAGGTACCGCTGTACACCCCGAAAAAGGGAGAAAATTAGGTAGCCAGTACCCTTATACAACTCAAATTACAAAAGAATATTACAATTGAAATTGATTAGATGCTATTGGGGTCTTCATTCTTATTCTTTTCTTCTTCTTCTTTTTTCTTAATTTGATTGTGCTCCAACCCTCTCTCATCTCTGAGAATCTTCCCATAGCACTAATCCTAGTTCCTATTGAAAATTTAAATTTTTATGGATAAGTAAATCTAACTACACTTGCAAAATGGATGTTAGCTAAACATACATACATTCTCAAGCAGTTAAATTTCATAATTTGGACTTAACACCTCCACATGGGTAACCAAGCTCAGCCTGTCTTAACCATGGATTATGCTTAGATGTTAAGCAACCTACAAGTGGAGGAATTTATATTTATTTTAATGACCCCTTTAGCATAATCCCTTGTAAAAAATAATATTAGGCTAAGAATGATCTAACATCTAGTCTACGCTCCATAATCCTAACATCTAGTCTAAAATATTACATCATAAAATAAAATATAACATCATATTGTACACCGTCCTAACCTAAAGCTAGAAGTGGTGACTTAGCATTCTAATGTGTGTGTTTAGGCTTAGTGTGGTATGTCTTAGCTAGGCTTTTGAATTATGATTATCTAAAATTTGGAATTGTTTAAGTTAAACATCACGGGGGGTTTCACTTTAAGTTATTTAGAGAAGTTGTGAATTTTAATTTATATTTTTTTGATTTCACTTGATATTTACTTGGCATCTAAGCATTGTAAAGAGAAGAAAATGACTTAACCTCTTTCATCCCTACCTTAAGTTATTTTCTAAAGCATATTGTTATAACTTGATTTCCTTTAGTGAATGATTTATTAAATATTTTATTATTTCTAAGTGGGTTAATCTTAAGAATTCATCAACATGAAAGGCATTAAGATTAATGAAGTTGAATATCAAAATAGATGGTGTTGCACCATTCCTTCATTATAATCATGCATATGATTTTGAACTTAGTATGCCCACAACAGAAGAATATTTGTAGAAAAGTGTATAAAACTCTTAAAATGAATGTACACACACTATGTGATGAGAATATAAAAAGTACATCCAATTTTTAACAGAGGAGAAATGAATCTCCTTGGGCTACTTAAAGTCTCTATGGTATGTCCATTATATATATATTAATATTCAAATGTACATACAAAATAATAAATCATACTAGAGAAATAATATGTAAAGTATCTAGAAAAATTATTATATTATTAAATAATTTACATATGTAAATAAATATAATCCAAATTATAAAGCACAATATACTAATAAATTAAATGATAAAAAAATGTGTGTTAATAAATGAATTGATTACTTAAAATAAAGGTATTAACATTGATATTAATATCAAACATGAAACACATAATTATATAAAGGGGTGGTGTAAGTGGGAATTATTTTACTGAGGATGAATAAGTATAAAAGCTCCATAATTATCTTAAACAAGAATAAGAGAATAAGAATAAGATTTAATTAAACTGAAAAGTTTAAGTTACATTTTGAAATCAAATATTAATGTATTATTATCTCAAAGATTTGAAAACAAGTATCAAAGAATGCTATTTTGAAAAAAATGATTGTTCTGGCTTATCTTATTTGAAAGTGAAGAAGTAATAGGGCTTGAAATATTTTGAAGTTTTCTTATTGAAAATTGATTACTGGGAGAACTAAGAGGTGAGAATTTATGCTCATAGATTGAAGGAAATAGCTACCTCATATCCTAAATCTAGAGAGCTTTAGCATGAGCTAAAACAAGACCTAAATCTAAATGACAGGTGAACATAAAGGTTCACCTCCACAAGAGAGGATGGACCATTCGACTTCTAGAATTATAACTGCGTGGAGTGGCTACTAACTAACTCCTCTAATAATTTTAAAGCCATGTGGTCTAGTCATATAAAATTATAAGATAGTTGGGCTATTATTTATTTACAAAGAGATTAAAGTCCTTAAACCTATGTCATAATAGATTAGAGCTTGAGTGGTATGAATAATGACATAGTCTAATGCAAAATATTTTAAAATTTTATTTAATTTTGACACATTATTTTGACAAAGGATTTGGGATTTTGATGTCTATATGCATGATGAAGATAAGTTATTAGCTAAATCAGCGGGAAAGGAGTGTTTTTCAACATAAAGGATGCCCTCATAGGTCAAACATTCCCTATCGCAAGGATGGAAATACCTTATTTGCAAGATCAAAATAATATCCATGCATGATGTGAGACATACAATCATACACTAAGGGGTTGCTAAATCTTTTAATTATTTGATTTATGTCCTAAGCCTTATGGTGAGGTCATGGGTTGTTTAAAATTTAGTTATGAGTGATTAGTTGGGGTAGAAAAATTTAACTTTTACCCTAAGAGCCCAACACATCTAGGCCACACATTGAAGCATCAATCATTAAGAAACTATGAAAAGCATATCATTTCTAATGCACAATCTAAACAAATCATCAACCAAATTTTATAACTATCATAAAAGAATAAAAGGTAGGTGCGGTCGGGTACTGCCGTACAACCTTAAAAGAGAAAATATGGGTAGTCAAGCTCTACCCTTATACAACTCAGAATATAAAAGCATAATTATAATTTTATTAAATGCTATGGGGGTCTTCATTTTTCATTCTTACATTCCTCAATTTGATTCTTCCATTTGTAATTTGGATGTGCTTCCATCAAAGGCATCATAGGGCCCCCCAGGAAAAAGCCTTTTGGCCACTGCTCATCCTAATCCCCATACTAATCCTAATTCTTATTCCAAAATTACATTAAAAGTAGGGAAAATAAATCTAACTACACCTACAAAGTAGAGGTTACCAAAACAAACATACAATCCTAAGTAGTTATATTCATGATTTGGACTTAGCAGCATAAAATTAAGCCATTTAACTATTATGCTTGGGTTTAAAAAATACATAAGAAGATCTAATATCTTTGAAGCATACACTTAACATCTAAACAAATACATTACAAAATATAACATTCATAGCATCATGCACCGTCCTAACTTAGGACTAGAAGTGACTTAATTCTAATGTGTGTGTTAAGGCTCATGTGGTATGTTATACTAAGCATTAGAGTTATATACTTCTAAGTTTGGGGAGATTTAATTTAACATGAAAGGTTGGTTTCACTTCAAATTGTTTAATTGATTTGAGAATTTTTAATTTATGTTTTCTTTATTTCATATAATATACACTTAACAATTAAATGTTATAAAGAAAGGAAGATGATTACCCTCTTCCATACTACCTTAAGCCACATTCTAAAGCATATTAATTTGATTTTAATCTCTTTAGTGAATGGCTTATTACACATTTTTAAATTAATTTTAAGTTTAGGTTCACTTTAAATAACTCTATTCAATATGAAAGGCATCTTGAGATTAATCTAATTGAATTACTATGACATGACATGTATTGAGTCATTCCTTTCCATCACATGTATCATGCATATGATTAAATACTTAGCATATCTATATATACAACATGTTTGAGCACACTTGTTGACCTCATTTTTAGAATGAGCTCTCAAGATCTCTATATTAGACATATGACTCATCTTAAACACTAAGAGTTCCTTAGTCTTAAGATACTTCTAGTGATTAGGTGAACACTCAACCTAACCCTAGAGACTTAAGAGTTATCCATAGGAATAGGTCTTGCTTTAGGGGTGTTAGAAAAATTTGCTTACCTATAGCTCAAATCTCCAAATTTCCTTTTCCTTTCTTCAAATTCAAAAAATTCAAATCAAATCTTCAATTCTCAAACCAAATCAATTCTAATGGACTCTCAAATTTCCAATTCAATTTGAAATCATGATTCTAAAATGATTTTTCAACTTTGATTCTCAATTTTAAATCTCACCCAAACTCAATCAAATAATTCAAATTCAAAATAAAATCAATTTATCAAAAATTCAAATTCTTTTAGTCAACCAAATTAATTCAAACTTTTGGATTTTCTCTCAAATCAATTTACCAAATTTTAATCATCAAACCAAAACTAAATTTAAAAATCAAAAAATTCATGCTTTGAACTGAATCAAAATCCATTTGACTCCAAATCACTTGCAAATGAATTTATATTTCAATCATAAGTCTATATGTGAGTTCAACCAAACTGATCAAGCCTTGATCAGGTAATTGACCCACATAGGCTCACTTGACCCAAAGTGACCTAAAATACCTTTTGAGCCAAATTCTACTCCTACTCATATTTGATTGAACTAAGCCCATATAAGCCTCACATTGTGAGCAACAATCATCAAAGATGATCAATCACTCAAATTGGGTCAAACCAAGTCAAACTTATCCTTTGACCAAGTCAATATTTGACCCAAATGAAACCTAAACTAGCCAAAATCTACCATAGGCCAAATTGATTGTAACCCTTGATCAAAAATAATTCATGATCAATGATTAGACTTGACCAAGTCATCATTTGACCCAAACCTAGCCAAATTGGCCACTTGACCCAAGTTGACCTAAGTTGACCTAAAAGTCAAAATATGTAAAATCTTGATCTAAGCTAAATTGATTGTAACCAATGGGTCAAACTCATTCTAATTCACTTGTTGAACTTGACTAAAGCCTCAATTGGCCAACTATAGCCAACCTAGCCTAATTGACCATGAACCCAAACTGACCTAAAAGATCAAATCAAGCCAAAATCAAACCAAACCAAAATTGATTGAAACCAAAGCTTGCAAAACATTTCAAATGACCAACCAAACCTAAACCAACCCATGCCTAACCCAATTTGGTCAAATGGGTCAAATTGGTCAACTTGAGCCATTTGACCTAAGTGAACTCAAATGAACCAAAACCAAATACAAATCAAATTTAACCAAACCAATGATACCAAATCACTCCAAATGGGCATATGAACTTGACTCAACCCTTGGTTTGACCTAATTTGACCAATCGATCAACTTGACCTATTTTGACCTAAATGGGTCAACATGAGCCAAATGATATCAAATCAACTCCAATTTTTTTTTTTTAAATTTGGCCCAACCCAATTTCAAACTATTCCAAATTTGCCAAAATTAAAATCAAAGCCAAATGACCATTTTACCCCTAGGTCAATGGGTAACCTATGACCAATTCCTCTTGGAATTTGGACAAATCCTTTTCATGGCCACTTGGCATCCTCTTAGTGGTCCACTTGGACACCAAGGGATGTGGTGCACATGACCCAATGGGTTTGGGTCACAAAACTCAAAGCCAAAATTGACTACCCAATGGAAAATGAGCATGTGGAATCACTCCCACACTCATTTTAGCACATGTGAACTCCTTCACTACACTCCCTTGCCAAAACTGAATCATATGAAGCTCCTAACAACCTAGCAAACCCATTCCATCTCATCAATTGATCCAAAATGGCATAGGAGCTCACGACTATCCGATCAAAGTAAGGGGAGATATACTCCCCATAATTTCATTCTAATTGACATCACTTGCTGTCGATTGTGCTAGAGAGACCTAAGGCAAGCTCCCCATGCTCTCTCAAGCAATTCTCAAGCTCTTCCCAATTCCTCTTCGATTTTTCTTAAGCCAAAAATAGGGGAGATAGGAAGAATTCAAACTCACTCAATTCTCCATAGAATCTAAATTTCTCTTACAAGCACCATCAAGGAACCTAATCGAGCTCACCCAAATCAAATTCCAAGCAACCAAGCCACGGGAAGGAGGAGTTTGATCAAAGCTACAATCCATTGAAAGAAGCTTTGGCCAATTGGAAGATACCTTCATCTCAAGCCTTCAAACCTTCAACAGGGCTTCATCTCCACTAGATGAAGCAAACTCAATGATTGGGAGTGATAGCCTCAGATGAGGTATGATTAAAAATCGAGCTTAGGTATAGAATTCTTTGGTCTTTTGTGAAGGGAAGTTTAATCCCAATAGAATTCCACTGTTGGATGTCTTTCTCTTTGCTCTTAAATGGTGTGTGTTCAATCCTAACTCAATTTGAGCTCAAGTGAGCTTGGATCAAGCCATGGAGGACGGACGACGTCTGTCTCCTGCAGGCGAGGGCAGGGATGAATCATGGACTGTCCATCCCGTGTCTTTTGGATGGACAATCCTGATTAATTCGATTAGATCCATGGGTTTTATCCCAACTGTCTGATCTTTGATCGGACGGTCCAAGGAGAAAACAAGTATCATCGCCGACTGATGTGACATTTGATTTGATTACTTAAATAACCAATCCTGCCGCGCCACATGAAAAGTGTGCACTGCGTCAGCGGTCCATGTGGCACCGATGGGATTAGTTATAATTAGGGGATTTAATGACCTATTAATCACATAAACTTCAAAAATATATAATTAAATATAGAAAAATAAAAAATAAATAAATAAGGGCTCATTTTAAAGGTAATTCAGTGAGGAATAATATAAAATTATTTCTAATAATTTTGAATAGTGAATTTATCTTAATTAGGGTATATTTAAAATCTTAATAAACCTAATTACTCCAAATCATTTCATTAATTAATTCCAAACTTCTCAGGCATATTTAGTGGGATGACCTTTGCATCCCCTAATTTTCTTGGAATTTATTAATGAGTTAATTAAGAAAATCAATTAATGAATCCCTAATCACTCTCTTAATATAATTAAAGATAATTAAGCATGTGAATAGTAGTTTAACCATTTAATTAAGATAATTAAACATTATTTAAGTGATAAAGAGATTTATAAAATAATTTTGGGATATTTTTCTCAAACTATTCGATAAACCCCCTTTCTTCCTTAATCCAAACCTAATTAAAGATTAATCTACTAATGATATTCTTAATTAGCTTAATCAAATTTTCAAAATCAATCTAAACCTAATCAATCCTTTGTTGGGTAAATCCTTAGGTGTTCAAAAGCCTAAGGTAAATTTAAGGAAATCATTTCCAACCCACATGTGTGGGAAGGTTATGAAAGTTCTTAATTAAACCCTTTAGCTTAATTAATCAATAATAATGAGCCAATTGCATTAGAGCCCTTTCTTTCCTAGGTGCAATGCTGATTTAAATTCAATGTGGTTGCATATCATATGTTGGCTCATAATTGTTAGGTTAATTATGTTAAAGAGGTGTAGGTAAGGGGTAATTAATGAACTTAATGTACACCTTAACCTAAGAAAAACATAAAATAAATCTAATGGCTTCTAAAAATTAAACTAAAATAACTCACACATGTGGGAGATGGGTTAGGACCAGCAAAACCTTTTCACATTTCTTAAAATCAAATCAAATTCAAAAATAAAAATAAAATTTTTTAAGCAACTTTTGATTCACTTTAAATGATCTTATTCCATAGAATGATCTTTAGGAATTAGTTAGGGTGAATGAAATTACATGCTTACATCACTTTATTTCTTTTCTAGCATGCTAAATATTATATGCCACATGAAATCATGCATTCATACTTTTTGAAAAATTAAATTAAAATGAAATATTTTCTTTATGTGAAATTGCATGTTTTTGGCTAAAGTAAGAATATGATGACTATTATCACTATTAAATCTAAAATTATTTTCAAAACCTATAAATCAAAGATTACAACATAAGCTTGCATGCGAGTATAACATAAGATGTGCATTATGTGACTTTTCTTTCTCTTATCTATTAACATAATTTTGAATAGGATTTACAAAGTGTATAGTTCATTTGAAAAGAACACAACACTTGCTTGAGTATATTCCTATTCATTACAATGTTATTATTTAAGAAGGATCTTCACATTTGCACATGTAAATTGTATAATCAAATTAAACATGAAAATCTTTTGCGTGACTCTTTTTTTCATTCATCTCTTTTTATACATGCACATGTTTTAAAAAAAAAATGGTATATTAATCTAGACATCTCGGGGCCACCCTAAGAAAGTCTTGTACCTTATACCCTTGGTGTAGAAAATAATGGCGTCGTACTCACTTATGTCTTTTATATTTATAAATGTGCATTTGATTAATGGATAAAAGAATCCCTCTCTTTTTTACATAATAAAATCATGCCTCACAAAGCATCTAAATTTTTTTAAGCAACATCCCTTTGCATTCATCATTAAGGTATGCTAAATATTTATATTTGTTTGTATAGCTATGCTTAGGTACATTTATATGCATGATACACATGTTGGAAATAAATAAAGTGTTGTGTGTTTGTCATAGTAATTCAATTTAATTAATCCTAAAATGCCTTTCTTATTTCAATAGGTTTATTTAGAGCAAATCTAAACTTAAGATTAATTAAAACATATAATAAACATTCACTAAAGAAAAATTACTAATGAATCTTCCTTAGAAATTACTTAAGGTATGGAGGAAAGAGAGGTTCTCTTCTCTTTTCTCTTTACAACACTTAGTGATTAAGTGTAGGTTCATTCAAATCAAATCAATCATCAAATAAAATTAACAAATCAATTAAACTACTTAAAGTGAAACCACCCTTCTAAGTTGAATCTCTCACACTTAGAAAACTCTAACCTTAAAGCTTAGCTAAGACATGCCACATAAGCTTTAAATAGCACAAACATTAGGATAAGTCACCATGTCTAGTCCTATGTTAGGGAGGTGCATGGTTTGATGCCTGATTTTATTTTGTGATGTGATGTTTTAATTTGGATGTTAGGTTGTATGTTAGGGAGGTGCATGGTTCCTAAGCCCCCATAACATTCATCCCAAATTTAATTGAAAAAATTTCACGAAAATGGGAAAAGTAAATCTAACTAAAATCAACAAAATAAAGATTAGCTAAACAAATCACACAATCCTAAGCATGTATATGAATAAATTAAACTTAGCATCCCACATGGGCAAGTCCACCTATTTTTTTTACGCTGTAAACAACTTGCACAAAAAAAGTATTTATATTTTTATTATAGTGCCCCTTAAGCACAATCCCCTATAAAAGACTTGATTAGACTGAGATTGCCATATCAAATCAAGATAAAAGATTTAGCAACCCCTTAGCTGGATGTTGTATGTTTTCACATCATGCATAAAAAAGATTTCTTGCTTCACACTTTCTTATGGAGGGCTTCCACTTTTGCTAGGGAACTTGGCTTGACCCTTGAGAGCCATGGTGGAAATACACCTCTTTCTTATTGATTTTGGCCCATAATCAAATTTCTCATACATTAGACATATGAATCCCATAGCTTATGTCAAATCAATTATCCAAAAAAGAAAATAAAACATAACAAAAATTTGCATTAGTTTTAAGTCATTAATCACACCCTACGTGATATAGTCTCTTAGGGAGTGTGTTTAAGGACTTAGTTTCTTTCTAAATAAATAATAACTAACTATCTTGCAAAAGCATATGACTTGCCTACATATATTTAAAATTGTAGGAGGAGTTAGTTGGTGGCCACCCCTAGGTGGTTGTAAGTCAAATAGTCGGGTGATTTATCCTCTTTTGTGGAGACAAACCAAATACTTATTTTTGCCTTAGATTTAGGTCATGCTTCAGCCCTCATGAAAGCTCCCTAGATTTAGGTTCAGAGGTTGTTACTTCTCTTTGTAGGCTACAAGCATAAATCCTCACCTCTTAGGCATTTTCATGATCTTATGTGGTGGAATTGTAAGCCCTAGATTTCTAATAGAAATTCAACTCAAATAAATAAATAACTTCAATTTTAAAAATATAAATCCCAACCATAGATAGTTTTGAATGCTTACTAGGCTTCCTGGTATCATAAGCATCCCCTATGTATCCTCCTTCAATTTTGATAATAACTCCCTTCTCTTGATCAATCTCACGTGTTCTTTTAAAAATAAACCAATTGATTGATAATCTAATCTTTGAAATCTTTACAGACAATGATCATTTACCTTAATCAGAGTATTCTCAAAGAATATCATTCCTTAGGATGTAATTAACTATGAGGGCTTACCTCCATAGGGAACTTAAGGAACCCGATTTAAAATAAACCCTACTTTACTTTTCCATGCAATGTAAGGGAAGAATCTCTGGTATATATGTATACTTATAGTCCTTAGGAGTCCTTATTAAGGTGATTAGATCCATTATAGGATGGTAACTTCTATTTGTCGAGATAGTACATCATTCCTCAATGTCGTGCCCAATCACCCTACTAAGAACATCTACGGATCTATGTGGTGTCCAACACAAGAAAGTATTATTTTTGTTCTTCATTTATTTTTCTCAAAAAAAGATAGATGAAGAATGATAATAAAAATTTCACCATAACACTTTGATGAATGTATGTATATGTTTGGGATTTATGTATTTGTGTTGGTTGAATTATGTAAACATATAAATTAAAGCTCTATCTAAATTCTAATACCAAAATACATAAGGATGGAATCACATAAGTAGTGTCATTGTTAACCATGGAAGTGAGATAATCAAATGACCTCCTTAGGGCTAGCTAAAGCCTCGTATTCTCGAGATATCCATAATGTATATTTATTAACATTCCAAGTCTATGTAAATCTATACAAGGGTAAGAAAAAGAGAGCACTAATTTATATACCACACATGCTAATGATTTAGGTGAATATGAATGCATGTATTTTTAGTAATGAAAGGGGATCTTCATCTTTTAAATAAGCATACCTACACATGTGTAAAATATATAAGAAAGTACGTGCTATTGTTAAACCAGGAAAGTGAGGTAATCAAATGACCTCCTTGGGGCTACTTAAAGCCTCGTATTCCCGGGATGTCCAAACTAAACACTTGCTATCTTAAATACATATGAATGCATACAAAATTATAAATATGAGAATCATGAAAAGATTATATTTTCTTTAATTAAATCATTTAGGCATATGAATTAAAGCTCTATCTAAATTGTAATATCAAAATACATAAGAATGAAATCAAATGAGTACGTGTCATTATTAAACTAGGAAGTGAGGTAATAAAATGACGTCTTTGGGGATACTAATGGTTTTGTATTCTCGGGATGTCTAGACTATATACCCACTATTATTCAAACTCATGTAAATCTATATATGAATTATATGAAAGAGATCTATATTTTATATATTTAAGCTATAAACAATGCAAATCCTATGTGTAGTCTCATTTGGGTGGCTATGGGTTTTAACCCAAGCTGGACTCACCATGGGTTGGATCCACTTGGGCAGACTGATGGTGACCCAAGGATGAGTCATGCCAAGTTTGGTTGGATTTGAGCTTGGTTTGATATAATTGGGCTCAATTTGGCCCATATGTGTCAAATGGGGTTCAATTTGGCTAGATTGACCAATTGGCCAAATTGAGTCAAACTAAGGGTTTGGGTATGTTCAAATGATCATTTTGAATGTATTAGTTCAATTGATTTGGTTTAATTTGAAGTGGAATTGATTTTGGCTCATATGTGTTCATTTAGGTCAAATGGGCTAAGTTGACCATTTGGTCAAATTGGCCAAATTGGCTTGGTGGAGGGTTGGTTTAGGTTCAATTGATCATTTGAGAATGATTGTAAGTGTTGGTTTGAATCAATTTGGATTTGGGAAAATTTTGGATTAATTGGACCCTTTAGGTCAATTTGGGCTAAAGGGGTCAGTTAAGTTAGGTTGACCAAATTGGGTTCAATTGAAGGTTGGATCATGTTCAATAATCAATTTATGATTGATTAGAAGTATTTATTGTAATCAATTTGGACTAGGATTTTATTTGAATCAATTGAACCCTTTAGGTTAAATTAGGTCGAGAGCCCAAATTGGCTTGGTTTAGTTCAATTGGTGGTTGAGTCATGTTAGTACTTAATTTATGATTGATGAGAGTCATTGATTGCAATTGATTAGAGTTAGAATGAGATTTTGTTCATTTAGGTCCATATAGGTTAATGGGTCAACTAAGATCAAGTGATCAATTTGGTTTGGATTGACCAATTGATTGCAATTGAGCAATCAAGGATGATCAACAATTATTATAGAGGAGATTGGATGGGTTGGCTCAATCCAATTTGGGTTGGATTGAAGTTTGATTCAATTTGGTCATTTAGGTCACTGTCGATCAAGTAGACCAATAGGTTGATTGGGTTGAATTGGATTGAATTGGGTGTTCAGAAGGGTTCAATAATGGATTTAAGGTTGATTGGTGGTTTGATTGCAATTGATTTGAATTTGATTGGATTTTTGGCTCATTTTGATTGTGGGATAGAATGGGCTAACTTGGATTGATTGGATTCATTTGATTTGATTGGTTTGATAAGTATTGGAGGAGTTTGAGATGATCCATTGAATGGTTTGAGTGCTTTTGTCATAATCAAAATGGATTTGGTTTTCTTGAATGGGTTTGGGTTGGATCCATAAGACCATGATGGAATTTACTTAGGTTAAGGCATAAGCCAATTTGGCTTGGAGCTTGGATATGAAACAAATACAATTGAGGTTGGTTGTGTTGGCTTGAGGTTGGTTTTGGATGAGTGGAAAAACATGATTTTGTTTAGTCCATAGGATAGGTAAGACTTCTTTGTCTAAGGTGTATCCTAAACTTAAGGTATGTCTTCCTAAGTCCCTAGGCTTGGGTTTAGTGTTCCCTTAGTCACTAGAAGTGTCATATGAGTAGGAAAATCCAAGTGTCTAGAAGGTTCCTAAGTATAAGATGAGGAATGTGAATCCTCACTCTAAAAGTAAGGTCAACTTTATCATGGCTACAAAAAAGGTTAGTATTTATATATTAATGCATTTAACTTTAAAATTGCAAGAGCTTTTTTTGCATATGATTTATATTTTGAGATTTATTTTTCTCAAATTGCACATATTGTATCATTATTTGATCATTTAAGTCTCATTTAGATAATTTTAATTTTTATTATATCATTCAGTTCAACCCCTGGTTCGACCTTGGTTCAATCTTTAAAGCTTGAACCTCTTGTTTTTCTGATTCTATAGACGATACAGTTTTCAGAAGATTGCCTTATTGAAATACATTCAGTTAAGGTTGGAGGAATCACCCAAATTTTTCTTGAAATAATAATGCAAACTTCATAATAAAAATGAAAATATGAAAATTTGGAACAATAAGAATTATAACCCTCATAACTTTAACTTTAGACTAATCATTCCACCAGGATATCCTCCACAAAATAAAACAAAGAAAATAAAACTTGCTTTAGAAGAATTAGTGTTGCAAATAGGAATTCAATTACAAAGCCAAGGATCTTCAATTAGAAATTTAAAATCCAATTTGGGCAACTATATAATAAACTTACAAATAGATCTCAAAGGAATTTACATAGTAACACTAAAGTAAATCCTAAAGGTAAGGGTAAAGAATAGTGTAATGTAATTGAATTAAGAAGTGGAATGAAATTAAAAGAATTAGGGATAGAAGATAAAAATAAAGAAAAATGAAATATCTATTAAAGAAAACAAAAGGAAGAAATTGAAGAAAAGAGAAGAGAAATTGAAAGAGGAGCATTTAGAAAAAAGAAAGAAAGACCGCCACATCCATTTCTGTAAAAACTTCAAAAACAAAATATGGACAATCAAAATTTGAAATTCTTAAAAGTTTTAAGAAATTATTCATAAATATACCATTTCCTGAAGCCTTAGAATAAATGCCTTTATATCTATGAAAGACATTCTATATAAAAGATAAAAATTAGGAGAAAATGAAATAATATCCCGTAGTAAATAAAGTAGTGTTATAATTCAAAGATTATTACTTGAAAATTTTAAAGATCTAACTAGTTTTTCTATTCCTTGAATTATAGGAAATAAATTTTTAGAAAAGTATTATTTGATTTGGGAGCAAGTATAAATTTAATGCCTTTATCAATTTTTAAGAAATTAAGATTAGGAGAAGTACAACCTACAAGTGTGACTCTATAATTAGTAGATAGATGTTTGACTTATCCTAAGGGTATAATTGAAGATGTTATAGTTAAGGGTGATAAAATCATTTTTCCTATAGGTTTTATAATATTAGATATGGAAGAAGATAAAGAAATACCTTTCATCTTAGGGATACCTTTTTTAGCTACTAGAAATTTTTTTGGATGTTTTGTATTATATCAAGCTATGTTTGTGGATTAATATAAAAAAAAATTGTTCATGTTTTTATTAATAAAATGAATATTTTTCTTATATTAATCCACAAATATAATTTAATACAATTCAAAATATCTAAAAAAATCACATGAAATCAGAAACCCTTATAGATTAATGCTTCATAGTAGAGAATAGGGAAATCTCATTAAACATTGTGTCAAATTTTAGTGTCATGGCACTAGTTTGCAGCACCTAGGAGCTAGGCCTAAATCTCTTCTTTTTCATATTTTTAAGAATTTCCCTGTTATAACATTGCCAAATTATATTTGTAGGTTTGCCTTTAAAAAAGATTAGTGATGACAAATTGATCAAAGCTTGATGGACATAATCCATGGTATAAAGGAACTTCTTTAATATTACTTAACTTCATCTTTTATTAAATTTTTTATCCTAGATTAATTAAGCTTTTCATAAATAGCTTGTCTCATCAAAACTTTAATGAAGTACTCTTATAATGTATAAACTCCATTCTAAAATAAATATGTAAGAGAATATAAGACATTTTTAATAAAATCATGTTGTTTATTTTATGATGCTTACTTTTTATTGTTATTTAATTATTACAATTGCTAAAATAAAATTTATGATTTACTTTTTTTTAACCTGAACACATTATTAAATGAAAAGATAATCACCAATTCAAGATAAAAAAATTTGAAAATTTTAAGTAACATAGAAATTATTCTTTCAAGCATAATTATTTATTTATTCTTTGTACTAATTTTAATTATCCTAGTTCTTAAATATCTAAAATTTTAAGATAATATTATGTAGATTATAAAATTTTGATTCATGATTTAGTCCTAACATAATAAAGATATTATAATATTTTCAAGAAAATAATTTATATTTTATTATGATTTATCGTGTTTTAAAATTTTGTATGACATCACGTAAATCTTAGGGGGTACTTATTTAAATGATTGAGTACGACATCGATGAATGAATTACTATCTTAAAGATGGAAGTATCACCCTGTGATGAAATAAATCATCTAATAAGGACTCATAAGATTGATTGTTCTACATTTTTACAGATCTTTCCCCTACCTTACATGGATGAGATATGATAGGATTTATTTTAAATATAATTGCAAGTTCCCAATAAAGGCAAGCATTGTAGCTAATTATATGTTAGAAGATGTGTTATGGTGTTTAAAAATATGATGAGGGATACCACACAAATCTTAGAGGTACTTATCATTTATCAAGGAGTAATATACTCCCTTAATATGTAGAAATATCACTGTACAATGGACTCAATTATCTAATAAGGACTCCTAAGTTAGATGAGTCTATATGTACTAGTAATTTTCCCTGCCTTAGACGGATGAAGAAAGGTAAATTTATTTTAGGCTGTGTTCTTAAGTTTTTTATAGAGTAAGTCTTTATTATTAATTACATCTTAGGGATATGAATATTCTAAAAAAACTCTCGATTCAAGTAGTTAGCTAGCATTCTTATGGATTTTAAATTTTAGAGTAAATAATTGCAAAATATTAGGAGAAAATGTGAAAACTCAATAAGGAAGTGTTCTTAACAAGTTCAAAGGAAGATGAGTAAGAAGTTATTATAATACTAGGATGCCTAGTGAGCATTTTAGTCTATCCTATAGTAAAGCTTTATATTTTTAGATTAAAAATTATTATTATTTACTTGAAATTTCATTATAAATCAAGAACTTCTATCCTAATAATACAAGATTGTAGAAATATCTAAGAAGTGAAGATTTATACCCATAGTAAAGGAGAAACAGGCAATCTCAGATCTTAAAACTAAGGTGCTTTAACACAAGTTAAGAGGTATACTAGATCTAATGTGGGAAAAAAAGAATATATAGAATCAATTTTTTAGGGAGAATGAACTAATTCCCACTCTTTCAAACTTACAATTGCTTGAAAGGATTGATAGATAACACTTTTATAAGTTAAAATCATATGAACAAGTCATGTGATTATAAGATAGTTAAGTTATTGTTTATTAACAATGGAAGCTTTAAAAGGATAAACTCACTTTTTAGGATTCTAGATCATGAGTGGTATGAATAATGTATTAAACTAATGTAATTAAATATCATATTTTTATTAGTTTTAGACTCCCAATTTTGACATAATTTTGGGGGGCAAGTATATCTATATGGGCGGTGTTTTAATTTGGAGTCATAGGGATACCACACAGATCTTAGGGGATACTTATTGAAGTGATTGACATGATATTAAGGTATGTTGTACAATTTTGAAAGATAGAACCATCACCCTACAATAAACATAATCACCTAGTAAGGGCTCCTAAGGTATATGGGTCTTCGTATATACCAGAGATCTTTCCCCTACTTTACATGGAGAAGTAAAGTAGGGTTTATTTTATCTCGTGGTTCTTTAGTTCCTTATGGAAGCAAGCTTCCATAGTTAATTATATCTTAGAAAATTAGAATTTTCTTAGAAGACTCTCAGTTAAAGTAGTCAATAAATACCCCCAAAGATTTCAAAGCTAGACTATCAAAGGATTGGGCATTTATGAAAGTCAAGTGGGAGAGTTCAAGTAGAAAGACTTATTTATGGATTCCAAAGGAGGATAAGTAAGGAGCACTCATGATACTAGGAAGTGGTTTACCCTATAGTGAGGCTTTATGTGTTTAAAAGAGATAGTTTACTTTTATTTAAGTTAGGGTCTTATTAGAATACTAAGGCTTATAGTCCATTAACACAAGATTATGGAAATGCCTAGAAGTGAGGACTTATACTCGTAGCCTAGAGAAATAAGTAGCCTTGAACCTAATTTTAAGATGCTTTAGCACCACCTAAGAGCATGCCCTAAGTCTAATAAAAAAAATGGGACATAATGATTTATCTCCACAAAAGAGGATAAATACATCCCGACTCTTGAACTTACAACTGCCTAGAGTGGCCGCCATCTAATACCTCCTATGCTTTAAAATCATGTAGGCTGATCTTATCTTGATGCAAGATAGCTAGTATGTTATTTAATTAAGAAGGAGGCTAAAATTCTAAACTCACTCCCTAAGAGACTAGATCATGACTAGCATGGAAACATGACTTAGACTAATGTAAAAAATTGTAATCTTTTACACCATTTTGACACATTCATTTTGGACTAAGGCTTGGTACAATTATGCCTATATTTATGATGAAATAATATTATGGACTAAAATAACGAGAGGAGGTGTTCTCCACTACAAGGGATCTCCCACAAAGGTCAAGTGTATCCCTTATCGTACAAGAATGAAGACCCTCCCTATTCAAGAGTGAATCAATATGGTATGTATGATGTGATAGCATACACTATTTAGCTAAGGAGTTACTAAATCTTTTATTTATTTTATTATAAACCTAGGCTTTAAGATGAGGTTGTGAGTTGTATTGAAATATAGTTATGAATTATTAGTGGGAGTAAAAAATTAATATTATCTTAAAGAGCCTACCGCATCTAGGCCACACAATAAATCATCACACTTTAAGAAACCTATGAAAATATGCCATTTCTATTGCACAAACTAAACACAATATTCAAACATTTAAATTTCATAAAAGAATAAAAGGTCGGTGGTCGGGTACCATTGTATACCTCAAAAAAGAATGAAATTGGGTAACCGAGCTCTACTCTTATACAACCCAGATTATAAAAGAATATAACAATTATAATGAATGTTATGGGGGTCTATGGAAATTAATATTCTTATCTTTATATATCCTCCTTTTATGGGTGGAAAGAAGATAAATCAAACAGGAATATAATCACCTTGGTCAGACGCACGCAGATCCATCAGATGTACTTATTAGGACAATTATATACGACATTGTAGAGGTGTACTATCTCAAAAGATAGAAATCACCACCCTACAATGGACCTAATCACCAAAACAAGTACTCCTAAGGATGTTGGGTCTTTGGTGTACCATGGATTCTTCCCCTACTTTACATGAAAAGTAAAGTAGGTTTATTTTAAATCGAGTTCATTAAGTTCCCTACAGGGGCAATCCCCCATAGTTAATTACGTCATAAGGAATGGGTATTCCTTAGGAAAATTCTCGATTAAGGTAAATGATCATTGTCTCTAAAGATTTCAACAGGGTAGGACTATCTATCGATTAGTTTATTTTTGAAGATCAAATGAGATTGATCAAAGAGAGAGCTATTATTAAAGTCAAATGAAGATAAATAGAAGATACTCATGATACTAGAAAACCAAGCGAGCATCTCAAACTATCCTATGATTGGGCTTTATATTTTAAAATTGATTTAATTTATTTGAGTGGAATTTTCATTAGAATGCTAGGGCTTATAATTCCATAATACATGGTTATGGAAGTGTCTAAGAGGTGGTATTTATACTTATAGCCTAAAAAGAGGAGAAGTAACCTAAGAACCTTAATTTTAGGGAGCTATGGTGAGGGCCAAAAGCACAACCTAAATCTAAGGTGAAAATGGGTATTTGGTTTGCCTTCTCAAGGAGGATAAACCACTCGGCTATTTGGACATACAACCGCCAGGGTGGTCACCAACTAAATCCTCCTATGATTTTAAATTCATGTAGGCAAATCATATGTTTTATGCAAGATAGATCTAGTGTTATTTATTTAGAAAGAGACTAAGTCCTTAAACTCATTCCCTAAGAGACTAGTCATGTACGTACATGAGTAATGACCTGAATTTGATGTAATTCATATTACATTTTATTTTTATTTTTGGATAATTATTTTGACTCAGGCATATATGATTCATATGCTTAATACATGAAAAGTAAAATTATTGGCCAAAATCAGTGAGAAGGGAGGAGGTGTGTTTCCACCATGGCTCTCACAGGTCAAGCCAAGTTTATTTAGCAAAGATGGAATCCCTCCAATAAAGAGTGAAACAAGATGCATTTATGCATGATGTTATAAAAGAAATACTCATCCAACTAAGGGGTTGCTAATTCTTTTATCTTGATTTAAGCCTAAGCTTTATGTGAGGTTATGAATTCTTTATTTTAATTTTGAATTGTTAAATTTGGTAGAAGATTTATTTTTTCCTAAGAGCCGAATCATCATCTAGGCCATACATAAAGTAAGGAAGAAACTAGAAAAAGTATGCACTTAATGCATAAGCTAAACAAATCATCAATCAATTTATAAAGCTAATCACAAAATGTATAAGAGGCCATTGTGGTCGGGCACCACCGCACAAACCCGAAAATAAAATGGGGAGCTGAGCTCTACCCTTATACAACCCGGATTACAAATGAATTAAATATAATTAAGCGAAAGAATTCATTATTATGGGGGTCTTCAAGCTTCATTTCTTCATTCTTCTTCTTTCTTTCATTTTTCTTTGGTTCCCTCTTTTGGATGGTTGAGAGGTGTATGCTCTAAAGGATTCACATGGTACATAAGGCAAAGCCTTATAACCAATGTTCATCTTAATCCTCATAATAGTCATTCCAAAATCTTAATTGCCAAAAATTACATGAAAATAGAAAAAAAATTGAAATCTAACTAACACCTACGAAATAGAGACTAGCTAAAACAAATCATACAAATCCTATACATGTATATTAGACTTTACACCCCACACATGGGTGACTAAGTCCACCTGGCCTATTATATAATGCTTAGGGGTATAAGCACCTACACAATAAAAGCATTTATAATTTTTATTTATTATAATGCCCCTTAGGCATAATTCTTTGCAGAAAATAATGGTTAGACTAAGATCGCCCTGCCATTCAGTCTACGCACATTCACCCTAACATCCAATCTAAAATATTACATCACAAAATAAAAGCAAACATGAAACAATGTACCATTCTAAGCTAAAGCTAGAAGTGGTGACTTAGCCTAATATGTGTGCTTTAGAGGTTTGCATGGTATGCTTAGCTGTGGTTTTATGTTAGAGTTTTCTAAGTGTAAAGAGTGTTCAACTTAGAGGAGAGTTTCATTTAAGTGGTTTAGTTATTTTGGATTGATTTTATTTTGATATTTTGATTTAGGTTGAAGTGAATCTTACAATTAGTTACTAAGTTGTAAAGAGAGGGAAAGAGAAGATAACTTCTCTTTCCTTCCCTAACCTAAGTAATTTCTAAAGTGGATTCATATTTTAGTTTTATTTAATAAATGTCTTTTTAGTGTTTTAATTAATCTAAGTTTAGATGAACTCTAAATAAACCTATTCAAAAAGAAAGACATTTTAAGATTAAATAAAGTGAATTAAGATCACAAAACACACATCAATTTACTTCTTTCCCAACATGTATAACATGCATATGAATGAATCCTAAGCATATCTATAAACATCAAATGGGAATGTTTCACACACTTTATGATGCATGCTAAGTAAGTTACATAAGAAAATTTGAATGTTTATGATGCATGATTTTCACATGCACATATGAATGTATGAAAGGCATAAGTGAGTTTAGCGCCATTGTTAGCACCAGGGGTGTATGGTACAAGTCCTACTTGGGGCTACTTAAAGTCTCACAACCCTGATTGTCCAGACTAATATACCAATTTCCTTAAATACAAGCATGTGTACAAAAGAAATGAAAAGATGCAAAAGTTTGTGTTTCCTTTATTTTGGTTTTTTAATGCAATTTATATGTGTAAGTGCAGGTGTCCTTCTTAAGTCATAGCATAGGAGTGAATAGGAAATGGAATTAAGCAAGTGTTGTGTTCTTTTAAAATGAACTATACACTTGGCCAAATCCTATTCAAAACTATACCAAAAGAGGGGAGAAGGAGAACTACACTAAACACATCCTTATATTTTATTCACATGCAAGGTTTCAAGTAAGATATAAGTAACACACTTTCAATTTTGATAATTAATTCATATATTTTGAAGATAATTTAGATTTAATAATGATAATATCCACTCATATTCTTACTTTAGCCAAAACATGCAATTTGACATAAAGAAATATTTTTATTTATAAAGTTGAATTTTTGAAATGCATGAATGTATAAAATCATATGACACACATATTTATCATGTTGGGAAAGAACAAAAGTAATGAAAATATGTAAACACATTCACCTTAATTAATTCCTAAGGACAATCTTATGAAATAAGAAACCTTAAAGCAAATCAATGTTTGTTTAATGTAATTTTTATTTGATCTTGAGTTGATTTAATTTTGAAAATGTGAATTGAGTTTGCTGTTTCTAACCCATTCCCACATGTGTTTGATATTTTTGTTCAATTTTTTGATGATTAGATTCATTTTATATTTTGATTAGGTCAAGGTATGAATTAAGCATGTTAATTACCCCATACCTACACCACCTTAGCATAGTTAATCAAATAATTATGAGCCAATGAGATGACATAAAATCTCATAAGGAATTTAAATTTTCAATGCACCTAGAAAGAAAAGGTCCTAATGTAATTTGGCTCATGATTAATGATTAATTAAGTTAAGCGGTTTAACTTAAGTAATTTTAAAACACCCCTCACACATATGAGTTGAATTTTGATTTTCTTAATTGCACTTAGGCTCTTGAACACGTAAGCATCTACCCCAAGTAGATTAATTGAGTTCTAGAAAGTTTTAGAATTTCAAAAAATTAATTAAGAGGGTAATTAATGAATTAACCCTTTAGTTAAGAGAGGATTAAGGAAGAAAAGGGGTTTAAGGAATAGCATAGGAAATGCACTAAAATTATTTCCTAAACCTCTTATTCAAAATAGACCTTAATCAACTTCAATAAAGGATTAGACCACTAATGAAACCCTTAATTAACCTTAATTACATTAAGGGGTAATTAGAAATGAATTAGCAATTTCTCCAATTATGCCACCAATAAAACCCAAGAAAATTAGGGGAGGTAGAAATCATACCTCAAAATGTACTCAAGAAGTTTGGGAATAATTGGTGGATTAATTAAAGAGTAATTAGCAAATTAATATTCCTAAAAAACCCAAAATCAGTGAAAGAAACTATTCAAAATCAATTAAAATTAATTTTATAAAATTGCAAATCAAATTATCTATCCAATGTAATTTATTTTATATTTTTCTGATTTTTCTATGTTGAGATATGAATTTTAGAAGTTTAGGTAATTAATTAGGAATGATTTAAACCCTAATTCTATCATTAATCCCTATGGGCACCACGTATAGAACTGACACGACATGCACTTTACACGTGACATGCTCTGATTCATTATTTAAAACATCACATTGTAACATCGCTTGGCAGCGGTGCTACGTGCTTTCTCCTCAGCCTTTTGATCAAAGATTGGACGGTTGAGATTAAAGCGGATCAGAGGATGAAAATTTTATATATCACACATTTTAATCTTGGTCTCCTTTCAAAATTCACAGATGGATGGACAAAGATTCGTCCCTGTTCTCCTCTGTGAACAATGGAGGCCATCCATGTTTTAGGGGATGATCCGAGCTCGATTGAGCTCGGATTGATCCCAAATTTTACCCACCATCAACATGCATAGATGATTACATCCAACGGCTACATTTTCATGAGGTGAAGATTTTCTTCATAAAGGACCAACACATAATGGAATTAAGCTCGATTTAATGGCTAACCTCGCCAAAGGTGATCACTGACACTCGATTCCCTTGGAGAAGCTTCATCTGGTTGAGACGAAGCTTCACTGAGAGTTTGAGGCTTGAAAATTGAATGGATTCTTCTAGAGGCCAACTCCTCCTTAGCTTAAGCTCAGCTTTGGTCTAGGGCACTCTTCCTCTGCCTTTGAAGCTTGGGAAAGAGTATGGGTGCACTCAATTTGGTCTTCTGATGAAGCTTAAAGAAGGAATTAAGTGGAGTTTGAGTGTGGAGAAAGTTGGAAATTCAATCGAGCTCCCTTATTTTTACTTAAGGAAAATTGAGAAGATGGAAATTGAATCTCCCTCTAGGAAGCTTAGGATCACTTGCAAATGGCTCCTATTACTTCCTCTCACTTAATCAACTATGGCTCTATGAAGATTCAAATGAATTAAGGCGAGTATATCTCCCCTTTTAGCAATTAGATGACCTAGCATAGGCTTGCCATTTTGATCCAATTGCCTTGATTCAGTGGGTTGTTTGAGCTATAAGGACCGTCCTTGAGTTCATTTTAGGCTAGGGAGTGGAATGGTGAACTCTCCATGTGCTCCATTTGAGTGTAAAGAAGATTCACATGTGGCCATTTCCATGCACATGGTTAGTTTGGCCATTGGGACAGGTTGGGCTGACCCAAATCATTTGGGTTGGGTGCACCACTCTCCCTAGTGTTCACTTGACCCACTAGGAGAGTATCTAGTAGGTATGAAAAGGATTTGACCAAATTTCAAGCATAATTGGCCAAAATTTACTCTATGTTCTAGGGATAAAATGGTCATTTAGCTAATTTTTAATTTTGATATGTTTGGCATGTTGAGAAAATAGGTTTGGCCAAGTTTCAATGGATTTGGAGCTCATTTGGTATGGTTTAGCTCATGTTGACCCATTTAAGTCAAAATGGGTCAACTTGGGTCAAGTTGACCAAGTGGTCAAATTGGGTCAAGTTCATATGACCATTTGAAATGTTTTTGTGGCTTTGGTTTGATTTAATTTGGTTTAGGTTTGAATTTAGTTCATATGACTTCATTTAGGTCAAATGGGTCAAGTTGACCAATTTGACCAATTTGACCTATTTGAGGTCATGGGTAGGTTTAGGTTTGGTTAGTCATGAAGTGGATTGGTATCTGTTTCCAATCAATTTTGGTTAAGTTTGATTTTGACTCAACATGACCCTTTAGGTCAAGTTGGGTTCAATGTCAATTGAGCTATTGGCCAATTGAGGCTTTGGTCAAGTTCAACAAGTGATTTTGAATGAACTTGACCCATTGGTTTCAATCAATTTGGCTTAGATCAAGTTTTGACATATTTGACTTTTAGGTCAAGTTGGGTCAACTTGGGTCAAGTGGACAAGCTAGTTAGCTAAATGTTGACTGAAGTTCAAATATTGGTCATGAATGAACTTAGATCATTGGTTTCAATCAATTTGGCCTATGGAGGATTTTGGCTATGTTGGGTTTCATTTTGGCTAAGTGTTGACTTAGTTTGATAATTTGATTAATTGATCATCACATGATGATTGTTGATCATGATGAGAGGCGTAGGTGAGTTTGATTCATTCTAATTTGGTTAGGATTAGAATTTGGCTCATAAAGGGTACTTTAGATCACTATGGATCAAGTGAGCCTAAGTGGGTCAAATGGCTTGGTCAAAGCTTGATTTGAGTTTGATTGAACTTGTATATGGCCTTATGATTGAAATATAAATCCATTTGTAAGTGGTTTGAAGTCAAATGGGTTTTGATTCATTTGATAATTTCATATTCAAAGGAAGAATATGAATGGATTTTGGCTTGATTTTTGAATTGAGTTTTGATTAAGTGATTGAAGTTTGTGTTTATATTTGGATTCATGATTAAAGGATTGATTGAATCATGATGAAAAATCAAGAGTTTGGCTTGATTTGAAGTTGATTTGGCTAAGTTCAAGAATTTGACTTGAAAGGCTTAGGTTTGATTTTGATTGAATTTGAACTTAAATTTTGGAGTTGGTTTTGGTTTTTTGAATTTATCTTTCATTTATATATGTGAATATAAATGAGAATATAAATGGGTTATGAGAAAATTTCATGAATTTGAAGTGATTTGAACTTGACTAGGCTAAATCCTTAAGAGGGAATTAAGGACTTAAGAAGGATTTTGAATTAGGAATTTGAACATTGGATTTGGTTTGATTGATTTGAATTTATATTTTATTTATATATATGAATATAAATGAGAATTTAAATGAGTTATGAGAAAATCTCCTGAGTTTGATTGATTTGAAGAAGATTTAGGCTAAGTCCTTAAGAGGGAATTAAGGACTTAGGAAATATTTTGAACTTGAAATTTCAATCATGGGTTTCAATCATGGATTTCAATCATGTGGTATTGATGTGAGTTGGAAAAAATCAAATGAGATTGATTTGGAATTTGACTTGAAGAAAAGAAGGTGAGGAGTGGTTCAAGCTAAGGGTAGGCAAATTTTCCTAACACCTCTAAGGCATGACCTATTCCTATGGAGAATTCTTCTAAGTCTCTAGGGCTAGGTTGAGTGTCCACCTATTCACTAGATTTGTCTTTAGACTAAGGAACTCCTAATGTCTAAGAGAAGTCCTATATAAGAAGGTGGGGTTGAGAGCTCATCCTAAAAATGAGGTTAATAAGGTCTTCATTCTTTTCTTTTCCTTCATTTCTTCTTGCAGTGGTTTGTTCTAGGCTTTACAGTGCCTCCCATGACTTTTCTTTCTAGCCACTACTCATCCTAAACCTTATAGCACTAATCCTCAATCTATTGCAAAAATTACATATTTATTGAAAATAAAATCTAACTACATGTGATAAAAATATATTAGTTAAACAAACAAACAAGGTAAGCAATTATATTTCTCATGGTTGGACTTAACACCCTACACATGGGTAACCAAGCTCATCTATCCTAATTGGATTATACTCAGAGGCATAAGCAACCTGCAAGCACGAACATTTATATTTATTTATCTCTTTAGCAGCCCCTTTAGCATGATCCCCTATATAAAATATCATTAGGCTATTAACGACCTAACAACCAATCTACACATAAACAATCCTAACATCTAGTCTAAAATGTTACATCACAAAATAAAACATAACACCACAACTTACATCATCCTAGCATAAGGCTAGAATTGGTGACTCAGTATTCTAATGTGTGTGCTAAAGTTTAGTATGATATGTCTCAATTAGGCTTTAGAAGTATGATTAACTAAAGTTTGGATTTATTTAAGTTAAATATTATGGGAGCTTTCACTTCAAATTATTGAAAGGATTAGTTAATTTTAATTTGCAATTGTTTTGTTCCACTTGATGCCTGCATCTAATTATTACAAAGAGAAAAAAAGAGATTTGAAACCCCCCACCCCCCTTTCATTCCTATCCCAAGTTGTTCTAAAGGTATATTATTATGACTTTGGTTTCTTTAGTGAATGATTTATTAAATATATAGTTTTTGTTAAACTTAAGTTTGGGCTAATCTTAAAGAATCTTATCTAAATATGAATGGCCTCTTAGGATTAATAAATTTGAATCACTATTATATGTAGAACATTCCATTATTCCTTTTCATTATCAATAACATAGACATTTTTTTATTTTTACTACTCATGATATTTGATTTAATACACATATTTATCAATACAATATGTTTTTTTTTGTGTATTTTTTCACATTTGATGATTCTTAATGTATGTATTTTTCATAGAAAAGAAAGATTTCATATCTTAGTTAAGGGGTCATTTGGGATCACATTTGTTTTTTATTTGTTATTTTGTTTTGTTTATATTTTTCTTAAAAATAAACTTGTTTGATTGTACTTGTTATTTTAAAAAAAACTTAAAACACTTTTAGTTATTTTGAGTGTTTTTAAAAATTACATTATTTGTTTTTGAAAACAAAAAATAAAATCACATAAAAACACTCTAAACAAACATGTTTTCAAAAACAACATAAAATAAAAAACTAAAAAAATAGAAAACAAAATTCATCCCAAGTAGCCCATAATCATATGTACACATGTATTGAAGATTTAAGCAAGTACATGCCATTGTTAAACTAGGAAAGTGATATTATTTAAGACCTCCTTGGGGCTACTTAAAGCCTCATGTTCTCGAGATATCCAAAATATATACTTACTAGCTTAAAAACATGTAAACATATACACAAAAATAGGAATGAAAATCATGCAAAAATTATATTATAGCAAATTATTTATTCATGCAAAGCAAAGCTCTATCCCAAATTCTAGCACATGCACACATATGAATCAAACTAAGCAAGTATGTGTCGTTGTTAAACCAGAAGGAAGATTATCTAAGACCTCTTTGGGGATACTTAAAGCTTCATTTTCTCAAGGTATCCATACTATATACTAACTCCAAACAAATGTAAACATACACATGAATCTGAAAAATAGAACAATTTTTTAACATGTTTAAGTTACAAGTAAATGTAAATTTCATTGAATATTTATAGCCAACATCAACTTAGACTTTTATCATTAGCTTATAACTTTGAAAATAATTTGGGATTTATTAGTGATAATATCCACACCATATCATAGTGTTTATCCAACACATGCAACTTAGATATAACCATAGCCTTTTGATTCTTTTTGAAAACATGAATATACGATACAAATGGCATGCAACTGTATAATGATTGAAAAGGAATAACTAAACATTGCCATATAATATATTCAATTAGATTAATTCATAAGGACAATCAAGCCAAATAAAACTCTTTAAGTGTAACCAAAGTTTTTATGAAATTTAATTTTTAGTGTTTGAATTATTAAAAACCTAAAGAGGAGAAAAGGCACTTAGTATTTGCCCCATCCCCCTTTAGTAGCTTAATGTGTTTAAGGGAAGTGACTAAGTAAATTTTAAGGATTGATTAAGGTCAAGTCATTAAGCAGCCAATTTATCTACCCTTCCCTAAGCCTCTTTAATCGAATTAATTACTTAATCATGATCCTCCAATGATATGCTTATGAGAAATTAAAATTTGCAATGCATGTAGAGAGACCTATTGCAATTAATCTCATGCTTAAGAGTTAATTAGATTAAAGGAAAGAATCTAAGTTAAGTACTCTTATGATTTTGTCACACTAATGGGTTAAAAATAAATTTCTTAATGACTTTATGTTATTGAACACATAAAGGAAAATTTAATAAATTACATTTGAATTATCTGAAATAACCATTAAATTAATTTGATTTTTATTTCATCATTAATTTTTCTAATAAATTCCTACTTATTATACATGTTAATAAACTTTCCTATCGAAATGCATTTAGGAAAATAAATAGGAAAGATGTTCTAATTATTTTCCTCACCATTCCCACTATTTACAGTAATTAATTATCATTAATTATTTAATTTTTAGTGTTTAACAATTATAATGGATATTAAATTGATTAATGAGGGTAATTAGGATTAAAAATTCCACATTCTTTAAATTACATGGCCAATAATTCCAAGAAAATTGTAGGAGGTGAAGGATTTCCCATAAAACTATTTTGCCAAATTTAGAATTAATTAGCCAAGTAATTAAGCCTTAATTAATGCAATTAACCTAAATTTGAAACCATAAATACGCATTATTCATTGATCAAACATTAGATTTATTTTTATTAAATTTTCCTTTATTTATCCTTTTCAAATGGGTTTATTTGTATTTTTTGAATTTTTTTATAATTAGCTATGATTTTTTTGAAGTTTGACTATTTAATTTCATTTTTAGTGCCTAATTAACCACTTAAATCGTCGCCATGTGGACGCTGATGCGGCTAGTGCTTTCCACATGGTGTCGCAGTATTGCCTATTTAAAATGTCTAACGCAACAGCTGACTCAGCAGCAGTGGACGCAGTTTCATCCTAGCTGTCTGATCCAAGATTAATGCTATGGTTTTGAAAGGATTTAGTGAGAAATTCTAGTGTAATTAATTATGATCGTCCATTCTAATCATCAAACAAACAGTCGATGATCCGTCGTCCCCTGAACGTCGGAAGATGGACACCATCCACCTTTCACAGCACTATTTGAGGTAACTGGATTTTGTTCAATGGTGAAATTGACTCCAAAATGATGAGGGAGAAAATCTAAAGGGATCTATGATGGAAATCGTATGAAATCACATTTTACTTCAAAAAATACCAACACCATAGGGAAATATATGGTTTTCAATTTTTTATCATGCTAGAGCTAGAGACTGGTGGTCCATCGACAAAGGTAGCTTCATCTTGAAGAGATAAAACCTGTTGAGAAGTTTACGAGTTACCACTTCACCGTTCACTCTGTGGACCAAACGCTATTGTAAAACTCACCAGAGTTGTCTAGGACTGCCTTTCGGTGATCACATCATTCGAGAAATGATTTGTTTTCAACTTGCTGGAGTTAGGTGAAGGTGTGGGAAGAGTTAATTTGGGTTTAGCGGTTTTAAGAGGTTTAGATGGATGAGACTCTCAGTTTCGCTCAGGGGTTGGTGTCGCTGGCAGTGGAATGCACAAGGAGCATGGGGAAGGTCTCAGACTATGCAGAATGCTCTAAGGAAGGTTTGTGTGAAGTTTGAATGGATGGGGAAGAGTATACTCTCCTCCCCAATTGAACCAAGGGCTGAGATTGGTTCAGTCTTTGACAACCGTTTGAAAGGGGTAGGTGGCCGGAGGTGATAATGGACTACTAAGGTGGCTAAGGGTGACAGGCTGAGGGAGTGGCATAGGATGGCATGGGGTGTACAAGCTCCCTTAGGTGGACCAATGTGGTGTCATGGGTGAACTTACCCTCTTATGGCCAAAGACTGAACCCAATAACCTTATGTTATGTTAGGTCAATGGTCCACTTGTCCAAGAAAAGCCAAAGATGCTTTCCAAGGGGTAAAGGGGTGAAGAACCCATCTAAATGGAGATTTTTCTCATTTGGGTGGCCTGGTTCAATGGGTTTGACCCAAACTAGATTCACCATGGGTTGGGTCCACTTGGGCAGACCCATGGTGACCCAAGGATGAGTTATGCCATGTTTAGTTGGGTTTGGCTCAATTTAACTCACATGAGTCAATTTGGGTTCAATTAGATTAAGCTAACCAATTAGTCAAATTAGGTCAAACTATGGGTTTGGGTGAGTTCAATTGGTCATTTGGAATGCATTGGTGAAATTGGTTTGATTCAATTTGAAGTGGATTTGGATTTGGTTCATTTGAGTCAATTTGGAAAAATGGATTAAGTTTACCAATTTGGTCAAATTGGCTAAATTTGTTTGAATGGAGGTTGTTTTAGGTTCAATTAATCATTTAGGAATGATTGTAGGTTGTTATTTTGAATTGATTTGGATTAGGGAATGATTTGGTTCAATTTGACCTTTTAGGTCAAATTAGGTCAAGTCGGTCAATTGGGTGGCTTAATCAAATTGACTTCAATTGATGATTGTAGGGTGTTCAATAATCAATTTATGATTAGTTAGAAGCATTGGTTTTAATCATTTGGAGTTGGGATGATATTTGGCCCAATTTGACCCTTTAGGTCAAAGGTCAAATTGGGCCAACTTGGGTTAAGTGGTCAAATTGGTTTGGTTTCACCCAATTTATTGCAATTAGGTGATCAAAGATGATCAACAATCATTAATGGAAGGGAATGGATGAGTTGATTTAATCAAATTTGGATTGGATTGAAGATTGAATCAAATTGTCCATATATGTCACATTAGGTCAAGTGAACCAATTAGGTTGAATTGGATTGAGTTAGTGTCAATTAGGTGTTGAGATGGGTTCAATGATGGATTTAGAAATGATTAGTGGTTTTGATTGTAACTGATTTAAGCTTTATAGGTTTTGGCTCATTTAAACTTTTTGAGTTGAATGGGCTAACTTGGGTTGATTGAATTCATTTGATTTGATTGGTTTGACTGCAAATGTTAGAGAGGTTTGAATTGATCCATTGAATGGTTGGAGTGATTGAGAAAATCAAATTGGATTTAGTTTGCTTGAATGGGTTTTGGGTTGGATCATAAGATCATGATGGAGTTAACTTAAGTTAAGGCCTAAGTTAATTTGGCTTGGAGCTTGAATTAGAAAATAAATTCAAACGATGTTAATTGAATGGGCTTTATGTTGGCTGAGTTTCCTTCATATGAGTTTAGATTTGGATGAGTGGACAAGCATGAGTCTTAATTTAGGTCATGAGATAGGTAGAACCTATTTATCCTAAAGCATACCCTAGGCTTAGGGAATGCCTTATGGTGTTTATTTTTTAGATGTGGGACACCATGTAGATCTTTATGGAGTACATACTGAAATGATCATGTACGTCATTAAGGAATGATGTATTATCTTGAAAGATAGAAATCACCACCCAATAATGGACCTAATCACCTAATAAGGACTCCTAAGGCATGATAGTTCTTCGAATATACTAGAGATATTTCCCATACTTTATATGGAAAATTAAAGTAAGGTTTATTTTAAGCCGAGTTCATTAAGTTCCCTATGAGGCAAGCTGCCATAGTTAATTACATCCTAAGGAATGGGAATTCCTTAATAATATTCTTGATTAAAATAGAAAATTATGAAAATGGGCTAGATCAAAAGGAGAGACTTAGTTTGGAAGCCAAAGGAGATGAGTAGGGAATGCTTATGATACTAGGAAGCCCAATGAGCAATCCAATCTATCATATGGTTGGACTTTATATTTTTGAAATTGAAGAGAGTTAATTGTTTGAGTTGACATTTTATTAGAATACTAGAACTTATATTCCTACAATCTAAAATTATAAAAATGCATAAGAGGTGAGAATTTATGCTTATAGCCCGCAAAGAGAAACAACAACCTAAGATCCTAAATCTAGGGAGCTTTGGTGAGGGCCAAAGCACAACCTAAATCTAAGGCGAAAGTGATTATATGGTTTACATCCACAAGAGAATTAAACCACTGACTGGGCTTATATATGCCTGGAGTGGCAACCAGCTAACTCCTCCTATGCTTTAAATCCATGTAGGCAAGTCATATGCTTTGTAAGATGGCTATGTTGTTATTTATTTAAAAAGGAGTCTAAGTTCTTAAACTTACTCCTTAAGAGACTAGAGCATGAGTGATATAAATTCATGACTAAATCTAATGCAAATTTTATCAAATTTATTTGATTCTTTTGGACTATTTATTTTGACATAGGCTATGAGATTTTGTATGCCTAAATGCATGAGAACTTGATTATGGGCCAAATCAAGAGAGAAATGGGTGTTCTTCCATCAAAGGGTCTCACAAGTTAAGCCTTTATTTTCTAGCATAGATGGAAGCCTCCTCTTAACAAGAGAGGAAGAATATGACATGCATGATATTGTACATACAATCATCTAGCTAGGGGGTCTCTAAATATTTTGTTATCTTGATTTAATTTCTAGGCTCTTATGTGAGGTTATGAATTGTTTTAAAATTTTAATTATGAGTTATTAATTAGGGTAGAAAAATTAATTTCATCTTAAGAGCCCACCGCATCTAGGCCACACATTCAAACATCAAACATGAAGAAACTAAGAAAAGCATGCAATTCTAGTGCTCAATCTAAACACAACATTAAACAATTTTATAGACTACCATAAAAGAATAAAAGGTGCGGTGGGTTCCATCAGACACCGAAAAGAGAAAGGGTTGCCGAAGCTCTACCCTTCTACAACCCGATTTCAAAATAATACAATATGAGGGTCATCTTTTCTTCATTTCTTTATTCTTTTCTTTTTTGATTTAATTTCTCAAGGCATCACATGGCACCCAGTGGACTAAGCCTCTCGCCGCTCATCTTAATCCCCCATAACACTAATCCTAATTCCTAATGCAAAATTACAATAAATATAAAAAAAGTAAATCTAGCTACATCTACAAAAAAAAATGTTAACTAAATACACCATACAATCCAACCAGTTATATGAATAATTTAGACTTAGTACCCCATACATGAGTAACCAAGCCCACCTATCCTAACATGGGTCATGCTTATGGGCTAAGCAACTTGCATAGCAAAAGCATTTATATTTTTATTACAATGGCCCCTTAAGCACAATCCCCAGAGAAAATATGATTACGCTAATCACGACCTCCCATTCAGTCTACGAGGTATACACCCTAACATCTAGTCTAAAAATATTATATCACAAAATAAAATACAACATCATATATACAATGCCCTAACTTAGCACTAGAAGTGGTGACTTAGTATTCTAATGTGTGTGCTTAAGGCTTTTGTAGCAAGACTTTACTATGCTTCTTTAGTTTAAGTTTCAATTTAGAGTTTGAATTTATTTAAATTTTACCTTTGGGTGATTTTAACTTAAACGATTGAATAATTTATTTTCCATTTTTATTTCACTTTTATTTGGTTAAAATGATGTTTAGGATTTCAAGAATGAAGAGTAGAATGAATTCCATTTGTAGACAGAACTCACCCTATTCTAAATCTTAACTCCTAAAGAGTCTAACTAAGGTCATTAAATATCTAAATTAGCCCATTTGAATTTGTGCAATTCATTTGATTTGATTTAGAATTTAAAATTTGAGTTTATTTAAGTATTTGATTGATTGATTTTGCATTAGATGTTTTAGTTTAATTAAATCTAGATAATTCAATATCCTTAATATCTAATGAAGTTTAAGTTTGTTTAAATCCATGTGTTTTTGGATTGATTAATTTTAGAATATATATTTCGGTTTAATTAAATCTTGATAAATCAATATCTTTAATATGTAATGAAATTTAAGTTTGTTTAAATCCATGTGTTTTTGATTGCTTAATTTTAAATTAGATATTTTGGTTTAATCAAATCTTGATAATTCAATATCCTTAATATTTAATGAAGTTTAAGCTTGTTTAAATCTGTGTATTTTTGATTGATTAATTTTAGATTATATATTTTGGTTTAATTAAATCTTGATAATTCAATATCCTTTTAAATTAATAATTTATTCTTTTCTTTGATTATGGTTATATGATTTAATTTTATGTTTTTCATGGTTCATTTATTTGTAGTTTGATTGGAAGATTAATTGAGCATTTATTTTGATTTTTAATTGAGTTTGATTCTTTGTAATTAGGATTTTATTTTTAATCTCATCCATTTGTCATGTTATCAAAGTTTGGTTTGTATTTTGATTTCATACATTGGATAGTTAATTAGTTTATCTTATTTAAATAGGTTGAATGAGATTTGATTTGATTACATATTAAATTGATGAGAGTCTTTCTTAATTTAATTTAATTTGATTTGATTAGCTTTATTAGTCTATGGGTTTGCTTAGGTTCAATATGATTATGTAATTAGTTTAATTAAGAAGTGTATTCATGTTAATTATAAAGATTTGTTAAATTTTCAATTTGATTTCATATTTATTAATGATGTAATTAATGACTTAATAATTTATGTTTAATTTAGGTTTTAAATAGTATTTAATTGCATTTATGTTTTATTAAGTTTAAGTTTAATATGATTAATTTGATTTACTTAATTATCTTTTTTAAGATGTGTGATCAAATTAATTAACAAATTAATTAAGTGTTTGATTTGAATTTGATTTAAGAAGTTAATTTGGTTTATTAAGATGATGGATTGATTCATTAGGTTTGCATTAATTAGGTGCTTATTCAATTGGATTAGCTTAAGGGTAAATAGCTTAATTAAGAAGTGTGTTTAAGTTAAATATTAAATTAAATAAAGATTTATTTAATTAAGAAGTGTGTTTAAGTTAATTATTAAATTAAATAATGGTTTATTTAATTTTTAATTTGGTTTTATATTTATTTAGATTAATGATGTAATTAATCACTTAATGATTTATGTTTAATTTAGGATTTGATTGGTATTTAATTGCATTTATGTTTGATTAAGTTTAAGTTTAATATGATTAATTTGATTAACTTAATTATCTTACTTAAGATGTGTGATCAAATTAATTAGTAGATTAATTAAGTGTTTAATTTGAATTAATTTTAATATGATTTATAAAGTTAATTTAGTTCATTAAGATGATGGATTAATTCATTAAGTTTGCATTAATTAAGCATTTATTCAATTGGATTTGTGTAAGAGTAATTAGTTTAATTATGAAGTGTGTTTAAGTTAATTATTAAATTAAATGAAGATTTATTTAATTTTTAATTTAGTTTTATATTTATTTAGATTAATGATGTAATTAATGACTTAATGATTTATGTTTAATTTAGGATTTGATTGGTATTTAATTTCATTTATGTTTGATTAAGCTGTTTAATACAAATTAATTTGATTAACTTAATTAGTTTACTTGAGGTATTAATTATTAAATTTGATTAGGGGTTTGATTTAAGCTTAATTTATTTAATGTAATTTATTTAAATTAATTTGATTCAATAAGATGATGGATTAATTCATTAAGTTTGCATTAATTAGATGTTTAAGTTTGATTAAGGGTAAATAGATTTTTAAATCATTTGATTAATTAAAGGTTTGTTTAATTAGAGATTAATAACTTAATTGCATACATATGACTTGTTTGATTTGATAGTTTTAATTAAGCATTTACATAAATTTTGTTGATTAAGGATTTATCATTGTCATTATCATTTGATTAGATTAAGTGATTTAATTATTTATTTTTATTTCAATTAAACTTGATTATTCATAATCATAGTTAAGTTTGATTTTCTTCATTTATTATACTTATTAGATTTCATTCAAGTTTGATTTAGTTGTTAGGTTTATGTATTAATGGCTAATTAATCATCTTATTCCAAATGGATTGATTTTTAAATGTGATTTAATCATATCTTAATTAAGTTTACTTTAGCTTTATTTAGTTTAATTTGATTAATATTAAATGATTATGTTGAATTGGTTTATTAATCAATTTGATTTTTTTTAGTTTATTTAATGATTAATTAGTTTCAGTTTATTTATATTCATTAAGCTGTTTCAGATGATTAAGATTACATGCTTAGTGTACGTTTAGTTATACTAGTTTGACCCATGTTAAAGTTTCCTAGATTTGTTTAATTTTCAGTTTGATTTAAGATTTAATCATTTAATTGAGTTTTATTAATTTAAATAGGTTTAATCATATTTAATTTAATTTCCTCTAGGGATTATATTTTCTGAATTGAGGTTTGATTAATGATTGCTTAAGTGTTATTTCATTTTGATTTTGATTTGATATTTAAATTATTTTTAGATTATGTTTTAATTAATTGCTTAATTGATTAAACTTTAAACTTAAGTGTTTGTTTGAGGTTTCATTACGATTCAAAAAATCACATTATTTTCTTAAGAGTCCTAGATGTCAATTGAAGTGATTTAAGCCATTTTGAAGATTTTTGTAAATTTTTGGATTTTTTATTTGATTTATTTTATTAAAATAGACAATCTGAACTTCAAAATTTAATTTCTACCAATCCATAAGTCTTTTTTACTTGAGATTTTTATAATATGTGTGCTTAACTTTAATTTCAATCCATCAAAATTTCAACTCAATCCGATTTATATTTTTAGAGTAATTAATAATACTTTAATTTCACTAAAATCTAAATTAAGCTTAAACCATTCAGTGGAGTTTGGAAATTTTTGGTTCTTTGGATTCCTCTCGGAAAGATGAATCCAACAAGCCCTTATTTTATTTTTTTATGAATTTTCAAAGTTTCAGGACACTTAAATAATTTTTAAAATTAGAAAATAGGTGATTTTCCCAACCCGGATAGCGCGCGGCGGACAACGGTTGCCACGCGTTGCGCGGTACGCGTGCCACATGGCACCGCGTAGCGCGCATGGCGGACGTAGTGCATGAGCGAGAAAATGTGAGATTTGGGAAAATGATGTGGTTTGATTCGAATGGTCCAGATCTGATTTGCGATATCAGAGAGCTGATCGTGTGTTCTGATGGTCAGAAGGGTGCAGGGTCCAACGCGATCTGAGCCATCCGATCCACTCAATGTGGGATCGAACTGCTGCTGCTCATCAACACGCAAAACCATCAGAAAAATGCAAAAAAAAAGAAGTGAAATGAGGTCCAATTGAGCTCATTTTCACATTGATTTTCTGTGAAAAAATTCTAGTTCATATTGGGATCAAATAAAATGAAAATTGTGAGATTTATCTAAGGAAAATTCTTAAAATTGTAAATAAATTAACACAAAATATGAGAAATCCTAATGACGGCTAAAGTTTCACAAAATTTATCTCACCGGGGATGATTTTTGGGGGTGGTGAAGATCTGAGCAAGCTCCCAGGTGCAAGAGAAAGCTTTGGAATGAGTGTAACATTAGTTTAGAAAGATGTATTTTTTGGTGCTTGCCATTTTCTCACATGAATCCACCCGATTTTGATATTTTTGGCTCAAGAGAGGTGGGGAAGTGGTGGCTGGTTGCTTTTGGGGAGCTCTTGGGGACTGAATAGTGGTAAGAGGAAAAGGAATGAAGCCTCATTTTCCCCTCCTTTAATAGTGACTGAAAATCTATTCTTTTTTGAATTTTTTGGCTCCAAAGTATTGTCATCTTGCTTGGGGTGGTTGGGATGGATGATAGATTGATTGAAGACTTTATATTTTTGCTCCAAAGTCCTCTCTTGTTTCCATATGATCAGCTCCATTGAATAAATATTGGGAGGAATTAAATGCATGTGATGGGGAGAATTAAAAGAGGTTGGGTGGAATCCTACATGGGACAAGATCCATGAGAGATTTTATTGGGTTGAGTTGATTTTGGGCTGATCCCAAATGGGTTTGGGTCGGGTAATGGCTTGGTTTCAAGGGATGTCGCTCAATTTGGGTCGTGTGGGTCATATTGGGTCATATAGGGTTAGGTTACCAATTGGTCAAATTATGTCAAACCATGGATTATGTTAGGTTCAAATGATAATTTGAAGAGTTTTGATATGATTAATTTGATTTAATTTGGCTTAGAATTGATTTTGGCTCATTTAGAATCAAATGGGTCAAATGGGTCAAGTTGACCAATTTGATCAAAATTGGCCAAATTGGCTTGTGTTATGGGTTGATTCATGTTCAATTGTCTAATTGAAGATGAATGTGATCTTTGGTTTAAATTAATTTAGATTTAATTTGGATTTATGCCAAATTGACCCTTTAGGCCTATTTGGGCTTAATGGTTCAATTGGGCTCGATTGATCAAATTGGGTTTAATTATGGCTTTAGTCAAGTTCAATAATCAATTTGAAATGAACTTTAGCCATTGGTTGCAATCAATTTGAGTAGATCATGATTTGACCCAATTTGGTCATTTAGGCCAATATAGGTCAACTTGGATCGAATGGCCAATTGGGCTTGGTTTGGCTCAATTGGTGGTTGTCATATTTAAATATTGATTTTGGGTTGATTCAATTTGTTGGTTTCAATGAATTTAATGTAGGATGTATTTTGGCTAGTTTTGATTCATTTGGGCTATGGGTTGACTTGGTTTGACCTAATTGATATAATTGATCATCCAAGGATGATCATCAATCATGGTGGTTGGTTTTGGTGAGCTTGGTTCAATCCAATTTGGGTTGGATTGGAAGTTGGCTCAAATGAGTCCTTTAGGTCACTTTGGGTCAAGCAGACCTAAGTGGGTCAATTGGTTTGGTTTTGGTTTGATTCAAGTTTAGTTGAACTTATATATGAGCCATGGATTGAAATATAAATTCAACGATAATCAATTTAGAGTCAAATAGGTTTTGGCTCAATTTAAAGTTTTAAGTCAAAATGGCTAAGTTAGGCTTGACTTAGGTTGGCTTTGATTTGATTTGATGATTGTAAGTTTCATTTATATTTGGGTAGATAACTGAATGAATGATTGATTCAAGAGAAAATTCATTGGTTTTGATTTGATTTAGATAGAATTTAGCTAAGTCTAAAGAATTGGCTTAAAGGGCTTAGATTGAGTTTGGATTTGATTTTTGATATAGTTTTAGTCATTTGGATTTATATTTTATTTATATTTATGAATATAAATGAAGATCTAAATGATTCATGAAAAAATCACTTGAGTTTGGGGTGATTTGGAAGTTAGTTTGACCAAGTCCATGGATGTAGGTCAAAAGGCCTAGAGGACAGTCAATTTAGTTTGATTCATTTTTTATTATTAGAAGGTGAGTTTCATTTATATTTGTAAATATGAATGAAAGAATAATTGATTTATAAAAAAAATTAATTGATTTGATTTAAAGGGAGTTTTGTTTAAGCTCATGAAGGTGGTTCATATGGCTTAGAAGGTCTTAGGATTTGAATCTGATTTTTGGTTTCAATCATTTGGAGTCAAATTTGGGATATGGATTAGGAATTTAGATTTGAATTTGAGGTTTGGTTTGAGATTTGAATCTGGGTTTGATTTGATAAAGTGTATCTAGATTGGGTTTAGGATATAGGATAAGTGATTTCCTTAAGTCTTAACGCATGGCCTAATCTTATGATTAATCCTTCTAAGTCTCTAGGCTTAGGTTAAATGTTCACCAAATTACTAGAAGTGTCTTATGACTAAGGAGTTCTTAGTGTCTAGAAGAGTCCTAAGTCTAAGAAGAGGAGGTTAAGTCACTCCAGTGAGAGCCTCTTAAGCTTGGGTTTAGTGTTCCCTTAGTCACTAGAAGTGTCTTATCACTAAGGAGATCCAAGTGCCTAGAAGTGTTTCTAAGTCTAGAATGATAAAGATTTATCCTCACCCCAAAAGTGAGGTCAACAATATGCATGATGAAATAATATTATGGGTCGGCCTGCAAGAAGAGTACTCTTCAATCAAAGGGTTTGTTATCAATGGTCCTGCACTCATTATCATGCAATGAGTGAAGATCCCTTATGTTTAAGGAAGAAATATAATTTGTATGCATGATTGTTGTTCATCCATCACATACCTAGTTGTTTCTAAATTTTTTAGTTGATTAATCCCTAAGCATTAAGGTGAGGTTATGAGTTGTGTTAATTATTTGTTTGAATGTTAAAATGGAGTAGAAAATTGAAATTATAAAGAGCTTATCGAAATTAGGTCATACATCAAAATATCACACTTAAAGACACCAAAAAGAACATGTAATTCTATTGCAAATTAAGGAAACACACTAAGAAAGATCAAATTAAAAGATTAATTAAGAAAGGCTAATGCGGTTGGTGTATCCTATACACGCATAAAAAAAATAAAGTGGGTTGCCAGGATTAGCACTTATACATCTTGGATTATAGTAAATGTTACAATAAATGGAAGAATCCTATGGGGTCTTAGCACTTTCTCTTGATCTTTAATGTGTTGGATCCTCTAGACATTAAAGGGCCTCCTAAGCCTATGTCTTTTAGCATCTAGTCATCATAAACTTCATACTTTAATTCAATTTTATTATAAAGTTATATTTGAAAATTGCAAAATAAGACTCCTAATAAAACCTATAAAACAGAAGTTAAGTATAATACTCATACACACCAAGCAATGATATTTCACATGATTAGATTTATCACTTGATAGTTAACTGATTCAATATTAAAATGGTAAACAAAATTTGGAAGTAAGAGTAATTCATTTTAATTTTTATTATAGTGTCCCCTTTTATTATTAAGAATATCCTTTTGCAGAAAGAATAATTAATCTAATAAATAACACCCTATCATTCTTGACTAGCACACAAACAATCCTAACATCCATTTTAAAATAGTACACCATAGAAAAAAAATTAGTACATAATCAGATATCAGCCTAACTTAGTCTAGAATTGGTGGCCTATCAATCTAATATATATGCAAGGGTTTGTATAATAAGATAAAGCTATGCTTTAGATATTTGAATTATAATTTGAGAATGAAATTCAACTTATTATCATGAGGTTGTTCTAATTTAAGTGATTAATAGTTTAGTGATATATTTTAAATCTTAATTTAATTTAAGTTTGAGTTGAGTTTAATGTTTTTTGAAGAATATGAGAAATAGTGGTCCCCATTTGGGGCATGGCTCACTTTTCTTTATATGTTACCTATAAGTCAATTCTAAAAGTAAATTTTATGACTTTAAGAATTTTTAATGAAGTGTTGTATTTTATTTAGGCCTTAGATTTGAGTTAGATTTAAATGAAGTCATAATCATATGAAGGACATTTTAAGATTAATGGGCATAAGCCATGTTTCCCCTTATGTCATTATTTAGCCTTCTCCATCATCTTCAACAAATCTATATATTTATATTATATTACAAGTATTAATTATACAAATTTTAATTTCAGTAAAGAACACTTGATTTAATTTATATATCATTCAAGTTTGAGATATTTAACTCATTCATTCATGAATGCATGCATGTGTATGTTTTATACTAATTTTAATTGAGAATTTACATAAATAATAAGACTACAAACACAATTACATGAATGCACATGCAATTTTAGAAAGAAATAATACATTTAATTCACATACATTTTTCTCTTTAAAATTTTTGGTACATGTCATTATTAATTTAGTGAGTTGAGTTACTTAAAACCTCCTTTAGATTAGTTGTCCTACACCCAATGTGTCTAAACTATATACCTTAAAGATGTATTGATGATATATCTGAATAATACATTTTGATTGACTCTATTAATTTCAAAATTCATAAATACACTTCAATTTATATATAAAAAAGTATTTTGAAATTTACTAATGATATTAGCATTAATGGGTGTAATTAACATAACCTGAACATAATGATCATCATTTAAACATGGATGCAAATGAACATAGATCAAGCACACACACACACACATATATATATATATATATATATATATATACGTTACAAAATAATCTTCTTAATCCATTCTTAAGACTAATTGCATGAGGATAACACCATGTAAATCTAATTAAGCTACCTCTCTTTTAATTATCACATTCATATTAAAGTTAATTAGGATTATGAGAGGGGAGCTTTTTGAAGTCATCCCATGTCCCTCTCTATTCATTAAGTGATTTAAAAGTGGAATAAATAATTTTCATGATTTAATTAAGGTTTACTAATTACCCAAATAATTAGAGTTTAATTTTAACATCAATGAAAACATTCAAACATTAATAGATCTCAACACACTTAATAAAATTGGGGCTTTTATTTTCATTATTCTTCTCTATTCAAGCTTTCCAACAAGCCTTCATTAATATTTTTTAGAGTTTTCAACTTGAGTTAAGTTGTCCAATTAGTCATATTATGATGCAATTGAATATGGGATAAGTACAATCATGCATTTGGAGTGCTTTTATGATTGTGGGATAGTTTAATTTGATTTGGATAGGTTTAATTTGGTTTGAATAAGCGTAAGTCAAATTACGATCATAAAAGGTTCAATTATGTTGACTTTGATTAGGTAAGTCCATTGACCAACTCTAAGTAAGCTTCAAGTTTGAATGACATTTAAGAAAATTTAGAAAAAGTTACTTTAAGTAGTTCGGATCAATTTTAAATTTAGCCTCTTTAAGCCCAAATGGGTTAAGTTATGTTAATTGAGTTAATTAGTTAAATTGAATCTGAATTGGGTGTGATTTGGGTTGTATTTAACATTTTGATTAGTTTATGATCAATTTGGCTTGAAGTATTGAGATTTGGGTTAGTTGGGCTAGTTGGTTTCACTAGTCTAATGATGGTCTAACTTAGGGTCCATGGGTCTTTGGGTTTATTTGAGCTTTCACCTAATGAATAGATGTATCCTTATTTCTAAGTGAAGGAAAACCTTAGTCCTAGTTTAGATTCTAGGTCTAAGGAGCAATAAGTGTTAACCTCACTAAAAGTGAGGTCAACATAAGGTTTCTTAACAAAACTCTCAATTAAAGTAGTTAGTTAGTATTTTTATGGATTTCAAAGATTTTGATCAATGCATTGATTAGTTTGGAAAATTAAGTGGGAAAGAATCAAATGGGAATGGTTTTTATTAGAAGCCATTGGGAATAAGTAGAAGGCACTTCAATATTAGAAGTCTTGTAAGCATTTCAATCTATCGTATTGTTAAGCTTTATGTATTTGCAGTTGAGATTTATTATGTTTGAATTGAAAATTTATTAAAATGCTATGTCTTATGTCCCAATAGCACAAGATTGTGTGAGTGCCTAGAAGATGAAGATTTACACCCATGGAAAAGGAGAAAATGTAACCTCAAATCCCAGAATTGAAGGTTGTTTAGCATAAGATGAAAGCTCGACCTAATCTAATGCTATATGATTGGGGTATATCACTCTCTAAAGAGTGAACTTTCCCTAACTCTTTTGGACTTACAACATGCCTAGATGAACCGGCTGCAAACACCGCCTATTCCTTAAAACATTTGGCTAGGTCTCATGTAATCTCAAGATAGATAGGTTGTTATACAAGAAAGTGAATCTAAAAACCTAAATACACTCCTTAGGATTCTAAGATCATGTTTGACATGAAAATGCTCCTAACTAATGCTACTACTTTTCACTTATAAATATTTTTTAGACACAAAATTTTATTAAATGGCTTGAATATGCAATCATGTCTATAATGAGATGCAGTTAAAAAGAGGTTATGAGCTAAATCAAAAGAGAAGGTAGACTTCCTCTAGAAGGAGACTATCCACAATGATTATACTTTGACCTTTTTCTTGCAATGGAGAATGGCCCAAGTCAAGAGAGATGATAAGATATGCAATCATGGTTCACAAAGTCTAGTAATGTTTAGTTGATTTTAGCATTTATGCTTAAAGGCTTTAATTAAATGAATTTATGAGTTCTATTTATTTGGTTAAAATTGATTACTTAAGTTGGGTAGAAAATTTAAATTCTAAAGAGCCTACTGAAATTTAAGCCATACATCAAACATCACACTCAATGAAACCTAGAAAAATCATGCCATTTTTAATTTGCAAACAATGTAAACATAATCTTTAAAACATTAAACTCGACTTAAAAAATGAAGTTCATGATATAAAATTTACACTCAAGTCATTAACTATTTAAACTAAAACCACCTCATGTTAATAAATTAAATGCTCCTTTTAAGATATAACTTAAACTATTAAATCTTAGCTTTGTCTCACACTAGCCTTTGCACACATTTTAGAGTGAAGGTCACCAATACTATAAATAAGTTAACTATTGTTTTCTTGTTGAATGTTTTTTTATTTTGTGATGTAAAATTTTATACTAGATTATGGAGTATGCTCGTAGATTGAATGTTACAACAGTGTCACCAATACATTTCTTTTTAACACCTTGCTCTTAAGTTAAATCTAAAGCAATGGATTTTATGGTTTTTAATCATGTCAATGAAGCAATAAATTTTTTTAATTGAATCCTAAGTTTGAATTAAGTCTAATTGAGATTATAATAATATGAGAGTTATCCTAGAATTAATGGGTATAAGTTATGATTCTCCTTATTGCATATATTCAATCCTCTTTATCACATTAATATTTTCTTTTCAAATGTTATTTTTGTAAATACTTGATTTTATTTAGATATTATTTGGGGATGCTTCACCAATGCATCTACACATGTATAATTTCATCCTTGTAAGAATTAGAATTTAGGTATATATATATATATATATATATATATATATATATATATATATATATATATATATATATATATATATATATATATATATATATATATATATATATGAAGATGCATGCATTTTTGTTTCATATAAAATTAATTATTTACATATATACACATACATACATATATAAAATTTGAAAGTATGTGCCATTGTTAAACCAAAAATATAAAATTAAAACCTCATTTCGACTAGTAGCTCTTGGATCTTAGGTGCCTAAACTATATACTTGCTAGCTTATGTGTACATATATGTGTACAAATGAATAAATTAAATTAGAAAATTTTATAAATATGATTTTAAAATAAATTTTATTTATTCATATGTATTCATCTTTACTTTTTATAGGTACGTGTCATTATTATACCAGAGATAATAGGCCAAACCTCCTTCAAGTATCCTTGCGATCTCACTTTTTTAAACTAGATATACGTTAAGAATTAATTGATTGTACATATGATTGATATATTTTAACTATCTTTAAACTCATCTATATATAATTGATATATATATATATATATATGTATATATAATGGTATTGAGATTTACTAATTTACTAGTGAAAACAACATCGACAAATGTAATACAACATAAACTAAGGGGTTGTTTGGGATCACTTTCTATTTTTGTTTTTTATTTTTGTTTTTAGTTTTTTTGTTTTTATTTTATTTTTGTTTCATGTGAAAACAAAAATATGTTCGGTATTTTCTTTTATATTTTTCTTTTAAAAATTAAAAAACAAAAACCATGTTTATTTGTTATTTTTAAAAATTTTGAATGGAAACAATAAAATAATGAGATTGATTATTATACTCTAAGGTGCCACTTGGAACCACATTATATTTTTTACTTTTTAAAATTTTAAAATAAAAATATATATTTGTTTGATATTTTTCTTAATGTTTGGCGATGCAAATGATGATGTTGGATGTTGATCTATATATCTGCTCTATTGCTCAAATCGAATAAAATGCAATGAAATCGATAATCAATGAAAGTGATGTGCACAAATTATATTTGAATCATCATCAAAACAACCCGAATAATACCCATTCATAAATAAAATAGCTTAGAATGATTCAAAATGTAAAAAATATTTAAAACAAGAATGTTTCATAATTGATTCAATTACATATAAAAAAGAGACAAGTTATAAATGCGACATCACTCGATTTGAACTAATATTAATTTGATCATCGTCGATGGTACTCAAAAAATGTCTGCTTATAAGACAAACTACACCGATGAATTGAATCGTTGAAAATGCAGAAGAAAGACATCTATTTGTAGGAGTTGATGTATAAACATGAAATATAAAGTACCTATGTGTATATTTAAGATCGATGAGAAAGATAAAATTTATGAGAAGATATAAATATATTTTAAGTAATAATTATTAATGAAGTTAAATATTTATTATATAATTAAGTTAAATTTAATATGAATCAATCAAAAATTGATATTTAAATTCAAATTTATAATGCACATACATGATATATTAAAATTAATCTATTATTATCCTGCATTCTAGATAAGTTTTGCTAGATTAAAATAATTAAAATTAATATTATTATATAATATAGTTTTAAAAAATAAAAATAAAAAACAAACTCAAATCCTTGAGAATCTAAAAAGTATGACAGGATGTTTTAAAGTAAAGAAAAATAGGGTTTTACATATTTTTAATATTTTTTAAAACAAAAAATAAACTTGTTTAAAAATAGAAAAATAAAAATAATAAAAATAGAAAAACAAACACTTTTTTTTTTCTGTTTCTTTAAAATAAAAATAGAAAAAAGAAAACAAAAATTGATTCCAAAAAGGGCCTAAATGTTTGAAATTTCAAATATGAGTGTAAATGCATATGAACCAAGCACACATATCTAAGTTAATGATGGGGATGACTAAAAGTCATAAAATAATCTACTCAAGCCATTAGTTGTAATGTTAGCCACATAGTTATAACAATATTCAAACTTAGTTAAACTTTTACTTAACACATTTAAATCAAGGTTATTTAGATATGTTAGAGAAGATTAGACACTCTCAAATTTTCTTACAACTCTGCTATTCATTAAGTGATTTAAAAGTTAAAATAAATTATTTTTATAATTTAATTAGGGTTTAATAATTTTTAATGTATTTTATGCTTAAAGAGCCCCACAAATTTAATTGAGCATAAAATATATGCTTAAAAATTATATGAAAAATTAAAAAAAACATATATTAGTAGAAATAAAATACACCCTAAAATTCTAATGCAATTGGGTTTAGATTTTATGATTGATTAAATAAATGGAAAAAATCTTAAATCATCAATTACTCAAGATACATCAAAATAAATGGGGCTTTTGATTTCATTGAAAATCTCTCTATTAGCTAAACACAAAGATAGATGTGTTGATTATAATTTTAAGAGCTCAGACAACTAGTTTTAAATTTTCTAAACCCTAGGCCCCTTAATGAATAATTAAGGAGTAATTAACCAATTAGTATGAATTTTAAGATTTGGCTAAGACTAAAGGTCAATGGACCATTTTTTTTCTAGGTGTCATAATATTAAGCAAGAGTAATTGAACACATAAATAACTATTTGAACATTTTTTTTTATAATTTTCATATTTAATAGTTAGGCTAATTAACCCATCAAGCATCCAAAAATCAAATCTTCTAATCTCCTGACCAAAATGGCATGAGAAAATTAGGGAGGGTAGAGAACATCATGAAAAATGTTCCTTGAAAATCTAAAGCCATTTGGATAAGTGCATTAAGCTTAATTACATACTTACTACTTTTAAACAAACCCTAAATGCTATTTACATACTATAAAATAATTGGGGCATTTTTTTCATATTCTCCTTTATTTACATATTTCAAAGAGCTCTTATTTGTATTTTTCTAGATTTTTACAATTAGTTATGATTTTTAAAAATTCTAGCTAATTAAATCTAATTAAAATACTTTTTAACTAAAATACAATCAAGTGGCTGAGTTAGTTATGCTTTACATGTGAAATCACACAATTGGTTATTTAAACTATCCCTGTGGATGTTGACACGATGGTGGACATACTATCTCTCTAGGCCATTCAATCAAAGATTAAATGGTCAAGATTGAACCCATAGTTTAAAGGATTAAATCAAATAAAATCTAATGCAAATTATCAAGGTCATCCATTCAAATCATATGAAATAGACAATATGTGTTTCATTTTTAAGCTCTAGTGAGAGGTAAAGATTGTTCACCTCTTGTCTCCGAGCTAACCAAGGCTTGACTTTGCATAAAATGACTCCATTAATATCTAAGAATAAAATGTAAGGGAGCCAACGTCTCGATTCGCATCACATGAATATTTTCTTCACAAAAGGCCAACATCGAAGGCCCCCTATCTATGGTATAGAAGTGATACCTTAATAGTTTTCTCATAAGAGATTGCTTCATCGTGAAGAGAAGAAGCCCTATTGAGTAGATGGTCACTTGTGTCCTTGTTAGTTTCTCCCAAGACTAAGCTGCATTGTATCTCATCAGAGTTTTATCAAACTCTTACATTCGATGAATCGAATGCTGAATCGATTCAAGTACATGGGGATGTGAGAAAGGCGTGGTGTAAGCTAATCGAGTTTGATGAATGTTTGATGTAGGTGAGTATAATGGATGGTCGAGTTTGAGGTAGCTAGGTGTATCAGAGCTGGGGTGTGAGAGGGGCTCTTGGATTCTCAATGACTCTCTTTAGGGAGCTTATGATGGTATGTCTATAGTTTAGAGGTTTGAAATGAGGTATGAGACCTCATCACCATTTATAGTGGGTTCAGGCATGGGCAGCTAATCAAGAAGTGGGAAAGCCTCATTTTGGTCTAAAAGTGATGAGGCAGGCTTCCTTGAGTGGCTGGGAAAGTTTAGTGGCTTGAGGTGAAGTGGATAGCTCATGGTTGGTGAAGTAAGGTTGTCCATGGTGCAAGGGACTTCACCTTGGTCATTGGTTGGACCAAATAGCTTTGGATTAGGTCTAATCACTAGGGGTAAAATCAAAGCATGCTAATGGTGCTACCTTAGCCAAAAGTGGTTCTTAGACTTAACTATTTTGGGATTTTATCTTATATAGGAGGCTTGGTTCACTTGGTTTGGGCTGAAACGAGTTCTTATTGTGTTGGGTATACTTGGGTAGGTGTGGAGGGGTCTAAGGATGAGTCATGCTAAGTTTGGATGGGCTTAGTTGGGTTTGACTTAATGTGAATCATTTAGGTTAATTTGAGTTCAATTGGGTCAAGTTGATCAATTGATCAAATTTGGCCTAAGGGGCAATTGGGTCATGTTCAAATAATGATTTGAAATATGTTAGAGTGGTTGGCTTGATCCAATTTGGCTTGGATTGAAATTTGACTCATATAGGTTCCTTTAGACCATTTGAGTTAGGTTGGACCAATTGGCTAAATTGACCAAAGCAGGTTCAATTGGATGTTTAGTCATATTCAATAATTGATTTAAGATTGATTATAATGATTAGTTTGGTCTAATTGGGCTTGAATTAAATTTTGGTTCATGAGTTTATGTATATCAAATTGGGCTAGATTAATTGAGTGCTAGGATATGATCAATAATCAATTTAGGAGTTTTTGCAAGAGTTGATTTAGATTAATTTGAATTGAATTGAATTTTAGTTCAATTTGACCTAGGGTTAAGTGGATTAATTGATCAAATTAGGTTGCAATTGGGCATGGGGATGTTTAACATGTAATTAAACTGATTGTAAGGCTTTAGATTGGTATATTTTGGTTTGGATTGAATTAAATTTGATTCTAGCCCTATAAGGTATAATTAGGCCAACTTGAGCTAAGTAATCCAGTTAGCCAAATCGAGTCCTAATCAAGGCTCAATCAAGTTCAATTGAGGTTTCAAATGATTTGGATGAGTTTAATTTTAAGTGAATTTAGTTAATTTGGATTTAGCTCATTTAGGTTCAAATGGGTCAATTGAGTCAATTAGTCAAATTAGACCTAAATTGGGTGTGATTCAGGTATGGTTGAGGCTTAGGATATCATGTGGTTGATTAGATGCAATCAATTTGGTTTTGGTTGAGATTTAGGTCAAGGTGACCTAAATGGATCAAATGGTTTAATTAGGATAAATGAGCCAACTAGCTCATTTGACCAATCATATTTGGTTTGTGTTTAATTGGTGTGTTTAAGATAAAGATTAGCTTATAGTCAATTTGGCTTAGTGTATATGAGTTTGGGTTGGTTTGGGCTAAGTGGTGTCCACTAGTCCAATTGGGGTCTAATCCTGGGGTTGTGCCTTATGAGTCTTTAAGCTAAGGATTAGTGTTGTCCTAACAAGTAGAAATGCATTGACTCTAAGTGTGGAAATCCTAGTATTGAGATGGAGTCCTAGGACTAAGAGAGGATGATTGTGAACCTCATTAAAACTGAGGTCAACATGATTCTAACTACATTTTGAAGTTTTGCATCCAAGATTCTTTGTGTATGAAAATATTTATACATGCATAGTTTATCTCACACAAATTATTAATTATTAGCATCCATAGCTTAATGAAATGAGGAGCATATTAAATAAAATTAAATTTTATGTTAACTGTTTATCTTGATTATTAGTGATCATAATTTGTGTTGACATTACATATTTAATTATTTTCAACAAATAGAAAATTTTGCTTAGCAATGTAGTGCTTAATTATTTTTATAACTTTATAAGTTTTTAGCATTTTATTTTTTGATAACTTTACTTATCATATTTAATTATGTTATTTTTGTATAAAAATTTTTATTTGGATAATTAGTTTAGAGGACCTATACTATTAGTATTTATACCAAATAAAATTTAGAATGAACCCTTTCGATAACATCAAAATGAGGATATTTTTTTATTGTGTACATCAATTGTGATGTTGATAGATGCATGTATTTAAGGGAGCTTTAAAAATTAAAACTGTATTATTCTAGCATCTAATGATGTTGAGTAAATTTAATTATAATTATTACTTTTATTTTTTCATACAGTCATCATATTTTTATTATGAAAAATGGAGATTATTGAGTTCACACTCATGTTTCTTTCACTATTTAATTTGATGATAATAATCTTTATGTGGTGTCATTTTATGATTTGTTAAGTAAATATTTTAGTTTTATCAATTTATAATAATCATCATGATTATCAGATGATTTTCTTCTGCCTAATATGATTAAGGTACCATATTAATCAACTAGCATCAAGTTTAAATGTCTTTAATTTACATTTTCTAATTGATGATTTGCTAAAGATAAGAATAATTTATTGTTTTAGTTTATTATGTATAGCTTGTATTAATTAGTCTTATTTTTATTACATGTTATTTTTATAAAAATGAAAATTTTAAAAGGTGATATCACTAGTGAGCACACTAATTTAGAATTCATGATGAGCTCTTTTGATGATGTCAAAAGGATGAATTTTAATAATTGTGCATGTAGCTTGTGATGTTAGGTAAATGAACATAAAAATTTTAAAATGTTCAATTATGCATTTAGCGAGTGAGAGTTAAATTATCTTACCTCTTTGCATAAATATCAATTTATCATTAGCAAATAAAAGGTGATTGTTGATATAATGAGTCCATATGACTAATGTGTGCCTCACAACTAATTTGATTGCAGCAAAACTTGCATGTTATCAACTAATGACTTTGTTATGTATTTCATGTTTCTATAGTAGATAATGATGGATTCATTAAGCTTACTTGGAGCACTTGCAACTTATAGATAAGCTTATGCAAATGAAGTCAACAAGCTCAAAGTTGATGGATGCCATGCCAAACTTAATAGTGTAGAGTGCATTGTAATTAAATTGTGTTTGATTGTGTTTGATTTACTAATAGGTTAAATGAAGATAAATACATAATAAAATTTATTTGATATATTTAAAATTTACTTCAAATATAAAAATATCATATAATTTTAGGGCATTCTATTTAAGTTAATTTTTTAATTATTTGATTTATTTTATATTGTGTCTTACAAAATTAAATATTAATTATTTAAATTATGATGATATGATGAAGTTTCTCATTATATGATATGTGATCACATGCATGTGTTAGCATTCATTAGAAAATCAATTAAAGGAATCCTTTAAAGAAGAAGTGTACATACGCATCATCCATCCTTTAAGGCTTTAGTATTTATGTAACATCATTCCTCTTAATCTTTTAGATTATGTAAAGTGTAATCATTACCCATCTTCTTTATATTTTATATAAGATTGTATTATATAAGAAGATGATAACTTTTGGGGCACCACCAAAGTTCAATATGAACATAGGTTTAGTATTTCATGTAATCATTAGATTATGTCATGTAAATCCATGGTGAGTGCACTTTCTAGATCAAGTAGGGTACTCTTAAACATAGAAAAGAATGGGTAATGGCTTCTTCACCAATTCAAGGAATTAATGAGTTGAATATATTTTGGTAAGTCTAGAATTGCCGGAATCCTTAATTGATGAATGTCTTATATGTAAGTGTAGATTTGTAGGGGATCGAACCACATAAAAATACACTTAAGTTAAATTCTCTATTGATTAGATTTTATTATCTAGATATTAATTTATTTCCTTAATTATTTATGCTTGATTGTTAGTCAAAGATTCAAATTGTAAATTAAATTATTTATAAACTTATGTAGCTTTTGTTTTAGTTGTTTATTATCACAATTAGTGTAATTGAGTTAGTTTGTCACATTATGCCTTCACTAACATAGCTCAACCATTTACCTATTTAGTTAAACCTATGTGGTGAGTGTAATTATATTATTTATTTAAATATTAGACTATCTACATTCATTAGAATATATATTCATGATGGTTTGAATTACTGAATTTTCACAGATAATTAAAAAAATGCCATATACCACTAAACTATCGAAGTAATACCCATCGCTAAGAATATTCTTGGTTCTGATGTGCCTATCAACTCAAAAATTAATCCCCTTAATTTTTTTTTCTTTTATTTAACTTTCGATCATTTTAATAAATCCTTCTTCTTAAAGTAGGATGAGATATGTACTTCTGTCTTTTCAAAGTTTAGGTACATCTTAAAATGGCTTTTTTTTTTTTTTTTTTTTATGACACATTCACTCCATTTTATGTGACTAATTCCAGACTGCAGAACCCCGAGCCCCAGGCATTTTTTCACCAGGTATTGCGCCTCGAAGGAGAATCGAATGTGGCGCCGTATCCGCTTCTCCAACTCAGGTAAGGGTGATGGGTTAAATGAGCTTATTAGCTATGGTACCTTCGCTTCTCCCCCAACTACTCCATAGTCAATCGCATCAGTTTATCCACCTCCTAAAATCTTCACCACTCACCCTACAGTTGGTCACATATCTCACTGCATTTCAGTCGGTTTCATCACCTGCTCCAAAGCTTTTATGGACTTTCTCTCACTGCATTTCAGTCGGTTTCATCACCTGCTCCATAGTCAATCGTCACTTTCATCTTTTATGGACTCTCTCTCTTTTGGTCCTTAGCAACTCATTGCGCACAGACCGTTCTATGGAGGCTTCTAAGTCCACACGAAGTTCGAAAAAGCTGAATCTTTAATTTTTTTTTGAAAATATTTTGAAAAATCAACATCAAAACAGACCGAACACCTCAAAGAATTTATTTTGAAATTTTGTTATTAAAATCCAAGCAGTGAAAATTTTTTGAAGATAATTTTGCCAAGAATATTGATTACATCAAATTATAATGCATGATAGCATTACACCAACCAATCAACCAATCATATTTAGATATACAAAAATGCATTCATGGAAGAAAAGAAGAAGCATTTATATACATACCACAAAATTCTTATATATTTAAATATTTAACATCTAAATTCTAATATTTACATATATATAACATTTTATTCTTCACACAAAAAATATCACTATCACTTATCTTTCAAAAATAAAATACACTTTAAAAAGAATAAAAAAGTGTTATATATATATATAAATATGAAACTTGGTGTTAGATATATCAATAGAAAAGAATTGTGTGGTTTCTATGTAAATATTCATAAAAACTAAACAATAAAATTACTTCAAAATTTGAAACTTTCTTCTATCAAGCGTAAAAAAAAAATGTAAGTTGAGGGCTCAAAATTTTAGTCGTTAAAATAAATGGAAAAAAAATACCTAAAAAAGTAAAATCAGTAGAGTTCTCTCAGAAAATTATGGAGAAAAAAAAAGCCAGCCGTGAATGCCTGCCAAAAGAATAAGGAGAAGGATTACAAAAAAAAATGAGAGTTTCAAGTTCTGGCCATTATATGCTGCAAGAAGATCTAACTTAAATTTCCTGAACATCGTTGCACCAAGCCTTTCATTCAACTCCTTACCTTGCGTCGCACAGCCTTCGAGAATTATATGCTACACTTTGGCTACTAGGGAGAACCTAGGATCTACTGAAATGGAGAAAATATTACGTCCGGAGTCCACACGTAGTTTTACGTCGGACTCAATCCCGGCCGTGTCCAAAGATTTTTTTCCCGTTTTAGCGCGGCGCGTAGCTGGACGACGCTATAAATGGACGATTAACGACGCGTCGTTTTACGCTTTGCTCGTTCAAACAATGGCGTCGTTCGACATTCCTCGTCGCGAATCTCTTTCGACGAAGGATTTTTTCGCTCGCTCTCGATCGGCGCCGCGTCGCCCTGATGATTTAGCAAATCAAAAATTGAGGTATTATAGACGACTACATGAGGCATTTATACCTGCATTCCCGAACTTTAATGAATTTAGGTTTTCTCTATTCTTCTCACCGTCCAGTAGGTGAATATTTTGGAACATTTGATTCCTTTAAATGAACAAGACGTGTTGTAGTTGTTTTTGGAGATGTTTGTATGTGTACTCTCTGTACTGTCATGATGGTACACACTATTATTTTCAAATTTTTGAACTGTTTAGCCTTGTGAAATATTTACTTTATCACATGATAGGATGTTTGGTGATGTTTCATGATGAATTATGTGGCTTGTTTAGGGATAGTATGTTCGGTAAATGGTTTTTTGGGGATTTTTGAAAGCAATTTGTTTAGATTATGTTCATTACATTCCATTGGAAATAATTTGGAGGTTGTTTGAATATTTTTTGGAGAATTTCTGCATCTGTACTCTCATGAGAGTACATATGATTTTCTCATAATTTTTTAGTTTATTTTGCCTAGATGGGGAAAATATGATCATTACATTCATTTAGAAGCATTTTTCTGGCTGTTTGGTTAAATTTTATGGGAGATTATCATCTGTACTTTATGTACTCTCTATAAAATCATGAGAGTACAGAGCATTTTGGGCCTTTTTTTTCAGTTTCTTTGGCTTGTTTGGAGTAAATATGTTCTATTAGAATAATTTGGATCTTGATTGCTTGGTTTTTTGGAGTTCAGATTCGTACTCTCTGTACTCTCTTAAGAGTACAGATGATTATGGCATTTTTTCCCACTTTCTTTGGCCTAGTTGTTTAGATTATGTTCATTACATCCCATTGAAAGTATTTTCGAGGCTATTTAGATAGTTTTTGGGGGATTTCTACGTCTGTACTCTCTGTACTCTCATGAGAGTATGATTTTCATATTTTTTAGTTTATTTTACTTGGATAGGGAGAATTTGGTCATTACATTCTATTAGAAGCAATTTTTTGATTATTTGGTTAAATTTTATAAGGATTTTCATTTGTACTCTCTGTACTCTCTGTACTCTCATGAGAGTACATAGCATTTTGAGTATTTTTTTCCAATTTTTTTGGCCTATTTGGAGTAAATATGTTCATTATAATCTATTATGAATAATTTGGAGGCTGTTTGATTATTTTTTTAGTATTATTTTGCATATATACTCTATGTACTCTCTGTACTCTTTATATTCTCTATACTCTCTGTACTCTCTGTACTCTCTATACTCTCTGTACTCTCATGAGAGTATAGAGTATTTTGGGCCTTTTTTTTTCTAGTTTCTTTGGCATGTTTGGAGTAAATATGTTCATTACAATGCATTATGAATAATTTGAAGGCAGTTTGGTTATTTTTTAGGGGAGTTCTGCATCTGTACTCTTTGTACTCTCTTGAGAGTGCAGATAATTTTGGCCATTTTTTCCACTTTCTTTAGTTTTGTTTAGATTATATTCATTACATTCCATTGAAAGTAATTTGGAGGTTGTTTGGATATTTTTTGGGAGATTTCTACATCTGTACTCTCTGTACTCTCTATATTCTATACTCTATGTAATCTCTATACTCTTTGTACTCTCACTCTGTGAGAACAGATTAGGTATTCTTTTCCAATTTCTTTGGCTGTTTAGAGTAAATATGTTCGACATCCATCGAATAATTTGGAGGTTTGTTTGGTTATTTTTAGGGGGAGTTCTACATCTGACTCTTGTACTCTCTTGAGAGTACAAATAATTTTGACCATTTTTTCCCACTTTCTTTGGCCTGGTTGTTTAGATTATGTTCATTACATTCCATTGGAAGCAATTTGGAGGCTGTTTGGATATTTTTTTGAGAAATTTCTACATCTGTACTCTCTGCACTCTCATGAGAGAATAGAGCATTTTGGGCCTTTTTTTCGAGTTTCTTTGGCCTGTTTGGAGTAAATATGTTCATTACATTACATTAGGAGCAATTTGAAGGGTGATTGGTTATTTTTTTAGTGTTATTTTGCATCTGTACTCTCTGTACTCTTTGTACTATCTATACACTCATGAGATCATAGAGCATTTTGGTAATATTTTTCCATTTGCTTTGGCCTGTTTGCAGGACATATATTCATAATAAATCTGTTAGGAATAATTTGGAGGATGATTGCTTATTTTTATGTGATTCTGCATCTGAACTCTCTGTATTCTCTGTACTCTCTAAACTCTCTGAACACTCTGAACTCTCTGTACTCTTTGTACTCTCTATTCTCTCTGTACTCTCATGAGAGTACAGAGCATTTTGGGCCTTTTTTCCTAGTTTCTTTGGCCTGTTTGGAGGAAATATATTCATTACAATGCATTTGGAATAATTTGGAGGCTGTTTGGTTGGTTTTTATGGGTGATTTGCATTTGTACTCTCATTAATTGACTTTTCTTTTTGAAGTTTACCATGTCTAGGAAAAGGATAACTTTGAGATCTGAACCCGTTAGACGGTGTTCAATAATATTGTAGCACACTTTCTTGATGAAGTCATTGACATTTTAAAGAGGCTTCATCGCATCAATTCATTAGACTCGGAATTCGTGACTCAATTGCCATTATCTCAATCTGTCTGGGACATAGAAAGCAAGCTTTCTTTTGGGTGGTGCATTCCTTTCATCGTCGATGAAATTGCGATGTAGGGATGCCAAATAGAGGGTCAGAAGGTCTTATGGCGTAAATCCTCCGTGATTCGATTCGATGGACTATAAGAATAAACTTGAGCATTCGGATAGCTCGTTGCCTATGACACAATTTGTATAGTTGTACTTACATTTTCTGCTATCAAATATTTTTTTGTATATCACAACTATAGGATGGCATCAAAATTGATTGCCTACGCCGTTGATATAGATAAATTTGTTGAATACAACTGGGCAGAGGCCATTTGGGCCATTAGTTTCCTCAATTTGATGGTATTACATCAAAGATTGAACAGTAGGGTACATGAGTGGCTTTTGTCTTCTTATGGGATGTTATATATCTTTAGTTATGTGTTATTTGATGCATTGAAGTTAACTATTTTAAATATTCATTGTAGATCTGGGCGGCTGAGCACATAAGCTTCATAAGGTCGCCATTTTCATTTGCAATATTGCGATGACCAAAAATAAAGTTTCCAGATGATGTTTTCATTGGTTTGGGAGGATACTAGGTAACATATAATAATATCACTTAGTTCATATAAGAATGTATTTATTTATGTTGTATGTTATCATATTTTCTTATCAGTTTAACACAGGTCTGCCTTTCATTCGAGGATATATTAGAAGAGGAGACATGGCTCCTTGAATTATTATCCCCTGTCCAACATACAACACATGTCGAGCCTGATAGCAGTCCCATTCTAAGTCCAATGAGTTCAGCCCCCATTGAATCTTCATATATCTCTCCTCGATATTCTCCCCCATCCAGTGTATCTTGCCTGCCCTCTACTACTACCCCCACAGAAGGCTTTACGGTGGAGAGGATACTTGTAGTTTCAGGGACTTGAAAGATACAGTATCATCTTTTCAAGCAACAATAACAGAGAGAATAGATGAGATTGATTTGCGGATTGCTGTTATCGAGGAGGTTCTTGCTGGGCAGTGGGGTCCTAACATCCCTAGTGTAGTGGAAGCTCCTATGGAGGTGACCATAGGGGAAACTCTTGACGAGGCAATCACAGGGGCAACACCTATGGAGGCTAACACAGGAGCCTCCCCTGTGGAGGCTACCATAGGGGAGTCTCCTGTGGAGGCAACTACAGATGCTACCCCTGTGGATACTTCCACTTGGGAAGCCCTGTGGTAGCCTCCACTAGGGATGCCCCTGTGGAGTCCACCACAGGGGAAGCTCTTGTAGAGGCTACCATAGGAGCTCCCCCTGTGGAGGCTACCATATGGGAGTCTCCTGTGGAGGCAACTACAACTGCTACCCCTGTGGGTACATCCACTTGGGAAGCCCCTCTGGATACTTCCACTTGGGAAGCCCCTATGGAGTCCACCATAGAGGAAGCTCTTGTGGAGGCCTCAACTACACATGAAAATGTTGTGAAGCCTTTAATCGGCATCGTGAAGGCTTGGCAGATGAGGAAGAGGAAAGATATTTCTTCACCCTCTTACACACTTACATGAAGTAACAATGTAGAATAAGTGATGTGGTGGCCTCCACTCAGGTTGAGCAGCCGACAACAGAGGTATTAAATTACTTTCTTTTAAATTTGAGATAATAGAAATGGATTTCACTAAATTTTTGTATATGTTTGCAAAGATGAGCCAATAAAAGTAGATGACCCACAGACTACTGTAGTTGTGGTGGAGGAGCATCAGTCGAAGGTATGCATCATCTCAGCAGATCGATCATTAATTCACAGTGAATCTAGCTCTTCATCACTAACTTTCATCGTTAATAATTTCCTTGCAGCCAGTAGAGGCACATCATTTTGTTGACTTCTCATCCATAGATGTCTTGCCTAAGCCAATGCTCTAGCTTATTGACATGTTGTGTTGCCATTTCAAGGATAAGTAATACATTCTTCATTCAACTCCATCTGTATACATAAAATAACCAATTCATTTGATTAAGCTCACTTTTAAATATTTCTCACTTTCAGGGGTGATACAGTATTTGCAGCTGGGAATATCATTATTGAGGGAAGATCGATGAGTTACTGACAGATCGGTATCTCTCATATGCACACATCGATGCCTTCACCTTTTTACTAGCCGAAAAGTATTCGCTCTGTCCGGAACTGTATGTCCCCTATTTATACATTTCATGCTTGCATTGAGTATGTTACCCCACAGAAATGTAGGGTATTACGGTTCAATCCTTGTTTGTATAGATAGAAGCTAGAATTTATAAACATTCTCTTCTTTTCTTGCAGAGTTATGCGAGATATGGCTTAAAAAAGAAAAGCAAAATGTTCATCCAACATGTCACTGCAGACAATGTGTCAAAGGCTGAGCTACTCTTACTTTCAATTATAGATAATTAGCATTGAACACTCCTGGTTGGGCATATTAAGTTAGGGGCCTCATAGTTTTATGACTCATTATCAAAACTAACCCATAAGACCATTCTTCCTGAGATTGTAAGAATATTTTTCAATTTGGTTCCCCTAAACTATTTTTTCTTTGGTCCAACTTATTAACTATACTTCTTGCTATTCAAATCAAATTATTTGTTGAAGATATTGGCCAGTCTTTTGCGAGCGATCCCATAAAATGGCCAATCAAAATGGTGAGTAGGTCAAGATAACGTGTTGTGGGATGTTTGCAAGTACATGGAGGTAGCAATCAGCAAACCACCAGTGAACTGGGTTGACCAGCAATCCTCTTAAACAAGGTAGAGTCATCAATCAGATACTAAAATTTGGTAAAATATGGGAAATTTTATTACCACAGTTGAAGGATTACAAGGTCATTAGTAGGGGATTAACTCAATAACTATTGCTTAAAGAGCTACAAATAGTCTAGAGAGAAAATCTCCTAGCTAAATACAGTCAAAATATGTGAAAGAGGAAAAGAAAGCAAAAGGTATAAATAGAGGAAAAGAGCAAGCAATTGGTCAGCCATCAGTAGAAAATCTTGTGGATAAGAGAAGTGTATGCCTCCGAGTTCTCCTACATAAGAGAAGGAACCACAAAAACAAGCGAATCAAACATCTGGAATGAAGAAGTAGCATAGTTAAAGTGATACAAGCTAGGTTGAAAGTAAAACAATGTAATGAGAGAGATATGGAGAAATAGGTGGAGAGAGGCTCAGGCTCAATCACACCAAATTGGGGTAGCTGCTAGCATGAGCATCCAAACTTCAAAGGAAGGGTTACATCACACCTGCTACTACCAGCCAAGAAATGGGTGAAGTCATCCCAGCCATCATAGCCTACAAATCTGGGAGAAAATGGTAGCCAATTTGATAGAAATCTTGTGATCTTAGCTAACAACACCCTAGGAAACTAGTAAAGGGTTCACAACTCCCTTTCTAAGATAATAAATACCATACAATGCAAGCATAATAGCATAAATCATAGCCAACAATAACCCTAACTACACAACATCACTAATCACAGTTACCTGCTTACTAAGGCACAAACACATTCACATATGCAACCATAATAACAAAAATTAGAGTGGTAAAGGGATGGCCTAAATAGAACCAACATTATATCAGAATGCATAGTCCACAATAACCCGACCCAGAAACAACCCCCTAGTGAGGAAATCATGAATGTATCAACAATACAGATGGTACATATCAACATAGAAATGACATCATATCCCAATATACTTGCAGTGTCAAAAGAATAAGAATCGATTGAGATAGTGGATAATTCCATACCACAAAGCCATAATTAATAAGGATAACCACATGGAAGTCAACAGACCAAAGTTCCAAGCAGAATCTAGACACATTAGGTAGCCGAACACCAGAACTCTAGAAAACTACTCAGCTAGTAGCAAGGAAAAAAACAAGCAGAAAATAATTGTCCAATATTAATGTCCATTTAGGCCTTCCTAGTTTCAAGCAAGTTCTGCTCTCTGTACTCTTTGTACTCTCTGTACTCTCATGAGAGTACATTGCATTTTGGATATTTTTTCCAGTTTCTTTGGCCTGCTTGGAGGAAATATGTTCATTATAATCCATTAGAAACAATTTAGATCTGATTGCTTGGTCTTTAGGGGATTTTGGCATATGTACTATATGTACTCTCTATACTCTCTGTATTCTCTATACTCTCATAATCTTGGTGTTCCTGTTATGTAAAATAGAGTCATCTTGGGGACATTAAAGCATTACAAAAATGATTGTACAGTCGAAGAACACATAATTAAATGATGTCATGCATTAAAATATTTTCCTATAATAATATCCATCATCAGCTTAGTGTACCCTTCAGGAGACTGATTGATTGTGGAGCTCGAGTTGAATTCCTACAGAAGAACATTGTATTAGTTGATGATTTTTTACGCATCGATGTGTGATATTCTGTGTGTACCTCTGAAAAATACTCTAACATAACAGAGAAAGGTGTTGCAAGTGGTGGCGAAACACGTTTTGTAACATTATCCGACTATACTTTGGTTTTTGTAACCACAAAAATAGGATGGTTTGAAAATTAACAATAATATTTAAAATACTAAAAATTAATAAGCAAATAGAAAATTACTTTTGACTTTCTTGGATCTCTCCTAATATCCTTTAAGCCTGTGTTGGAAACACCCTTTGGACGTTGCTTAACTGGATCCTTTAAGATGTCTTTACCTTTGTCTATTGTGGTTGACTTCTTCTTCTGAGCTGCTCTATCAGCTGGAGGAGAATTTCTACTTATTATAGAGTCAATATCATCATATAGTTTTTTTAAGGATCCAAGCATATAGTCCTCAGCTCTCTTATTACCTTGTGCCCTGACGCTTATTTGATATGCATATCGACTTATGTGGTACCAAAAAATAATGCACTAGCATTTCCATCAGTGCTTTCCACATCTCTTAATTTTTTAGATGCACTATCGATGTAGATATCCCTCTTCGCTCTGGTAGATCATTGCATGAGAAGATACTTATCAGGAATGTGCACTACATCTTGCTGACTAAGAACTCTAATATAGTGGGCACAAAGTAATCCCATCATTTCAAATTTTTTACAAGTACAAGTTACATCTAGGGTAGTCCCATTGAAATGGGACATGTTTTGATGAATTTTTATTCTCTAAGTTTCTCACCAAATACTCCATGGGTTGTCTATTCTTGATAGGCCTCCAACTCCAAGCAAAAATTCTTCCTCAAACATAGTATAAACCTTTCTTGTATAAAACATAGCATCTTATTTTAGAATTGGACTGGCCTTAACAATAGGAACAATTGTTGACTGGCTACACTTGAAGTCTTCGTCATGTTCATTCCGGCGCCTAACCTTCTCCAACCCCAAGAAATAATCTGTGAGCAAACTTGTTGCTTTAGAGATTCTGTGACATACGTTGTTCGTGGACTCACTACATTGCATTGACAAGATGCCCATGCAGAATGAGTCCTTGCTGAATGCAGTGGATCACTTGGATCTAATTTTATAAAGCTCAGACAGTTAAGCATGATCATGCAAATTGCCTTCTTCTAGCATGGCAGACCAAGCTTCTTCAAACTCTTCCTCTGAGTCACACTTGCTCATGCATGTATAAAGTAGCCTTTGTACTCTCTTATTACTATTAAAGGAATGAACCTTGGAAGGAGCTTTCTTTGAAATATGCCATTGGCACAACCTATGATGAGTATGCAGTAATATAATTTTGATAGCTCTCGTCATAGCCTGATCTTGATCAATGAATATTGTTATAGGATGTCTATCACTCATCAACTGAAGAAATGTTTAGAATTACCATGAGAATGACTCAATTATCTATTCTGATAGAAAGGCTACTCCAAATAAGATATTTTGCTAGTGATGATTCACTCCAATAAGAGGTGCACAAACAAGATTATATTTATTGAGTCGATAGCTTGTATAAAAAATTATCATATCCCCAAAGCAATCATATTTTATCCTAGACATGTCATTGCTCCAAAAAAAATTTACTAAGCAATCTAACTCATCAACTTATACATCCCATGCAAACATCCCGTCAGTTGCTTGCCTTTCCTTGAACAGTTGTATTAATGCATTACTATTACCATTGGCAATCCTCGATCTTCTCACTTTCTGAATGAAATTGAAAGCATCTCTTTTTGTGAATCCAATATTCTCTACCAACTTCCTCGCTAGATATGAAATGCATTGCTCTAATTTTGACCTCTGTCATTGTCTTCAACAGATGCCTTCATCGCTAATGCATCTGTGTGATCTCGAGAAGATAGGTCGAGGCTTTGCAAGAATGATTATGACTTTCTATATTTTTTGACCATCCAATTCCCTCAAAATCAATAGAATCTAATGGCACAAATCCTTGTAATTCTAGAATTTTAAGCCATTTAGACTAGCAGACTTCTTCTGACCAGCTTTTGCACATAAAAAAATCTTTTGATTTCAATTTCTTGGAGTTTGGCCAATAATTAGTATGGTCCTTCCGAACACTAAAGCCAGTTTGATGTGCATAATCACATGCAGATACTGCTTTTTTCTCGAATGGTTCCAAGGAGTTTTCCCAAATTTGGGTCATTAGACATCACGACTTCGTCATCATACTGCTCATTGATCGCTTTCATCTGCACAAATAGCTCCAAAATATGTGACATGTAAAATAGATCAACAAATGAACATATTTCCTCCAAGCAGGCCAAAGAAAGTAAAAAAAAAGAGCTAAATCCTTAGAGTACAGAGAGTACAGATGCAAAAAACTCTCAAAAACCATCCAAACAGCCTCCAAATTACTTTGAATGGAATGTAATGAACATAATTTAAACAACAAGGCCAAAAAAAGTAGGAAAAAATCAAAATCATCTATACTCTCAAGAGAGTACAGATGCAAAATCACACATAAAAACCAACCAATCACCCTCCAAATTGTCCTTAATGTAATGTAATGAACATATTTACTCCAAACAGGCTAAAGAAACTAGATAAAAGGCCCAAAATGCTCTGTACTCTCATGAGAGTATAGAGAGTATAAGAGTACAGATGTAGAAAACCTGCAAAAACCATCCAAACAGCCTCCAAATTACTTCCAATGGAATGTAATTAACATAATCTAAACAACCAGGCCAAATGAAGTCAGAAAAATGGCTAGAATCATCTGTACTCTCAGTACAGATGCAAAATAACACTAAAAAAATAACCAATCACCCTCCAAATTGCTCCTAATCTAATGTAATGAACATATTTACTTCAAACAGACCAAAGAAACTAAAAAAAAGGCCCAAAAAGCTTTATACTCTCATGACAGTACAGAGAATACAGAGAGTATAGAGAGTACAGAGAGTACAGATAAAAATCTCCCATAAAATTTAACTAAACAGCCAGAAAAATGTTTCTAATAAAATGTAATGAGCATATTCTCCCAATCCAGGAAAAATAAATTGGAAAAATATGAGAAAATCATCTGTACTCTCATGAGAGTACAAAGAGTATGAGAGTACATATGTAGAAATCTTCCAAAAGCCATCCAAATAGCCTCCAAAATGCTTCCAATGGAATGTAATGAATATAATCTAAATAATTAGGCCAAAGAAAGTGAGAAAAAATGGCCAAAATCATATGTACTCTCAATAGAGTACAGATGCAGAACTCCCCTAAAAAAATAACCAAACAGCCTCTAAATTATTCCTAATAGATTGTAATGAACATATTTACTCCAAACAAGCTAAGAAAACTGGAAAAAAAAAAAATGCAGCCTCTCATGAGTATAGAAAGTAGAGTACAGATATAGAAATCCCACAAAAATATTTAAATAGTCTCCAAATTACTTTCAATGGAATGTAATGAACATAATCTAAATAACCAGGCCAAAGAAAGTGGGAAAAAATGGCCAAAATCATCTGTACTCTCAAAAAAAACTAAACAACCTCCAAATTATTCCTAATGGATTGTAATGAACATATTTACTCCAAACAGACCAAAGAAACTAGAAAATATGCTCAAAATATTCTATACTCTCATGAGAGTACAGAGAGTACAGATGGAAATCTCCCATCAAATTTAACCAAACAGCCAAAAAATTGCTTCTAATGGAATGTAATGACTATATTCTCCCCATCCAGAAAAATAAACTTGAAAAATATGAGAAAATAATATATACTCTCATAAGAGTACAGAGAGTACAGATGCAAAAAACTCCCAAAAATTATCCAAACAGCCTCCAAATTACTTCCAATTGAATGTAATGAATATAATCTAAATAACATAGCCAAAGAAAGTGAGGAAAAATGGCCAAAATTATTTGTACTCTCAAGAGAGTATATAGGATACATATACAAAATAATACTAAAAAAATAACAAAACAGCCTCCAAATTATTCCCTCAATGCATTGTAATGAACATATTTACCTAAACAGGCCAAAGAAACTGGGAAAAAAAAACTCTATACTATGAGGTATAGAGTATAGAAAAATATAGAGAGTACATATGGAAATCTCTCATAAAATTTAACCAAACAGTCAAAAAATTGCTTCTAATGGAATGTAATGACCATATTCTCCCCATCAAGGCAAAATAAACTGGAAAAATATGAGAAAAATAATATGTACTCTCATGAGAGTACAGAGAGTACAGATGCATAAAACCCCCAAAAATTATCCAAACAGCCTCCAAATTACTTCCAATAGAATGTAATGAATATAATCTCAACAACCAGGCCAAAGAAACTAAGAAAAATGGTTAAAATTATCTATACTCTCAAGAAAGTATAGAGAGTACAAATGCAAAATAACACTAAAAATAAAAAAACTAAACAAACCTCCAAATTGCTTCTAATGGAATGTAATGAACATATTCTCTATAAAATGAAAAAAATAATATAAAATTGGTCGAGACTCATGAGATTACAGTACTCATGGCTTCTAAAATAAAATAATTTCAAGGAATATCATTAACAAATCGTAGAAAAATTATACGTATACAATGGTTGAGAAAAATTACTGGTGAATTTTTATTTAATACATCATCAGCTAAATTGATAGATATTTCCTCAACGTTCTCCATCTTCGGCTTCTTTTGTAAAAATGATATGAGATTTTCTATTTATCTCTCTGAGCTCGGTTTGCAAGAAAAAAATACACACTAAACCCAATATATATATATATATATATTCAATTCCCCTCGCATTCCAACGATGCTTCTTTTCCCGCTGTTTGAACGAGACGGGCCGGGTTGAGCAAGGGTAAGCGTAAATGGCATCATTAATGCGTCCATTTCTGGCTCCCTTCAGTTACGCGCTAAAACGAAAAAAATCTGACGTCGACAGGATTGGAGTCGCCGTAAATCTAGACTCGGTGTAATATTTTTTCGCTGAAATGGGGGTGTAACCTCCCGCTCTTCTTATCACTTTTCTATTTCTCATTACTTCCTTCTTTCTGTTGCTTTGCCTTTGGGACTTTAACTTGTGAGGGAGATGTAAGCTCCTACTCTTTTGTGCTTCTAACACATCTCCTTTGGGATATATATATATATATATATATATATATATATATATATATATATATATATATATATATATATATATATATATAGAGAGAGAGAGAGAGAGAGAGAGAGAGAGAGAGAGAGAGAGAGAGAGAGATTTTTAAATTTAAAAGAATAGAAAATAGAAATTTTGAAAACAAAGAGAGAATTTGTTGAATTTAACAAAATAATATTCAATTATTTATATAAAAATACATTAACTTTTTAATTGTTTTAGGGGTTTTTAGACCTTCAAAAAATAGTTTTGATATTTTAAATTTATCTTATTTAGTTTTATTGACAGAACATCTAATAAAAGTTATAAAACATCTAAGTGAATTTTCACTCTCTTCTTTTGACCAATTTTGCCTAACGTTGTGCTTATAGTTAAGGTTACAAATAAAATGAACTTCCAACAATCTACTTATAGATCAGCTCAATTAAAGTTTATTCATAATTATTTGATTAATAAATCTAATAGGTATGAACACTTCCATTATTGCTCGATTGTTAAATGAAGATGCTTGAATAGCCCATTACTTGATTCATTTAACATGAATAATATTATTTAAAATTCATGATCAAGCTTGATTGAGGTTCAAACATAAGTTATTAAGAAGTTCATTTAATCATTAGTTTGTATATATAAGTATATGGGTGTCATAAATATAGATATATGAATATTGAATTTATTTAAAAATTAAAAATCTAATAATTTAAATATATAAATATGAATAAGTTTATAATATGTTTATCTATTATCATAGGTTTGGGTGGAGTGTGCAATTAGGGCAGCCTCCAGAATTTTGAGATATTCTTATTTATCTTATGCTTTAGGGTAAGATTATAAAAAAATTATATTGTGCCTTAGTTTCCCACCACAATAAAGATGGATCATTTTGAGCAATATATTGAAGGTCTTAACAGTGCACATAATTATGTGTGATGAAATTGTGAAGATTTAATGAAATAAAATCAACATATTGAAATGATAATTCAAAAACAATCTAATCATGCTAAGATGGAATATGTACTCAACAAAAACTTTAATTGATTATGCCAGGTTTTTTTTTTGTTAAGGCAAGGATTAGCCTTTTGAGGGAATGATGAATGTAGTGCATCCAAAATCAAGAGAATTTTCTAGAGCTTTTACATTTTGGGCTGCACATAATGTGATTCATGAAGTTATGAATCAATGGAACTAGATGATTAGGTATTTATATAGATAAGATTTCAATCTAAAGTTAAAAATGCAAAGGGTTGCACAAAAGTAAGAAAGCATTCTATTAAGTATCGAGGGGATTAGTAGTTAGTAAAGGGATTGAATAGATGGTAGGTATTGATTGATAATTTAATGAGCTTCTAAGTGGATCACAAGAAATCTAGATGATGAAACTTGAAGAAATCTAGAAGTGAAGGATAAGGAATATGAAGTAGACAAATGTATAAAAGTGAAGTAAGAGATAGAAGGAATGATAAAAAGGAAGCTAAATGGAGGGGGAATGGGAGAGAGATGATTGATAGAGAATAAAAGGATTAATGTTTTAATTTAACAAATATATTTTTAGTATGGAATTATGAGGCTTTATATAGACTTAGGACTTACTTTATTTTCCTAATAATATATGCAACAAAAAATAAATAAATCAAATGTCTTTATAGATAGATAGATAGATAGATGATATATATATATATATATATATATATATATGTGTGTGTGTGTGTGTGTGTGTGTGTGTGTGTGTGTGTGTGTGCACTCGCGCGCGCGCGCATGCTTGTGTTTAAAATTTTAAGGCATGCTAAAACAAAATGAATACACACATCAAAATGATTTTGAAAGAGAAACCTACAACCATATAGATCGAGCATCAAGCTTATGACATTGATATGTTTTAAATGATAATTTTAGATTAGTGATCATATACATTACTATTCGCATAAAAATGATTAAATAAAATTTTGGACACAGAGTCGCAACACTAAGATCTTGGTGTCATAGCGCTATGGCAATCTGTCTAGAAGAATGACTGCTAATCCAGTTAGTGAGTCATTGGCATGGCGTCGAGGCACAGCGGTGACGATCTACAGTTTCAAGAAGCAAGAAAAATTATCGTTCCCACACTACGAGCGCTAATCACTGAGGGGAGCGGGATGGGGATAATTATGGGGTGGAAAGCCGCCCTATTAGTGGATAGATCCTTATAAAAAAGGGGGAATACTGCTTCCCCACTTTCTTCTTCTCTCCTCACCAGTTCCACTCTCCTCTTTTCCTCTTTTGCTCTCACCCCTAGGTTTTATGTCACACTTTGCTTCTGGGAACCTGTGCTCTCTGCAGGAATGACTCTCATTGCCACAAATGTAATCTCTTGTCAACTCTAGGTAAAAGAATTCTAGAATAATGCTTCTTTTACCCAATTTGTATTGCTGAAAATTGATTTTGGTTAAATTTTCACCGTCGATCTTGGATCCGGTATAAAATAGAAGCGGCATAATTCCGTCGATCTTTGATCGGGAGTAAAAAAAATGCTTACATATCTCTAAAATCTCATGATTCAGAAGAAAAAACCTCCACCATTGAACTTAGATTTAGTGCGAGAAGAAAAGAAACATCTCTTTGTTGATCTTGGATCTAGAACCAAAACAGAATGCACTATAATACCTAGAACCTACCATTGCTAAAATGTTGCTCTACCAAAATTTTTATAAAAATCACTAGATTATGTAAGAATTTCTATTCAAAATGTACATTCTCGTTTCATGGCGTCGTGCCACCAAGCTCTAGGGAAATGAAGACCTTGTGCTCTGCCCCATAACTCCATAGCACCGGATACTTGGTATCTAGGCACTATGCTCCCAAGTTTCTTGCACTCAATACAGTGCTGCAGCGGCATCACTTCGCAGTGAGGCGCCATGCCTAAAAACCTATTCCACCATTGAACTTAGTTCTGGTGTGAAACAAAATCTTCCCTCCATTGATCTTAGATCCAGAATAAGGAAGAATAGTGCTCTACACTAAAACATGTGAAATTCCTGCATTGCTAAGGTGTTACTTCGCTGAAATTCTCAACTTTGTGCAGTAGGAGAAGAGCTCCTAGGTGCTAAATTGTCGGGATTGTATCTCCAGAATAACTTAATGTTCTTTATTAAATATCTAAAATATTCAACTTATGCTAACACCATGGTGTTGTATACTGAGCACCGAGGCACCTCCCTCAAGGGTAGAATGAACAAAATAACTCTCTATAGAGCGCCACAACACTACATATCGAGTGCTGAGGTGCTACACTCTCGGGTCTTGAGCCTAAGTCCTACAGAAGAGGAGCGCCTCAATGCTACCTCTTTGATGTCATTTTTTAAATAAGGATATTCCATTGTTTTAATCCTAGAGATTTCCACATGATAAACAAAAGAAGGTATATACATAAGTGCACAATAATTTGAAATAAAAAATTCTTTTATTTAAAATTAAAGTATGAATGATAAAAAAAAAGTAGAGAGGAGAATACAAAAAAAATGAAAGAGGGGGAAACTATTAATCATAAGCATCATCCTCCTCATCTTCTTCTAATACCTCTGGTAGCTACGAATGAGGGTTATTCAAGTGTCGCAGAAAAAAAAACCTAATTTTGGATCTCCAAGTCCATAATTTTCAAACATATGGGACATTGCTGTATTAAACTAGGCTATATATGAAAAATGCTTTTGTTGTTGAACCATGTGATAGTCAAATTTTGTTTTTAAAGCCTTTTACCTTAGGCTACTCTCACACACTTCTTTCCTTAAGTCTCGGACTTGCTCGCTTAAAGATTTAGGAGTTTGGAGTTAAGGTCGTGGGGAACGTGAGCTTCCCCCACTTCAAACCTTGAACCAAAACCCCCTATAAACCTCTTTGTTAGAGGAGCCTTCTGAATGAGACTTCTTCATTAGGCTTCCCTAATGCACCCGCTGTGGTACATAAATCATAAATGAGGGAGGGATGACCATAATGTACTGTAGTACTGCCCCTAAGAATATTACAAATTAAATTATAAATTATCTTTTCTATATCTATTGTGAGCCCTTTTGAATGAAAAAAAATTCAAAATGGCTCGATCCTTAGTCAACTCACTGATATTACTAGTGGGCATCAGCTTGGCAAAGATAAAATAATGTCAAGCCTTAAACTCAACAGTGAGACTGATGGTAGGAAAGTTGATGATCTTTTCTTCTCATTGTTTCCACTAGAAGTTGGCATTGTAGCTAGTGAGAAAAATAAGAACCGCTTCAAAATCTGGATGACCATTTAAATAAGAAAGATATTAGTCATATGCCACATTTGGCTATTCATAATAAGCATTAATGATGGTACTACTAAAGCTTACCAATTTCCCTAAGATGAACGCTTGGTTATCCTAGTGTTCCTTCGCATTGGCGAAGAACTCCCGTGCCACTAGAACTACACAAGAGCTGCTCTCATAGGCCAACTTTTCCTAGTCATGATTAATAATCATGGTCTCCACTTTCCCACCTGGGTTATGGAAGCTCCTCCGAATGAGATGCTTTTGTATGAGAGTGTCCTAATAGCATTCCTCTATTTCATAGCAAATAAATATGTTAGCTTCTCTTGAGGAGGTGGCTCTCCTCTTGCCAACAACACTCTTGAGTAGGGTAGAAGAGTTGAGAAAATGAATGGAAGAGAGAAAACTCTAAGGAAAGCTCTAAGGAATGCAGAATGAAAATTCTCACAGCCTAGTAGGTCTATTTATAAACCCTAGCGCTGGAGCAATAGTCGAGTGCTAACCTCTCCGTAACTAGAATAGTGGTCTAGTGTTGTGGCACTCACATGTAGCGTCAAGGTCCTTATCAAGTCAGTTACTGTGCCAATCAAAAGAATATTTATCTACATTAAATTTCTAAATTGAAAATACATGTCGCATTAATGTAGCGCCACGACACCCTGACATAGCACCGAGGTGCTTGTAAAAAAGTTTGTCACATGCCTTTAAAGCACCTGAATGCCTGTTAGTCATCCTAAATTGGCTTTTGACCAACGTTGTGGCGCAATATGAATAACATCGAGGCGATGTTCAAACCATCAACATGACCAATAATTATAAAGCCGATGCCAACCATGCAGTGCTGCAACGTGTTATAGCGCCATATTCATAGCACCGAGGCACTAAGCATAATGCAAAATGAATCATCTGCATGGGCCCGAACACAATAAAAATTTCCTAAGCTTACTACTTGAGGATGCTTCGTGAGTTGAATCTCTGGTTGGATCTTATGACTGGGTCCTGGTTAACAAAACCTAATCTTTCCCTGATCATGGTCATATTGATTGTAAAATTCATCAGGAGAAGATATATATAATTTGAATGAAGTTCATCATTCAATATAACTTAAAGTAAATAATCATCCATCCATCGATCTTTATTTATCAAGGATGATAAGCTAAGAAAACTTTTGCTCACAAAAAAGTCCATGTCAAATAAGTATATTTATATTCATACTTAAATAATCTCATGTCAATTAGGTCATGGCATGTGTCCTCTATCTAAGTGGTTTCGTTGTCAGACACCACATGATGTTAGAGGAAATCTTCTTGAACATATATACCAATCTGCTTCATGAAAATTATATACTTCCACCCATCTCACTAAAGATGACAAAGAGCATTCTCAAATTTATTTTTTTTGTGCAATCAATTACTAACAATGATATTATTGATAGACTAATGTCAAGTCATAAATTGCCACTTAGGTTGGCAAAGCAAGACAATCTAGCAGTAATATTATCAAAACATGTTTTTATCATTATGAACTTGATCTTCGTGATTTAATATCAACATCAGAGAAAAATATTACAACATATTTTAAATGTAAATTAGAGCTCTTAACCAAAAATGTATAAATATATCTAAATTCAAATAATTTAAAGCATTCTAGATGTTTCAGAATGTTGTTGAGACTCTCGAAATAACTTGGATCTTCAAGAATCTCTTTTCAACCATTTTAGCATTTCAAAATTTATGTTGTATTATCAGTCTTATGAAAATTCAGTTGCCTTCACTTACACAATAAGGTATACTTGATTAACTGCAAGTTTCCATCAATCTATTTGCATGATTGTCGCCCACGACTCCTATAAAACTTAGTTATTTTATTTTGTATTGATGCCTTCTTTAATTTTTGGTGGATGATCCATAATAAACTCCATAGCCAAAATTCATCTCTATAAGCAGTGCAAGGTAGTGGCAATTTACAAAATTATTACTAAATGTTCTAATTAGCAACTAGTTAAATTATTTTAAATGAGTAAAAAAAATAAGCTCAATAGTGATTTTAATCACTACTAATGAGGACATTTAATATCGATTAAAATTGTTGTTATAGCCTAATACTATCATCTTTGCTTTGCATAACTCCCTTTTATATCTATAAATTGAAGCCTAACTTGCTTGTTTGATCATCTTTCTCTAAAATCACTTTTTGGTGCCATCAATATGCTATCTCCATTACTCCACCACACCTTAGTTAGTTTGTCTAGCCACAAAACAACCTCGCTAAGACTTGCCCTTCTTTTAACTCTTTCTCTCATATATATTATACTAACAACCATCACCATGCTATCCCTACATCCTAACTTTAAAAGAAAGCTCTCACTCATTTCCCTTACCATCACACAACGCCTCCTTGTCCTGTCTCCCTTATTATGCCTAAGACCCAAAACATAGCTCTCACTCATTGCCCTAGTCATGACTCACTTGCTTGGACATTGACTCTTCCTCCAATATCTCATAATGGTGGCCATCAACATGCCACCTCCACCATTCTTATCGCCATCACCACCGTCATCGCTAACCCTTCTCTATTGAGGTATGTGGTGTCTATTTTTGGGTTACATTTGTGTGTTGTGTACATGTGAGGGATATCATCGAGAGGATGTACTTATTAACGTGATCGGGTACTACATTAAGGAATAGGGTACTATCTTGAGAGATAGAATTTACTATCCTATAATGGACCTAATCACCTACTAAAGACTCTTAAGGCATGATGGGTCTTCGAATATACCAGAGATTTTTCTTCTACTTTACATGAAAAAGTAAAGCATGACTATTTAAACTGGTTTTGTTAAGTTCCCTATGGAGGCAAGCCTCCATAGTTAATTACATCTTAAGGGAGTGAATCCCTTAAGAATACTCTTCATTAAAATAGGCAATCATTATGTCTAAAGAATTTAAAGATAAGACTATCAAAGGATTGGTTTTATTTTAAAAAATCAAGTGGGATAGATCAAAAGGGGAGAGTTATTATTGAAATTAAAGGAGATGAGTAGGGAGTACTCATGATAATAAGAGACTAGTGATACTATCTTATGGTTTATGTATTTGAATTGAGAAAATTTATTTATGTGAATTAAAATTTTATTTAGAAATCTAGGACTTATAATTTCACAATACAAGATTACGGAAATGCCTAAGAGGTGAGGATTTATGCTTGTAGACCGTAAAGGGAAACAACAATCTCAGATCCTAAATCTATGGAGCTTTGGTGAGGGCCAAAACATGACCTAAATCTAAGGCGAAAGTGAGTATATGATTTACCTCCACAAGAGAGAGTAAATCACTTGATTGCTAGGTGTCTTACCATCTGGAGTGGCAACCAGCTAACTCCTCTTACGCTTTAAATCTATGTAGGCAAGTCATATGCTTTGCAAGATGGTTAGGCTATTATTTATTTAGAGGAGAAACTAAGTCCTTAAACCCACTCCTTAAGTAATTAGAGTATGAGGGTATGAATAATGACTTAATCTAATGCAAATTTTTATCACGTTTCATTTAATTTTGGACTCTTTATTTTGACAGAAGCTATGGGATTTTGTATGCCTAAATATATGAGAAATTAATTATGGCCCAAATCAAGAGGGAAAGAGGTGTTCTTCCATCATAGGCTCTTAAAGATTAAGTCCATTTTATCTGGAAAAGATGGAAGCTCTCTCTTAGCAAGAGTGAAACAAGATGAGTATGCATCATGTTAGCAATACAATCTATAAGGGGTTGCTAAATATTTTATTATCTTGATTTAATGCCTAGGCTTTTTTTATGTTATGAATTAATTTAAAATTTTAGTTATGAGTTTTAGTGGGGTAGAAAATTTATTTTTTCAGAGCCTAATCACATCCAGGCCACGCATCAATCATCGATCATAAAGAAACTGTGAAAAGATATGATATTTCTAATGTACAAGATAAATAAAACATCAAACAATTCTATAAAGCTATCACAAAGGAATAAGAGGCTGATGTGGTCTGGTATCATTGTAAAACTCGAAAATAAATGTGGGTAGCTGAGCTCTGCCCTTATACATCCTATTATAATGAAAGAATAATTATAATTATAAAATGTTAAGTGTGCTTGTGTGTGTGTGTGTGTGTGTGTTGGGGTTGTTCTTTATCTCCATTCTTTCTTCATCTTTCATATCATATTATTTGCTCCATTTCTCTTTTTGATTGGGATGTTGTTTGCTCCAAAAGCATGGTATGATGTATAAGACTTAGTTTTATAACCAATATTCATCCTAATCCCCCATAACACTTATCTTAATCCTAATGCAAAAATTACATTAAGAGAGAAGGAAAGTAAATCTAGCTACACCAGCAAAATAAGTGTTAACTAAACACAAACTCAAGAAATTATATAAATGATTTGGACTTAACACCCCACACATGGGTAACTAAGCCCACCTATCCTAACTTGGGTTATTCTTAGGGGCTAAGCTACTAAAAAAAAATATTTATATTTTTATCACAGCGGCCCCTTAAGCACAACCCTCTCCATAAAATATGATTAAGCTAATATCGACCTAACATCCATACACATACACCCTAACATCCAGTCTAAAATAATACATCACAAAATCAAACATACACCAAACCATGCATCGTATTAGCATAAAGTTAGAAATGGTGACTTATTCTAATGTGTATGTGTTAAGGCTTGTGTGGTATGACCTAACTAGACTTTAAGGTTATATGATTTACTAAGTGTGGGAGATTTAATCTATAAAAGGGTTGATTTCTCTTTAAGTGGTTTAATTTATTTAAAGATTTCACTTAGTGTTTTCTTTTGTTTCATTACCCTACACTTAACAACTAAGTGTTATAAAGAGAAGAAAGAGAGAGAATCTCTCTTTTATCACCCAAGTCATTTCTAAGGTAAGTTAATTAGCTTAGTTTTCTTTAATGAATGGCTTATGATGTATTTTAATTAATCCAGTTTAGGTTCACTCTAAATAATCTTATTCAATAAGAAAGTCATCTTAGGATTAATTAGAATGGATTACTATCACATAACATTCATTCATTCATTTATTTCCATCATGAATATCATGCATATGAATAATCCTAAGCATACCTATACATGCAATGTAAATCTTAGCATACCTTGATGATGAATGCAAAGAAATGTATTTTGAATTAAAATATTTCATTTGTTGATTGAATTATGAATGTTTGCCATTATTAACAAAAAAGAGAATTTTCATCCATTAGCTAGATACACATTCACATGTATAAAAGTTTTAAGTGAGTACCATTATTTTCTACACCGGGAGTAAGACAAGATCTACTTAGGCTACTTAAAGCCCTTCAGGGATGTCCGGTAATATATCACTTTTCTTAGATACATGTATATGGATAACTAAAAGGATAGGAAAACCCATGCAAATGTTATGTTTGATTTATTTGATTTATGATTCTTATTCATTGGCCACATACATATGTATAAGAGTTTTAAGAGTAAATGCACCATTATTTTACACGAGGGTGTAAGGTACCTACTTAGGCTTGCCTTGCGATGTCTGCTTTTTACATATGAATGTACAAAAAAAGAACCAAATGGATAAGAAATCATCCAAAATTATGTTTGATTTGGATATGAAATTTTCTTAAGTCTTAACATGGAGATGCATAGCATATAGATAGATTTAGTGTTCTTTTTTAAATGAACTTGCAAATCTTATATAAATCCATGTTAAGATAAGATGAGAACTTCATATTACACATCTTACTATCATCACATGCAAGCTTATAGATTTATAATTAACATCACTTCACTTCATTTATAGGTTTTGAAAATAGCTTTTGATTTAATAGTGATAATACATATTTAATTTAAGTCAACACATGCAATTTGACATAAAAGGAAATATTTTATTTAATTAATTTCTAAAAGAAATGAATGCATGATTTCATATGGCAAGCAATATTTAGCGTGATTAGAAAGAAATAAAAGAATGCAAGCACATGATTTCATTCATTCTAATTAATTCCTAAGGACAATCACATTAAAGGCTATTTAAAATGAGCCAAAATTCTTTGAAGATATTTTTAACTTTGAATTTGATTTGATTTAGGAAATATGAAAGGGGTTTGCTAATCCTAACCCATTTTCCCATGTGTGAATTAATTTGGTTTAATGAAAAATATTTAAGTTGATTTTATATTTTAATTAGGTTATGGTATGAATTAAGTGAATTAATTAACCCTTACCTATATCACCTTAAGTTAATGAACTAATTAATGATAAGCCAATATGATATGCAACCATATGAAAAATAAATTTATAAATCTCTAAGAAATGAAAGGGCCTAATGCAATTGGCTTATGATTAATAGTTAATTAAGCAATCTCACTTAATTATTTTTTGATTTTCTCACACATGTGATAATTTGTTATCTCTTGGGTTATTGAACACCCAAGGAGCTACCCAAGATCAATTAAGGGTTGCTTAGGTGTGGATGAATTGATTTTTAATTTTAATTTCATTAAGACTTTAATTAATTAATTAAACACTTTGGTTATGTTTTAATTTGAATGATGAAATTGACTTAGGGGAGAAGATCAAAGGCAAGGCCCCAATCCTAATCCCTAAATTTTTTTAACATTTAGATCATGATTTCCTATCTTGAAGATTAATCACTTAATTAATTGATCATTCCATTAACCATTAATTAATTTGATTTTTAAAGATAAAGAAGACTTAGAAATGAATTAGAAAAGTATCCCCAATCACATTCTAAGTTATCTTTATTCAAGAGGTGATTATGTTTAAATGATTAATCAAGTTATTGTTCATTCATTAACTATGATTAATTAGATTATAGTGATTAAGGCTTAATCAAGTTTTCCTAATTAAGCAATCAATAAAATCCCAAAAAATAGAGAGGCGGTCATCCCTTAAAATCCCAAAATTTTGAGATTAATTATTAATTTTAAATTAAGTATTAATCTTAATTTTTAAAAAAAATTTAGCAAAATAATATATTTTTGATCATCAAATATCTTTAATGAGCCTAATTGTATGATTTTTTTTTTGATTTTAGAGAGGGAGAGAGAGAGAGAGAGAGAGAAATTTTTTTTTATTTTTTTTATTTGTAGAGAGAGAGAGATTTATATTTTTTTTATTTTAATTATTAATAAAATATATTTAATAAAAAAATATTATTTAATATTATATAGTTCTTCAAATTTATATATATATATTAATATATATTAAAAAAATATTTTAATTATATATATAAATTTATATTTAAAATTTTTTTATTAATTAATATAATTATTTAAAATATAATTTTTGTAATTTTGTTAATATATAATTTTAAAAATATTTAAAATATATTAAATTTTTTAATAAATAAATATAAAGAAATAAATTATATAAATATTTTAAATTATATAAATAAAGTAATTATATATTAATATATATATATATATATATATATATATATATATAATTTATTTGTTATTTTATATTTAAATTATATAAATATTTTTAAGATATATAAATTATTTAAAAATTTTAAAATATATAATAAATAATTAGTTATTTTATATATATATATATATATTTAATTAGTTATTATTTGTTAAAAAAAAATATTTTATTTAAAATATATAATTAGTTAAATAAATAAATAAATAAATTTTAATTATATATACTTGATATTTTATATATTTATAAAATATTTAGTTATTTATATATTTTATTTTATTTTTATAATAAATTATATAATAAATTTTTATATAAAGTAATTATATATTATAAATTTATTTAGTTATTTATATATTTAAATTATATAAAATATTTTGCTATAAATAATTTAATATTTAAAATATATATTTAAAATAATATATAAATATATTTTTTTAAAATGATTTATAAATATAAATATATATATGTTTATATATATATATATATATATATATATTTTAAATATTTTATAATATAATAAAAAATTAAAATGTGGTTTTATAAATTATAAATAAAATATAAATATAATTTTTATTTTATATAATATTTTAATAATTTATTTATAAAAATGTATATTAATTTTTTTATAAAATATAAAATTATAATATTTTAAATAATTATATTATTAATTAATAAAATTATAATAAATTTTTAAAATATATATATATAATTAAAATATTTTAAAATTATATTTTTAATTATATATTAAATAAAATAAATTAATATTTCAATTATAAATATTTTAATTATTAAATATTTTTTATAAAAATTTAAATTATATATTTTAAATATTTTTAAAATATATATTAATTAAATTAATAAAAACTTTTTCTCTCTTTTTGGAAATGAAAAAAATAAAACGATATTCTCTCCTCTCTTAAAATAAAAGAATTCATGGGTATGACGGTTTGACCAATTTTGAGTAATGGTTGTGTTTTTGAAAATTTACTAAATAAAATTTTTTTTTGCATCAATTAAGATTAACACTAATCCTATTTTAAAAATAATCCCATTAATTAAGTATTAAATTAAGGTGTAATTAAGCTTATTAAATTTTTGATAAAATCTTAATTAAGCCAAAATCACTGTTCAAAATCAACTAATAATAATTTTTCAAGATTCTACCTGAAATATCTTCAAATGAGCCTAAGTTTGCATTTTTGGTTTCTAGTGGGTTCTATGATTGTGCTTCTGGTTAGTTTTGTTTGTCTCTGTGGTCCATCCAATCTAAGATTGATGATTTGATCCATGGTTTGAAAGGAATCAAGAAGCCTTGGGTTGATGAGCCATTCATCCTAATCATGGGATGGATGGCTCATGATCTATTCCATTGAGAACGAGATGGATGCCGCCTGCTTCCCAGTTTGATCATGGTTGTCTCAAATTCTTTCCACACCTTGGAGAGAGACACACACATCCATGAATTTCAATTTCCTTCACAAAAGACCAACCCACTTTTCCATACAAGGCTTTGTGAAATTACCTAATGAGCAAATGTCCATGGTGATTTGGAATTTCTCCTGGTTGAAGCTAATTCTTTGAGCTTGATTAGGTGTGGAAGGCTACCAATCATGTTGACCAATCCATGCATGCAGTCTTTGATCAATTCACTTTGCTTGGAGCTTGGAGTTGGTTGGAGATTTTTGAAATTTGATTTAGTGGAGAGGGAGTATTGCTGGGATGCCCTTTTTTTTGAGAATGGGAAATACTATAAGAGGACTTGGGAATCCTTACAAACACTATGGGGGGCTTCGGAATTGACTTAGGAAGAATCACGATGCAAGTCTCCTCAAAATTGTCCTTAAATTGAGGGAGTATACCCTTGAATTTCCAATGATTTGATGATTTTGGATCAGTTTGACTTATCTCCATCAAGTCACGGTGTACGTTGGAGGAGTGATGGGAGGCTACCATGGATCCATTGCAAGTGCAAGGGTTTGATCTAATGGGTGCTCATTGTATTGGAGGTGAGTCATTTGGGTTACTGGTGGGTCTAGGAGAAAGTTCCATGTAGTGTTAATGGGCTTCCATGGGGATGGAAGAGTTTACTTTGGCTTGGATCCATTGGTTTTGAAGTTTAAATCCTATGGTTTGATGGCTAATCCCCTTGGTGGGGACCACTTTATGGGGAGGTCTTAGGTGACTAGTGAGTTTAAGGAAGTTAGTCCCACAAAATCTCATAAGTTGGATTTGAGTGGTTTGGCTTGGATTAGTCAAATGGATTCCATTTATTTTTGGGTTGGTTTAGTCAAAGTGTCAAACCAAGGCTTGATTAAGTTCATATGATGATTTGGGATATTTTGGTTCAATTAATTTGGATTGGTTTGGTCTAGGTTTGGATTTGACTCATCCATTGACCAAATTAGATTAGTTAGGTGTTAAAAGTTTAATTAGTTGGTGAAAATGATTTAGCTTTCGCTTGGTTTAAATTGTAATTTGAATTTTGGTCAATTTGACCTTTAGGTCAATTTGGGCTATGTTAGTCAAGTTGACCAATTGATCAACTTGGGCTCAATGGATTTGTCAAGTTCAATGAGTGATTTGGAATAAACTTGCCATTGGCAATCAATTTGGTTAAATCATGATTTGACCCACTTTGACTTTTTAGGCCAATTTAGGTCAACTTAGGTCAAGTGGCCAATTAGGCTTGGTTTAGCTTAATTGATGGTGGTCATGTTCAATCATTGATTGAATGGATTTGAGTCAATGGTTTCAATTTTGGCATATGATAGATTTTGGCTAGTTTGGGTTTCATTTGCACTAAATGTTGACTTGGTCAAAGGCTAGTTTGACTTGGTTTGACCCAATTCAAGGTGGTTGATCAACCCATGATGATTGTTGATCATGATTACATTTAGATATAGTTCAATCCAATTTGGGTTGGATTATAACTTGACTCAAAAGGTCTTTTAGGTCACTTTAGGAGTGAGCCTAAATGAGTCAATGATTAGTTGATCAAGGTTTAATTCAAATTTAGAACTCATATGAGCCTAATTGAAATATAAATTCAACAATTGGTTTGGAGCCAAGTGGGTTTTGGTTCATATGACAATTTCAAGCCAAAGGGGTTAACTTGAGCTTGATTTTTAACTTATTTGGTTTGATAATGGTGATTTATGTTTATATTTAGATCAATGATTGAAGGAATGATTGAATCATGAAGGAATCCATGAGTTTTGAGTTTATTTAGATGTCATTTAGCCAAGTTGAAAAGTTTGGCTAAAAGTGCTAAAATTGGGAATTTTATTTTGAGTTTGGTTTTGGTCATTTAAATTTATATTTCATTTGTATTTGTATAAATGAAGATATAAATGGGTTATGTGAAAATCACTTGAGTTTGGAGTGATTGAAGCAAATTTAATTAAGCTAGTGTAGGTTTAAAGAGGCTAACTTGGATTTTGAATTGGTTTTATTTATTTTTTGGTCATTGAGGGTGAATTTCATTTATATTTATGAATATAAATTAAGATTGATTTATAAAGCATTCAATCATGTTTGGCTTGATTTCGATCAAGATTTGATTAGGCTTATGGAGGTGGGTCCATATGGCTTAGAAAGGGTCTTGATTTGGTTTGATTTGAATGGTTTAAATTTGGATTTCATTTATATTTATGAAAATAAATGAAAGATTGATTTATAAAGAAATCAACAAGTTTGAGTTGGTTTGAGGAGTTTGGCTAAGCATATGAAGATGGTTCATACGGCTTAGGAAAGATTTTTGAATTTGGACTTAATCATGGGTTTCAATCATTTGGAGTTTGGAATTGATTTATGATTTGGAATTTTTTATTTGAATTTGAAAATTGAGAAAATCAATTGAATTGGGGTTGACTTGGATTTGGTAAGCCTAAGTCCATAGGCTAAAATCAAATGGCTTAGGAAGGGATTCAGAGTTTGACTTTGGTGATGGATTTTAATCATTAGATAGTTGGATTTGATTTTAGGGTTTTGAATTGAATTTCAAGTTTGGGTTTGAAAGAGGGAAGCAAGGATTGGGTTTGGGCTATAGGTAGAAAGTCCTAAATCCAAGGCACAACCTATTTCTATGATTAACTCTTCTAAGTCTCTATTGGGTTAGTATTCACCTAATCACTAGAAGTGTCTTAGACTAAAGAACTCTTAATGTCATGAGAGTCCTAGATCTATGGAAGTGAGCTCACTCCAAAGTGAGGTCAACAAGGCATAATATCATAGAATTTACAATTTTATTTTTATTATAAATATGGAGATGCAATAAAATTACTATGTATGTAAATACATTTTATTTTATTATGTTATATACAATTACATGGAATTAACCCATACAATAAATTTGATACAATTTAAATAAATGGATTTTCTAGCGATGTGTTAATATGCAGCAAATGATCAACATCACTCATTCTTAAATAAAATTTAAATAAAAATTTCATGAAAATGGCACATTCATAAATAGCTCAACAAACCAAAAAAAAAAAAAAACACCCAACAATACTAATAGTTTAAAATAAATGGAGGAGTTGAGCAACTACATGATAGTATAACACTCTGAGTACAAATATTTTTGAGTACAAGGCTAATAGTGCACTATATATATATATATATATATATATATATATATATATATATATATATATATATATATATATATCAATTATTAAAATTGATTATGATGCTAAAATTAATTTTTTAACTTATGTTAAGATAATTACTTGTGTGGACTAACCTCACTAATCTTAAAATCTCAATTCTTGATAATGGTTCTAAAATTTCACTTTTTGGTTGAAATTAAAATGAGTTAGATGACAAAATCAAATGGAGTCATGAATACATATAAAGTGTTGAAAGTCTTTTGGAGTTTGTAGGTCAGAACAAAGATCCCAAGTAGAGTATGAACATGAAGGTTTGAAGTTACTCAATACTTTCTTTATAACACTACCATTAAAGATGACTTTAGTAGTGATAATAACTTTGTCTGAGTTACATGACTTAAAGGAATGTTCTTTCTTTAAGATTAGTAATAAGAAGTTGATTTATTAAGATGCAACAATGAGAGAATTTATGCAACAATTTTAGATATATTTTTCACCTCTGAAGCTCACAAATGGAATGTTAAATTTTAAGTTATAATATTTATTTTAATCTTAGTGATTATAACATTATTAATTAATAATCTAATTATTATTATCAAAGAGTCAATGAATATTCTTCTAAATATTGATGTTTAAGGAGAAGCATGAAAGAAGACAACATTGGAGAGTAAGAGTGATGAATATTCTTCTAAATATTGATGTTAATGTAATATAAATTTAATGGGAATGGGATCTCTTAGAAATCTAAACAAATTGGCCATGGTTGGAGTCTCAATCATGGATTCAAATTGTTATCTTTTTATGCAAAAATTCATTTCAATTTGAACCTTATAATGTAAAACTTATTTATTTTTATATTTTCCATATTTCTTTATCTTGACTTAATTTATTTTCAACAATAATAATATTGTCCCTAAAATATTAAAAAAATGGAACAATAATAACATGTAATCTTCATAAATGAACACGTGAATTAAAATATAAAAAAATACATTTATGGGAACCATAAACTAACATGACATAAGAGATGATATAATATACACAGAAAAATCAAATGAAATCGGAAATGGACGTATTCTGTGTGGGGCAAGTGATCTCAATTATATGCCTTAATTTATTCAAGTTTTAATAAGTTTCTGATAAAATTTTCAATTAAATTATTTAATATAAAAAAATTTAATAAATGTTTTTCTCGGGTAAATAATTTTAAAAGTAATCCCTGCTATTGGGAATGACTGACAACCGTTCATACCAAATAAGATTCAAGTAAACGTTTAGATGGACGGCTATCAGACGTTTTCTATTGCTGGAAATTCCTTACTGCATATTATCCTTTTTTATTATATTTCATTTTCTCAATGGCGTCCTTCGGACGACTCTCCCCTTCGGACGACTCTCCCGCCTGATAAGCCAAAGGACATGTTATTAATTTTATACGTTTCTTTTATATATGCATCAAGAATAAGTGTGACAGTGTAGAAAATTATAATTAATCACTCCTACAAAGCAGGATATTTATAAAATTATTTTAATATATTTTAAACATCAAAGTTTATTTGGACAGCTACAGTATTTTGAATCGCTAATTATAAAATAAAGAAATTTTAGAAAAAATTATTTAGTAATAATGCTTTAGTGAAATGAAACCAACATAAAAAATAATGATAAAAAAAAGTAAAGAAAGAGAACACAGAGAATTTTATGTGGTTCGACTAAATCCCAAAAAAACTTTTCATGCCTTTGCCACCTAATTAGGAATTCACTAAACCAAAGTAGAGATTAATAAATCTCGTCTCTCCCAATACTAACATACTTTCTTTAATGACAACCAAGACGTACTTTTCTTAAGAGATAAGTACAACCCAATAAGAAATCAAGATAAAGCAAAGAAAAAGATACAAGTATAACTCTCAATTTTAAAATATTTTGCACTCAATCCAATCTATACTATTATTAATGCAATTTAATATTAATGAAAAGAAAGATCACATTAATTTTAAATGAAATTACAACAAGATCTTCAATCAAATATTTAATGCAATTAAATAACTTAATGTTGCTTGAATGATCTTTAAAAGGTTTAAAATGATTTTCTTGAAAGACTTTGAAATGCAATCATCACCAAAACTTTACTTTGATTTTTTTTACCCAAGCTAACTTTTATTCAAATGATAAATATATGTGCAATTGGAACAACTCAACAATTATTTGAATTATATCACATGAAAGCTATCATATAACATATGCATAAAACTAATTGAATATAAGTAATCAATAAGCACAAAATAATTTATGCATGATGTGATGTGGTTGGCCAAATGGAAAAAAAGAGATAATAAGATTTTAAAACAATCAAATTTAAGCAACCTATATGAAACTTTAAGCCAAAGGGATAAACAATGGATATTCAAATGATTAAGAATTTATGAAGTTAATAGCCTCTAAAAAGACTTCAGCCAAATAAGAAACAAAAGGAATATTTACTAATTAAGCACAAAATAAATTTATTTTCTCATTTTTAGCTTTAGGCTAAACAAGAAATCAAAAGATTATCAAGAAGGTAAAGTCCACATAAATTGAACTTCTTATCTTTGTTCTTGGCCAAACAAAATCTAATTATTATGTCATGAATAAACACAAGAAAATTTACATAACCTTATAAATTTCAAAGCCAAGAAGAAATAAAAAGTTTAAGAACTTAGCAAAAACAAAGACAAAAGAGATGATGTTTTCAGGGTGGAATCACACCAAACTTTCACTTTTCCCAATAAATCTTCAAGCCAAATAAATGTCCAAGGGAAAGGGAAGAATGATGAGGAATGCTTGCACTTGTATCACCAAAAATCTCCAAGAAATGATCTTGCAAGGATCGGCCAAGGGTGAGCAAGAGAGCAAGAAAGTGTTTTTAACTTTTTGGAATCTTTTTTAAAGTTGAAACAAGGCTCTTAAATAGATGAGGGAGGAGTCTAGGGTCATCAAAAAATTGATCTAATGAGAGGGAAATTGATTTGGCATCAATTTGAATTTCAATATCGAAAGAGAGGGGATCGACCAAAGAGATCATCTATAGATTCCTTTACAAATTTGTTTAAACCCAATATGGAATGTATGCTATGTGATTCATGGCCAAGGAAGGAAAAAATCCCATAGAAGGTTGGCCAAGGGAGTTTAGATATCAAAGAGGGAGTTTTGAATAAAATAAATCCCTTAAAATCCACTTCAAAGAATTCGGCTTGGACATTTAAGATTATGCTTTAAACCTTCAACAAAGTAAACTCTATCTAAAATAATTGTATCCTTAGAAATAAAACTAACTCATCTTTCCTTTAACATTATCACCATAAACTACAAATCCTTCTTCACAAGGTTTCTAAAGTAGAAAATTTAGATTTGACAAGGAGAATCATAGTATTATCCTAACGTGGGGAGCAACAACTTTGTACAACACACCATATCAACTAAATCTATAAGCGGGACAAGAAGAGTAAGCTTAAAAAGAAGTTAGTATGGAAGGTCAACACCGTCTGCGTAATCACCCACTACGTGAACCAGATTACTACACTCTAGGGAGTGACACTATTCCACACAGACATCATTATTAATAGTAGTTTATTGTTGTTGTATGATATATTTTTTTTCATTTCTAGTTTACATTAATTTATTGTAATATTATATCAAAACTCTTAAAGTGTTTGTATAATTTTGAATGTGAATTGAAGCTTTAACAAGAGTTAGCTTCTACATTGCATTTACAATGTGTTTTAATTTTTTTAAAAACTTTCTAATGCATTTTAGAATGAGAAAAAAATTTCGTAGTTACAATCTAACATTCAGATTAGGTGAGCACTTATATTTTCTTGTGTAAATTTGATATGTGATGCTTATGTTATTTTGAATGTACTATTGATGAATCATTTTTTTCTAGGTTGCCACTAAGATTAGAGAAAAAGTGTTACTTAGCTATAGCATCCAAGAGGGGCAGTGAATTGGATTTTAAAAAGAAAATTTAGAAAACTTAATTTTAACTTTTGTATAAAACTTAAATACTTAATAATAATGATGTAGTCAAAAGAAATAACAGAAAGGCAATAGTAGAAAAGTAAAGTGTAGGAAAGTAAAGAAAGAGATCACATAAAGTTTTTGGAAAGCTGGCCTACGTTTATGCCTGGCCACCCAGGCTAGGAATTTACTAAAAGAAAGGCAATAGTAGAAAAGTAAAGTACATCAAATCTCCCGTACTCTCCTTCATGGACAAGTACAACCTAACACGTACTCTTCTTCACAGACAAGTACAACTTAACACACACTCTCCTTAATGGGTAAGTACAACCCAACACATACTTTCCTTAACTAGTAAGTACAACCCAACAATAAGTCATGATAAAGCAAAAAGAAAAATATAAATCTAACTCTCAAATTTAAAATATTTTTGCATTCATAACCCGATCTATACTAATATTAAGGCAAGTGAATATTAATGAAAAAGAGAGCTCACTTTAATTTTAAATTGAAATTAAAATAATATCTTCAATCAAATATTTAATGCAAGTTAGTAATATAATATTGCTATGAATGAACTTTAAAAGATTTTGAAATGATTTGATTTTATTGAAATTCAAACTTAAATTGGAATATGAACCATCTTGAAATGAAATATTAAATCTCACAATTTTGGTTTAAATTTTTTTTCACAAAAGATGAGTTAAGTCCAAATGATAAATGAATTTGCAATTAAGAAAATTTTGATAATCACTTTAATAATAAATGGAATGATACCACAAGAAAGCTATCATATAGCCTACATATATATAAGAGAGAGAAGAAAGCTATCATAATAAATGGAATGATACCACAATTTTGTTTTGAATGAATTTCACTCATTTTATTACACAAAATGCATTTAAAATTTTGGCCAAGACAATGTTAAGATAAAAATGATAATAAGAGAGAGAAGAAATAATAATAAGAGAGAGAATAAGAGAAAAAGGATAATTTTAAGATAATTCAATTTTCATGCAATAAAAATATGAATAAAAATTATGAATAGCATAAAAATGATTCAATAGAATTTAAACATAATTGATCTTGGTTGAACACACATTTAATGGAACTTGATTCATGCATTTAGTTCATACAATCTAAAATGGATAACTTAATGAATAATTATAATATTAAGATATAGAAAATATAAATAATTTTTTGATTTATGAATTTAAAATGAATGAATCATTTATCTTATCTTAGTGACCTTTTCATTTGTTTAAATATAGTAATTCTGAGAAAAATTTCCACCGCAGTTCATGTTTAATAGCTTTAGCATTTTGAATTGACTGAAGAACTTGGAATTGAAGAATTTTCCTGCACACTTGAATTTAACTTGATTAGTAGCATTTGAATATGTGTTTTTATCATCAAAATCAATATCATATGAGGTGGGGCTCATGAAGTAAAAAAAAAGTTTATGAATTTGCAATATATTGTAATGAAAAAGAATGATACTGTGTAGTTCAAATTTGCATCAACTTATTGTAACTGATATAAGGAGAGCAAGTATTTTGAGACTATTATTACCTATAATGTGTTAAATCTTTTACTATGCAAGATCAAAACACGTAGTTTAGATGACCACTTTTAATATTTCGTAACTTTTGTGTCAATTTAAGTAATAATTATTTGCTTCACCTTTGTAATGTTTTTAATTAGAGTCGTAGAGACATCACGTAAGATCTTAGGGCAGCTTATTAAAATGATTGAGTACGATATCAAAGAATGATATACTAACCTGAAAAGGTAGAAACATCAACCAAAAATGGACTCAATCATCTAATAAGAACTCCTAAGGTAGATGGGTCTCTTGAGGTATTTTCCTACTTTACATGGATGAAGTAAAGCATGATTTATTTTATACCAAGTTCTTTAGTTCCCTATGGAGGCAAATCTCCATAGTTAATTACATCCTAACAAATGAAAATTTCATAAGTATACTCACGATTAAAGTAGTCAACTAATGTCTCTAATGATTTCAAATATTGATGATTCAAGTATTAGCAATTATTGAATGTTAAAAGAGAAGGGTGGAGCTCAATTACCCATCTCCTTTCTTTTTTGAGGTGTATGTGGCGGTTCACCACCGGCCTCTTATTCTTTCAATCGATGATATTTGTTTGATATGTTTATATTGATTATGCAATAAAAATGACATGCTTTTCATAGGTTTCTTAAAGTTTGAATCTTTATTTTATGGCCTAAATATAGTAGGCTCTTTGGGAAATTAAATTTTGTACTTATATTTAATCTTAATAAACTTATAACCTCACTCTAAAGCCCAAGATTTTAATAAAAAAAGATTTAACAACCCCTTAGCTGCATGGTTGTTTGTCTAACATCATGCATGTCTTGTCTTCTTTCTTATAAATAGGGTCTCTACTCTTGCACGATAAGAGATAAGACTTGACCTGTGAGAGCAATCTCTTGTAGTGGGGAACACCTCTTCTAGTTGATTTGGCTCATAATTTAATTTTATCATACATTTAAGCATAAATTCTCCCAAGCTTGATTCAAAGTAAAATAAAATTTATAAATTTATTGCATTAGTTTAAGTCAAAATTTGTTTACCTATCATGATCTAATTTCTTAGGGAGTGAGTTTAGGACTTTAAAATCTTTTCTAATAAATAACATACAAGTCATCTTGCATTTACATATGATTGACCACATGATTTTGAATCATTGGATGTGTTAGCTGGAAACCACACCAGATAATTTTAAGTCCAAAAGAGTCAGGATCAGATCACTCTCTCTGGAAGTGAATCAATATATCCCACTTTCCTCGAGTAGAATTAGGTCGAGCTCTTAGTTTATGCTATAGCACTTTAGATGTAGGTTAAGAGGGTACTTGTTTCTCCTTTGTTACAAGTATAAGTCCGCAACTCTTTGGAATTTACACAATCTTGTGTTGTTGGAATTTAAGTCATAGCCTCTAATAAAATGTCAACTCAAATAAACATGATTTTCTCCAAAAAAAAATATAAAGCCTCACTATAGATAGATTGAAGCACCCACTAGGCTTTCTAATACCATGAGTGCTTCTTACTTATCCTCCTTTGGAATCCATTAATAACTCTCTCCACTTGATCTTTCCACTTAATTTTTAATAATGATAATCTTTTGATATCGATCTTTAAAATTCATAGAGATATTAGCCAATCACTTTAATTGAGAGTTTTTTATAAGGGGATACATGTCCCCTAAGATGTAATTAATTATGTGGGCTTGCCCATATGAGGAACTAAAGAACTTAGCTTAAAATAAACTCGACTTTACTTCATCCATGTGAAGTAGGGGCTAAGTCTTTGGCACACGTAGACCCATCAGTCTTAAGAGTCCTTATTAGATGATTAAGTCAATTGTAGGGTAATATCTCTACCTCTTAAGATAGTATATCATTCCTTGATGTTGTACTCAATCATTTTAATAAGTACCCCATAAGATCTACGTGGTGTCTCTCGTCATCACTTTTTTAAACACCATAAAAATATATTGGCATAATTAATTTGATTTAATTTGAAGTGGGTTTGAATTTGGCTCATACAAGTCAAATGAGTTAGGTAGACTAATTTGGGCAAATTAGCCAAATTATGTTGGATGAGGGGTTGAGTTATATTTAATTGATCATTTGACATTGATTGAAGGCTTTGGTTTGAATTAATTTATTTTATAATATAGTTTGATTCAATTTGACATTTCATGCTAAATTGGATTGAATTGACAAAATTATCTTCAATTAGTGGTTGAAGAGTGTTCAATAGTCAATTTATGATTGATTGGTTCTATTCAATTTGGCGTGTAATGAGTTTTGGATCAATTTGGCCATTTAGGTCAAATTGGGTCAAATGGTCAAATTAGCTCAATTAGGTTCAATTGATTGTAATTGAGTAATTGATTATGATCAACAATCATTTTGGAAGTGATTGAATGAGTGTTCATCTCACTTTTGGAGTGAAGGTTTATTCTTCCCATCATAAATCTAGGGGTCTTCCGCACACTAAGAGCTCCATAGTCATAATACACTTCTACTGGCTGGCTGCACTTAACCTAAGCTTGAGACTTAGGAGGATTAGTCATAAGATTTAGATCATACTTTAGGGACTAGGATAACCCACCTACCATATAACCTAACCAGATCCATACCTACCTCCTTAGCCAAAATCCAATCTCAAATCCACATACCCAATTCCAATTGAATCTCAATTCCAATTCAAATCTTCAAACCCAAAATCAAATCCATCATAATCTTTCCTAAGACCATGACTTGATCCTATGGACTTAGCCAAATTTCTTTTAATCCAAATCAAACTTAATTGATTTTTCTTATAAATCAATCAATCCTCCAATCATCCCTCCAAATCAAATCTACAATCAAATTCAATTCCTCAAATTAAATTCAAATAACCTAAGCCTAAGCCCTATGATTTAATTTTATGGACTTAGTCAAATCTCTTCAATCCAAATTGAACTCAATTGATTTTCTCATGAATCAATTCAATCTTTCAATTACCATTCCAAACCAAAATCTATATCACACAAGACCAATTAAACCAAAACCAATCCAAATCAAACCAAGATAACTCACTTGACCCAAAATACCCAAATGAGCCTAAATCCATTCAAACCTAAATCAATTACAACCAAAGCTATAAACCAATTCCAAATCAATAATCAAATTCAACTAAACTCAAATCAAGTCTCAATCAAGCCATTTGATCCATTTAGACTCACTTGACATGTTGACCTCACTTTTGGAGTGAGTTATCAATCTCCTCATCTTAGGAGCCTTCTAGACACTAATACTTCCTTAGATATAAGACACTTCATGTGATTAGATGAACACTTAACCTAAATATAAAGATTTAGAAGGGTTAATCATAGGATTAGGTTATGCCTTAGGGATTAGGATAGCCCTCCTACCCCACAACCCAAATCCAATCTAGATTCACCCTATCAAACCTACAATCAAACTCAATTTCAAATCAAATCCAAATCCAAATTCAAATTCCAAAGCCAAATGATTGAAGCCCATGATCAAATCCAAATTTAAGCCATGTGAATCAACCTTCATGAACTTAGCCAAAATCCAAATCAAATGATTTTCTCATAATCAATTTATATCTTTAATTATCTCCCTAAATATAAATCAAATCTACATTCAAATGATCAAAACTAAATCAAATAAAAACAAAACCCTTGATAAGTCATTTGAATCAATTCCATGGACTTAGCCAAATGTCATTCAAATTCAAACCAAATTCAATTTATTTTCTTATAAATCAATCATTCCATCAATCATCATTCCAAATATAAATGAAATCTACAATCATCATCAAGCCAAGTCAAAATCAACCCAAGTCAAACCCAACTTAGCCCATTTGACTTGAAATATTCAAATGACCGAACTCATTTGAACCCAAGCCAATTGTAATTGGATTTATATCAATCCCAAATCTATATAAACTCAACTAAATCAAACTCAATCCAAAATCAAGCCAACTAAACCCAATTGGCTCACTTGACCCAAAGTGGCCAATTTGGCCTACATGAACCAAAATCCAATTCAATCAAAATCAAAGTAAATTAAGCCAATCCAAACTTCATGACAATATTGTTGATCATCCTAAGTTAATCAATTATCATAAACTAGGTCAAACCAAGCCAACCTAGCTCTTTGACCAAGCCAACCCTTTAACTCATATGAACCCACATTAGCCAAATAGCAACCTAAGCCAAATCTGTTGAAACCAATGATTCATACCACTCAAAATCAACACTTAAATGTGACTTGACCTTCAATTAAGCCAAACTTAACCCAATTGGCCCTCTTGATCCAAGTTGACCCAATTTGACCTAAATGGCCAAAATGG